>OY728123.1:1063588710-1068588710 GCA_963277665.1 Viscum album | reverse complement strand
TCGAAATGTTTAGTTTACAACGGTCATATTGACCAATGGTCATATAACAGTCAAAACCCAACGGTCTCATTTTAATTATACTTATGTTATCAAATGAAACATTTTTGTTGAGTATAAAAATAAAATAACACATAAAATTAGGAAACAAGATTTATTCAAAATTTCGGGTCGTTACAAATAAGGCCTGGATCAAGCCCTCTCGTCTTACACTCATGTGGCGTATTGCTCATCAAAAAATCCCAAATGAAGTTTGCCTGCAATCTTATGGCTTTTATCTTTGTTCTAAATGTCGATTGTGCAATCAACATCGAGAGAACATTAATCATCTTTTTTTATCTTGTGATACTGCTATGACCCTTTGGCATTACATCTTTGACCTTTTTGAGTGCAGATGGCTTTTGGACACATTTATTTTCTCACAATTGAAAAGAACTTTGGAGTTTCCGAGGTCTCCCCAAATAAAGAATCTCTTTCTTACTGCTGTTGCGGAGCTTCTGCATATTCTATGGTATGGTAGAAACGATTCTTTTTTCAACAATAACTCTTTTAATATTAATGCAGGTAAAATGAAGATTCTTCTTTCTATAAAAGAGGCGGCCACAATCCAAAAAGGCTATTGTGACAATTCTGTCATAGATCTTGAAACCCTTCGCCGAATTGGTGTCAAAGGTAACTTTCTGAAGCCACACTACACTATTGAAGTCTTATGGCAGACACCTCCACCTGGATGGATTAAAGTTAATGTGGACGGAGCCTCAAAAGGGAACCCTGGAATTTCGGGATGTGGAGGAATTTTCAGAGACCATCAGGACCGGATCCTCGGATGCTTCTATGGAAGCTGCGACACTGCTTCTGCGCTGGAGACAGAAATGCTTGCTACCATCCATGTCATCTCCTATGCAAAGTTTTTCAACTGGAATAATATCTGGATTGAGAGCGACTCCACTACTATTGTGCAAGCCATCTGGAAGGGTGATGTTCATCTTTCTTGGTCTCTCACCCCCCGTTGGATGGACTGCCTCACCGCGCTCAATGGCCTCAACTTTATTGCCACTCATACCTATCGTGAGACTAATATGATTGCTGATGGGCTTGCCAACATGGGTGTCTCACATGATATCACTTGGAGGAATGACCTCCCTCCAGAGTTGACACCTTTTTTTATTAAAGACTCTAGAAAATTGCCCTCTTTCCGTCTCATGTAATTTGTATGCTTCTCTTTTCTTTAAAATAAATCTTTAAGTTCTGGTATTTTGACCAGAACTCAAAAAAAAAACATTCTATCCTAATTAAATTTATTTATTTAATGTCTAACAATTATAAATAAATTATCACGAGGTAGAAAAACATTTTAGATTTCAAATTACTATTAATATTCTAATTTTTCTTCTATACAACCCTATACAAAAATTGATTTTCTAATTAAACATATGAGTATGAAAATTTTAACATATCTTTAAATTGAACATAATAAATGTCATATTCTTACCCAAGTTGCATAAAAAGGTTATAATTTGGACCTAAAGTATTTTTTTGTTGAAAAAAACTCATCAAATGAAATTAGGATAAGCGTTAGTGTAATTTTATAATATGATAACATTATTTTTACTATTTGTTACATAATTTACCCTTTAACCACAGTTAATAAAATACTAATGTTATTATTCACCAAAAATTATTTTGATCCTATTTGACAACAATTTTTATAATGATTAAAAATGTTTAAATACATTATTTAAAATTCAATACATAGAAGTGGTAAAATTACATTTAATGCTAATCCAACATATGTGGCTAGAAGGTTGGTAAAAGAGACATTAAAAAGATCAATAATTTTTTTATATAATTTAAATATAAAAATTATCTCAATGAACTACATTGTATTAATAAATGTATTATTGATATATTGTTAATTTAAAAATTAGTTTAAATTATAATAATTATTTAAATAAAAAAATTTCTTTTAACTACAATGTAGTATTTTTCACTATTAATCAAAAAATGAAACTTCTAAGAAAAACATTAAAATTCACACTAAGTTAATTTTTATTTGATGATTTCAATGAAGAATATTATTTTTTCAAATAGAATATATTTAAAAAAAATTCAAAATGTGTGTGCCATGAAAAGGTGGTAAAACAACATTTTTTTAAAAAAATACTTCTGTTATCTGAAAAATTGAATTTATTCTTATATCATATCTATAAAACATATAATATGAATTTTAACCATTATATTGAATATACTACATATATATTTCAATAATAACAATCATGAATGATTTTATTATTTTATAGACTCACTTATTTACATTTAAATAGTTTATTATAAAAATATTTTCTTTTATTTAAAAAGGGTTTTATTTTTCATTTATAAGTAATTTCTCAGAAAAAATAATTAATTATATAAATGTGTAAAGAATATTTTCATAATTAAGTTAATAATGTTCATACACTCCATTGAAAATGTGTTTAATAGAATCCAAGCAAAGTGTTGTGTATATGGAAAGCTAAGACATTGTTGCATGTATAACATGATAATCTAGGTGTAACATACAATAGAATACATAAATGAAATTAAAAATAATCTATCTCATAAAAATCATGGGGTGTTACAGGTATGGAATTCACTACGTAATTGTTTTGGCATGGAAAATCTCGGTGAAATTTTGACAACATAACAGAGATATATAAAAATTAATAAAAGGGATTCATGAGAGTGAAAGGGGCCTCTCATAATTTGAAAATAAATTTTACACTATGAGGGATATGGAATAACATAACCCATTATAAGGAAATGAAGTTAAAATACGTAAGGTAAAAAGACACTTGAATAAAGAGTAGAAATAAAAATATCCCTTATGAAATTTCAGTATGGTAACGAGTGTACATAAAGGATAATGAGATGATTAATGAGGGTGAAAAGGGGGATATCATAATTTATAAATTAAATGGAATTTAAGGGGAATATGGATGAAAATATCATAGTAAAATCAAATAGAATTTAATTGATATAACATGAAAGGTGTTTTTGAATTGAAATGAGAAGAGAGAAACCCCTTACAGAATTATAGGATAGTAAGGGATTAAGTGAATTTAAAAACGAGAGAGAATAAATGATACATAATTAAAATAACATCCATTTAAATGTAGGTTATTTTAATAAATAAATGAAATTACACTGAATTTCAATTAAGAAGAAAAATTCCAAATAATGTGATTGAATTGAAAGAAGGAAATGAAGGAAATTATCCCTTACATGAGTATGTGAATCCAAAAGATTGGGAGGGGCTTCTTGAGAGATTGGGGGTTACATGGGAGGACAATAGATAGTGTAGGTAAGATTAATGTTATTCTCTAAGGTTTTTTAGTGAAGATAAATTAGATCTTGGTAGGTGTTATAATGAAAATGAGGGGGATTTCATTATTATTCAGGTTTTAGAGTCTACATAATAAAATATCCAAAAACAAAAAACATAACATGATTTTTTCTGATGGTTTATAAAATATGGGAGTGAATTGCATTATTTTATAAATTAAGGGGACGAGATAAAAAAATAATTCTTTTGCATATGTGGAGGTGAGTCATACTTCTAGAGAAATGATTTTAAAACCTTAAAAATTGTTATCGGTTTTGGAGGATTCATAGTGACATTAAAAAATAAATAAAATAAACATAAAATAGAATTATTTTAAATGGAAAATATTTATTTGTCATTGGATCCCATTTATAGTAATTATTACCTCACTTTTATGTAATTATGATGTCATAAAACACAGTATATTTATACGGTATTATTTTTTCCCAAAAATCTGGTTGTCTCATAAAATTATGAAAAATTCAACATTAGATAATTTTGATTTCCTACTTCAGATTTTTTCTTCATTTTATCTATATAATTTTATAAATATTTGAATTTTCACTTTTAAAATAAAAAACTATATTTATTGAAAATGACGGGTTTTTGATAATAACATTTTTTAACCATTATAAAAATTACCTTTGACTTCATAAAAAGTATATGATCATTTATATTTAATAATAAAATTTCATTAAAATATTATTTATTTCACAGATCCATAAATACATCAAAATATATTTCATAATTAAATTTTAATATTAATCAAAAATACTATTTTTGTTTTATTGAATAAAAAAATAATTTGTAAAATAATAATACGTTGATGGAAATATAACCGTTATATTATAAAAACTAATATAAAAACTCATATTTATAGGGTCTTGTTACATATCCCTTTAATACACCATCAAATGACCTAAGGGTGATGTGCATGATAGTGAGACTTTCATGGGGCGGTTTGACGAACATGGGTTGGGACATGATCTCGATGAGCTTGAAATTCTCCCATAAACATTTTTGATCATGCTTAAGTTGTTGGATCTAAGATTGGGATTAGTGAAGGGAAAATCCTAGAAATGATATATCCCTTTTAAAATCTGATAAATGGGCTTCAAAGGGTACAATTCTATTTGTTGAGGCCATTAATTCCTTTTTCTATGACAACTATATTTGTTAAAACCATATATCTATACTAATCAGGTGATCACTATTTAATGACTATATTATCCAATCTAATGATACATAATGGTCTTTTTAATCCATTTCCCATAATAATACAAATGATGTGAATTTGTGTTCTATAACCATATTATATAATATGACGTTTAATAAATATGCAATAGAATTTTTATTTATAATTGTTTGGGTCGTTACACTAACAATCATTGGTGATTATGCAAAGGCTACAAGATGAGTTCCTCTAATCCATGCCAAATTTCAACCGGAAGACACATGAAAATCATCTAGAATCATTATAAAATGAAGGATGAAAATATGTAAAATATGGAGAGCTTATATAGTTGTTGATATTCATGTGATGAGCTTATGTGGTTCACAAGACACTAAAGAGGCTTAGTGGCATGACCACCTTGTGGTGAAAAATCATACTAGAATGTCTCCATCATCATGTTATGGGTTTCATACTTGTCTAGTCGATATTTCACTACCGCTTGAGCCCCTTATAAAATCTAAAGGGTTATCCAAAACAATGTTTGAACATCATCGCAAGACCCATTATTTTTCATGTGACACACCACAAATAGGGAAAGTGGTTTCCTTAGACAACATTCACATGACTACATGGTATATCCCATATTTATATAATAAAGAAGGAAATAGAAAACCTCAAATTTTTTAATGAAGCCCTCCAGGCCAGACTCACTTAGAACTTAATAAACAACAAATCTGACTCAATTTATTTACTTAAAAATTGTTTCTTGGAAAAGCTTAAATCCCGTAATTTGAGTTATGTTAATTCTTACCTCTGGATTTCCATTATAAACTTCTTTTTCAATATCATGCACAACTCCATATGGATGGTTAACTCTGATTCAACTCTGAAATTCTGGCTTGACAACTGGGCTGGTGTTCCCCTCAATTCGATGCTTCATTCAAATGTTGTTCCACAATCTATAAATTGTACCATAAAAAAGTAATGCATTCCCCTCACTTAGACCCCCTAATCATATCAAACATATAGTTGATGACTACACCTTTTTGAATAATGAAGACAAACTTATTTGGGAACTAGCACACAATGGGATCCTTGATTCCAAAACATATTACATGCATTTTTTCTCCTCCACCAAGTCTAATTTTTCTTGGTTGAAGCCTTTTGATAAACCCTGGATCAAACCTTCCAGACTTAATCTTGTCTGGCGTATTTCTCATAAGAACTTACCTATGAAGGGTTTTCAATCAGCCCTTTGGTGTCCTCCTCAGCTCTATATGTCACCTATGTCATCAACATAGGGAGGACATCAATCACTTATTTTTTACTTGTGCCACAACCACTACTCTTTGGAATTTTATTACTGATATTTTTGACTAAAAATGGTTACTTTTTGACTTTATTTTCTCTTTACTCAAATGTTGTGTGGAGCTGGAACTTTCACCTCAGATTAGAAATATCTTTCTTTCTGCCATTGCAGAGCTCCTCCACATCATCTGGTATGATAGAAATGCGATTATACACAATAGTGCCTCACTCAATCTTAATGTAGGTCGGGCGAGAATTCTTATTGCTATCAGGGACGCGTCCACCCTTCAGAAAGCCTCCTGCACTAAATCGGTTGGTGACTTTGTCATCCTTCGTCGGCTTAGAATCAACGAGATCTACAATCAACCGAAGCGCTTCGTTGAAGTGTTCTGGCAAGCTCTGATTCCTGGCTGGATAAAAATCAACATTGATGGCACTTCTAAAGGAAATCCAGGTCTTGTGGGCTGTGGGGCCATCTCCAGAGACTCTCTTGGGCATTTTCATGGCTGCTTCTTTGGTTGTTGTGGATTTTCCTCCGCCCTGGAGGCTGATATGATGGTGGTGATTCATGCGGTCAACTTCATTAAGCTTAAAGGTTGGAATAATATTTGGATTTAAAGTGATTCCACCACCATTATCCAAGCTATTTGGAATGCAGTGGTTCACCTTTCTTGGTATCTTACAGCGCGTTGGAAGAATTTTCTTAGCTTGCTCCAGGAGATTAGATACATTGCCACCCATACCTATCGGGAAGCAAACATGGTGGCTGATGGTCTTTCCAACAAGGGTATCAACCAGGACATTATGTGGAGTGATGATTTACCGGTTGAGATCCTTCCTTATTATGAAAAAGATTGTAATAAAATTTCCTCCTTCAGACTCTTGTAATCTTTCCTTTTAATAATATTTTGTTTGTCCTTTTCAAAAAAAAAAGGAAATAGAAGGGGGGAAAGGAGTAATCCTATTTTAGAGAGATGATATGTTGATCTTCATGAAAAAGGGTTTTTGAACCTCAGGTGATCACCATTGTTCCTGCGGAGGCCCCTGAATGCATGGTCATGACATGTCAAATTTATAAAGTTTTTAAAGTTGATTTATAGTCTAGGGTAGACCTAAGATAATCTCTCAATGAGAATTGATAGGTTTAGAGTATGCATTTTTAATAAAAATTATTTAAAATGGGATGTTTTATAAAATGATTTTATGAACCTAACATAATTTGAAGAGTTTAATAGTTAATAAATAAACATGGTTTTTAGAATTATTAGAGAAGGAGGTCATTTCATGTTCACAACACATCTTGCATAGTTCAGTTTTTTGAAAATTTAATATGGTTTAATGTAATTATTTGGTTGAGGGTTGTCAAGATCTTGATTTCCATCTTGCCTCCTAAAACGGTGCACAAAGAAGAAACACTTGGCACAAAAATCATGATGTCAAGGTTTGGAACTCTATTATAGTACAATGGTTACCAAATCATACTAAATTATCATGATTTTGTGTCAGAAAATTGGATTCTTTTATTGTATAATCGAAACAACCCAAGATCCCCACTTGAAATCTCTACCCAATCTGTGTTGAGATAAAAAGTGTTTCACTTAATTATAACAAAAGAAATATATTCATAGGAGAAGAAAAAAAAAATTAGAAATAAGTGAAATATTTAACTCAAATATTAAACAAAACCAGTAGAAGAACAAGTGTTGGAACATCCTCCCATGAATGTGTAGCTCCCTCGAAATGACAATCCACTTTTAGCCCACCATCGAGAGGAGGAAGAGGAGGCTCATGTGGAAATTTTCCTTTATCCTTGACCCCCCTATGAAGATAGGGCCCTCCAGAACATCTTGGATGAGGGGAGGACTCGTTTGGGTCGCCAAAATACCAGATATTGGCCTCCTAGCTGAACTTACAAATGGGGTTCCCAAGGATCCATTTTATAGGCAAAGTGGAAGGTGGTTTTGGACACCCAGTTTGCTTAAAACCACTTTTCCCATGGTTTTATACATCAAGAAAGTCTTATATTGCATTGTAGAAAAGTAAAAAGTTTTTTAACCCTAACTTTACTATCTTCACATAATTTTTTTCATCATTTAGTGGCAAAAAAATCTAGTTATTCCAAAAACACAACAGAAAAATTTAGACTTTGTACAGATTTGGTGGCTTGGACAGATCAGTTTGGATGGGCCACTAAATTGACTTATTGGTTTTGGGTGCCTTTAGAATATATGTATACCACTTAATTAGGGATCATACCAAAAAATCTTGACCCAATTAGATGCATGAATTAAATAAATGTGCAGTTGAGTACACTGGTGTGCTTGGATCCTGCGTAGTTTGGATATTTTTCTTGAACTTCATCATTGGCCCTCCAAATCACCTCCACATACAATGCAATTATAAAAACATTAACATTTCCATTTTTAATTGTGATAAAGACAAAATAATTGAATTAAACATGAAGTGAAATTTGTTATTATTTTTATAATTTTCAATACAAAACTTGTTTAGCATAGTGGTGTGTGGGTGAAAATGAAGCAGTGAATCGTGGTGCGATCACACCCCCACACATAAAAATTTTCACTCCTGGGAAAAGTAACATTTCCAAAAATTATGCATTTAGATATTCTCAACCTCATGATTATTTAAAATTTTATAAAAATTTAGTACCTGATAGAAATGTGATTAAAGAAATAATCACAGTGAGGAATTATTCTTAGTGATCCTGGAAAAATACGTCTCAAAAACTATATCAGAATGAAATTCCAAGAGATACATGATACCAATGGAATAAAATAATTCAAAATTTAATCATATCACTAGTTCTCCATGTGTGAACATGAAAACAATTTTATCCCATTCTTTCCACTTTTTATCGTTTAAATGAAAGTTATTTTAAAATTTGTCTTCTTATATGATCTTTTCCATGGAACCTGGCCTACATCCTTTGAAATAAAATTTCAAGACCCACTCAATTAAGTATTTCCAAAAGTCAAACAACAAGATACCGACCTAGATATCCCCATATATTATACATTTATTCACTCCCCTTAATGTTTATTTGATTCTGTTTATTTTTGGTTTTTTAGGGCATACAACTATCGGATAATAGGTACACACACATTGGTAAATCTGGTATAGTAATGAAATATATCAGAAAAGTAACGAACGTATGAAAAAAGCATTTTGGAAGGTAGAGAAAAATTGACCTAACTTATATTTACCTTCTATTAAGTAATAAGTTTTCACACCTCATGGTTGGGTGCAATGATGTGTAGAGAAATTAAGTGACGTAATTTTCCCTTAAACTACTCATACAATGGGTACCATTCTTCTCAAAGGTTTCAAAATTATATATTAATTTATATGATTGAAAAACAACCAAATTTCAAGACAAAATCACACCACAGTATTGAATTATTGCTAAAATTCACATTTTATCAGATTTTTTTGAATGTTAAAACATCATGAAATATAAAAATTCATCAATCATTTTCAATAACATCCATGATTAAGTGGGAATCATTTTCTAGGATAAAGTGGGCATCAAAAATTAACATTATGGCACGAAATTGACGGGGGGGAACTAGGTGGGGGTGCAAGTGACAATACTATACCACAAGTGAAAATGAGAAAAATAAAGGAAGATGATGAAAATTATTAATTAACCCATGAATATACCCATCCCCCACAACTAAAGCATGTAGTGTCTTGACTATAATAAAAGAGAATGTGGGAAGGAAGAATAAAACCTAGTGGGTGTCATTGGTAGGATGCTTCTTGAACGTGGAGTTTCTCCCTCATGGACTCTGTAATGGCTTCATGAAAGTGATTAATCCATTTCCCATTGACAGTAAATTTTTTTTTGGTTTTCGATTTTGAAATAAAACAACACTAAATGGATAAACATTAATAACAATGTATAGTCTAATCCATTGGGAACAAAGCTTACCTGGATGCAACATTAGCCATTCATTGTAAAGGAGGACATTCTTCCTAATGTGGAATTGACGATGAAAGATGAGACAGCCGTGGGAAGCCTTAGTTCGCTCCTTATAAATCTGGGAGTTCTCATATGAATCTCTTCTCATTTCCTCCAGCTCCTGAATCTATAACTTACATTGATAACCTATACCAAAAAGGCTATAATTTCATTGTTTAATGTCCCAGTAGGCCTGGTGTACTATCTCAATAGGGATATGACAACTCATTCCAAACAAAATCTTATAAGGTGACATTCCAATGGGGGTTTTAAAGGATATACGGTAAGCCCATAATGAATCATTGATTCTAATACTTCAATCTTTTCTGTTTGGTTAAACCATTTTTTGAAGAATTTATTTTACCTCTCTATTCAACACCTAAGCTTGACCATTGGTTTATGAGTGATATGAAGTAGCCACTTAATGCTCGACCCCATATCAATGCAAAATAGATTGTATTGTTCAGTTGTAGAAATGAAAACCCTAGTCAATGATGATGTACCTAGGAAATCCAAACAAAAAATAAATTTGGGTTCTCAAAAATTACACAATATTCATGGAATCATCAGTCATTGTGGTGCATTATTCTACCTATTTTGGCTCATAATACACTACTAGAAAAAATGCAATGGTTCCCAAATGAATTGGGGAATGGTCCCATAAATTCAGTTCCCCAAACATCAAAAATACCATGGATGAGAAAGGTATGTTGTGGAATTTAATTTATTTTATAGAAATTGCCTATTATGTGAAAGTGAGGAAAAGATTTACTGAAATGATGGTCATCTAAAAATAATGTTAGCCAAAAGAGACCAGAATCAAGGACCTTATGAGCGACCTGTTTGGGACCAAAGTTGCCCCCCACAATCAAGAGTGTGGTATAAACTAAGGATAGACTGAAACTATCTATCAAGAACACAATTCCTAAGGATATGACCATTAAATGCGTGAAAAAGGTATAGGTCATCCAAAATATAAGAACGAGACTCATTTTTGAGGAGTTCATCTTGGTTTTGGTTGAAATTAGAAGGAACGCAAGATGCTACCAAATAACATCAAATTTCAGCATACCAAGGAATATCATATTGCACTTGGTACTATTTATCATCAAAAACATTTTAGTTATGGGAATATAGGGGGATGGGTCAATGTTCAAGGATGGTAGGATCTACTAATATGGTCAACAGAAACATTCTCAGCTCCTTTTTATCCTTAATTTCTAAATTAAATTATTGAAGTATGAGCATCCAATGAATGATATGTGGTTTGGCATCCAGTTTCATGAGTAGATACTGGAGGGATGTATAGTCTGAGAACCCAATGACTTCATAATGTAATAGGTATGACCAAAATTTATCCAATACAAACACAATGGTAAGGAATTAGTTTTCTATTATGGTGTAGTTTTCTCGGAAATGGTCCAATGTATGCGAGGAATTGCAAATGACTTGTGGAAATCAGTAAACCTGTTATGATAAGAGGATACCAAATGTATCATTACTGGTATCACACATGAGATCAAATGGAAAATCCTTCTGAGGAGGTTGGATTATTAGGGGTGAAGTGAGAATCTATTTCAATTTTTTAAAATATTTATCAAAATCATTATTAAAAACAAATTATTTTTCTATTTGGTGAAATAAAGAGAGTGGGAGTGTAATCTTACTAATGTCAAAAATGAAACAATGGTAAAATTCATCATGACCTAGAAAGACCGCACATCCAATAATTTTTTTGGGAATTATAGGGAAGAAATGACATCCACTTTTGATTTATCAACATAGATAATATCCCCATAAAAGAAATTTCCCAATTCTATACCTTTTAGAACCATCAAATGACATTTCTCAAAATTTAATACAATATTATTTTCAATACAGTGACGTAGGATATAACCTAAAATAATCAAACATTTATAAATGGAGGATCCATACATAGTGAAATAATCAATGAATACTTCCATTCAATTCTCCATGTAATTAGGTAAAATTCAAACCAAGCATCGTTGGAATGTACTCGAAGAATTACCCATACCAAATGGAATTATTCTATAGGAAAATTTCCCAAAGGGGAATGTAAAAGTTATCTTTTCCTAATCCTTAGGGGGAATATAGATATAAAAGTATCTAGAATATCCTTCAAGGAAACTGTAGTGGGACTTCCACTCTAGAATCTATAGCATCTGATCAATGAATGACAGTAGTAAATGTCCCTTCATAGTGTTTGGGTTTAGTCAGTGATATTCTATACAGACACGCCAACTATTCTTCACACAAGTTGGAACCAATTCATTATTTTTTATTTTTAATTACTATAAGACTTGTTTTTTTAGTAACTAATTGAACTGTACTGACCCTTTTGTTGTTAGATATAGGGTAAATTATTACAACAACCAATAATTTTGTAACAAACATTTTAACAACATCTAGGAGGGTTGGTTTTAGTCGATGTTATGACTACCTCACTGGTTTAGTCTCATCATTTAATAATATATGATATCTAAAAATTTCTGGGATAATACTAGGATTGTTAGTAAGTGTTTATCCTGAATCTTGTTTACACTCCCTAAAATGTTCAAGTAGTTTAAATTAGGCTTTGGAGGGAGTGAACTAGCAATCCTGGAATCCATATTGTTTCCATTCTCAAGATAGGAGTATTTTAAATCATGATTCCATTATTTTAGTTCTAATTAATATGTGTTTGGGATTGATGGGAGATTTTGTGATAGTGAGAGTTTAATAATCTCATCTAACAAATCAATGATAACATTTTTAAATGAGAAATCTTCTTTTACAATATTAGAAGTGGCATCAATGGTCATGGAATCCTTAGTGTTCAAGAAATTACCAATTAACAAACATACATGACATTTTTCAAGACTGGTACAAAATTCGTTGCATGTTTCATTTCCTATAATTTCTATCAATGATAAAAACTCAAAAAGGGGATCAGGGTAATGAAAAAATGTGTTTTCACAGGTTTAGAGTATATCTATAGAGTTAACAGCGAGAGAGAGAGAGAAATTTTATTCTGAGGGGTGCTTCATGGAATCAAGGATGTTAAAGAGAACAATGTCACCACCAATATCCATAAATAATGTACAATTGTGGACATTTATTATAGGATTTGTTGTTTTCAAGAATGTTATCCCCAATATAATCCGGGCATGTCTATTTATCCTATCATCGTCCATTTTAAGAAAAAACATAAGTAGGAAAAATTAAAAATTTCACCCTCACAAGAACATCCTCTAAAACACAAGTAGGGTGTGCTATACTACAATTTTCTAATTGAACAACAATTATAGTGGTCTTTAGTTCCTTGACCTGCAATGAAGAGTAAATAGAGTGAGGCATCACATTTATAGAAGTACCCAAATCATGCATAGTATTGGAAAACGAATACTCCAATATGGTGGATGGAATTGAGAATGTTCCTGGATCGTTACATTTGGTGAGTAGGGATGATTATATCAATGATAAGGCATTACCCCCTACGCTCACCATCTTATCACCTCGAGGTCGACTTCGATGTGTACACACCTCCTTCAAAAATATGGCGTATCCTAGAATTTTATTCCTGACATCAGTCGATGGAATGTTAAATTAATCTTTTTTGAATGTTTACAACATTTTGTTATCATTTTCATTTTACTTTTTATTACTAGGTTGGGTGTACCTTTGGGTAAATAGAAGAGGAATGTTCGGGCTAGCTGACTCATCAACAAACACACCCTTTCCTTTGGAATGGATTTTCCCAGGACAAAGTTTTTCATCATTTAGACTAATTTCAATGGTTGGGATAGAGTTTTAATCTGGAGTGGATGACTCTAAAAGAGAGATCAATTGGATTTTATGTTGAGTTACACTCCTAAGGGCGATGACACTTACATTTACCTTATCACTAGGGTTAACTAGTGGTTGAGAAGGTAGTGTACCCGACCCATGACTTTGGATTTCCCCCACTGAGGTGGCTAGTCAGCCTAATTGGGGTTTTTGGTCTTATATGGTAGCTTGGGTGGTTTTTTGGAATTGGAGACTGTTTTAAGGCATTTGTTTCATCATATATTCTAAGTTAGGTTCGAGTATTTGAGGGGGTTATTGGAAAGGCCTTTGGGGAGGTTGAGGTTTCTATGTGGTGGTGGATTGATTTCCTACCTTGGTTGGATCCATGGTTATTGAGGTTTGTTTGAATACCCCCTTGCCTATAATATTGGTTTTATTTTCACCCAAGGATGGTTGGATAGTAAGGTTATTGCCTAAATGGTTGGTTATAAGGGTAACCAAGAATGATTTCCCCATAATTCATAGATGTTTCTCTCAATTGAGGGCATTGTTCAGAATATTTTGTGTCATAAAAACATATTACATAGTGGATGGGAGGAGGATATTAGGATTTCCCTTGGGAAAGAGAATGTTTTTGAAGATGGTTATTTACCTCTTCAAACATTGTGTCCTCTTTCTTCTCGAATTTGATTGATTGCACCTCATGGAAACCTCAAATGGGTACACTGGACTGGAATCGAATTGTTGAATGTTTTCATCCATGTTTTCAATCTGGGTCCTTGCAACAATTTGGGGTTTATAAACTAGGGAAGATCATGAAAAAACATCAATCATATTTCGATCAATAGGAATTAAACCTTCATAAAAATAATTTATTAAAATATGATCACTTATTCGGTGGTATGAGAAACATGAACAATGACTTTTAAATATTTCCCAGTATTCATGAAGTATTTCTAATTGTGATTTTATTTATACAATATATTTATTTCTCTATTTTTTCAGTTCTTGAGGCTGGGAAGTATTTTTCAAGAAAAAGGAAATTCATGTCCACCCACCCTCTAATTAGTGAATTAACATAGTAAAGCCAATATTTTGTAGTATCTTATAATGAAAAATGGAATACGCTAAGCATTACCTATTCATAATCAACATTAGAAAGTTTTAATTTTTAACACATAGTGTGAAATTCATTTAAATGTTTATGTGGGTCTTCTCGAGCTGGTCCATGGAATCTTTGTAATAAATGAATTAAACCAGATTTAAGTTCGTAATTGGGTTCCTTTCCTTGCATTATAATTATGTGGGTTAGATATCAACATCAGTAAAGGTTAGTTATTTTAGTGCATTATTATTTTCATCCATTTTAAAAAAGTTTATTTTAGTTTTGATATAGGTTCCATAATAAGAATAATAATCAAGAAGAGTTTCAAGTTGTTATGTGTCCTCCTTCAATGGGTTGTCTTGTGTGTCACGGTTTTGCTGACATAGGATCCTCTCTAGTTCTATTTCAAAAGGTGGTAAATCTCCTAGAGTAGAACATGTCATGAATAGAACCTACATAAGTTGAATATTTTAGAAATCAAGTGAAAAATGAAGGAAGGAAAGAAGAAAAGAAATAGTAATAAAAAATACACACTAAAAACAAAAGTGCTCCTTGGAAACGGTGCAAAAATATGAACGCATTGTTATGAAATGTAAAATTTATTATGTTTTTAAAGTTGATTTATTGTCTATGGGATACCCTAGGTCATCCATCAAGGAGAGTTGATAGGGTTAGAGTATGCATTTTTAATAAAAATTACTAAAAAGGTGGGTGGTTTAGAAAATAGTTTTAAGAAAATCACTTAATTTAAAGAGCATAATAGTTGATAAATAAAGGCGATGTTTTAATAATTATGAGAGAAAGAGGTAATTTCATGTTTTCTAAAAATATAGGATTGTTCAATGTTCTGAAAATTTTATATGGATTAATGTAATTGATTGGTTGAGGGTGGTCAAGATCCTGATTCCCCTATTGCATCTTAAAACGATACCCAATAAGCAACCCATAACACCAAAATTATGATATGAAGCTTTGTAACTCAAGAATATAACAAAGGATAATAAAGAATACTTAAATCTCATGATTTTGTGTGAGAAAAAAAGATTCTTATTTGGACCAATTGGAACAATCCAAGATGCCACTTGAAATCTCAACCCAATTGGTGTTGAGATAAAAAGTGTTTCATTTAATTATAACAAAAGAATTATATTCAGAGGATAATAACATCAACATTAAACATATGTGAAATATTTAACACATAAAATACTCATAAACAGTAGAATAAAAAGTTATGGAACTCCTTCCCAAGTTTGTTTATATCCCTCAAAATGACTGTCCACCGTTTAGCTCATCATCAAGAGGAGGATGTGGCTCGGGTGGAACTTCACCTTCATCCTTGACTCCCCTATGAATATAGGGGGACTAAAGATCTTCTTGGATGAGGAGAGTAATCTTTTGGGTTCCCAAAATACCAGATCTTTGTATCCAGACAAAAATTACAAATTTGGTTCTAAAGGATCTATTTTATAGGCAAAATGGAATGTGGTTTTGAGAACAAAGATTTCTTAAAACCACATGGCCCATGATTTTATAAATCCCTATTTTCTTATCATGCTTTGTAGAAAACTAATTAGTTGTTTCCCAACCTATTTAGTATCTTTACTTAATTTTTTTAATCATTTTTTTGGCTGACATATCGATTTATGGATGAAACACAACACACCACATTTAACTTTGTATAAATTCGTTGGCTTGGACAGATTAGTTCGGATGGTAATCTTAATGGATGAATTAGATTTGGGTTCCTTCATAAGAGTTATATCCCACAAAATTTTGGGTCATCCCACAAAATCGCATCCCAATTTGACACACATATTGTATAAATGTGAGGTTGAGTCCACTGGTGTGCTTGGATTCTGCACAGTTTGGTCCATTTTTCTTGAACTTCGTCATGGGCTCTCCAAATCACCTCCACCTACATTGTAATTATAATAAAAAGTAACATTTACATTTTCAAAAGTGATAAAAACAAAATAATTAAATCAAACATGAAGTTCAATTTTTTATTATTTTTATAATTTTTAATACAGAACTAGTTTAACAAAGTTGTGTAAGGGTGAAAATGGAACAGTGAATCACGGTGCGATCACACCCCCACACCTAAGCATTTTCAATCGTTGGAAAAGTAAAATATCAAAAAATTATGCATTTACATATTCTGAAAATTATGAAGATATAAAATTCAATGAAAAATTTGTTCCTAATAGAAATGTGATCAATGAAAAAATCACACTGAGGAGTTATTCATAGTGATCATGAAATAAACGTCTCAAAAATTGTATCAGAATGAAATTCCAAGAGATGAATGATACCTATTGATGAAAATAATTAAAAATTTAATCATGTCACTAATGTTTCATGTGTGTGTGTGACAACCATTTTATGATATTCTTTCCACATTCAATCAAGGAAATATAAGATATCTTAAAAATTGTCTACTTACATGATCCTTTCCATCGAACCTGCCCTACATCCTTTTCAATCAAATTTAAATTTCCACTCAATTAAGCATTACAAAATGTCAAACCACAAGCTCCCAACCTAGATATCCCCATATGTTGTATATTTCATCACTCCCCTAAGTATTTTTTTATATTGGTTTTTTTGTGGGTGTACACCAATCTTATAACAGGTACACATGCATAGGTCAATCTGGTACAATAATGAAATATATCAAATAAGTAACAAATGTATGGAAAAATAATTTTGGATGGTAGATAAAAAATAACATAACTTATATTTAAACTACTCACACAACGACTACCATTCATCTTTAAGATTTCAAAATGATATAACCATTTATATCTTTAAAAAACTACCAAATTCCAATATAAATTCCCAACATAGTATTTAGTTCTTTTTGAAATGCACATTTCATCAGATAGTTTTTCGAATGTTAAAACAACATGAAATAAAAACATTCCTCTTGAATTTTCAATAACTTCCATGATTAAGAGGGCATCATCTTACACGGTGAAGTGGGCATCAAAAATTAACATTTTTTAACAAAAGTTTGGGGGGAAATGAGGGGGTATGGGGAAAGTGAAAATAATATACAAAAGAATAAAAAGATAAAAATAAAGAATGATGTTGAAAATTTCTAACTAATCTAGGAATATAACCATCCCTCAGACCTAGAGCATGAAATGTCCTCACTATAATAAAAGAGAATTTTGGAAGGAAGGATAAAACCTAGTGGATGTCATTGGGAGGATGCTTCTATAACTTAGAGTTCCTCCATTAGGGACTCCAAAAGGGATTCATGAATGTGCTTAAGTCATTACCCATTGATAGTAATGGTTTATTTGGTTACTTCATTTTTAACCTAAATAACACCAAATGGATAAAAATTAGTAATATTGTATGGTACAAACCAATGGGAAGAAAGCTTAACAGGATGCATCTTCATCCTTTCATTGTAAAGGAGCACCTTCTTCCCAATGTGGAATTGACGATGAAGGATGAGACAACCTTGGGAAGCCTTGGTTTACTCCTTATAAATTTGGGAGTTCTCATATGAATCTCTTATCATTTTCTCCAACCCTTGAATATGTAACTTACATTGAGAACCTACAACCAAAAGACTAGAATTGTATTTTTTAATGGCTCAGTAGGCCTAGTGCTCTATCCCAAAAGGGAGATTACAACTCTTTCAAAACACAAGCATATAAGGTGACATTCCAATTATAGTTTTAAACGAGGTACAATAATCCCTTTAATGAACCATCGATTCTATGAATCAAATATTTTCTATTGGGTTGAAGAATTTTTTGAAGAATTTTTTTTACCTCTCTATTAGACACCTTGGATTGACCATTAATCTATGGGTGATATGCAGTTTCCACTTGATGCCCAGCCCCATATCAACACAAAAGAGATTGAATTGTTTGTTTGCATAAATGAGAATCATAGTCACTGATGACGAACCTAGGTAATCCAAACCTACAAAAAAATTGGGCTCTCAAAAATTCCACAACAGTCTTGGAATCATCAGTCCTTATGGTATGTGATTCTAGCCATTTTGGCATATAATCCACTTCTAAAAGACTATAAAGTTTCCCAAATGAAATTGTGAATGGACCCATAAAGTCAATACCCAAAACATCAAAAATTTATTGGAAGAGAAAGGGTTTTTTTTGGAATTTTATCTGCTTTAGATACATTCCACATTCTTTGATATTGACAACAAGATTAACAAAAATCATGGGAATCCTGAAATAATGATGGCCAAAAGAAACCAGATTCAAGGACCTTGTGAGAAGTCCATTAGTGACCAAAGTGGCCCCCACAAGGAAGAGTGTGTAAAAACCTAAGTATGGAGTGAAACTCACTATTGGGAATTAAATGCATAAGGACTGGATCACTACATGTGATCCAAAGGTATGGGTCATCAAAAATTTACCAATGTGACTCATGTTTTTTATGGTCATATTTGTTGTTTTTGAAATCAGTAGGAATGAAAGTTGCTACCAAATAATTTACATTTTCAACATACCATGGAATATCATCTTCCACTCGATATAGTTTATCATTAAGAAACATGTCATTTATGGGTATACATGAGGATCATTAAAGGTATGAGGAGGGTTGGATCCTACTGATATGGAAATCCACCACATAATCAACTCTTTTTTATCCTTAATTTATAAATTAAATTCATGATGTAGGAGCATCCAATGAATAATACATAGTTTGGCATCCGATTTATTAAGGAGATATTAGAGGGTTGCATGGTCTGAGAACACAAAGACATTGGACCCTAAAAGGGATGACATAAATTTATTCAACAAAAACACAATGGAAAGGGATTCTTTTTCTATTGTGGTGTAGTTTTCAGGGGTAGGGTCTAGTGTATGCGAGGTTTTGGAAATGACATGGAGAGCTAAGTCAAACCATTGTGATATGGCGACCCCAACTGCATAGTTAGAAGAGTCACACATGATCTCAAATGGAAAACCATATCATGGGGGTTGGATTACTAGGGCTGATGTGAGAATACCTTTAAATTTCCTAAAATCTTCCCCACGCTCTTTATCAAAAACAAATTCCTTTTCTTTTTAGTGGAATCAGAGAGGGGGAGTGTAATCTTACTAAAGTCACGAATGAAACGATGGTAAAATCTTTCATGAAGTAGGAAATACCTTACATCCAATACATTTTTGGGGACTGGTAGTGAAGAAATGACATCCACTTTTGATTTATCAACTCAGATACCATCCCCAAATATGTCATGTCTGAATACTATACCTTTTATCCCCATGAAATGGAATTTCTCATAATTTAATACAAAATTATTTTTAATACAACAATGTAGGATAAAACCTAAAGTAATAAAACATTAATCGAAGGAGGAGTCATACACAGTGAAATCATCCATGAATACTTCAATACAATTCTTCAGGTAATCTGAAAAGATACTAACCAACATCAATAGAATGTACCTAGAGCATTTCATAGACCAAATGGAATCCTTTAATAGGAAAATGTTCCAAAGGGGTAAGTAAAGGTTGTATTTTGTTGATCCTCAGGGGAAATTTGGATCTAAAAGTATCCAGAATACCCTTCAAATAAATAGTAGTGGGACTTCCACACTAGCCTCTCTTGAATTTGATCAATGAACGACATTGCGAAACAGTCCTTCCTAGAATGTCGGTTTAGTTAGCGATAATTTATATAGACACACCAACTACTTTGCACATGAGTCAGAACCAATTAATTGTTTTAATTTTTAATTACCATATGACCAATTTTTTTTTGGAACTACTTGAACTAGACTAATCCATTAGCTTTCAGATATGGGGTAAATGATTCCATCAACAAACAATTTTGTTATCTCCTTTTTAGAAATATCTATGAGGGTTGGGTTTTGATAATTTTGGGACTACCTCAATGGTTTAGCCTCATCATATAACAATATATTATGTGTAAAAATTGATGTTCTAATATCAGGAATGTAAGAAACTGTCTATCCAAAATATTTTTTATACTCCCTCAAAAGATCACGCTGTTGCAATTCATGATCTGGAGGGAGTGAACTAGAAATGATGACATGAAACTTGATTTCATTATCAATATTGGAATATTCTAAATGTGGAGGTAGTTGTTTTAGTTCCAATTCATTTTTATTTTGGATTAATGTGTGTGAATGTGACAGTGGGAGGTCAATGATATAAGGACCCAACCTTATAACATACATAATCTTGAATTTAGTCAAGAAAACACTTACTTTTACATTGAGGATATTTTCATGTTTATAGCATTAAAGAATTGGGAAATACATTCATAACATTACACATTATTACAGAGTGGATACCATAAAAACAGATTCCATTTTTTTTCAAAATATAAAATATTAAAACTTAAACATGACTCCTTGACAATTATTCAACATTTAACATGGCTTCCTTCTTTGTCTTACACATCTATTAACCAGTGAAAATCATTTAAAAACTTGGGATGAGCTTGAAAAATAAATAAGGGATGAAAAAGAAGGAATGAAAATGAGTGCATAAATATAATCATAAAGGTATATTAGGGCATTACTTATATAACATTGAAACCCTCATGGTTACCTTATAATTTGTAACCCCCCAGCTACTTTACAATTTTTGTAACCATCGTAGTTACATATGGAGTAACCATACGGCCGAACTCCAACTTACACACACCCAATTCATTGTAGGGAGATATAGGTCCCACCCTTCATCATAAAAAATTCCCAAGAACCAGAACATAATCATACAACATTAATAATAGCATAAAAATATAACTTTTGAATTTTGTAAAATAGAATTTTAATAGAGGATTTTTAAAAGAAAATCCCCTTACATAATTCATGTAATTGAAGAAAGACGTAGTAGAGTGGATTTAATATGTATATACACTATAAATAAACATAATTCAACATAATATAACAAAAACCATCACTCAAACAATCCTAATACAACATAAATAACGAAGTAGAAGGTTAACCCAAAGAATAGAAATTGGGTTAAGAATTCCCTTACCTCAGGATTATCTTATTTAAAAATTGTTTAATCTTCTTGTATAATGGTTAAAAGAGTGTTATTAGTATTTTACCGAAATGTGTTCATGTTTATAACATCTTATATGATCATTTCATAACATTATTTCACCACTTAATTGTTAGTATTTTTCTCCTTGCACTTTTTTTGGGTGAGTTCTTTACACGATTTCCATGATTGGTTCATGGTGAATGTTCTTGTCTATTGGAAGTGAAACCCTGGAATTTGAATGGAATAGTATTTAAATATTTATAGTACCATAATTTATAACATTTATCATTTTTAAATTCTTACATGAGGATGATTCATAAGTTAAAATGTTAATGATGTTCGTTTAGATCATTGTAGTGGTTATTTGATAATAACGACCTCATTTTATTTTATAAATTAAAACCATGTGTTAAAAAGTATTCCAGAACAATTGATGAGACAAAATAAATATATTATAACCTGGTTAGAACATAAAAATGGTTTCATGACCAAACTTTACAGAATTAAATCAAATTGAAATCACCTCGTCCACGATGTCGGTAATTCGACACATCACAGACAATGTTTTTAATTCATTGAATAGGTTGGGGAAGAGAAGAACATTGATGATGAATTTACCATGAACATGAGAACATCCATAATATAAATGATTCTGGAGCTTTCATGCCTCTTGGATAAGAGAAGGCAAAGAAAGATGAAAAAAATAAAGTAATCTTGAAATAAAAGAAAAACTTCAGAAATTTCTCACAAAAATTTGGCAGCCTAATAACATCTCTTAAAATTTCATAAAAATAGTTTGATTAGAGAAAGGGGATATCTAATCAATATTACATAATATGGATAGTAAGGGGGGATATGAAATGAAATATCCCAACATAATCCAAAGGAAAGGAAGAGAATAACATAAAATGAAAGAAAAGATAGAAAATAAAAGAGGATGTTTACCTCTTGATCTCTTCTCCTTGAGATCCTTCTTAAGGGCTTCGATTTTGGACTTTTGGTAAGACCAACAGCTCTAGGACATGGGGAAGTGCCTTGGGAGGATTTTTGGGAAGAACATAGGCATGAATCAAGGCTTGAGAGGTGTGGGAAGAAGAGGGGAGCGAGGGTGGTATTTATAGTGGATAAGAGGGGTATTTTTCATTATTTTAATCATTATTATAAGATTTTTGCCCACGATTATGAATAGTCTTAGTTCATGTGACCTCAAATAGTAATAATGGCATGTGAGTTCGAACCAAGTGGCCTTGCATCACTTATGAGTTCATAAATAGTGTATTTTACTGATAATTTGATTATACGGTATTTTATCGTATTTCACTATTCATCAAAAATTCAAGAATTTCAGAAAAATCCAAAACTTTTACACTAACCATTTTTCAACATGTAGAATTCAAAAATGAAGTATATTTTTTGAAATTAATTTTCTAAATATTATTAATTTAGTTTTTAAATAAAAGCATACTAAATTCAAAAATTAACAATTCTAATTCTATAACTACTTCTATATCACAATGAAAAATTCACCAAGATGTTCTTATCTTAAAGCCTTTAAGAAAATAAAATAATAATAAAATTTACTATTCATTAGGGTCATATTACTATTCATATTACTATTCATAAGGGCAAGTTTCTATTCACAAAAAAAAAACAAATTGGTTTCATTAGACTCCAAATAACTTCCTGAACACAATTGTAGATGACAGTTTCTTGAAATTCAAAACATAGAAGTGGAAACATTATGTTTAAAGGCTAGTTATAAATATCTACTTTAAACAAAGTTCCATGCATTTCTATTTATTTTTAGAGAAAAATGGGGTGTTACATTATCCCCACCTTCTAGAAATTGCGTCCTCGCAATTTTATTTACTTATTAAAAATCTGAGGATACTTTTCCCTCAAAGCCTTTTTAGAATCCCATGTTGCTTCTTCAACCATGTGGTTTCTCCACAAAACCTTTACCTGGTGGATTACCTTATTCCGCAATACCTGTTCCCTTTGATTAAGAATCTGAACTGGTTTCTCTTCATAAGAAAGGTTCTCTTCTAGCATAACTGCATCCGGACTAAAGACATGTGATGAATCTGGAACATACTTTCTCAACATTGAAACATGAAAAACATTGTGTACCTGAGACCAACTCGGAGGCAAAGCTACACAGTATACAATTGTTCCAACTTTCTCCAAGATTTCAAAAGGATCGATGAACCATAGACATAACTTCCCTTTCTTTCTGAAACACATCACACTTTTCTAAAGAGAGATTTTAAGGAAAATATGGTCACCTACCTCGAAAGAGAAGTCTTTCCTTTTGTTATCTATGTAACTTTTCTGCCTGCTCTAAGCTATCCTCATGTGCTGCTGAATCATCTTCACTTTCTCAGCCACTTATTCTACTAATTCTGGCCCCATAAACTATCTTTAACCAACTTCATCCCAAAATGCTGGAGTCCGACACCGCTTTCCATACAAAGTTTCAAAAGGTTCCATCTGTTTACTGGAATGAAAATTGTTATTATAAGAAAACTCAACTAAAGAAATATGTTGATCCCAACTTCCCTAGTAGTCCATTGAACAAGATCGAAGCATATCTTATAATGTCTAAATCATTCATTCTGACTTCCCATCAAATGGAGGATGAAAAGGTTTACTAAAATTTAATTCTGTGCCCAAAGAATTTTGAAGTCCCTTCCAAAATTTAGAATTGAACTGGGGATCTCAGTTAGATACAATGGAAAGAGGAACTCCATGTAACCTGAAAATATCCTTGAGTTACAGACGAGAAAGTTGACCCAAAGTCATTGTATCTCGAATAGAAAGAAAATTTGTAGATTTTGTCAGTTGATCAATAATAACCCAAATCGCATTGTTACCTCAGGAAGTCTTTGGTAGTCCCACCAAAAAGTCTAGGGATACATTCTCCCATTTCCACTCTAGCACTGACAAAGACTGAAGCATCCCCTTCAGTAACTGCTGCTCTTCTTTAATCTGCTGACATGTCAAACATTTCATGGTAAAATTTTCAATATCCCTTTTCATTCCATCCCACCAGTAATACTACTAAAGGTCTCTATACATCTTAGTACTTATAGGATGAATCTAAAATGGAGAACTATGAGCTTCAAACAAAAAATATTTCTTCAACTGAGAATCACTAGGCACACACAACCTTTTTACAAATATCAAGAAAACAATTTTTATCAATTTTAAATTTTGGAAACTTACCCATTTTAACCAATTATACCATTTTCTATAGCTCACAGTCTTCCTTCTATGCTCACATAATTCTTTCTAACAACGAATATTGCGCAGAAACCTAAAACAAAACAGAGGTATTTTTTTCACTAAGAACTTCTAATCCAAAATTCATCAAATCATTAATCAATGGATCATGTTCCAGATGTAGCATAATTAATGATGCATGATGTTTATGACTCAAGGCATCCACCACTTTGTTTGCTTTTCCAGAATGGTAATTGATCCTATAATCATAATCCTTTATCAGTTCAAGCCATCTTCTCTTCCTCATGTTTAATTCCTTCTGAGTGAATATATACTTCAGACTTTTATGGTCAGTATATATTTGACATTGGGTTCCGTATAAATGATGCCTCCAAATTTTCAAAGAAAAAACCACAGCTGCCAATTCCGAATCATGTGTGGGATAATTTAACTCATTAGGTTTTAGTTGTCTTGAAGCATAAGGAATTAACTGATCATTCTGCATCAAAACACAACCAAGTCCCTTCAAAGTAGCGTCACTATAGATGAAAAACTCACCATTTCAGGAAGGAAAGTCCAAAACTGGATCATTCACCAATCTCTTCTTCAGTTTTTGAAAACAAACGTCACATTCTTCTATCCAAAAAAATTTAACCCCTTACCGTGCTAACTTAGTTATCGAGATAGATAACCGTGCAATGTTCTTAACGAACAGTCGGTAAAAACCTGATAACATAAGAAAACTACGAATCTCTATAACATTTATTGGTCTTGTCAATTCATCAACTACTTTTGTTTTGGCAGGATCAAATGTTATTCCATCCTTATTTACAATGATCCCAAGAAAAGAAATCAGTTGCAACCAAAAATTCCACTTGATGAATTTTCCATAAAGTTTCTTTTCTTTTATGGTTGGTAAAAAAACCCTTAGATGTTTTTCATACTCCTCTTTATTTTTAGAAATTACCATAAAGTCATCAATAAATACAACCAAAAACTTATCCATGAACTCATTAAATAATCTATTCATAAGATTAATGAATAAAATAGGTGCATTAGTTAACCCATAGGGAATAACAACAAATTCATAATGCCCATATTTAATACAAAAGGCTATTTTCGCGATATCATCCTCCTTCACCTTAAGCTGACGGTATCCAGATCTCAAGTCAATCTTCAAAAAGTACTGAGCTCCCTGGAGCTGATCAAACAAGTCATCGATATGAGGAAAATGATACTTGTTTTTAATAGTGATGTTATTCAATACTCTAAAATCAATGAAAAGTCGCATGGAACCATCTTTCTTTTTATGAAACAAAACAGGTGCACCCCATGGTGATGTGCTAGGACGAATGAATCCTTTGTCAATAAAATCCTACTATTGATTTTTAAATTCAAGAAGTTCTATTTGAGCCATACGATATGGGGTTTTTGAAATTGTCTTATCATCAGGAACTAAGTCAATTGTGAATTCAAATTCTGAATCAGGTATGACACCGGGTAACTTATTAAGAAAAACATCAAGGTATTCATTTACCATTGGCACATCACTAATCTGAATATATCTATTGTTTTCAACAATATTAGCAAGATAATGTTTATTTCCTTATTTTAATAGTTTCTCAGCTTCCTGATATGTTAACAATTGTATGGGTTTGTTCTTGTATAAAAACAGAAACTCTTTCTGAGAAACAACTTATTTAGCTCTACAGTCAATCTTTTCATGATAAACAGAAAGCCAATCCATTCCCAAAATATTATCAAACTCTAATTAGGGTAAAACAACACGGTTTACTGGTAAAGCCTTTTCACATACCACAATATAAGTATTCTTATAATTCCTCTTTGCAATAGCATTTCCCCCAGGTGTTTTAACAACAAGTTTGGGAATCATTTATTGAGGTGATGTTTCCAATTTTCCAGAAAATTTCTCGAAGATGAAGGAATGTGTAGACCTTGTATCAAACAAAAAATTAGAAAAATATAAGTAAACAAACAAAGTACCTGATACCACTTCATTGGATGGCCTGGCATCTGCTGACGTAGTCACAAAGGATCTCACTACATCTTTCTTCTTGTATTCTGGATTCTTTGCATCATTTAGATCTCTCTTTGGGAAAGAATTTTCATAATGACCCATCCCACCACATTTAAAACACTATACAATCTGCTTATTAGGATTAGTCTTAGGATCATTTTCATTGCAATATCAGACCATATGTCCAAACTTACCACATTTAAAACACTTCCCAGTTTTGCTAAGACATTCCCCAGGGTGTTTCTTGCCACACTTTTCAGAAACTAGAAATTGGATTTTCTTACCATCTGATTTCTTTGGTTGATTCTTACCCATCACTTTCCATCTACACCACTTCTTCTCCTTATTTACAAAATGTACATTATCATCAGCAAACTCCATCTCTACCCTCTCAGCACATCAGACAAGTTTCTCATAACTTTTGAATTAACGGGAGGCCAATGCCCTTCGATACCTTGGCTTCAGTCCTGAGTAAAAGCGATTGATTTTTCTATCAATATCTAGAATAATATTTGGAGCATAACTTGCCATTCAGGTGAAGTTAGCTTCATACACATCCACTAAATCTTCCTCCTTCTGTTTCAATTAAAGGAATTACTTCTCCATCCTATGTCAAACCACCTTAAGATATTATTTTTCAAGGAAAATACTTTTAAATTCATCCCACTCTAAGGACTCAAAATACTCTCTATCCTTGATATTCATTACTATTGACCAACACTGATCATATTCACTTTCAAAACGATAATTGGAAAGAATTTACTTTTGATTTTCAGAACATCCCATAACATCAAATATCTTTTCAAGGGCTTTAATCCATCCTTCAATTGTTACTGGGTCAGAATACCCATTCAAAGAAAGAAGGTGTGGTCTCATAAAATGTTCCACTATTGTTATGTTCCATTGTGGTACCTTTGGTTGTTCTATTTCATGGATGACACCACCATTTATTGCCTCTGTTAGCAGAGCCATTACTGTCACAAACTGCTCGGTTCCAATCCCTACCAATTCGGGTTATAGATTCGGAAGGATGTCATTCTGTCAGTGCCTGTCCTCTTCAGCATCCCTATTCCTTCTGCAGACAACCATTTTGAAAAACATATCTTAGATGAAGAAACATGTTAATATTTAAATGCTATAACATTTCAAATTAATCATAGAGTAAAAATCATTTACGGTATTCTTTTAAAATCATCTTAACCCCTAAAGTTATCTAAACCATCCTCTGATACCAACTATAAGGACTGACCTTATTACATACATAATCTTGAATTTAGTCAATAAAACACTTCCTTTTACATTGAGGATCTTTTGAAGTTTAGAGATTTATAGAATTGGGACAATACATTCATAACATTACACATTATTACACAGTGGATACCAAAAAAATAGTTTACATTTTTTTTTTCAAAATATAAAACATTAAAACTTAAACATGAATCCTTGAAAATTCTTCAACATTTAACATGGATTCCTTCTTTGTCTTACACATCCATTAATCTGTGAAAATCATTTACAAACTTGAGATGATCACAAAAGCTCTGTAAGGGATGAAAAAGAGGGAAAGAGAACATTAGTCCATGAATACTCGTAACGTATGAATGCTTTTTCAAAATACATGGTCGTCACCCATATATACTTACTTTGTGTAACATGAGATTTAAATAATATCCAAAAAAACATGAGAACATAAATATAATCATAAAGGTATCTTAGGACATTACTTATATAACATTGTAACACTCACGACTACCTTATTATTTGTAACCCTCACGACTACCTTAAAATTTGTGTTACCATCGCAGTTACACATGGAGTAACCATACGACCGACCTCCAACATACACATACCCAATGCATTGGAGGGAGATATAGGTCGCACCCTTCATCATAAATAATTCTCAATAACCAGAACATAATCATAAAACATGAATAATAACATAAAAATATTACTTTTGAATTTTGTAAAACATAATTTTAATAGAGGATTTTAAAAGAAAATCCCCTTAGATAATTCATGTAATTAAAGAAAGAATTATTAGAGTGGATGGAACATGTATATACACTATAAATGAACATAATTAAACATAGTATAAACAAAAAACATCACTCAAACAATTTTAATACAACGTAAATAAAAAAGTAGAAGGTTAACCCAAATAATGGAATTCAGGTTAAGAATTCCCTTACCTCAGGCTTGTCTTACTTTCAAATTGTCTAAAGTTCCTATATAATGGTTAAAGGAGGGTTATTAGTATTTTACAGAAACATTTTCATGTTTATAACATCTTATATGACCATTTCATAACATTATTTTACCCCTTAATTGTTAGTATTTTTCTCCTTTCACTATTTTTGGTTGAGTTCTTTACATGATTTCTGTGATTGGTTCATGGTGGATGTTTCTGTAAATTGGAAGTGAAACCAAAGAATTATAATGGGATGGTATTTACAGATTTCTAGTACCATAATTTATTCAATTTAGCATTTTTAAATTCTTACATGAGGATTATTCATAAGTTAAAAAATTAATGATGTTCATTTAGATCATTTTAGTGGTTCTTTGATAATAACGAACTCATTTTGTTTTATAAATTAAAACCATGTGTACAAAAGAATTCAAGAACAATTTTTGAGACATAATAAATATATTATAACCTATTTCATCCATAAAAATGGTATCATGACATAAATTTAGGTAATTATTGAAAATTGAAATCACCTCGTCCACGATGTCGGTAATTCAACACATCACGGACAATGTTTTTAATTCCTTGAACATGTGGGGGAAGAGAATAAGATTCATGATGAATTTACCATGAACCTGAAAAAATCCAGAATATGAATGATTCTGGAGCTTTCATTCCCCTTATATAAGAGGAGGTGAGGAAGGAATATGATAAGAAAGGAATCTTGAAATAAAAGAAAACTTCATAAATTTCTCATGAAAATTCGGCAGCCTAACAACGTCTCTTAAAATTTCATAAAAATAGTTTGATGAGAGAAAAGGGATATCTAATCACTCTTACATAATATGAACATTAATGGTGGATATGGAATTAAATATCCCAACATAAGCCAAAGGAAAGGAACAGAATAACATAAAATGAATGAAAATATTGAAAATGAAAGAGGATGTTTACCTCTTTCTCTCTTCTCCTTGAGATCCTTCTTAAGGGCTTAAGTTTTGGTCTTTTGGTAAGACCATAAGCTCTAGGACATGAGGAAGAGCCTTGGGAGGAGTATTGGTTAGAATTTAGGTATGGTTCAAGTCTTGAGAGGTTTGGGAAGAAGAGGGGAGTGAGGGAGGTATTTATAGTGGAGGAGAGGGGGTATTTTTCATTATTTTAATCATTATTATAATATTCTTTCCCAAGATTATGAATATTATTAGTTCATGTGACCTAAAATATTAATAATGGCATGTGAGTTCGAACCAAGTGGCCTTGCATCACTTATGATTTCATAAATAGTTTATTTTACTAATAATTTGATTATACGATATTTTATCGTATTTCACTATTTTTAAAAAATTCAATAATTTCAGAAAAATCCCAAAATTTTACCCTAACCATTTATATACATGTATAATTAAAAAATTAAGTCTATTTTTTGAAATTAATTTTTTAAATATTATTAATTTAATTTTTAAATAAAATCCTACTTAATTTAAAAATTAACAATTCTAATTCTATAACTACTTCTATATCCCAATGAAAAATTAACCAAGATTTTATTATCTTAAATCCATTAATAAAATAAAATAATAATAAAATTTACTATTCATTAGGGTCATATTACTATTCATAAGGGCATGTTACTATTCACAAAAAAAGAAGTTGGTTTCATCAGACTCTAAATAACTTACTGAACACAATTGTAGATGATAGTTTCTTGAAATTCAAAATATAGAAGTGGAAAAATTATGTTTAAAGGATAGTTATAAATATCTACTTTAAAAAAGTTCCAAGAATTTCTATTTATTTTTAGAGAAACATAGGGTGTTACAAATGATCTCATCTAACTTCTCAATGATAACATCCTCAAATGAGGAATTAGATTTTACGAGCTTATTAGTACCATCAATGGTCATAGAATCCTCAGTGTTTAAGAAATTATCAATTAACAAACATGCATGTGATTTTTCATACCAGTACAAAATTATATACATGTTTCATTTTCTAACATTTCAATCAATGATGAAAATTATGAAAGGGGATAAGGGTAATGAAAACAAGTGTTTTTCTAGGAATGGAGTATATCTATAGATTTAATAGAGTGATAGTAAAATTCATCCAAGTGGTGCTTCAGGGAATCAAGGATGTTAATCTGGAAAATGTCACCACAAAACTCCATATATAATGTCTAGTTGTAGACCTTAATTATGGTTTTTGAAGTTTTCAGGAAAGACCTCCCCAATATAATATGGGAATGTCCATTCATCCTATCATAATCCATTTTATGAACACAATAATCAGCATGATATAATTGATTTTTCACCCTCACAAGAACATCCTCTAACACACCTGAAGGGTGTGATTTACTTTTATTTTATAATTGATCAACAATTATAGTGGGATACAGTTCCCTGACAAGAAATAAGGAGTAAATAGGATGAGGTATCACATTTATAGAAGCACCGAAACTAAGCATAGCATTGGAAAAAGAATACTTCCCTTTGGTGCATCGAATTGAGAATGTTCATGTATCATTACATTTAGTGGGTTGTTATGGTTGTATTAATGCTGAGACATTCCTCCCTATGCTCACCTTCTCATCCCCTATAAAACACCTTTAGTGTGTACACATATCCTTAAACAAATTGTTGTATCCTATAATTTTCTTCATGACATCAATAAAAGGAATGTTAACCTCTACTTTTTAATTTTTATTATTATTTCATTATCAAGTTTAGTTTTCTTTTTTCCCCTAGGTTGGGTGGACTTTTTAAAATGTAAGAGGAATGGTTGTTCTAGATGACTCATCAACATACACACTCTTTCCTTTGGAAGGTATTCTATTAAGATAATGTTTTTCAACATTTGGACTAATTTCAACAATTGGGATGGTGTTTTCCTCAGTAGGGGATGACTCCAAATAAGGGATGATTTGGATTTTAAGTTGATTTACACTCCTAAGGGTGATGGCACAGACATTTCCATTATCCCAAGGGTAAACTAGTGGTAGAGAGGGTAGTTTACCCAACCCATGACTTTGTATTTCTCCCACTAAGTTGTCTAGTTGGGCTAATTGGTTTTTTTTTCTTTTATGGGAGCTTGGGTGGTTTTTTGGAATTGGAGATTGTTGGAATACATTTTTTTGATCATATATTCAATGTTAGGATTAGGTTTTGGAGGGGGTTTTGGAAAGGCCTTTGGGGAGGTTGATGATTTATGGGTGGTGGTGGATGGATACTCTTCCCTGGTTGGTTTCATAGTTTTTGAGGTTGGTTGAGTACCACCTTTCCCATATAATCATGGTTTTCATCCCCCCATGGGTTGGATGGATAGTAAGGTTATTTCCTAAAGGGTTGGTTATAGGGGAAACTTGGAAATATTGCCTCATGAATCTCAAATGTTTCTCTTAGTTGAGGGCATTAGTCAGAATAGTGAGTGTCATAAAAACATATTCCACAATGTATAGGAGGATTATATTGGGATTTCACTAGTGAAAGAGAAAGTTTTCAATGATGGGTACTTACATCTTTAAATGTTATGTCCACCTTCTTTTCGAATTCAGTTGATTTCACCTCATGGACAACTTTAATGGGAAAACTAGACCTTGAATCGAATTGTTGAGTGTTTTGCACCATGTTATCAATCAGGATCCTAATATAAATTTGGGTTTTTTCAACTAGTGCATGACCTACACACATCTTTTGATCAATAGGAATTACACCTTCTTAAAACTACTATACTAAGAATTGATCACTTATTTAGTGGTGTGGGAAACTTTAACAAATACTTTTAAATCATACCAAATATTCATGTAGTGTTTACCCTTTATATTTTCTTATAATACATATTTCATTCCTTATAGTTTCAATTCTTGAGGATTGGAAGTATTTTTCATGAAAAAGGTATTTCTTTTCCACCCTCCCTCTAATTGGTGAATTAACATAGTAAAGACAATATTTAGCAGTATCTTCTAATGATAAATATAATTCCCTAATATTTACTTATTCTTCATCATCATTAGTAGGTTTTCAGGTTGAACACATAGTGTGTAATTCTTTTAAATGCTTATATGGCTCATCTCCAGAGCATCTATGGAATCATGGTAATAAAAGAATTAAACAAGATTTAAGTTTGAAATTGGGTGCCTCACCTTGCATTTGAATAGATGTGGGTTTGATATAAATGTTAGGCGGGGTTAGTTCTTTTAGTGTTGTATTATTTTTTTCCATGTTATTCAAGTTTATTTTATTTTTAATGTTGGTTCCAGAATAAGAAGAAGGATCAAGAAGAGTTTCAAGATGTGATGTGCCCACCTCAAAGGGTTGTCTTATGTGTCACAGTATCACTGACATAGGATCCTATCTTTTTTAGGTTCAAAAGGTTGTAAATATCCTAAAGTAGAATGCATCATGCATATAACCTATAAAAGAAGAATATTTTATAAATCAACTAAAAATTAAGTAATGAAGTAATGAAATAGTTACAAAATTAAAAATATTTTTATAAAAAATGCACCCTAAAAACAAAATCACACCCAGGAAATGATGAAAAAATTTGAAAGTGTTGTCTTGAAATGTAAAATTTAATATGTTTTTAAAGATGATTTATAGTCTAGGTCATACACTAGGTTATCTCTCCAGGAGTGTTGATATGTTTAGAGTATGAATTTTTAATAAAAATTACTAGGGGGAATTTAGAAACCAGTTTTAAGAAAATAACATAATTACAGAGTTTAATAGTTGATAAATAATGGTGGTATTTTAATAATTATTAGATTATGAGGTCATTCCAAGTTCACTACACATCTTGGATAGTTGATTGTTCCGAACATTTTATATGGTTTAATGTAATTCATTGGTTGACCGTTGTCAAGATCTTGTTTCCCCTATGGCCTCTTATAAAAATTCAAAAAGAAGAAACCCTTAACAAAAAAATTATGATGTCAAGGTTTGGAACACAATCATAGAATATGGGATACCAAAGAATAGTTAAATCTTAGATTTTTTTGTGAGAAAAAAGGACTTCTGTGTTTTCCTATAGGAACTACCCAAGATCACCACTTGAAATATCATTCCAATAAGTGTTGAGATAAAAATTGTTTCACTTAATTATAAAAAAATAAATATATTCATAGGAGAAGTGAATCCTGATTAAACATAAGTTAAATATTTGACACAAGAAAACATAGAAACAATAGAAGAACTAGTACCAGAACTCCCTTGCAAGTATGTGTAGCTCCATCGAAATGACCGTCCACTGTTTAGCTCTCCATCAAGAGGGGGAGGAGGCTCGTGTGGAGCTTTGCCTTCATCAATGACACCCCTATAAATATAGAGGACACTAGAACATCTTTGATTTAGAATAATAATCCTTTGGGTCTCTAAAATACCATATCTTTTCCTCATGGCCTAACATAAAAATGGGGTTCCCAAGGTTCCATTTTATAAGCAAAGTAGAATGTGGATTTGGGAAAACATATTTCTTAATACCAATTTGCCAATGGTTTTTTACATATAAATAGTATTATATTGATTTTTAGAAAACTAAAACGTTGTTTCCCTATCGATTCAATAACTTCACCAAATGTTTGTAATCAATTTATTATAGATAGCTAGAGTTATAGCCAAAACATCACACACCACTTTTGTCTTTATGCGAATTCAATGGCTTGGACAGATCAGTTCAGATGGGCCACGTAATGGACTAATTAAATTTGGGTTCCTTAAAAAGAGTTGTATCACACTTATTTTTGTATTATAAAAAAAAATCTCAGCCTAATTGGATTAAAAAATTAGAATAAATGTTTGGTTGAGTCCACTGGTGTGCTTGGATCCTGCACAGTTTTGGCCATTTTTCCTGAACATCTTTAGGGGCCCTAAAAATCACCTACAACTAAAATGTATTTATTAAAAAAATTAACATTTACATTTATAATAGTGTTAAAAAAATATAATCAAACATGAAGTGAATTTTTTATGATTTTGGAAATTTTCAATACAAAGCTAGTTTAACACAGTGGCGTAAGGGTGAATTTGAAACTATGAATCACAGTACGATTACACCCCCACAACTAAAAATTTTCAATCATGGGAAAATTCATGTTTCCAAATATTATGCATACTGATACTATCAACTTCATTGTGATTTAAAATTCAATGAAAATTTAGTTCTTGATGGAAATGTGATCAAAGAAAAAATCACACTGAGGAGTATTCTCACTAATCATGGAAAAAGACATCTCAAAAATTGTATTAGAATGAATTTTCAAGAGATCCATGATACAAATCAAAGAAAATAATTCAAGAGTTAATCATGTATCTAATTATCAACATGTGTGTTTTAAAACCATTTTATGAAATTCATTACACTTTCTATCAAGTAAATATACGTTGTTTTAAAATTAGTCTGCATATGTGATCCTTTCCAATGAATCTTCCCTACATCCATTGCAATCAAATTTCAAGTCACACTCACATAAGCATTCCCAAAAGTCATACCATAAGCTCCCACCCTAGATATCCCCATATGATGTACATTTCATCACTCCCCTCAATGTTTGTCTGTTTTTTGTTTTTCTAGGTTTTTAGGCCATACAATAGTCGAATAATAGGAAAATAGACATAGGTCAATCTGTTACAGAAATGAAATAGACCAGATAAGTAATGAATGTATGGAAAAATCATTTGGGAAGGCAGAGAAAAATTAACCTAACTTATATTTACCTTCTATTAAGAAATAAATTTTCACACTTCATGGTAGGGTGTAAAGATGTATAGAGGAATTAAGTGAGACAATTTTCCCTTAAACTACTCACACAAAGGTTTGCATTCTTATCAAATGTTTTAAAATTATATAGTCATTTTTATCATCAATAACTACCAATTTTTTAGTTAAATTCACACCATAGTATTGAATTATTTCTGAAATGAACATTTCATCAGAAATTGTTTTAATGTTAAAACAACATGAAATATAAAAATTACTCATGAATTATCAATAACATTCCTTATTATGTGGGTATAAATTTCTATGAGAATGTGGGCATCAAAAATTAACATTTCTATATAAAATTGAAGGGGTAAATGAGTGGGAAAGTGATAATACTATACAGATAGAGAAAAAGAGAAAAAGAAAGAAAGATGATGAAAATTCCTAACTAACCCAAGAATGTATGAATACCCCCACACTTAGAGCATGTAGTGTCCTTATTGTAATAAAAGAGAATTTTTAAAGGAATGATAAAACCAACTGGGTTTCATTGGTAGGTTGCTTCTGGAATTTGGAGTTCCACTATCAGGGACTCCATAAGGGCTTCATGAAAGTGATTAAGCCATTTCCCATTGATAGTAAAGGTTTGTTTAGTTTCATTATTTTAAACCTAAACAACTCCAAATGGATAATAATTAGTAAACATGTATGGTATATACCACTAGGAATGAATATTACCTTGATCCAAATTCATAATTTCATTGTAAAGGAAGAACATAGGCCCAATGTGAATTGATTATGAAGGATGTGATGGTCGTGGGAAGCCTGGGTTCAATATTTATAAATCCAAGAGTTCTCATTTGAATCTATTCTCATTTACTCTAGCTCTTGAATCTATAACTTCCTTTTAGAAGCTTCACCAAAAAGACTATAATTGCATTGTTTAATGGCCCGATGGGACCAATGCTCTATCTAAATTGGGAGACCACAACTCATTCCAATCACAAGCCTATAAGGTGATATTTTTATGGGAGTTTTAAAGGAATTACCATAAGCCCATAATGAATCATCGAGTCTAAGACTCCAATCTTTTCTATTGGGTTGAACCTTTTTTGATGAATTTGTTTTACCTATCTGTTCAACACGTAGACTTGACAATTGGTCTGTGGGGGATATGAAACAACCACTCAATGCCTGAACCCATACTGATGCAAATGAGATTTCATTGTTTTGTTGAATAAATGAGAACCCTGGTCACTGATAATGATTCTAGGTAATCTAAACCTACAAAAAATTTGGGTTCTCAAAAATTCTACAACAGTCTTGGAATCGTTAGTCCTTGGGGCACTTGATTCTACCCATTTTGATACATAGTCAATTTCCTGAAGAATGTAATGATTCCCAAATGAATTGGGAAATGGTCTCATAAAGTCAATGCCCCAAACATAAAAAATTCCTTTGAAGGTCAAGGGTTATTGTGGAATTTATTTTCTATTAGAGACATTCCTCATTCATTGATAGTAAGGACAAAATTTAAAGAGATCTTTGTCATCCTGAAATAATGTTACCCAAAAGAGACCAGAATCAAGGAACTTGTGAGTAGTCTGTTAGGGACCAAGGTGGCCCTCACAAGAAAGAGTGTGGAAGATTCTAAGGATGAACTAAAAATCACTCTCTGGAACACAATTCAAAGGACTTTATCACTAAATGTGCGCCAAAGGTAGGGGTCATCCCAAATGTACCAGCATGACTCATTTTTTAGATGGTCATCTCGGTTTTTTTTGAAATTAGTAGTATTAAAATATGATACTAAATAATTTACAATTTCATCATACTAAGGAATAAGATCTTGAAAAAAGTACAATTTCTCATCAGGAAACATGTTAATGACAGGAATACAGGGGGATGAGTCAATGTTTGAGGATAGTAGGATCCTAATGATATGACCAGCCACTACATTCATAGATCTATTTTTATCCTAAATTTATAAATTAAATTCATGAATTTGGTGCATCCAAATAATGAGACATGGTTTGCAATCCAGTTTCATGAGGAGATACTGGAGGGATGAATGGTATGAGAAAACAATTTAATTTGGATCCTAAAATGTACAACCTAAATTTATCTGATTCAATAACAATGGAAATGAAATAATCTTCTATTATGGTGTAGTTTTCTTGGACATGGTCTAGTGTATGAGAGTCATAGGAAATGAAATCTGGAGCTCGGTCAACCCATTGTGATAAGACAACCCCAACTGTGTAGTTAGAAGCAGCATACATTATCTCAAATAGAAAATCCCACTAAGGTCGTTAGATCATAGGGAGTGATATGAGACTCCATTTCAATTTGTTAAAATCTTCCTCAAATTCATTATAAAAAACAAATTCGTTTTCCTTTTGGATCAATTAGGAGATGGGGAGTGAAATATTATTAAATTCATGAATGAAACAATGATAACATCTAGCATGAACTAGGAAAGACTGCACATCACATACATTTTTGGGTAATGGTAGGAAATAAATAGCATCCTCTTTTGATTTATCAACTTGGATACCATCCCCAAAAATTACATGTCCCAATACTATACCTTGTTTCACTATATAATGGAATTTCTTGTAATTTAATACAATATTATTTTCAATACTAAGATGTAGGGTAGAACCTCAACTACTCAAACATTTATCAAATGAGGATCCATACATAGTAAAATAATCCTAGAATACTTCCATGCAATTCTTTGCGAAATCCTAAAAAATACTAACTGTACATCCCTGGAAAGTACCTAGAGAATTTCACCGACCAAATGGAATCATTCTATAGGAAAATGTGCCAAAGGGGAATGTAAAGGTTGTATTTTCTTGATCCTCACAGGACATATAGATGTGAAGTTATCCAGAATACCCATCAAGAAAATAGTAGTGGGACTTCATCGTTAGCCTCTATAGTATCTAATCAATGAATGGTAATGGGAAACAGTTCTTCATAGTGTATTAGTATAATAATCGATTGTTTATATAGACACACCAACTATTATTTATAGGAGTTGGAACTAATTCATTGTTTTCATTTTTAATTACTGTTAGACCAATTCTTTTAGGAACATCATGAACTAGACTAACCCATTTTCTATCAGAGATGGGGTAGATGATTCTAGAATCTAGTAATTTTGTTACCTCCTTTTTAACAACATCTAGGAGGGTTGGGATCAATTGAAATTGTCACTACCTCACTAGTTTAGCCACATTTGTTAACAATATATGTTGTGTACAAATTTATGGTCTAATACCAGGAATGTTAGAAAGTGTCCATATCAAAGCTTGTTTATATTTCCTCAAAAGTTCAAGCAGTAACAATTCATTATCTAGAGGGAGTGAATGAGAAATGGTGATTGGAATATTGTTCCCATTATCAAGATAGAAATATTTTCAATCATTAAGAATTTGTTTCTGTTCCAATTTTTGTGGATTTGGGATTGATGTGAGTGAATATGATATTCATAGCTCAATGATCTCATCTAACTACTCAATGGTAACATAATCAAATGAGGAATGAGATTTAATAAGCTTATAAGTATCATCGATGGTCATCAAATCTTCAGATTTCAAGAAATTATCAATTAACACAAAAGTATGACATCTTTCTAGACCGATACAACATTCTATACATGTTTCCTTTCCTATTATTTCAATCAATGTTGAAAAATCAGAAATGGGATTAGGGGAATGAAAAGAAGTGTTTTTAGGGGAATGGAGTATATCTATAGAGTTGGCAGAGAGATAGGAATGTTCTTCTGAGGGGTTCTTTGTGCAATTAAGGATGTTGAAGTGGATAATGTCCCCACCAAAATCCATAGATAATGTTCCATTGTGGACATTAATTATGGTTTTGAATGTTTTTAAGAAAGGTATTCCCAATATAATCAGGGCATGTCAATCCATCCTATCATCTTCCATTTTAATCACATAAAAATCTACAAGAAAAATTAATTTTTTCACCCCTACTAGAACATACTGTAACACACCAGAAGGGTGTGATGTACACTGATTTTCTATTTGAACAACAATTCCAATGGTCTATGTTCCCCGACCTATAATAAAGAGTAAATAGAGTGAGGCATCAAATTTATAGTAGCACCCAAATTAAGCATAAAATTTGAAAAGGAATACCCCCTATGCTGTATGGAATTGATAATTTTATCAGATCATTAAATTTGGTGGGTAGTGATGGTTAAATCAATGCTAATACATTCCTCCCAAAGCTGACATTATCATCACCTCAAATTCACCTTCGGTGTGTACACAACTCCTTAAAAAACATGGTTATCATATAATTTTCATCCCAAAATCAATCAAAGGAAGGTTAACCTGTATGTTTTTTAATGTTTGAAATATTTCCTTATCAATTTTAGTTTCCTTTTTTTTCCTATTTTGAGTGGACCTCTAGGAAAATGGAAAATGACTGGTTGGGCTATGTGAATGATCAACAGACAAAATCATTGCTTTGGAAGGACTTCTCTCATGATAAGGTTTCTCAACATTTGGACTAATTTCATAGATTGGGATAGTATTTTCCTCAATAGGGGATTACTATAAAAGAGGGTTCAATTGTATTTTATGTTGATTTCCATTCCTAAGGGTGATGACACTTAATTTCCTATTATCCTAGGGATGGATAGTGGTTGATCGGGTAGTTTACCCAACCCATTAGTTGGGATTTCCCTCACTGAGTTTTCTAGTTGGCCTAATTGGGTTTTTAGGAATTGTATGGAGGTTTGGGTGGTTTTTTGGAATTAGATACTACTAGAATCCATTTATTTCATCATATATTCTAGGATAGTCTTGGGTTTTTGAGGGGGAGTGTTAGAAATGCCTTTAAGGAGGTTGAATATTTCTAGGTGGTGGTGGATGGATACTCTACACCAGTTGGTTCCATGGTTGTTGAGGTTGGATTGAATACCCCAATTGCCTTCAATCTTGGTTTTCTTTCCATCCTGGGTTGGATGAATAGTATGATTCTTTCCTAAAGTGTTGGTTATAGGGGTGTCATGGAAAGATTTCCTCAAAACACTCAGATGTTTCTCACAGTATAAGGAATTGTTAAGAATAATAAGTTTTATAAGGACATATTACATTGTGCATGGGAGGTGGATATTGGGATTTACCTTAGGAAAGAGAATGTTGTCAAAGAAGGGTACTTACCTATTTGAACTTTATGTCAACCTTCTTTTCAAATTTAGTTGATTTCACCTCATGGACACCTTTAATGGGTACATAGGACCTTGAACCAATTTTGTGAGTTTTTTTCACCATGTTCTCAATTAGGGTCCTTGCAAAAATTATGGTTTTATCAACTAGTGCACCACCTGAAACAAAATCAATATTATTTTGATCAATAGGAATTTAACCTTTATAAAAATACTATTTTAAAAGTTAATCACTTATTTGGTTGTCTGAGAAACTTGATCAACACCTTTTAAATCATTCTTAGTATTCATTAATTGTTTCCCCTTGTGGTTTCCTTATACAACATATTTCATTCCTTACAGTTACTGTTCTTGATTCTGGGAATTAGTTTTCAAGAAAAAGGTGTTTCATGTCCACCTGGCCTCTAATTAGTGAATTAACATAATAAAGCCATTCATTTTTAGTATCTTCTAATAAAAAATGGAATTCCTTAAGCATTACTCGTTCTTCATCCACATTAGTAGGATTTAAGTTTTAATAAATAGTATAAAATTATTTCAAATTATTATGTGGGTTTTCTCTAGTGAGTTCATAGAATCTTGGTAATAGATGGATTATACCAGATTTATGTTTGAAATTGGGTTCCTCACCTTGAAATTGAATATATGTGTGTTTGATATCAACATCAATTGAGGTTAGTTATTTTAGTGTTATATTATTTTATTCCAAGTTATGCAAAGTTATTTTAGTTTTGATGTTGGTTTTATAAGAAGAAGAAGGATCAAGAAGAGTTTCAAGATGTGATGTGTCCTCCATCAAAGGGTTGCCTTATGTGTCATGGTGTCACTAATGTAGGGTACTATCTGGTTCGGGTTCAAAATATGGTAAATCTCCTAGAGTAGAACGCATCATGAATAGATCCTACACAAGAGTAATACTTTAGAAATCATCTAAAAAATTAAGGAAGGATAAAATCAAAGAAATAGTTATAAAATAAGTAATTTTTTTTATAAAAAAATGCACACTAAAAACAAAATCACTCCCAAAAATTGGTTCCAAAATGTTAACGCGTTGTCGTGGCACATCAAATTTATTATTCTTTAAAGTTTATTTATAGTCTATGTAAGACCCTAGGCCATCTCCCAAGTATCATTGGTAGGTTTAGAGTACTATTTTTAATAAAAATTACAAGGATGGGGGGGGGGTAGAAAACAATTTCATGAATATAACACAATTTAAAGAGTTTAATAGTTGATAAATAAAGGTAGTGTTTTAAAAAATATTAGAGAAGGAAGAAATTTCAATTTCAGTATACATCTTGGATAGTTCATTTTCCTAAAAATTTTATATGGTTTAATGTATTTCTTTGTTTTAGGGTTGTCAATATCTTGATTCCCCTCTTGACTATTAAAATGATGCACAAAGAAGAAACCATTGACACAACAATCTTGAAGTAAAGGATTGAACCTCAAGAATAAAAAGGGATACCAAAACATACTAAAATGTCATAATTTTGTGTGATAAAAAGGATTATATTGTTGTCCAACTAGAACAACCCATGATCCCCACATGAAATCTCAACCCAATCTATGTTGAGATAAAAAGTGTTTCACTTAATTATAAAAAAATAAATATATTTAGAGTAGAATCACATAAATATTAAACATAAGTGAAATATTTTACAAAAAAACTGTACAAAAATAGTAGAATATAATGTGTTGGAACTCCCTCCCATTTATGGGTAGCTCCCTCAAAATAGTCATCCACCATTTTGCTCGCCATTAAGAGGAGGAGGAGGCTCGAGTGGAACTTCACCTTCATCCATGACCCCCCTATGAATATAGGGACCTCCATAACATCTTATAAGTGTATAAGACTCCTTTTTGTCACCAAAATTCCATAACATTTCCTGCTCGACGAACATACAAATGGCATGCCCATGGTTACATTTTATAGGCGATGTAGAAGGTGGTTTTGGGCACAAAAATTTCTTAAAACCACTTGTCCCATGGTTTCAGACATCTAGAAAATATCATCATGCATTGTATAAAACTATAAATACGTTTCCATACAAATTTATATATTAACCAAATTCTTGGAATCATTTGGTGGCCTACATCTCAGGTTATGGCTGAGACACAACACACCACTTTTCGCTTTGTGTAGATTCGGTGTCTTGGACAGATCAATTCACATGGGACATTTATGGATGAATTGGGTTTGGGTACCATAATTTTTTTTTATCCCACATAAATTTGAATCATCCCCCAACATTTTTTAAAAATTATAAAAACAAATTAGCAGGAATGTGCAGTTGAGTCCACTGGTGTTCTTAGATCCTATGCAGTTTGGCCGAATTTTCTTGAACTTTGTCATGGGCCCTCTAAATCACCTTAACTTACAATTCTATTATCTAAACAAGTAACATTTACATTTTTATACTGATAAACACAAAATTATTTAATCAAAAAAATGATTAAAATTTTGTTATTATTTTTATAATTTTCAATACAAAACTAGTTTAGCGTAGTTGTGTAAGGTTGAAAATGAAACTGTGAATCGCGGTGCGATCACACCCCCACGCCTAAAAATTTATACTCCTGGGAAATTCAAAATTTAAATAAATTACGAATGTAGTTATATTCAATTTCATTAATATTTAACATTCAATGAAAATTTAGTTTCTGATAGAAGTGTGATCAAAGCAAAAATCACGCCGAGGAGTTATTCACAGTTATCAGGGAAAAAGACATCTCAAAAATTATAACAGAATTAAATTCTAAGAGATTCATGATACTGGTCAAAGAAAATAATTCAAAATATAATCATGTCACTAATTCTCCACATGTGTTTTTTATAACCATTTTATGTTATTCTTTCCACTTTCTATCGACTAAATATAATCGCATTTTAAAATTTTCTTTTTATATGATCCTTTCCACAGAACCTTCCCCAAATACTTTGCAATAAAATTTCATGATCCACTCACTTATGAATTCCCATAATTAAAACCATAATCACTTACCTATATATCCACATATTTTTTTACCTTTCATAACCCCACTAAATGTTTATTTTTTTTGTTTTTTGTTTTGGATTTCATTAGGGCGTACAATAGTCAGATAAAAGGTATACATGCATAAATCAATATGGTACAGTAATGAAATAGATCATATATTTAATGAATATATGTAAAAATAATTTTGGAAGTTAGAGATAAATTATCCAAACTTATATTTACCTTATATTAGTAATAAAATTTCACACTTCAAGGTTGGGTGAAAATATGTGTAATGAAATTACGTGATGCAATTTTCCCTTAAACAAATCACACAAATGGTACCATTCTCCTCAAAGGTTTTAAAATGATATAACCATTTATATCATAGACCAGATACAAAATTTCAAGATAAATTTGCACCACATTATTGAATTCTTGCTAAAATTCACATTTCATCAGATTTTTTTATTTTTAAAATAACATGAAATACAAAAAACCAACATAGATTTTAAATAACATCCATGATTCAGTGAGCATAATTATTCATGACAATGTGGAAAAAAACTTAACATTTCAGTAAAAAAGTTATTTTGAAAATGATTGGAGTGGAAGTGACAATTCTATAAAGCAAGAAAAAGATAGAAAAAGAAAGAAAGATAATGAAAATTTCTGACAAACCCAGGAATGTACCCATACCCCCATAACTTGAGCATGTAGTTTCCTCACTGTAAAATAAGATAATGTGGGAAAGAATGATAAAAGAAAGTGGGTTTCATTGGTAGGATACTTCTTGAACATGGAGTTCCTCCAATAGGGACTCTGAAAGGGATTCAGGAAAGTGATTAATCCATTTCCCATTGACAATAAATTTTTGTGTGGTTTATTCATTTTGAACATGAAAAACACCATATGGATAAACATAATAAATAGTGTATGTCATATACCAGTGGGGATGAAGTTTACCTAGATGTAACTTCAACCTTTCATTGTAATGGGGGACCTTATACCTAATGTGGAATTGACTATGAAGTATGGGATGGTTGTGGGAAGCCTTGGTTCGCTCCTTATAAATCCAAGATTTTTCATACGAATAAATTCTCCTTTCCTCCATCTTATGAATTTGTAACATCCTTTTAGAACCTACAAAAAATTAGACTATAATTCCATTATTTAATGGCCTAGTAGGCATCAGGATCTATGTCAATAGTGAGATGAAAAATCATTACAAGGACAATCATATAAGGTGACATTCCAATGGATTTTTTAAATGAATTATGGTAAGCCCATAAGGAATCAATGAGTCGAAGACTCAAATCATTTCTATTGGGTTGAACTATTTTTTAAAAATTTGTTTTTCCTCCCTATTTGACACCATGGCTTGACCACTGGTCTGTGGGTGATATGCATTAGCCATTCGATGTATGTCCTCATACCAACACAAAATAGATTTCATTTTTCGATTATAGAAACGAGAACCCTGGTCATTGATGATGAACCTAGGTAATAAAAACATACAAAAATATTGGGTTCAAAAAAATTACACAATAGTCCTGGAATCATTACTCCTTGTGGTGCATGATTTTACCCATTTTGACACATAATCCACTAATAGAAGAATATAAAGGTTACCAAATTAATTGGGGAATGGTACCATAAAGTCAATTCCAAAAACATAAAAACATTCCTATAAGGAAAAGGGTTGTTCTGGAATTTCATTTCATTTAGAGGTATTCCCCATTCTTTGACAACCAGGAAAAAATTTATAGAAATATTGGGAATCCAAAAATTATGTGGGCCAAAATAGACCAGATTCAAGGAACTTCTGAGCAATCTGTTGGGGAAAAAAGTATCCCCCACAAGCAAGTGTGTGGCAGAAACTAATGACATACTGGAACTCTATATCGGGAACACAACACCTATAGACTTTATCACTAAATGTGATCCAAATGAATGGGACATCACAAATTTACCAATGAAACTCATGTTTTATACTTTCATCTTGGTTTTTACAAAAATTAGTAGGAATATGAGATGCTACCAAAAAATTTACAATTTTTTCATAGAAAGGAATAATATCTTGCACTCGGTACAATTTCTCATCACAAAACATGTCATTTATGGGAATATAGGGGGATTAGTCAATGTCTAAGGATTGAAGGATCCTACTGATATGGTCCGCCACCACATTAATAGCTCCTTTTTATCCATAATTTCTAAATTAATTACCTGATGTAACACCCCAATATTTCATAGTATGTTATCTCATTAAAATAATTCAATAGCTTGTGCTACACGCAACACCAAGTTCGAAGCACACCACAACTTACCAAACTAGACGTTCAAAAAGCAGTTACGAGTAGTATTAACTGTATTTTGAATCTTATATACTCTATATAATTTTAAAATCCATATCATGTGTTTTTTAGAACTAATATAAGAACAAATTCATTTTTTCAGATAAAAGAAGTATTTTTCAAAAAATGAAATTTTACCACCTTTTAATGGAGAACCCTTTTTAAAACCAATATTTGACACTTTTATGCATTAAATTTAATGAAATTTAAATATTATTTAGAATTATGACATAAAAATTTAGTTTGGATAAATTTTTGGAACTTTTCTGATAACTTTTATATTTTGACGAATAATGAAAAATACTATGTTTTAATTAAAAACAACTTTTTTAATAGAAATAATTTACAGTGTTAAATTATGAATTTGAAATGTTTTTAAGTATAATAAGATTATATTTTTATCATTTAATATAATGTAGGTCATTATAAGTAATTTCACATTTTAATTTGAAATAAACATATGTCAATCTTTTGATAGTTTTTTCTTTTTAAAAACCAACTTTTTGGTTTTGACAACAAGAGTTAATTTTAAATTAATAAATGAAACTTCTATGTTTTGAATTTGGTAAAATAGAATTCATGTTTGAATTCATAATATAAAAATTATGTTAGGGTGAATATTATGTATTTTTCTAAAAACATTCAATTTTTTATAAATAGTGAAAAACACTACGTTATTATTTAAAATCGACATTTTATTTAAATAATTATTTAATTTATTTAATTTATTTAAGTCCAAATAGATATATAATAGAAATATAAGTTCAATGAAATTCATTTGAGTCATTTTATAATAAAATTAGATTTATAAATTTTATTAAACATTTTAATCTCTTTTACCCATCTTCTAGACACGTTAGCAAATTTGCAAAAAACAAAATTTTACCGCTTCTGTGAGTTGAATTTCAAAAATATGAGAGACACAGTTGACATCAATAAGTAAAATGTGAATCAATAAGATGAAAATAATTTTTTTGAATAGTAACTTTTGACTTTTATTTACCATGGTTAAATGTAAATAGGGTAATTAAAGGTAAAAATGATATCATAATTACCCTAACACATGTACTAACTCAATTTTATAATTTTAATTCGACCAAAAAAACCTTAGGAATAAAATATGATCCTTTATGTCTCAATGGATTAGATTAGGACATTTATTATTATTTTATTTAAAGAAGAGTTAAAAGTGTTAAATTCAAAGTTTATTTACTAAATCATTTTTAATATAGGGTTATACATAAGATAAATTTGACTATAAATATTAATTAGAAAGATAAATATATTTCCTAAATAATGGTATTTTATTTATAATTTATATAGATTAAATAATTAAATTTATTTATTACAAAATAATGATGCAGTAATTACCTTTTTAATGAAATATTAAAATAGTTTATATTATAAATATTATAATAAATAGAATTTAAAGGTTTTGATACCATCCACGAATTTTATAGGTTAATATGACATGTTGGGGTTGATTACATAAATTTCGTTCGAAGTGTTAAGGTTGTTATGACTTTCACAAAAACAAAGTACCAAATAGTGGCAAAATTGATTGAAATTAATTTTTAAAACAAATACTATATTATTGGATGACATAATATTCTCCAAAATCTAAGGTTCGTCCAAAAGGCTTAAATAATATTATATATATCATTAATGAACCACTTGAGGTTCTATTTGAAGTTTAGAGTATGTTTATTAACAATATAGTGTAAGAATACAAGAAAACACGGTAAAAGTTAAACTATTTAACTAAGAGTTAAATCTAAATGATAAGATTAAAATGGTAACCTAAACTTGCCTAAAACCTATTGGTTGAGCTTATTTAGACCCATAAGCACCTAATACTTGAAATAAATTCATTTGGAGCCATTATAAACCGAATATGATTGTATAAAAAACAAATATTTTAATCTTTTCATAAAGTGACCCTCACCCTTCTTATAAAAAGGAACTTCCCCTTCTCTCAAAATCACACCTCTAAAGCCATTTTTATTGGTAAACAAATTCCCAAATATCCTCCCAACTTCCCTCAAAACGACCTAAAGTCCTTAAATTGATCATAAATCCAACCTACGGAGTCATTTTGATCAACTCAAAAGGAAAGACCAGAACAAGAGGTAATAATTTCACCACCCTCTTTCAAGTTCTTTTCATCTTCCACTTCCTCTTTCATTATTGTTTCAGTAACAAAATAATAACTCCAATACATCCTACATACTATGATGTTATTATAAATATGGTAAAACCATATTATTTATTCTATCCATCCTCTAAATGAAAATGTCACCATACGTGCGTACATACGGCTTACCGTCTCCACATCGTGGTGTAGTTTGTTATTCAAACACTTCATTTTTTGGATAAGTATAATAATGAGTATAACTAATTTAAATAATAAATATAACATTTTAATAATTATTTATATATTATATACCATCCAATTACATATTATTTCACCATAAATATAATGATATTGTCACTCGTGCGTACGTACAGATTACCCTATCTACGACGCGATGAGATTCATTCCCACATTCACTATTCAACGATGATTATAAAAATACATATTATTATTATGTATGTAATATAGGACATAATAATGATACTGGATATATATATATATATATTTATGTATGTATGTATGTACATACATACATATATCTTATTCAGTTACTTTCGTTCAATACGATATGAAAATAGAAACAACGTTTATGCGTACATACGACCTACCATCTCCATAAATAGTGCCTTACATTTCATATATATATCTATTATAAATATTTATATTCTAAATATATATGATATATTAATCATTGTTTATATTATGGAAGTATTTAAATCATGATCTAAATGATACGATCGAGAATAACAAGTTAAAACACGTATGATAAAGAAAGCGATTATTACCCAAAATGTTAATTTAACATGGAAATCGTTATTAAATGGGTATTATAAATTCATAAATTAATCACGTATGATATAATAAATATAAATATGGTTTTTTTATAATTTAATAACATACTATTATCATTATATAGGAGGTTTAACGTACCCTCATCTAAAGGAAAGTGCAAGGTAAGGGTTTATTTCACAATCTCTTTGTTATCTGAGGTTGTTTTTACGTAAGTATATAATGAGGAATATTTATTATCCATGTCCATGTTTCATACTAGAGTTTTCAAAGGTATTATTTTTATGATACTTTTTAAATAAAATATCATTTTAAATGTTTAAAATATTTATTCTTCTAAACCATTCTCATTATTGTTCATGTTTTCAAAATGGTTTTAAGGATTTATTTATATCAACATGAATGATTTAAAATGTTAATTCCTTTAAAAAGTTTGAAAGTGGTATGGGATAATTTGATTCAAAAATATATTTTAAATGAATTCCTTTATATGACTTTTATAGGATTTCATGAAAAAATGGACATTTCTCTCAAATATTTTTACTGATCATTTTCAACTATGTCAAAATCCTTTACTAGATATTATTATTGATCGAGGTTGATTTATTATGATACAAATATTCCATTTTATATTGAAGGTTTTGTGATATGTTTGATTGTGCATGTGTTATTTTTATACCATTTTTTGTTTATTGATAAATTATTGACATTTCGTATGCTAGTTTTAATATGAATGTTTATGTTATGTTTAAATGTTTTCAAATGAGGAATGCATTGGACTTAGAGAGTGATGGGAGGAACCCGCTATAACTCATTGATACATCGATAGGTCTAATGAGATAAACTAGTTTCTTGGCACAAGGCCTTGAAAAAATCTTATTTCTGTCTTGGCACAAGGCCTTGACTATGTGGTTATGAAGTCTAGCATTATTAATTCCATCATTATGAAATTATCTATTGATATTACATGTGATTATTCGACTAGTTTAATATCCATGTGAATAAGTAAATGGAATTGTTTGATTTATCTTTTCCATATTATGCTAAAGTTTATGTTTAAAAGGATTTTGTTTTATTTTTATACATTTCCTTAAATATTTATGCTTATTTATGAATGTATTCTCTATATTGTTATCATTACTGAGCATCTGAGCTCACCCCTTTATATGTTTTATTTTTTCCCAGGATGAGAAGAAGTATATTATGACTGACATGTAGGGATATTCCAAGGGATATGAATGTGGTCAATGGAGAAAATGTTGTTGTTGTTTTCCCTTTTATAATGTAATGTAACGTTCATGTATGTAATATATTTTACAAGAGTGCTAAACTGAATGGTCCTTCGGTACATGATTCCTTGTAATCGTGCCAATGTATTAAAATAATGTACTGACTCTGTGTAACTGGGGTCTGAGAATTATATTTGGCATTAGAGGAAGTTTAGAAACAACCTTGGAAATATATTTAGATAAACTATGATTAGAGAACATTACCCTAAGATAGACTTTTAGGATTAGTATAGAATAACTTCCTAGAATTTTGGTAATGTAGTGATTTTGTGCATTTTCCTAGCAACACATTCCTGTCTGGATATGGGCATGTAGAGGAAGCTCTGGCATAGATTTAATTAAGAGTGAAAACTCCAACAAGGAGTTTTGGGCTTGACCTGGGGTATCTTAGTACATAACAACGGGCCTTCCTGCACTCTTGGTTATGACACTCCTGGGGGATATGCTTATGATAATTCACATTTTCATTACACGCCATTATTAAGGATTTTGGTGTAAATATTTTCTCAAAGAAAACATTTTATGATTATATATTATATGCATAATATTTTCAATTTACATTTGGTATTTTACAGGTTTGGAATTATGTATTTCTATTAATAAACTAACATAGTGTATGCCATTGTTTAGAAATGGTGCCTAGTAGAAGGAATGAGATTTACAGTAATACGCATGATCAAAAGATTAAGAAGGATTATATCTTTCATGGTATTAATCCAACATTTAAAAGGGAAATAGTCTCCCATGTATTCTCATAATATAAATAAATAGAATCATGTGTTAATAAGATAAGTAAAGAATTCCCTGAGTCTTGTGGCTTTGAAGGTAAGCAAGAGAAGAAAAGGATGAAAGAGAGAAAGATGGATAAAGGGATGAGGAAAAAAAAGGATTTTCCTATATGTGATAACTGTGGAAATAATCACCTTGGAATATTATTTAATGGAATGGGATTTTGTTATAAGCGTGGAGAAAATGGACACCAAGTACATGATTTCATGGGTAAGAAAAATGTTTCAAAAGTATAATGCTTCATCTGCAAGGATCTAGGACACTACGCGAAGCAATGTCCAAATCATCAGAGTATAACCCAAATGCTACTATTAGATACTAATCAAGTTATGATACTACCAAAGTTGAATAAAAATGATTAGATTTCTTATGTTGTTATTAATGTATTGTGTCATTTTAGTATTGTACTAATGATGTGGATGTTATAAAAATTATAGAGTATAAAAGGATTGTACTGTAGTACTATTTCATTAAGGACTTGAGATTGTTTGGAACCAAGAAAAGTGACTCAATAGCAGGTTAACTATTTTGGAATATTTATGGTTGATAAAAAGATAACCCATAATATTGTTCTGATACTGAGGTAGTTATATTTAATAATATATGATTGATTTGGATAAATTATATTGGTTATTCTTGACTACCTTGAAACTGATTAATGATTTGTATATTCCATCATTGCTGGGGTTTACAAAATTTTTGGATAAAAGGAGTATATCCAGTATTCTATAAGGAATAAGGGAAAATTAATGTAATCAATAAGGTTTTATGGTAATTTAGGGTGTTATAGTGTTTTAAAAGAATACATGATGAAGGTATTCACATGTCATTACATGGAAAAAAGGATCTCCATTGTGTTTACCTTCCTTATAAATTTTGGACTATGAGTTTGGACATAAGTATTTTGGATATGTCTAAAGTTTGGAAATGATTAAGTTTGAAATTGGATACTATTATTAAGGTTAAATTATTTCATGAGATTATTTTTGGATTTCCAAAAAAGGACAACCAGGAGGTCGGGTGAAAACCTGTCGCGTCTGGCAAGGCTGCGAGACTTGAACCCGCAACCGAAGGGCGATAAGGGTGGATCACATACCACTGTAATACGTGATGTCCTGATTTTTATAATGTAGTTTTTTTAAAATAGTTTGAAAAATTAATTATAAATACATTATTTTTGGAACCCAATACGATTAGGATCAATCTAATATTTTTGAATTCTATTATCTTTTGGAGTGAAAGGTGAGTTTGTGGAAGGAAATAGTTGAAGGATGAAACTATACTTGTCAATTATATTTTTTTCCTCTTATTCTATTAATAAATTAATTCTTAAACCTTAGGGAAGGGATCTTAAAACAAAAAATGTTTAATCCTAATACCTTATGTTTTTTTGAACTAATGATATTTTAAATCATCATAGATTGATGGATTTGAGGCCCTCAATTTTGCACGTGTTTGTGACTGATGACCTCAATCACTCCCTATAAATATTTACATTTTTATCCAATTATGTGTCTCCAATTTCCACAAATGATCTCTTAATCGAGATCATAATTTGGTGGTGACTTTTTCATTCCCTTTCCCTCTTATTAAGACTAAATTTTATCAACCCAATTTCCAATGTGGGTTTTTTTACAAAGGTATTTTTCTATTTTTAAACTTTTATTTTCGAAGAAAAATTTAAAATTTCGAGGATGAAATTTATTTAATGAGGGGATAATGTAACAGCCCAATATTTTATATTACGTTATCTCCTTAAAGTAATTCAATAGCTTGCGCTACACGCAACACCATGTTTGAAGCGCACCAAATTACCAAACTAGTCATTCAAAAAGTGGTTATGAATAGTATTAAATACATTTTGAATATTATACACTCTATATAATTTTAACATCCATATTATGTGTTTCTTAGACATAATATAAGAACAAATTCGTTTCTTCAGTTAAAAGAAATATTTTTTAAAAAATGCAATTTTACCGCCTTTTAATGGCGAACCCTTTTTAAAACCAATATTTGAAACTTTTATATATTTAATTTAATGAAATTAAATTCTTCTTTAGAAGAAGGAAATAAAAATTTAGTTTGGATAAATTTTTGGTACTTTTCTGATAACATTCATATTTTGATGAATATTGAAAAATACTATGTTTAAATTGAAAAAAACTTTTTTAATCAAAATAATTTATAGAGATAAATTATAAATTTGAATGGTTTTGAAGTATAATTAGATTATATTTTTATCATTTAATTAAATTTATGTCCTTAAGAGAAATTTCAAATTTAAATTTGAAATAAACACATGTCAATCTTTTGATAGTTTTTACTTTTTAAAAACCTGCTTTTTGGTTTTGAAAATTGGAATTCATTTTAAATTAATAAATGAAACTTCTATGTTTTGAATTTGGTAAAATATACTTTATTTTTAAATTCGGAATATCAAAGTTATCTTAGAGTGATTTTTTTTATTTTTCTGACAAGTTTTAATTTTTGATGAATAGTGTAAAACACTGCGTTATTATTTAAAACTGACTTTTTATTTAAATAATTATTTATTTTATTTTAATTTATTTTAATTCAAAATAGATATATAATAACTATATAATTTCAATTTAATTCATTGGATTCATTTTATAATGAAATTAGATTTATAAAATTTTATTGAACTTTTTAACCTCTTTTACTCACCTTCTATGCACATTAGCAAATTTGCATAAAACATAATTTTACCGCTTCTATGAGATGAATTTCAAAACTACGAGAGACACGGCTGAAATCAGTAAGTAAAATGTGATTCAATAAGATGAAAATAATTTTTGGTGAATAGTAACTTTTGACTTTTATTTACCATGATTAAAAGTAAATAGGGTAATTAAAGGAAAAAATGATGTTCTAATTACCCTAACACATGTCCTAATTCTACTGGATAAGTGTAATTATACCAAAAAAACCTTTGGAATAAAATACGATCCTTTAGGTCTACTTGAATTAGATTAACATATTTATTATTATTTTATTTAAAGAAGAGTTAAATGTGTTAAATTCAAAGTTTATTAACTAAACCATTTTTAATATTTTGTTATACATAAGATAAAATTGATAATAAATATTCATTAGAATGATAAAAAATTTAATACATAATCGTATTTTATTTATAATTTTTAGAGATTAAATAATTAAATTTATTTATGGCATAATGATGATGCAGTAATTAACTTCATAATGAAATATTAAAACAGCTTAAATTATAAATATTAAAATAAATAAAATTTAAAATTTTTTATGCCATCCCCAAATTTTCTAGGTTAATATGACATTTTAGGGTTGATTTGATAAATTTTTTTCGAGGTGATAAGGTTTTTATGACTTTCACAAAAACAAAATACCAAATATAGTCAAAATTGACATAAATTAATTTCTAAAACAAATACTATATTATTGGTTGATATAATACTCTAAAAAATATAATGTTTTGTCAAAGGTCTTAAATAATATGATATATATCATTAATTAACCACTTGAGGTTTTCTTGGAAGTTTAGTGTAAGTTTATTAACCATATAGTGTAAGAATACAAGAAGACATGGTAAAAGATAAACTATTTAACTAGGAGTTAAATCTAAATGATAAGTTTAAAGTGGTAACCTAAACATTTATAAAACCTATTGGTTGAGAGGATTTCGACCCATAACCACCTATGCATCGAAATAAATTCATTTTCAGTCATTATAAACCGAATATGATTGTATAATAAACTAATATTTTAATCTTTTTCTAAAGTGACCCTCACCCCTCTTATAAAAGGGAACTTCACCTTCTCTCAAAATCACACCTCCAAATCCATTTGGCTCGGACACCCCCAAACCAAATATCCTCCGAAATTCCCTCAAATCAACCACCAGAAAGTCATCCAAAGGAGGCCTTTTGATCAACTCAAAATAAAACACCTGAAGAAGAGGTAATAATTTCACCACCCTCTTTCAAGTTCTTTTCATCTTCCACTTCCTCTTTAATTTTTGTTTCCATAAATAAATAATAACTCCAGTACCTCATGCATACTGTGATGTTATAATAAATATAGTAAATCCATATTCTTTATTCTATCCATCATCTAAATGACAAAGTCACCATATGTGCGTACGTACGACTTACCGTCTCCACGTCGTGGTGTAGTTTGTTATTCAAACACATCATTATTTGGATGGGTATAATAATGAGTATAACTGATGTAAATAACAAATATAAAATGTTAATTATTTTGTATATATGATATACCATCCAATTACATATGATTTCACCATCAATAAAATGATATTGTCACTCGTGCGTACGTACGAATTACCATCTCCACGATGAGGTGAGATTCATTCCCACATTCACCATTCAACGATGATTATAAAAACATATATTATTAATAAGTATGTAATATATGACATAATAATGATACTGGATATATATATATATATCTGTGTGTGTGTGTGTGTACTTACATATATCTTATTCACTTATATCCGTTCAATACAATATGAAAACGGTAATAATGTTTATGCGTACGTACGGCCTACCGTCTCCATAAATGGTGCCTTCCATTTCATATATCTATCTATTATAAATATTTATATTCTAAATATATATGATATATAAATCAAGGTTTATATTCTGGATGTATTTAAATCATGATCTAAATGATAAGATCGAGAATAACAAGTTAAAACATGTATGATAAAGAAAGTGATTATTACCCAAAATGTTAATTTAACATGTAAATAATTATTAAATGAGTATTATAATTTATTAAATGAATCATGTATTATATAAGAAATATGAATATGGTTCCTTTAAAATTTAATAACATACTATGGTCATTATACAGGTGATTAAACGTACCCTTGACCAAAGGATAATGTAAGGTAAGGGTTAATTTCACAATCTCTTTATTATCCGAGGTTGTTTTTACATAAGTATCTACTGGGACAAATTTATTATCCATGTCCATGTTTCATAAAGTATTTTTTAAAAGGATTCATTTTAAGGGACTTTTTTTACTAAAACATCATTTTAAAAGTTTTAAAGAATTATTCTTCAAAACCATTCTCATTAATGTCCATGTTTTCAAAATAGCATTTAGGATTTATTTATATGGGCATGAATGTTTTAAAATTTTAATTACTTTCAAAAGTTTCAAAGTGGTATGGGATAATTTGATTCAAAACTATATTTTAAATTACTTCCCTTATATGAATTTTAAATGATTTAATGAAAATAGGGATATTTCTCTCAAATATTTTTACTGATCATTTTCAACTAGGTCAACATCCTTTACGGGATATTATTCTTGATCGAGGTTGATTTACTATGATACAAATTTTCCACATTGTATTAATGGTTATTTTGATATGTTTGACTATGAATGTGTTATTTTTACACCATCCATGTTTTATGAATAAATTAATGACATTTCGTATGCTAGTTTTAATATGAATGTTTATGTTATGTTTAAACCTTTTCATATGAGGAATGCATTAGAATTAGTAAGTGATGGGTGGAGCCCTCTATAGCTCCTTGATGTATTGGTAAGTCTCATGAGACAAACTAGTTTCTTGGCACAAGGCCTTGACAAAATATTGTTTGTAGACTTGGTACGAGGCCTTGACTATGTGGTTAGGAAGTCTATCATTATGCATTCCATCATCATGAAATTAGATATTGATATTACATGAGATTATTTGACTAGTAGAATATCCATGTGAATAATTAAATGATATTATTTGATTTATCTTTTCCATATTATGCTGATGTTTATGTTTAAAAGGATTTGGTTTTAGTTTTTTACATTACCTTAAATATTTTTGCCTATTTATGAAAGTTTTCGCTATATTGTTATCCTTACTGAGCATCTGTATAAGGCCCCAGCCTTAAACCTTACTTAATATTGAATTATTACAAGATTACACATTGGGGATATTTTCAGGTTTAGAGTTTTAGAGAATTATATCATGAAACTTGCATTACATTCCATATAAAAACAAATTGGTTACATAAAAGACAGTATTCACTTTTCCCATCAACGGAAACATATTTAAAATAAAACATGGATTCTTTCTTGATACTTCCTTGACACTATCATCACATCATGTACCTTTCCCTTGACCTGTGAAAAACATTTCAAAAACTTGAGATGAGCATAAAAAGCTCAGTAAGGGATATGAATGTACGAAAAGAAAACATTAGTCCATGTATGAAATCATACTTCACTCATAAAACATAAGCATTTTAACATACCTCATCAAATCATGAATAAATCATATAAATCATAATACATAAAGGTAAATTGAGACATTCATAACATTCTTACGTAGGGAGTAACCCTCTTGGTTACGTTTGGAATACCCACCATAGTATATTCCCTAAATCTCTTCGGAGAAACCTTAACGTTTCACTCCTTCGCGTTACCCAATGCATTGGAGAGCTATATCGGGCTCACCCGCCCTTAGTTTATCACGTAACCACCCATCTTCATAACAATGCCCAAGAACCATAACATAGTCTTATCACATAAGACATGCACAAAGGAAACATAACATTTCCACCTTTCAATAACATGATATCAATACAACACATTGATATAAAAACATTATGAAAACCATTTTCAATACCAAAATAAAAGAAATGTAAAAAATGGTATTTATTTTTCTTTTAAAAAGAAGGTATGGCTTGTAGAGGAAGCCGAAACTCAAATAATGGTCATGGTGGTGGAGAAGTCATTGTCGCCACATACGTACGACAAAAACATTCCCTTTTTTCATTTAGTAAAACGCTTCGTATAAAAAAGATTCCTTTTGGTTAAATGTAAAAGTCAAAGGGGTTTATACACCGTATAAAAGAAAGTTGTGTATAAAACAAAATATGCCTCAATGAAAGGAGATTGAGATGAAGTCCCATACAAAGATGGTATCCTTGGATTAAGGATAAATCAATTATATAATTATGTGTGAAAAATGAATACACGAAATATAAGTGGGTATTACGTGTAAAACAATCAGAGTACATTCACACATAATCATAGAACGACATATTCAAGTAGTACAAGTTTATCCCAAAGAATCAAAATTGGGTTAAGAAGTTCCCTTGCAAAAATTCGACAGCCAAACGGCGTCACTTCAAAATTCAGAAAAAGAGTTGATGAGAGATAAAAAGTGTATCTCATCACTTGGACATAAAATTTACATCAATAAGGATATAGAAGAACATATCCCAACATAATAGTATGTGAATTAAAATACATAACAAAATAAGTCTTTTAAAAAGAGGAGGGTGAAAGGTTCCCTTACCGACATGGGTATCTTTCGAAACATGCACCCCGTGAAAGAAGGACAATACAACATTGATGTAAATACTCATAAAGGAAAGTATATTAAACAATGAGTAAAATAATGGGCAGTACATACACCACTCAAAGGAAATTGTGGCAAATGTAGCATAAATCTCACAGGAACAAAAGTGAGATGAAAAATCCCTTACGAAAACTCGGCAGCCTAACGGCGCCACTTAAAACTTCCAAAATGGATTGATGATAGAAAATAGGATCTCTCATAATATGAACATAAAAAGTACAGTAGGAGTAATATAAAATAACATCCCAATCATAAGAAAGATGAGCTTAAAAGGAATGACATAAAAGAGTGTACTTAAAAAGAAAGATAGGGGTAGGATTCCTTACCTCGGGTCCGACTTGACTCGATCGTTCTTTAATATCCTGAATAATAAACTTGAGTTAATTTCTACTTCCTTAAGAACACTTTTCAAGTTCATTATTCCTTTTATATCACTTATTACCATGTCATGAACACTATGTTATTATTTAAGTTAATAACGGTCGTTTTAACGATCATTAGTACTTGAGTCAAAAATAAACTCTTTATAATTACAAGTTGTTCATGTGGTAAAATATCCATTATATCCAGAATTTTATTCATGATGTAGATATCATATATATCATATATATCCAGTATATTCATGTATTTATAATATTACATAACATTTAGAGGTAAGAAATGAAATGCACCGTTCATGGAGACGGTAAGCCGTACGTACGCATGAACGCTACTTCCATTTCTATTTCATATTTAATGGAATTAAAACATAATGATACATAATAGTATTTTAATTCCAGTATGGTATCATATATAATATCATTAAATATATCCTTTATACATACCACATATGGTATTAACGAATCAAATCACTTTGAGAGCGCGGTAGTCCGGACTTCCTAAAATGAAGATATCGCGTATACCTATAATGGAATCCATAAAGGTATGCCATAAATGAAAAATAAATAAGCTTAAGGAAAACATAAACATATTATATATCATATATAAATATAGTGACATCTTAATGGTCACTTTTGAAGGTGTTAGAAGGATATTGAACAATCATCGTTTCGTGAGGCAGAAATTCGCCATCCACGGAAACAGTATGTTCTTTAACCATTAGATGTTGGTGTGTGTAAGTTTAGCTCTAATCCTTATTATAACAACATCCTAGTATATTGAAGATACTGGAGTTGTTACAAAAGAAATGAATAAAAAGAGTTTAGGGGGTTGGAGAAGCAAAATAAAACAAAAGGACTGAAGTGAAGACATTACCTTAAAATCAGGTAACTCCCTTTGGTTTGAGCTCAAAGGCTTCCTTGGGAAGACTTATGCCCAAAGTGAGGCTTATAGGAGTTATAGAGGTATGTGGAGAGACAAAATGGGCAGGGTTTGGCCAAGCCAAAGGCTTTGGAAGTGTGGGTAAGGAGGTAGAGGTGGGGGCCTTTTATAAGAGGAGGGGAGGGACACTCTTGGAAAGTAAGGAAGTGTTACTTTATTTTAGAATGAGTTTCGGATTTTAATGGTCCCACATTGATGTGTTTCGAGGATAAGGTGATAAGGGTTCAAAATCCACCCATCCAATAGGTTTTGGACAAGTTTAGTTCTTGAATTTACATTATCTTTCCATTTTATTTAAATCGTTAAATAATGAGGTAATCGCTGCATCGTCATGGTGTCATATATAATTTAATTTAGATAATGTCTAAAAATTATTAAAATATTCTATGATGTATGAAATATTTTTAGAGTTCCAATTAATATTTATAGTCAAAAATCTGACTTGTATAACCCCATGTAAAAATTGTTTTAGTTAAACAACTCATGTTTGTGACATTTTTATTTTAACTTTAAATAAAAAGTTATTTATGTCATTTTCCTACCAAAGTGGCTCCATGGGGTCCCCAAGTTGACCCATGGATTTTCTTGGTCGTCCATGACACATCCAATGAGGGTAGGACATGTTTCTAGATCATTTCATATTATTAAAACATTATTTTTACCTTAAACTACACTAATTACCTCTAATCGCGATTAATAAACTTAAAAGTTACTATTCACCAAAAAAATATTTAAATCCCATTGAACCACATTTTACTTCTTAATGATAACCATGTATGTCAGATTTTTGAAATTCAAAACACACAGGTGGCAAAATTTCATTTAAACGGAAAATCAGTTTTTATAAGTACCACTTAGTGGTTTCACTATTCATCAAAAATTGAAGTTTTTCTGAAAATTACCAAAAATTCACCCTAAGATATATTTGATATTACGAATTCAAAAATTATGTCTATTTTACAAAATTCATAACATATAAGTTACATTAATTAATTTAATAATTAATTCCCGCTGTCAGAATAAATAGTGTGTTTTTATGAAACAATATATATAAAAAGATTGACACTAGTTTAAGCCAAATTTCAAAGTGAAATTAATTCCAATGACCACTATTTGATTAAATGGTAAAAATATATTCTAATTTAACTTTAAAACCAATTCAAAAGATAATATAATCATATAAATAAATTAGATTAAAAAGTGGTTTTGAATTAAAATACAACATTTTTCACTATTCATTAAAAATTGAACTTTTTCGGAAAACAACCAAAAATTTAAACCAAGTAAATTTTGATGTCCAGATTCTAAAGAAGAATTTTATTTTGTCAAATATAACCCATAAAATTGTCAAAAAGTGGATTTAAAAGAGGTTCGCCATCAAAAGGCGGTTAATCGACCTTTTAAAGAATATTAGAATGTTTACGCTTAAAATTGAATTCATTCACATTTTTAATCCTCTAACATTTATTGTAAAAAGTAAAAATATTTGACAAACATATATAATCATTTTGTAGTTATTTATATTCATTCCCGCCATCACAACAGTTAGGCGTTAACTACCATTTAAAATAATATTATTTTATTATTAGAGTGCAACATAAGATTCCTAAGAAACTCGTTTTTGTGTGTTGGGTACGCCATCGAGCATAGTGTCCCCTTTAAAGTTATATTAATATTTTATTCACAAATATGGATAAATGTGAAAATGTCATACTCTTTATTTACCTGGGGTGTTACATCTTTCCCCCCTTTTGGAAATTGCATCCTCGCAATTTTAAAATTGGGCTCAGAAACATCCTTGAAAGTCCCACTTCGGAACAAGAGTCGGTAAAAAAATCACTTTAAAATAAAGAAAGAGAAGTACAGAGGTCACCCGAGTTAACCCATACTAGGATTCCATATAGGAAAACATGGACATGGAGGAGAAAACATAGGGTCATGTTCTGATGGAGAGTGATAGAAAACATGTTTAGGAGAAAGTTAACCACAAGAAAATCACAAACTTGTGATGGGTTAAACGGTATTCGATTCCCCAGTAGGAAAAGTTAACAAAAAACATTTTTGTTTTAAGTTAATTTTCATTGAGGAAATTATTTTTGAGCTTAAATAAATCATAATGAAACATACTTACTTGTCATGTAGACTTTCAACTTTTACTAGATTCCTTAATCAAACTCATATTTTCTCCAAAAGACGAGTATTTAGGAAGACTTGTTCACATTAAGAGTACTATAATCAACTTCTAGAGAATCACCTAATCCAAAAAAGAGAACCATATAATTCCCATGTATTTCGACTTTAACCAAAAACAAAACAAAAAATGTTTGTACAAGATCAGATAATCCAGAAAAGGATAACCCTTTATAAAAAGAAAATCTATTCTTAATCTCCAAAATTTGTCCAACAAAACCCAAAGTTAATGAGGACCATTCGATAAACAATTGTCCATAAAATTATTCAAAGTAAACCAAACTAAGATTGAAACCCAAATATTTAAAGGATTTAATCACATAGTCTTCCAAGCTACAAATTAACTTTTATCTCCAAATAACATCAGTTGCTCTTAAATTCTCATATTGAAAAGTAATTAACCAAATCACATATCCTCCATGATAGGTTAATCATTTCCATAGATAACCCAAAATAAACTTACTCTTGATTCCTAAAATCATCTAACTAAAAAAAATTAGTCAAACTAACCAGGTACTTCACGTAGTCTAGTGGTAGGTGATAAATACCAGTCGCACTTTGGTTGTGGGTTCGATTCCCACAGCTTTGTCCGACGTGACGAGTTGTCACACGGTCTGCGTGTTGTCCTTTTTCCAAAACTATATAATTCTTAAAACATTCCACAAAACGAGATAAAATCTTCAAAAATAATCATAACATATTTTAACCTCAAATTTATCTAATGCCTTTAATTTTCCATCATAACATATAATAACCCATAATTACCTCAAAAGTAAGGATCATATAAACCCTAATGGTTACCTTTATAATTATTACCTGAACTTACACATCGATTGGTCATCTCATACAGGATGCATTACAGAACATACCAAGGTTCAAGTGGTTGATCATGACTCCTTGATAGTTGGTTTAGAACAACCACGAGTTTCCTCATTGAATCCCCCATTTCATCCAGTCTCTTAATCAGAGAACCACCACAGTTTCCTTCAAACCTATTTTCACTTTGGTGCCTTCTAGATCAATCCATTCACTAAAAACAGAAATGTAAGTGTGAGTATATCAACAAAACCATCATGTACTAATGAGGAAGATATACTTACTCATTCAATTTATCTAAAAACTATGACTCTTTCTGAAATCCTAACCATTATGGTAATGTCACTTATGCTTAAAGAATACCCTAACCTCTAAAGTTATCTAAACCGACCTCTGATACCAACTATAAGGCCCCATACTTAAACCTTACTTAATATTGAATTATTACAATATTACACATTGAGGATCTTTTCAGGTTTAGAGTTTTAGAGAATTAGATCATGAAACTTGCATTACATTCCACATTTAAACAAAGTGGTTATATAAAAGACAGTATTCATTTTTCCCATCAACAAAAACATATTTAAAATAAAACATGGATTCTTTCTTGACACTTCCTTGACACTATCATCACATCATGTACCTTTTCCTTGACCTATGAAAAACATTTCAAAAACTTGGGATGAGCATAAAAAGCTCAGTAAGGGATATGAATGTATGAAAAGAAAACATTAGTCCATGTATGAAATCATACTTCACTCATAAAACATAAGCATTTTAACATACCACATAAAATAATGAATAAATCATAGAAATCATAAGACATAAAGGTAACTTGAGGCATTCATAACATTCTTACGTAGGGAGTAACCCTCTTGGTTACGTTTGGAATACCCACCACAGTATATTCCCTAAATCTCTTCGGAGAAACCTTAATGTTTAACTCCTTTGCATTACCCAAGGCATTGGAGAGCTATATCGGGATCACCCGCCCTTATTTTATCATGGAACTACCCGTCTTCATAACAATGCCCAAGAACCATAACATAGTCTTATCACATAAAACATGCATAAAGGAAACATAACATTTCCACCTTTCAATAACATGATATCAATACAACACATTGATATAAAAACATTATGAAAACCATTTTCAATACCATAATAAAAGAAATGTAAAACATGGTATTTATTTTTCTTTTAAAAAGATGGTATGGCTTGTAGAGGAAGATGAAACTCAAATAATGGTCACGACGGTGGAGAAGTCGTTGTCACCGCATACGTACGAAAAAAACATTCCCTTTTGTCGTTTAGTAAAACGCTTCGTATAAACAATATTCCTCTTGGTTAAATGTAAAAGTCAAAGGGTTTTATACACCATATAAAAGAAAGTTGTGTATAAAACAAAATATGCCTCAATGAAAGGAGATTGAGATGAAGTCCCATACAAAGACGATATCCTTGGATTAAGGATAAATCAATTATATAATTATGTGTGAAAAACGAATACATGAAATATAAGTGGGTATTATGTGTAAAACAATCAAAGGACATTCACACATAATCATAGAACGACATATTCAAGTAGTACAAGTTTATCCCAAAGAATCAAAATTGGGTTAAGAAGTTCCCTTGCAAAAATTGGACAGCCTAACGACATCACTTCAAAATTCAGAAAAAGAGTTGATGAGAGATAAAAAGGGTATCTCATCACTTGGACATAAAATTTACATCAATAATGATATATAAGAACATATCCCAACATAATAGTATGTTAATTAAAATACATAACAAAATAAGTCTTTTAAAAAGAGGAGGGTGAAAGGTTCCCTTACCAACCTGGGTATCTTTTTAAACATGCACCCCGTGAAAGAAGGACAATACAACATTGATGTAAATACTCATAAAGGAAAGTATATTACACAATGAGTAAAATAATGGGCAGTACATACACCACTCAAAGGAAATTGTGGAAAATGTAGCATAAATCTCCTGTGAATAAAAGTGAGATGAAAAATCCCTTACGAAAACTCGACAGCATAACGGCGCCACTTAAAACTTCCAAAATAGATTGATGAGATAAAATAGAATCTCTCATCGTATGAACATAAAAAGTATAGTAGGACTAATATAAAATAACATCCCAATCATAATAAATATGAGCTTAAAAGGAATGACATAAAAGAGTGTACTTAAAAAGAAAGAGAGGGGTAGGATCCCTTACCTCGGGTCCGACTTGACTCGATCATTCTTTAATCTCATGAATAATAAACTTGAGTTAATTTCTACTTCCTTAAGAACCCTTTTAAAGTTCATTATTCCTTTTATATCACTTATTACCATGTCATTAACACTATGTTATTATTTAAGTTAATAACGGTCGTTTTAACGATCATTGGTACTTGAGTCAAAAATAAACTGTTTATAATTACAAGTTGTTCATGTGGTAAAATATCCATTATATCTAGAATTGTATTCATGATTTAGATATCATATATATCATATATATCCAGTATATTCATGTATTTATAATATTACATAACATTTAGAGGTAAGAAATGAAATGCACCGTTCATGGAGACGGTAATCCGTACGTACGCATGAACGCTACTTCCATTTCTATTTCATATTTAATGGAATTAAAACATAATGATACATAATAGTATTTTAATTCTAGTATGGTATCATATATAATATCATTAAATATATCCTTTATACGTACCACATATGGTATTAACGAATCAAATCACTTTGAGGGGGCGGTAGTCCACACTTCCTAAAATGAAGATATCACGTATACTCATAATGGAAGCCATAAAGGTAGTCCATAAATGAAAAATACAGAATATTAAGGAAAACATAAACATATTATATATAATATATACATATATTGACATCTTAATGGCCACCTTTGAAGGTGTTATAAGGATACTGAACAATCATCGTTTCGTGAGGCAGAAATTCGCCATCCACGGAAACAATATGTTCTTTAACCATTAGATGTAGGCGTGTGTAAGTTTAGCTAGAATACTTCTTATAAAAACATACTAGTATATTGAAGATACTGGAGTTGTTACGAAATAAATGAATAAAAAGAGTTTAGGGGGTTGGAGAAGCAAAATAAAACAAAAGGACTCAAGTGAAGACATTACCTTAAAATCGGGTAACTCCCTTTGGTTTGAGATCAAAGGATTCATTGGGAAGAATTATGCCCAAAGTGATGCTTCTAAGAGTTCTATAGGGATGTGGAGAGAAAAAATGGGCAGGGGTTGGCCGAGCCAAAGGCTTTGGAGGTGTGGGTAAGGAGGTAGAGGTGGGGGCCTTTTATAAGAGGAGGGGAGGGGCACTCTTGGAAAGTAAGGAAATTTTACTTTATTTTAGAATGATTGTCAGATTTTAATGGTCCCACATTGATGTGTTTCGAGGATAAGGTGATAAGGGTTCTAAATCCATCCATCCAATAGGTTTTTGACAAGTCTAGGTCTTATAATTTACATTATCTTTCCATTTTATTTAAATCGTTAAATATTGAGTTAATCGTTGCATCATCATGGTGTCATAAATAATTTAATTTAGATAATGTCTAAAAATTATAAAAAGAATACTATGATTTATGAAATATTTTTATCATTCCAATTAATATTTATAGTAAAAAATATGACTTGTATAACCCCATGTAAAAATTGTTTTAGTTAAAAAACTCATGTTTGTGACATTTTTATTTTAACTTTAAATAAAACGTTATTTATGTCATTTACCTACCAAAGTGGCTCCATGGGGTCCCCAAGCCGACCCATGGATTGTCTTGGTCATCCATGACACATCCAATGAGGGTAGGACATGTGTCTAGGTCATTTCATATTATTAAAACATTATTTTTACCTTAAACTACACTAATTACCTCTAATCGCGATTAATAAACTTAAAAGGTACTATTCACCAAAAAAATATTTTAATCCCATTGAACCAAATTTTAATTCTTAATTACAACCATGTATGTTGGATTTTTTAAATTCAAAACACACAGGTGGCAAAATTTCATTTAAACGGAAAATCAGTTTTTATAAGTACCACTTAGTGGTTTCACTATTCATCAAAAATTGAAGTTTTTCAGAAAATTACCAAAAATTCACCCTAAGCTATATTTGATATTATGAATTCAAAAATGATGTCTATTTTACAAAATTCATAACATATAAGTTACATTAATTAATTTAATAATTAATTCTCGTTGTCAGAACAAATAGCGTGTTTTTATGAAACAATATATATCAAAAGATTGACACTCGTTTAAGTCAAATTTCAAAGTGAAATTAATTCCAATGACCACTATTTGATTAAATGGTAAAAATATATTCTAATTTCACTTTAAAACAAATTCAAAATATAATCTAATCTTATAAATAAATTAGATTAAAAAGAGGTTTTGAATTAAAATACAACATTTTTTCACTATTCATTAAAAATTGAACTTTTTTGGAAAAATACCAAAAATTTACACAAAGTAAATTTTGATGCCCCGATTCTAAATAAGAATTTTATTTTGTCAAATATAACACATAAAATTGTCAAAAATTGGATTTAAAAGAGGTTCACCCTCAAAAGACGGTTAATCGACCTTTTAAAGAATATTAGAATGTTGACGCTTAAAATTGAATTCATTCACATTTTTAATCCTCTAACATTTATTGTAAAAATTAAAAATATTTGATAAACATATATAATAATTTTGTAGTTAGTTCCATTCATTCCCTCCATCACAACAGCTAGGCGTTAACTACCATTTAAAATAATATTATTTTATTATTAGAGTGCATCGTAAGATTCCCAAGAAACTCATTGTTGCGTGTTGGGTACGCCATCGAGCATAGCGTCCCCTTTAAAGTTATATTAATATTTTATTCACAAATATGGATAAATGTGAAAATGTCATACTCTTTATTTACCTGGGGTGTTACAATCTGATCTCACCCCTTTCTATGTTTTATTTTTCCCAGGATGTGAAGAAGTATATTATTACTGACATGCTAGGATATAGTATAAGGGATATTAATGTGGTAAATGGAGACAATTATGTTGTAGTTTTCCATTTTATAATTTAATGTAACGTTAATGTATGAAATCTATTTTCTAGGACTGCTAAACTGATCGGCTCTTCGGGACGTGATTCCTTGTAATCATGCCAATGCATTAAAATAATGCACCGAATCTGGGTAGCTGGGGTTGGGGAATTACACCTGAAGTAGGATCATCCAATGAATGAGATGTGGTTTGGCATCCAGTTTCATGAGGAGGTACCAGAGGGATGCATGGTTTGATAACACAATGACTTTAGACCATAAAAGGTATAACATAAATTTATCCAATGAAAAAAATGGAAAGGAATTCACTTTTTTGTTGTAGTGTAGTTTCTTGGATAGGGTCCATTGTACGCAAGGCATAGGCAATGACATGTAGAGATTGGAAAACTCATTATGATAATACAACCCCAACTGCATAGTTAGAGACATCACACATGAGCTCAAATGGAAAATCCCACTGAGGTGGTTGGATTACCCAGGGTGATGTGAGGCTCCATTTCATTTTGTTAAAAGCTTCTTCATATTATTTATCAAAAAAAGTTTCCTTTTATTTTTAGAGAAATATAGAGAGGGGGAGTGGAATCTTATTAAAGTCATGAATGAAATGACGATAAAATATATCATTACCTAGGAATGACCATATACCCTTTTCATTTTTGGGGAATGGTATGGTATAAATGGAATAAAATCTTGATTTATCAAGTTAGATACCATCCCCATAAATTAAATGTACCAATACTATACCTTATCACATGATGAAATGGAATTTCTCATTATTTTATACAAGATTCTTTTCAATACTACGAGGTAGGAAAAAACCTGAACAACTTAATCATTCAGAAAAAGAGGATATATAAATATATATAGTGAAATCAACACTGAATACTTCCATTAAATTCTCTTGGTAATCCAAAAAAATAATAACCATGCATCACTGGAAATTACCCAGAGCATTGCACAGACCAAATGGAATCCTTCTATAGGAAAATTTTACAAAGGGGAAAGTAAATGTTATTTTTTCCTAATCCTTAGTAGAAAAATGGATCTAAAAATATCAAAAATACCCATCATATAAAAAATAGTGGAACTTATCCAATACCCTATCTAGAATCTGATCAATTAACAACAATGGGAAATAGTCCTTCCTTGTTTGTTGGTTTAGTCGGTGACAGTCTATACAGACATATGAACTATTATACACATGAGTTGGAACCAATTTATTGTTTTCATTTTTAATTAATATAGAACAGTTTTTTTATGAACAATTTAAATTGGACTTACCCATTCACTCCCGTAGATGGGTAAAATTATTCCTGCAGTCAATAATTTGTTACCTCATTTTTAACAACATCTAGGATTTTTGGGTTCAGTCTATGTTGTGACTGACTCACTCCTTTAGCCTCACAATTTAATAATATATTAATTGTGAAAATGGATGGGCTAATATCAATAATGTTAGTAATTTTCCATCCCAAACCATGTTTATACCATCTATAAAGTTCAAGTAGTCACAATTCATGCTCTAAATGGAGTGTAATAGAAATTATGATAGGCATCTTGTTTCTATTCTCAAGACAAGAATATTTTAAATCTTAAGTTAGTTATTTCAATTCCAATTCATGTGTATTTTGGAATGATGAGTGAAAATTGATAGTGGGACATCAATAATATCATCCAACTGCTCAATGGTAACATCATCAGATGAGGAATGATCTTTTATAGCTTAGCGGTATCATCGATGGTCATTGATTCCTCAGTATTCAGGAAATTATCAATTGACAAACATCCATGGAATTTTTCAATACCGGTACAAAATTCTCTGCATGTTTCATTTCCTAGCATTTCAATCAATGATAAAAACTCATAAAGGGGATAATGGGAATTAAAAGAAGTGTTTTAAGGGGAATTGTGTATATCTATAAAGTTAACATAGAGAGAAAGGAATGATCTTCTGAGGGGTGCTTCATGGAATCAAGGATGTTGAAATGGAAAATGTCACTACCAAACTCCATAAATAATGTAGCATTGTGGAAATTAATTATGGTTTTGGAATTTTTATGGAAATATCTCCACAATTAAATTGGGGAATGTCCATTAATCCTATAATATTCCATTTTAAGCATATAAAAATATATAGGAAATATTAAAATTTTCACACTCACAAGAACATTCTCTAACATACTAGAAGGGTGAGCTATACTCTAATTTTCTAATTAAACCACAATTATAGTGGGATCCAATTCCCCGACATGAAATGAAGAGTATATAGAGTGAAACATCACCTTTATAGATGCACCCAAATCAAGCATAGCATTTGAAAAGGAATACTCCCCTATGGTGCATGGAATTGAGAATATTACCAAATCATTACATTTGGTGGGTAGTAATGGTCGTATCAATACAGATACATTCCTCCCTAATCTCACCTTCTAATCACCTTGAATCCGCCTTTGGTATGTACACATATCCTTCAAAAACATGATGTATCATTGAATTTTCTTCATGACATCAATCAATGGAATGTTAACATGTACTTTTCTCAAATTTTCCAATACTTCCTTACCAGGTTTATTTTTTATTATTTCATAGTTTGGGTATAACTTTTGTGGAAATGGAAGAGTAATGGTTGGGCTAGGTGAATCATCAACATACACACTCTTTCATTTGGAAGGTCTTCTTTTAGAACAATGGTTTTCAACATTTGGATAATTTCAATGGTTGGGATGGTGTTTTCTTTAGGAGGTTATTACTCTATAGGAGGGTTCATTTGGTTTTTATGTTGAGTTCCACTCCAAAGGGTGATGGAACAAACATTTCCCTTATCCCTTAGTTTGATTAGTGGATGATAGGATAGTATACCCAACCCATGACTTAGAATTTTCCACACTAGGTTGGCTAGTTAGACCAATTAGGTTTTTAGGTCTTGTATGGAAGATTTGATAGTTTTTGGAATTGGAGATTTTTTGAAGCCATTTGTTTCATCATATCTTCTAGACTAGGTTAGGGTTTTTGAGGGGGTTGTTGGAATGGCCTTTAGGGAGGTTGAGGATTTATGGGTAGTGGTGGATGGATAATCTACCATGGTTGGTTCCATGGTTGTTGAGGTTGGTTTGAATACCCCATTGCCTATATGATTGGTATTATTTCTACCCAGGGTTGGATGGATAGTATGGTTCTTGCCTGAAGGGTTTTTTATAGGGGTGGCTTGGAAATATTTTCTCACAAATATCAGATGTTTATTTTAGTTGATGGTATTACTCAAAATAGTAAGTGTTAGAAGAACATATTCTATTTTGGATGGGAGGAGGATATTGAGATTTTCCTTGGGAAAGGGAAAGTTGTTGAATAAGGGTACATACTCTTCGAACTTCATGTCAACCTTCTTCTTTAATTCGGTTGATTTCACCTCATGGACACCTCGAATGGGTATAGTAGACCTTGAAACTAATTTTTGAGTGTTTTTCACCATGTTTTCAGTTAGGGTGATTACAAAAATCGGGGTTTTATAAAATAGTGCACCACCTATAGCACCGTCAATTTTATTTCAATCAATAAAAATTAAACCTTCATAAAAATACTGTATTGAATGATTATAACTTATTTATTGGTGTGGGAAACATGAACAAAGCCATTTAAATCATTTACAATATTCATGAATTGTTTCCCCTTGTGATTTTATTATACCACATACTTCATTACTTATAGTTGCAGTTCTTGAGGCTGGGATTTTTTTCATGAAAAGGAGTTTAATGTCCACCTGACCTCTAATTGGTGAATTAACATTATAAAGACAATATTTTGTAGTATCTTCTAATGAAAAATTTAATGACCAAAGATTTACTTGTTCTTCATCTACATTCTTAGGTTTTAAGGTTGAACACACATCGTTAAATTATTTAAAATTATTATGTGGTTATTCTCTAGTGAGTCCATGATATCTTGGTAATAAATGAATTGAACTATATTTATGTTCGAAATTGGGTGACTAAACTTGTATTTGAATATATATGGGGTGGATATAAACCTCATATAAGGTTATTTATTTTAGTTTTATATTATTTTCAGCAAGATTATGCATGTTTATTTCAGTTTTGATGTTGGTTCCAGAAGAAGAAGAAGGATCAAGGAGAGTTTCAAGATCCGATGTGTCCTCCTTCAAAGGGTAGTCATGTGTGTCACGATGTTGCTGACATAGAATCCTATTTAGTTTGGGTACAAAAGGTGGTAAATATATCATATTATAAAATGTATTTAATAGAACATATGCAAGGGGAAAATTTTATAATCAAATACAAAATAAAGGAAGGAAATAAGTAAAGAAACAGTTACAAAGTAAACAATATTTTTTAAACAAATCATAGTAAAAACAAAATCCTCTCTAACAATGGCGCCACAATTTTAATGCATTGTCATGACATTTCCAATTGATTTTCGTTTTAAACTTGATTTATATTCAAGGGAAGACCATAAGTTATCTCTAAATGGGCATTGATAGGTTTAGAGCATGCATTTTTAATAAAAGTTACTAAAAGGGTGTTGGTTTAGAAAACAATTTATGAAAATAACTTAATTTAAAGAGTTTAATAGTTGATAAATAACGGTGGGGTTTTTATAATTATGAGAGAATGTGGTCATTTCAAGTTTACTACACATCCTGGATTTTTCATTGTTCTGAAAATGTTATATGGTTTAGTGAAATTATTTTCATGAGGGTTGTGAATATCTTTATTCCCTTCTTACCTCTTAAAATGATGAAAAAACGAAGAAACCCTTGAAAAAAATCATAATGTCAAGGTTTGTATGTCAAAAACAGAACAAGGGACAACAATGAATACTGAAATCTCATTATTTTGTGTGAAAAGTAAAGATAATTTTTTTCCAATCAGAACAAACCAAGATCCCCATATGAAATCTCAACCCAATTTGGGTTGAGATAAAAAGTGTTTCACATCATTATAACAAAATAAATATATTCAGAGGATAATAAAATGAAGATTGAACATAATTGAAATATTTAACACAAAAATTACACAAAAAAATAGAATAAAAAGTGTCAGAATTCCCCACTAGGTATGTGTATCTCCCGTGAAATGACAGTCCACCGTTTAGCTCACTATTGAGAGGAGGAGGAGTCACTCGTGGAAGTTCACCTTCATCCTTAACCCCCCTATGAATATGAGGGACTCCAGAACTTCTGGGATGAAAAGAGGACTTGTTTGGGTCACCAAAATACCGAATCTTTTCCTCCTAGCCTAACATAAAAATGGGGTGCCCAGGGTATCATTTTATAGGCAAAGCGAAAGGTGGTTTTGGGCACAAATATTTCTTCAAACCACCTACCCCATTGTTCTTGACATCCATACAGTCTTATCAAGAGTTTAAGTACAATAAAATGTTTTTTACCCACCTATTTATTATCTTTAATGAATATTTGGCATCATTTGGTGGCTAAAAGCTCATGTTATTCATGAAACATAGAACACTACTTTGGAATTTGTGTAGATTTGATGTCTTGGATAGATCATTTCAGATGGGCCACATAATGAACAAATTGGGTTTCAGTTCTTTCAGAAGAGTTGTATCCCATTAAATTTTGGACCATCCTACAAAACCTTAGTGATATTGGACTCAAAAATTAGTATAAATATGTGGTTTAGTCCACTGGTGTTCTTGGAATCTACACATTTTTCCCATTTTTTATGAAATTTTTCATGGGCCCTCCAAATCAATGCACCGTACAATATAATTATCAAAACAAGTAACATTTCCTTTTCTAATAGTGATAAACACAAAATAATTGAATCAAATCTGAAATTTAATTTTTTATTATTTTTATAATTTTCAATACAAAACTAGTTTGACATAGTGGTGTAAGTATGTAATTGAAACAGTGAATTGTGGTGTGATCATCCCCCACAACATATAAGCCTTATCTCACTGAAACCCTCTTGAAAAGATTCATTTTTCACATGGAAGACCCTAGAAAAGTCATCTTTAATCATTAAAAATCTTTTCTAAAGGCATTTTAATTTTAAGAATACCCCAAGGCATGTCATCTTGACCTTGTAGAAACTCCTTGACATGTCCACATGGTCCAGAGAAATCCCCTTGATCGACCTGGGTATAATAAAAATATCCAAGGATGATCATTCTCATCATATTTATCTTCAGGTGGCACCATGGATGACCTATCACTATTTTATACAAAGATGGTGACACCAAAAAAATCCACTGAATCTAGACAAATCCATGATATATGAGCTAGTAAAGGTGGAATATAACCGGGCTGTTGGGGCCTATAAATCCCCACCACCAAACAAAAAAGGGTTAGATGATTGACCATACATAGTAACACAAGAGATGACTTCTCATAGTGAATAGTAACATGATCGCAATGGTCTTCCACTGGGTAAAGTATATGGAATGACATAAATGATCACACAACATGCATAGGCACTTTGTGTGATCACTCTATAGATTATGCGAAGGGATTCTGGCATGTCAAAAAGATTATGTAAAGGAGGCCACACATGTCGGATGGGTCATGTGAAACCTAAAATAATCTAACATTGGATAATACCTGAGGTACATATGCAATAAATGATGGAATAAAAGACTAAATATTATAGGAAATTTATGTAAATATTGATTATAATATCTTCATACAATCGACGTGAACCACCTAGATCATGCAACAATGTTGGTAAATATTTCTCAAGTCATTCGGTACTCCCTCAACATTCCATTTGGATCATACGATGTCCATGAGACACGTCATGAAAATACCACGATGCCCTCTAGCCATGCTACCCATGTCTTTCAGTGTATATTGAGATTTCTATCTAAATATTGTGATATCCTCAAGGAATCTTACCCATGTTAAGAGACAACTCTAGGAAGTTACAACAAGGACTCATGATGTCCTATGGATAAAAAACTGGGTCTCATGATGTCATCTTGAAAAGTTAGCCTAGATCAAATGGTACCATCAAGCAAGTTAGCCTTAATCTCATGATGTCCTCTGGATAAGTCATCTAGATCATGTGGCACTCTCCAGACATGTTATCCAAGATCTCTTGATGTCCCACAGACATGTAAGCCATGATCATTTGTTTTCCTCTAGATTATTCAGTCAAATTATGTGACGTACTTCAAGAAAGTCAACTATACCATGTAATTTTCCTCAGGAATATTCTCTAGGTTCCCAAGAAATGTTTAGAAATATTCATACATGTTTCACAGACATCCTCAAACATGTCTTATAAACATTCATAGACATGTTAGGTAGAAAATCAGACATGTTATGCATATAATCAATTCATGTCAAGCATACATCATGTGACATGATAACCTTGTCCTATGATATATAATGGTAACCTCAGTGTGTAATCCCCGATCAAAATGAACTACAAGGACTATAATTATAACACTAACTAGGATACATATGATGCTTTCCAAAAGGCCGATCTTAAATAGGAATCCACCTTAATGTTCACATACCTCTTTGTCTCTCATATTCCAACCATCGGGACTCATTATCTCCCTTGGGATTATCTTTGTTCCTCATCTACTAGAATATTGAAAACACAAACGAATGCATGTGAACTATGATGACTCTGAATCCTTCTATAACTAGGATATATATGACAGATTCCAAAGGACCAATCCTTGTATAAAAAGTACAAAGGGCTTCCCTTGTGTATATGTCTAGCATTCATATGTAGTGAGATTTGTCACTTACTATCCCTTTTTTCTCACATTGAGTATGGATCACATGGGATTAGGGATTTTCAATGATGATATCCATCGTATCATCAATTTCTACTTGCTAGAGAAACCTCAGAGTGCTAGCCTTGATCAGTGGCATGATATGACTACCCCCATACAAGGGAATGCACAATAGGGTAAGTCCCCAGAGTGTGATTGAAATACATTGACACTAATTACTAATATAACCAGGACACGTACGACACCTACCTATAGTTTGATCTCAACATATGATTCCTATGTACCCACATCTATGTCCTTTCTGCATGAAATAAAACTGGCCAGGTTCAATGAATTACGTGGGTTTAAATTCTTACAATAAACAGGATACATCGGAAACCATATAAAGGTTTAATCCCATCCATAAGATATCAATATCCTCCCTAGATGGTAGAAAAATATGGTGTTCTGGGATATATGGATTTGAAATAAAAATAACTACCCATCAATGGAAATGGATGAATAACCTCAGATATATACAGATGGGATCATTAATAGACCCTCATTTACACATGGAAGTATTCAAAACTTGATCAGTTTATTATGGTAACTTTTCCTGTATTGGTATTAGGAAGATATTCTAGACCATATCTTAAATCTATGAGAGTCTCGGAGTAGGAAAAAATTCCCCATAAAAGGGTAAGATATGCTCGACCTCCCATCCCCTTGACAAATGTGAGTTCCAATGTTCTTTCGGGTATGAAACCCCAATCAATTGACTACCTTGGGAATATAGGCCAATACTCAGTTATGGATGTCAGAATTGTTATGATTTTCTATAGAATATAAACTTTAATGGTGAAACTAATGTGAATTATTGTATATAGATCAAATACACAACAATCAAACTGTCAGACCATTTTCCCAACCATGCATGTGATATTTGTTGATGAAAAAAAAATTCTGAACCTGATGAGAAATCATTTAACTACACCTTCTCCATTACAGGAGTAAAAGGATAGACTTCCTAGATCTCATTAGACTATTTTGATCCTTCCATGTGTGTGATCTTCTAAATGAAACAAAAATGGTGAACCTAATGTGAGTTAATCAAATAATTATTATGATCAGTTGACCATGCATCATGCCATTTATTTTTTCACCTCCTATTCATAAATTTTTTTGTCACCCGATGTGCAATCCTATGTAAATGAAGTTGTCATGAAATAATTCCATCCTCACTATAAAAATTCCACATGAGTAGAATGGATATGCCAAAAAAATCAAAATTCTGTTACATATGTGTATCTGGTCAAGAATATATCATGCCTCAAATAATTAAGTTATTAGTGACCTTGTCCCTTATTGTCCTTATGACTATCGATATTTATCTCACAAACAACACTCTGACCCGAGATAATTTTTTAGTTAGTGAATATTCTAGAAAATAAGTTATAACTTCACCCCTTGCGAGTCATATAATGAACTCACCTGCTCAACACCTTCAAAATCAGGTGGAAAATGTAATGGTATAGGAATAATAATTTCATGGTACAATCCTGACTCTTGATCCCACACATAGGGGTATCCAAAAACTGAAACTGGAAAGTCCACATTGTCCAATTAAAGATAAAATAAAACTAGTGAAACTTGTTTCCACCACAAACCACTTTAGAATCTTATACCTAGAGTGAAACAATCACCACCTTCTATATCTGATGATGGTAAAGTAAAGAGTGAAATACATCTCCCTACTAGTTTAACAGAGATCGAGGATGGATCCTTTTAACTATTATTAGTAGCACCATCCCACCGATTCCCCTTAGTTTCCTGCTAAGGGAACCACCCTAACCATTGAAACCTCTAACTTCGATAAATGGGATACAATGAAGACACATCAGGGGAAGAAATATTTCGATAATAAAGAGTGGGCTCACATAATAGCTTCCACTGAAGAAGGCCACCAGAATATTCTGGAGATAGATAAAAAGAAAGATCATATCCTTGCTCACTCAAAGTAGGTCTACAGAAATATTCATACAATACGCATTGGGGAGGTTCATATCTCTACCCCTGCAATTTAATCCCATTGATATATTCTGATGGCACAATGAGACCATAAGTTGTCTGATATCCCCTCTTCAATCGAAGACATCTTCTAGTATATTGTCAAGACAAACAAATATATAGGATTACATTCTGATGCACAATTTTATAAAGTGTTATTACATCATATATATAGCTGAAGTACTCCAACAACACATTCCAAAACTAGTACAAATATAGAGATAGGTTCATATTCCTATCCCTACAACCAGGGAATCACAACACTATGACCAATTTGAACAACTGGTTTCTCTAGAGAAAGAACGCATTCTTGAACCCATCCATGAATATTTTCAGAATATTATTTTAAAGGATATGGAATCACATTATGATTATATTTATGTTCTAATCTGGGTTCACCAAGAGACAACACATTCCTCAGAATATGAACAAATTCTTGTAAAAAATGACTAGCGAGATACTCCAAAGGCTTAGTGTAAAGACCCGTAAAATTCAAGGAAATTTTTTTCTTAATTTTCTTTAGAATTTTACAAGAGCGCGGTTTCAGACGACACCTGATTCCGAGGCCCGGAGTGCCCGGAATTAATTTCCTAAGTTTGGCTCGGGTACGTTCAGTGAACGAACGAGCGGGAATTCCTAACTTTTGATCCGGTGCTCGGAATTGAAATCCGAGGGCACCGATGAACTCGCATCGCCGATATTCGCTTAAAGAGTCCTTTTCGGGAGTTCCGTTTGTTGCGGGTTGAAAGTTAGTTTTTGGGTTTTTAGTTTAAGTTAAATAAAATTTGTGAGGAACAAATTTTATTTTTAACTAGTTAAGTCCTACCAAAGGGAGTTGGGAGTGGGACCCACATCCACTTAACCTCCCTTGGGAGGATTAAGTGAGGTGGGGTCCACACGAACCCCAACTCCTCAAATTCCCTTAAAACCTCCCCTTTAACTCATTTCATTTAATGTTGTCAACTTGAGTTACTTAATTAATTATGGGAGTTTAACCTTTTTGAATTTCAAACTTTTGAAATTCTAATGTGTATTGTAATAATAAAATAAGAAGTTGTCTTATTTTATTTTGGGTTCTTTGTTTGTCTCCTAGAGAGCTTTTGGAGAGCCTCTTCTTCTTCTTCAAACTCAACGAAGAACGCGAAGAACGTCGTTCTTCAACGAAGAACTTCTCCGCCGAAGAACACGATCCATCCGCGACGCCGTATCCGCGACACGACGTACTTCTTCTGCGTCATCTCTTCCGCGACGGTTTTCCGCGACGAACGCCATCGACAACGACTCTTCCTCTGACGTCAAAGGAATCGACACCGATATTCCACGACTCCGTCAACGTGCGACTATCAAGGTAGGGGTTCTTGAGTTCGTTGTTTCCTTTTTATTTGACTCTCCTCAAGACTTGACGTAGAACGCTCAAGTTTCCGACGAAGAACGCTGCTCCGCTCTTCTTCGTCTTCAGTGTCAACGAGAGAGAACACCGCACCTTCCTCGGACAACCTTCGTCGGCGTACAAGGATTCGCCAACGACGTGCCTCTTCGGACGCGCCTCTTCGTCGTTGAATTTGACGAACGACGACCGCGTCGCCCGACCTCCGCGACGTCGTCTTCCGCGGAACGTAGAACGATCTTCGAACCTTATACCAAGGTAGGGGATGTTGTTTAATATTTAATTATCTCATTCTTGCTCGTGGTTCGTATGACTAACGTGAGGATGTTGATTATTTAAAGTTGCGTTATTATTTTTAACGTGAGGGGGCCGGACCGCACGAACACGACCGAACCCCCTCCAACGATCTTGTTTGTTCTTGCGGGTGGAAGCAAGTGGCGTGGTGTCGTCGCACCACGCGGTTGATCGTGCGTTTATTTTACGCAACGCCGTCGCGCGCACACCATGGAAGAAACATCAAGAACGCGACGCCGTCGCGCCGCGTTGAAAGAACTTAAAGTGCGGCGGAGGGGCGCGGTGCCGTCGCACCGCGCCGGACGACGAACGCCGCGGCCGGTTCCGGGCCGCGGCGGGACGAAGAGACCGCGGCCGGTTCCGGGCCGCGGCGGAAGAGAAGACCGGCGGCCGGGCCGCCGGCGTCGGAAGCCGAAGAGGGGACCGGATTTTTCCGGTCCCGTTGGAGAAAACCGGCCGGCCAGCTGTCCGGCCGGATGCCAATAAACCGGGGGAATTAATCCCCCGGCCACCTCAGGAAACCCCCTCTTAAAGAGGGGGCGGTTTTCTTGTGGGGGGCAAAGCCCCCCGTTTCTGCCAATCAAAGCCCCCCACATGGGGGGGCGGTTTTGCAAGAGAGGCGCGGCATATAGCCGCGCCGCCAGTCCTTCAGCGGGGGAATTAAATTCCCCCCGCGCGGCCTCCTTAAGCGGCGCCAGCACCAGCCGCCGCGGCCCGCCGCCGCGCCGCCGCGCCGCCCAGGGGGGGGGGGGGGGTCGGGCCGGGTCGGCCCGGACCCGGACCCCCCGTTTCGAACCAGTTTTGGGTTTTGGCTCATAACTTGAGCCTCGGACCTCCGAATGACGAACCGTCTGCGGAAACGCGATCCTTGGATCGAGACGGTCGTTTCGATATATCGCACTCAAGGTTTCGGATTACTTTGAGTTCGGCCGGGTTGGTTCGTTCACGAAACCAACTGGGCATTCGGAGCGGAAACGCTCATATCTTGAGCTACGGACGTCCGATTGACGTGCCGTCAGTCGCGTAGTGTTCCTTTTTGTGAGTCAGATCTTTTGGCATACTCCGCCCGAGGTTTGGACGCAGGTGGAGTACGGTCGGGTTGGTTTTGCCTTAAAAACCAACCGGGCCCCGGAGACGAAAATGCCAATAACTCACAGACCGGGCGTCCGATTGACGCGCCGCCTGTTTCATTGAATTCCTCTTGATGAGACGGAACTTTTGACATACTCCGCCCGAGTTTTGGATACAGTCGGAGTATGGTCGGGTTGGATTGTACCCGAAATCCAACCGGGCCCCTGGAACGGGAAAGCTAATATCTTTCAGTCAGGACGTCCGCTTGACGAGCCGTCAGCAGCGTTGGTGGTTACGTTGAGTAACGGTCCCTTTGAGTATACCCTATGGGAGTTCGGGGTACAGTTGAGATACGGCCGGGATTGGTTTCGCTCACGAAACCAACCGGGCCCCTGGGACGAATAGGCTAATAACTCACAGACCGGGCGTCCGATCGACGCGCCGTCTGTTGCGTTGAGACCCCTGTGACGAGACGGACCTTTGAGACACTTCTTCGTGGGACTTTGAGATACTTGGAGTATCGACCTGTAGCTCGTGGAGCGGACCCTCCCAGTGACGAGCGTGCGAAGTACGGAGACCGTGTAGCTGGCTGAGACCTGACGACTGCTTGACCGACTCGACTTGGAGTGAGTCGACTAGCCCAGTGGACGGAGCACTACTTTCTGAGGTGCAGACCCATGGCAGACGGAGCACTACCTGTGTGACAGTGCAGACCCGCGGTGCTCGTCCGGAGAGTACCTCAGCAGGCTACTAGGGGGTGTGCACTACGGTGTTTGGGTGACATACCTTGGCGGGAAGCACTACTGTGTTTGGGTGGCTGGCCCGCAGTACTCGACAAGAGGAGTACTTCAGCAGTCTTAGGTTAGTGAGCAGTACCTCGGAGTCGTGACAGGACCACTGTACACTCTAGAGACGGAGCTCTTCAGCAGTTACGTTTTCGATAATGAAAATCCTGGTTTGAGCTGAGACTTTTGACCTTGTGTTTACCTCATGATTGAGATGAGTCACTTGCTAACTTTGGTATATGTATGGACATATACCCGGGTAGTGGTTATCCGTCGTTTTCACAATCCTTGTGTTTCCTCATGATTGATATGGGTTACTTGATAACTTAGGTATATGTATGGGCATATACCTAAGTAGAGTTTATCTGTTGAAATCTTCTTGTGTTTATCCTTGTTGGTTTTAGTGAGACCTTGAGGGTCTCGGGGTCCCTAATGAGTATCGTTATACTCACCCCTGCACGGGCTATGCCCGCACCTCGTTGTGTTGGTTGCAGACGACGGACAGTGCTGACAGAAGCCGAAGGTTCGAGGACTGGACGGTACCTGGAGGTGGACTATACGACGAGGCGGTACCCGGAGGTGGACCACTGGGCGGGACATACTCGGAGCGGATGGCGGGACCCGAGGAGCAGAGGAGCTATCTGTACCCACCCTTCAGGTGGGATTTCCAGTGGACATCTCAGCGTAGCAGCTTTACTTTTCAGTCGCTGTTTTCCCTTTCGAGTTGTACTTTACAGTTGGGCTTGTATTTCCGGCCCCTTTTTACTTTTCAGCTCTTCTTTTTGTACTTAGTGTTTTACTTCCGCTTGTACTCTGTGGTGCTTGTTTTCTTTATAAAGGCAATGCCTTCCCAGTTATCGGGATTTTACGCCTTTGGTGCTAGTCGCCAGCCCCTGGCCTATGGAAGGCGGGCTTGGGGTAGTCACGGCACGGGCCCCGAGGACGGGTCGTGACAAATTGGTATCAGAGGTGGTCGGTTCTACCGCAGACTCTGATCTTTCTTTCTGTGAAGCAATAGTGATAAGGGTACCGAGTGTGGTTTTCAGTTCAGGGAGTCCAGTGTTGGTGCGGGCGGCCGACGTATCCATACACCAGGACCCTGACAACTGATTTCCGACTTTGTGCACGAAAACACTGATTGCGTGTGTGTTTTCAAAGGTTTTTCCCCTTAAAACAGCTCAAACCAGGTCAGCTCACCAGGTATAATCGTTTGATCGTGTTACGTTGTTTCTTTCAGGATGGCCCCACGACGGCAACCAGCTAGGGTTCCGAGAATCGAACGTGACAACAGCCCACCGAGCGACGAGGCCTCGGTGCAGGGCCCTTTTTCAGCAGTGGCACCGGCGGTAGCTCTACCCGCCGAGCACCCGATGCTTCCAGCAGCAGCCGCTGACGATGCACGTCGCCTCAGCGCACTGCATGAGTTTCAGCGCCAGCGACCGCCCAGGTTTCGCGGGGAGACGGATCCCCAGGCTGCAGAGGACTGGCTGGAGGCAGTGGTACGAGTGTTTAGGCTAGTGAGGACACCAGCAGACCTCATGGTGATCCTCACTGCGAGCCTACTACACGCAGCAGCAGGACGATGGTGGAGCTTGATGCTCCAGGTGCACGATGAGGCATCTCTACTTTGGACGGACTTTGAGAGCCTCTTCCGCTCGGAGTTCGTCCCAGCCACCCTTCGTGCGGTGCGTATCCAGGAGCTTCTGTAGCTGCGGCAGGGCAGCATGACGGTCGCTCAGTACTCGGCGAGATTTACCGATCTCTCGCGCTACTCGACCGACATGGTACGGGACCCATTCTTCCGGGCCCGGACCTTCGAGCAGGGTTTGAGACACGAGATCAGGGCATCGCTGATCTCCCTCAGCTTACCGACTCAGACAGGAGTACTGGAGCGAGCCCTTCTGATTGAGAGCTTCCTTGCTGAGTCTTCACCAGCACATCGACCCACCACAGGGCGGCACGTAGCGGAGTCTTCGGTAGCAGGTAGCCGACAGATGACTCAGGGGTCCAGACAGACCAGACCTTCAGGCAGACGACCTCAGGGCACTGGCTCAGCAGTGCAGGGCACACAGCGCGGAGTCAGTCTTTTGAGTGGAAGACAGTGCTTTGCATGCGGCGGGCAAGGCCACATGGCTCGAGACTGCCCGACCCGCCATGCGGAGGAGCAGCAGACGGTTGAGGAACCACCTAGGCAGAGGCAGAGGTTCGACCGTGGCGGTCCGCAGGGAGGAGGCGGACGAGGCAGAGGAGCTGGCCGAGCAGCAGGTGGTGGACGACGCTTTGAGGCTCTGCCACCACCACCACCAAGAGGTCCACCCCGACCACAGGGAGTAGGTGAACATGCGAGAGCACAGCTTCAGGCAGCTGAAGCTTACGATCATGGATCTCTGGGAACAGGTGGACAGGAGCGGAACTAGTGGATACGTCTTTTGTACTTCTAGTTCCATGTTGATGTTGCTTTTGTGTAGCGTCTTGTATTATGAGCTGTAATAATAAAAGACGCATCCTTTGTGATGTTTTCATTCCTGTCCTCTTTTGTGATGTTACTAAGAGGTTCCAGTTGACTGTTGACTTGACCCTCACTTGTGAGACATCTACTGGAGGAGACCAGTTACCACACACTAATGCCGACAGTGTGACTCAACCCTTGGAGGCGAGAGTAACGGTTGGATCTCTTAGTAGTAGCGTCGAGGCCTTACGACGTCATCCTTGGTATGGATTAGTATCATCCATGTTAGGATTGACTGTTTTAGGCAAATAATGTGGTTCATCCAGGGGATGAGACCATGTTTCTCTTATCGGCAAAGAAGAAATCTTGCAGCTCTTGTGGGACCAGAGATGGTCCGGGCCACGTCAGAGGAGGTCCACGTCATCCAGGAGCGGATGAGGACAGCACAGAGCCGGCAGAAGTCATTCGCTGACAGGAGGCGGAGGCCACTAGCGTTCGAGGATGGTGACCACGTCTTCTTGCGGGTCTCACCTCGACGTGGTATTCGGAGATTTGGCCGAGGAGGCAAGTTATCTCCGCGCTTCATCGGACCCTTCCAGGTCCTCAGCAGGGTTGGTGAGGTGGCTTATCGCCTGGCTCTACCACCTCAGTTGCACCGGGTGCACGACGTCTTCCACGTGTCTCAGCTGAGGAGATACGTGCACGACCCGACGCACTTCTTTGACCATGGGGAGCTTGACGTTGACAGTGGGGCGACTTTTACGGAGGTCCCGGTGGAGATAGAGGATCGACAGGAGCGGGTCCTACATGGGCGATCGATTCCTCTTGTGCGCAACAGATGGCGGCACGGGAATCTCCAGGAGAGCACATGGGAGCGGGAGGCTCAGATGCGTGCTCAGTACCCTCTTTTGTTTCCCTAGTTTTTGATGTAGCTTTACGGGGACGTAAAGCCCTGAGGTGGGAGTAATGTAAAGACCCGTAAAATTCAAGGAAAATTTTTTCTTAATTTTCTTTAGAATTTTACAAGAGCGCGGTTTCAGACGGCACCTGATTCCGAGGTCCGGAGTGCCCGGAATTAATTTCCGAAGTTTGGCTCGGGTACGTTCAGTGAACGAACGAGCGGGAATTCCTAACTTTTGATCCGGTGCTCGGAATTGAAATCCGAGGGCACCGATGAACTCGTAGCGCCGATATTCGCTTAAAGAGTCCTTTTCGGGAGTTGCGTTTGTTGCGGGTTGAAAGTTAGTTTTTGGGTTTTTAGTTTAAGTTAAATAAAATTTGTGAGGAACAAATTTTATTTTTAACTAGTTAAGTCCTACCAAAGGGAGTTGGGAGTGGGACCCACATCCACTTAACCTCCCTTGGGAGGATTAAGTGAGGTGGGGTCCACACGAACCCCAACTCCTCAAATTCCCTTAAAACATCCCCTTTAACTCATTTCATTTAATGTTGTCAACTTGAGTTACTTAATTAATTATGGGAGTTTAACCTTTTTGAATTTCAAACTTTTGAAATTCTAATGTGTATTGTAATAATAAAATAAGAAGTTGTCTTATTTTATTTTGGGTTCTTTGTTTGTCTCCTAGAGAGCTTTTGGAGAGCCTCTTCTTCTTCTTCAAACTCAACGAAGAACGCGAAGAACGTCGTTCTTCAACGAAGAACTTCTCCGCCGAAGAACACGATCCATCCGCGACGCCGTATCCGCGACGCGACGTACTTCTTCTGCGTCATCTCTTCCGCGACGGTTTTCCGCGACGAACGCCATCGACAACGACTCTTCCTCCGACGTCAAAGGAATCGACACCGATATTCCACGACTCCGTCAACGTGCGACTATCAAGGTAGGGGTTCTTGAGTTCGTTGTTTCCTTTTTATTTGACTCTCCTCAAGACTTGACGTAGAACGCTCAAGTTTCTGACGAAGAACGCCGCTCCGCTCTTCTTCGTCTTCGGTGTCAACGAGAGAGAACACCGCACCTTCCTCGGACAACCTTCGTCGGCGTACAAGGATTCGCCAACGACGTGCCTCTTCGGACGCGCCTCTTCGTCGTTGAATTTGACGAACGACGACCGCGTCGCCCGACCTCCGCGACGTCGTCTTCCGCGGAACGTAGAACGATCTTCGAACCTTATACCAAGGTAGGGGATGTTGTTTAATATTTAATTATCTCATTCTTGCTCGTGGTTCGTATGACTAACGTGAGGATGTTGATTATTTAAAGTTGCGTTATTATTTTTAACGTGAGGGGGCCGGACCGCACGAACACGACCGAACCCCCTCCAACGATCTTGTTTGTTCTTGCGGGTGGAAGCAAGTGGCGTGGTGCCGTCGCACCACGCGGTTGATCGTGCGTTTATTTTACGCAACGCCGTCGCGCGCACACCATGGAAGAAACATCAAGAACGCGACGCCGTCGCGCCGCGTTGAAAGAACTTAAAGTGGGGCGGAGGGGCGCGGTGCCGTCGCACCGCGCCGGACGAAGAACGCCGCGGCCGGTTCCGGGCCGCGGCGGGACGAAGAGACCGCGGCCGGTTCCGGGCCGCGGCGGAAGAGAAGACCGGCGGCCGGGCCGCCGGCGTCGGAAGCCGAAGAGGGGACCGGATTTTTCCGGTCCCGTTGGAGAAAACCGGCCGGCCAGCTGGCCGGCCGGATGCCAATAAACCGGGGGAATTAATCACCCGGCCACCTCATGAAACCCCCTCTTAAAGAGGGGGCGGTTTTCTTGTGGGGGGCAAAGCCCCCCGTTTCTGCCAATCAAAGCCCCCCACATGGGGGGTGGGGGCGGTTTTGCAAGAGAGGCGCGGCATATAGCCGCGCCGCCAGTCCTTCAGCGGGGGAATTAAATTCCCCCCGCGCGGCATCCTTAAGCGGCGCCCGCACCGGCCTCCGCGGCCCGCCGCCGCGCCGCCGCGCCGCCGCGCCGCCCAGGGGGGGGGGGGGGGTCGGGCCGGGTCGGCCCGGACTCGGACCCCCCGTTTCGAACCAGTTTTGGGTTTTGGCTCATAACTTGAGCCTCGGACCTCCGAATGACGAACCGTCTGCGGCAACGTGATCCTTGGATCGAGGCTGTCGTTTCGATATATCGCACTCAAGGTTTCGGATTACTTTGAGTTCGGCCGGGTTGGTTCGTTCACGAAACCAACCGGGCCTTCGGAGCGGAAACGCTCATATCTTGAGCTACGGACGTCCGATTGACGTGCCGTCAGTCGCGTAGTGTTCCTTTTAGTGAGTCAGATCTTTTGGCATACTCCGCCCGAGGTTTGGACGCAGGTGGAGTACGGTCGGGTTGGTTTTGCCTTAAAAACCAACCGGGCCCCGGAGACGAAAATGCCAATAACTCACAGACCGGGCGTCCGATTGACGCGCCGTCTGTTTCATTGACTTCCTCTTGATGAGACAGAACTTTTGACATACTCCGCCCGAGTTTTGGATACAGTCGGAGTATGGTCGGGTTGGATTGTACCCGAAATCCAACCGGGCCCCTGGAACGGGAAAGCTAATATCTTTCAGTCAGGACGTCCGCTTGACGAGCCGTCAGCAGCGTTGGTGGTTACGTTGAGTAACGGTCCCTTTGAGTATACCCTATGGGAGTTCGGGGTACAGTTGAGATACGGCCGGGATTGGTTTCGCTCACGAAACCAACCGGGCCCCTGGGACGAATAGGCTAATAACTCACAGACCGGGCGTCCGATCGACGCGCCGTCTGTTGCGTTGAGACCCCTGTGACGAGACGGACCTTTGAGACACTTCTTCGTGGGACTTTGAGATACTTGGAGTATCGACCTGTAGCTCGTGGAGCGGACCCTCCCAGTGACGAGCGTGCGAAGTACGGAGACCGTGTAGCTGGCTGAGACCTGACGACTGCTTGACCGACTCGACTTGGAGTGAGTCGACTAGCCCAGTGGACGGAGCACTACTTTCTGAGGTGCAGACCCATGGCGGACGGAGCACTACCTGTGTGACAGTGCAGACCCGCAGTGCTCGTCCGGAGAGTACCTCAGCAGGCTACTAGGGGGTGTGCACTACGGTGTTTGGGTGACATACCTCGGCGGGAAGCACTACTGTGTTTGGGTGGCTGGCCCGCAGTACTCGACAGGAGGAGTACTTCAGTAGTCTTAGGTTAGTGAGCAGTACCTCGGAGTCGTGACAGGACCACTGTACACTCTAGAGACGGAGCTCTTCAGCAGTTACGGTTTCGATAATGAAAATCCTGGTTTGAGCTGAGACTTTTGACCTTGTGTTTACCTCATGATTGAGATGGGTCACTTGCTAACTTTGGTATATGTATGGACATATACCCGGGTAGTGGTTATCCGTCGTTTTCACAATCCTTGTGTTTCCTCATGATTGAGATGGGTTACTTGATAACTTAGGTATATGTATGGGCATATACCTAAGTAGAGTTTATCTGTTGAAATCTTCTTGTGTTTATCCTTGTTGGTTTTAGTGAGACCTTGAGGGTCTCGGGGTCCCTACTGAGTATCGTTATACTCACCCCTGCACGGGCTATGCCCGCACCTCGTTGTGTTGGTTGCAGACGACGGACAGTGCTGACAGAAGCCGAAGGTTCGAGGACTGGACGGTACCTGGAGGTGGACTATACGACGAGGCGGTACCCGGAGGTGGACCACTGGGCGGGACATACTCGGAGCGGATGGCGGGACCCGAGGAGCAGAGGAGCTATCTGTACCCACCCTTCAGGTGGGATTTCCAGTGGACATCTCAGCGTAGCAGCTTTACTTTTCAGTCACTGTTTTCCCTTTCGAGTTGTACTTTACAGTTGGGCTTGTATTTCCGGCCCCTTTTTACTTTTCAGCTCTTCTTTTTGTACTTAGTGTTTTACTTCCGCTTGTACTCTGTGGTGCTTGTTTTCTTTATAAAGGCAATGCCTTCCCAGTTATCGGGATTTTACGCCTTTGGTGCTAGTCGCCAGCCCCTGGCCTATGGAAGGCGGGCTTGGGGTAGTCACGGCACGGGCCCCGAGGACGGGTCGTGACACTTAGGATCAGGATAATATCCCCATTCTGACTCGGTCTCACCATGTGAGAGTGGCACATTCTTCAAGATAAGTACATAATATTGTGGAAAAAAAACTAAAAAATTATTCTAAAAGCACTAAATTTGGCTCATATCCTCACTATAACTAGTGCCAACCAGGTGAGAGCGGTACATTCATTAGGGTAGGCTCATATTCCAATCAGTGAAGCTAATTGGAATATTCTAGTAGCTCATGGAAGTAAGGCTAACATCCTCGCCTCCACTGATGAACCACCACACCAACCTTCGTACGAGGCTATATAAGAGGATCCTCATATCCCTTCTCCCTTTCCAAAGGTTCGTCAACATATTCTAGTAGGAAATGTGTATTTGAATCGAGTTCATATTATTGTATCAATATATATTATGTACATAGATTATGATAAAAAAATGTGTTCTGGATAGACTAATAGGGGAAATTTTTTGGTCTAAAATATTTTTTAACCCTAAAATAAACTTATTTTAATATGGTTAAACAAATATTATTCACAAAAACTCTTATGTATTTAAATGGTAATCAAACATGGTCCTTGTGTATGATAATAAAAGTATCTTAATAAAGTAGAATTCGATATGTAAGTCTGTAGGTCATAATGATTAATTGATTATATCATAAAAATGTATAGAATCATAATTAGTAAGAAGTGGGATGTAATCAGAGTTTAATTGTATTCACAATAGAAAATTATTTAATCAGAGTATACACAAATAGTGGTGATTCTATTTTTAATATTATAGAATCGTAATCAGAGTAATATCTTATTCATAGAGAAATACAAAGTAAAAAATGGTATCATAATCAAAGATAATATAATAAAAAAGATACAAATATGAAGATAAATATAAAAGTTTCACTTTCTATTACATGTAGCAGAAATAATTGACTTATAATAAAACAAGTAATACAAATGGATACACTTCTTTTAACCCAAATAGTAGGGTATCTAATAACATAAGATAAATGTCCCATGTTTTATACATACAAGAAAGTATATCCTTCCCCTACCAGGGAGGGCCCAAAATACAATGATCTGTCTATCACATTATCCATGTGTGCCCTCGATATGAGGATCAAATTATGTCACACAATCCCTGTGTGACTGATTTTATTAATATTTTCATGAATTATTATATACTCCCCTTACTGATTTTATATGAAATGTGCATAATTTGTCTGAAATATTAATGTTTTATATTAAGTATAATTTTCGAGCATTTTTAGAAGTAGTACAATTGAGTCAGTTTAATGTTCTAATAATAACTATCACTATACTAATCCACATTGTGTGGTTATTTTTTTAGTATTCTCCTTTAAATATAAAAAATTTCATTAGAAGGTACCATGATTCAATTCTGCCATTTGAAGGGTCATATGGTCCTCACAATCAAGTCCAAAGAATCTGTGAAGAAACTGGACTATTCATGAAGATTGATTTATTGGGCTAAATACAGAAGTCCAAATTCCATTATTCTCCACCATAGTTCGGGGGACAATTTAAGTAGTCCAGGATAAAAATTTCAAGGAATAATAATAACAAAAATGGGCCCAAATGACGCATTGAAATCCAGCCCACCATTCTGGCCGAGAAATAAAAATAGAACAATAATATTGACATTTCTCTCTGATGTGGAAATCCATTAGAGCTGATATTTTTCAGTGTGAAAGAGGAGATATGGCCGGACAACTCTTTCAAAGAAATTATTTTTATTTTAGGGCATATTCCTATTCCAAAACTCATTCACATTATGGTCTTTGAAAAAGTCTGGATTGAAATGGATAGATCATAATTGTTTAGTAAAACTGACATAACCTTTGGTCAATAATTCCAATGGATGCCAAAATTTCAGTTGACAGAGGAAATTTATATCTACAACTTGGAAGAAGGAGATGTTTCATGATTCAGCTATATGAATGTCCAAATCGGCGAGCCAAGTGGAGGGGTAATTCTGAAATGAAAACAGTCCACCACCTTGGGCTATTAATACATCCCCTCCTCTCCTTTCAAAAGGGTTGGAATTTCAGAAGAGAGGAGATCATATTGGAATGACCAAAACCTTTAAAAAGGCTTGGGAGGACCTTCCATACTCAATTTTTCACTTGAGAGACCTTTCCTCCTCTCTTTGTTTTCATTTACTTTTATGTTCTTCATTATTGTAATTTTGTAAGTCCTTTCTTTTGTAATTCTATTTTAATGAAAGTTTCTTCTTCAATATCTCTTATTCTCATCCATATTTTGTAGTTTAATATTAATGTTCTTAAAATAGTTTAAATTCAGTTGAGTCCCCTTCCCTTATTTTTCTTTCTCATTCAATCAAAAATCCGTTTTTAATTATCATCATTGTTAGTGTGTGTATGTTCGACCTACCCCTCTTTTCTAATCCCTTTCTTTTTATTATATTCTTAATTTATCATCATAATCATTATAACCAGAATATTAAACACCAAAATGGCTGAGTAAAAATCTCATTGGGGTGAGTCAAAATTTAGGGATGTTAAGTGATTGAGAGTATTTGCTCGATGAGTATTTGTTAATTTAACATTGTGTATGTTGGACTTAATATGTCATGGATTAATGACATATTTTATTTAACATGTGGTTTCCATGGATTATTGGAACCATAAATATAGTACCATAAAAAGTACTGATTGAGATTATAATCCTATTTAAGTTAAGGCTTGGATTAAAGCTTTAACACTTAGGAATTCTAATCGACTTCAACTTGTGAAGTGGGTGTTAATTTAAATGCAATATAAATCAAAGCTCAAGGATATCACAAGCTTAACTCCATAATAATGAACTCACCCCAATATTTATCAAATTTTTAAATCAATTATAGTCAATCAATAATTTCAATTAAGCTCTGCAAACAAACCCCCCTAATCAAAATACAATCAACTAAAAAAAACGACTATTACAAAGTATCATCGCTGAGGATTCGACCTGAGTGCTGCTGTACATATTAGCAGAGCACCAGAACTTTGACCGGTCGATAGGCGACAATCGGCTGTGTATTTCAAATGGCGCCGTTTCTGGGTATGGTTCTTTATGTAGTCATTATTTTCTAGTTATTGTAATAAAAAACAAAAACAAAAAAACAAAATTTAAAAAAATTGAAAACAAACACAAAGAAAAACCCGTCTTTTCATAAAAATCATAAACGAAAAACAAAAAAAGAAAAACCCGTCTTCCTATTTCTTTAAAAATCTCTATGAATTCCCCATAGCCTCCCAAACAATCCCTAGGATTTGTTTGACCCTAAAATTGAGTGAACACTTCACCAACTTAGGAGGAACATAAGAGATAATCAAATAATTCAAGAACCAGTCTTTGTCAAACCAGTTGAATTAGAATTGGACAATCCTAGGGAACAAACCCTTAAATAACTTTCTACCCCTGATATGAATTACCAACCTCTTGGTATTCAATATCCAATCATAGAAGCTGACTTTGAACTCAAATCGGGTTTGATTCATCTTCTCCCTCATTTCCACAGGCTAGCTGGTGAGGATCCACATCTCCACCTTAAAGAGTTCCAAGTGGTGTGCTCTACCATGAAGCCTCAAGGGGTTTCTGAAGAACAAATCAAACTTCGAGCATTACCCTTCTCCCTAGTTGACACTGATATGTCATGGATTTTCTACCTACCTCCCGGTTCCATAACCACATGGAATGACATGAAGAGACTCTTCTTAGAGAAATTCTTTCCTGCTTCTCGTACTGCTTCTATCCGAAAAAAATAAGGGGTATACATCAATTCCCAAGTGAATCACTCCATGAGTACTGGGAGAGGTTCAAAAATCTTGTGGCAACTTGTCCACACCATCAAATCCCTGACCAAATCTTGATCCAATACTTCTATGAGGGGTTATTGGCTATGGAGAGAACTCTAATAGATGCCACAAGTGGCAGTGATCTTGTTGATAAAACTCCTCCAGAAGTAAGAGATATCACAAGTAACATGTCTGTAAACACACAACAATTCCATACTCGAGCACATGATCAAGTCAAACAATCCCAATATAATCAATCAATTGAGCCGAACAAGATGACCGAGTGGATTAGTGAACGTACAGGTCTTGTGAGATAACTAGATGTGGCTACCAAATCCCCAACCTCGTCTTCTCCACAATAAATGTTTCCTGGACCTATCAAAAACTGTGGAATTTTCAACTCTCCATCTCATCCAACTAACACATGTCCTCAACTTCAAGAGGATCAATCCGATTCATCTAGACCAATGGAGCTCAATGCAGCATATGCTCAGCAGAACACCAATCCTCAACTATCAGGTCAATTTGCTAGAAACTTCAACCAACCTCACTTTGAGCCCTTCTCTTCTTCCTATAACCAAGGCCATAGGTATGGTAATCCCATATCTCATCCTCCTCAATTCCCTCCTCAAAACCCAAACCAGTTTCAATATGGTCAAGGTGTTAGTAACTTCCAACAACCTTATCCTTTTATTCCTCAACCTCAAAGGAACAATCCTCCTCCCAGATTTCATTATCCAAATGATCCTTCCCAATTCCAAAACCAATATAATTGCTTTCCCAAGAAATAAAATCAAGGTAATCCCAATTCAGGACAAGCCTCTTATTCCAAGCAACCATGGGAAAGTGTAGTGGACGATCTTTCCTCCTTCACCTGTTCAAGACTCAAGAACATTGAAACCCAAATTGGTCAACTAGCATCCCACCTTATTTAGAAAAAACCATATAATTCTTCCCAACTTCCAGCTCAACCATTACCCAACCCCAAGGGTTATGTAAGTGCAATTTCACTTAGATCGAGAAAGAAAATTTCTATGCCTCAAGATAAGACCTCCAACCCTCCTTTGAATTTTGACCTAGAAAATGAAAAGAAAAAGAAAATTAAAAATAAATCTGAATCCATTCCATCACCTCCTTCTATTCCACATAGGAATCCAATTCCTTTTCCACAAGCTGTTTCTAAGCCAAATAAGTCCTTTGAACCTGATCCTGAAATGATCAACATGTTTAGATGTGTTAAAGTCAACATTCCTCTCTTACATTCCATCAAACAAATTCCTAAGTATGCCAAGTTTCTTAAGGAATTGTGCACCTACAAGACGCAACATAGGACCTTTGAAAATGTTTCCACCCAGCAGTCTATTCCCATAAAGTGCAAAGATATAGGGACCTTTACGGTTCCATGCTAAATTGGAAGTTCCAACTTTGATGATGCACTCATAGACCTAGGATCTTCAATTAATGTCATGCCCAAATACATATTCTCCAACCTTGTTCTAGGTCCCTTACATCCAATGGGTGTTGTCATTCAATTATCCAATCGAAGTACTACTAGTCCTATGGGTATAATTGAGGATTTCCTTGTCCGAGTCAATGATATTATCTTCCCTACTGATTTCTATGTCCTTGACATGGAAGGTGAGACAAACGCTTCTCGGTCTCCCCTAATTCTAGGAAGACCATTCCTCATGACTGCGATAACCAATATTGATGTCCATTTTGGCATCTTATCCATGGAATTCGGGAACCAACTGGTCAAGTTCAACATTTTACAAGCCATGAGATACGCATCTGAGGATCACTCTGCATTCTCAATCCATGCTTCTGAGGACACTTCTATGTGTCAATTGAACCCCAATCCACCCTATTCTTCATGTTCTAATGACAAAGAATCTTGTGAAATTTTCACCATGATTAACCAAGTCATAAATGATGAAGTCGATGTGGACCTCTCATTCATAGACTCCATGAATGTAGAGGAACTTGAAAACTCTCTTGAATCCCACATCAACAATGATCTATACTACTCTACCTTTTAAAGTATTAATGATAATGAATTTTAAGTAACTGAAGTCCCTTCCTCCATTCCTGAGTTTTCTAACCCACAAATAAAAGATGAGACTGATCTGAAACCTCTTCCTGAACACCTGAAATATGCATTCCTTTTCCATGATCACTCTTATCCTGTCATTATATCTTCTTCACTTACCAAAACCAAGGAGTCCAAACTTGTACAAGTGTTAGAGAAAAACAAAAAAGCCTTAGGGTGGACCCTAGATGACATACCAGGAATCAACCCTGCCCTTTGCATGCATCACATCCATCTTGAGGAATCATCCAAAACAATTAGACAACAACAAAGAAGACTCAATCCACTCATACTTGAGGTAGTTAGGGAAGAGATCACCAAGCTTCTTCAAGTTGGTATTATCTACCCAATTTCTGATAGTGAATGGGTTAGTCCAATTCAAGTTGTACCTAAGAAGGGTGGGATAACTGTTGTCATAAATGAACATGGAGAGGTAGTCAAAAATCGAGTGAAAAACAAATTACATGTGTGAATTGACTATAGGAAATTGAATGTTGAAATAAGAAAAGATCACTACCCTCTTCCATTCCTTGATCAAATGCTAGAAATTTTAGCTGGAAAGTCGCACTATTGCTTTATTGATGGATACATCAGCTATTTCCAAATCCAAATCACACCTCAGGACCAAGAAAAACTACTTTCACATGCCCCTTTGGAACATATGCATATAGGAGAATGCCTTTTGGCATTTGCAATGCTCCTGCAACATTCCAGAGGTGTATGATGAGTATCTTTTCTGAATTCATTGAACACTGCATGGAAGTCTTCATGGATGAATTTACCATTTATGGTGAGTCATTGAAATCATGATTGAATTCACTCTCTCTAGTCCTTTAAAAGTGTTTCAAGTGTAACCTTGTGTTAAATTTTTAAAAATGTCACCTCATGGTTGTAAATGGGATTGTTCTAGGGCAAATAGTTTCAAAAGATGGTGTTGAAGTTGATCCTGCCAAAATTGAAGTGATCCAATCACTTCCTGAACCCACTTCTATTCGAGACATCCATTCATTCCTCATCCATGCCGGTTTCTATCAACGATTCATCCATAACTTCAGTAAAATTTCCCTCCCACTCACTCGGTTGCTCCAAAATGATGTCACTTTCCATTTTGAAGAGGTTTGCAAGATAGCCTTTATTGAACTCAAAACTGCTCTTACATCTTCCCCGATAATCCAACCCCCAGATTGGTCCTTACCCTCTGAGTTGATGTGTGATTCTTCTGATAGAGCCATTGGGGATGTACTTAGTAAAAGAAGAGAAAAAATTACTCACGTAATCTATTATGCCTCAAAACATTGGATGGAACTCAATCTCACTACACTGTCACTGAAAAATAACTTTTAGCAGTTGTTTTTGCCTTAGATAAATTTCAGCCCTATCTCTTAGGTGCCAAAATCATCATCTTCACAGACCATTCTGCTATAAAGTTCTTACTCAAGAAAAGTGATTCCATACCGAGGCTTATAAGATGGATCCTAATGCTCCAAGAGTTTGACCTTGAAATCAAAGATAGACTAGGAATAGAAAAACCTGTGGTTGATCACTTGAGTAGAATTTATAATTCTTCTCATTCCGAAATCATTGATACTGAATTCCCCACTGATCACCTTTTATCTCTCACTCCAAAGTTACCATGGTATGACCCAATTGTAAATTACTTGGCTTCTGGTGCTTTTCCTGAAAAGTTTTCAAAATAAAAAAAATGAAGTTGAAAAGTGATTCAAAATACTATTTTGGGAAGAAAATAAACTTTGGAAAACTAGGGCTGACATGGTAATAAGGAGATGTGATGATGAAAATGAACATTCTTCCATATTAGAATTCTGTCACTCACTTCCCGGAGGTGGCCACTTTGGACCACAAAGGACCTCTCAAAAGGTCCTAGACTTTGGATTCTTCTGGCCTTCACTCTTCAAGGACTCACATGAGTTCTATCAATCATGTCCCACTTGCGAAAAGTTTGGAACAATTTCAAAGTGAAATGAAATGCCCCAAAAGCCTTTAATTTTTTGTGATATTTTTGATGTTTGGGGCATTGATTTCATGGGACCATTCCCCCCTTCCAATGGATTCTCATACATTCTTCTTGCAGTTGATTATGTTTCTAGGTGGGTCGAGGCCAAACCCACTAGAAAGGATAATTCACATACTATTTGTGAGTTCCTAAAGATACACATCTTCCACCGATTTGGCACACCTTGTGCCTCGATAAGTGACTTAGGAACCCAATTTTGTAATAAAACCATGGAATCTCTTTTGAAAAATAATGGGGTTGTATATAAAACTTCAAATACATATCACCCCAAACAAATGGCATTTCTGAACATTCTAATAGAGAAGTGAATAGAGTTCTTGAGAGAATTGTAAAACCCACCAGAAAAGACTGGCCTGAAAGACTTAGTGAAACACTTTGGGCTTATTTAACTCCCTATAAAACACCCATTGGGATGTATCCTTTTAGGATAGTTTTTGGTAAAGCATGTCATCTTCCAGTTTAAATCCAACATAAGTCATTTTGGGTAGTGAAAACTTGTAATTTTTATCTTGAAAAATCTGGTGAAGAAAGATTGTTTCAATTGGATGAACTGGAGGAGATTCTACTTGATTATTATGAGAATTATATTCTCTATAAAGAAAAATCCAAGGTACTCCATGACAAACACATCCTGAGAAAGGTATTCCATGAAGGTGAAAAGGTAATGATCTTCAATTATCGATTTTAAATTAACCCAGGTAAGATTAATTCTCATTGGGAAGGTCCTTTTGTTATTACTAAAGTTTACCCATTTGGTGTAGTGAAATTCTAAGAATTATCTTCTAAAAGGACATTCACGGTTAATGGACATCGGTTAAAGCATCACCATGAGAGTACGCACAATACTGGATCAACATCTACTTACACTGGATCAAAAACTTCTCCAGTCGACCTACTACTAGATGGAGATGGCAACCCGCCAAATCCAAACCAGGGGGCACCTCTTTTCCTTTAACTCTCACTCTCTATTACTCCCTCTACCTCTTTCTTCTTCTTCCTCTGTCTTTCATTTTTTACCACTTTCTTTTTCAAACCCTTTATTTTTCTCTTTCTCTTTTGTGTGAGTGTGTCTTTATTAAAAACTAAAAAAAATCTAAAAAAAGATTCATAACAAAAAAAAAATTACAAAACAATTAAGATTCATGCTTACTCACCATCGAGTTTTGAAATTTTTTCTAACCTTTTTGGGGAGTCAACAGGAATGTTTTCATCACAAAATTTTTGTATTTTCATCATGACTTTGTATAAAGAATTTTGTGTCAAAACCAACACATTTTGAATGCTCAATTTTTTATTTGGAAAATTATTTTTCCCACCCATGAGGAACAATATTTGCTTTCATGCCAAGGCCACCTATGGAAATCTTTTCAAAATGTGTGTTTTCACCCCCATTTGTGAATCTTGAGTTTGTGGACCTTCGAGATGAATTTCCTACTTTAGTGTGCATTTATATGATAGAGGTATTTTTCTGAACCACATGATAATTATAATAGTCAAATAACCTCCCATTAACCATACATTACTCCTTTTAAAATCCCCTTCGAGCCTATGAAAACATTTTCCTTGATAGACACTTTACAATCCCAATACCTTTTCCCACCCAAAATCAACATGGACTTTCTTTGCATAATTTATTTGAAATTTAAGTGTGGGGGGGAATAGATTTAATTTTGGGTATCCTTTGTTGATGTCACTATATTATCTTATGCTTGAGGGAAAGCATCATTTTAAGTGTGGGGGAGAGTTTTTCATTCAGTGAGTTTTGTGAATGTATGTATGTTTATGAAATATTGTACAAATATTTTTGCAAAGTGTTCAAAAAAAATCAAAAAAATCAAAAAAAAATGAAAATGAAAATAATAATGGGTTATGTCTTGGGTAGGTCAAAATCACTATTTCTAAGCCTTTGATCTTGTTAGAACTATTAAAATTAGTGTCGTGAGGAGATCAATCATGGGTTGGGATATGAGTGTGAGATCTTTTCCAAGTTAAACTTTTGAAAAAAGGGGAAAAAAAGAACACTTGCATTATATTCTTATGTCATTAAGAGAAGTTTTGTGGTTTTTAAATATTTAATCTTCTCATCCACTTCAAATTTTAGTCCTCTATTGTTTCTTTCTTTACACAATCTTTCCCTTGTAAATATGTGTTTTTATTTCCTTCCATGTTTTATTTCAAAAAAGATGTACATTTCTTTTTCCGTATTGGTGTTTTAACCCTCTTCTTCTCTCTATTGGACATTATATTCCTACCGTCCCATAGCCAAAGAACAAACCCTTAAAAAGACCTCTTTATTATTGTGCACTTTAGATAGGTATTGGAAGTTTAGAGCTCTTTCAAACTCTAAGATTTTCACTTTTGGTTGGTGAAAGAGTGAACCTCCACAAAGGAATTTTATCATCTTGAGAGGTATGAGTTTTGAGTGTCCACATTTTCAATTTCTAAATTTGAGCATGAAAAAATGAATTGGTTTTGAAACATTGTTTCTGTAAAAACTTGTGGTAGAATTCAAAATGGATGAGTGAAATATTCTAAACCTTCCCTGATTGAAGAAAACAAAATTTTAATATTTGTTGGTGAGTGAAAATGATTTTGTCATGTTTTTATATTTATTGCACACGAGGACATGCACAAAACTAAGTGTAGGGGAGTTGATGTTATTAATATTTTCATGACTTATTATATACTCCCTTTACTTATTGTATATGAAATGTGCATAATTTGTGTGAAATATTAATGTTTTAATATTAAGTATAATTTTTGATCATTTTTAGAAGTAGTCCAATTGAGTCAGTTTACTGTTTTAATAATAACTATCACTATACTGATTAAAATTGTATGGTTCTTATTTTGTAGGATTATCCATTAAATATAAAACATTTCATTAGAAGGTACCATGATCCAATTATGCCATTTGAAGGGTCATATGGTCCTCACTAACAAGTCCAAAGAATCTGTGAAGAAACTGGAATATTCATGAAGATTGATTTACTGGGATAAATACAGAAGTCCAAATTCCATTATTCTCCACAATAGTTCTGGGGGAAATTTTTAGGAGTCCAAGATAAAAAATTCAAGTCCTAATAATAACAAAAATGGGCCCAAATGATTCATTGAAATCCATCCCACCATTCTGGACGAGAAATAAAATTAGCACACAAATATTGACATTTCTCCTGATGTGTACATCCATTAGAACTGATATTTTTCAGTGTGAAAGAGGAGATATGGACGGAAAACTCTTTTTTATAAATGATTTTTATTTTAGGGCATATTCCTATTCCAAAACCCATTCAAATTATAGTATTTGAAAAAGTCTGTATTGAAATGGACAGATCTGAATTATTTAGTAAAACCGCCATAACCTTTGCTCCATAAGTCCAATGGACGCAAAAATTTACAATAAACAGAAGAATTTTATATCTACATCTTTGAAAAAGGATATATTTCATGATTCGGCTGTATGAATTTCCAAATCGGCGAGCCAAGTGGAGGGGTAATTCTGGAATGCAAACAGTCCACCACCTTGTGCTATTAATACATCCCCTCCACTCCTTTCAAAAGGGTTGGAATTTCAGAAGAGAGGAGATAATATTGGCATGGCCAAAGCCTTTCCAAAGGATTGGGAGGACCTTCCATACTCAATTTTTCACTTGAGAGACCTTTCCCCCTCTCTTTGTTTTCATTTACTTTTATGTTCTTCATTGTTGTAATTTTGTAAGTCCTTTATTTTGTAATTCTATTTTAATGAAAGTTTCTTCTTCAATATCTCTTATTCTCATCGAATTTATGTAGTTTAATATTAATGTTCTTAAATTTTTTAAATTTAGTTGAACCCCCTTCCCTTCTTTTTCTTCCTCATTCAATCTAAAATCCATTTTTAATTGTCATCATTGTTCGTGTGTGTGTGTTTGATGTACCACTCTTTTATAATCCCTTACTTTTTCTTATATTCTTAATTTATCATCATAATCATTATAACTAGAATATTAAACACCCAAATGGATAAGTGAATATCTCATTGGGGTGAGTCAAAATTAGGTATGTTAAGTGATTGAGAGTATTTTCTCAATGAGTATTTGTTAATTTAACATTGTGTATGTTGAACTTAATATGTCATGGATTAATGACATATTTTGTTTAACATGTAGTTTTGATGTATTATTGGAACCATAAATACACTACCATAAATAAGTACTGATTGAGATTATAATCCTAGTTAAGTTAAGGATTGGATTAAAGATTTAACACTTAGGAATTCTAATCGACATCAACTTGTGAAGTGGGTGTTAATTTAAATGCAATATAAAGAAAAGCTCAAGGATATCACAAGATTAACTCCATAATAATGAACTCACCCCAATCTTTATAAATTTGTTAAATCAATTATAGAAAATCAGTCATTTCAATTAATATCTGCAAACAAACCCCCCTAATCAAAATACAATCTACTAAAAACAAACGACTATTACAAAGTATCATCGCCGGGGATTTGACCTGAGTGCTGCTATACACATTAGCAGAGCACCAGAACTTTGACTTGTCAATAGGTGAAAATTGGAAGTGCCTTTCAGTGACCTCGATATGAAGATTGTATTTCTATTCCTCTCCCTGTAATCCCTTGACCAATATGGTGACTAGTATTTATGTCTTTCAATACCAGAAAGACCTCGATCATATTTACATAATCAAAATTCACAATGTAATTACAAAACAATTTCTTAAGAAGAAAACTTGAAAAAGTTTCCTTAAGAAGGAATCTTTCTAAAGCAATACAAGATATTAAGAACAAGTTATTCATGGTTTTTAAACTTTAGAAAATTTTAGAGAAAAACCGAATTATCCACGACAAAATATTAAAATGATAGGGGATTTATATGAAAACTTTATATTGGTCATCTTGATCTCAAATGGTCACATTTTAGCTATGTTTTTCATAAATACTTATAAATCTGGCACTTCAATGTCTATATAATAATAGAATTTCTAACATTAGTTTTGTAATATAGCATAATAATGTTAAAGAAAATGTTCCAATATGATAAAATAGTTTTTTGTATTCAAGATTTAATTTTAAGTCATTATAATGGATTTATCTATAAATATCATTAAGATGATCTTTTTGGATATGGATACGATGATTTATTGGTTCCAATATCAATCTGATTAAAATTTTGTTAGTATGAAATAATATAAAAAAATTTTATAACAGAATTGATAAGAGATGAATCCGATTATTTTCTGTATCATACTCATTACGATAATCTTAATAAATAATGTTAGTTTATGTATTTGAATTCTATTAGAGCTATTTAAAAGTATGGTAAATGTTTAATTTTTATATAAAAACATTTTAAAAATACTTTTGACATAAATTTTTTTAAATCATCTTATTTAAGATAATGTTTGCGATTTATAAAACTAAAGGAATGAAAAGGTCAAAAATAAACTCTTGACTAAAAAATCTCCCCATGTTTTCAAATCACAAACCATAATAATTAAATAAGAAATGTGTTTTCAAAAATGAAATCTATTTTCTTTTAAGTATATTTTATTTCTAATTGAACATAAAATCTTCTCTCTTATGAGTTTTAAAACTCATATGAATAAAATGATGAATATGAAAAAAATTCTCCACTGGATAGGAACTCCCCATAAGGATCATATTACTTTATTTAAATATATTTATCCCCTTACTAAAACCATTTACCAATTTCTATAAAATTCTCCCCCTTTGTGATTTTAAAAATGCAATAGGGAAAATTCTTGTAGTACCTGAAAATTATTAGGGAAAAAATATAAAAAATAAAAAGAATGAACAATGTAATCATTTACAGAAAATATCAATGAATATTAGACCAATCAGAATTGGGAAAACATTTAGAAAATCATATTTGAATGAGAATAACAGTTAATAAATTTCATCAGAGAAATGTGTTTTCAAAAATAAATTACAAAAAGAGTTCAAAGTGAAAGTGATTAAATTATTTATTTTGCATGGATCTCACACTTGTCTTTAATTTCATGAAATACTATGTGTATTCTTTCTGATTTACAATTAACTCTTCCCAACACCGGGTTTTCTTTTCTAGACCTTGTAACCATTCTTATTGAGTCCAAATATTTTCATATTGGATCTGAATCTTTTCTTCTTGTTTCATATGTCTTTAAAAAAGATCATTGTTTAGGGTACTAACTTCTTCTTTAAGATTTATGAGTCTCATTATCTAATCCTTGAAATATATTATCTTTAAATTAAACTCATTTCTAGGTATAATTTTTAGTTTCATTCGTGAACTCTTATACAAAATTAAATATCTTCCATATTATTTGATAAGTTATTGGAGGATTTTGTAGATTTATCCATATAATTTTTTAATTCCTCAATAGATTTATCCTACACTTTGATATTATCATCAATAATACGTGAACATTTCACAACATTATTGCATGCATTCCTGTGGGATTGATAAATTTCTTGAAGGCTTTTTTGTTCAGCCTCATTTTGGAAAATCTTTTAGAAAAGTATTTAACTAATTTTATTTTTTATTTTTTTTGGGGAATAAATCATTCATTTCTTCTAGTATAGTAAATTAAGGAATTGTTTCTTTAAGTATCTATAACATTTGAGAAAAATAATGATCTCCTTAATCAATGATAATATACACTGAATTATATTCATAAATATCAGGAAAATCAAGTTGCGTTGTTCTATCTTCCATTTGTTTTCTTTTGTAGTGTAAAATTTTTTTGACGCCGATTTCTCAATTCTTAGTTCAACCTACTTTCAGTCAGAAATATCAATGGTATTATCATTGAAATAAATACCTTTACTACCTTCACCATTTTTTTTAGATCTTATTCGTACTTTTTTGATGTGGACTGAAATTTATGAATAGATGGGGACTTTTTTTCTCTGATCTTTTTGAATATTCTTTTTGATTACCCAATGAAGACAATTCCTGTGAGGAAACTTGTGAAGTCCTTACAGAAATATTATCAGATGAGAGATCTTCTTTATTAACATTTTTATTTTCTTTATCTTATACTTATTATTATTCTTATTTATACTATTCTATTTCTTTCAAGACACTATCTTTTTAAATACCTTCACTGGATTTGTTTAGAATATCAATTTCTTTAGCACCTTCCTCCATTTCTTTTCAAAACAAATCATAGAGTTGTTCTACTGATCTAAAATAACCTTTACCTACTAGAACTAATTCCTTTTCCACAAAACAACTTTTCACTTTTCTACGATAGAGGGAACATCGACATAAACATGGGCGGTTTCTAGAAAAGACGATCGGACATCCAGATTTGATAAAACATTTTTTTGCAAAAGCATCCTCTTATCCTTTCATCAAGGAATCTACTAAAGTTTCACTTTTAAGTTTCTTATTTTTATTATTTTCTATAATATATTTTTATTGATTTTTTTCACTATGAATATTTAATGATAGAGCTTCTTCTATGTTGAGTTTGAAATAAGCGTGTCCTTCTTTCCTTTCTAATCTTTTCGTTCTCTATTCTGTAGCAACATCATCTGAGACTTTATTTTGTTTCTTTTTTATATTATTGGAGGAATAGAATCATCTTTTATCTTATTATAAATATTATTAGATTTATTTGACATAGAATATGGTTCTACTTCTGATGTATATACCTTATTATTCTTTTCAATCATCTTTGATTCAGTATTAATGGCATACATCATGCATTCCATTGTGTCATCACTTGTAAACATAAACTTTTTTCAGAAAGTATTGGATTTGTTTTCTATGTTGAAATGTTTCATACATGCTTCAATAATTTTGTTTAACAAAGACGGACAGATTATAATATGATTCTTCATTGAATGGGAATTTATATTCTTGATTGCCAAAAGAAAAAAACCATCTAAAATTGTCTTCCACATGTTAACCAAGTAAGCCAAATTAAAGATATCAGAAACATTCAGAGTATATTTATCTCCCTTAATCAGAATTATAAACCATTTAATCCAAGGGGATTTAACTCTATGATCTAGAATGATATGGGTAACCTTTCTTGGTTCATCATCTGAGACATTTTTAAAGAATGACTTCTCAGCTCTTTTGTTTGTTAAATGTTCCATTAGAATCCAGTAGTTTATGTGATGGAAAAAAAGAATCTCCTTCTATTTAAATATTTAGTAATACTATAGCTACCCTATATTAAATCATTCGACTATTATGTTAGGTTTTAAATGAAAAAAACTATTTTTAATTTTCTTGAAATTACATTATTGAGGCATAAAAATCTATAACCAGATCTAAGTTATACTAATCATAATCAGAATTTTTATTTTTCAACATGTAATGACCGCTAACATTGGAATTCTATTAACCATCCTAGGGATGAATCTTACTTTTCATAAAAATATTTTTCTTTAAACCTTTCCCAAAAAACAAAAAACTTTTTGTAATTTGTAATAGGTTCCATCTTATTGGTACTTGATACAGAAGATTCATACATAAATAATAAATTGGAATGGGAGACTCAAATGAGGTGCCACTTTGAGGAAAAATGTGATGCCCCGAACCTTTTCAATGTTTAATAATAACTTTTTTTTCAAAAAATGGTTCTATAAATAAAACAAGACACATATTATTAATAAACCACTGAATTGTTTACATCTCAAAAGGGAAGAAAACCATATTTAGCCTAAGAAACTAATAGAAAATCCAATAAGCTCCATTGGGCGACCTGCTAACAACACGAAGAGGCCAAGAAGGTATCCCTTGTCGCTTGGACCAAACTTAAATAAGAATATGATTTCTAGGAGAATGACACAAGTACTAAGTATAAAAGGAATGTTGAGAAACATCATGGTAAAATGAACCAACTTAGATATCATATACCATAAACATGTATTTAAAAGGGTTTCCCTGACCAATAGAAATACTTGCGACCATTTTATATCTGTTGGGATTCAAAATGAAGTAACCATTGGAGTTTTAATCAAGTTACCGTTAGTGTTTTATTAAATGAATATACTTATAACTTTTTAAGACAATTTCTTGTAAAATAATAGTATAAAATTTATATTGAAGTACAGTTTAAAATAACTATTTTTATTATTTTCGAATTATTATTTAATAGAATATTTTAAACAATAATTATACTAATATATGAATATAGGTAATTTTTTGTTTAGTTCCAAGATGTGATATGTATATATATACAGATATACATATGTATACTAGATTTGAATTAATTGAAAATACTATAATTTTATATTGTAGTTATACATGACATTGAGAATTGTTATATGACATTATTTTTGCACTACTTTAACTATCCATATAGTTATTTTAACTATTATATGAATAATTATATGGGTTTTATATAAATTAAAAAATATAAAAATAATCATATTATTAAATGGATTAAAGTTTCATAACATTATTAACATTTTGAATATATAAAAAACTATTTTAATAGAAGGATTAAAATCATACATATATGAATGATCTTTTGATAAAAAATATTTTTATTTTGAATCACACCCACATATATAAATATATGTAATATTAATATTTTTTAAAAAGTTTAAAATTTACAATTATTTTTGTACAGATTATGATAATTATTATTATTTTTTTCTAGGTAATACATTTTCAATTATAAATTTAATTTATAAAATTTTAAGCATAATATATATATATATATATAATGATAAAATGAGGTATATATATATAAACTATTTAAAAAAAATAAATGATAAACATTTTTTAAGTATATATAATTATCCTATAAAAAACAGTTTAAATATATATGTTGAAAAATGGATGAATGATATTATGTAATAATATGTTATAATATTAAAGTAGAATTATGACTTATATTATAAAATAAGAAAGCGTGACATGTAAAATAATCCAATAGAAAACATGATTTGACAAAAGTAAAAGCAATCATAAAGAAGAAAAAAAATGGTGATTGATTAAATAATTTTAACAGATTATTAGATAATTTTAGTGGATTATTAGTTTTATATATAACCTTTGAAATCTTTAAAAATGTTTAGAAAATAATTGGGATATAATAATAATAATGTTCTTTTAAATTAAAAAAAATTATAAAGAATCCTATAATGGGATTTGAGGGTTCGTGATTAAGGAGTCGCGCTGTGGGGGTCTGGTCTTCTAGTTTATGGGCTTTAGGGTTTCAGCGGGTTGTGGTTATGGGGTCTTCAAGGGGAGTCAGATCAGATGCCATGCAACTGGGAATGAGGTTCAGCCTGAGGTTCGTGCATTGCTATTTTGGTTTGGTCAAGTTGAGGGATGTTGAAGTGGAAATCTGGGTTCCGGCCATGGAGAACTGTGAATGGCCGAGCGGCACTAGTGGTGATCATGTGGTGTCAGGTCTGAGTGTTCCTCTACAGATCGATGTTCATCAGTTGATGTTTTTGAATCAAATTATATTTTGTTATCTCGGTCAAGTTTTGGGTCAAGTGAGGGTTTCTTCTTATCTGAATTCCTGGTAGGCTTTATGTTATAAGTCTTCAGATCTAAATTATACCTTTCTTTCTTCTAGGATCCAGATTTCTTTGGTTTAATAGTTATGTGTCTTGTCCCCTAACAATTTTTTTGTTTTTTATTATTCCTTTGTTGTCATGTGAAGTTCCTAACCTGTGAATGTTTTACTTTTAGACTATAAATAGTGGGTATAAAGTTTTTGCCCAATAATTTGTTTCCCTAAACCTATTTAACTCTATTTAATATTAGTTATGTCATTTTTTTGCATTAATTTTTCTCTAATTGATTAAGTGAGAATTGTGGAATCTGCACCTATAGTCCGAGCTTTCACATAAGATTTAACCCGTCACCATAACAAAATTATTAAAAAAATAAAATAAATAAAATCTCTTCTACTCCCAGTTAAATAGTATAGGTATGGATATAAAGGCATTTCTCCCATTATAATTGAAATGATGGGGAGGCCTTGTTTGATGCTTGTGGGTGTGTTCAAAACAATAGATCGATGTTCCTGCAATCATGTATGAATTCATTATACTATATCTGTCTTTCGAAAACTTGAATATACACATTTTATATTATGGTATATAAATTATACACACACCCATATAGTTTTAATCTTCCCGATTTTTAATTCTACCAAGTGTTGATTTGCAATGATGTTTTATGATGTAAGGGAAATTTATCTATTTCTCTATACTCTCTATTTTCAGGTTCATGTCAGGGTTTTATTTTTATGATTTGTCTTTCTTGGTAAAAATCATATATACATGCTTTATATATACAAATATGTATATGTTTATATGTATATATATGTATATATATATATATATATATATATGGTTTTCTATCCTAAACCTATTCTGGATTTCTAAATGTTGTTTACCAATGTTTAACTGATACGAGCAGTAATTGTTTGGTTGTAAAATGAAAAATCCATACACTTATTTATATTTATATATATCATCTCTAAGGTGAATCTAAGTTTTTTAAAGGTTAAAAGATTGTATGTTTTAATATTTATAAGGTCGATAATTATATTTCGGTTCGTTTAATATGGTTTTTAATTATGAAAAACTGAATATACACTTATTCTATATTCATACATATACACATGATTCAATCTATTTCTATTTTATGTTATTAAAGATGATTTACAATATATAAATAAAGACTTGTATTCAGATAAAGTTTTGGGTTCAAATGAATTTGTATTGTTATGAAAAACATTAGTTTTTTATGTATGTATGTCCATGCATTTATATACTTTAAACCTAACATGATTTTTGGTTTTCAATTGAGTGGTATTCACAATTAAATAACGTTATGTAGTATTATTTAATTGTATGTGGGTGTGATATGTACATATCACACACACACATATATATATGGTTATATGTATGCACCTATAAGTTTTAACCATAACTCGAATTAAATTGGCTTAAAACAAACATCGGTGGTTAAAGTATGTTTATGACCTGTTTAATTAAATTATCATGAATGCATGCATTACATAAAAAAATTGTTGCAGTGTAAATTAATTGGCCTTATATTCTATGAAGCATAAGGCATGGCCATTTTTTAAGACATTACTGTTAATATGCGCATGCTTTTGTACAAATTACATATATATTAATTTAAAATTATTCATTTTAAACTATAAATATTCATTTCCATAAATCAAGGATTTTGAAAATTAAGGAACTATAATTTTATGTGGTAACACCATCCATTCATTACTTGTGTGTTTTAAATTTATATCACATGTGAAATGAATGTTTACTAGTTTATGCATGTCATTGGAAAATTTATTATTTAAATAATAACTGACATATTATGATTTAGTCAATTGTCATTTCCATTTAATAGTGCATTAATTGAGTATGAATAATACCTATCCGAAGTTATAAACATGCAGTCTAATGCATTGAATGTTTACAGAAGATTTTTCATGTTATTAAATTATGTTATTAATCGAACAATTTATTATTTATCACTTATGATAATGAATTAATAATTTAGGTATTCAAGTTGGTATGTGACACTTTGGATGCATGGCCTTATTAAACATATGAGGAATGTATTGGACTAGTATGTTATGGGTTGGGGATTGGTAAAAGTAAGCCCTCCAGGTTGGGGTCCGGTTACAGCAGACCCTCCAGGTTGGAGTCCAGTTACAAAGGCTCTCCAGGATGGAGTCCAGTTACAGAGGCTCTCCATGTTGGGGTCCGGTTACAGTAGCCCCAAGGTCTTGGCACAAGGACTTAACACAGAAATTAATGTCTGATATTATACATTCCCTCATTATGTATATGATAATTAATTAACCAAATGAATATTCGACTAGTATAATATCCATGGTTAAGAGCCTGTACTGATGAGTATTAGAAAAGTAAATGATTATGGCATGCTATATATTTAGCATTCATTGACTTAGTACTTGATGTATGTAAATGAAGTTATTACCTTTATGTGCAACTTTGATTATTCATTACTCATAGTTGTTTAATTTGTTCTTACATATTCATATGTTTTAAATTTTAGCATGTCTTTTATTTATGATCATTCCTATAAATGAATCATGTACCCTTGGTATCTGTTATCATGTTTTTAATTAAACACTCTTATGATATGTTACATGTGTTACAACTTTTCTTTAAGAAAAATGTTTTATGGAAAGGTTTAAATAATGTTTTCTAAAATTATATTGGTTTATTTTAAAACCCCTTTCTGGACATTCGTATGCTCACCCTACATTTTTTATTAAAAATTTGCAGGTATCAACTTTTTTCTAAAGAAACATTTCAAAAGTAGCTGGTTTCCCAGAACCTCAACCGAATTCGATCCTCTCTATGGGATATGATGTGTAATTTATCAGTGTATGTTTTTGTTAAATGTCACCCATCACATCCTAAGTTATTGACTCTGGGAATTCTGGAGCTAGGGCGTGACAGTTGGTATCAGAGGATTCGATTTAGATAATTCTGGAAAACCAGATCAGAACAAAGAAAAAATTTATTTAAGAATTACTAAGTATGATTTTTCATGGAAAACAGAAAATACCAATCATATGTATCTTCATATACATCTGATAAAATTAAGAACAATACTAAAAACTTGGTTATGTGTAATTAAGTAATATTTTCCTTATATTTTCTGATGGCTGAAGCATTAGGCCTTCTGTCTCTCCCAACAGATATAATAGAAACTATAATGGAAAAGTCATGTTTAGGGGACTACGAGACTTTTAAAAACCCGTGGTTGTCTTGTAATCAACTCCATTGGGTGTCGAACCACCCAAACGTCCTCCAAAATTACCAAGTAGGCAATCTAGTCTGTTACTGTATTATAATTGCACAATTTTTATCATATAAGAAAATAGGGAAGTATCATGAAGCCCTTTTTCTAAGTTTCACTATGGCTGATAACTACCGAGCTATAGGTAAATTTCTAGAAGCTGCTTTGGATAGTGACCATCGAGCGACCAACCTATTTCAGGTCCCGAGTCTTAGTATGTACAGATAACTCAATGAAATCAATATTTTCCAGAATGATGTGGTGTGTGGGACCTATAGGTATTTAGTCCACTCTAAACTTTCCATCCTTCAAACTTCTCATGCCTCTTTATATAAGGCCGAGTGCTTTAGGCACAGGTTTGACCCTAGCTATTCACAGTGTGTCTGGGATGAAGAAATCAATCAACTGATAGGGATCGACCTGAGGTCGTCAGCACCCTACCATCGGTGGTGTTCCCGGTAAAGGGACCTCAGGAGTGACGTGTTTCTGACGTCGTTGTAGTTTGTGTAAAAATATTTTATAATGGCGAGGATGCAATTCATCAAAGGGGGAATGATGTGATTCCCCAACCCTTTTCAACATGTAATAATAACTTTTTATTATTTATTATTTCAAACCATGGTTCGAAAAATAATAAAAGGCACCTATTATTAATAAACCACTAAAATGTTGACATCTCAAAAGGGCAAAAACCATAGTTAGCCTAAGAAAATAATAGAAAATCCAAGAAGATCCATTTGGAGACCTGCTAAAACCATGATGAGGCCAACCAGGTATCCCTCATCACTTAGACCAACTATAAAGAAGAATGTGATCGCTAGGATAATGGAATAAGTACTAAGCATAAAAGTAATGTAGAGAACCATCTAGGTAAACCGAACCAACTTAGATATGAGATACCATAAACATGTATTTAAAAGGGTTTCCCTAACTGTTAGAAATACTTGTGACCATTTTATAACTATTGGAATTCAAAATTATGTAACCATTGGAGTTTTAATCAAGTGATCGTTAATGTTATATTAAATGGATATAGTTATAACTTTTTAAGAAATTTTCTAGTAAAATATTAGTAGAAAATTTATATTGAAGTAAAGTTTAAAATAACTATTTTTATTCTTTTTGAATTATTATTTAATAGAATATTTTAAATAATAATTATACTTATATATGAATATAACTAACTTGTTTTTTAGTTCCAAGATGTGATATATATATATATATACATATATACATATGTACACAAGATTTTAATTATTTGAAAATAATATATTTTTAAATTGTGGTTATACTTGACATTGAAAATAGTCATATGACATTATTTTTGTGCTATTTTAACTATGAAAATGGTTATTTAAACTATTATATGAATAATTATATGGGTTTTATATATATTCAAAAATATGACAATTATTAGATTATTAATTGGATTAAAGTTTCATAACATTATTAACATTTTGAATATATAATAAAACTATTTTTATAGAAGGATTAAAACCATACACATATGAATGATCTTTTGATAAAAATTATTGTAATTTTGAATCACACACACATATATGAATATATTTAATATTAATTTTTTTTAAAGTTTCAAAATTAAAATTATTTTTGTACAAACTATGATAATTATTATTATGTTTTTCAAGGTAATACATTTTCAATTATTAATTTAATTTATAAAATTTTAAGAATATAATAATATATATAATAATAATATATATATATACATAATGATAAAATTAGGTATATATATACATATACTATTTTTTTATTTTAAAAAAATGAATGATAAACATTTTTGTTTTAAGTATATATAATTATCCCATAAAAAATATGGTTTAAATATACATGCTAAAAAATGGATTAATGATGTTATGTAATAATATGTTATAATATAAAAGTGCAATGATGAATTATATAATTAAATAAGAAAATCATGACATGTAATACAATCAACTAGAAAACATGATAGATAAAATTAAATGCAATCAAAAAGAAGAAAATAAAATTGTGATTGATTAAATAATTTTAATAGATTATTAGATAATTTTTGTGGATTATTAGTTTTATATATAATATTTGAATTCTTTAAAAAAGGTAAGATAATAATTGGGATATACTAATAATAATAGACTATTAATGTATCAAAAATTATAAGGAATCCTGTAATGGGATTTGAGGGTCCGTGATTGAGGAGTCGCACTGCTAGGGTCCAGTCTTCTGGTTTCGTACTTTAGGGGTTCAACGGGTCGCAGTCCTGAGGTCTTCAAGGGGTGTTCATTCGGATATCGTGCAACCAGGAAGGAGGTTTGGCCTCAGGTTCGTGCATCGCTATTTTGGTCTGGTCAAGTTGAGGTGCGTCGAAGTAGAAATATGGGTTCCGGCCATGGTGAACCATGGATGACCTAGCAGCTCTAGTGGTGATCGTGTGGTGTCGGGTCCGGGAGTTCTGCTGCAGATCGATGTTCATCTATTGAGGTTTTCGAATCAAATTATATTTTGTTTTATCTGTCCGATTTTGGTTCATGTTAGGGTTTCTTATTATCTAAATTCAAGGTAGGATTTATGTTAAAAGTCTTGGGATCTAAATTATACCTTTCTTTCTTCTAGGTTCCGGATTTATTTGGTTTAATAGTTAAGTGTGTAGTCCCCTAACCATTGTTTTTTTATTCCTTGGTTGTCATCAGCAGTTTCTAACCCATGATAGTTTTAATTTTGGACTATAAATAGTGGGTATATGATTTTATCCTACAAATTTGTTTCCCCAACCCTGTTTAACTCTACTTAATATTAGTTATGCCAATTTTGTTGCATTAATTTTTCTATAACTGAAATATTGAGAATTGTGGAATCTGTACCTATAGTCTGAGCTTTCACTCAAGCTTGAACCCGTCACCATAATTTTTTTTTAAAATGAAATAAAATAAATAAAATCTCTTCTGGTCCCAGTTAAACAGTATAGGTATGGCTATAAAGGCCTTGCTCCCCTCAAAATTGAAATGAGGGGGAGGCCTTGTTGGATGCCCTGTGGCGGTGTTCAAAACAACATATCAACATTCCTGCATTCATGTAAGGGTTCATTATACTAAGTCTCTCTTTCGCAAACTTTAATATACACATTGTATATGCTGGTATATAAATTACACACACACCCATATAGTTTTAATCCACTCAGTTTTTAATTCTAAAAAGTTTTGATTTACAATGATGTTTTATGATGTAAGGGAAATTTATCTATTTCTCTATACTCTCTATTTAATAGTTCGTGTAAGGGTTTCCTTTTTATTATTTGTCTTTCTTGTGAAAAATAATACATACACTCTTTATATATATGAATACACATATGTTTATATATATATATATATGTTTTACTATCCTAAACCTATTTCGTATTTCTAAATGTTTTTACCAATGTTTAACCGACGCGAGTAGTACTTGCTTGGTTGTGAAATGAAAAACCCATACAATTATTTATAGTTATATATAGTTTTTATATATATATCGTCTCTAAGGTGAATATAGGTTTTTTAAAGGATAAAATTTTTTATGTATAAATATTTTTGAGGTCGATAATTATATTTGGGTTCATTTAATATGGTTTTTAATTATTAAAAACCGAATTTACACTTAGTGTATATTCAGACATATACACATAATTCAATCTATTTCTATTTAATGTTATTATAGATTATTTTCAATCCTAAATAAATACTTGGGTGTGAATAAAGTTTTAGGTTCAAATGAATTTGTATTATCATGCACAAAATTAGTTTTTATGTATGTATGTCCTTGTGTTTATGTACATTAAACCTAACATGAGTTTTGGTTTTCAAACCAGTGATATTAACAATTAAATAATGTTATGGAGTATTCATTAATTGTAAGTGGGCGTGACATGTACATATCATATATATATATATATAAATGGTTATATGTATGCACCTATAAGATTTAACCATAACTCAAATTAAATTGGCCTAAACAAAACTTCGTGGATTATAGTATGTTTATGATATGTTTAATTAAATTCTCATTAATGCATGCATTACATTAAACAATTGTTGCACTGCAAATAAATTGGACTTATATGCTATGGAGCATAAGGCATGGCCATTTATTAAGACATTACTATTAATTAGTGTATGCTTGTATACAAATCACATATATCTTAATTTAAAATTAGTCATTTTAAACTATAAATATTCATTTCCATAAATCAAGGATTATAAAAATTAAGAAACTATCATTTTATGCGGTAACCCCTTCCATTCATTACTTGCGGTTTTTAAATTAATATCACTTGCACAAAGAATGTATACTAGTTTATGCATGTCATTGGAAAATTTATTATTTAAATGATAATTGACATATTTAGATTTAGTCCAACGTCATTTCCATTTATCAGTGCATGAATTGAGCATGAATAATACCTATCTGAAGTTATAATCGTGCAATCTAATTTATTGAAAGTTTATGGAAGAGTTGTAAAGTTATTAATTTATGTGATAAATTGAACAATTTATTATTTATTACTTATGATAATGAATTAAGAATTTAGGTATTTGAAGTGGTATGGGACACTTTGGATACATGGACTTATTAAACATATGATGAATGTATTGGATTAGTATGTTATGGGTTGGGGACCGGTAAAAGTAAGTCTTTCAGGTTTGGGGACCACTACTGGGAATACATGTTTTCCCAATGGTTTTAAACAGTTGGGAAATGCCCTAAAACAGTTGGGAAATATTATCCTAATGTTTTTAGAAACCGTTGGTCTGTGAGGCGTCGGGAAAGCCTTATACCAACGGTTCATGTTGAACTATTGGGAAAAAGATGTTTGGATCCTGTTATACCAATGGTTCAGCTAAACTGTAGGGAAAATCAGCGCACAGAGGGTATAACCCAATGGTTTTAAAATCCTTGGCCTAAACATATAGGGGTTATAACCCAACGGTTTTGAACCATTGGGAAATGCACCAGCACATAGGGGTATAACCCAATGGTTTTGAACCATTGGGAAATTAAGTAGCACACAGGGGTATAACCCAACGGTTTTGAAACCGTTGGCTTAGACCCCCATTAATTTAAAATGAAACAGCATACAATCAACTGCAGGCTGCACTGAAAACTCTATGTGAAAACGTGCCATCTCACAAAAATATAGTGCAATCACAAAAAAAACTCATTCTGTGTGTTTAGGAACACTGTAACCTGCAAACACAGAAAACACACTGCACACATAAAAAACTCACAAAAACTCACTTTAATCACCTGGAATCACACAAAAAACACACAAGAAACACATAGAAATAATAATATCATTTTTAAGGCTTACTCACATCCCTTCCCCTTGTATGGTTCACATATTGATGTGGTAGAGAGACCAAGAACCAACAAAATGTTGTCTTGTTGATCAAATAGGGAGGGGATATTGGAAATTCAAGTTTATAACTCATATATGAAGAATCCCCAGCCTCAATCTCGATATATCAGATAAGGGTTATTGGTTTTGATTACTCCAGGATAAATTTGATATTTTTTCTATGAATTTAATCATTCAATATACTAACCTAGAAGGATATTTACACTATGACCATTATAACCCTTTTTTTCCTAGAGTATAATGATGGGGGAATCATATACTATGGGTCAATGACTTCTATAATTTCAATAGATTTAGTTATATTGTTACATTTATCAAGGTATTTGTTTGTGTTTAAGAGAGGGATATTGGTCAGGCTTCTATGACACATAGATTCTATGGGGATAGATATTTACTTGATTCATGAGAGATATCACATGCCTAATTTTCAAGGGGATCTGCTATGATGACATCCAATATGGTGTTTGTCAATGTTTATGAATCATTTACATCATCTGTTGGGCTCACTTGGAAAATTTCTATCATATTCTAAGAGGATAAGATTACAAGGTAATATTCTATCCCCAATCTGTAATGCAAACATTCAGATAATCCTCTATGACAATCTAGTAGATTACTACAAGAATTTTAGTATATACCTTCCATAGATGATTTTTGTATCCATTGAAATTTTAATGATGATCCATAAGGAGAATCATATAAATTAACCATTTATCACATGGGATCATGGTCCTCATGGTGGTACATTAGATGGTGAGCTATGATATGGACCAAATGCCCTTGTTATTTCGTACACATGTTGTGTGACAAATTCTTACAAGTATAGTGAAATATCTTAAGGAATGAAAACACCTTGAGTGATTATGTGTTGGAAGGACCCTTACTTTAGTGATAATGATGCTATCATATTATAAAATGATATCTAACACTAACATAATTGATAAGGTATGGGGAATAGGTCTTGAGTGACTAGAACCTTGTACCTATCTGGTGAGCTATGATATGGACCAAATGCCCTTGTTGTTATTTCATACACATGTTGGGTGAGAAATTCTAACAAGTATACTGATATATAATAAGGAATGACAAAAACTTGAGTGATAAGGTGCTAGAAGGACCCTTAATTGAGTGTTAATGAAGTTATCATATTATAACATGATATCTAACCCTATCATGATTGATAAGGTAGTGGTCAATATAATGGCCTCACCTTGAGTGATAAGGTTCTAGATGAACCCAACCATGAGTGATAATGGAGCGTTTGGAATGTGATATTAGACCTACCATGGTTAATATGGTATTATTTCAGAAAATGGGTTTACATTGATCATAATGTATTAACATGGATGTTTGTTGAGTGAGAAGGTTGGTATGTTATATATAGCTGTATGAGACACTACCTTTAGTAGTGTGGAAGATGTTGGGAGTTGAGTGATGAGCTATATTGAGTGAGAAGTATTAGTCTAGGGATTTGATAAGGGTAAAAGTAGCGGATACATATAAATATGTTGGGCTAGAAAAGACCTGTGTGAAGATAATTTACTATTTTGAAAGCGGTAATTTACTACATCTGTAGAGGTAATAAAGAGGTACATGAGGGAAAATATTGATCCTTGCCATTTTTTACTTAGAAGTAATGAGACATGTGGAAATTTTTTAAGGACATGAATTGATTAGTTGAATGAATGTATATATATGATTTCGTATTACAAATGGTGTGAAAATTATTAAGGCATCTTCCATACATATCTTGACTTTCCTTTCATGTTTAAAATTAATCCAATAGTGTTCATGGATCTCGTGAATGAGATCTTCCATACATATCTCAACTCATTCATTGTGGTGATTATTGATGATATCCTTATATACCCACTGACCATTGATATACACATTGGACACCAATAGATTCTTTTTTGTACACTTTGACCACATTATATGTTTTATAAGATCTCAAAGTGTCACTTATTCTTCCATAAAGTATGTTTTCTTAGGCACATAATCTATAATGTGGGAATTTATGTGGACCCAAAGAATGTATTGGTTGTGGTTTCCTGAGAAGGCATACGAAACATGATTGAGATTGTGGTTTTCTTTTGTTTATTTGGGTTTTACATATGGTTCATTTAAATCTTTTCCCCTTTAGAAGTGCCTATGAATAGGATTACTAAGAATGTAGTTATGTTTGAGTGGTCCAAAAAGTTTAAATAGGCCTTCATAAAAATTCAATGAAGTTTTGATCCTACTGAATTACTATAAATTATGATTCATAAATTAGGTCTCCAAATTGATCCCCAAGCATGAATTGGACTTATGGACATTTATTGCATTGGACACAGAGCTGTAGTATCTATGTGGAAGGTTCTATATTGTCCTCATAATATCACATATGATAATGTGTCATCATTGGAATGATATTAAATCAAAAATCATAGTCAATGTAATATTTTCAAATATTGATAACATTTTTCATTAAATACAAGTACAAGTGTCTGATGTTTCTCAACATAATGACGTGTTAATCTTGATCTATGATGGATATAACATTATTACATTCCATAGTAATTGTACCTAGTTGGATTATGCATGGGGATTTTCCATCTCCTTCTAGACTCACTAAATGGGTCTTCCACGGTTTCTACAGCATTGATAGTCTAAGTAGGGACATGGCTATAATTATAGATTATTCCAAAAATGTGCCTTATCCGATATACTTGGGTCATACGAAATAATTCCATAGTTCTCTAATTGGGTTCAAGTAACTCAAGTTCATCTCCATACTCATCCACCTGCCCAACCCCCCACCACCCCACCTACACAGCCACCACCCCACCTGCACAACCCCCCTGCCCAGCCCCCTCCCCCTGCCTAGCCTAACCCCCTGCACATCCCACCCCCTCCCCCACCTGCCCAACCCCCCACTACCCCAGCCCCCTCCCCCTACATAGCCTAACCCCTGCACATCCCACCGCTCCCCCACCATCCCAGCCCCCTCCCCCCACCTGCACAACCACCACCCCCCACCTGCACGACCCCCCTGCCCAGCCCCCCTCCCCCATCTGCCCAGCCCCCCACCTACACATCCACCCCCACACCTACACAACCCCCTTCGCCCAGCCCAGCCTACGCCCCACCCCCACCCCCTTCCCAGCCCACCTCTCCCCACCAAACCCCCTAAACAGCCCCTCCTCCCCACCTCACCCCTTCCAAGCACCCCCGGCTCCCCCACAAATTTCCATAGTGTAGTTGATTTTAAGTTTTAATCATATTTTTTGGGTTTTTGGTGACCCATTCAGGATTCAATATATGGATAATTTGGAGAAATTAGGTGTTTTGGGATATTTTTGTGGGGTTTAGTTTGGGATAACTCATGTACATGATGTTTAGTTTTGAGAACACACATCATGTGTTCTTCATACTTGGGAAAGATGGGTTTTGCGAACTAAAATATTTATACAAGGGGGTGGGTTACACGCCATGTAGTGGTGACTCAGGGTGTGCTAGTGGCAGATGAACATGTAGGGTATAAAGATATATCTAGTGTGAGGTACATCGATAGGCATTGTCTGTGGGTAGACCTTGTGTGGGGGGATATATGGATAGGTACATTCATGGGAACCATATGTGGGGTAAAGATTGTGTATGGGGTGATACATTCCACGTAGTAGGGAATTTTTCATGCTAACTGGGGCCTTGTATGTCAATGTACCGAGGTGGGGGTAAACATCATATACCAGAACACATGATGTGTACTTTGGAAAAGTAAACACTGAGTAGTCTATGTCACATGGAACGAGGGGAAATTTTGTGTTACATATCATGTACCTAAAGTACAGGTTGGGAACTTTTTTCTCCTTGTTATGTTTTCCCTATTTTAACCTTGGAGTCAGAATTCGACTTATGAGTATTCAATTTTGATCAGTTTTTCATATAAATTTCCATGGTGGAATACTTTCTCTATTTGAATGTGGTATTTATGGTGTTTTGGACAAAAATAATTATTTATCAGGATTTCATCAAGGATTGGATTTAGAATCCTCCAGTAGGTTTGGTTGTGAGATGAGAATCATGTGTGAGGGTTATGAGATCATTAGTTAGAATGGATTGTGAAATCTAAGCTAGTTTTGTTCAATGTTCTTTCATATAGATCCTGAAAATTATAATCAAGTAGTATATATGAAGAGATATTGTTTTATCCTGACATGTTGGTACCTATTTCTCAAGGTTAGAACAGTTGAGGATTACCTCCTTTTTTTAGGATTGGAACTATTGGAACCATTGTGATGGGATGATGTTGTGGGATAGAAGTTATAATCGGATTTCCTTAAGATATTAATATGTGTCAAAGGGACTCTTGAGGATACCAAAGTGGGCTTGTTACTGATTGAGTGACCAGTGTTTTCTATAGCCGTTGATTAATAACGCCCATGTGGAGTGGTTAATCTTGTACTATAGAGCCCTTGTAAGGTAAAAATTTTATGATTATCATGAGGACCATTGATAATTCATTGGTTATTCATTTCTTTTATATACTCCATTGGGTGAATTGTTGATAGATGATCAGTTGGAGACGTTGTTGATTGATGATTAGTTGGAGGCCATTTAGGGGCATTTGGGATATTTCTACACTGGGTGTGTCCTGTGCTTTGGATTTACTAGAGGTACCCCTCATAGGGTGTATGTTCTTACTGTGTAATTTTTCCCATTTGAGGTTTTTTTGAATGGATTTGGCCAAGATTTTGGGTGCACCCAAGGAATCTATAGTTGTAAATCACTTTATATTATCACTTTGAGGACCATGGGAGCCTCGTGTTTTGGTTTGGCACTAAGGTGGGTCAAAGAGAGCCAATAATGGTTGTTTTTAGAGGATAATATCCTAGGGAACATGGAGAGGGTATATTATTTGCTTTATGTGAGTTGATCGATGCTTCTAGATCAGCTATTTGGACAGTGATTTGAAGGCTAGATTATCCCATGTTTGGTTGGAATTTGGTCGTCAGGTTTGAGGATGTTTCTGGTCAGGACTCTAGTCCAAGGAGGAGACACATATGATATCATAGATCAGGCATTGGAACTATGTTTTGATCTAGTTATCTCAATTTTTTTGACTATATTTAGATGTGATTAGTGAGATAATGGGAGATCTGGAAGAGTGAAACACCCCTCTATTTGAATGAGCACTTAGGATAGAGTGGATTTAACATCGTAATGTGTTGAGGCACTCACAGAGAAGGTTTTTCTAGTCGTTAATGTATTGGTGCTTCCATCCACATGGATGTTCTTTCACCCCCATATCTTATCTTTTCTCACCCCCAGCACATCCCTTCCCCCCTACCTGTACAGCCACCTCCAACCCCCTGTCCATCCCCCTCCTCCTCACCTCACCCCTGCCCATCCCCCCCCTCAAGCACATCCCCCCTCCTCCCCACCTCATTTGACCACTTCAATATCAATTATAATGATTCTATACAGGTAAATTACAAAAAAACTGCAACCTAAAATGATATATTGCTTATGTTCATAAGGGGATCATAATATACAGTACATTACAGTGAAATGTCACCAAAAAATCGAAAATAAATGAAGGCATACATACTAATTTAAAGTGAATGAACAAAAATGACTTGAATCGAAGATAAGATGACCGGTTGGAAAGTAGAGTTAGAACCCTCAAGAGAAGGTAGGGAAGCAGGGTTCCAAACACAATCTAAAATCGTAAGGGGATCATAACACATACCCATTTAATATGGAAGAATAGAGCATTGGAAATCCAGACCTGTCACGCTGGGAAGTAAGTTTCGCATCGAGAGTCAGTTGGGAAGTAGGATTCATGTCTACCTATTAGAAAAACTCTTCCATATGGGTGAATCGAGCTATGGTTTAGGGTAAAACGATAAGGGTTATGGGTTTGCATCAATATTTTGGAAAAAAAGCGTGAGCGCTGATGAGCGGGGAGCAGCGATTGGCGAGCAGTGAGTGGCGAGCGGCGAGGGGTGTTTGGGATGGGAGTGGTGGCGAGGGGTAGTCAGTATGGGAGCGGCGGTGAGGATGGGAGGAGTATGGGATTGGCACTGAGGGTTTGGAGAAGTGCAGCTTAGGGATAGGAGAAGTATCCCGATGGCGGGGTGATTTTAGATAGATATATCCCAATGGTTCATTTGAACCGTTGGGGAAAACCGACTATTATCACCTATATGCCAATGGTTCATATAAATCATTGGCAATGAATGTCATAGGGTATTTTCCCAATGGTTTTTTCAAACCTTTGGGAAAAATTTTATTTCTAGTAGTGCAAATTATGACAGGACTACGAACCGCCACAAGGTGTCATCCTGGAGCAGGAAAAAATCATGGCGTGACCACGGCGTGACCGTGACATGTTGGCCCGGTCCACCGTCATCTGTGATGCATCATCTTCCGGCCAAGAGCGAAGGGAACTGGAGGAAACGGGGCAACATTTCGGCCGTCGCCTCCCTCCCCATTAACTATGGATAGGTAATGTATCTAAAACTCTATCTAGGTATCATACATCGAATTCCAACAGGACTGAGAACCGCCATGGGGTGTCATCCTGGAGCATGGTAAAATCATGGAATTACCACGGCGTGAACGTGGTGTGACTGCGGCATGACCACATCGTGTTGGCTCAGTCCAACAACATCTGCGGGGCAGCATCTTCCAGCCAGGAGTGTAGAGAGTGGGAGGAAGCGGGGTACCATTCTGGCTGTTTCCTCCCTCCCCATTAACTATAGGTGGGTAATGTATCTAAAACTCTATCTAGGTATCATACATCGAATTATGACAGGACTGTGAACCATTACGGGGTGTTGTCCTAGAGCAGGGCTAAATCACAGCATTACCGCGGCATGACTGCGGCGTGACCGCAGTGTGACCGTAGCGTGACCGCGGCGTGACCGCGGCATGACCACGGCGTGTTGGCCCTGTCAAGCGACATCTGCAGGGTAGCATCTTCCAGCCAGGATTCCAAATAAATCCTATGTAGTTGTCCTTCACATTATAGAAACCGATCTTATGTTATAAAAAATAGACTCTTGATTCGGGATTGTGGTATGATAATGATATATATTTGATATTCATTGTTTTTAAAAGTGGTACTAGGTAGTTGAAAATACTGATTAAGAGTCAAATTGTGTAGGTGTATTACTTTTCAAAGGCATATGCATTTACTGAAACTCTAATAATAAAACTTTATTCACCTTGAGAACAATAGAATTTGAGTATATTTTATCATCTCAGGATGAAACACAAATCTTATGGGAGAATTCATATATGTAAAAAATTAGATGTGAATCGAGGCCAGGAAAACACCCCAAATAGTGTTATGATGAAGATTATGGTGGGGAGCACCATAAGCCTGATAGGTGTTAAACAATGACACCATTAGTGTTTTTAGATATATAGGCTTGAGTAAACACCCAAAAGGGTGGCCTAGAGGATAGGAAAACACCCGAAATGGATTTCTCCATAAGATAAGGTCACAACAGACATGATAGAACAAATCAACTATTTAATATGTTATGACAAGGGATCGTTGGAAGGATGTAGTGAGCGGAACAATGAGGCAACATCTAAAGGGAAATGAAATGATGGAAAAGAATCATATACCCTAAACTATAACTGTGAGTTTTCGCAGACAGCGCACCTCCATTGGAGGTGTTTTATTATAAAAACATGACTTTATTTATCAAATGAAACAATTATATTAAAGAAAAATTATTCAGGATATTCAATTCAATATAATTGAGAAAAATTAAGAAAGAATCTAAATTCAATTTAAAGCATTCTTAAATTAAAGAGGCTAAAAGAGGGACTCTACCTCAAGGTGGAACCAAGCCGTCCACTTTGGCTCTTGGATATTTCTAACAAAAAGCTTCTGCCCCTCCACTGGGTATAAGCACCTTCACACACATGAAAGGAAACCTAGCCCCTATGAACACACCCGTATGGCCATGAGCATGTCCAAGGGGATCCTTGCACATATGATTATATGCATATATCAGTCTCCACTCACCTGTGTATGCATTTATATATATATATACATGGGAACACCTATCCCCATACATGCATAATCATTGCCATGGGTTGCTATAAACATAACAGGGGAACCCACATACATATACTTACTTACCTATGAACACGCAGACGAGTTGCCCTTGACTTGGTGACTCGAAACCAACGAGCAGGGATTAACGCACTACACAAAGGATATTAAGAACCTTAAAACACATGAAGGACGCTACATAACCAGTGAAAATCTAACCAATGGCATTAAATCCTTTCCTAGATTGGTAGCAGAGAACCAAATCCACCCGAACCAACACGAAACGATCCAACACCCTACCGAAAACATAATATGGAGTCAAAAACACTAAAGCCCCAAATACATGAGGTGTGAGACAAGTAGTAACCATATAATCTTACCTCGGATCAAAGACGGTGGACTGAATCAATCTGAACTCCTTTTGGCCCCCTTCGCAGAATATATGTACCCTCAGTCCATAGAAAGCAGTCAAAGATCTAAGTGACCAATGCGATAACTAAAATAAAATAAAAACTAAACTAAAACATACCTGTCTCCTGTGAATATACCTGTCACCGCCCAACATATAAGTACCACAGTGCCCCATGGGTCAAATCATGTTCCAGCAAGCAAAGGTGAAACAGATCAATGTTTCAAAATGATATTATCAAATAGTACATTCCTATTAATTAACAATTACTCTTCCTATTAATGGTATATAATCAATTTGGCCTGAGTTTAAACTTAGTTTGGTTTTATTCTATACAAGGGATGAGGTCGTATTATTTTTGGTTTTTATGTTTACACTTGTGATATTTATTTAAAAATGATGCATGTATTTGGCATTATTATTTATGGTTTTAGTTCTTAGCCTGTTGCCATGGGGCCTATCCACATGAATAATTCTTGGAATGTAGGGTTCAGTTGAAATTTATGCACTTTAATGTGATTGATTTCACTAACGATGAGTATTTATATCAAGTAAAATATTCCTAAGAGGATTGGGCCTTGTAGTGATAGGTGTTGCAATTGTACATCTAGCGTTTGATGAGGAAATACTTATGAGGATGGATTGGAATCTTGGTAGGTTCTTAGAGTGGGATGGTCCCTATGAGTATATAAAATGTATTATGAAAGGTTTTACTCTATTTAATTATTCAAGAGTTCAACTAAAGAGATGAAGGATGAGATGCTAGTGTGGGTATTGGGTATTGTCGGACAGATTAGCATTATAATACCAAGAGGCTTGGTATGATTTAGCTTAGTATGGAACCTGGTTAGTGGGGCTGGGTTATAATACATGATTTTGATGTGGTTCTTGACCAGATTATTGAGAATATAATGTAGATGGGTTCGACATGGTGTGCTTTTGTGACTAGGACAATCATAAGGTGAATAGTCCTCTTTGTCTAGTTGGATGATGAGATATGCATTGAGACATGGGATAATCTTAGAGAGATGAGTCTAGACTATGTGAATGAGAGGATAGACTAGGATAGGTTTGATAGGATTGGGGGAGTGGACAACCCATTCAAGGATGATACGATATATGGAGACACTTGGAGACACTTGCTGTTATTTATGCTATCTCAGGGAGACAATTGGGGTTATTTCATGACTCCAACATACTCTAGAAATGTTCCCACACGATGTATTAGAAAAACGATTCCATCTCATGGAAGACCCCAAGGCTCCTCTATCTTCAAATGTTTCCTCACACTCACACCTCATGGTATTACAGTATACAAGTGATCTGCGTCAAAATATATTCTTAGGATAGATATCATATCCATCACCGAACCATAGATAATCTTTTTAGGGATTAATCAGTCTGGAAAATTGTGATTTTTGACCTTTTTAGTAAACAACCCATAAAAATTTTCCTTTATTTTATTTTTTGTATTTTTAAAAGGAAGATATTGTGAATGAAACACAAAAAATGGTAAACGGATCGTAACCACATAATCAGGTGAGAATATCGTACGTCTTTGGAAGTGGAAGCATCCCATGATCTTTGAATGTCCCACCCACACTTGGTTAAAGATATCCATACGCATTGTACAATAAGTAGGGTATGAAGGGAAATAGGATTGAAATTGATTCATTCTAATAGGCCATTAATGGAATCTAGGTTTTGAATAATGGATAGATGTCAGGTGGGTCTTAGGGAAAAATTTTCTATGAAAGAGTCCAAAATCATTTTAGTTTTATACTTGTTCAGTCATCACTAAGATAAGATCTCAGTGAAAGTTCTAGTAATTTTACATGCCCCTGGCATCTATCAAGAAATATGCCCATATAAGAGTATGAAATTGAAGGATTAGAGTCCTCTTGGGTAGTGAGAATAAAACAAATAGCAATCACAAAGGTCATAAATCCTAAGTAATAGGTCAATTAGTTATTATTTCGAAGATTTTTAATTTGAATTAATTCCCTAATCTTAGCAATCATTCTAAAAAAATGTAAGTAGGAGTCAAACATGGTCCTTGGCACTTTTACAATTAATTTTTTTTAATAACAATGGCATAATGATTCTCAAGTTAAAATCATTCTTATTATTTTGAAAAATGTCTCATAGAAAAGTGAGAATAATAAAAAATCCAAGTGCATCACATGTGAAACTATGAGAAAATCCCCCAAACATAAAATGAGGTAGTGTCCCTACTGTCAATGAAATACAGGTGAGAGTGGTATGGAATCTATTTTTAATGTTTTTAGGAATGGATATCGAAAAAAATGAAAATAAAAGGGAATTGAGAGCTCCCTGGGAAAATCGGTATGCCATGGGCGTGTTTTCTACTGTAATCTTGTGTACCTGAAAAAGTTTTAGAGAATGAAATAAATTACTAGATAAAAAATATTATTTCATCAAGATAAATTGTTGTAATAACATATCAATGGGAAAATACTGATTAAGAACCCTGGCGGGAGGAGAGGGAGCCGAGAGGGGGGACGTCCCGCGGGGTGTTCGGCCATGGGGGGTCTCACACGCGATTGGAGAGGGGGTCAGGGGATGTTGTTAGAGGAGATTGAGGGGAGGGGGATGTCTCCAGGAGTGGGAGACGAGAGGGGAGGGGGGAACGTCACTAAGAGCCAAGAGGGGAGGGGGACTTCGTTGTCGGAGAGGGAGCTGAGAGAGGAAGGGGAATGCCGCCAGAGGAGTGGGAGGGGGTCGGGAGGCAGAGGCGGAGGCCGAGAGGAGATAGAGATCGGGGAGGGGGGAGGGGGGAGGGAGGCGGAGGTCAGGGACATTCTGGGATGAGGATCCCTAAATTTGGTGTTAAAAATTATTCTTTCCCAATAGTTTAACAAAACTGTTGGGAAAACCCAACATAAAACACCTTACACCAATGGTTTAGTAGAACTATTGGTAAATGGTATTTATCCCAATGGTTTTTTAAACTATTGGGAATAAGTGTTGTTATAGGTCCCAATTCTAGTAGTGTCCGGTTATAGCAGACCCTCCGGGTTGGAGTCCGGTTACAGAGGCTCTCTAGTATGAAGTCCGATTACAGAGGTTCTCCAGGTTGGGGTCTAGTTACAGTAGCCCCTATGTATTGTCACGAGGCCTTGACACAAAAATTAAAGTTCGGTATTATGCATTCCCTCATTATGTGTATGATAATTAATTAACCAAATGGATATTCGACTAGTATAATATCCATGGTTAAGAGCCAGTACCTTTGAGTATCAGAAAATTAAAAGATTATGGTGTGACATATGTTTAGGACTCATTGACTTAGTACTCGGTGTATATAAATGAAGTTATTATGTTTACCCGCAACTCTAATTATTCCTTACACATATCTGTTCAAATTTTTCTTAAATATTCATATGTTATACATGTTATCATGTCTTTTATTTATGAGCATGCCTATAAACAAATCATGTACCCCTGCAACTCTGTTATCATGTTTTTAATAAAGCACTCTTATGATATGTTACATGTTTTAAAACTTTTATTTAAGAAAAATGTTTTATGGAAATGGTTAAAGAATGTTTTAAAAAGTTATATAGGTTTATTTTAAAACCCCTTAACAAGAATTCGTATGCTCACCCTACGTTTTTGATTAAAAATGTTTAGGCATCAGCTATTAGCAGAAGAAGCATTTCAAAAGTAGTTGGTTTCCCTGAACCTGAACCGAATTCGATCCTCTATATGGGACATGATGTGTAATTTATCAAAGCATGTTTTTGTTAAAATTCAGACATCACATCTTAATGCATCGGCTCTGGGAATTAGGGAGCTGGGGTGTGACAATTGGTATTAGAGGATTCAATTTAGATAATTTTGGAAAACTAGAACTGAACAAAGAAAAAATTTATTTAAGCATTACTAGGTATGATGTTTTCTTGGAAAATAAAAAAGACCAATATTATGTCTCTTCAGAGACATCCAATAAAATTGTGAACAATACTAAAAACTTGGTTATGTGTTACTAAGTAGTAGTTTCCTTAAATTTTCAGATGGCTGATGCATCACTCCTTCTATCTCTCCCAATGGAGATAATAGAAACTATAGTGGCCATGTAATGTTTAGGGGACTACGAGACTTTGAAAAACCAGCGGTTGTCTTATAATCAACTCCATTGGGTGTCAAACTGCCAAAACATCCTCCAAAATTACCAAGGAAGAAATCTATTCGATTAACGTATTGAAATTGCACAATTGGTAACATATAGGAAAAGAGGGAAGTATCATGAAGCCCTTTTTCTATGTTTCACTTTGGCTGATAACTACCAAGCTGTAGGTAAATTTCTTGAAGCTGCTTTGGATGGTGTCCATCGAGTGGACTACCTATTCTAGGTCATGAGTTTTAGTATGTTTGGAGAACTCTACAACATCAATATTTTCAAGAATGACGTGGTGCATGGGACTTATATGGATTTAGTCCACTCTGAACTTTACAACCTCTACACTTCTCATGCCTCTTTATGGAAGGCTAAGTTCTTTAGGCATAGGTTCAACCCTAGCAATTCACTATGTGTCTGGACCAAGGAAACCGAGCAGCTGAATACAACTTTAGGGATCCACCTGAGGTCGTCAAGACCCTACCATCTGTGGTGTTCCCAATAAAGGGACCTTGGGAGTGATGTGTTTCTGATGTTGTTGTAGTTTTTGTTTAAATATTTTATAACTGAGAAGACACAATTCTTATAAGGGGGTATTATGTGATGCCCCAAACCTTTTCAATGTGTAATAATAACTTTTTATTATTTAGTCTTCCAAACAATGGTTCTCAAAATAAAACAAGACACATATTATTAATAAACCACTGAAATGTTTATATATCACAAGGGAAGAAACCCATAGTTAGTCTAAGAAACTAATAGAAAATATAAGAAGCACCATTGGGAGACCTGCTAACACCATGAAGAGGCTGAGTTGGTATCCCTCATCGCTTGGACCAACCATAAAGAAGAATGTGATCGCTAAGAGAATGGCACAAGTACTAAGCATAAAAGGAATGTAGAGAACCATCCAAGTAAACCGAACGAACTTAGATATGAGATACCATAAATATGTATATAAAAGGATTTCCCTGACCGTTAGAAATACTTATGACCATTTTATAACAGTTGAAATTCAAAATGAAGTGACCATTGGAGTTTTAATCAAGTGATCGTTAGTGTCTTATTAAATAGACATAGTTATAAATTTTAAGACAATATCTTGTAAAATAATAGTAGCAAATTTATATTGACGTACAGTTTAAAATAATTATTTTTATTCTTTTCTAATTATTATTTAATAGAATATTTTTAATAATAATTATACTAATATACGAATATATCTATTTTTTTGTTTATCTACAAATGTGATATGTATATATACATATATACATATTTATACAAGATTTGAATTATATGAAAATACAATAATATTTATAATGTGGTTATACTTTTCATTGAAAATTATTATATGAAATTATTTTTGTGCTATTTTAACTATAAAGATAGTTATTTAACTTATTATATGAATAATTATATGGGTTTTATATATATTCAAAAACATGAAAATTATTAGATTATTAATTTTATAAAAGTTTCCCAACATTATTAACATTTTGAATATATAATAAAAATATTTTAATAGAAGGACTAAAATCATACATATATAAATGATCTTTTGATAAAAATTATTGTTATTTTGAATCACACACATATAAAAAAATATGTAATATTAACATTTTTTAAATGTTTCAAATTTAAAATTATTTTTGTACAAATTATGATAATTTTTATTATGTTTATCAAGGAAATACATTTTCAATTATTAATTTTAATTTATAACATTTTAAGCATATAATATAATATATATATATAATAATAAAACGAGGCATATATATATAAAAACAATTTTTTTATTTTAGAAAAATGAATGATAAACATTTTTGTTTTACGTATATATTATTATCCCATAAAAACATAGTTTAAATATATATAATAAAAAATGGATGTATGATATTATGTAATAATATGTTATAATATAAAAGTGCAATGATGACTTATATAATAAAATAAGAAAAGCATGACATGTAAAACAATCAAATAGAAAACATGATTGACAAAAGTAAAATCAATCATAAAGAAGAAGAAAATGGCGATTGATTAAATAATTTTAATATATTATTAGATAATTTTAGTGGATTATTAGATTAATATTTCAATTTTGACTTTTTGAAGAAAGTTAAGATAATAATTGGGATATAATAATAATAGACTATTAAAATAACAAAAATTATAAGGAATCCTGTAATGGGATTTGAGGGTCCTTGATTGAGGAGTCACACTGTGGGGGTCCGATCTTCTTGTTTCGTGCTTTAGGGTTTCAGCGGGTCGCGGTCATGGGGTCTTCAAGGGGCGTCGGGTCAGATGTCGTGCAACCAGGAAGGAGGTTAGGCCTCAGGTTCATGTGTCGCTATTTTGGTCTGGTCAAGTTGAGGTGCATTGAAGTGGAAATCTGGGTTCTGGCCATGGTGAACCATGGAAGGCTGAGTGGCTCCAGTGGTGATTGTGTGGTGTCAGGTATGGGAGTTCCACTACAGATCGATGTTTGTCAGTTGAGGTTTTCAAATCAAATTATATTTTGTTATCTCGGTCCGGTTTTGGGATGAGTTAAGGTTTCTTCTTATCTGAATTCATGGAAGACTTTATGTTATATGTCTTTGGATCTAAATTATACCTTTCTTTCTTCTAGGTTCCAAATTTCTTTGGTTTAATAGTTATGGGTGTTTTCCCCTAACCATTGTTTTGTTTTTTATTATTCCTTTGATATCTTTTGCAGTTCCTAACCCGTGAATGATTTACTTTTGGACTATAAATAGTTCGTATATGGTTTTAGCCTATTAATTTGTTTTCCCAACCATATTTAACTCTATTTAATATTTGTTATGTCAATTTTTTTTCATTAATTTAACTCTAATTGATTTAGTGAGAATTGTGGAATCTGCACCTATAGTCCGAGCTTTCACACAATCTTAAACCCGTCACCATAACAAAATTATTAAAAAATAAATAAATAAATAAAATATCTTCTGGTACTGGTTAAATAATATAGGTATGGCTACAAAGGCCTTTCTCCCCTCATAATTAAAATGAGGGGGAGGCCTTGTTTGATGCTCTGTGGATGTGTTCAAAATAACAGATCAACCTTCCTACAATCACGTAAGGGTTCATTATACTTTGTCTCTCTTTCACAGACTTGAATATACACATTATATATGCTGGTTTATAAATTATACACCCACCCATATAGTTTTAATCCACCCGGTTTTTAATTCTACCAAGTGTTGATTTGCAATGATATTTTATGATGTAAGGGAAATTTATATATTTCTCTATAATCTCTATTTTCTAGTTCGTGTAAGGGTTTTGTTTTTATGCTTTTTCTTTCTTGTGAAAAATAAAATATACACACTTTATATATACAAATATGTATATGTTTATATATATATATATATATATATATGGTTTTCTATCCTAAACCTATTCTAGATTTCTTAATTTTTTACCAAAACCGACGTGAGCAGTACTTGTTTGGTTGTGAAATGAAAAACCCATACACTTATTTATATTTATATATAGTTTATATATATATATATATCATCTCTAAGGTGAATCTAGGTTTTTTAAAGGTTAAATTTTTTTATGTATTAATATTTCTAAGGTCGATAATTATATTTCGATTCATTTAATATGGTCTTTAATTATGAAAAATCGAATATGCACTTAGTGTATATTCCACCATATACACATAATTCAATCTATTTCAATTTTATGTTATTAAAGATGATTTAATATCTTTAAATAATTACTGGGATGTGAATATTGTTTTGGGATCAAATGAATTTGTATTATTATGCAAAACTTTATTTTTTATGTTTGTATGTCCATGAGTTTATGTACTTTAAACCTAACATGAGTTTTGGTTTTCAATCTAGTGATATTAACAACTAAATAATGTTATGTAGTATTCATTAATTGTAATTGGGTGTGACATGTACAAATCACACACACACATATATATATATAAATGGTTATATGTATGCACCTATAAGCTTTAACCATAACTAGAATCAAATTCACCTCAAACAATATTCAGTGGTTAAAGTATGACTATGATATGTTTAATTAAATTCTCCTGAATGCATGCATTACATAAAATAATTTTTTCACTGCAAATTAATTGGACTTATATGCTATGGATCATAAGGAATAGTCATTTATTAAGACATGACCATTAACTAACACATGATTGTGTACATTTGACGTATATATTTATTTAAAATTAGTCATTTTAAATTATAAATATTCATTTTCATAAATCAAGGATTTTGAAAATTAGAGAAATATCATTTTATGTGGTAACCCTATCAATTCATTACTTGCATGTTTTAAAATAATATAACATGAAAAAATAATGTTTACTAGTTTATACATGTTGTTGTAAAATTTATTATTTAAACAATAACTAACATGTTATGATTTAGTGCAATGTCATTTCCATTTATTAGCGTATAAATTGATAATGAATAATAACTATCTGAAGTTATAAACATGCAATGTAATGCATTGAAAGTTTATGGAAGAGTTTTAAAGTTATTAATTTTTGTGATAAATCGAACAATTTATTATTTATCACATATGATAATGAATTAAGAATTTAGGTATTCAATGTTGTATGGGACACTTTGGAAACATGGCCTTATTAAACATATGAGGAATGTATTGGACTAGTATGTTCCAGTTTGGGGACCGGTAAAAGTAATCCATCCGGGTTGGGGTCCGGTTACACCATACCCTTCGGGTTAGAGTCCGGTTAGAGAGGCTCTTCAGGATGGAGTCTGGTTATAGAGGCTCTCTAGGTAGGGGTTTGGTTATAGTAGTCCCTAGGTATTGGCATGTGGCCTTGACACAGAAATTAAAGTCTGGTATTATAAATTTGCTCATAATGTGTATGATAATTAATTAACCAAATGTATATTCGACTAAGAGAATATCCATGGTTAAAAGCCAGTACCTATGAGTATCAGAAAAGTAAATGATTATGGAATGAAATTTGTTTAGCACTCAGTGACGTAGTACTTGGGGTATGTAAATGAAGTTATTACCTTTACGTGCAACTTTGATTATTCATTACTCATATCTGTTAAATTTGTTCTTACATATTCATATGTTATACATGTTTGCATGTCATTTATTTTTGATCATTCCTATAAACGAATCATGTACCCTTGTAACTTTGTTACCATATTTTTAATTAAGCGCTCTTATGATATGTTACATGTGTTACAACTTTTCTTTAAGAAAAATGTTTTATGAAAAGGATTAAAAAATGTTTTCAAAAGTTATATTGGTTTATTTTAAAACCCATTAGCAGGAATTCATATGCTCACCATATGTTTTTTATTAAAAACTTTCAGGTATCAACTTTTAGCAGAAGAAGAATTTCAAAAGTAGCTTGTTTCCCCAAACCTGAACCAAATTCAGTCCTCAGTATGATACATGATGTGTAATTTATCAGTGCATGTTTTTACTAAAATTCACACATCACATCTTAAGGCACTGACTTTAGGCATTCAGAAGCCGGGGCGTGACACAAAAGACTTTAGATAACTAATGAGGGATATGAGGGGGGTGGGGTCCCCCATTATATTATAATTTTAGGTGACTGTTGATCTCCAAAAAATATTTAATAGCTGAGATTCAATCTAGCTAATCTGAAAGTTTATAAATTATCCAAAGAGTTATTTTAATGGATTTGAACTCTTGAGTTTTTTTAAAAAAACTATTATATTGGGTGAGTATGATTGAAAAAATGAAATATTTTTATAATTAAAATCTACATGGATAAAACTAGTAATAATGGAATAGTGTTAAAGTATAAAAGAAAAGAATAGTAACTTTCAAAGTGGAATCATTGGTATTATAACTTTTTTTCATGGTTTTATAGAATAACATATTATGATAGTTTTAGAATTAATATAAAAATTTAACAAAATTTGAATATGAAATTTTTGGAAAGAAAACTCGAATATATAAATTTTTTAAATATGATTTGATGTAGACTAGAGTCTGGAAAATTTTATACAAATCCTGAGTCCATAAAAAAATTTAGGTACAAAAAATTCTTTTATGAAAATGATTCTGAAAAAATTATGATTCCAGAAAACCTATTACAATAAATAATATAAGAAAACTAATATTTTGAAAAACTAATTATTTATAAATAACACTAGTCATATGTACTCCCCTTATAAAAAGGTGTAAATTAATTTAAGGAGATAGTTTAAACAAGAAGTATATATGAATGATTACTTTATATTGATTATTCAAATATTTTTTTATTGTATTCAAATCTATCAGAAGGTAATGGTTTTGTAACAATATCATCATGTTGTTATTGCATTCCAATTAATTGTAAAATGATATCTTCTTTGTGTGTGTGATTCCTAAGAAAGTGAGGCCTAGTATCTCAGTGTTTTTCATGATAGTGATTTTCATTGTTTTTTACATAAGGACATGGAACTAGTTTTACCACATAGTATTAGAGTTTTTTTATAAATCATGACATAATATGTGAGTGTGGGTTTCATCAACAACACTTGATCACAACAACTTCCAGCAGCTACTTATTCATCATTAGTAGTGTAAAGTTCTACTGAGTGTGTTTTCATACGAGACCAAGAAACTAATGAATTTTCTAAGAAATGAAAAGTATCAAAAGTACATTTTCTATCCATCCTATGACCACCAAAGTCAGAATCCAATTTTTTTTTAATTAAAAATAATATCCAAGATAATAGAATATTCCTAAATACATAGTTCCATTTAGATAAAGAAAAATTCTTTTTACAACTTTAAGATGTGATTCCATTGGAGTTTCTTGATATCTTGCACATAATAATAAAGAAAACATTATGTCTTGTTGACTGACTATTAGGTATTGTAAAATTAATATCATAAAACTAATTATTTTTTGATAAACTAGTTATCCAACTTATTCAATATTAACTGTATTTGAGGAACCTATGTGTCATACTTGAGTTTTTATTTTCATCCTTTGTTCTGGTATAAATATAGATCTTTGTTTTTCCAATGAGTTTTGGGTGTGACGAGTTTGAATTTTTGAGATGATATTTTGTTTTTCTTTTCTCACAAGGTTATTCATTAGTTTCCTCTAAGATATTTTTGTAAAAATGCATTTTTTGGGTCGAATGCATGAGGTATATAATTGGCACAAATTTTTTCAAACTGCTTGACCTTCTACAGGGAACCATGAGGTAGATGTTGGTTTTTTGTTAGTAGTTACCCATGGTTTGCACATGGTAATTCAAGACTAGGGGGACAACCATGAGGTAGGTGACTATTAGATACAGAGGGGAACATTGTGGCCCCAATATTAGGAAATATGTGGGGGTAAACCATTCACAATGTCCATATCATTAAAAATTTGAAAATACCTTTATGTCCTCTTGGGTTTTTAAACAAAATACTCCCCTTCCCCCATTCAGGTTTTAGCCCTTAGTGCCTCTATTCTCTCCCTTTTCAACCTTGGTTCACCTATTTTGTGGTGTATTTTTCATGGAAACTCTATTAAATCATCAGGGAAGTCCCTTGTCCTTCAATTTCATCCATATTTTAGGGTTCATCTTCCTCCCTCAATGGGTTCTTCTATTTTGGTGGGTCATTTAACCTAGAGAGGGTTTTTTCTTGTGTTTTTTGAGATATTGATGGTTTTTCTCAATAATTCCTTGTTAGTGTCTTATGGTGGTGCAGTTTTGGTTTCACACCAATTTCTATAAGTTTCTACATTTGAGGTAGGTGGTTCCATGCCCTAACATTGTTGTATTTTTTCAACACGCTTTCTTGGTTAATTATATGTGATCTATTATTTATTTTTATGGTGTGATTTTTTTTTGGAAGGGTTTGACATATTAATGTGATATAAATGGGTTTATATAAATGTAAATGGTTATGTTTTTCTATGTTCCTTATGGTGGTGTTCCTTTAAAGTGTTTTATGATTTGTTTTAAGGGTGAAAATGGATATTTAAGGTAACTAGAGGAGAAAATTTATTGAAATTGTTTTTTTAAAAGAAATGAATTATTGTGACTCATTTGATTTTTTTTCACCTTTGAATGTGAATTTTAAATTGTGTAAATGATGAGAATCATGTTTTAAAATGAAATTGGGTTATATATAAGTTTTAAATGGTGTCTTGGCCTATGGAAATTTTAAAATTGGTTATGTGATATTCTTTCAAATTTGTAAAATGGGTTTCATGGATTTTTCAAGTAGTGTGAAAAGGGTTTTTATATAGATTTGGTGTGTGTAATATTGAAAGTGGATTGTTTAGGAAATTTTTTAATTTATTGGTGTATTTATAATGATTGGAATGTGTAAGTGAGACAAGGTTTTTTTTGTAAAAGGTGAAATGAGGGATTGATCAGAAGGGAATATTAAGTATCTTGGCAGGATGACTAGATATAGTACTCCACTGATACAGAACTAAAAATTTCTGGTATCACTTACTTGATTGGAAATTACAAGACTAACGAAACATGTATAATGATCGAAGACCACAAGCCCCATGGTTTGTCCCCTACTAGTGGACCATGCTTGAAAAATATGATGATTGATTTTACTATACCACCTTTCACTATAATGTACAATGTTCTAGTGTCTCACTTGAGATATATTACCCCTATGAATTTACCCATGGTGATATCTTGAGACTTATGTGATGTGGTGAAATCCATTAACATATGGTGGACCTTGAGTGAAATTTATTTTTATGAATGTTTATCTTGGTAAATGTTTCCTTTTTAAATGTTACTTTTAAAAGTTTTGTGATGATAATGAATTTCCTTTAATAAGGTTTTTGGAAATGTTTCAAATGATTTTATATAAATGAGCAGGTTAAATTGTCTTTTAATGTTATAAAATGGAATCTTTTTCTTTGGGTGTCATTCTACTGGTCTTTGTATCACACCATACATACACCTTTAGGTGTATGTTGAATTTTATTTGTATGAACCAGGTGAAGGAAATATGTTTCGGGATGTTGATTGAAGTATGTGTCGTGATGTTGATGAAAATATGTGTTGTGATGTTGATTAGTGTCATGTTCCTTGTAATACTTGGTGGATTTTGGGATGTTTTTTGTTTTATTTTCCTTCTATATTATTTGGTTTTTGATTTAAAATTTTATATCCTTGATTTTGAAAAATGTTATGTCTTGTTTCATTTTGGTTGTTATTTATTGAAAATCTATTTTTCTAGTTGGACGTGTTTATGTAATTGGGTAAAATCATTATCAAAGTATGTTAATAATGCAAAGGCACTTGTTTCCAGCCCATGAGGATCAAGAATGACCTTCATGACTTTACAATGATTTGTTCAGGTGTTGGGTTATATAAACCCCAGGATGGTTTGTAACAAAATGGAATCAAAGCAGGTCACACTCGTTTTGGGTCATGTTATTTGGGGAAGAGTCTGGATAAACCAGAGTTAGGACTAAAAGTTCTTGAGGTTCTGGATGCAAGTAGGGTATCTATCTAGCATGCCTCTAGATAGGACTCTAGTTTCCATTAGAAGTGAGGTTTAATTTTTTTTCCTCTTTTGAGTTGTTTTGTGTTTAGTAAATGAAAAGAGAGTTGGTTCAATGGTCTTTGTGTGATCACAGGGTTTGGAATGACATGTGGACCTGGGGAAATGATCCTAGAATACTCTCTGTGAAGATGGTGTGATAGGAGTATGACCACCAACCATATGGACATGCAAACCATCAATTCTAGTTTCTATTCATGAATTTTCTTGAGTTACTTGTGATTCTAAAAATTGTTTGGGATCATCCTTAATTCTGAAAATTGTTTGAGAACCCTTGTTTTGGAAACTAGAAAAACATTATTTTAAAGATGAAATGATTCAGTTTTGGGATATTGGAAAAAGAGTTTCCAGAAACATTTTGAATGAATCTTTCAAATTGTAGTTTTTTATAATATGGCCTTTTTGTGAAATGAGGATGATTTTCAAAAAATTAGGCTTTCATGATCAAAATATAGGGGTTGTTGATTTTTTTGAGAAACAATATTTGATCTTGAAAAAGTGTTTGGAAACATGTTTTAAATGCGAGGAAGTGTGTTTTTAATCAAATGTAATTTTATAGAATTAATTTTTATTGATAACGGAAATATTTTTAAATGACATGAATGGGGTATTGGGATACAATCCATAGGATTTTATTTTGTTAATGAATGAAATGGTTTGATATGTCGATTTGGAAAATGATTTTGACTTTTTTTTGGTGTCCTTTGAAATGTATTGTTATTTTTGAAATGTGAATGTTTTGTTTGAATTTTTGTATTTCCATGAGTGACCACAATAATGGGTATGTGTGGGAATATAAATGGTTAATGAAACAAGTTTATCAGTGACCGTATTGACATAAGATTATGGTTTCCCCGTATAGTACAAGAATATGCATGTGTAGGGCTCCATGGAATACCATTGGTGAGTGTGAATCCCATTAAGATTTTTTTTCTTTTCCAAATTTATTTTAAATAAAAGATATAGTGTCTTAATAACAAGTGGTTTTGTGTTTTTCCTTATTGTTATTTGATAATGTTACTTGTGATGTGTTTTTTTTATGTTTCCATGCTTGAATGGTGTTTTAAGTTTAAGTTTTTCCGATGAGTGGGTTTTAAAGTAATGGTTGGTGTGTCCATTTGAAATTTTTTTTGGAAGACTTTGAGTTTGTTTCCTTAGTGTTTTTAGACATTTTTTATGGTACGCTTTGTATGATAGATTTGTTTGATTTGGATCTTAGTTTTCTTGTTGGCCAGTGTACTCCCTTAAAAATATTCGAGGAATATTCTAACTACGGCCATGGGTAGTTCATCTTTGGAGTTCATTGTAGAGACCCGAAGCTTATCGTACATGGACATTACATTACTTTTGCGGAATACTTAGTACATAACAAAAACACACACACAAGGATCGTAATAGTTTAGTGTCTTTGGAAACTCGGAACGTAATCTTCTAATCGTGGTGAAAGATCTTCAATATCTCCCATAAAGACCTTCCCTTCTTTTTTACCTAAAACCCTTCTTTATATCCTGGGGAAAAAAAACATAAAAGGGTGAGCTCAAATGCTCAGTAAGGGTAAACAAAAGAAAATCAATCACATCACATTCATAAGAACATAACTCTTGGAAATCTTAACCTGCAAAAGAGAGCATAATTTCATAACATGGGATAAATCATAGTAGTGAAATGTAATCCCAATAATCATAACTTAAAACATGAAACTTTGTGTCATACACACATAATAATAGAGAATCATTTCCTGTTAGTCAAGACTCATTGCCAAGACTATCTTAGTGGACAAAGTCCCTTTCTGAATCGAGTAGCCCTCGTTTCAGTCCTGTTTCACTGAACCGGTATAACCTACCATTTCAGCCATGTCTATCTCATGAGATATAAAATCTTTACCCAATGCATTGGAGGGAGATATAGGTCCCACCCATCTCATAATGATACCATTCTTATGTGTGCCACAAAATCTTAAAACATACATCATTGCATAACCCATGTAATAAAAATGGTAATCTTAAACATCGTGACATCATAAAACAATTCATATAAGATAAAGGAATTCATAAGAAATATTTCCATCACAACATAATCAAATCCATGTAATAATAGGGATAAAAACATAACCCTTTTATTATCTTAGATGGAAAATAATTTTGATAAAATACTTGAACTTCATTCTTGAGGAAAATATCCTTTCTACTTCAGAAACATTTTTTCCTTTCATAACATGTCATAAAACTTTACAATAAAAGAAGTTGATTAAAAATAAACTTGAAAACTTGTAAAGGAAGCTTCTTGGAAATAATGTTTTAAAAATCCATTCATGCCGTATAAGTTAAAAAAACATTCTTCGTACTTTTGTCGGAAAAGTCAAAATGTACCTCGTACGAAAAACGACAAAAGATTCCTTTCATACATATTACTAAAAACTCACCGAAGGGTAAAAATGGATTAAAAAAATTGTAGGTGGATGGAAATAATATTAAATATTGATGAAACATGGATGTGGATGATAAAATACACCCCAGTAAATACTTACGAATAAACAATCTCGGATAAAAATGAGATTGTGATATTTCCCTTACCTTAGGTCCGACTTGCTTTGTAAGTGTCCGAACCTCCTGTATAATGATTTAAATCATGTTATTGACTTATTACAGAATCATATTCATTGTTATGATATCATATATGGTTCACTTATGACATTATATTACCCGTTCTTTTGTAAATTCCATGTTAAAGAAGCGTTTTGGGTAAAATCGTTTCATTTATCGTAGGTGTTTTGACTTGTTGTTCTTGACATCATCATTACTTATATCATGATTTACTTACTTCCAGAATATAAAATATGATTTATATATCATATATATTCAGTATATATATATATATAATAGGTAGATAAATAAAATGAAAAACACCGTTCATGGAGACGGTAGTCCGTACGTACGCATGAACGCTGTTTTCCTTTCCTTATTGTCTTGAAATGGAAGTAAGTAGATGACATACAAATGTATATATATACATAAATCCAGTAGCTTTATAATGTCATATATTTCATTATTATTTCTTATATATACTTTATAATCATTCTTAAATGGTTAACATGGAGAATGAATCTCATCGCGTCGTGGAGACGGTATTCCGTACGTACGCACGAGCGATGATATCATTTATATAAATATTGAATTGAATTGGAGTGGATTATACAATATATCAGAATCAATATGATGTTGTAATAACTTTGTATAGTTATTCTTTACACCATTATACCCATCCATGTAAGGTGGTGGTAGAAAATAGATTACACCACGGCGTGGAGACGGTATTCCGTACGTACGCACGCGCGATGATTTCTTTTTCCGTAGGATGGATAGATGGTGAAATAGGGTTGTTTCATACTTATAATAACATATCAGTATATGAGTGATACTGATGTTATTACTTCATAATGAAACAACCTAAGAAGAAGAAGTGGAAGAAGAAATAAAGATGAAAGAATTGGTAACGGTAATTACCTCTTCTTTGAAGTGCCTCTTTGAGACCTCCTCTTAGGGAACTAAAATTGGTCTTTGAGGAAGACCAGAACCTCTAGGATGTTGCTAGGGAAGTGGAGAAGATATTTTGGCAGGGGTTGGCCGAGCTTGAGTGCTTAAATTGGTGTGAGGAGGAGAGGGAGGAGGTGCCCTTTTATAAGGGAGGAGAGGGGCACCTTAGGAATATCTCAAAATATTATTTTATATTAAAGTCAAAATCGGTTTATAATGGTTCCAAAGGGTCTTATTTCGAAGCTAAAGTGGGGATGGATCGAAATCCTATCAACCAATAAGATTTAGACAAGTTTAGGTTATTATTTTAACCTTATCAATTAGATTTAACTCTAAGTTAAATAATTTAACTTTTACCCTGTCTTTTTGTTTTCTTACATTATATGGTTAATAAACTTACTATAACATGACAAACGAACCGCAAATTGTATATTATTAATACATATATCCTTATATAATTCATTTGGCCGAACCTTAGATTTTTAGGAATAAAATAACAATTAATAATATAATATTTGATTTAAAAACTATTTTGTGTCAATTTTGACACTATTTGATATATGATTTTTGTGAAAGTCATAACAGAATTATATGTTCGAACCAAGTTGATTACATCAACACTAATATATCATAGTAACCTATAAAATTAGTGGAATTCATAAAAAGTCTTAAATTACATTTATTTTGGTATTTATATTATCAATTATGTCAATATTTCATTAATAAGATAATTACTGCATCATCTTTGTGTCATAAATAAATTAACTTATTTAAAGTCTAAAATTACAAATAAAATACCATCATGTAGGAAATCTTTTTAGCTTTCTAATTAATATTTATAGTAGAATTTATATTATGTATAACCCCATATTAAAAATTATTTACTTATTAAACTTTGATTTTAACTATTTTAACCCTTCTTTAAATAAATTAATAATAAATGTCCTAATCTAATCCAAGTGGGCCTAAATGGTCATATTATATTCATAAGGTTGTTTTTGGTCGAATTACACTTATCCAATAGAATTAGGACATGTGTTAGGGTAATAGTAATATCATATTTACCCTTAGTTACCCTATTTACTATTAACCATGGTAAAAAAAGGTAAAAAGTTACTATTCACCAAAAATTATTTTTATCTCATTGAACCACATTTTAGTCCTTGATATTAACCGTGTCTGTCGGATTTTCGAAATTCCATTCACAGAAGCGGTAAAATTAAGTTTTATGCAAAATTCAGTTTTTAACCTACCACTTAGTGGTTTCACTATTCATCAAAAATTGAAAGTTTTCAGAAAAAAGCAAAAATTTCATCCTAAGCTATATTTCATATTCCAAATTCAAAAATGAAGTCTATTTTACCAAATTCATAACATAGATGTTGCATTAAGTAATTTTATAATTAAATCCCGCTGTTAAAACAAATAGCGTGTTTTTAAGAAACAATATCTATCAAAAGATTGACACTTGTTTATGTCTGGTTTAAATGTGAAATTACATCCAATGACCAACATTGTATTAAATTGTAAAAATATATTCTAAATATACTTTAAAACCACTCAAATTAATGATTTATCACTACTAATTATTTCGATTAAAAAAAGTTGTTTTTAATTATAATTTAGTAATTTTCACTATTCATCAGAATATGAAAGTTATCCGAAAAGTACCAAAATTTCACCTTAGGCTAAATTCGATACTCCGAATCCAAAAATGAAGTTCATTTTGAAATATAAGATTTACAGAATTTTAAAAAGTGGTTATTACTATTCATAACGGTTAGTTTTAATAATATTTTAATAGCATATCGCTGTTTAGTGAAACTCGGTATTGCGTATTACACACGCTATCGAGGAAGGTCGTGATTGCGTGTAATGCAAGGCAAGTCAAGGATGCGTGTTGTGCAAGCTCCTTTTGGTGTAGCGTACAACACAAGACATTAATAAAATTAAAAAGAATATTTTTTATAAAATCTTGGGCTGTTACATTCTACCCCCCTTAAAATGAATTTCGCCCTCGAAATTCGTCGGGGTTATAAATGGTTTACTATTCGAAAGTTTCTTTAATAGAAACCCACATCGTAAAAAGGAATATCAAAACTAATCTTTAAAAACAAAAGTATGAAACGTAACGGTTACCCAAAGAAACAAATCATTGGGTTTCCACATAGGTGAAAATATGGATATGGAAGAGAAATCTAACCATCATGTTCTGATGGAGAGTGGTAGAGAACATGGCTATGGAAAAGCCAATAACCACAAATCCATAGATTTGTGATGATATAAGGTACCATCTGATTCATCAGGTATAAGATCACTAGGACAACATTTTTGGTTTTCAAGATCATTTCCCTAAAGTTAAAAATTTGATTTAGAATAAATACTTACTTTATTTTGGTACAATCTCACTATTGTTCGTGCCTTGAACAATTTCCACTTCATCTCTTAAATAAATGAAGTTGAATTTGTTATTCGTGAAGTGTTAGCAGATCATGTGATAGAATGACGAGTCATTCCATCTGTCTCAAACAAAAGGTTAGTAAAAATTATATACATAAGTCGATCTATAGTGAGATTAATCACATATGGTTTCTAAAATGGACTTATACTTCATATATCATACTGCTTAATATAATAAAACTAGTTTCTACTAAATAGGGACTTCCTGTAGGTCAGTGGTAGGCGATAAAGGCCAGTCGCACTTCGGTTGTGGGTTCGATTCCTACAGCCTTGTCCGAAGCGATGGGCTGTCGCCCGTCCTGCAGGTTGTCCCTTTTTCTAGAACTACGTTACTATAACATCCCATCAATAATATCGAAAATCTTCTATCCTTAAACAATACTAACTTATGTCCAACATAATCCAGTCTAATCTTTAGGCTTATACATAATACTGCAGTCCACTCTCATAATATAGTGACAACGATTACCAGAGATTTAATACTGTCGTTGATCCCCACATATCATAAGATATGTCTTGTTGGTCACATTCCAATCATTCAAAGTCCTTAATCGTGTATTCTCTTGAATACCTTAGTGAAAACATGAGTGCAGTTAAAAGTTACCAAAATCCTCAAAATTCTATATACTCAAACCATGATATCACTTAGTCCTTATATCAATCATGAGCTCATGAACATTTCATTTTCTCGTCTTCATTATGCGCATATCATCTTATTTCCAAAAAATATCTCAATCACTTTGAATACCACATCAATAAATATTGCAATACTCAATGATACAACATTATTTTGGAATCCCATTACATAAACACTTAATCATTCCACCACATCGTTGTCATATTCAACATTGCCAATAGTGATCGCATGTGATTTCCCTTTGTCCTTTGCCTTCAGTGGTTGCTCATGTTGATCATCATTAACCCTTGGATTAGGGCAATTATTAGAATAATGCCCCATTTCCTTGCACTTGAAGCATTGAAGTGTTGGCGGTGCGTTCTCTGCAGTGTTTTCTTTATTCACATCATTAGAAACCCTTTTTCCATTACTTCGACACTCACCTGCTCGATGACCTTCTTTTCCACACTTAAAACATTTTCTAGTCCCTTTAAGACAATCTCCACCATGCTTCTTTCCACGCTTTGTGCATAAGGAAACATTCATCTTCTTTTCACCATTATTCTGAGATTTCTCCTTGAACTCCATCTTTCGTTTCTTGTCAAAACCATGAGATGGATATGTAACACCAACTTCCATTTCTACCTTGATAGCACAACGCACAATTTCTTCATAGCTACTGAAGTCTCTTATAGTTAATGCCCTTCGAAGACTTGGTTTTAAGCCACTGAAAAATCGATCAACTTTACTTTCAGGTTGGATGATAATTCCAGAAGCATACCTTGCAAGTCTTGTAAAATTTGCTTCATAGGTACCAACAGATTCATCGTCCCTTTGCTTCAGTTCAAGAAACTCTTTCTCCATCTTTGTTCGAAGAATACGAGGGAAGTACTTACTGAAAAGAAAGTTCTTGAACTCGTCCCATTCCATGGACTCAGTTACATCTCTTGGCCTCGTATTCTTGATAAGATTCCACCATTGATCAGCTTCACCTTCCAAACGATATACTGCTAAGATGACTTTATCATGTTCAGAACATTGAAGAACTGAAAATATCTTTTCAGTAGTACTGATCCATTGTTCAGCAACTAATGGATCAGTAGACCCACTGAAAGAAGGTGGACGCTGCCTCATGAAGGATTCAACAGAATGTTGCTCCTTCCTTTGCTCGTTTGGAAGTCCTGCATGATTCATAGCTTGAGAAAGTTGTGTGAGCATGGCTACAAGATTTTGCATTCCGGCTCCCATATCGTTTGGTTGCTCAGGGGGACAATCATTGCATTGCCCATCACATTCTGCATTAACATCGTTTCTTCGGGTTCCAGCCATCGTCTAAAACCCCAAAAGAATAGTATGAGAGGCAAAAATCATGCTAGGGAAAACAACATAATAAAGGGATAGTACCCTCAATATCTAACATCTTAGGTTAAATTCGAAGATCGTTAGCGAAATTCTAGGACTATAACCTATACGTATACTTAACCTTAGAGACATCCCTAGACATACCTTAGAAATATCTCTAGGGATCTCACTAACGTTTTCGCATCCTAGTTTCCAAAGGTTGACTAAACCTTTCCTCTGATACCAACTGTAGCGGTCTGGAATTACTTCCAGTGGACTATAATTGATACCTATCAGGGCACTCCATGGGCGGCTACACCCCCTGGGCGGGACACACCACCATCCCCAGTGGCAGCCATTTCCTCATGAAGCCCTTGGGCGGAGAGCCATGCTTCGTCCAACGCTCACATGTGAGAGTTCCCAAGGATCGGATACATTCCTACCTCCTTTTCCTCTGATACCAACTGTAGAGACCCGTATCTTGACGTACATTGACATTACATTACTTTTTCGGAATACTTAGTACATAACAAAAACACACACACAAGGATCGTAATAGTTTAGTGTCTTTGGAAACTCGGAACATAATCTTCTAATCGTGGTGAAAGATCTTCAATATCTCCCATAAAGACCTTCCCTTTTTTTTACCTAAAACCTTTCTTTATATCCTGGGAAAAAAAACATAAAAGGGTGAGCTCAAATACTCAGTAAGGGTAAACAAAAGAAAATCAGTCACATCACATTCATAAGAACATAACTCTTGGAAATCTTAACCTGCAAAAGAGAGCATAATTTCATAACATGGGATAAATCATAGTAGTGAAATGTAATCCCAACAATCATAACTTAAAACATGAAACTTTGTGGCATACACACATAATCATAGAGAATCATTTCCTGTTAGTCAAGACTCATTGCCAAGACTATCTTAGTGGACAAAGTCCCTTTCTGAATCGAGTAGCCCTCGTTTCAGTCCTGTTTCACTGAACCGGTATAACATACCATTTCAGCCATGTCTATCTCATGAGATATAAAATCTTTACCCAATGCATTGGAGGGAGATATAGGTCCCACCCATCTCATAATGATACCATTCTTATGTGTGCCACAAAATCTTAAAACATACATCATTGCATAACCCATGTAATAAAAATGGTAATCTTAAACATCGTGACATCATAAAACAATTCATATAAGATAAAGGAATTCATAAGAAATATTTCCATCACAACATAATCAAATCCATGTAACAATAGGGATAAAAACAGAACCCTTTTTTTTATCTTAGATGGAAAATAATTTTGATAAAATACTTGAACTTCATTCTTGAGGAAAATATCCTTTCTACTTCAGAAACATTTTTTCCTTTCATAACATGTCATACAACTTTACAATAAAAGAAGTTGATTAAAAATAAACTTGAAAACTTGTAAAGGAAGCTTCTTGGAAATAATGTTTTAAAAATCCATTCATGCCGTATAAGTTAAAAAAACATTCTTCGTACTTTTGTCGGAAAAGTCAAAATGTACCTCGTACGAAAAACGACAAAAGATTCGTTTCATACATATTACTAAAAACTCACCGAAGGGTAAAAATGGATTAAAACAATTGTAGGTGGATGGAAATAATATTAAATATTGATGAAACATGGATGTGGATGATAAAATACACCCCAGTAAATACTTACGAATAAACAATCTCGGATAAAAATGAGATTGTGATATTTCCCTTACCTTAGGTCCGACTTGCTTTGTAAGTGTCCGAACCTCCTGTATAATGATTTAAATCATGTTATTGACTTATTACAGAATCATATTCATTGTTATGATATCATATATGGTTCACTTATGACATTATATTACCCGTTCTTTTGTAAATTCCATGTTAAAGAAGCGTTTTGGGTAAAATCGTTTCATTTATCGTAGGTGTTTTGACTTGTTGTTCTTGACATCATCATTACTTATATCATGATTTACTTACTTCCAGAATATAAAATATGATTTATATATCATATATATTCAGTATATATATATATATAATAGGTAGATAAATAAAATGAAAAACACCGTTCATGGAGACGGTAGTCCGTACGTACGCATGAACGCTGTTTTCCTTTCCTTATTGTCTTGAAATGGAAGTAAGTAGATGACATAAAAATGTATATATATACATAAATCCAGTAGCTTTATAATGTCATATATTTAATTATTATTTCTTATATATACTTTATAATCATTCTTAAATGGTTAACATGGAGAATGAATCTCATCGCGTCGTGGAGACGGTATTCCGTACGTACGCACGAGCGATGATATCATTTATATAAATATTGAATTGAATTGGAGTGTATTATACAATATATCAGAATCAATATGATGTTGTAATAACTTTGTATAGTTATTCTTTACACCATTATACCCATCCATGTAAGGTGGTGGTGGAAAATAGATTACACCACGGCGTGGAGACGGTATTCCGTACGTACGCACGCGCGATGATTTCTTTTTCCGTAGGATGGATAGATGGTGAAATAGGGTTGTTTCATACTTATAATAACATATCAGTATATGAGTGATACTGATGTTATTACTTCATAATGAAACAACCTAATAAGAAGAAGTGGAAGAAGAAATAAAGATGAAAGAATTGGTAACGGTAATTACCTCTTCTTTGAAGTGCCTCTTTGAGACCTCCTCTTAGGGAACTAAAATTGGTCTTTGAGGAAGACCAGAACCTCTAGGATGTTTCTAGGGAAGTGGAGAAGAGATTTTGGCAGGGGTTGTCCGATCTTGAGTGCTCAAATTGGTGTGAGGAGGAGAGGGAGGAGGTGTCCTTTTATAAGGGAGGAGAGGGGCACCTTAGGAATATCTCAAAATATTATTTTATATTAAAGTCAAAATCGGTTTATAATGGTTCCAAAGGGTCTTATTTCGAAGCTGAAGTGGGGATGGATCTAAATCCTATCAACCAATAAGATTTAGACAAGTTTAGGTTATTATTTTAACCTTATCAATTAGATTTAACTCTAAGTTAAATAATTTAACTTTTACCCTGTCTTTTTGTTTTCTTACATTATATGGTTAATAAACTTACTATAACATGCCAAACGAACCCCAAATTGTATATTATTAATACCTATATCCTTATCTAAGTCATTTGGCCGATCCTTAGATTTTTAGGAACAAAATAACAATTAATAATATAATATTTGATTTAAAAACTATTTTGTGTCAATTTTGACACTATTTGATATATGATTTTTGTGAAAGTCATAACAGAATTATATGTTCGAAAAAAGTTGATTAAATCAACACTAATATATCATAGTAACCTAAAAAATTAGTGGAATTCATAAAAAGTCTTAAATTACATTTAGTTTGCTATTTATATTATCAATTATGTCAATATTTCATTAATAAGATAATTACTCCATCATCTTTGTGTCATAAATAAATTAAATTATTTAAAGTCTAAAAATTACAAATAAAATACCATAATGTAGGAAATCTTTTTAGATTTCTAATGAATATTTATAGTCGAATTTATATTATGTATAACCCCATATTAAAAATGATTTACTTATTAAACTTTGATTTTAACTATTTTAACCCTTCTTTAAATAAATTAATAATAAATGTCCTAATCTAATCCAAGTGGGCCTAAATGGTCATATTATATTCATAAGGTTGTTTTTGGTCGAATTACACTTATCCAATAGAATTAGGACATGTGTTAGGGTAATAGTAATATCATATTTACCCTTAGTTACCCTATTTACTATTAACCGTGGTAAAAAAAGGTAAAAAGTTACTATTCACCAAAAATTATTTTTATCTCATTGAACCACATTTTAGTCCTTGATATTAACCGTGTCTGTCGGATTTTCGAAATTCCATTCACAGAAGCGGTAAAATTAAGTTTTATGCAAAATTCAGTTTTTAACCTACCACTTAGTGGTTTCACTATTCATCAAAAATTGAAAGTTTTCAGAAAAAAGCAAAAATTTCATCCTAAGATATATTTCATATTCCAAATTCAAAAATGAAGTCTATTTTACCAAATTCATAACATAGATGTTGCATTAAGTAATTTTATAATTAAATCCCGCTGTTAAAACAAATAGTGTGTTTTTAAGAAACAATATCTATCAAAAGATTGACACTTGTTTATGTCTGGTTTAAATGTGAAATTACATCCAATGACCAACATTGTATTAAATTGTAAAAATATATTCTAAATATACTTTAAAACCACTCAAATTAATGATTTATCACTACTAATTATTTCGATTAAAAAAAGTTGTTTTTAATTATAATTTAGTAATTTTCACTATTCATCAGAATATGAAAGTTATCCGAAAAGTACCAAAATTTCACCTTAGGCTAAATTCGATACTCCGAATCCAAAAATGAAGTTCATTTTGAAATATAAGATTTACAGAATTTTAAAAAGTGGTTATTACTATTCATAATGGCTAGTTTTAATAATATTTTAATAGCATATCGTTGTTTAGTGAAACTCGGTATTGCGTATTACACACGCTATCGAGGAAGGTCTTGATTGCGTGTAATGCAAGACAAGTCAAGGATGCGTGTTGTGCAAGCTCCTTTTGGTGTAGCGTACAACACAAGACATTAATAAAATTAAAAAGAATATTTTTTATAAAATCTTGGGCTGTTACATTCTACCCCCCTTAAAATGAATTTCGCCCTCGAAATTCGTCGGGGTTATAAATGGTTTACTATTCGAAAGTTTCTTTAATAGAAACCCACATCGTAAAAAGGAATATCAAAACTAATCTTTAAAAACAAAAGTATGAAACGTAACGGTTACCCAAAGAAACAAATCATTGGGTTTCCACATAGGTGAAAATATGGATATGGAAGAGAAATCTAACCATCATGTTCTGATGGAGAGTGGTAGAGAACATGGCTATGGAAAAGCCAATAATCACAAATCCATAGATTTGTGATGATATAAGGTACCATCTGATTCATCAGGTATAAGATCACTAGGACAACATTTTTGGTTTTCAAGATCATTTCCCTAAAGTTGAAAATTTGATTTAGAATAAATACTTACTTTATTTTGGTACAATCTCACTATTGTTCGTGCCTTGAACAATTTCCACTTCATCTCTTAAATAAATGAAGTTGAATTTGTTATTCGTGAAGTGTTAGCAGATCATGTGATAGAATGACGATTCATTCCATCTGTCTCAAACAAAAGGTTAGTAAAAATTATATACATAAGTCGATCTATAGTGAGATTAATCACATATGGTTTCTAAAATGGACTTATACTTCATATATCATACTGCTTAATATAATAAAACTAGTTTCTAATAAACAAGGACTTCCTGTAGGTCAGTGGTAGGCGATAAAGGCCAGTCGCACATCGGTTGTGGGTTCAATTCCTACAGCCTTGTCCGAAGCGATGGGCTGTCGCCCGTCCTGCAGGTTGTCCCTTTTTCTAGAACTACGTTACTATAACATCCCATCAATAATATCGAAAATCTTCTATCCTTAAACAATACTAACTTATGTCCAACATAATCCAGTCTAATCTTTAGGCTTATACATAATACTGCAGTCCACTCTCATAATATAGTGACAACGATTACCAGAGATTTAATATTGTCGTTGATCCCCACATATCATAAGATATGTCTTGTTGGTCCCATTCCAAACATTCAAAGTCCTTAATCGTGTATTCTCTTGAATACCTTAGTGAAAACATGAGTGCAGTTAAAAGTTACCAAAATCCTCAAAATTCTATATACTCAAACCATGATATCACTTAGTCCTTATATCAATCATGAGCTCATGAACATTTCATTTTCTCGTCTTCATTATGCGCATATCATCTTATTTCCAAAAAATATCTCAATCACTTTGAATACCACATCAATAAATATTGCAATACTCAATGATACAACATTATTTTGGAATCCCATTACATAAACACTTAATCATTCCACCACATCGTTGTCATATTCAACATTTCCAATAGTGATCGCATGTGATTTCCCTTTGTCCTTTGCCTTCAGTGGTTGCTCATGTTGATCATCATTAACCCTTGGATTAGGGCAATTATTAGCATAATGCCCCATTTCCTTGCACTTGAAGCATTGAGGTGTTGGCGGTGCGTTCTCTGCAGTGTTTGCTTTATTCACATCATTAGAAACCCTTTTTCCATTACTTCGACACTCAGCTGCTCGATGACCTTCTTTTCCACACTTAAAACATTTTCTAGTCCCTTTAAGACAATCTCCACCATGCTTCTTTCCACACTTTGTGCATAAGGAAACATTCATCTTCTTTTCACCATTATTCTGAGATTTCTCCTTGAACTCCATCTTTCGTTTCTTGTCAAAACCATGAGATGGATATGTAACACCAACTTCCATTTCTACCTTGATAGCACAACGCACAATTTCTTCATAGCTACTGAAGTCTCTTATAGCTAATGCCCTTCGAAGACTTGGTTTTAAGCCACTGAAAAATCGATCAACTTTACTTTTAGGTTGGATGATAATTCCAGAAGCATACCTTGAAAGTCTTGTAAAATTTGCTTCATAGGTACCAACATATTCATCGTCCCTTTGCTTCAGTTCAAGAAACTCTTTCTCCATCTTTGTTCGAAGAATGCGAGGGAAGTACTTACTGAAAAACAAGTTCTTGAACTCGTCCCATTCCATGGACTCAATTACATCTCTTGGCCTCGTATTCTTGATAAGATTCCACCATTGATCAGCTTCACCTTCCAAACGATATACTGCTAAGATGACTTTATCATGTTCAGAACATTGAAGAACTAAAAATATCTTTTCAGTAGTACTGATCCATTGTTCAGCAACTAATGGATCAGTAGACCCACTGAAAGAAGGTGGACGCTGCCTCATGAAGGATTCAACAGAATGTTGCTCCTTCCTTTGCTCGTTTGGAAGTCCTGCATGATTCATAGCTTGAGAAAGTTTTGTGAGCATGGCTACAAGATTTTGCATTCCGGCTCCCATATCGTTTGGTTGCTCAGGGGGACAATCATTGCATTGCCCATCACATTCTGCATTAACACGGTTCCTTCGGGTTCCAGCCATCGTCTAAAACCCCAAAAGAATAGTATGAGAGGCAAAAATCATGCTAGGGAAAACAACATAATAAAGGGGTAGTACCCTCAATATCTAACATCTTAGGTTAAATTCGAAGATCGTTAGCGCAATTCTAGGACTATAACCTATACGTATACTTAACCTTAGAGACATCCCTAGACATACCTTAGAAATATCTCTAGGGATCTCACTAACGTTTTTGCATCCTAGTTTCCAAAGGTTGACTAAACCTTTCCTCTGATACCAACTGTAGCGGTCTGGAATTACTTCCAGTGGACTATAATTGATACCTATCAGGGCACTCCATGGGCGGCTACACCCCCTGGGCGGGACACACCACCATCCCCAGTGGCAGCCATTTCCTCATGAAGCCCTTGGGCGGAGAGCCATGCTTCGTCCAACGCTCACATGTGAGAGTTCCCAAGGATCGGATACATTCCTACCTCCTTTTCCTCTGATACCAACTGTAGAGACCCGTATCTTGACGTACATTGACATTACATTACTTTTGCGGAATACTTAGTACATAACAAAAACACACACACAAGGATCGTAATAGTTTAGTGTCTTTGGAAACTCGGAACGTAATCTTCTAATCGTGGTGAAAGATCTTCAATATCTCCCATAAAGACCTTCCCTTTTTTTTTACCTAAAACCTTTCTTTATATCCTGGGGAAAAAAACATAAAAGGGTGAGCTCAAATGCTCAGTAAGGGTAAACAAAAGAAAATCAATCACATCACATTCATAAGAACATAACTCTTGGAAATCTTAACCTGCAAAAGAGAGCATAATTTCATAACATGGGATAAATCATAGTAGTGAAATGTAATCCCAATAATCATAACTTAAAACATGAAACTTTGTGGCATACACACATAATAATAGAGAATCATTTCCTGTTAGTCAAGACTCATTGCCAAGACTATCTTAGTGGACAAAGTCCCTTTCTGAATCGAGTAGCCCTCGTTTCAGTCCTGTTTCACTGAACCGGTATAACCTACCATTTCAGCCATGTCTATCTCATGAGATATAAAATCTTTACCCAATGAATTGGATGGAGATATAGGTCCCACCCATCTCATAATGATACCATTCTTATGTGTGTCACAAAATCTTAAAACATACATCATTGCATAACCCATGTAATAAAAATGGTAATCTTAAACATCGTGACATCATAAAACAATTCATATAAGATAAAGGAATTCATAAGAAATATTTCCATCACAACATAATCAAATCCATGTAATAATAGGGATAAAAACAGAACCCTTTTATTATCTTAGATGGAAAATAATTTTGATAAAATACTTGAACTTCATTCTTGAGGAAAATATCCTTTCTACTTCAGAAACATTTTTTCCTTTCATAACATGTCATACAACTTTACAATAAAAGAAGTTGATTAAAAATAAACTTGAAAACTTGTAAAGGAATCTTCTTGGAAATAATGTTTTAAAAATCCATTCATGCCGTATAAGTTAAAAAAACATTCTTCGTACTTTTGTCGGAAAAGTCAAAATGTACCTCGTATGAAAAACGACAAAAGATTCCTTTCATACATATTACTAAAAACTCACCGAAGGGTAAAAATGGATTAAAACAATTGTAGGTGGATGGAAATAATATTACATATTGATGAAACATGGATGTGGATGATAAAATACACCCCAGTAAATACTTACGAATAAACAATCTCGGATAAAAATGAGATTGTGATATTTCCCTTACCTTAGGTCCGACTTGCTTTGTAAGTGTCCGAACCTCCCGTATAATGATTTAAATCATGTTATTGACTTATTACAGAATCATATTCATTGTTATGATATCATATATGGTTCACTTATGACATTATATTACCCGTTCTTTTGTAAATTCCATGTTAAAGAAGCGTTTTGGGTAAAATCGTTTCATTTATCGTAGGTGTTTTGACTTGTTGTTCTTGACATCATCATTACTTATATCATGATTTACTTACTTCCAGAATATAAAATATGATTTATATATCATATATATTCAGTATATATATATATATATAATAGGTAGATAAATAAAATGAAAAACACCGTTCATGGAGACGGTAGTCCGTACGTACGCATGAACGCTGTTTTCCTTTCCTTATTGTCTTGAAATGGAAGTAAGTAGATGACATACATATGTATATATATACATAAATCCAGTAGCTTTATAATGTCATATATTTCATTATTATTTCTTATATATACTTTATAATCATTCTTAAATGGTTAACATGGAGAATGAATCTCATCGCGTCGTGGAGACGGTATTCCGTACGTACGCACGAGCGATGATATCATTTCTATAAATATTGAATTGAATTGGAGTGGATTATACAATATATCAGAATCAATATGATGTTGTAATAACTTTGTATTGTTATTCTTTACACCATTATACCCATCCATGTAAGGTGGTGGTGGAAAATAGATTACACCACGGCGTGGAGACGGTATTCCGTACGTACGCACGCGCGGTGATTTCTTTTTCCGTAGGATGGATAGATGGTGAAATAGGGTTGTTTCATACTTATAATAACATATCAGTATATTAGTGATACTGATGTTATTACTTCATAATGAAACAACCTAAGAAGAAGAAGTGGAAGAAGAAATAAAGATGAAAGAATTGGTAACGGTAATTACCTCTTCTTTGAAGTGCCTCTTTGAGACCTCCTCTTAGGGCACTAAAATTGGTCTTTGAGGAAGACCAGAACCTCTAGGATGTTTATAGGGAAGTGGAGAAGAGATTTTGGCAGGGGTTGGCCGAGCTTGAGTGCTCAAATTGGTGTGAGGAGGAGAGGGAGGAGGTGTCCTTTTATAAGGGAGGAGAGGGGCACCTTAGGAATATCTCAAAATATAATTTTATATTAAAGTCAAAATCAGTTTATAATGGTTCCAAAGGGTCTTATTTCGAAGCTAAAGTGGGGATGGATCGAAATCCTATCAACCAATAAGATTTATACAAGTTTAGGTTATTATTTTAACCTTATCAATTAGATTTAACTCTAAGTTAAATAATTTAACTTTTACCCTGTCTTTTTGTTTTCTTACATTATATGGTTAATAAACTTACTATAACATGCCAAACGAACCCCAAATTGTATATTATTAATACATATATCCTTATCTAAGTTATTTGGCCGAACCTTAGATTTTTAGGAATAAAATAACAATTAATAATATAATATTTGATTTAAAAACTATTTTGTGTCAATTTTGACACTATTTGATATATGATTTTTGTGAAAGTCATAACAGAATTATATGTTCGAACCAAGTTGATTAAATCAACACTAATATATCATAGTAACCTAGAAAATTAGTTTAATTCATAAAAAGTCTTAAATTACATTTATTTTGGTATTTATATTATCAATTATGTCAATATTTCATTAATAAGATAATTACTACATCATCTTTGTGTCATAAATAAATTAAATTATATAAAGTCTAAAAATTACAAATAAAATACCATCATGTAGGAAATAGTTTTAGCTTTCTAATGAATATTTATAGTCGAATTTATATTATGTATAACCCCATATTAAAAATGATTTACTTATTAAACTTTGATTTTAACTATTTTAACCCTTCTTTAAATAAATTAATAATAAATGTCCTAATCTAATCCAAGTGGGCCTAAATGGTCATATTATATTCATAAGGTTGTTTTGGGTCGAATTACACTTATCCAATAGAATTAGGACATGTGTTAGGGTAATAGTAATATCATATTTACCCTTAGTTACCCTATTTACTATTAACCGTGGTAAAAAAAGGTAAAAAGTTGCTATTCACCAAAAATTATTTTTATTTCATTGAACCACATTTTAGTCCTTGATATTAACTGTGTCTGTCGGATTTTTGAAATTCCATTCACAGAAGAGGTAAAATTAAGTTTTATGCAAAATTCAGTTTTTAACCTACCACTTAGTGGGTTCACTATTCATCAAAAATTGAAAGTTTTCAGAAAAAAGCAAAAATTTCATCCTAAGCTATATTTCATATTCCAAATTCAAAAATGAAGTCTATTTTACCAAATTCATAACATAGATGTTGCATTAAGTAATTTTATAATTAAATCCCGCTGTTAAAACAAATAGCGTGTTTTTAAGAAACAATATCTATCAAAAGATTGACACTTGTTTATGTCTGGTTTAAATGTGAAATTACATCCAATGACCAACATTGTATTAAATTGTAAAAATATATTCTAAATATACTTTAAAACCACTCAAATTAATGATTTATCACTACTAATTATTTCGATTAAAAAAAGTTGTTTTTAATTATAATTTAGTAATTTTCACTATTCATCAGAATATGAAAGTTATCCGAAAAGTACCAAAATTTCACCTTAGGCTAAATTCGATACTCCGAATCCAAAAATGAAGTTCATTTTGAAATATAAGATTTAAAGAATTTTAAAAAGTGGTTATTACTATTCATAACCGCTAGTTTTAATAATATTTTAATAGCATATCGTTGTTTAGTGAAACTCGGTATTGCGTATTACACACGCTATCGAGGAAGGTCGCGATTGCGTGTAATGCAAGGCAAGTCAAGGATGCGTGTTGTGCAAGCTCCTTTTGGTGTAGCGTACAACACAAGACATTAATAAAATTAAAAAGAATATTTTTTATAAAATCTTGGGCTGTTACATTCTACCCCCCTTAAAATGAATTTCGCCCTCGAAATTCGTCGGGGTTATAAATGGTTTACTATTCAAAAGTTTCTTTAATAGAAACCCACATCGTAAAAAGGAATATCAAAACTAATCTTTAAAAACAAAAGTATGAAACGTAACGGCTACCCAAAGAAACAAATCATTGGGTTTCCACATAGGTGAAAATATGGATATGGAAGAGAAATCTAACCATCATGTTCTGATGGAGAGTGGTAGAGAACATGGCTATGGAAAAGCCAATAATCACAAATCCATAGATTTGTGATGATATAAGGTACCATCTGATTCATCAGGTATAAGATCACTAGGACAACATTTTTGGTTTTCAAGATCATTTCCCTAAAGTTGAAAATTTGATTTAGAATAAATACTTACTTTATTTTGGTACAATCTCACTATTGTTCGTGCCTTGAACAATTTCCACTTCATCTCTTAAATAAATGAAGTTGAATTTGTTATTCGTGAAGTGTTAGCAGATCATGTGATAGAATGACGAGTCATTCCATCTGTCTCAAACAAAAGGTTAGTAAAAATTATATACATAAGTCGATCTATAGTGAGATTAATCACATATGGTTTCTAAAATGGACTTATACTTCATATATCATACTGCTTAATATAATAAAACTAGTTTCTACTAAACAGGGACTTCCTGTAGGTCAGTGGTTGGCGATAAAGGCCAGTCGCACTTCGGTTGTGGGTTCGATTCCTACAGCCTTGTCCGAAGCGATGGGCTGTCGCCCGTCCTGCAGGTTGTCCCTTTTTCTAGAACTACGTTACTATAACATCCCATCAATAATATCGAAAATCTTCTATCCTTAAACAATACTAACTTATGTCCAACATAATCCAGTCTAATCTTTAGGCTTATACATAATACTGCAGTCCACTCTCATAATATAGTGACAACGATTACCAGAGATTTAATACTGTCGTTGATCCCCACATATCATAAGATATGTCTTGTTGGTCACATTCCAAACATTCAAAGTCCTTAATCGTGTATTCTCTTGAATAGCTTAGTGAAAACATGAGTGCAGTTAAAAGTTACCAAAATCCTCAAAATTCTATATACTCAAACCATGATATCACTTAGTCCTTATATCAATCATGAGCTCATGAACATTTCATTTTCTCGTCTTCATTATGCGCATATCATCTTATTTCCAAAAAATATCTCAATCACTTTGAATACCACATCAATAAATATTGCAATACTCAATGATACAACATTATTTTGGAATCCCATTACATAAACACTTAATCATTCCACCACATCGTTTTCATATTCAACATTGCCAATAGTGATCGCATGTGATTTCCCTTTGTCCTTTGCCTTCAGTGGTTGCTCATGTTGATCATCATTAACCCTTGGATTAGGGCAATTATTAGCATAATGCCCCATTTCCTTGCACTTGAAGCATTGAAGTGTTGGCGGTGCGTTCTCTGCAGTGTTTGCTTTATTCACATCATTAGAAACCCTTTTTCCATTACTTCGACACTCAGCTGCTCGATGACCTTCTTTTCCACACTTAAAACATTTTCTAGTCCCTTTAAGACAATCTCCACCATGCTTCTTTCCACACTTTGTGCATAAGGAAACATTCATCTTCTTTTCACCATTATTCTGAGATTTCTACTTGAACTCCATCTTTCGTTTCTTGTCAAAACCATGAGATGGATATGTAACACCAACTTCCATTTCTACCTTGATAGCACAACGCACAATTTCTTCATAGCTACTGAAGTCTCTTATAGCTAATGCCCTTCGAAGACTTGGTTTTAAGCCACTGAAAAATCGATCAACTTTAATTTCAGGTTGGATGATAATTCCAGAAGCATACCTTGAAAGACTTGTAAAATTTTCTTCATAGGTACCAACAGATTCATCATCCCTTTGCTTCAGTTCAAGAAACTCTTTCTCCATCTTTGTTCGAAGAATACGAGGGAAGTACTTACTGAAAAACAAGTTCTTGAACTCGTCCCATTCCATGGACTCAATTACATCTCTTGGCCTCGTATTCTTGATAAGATTCCACCATTGATCAGCTTCACCTTCCAAACGATATACTGCTAAGATGACTTTATCATGTTCAGAACATTAAAGAACTGAAAATATCTTTTCAGTAGTACTGATCCATTGTTCAGCAACTAATGGATCAGTAGACCCACTGAAAGAAGGTGGACGCTGCCTCATGAAGGATTCAACAGAATGTTGCTCATTCCTTTGCTCGTTTGGAAGTCCTGCATGATTCATAGCTTGAGAAAGTTGTGTGAGCATGGCTACAAGATTTTGCATTCCGTCTCCCATATCGTTTGGTTTCTCAGGGGGACAATCATTGCATTGCCCATCACATTCCGCATTAACACGGTTCCTTCGGGTTCCAGCCATCGTCTAAAACCCCAAAAGAATAGTATGAGAGGAAAAAATCATGCTAGAAAAAACAACATAATAAAGGGGTAGTACCCTAAATATCTAACATCTTAGGTTAAATTCGAAGATCGTTAGCGCAATTCTAGGACTATAACCTATACGTATACTTAACCTTAGAGACATCCCTAGACATACCTTAGAAATATCTCTAGGGATCTCACTAACGTTTTCGCATCCTAGTTTCCAAAGGTTGACTAAACCTTTCCTCTGATACCAACTGTAGCGGTCTGGAATTACTTCCAGTGGACTATAATTGATACCTATCAGGGCACTCCATGGGCGGCTACACCCCCTGGGCGGGACACACCACCATCCCCAGTGGCAGCCATTTCCTCATGAAGCCCTTGGGCGGAGAGCCATGCTTCGTCCAACGCTCACATGTGAGAGTTCCCAGGGATCAGATACATTCCTACCTCCATTGCCTCTGATACCAACTGTAGAGACCCGTATCTTGACGTACATTGACATTACATTACTTTTGCGGAATACTTAGTACATAACAAAAACACACACACAAGGATCGTAATAGTTTAGTGTCTTTGGAAACTCGGAACGTAATCTTCTAATCGTGGTGAAAGATCTTCAATATCTCCCATAAAGACCTTCCCTTTTTTTGTACCTAAAACCTTTCATTATATCCTGGGGAAAAAAACATAAAAGGGTGAGCTCAAATGCTTATTAAGGGTAAACAAAATAAAATCAATCACATCACATTCATAAGAACATAACTCTTGGAAATCTTAACCTGCAAAAGAGATCATAATTTCATAACATGGGATAAATCATAGTAGTGAAATGTAATCCCAATAATCATAACTTAAAACATGAAACTTTGTGGCATACACACATAATCATAGAGAATCATTTCCTGTTAGTCAAGACTCATTGCCAAGACTATCTTAGTGGACAAAGTCCCTTTTTGAATCGAGTAGCCCTCGTTTCAGTCCTGTTTCACTGAATCGGTATAACCTACCATTTCAGCCATGTCTATCTCATGAGATATAAAATCTTTACCCAATGCATTGGAGGGAGATATAGGTCCCACCCATCTCATAATGATACCATTCTTATGTGTGCCACAAAATCTTAAAACATACATCATTGCATAACCCATGTAATAAAAATGGTAATCTTAAACATCGTGACATCATAAAACAATTCATATAAGATAAAGGAATTCATAAGAAATATTTCCATCACAACATAATCAAATCCATGTAATAATAGGGATAAAAACAGAACCCTTTTATTATCTTAGATGGAAAATAATTTTGATAAAATACTTGAACTTCATTCTTGAGGAAAATATCCTTTCTACTTCAGAAACATTTTTTCCTTTCATAACATGTCATACAACTTTACAATAAAATAAGTTGATTAAAAATAAACTTGAAAACTTGTAAAGGAAGCTTCTTGGAAATAATGTTTTAAAAATCCATTCATGCCTTATAAGTTAAAAAAACATTCTTCGTACTTTTGTCGGAAAAGTCAAAATGTACCTCGTACGAAAAACGACAAAAGATTCGTTTCATACATATTACTAAAAACTCACCGAAGGGTAAAAATTTATTAAAACAATTGTAGGTGGATGTAAATAATATTACATATTGATGAAACATGGATGTGGATGATAAAATACACCCCAGTAAATACTTACGAATAAACAATCTCGGATAAAAATGAGATTGTGATATTTCCCTTACCTTAGGTCCGACTTGCTTTGTAAGTGTCCGAACCTCCTGTATAATGATTTAAATCATGTTATTGACTTATTACAGAATCATATTCATTGTTATGATATCATATATGGTTCAATTATGACATTATATTACCCGTTCTTTTGTAAATTCCATGTTAAAGAAGCGTTTTGGGTAAAATCGTTTCATTTATCGTAGGTGTTTTGACTTGTTGTTCTTGACATCATCATTACTTATATCATGATTTACTTACTTCCAGAATATAAAATATGATTTATATATCATATAATATCAGTATATATATATATATATATAATAGGTAGATAAATAAAATGAAAAACACCGTTCATGGAGACGGTAGTCCGTACGTACGCATGAACGCTGTTTTCCTTTCCTTATTGTCTTGAAATGGAAGTAAGTAGATGACATACATATGTATATATATACATAAATCCAGTAGCTTTATAATGTCATATATTTCATTATTATTTCTTATATATACTTTATAATCATTCTTAAATGGTTAACATGGAGAATGAATCTCATCGCGTCGTGGAGACGGTATTCCGTACGTACGCACGAGCGATGATATCATTTCTATAAATATTGAATTGAATTGGAGTGGATTATACAATATATCAGAATCAATATGATGTTGTAATAACTTTGTATAGTTATTCTTTACACCATTATACCCATCCATGTAAGGTGGTGGTGGAAAATAGATTACACCACGGCGTGGAGACGGTATTCCGTACGTACGCACGCGCGGTGATTTCTTTTTCCGTAGGATGGATAGATGGTGAAATAGGGTTGTTTCATACTTATAATAACATATCCGTATATTAGTGATACTGATGTTATTACTTCATAATGAAACAACCTAAGAAGAAGAAGTGGAAGAAGAAATAAAGATGAAAGAATTGGTAACGGTAATTACCTCTTCTTTGAAGTGCCTCTTTGAGACCTCCTCTTAGGGCACTAAAATTGGTCTTTGAGGAAGACCAGAACCTCTAGGATGTTTCTAGGGAAGTGGAGAAGAGATTTTGGCAGGGGTTGGTCGAGCTTGAGTGCTCAAATTGGTGTGAGGAGGAGAGGGAGGAGGTGTCCTTTTATAAGGGAGGAGAGGGGCACCTTAGGAATATCTCAAAATATTATTTTATATTAAAGTCAAAATCGGTATATAATGGTTCCAAAGGGTCTTATTTCGAAGCTAAAGTGAGGATGGATCGAAATCCTATCAACCAATAAGATTTAGACAAGTTTAGGTTATTATTTTAACCTTATCAATTAGATTTAACTCTAAGTTAAATAATTTAACTTTTACCCTGTCTTTTTGTTTTCTTACATTATATGGTTAATAAACTTACTATAACAGGCCAAACGAACCCCAAATTGTATATTATTAATACATATATCCTTATCTAAGTCATTTGGCCTAACCTTATATTTTTAGGAATAAAATAACAATTAATAATATAATATTTGATTTAAAAACTATTTTGTGTCAATTTTGACACTATTTGATATATGATTTTTGTTAAAGTAATAACAGAATTATATGTTCGAACCAAGTTGCTTAAAGCAACACTAATATATCATAGTAACCTAGAAAATTAGTGGAATTCATAAAAAGTCTTAAATTACATTTATTTTGGTATTTATATTATCAATTATGTCAATATTTCATTAATAAGATAATTACTGCATCATCTTTGTGTCATAAATAAATTAAATTATTTAAAGTCTACAAATTACAAATAAAATACCATCATGTAGTAAATCTTTTTAGCGTTCTAATGAATATTTATAGTCGAATTTATATTATGTATAACCCCATATTAAAAATGATTTACTTATTAAACTTTGATTTTAACTATTTTAACCCTTCTTTAAATAAATTAATAATAAATGTCCTAATCTAATCCAAGTGGGCCTAAATGGTCATATTATATTCATAAGGTTGTTTTTGGTCTAATTACACTTATCCAATAGAATTAGGACATGTGTTATGGTAATAGTAATATCATATTTACCCTTAGTTACCCTATTTACTATTAACCGTGGTAAAAAAAGGTAAAAAGTTACTATTCACCAAAAATTATTTTTATCTCATTGAACCAAATTTTAGTCCTTTATATTAACCGTGTCTGTCGGATTTTCGAAATTCCATTCACAGAAGCGGTAAAATTATGTTTTATACAAAATTCAGTTTTTAACCTACCACTTAGTGGTTTCACTATTCATCAAAAATTGAAAGTTTTCAGAAAAAAGCAAAAATTTCATCCTAAGCTATATTTCATATTCCAAATTCAAAAATGAAGTCTATTTTACCAAATTCATAACATAGATGTTGCATTAGGTAATTTTATAATTAAATCCCGCTGTTAAAACAAATAGCGTGTTTTTAAGAAACAATATCTATCAAAAGATTGACACTTGTTTATGTCTGGTTTAAATGTGAAATTACATCCAATGACCAAAATTGTATTAAATTGTAAAAATATATTCTAAATATACTTTAAAACCACTCAAATTAATGATTTATCACTACTAATTATTTCGATTAAAAAAAGTTGTTTTTAATTATAATTTAGTAATTTTCACTATTCATCAGAATATGAAAGTTATCCGAAAAGTACCAAAATTTCACCTTAGGCTAAATTCGATACTCCGAATCCAAAAATGAAGTTCATTTTGAAATATAAGATTTACAGAATTTTAAAAAGTGGTTATTACTATTCATAACGACTAGTTTTAATAATATTTTAATAGCATATCGTTGTTTAGTGAAACTCGGTATTGCGTATTACACACGCTATCGAGGAAGGTCGCGATTGCGTGTAATGCAAGGCAAGTCAAGGATGAGTGTTGTGCAAGCTCCTTTTGGTGTAGCGTACAACACAAGACATTAATAAAATTAAAAAGAATATTTTTTATAAAATCTTGGGCTGTTACATTCTACCCCCCTTAAAATGAATTTCGCCCTCGAAATTCGTCGGGGTTATAAATGGTTTACTATTAGAAAGTTTCTTTAATAGAAACCCACATCGTAAAAAGGAATATCAAAACTAATCTTTAAAAACAAAAGTATGAAACGTAACGGTTACCCAAAGAAACAAATCATTGGGTTTCCACATAGGTGAAAATATGGATATGGAAGAGAAATCTAACCATCATGTTCTGATGGAGAGTGGTAGAGAACATGGCTATGGAAAAGCCAATAATCAAAAATCCATATATTTGTGATGATATAAGGTACCATCTGATTCATCAGGTATAAGATCACTAGGACAACATTTTTGGTTTTCAAGATCATTTCCCTAAAGTTGAAAATTTGATTTAGAATAAATACTTACTTTATTTTGGTACAATCTCACTATTGTTCGTGCCTTGAACAATTTCCACTTCATCTCTTAAATAAATGAAGTTGAATTTGTTATTAGTGAAGTGTTAGCAGATCATGTGATAGAATGATGAGTCATTCCATCTGTCTCAAACAAAAGGTTAGTAAAAATTATATACATAAGTCGATCTATAGTGAGATTAATCACATATGGTTTCTAAAATGGACTTATACTTCATATATCATACTGCTTAATATAATAAAACTAGTTTCTACTAAACAGGGACTTCCTGTAGGTCAGTGGTAGGCGATAAAGGCCAGTCGCACTTCGGTTGTGGGTTCGATTCCTACAGCTTTGTCCGAAGCGATGGGCTGTCGCCCGTCCTGCAGGTTGTCCCTTTTTCTAGAACTACGTTACTATAACATCCCATCAATAATATCGAAAATCTTCTATCCTTAAACAATACTAACTTATGTCCAACATAATCCAGTCTAATCTTTAGGCTTATACATAATACTGCAGTCCACTCTCATAATATAGTGACAACGATTACCAGAGATTTAATACCGTCGTTGATCCCCACATATCATAAGATATGTCTTGTTGGTCACATTCCAAACATTCAAAGTCCTTAATCGTGTATTCTCTTGAATACCTTAGTGAAAACATGAGTGCAGTTAAAAGTTACCAAAATCCTCAAAATTCTATATACTCAAACCATGATATCACTTAGTCCTTATATCAATCATGAGCTCATGAACATTTCATTTTCTCGTCTTCATTATGCGCATATCATCTTATTTCCAAAAAATATCTCAATCACTTTGAATACCACATCAATAAATATTGCAATACTCAATGATACAACATTATTTTGGAATCCCATTACATAAACACTTAATCATTCCACCACATCGTTGTCATATTCAACATTGCCAATAGTGATCGCATGTGATTTCCCTTTGTCCTTTTCCTTCAGTGGTTGCTCATGTTGATCATCATTAACCCTTGGATTAGGGCAATTATTAGCATAATGCCCCATTTCCTTGCACTTGAAGCATTGAAGTGTTGGCGGTGCATTCTCTGCAGTGTTTTCTTTATTCACATCATTAGAAACCCTTTTTCCATTACTTCGACACTCAGCTGCTCGATGACCTTCTTTTCCACACTTAAAACATTTTCTAGTCCCTTTAAGACAATCTCCACCATGCTTCTTTCCACACTTTGTGCATAAGGAAACATTCATCTTCTTTTCACCATTATTCTGAGATTTCTCCTTGAACTCCATCTTTCGTTTCTTGTCAAAACCATGAGATGGATATGTAACACCAACTTCCATTTCTACCTTGATAGCACAACGCACAATTTCTTCATAGCTACTGAAGTCTCTTATAGCTAATGCCCTTCAAAGACTTGGTTTTAAGCCACTGAAAAATCGATCAACTTTACTTTCAGGTTGGATGATAATTCCAGAAGCATACCTTGCAAGTCTTGTAAAATTTGCTTCATAGGTACCAACAGATTCATCGTCCCTTTGCTTCAGTTCAAGAAACTCTTTCTCCATCTTTTTTCGAAGAATACGAGGGAAGTACTTACTGAAAAACAAGTTCTTGAACTCGTCCCATTCCATGGACTCAATTACATCTCTTGGCCTCGTATTCTTGATAAGATTCCACCATTGATCAGCTTCACCTTCCAAACGATATACTGCTAAGATGACTTTATCATGTTCAGAACATTGAAGAACTAAAAATATCTTTTCAGTAGTACTGATCCATTGTTCAGCAACTAATGGATCAGTAGACCCACTGAAAGAAGGTGGACGCTGCCTCATGAAGGATTCAACAGAATGTTGCTCCTTCCTTTGCTCGTTTGGAAGTCCTGCATGATTCATAGCTTGAGAAAGTTGTGTGAGCATGGCTACAAGATTTTGCATTCCGGCTCCCATATCGTTTGGTTTCTCAGGGGGACAATCATTGCATTGCCCATCACATTCCGTATTAACACGGTTCCTTCGGGTTCCAGCCATCGTCTAAAACCCCAAAAGAATAGTATGAGAGGCAAAAATCATGCTAGGGAAAACAACATAATAAAGGGGTAGTACCCTCAATATCTAACATCTTAGGTTAAATTCGAAGATCGTTAGCGCAATTCTAGGACTATAACCTATACGTATACTTAACCTTAGAGACATCCCTAGACATACCTTAGAAATATCTCTAGGGATCTCACTAACGTTTTCGCATCCTAGTTTCCAAAGGTTGACTAAACCTTTCCTCTGATACCAACTGTAGCGGTCTGGAATTACTTCCAGTGGACTATAATTGATACCTATCAGGGCACTCCATGGGCGGCTACACCCCCTGGGCGGGACACACCACCATCCCCAGTGGCAGCCATTTCCTCATGAAGCCCTTGGGCGGAGAGCCATGCTTCGTCCAACGCTCACATGTGAGAGTTCCCAAGGATCGGATACATTCCTACCTCCTTTGCCTCTGATACCAATTTTAGAGACCCATATCTTGACGTACAATGACATTACATTACTTTTGCGGAATACTTAGTACATAACAAAAACACACACACAAGGATCGTAATAGTTTAGTGTCTTTGGAAACTCGGAACGTAATCTTCTAATCGTGGTGAAAGATCTTCAATATCTCCCATAAAGACCTTCCCTTTTTTTTACCTAAAACCTTTCTTTATATCCTGGGGAAAAAAAACATAAAAGGTTGAGCTCAAATTCTCAGTAAGGGTAAACAAAAGAAAATCAATCACATCAGATTCATAAGAACATAACTCTTGGAAATCTTAACCTGCAAAAGAGAGCATAATTTCATAACATGGGATAAATCATAGTAGTGAAATGTAATCCCAATAATCATAACTTAAAACATGAAACTTTGTGGCATACACACATAATCATAGAGAATCATTTCCTGTTAGTCAAGACTCATTGCCAAGACTATCTTAGTGGACAAAGTCCCTTTCTGAATCGAGTAGCCCTCATTTCAGTCCTGTTTCACTGAACCGGTATAACCTACCATTTCAGCCATGTCTATCTCATGAGATATAAAATCTTTACCCAATGCATTGGAGGGAGATATAGGTCCCACCCATCTCATAATGATACCATTCTTATGTGTGCCACAAAATCTTAAAACATACATCATTGCATAACCCATGTAATAAAAATGGTAATCTTAAACATCGTGACATCATAAAACAATTCATATAAGATAAAGGAATTCATAAGAAATATTTCCATCACAACATAATCAAATCCATTTAATAATAGGGATAAAAACATAACCCTTTTATTATCTTAGATGGAAAATAATTTTGATAAAATACTTGAACTTCATTCTTGAGGAAAATATCCTTTCTACTTCAGAAACATTTTTTCCTTTCATAACATGTCATACAACTTTACAATAAAAGAAGTTGATTAAAAATAAACTTGAAAACTTGTAAAGGAAGCTTCTTGGAAATAATGTTTTAAAAATCCATTCATGCCGTATAAGTTAAAAAAACATTCTTCGTACTTTTGTCGGAAAAGTCAAAATGTACCTCGTACGAAAAACGACAAAAGATTCCTTTCATACATATTACTAAAAACTCACCAAAGGGTAAAAATGGATTAAAACAATTGTAGGTGGATGGAAATAATATTAAATATTGATGAAACATGGATGTGGATGATAAAATACACCCCAGTAAATACTTACGAATAAACAATCTCGGATAAAAATGAGATTGTGATATTTCCCTTACCTTAGGTCCGACTTGCTTTGTAAGTGTCCGAACCTCCTGTATAATGATTTAAATCATGTTATTGACTTATTACAGAATCATATTCATTGTTATGATATCATATATGGTTCACTTATGACATTATATTACCCGTTCTTTTGTAAATTCCATGTTAAAGAAGCGTTTTGGGTAAAATCGTTTCATTTATCGTAGGTGTTTTGACTTGTTGTTCTTGACATCATCATTACTTATATCATGATTTACTTACTTCCAGAATATAAAATATGATTTATATATCATATATATTCAGTATATATATATATATAATAGGTAGATAAATAAAATGAAAAACACCGTTCATGGAGACGATAGTCCGTACGTACGCATGAACGCTGTTTTCCTTTCCTTATTGTCTTGAAATGGAAGTAAGTAGATGACATACAAATGTATATATATACATAAATCCAGTAGCTTTATAATGTCATATATTTCATTATTATTTCTTATATATACTTTATAATCATTCTTAAATGGTTAACATGGAGAATGAATCTCATCGCGTCGTGGAGACGGTATTCCGTACGTACGCACGAGCGATGATATCATTTATATAAATATTGAATTGAATTGGAGTGGATTATACAATATATCAGAATCAATATGATGTTGTAATAACTTTGTATAGTTATTCTTTACACCATTATACCCATCCATGTAAGGTGGTGGTGGAAAATAGATTACACCACGGCGTGGAGACGGTATTCCGTACGTACGCACGCGCGATGATTTCTTTTTCTATAGGATGGATAGATGGTGAAATAGGGTTGTTTCATACTTATAATAACATATCAGTATATGAGTGATACTGATGTTATTACTTCATAATGAAACAACCTAAGAAGAAGAAGTGGAAGAAGAAATAAAGATGAAAGAATTGGTAACGGTAATTACCTCTTCTTTGAAGTGCCTCTTTGAGACCTCCTCTTAGGGAACTAAAATTGGTCTTTGAGGAAGACCAGAACCTCTAGGATGTTTCTAGGGAAGTGGAGAAGAGATTTTGGCAGGGGTTGGCCGAGCTTGAGTGCTAAAATTGGTGTGAGGAGGAGAGGGAGGAGGTGCCATTTTATAAGGGAGGAGAGGGGCACCTTAGGAATATCTCAAAATATTATTTTATATTAAAGTCAAAATCGGTTTATAATGGTTCCAAAGGGTCTTATTTCGAAGCTAAAGTGGGGATGGATCGAAATCCTATCAACCAATAAGATTTAGACAAGTTTAGGTTATTATTTTAACCTTATCAATTAGATTTAACTCTAAGTTAAATAATTTAACTTTTACCCTGTCTTTTTGTTTTCTTACATTATATGGTTAATAAACTTACTATAACATGCCAAACGAACCGCAAATTGTATATTATTAATACATATATCCTTATCTAATTCATTTGACCGAACCTTAGATTTTTAGGAATAAAATAACAATTAATAATATAATATTTGATTTAAAAACTATTTTGTGTCAATTTTGACACTATTTGATATATGATTTTTGTGAAAGTCATAACAGAATTATATGTTCGAACCAAGTTGATTACATCAACACTAATATATCATAGTAACCTATAAAATTAGTGGAATTCATAAAAAGTCTTAAATTACATTTATTTTGGGATTTATATTATCAATTATGTCAATATTTCATTAATAAGATAATTACTGCATCATCTTTGTGTCATAAATAAATTAACTTATTTAAAGTCTAAAAATTACAAATAAAATACCATCATGTAGGAAATCTTTTTAGATTTCTAATTAATATTTATAGTAGAATTTATATTATGTATAACCCCATATTAAAAATTATTTACTTATTAAACTTTGATTTTAACTATTTTAACCCTTCTTTAAATAAATTAATAATAAATGCCCTAGTCTAATCCAAGTGGGCCTAAATGGTCATATTATATTCATAAGGTTGTTTTTGGTCGAATTACACTTATCCAATAGAATTAGGACATGTGTTAGGGTAATAGTAATATCATATTTACCCTTAGTTACCCTATTTACTATTAACCATGGTAAAAAAAGGTAAAAAGTTACTATTCACCAAAAATTATTTTTATCTCATTGAACCACATTTTAGTCCTTGATATTAACCGTGTCTGTCGGATTTTCGAAATTCCATTCACAGAAGCGGTAAAATTAAGTTTTATGCAAAATTCAGTTTTTAACCTACCACTTAGTGGTTTCACTATTCATCAAAAATTGAAAGTTTTCAGAAAAAAGCAAAAATTTCATCCTAAGCTATATTTCATATTCCAAATTCAAAAATGAAGTCTATTTTACCAAATTCATAACATAGATGTTGCATTAAGTAATTTTATAATTAAATCCCGCTGTTAAAACAAATAGTGTGTTTTTAAGAAACAATATCTATCAAAAGATTGACACTTGTTTATGTCTGTTTTAAATGTGAAATTACATCCAATGACCAACATTGTATTAAATTGTAAAAATATATTCTAAATATACTTTAAAACCACTCAAATTAATGATTTATCACTACTAATTATTTCGATTAAAAAAAGTTGTTTTTAATTATAATTTAGTAATTTTCACTATTCATCAGAATATGAAAGTTATCCGAAAAGTACCAAAATTTCACCTTAGGCTAAATTCGATACTCCGAATCCAAAAATGAAGTTCATTTTGAAATATAAGATTTACAGAATTTTAAAAAGTGGTTATTACTATTCATAACGGCTAGTTTTAATAATATTTTAATAGCATATCGTTGTTTAGTGAAACTCGGTATTGCGTATTACACACGCTATCGAGGAAGGTCTTGATTGCGTGTAATGCAAGACAAGTCAAGGATGCGTGTTGTGCAAGCTCCTTTTGGTGTAGCGTACAACACAAGACATTAATAAAATTAAAAAGAATATTTTTTATAAAATCTTGGGCTGTTACATTCTACCCCCCTTAAAATGAATTTCGCCCTCGAAATTCGTCGGGGTTATAAATGGTTTACTATTCGAAAGTTTCTTTAATAGAAACCCACATCGTAAAAAGGAATATCAAAACTAATCTTTAAAAACAAAAGTATGAAACGTAACGGTTACCCAAAGAAACAAATCATTGGGTTTCCACATAGGTGAAAATATGGATATGGAAGAGAAATCTAACCATCATGTTCTGATGGAGAGTGGTAGAGAACATGGCTATGGAAAAGCCAATAATCACAAATCCATAGATTTGTGATGATATAAGGTACCATCTGATTCATCAGGTATAAGATCACTAGGACAACATTTTTGGTTTTCAAGATCATTTCCCTAAAGTTGAAAATTTGATTTAGAATAAATACTTACTTTATTTTGGTACAATCTCACTATTGTTCGTGCCTTGAACAATTTCCACTTCATCTCTTAAATAAATGAAGTTGAATTTGTTATTCGTGAAGTGTTAGCAGATCATGTGATAGAATGACGAGTCATTCCATCTGTCTCAAACAAAAGGTTAGTAAAAATTATATACATAAGTCGATCTATAGTGAGATTAATCACATATGGTTTCTAAAATGGACTTATACTTCATATATCATACTGCTTAATATAATAAAACTAGTTTCTAATAAACAAGGACTTCCTGTAGGTCAGTGGTAGGCGATAAAGGCCAGTCGCACATCGGTTGTGGGTTCAATTCCTACAGCCTTGTCCGAAGCGATGGGCTATCGCCCGTCCTGCAGGTTGTCCCTTTTTCTAGAACTACGTTACTATAACATCCCATCAATAATATCGAAAATCTTCTATCCTTAAACAATACTAACTTATGTCCAACATAATCCAGTCTAATCTTTAGGCTTATACATAATACTGCAGTCCACTCTCATAATATAGTGACAACGATTACCAGAGATTTAATACTGTCGTTGATCCCCACATATCATAAGATATGTCTTGTTGGTCACATTCCAAACATTCAAAGTCCTTAATCGTGTATTCTCTTGAATACCTTAGTGAAAACATGAGTGCAGTTAAAAGTTACCAAAATCCTCAAAATTCTATATACTCAAACCATGATATCACTTAGTCCTTATATCAATCATGAGCTCATGAACATTTCATTTTCTCGTCTTCATTATGCGCATATCATCTTATTTCCAAAAAATATCTCAATCACTTTGAATACCACATCAATAAATATTGCAATACTCAATGATACAACATTATTTTGGAATCCCATTACATAAACACTTAATCATTCCACCACATCGTTGTCATATTCAACATTTCCAATAGTGATCGCATGTGATTTCCCTTTGTCCTTTGCCTTCAGTGGTTGCTCATGTTGATCATCATTAACCCTTGGATTAGGGCAATTATTAGCATAATGCCCCATTTCCTTGCACTTGAAGCATTGAAGTGTTGGCGGTGCGTTCTCTGCAGTGTTTGCTTTATTCACATCATTAGAAACCCTTTTTCCATTACTTCGACACTCAGCTGCTCGATGACCTTCTTTTCCACACTTAAAACATTTTCTAGTCCCTTTAAGACAATCTCCACCATGCTTCTTTCCACACTTTGTGCATAAGGAAACATTCATCTTCTTTTCACCATTATTCTGAGATTTCTCCTTGAACTCCATCTTTCGTTTCTTGTCAAAACCATGAGATGGATATGTAACACCAACTTCCATTTCTACCTTGATAGCACAACGCACAATTTCTTCATAGCTACTGAAGTCTCTTATAGCTAATGCCCTTCGAAGACTTGGTTTTAAGCCACTGAAAAATCGATCAACTTTACTTTCAGGTTGGATGATAATTCCAGAAGCATACCTTGAAAGTCTTGTAAAATTTGCTTCATAGGTACCAACAGATTCATCGTCCCTTTGCTTCAGTTCAAGAAACTCTTTCTCCATCTTTGTTCGAAGAATGCGAGGGAAGTACTTACTGAAAAACAAGTTCTTGAACTCGTCCCATTCCATGGACTCAATTACATCTCTTGGCCTCGTATTCTTGATAAGATTCCACCATTGATCAGCTTCACCTTCCAAACGATATACTGCTAAGATGACTTTATCATGTTCAGAACATTGAAGAACTAAAAATATCTTTTCAGTAGTACTGATCCATTGTTCAGCAACTAATGGATCAGTAGACCCACTGAAAGAAGGTGGACGCTGCCTCATGAAGGATTCAACAGAATGTTGCTCCTTCCTTTGCTCGTTTGGAAGTCCTGCATGATTCATAGCTTGAGAAAGTTTTGTGAGCATGGCTACAAGATTTTGCATTCCGGCTCCCATATCGTTTGGTTGCTCAGGGGGACAATCATTGCATTGCCCATCACATTCCGCATTAACACGGTTCCTTCGGGTTCCAACCATCGTCTAAAACCCCAAAAGAATAGTATGAGAGGCAAAAATCATGCTAGGGAAAACAACATAATAAAGGGGTAGTACCCTCAATATCTAACATCTTAGGTTAAATTCGAAGATCGTTAGCGCAATTCTAGGACTATAACCTATACGTATACTTAACCTTAGAGACATCCCTAGACATACCTTAGAAATATCTCTAGGGATCTCACTAACGTTTTCGCATCCTAGTTTCCAAAGGTTGACTAAACCTTTCCTCTGATACCAACTGTAGCGGTCTGGAATTACTTCCAGTGGACTATAATTGATACCTATCAGGGCACTCCATGGGCGGCTACACCCCCTGGGCGGGACACACCACCATCCCCAGTGGCAGCCATTTCCTCATGAAGCCCTTGGGCGGAGAGCCATGCTTCGTCCAACGCTCACATGTGAGAGTTCCCATGGATCGGATACATTCCTACCTCCTTTGCCTCTGATACCAACTGTAGAGACCCGTATCTTGACGTACATTGACATTACATTACTTTTGCGGAATACTTAGTACATAACAAAAACACACACACAAGGATCGTAATAGTTTAGTGTCTTTGGAAACTCGGAACGTAATCTTCTAATCGTGGTGAAAGATCTTCAATATCTCCCATAAAGACCTTCCCTTTTTTTTTACCTAAAACCTTTCTTTATATCCTGGGGAAAAAAACATAAAAGGGTGAGCTCAAATGCTCAGTAAGGGTAAACAAAAGAAAATCATTCACATCACATTCATAAGAACATAACTCTTGGAAATCTTAACCTGCAAAAGAGAGCATAATTTCATAACATGGGATAAATCATAGTAGTGAAATGTAATCCCAATAATCATAACTTAAAACATGAAACTTTGTGGCATACACACATAATAATAGAGAATCATTTCCTGTTAGTCAAGACTCATTGCCAAGACTATCTTAGTGGACAAAGTCCCTTTCTGAATCGAGTAGCCCTCGTTTCAGTCCTGTTTCACTGAACCGGTATAACCTACCATTTCAGCCATGTCTATCTCATGAGATATAAAATCTTTACCCAATTAATTGGATGGAGATATAAGTCCCACCCATCTCATAATGATACCATTCTTATGTCTGCCACAAAATCTTAAAACACACATCATTGCATAACCCATGTAATAAAAATGGTAATCTTAAACATCGTGACATCATAAAACAATTCATATAAGATAAAGGAATTCATAAGAAATATTTCCATCACAACATAATCAAATCCATGTAATAATAGGGATAAAAACAGAACCCTTTTATTATCTTAGATGGAAAATAATTTTGATAAAATACTTGAACTTCATTCTTGAGGAAAATATCCTTTCTACTTCAGAAACATTTTTTCCTTTCATAACATGTCATACAACTTTACAATAAAAGAAGTTGATTAAAAATAAACTTGAAAACTTGTAAAGGAATCTTCTTGGAAATAATGTTTTAAAAATCCATTCATGCCGTATAAGTTAAAAAAACATTCTTCGTACTTTTGTCGGAAAAGTCAAAATGTACCTCGTATGAAAAACGACAAAAGATTCCTTTCATACATATTACTAAAAACTCACCGAAGGGTAAAAATGGATTAAAAAAATTGTAGGTGGATGGAAATAATATTACATATTGATGAAACATGGATGTGGATGATAAAATACACCCCAGTAAATACTTACGAATAAACAATCTCGGATAAAAATGAGATTGTGATATTTCCCTTACCTTAGGTCCGACTTGCTTTGTAAGTGTCCGAACCTCCTGTATAATGATTTAAATCATGTTATTGACTTATTACAGAATCATATTCATTGTTATGATATCATATATGGTTCACTTATGACATTATATTACCCGTTCTTTTGTAAATTCCATGTTAAAGAAGCGTTTTGGGTAAAATCGTTTCATTTATCGTAGGTGTTTTGACTTGTTGTTCTTGACATCATCATTACTTATATCATGATTTACATACTTCCAGAATATAAAATATGATTTATATATCATATATATTCAGTATATATATATATATATAATAGGTAGATAAATAAAATGAAAAACACCGTTCATGGAGACGGTAGTCCGTACGTACGCATGAACGCTGTTTTCCTTTCCTTATTGTCTTGAAATGGAAGTAAGTAGATGACATACATATGTATATATATACATAAATCCAGTAGCTTTATAATGTCATATATTTCATTATTATTTCTTATATATACTTTATAATCATTCTTAAATGGTTAACATGGAGAATGAATCTCATCGCGTCGTGGAGACGGTATTCCGTACGTACGCACGAGCGATGATATCATTTCTATAAATATTGAATTGAATTGGAGTGGATTATACAATATATCAGAATCAATATGATGTTTTAATAACTTTGTATTGTTATTCTTTACACCATTATACCCATCCATGTAAGGTGGTGGTGGAAAATAGATTACACCACGGCGTGGAGACGGTATTCCGTACGTACGCACGCGCGGTGATTTCTTTTTCCGTAGGATGGATAGATGGTGAAATAGGGTTGTTTCATACTTATAATAACATATCCGTATATGAGTGATACTGATGTTATTACTTCATAATGAAACAACCTAAGAAGAAGAAGTGGCAGAAGAAATAAAGATGAAAGAATTGGTAACGGTAATTACCTCTTCTTTGAAGTGCCTCTTTGAGACCTCCTCTTAGGGCACTAAAATTGGTCTTTGAGGAAGACCAGAACCTCTAGGATGTTTATAGGGAAGTGGAGAAGAGATTTTGGCAGGGGTTGGCCGAGCTTGAGTGCTCAAATTGGTGTGAGGAGGAGAGGGAGGAGGTGTCCTTTTATAAGGGAGGAGAGGGGCACCTTAGGAATATCTCAAAATATAATTTTATATTAAAGTCAAAATCAGTTTATAATGGTTCCAAAGGGTCTTATTTCGAAGCTAAAGTGGGGATGGATCGAAATCCTATCAACCAATAAGATTTATACAAGTTTAGGTTATTATTTTAACCTTATCAATTAGATTTAACTCTAAGTTAAATAATTTAACTTTTACCCTGTCTTTTTGTTTTCTTACATTATATGGTTAATAAAATTACTATAACATGCCAAACGAACCCCAAATTGTATATTATTAATACATATATCCTTATCTAAGTCATTTGGCCGAACCTTAGATTTTTAGGAATAAAATAACAATTAATAATATAATATTTGATTTAAAAACTATTTTGTGTCAATTTTGACACTATTTGATATATGATTTTTGTGAAAGTCATAACAGAATTATATGTTCGAACCAAGTTGATTAAATCAACACTAATATATCATAGTAACCTAGAAAATTAGTTTAATTCATAAAGAGTCTTAAATTACATTTATTTTGGTATTTATATTATCAATTATGTCAATATTTCATTAATAAGATAATTACTGCATCATCTTTGTGTCATAAATAAATTAAATTATATAAAGTCTAAAAATTACAAATAAAATACCATCATGTAGGAAATCGTTTTAGCTTTCTAATGAATATTTATAGTCGAATTTATATTATGTATAACCCCATATTAAAAATTATTTACTTATTAAACTTTGATTTTAACTATTTTAACCCTTCTTTAAATAAATTAATAATAAATGTCCTAATCTAATCCAAGTGGGCCTAAATGGTCATATTATATTCATAAGGTTGTTTTGGGTCGAATTACACTTATCCAATAGAATTAGGACATGTGTTAGGGTAATAGTAATATCATATTTACCCTTAGTTACCCTATTTACTATTAACCGTGGTAAAAAAAGGTAAAAAGTTACTATTCACCAAAAATTATTTTTATTTCATTGAACCACATTTTAGTCCTTGATATTAACTGTGTCTGTCGGATTTTTGAAATTCCATTCACAGAAGAGGTAAAATTAAGTTTTATGCAAAATTCAGTTTTTAACCTACCACTTAGTGGTTTCACTATTCATCAAAAATTGAAAGTTTTCAGAAAAAAGCAAAAATTTCATCCTCAGCTATATTTCATATTCCAAATTCAAAAATGAAGTCTATTTTACCAAATTCATAACATAGATGTTGCATTAAGTAATTTTATAATTAAATCCCGCTGTTAAAACAAATAGCGTGTTTTTAAGAAACAATATCTATCAAAAGATTGACACTTGTTTATGTCTGGTTTAAATGTGAAATTACATCCAATGACCAACATTGTATTAAATTGTAAAAATATATTCTAAATATACTTTAAAACCACTCAAATTAATGATTTATCACTACTAATTATTTCGATTAAAAAAAGTTGTTTTTAATTATAATTTAGTAATTTTCACTATTCATCAGAATATGAAAGTTATCCGAAAAGTACCAAAATTTCACCTTAGGCTAAATTCGATACTCCGAATCCAAAAATGAAGTTCATTTTGAAATATAAGATTTACAGAATTTTAAAAAGTGGTTATTACTATTCATAACGGCTAGTTTTAATAATATTTTAATAGCATATCGTTGTTTAGTGAAACTCGGTATTGCGTATTACACACGCTATCGAGGAAGGTCGCGATTGCGTGTAATGCAAGGCAAGTCAAGGATGCGTGTTGTGCAAGCTCCTTTTGGTGTAGCGTACAACACAAGACATTAATAAAATTAAAAAGAATATTTTTTATAAAATCTTGGGCTGTTACATTCTACCCCCCTTAAAATGAATTTCGCCCTCGAAATTCGTCGGGGTTATAAATGGTTTACTATTCGAAAGTTTCTTTAATAGAAACCCACATCGTAAAAAGGAATATCAAAACTAATCTTTAAAAACAAAAGTATGAAACGTAACGGCTACCCAAAGAAACAAATCATTGGGTTTCCACATAGGTGAAAATATGGATATGGAAGAGAAATCTAACCATCATGTTCTGATGGAGAGTGGTAGAGAACATGGCTATGGAAAAGCCAATAATCACAAATCCATAGATTTGTGATGATATAAGGTACCATCTGATTCATCAGGTATAAGATCACTAGGACAACATTTTTGGTTTTCAAGATCATTTCCCTAAAGTTGAAAATTTGATTTAGAATAAATACTTACTTTATTTTGGTACAATCTCACTATTGTTCGTGCCTTGAACAATTTCCACTTCATCTCTTAAATAAATGAAGTTGAATTTGTTATTCGTGAAGTGTTAGCAGATCATGTGATAGAATGACGAGTCATTCCATCTGTCTCAAACAAAAGGTTAGTAAAAATTATATACATAAGTCGATCTATAGTGAGATTAATCACATATGGTTTCTAAAATGGACTTATACTTCATATATCATACTGCTTAATATAATAAAACTAGTTTCTACTAAACAGGGACTTCCTGTAGGTCAGTGGTTGGCGATAAAGGCCAGTCGCACTTCGGTTGTGGGTTCGATTCCTACAGCCTTGTCCGAAGCGATGGGCTGTCGCCCGTCCTGCAGGTTGTCCCTTTTTCTAGAACTACGTTACTATAACATCCCATCAATAATATCGAAAATCTTCTATCCTTAAACAATACTAACTTATGTCCAACATAATCCAGTCTAATCTTTAGGCTTATACATAATACTGCAGTCCACTCTCATAATATAGTGACAACGATTACCAGAGATTTAATACTGTCGTTGATCCCCACATATCATAAGATATGTCTTGTTGGTCACATTCCAAACATTCAAAGTCCTTAATCGTGTATTCTCTTGAATAGCTTAGTGAAAACATGAGTGCAGTTAAAAGTTACCAAAATCCTCAAAATTCTATATACTCAAACCATGATATCACTTAGTCCTTATATCAATCATGAGCTCATGAACATTTCATTTTCTCGTCTTCATTATGCGCATATCATCTTATTTCCAAAAAATATCTCAATCACTTTGAATACCACATCAATAAATATTGCAATACTCAATGATACAACATTATTTTGGAATCCCATTACATAAACACTTAATCATTCCACCACATAGTTTTCATATTCAACATTTCCAATAGTGATCGCATGTGATTTCCCTTTGTCCTTTGCCTTCAGTGGTTGCTCATGTTGATCATCATTAACCCTTGGATTAGGGCAATTATTAGCATAATGCCCCATTTCCTTGCACTTGAAGCATTGAAGTGTTGGCGGTGCGTTCTCTGCAGTGTTTGCTTTATTCACATCATTAGAAACCCTTTTTCCATTACTTCGACACTCAGCTGCTCGATGACCTTCTTTTCCACACTTAAAACATTTTCTAGTCCCTTTAAGACAATCCCCACCATGCTTCTTTCCACACTTTGTGCATAAGGAAACATTCATCTTCTTTTCACCATTATTCTGAGATTTCTACTTGAACTCCATCTTTCGTTTCTTGTCAAAACCATGAGATGGATATGTAACACCAACTTCCATTTCTACCTTGATAGCACAACGCACAATTTCTTCATAGCTACTGAAGTCTCTTATAGCTAATGCCCTTCGAAGACTTGGTTTTAAGCCACTGAAAAATCGATCAACTTTAATTTCAGGTTGGATGATAATTCCAGAAGCATACCTTGAAAGTCTTGTAAAATTTTCTTCATAGGTACCAAAAGATTCATCGTCCCTTTGCTTCAGTTCAAGAAACTCTTTCTCCATCTTTGTTCGAAGAATACGAGGGAAGTACTTACTGAAAAACAAGTTCTTGAACTCGTCCCATTCCATGGACTCAATTACATCTCTTGGCCTCGTATTCTTGATAAGATTCCACCATTGATCAGCTTCACCTTCCAAACGATATACTGCTAAGATGACTTTATCATGTTCATAACATTAAAGAACTGAAAATATCTTTTCAGTAGTACTGATCCATTGTTCAGCAACTAATGGATCAGTAGACCCACTGAAAGAAGGTGGACGCTGCCTCATGAAGGATTCAACAGAATGTTGCTCCTTCCTTTGCTTGTTTGGAAGTCCTGCATGATTCATAGCTTGAGAAAGTTGTGTGAGCATGGCTACAAGATTTTGCATTCCGGCTCCCATATCGTTTGGTTTCTCAGGGGGACAATCATTGCATTGCCCATCACATTCCGCATTAACACGGTTCCTTCGGGTTCCAGCCATCGTCTAAAACCCCAAAAGAATAGTATGAGAGGCAAAAATCATGCTAGAAAAAACAACATAATAAAGGGGTAGTACCCTAAATATCTAACATCTTAGGTTAAATTCGAAGATCGTTAGCGCAATTCTAGGACTATAACCTATACGTATACTTAACCTTAGAGACATCCCTAGACATACCTTAGAAATATCTCTAGGGATCTCACTAACGTTTTCGCATCCTAGTTTCCAAAGGTTGACTAAACCTTTCCTCTGATACCAACTGTAGCGGTCTGGAATTACTTCCAGTGGACTATAATTGATACCTATCAGGGCACTCCATGGGCGGCTACACCCCCTGGGCGGGACACACCACCATCCCCAGTGGCATCCATTTCCTCATGAAGCCCTTGGGCGGAGAGCCATGCTTCGTCCAACGCTCACATGTGAGAGTTCCCAAGGATCAGATACATTCCTACCTCCTTTGCCTCTGATACCAACTGTAGAGACCCGTATCTTGACGTACATTGACATTACATTACTTTTGCGGAATACTTAGTACATAACAAAAACACACACACAAGGATCGTAATAGTTTAGTGTCTTTGGAAACTCGGAACGTAATCTTCTAATCGTGGTGAAAGATCTTCAATATCTCCCATAAAGACCTTCCCTTTTTTTGTACCTAAAACCTTTCATTATATCCTGGGGAAAAAAACATAAAAGGGTGAGCTCAAATGCTTATTAAGGGTAAACAAAATAAAATCAATCACATCACATTCATAAGAACATAACTCTTGGAAATCTTAACCTGCAAAAGAGATCATAATTTCATAACATGGGATAAATCATAGTAGTGAAATGTAATCCCAATAATCATAACTTAAAACATGAAACTTTGTGGCATACACACATAATCATAGAGAATCATTTCCTGTTAGTCAAGACTCATTGCCAAGACTATCTTAGTGGACAAAGTCCCTTTTTGAATCGAGTAGCCCTCGTTTCAGTCCTGTTTCACTGAATCGGTATAACCTACCATTTCAGCCATGTCTATCTCATGAGATATAAAATCTTTACCCAATGCATTGGAGGGAGATATAGGTCCCACCCATCTCATAATGATACCATTCTTATGTGTGCCACAAAATCTTAAAACATACATCATTGCATAACCCATGTAATAAAAATGGTAATCTTAAACATCGTGACATCATAAAACAATTCATATAAGATAAAGGAATTCATAAGAAATATTTCCATCACAACATAATCAAATCCATGTAATAATAGGGATAAAAACAGAACCCTTTTATTATCTTAGATGGAAAATAATTTTGATAAAATACTTGAACTTCATTCTTGAGGAAAATATCCTTTCTACTTCAGAAACATTTTTTCCTTTCATAACATGTCATACAACTTTACAATAAAATAAGTTGATTAAAAATAAACTTGAAAACTTGTAAAGGAAGCTTCTTGGAAATAATGTTTTAAAAATCCATTCATGCCTTATAAGTTAAAAAAACATTCTTCGTACTTTTGTCGGAAAAGTCAAAATGTACCTCGTACGAAAAACGACAAAAGATTCCTTTCATACATATTACTAAAAACTCACCGAAGGGTAAAAATTTATTAAAACAATTGTAGGTGGATGTAAATAATATTACATATTGATGAAACATGGATGTGGATGATAAAATACACCCCAGTAAATACTTACGAATAAACAATCTCGGATAAAAATGAGATTGTGATATTTCCCTTACCTTAGGTCCGACTTGCTTTGTAAGTGTCCGAACCTCCTGTATAATGATTTAAATCATGTTATTGACTTATTACAGAATCATATTCATTGTTAAGATATCATATATGGTTCAATTATGACATTATATTACCCGTTCTTTTGTAAATTCCATGTTAAAGAAGCGTTTTGGGTAAAATCGTTTCATTTATCGTAGGTGTTTTGACTTGTTGTTCTTGACATCATCATTACTTATATCATGATTTACTTACTTCCAGAATATAAAATATGATTTATATATCATATATATTCAGTATATATATATATATATAATAGGTAGATAAATAAAATGAAAAACACCGTTCATGGAGACGGTAGTCCGTACGTACGCATGAACGCTGTTTTCCTTTCCTTATTGTCTTGAAATGGAAGTAAGTAGATGACATACATATGTATATATATACATAAATCCAGTAGCTTTATAATGTCATATATTTCATTATTATTTCTTATATATACTTTATAATCATTCTTAAATGGTTAACATGGAGAATGAATCTCATCGCGTCGTGGAGACGGTATTCCGTACGTACGCACGAGCGATTATATCATTTCTATAAATATTGAATTGAATTGGAGTGGATTATACAATATATCAGAATCAATATGATGTTGTAATAACTTTGTATAGTTATTCTTTACACCATTATACCCATCCATGTAAGGTGGTGGTGGAAAATAGATTACACCACGGCGTGAAGACGGTATTCCGTACGTACGCACGCGCGGTGATTTCTTTTTCCGTAGGATGGATAGATGGTGAAATAGGGTTGTTTCATACTTATAATAACATATCCGTATATTAGTGATACTGATGTTATTACTTCATAATGAAACAACCTAAGAAGAAGAAGTGGAAGAAGAAATAAAGATGAAAGAATTGGTAACGGTAATTACCTCTTCTTTGAAGTGCCTCTTTGAGACCTCCTCTTAGGGCACTAAAATTGGTCTTTGAGGAAGACCAGAACCTCTAGGATGTTTCTAGGGAAGTGGAGAAGAGATTTTGGCAGGGGTTGGCCGAGCTTGAGTGCTCAAATTGGTGTGAGGAGGAGAGGGAGGAGGTGTCCTTTTATAAGGGAGGAGAGGGGCACCTTAGGAATATCTCAAAATATTATTTTATATTAAAGTCAAAATCGGTATATAATGGTTCCAAAGGGTCTTATTTCGAAGCTAAAGTGGGGATGGATCGAAATCCTATCAACCAATAAGATTTAGACAAGTTTAGGTTATTATTTTAACCTTATCAATTAGATTTAACTCTAAGTTAAATAATTTAACTTTTACCCTGTCTTTTTGTTTTCTTACATTATATGGTTAATAAACTTACTATAACAGGACAAACGAACCCCAAATTGTATATTATTAATACATATATCCGTATCTAAGTCATTTGGCCTAACCTTATATTTTTAGGAATAAAATAACAATTAATAATATAATATTTGATTTAAAAACTATTTTGTGTCAATTTTGACACTATTTGATATATGATTTTTGTTAAAGTAATAACAGAATTATATGTTCGAACCAAGTTGCTTAAAGCAACACTAATATATCATAGTAACCTAGAAAATTAGTGGAATTCATAAAAAGTCTTAAATTACATTTATTTTGGTATTTATATTATCAATTATGTCAATATTTCATTAATAAGATAATTACTGCATCATCTTTGTGTCATAAATAAATTAAATTATTTAAAGTCTAAAAATTACAAATAAAATACCATCATGTAGTAAATCTTTTTATCTTTCTAATGAATATTTATAGTCGAATTTATATTATGTATAACCCCATATTAAAAATGATTTACTTATTAAACTTTGATTTTAACTATTTTAACCCTTCTTTAAATAAATTAATAATAAATGTCCTAATCTAATCCAAGTGGGCCTAAATGGTCATATTATATTCATAAGGTTGTTTTTGGTCTAATTACACTTATACAATAGAATTAGGACATGTGTTATGGTAATAGTAATATCATATTTACCCTTAGTTACCCTATTTACTATTAACCGTGGTAAAAAAAGGTAAAAAGTTACTATTCACCAAAAATTATTTTTATCTCATTGAACCAAATTTTAGTCCTTTATATTAACCGTGTCGGTCGGATTTTCAAAATTCCATTCACAGAAGCGGTAAAATTATGTTTTATACAAAATTCAGTTTTTAACCTACCACTTAGTGGTTTCACTATTCATCAAAAATTGAAAGTTTTTAGAAAAAAGCAAAAATTTCATCCTAAGCTATATTTCATATTCCAAATTCAAAAATGAAGTCTATTTTACCAAATTCATAACATAGATGTTGCATTAGGTAATTTTATAATTAAATCCCGCTGTTAAAACAAATAGCGTGTTTTTAAGAAACAATATCTATCAAAAGATTGACACTTGTTTATGTCTGGTTTAAATGTGAAATTACATCCAATGACCAAAATTGTATTAAATTGTAAAAATATATTCTAAATATACTTTAAAACCACTCAAATTAATGATTTATCACTACTAATTATTTCGATTAAAAAAAGTTGTTTTTAATTATAATTTAGTAATTTTCACTATTCATCAGAATATGAAAGTTATCCGAAAAGTACCAAAATTTCACCTTAGGCTAAATTCGATACTCCGAATCCAAAAATGAAGTTCATTTTGAAATATAAGATTTACAGAATTTTAAAAAGTGGTTATTACTATTCATAACGACTAGTTTTAATAATATTTTAATAGCATATCGTTGTTTAGTGAAACTCGGTATTGCGTATTACACACGCTATCGAGGAAGGTCGCGATTGCGTGTAATGCAAGGCAAGTCAAGGATGAGTATTGTGCAAGCTCCTTTTGGTGTAGCGTACAACACAAGACATTAATAAAATTAAAAAGAATATTTTTTATAAAATCTTGGGCTGTTACATTCTACCCCCCTTAAAATGAATTTCGCCCTCGAAATTCTTCGGGGTTATAAATGGTTTACTATTCGAAAGTTTCTTTAATAGAAACCCACATCGTAAAAAGGAATATCAAAACTAATCTTTAAAAACAAAAGTATGAAACGTAACGGTTACCCAAAGAAACAAATCATTGGGTTTCCACATAGGTGAAAATATGGATATGGAAGAGAAATCTAACCATCATGTTCTGATGGAGAGTGGTAGAGAACATGGCTATGGAAAAGCCAATAATCACAAATCCATAGATTTGTGATGATATAAGGTACCATCTGATTCATCAGGTATAAGATCACTAGGACAACATTTTTGGTTTTCAAGATCATTTCCCTAAAGTTGAAAATTTGATTTAGAATAAATACTTACTTTATTTTGGTACAATCTCACTATTGTTCGTGCCTTGAACAATTTCCACTTCATCTCTTAAATAAATGAAGTTGAATTTGTTATTAGTGAAGTGTTAGCAGATCATGTGATAGAATGACGAGTCATTCCATCTGTCTCAAACAAAAGGTTAGTAAAAATTATATACATAAGTCGATCTATAGTGAGATTAATCACATATGGTTTCTAAAATGGACTTATACTTCATATATCATACTGCTTAATATAATAAAACTAGTTTCTACTAAACAGGGACTTCCTGTAGGTCAGTGGTAGGCGATAAAGGCCAGTCGCACTTCGGTTGTGGGTTCGATTCCTACAGCTTTGTCCGAAGCGATGGGCTGTCGCCCGTCCTGCAGGTTGTCCCTTTTTCTAGAACTACGTTACTATAACATCCCATCAATAATATCGAAAATCTTCTATCCTTAAACAATACTAACTTATGTCCAACATAATCCAGTCTAATCTTTAGGCTTATACATAATACTGCAGTCCACTCTCATAATATAGTGACAACGATTACCAGAGATTTAATACCGTCGTTGATCCCCACATATCATAAGATATGTCTTGTTGGTCACATTCCAAACATTCAAAGTCCTTAATCGTGTATTCTCTTGAATACCTTAGTGAAAACATGAGTGCAGTTAAAAGTTACCAAAATCCTCAAAATTCTATATACTCAAACCATGATATCACTTAGTCCTTATATCAATCATGAGCTCATGAACATTTCATTTTCTCGTCTTCATTATGCGCATATCATCTTATTTCCAAAAAATATCTCAATCACTTTGAATACCACATCAATAAATATTGCAATACTCAATGATACAACATTATTTTGGAATCCCATTACATAAACACTTAATCATTCCACCACATCGTTGTCATATTCAACATTGCCAATAGTGATCGCATGTGATTTCCCTTTGTCCTTTTCCTTCAGTGGTTGCTCATGTTGATCATCATTAACCCTTGGATTAGGGCAATTATTAGCATAATGCCCCATTTCCTTGCACTTTAAGCATTGAAGTGTTGGCGGTGCATTCTCTGCAGTGTTTTCTTTATTCACATCATTAGAAACCCTTTTTCCATTACTTCGACACTCAGCTGCTCGATGACCTTCTTTTCCACACTTAAAACATTTTCTAGTCCCTTTAAGACAATCTCCACCATGCTTCTTTCCACACTTTGTGCATAAGGAAACATTCATCTTCTTTTCACCATTATTCTGAGATTTCTCCTTGAACTCCATCTTTCGTTTCTTGTCAAAAGCATGAGATGGATATGTAACACCAACTTCCATTTCTACCTTGATAGCACAACGCACAATTTCTTCATAGCTACTGAAGTCTCTTATAGCTAATGCCCTTCGAAGACTTGGTTTTAAGCCACTGAAAAATCGATCAACTTTACTTTCAGGTTGGATGATAATTCCAGAAGCATACCTTGCAAGTCTTGTAAAAGTTTCTTCATAGGTTCCAACAGATTCATCGTCCCTTTGCTTCAGTTCAAGAAACTCTTTCTCCATCTTTTTTCGAAGAATACGAGGGAAGTACTTACTGAAAAACAAGTTCTTGAACTCGTCCCATTCCATGGACTCAATTACATCTCTTGGCCTCGTATTCTTGATAAGATTCCACCATTGATCAGCTTCACCTTCCAAACGATATACTGCTAAGATGACTTTATCATATTCAGAACATTGAAGAACTAAAAATATCTTTTCAGTAGTACTGATCCATTGTTCAGCAACTAATGGATCAGTAGACCCACTGAAAGAAGGTGGACGCTGCCTCATGAAGGATTCAACAGAATGTTGCTCCTTCCTTTGCTCGTTTGGAAGTCCTGCATGATTCATAGCTTGAGAAAGTTGTGTGAGCATGGCTACAAGATTTTGCATTCCGGCTCCCATATCGTTTGGTTTCTCAGGGGGACAATCATTGCATTGCCCATCACATTCCGTATTAACACGGTTCCTTCGGGTTCCAGCCATCGTCTAAAACCCCAAAAGAATAGTATGAGAGGCAAAAATCATGCTAGGGAAAACAACATAATAAAGGGGTAGTACCCTCAATATCTAACATCTTAGGTTAAATTCGAAGATCGTTAGCGCAATTCTAGGACTATAACCTATACGTATACTTAACCTTAGAGACATCCCTAGACATACCTTAGAAATATCTCTAGGGATCTCACTAACGTTTTCGCATCCTAGTTTCCAAAGGTTGACTAAACCTTTCCTCTGATACCAACTGTAGCGGTCTGGAATTACTTCCAGTGGACTATAATTGATACCTATCAGGGCACTCCATGGGCGGCTACACCCCCTGGGCGGGACACACCACCATCCCCAGTGGCAGCCATTTCCTCATGAAGCCCTTGGGCGGAGAGCCATGCTTCGTCCAACGCTCACATGTGAGAGTTCCCAAGGATCGGATACATTCCTACCTCCTTTGCCTCTGATACCAATTTTAGAGACCCGTATCTTGACGTACAATGACATTACATTACTTTTGCGGAATACTTAGTACATAACAAAAACACACACACAAGGATCGTAATAGTTTAGTGTCTTTGGAAACTCGGAACGTAATCTTCTAATCGTGGTGAAAGATCTTCAATATCTCCCATAAAGACCTTCCCTTTTTTTTACCTAAAACCTTTCTTTATATCCTGGGGAAAAAAACATAAAAGGTTGAGCTCAAATTCTCAGTAAGGGTAAACAAAAGAAAATCAATCACATCAGATTCATAAGAACATAACTCTTGGAAATCTTAACCTGCAAAAGAGAGCATAATTTCATAACATGGGATAAATCATAGTAGTGAAATGTAATCCCAATAATCATAACTTAAAACATGAAACTTTGTGGCATACACACATAATCATAGAGAATCATTTCCTGTTAGTCAAGACTCATTGCCAAGACTATCTTAGTGGACAAAGTCCCTTTCTGAATCGAGTAGCCCTCGTTTCAGTCCTGTTTCACTGAACCGGTATAACCTACCATTTCAGCCATGTCTATCTCATGAGATATAAAATCTTTACCCAATGCATTGGAGGGAGATATAGGTCCCACCCATCTCATAATGATACCATTCTTATGTGTGCCACAAAATCTTAAAACATACATCATTGCATAACCCATGTAATAAAAATGGTAATCTTAAACATCGTGACATCATAAAACAATTCATATAAGATAAAGGAATTCATAAGAAATATTTCCATCACAACATAATCAAATCCATTTAATAATAGGGATAAAAACAGAACCCTTTTATTATCTTAGATGGAAAATAATTTTGATAAAATACTTGAACTTCATTCTTGAGGAAAATATCCTTTCTACTTCAGAAACATTTTTTCCTTTCATAACATGTCATACAACGTTACAATAAAAGAAGTTGATTAAAAATAAACTTGAAAACTTGTAAAGGAAGCTTCTTGGAAATAATGTTTTAAAAATCCATTCATGCCGTATAAGTTAAAAAAACATTCTTCGTACTTTTGTCGGAAAAGTCAAAATGTACCTCGTACGAAAAACGACAAAAGATTCCTTTCATACATATTACTAAAAACTCACCGAAGGGTAAAAATGGATTAAAACAATTTTAGGTGGATGGAAATAATATTACATATTGATGAAACATGGATGTGGATGATAAAATACACCCCAGTAAATACTTACGAATAAACAATCTCGGATAAAAATGAGATTGTGATATTTCCCTTACCTTAGGTCCGACTTGCTTTGTAAGTGTCCGAACCTCCTGTATAATGATTTAAATCATGTTATTGACTTATTACAGAATCATATTCATTGTTATGATATCATATATGGTTCACTTATGACATTATATTACCCGTTCTTTTGTAAATTCCATGTTAAAGAAGCGTTTTGGGTAAAATCGTTTCATTTATCGTAGGTGTTTTGACTTGTTGTTCTTGACATCATCATTACTTATATCATGATTTACTTACTTCCAGAATATAAAATATGATTTATATATCATATATATTCAGTATATATATATATATAATAGGTAGATAAATAAAATGAAAAACACCGTTCATGGAGACGGTAGTCCGTACGTACGCATGAACGCTGTTTTCCTTTCCTTATTGTCTTGAAATGGAAGTAAGTAGATGACATACATATGTATATATATACATAAATCCAGTAGCTTTATAATGTCATATATTTCATTATTATTTCTTATATATACTTTATAATCATTCTTAAATGGTTAACATGGAGAATGAATCTCATCGCGTCGTGGAGACGGTATTCCGTACGTACACACGAGCGATGATATCATTTCTATAAATATTGAATTGAATTGGAGTGGATTATACAATATATCAGAATCAATATGATGTTGTAATAACTTTGTATAGTTATTCTTTACACCATTATACCCATCCATGCAAGGTGGTGGTGGAAAATAGATTACACCACGACGTGGAGACGGTATTCCGTACGTACGCACGCGCGGTGATTTCTTTTTCCGTAGGATGGATAGATGGTGAAATAGGGCTGTTTCATACTTATAATAACATATCCGTATATGAGTGATACTGATGTTATTACTTCATAATGAAACAACCTAAGAAGAAGAAGTGGAAGAAGAAATAAAGATGAAAGAATTGGTAACGGTAATTACCTCTTCTTTGAAGTGCCTCTTTGAGACCTCCTCTTAGGGCACTAAAATTGGTCTTTGAGGAAGACCAGAACCTCTAGGATGTTGCTAGGGAAGTGGAGAAGAGATTTTGGTAGGGGTTGGCCGAGCTTGAGTGCTCAAATTGGTGTGAGGAGGAGAGGGAGAAGGTGTCCTTTTATAAGGGAGGAGAGGGGCACCTTAGGAATATCTCAAAATATTATTTTATATTAAAGTCAAAATCGGTTTATAATGGTTCCAAAGGGTCTTATTTCGAATCTAAAGTGGGGATGGATCGAAATCCTATCAACCAATAAGATTTAGACAAGTTTAGGTTATTATTTTAACCTTATCAATTAGATTTAACTCTAAGTTAAATAATTTAACTTTTACCCTGTCTTTTTGTTTTCTTACATTATGTTGTTAATAAACTTACTATAACATGCCAAACGAACCCCAAATTGTATATTATTAATACATATATCCTTATCTAAGTCATTTTGCCGAACCTTAGATTTTTAGGAATAAAATAACAATTAATAATATAATATTTGATTTAAAAACTATTTTGTGTCAATTTTGACACTATTTGATATATGATTTTTGTGAAAGTCATAACAGAATTATATGTTCGAACCAAGTTAATTAAATCAACACTAATATATCATAGTAACCTAGAAAATTAGTGGTATTCATAAAAAGTCTTAAATTACATTTATTTTGGTATTTATATTATCAATTATGTCAATATTTCATTAATAAGATAATTACTGCATCATCTTTGTGTCATAAATAAATTAAATTATTTAAATTCTAAAAATTACAAATAAAATACCATCATGTAGGAAATATTTTTAGCTTTCTAATGAATATTTATAGTAGAATTTATATTATGTATAACCCCATATTAAAAATGATTTACTTATTAAACTTTGATTTTAACTATTTTAACCCTTCTTTAAATAAATTAATAATAAATGTCCTAATCTAATCCAAGTGGGCCTAAATGGTCATATTATATTCATAAGGTTGTTTTTGGTCGAATTACACTTATCCAATAGAATTAGGACATGTGTTAGGGTAATAGTAATATCATATTTACCCTTAGTTACCCTATTTACTATTAACCGTGGTAAAAAAAGGTAAAAGGTTACTATTCACCAAAAATTATTTTTATCTCATTGAACCACATTTTAGTCCTTGATATTAACCGTGTCTGTCGGATTTTCGAAATTCCATTCACAGAAGCGGTAAAATTAAGTTTTATGCAAAATTCAGTTTTTAACCTACCACTTAGTGGTTTCACTATTCATCAAAAATTGAAAGTTTTCAGAAAAAAGCAAAAATTTCATCCTAAGCTATATTTCATATTCCAAATTCAAAAATGAAGTCTATTTTACCAAATTCATAACATAGATGTTGCATTAAGTAATTTTATAATTAAATCCCGCTGTTAAAACAAATAGCGTGTTTTTAAGAAACAATATCTATCAAAAGATTGACACTTGTTTATGTCTGGTTTAAATGTGAAATTACATCCAATGACCAACATTGTATTAAATTGTAAAAATATATTCTAAATATACTTTAAAACCACTCAAATTAATGATTTATCACTACTAATTATTTCGATTAAAAAAAGTTGTTTTTAATTATAATTTAGTAATTTTCACTATTCATCAGAATATGAAAGTTATCCGAAAAGTACCAAAATTTCACCTTAGGCTAAATTCGATACTCCGAATCCAAAAATGAAGTTCATTTTGAAATATAAGATTTACAGAATTTTAAAAAGTGGTTATTACTATTCATAACGGCTAGTTTTAATAATATTTTAATAGCATATCGTTGTTTAGTGAAACTCGGTATTGCGTATTACACACGCTATCGAGGAAGGTCACGATTGCGTGTAATGCAAGGCAAGTCAAGGATGCGTGTTGTGCAAGCTCCTTTTGGTGTAGCGTACAACACAAGACATTAATAAAATTAAAAAGAATATTTTTTATAAAATCTTGGGCTGTTACATTCATCTTTGGAAGACCCTCCAGTTGATCAACCCCTAAAACTCCTTATTGTGTTTTGGAAGTTGATCCCTCCTCTATTTTTATGGTCAAGCGGATCCTCTCAAAGAAGAAGGGTGGGTGCGGTGTTAGAAAGGAGTTATTGATAGTGCAGTTTCCACCTTTATTCTTGAAGGTGTTAGATTTTAGTTTGAACTATTTTTCCAATGTGGTGAGGCATGCCGTTATTATTGAAACTGTGTTGAGTTAGAGTTCTTAAGGATGACAATATTACTCTAGTATCTAGAAGCAGTGAAGGCAGTTCCATTAAAGAAGTAGTGAATCATCTTGGAGTTGATGGTGTTTGTTGTGGGAATAGTTTGTTTTTTGTGGCTTGGTTTAATGTACCATTTTCCACTTAGTGTTTCATTAGTTGTAATCGTTAGGTTTGGTGGTGTTTTTTGGGGTCATAATTCATCCATTATAAATAGAGGTGTGATCTATGGTATTTTGTTTACATTCTTTATCATTCAAGGTGACTGATGGTGATGCGTGTGCTTCTTCAAAGTCCTTGTTTGGTTAATATTCCATGTTTCTGTGAGAGAGTCTCTTGGGAATGTTTTTTTCTTTTGTTCCTTCCTAGAATGTTGTGTGGTCACCTATGAAACCAAATAATGTATTCTGATTAGAGTTTTTTATCTTTTAGCTACGAGTCAATACATGCTTCAAACATCAGGTCTCTAACCATTGGCCCCAATGTGACGCTCTCAGGCAATTAAGAATCATGTGGGTGTGAGGGAATTTTTTTCCTATTTTTCAATATCATTGGATAGGGGGGGGGGGTAATTCAATATTTTCTATTGTAACTCCTTTGTTTTGGAAAGGTCCCTTTTTGTGGAAAGTATCATGAAGGTGTCATTATTTGTTGCAACCCATGTGGGAGAAAGAGTTCCTCCTTGGATATACGGAGGCATGGTTGTCTCGTATTCTTGAACTTCGGTGTTTTTACATTTTTTTATTCAAATATCCATATGGTTGTCCTCGTGTTTTCAGTCTTGTAAATTAGTTTTGGTTTTGGTTGTGCTCATCTAGAGACTATTGCATCCCATGGGTATGGTAAATTACATAGTGCTGTCCATTTATTTTGGAGTTTCTTTCATCGAGCCCCTTGTGGTGGGGATATAGTCTATGTTGGAATTTACTAAGTTTATCCATTTCTTTTTCCCATGATAGTTTTCACTGGTTGGTTATACTCATTGGTTCTTATTGTGGGGAGACCTACCTTGGGTCTCACTGAAATTTCTCCTCAATTAAAGTAGTGCCAGTTATCTTCTAAGGGTGGGGAGTCCATCCAAGCCTCCCCATATTGGTAATCTAGCTTAGTATCTATTTATAGCTTGGATGTGGGTAGTATCATTTGTAGCTATCAAATTATGAGTTCCCTTATAGAGAAAACATTTGGGTTTCAGTGCACCCAATGGTTTGTTGAAGCATGGTTGTGGAAGTATTTCTCAAGAAGTGGTTTAAGTTATTTTTTTTTGTTTCTAGTAAATTGTATGAATTTCAGTTGATCATTTCTTTAGTGCTCTTTGTTTTAGAGGTTGGATTATCTGGATATGAGGATTACTTTCATTTGACCTTTCAACTAGAGGTGTTAGGGATTTCTCGGGGTAGATGGAATGTAGTGGGAAGTCCATTTTGGCCTCCCAAGTTAAATCTTATGAATCATTATTTCTAGTTGTCGTATTCTTACTTTCTTTTAATTTTTTGTTTTTTGAGAATCCCATTTAGTTGTGATGGATTATCAGTTTTTGTTTTTCATTATACCCTATAATTCAATTCTAGGGGTGGAAATTTTTCCTAGTGGAGAGAATTGTTACAACCGAGTTTTTGTTTTTGTCCATTCTTCCAGTTCAAATTTGGATCTTAGTTTTTCCGTTGAGTTCAGGGTGTGAAGGGTTTGATTTTTTGAGATGAAATTTTGTTTTTATTTTGTTCTGGGGTTATTCATTAGTTTTATCTATGATGTTCTGGTTATAAATGAAAGGTTTTGGTTTGAAAACAAGAAACATATGGTTGGAACATGGTTTGTAAAACCATGCACCCATCTCCCAGTAACCGTGCACTAGGTGATTGTTTTTGGGAAGTAGCTAGTGCATGACTTGAACATGGTAATTCAGGTCATGTGGGATAACCATGTGGTAGGTTCATATTGGACATAGAGGGGCTCAAAATTTCTATAGAGATTGGAAAGAAATGCTGTCAAACCATGCGCGATGTCCATCTCATTAAAATTTTGAAAACGACTTTCATGTCCTCTTGATTTTTTACACAAAATCCACCCCTCTCTCGGCTGTTCTTGATTTTCATCCCAGAAACCCCTCATATCTCCCTTATCTATGTTTTATCTCCTCTTATGTGGTTGATTTGTCATAGAAACTCCAAGAAATCATCAATTACCACCTCCTTCAGTTTCTTCAATATTTTGCGTTTTCCCCCTTTCTCATTGTCTTCTTCTTTTCTAGTGGGTAATTAGAACTCGAGAGGGGTTTTTATTCTGTTTTTTGTGATATATTAATGGTTTTTGTCAATATTTCTTTTCTAGGGTATTATGGTGTTGTATTTGTGGTTTCATACTAATTTTTAGAAGTTTTTTACAATTGAGTTTGGTGGTTATAGGCCCTATCATTTTGGATGATTTTAATGTAGTTTCTTGGTTAATTATATGTTCTTTGTGATTTAATTATGTGTTTTGAAAAAATAATTGGAAGGGTTTGACATGATTATGGGATAGAAATGGATTTTTATAAATGGAAATTGTTATGTTTTTATGTGTTCCTTCTGATGATGCTCCGTAAAAGTGTTTTATGATTTGTATGAAGGGTGAGAAATGTGTTTTTGAAAGAACTAGAGGTTTGAATGTATTTAATAAATTATTTTCAAAATAAATGGATTATTCTGGATCATTGGATTTTTTATGAACCATTGAATGTGATATTTAAATTGTGTAAATGATGTGAGGCATGTGTTAAAACGAAATTGGGTTATTTATTGATCTAAAAAGGGGGATTAGACCATGGAAATATTTAAATTTGTTATGTTCTATTCTTAAAACATTGTTAAATGGGTTTCATGTATTGTGAAAGTAGTTTGAAAAGTATTTTTAAAAGGGATTGGTGTGTTAAAAATGTAAAGTGGTTTATTGATGATAAATGGTGATTTCTAGTTGTATTTATAATTCTTGGATTGTTTATGTGAAATGGGTGTTTTGTGTAACATGTAAAATGAGGAAATGAGAACAAGGGAATCCTAGGTATCTTGGTGGGCTAACTAAATCTTGTTCTCTAGTGATACAGATGTGGAAAGTCTCAATTTTATCTAGTGGATTGACACTTATTGATATAGAAGTGGAAAGTCTAGGTTTCACTTAACTTGATTGATGATTACTACAATAACTAAACATGTAAAATTATTTGAGATTACTAGGCCCATGTTATGTCCCCTCATAGTGTCTCATGATTGAGAACACTGATGGTTGTGGTTACCACACCATGTTTCACTAAGGTATGATGTTCCATTGTTTCACTTGAGCTACATTACCCCTAAGTATTTACCTATGGTGCTCTCTTGAGACTTATGTGATGTAGTTCCATCTATCAGCATATGGTGGAACATTATATCATTTCATTTTTATGAATGTTTATCTTGGTAAAGGTTTCCTTTTTAAATTTTACATTTAAAAGTGTTTCACAGAAAAAGGTTTTTGAAACACCCTAACCCTAAAAGACCATAGATGATGCATTATTTTAATACATTGGAATGATTACAAGGAATAAAATCCTGAATGACTAATCAATTTATATGTATTAGAAAATATATTACACAGAATAACATTATATTACATTTCATAACCTAAAATAAAATATATATAATTCATTGAGAAAACCATTATTCCCCTAGATTAATCCAACATATCAATCATAATACACATCATGGCATCACGAGAAAATAAAAAATATGAGTGGGGTGAGATCAGATGATTAGTAAGAGTAAATAAAATAGATAAAATATTAATAAATAATGAAAAACATTTATGTAATGTTTAAAATAGAAACAAAATATTTTTAAACAAAAACAAGAACATAATATAGAAATAATAAATAAAAATAATTCTATTTAAACAATCACATGGATATTATACTATTGGAATAATCACATGTAATAACAAATATCATAATGAAAAAATGAATATTTCCATATGTTTTCACTATCAAGATATATCGAAAATATAACTATCATCTATCCTTATGAAAGTTTATGTATGTCGGTAGAAACTAATCTAATCTGTGTCACGATCTATCCTCCCAATAATGTAAAACTGATTGGAAAACAAACACGAAGGGTTTGTCACCAGCTAATTTTATCTTGTGAGACCTACTTATGCATCAAGTGGTTATAGTGGGCCCTTCCTACCACTTATTAAGTCTTGTAAATTCCTCATATGAAAAGGTTGAAACCTAAACCACATTAACATTTATATTAAAACAAGCAAACAAAGTGGTAATAAAATAACGACAAAACATGTTTGATATAAAAATAGCACCTCCACAGTCTAATATATCATAAACCATTTAATAAAATATGGTATATGTTATAAACAATAAACCTCAATGATGAATAAAATACAACAAATGATATGGACAAAGATGAAAATAATCTTTTAAAAACTATTAAAAGTTCATTAAAATAGCATTTTTATTTGAAAATACTTATTCAAAAGCCACACATTTATAAAACAAGACATTTAAAAATATAATTTTGATTCAAAGTGTCCCATATCACTTTGAAACATTTAATATGAATTCAAAAATCTATATTATAGAAATTCATTTCATTATAAATAAATCCATAAAACCCATTTTGAAAACATAAACATAAATGAGAAAGATTTAGAGGAATAAATAATTGAAACATTTAAAAAATATTTCTTAGTTAAATATTACATTACATAATAACTTTAAAAGATTAATTTTTATTTTTTTAGAAACATTTAAATAGATGATAAATATGTCCCAATAAATACTTATGAAGAAACAATCTTAGATAACAGTGAGATTGTGAAATTAACCCTTACCTTGTGATTCCTTTTGGGTAATCTTTTTTTATCCTCTGTTATAATGGTTTGAAAATTGTTACTAGATTTTTATAGAATCATAATCATTTTTTTAATATTTTTTATCATCTCTTTGTAATATCTTATTACATGTTTTTTTTAAAATCATTCATTACTTCACTATTTCGGGTGTTAATTGCCTAGTTTTCTCAAGTATGTTTTGACTAGTTATTTTCTTCTTCTATTACTTGGATCGTTATTTAATAATTTTCAGAATGTAAACCATGATTTAATTATCTTATATAATATTTACATATGTATTTAGAATAATCTATAAATTTTTGAGATAAGAAATAAAATGCATTGTTCATGAAGATGATAGGTTGTACGTACACATTAACGCTACATTCATTTATTTGTCATATTAAAATATTGAAAAGTGAATGATACAAATGTATATAATAATTAAATTATAATTTCTATATCATATATGTTACACGTGTCTATTAAAATTATCCTTAATACATTTCATGTATAGAGTGAACAAATTCAAATCGCTTAGAGGGGGCAGTAGTCCACACTTCCCCAAATGATGTTATTGTATATCAAAAATATGGAAAGCATGAAGGTATGTATAATATAAATTTTAAATAATATTAAAGAAGTTATAATTTACATATTATAATATTACTTAACCAAAAAACAGTTTTAATACCATCCATTAAGGCGGTAATGGAAAAATATCAAAAACAGTATTCTGAGAGTTGATTAATCGGCATAACTTGGACAACACTTTCGTTTCTTTGAATAAGAGGAGGTAAGAATTGAAATGGATATGATATATTACATTAGAAACATGAAAATATTATAAATAAATTATTCTCAAGTTATCATGAATTTATGTATGAAGGAGGTCCAAAGAAAGTATAAAAAAAAGAAATTATGAGAGGTACTTCGAAAAAATTACCTCTTATATATCACCTTCTTAAAGGATCCTTGAGGAGCATGGATTTGGTATTTTGGTGGTACCCAAAGCACTTGGACATGGAGATAGTGTTTAGGAGAGGTTGGGGTAGATATTTTAGAATATAAATGGTTTTTTTGGTTGAAATGAGGAGGTGAGTGGTGGTATTTATACATGAGGAGAGGTGGATTCAAGTGATTAAATTATTGATTATTTTATATTTAAAGATAACCATATTGAGGTGGAATTAATTTTGAAGAATTATAATTTAAATTAATTTTTGGTAGGATGTTTAGGGTCTATAAACACATCAAAAACCATTAAATGATTAAATTTTTAGGTATGTTATGCTTTTAATTTTTATCTTTAACCCTTGTCATAATTGTACCCAAACAATGGTAAATAATTTTTTTAACATGGTATATTTTTTTATGTAAAAATGAAATCAACCTTATAAAATAATTGTTAAATTTTTATTCAAAATATTTAATCCATTTCCCCTAATTAGGGTCACAGAATTTGGAAAATTGGATTTAAAATTAATTCCGTAGACAAAACAAAAAGCGGGATTTTTAAAGTGGAATTTCAAAAGTTTGAAATATTTTTTATCTAATTTCAATTTGAAATTGATTCCAAGTACCCATATTGGTTTTATATATAAAAAAATAATATAATTATTATTTAAAATCAATTAAAAGGATAATCTATCAATATAAATAAATGAGACGAAAAAGCAATTTTGATTTAAAATGTAGTATTTTCACGATTCTCTAAAATACCAAATTTAGTTTGAAAATACAAAAAATTAATCCAATGTAAATTTTTATTTCCCTCATCCAAATAAGAAAAATATTTTTTCAAATAGAACTTATAAATGTTTCATAAAAATGTTTTAAAATGTCTGCTTCATCAAAAGGTGAAAAACAACATTTTTTAATACTTGTTTTATTGGATTTTTTTGTATAACATATCTAAAAAACACAAAAAATGAATGTTAATAATTATATTTTATATAATGTGGTTAATAATATTCACTCATGATATTTTAATGGCTAGGTTATAATATATCTCAGTGCATTTGAACTTGGTGTTGCATGCAACAGAAGATATTAAATATATTTTTTGTTAATAAATATGTACCGTATAATCAAGGGGTGTTACATTATCCTCTCCTAAAAAAAAATTGAATCCTTGAAATTTGAAATTGAAATTAATAAATCAATGGTTGATACATTAAAATTCCATTATGGGAACCCCACATCTATAATAGGTTTAATAAAACTTCCTCTTAATAAGAACTAAAGGGAAATGAAAAGGTTACCATAAAATTAGGCTTTAGAATAGAGAAACGAAAGATAGTGGGAAGTGAAAACCAGGAAATATAAGAGATATAAAATGATCATGTTATGATGTAGAGTGATAGAGAAAATGGTCATCATAAATTCTCCCATCATAAAACCATAAATTAGTGATGGGTTAAAAGGCTATTGATTTCTTGTTATGAAACGAAATTGGATAACTTTTTTGTTTCAATTTTTTTTGGTAGAGGAATTTACTTACTACAAAAACAAAGAATATAATAAAATATACATACTTGAAAAGTTAAGTTTCAACCACAAAAAACTCATATTTCACTCCAAAATATAATAAAATTCAAAAATATTCTATTTATCTTAGATGTATAGGGTTAAAAAATGATTTTATAGTTCATCCGACATACCATTTAAAAAATAAAACTATGTTACAAAAACCAGAACATCACGTAGGCTAGTGCTATGTGATTCACCCTTGTAAACCTTAGGTTTTAGTTAAAAGTCACATGACCTTTCTGTAGGTGATGTTTTGTCTCTTGAATTGTAGGTTGTTCTTTTCTTACAACTATATATTATTATAACATTCAATAATTAATCTAATGAAATGTTTTAGACTTAAACAATAATATCCAATGTTTAAATTCATCCATTCCAACCTTAAGACTCATCAAAATACATATTTCCAAATTCATAGTTCAAAAATTTATATGGAAGTTCACTAAATTTCTAAAGTCAAATTAATATCATATTTCCCCCAAATAACAAAATGTAGAATTTTTTGTCACATACCAAAAATATGAATACCTTGATCACTACAATACCCTAATGATAATATGTATGCTTTAAAATTCATAAAAAAGAATAAATTTAGTAAAATATTTATAGATATCATAATTCTTATAAATTAAATAATAATAACATAATTATTGAATCCAAAAAAATACATTAATTATTCCAATTTGACTATAGTAATTGCATAAGCTTGACCTTGATCCCTTTTATTTTTATCAGATATATTTCCTTAATGCTTATGAAATTTAATTGCATAGCGCCCCATTTCACTATAGTTGAAACACTGAATATAATTAATTTCATTCTTACTATTACATTCATTTTCCTAGAGACCCTTTTCTCATACATATAACAAACTCCCAATCATCTGAAGCACTTCCTAGGGTGATTTTTTCCACAATTTTCACATGTGGGAATATCCTTATTTCCCTTATTCCCTTTATCCATATTTTACTACAAAAAAATCTTCTTTTATTTATTTCCAATAAATTAAAAATACATAAAAAATTCCTTCAATGTCTAGATAGATCATGAGATTGTATCTTTATATGATGATATTTTTTTGGGAGACCAAAGCCTTTCGAAGAAATGGATTTAATCCATTAAATAAACGATCAATATTACACCCTATTTTATATATTTATTCTATTGAATGCCTTGATATCATTGTAATTTAGCATCATACTTCACAAAATTCTCATCCTTCTTCCTCCATAGGCTAAGAAACACCCTCCACATACTTTCTCTATATTTGCGAGGGAAATATTTTTCGAAGAAAACTTCTTCCAAATCATTCCATTCAATAATTAAAATTTCTTCATCCTATTTCATGTTTTTAATAAATGATCATGATTTATTGACATCTCTCAAGAGATGATAAAATTCCATGTCAAATTTCTCCCTTTTGTCACTTCCCAAAGTAAGAAATATGTTCCATAAAGAACATATTCATTGTTCATATATAAATGGATTAGTAGTTCCATTGAATGTTGGGGGTTGTTGTCTCATGAATTTTTCTAACAATGTTCCTCCAAATTTTTCATTAGGATGCTCTATACAGGTAAGGTTATTAATCATAGTTTGAGTCATCTATCCTATTATTATTATAAGTTGTTTATCCCCAGTAGTATAACTAGCCCCACTATCTTTATTTTTCATAAGACGGAAATCCCTATATGAATTACGTGCATTGGTACAGTTTCCATTACTTCAACTAGGAGACATTTCTAAAAAATGGAATACACTAGATTAGATCATATCATTATGTATAATCTCTAGACTAGTAAAATTCATAACATAAATTGAAAAATTTATGGTTATCTAGTCTCAGAACCATAAACATGTTTTCTTGAAAATATTTTTATATAATTATCTTCAATTTTTATCATAGGGTTATGTTACTGAATATATGGGTTTCTATGATTAATTTACAAGGTTGTTACTAAAATTCCTCTAATAATAATAGTAACACCCAACCTCAGAAGCCCAGAGCTGGTGCATTATTTTAATACATTGGCATAATTATAAGGAATAAAATCCTGAAGTACTGATGAATTTAATAGTCTTGGAAAATAGATTACTTACATGAACATTACATTAAATTTCATAACATAAAATACTAAAAATTTAATGCTTTGATAATGCAATTATTCTACTATATTAACCCTACATATCAATCATAATAGACATATTGACATCCTTGGAAAATTAGACTTAATATTAATTTTATTATTTTAATAAAACCACCTTCCCATAGTGGAACCACATAAAACATCATACATTATAAGTGGAAGAAATTAAAAAATAAAAAATAAGATCAAATTCTATCAGTATCCTGTAAATCACGTTCACTGCCCGAATAACTGTGCAATACGTCGAGTCAACTGCGCCTTCCACGTCATCTCCACCATCATCACATCATCTTAGTCGTCTTCTCATCATATTTGTTCATTCCAAACATCATCGTCACTACCGGTTCCAACATTCATTTTAAACCAGATTCAAAACATCTCCAAGAATCAATGCTTGTCATCACCAATGAACATCCGAGAACATCACCATCATCGCTGGGAAACCAAACCAGCAGACGTCAAAAAATCACCAAAAAAAATAAAAAACCCAAAAGATGGAATGGGAACCATCGTTGGGGAAGAAGCACCTGATCCAAATAGATGAATCAATTGAAAGTAGGAAAAAAGCTTCGCCATCAGAACCCTAAAGTAAGGACCAAAACCTACTCTGATCACGCCTCCGGGTACACCATTGAGAGCTGAACCAGCACATCCCTAAACCTCATAGTAAACTACAACACCACACCGACTAGGGTGAGAGGAATAACATGAGGCAATAGTGGATATTAAATCAATAAATGGTCTAAAAACCGATCTACCACATTCACAAGGCAACACATCCTTCCTTCAAATCAAACACCAAGAGAAACTGGAACCAATGAGTGCTAGCCATTCCATCATATTGAGCCTCCTCACCATACCAATATGGAATAAGAACCCTCACACTAGACCATATATGGAGTCTAGAATGAAGGGAAGGATGAGAAGAGTATAGGAGATGCGCTAAGGTAGGGAATACGATGATTGATGTCCCAAAAACTAGAAAGGAAGACAAAAACCAGAATGGGATAAAATAGGAAACAACAGAGACGAGTGCTAGTAGAGCTATAAAGTAAGATGAGTATGAGAGGGGGAGAATAATGTCGGGTGTCTGCACTATGATAATATATCATCAAGATAGATACTATCTATCCTCGTGACAGTTTATGTTTGTGGGTATAAACCTGTCTGATCTATGTCATGATCAGTCCTCCTCACAATGTTAATATGATTGGAAAACAAATATGAAGTATTTTTTGCCAACTAATTTCACCTCATGAGACCTATAGATGCATCAAGGGGATATAGAGGGCCACACCCATAACTTACTAAGTCCAATAAATTCCTCATATGAAAAGGGAGAACCATAAACAACATAAACATTCATATTAAAACTATCATAATAAATGTTAATAAATTAACCATAAAAAATGAATGGTATCAAAATAGCACAACCACAGTCAAATATATAATAAACCATTTAATAATATATTTTATATTTTATAAAAAATAAACCTCAATTATGAATAAAATCCCACAAATGATGTTTATATAGATGAAAATAATATTTTAAAAAACATTAAAATTTCTTGAGAAAAAAACCTTTTTATTTGAAATAATTTAATAAAATGCCACACATTTATAAATGAAGAAATTTGAAAATATATTTTTGAATCAAATTTTCCCATAGAACTTTTTAATATTTTATATGAATATAAAAATTTACATTTAAAAATACTTATTTCCTTATAAATAAATCTATAAAACCCATTTTGAAAACATGGACATGAATTAGAATGATTTAGAGGAATAAATATTAGACACATTTAAAATGATTTCTTAGTTAAATATTCTCATACATAAGACCTTTAAAATATTTCATTTGAGAATATTTTTTAGAAACATGTACATGGATGATAGATATGTTCCAATAAATACTTAGAAATAAACAATCTCAGATAATAATGAGATTGCGAAATTAACACTTACCTTGCTATTATTTTTGGACGATCATCCTTTAACATCATACATAATTGTTTGATGAGAGTTACTAGATTATTATAGAACCATAATAATGTTTATAATATTTTATATCATCTCTTTATAATATCTTATTTTCTGTTTGTTAACAATCTTTCATTATTTTCCTATTTATGGTGTTGATGGCCAAGTTTTCTCAAGTATGTTTTGACTTGTTATTTTCTTCTTTTATTACATTGATCAGGATTTAATCATCTCCAGAACATAAAAAACCAATTATCTTAAATATTGAGTACATATATATTTATAATAATTTACAAAGTTGGGATAATAAATGAAATGCATCGTTCATGGAAGTGGTAGGCCGTACATACGCATGAATGCTACTTTCATTTCATTATTGTTTTAAAATTTTAATAGTGAATGAAAAATATGTGTATTATAATTACATTGTTATATATATTTCATATATTTTAAATATTTATATTAAAATTATCCTTAATATCTTCTATGTATAGCATGAACGAATCTCATAGCTTTGAGGGGGCGGTAGTCCACACTTCCACAAACTATGTTATCGTATATCCACAATACGGAATGCATGGAGGTATGTTTAATATAAAATATATAAAATATGAAATAGATTATAATGTATACACTATAATATTATTTATCCATAAAAATATTTTTACGACCAGATGTTAAGGATGTGATGGAAAAAGAACAAAAACTGCATTCACGAAGTTGATTAACCGGTATTACTTGGACACTAATTTTGTTTCTTTGAATTAGAGGAGGTGAAAATGAAATGGATTTGAGATATTATATTAGAAAAACAAAACATCATTATATAAATTATTATATATTTATCATGCACTGTGGGATTAAGTAGGTGAGGAAAAATTAGAAAAAGAAAAGTAATTAAGAGAGGTACTTTGAGAAAATTATGTCTTGAATATCACCTACTTGAAAGACCTTTTAGGAACTTCTATTTGGTATCTTGGTAATAAAAGAAGAATATGTATAGTGAGAAGGAGAGTTTTTGGAAGATAATTTAGGAGGTATAATGATTTTTGGGTCGAAAAGGGCAGACGAGGTTTAGTATTTATACTTGTGGAGAGGTGAGTTCAAGTGATTAAATTATTAATTATTTTATATTTAAATCTAACCACATTGAGGTGGTATTAATTTAAATGAATTATAATTTAAATTAATGTTTTTTGGATACTTATATTCAAGGAACACCTAAACCAACCATTAAATGTTTTTTTATGTATGTTAAGTTTTTATTTTTTAACATTAACCCTTGTCACAATTTTACCTAAACAACGGTAAATAATTTTTTTACCATGGAAATTTTTTTATACCAAAAAATTAAATTGAAACTGTTAACTTAATTGTGAATTATTATTCTAAAATTTCGAATCCATTTAACAAATTTCAATTCACATAATTTGGAAAATAATATATAAAATAAATTTCACATACAAAAATGAAAAAACGGGTTTTTAATGTGAAATGTTCAAAAGATTGAAAAGTTTCTATATCTAATTTAAATATAAAACTTATTAAACGAAATATATTGGTTTTATTGATAAAAACTTAATATAATTATAATTTTAAATCAAATAAAATGATAATAAAACAATAAAAATAAATTCGATGAAAAATCAGTTTTGAATTAAAATGTTGTATTTTTCACTATTCACTAAAATATGAAATTTATCAGAAAAATTCAAAAATTAAACCAAATTAAATTTTTATTTCCCTATTAAAAATAATTAAATTATTATTTCCAATATAACGTATAAATATTTCAAAAAATAGATTTAAAATGGGTGCACTATCAAAATACGGTAAAAATTTATTTTTTGAAAAATCCTTGTTTTGTTGGTTTTTTATATATGATATGTAGAAAATGTGAAAAATGAATGTAAAACATTATATTTTATATAATATTTTTAATAATATTAATTATTTATATTTTAGGTGATAGGTTATAATAGATCATGGTGCGTTTGAACTTGGTGTTGCGTGAAACACAAGCTATTAAATATATATTTTGTTAATGAAAACATACTATATAATCATGGGGTGTTATAGTTTTACTTTAAAATGTTTTCATTGAAAATTTTAAGATAATTTTACATAAATTATCATGTTAAATTATCTTCTAATGTTTTTGAATGTAATATTTTTATTTGGGTGGCATCCTATTGGGCTTTGGATCACATCCTACATATACCTTTGTGTGTATGTAGACTTTGCTGTGTATGACCCAAGTAAAAGAAATATGTGTTGTGATATGGATGGTGAATCAGGTTTCTAGTGGTACTTGTTATAGGTGTTGGAGGTGGTGGATTGAGGGTGATATCTCTCATGTTTCACAGATGTTTTTGGGATGTTTTGTGTTTTCATTTCCTTATAGTATTTTTGGTTTTTAGATTAATGTCGAAAAACCTTGATCTTGATAATTGTTAAGTATTGTTTGGTTTTGGATATTATTTATTAAAATGTCTATTATTATTTTTTTATCATGTTTATGTAATTGGGTAAAATCATTCTGAAAATATATTAATTATACCCAAGCATTAGTTGACAACCGATGGGTATCGGGAAGGCCCTTCGTTCCATGACATAGATCGGGTCGGGTGTCAGGTTAGATGGAACCCCACAGAGTTCATGACATGATGGGAGTACTATTACTTTTATTATTATCATATCCATAATTTTTATGAATATATTATATATATAATGATTTTGAGATATATAAGTTCCTTTAGGTTTTTGAGAAATTTGAAAACCAATGAAAAATGATAACTCACCCATTATACTCATCTCAAACTCAGAATTCATAAGATACAAAAAAGAAACTATTAATGATTTTTGATTTGATCAGATTACAATGTCGTCAACATATATTTGAACAATCCGGATTTCTGATTTACTTTCTTTATATAAAGTGTAGGATCAGCAGCTCCCTTAATATATTTTTTAACAAAAATCATGTCAACCTATTATATCAAGCTCTAGGGGCTTGTCTAATTATATATAAATATTTTCTAAGTTTATAAACATATTCAGGTTTTTTGGATTTTTAAAAACCAAATAAATTTTCAACAAAAACTTCCTCCTATACATATCTATTATAGAAAACACACTTCACGTCTATATGAAATTGTTTTAAATTGATGAATGTTGTAAAGGCTAATATAATATGAATAGATTCACCTATTTCTATTAGTGAATAGGTTTCTTAATAGTTTATTCCTTCTAATTTATTATATCATTTCCAATAAGTCTATCTTTATTTATAATAATAATTAAATTTTCATCACATTTGTTTTTGAAAACCCATTTTACTCTAATTATGAAAGTTTATTTAGGTCGTTTGACTGGGGTCTAGACATTTCTCCTTTAAAAATAATTTAACTCATCTTGTATAGCCTTAATCCCATCATCATTACCTAATACCTCATCATGATTTTTTTTGTTCAAATTGGGAAGGAAAATAATGATGTTCTATTTCATTAATTAAAGAACTTCTAGTCTTAACTAGCTAATTTACATCACAAATGATATCATCATAAGGATGATTCCTATGAATTAAATGACTTGGGTTTTGTAAAAACTATTCATTAACATAAATTAGAACATCCTCTGGGGTAAATAAATTAGAAAAAAATTATTTAGTGTTCTCCTTATTATAATATTTTTCTAACAAAGGTTGAAAATTAGATTTTGAAAATATTCATAAAGATATGGGTTATTTTTTTTAAAAAAAAGTATCAATTTCATCAATTTTAACATGTACTTTTTCCTGAACATTACATGAATTTTTATTAAAATCTCTATATGCCTTAGAAGTAGTGGCTTACCTAAAATATATACCTTAATTAGATTTGGGTGAAAATTTATGTAAATTATCTTTCATATTCAAGATGAGTACATTGCATCCAAATACTATAAAGTATTAATTTCTTGGTTTTCAGCCTATCCATAACTCATAATGAGTTATATTAATGAAAGTTCGAATTAAAACCTAATTTATAGTATAGCAGGAAGTACAAATTGCTTCAGCCCAAAATTATTTAGCAATTGAGTATTCAATCAACATGGTTCTGATTATTTATTCAATAATATGATTTATTATTTCAAAAAAACCATTTTACTGAGGAGTTATAAGAGTTTAATCATTATGTTCTATACCTTTATTAATAAAATTTTATCAAAATTAAAAATTTCAAATTCTCTACCAAGATCACTTTGAATAGTTCTCAAGGGAATATTTTTCTTATTTTTAACTTTGGCTACAAATGTTTAGAAATAATAGAAGGATTTTTATTTATTTTCTATAAAATATACCCATGTATATCTAGTGTAATCATCAACCAAGAAATATAGATAGTATTTTAGTATAATAATCCCAGTTTTTCTATGTCCGAAAAGATCCAGGTCCACCAACTTTAAATAATTAGTATTTGAGACATCACTAAAAGAATTTAATCTGGACTTATGTTACTAACCGTATTGTCAAGGGTCATAGACTTTTGAATAATCAAATCAGTGTTCTGGTAGATCATTAACATATATTTTCTTAGTCACTTTATATAAGTTTCATTGGTTACAGTGTCCTAACCTTCTATGAAATAACCAAGAGTTATCTTCTATTACACTAAAAAAAGGTATGTCTTGGCTCCTAAGGCCTTCTATGTTAGGTATATAAACATTCTCATGCTAATGGGTAGAGAGAATAGATTAATCCTTAGAATTATTTACTATACACTTATCATTCCTAAAATTAAAAAGGAAACCTTCATCATATAATTTAATTATTCTTATAATGTTATTATCAATACCTTTAATAAATAAAACATTTGAAATTAAAGCATTACCAAGAAGAATAATGTTACCTATAGGAATAATCTATCCTTTAGTATTATTTCTGAAAGTAACTTTTCTACCCCTCATCTTGATAATCTTTTTGAAGAAATATTTGTTTCTAGTCATATATTTGGAACACCCACTATCCCTGTATCGATTATTCTTGTTGTTGGTGCTACCTTTGTTTTCCTAAAAATAAAAACAGTAGATTATCGTTACCCAAACATTCATGTGTCTGGAAATACAAGTAAATAATTTTTTTGGAATCCACTTTATTTTTTGAAAAATATGAGTGTTTGAAACCTAAGGATTTAAATTTAGTTAAATAATAATTATTTTCCCAATGACATCCACTTTGAAGTTTAGTTAAAAAGGGGGAATTTTTAGGAACAAATAAATTTCTACTAAAATTGGTTTTCTATGACTATATCTAATTCCTAAACTAGTACCATATAGACAGATTTGTTTTTTACATTTTTATCAAAACCTTCCTTACCAAATGTAATTTTTGATAAATGTTTATTTATCGAAGAAATTTCATACATTAGTTTTACAACTAAACTCTTATCCACAATTATATTAGTATTGGAATTGATTTTCTTAAAATATGTTCTCAAACTATCCTTTTCAGAAATTACTTTTTTCTAAATCTTTTGAAATTGTATATTTTTTAGAATTCTTTATCAATATATTTTGATAGATATGATATTTCATTTTTAAAATATCAATTCCTGAATCATATTTTTCTTTTTTTTTCATTATCCTTATGATGTTTTTTATAATCTTTACAAATTTCATTTTTTAAATGTTTTCGAAAGAAACAAACTTCTTTATAATAAGTTAAAGCATTATCATCACTAGCTAAATGGGATTATTTATTCAAAGATATATAATTCTTATCCATATTATAATTTTAATTTAATGACATATTAGTTAAGGAATAGTCTATGGGTACGTTTTAAAGAAAATATAGATTTTGTAATGGGTACTATAAAAATAAGGAAATATTTCTCTGATATGAAATTTCATTTTCTACGGAATGGTATGAAGAATCACCTCCACTGGAACTCTAATTGTCAACTACTTTAATAACATTCCTTCTTTTTAGTGTATATTTTTTTTTTCTGATTTATATTAGAATTTATATCCTTCCAATATTTAATTTTCTACTTGGGACAATCAGGTTTATTATATCGAGATCCTTTTAAATCATAACAAGCAACATCAGAATCATTCATTTAATTCTATTCTTTGTTAATTTTCTTTTAACAATATTGAAAATACTTTATAAGTACAATATTATTCGTTTTTTGAGAAATATTTACACATTTGGTTTCAGAATGTTAATAATTACAAGAATCATATTGAACTATAACTTTCCTTTTCTTTATCAACTTAATAACCTTTTGAGGAGTATAAGATTTTATCAGATTTGATGTAGTATTAAAAGAAACTCCACCATTAATTTTATTTACTTTCTCTTCATTTCATTAGAATGTACACTCATATTGAAAAATATATCTAAATAAATCATAAAGAGTGAGATTTGTTATCTTCCTTGACTCTTCAACAATAGTTCTTTTATATTACTATTTATTGGACGTGATATAAATTATCTTTTCAAAAAGTATTTAATATTGTAATCCATTATCTCCCATAGATTGTAGAATAATGAAAACTATCATAAAATTTTATTCTACATTTCTAATAGATTCTCCAAATGGAAATTCAAATGCTTGATAGTCACCTATAATCATTTCTATTTTAGTTTCAAAAACCTTTTAGGTTCCAAAATGAGTAATCTCTAAATTTTTCTTGATATTATTAACAAATTCACAAGAAGAAATCAGACTATAGATACTCACAATTATAGATCAAAATAAAGTGTTTTAAACTCTAAAATTTCATTGATACTCTTTCTTTTCATGATTTTTAAAAGTAGCGGCTTCCTTTTTAGTAATTTTATAATCACTAGTGAGCATAAAAAAATTATCAACTCCAGTATTGATTACGTAAGTCTTCATTGTATCCCTATGATACTCATAATCATTACTATCAAATATAGGTGGTCTATTTTGATTGATATTATCAATGGATCCATCATTTAATCCTTTCATATTTCAAAAAAATATAAAAAAATTCTTTTCAACAATACACGTTACTGTAGAAAATATTTATAAAGTAAAAGTTTATAAAAGAATTAAAACAAACTTGCAATTTTAATGTAGATAAAAGATCAGAAAATATTTGAGCAATGTAATCCGGCTCGGATAACAATTGCAATGTCATTATATATGAAGTATACTAATTTTGATTGAAAGAATGTATTGTAGATAGACTAATACAACGGTAGCGGGGGGGGGGGGGGGGTGAATTGTATTTTTAAAAACACTTGTTTTTAACCATAAAAGATACTTAGTTAAACATGGTTAAAAATATTATTCACAAAAACTCTTATGTATTTAAATGGAAATTGAAATTTTACCTTGGGTAGAACTACAAAAATATTGTAATCAATTATACACTGATATGTAAGTCCACAGGTTGTAATGATAAATTGACTCTATCTTAAATATGTATTGAATTATAACATGTAAGAAGTAGTAAAATAATCAGAGTTTAATAATATTCATATTAGAAAATGATTTAATCAAATTTCATAAAAAATATAGGTGAATCTATTTTTAAGCATATAGAATCGTAATCAGAGTAATATCCTATTCGCAGAGTAGTACAGAGTAAAATAATAAAATCATAATCAATGTTATTATGATAAAAAAGATACAAATAGAAAGATGAATATAAAATTATTACATGCTAATACATGTAGTATAAATAAAATAAATGTAATAAAATAAGTAATAAAAATTAATACACTTTTTTTAACCCAAAGAGTAGGTTATCCAATAACATTGGAAAAAGGTTCATTGTTTTATACTAACAAGAAAGTCTATCTTTCACTTAATAGGGAAGTACCTCAATATGATGATCATTTTATATCACTATCCCTATTATCCCTCGATGCGGTGATTAGATTCTATCATAATATACCCATTTTCCCTTGATAAGAAGATTGGCTCTATATTTCTATCCTTATAGGCTCTTGATCAATACAATAATCTGTATCTCTATCTTGTTATCCCTGTAAGCCCTTGATCATATTCACACTATCAAAATGTACAAATAAATTAAAAAACAATTTTATGATAAGAGAAACTGAAAAGGTTTCCTTAAGAAGGACTCTCTCTGATGTAATAAAAGAAACTAAAAAAGATATTCATTCTTTGTACACTTTAGAAAATTTGAGAGAAAAATAAAATCAGTTGCTTCAAACTATTAAAATGACTAGGTATTTATTGGCTAGTCTTACAATGGATATTTGGATCTCTAGTAGTCATATTTTCTATGATTTTATCACGATACTTGGACATCTAGAACATCAATGGATATATAATAATATTTGGTCTAGCATCATTTTTTAAAACACCATCACAATGTAAAAGGTAATGTTCCAATATGATAAAATAGTTTTTCGTATTCATGATTTATACTTAAGTCAATCAAATGTATTTCATTAAACATATCATTAGATGATCTTTGTGGATATTGATATTATGATTTGTTGATTTTGATATCAATATGTTTAATAGATTATCAGTATGAAATTCAAGGGAAAATGATCTATAATAAAATTGATTAGAGATGAATTTGATCATTTTTGATTCCGTACTCATTACAATAATCATAATGTATAAATTTAGTTTAGAACATCAAATAATTTAGAGTTATTTCAATGTGTTTTAAAAGTATATGTTATCTATAAAAACATTATAGATATTTTTTGGAGATAAAAATATTGAAATTAAGTTATTTAAGAAAGAGTTTTTAATTTCCAAAACTAATTGAATGAAAAATTCGTAAAGAAACTTCTGAATCAACACATATCCATGTTTTATCCTGAGTTAACAAGAGTATTCTGACAATCGACCAAAATAGGGCTCACATTCTTGATGTTGATGAAGAATCACATTAGAATACTCATGCAACATCTCAGTAATGTGATTATACTCCTGTAGCACTGGATTATTGTCAAAATATTATTGAAACCATCATAAAGGAGGGTCAAATCCCTATAGAAACCCAAAAGGCTGGTCAGTATATTCTATCCATGACAATGACTGGGGATCATATTCCTAATATGCTCAATTCTAGTTTCCATGATGTCATTTGTGACACCTTCAAAATATCCTTAGGGTCCATAGAAACTTAAATTGAAGCAGAAGTTAATCATTACCGTGATAGTCATCCTCATGGTAGTATGGAGATTGATCATAGGGACTATACTCCTGACATCCACCATAGTTAACCACCCCACGGTGATATCTCCCATGGACAAGTACATCCACCCTTTCCCAGACACCTCTATATAGAGAGGTTCGAAAGACTTAGATGCCTTTGTATAGAGAGGTTCTTGAAATATTGGGGTCAAAAGTATATAGTTCCCCATGATCTACTAGAAACACTTCAACTCAGTTATCAGGTGACCCCAGGAAGAAACTATTATTGTATTACTAAGTGGATGCGTTTATGATGGATGAAGAGGAATATGACATGGTCATCTAGAAAGTGTTATCTATAAATAACCTCTAAATCATTTTCTGGCCCCACCCCACTCCTGACTATGAAATCCCCGAAAAACAAGAAAGGGAGTTCTTGACCTATCTACATTGAAATATTTGGTAATATCATCAATGGTTGAAGGCTATACCTATCCCATATCTAGAATACAAGTATCACATTTAGATCATTAATATATTCTATTGTTGGCTCGATATGGTTGCTTTTTTAGTATCCCAAAACTCAAGAGTGGATGAGTATGAAAAATTTCAATGTAGTTTTTGTCTTTGTGTCATGAAAAATCTCCATCAACTAATTTCCAGATCATCGTTAGATGAATATATCTGAGGATGAGAAAATTATAGAGTGTTTCATTTTACCACACACCTAGAACATCAGAACTCCCTATACATGACATCTTGTAACTTCATTGCCTCTATTAAAATATGGGGACCATGTAATGTGTGAGCTAGTTGGTCAGTATTGAAGAACTACCTTCTTTAAAGATATAAAGACATAATGAATATAGGGAGATTATTAGAAGAATATATATAAATTAGGCCCCTCAGAGTAATAGGACTTAATTTTATACAAATAAGAAAAAGTTTTAGTAAATCGTATAACTTCTAGTAAAAAATGAATCGAATCATGGGATTACATTTCATCCATCCCATAAAGGAACAAAAATGTTCTAAATCAAATTAGTTTCAATAGTATCTTCTATATTAGCAATCTAGAAGAAAACTCATCCCACTAGGCTAGGGGAATATCTACCATAGACTCTAAAACGTGGATATTTAATCCCTGAGAGGATTCAGGGCATATTGGCAGAAGCTGCAAACCAATACTAACCTATTGGGATGGGGGAATTTATATCTCAATTGTGATCACAATGTACATCACCCCACAAAAGGGTCCTAAATAAATAACCAGTGGTTCCAAATCAACCCTATCCCATGATTCTGGGGGCATTTATATCTCAATTACTATCCCAGGAGTCATCAAATCCTCAACCAAAATTATAAAATCCTAAAAAACATGATAAAAAAATGTCAATGACATCCACTAAAAGGCCCCATCCTAGAGGGTGGGGGGATATTTATCATCATCACCATAGATGGATTTAGTCTTCTCTAGGTTTGGAAGTAATTATATACATATGACATCCTATCCATTCCTAAAATAGCAGGATGAACCTCAGATATTTGGGTCCCTTTAAAAAAACAAGAATTAAAACTCCCTCGAGGTTATTATTCACAATCCCCGATTGGAGGAACATATAGAAAAAGGCAATGAAGCCCCATAGGGTGCATAAGAAAAAATGTCTTAACAGGGCTAAGGGTTCAATAAATGACCCTAATTCAATAAGTGTATAATCATCCTATTGTGTTGAGAGTAATGGGAAAAATACCATTTCCTAATATAACTATGTGAATGTTGTCAATATCAACATAATAGATAATGTGGGTCAAGACATAAATGTATAGGGAATCAATATAAAAAAAATATACCATGATAGGAAGGTGATCGAGATGCACCAACTGAGACTGATTGCACATGAAACCAGAGGAGAATCCAAAAACCTAGGACCTCTGAATATTGAGTAACTAGCTCTATGATAGAACACTAACAATGATAAAGGGAAATGTTTGGCTACATCACAATCATTTCCTAGAAGTGCTGAAATCCCTTGCACAGAGTAATTAATGAATAAATATGAGAATAATATAAAAAATCTTAGACAACTCAATGAGGAGACACTCAGGGGTAACATTCACATTGGGTATAATTTCAAGAGAGGGGAATATTCCTCCTCCTATATATATCAAGAAAGAGTCGATCCTCCTTCAAGAGCAGCATCTAGGCATTATACCAGCCCCAAATCTGAGAATCTGACCTATATAAATTAGGATGTATAAAATGATCATGAATCCCCTCCATGGAGAAAAAGGCCTCTCCCTTTTCAAGAAGATCATTTAGTCTTAAAATTAATCGAGAATCAGTAGGAGTTAAAAAAGGCCACATCTTCATGCCCAACATACTCCCTATAGATGAGAGGTAGCTTAAATAGTTTTACCTTCAAAACTTCTCAATTACATTGAGTCTCTGGATACTTGAATATATTCCATAGAATGGAGGCATATACCTATGAATCAAGAGAGAAATCCACATCCTAAATGGTTGGATTACACATTTCCCCAACCAATTTTTTTAATCCCACCATCTATACCTTTCACAGATCAAGAGAACCCAAACATCATCTCATGCACTTTATGTATTGATGCAGTTTAATGATGGTCCCTCAAGATTAGTAAGAGTAGATTAAGTTGATGTTTTTTCTATATAATCTTATAGAGGGGTCCAGTTTTTAGTACATTAGTCTTCCATTAGGATCATTTAGAGGATGGGAAGACCTTCATTGTCAATTCATTTACCAGTTCAGTAATATGATGAGGAAAATGGCAATTATCAACTTGAATAGATGTATGCAACATGAAAATGAAATCTTGTTATATTTCATAGTAAGATTGAAGGGTTTGTAATATTCACTAATAATCCCTCTCTCATTGGAGAAATTATTGATCTCTATGGTGAAAATATCTAGGATGAGCTGCACACACCCCTGATCCTGATTAAATATCTCGGTGGATTTGGTGAGTTTGGAGAAATATAACAATATATAAAAGAGTCCATTTAACATACCCAAGATAAATATTATCTCATGAACTCATAATATGGGGAAAATATCAGAAAGGAAGATACTTCCATTTTTACCCTCAACCTGGTAGTATTTCTTATTTACGCACCTAGGTAGGTCCTAAACCGTCCAGTGACACATATCGAGTGACAATAACCAAAAAATATCCATCGGCTAGAAGCAAAAAGAGATTAGGGCCTCTTCATATTTGAGGAACATATGAATAATTTATTTTCCCTCCATAATGAAAAATTCCCCAGTTATTTCCTTGACACCATGGAAAAAAACTTGCTCATGTTTTCATAGTACAAGAAACATGACAAGGTTAACCTCATCGATCTTCCTGACCACAAACCATTCAATATAAGGCTGGTTCAAAACATCCAACATTTATTCATCTGAAAATATGTCTTCTAAAGCATGGTCTATTCTGGATAGGTGATTTTAGACAAATCCATAGAACAATTGACTTATGTAACCATTTCCCAGTCAAAAGAATATGTTTATTGAAAATGTTGAACCCCAGTATTGGTAGAATATTCACAGCTGGGTGACTCAAAAAACTATTGACTGAGTTCATACCACCCTGATATAAAATTTTCAAAAACCCATAATGATTTAGTATAATATGTAGGTAACATAAAATTAACCTCTCATAGGTAAATGCAACCATCAGATACATGAATATATAAAAGAATAAGAGTTATATTTAGATCTGATGAAAGCACCGAATCTTGTAGATCCCTTACATACAACATCCAAAGCACTAGAACCATCCCACAAAATGGAACCATAATCAGATGAAGAGATCATTATTAGATCTATTAAAGTTATAAACGTAGAATTCCCCTTATTAGATGATGAATATGACTTCTAGTATGAGTTCATATTACTAGACTGGGGAACCAGAGGCCGAAGATAAAGGAGTTGAGGATAAAAGGGAAATCATGGGTATGGTCAGACCCAATACCTCAATTACATACCCATAATGGACCTATATATAGCTGATTCCCATGGTAAATCACTCCATCAAACCCAACATAGACATGATGGTGTCCCAAAAACCTCAAGTGGTTATCCATGCCCATTATTCTTACATGATTGTCTGGATGAGATTTGATTATATGGTCATCCTAGACAATGAGGAAGGCTAGAGCAACCTACACTATGGATAAAATATAATCCCTTGACCTTTGCACAATCACCAGACCCATCTACCATAGATGTACCATCTTATGAAACTCGTAATAGAAACCCCACTATGGGAAGTTCATACCTCTCACATGAATGTATACAATTATGAAACATTTGGCAGTTATCCCATCCAAAATCGCAATCATGAATGAGATTTATCTTTCAAAAGAACTCTGAGAGGCATTTATGAATCCTTCCAAAGATCATAGGGGTTTGAGATAGAAGTTGATGGAGTTTATGTTTATCTAGTGGAGACAATTACATCATAATTACATGTAACCGTCTAATTCACAGAGAAGTATCAGGGAGAGATCATCTAGGGAAACATTAGATGCTTTTATGTTTTATAAATAATTGATAATGTCATTGTCTAATGGTCTCTATTTAAAAATGTTTTTAAGATCAACCTCATCCTGATTAAAACCCCTGAATGTTTGGGATATAGTGAAGGGGAGTTCAATCCCACAAAGCTTAACATTATAGGGTGTGATATAAGAGAGTGAATACATTTCAGGAAGTTAATACTCAAAGATCATTTTAGGTTTCTCACATCAAACATTGAGTTCCTGGTTATCTGGTAAGACACTGTATAAAATTTCCTTCTCAAAATACCTTTGCTTAAAAACCACATTACAACACCTTAAACACTTCATCAGTGTTTTTAAATCCCCCATCCATGGAAGGGTCAACATTCTACATGGTGAAATCACTCCCTCTGAGTCTTGAAAAAACGCATACATTGAGGAAGGTTTCTATACAAGGTAATTCAAACAACTAATGTTAGATTAAAATATGTCAGTTTTAACCCTCAATGTCTTAGGGGCCGCACTTGATAATCCATGGTGTTTTTCGATAAGGATTTTGTTTTACCCTTAAATCATGTTGAGATGACAAACGCAATCCCATATGTACAAGATAATTAATTCCCTATTGAAATTGTAGAATAAATTCAGTTTTGGAATCTATCTGTAATGACTATAGTAGTATGGGGTAATAATGTCTCTTCCCATGGCCTCTCACATCTCGACAGTGAAATAGATAACCTCAGATTTCCTACCCCATTTGAAAATGCCTATATGGACTCATAATTAGAAAATGAAGAGGTTGACATTAGAAAAACCCTTCCCACATTTGGGGATGGAATCACCATGACCATGTACGTTCTCAAAGAGTTAAATATGAGAATAAAATAAGATCTGTTTCCCATATTGATTAGTTCCTCCATGTTCCTTAGGGGTAAAGAGTTGTATATTTCATTTCTAAAGAAAAATTGATATGTTATCTCTTGTAATTATATATAAATATAAATAATAAACCCATATGTGGCTACAAATCATATTTTCTTACCCGATGACCATCAAGGCATAAAGAAGGCATCCTAGAGGATACAATCCTCTCATGAAACTAATGTATAGGAATAAGTTAAAAAATTGATCAAAATCAACTTTTTCTAGGAGTTGGAATACCAAATATGGATCACCAAAATTGTCCATGTTAAGAAAATGAATGGGAATATTAGGGTAAACATTGATTTTAGAGACCTTATTTGACACTACCCAAAGAAAGAGAAAGAATTTTTGAAAACATATCTCTTGATCAATGAAACTTCTAGCTTCTAATACCTTTCCTTCATGGATGGTTACTCATGATACAATCAGATAACGATGTCCCCTAAAATGAGGAAGCAACTACCTTTAGAGAACCCTGAGGGATATTTTTCTTTGATTTCATGCCATTTAGATTAATGAATATTTTTATAATTATCAATGCATCCTGAATAAAATCTTTAAACCCTTCTTGGAATGAATAGATGAATTTTGCGTTAATAACCTAGTGGTAAAATATCGACAGTGGTGTGATCACTTCAAAAACATCAAATAGTCATCAACAAGTTATGGAAACATATTTTGAAGATGAATATAATGAAATGAACTTTAAAGGTAGCATCAATGATGTTCTAGGGATTTTGGGTATGCCACCATGGCATTGATGTCATCCTAGAAAAGACTAGTGAAATATGGGCAATGTTACCCCCTCTGAATCTCAAAGAACTATGGGGGATCTAAGTGTAACTCTCTTGTATTCATCCCTTCATAAATAACCTAAATGTAAAATATCTCCCATTCACAAACATAATGAATAAGGGAATCTTCTACCAATGGGATACATACTGTCATGAATACTTTGAGAGTCTTATGTAGAAGGAAAGACACTCGAATTATATGTGGACACCATGGAATGATCACTTGGCACTCTCCGCACACAAAAAAATGATGAGGAATTACCTATAACACCATGAAATCCACCTAGTCTCTTATATCAACCCACTAAAGTAGATTCTTGTTTTTTATATGCTGGTTGTGAATTTTTCCTTTTGGGTAGTAATTCTACAACAATATGACATTCAATCCATGTCATAGAAGTTAGTGAAAGGGAAGACCGTTGATGATTTCCTTGAAGCAAATCCAACCCCATAAGGTACACCAAAGGACACCAAACATACATATGGGGAGGTTTTTTATTCCCATGACACTCCATGGGTGGGAGAGATGTATTTTGATGGAGCCTCTCAAATATGTATCATAAATATACTATAAAACCCAAATATCAACCAATTTGGCTTAGGAAATGTATTTGTTTCTCTAGACAAAGCAGTTGTCCCCATTATTTCTCAGTATATGAAGGCTACATGAATAATGAGGCTAAATACCAAGCCATCATCACTGCCTTAGAACTAGCCCTACAACTACAAATATCCCACTCGAACATCAACAAGGATTCATAGATAGAGATAAATTATATCAATAGAGAATATGACATCAAAAAGGAAGAAATGGCCCCTATCATTGGTTATGTTATAGTACTGATGAAAAATATCCATTTTGACCCCACATTGGATCATGTCCCTTGACCAAAAAAATGATCGATCCAATGTACTAGCTAATTCATACATAATAATAGCTGACTCTAATCAAGGGGATGTGATCTTTTGCATCAACAAACCGAAGGATAATCGCATCTATCATCATTTGGGACATGGAATAAATAATCCATTTCAACACTACCCCATAACATGATGAATTGATATCCTCCACTAGATGGATGAAGCCCATAATTGGTTATCTCCAATATGGGTCTCTTCAGACAGACCAGTCCATAAAGTAACAAATTCAATGTAAAATTATAGACATTACCCTCAAAGATAGCCCAAATGACAAAAGTCCATCTAAATGTGAGGCTTCGATGCAATCGTCCTTTGATTAATAGAAAAATTAGTGATTATTATTGTCATGGAATAAGTCTATGAAATATATTATGATTATCCTCAGTCTGAGACTAGACTCTCCCCCAAATCATGATGCTTGGTTCCTAGTGTAAAACCATCAAAAATGACTATGTGGAATTAACCAATAAATGTCCTGCATGCTAGATTACTGAAACATTCATCCACCAACCCATAAAATTGCTATATATAGCTAATTATTTTTATTCCTTTTCCACATGGGGAATGAATGTTGTGGGGATATACCCCCCCAACCACTAAAAATTAGTTTAATTACATCCTTAATATGACAAACTTCTTTTCCAAATGAGTAATGGAAATACCCCTCATGGATTTTGGTAAGAAGAATATAATCAATTTCGTGATGTAAAATATCCTAACCAAGTTTAGGGTCCCTCACACAATATTTACAAATAACAACACCATCTTCTGTTCTATGGAGTTGATGAAATTATACCCAGAGTCTAACATCAATTTCAATATCGCATCTAGTTATCATGTATTGAAAAATGAAAAATATAGGAATTTAATAAGACTATATCAAATATACTTTAGAAGATAGTCAATACAGACAAAAATTTCTAGCTGGAAAACCTCCTTCATCCTTTATAGGCATAATGTACCCCTACACACACTGTTACACAAGAATATCTATATTCATTGGTATACAAAACTGAGGTAGTGTTACCCATAGACTCCATGTTTCACTTACATTGAATATATATCAATTGAAAAATCTCTAATAGAGAACAATCAAAAATGTAGTTGGAATAATTAGCGAGGATTAATGACAAAAGGTCGTGTACATTACATAATCTTGAAGTCCATCAGTACAGGATCTTATGATCCTTTAATAAAAAGGTTTTCCTCTTTTGATTCCTTCAAGGAGAACTAGAAATGGATCCCAAAACCCCAATGATGCTAGAAAAATTCCTCCTAATATGGAACCCAAATGGGAAGGGCCATATAATATGCATAATCTCCATCAAAAGGAAGATTAATAATTCACTATAATGGATGGGGAACATGTAAAACCCCCCACTAATGTGATGTTTCATAAGAAATACTTTACACACACACCATCATGAATTATTATCATTCAGTTTAGATGACATTAAACATTACAAACTCATCCTAATAGAAAAACATTAAACTAAATGAAAAAGGTCATAGAAGAAAGATGTTAAACTACACAACATCCCATGACCTAACTACATGATGTTGAGTTGCACGAAACAAGTCTTTACCACATGGAGTTAAAATTCATGGGATATTTCCTCACTGTATGATGTTAAAATTAATAGTAAGAATCATCAAACTAATTATTAATCTAAAATGATCTAGATATGTGAAAAATATAAATGAAGTTCCCCCTATCCTTGTGTGGGAGTCATATCCACATATGGAATTTTTCGTCTAAGAACTATGCATGACTTGATTCCTACCATCACATTATACATAGTGACACCTAGATCACAGATCCTAGGTCCAACCAAAATTATTTTATCCTGTTAATAAGGAATTAGACTATATAAAAATGGTCAAGAATTATTTTCCATGTTGGGTGACCCCTCTTATTTACCACAAGTCATCAAACTCCATGGATGATTTCCTCACTACATGACACATAACATCATGGTTTCCCAGAACTATATGTATCTTGATTCATGAAACCATAACATATGTAGTGATTCCCAAACCCTTATTCTTGAGAGAAACTACAATATTTATCTTCCTTCACATCGATCCACCATCATCCTTACCTCATAACATTTAACCACATGGATACTGTCCCTATCACATGAGAATAAAATTCATGTTTTTTTAGAAATACATATGGATTGATTATCATTCCAATGGGATACGTATGGATTATTAGATCCAATATATTGTACCACCCACCACATAATAAATAATTCCCCTATCCATTCTCTAATTTCCTTTTTTATCGTGAGAGAAACCTTTTACACTCCTTGTTTCTCACACTGAGTATGGATCAAGTGGGATTATGAATTTTAGTAGAGGTTTTATTGTAAGATCAAGAAATACCATATCATGATAGAGTTATCATGGGAATTGATGCTAGAGATGAAAAGTAACACCATTATTCCTCAATTTATGATGTTAAACTCCACAACGGATGGATCTTACATGACACAAAACTATGTATTACTGTGAACCTCATCTGATAGGGCCACTACCCTTGGTGTTTTTCAACCACCAAACCTCCATTTAAGAACTATGTGTGTCTTTATTCCTAATACCACATGATACATAGTGACATCTAGAACTCTATTATTGGGAACATTTTCAATCTTCCCTTTTCATGTTGATGAGCCTATGTACTTTCCACATGACATTAAAATGCATGATTTCTTATGAACTACGTTTGGATTGATTCTTGTTATCACTAGAAACATAGTGACACCTGGATCTCCAATATTGTGTCCATATACCTTAATAAATAAGAATAATTCCCCCTCCACGTATGGGTCAGACCTACGTAGTGTGTTTGAATTCATGAAAAAACATGTGGGTTGATTTCGATAATCATAGGATATGTAACGATATATGGATCTCTAACTCTTGGGTCTATCTGAGACAAACCAGATGTCTTCCATCCCTGCATATGAGTTAGACCTGCACAGGGAACATTCATACATGAAATATGGGTGGCTTGATTCCTTTCATCATAGTATACATTGTGTTTTCTAGATCACAAATATAAGATCTAGCTATAATAATCAATCGAGAATCCCCTCGCCCCCGCTCTACGTATGGGTCAGACCTGTGTGGAGAGTTTTCCATTTCCGAACAATGTGTAGCATGATTTCGATCATTATAGGATATATAGTGATGCCCATACCTCAATACATGGGATACAATATAATATTAATTGTTCATGTCAGGGGTCCTATGTCCTTACCGCGTGATGTTTATAGGCGCCAAAATTCAGGATGGAGAAGAAGCCAAAAAGAAGGCATCGTTGACTGCCTCATGAAGCTATTTTGCGAAGTCCCCCTAGCGCTGCAGCCATCGCGAATCAAGGAGGTGGGATGTTCCATGACTGCCGTTGACATTTGCGAGACCGCCACAAAGCAAGGAGGTGGTCACACTTCGCGACCGCCCTGGACGTTCGCGACCCACCACAAAGAAAGGATGTGGTAACGCTCCGTGACCACCTTTGATGTTCACAACCCACCATGAAGCAAGGAGAAGTTAATGCTCCGTGACCACCCTTGACGTTTGCAACCCCCTGTGAAGCAAGGAGGCCGTAACGCTATGCGACCGCCCTTGAAGTTCACGACCCGCCATGAAGAAAATGAATTCCTCTTCATGCCGAGCACGTGCTGCTTCGTGGAGCCTCTCCCCTATAAATACCAGCCTCCGCCAAGTTCAAATGATAGAAAATCTAACCTTTCGACTTCTTAGCTCCAGAATCATGAAGCACCCTTCGGATCTGCGAACCATGTGTTGTGCGAGGTACATCTGCTCTGTGAAGTGCCTCCCCTTTGTCTTGTTTTGATCCCCTCATCCAAGAGGGATGCCTTTCATGGAGCCTAAGGGCCTCCACAAAGGAAGGGGATCCCCAAGGGGACCTGGGTCGTCGCGGAGCATTTATGATTCGTGAAAAACCCCTCATGTACAATGATCCACATGACAAGGCATGGTCATTGTACTTCACGAAGCACATTTGTTCATGACACCTTGCTTCTCGAGGCACCTTTTCTCTATGAGGCATTGCTCTGCGAATGCCTTTCCACTTCATGAATCACCTACCATATGCACCTCTGTCGTATACTTAGGCTGAGTCACCCCACTTCGTGAAGCAAACCCCTTCATATGTGACCTCCACCATTTGGAGCAACATATCATTATAAGGACCCTGCCTATGAACCCCTCTGCTTTGAAATTCCTTTTCCCGTGTGACCCTCCAGGTTTTCACGATGTGACTTCAAAGTCCCATAGACAATACTTCTTATTGTGTTGCTTCTTCTCATGGTTCTTCGTATAGGCACAATAATGGATATTTCTTCTTTGCATAGCCACGCTAACATGGGACCCTTGATAGTTCGCTCCATGACACCCCCTTTCCACGGCCTTGACTATCCCCTCTCTGCACCAAGGATCAGAGGGTACCAGTTATGTAAGTCCAAGGGGTGCAGAACAAACCCACCTCATCCGAGCTGTAGGATGTCAAACTACCAAGAACCTTCATCCTTAACACATGAGGTTAAACTGTGACCTCGCCTCATGTATCTCACACGGGGAACCCCCACATTGGACATTTTCCACACCCAATGGTTTCAACAGGGGATGATATCCTCTTTATGGGAGTGGAATTTTTCCACGGAGAAAGGGAAACCATCTCGGTGTAAGACCCTATGTTTCTTGTGGGAGGAAGCATCCCTGCTCCTCCTTTCTTCTTCAGTCCCTAGAGATAGCAAAGGGCATGATGGAGAATGATACTTCTCCTTTCTTCAGTCCCAAATACATCTCCAGCTGTGATTTTTCACCATCGGGCCTCCCTCCTGGAGTAAGTCCCAACATCCTCGGGCTACTAACCACGCATAATCCCCTATTTCCCCTTTGGGATGTGATCATGTGTAATCCCCACTCCACTTCCCACGGACGCACCTTTTGCGATGTGATCATAAGGTCTATACTTCCTCATATTTCTCACACCAAGCATGACTCATGTGGGCTTAGAGCAAGCACTGACCATGACATTCTCCCTGAGCATCCTAGAGTGTAAGCCCCACGCCCCCTCGTGAACTATGAGGTATTTTATCCTTTCCAAGGTGGGGTACGTAGGAAGACTCTCTGAGGTTCATTCCCACCAACACCCCGTCGTTCCGACCATCTTCACGTCGGTTCACCAACACCCTGGGTAGGCTAGAGTGTAAGCCCCATGCCCCACCACCTGATATACGTGGCCTTTGATCCCTGCTAAGGCAGGGTACGTAGGAAGCCTCACTGTTGTTCAAGACCAACATTTTCATCCGAACTACGAGGTCTTTGATCTTTGCTAAGGAAAGGTATGTAGGAAGCCTCCCTGAGGTTCAATCCCACCATCCACCTGGACCCCAGGTCCTTATTCATGTCAGTTCACCAAATCATTCCCCTATATCCTGAACTATGAGGTCTTTGATCCTTTCTAAAACAAGGTATGTAGGAAGCCTCCCTGAGGTTCAAGCCCACCACCCATTGCTTGTTCTGACCCCCTTTTACGTTGGTTCGCTAATACCCAACACCCAGTAGTTCCGACCCCCTTCATTTCGGTATGCCCTCATCCTGCATGACATTAAACTATGGACCTCATCTAGTGGTAAGCCATTGTGACCCCATCCTGTGGTAAGCCATTTTGAACTTATCCAGTAGTAAGCCGTTGGAATCCAATCGGTAGTAAGATGTTGAACCACAATCGGTGGTAAGCCATTGAACCCCAATAGGCAGTGAGTCGTTGTCAGACGAACAACTTGGACTTTGATTCCCTGCCACAGGGATACGTAGGAAGCCTCTTTAAGGCTCAAGCCCAAAACCATTGTCATACTCATGAAGGTGCCATACCATTCACCATCCCATTTATCATCCCCTTCACGAAACCTTCCATCATCCATCCTGATCCTTAACCGGGCTGCCACATTCCGATAGGATCATGCCACTGCATTCCCCATTCCATCAAATAGCGTTCAGGAAGCCACCCACATGATGAACCCAATATCGATGTTCCCTCCAGGGGGTTTCTCCATATGATCCACTCTAGTCATTGTTCTTATCAGCCCGATCCATCTCCACTAGAATTTAAACTTGTGGAATACACTATGTTAAACATGGTAAGCTGAAAAAAACCTCAGATACATGCCCATGGCATATGATTCCACGTGTTTGATGTGGGATGCCTTGGGATTATACGCCCTCTAGAAGCCCAATAATAAGGGACATAAGATAGACACACCAATTCCTCAGCATCCAAACATGCCAGTGATGCCCAACGTGACTACTCTCCTAACCAAAGGTTGCTTCCCTGACCTGACCCCTTGGAATGTCCTGACAGAAGCAGTGTAATTAACTAGTGTCCATGAAGATATGGCGCTAGGAAGAGTTTCATGAACAACGTCTTAAATCTATGAGTGAGAATCAGACTAGGTGACGAGTTCTGAGGAGGAATCCATGGAAGGAAGAACCGACATCCCATCATACCATTTAAATCTAGGAGAAAACGTCCTTGAATAAGCAGCGGATGCCACCCGCCTTTGGAAAGAAGAAATGCGGGGCAATAGTTGTGCGTCCTCACAGACGGATGTGCGTGCCCCAATGAAAGAATCAGAAATAGAAATGGTGAACCCAACGTGAAGTTATTCTCCTCAATTTGGAGATCATTAGAGTTCGGGGCATCAATGGATTGACGTGTCACTGGATCCAGTTATCTAGTGCCGGGTCCCGCCAAGAAAATAGTGGGCCTGGCGTGAAACTCACCAGAATATGGGGTCGTAGAACATTGGACATCCTGTTCTGTGATGTTGTCAGTGTGGATCCCTCTTACTGATCACGGAAGAAAGGATGGCACTGGGGCATTGGACATCAATTCCTTTTTCTTTCAGCACTGATGAGTTCATCTCCATGGATTTTAGGAATCAGGTTGCTACACCAAGAACATGATCACCACCCGCCCATCGATGCGAGGGTACAGGCAGTGCCAATACGGTCGTCCTGCATGGATTAAACTCTTCCACAATGACCTCTATGTCTACGACAGTGGGGAAACCATGCCATATATCCCCATCGGATGTTATCCAATGAAGGGTAATTAACGACCTCGTGCATCATTACAAGGAAGAGGGCATAATCCCAACCCGGGATATGGCCCACCTGGACCTAGAGAAATCTGCACCTCGTCTCTAATGCTTCCCCTAAGGGACACACAGGGAGACATTGCCCCCCACCTAGATATACAATAGCTTCGAGAGCCTGTCTCTGGAGCACTTTGACGACTCCTTGACCTATGAAGATGATGTAGGTGATGTCTGGCCCAGCCTGGTTAGAGTCCCAATCCAGAGGCTCCCAGAGAGGGCTCCCACCTGGCCGCGTTAGCGCTACTGCCCAGTCTTACTGGACAAGGAGCAAGAAAGCAATGCACATGCACCACCAGCCTCGGTTCATCCGACCCGATGCCAGCGTCGGGCAGAAGCTGAGGAGGATGCCCACCAAGGGGTTTCAACGTTCAAAGATACTATTGCCCGAGCCACCGATGACACATACAATCAGGTCCCTACATACACTGATCATGGGAAACTCTACGCCCGGCCAGGATCGAGGCCCCTGCGGCCCCATGGGCAGGCTGGGTTGACTCTCTTGGCTGCTGGCACAAGCAGTGGCCGTTGCGAACCAACCCGCAGTGATGTCTCCTAGTACGGTGGTGCTCCTAGTACCACCACTGCGGGGAATGCGGGACTCCCCTACTTCAAGGCTCGACATGGCGGTCCTCCCCGTGCCACCCCCAATCGGAATGATGTTCTGCCCCACGACAGTGATACTCAGCATGAAAGCCTCTTCCATGCCCATTACACTGGATATGGAGTCGTTCCTCTTACGCCCGACCGTTGGTGTAGGGACGTTTCCCGTCCGGCCTCTCTCCAACATGGGGATCCTCCCTACGTCCTCTTAGTAGCCAGTTAAGGTCTTCCTTGCCCTGGAAACTAGAGGGGTGAAGGCCAGCCTCGCTCCACTCGCACCAAGCATGGAGTTCCTCCCCACGCTCCTGCCATTTCCAGTGAAGGTTTTTCCTACTCTAGTACTATCCAATGAGGTCCTCCCCATGTCCCCTTTGACATTTGTCCCAGTTATCCTCACACCTTGGATTTCTTGGGTGGAAAGCCTCTCCACCCAAACACTAGTGCGTCCGAAGGACCCCGTGTTAAAAATTAGCCCTATCCCGAGGAGCCACCCAGGGGCAGGAAGGTAGGCCATTGCCGCCATAAGAAGAATTATGAGAAGTTACGGATAGAGATCAAACCAGTATGCTTCTTAGACTCTGAAGCGGAGTACGACTCAGCTTGGGAACCCTCCCCTTGCTCATTCGAGTCAAGCACTGAGTCAGGAACAAGGTGCATCAGCCCAGTACTCCTGGAATGTAAGGTCCACCGGATTCACACCTCCCTCTGTATGTATATCCAGGAGGATGAAAATCTGGTCAACCCATAGGTTACAGTCATGAAATCACCACCATTGTCACCAGAAGCACTCTCTACCTCAACAAGAGATCAAAGAGAACTATTCTAAGGACCAATGGCAGGCGAGCAACATCTCAGCCTATCGCCAGTAGTCCTAGCCCCGAATCTAGTAATGGTCGTCGTCAGCCTGTCTTATCGCGACATAGCAGCTAGGTCGCTACACTCTTCGGAGGACAACCCAAGATTCGGCGGCTAGTCAGCCCGTTCATCATACTCTCCACTAGATAGCCTGCCATCCCAACGGTCTGCCTCAGTACCATAGCCAGTTCCTTAGCCACGCCTAGTTGATGAGTTGGGAAATCAAGGGACCAATCCTAAATCTGAGCTGAGGAGCATATGTAACATTCTCATAGTGGACTACTTCCCCGAGAAGTTCTGGCCCGAGGCAACGCAAAAATTTCGCACACCAGAATCCCTCTTACCAGAGGAGTTTGAATGTTTCTACCAGACCCTATGGGCGACTCACTTTCATCTTTACCATCATCAAGTGTCTTATTCCTGGATCCTAGTGCACCTTGAAGACATCGGTGAGCAGTTCCATCTAGTTGATCTGGCTGCACTACCTATGGCCCAGTTCCCTGAGTCATCAGGTCACCGTGAGGACCTCCGACAGTAATGTGTTCAGAGTATCAAAGTACTCTGCAAAATTATCAGGGAGGATACCCCCCATGTGAAAATACATGGCTGGGGGCAGTATGCTACCCTCCTCTTCAGTCCTATGAAACTGCAGCCCAACTCGCTATGCGATATTGAGAACATTCCCCAGGAGATGTCACAGTCAACATGGATCACATAGTGGATGAGGAGAACGACATGGAGCTTCTCGATGGAGACTTACCCCCTTTGGGTGTTCCACCACTATTGGAACCATCAGGAAGGGTTACACACTAGCAGAGGGACCTACTTGGTCTCCCTGCACCCACTGAGGCATTGGTACTCAGCTGGAATGTCAGAAAAGGAAAAGAGCACTTCAGAGCTGTGAAGCACTCTAAACCATCCGCTTTAGTGTAGAAGACAAATGAGGACCCTAAGAAGGCCATGTTTCCCCAACAACTTTCTGAGTATAAGAAGTTGGTCGACGAACATCTGGCTGAACACGCTGTAGAGCGACGACCCAACTATAGAGATCCTAGGTCAGGGCAGTAGGGGTAGGAACAACTACCCCTTGGAAAGTTGCCTCTAAGAAACCCTGATCATGCTGCTCTTGAAGACAGGGATGAAGCCAGATCTTATGAAAAGAGGTTGTGGTATGTCTCTACAAACCATATTGAACAACGTGACAATCCAATGAATCTCTCTCGGGCTCCCCAGGCCACCCCAAGGGTCACTCCACCAGCCACTCCACGAGCTGATCAGCTTGTCTACCATGTTGAAGAACCCGAAAATGTGCTCATGGTTAGGGATCCCTGTCATGACGGGGACCACCACCCAGATGATCCTATGGTGGCACTTATATCCTGCCTTGAGGCATTGGAAACACGATAGGTGGAAATTACACCAGATGGAAAGCCGTATCCGGCATGGGTGGATGATATGTCGGCACCTTTGGGTTTTGGGAATCCCACATTCTCCCCCATTAATGGGACAGGGGACCCACCGCAGCACCCAGACCACTTCAAATCAACATGTGGGCCTATGTTAGGGACTGTAGTGCAGCAGGAGGCTGTCAAGATCCGCTGTTTTGTTCAGACACTGGATGGGCCATCATTCGTCTCGTACATCCAGCTCCCCGTCGGATCTGTGACCAGCTAGGAGAACCTTCGCAGGCACTTACTCTACCAGTTTAGTTCCACCACCTAGAAAGAGAGCATCACAAACCTCTTCAAGTGAAAACAAAGGCATGATGAGTGAGTTGCGGACTTTATCGCCCTGTGGAAGGGGATCACATACTCCCTTGAAATTCCACTGACTCAGGAGAAACTACTGACGATGTGTGTAGGGAACATCAAGAAAAAATTGGTTCCTTCTCTGATCACCCAGAAATACCCTATAGGATTCAAATACTTCTTTGATAAGGCCCAGCGCCAGGAGGAAGCCCTATAACTGGCCAGCCAGGCATGTCTGTTGCCCCCTGTAATCCCAGTAAGGAGGGATTCCAGAGCCGATCCAACCATGGTGTCCCAAATAGAAGCCCCCAGGGAACTAGAATTGCTACCTGTGGCACCATCCCTGTAGCCTCATAGTGGCCCTCCACCCCAGGAACAGCCTCCGGCTCAACAACGTCCTCCTCAGAATCGACAAGTTCCCCTGCGGAATGCACTGCCACCGCCTATGTGGGAAAATCAGGGTCCTACTCCTCAACATGCCCCTACATCTCCTCGCTAGGGCCAGGCTCTAAGGGACCCCTTTACAGATAGAAGAAACTGTACCTACTCGTTCAATGAGAATCAGGTCCTTGGTTACATCCGTAGTGCTTTAGAGTAGGTGATTGTACACTTTCCTGAGTGCAGAAGGCCTGAAGAGGTGAATCTCACTGATCGCCCCAACTACTGCACCTATCATTGGATTATAGGGAACACCCTCAAGTAGTGATATGTGTTTAAATACTGGCTCCAAGACTAGGTTGATAACAACATAGTCAGGCTAGGACCATCCCCGACACAAGTGGTGAGTGTCTTTGTAAGGCTAGGCAGTAGTAGCGATAGTGAAGGCAAGTGGAAGTAGGTTTCTAACCATGGGTCCCAGAAGTATGATGATTGGATGGCTCACAAAATGGTCGGTCGCACCCATTGAATCATTCGGGCATGCCTGAATCAGCCAGAGCCTTAAGATGATGCAACCACCACTTATGCATCATCATCTCAGATGGCCTCTTCCCAGAAGAGAAAGCATCGGCGACGCAAGGTAAAGTAATGCGCCCCGCCAATTCCATTGTTTCCTCGCACTCTCAGTGACTTTATGCCCTCTAAGATGGGGATTCCTCCTAGAATCATCCTAGTTGTGGATGACTCTTTAAGTGATAGTCAAAGGTACACTTCAGTTAACATAGTGGAGTTGGTAAACCCCTATATGACTCCCAATGATAGCGAGCGACAGGCTAACCTCCCCAACATCCCCAGCCGACGCCAATGCCGGCAGATTCATGACTATTTTCATCATCATGCCACATCAGTTGGCACCTCCATCTAGGCCGTGAATTCCACTAAGACTAGATAGCAGGCCTAGCATAGAACTCAGCAAGTGCAACCTCTTCATCCGGTGTCGTCGGACCCGCCTCCACTACCATTTGTGCTACTGGATCAGGCATAGCTACCTCAACCATGTCGTAACCAGTCTCTCCCCACTACAGGCTGATCTCAATTGTCCGATCCTCATCCAGAAGCTACTCTCCGAGGATCGACTGGTGAGCAATGGGATATAACCAGCACCAGTCAGCTGCCGGTCCGGCCGGCAGGGCCCGCCATGCCTTCTAACACAAAGTGACTTCTTGAAAGCAGAAATTCCAAACTGGCACAAAAATACAATGTTATCAAGAACCTCAATGACATCCCAGTGAGGCTTTCCATACTTGAAGCCCTTCTCCTGTCTCCAGATATGCGCTAAGCACTCGCTGAGGCTTTAAGAAGCCCCCTCTAGTTTGAGAAGGAGGTAACAGCTACAGAAGCCTTTCATACTAATGCGATAGAGAATGCCAAATGTCAGGCCATCATTTTGTTCTCTATAGAGGATGAAGGCTCCCCAATATAGGGGAACATCCGCCCTTTGTACATCACCAGCCAATTTAATTGTGGGGAGGTTTGTCGCTATCTCGTTGACACAGACTCTGGGATAAACCATATCCCAATGCGGACACTTCATAAGATGGGTTTATTCGAAGATGACCTGACTCTCTCCAATTTAAGGATCCAAAGATATGACAGGACCGAGAGGACCCCAGTCGGCAAGATCCGTTTGATGACCCAGTTCAGCAGCCAAGTTTCCAGTACCGAGTTTATGGTTGTCTCCCAGGACACCACGTACAATGCATTGGTGGGCAGACTAGGGCTACACCTGTATGCGATGGTCCCCTCATCATATCACCGGTTCCTCAATTACTCGCTCAAAAGTTGAGTAGGCATGCTCCAAGGATATTTTACTCTTTTTGACTCTTGTGAAACCCGCTATCTTGACACTAACTATTATAAGAGAAAGGATAAGTTGATTCAGGTAAGTGAGGTTGAGTCCGTCACGGTTGCAACTGACCCCTGGGTAGGTTTGGATGATGCCTATGTATTCCTGGTCCATCGATTGGAGGCCAAAACCCCCGATATGGGGAAATTTTTTGTTGTATCTGGTACAAGAGGAAAGTACATTCCCAAGTCCAAGCGACTGCAGAAAATCACCTCGTACTCCTACACAAACCATTCTCAGGTGATCCCAGATATTCCTACTCCTGTACGATATTGGGATGTATGCCCCTTGGCAATGAAAATACGTTATATGTGTCTGTTTCATAGGGAAAGAATCAACCGGCTCAAGCCGACAAGTCACTATTTCTTTGATATCATCAAGCGTGGCCCCTTGGGTTGAAGACTATATGGGATTGGATCAACTTACTTTATTGCTATGGTCTCAGCATCACGTGAATACCTAGATATGCTGTCCACTGCTATCTAGGCTGGTACCGGCCTCTCATTAGGATATTCCAACCTAGAAGAAGCTCCTCCTGCTGGGGATCCCTCCACAGTTGATGAAGAGGATTTGGAGGACACTCTCCCTACCATTGAAGAAGGTGTCTCCACCACGGTCGATGAACTGGTACATGTGAACCTTTGTAGCGAGGTAGATCCGAGACCAACATTGATTAGTGCTTCCATGTCCCTTAAGTAGCAGCATCAGTACATATATTTCTTAAAGCAGTATCATGATGTATTCTCCTGGAGTTGCGATGAGATTCTAGGACTAGATCCTCAGGTATCCGTCCACCTCCTCGGTCTCCCGAAAAATCATCACGGGTTCAAGCAGTCTCCCAGAAAGATACACCCTTCTCACAGTGCCATGGTCAAGGCCGAGGTTGACAAGCTTATTAGATCCAATTTTTCAAGGAGGTCCAGTACCCCAAGTGGCTAGCCAACATTGTTCCAGTCAGTAAAATGAACGGTCAGATCAGAGTCTGCATTGACTTTCGGGATCTCAACCGTCACTGTCTGAAGGATGATTTTCCCCTTCCAGTGACAAAATTGTTGATCAACTCTACTGCTGGGTTACATGACCTCTCCTTCATGGATGATTACTTTGGATATAATCAGATATGGATGGCCCTTGAGGATGAAGATTCCACCTATTTTAGGGCACCCCAAGGTACTTTCTATTTTCAGGTTATACCCTTCGTCCTGAGGAATGCAGGTGCCACCTATCAGAGGGACATGCACCAAATATTCATACCAATCCTTGGGACATTGGTGGAATGTTTTGTGGATGATATGGTTATCAAATATTGCTAGTGCCAGGACCATCTCAAAGACCTTGAGAAAGTGTTCAACTTCCTTTGTTCCCACCATATAAAGATGAACCCACTTAAATATGACTTTTGGGTCACCTCCGAGAAGTTTATTGGTTTTGTTGTCAGGTACTGAGGCATCAAGATCGACCCAGATAAGCTCAAGGCCATCTATCAGATGCCACCCCTAAGAAATATTTGGGAGATTTTCAGTTTCCAAGGCCACATAGCCTACATACACCAATTAATTGCAAATCTAGCCAGCAAGTGTAAGCCCTTTTCTCGGCTCATGAATAAATTCTCCGCATACAAGTGGGACAAAGAGTGCCAGACCAAATTCAAGGAAATCAAGCAGTATCTGCTCCAGCCTCCGGTTTTGATGCCACCCTTCTTCGGAAATCCACTGATCCTATATGTGACTGCCCTAGAATGATCTCTCGACGCCCTTCTCACCCAAAAGAACAATGAGGGGATAGAAAAGAGCCTCTACTACCTCAGTTTTATGCTCATCGATATAGAGACCAGATACTCCCCCATAGAAAAGAGCTCCCTTGTGCTTGTATTTTTTGTGAAGAAGTTGCAACATTACCTACAGCACCACGAGGTACAGCTGGTGTCTCAGGTAGACCTGCTGAAGTACATCCTGAACTACCCTAGGTTAACCTGCCATTTAGCATGGTAGGTGGTAATCCTCCAGTAGTTTGACATCAGGTTCGTGCCTCAGAAAGCTGTCAAGGGATAAGAAGTAGTAGATTTTCTTGCTTCCCATCCAACCCTAGCGGACCAGTCCCTAGGCCTGGACTTCCCCGATGAGGCAATCCTCTCGGTAGATCATTCCCTCTTGTGTTGGTAGATGCACTTTGATGGTGCCTCCCGGAGCCCCACCGACAGGAGTCTCAATGAACCTAGAGTCAACAGAGTTGGTTTGGGTATTGTCTTTATTACCTCGGCGCAAGGCATTATTTCGTATTCATTCCTCTTGTTAGAAGGCTAAACCAACAATACGGCAGAGTATCAGGCTCTTATCACTGGCCTCAAACTGCCCTCGAGATCGATGTACCCCATCTACATGTGAAAGAGGATTCTGAACTAGTCATCAAGCAAGTTAACGGTGACTATGTTTTCAGAAATCTAGAACTCATACATTTGTTGAAGCATACCCTCCAGCTAATAGGCCAGTTTCAATCTCAATCAGAGGTTTCACATGTCCCTCGATCTCATAACGGTCGAGCTGATGCCATGGACGGCCTGGCTGCATCACCTACAGAACCCGAGAAGGATGATCTGATTATACACATGGAATACTGGAGATTCATTGCCCCTATCACCACAGATGATGATGACGGCCTATGAGTAAGCCATCTTACCACAGGATCCTCCACGCCAGGACCCCTAGGTTCCATAGATGTATTGGATGAAGTTAACCCCAACTGGAGATCCCCCTTTGTCGAGTATCTCTAAAATGGTTACCTCCCAGCTGATTGGGATGAGTGCGAGTGAATCTGATGCCGCACACTGTAGTTTACCCTATTGAGTGGTCCCAGTCTTAAGAAGATCCTCTACAAGTATGGTTTTGATGGTTTCCTCCTCCATTGCATCCAAGGAGTCAAGATTTCTTAGGTCATGCATAAGGTTCATGTCGGTTCCTGTGGGGATCACCAGGCTAGGACAAAGCAATCCCATTAGATCCGGAGACTGGGGTACTTATGGCCCTCCATGATCCATTATTGTATCGAGTTCGGCAAGAGATGTCGCACGTGAAAAATTCATGATAAATTTATGCATTTACCACTAGAACCTATCCACTCCATCATGTGCTCTTGGCTATTTGTGGTGTGGGGACTCGATGTCATGGGACCATACACACCGGTGATAGCTTGCCAGTTTAGGTTCATCCTGATCTCCATAGAATTCTTTTCTAAGTTGGCAGAAGCAATTTTTCTCAAGGAGGTCAAGGCCCGTTCTATCGTTGACTTCATGAGATCCAACATCATCCACTGGTTTGGAGTCCCTCAGCTGTCCTCACCGATAACGACACCAAATTCCGAGCATCCGAGTTGAATAAATTGTACGCCAAGTACAACATATGTTTGAACCTAGCCTCCCACTATCACATGCAGGAAAATGGGAAGATCGAGGTGTTCAACAAAACCCTATCTAAAATTCTGTAGAAAATGGTTGGTCAGAACAAGAAGAGTTGGTCGAACAAGCTCCCCAATGCCCTCTGGGCCTATTGGACTACGACTCGTAATTCCACCCAGGTGACCCCATATTCCCTAGTGTATGTAGTTGAGGCCATCTGGCCCATCGAGATCCAGCTACCTTCATTATGCACAACGGTCTATAACCAGAAGTCTCCAGATAAGGTAGTCAAAATTCGGTTGGTTGAATTGGAAGCCCTTGAAGAGAATAGGCTTCATGCCTGGCACAATCTGGAAAGGAATCAGAATAAGATATCTAGGGACTTTAACAAGAAGGTTTGCCTCCACTCTTTCCTACAAGGTGACTTGGTATTGGCCCTCATGGCACCAATGACCCCTGGCAGGAAACCACCCAAGTTGGAGGCCAAATTGGAAGGAACTTACATAATTCACAGGGTTTACCCCAATGGAGAATACTCCCTGGTGGCCTTGGATGGTGAGCATATAACTCCTACCACCCATGCCAAGTTCCTCAAGAAATACATTTCCTGAGCCAAAGATAGTCCTGCATGACCTTAAACTGGATGGTCCTGCACAACCTTAAATTGGATGGTCTTGCACTACCTTAAACTGGATGGTCCTGCACGACCTTAAACTGGATGGTCCTACACAACCTTAAACTGGATGGTCATGCAGGACCGTAAACTGGATGGTCCTGTATGACCTTAATCTGGCTGGTCATACATGACCTTAAACTAGATTGTCCCGCATGACCCTAAACTGCACGCCGGTCCAATATGACCTTAAACTGTCCAGTCCTACACGACTTTAAACTACGCATCGTCCTACAAGACATTAAACTACATCTTGAGAACTACGTAAGGCTTGATTCCTATCCTCATGGGATACGTAGGAATGCTCAAATGCCTCGTCTTGAGCCCAGCCCCCGAACTCTTCTCTATGACTACCCCTGGGTACAGTTCTCTCAGAGGATCCTTTCATGATTTGGTGTTGGCTTCCCCAGCCCCACTCATACTAGGATTATAATGGTCGCACCATGGGCCCACTCCCCGTTCATCTATCCTCCCACATCCTCACCACATGACGGTAAACTGCACGACCTTCAAGAACTACGTATGGCTTGATTCCCATCCTTATGGTATATGTAGGAACACCTGGACATTTTGTCTGTTGGCCCAACCCAAATGCCAAAATCATCCCCTCAGGACATGACATATGGTGGGGTGCAGAATTTTTCCCCAATTTACATCAAGCTTATCTCGATCTGGCCATACGTCTCCCTCCCCATAGGGGTCCATCTCTTTCACCACCCTTCATGACTTTAAAATATATGGGTACAACTATGCTTCACGCACTCCTTTGATTGGGATTCCATCATCCTTCCCATCCAGAAGGGCCCCCGAACGGTATGGATGCTAGGCCTAAGGGATCTCCTACCACTTTGGGCCAACACCCTTGAGGATGTTGAACGACAAGCCGATACAAGTCCCACGTTGCAAATATGGTCAGCGGTCGATGCTCATTTGTTGTTCCCATTTCAGGTCACTATGGGGACATTGTGTTTAGAACATGGTCAACAGCTTTCTTGTGTCATTAGAACCACCCCAAGATGTCAAAAACATTGAGTGTAGTGGTTCATTCTACCCCGTTATGTATCCAAGAGATGAACTCCCTTTGGGAAATGCTAGCTATTAGACCCCATATAATGGGGAGAGCTGAGATCGACTCCTTGTTTCCCACACCGAGCACTGCTCACATGGGCTAAGGAGTTGTGATGAGGTGGTAACCACACAAGAGGACATATGAATTCCCATATGAGGCCCAACCTCAGGCCCCTTGTCCCCTTCGGACCCTCACCCCAATTTCCTATATAAGGTTTGATGGTGTGGTATGTGATTATGCCCTCATTCACGTCGGGTTACTCATCGTGCCGTACACATCCTCGGATGAGAAAACTTATCCTCTCTTCATCCTCATTGCAAGATGATAAACTGAAAACTGGTTGGGCCTTTCTGACCGAGGCCCAGCCTCAGGCCCCTTAGCCTTCTCAAGCCCCAGCCCAAGTTCTTACCCATAGTGTACGATGTGGTATGGGATTATTTCCTCTTCACGTCACATTATTGTCCATTCTGTACACCTCTCTTGTTTGGGGTATCTAACTCCTATCTTCGTCCCCACTAAAAGACGTTAAACTGCAAACTGGTCGAGCTTTTATGAATGAGGCCTAGCCTTAGGCCCCTCGGCCTTCTCAGGCCCCAGACCAAGTTCTTACCCAGAGTGTACGGTGTGGTATGAAATTAGGCCCTCATTCATGTCGGGTTATTCGTCTTGTTGTACACCTCCCTTGTTTGGTGTATCTTACTCCTCTCTTTGTCCTCACTGCAAGAAGTTAAACTGCAAACTGGTCAGGCTTTTCTGACCGAGGCCCTACCTCAAGCCCCTTGGCCTTTTTGGGACCCTGGCCCAAGTTCCTATTTAGGGTTGTATGGTGTGGTATGAGATTATGTCCTCATTCACGTCGGGTTACTCGCCATGTCGTACACCCCCCTCGTTAGGGTATCTTACCCCTATGCGCCTTCAAGAACTACGTGTGGCTTGATTCCGACCGTCATGGGATACGTAGGACCGCCTGAATTTCTAGACTTTGGGTCCTGCCCCCTCTCTCATAAATCTCCCTTTCACCTTTGCCCCGTGACCTACCCTTTCCTGGGGAGGGGAGTATATGGTGTGGCATGGGATTATGCCCTCATTCACGTTGGGTTTGTAACGAACACACCATGTACCTCTCCCTCCTAGGAGTTCACTATCCCTATATTCTATACTCATCCCTTCGAATCGAATACTCTCGAGTTGAGCACCCTCTTCGACCCACTTCGGCGATTCACCAATGTACCTAAGGGTACCTTGGTTTAGTACCTGGCTCTACTCGGACATGATTTCACCCATTTATTAGGCTTCATGTTCCCCTTCATTAGGGCTTCAATCACCTTTCACACCCGAAGGGACCCCCAAGTGGAATGGATTCTAGGACTAAGGGCTCTCCTACCATTACGGGCCAACGTCCATGAGGGTCACAGACAACTAATCGATAAAAATCCTTAATTTTGAATATGGTCAGTGGTTGACACTCATTTGATTGTCCCCATTTCAGGCTAACACGATATGGATGCATTGTTTCAAACATGGTCAACAGTCATCCTCCATTGTCACACCAACCCCATTAATCCCAAAATGTCAGTTAAATGATTCAAATCCTTCTCCACCTCATCATATCCAAGTAGAACTTCGAAAATCTGGGTACTATTCCTCAGTGCGCATCTGCACGTTAGGAGGAGAAATCCATGATAAGGCGATCATTCAGGGCTTCACTGGTTCCCCCTTTGCAAGTATTTCATGTATTGTTAATACTTTATCCACCCTTGTTTCCTACACCGAGTTCAACTCAAGTTGGCTTAGGGATTGGGTTAAGGTCCTCCTTTACTTGGGGTTTTCCTGCTTCTCCATGGTTTGAGTTCTAAGAACTTAAACTAAGATATTTTCGTATTGCCCCTTTTGTGAGAACTACATATAGCTTGATTCCCATACTCATGGGATATGTAGGAACACTCACATGTCTCTTTTTCAGTTCCAGCTCAATGGAGAACTGGTTTCTCATACCCCCTTTCTTCTAGTCTTTCCTGGCTGCTCGGCCCGAGGCTTCCCTCGTGGAATCGCACGTGGTGTGATGTGGGATTATGTACTCATCTATGTTGGGTATGTTTTACCACACCTTGCGCATCCCCCTCATAAACCACACATCTTTTATATGCGTCTAGGACAAATGATGTTAAACTATTCCGCCTAGTCCCATCACATAACCCTAAACTGTGATATTATCAACCTGGCCGCACGATGAAAAACGACACTGCATCATGATGTCCTCACTCGTGGAGAAACCATGCTTGGTATCGGTCACACGCCATACCATTTTTCAATGCCTGGATATGACTTGATTCTTGTGGCACTTCTTGGACTTTTCATCCTAGGCTTGTCACTTCACAAAAAAACAACATCCACATTAAAGGACAAACAAGATTTATCAAATACCACTTCTTTTGGTGTGAGGGCCACACCCGCTCGCCCCTTTTATTCTTTCTACTAGTAACTTACTGTGCCATCCCTTAGAACTTCATACATCTTGATCCCCATCCTCATATGGTATGTAGGAATGCTCGTGCACTTTGCCTTGGGCCCAACATAACTCTCGTTTTCGGTCCCTCGACCTAAAACTTCTCCAAGGAACACATGGTGGTTGGAACCCCAGGTTCCCATTCACGTCAGGTTTTTTAATTACCCCACCATGTGTCTCATGTGTTTCCTACCATCCATGGTCCAATTTATATGAATCTAAACTAAAATCTCCCTATGGTAAGGGACTCGAATCCCTCTAACTAATACGCCTCTTTGTCGTATTCATATGCATTTTGAAAAAGAGATCGAAGTGTGGAATTTTCATGGAGAAATTCCCCTCGATCCATATCCAAGATTTGTGAGCTCGCTATATGGATCCCCATTTTCTTCTACATCCAAAGGGACCCCATTAACAGGCTGGTCTCATGCCACCTCGACTCACCTACTGTTTCGGGCCAATGTCCCTAAAGATATCGGACAACATTTGCGACATGTCCCGTGTTTTGGACATGGTCATTGATCGACCCTCATTTGTCTGTCCCCATTCCAGCTAACTAAACATGGATACTGTGTTTTGAATATGGTCAATAGTTATCCCTCATCGTTAGGCCACCATCATTGTGATCCATATTTCAAGCATCATGATTCACACATTCCCACTTCCTCATGTTCAAGTGGAATCCTGACATACTCGGTTGTACTTCATTGCACATCTAGGTGTGCTACATGGATAGGTTATCATCACAGGGCCGATATTCACCGAGTGTCCCTTAGCCCTAACATGTTCCTTCCTATGTCAGGAAAGTCCAACCACCCATTCTTGTTTCCCACATCAATCACGACTCATGTGGGCTTAGTAGTTTTGGTAAGATGTGCATCGGTGCAGCCTGGCTTTTCAACGCCCCGCATGACGTTAAACTGTGCTTCCAGAACTACATATGGCTTGATTCCCATCCTCAGGGAATACATAGAGACACCCATGCATTTCACCTCAGGTCCAGCCCCAGGATTCGTAAACCCTATTCCTCCTCATTCCCGACCCCTTGGACTAACCCCTTGTGGGGAACCATGTAACTACAGCTGTGCCCTGTACAAGTTCGGGATGCCCCACAATGACATTGGGAAGTGACGGGTCCCTCACTAGAGAGGTCATTTCTAAAATAAGGAATGATCCATGATCAGACTGATGCACCCCTATAACGATCTTCCACCATGGTGGCGTAATTTCAAAAGTGTTGTATTCTATTCGAACAAACCATCACTCCACATTCCACGCTTTGTGTTCCCCTTATTCTGACCCTCTTCCCCTTTCAAGTCTGGAGGAATCCCCTAATAGTATGGATGCTCAGCCTATGGCTCACCTACTATCCTTGGATAACGTTCCGTAAGGGTAATGGATGACATTTCGAGTTAGGCCTTGAGTTTCGAACATGGTCAGAGGTCGACCCTCATTTTGTTATCCCCATATCAGGCTAACGCAATAAGGATTCTGTGATTCAAACATGGTCAGAAGTTGTACTTTATTGTCTCACCACCACCACAATGCTCCAAAACCTGGTTATCGTGATTCACACCTTCCATTCCCCTATTCATATTCATTCCAATGCCCTCAGAGTTACTCCATTCATGCATAAGAGCACACTGGGAAAATGGTAATTCGGCTGTTCTAAGAGACTCATTCTCCAGTCAGGTCTCTCTCATTTCCTCCAGGAAATCTGGGCCGGTTGTTCAAACCCTGGATGTCCGAATCTTAGGTTGCACTCCTACATTTTAATTGGGGTGATAAGGTGGACATCCCTTGTTTCTCACATCGGGCCCGCCCCACTTGAGCTTAGGGAATGATCGCGAGATGCTCCAAAAATGTAATAAGAATGAAATAAAACAATATAAAAAACAAAACTCATGCATGTTATGGCATAAAAAAATCAAAGAGTGAAAGTACGTTTGAGGGTTTGTAATCATTACAGTACCCGAGGGTCTATTCCCCCCATGGATGGATTGACCTTGTCAAAGGAACGTTGCAGCTCCACCACCCTCTGGCTTGTGGAATATAGGATTTTCTATGGCCTATTTACCTCCTATTCCTCCTTGGCAACAATGGGGCACATTTCGCCAGCCACGACCCAAGCTCGCTCCACACCATTCCGGATAACGGTTATCTCCTCAGAGGCTCACTTCATGCCCTATTTGGCCTCCACCAGCTAAGATTTTAGTCGCAATATAAACTCTGATTGTGCATCAAGAGAATTGGAATTATTATCCACCTGAGCCTGCAACCATTAAACCTCATTTTCGGTCTCCTAGAGACACTTGATGTTCACTGCTTTCCTCTGCTACCAGACCACACTGAGGCCACGATCATACTCTCGAATCTTTTCCTCCCTAAGATCTCGGGTGATCACGTGAGGACGCTGGGCATCCACTCCCCCATTGCACAGTTCTCTTAGCTACAAGAGAAGTCTATACATCTCATTCAACCATAATTCCTAGAGGTGTTATTGATGAAGCGCATGATCAGCTTCCACGATCAGCGATAGACTATTTTGCTGTCCTCCTCGTCAGAGGTCGTCTCATCCCAATCTGCACGGTTGGCAGGCTCGTATGCAGGGAATGCCCCTAGGAACTCCTTATCCAGGTCCACGTCTAGCATTGGATCATGAATGGCAGGACTTGAACTGTCCGTTTAATCCTCATCATCGGATCCCACCTCAAAAACCTCAGGCGTAGTCCTGGTCTGTCATCTGGTGCAGGGAACCCCGGGAGTGGATAAATTCTTCCAGCTGTGCCAGGTACCACTCTACCTCCACATGGGGCACTACAAAGCTGGTTTGAATTGGTCCTATCCCCAGTAAATCCATCCCAAGATGGTTCAGGTGTCACTATAACTCGGTGAGGATGAGGAATTTCCTGTTGACTTCCCAGATGTCCCAGGCCTCCAGGAAGACAGCATCCTCTGACATGTCGATATGGCGTAGCTGCTTCCCTAGAGCATGGGTAGGTATCCTTTGCAATCCTCTCGGTGGCCTCCCCTCTGGATGGATCTATTCTGATGGAAACACTGGGTACACTACCATTTCAGGATCTATGGCGGCTACCTCACTCTCAACTGGTGTGGGCCACGCTGCCACGACAGGCCTACTACCGCGAGATCCCCTTGTTGCCTTCCGACCCTGATCTCAAGGGCAGGAAATCTCACCATCACTGACCCAAATGGTTGGCTGCTTCACCATCTCCCCCGGGTAGGCCGCCACCCATCTCTGGGCATATTTTTTTACCAGCCCGAGGAAGGTAGTCGGTGAAGGCAACTCGTTCCGCATTTTCCCATCTTTCCGCATGAACATGAGCCACATCTACCTCATCACGCACGAGTGTTATTCATAGTGCACCATCAGATAGACCTATGGGTCCAGCCTCTGCATACACCGGGATTTCCTTGCAAACCGGTGTGGGGTGTATGGATTGCAGAGGGGCTCTTAGTCCACCCTCGCCACCATGACTCCACCTCAAAAGGCCAAGAGATAGGCCAGGTGATCTTCCATCCCTTGGCCTTCATTATTAAATACCCCTGATGGCAACAGAAATTGGTGAAAATTGAATTTCTCCACCCTCCACACTCGGTCCAGAACCGACAGTGCGGTCAGCTTGGTTGGAAAGCTCTTGGCAATGTTCAGGATTGATGGGTGGATGTTTGAGCCCGAAGGAGAGATAGGGTTTGGGTATTCATAAACCCCTATGATATGTGCTGTTATCCACCCATACAGAAGGTGGAATGACCCATATAACCTCTATGGCCTTTTTCCCTCACTGATACGCCACAACACCTTATACAGCTCAGCGAGCATCATGATTCATATGTTGACCCGACCTCCTATCGCCTATGTGGATGCCATGATGAATGTGCTTGGGCGTACCCCCATGTTGGTATCCCTCATAGGTAGGATCCAACCACAGATCAGAGCCATGATAAATGCCGACAACCTAAATATTGGTTTTTTCTCAGTGCAGATGCCAAATCCCTATGTATTCCACTGGATGTCCTCCAAAATCTGCCAGTATGAGTATTCTTTTCCCCATTGAACCCCCTTTGGAAAAGTCTGAGGCCTCACCGGAAACTGCCTATTTTCTAGGAATTTCAAGAATTGTTTGAACCGCCACCTGAAGTGGACATACCTTACTACCTCCTTGTCCTCTCTGGGCTCAAGCTCTATTAGCGCCATCACTAGCCATGGAATTTTCTCTAGATCCTCCCATGCACTCATGATAGGGATGAATTTTTCATATATCACCCCCAGTATCGGGACCCCCCGAGATTTGGTGGACATCCCAAAAGCTGATACCGACCTACCCATGGTGTAAGTGGAAGGTATTGGTCCTCGACGACCATCTTCTCAATCACTTTAGAATCAGCTATTTTTGTTGATATATGTTGAATTGAGAGGCCTAGGATGCCTTATACAATCCCACTCTCCTCAGCTCAGCCCCAAACTACTCACACGAGGCGCCTAACCAGTAGGCCCAGGCCCAATCATCTGGGAAGATGCCACCCTGGTGCAGGCCCCATTCCTCGGACCACCCCTTCCTCCAGTTGCTCAAAGTTGCATTCAGTATCGTGTGGTACAGAGGAGGAGACGTCTCCAGGCGCAACACCTTCCCATAGACATTATTCAGGTGGTTGTATAAGCGATCAGCATTGACAGGTGTGAAATCTTCCCGAGCATGGCCATCAGCCACCCTAAACCATCGGCGTTGGCACGACGTGATCTTAAACCCGTAAGCTAGTTCATCCCTTTTGGCTTCAAGGATGAAGATGTCATCCCTCAGCTCGAAGCAATACAAGGGAAACCTCCTACATAGTGGGTCATTCATCTGGCTCTCTGATAGCAGCTCCACCAATGAACTATGGTCTGAGTGGCTACAGACTAACTCCCCCAGACCCAGACTATTCTCCATCTCATCCCTTCGGGTGGCATCCACAAGAACCCACTCGACAGCCTCTTGGTGGGCCATTCAGTTCTTGAACTTGGACAATTTTTGGGTTGGTTTGTGAATCTCGTTTGCGGAGAGAGTTCGTGAAGCCAATTTGAAGAGAGAGTTTGCAAAGTTCATTCATGGAGTCCTGCCCACACCTTCAAGCGCGAGATTGCAAAGCGCTGTAGAGGAGTCAAAAACTCACTGTGCGCCACGAAGCAAAGTCCCAAATCATGGAGAGCAGTCGTGGAGTACATGGATCTTCCTGAATCGAGAGCACTGAAGTCCAAAATTGCGGATAAGAAAAGATAAAAAAGAGAGGTCCTCTCCCATATTTATAGGCAATGAACTTCGGTGCTTCACGGAGCATCCAGTTCGTTCTAAGCTTCATGGCGCACTCGGCCAGCACATTCCCTATCAGCCTCGCGATCCCTCTTCGTGAGCGAGAATCATGAACGGACAAGGATTTGGAAATTTTAATTATACTTTGACCCTTGATCTCTCCGCAGATCCAAGTATGAGGGGGGGGGGGGTATTTGTAGGTGGAAAAATTTTGGATCGCGAAGAAGCCAAAAAGAAGGCATTGTTGACTGCCTCACGAAGCTATTTCGTGAAGTCCCCCCAGCACCACGACTGCCACATAGCAAGGAGGAGGGACACTCCATGATCTCCATTGATTTTTGTGAGCCCACCATGAAGCAAGGAGGCGGTCACACTCTGTGACCGCCCTTGATGTTCGCGACCCACTGCGAAGCAAGGAGGCGGTAACGCTCTGCGACTGCCCTTGACGTTCGCGACCCACCACGAAGCAAGGAGGCAGTAACACTCCACGACCACCCTTGATGTTATCAAACCAATGTGAAGCAAGGAATACCTAATGATCTTTGACCGCCCTTGATGTTCGTGATCCACTATGAAGCAAGGAGGTGGTAACACTCCGCGGCCACCCTTGACGTTCATGACCCGATGTGGAGAAAAAAAATTCCTCTTTGCACCGAGTGCGTGCTGCTTCTCAAAGCCTCTCCCCTATAAATAATGGCATTCCACCAAGTTCAAATGATGGACAATCCGACCTTTCGACTTCCTAGATCATGAATCACGAAACACCCTTCTGCTTTTTTAACCATGAGTTGTGAGAGGTACTTCTGCTCTGAGAAGTGCCCCCCCTTTGTCACGTTTTGATCCCCTCTTCTGATAGTGATGCCTTTAACTGATCCTAAGGGCCTCTATGAAGAAAGTGGATCCCCATGGCGACCCAGGTCATCACGGAGCATTTATGGTTTGTTAAATACCCCTCATGTACACATGATCCACATTCAATGATATCGTCATTGTACTTCGCGAAGCACATTTCTTCACGACAAATTGCTTTGCAAGGCACCTCCTCTCTATGAGGCAGTGCTTTCAGAATGACTTTCCACTTCGTGAAGTGCCTCCCATATGAACCTCTGCCCTATGCTTAGGCTGAGGCACCCCACTTCACAAAGCACACCCCATCGCAAGTGACCTCTGCTATGCGGAGCAACAAAGCTTCACAAGGCCCCTACCTAGGAACCCCTATGCTTTGAAATTCCTTTTCCTATGTGACCCTCTAGGTTTGCACGAGGTGACTTCAAAGTCCCATGGACGATACTTCCTATTGTGTTGCTTCGACTCATGTTTCTTCGCATAGGCACGCTAATGACTATTGCTTCTTTTCATAACCACGCTAATTTGGGTCTCTCAATGGTTCACTCCATGAAACCCCCTCGCCACAGATTGGCCTATCCCCTCTCTGCACCAAGGAGCAGAGGGTACCGGTTATGTAAGTCTTAGGGGTGGAGAGAAAACCCACCTAGTCCGAGCTGTAGGACGTTAAATTTCCAAGCACCTTCGTCCTCATCACATCACGTTAAATTGTGACCTCTCCCCATGCCTCACAGTTGGGGACCCCCCCCCCCCCCACCTTTTACATTCTTCATGCCCACTAGTCTCCACAGGGGATGATATCCTCCTTATGGGAGTGGCATTTGTCTGCGGGGAAAGGGAAACCATCTCAGTGTAATCCCCTAGCTTTTTTGTGGGAGGAAGCATCCCTGCTCCTACTTTCTTCTTCGGTCCCCAAAGCCAGCAAAGGGCTTGATGGGGAACAATGATTCTCCTTTATTCGGTCCCAAATACCTCTCTCACTATGCTTTTTCACCATCGGGCCTCCGTCCTAGAGTAAGTACCATCCTCCTCGGGTTGCTAAACATGAATAAGCCCCTGTTTCCTCTTTGGGATGCGATCACGTGTAAGACCCAATCCACTTCCCATGGACACACATTTCACGACGTGATCTTCAGGTCTCTACTACCTCTTGTTTCTCACACCGAGCATGAGTTACATGGGCTTAGAGAAAGCACCAACCATGAAATCCACCCTGGGAATCCTAGAGTGTAAGCCTCATGCCCCCCGTGAACTATGAGGTCATTGATCCTTTCTAAGGCAGGGTACGTAAGAGGCCTCCCTAAGGTTCAATCCCACCAACACCCAATCATTCTGACCATCTTCACATCGGTTCACCATCACCCTGGGCAGCCTAGAGTGTAAGACCCATGCCCCACCACCAAAACTACATGGTCTTTGATCCTTGCTAAGGTAGGGTACCTAGGAAGCCTCCCAGAGGTTCAAGCCCAAAATTTTCATCTGAACTATGAGGTCTTTGATCTTTTCTAAGGCAAGGTACGTAGAAAGCCTCCCTGAGGTTCAATCCCACCATCCACCTAGACCCCAGGTCCTTATTCACGTCGGTTCACTGACTCATGCCACCATATTCTGAACTACGAGGTCTTTGATCCTTGAAAAGGCAAGGTACATAGAACGCCTCCGTGAGGTTCAAGCCCACCACCCATTGGTTGTTGCAACCCACTTTTACATCAGTTCCCCAATACCCAACACCCAAAAGTACTGAACCCCTTCACATTGGTCCACCACCGTCCTACCTGATGTTAAACTATGGACCCCATCCAATGGTAAGCTTTTGTGACCCCATCCTGTAGTAAGCCATTGTGACCTTATGTAGTGGTAAGTAGTTGAACCCCAATCGATAGTGATCCGTTGCCAGACAAACTACATGGACATTGATTCCCTACCACATGGATACGTAGGAAGCCTCTTCAAGGCTCAAGACCAAAACCATCCCATTCACCATCCCATTCATAATCCCCTTCATGGAACCTTCCATCATTCATCCTGATCCTTACCCGGGCCACCACATCTCAGTGGGATCATGCCACTCCATTCCCCATTCCATCTAACAGCATTCAGGAATCCACCCACATGATGGACCCAATATTGGTGTTCCCTCTAAGAGGTTCCTCCATCTGATCCACTCTAGTTAGTGTTCTGAGCAGCCCGATCTGTCTCCACTGGACATTAAACTTGCGTCATACCCTATGTTAAACATGGGAAGTTGAAGAAATCCTTAGATACATGCCCATGACTTATGATTCCTCGTGTTCGATGTGGGATGCCTCGAGATTTCGTGCCCTTGAGAAGCCCTATAATAAGGGATAGAAGACAGACACGCCAATTCACCAGCGTCTAGACATGCCAGTGATGCCCAACATGACTACTCTCCTAACCAAAGGTTACTGCCCTTACCAGACCCCTTGGAATGTTCTGAAAGAATTAGTGTAATTAACTGGTGTCCATGAAGATATGGCACTAGGAAGAGTTTCAGGAACAGCATGTTAAGTCTATGAGGGAGACCCGGACTAGGTGATGAGTTCCGAGGAGGAATCCACAGAAGGAAGAACCGACATCCCATCATCCCGATTCGATCAAGGAGAAAACGTCCCTGAATAAGGAGAAGATTCCACCCGCCTTTGGAAAGTGGGAATGCGAGGTAACAGCTGCGCGTCCTCACAGACTAATGCATATACCATGGAAAAAGCATCAGAAACAATGTTAAACTACATGGTTTCTCAAAGAGTACACATCGATTGATTACTGTTGTCACATGATACATAGTGAAACCCAGATCTCCAATCCTGGGTCTAGCTACAACAATCAACAGGAAAAATACCCCATTCTGTGTATGTGTCATACCTACATAGAGTGATTCCCATTCTAGAACTATGTTGGGGTTGATTCATATTATCACTGGATACATATCGACACCCAAATACCCAATCCTGGGTTCATCCATAACATATGAAATGATACTAATGCACCCCTAAATGCATATGGTATATACCTATGCATTGAATGTAATAGATTAATTACATAAAATATCATGAAAAAAATATGTGTATACAAATTTTTAAAGAGGTATGAGTCATTCAAGATAATTTTTACTATGCATGAGTCATATATATGTATGGCTTGATTTCACATGTGCTAAATCTATGCAAGAAGGGCTCTAACATATGGCTATCCACCAATAAGACTACGCATGTATAAAAGATATTCCATACTTCTAAATACCACCATATAGTAAAAATTTCCTCAAGGATATCTTAAAAAATCTTGATATTAGATCTTTCATTTTTGATACATGATGTTAAACTGCATGGAATGGAAAAATTCCTTAGTGAATGACGTTAAACTGAAAGGAAAATTTCTAGGTCTCATGAAATTAAAACTGTGTGATAAATATATCCCCAATATATGATGTAATGTTGTTTAGTCCGTCAACCATTATAATCCTTTATCAAAGAAACATATGATCCTGACCCCTATCAACCAGAGTATGAGGCACTTTCATCATCCCGTATTCACCTCATCCAATAAATTTCAAATCATTTCTTAAGCACCCTGGGATTCCAGAAACCATTTATAGCCCTTGTAAAAGAAAATATATCTATCTGTTTGACCTTGATATCGATGTAGAAGTGCTTATAACTACAAACCAAATACATCTTGGCCCTAAAAGAAGGGATATATGATCATTGTGAACCTAAGGTCACTATGGTGGAACTCAACACCTTAGAGTGTTTTGGGTTATCCCATGCATGATTGCCTCATATCATTACTCATGAAATGATAACCTTGAGCCATGATTTACAACACTCTTTTCTCCTCAATAGAAGGATAATGGAGTACTCCAGACCCTTGGTATCCTGATTATGCTCTTGTGTAACATTTTCCTCATACGATGTCAATGTTCATCATAAACTTAAATTGAATACAACTTGGTAAAATATTTATGACCTTAAGCTTTAGCCTTTGATGGTCCAAATTGAAAAACCTTAAAATTTTAGTTAAAGAGTCATAAAACTTTTTAAGTTGAAAACTAGTAAAGGATATCTTAGTTAAAATTCAAGTCTTTTCTTGATAAAATATTTATCTCCATAATTTAGAAAAAAGGGCATAAATAAATGAGGCATAAAGTTCAGAGGCATACTTTTAGGCCAGAGTGAAAGTTAAGTCATGCTCTCTGGAACCCCAGGTCCAGAAAAATGTTAATGTAATGATTTTTCATATCTCCTCATTGCGAGAACATGTTCCCTAGGTGGTGATAATACTTTTAGGGTTCTAAAACCCTTCTTGAATATTACATTTTCCATAAATTAAACCTCATGATTTGAGAACCTTAGATCACTGAAAACCATCTATAGCCCTTGGAAAAGGATACCCGACCTTAGGGGACCCCTTATTGGCTATGTATGTACACCTATAGATTTTGAATTTGTTTTTATGGTCATGTTACAAATGGTTTACTACCTTACAAAGGGGTTTTTCAATCATTATGAGTCATGACATCACCGCTGTGGAACCTATCACCATAGGGTTATTTTGGTCATCCCTGACATGATTGCTTCATGTCATCCTCATGAACCGAGCACTTTAGATCACGATTTAAAATCTTTGTAGACATACTATTTAGTTGGATTTGACAACCTATACATTAATACAACATGTTTTTTTAACCATTTTCGATGTAATAATGAAAGATTTCATTTTTTATCCTTTTAATGGCCCAGACCATGTGTCTCGAAACTATAGGGTGTGGGGATTAATCTTCCCAACCAAGAGGTAAACTACTCCAGGGTTCTAGAAATCTTACTGGATAGCTTTTTCTACACATATAGCTCTATTTTCTAGACATTTGAGTCTTTTAAAATCATTCATGACTCTAAACAAGGTGAAGGGAAACCTGTATTTGACCATTCTATCAACACATACATGAATTAACCTAATTAAAAGAGAAATATACTCTATATAGGAAGGGAAATATGATACTAGTGAACCCTAGGAATACCATGTAAGAACTTATAACCTTAGGGTGTCATGGTTTATTCATGAATTTTCTACCCCATTTCGTATTCATTGACTCAAACTATTAGTTTCTGACTTATTGAACACATATTCTAACCATACCAGTGGACTCTAATTCCCTATATTTTCTGAATAAATGCATACCATATCCGAATTTTATCATAGGCCTTGGTAAATAGTGGAGAAACATTTGTTTGACTATGATATCGATTTATAATTGCCTTAACCTTCCAATTAGAGGCATCACCTCTTTCAATGAAAGGAACATTAATCTACAAGATACCTGGAAACACCTTGGTGTAACACAGCACCCCATGGTGCTTTGGGTTATCCTTTGTATGTCTTCCCCATACTTCATGTTCATCAATATTGTCTTGGAAAAAATACATTAAACTATATAGAATATTTACCTCCTTACCCCATGAAATTAGGATGTATGACATATGTACTTACCAAATGACATTAAATTATGTAGTATCCATCATTACTGCATGACATTAAAAAAATGATACACCCCCTTACCACATGGAATTAAATAACATGGATAATATCACATTGTGAATGGAATATTACCAATATCATAATGTTTGATACAAAACACTCTAAACTACTAGAAATAGAATCTATGATCTAGAATACCCTAAAATACAACACAAAAATGGTCTAGTTTTCATGACCAAAATAGTCATAATGATCACTGGGTGTAAAAGAGGACAATGGAATCCTAGGAAAATATCAAGCCATTTATCACTGGACATGCAGGTTGTATTTTTCACAAAATATTGAGAACTCATAAAATGTAAAAGGCACAAAACATATCAGGTCAAAAACCCGTAAGAGGGTGTTTTGAGAAAAATCCATGTCCATTACCATTGACTTTTCCCATATATGATGGTTAATAGAAAATTATATAAATACGATAAAATAGATATAATGATTTTAGGGACCATCATATGGCCTTAATAAAATCAATCCATGCTCTTTATGTCCCCTGACATTATCAAAAGACAGACCATTCTACCTCCATGAAATATACTCTACCCAAATTATCCTTTTACGAGTCAGGTAATCTCAAGATAAATATAGAAGATACATAAATGTTGGATCTCATGTTGTTGGAAATTAAGTAGAATTTATAGAGGGAAATTTATAATGGTTTAAACATTCAAACCCATGAATTTTTGTTGACTCAATATTATATGAAGGATGGGTATCCTTGATTATTCACACGACATCTTATTCATGAATTTTCATGCACATCATGGATGAAAGGAAAATGGACAACGAAATATACAGTTCATAGAATGAATTCATTAATAAGATTAAGGGGGGGGGGAATTCAAATTTTATATCCTATATGAGGATTTCACAAAAAATAAAACATTGAAGATAAAAAAATAATCAGATTTTATCAGTTGAGCTGGTCAAATTGGAAAGAGTATGATGAGAAGTGTTGATCGAGAATTGATGTGCCACATGCCCCACTTCTTCTACTACTACTTAAGGGATAAGAGTCTCAATCAGAATAGATAGCTTGATAACTATTTTTTAGTATTTTATAATAAATATGATGACGATTAATGATCATACATTGATCATGCTATGATCTCTTAATGTCACACTATATATGCATTCAAGGCATCCTTTTGCATGTGTATATCTGATTTTATCACATGAATTTGTTCCAATGCCTTTTATGTCTCCCTAATTTGTTCATCTAGGGGAGCCCCCCCATCAAAATTACACAATCCCCTCTCACTAGTAGCTTAATAATTTCATGTTATGATGATTTTTCACATGATTTAATATAATGGATGGAGGTCAAAGCCACCTACCCCAAAATCCTAAAATATATGGAGATGATTTTTTTCATTGTCATGAAATGTTTTTCTGGGATTCTCAGTGATGAAGGTGTGAATCCACATCCATATTACCCTATTCAATATATAATCCTTTTCAACTACTGGAGTTGGTATGTCAAAGGGGGGAACAATTTGTTGAACTGACATAGAAGCAAGAGAGGGAGCCCCATATACTCTTCTCTCAAAATATACATTATCTTTTTATCTTGTTGAAGGAATATATTCATCAAAAATTAATTCCACAATAATGGGATGGTAATATTTTGGATGAGGATGCCTCCTCAAAGACTCTCCCACATATTTAATCAACTCTATTGTTGTTATGTACAATAGGGTCGATGAAGCGAATGGTCTATCCACATGACACACCGGTACATTTAGCACACCACCTGTGTAGGATTCCACTCATGTTTGGGCATAATAAAAAGATTTGAAGACAAGGTATTTAACATGTGGGATTATAATATTTGTTTTAGTATCCTCACATGTCAATATAAGCCAAAATTGGCGGATAATCCATGGATATTATTATTCCCACAAGCTAGCCGAGGGGAGAGGGGGAATCCCTTTGGATGGATCCAAATTGATGAAAAAATAAATAAGGGGTATATGGATCCCAAATTAACATATAAACCATCATGGGCGTGAGACCCACATCTTGAAGATAAATCTAGTATGACTATTAATCAATAGAACAACTTCCATTAACAATAATTACCCTACCTTTTATGGGGTAGGGAATGAAATTGAAATGATCAGACAAGGATATCATGTCATTGATGACGTCAAGGATTAAAAAAATTCCCTAGACCTCATATATTTTCATCAATATTGGGTTTAATGAGGCACTAGGTATCCCAGTAGTGTTTTGGTATCAGTAGTTACATAAATTCTCTCTTATCCAGCTGAATAAAAATAGGAAGTGAACATTAATTCTATAAGGGATGTTTCCCTATTGAATATGGCCAATAATCTGGTAAAATAATTCAAAATTGGGTACAAATAGGTTAATAGGATGTATATTTTCTAACCAATCTTCCATCACCATCCTGATAACTCTGACTCCTGATCTTGTATCGCTAATTGAGAAAATCCACCTATTCAAGGAGATAGGCATGAAACTCACAAACCTAATGATTATATATATCTAAGAACTCACCTTTTATCCCCTTGTCATATATTTTTTACCTTCCAGGATATCCTAGTATGAGTCTGTGGTATCATGAACCTACAGTTAAAGACACCGTTGAGGGCCTATAATGGCCAACTGATATCCTCTACGATAGAGAAAAATAATGATCCAGTATTTAAAGTAGATGAGTGAGGGAATATTAATCTATTTACATAAATTATATTTCAGATTTTTTGGAATTTAGGATTCCAAAACTAGATTCTTTGTGTGTTCTTCCTACATGTTCACTGAAGGAAGGAACTCATCATACATCTCCCTAAGGGGGGATATCCTGCCCAGTCGGTAGATATCCCAAAGGACAATTCTTGAATAAATATGGGAGAAATGAAAGGAATTAGTACCATGGAACCAAAATATAATAAATTCTATAATAATATACATCTGATAATAGTCATTGAACTAATAAACCCATACATCCTCATAAAGAAAAATTGTATATAACTAGTGAGAAAATCCAAATATGCTCTATATAACCCGGAATGGCCACTCCCATTCATCAAAAAAATATTCTAGTTAGTTGAATGTCCCATATTGAACTTCATATACCAACCATATTGTTAAAAGAAGATATGAATACGTTCTAATAGCTTTGAGTAATGGGATGGTGGGAAAAATTGCAGTCGTTTAGACATAGAGGGGAGTTCTCTAAAATATATGGTGACCACTGACACTGTGATACGACTAGTTAGAAATTTTTATAAAGAATCATCTAAATAGAATCGAGGAAATATGACAACAAAAAAGATGGATAATTCTAGTTAGGTTAAGGAATGAAAAAATAATCTAGTAGGATGAATCCATATAGGGGAAGATATTGGGATAAATGATATTATTGATGTTTAGATAAAAGGATCCTCCTCAAAACCACATTGTCATAATGCACATGATATCAAGGGTCAATGTTATGATCCAAATCATTCATGGACCTCTGGATAGATATAGTGGAATATGTATAGGATATAGAATCCATATGAGAAAAATTTAGTGACATATTTTTGAAAAATGAAAACACAATCCTTTCAAAATAAATGCATAGTCTCAAAAGCATCCTGAAAATCACATAAACAATGAAGGTCTATGTGATATTGTGATATGATAAAGGTCTCGTGAATGGAATGACCCATATAGAAATCACGAACTATGTATCACGTGATACATCTCTTAACTTTAGGACCTGTTATGAGTCACATAAGATCTTGAACTTAATATGGTCATAGGAACCACATGGTGGTCAAGTGAGCATATGATCAAGCCAATAAATCATGAGAAACATATAAGATAAAATTACAACCAATGAGATTTTTCAAGGTTCAAAGAATTAACTATGATTGATTCTTGGTTGATTCAAACAAGTGCTAATGAAAATAAAGTATCATGGATAGATATCATGAAATAGTTATCATCAATCAATATTGTGAAATAGATCATGCGATCAGATCATTCAAAGAGTTTTACAAAAATGATCATGAGACAAGTTCATATGAGAAGATCATGTAATGTAGATAATTGAAAGATATCTGGAGAGTGGAGGTAACTAGTTAATGAGTCACACCCTCTACCCAATTAATTGTGAATTATGATTAATATCACTAGTCACTTAGGAAACTAAATGTCATCTAAGACACCATTCAGAGGTTGCGTCGAGGACTCAAGTGCACATTTACTTTGCTTAGATCCAATCCCATTTCCCTATATGAGTTTCTGTTGGGGGGGGGATTTTTGATTCCAGTGAAATGAGTATCATCAACTTTAAAAGTGACAAAATTCCCAAAGCATGGGTAATATTTTCTTTAAAAAATAAATAATGAGAAGGAGTCCAAAACATGTGGATAACATAACTTTCAAAAGAATATACGATATCATAAAATTTGGACAGTCGGTTGAATGATTATTCTATAGTTAATTATCTAATTAATATTATACATATCCCATTCAAGAATCCTCTTTTTTTTGAAAAGGCACCCTAACAAGAATTGGTCATCTTTTGGACGCTGACAGACAAGTTCCTTCGTGCCTTGTGACATTCAACCAACAGATGCTGAAAAATCATCCAAAACATTTTTAAAATAAAGGATGAAAATATGTAAAAGTTTAAGACCCTATGTGGTCATTTATATTTATATGACACACATATGAAGTTCTCAAGACACCATGAAGCATTAGTAGTATGACCACCATGTTACACAAAATCATGCTGGCATGTCACCCTCATCATGAAAAGGGTTTTAAACATGTCCAATTGATTTTATGTCTCCACTTAATATCCATATAAAAACATAAGTTTTTTCCATACCAATGTTCACACATCATATCATGACCCATTATTGGTTACATGATGCATCACATAGAATGAGAGTCTTTTTCTTCGACAACATTCACACGACTACTCGAGATCACTCAACCTTATAGAATAAATAAAGAAAGAATTATAGAAATGGAGGAAGATTATTAATAAGAAAAGATATATTGATATTCATGTGAAAGGTGTTATACACCCTAATAGATCACCATTGATCCCATAGTGGAGACATGGACATGTTAGCATGATCTTGTAGATGTCCACTTGACAAGATGCCTTTATCTCATGGAAGAACCCACACATTTTGTCTTCAGTATTGTAAAATAGTTTCCATCTGCATCCTAATTTCACAGATACCCATAGACATGTCATAATAAACTTTTATAATCTCAATTACATGTCCACAAGGTGAGGTTAAATCACCTTGATCAGCCGGTTTCCAACAAAATGGAAAAGGAGGAACATTATCATGGTCGCTATCATCAGCTAATGACATGGATGAACCATGGAAAGATCATTTGAAGAGAACAACACCAAAACCATACACCAATTCTATCCCAAATATATGAGACACGTGATTCCCAGGGAATCATATAACTGGGGTAGTGAGGCCTATAAATCCACACCTTAACATTAAAAGGGATGGAAAATTGATAACACAGTTGAATGTAGGATCATACTTATTTTAGTGACTAGTCATGGGACCAAAAAGGTCTTCCCCCATGTAATATTTGAGGAATGGAATGAGGGATTACATGACATTCATAGGAGCTTCACATGATCACTCTATAGATCACATGAAGAGCTTCTGGCATGTTAGCTAGATTATGTGAGGGTGGTCCCACATGTTAGTCTTGTCATGTGAAACCTAAAATTAGCTAAAAATAGATAAAACATGAGGCACTTATTCAATAATTTATGGAATAAAATATTAAAAAAGATGGCGTTATTATGTGAATATGGATTAAGGGATCTTCATTCACTTCACATAACACTCCTAGATCATGTGATAAATGACAGGACATGTTGTTCAAGTCATGAAAAACTCCTACAACATGCCACTTGGATCATGTGATGTCCCTTAGACATGTCAAGAAAGTCACACGTTTCCCTTTGGATATACCAATGAAGTCATGATAAGTACTCTGGGATTTCTAGAAAAATCTTAATATATCCTCTATGAATGTTTCCTATGTTATGTGATGACACTAGGACATGCCATCCAAGTATTATGATGTACTCTAGAAAATCCATCTAGGTCTCATGATTTACTTCAGATAATTCATCCTCGATCATGTGGAACCCTATTGGAAAGTCATCCTTAATCTTGTGATTTCATTTGGTAAACCCTCTAGTTAATTAATTCTTAATCTCATATTGTAATTTGGACAAGTCATCCAGATCATATGAAAACCTCCTGACATGTCATCCCTAATCTGACGATACACTTTAGACTTGTCATCCATAATCAGGTGATAAAATCATGAGATAAAATTTATATTATGTGACATCCTTGGGAAAATTCCAATGGATCATGCGATTATCTTAAGGCATTCCCCATAGTTAGATAAGAAAATTTCATTCATTCTCAGACTTGTTTTACAAACACCCTCAAACATGTCATAGAAAAAACCAAACACATGTCATGTAGACAGTTAGACATTCCTGGAAGACAACCATGCCATGTCAAGTAGGCATCCCATGACATGATAACCTTTTATAGTGTATATATAAGGAAAAACATAGTGTGTAATCCCTGATCAAACTAAACTACAAGGAATCTAATTTATGAAATAGCTAGGATATGTAGGATGCATTCCTAAGTCTTGAGCTCAAACAGGAATCCACCACATTATTAAAGTCCTACCATGTATCGAACATTACAACCATCAGGACCCGATGTCTCCCATAAGATTATATTTACTCCTAACACACTAGAAGAAAGGTAACTAAACTAAAATAACTCTAATTCATATGATAACTAATATATGTAGGAATCCTTCCAAAGGCATGATATTCATATAAAAAACTATAGGGATTCCCCATTGCATAAGTCCTGAATCCATATGCAGTGAGATTGGTCACATTATATCCGTTGTTTCTCACACTGAACATGGATCATGTGGGACTAGGGATTTGAAATGATCATATCATTCACACCATGAATATCAACCAGCTAGAAAAACCATAGATTGTAACTCCTATTCAGTGGAATGATATGACTACCCCTGTACAAGGGCATCCACCTTGGGGTAAGTCTCAAGGCTGTAGTTGAACTATGATGAATCAGATTATTTCCATTACTAGGATACATAGGATGCTGACATGAGGTTTGAGCTCAATATTTGCTTCCTTGGTGCCCCAATATTAATCATTTTAATAAGAAGTTAAACTACAAGAGTTTAAATAACTATAGGGGTTTTGGTTCTTACTATAAAAAAGATACATACACAAAATCATAAAGGTTTAATCCCATCATCATGATATTTATCACCTCCCTAGATGGAAGTAGAATCCATAGTTCTTAGCTATATAGATTAAAAATACTAGAAGTTACCCATAAATTAAAAAAGGATAGAGAACCTTAGATACATATAGATGGAATCATTAATAGATGACCATTACACATGGAAGGATTTAACACTTGATAATTTTGATAGGGTAACCTATACTGTATTAGGATTAGGAAGAGATTCTTGAACATATCTAAAATCTATAAGAGAGTTATGAAGTTGTAAATAATTTCCCCCAAAAGGGTGTGATGAGATCGACCTCCCATCCACTCGACCAAGGTGAGTTATCTAGATTTGTTCGGTCTAAAACCCCAATTTACTGCATTCCTTTAAAAAGAAGAACCATTTTTTGTTATTAATGTGGGAAAAATTGGGATTTATATGGAATATATACTTTATTGGTGAACTTGATATGAATTATTGTATATACACCAAACCCCCCAAAATCAAATTGTCAGAATATATTCCCCACCTTGCATGTGATCTATCTAGATGAAACAAAAAATGGTGGAACTGATCTCAAATCACATAATTGTGGCATATTCTTTATAGGATAGTAATGAAATATTTCTCAGTTCATGGATATTACATTTCTTTCCTATCATGCATGTGATATTTCAAATCAACAGCAATATTGAAAACTAGATACATACATTTTTTCTATATTATATTTGAATAAAAAATCATATCGTGAAAACCATTCTTTTTTCCTTGAAAATCATTAAATTTTTCCTTCTTCATATCCTATGGAAAAATGGGAAAAATCATATAAAAAGTAAGGGAAAAGTACAACATAAGCTATCTTGAGTAGATAAGGAATACAAAATATGAAAATATGGTTAATCAATACATATGACATGTAATCCATGATTTATTATTTAAAATATTTAAATGGAAAAAATAAACATAATAATGACATGGATAATAATAAATTAAATTTTAATGAATAAAATTAATAATGAAAGACATCATGATATTTCCCTCAAGGCCTCATGCCAATACATGATAAACATTACCACTAAGGCCTTATGGAAAGTCATTTTATGTACCATCAAGGACTTATAGAAAGACATTGTCATTTTATGGCCAACATACACTGAGCAATACCCATTATGTTTGTCTCATAATATAAATTGATGTATTGAGAGACTCTCTATAATAAATCCCCACCCTTCACTTACATATGTATAATTAATTCTATATATATTGAATCAACAATACATAATCAAAATTCCTCATCAATAAAAAATATCCATATTTAATCAAGAATACAAACATCAATATTTAATAAATAATTAAAATAACATTCTTAATAATATTTATATACTAACACTGTATGTGGTAATGTTATATACTTGTAAAAAGTTTAATATATCATTGATATAAAATAATATAGATATTAAGGAGAAAAATAATGTCCAATGAAAAATAGAGATTGATAGAGACCATGATCACAAGAAAGTGAATGATTGAAAAATAAGGTATAGTATATAGATCCATAAAGGATGATATAAGACCAACAATTCATTAAAAATTTCAGTTTTTAAGTAAAGGAAATTCCATTTACAATTAGAGAAGAAAATGGTAGTGAATCTTTAAAAATGAAATTCCTTAAATATATTTTTTCTTTTTAGTAAAAAAAATTATAAATTATTTCCATAAATATATTCATACTTTTAGAAAATAATTCCATTTTATAAAAACTAAAATTTAAATGAATAATGTAAAGGGACTCTCTAAGGAAAACCATAGAAACTTATAAAGAAATCTGAATAGATAACAATGGTAATGTTTATGGAGAAATCTATTAAAACCATATAGTATAAAAAGAACATTGCATTCACACTTTTGAAAAAAAATAAAACTAATTTCCCAAAAATATAATAGTAATTTTAATCCTATGTAAAGAGATTCATAAGTTGCATAAAAGTACATAATGAATAATTTAAAATTATATAAAATGTTTGAATTTTTATTCTGAATATGGATATGGAAGATAAATATTCCCAACCAAAAGAAGATAAATGAGGTTAGATTACCATAAAAACATTTTTCAGTCACTTTGAGTATTAAAGAGAGTAAAAGTGGGAAGAGAACATTGAAATCCATGAAAAAACTAGAAGAGAAGAAAATTGATGCGATGTAAATAAATAAACTCTATATAATTCTTATAACATAAGTTTAAACATGAACACTCAAATATAAGGGTGAGATTGTAAAATGTACCGTTGTAAATTTAATAACATTTTTATCAAAAACCCATAAAATAAGAAATTGAGTGGAAACATTAAATAACATGAATAAATAAGAATTAATTATATAATATTTCAAATGGGAAGTATATATATCATATAATATAAATTAGGCACATGATATAAAAGATGCCTTTATGGTGTCAAATTGTGATGAAAAAACCTTACCTTGTATTATTTCTTATTCATAAATTGTATATACCATAGAATAAACCATTTAAATTTATTAAATACATAAAAAGAAAACTTTTTTATCTAGATTTCATTTTTATTTTCCTTTCAAATTAATTTTTCGTCCATTGATTTTATAGTTTTTTTATATTGACCACCTATGGTTGTTCAGTAAATTTCCCTAAAATTACATCAGTATAATGGCATTTGTTAAAGGTTCAATGAAATGGTTCAATATTCTCTAGATTATTAAAAATATTTATAATTATCATTTTCAAACAATATTTATACTTTTTTAACCATCCCTATAATTCATCCATGAAAAATGTAGGATATCGTTTCTTAGAGATGGTAGTCTATACGTACACAATAACAACATTTTCAATATTATATTGGGTGGTAATGAAACACATTAGATAAAAGATTAACTTTATAGAAAAATAAAAATATTATAAAAATATTTTTTATTCCATAAATCAATCCTTATTCCAATTAATTTAAGAATAAATGTAAAATGAATCACATCATCTTAGGGAGGTGGTAGTCCACACATACGCATGATTGACATCATAATTTTTCAATAGATAAAATTTTATAGAGGCAGATAATAAACAATCATTATAGAATAATAATAATTCTTAAATATAATATATATTCAATAATTACCATTTTCAACCATCCATATGAAGCGGTGATGAAAAAGAAAACACATCACTTCAGGGAGGTGGTTATCTATATGTATACATGAGTGATGTTTTTTATTTCCATTTGGATAGAAACAAGGTGAAAAAATGTTATTAAATAATCATAATAAAATTTCATGGTAGTGAATATATTAATTTCACATTGTTTTAAAGGATATAATACATTTAGAAGGAAATAGAAGAAGAAATAAATTGAAAATATTTGGTAAGGATGATTACCTCTTCTTTAGGAAACCTCCTTTAATTTACATGTTCAGCCTTTTTGGAGTGGTGTTTTTTTAATACCATTATAACACCCTATTAGTTATAATATATTTCACATTATATAAATATAATTTTTTAAATAGTTTTATTTACACACAACACCGAGTTTAAATGAACAACGATATACTATTGGATTATTATTATCTAATGTGATTTTTACTCATAGCCATTGGATTAGAGGGTATGAATATGAAAAAATAATGAAAAAAAATTATTTTCACACATGTTTATATATAATTAATTTGTTACCAATTGATAAAATCATTTCAATGTAAAACAAGATGATTTTTTGAAATACTATTTTTAGGCAAGCATTCTATTTTTATTATCATATATTTAATTAATCAATATAGACAATTTTTTTAAATAAAATATATAGATTATAAATTAAATATTTTTTAAACATGTATCTAATGGTCTTTACAGTTAATGGGCTATGAATAAATCCAATTTTATTCTTAAATTTTTTAATCTATAATGATTTTTTGTTAAGATTTGCATTCTTATTTTAAAAAAATTATCTTAATTAAGGAAATTAAATTATAAAAAATAGATTCAATATTTTGAATTAGAAGGTTAATATTTTTTGAAAAGGACCCTTTAATTTTTTATTATTATGAATAGAAATCATGGTAAATATTTTCTACCTCAATAAGAGTAAAATAAGTAAATTAGGGTTAAGACACTAAGAAAAGGATAATAAATCTACAAAATACATACCATAATTTCATTGGATAAGTTATTTTCTACCTTATTTATCTTATCATTGAATGTTTTTAAATTATTTACAACTTTCATTTGATAATGAATTGATATCATTTTATGTAAAGAATAAATACAAAATGTGACTTTCTTTATTTTAATATATCTAATACTTTATCATAGGGAAAAAAGAGATTATGTTTAGTAATAAAATTTTATTTGAAATACAAATGATTTTTTAATGATTGTATTTGTTTAATTTTTAGTGATATAATAATTATATTAAATGATTACTAAATACCGATAGTGTATTTGTTCTAGTACTATAACAATTTAATAATTGATTTTAAAAATATTGAAAGTAAGAAAATTTGGAATAATTATTATGATCTATGATTTTTTATGATAAATATCATAAATTCAGGTTTATTAAAAGTTTATTTTCTAATTAAATTTCTATGTTGTTGTCTTTTGAGTAAAACTATGTAAATAGTCCCAAAAATGACTTTAATGGTATTCCATGTTAAATTATATATTATTAATTTTTTTAAAAATTAAATAAATATTATCATTTGAAAATTTAATGAGATATAGTCATTAATATCAACTATTATCCACCAACATGGTTTCTATTAATTTTATAGTGACCTTATTCACCCATAAAGAGTAAGAAACATTAATATCATGGTAATCATCGATGATCTTAACTGGGGTAAAAAATAATATATTAGGGTAAAAAACAACCTAAAATGTACAAATTTTATTTTAGTAGTGTATTTAAACTAATACTATCCAATTATTTTAAAAATATAAAATTTGTGTCACTCTAACATGAAAAATAATATATTATATTTAAATCTTATTAGTGATTCCAAATATGTTTTTTCCTTCACTATAAAAGGTCACCAACTCTTCTCTCTTTGTCACACCACATGAAGCCACATAATTTTAAAAAGCATGAATAAACCTCTTCTTAAATTAATTAGATAAATTTTATAGGTTTTTGTATTCTTAAAATACAATCTTTTTGGTACACAAGGAGAGATCCAAAGGAAGTTCTTCAAAGAGGAGGAAATCATGTTAACCGAGATTTTTCATTTTACTTCTTCCAACTCTATAAATTATATCCTAACTATTATATTATAATAACATAAATATCTTCCATATAATACCATTTTTATTATTTTAATGACATAAAATTATTCATACCCTTTTTTCCATCAAAGGTAAAATGAATGTATCTGTCATGTATACCTGTGGATTACTGCCGGCACAAAGTGATTCATTTCATTTTTCATTTCTGCTTCATGTCAATGGTTATAATGATATATTAAATAAATATATAATATATTAATTATATTATTACTTTTATATAAGGTTTATTTATTATGTTCTTTTCTTTCATTCATCCATTGAATATTTGAAACATCACTCAGGCGTACGTATGAACTACTGTTTCTATAAATTTATGTAATTAATTTTTCACCACCACATTATATAAGTGTATTTGAAAGTGTCTCATATGATTAAATACAATACTCATGAAAGGATTTAAATTATGTATATTATGGAATAATGATCAAACAATGAGGATTGGGATCGATGAACCAAAACATACCTAAAACAATGCAGTTATCAACTAGAACAATGATTTTAATAAATAATTATTAATAAATGTGAAATAAGATGTTCTAATTTAATCATCTATGGTTTCATATATATTATTTTGGACTTTCAAAAATTTATAATAAATCTACATTTTTACACATTATGTTTGAACATGTAGGAAGCAAGAGGTGACGTGAAGTAAGATTTTATTTAACAGTCTTATTTCTTTTTAGGATTGTCTATGATAAATTTATAATATGGGGATGTTTATAGAACAATACCTTAAACCCAAATATTTTGTTATACTATATTTATTCCTTTATATTTTATGTATTAATTACTTTTAAATTTTTTTACTTAAAACAATAGATAAAATGAATTTAATGAAAACCTGTAATTTTTTCTCTTTAATTGATGTGATTTTTATTCCCTATACATGATTTTAAATTTTTTAAAGAAAGTTATTACTTATAATTTGAATTTTTTTCAAAGTTAGTATTCACTAATATTTAAATTATTTATAAATTTTTTAAAATGAATCATTCAAAAAAAATTCAAAACAAGTCATTTTTGACTATTGAAAAAAATAATTAAAGGAATGATTTATTTTAATGTATATGACATGAAAATATTTTTCCACCATCATGACTATTTTTTATTTAAATATTCCTTCACTTGTTTCCATGGTAACTTTCAAAGAAAATGATTTTCTCAATGTTATAGGAATTGTTATTTAAAATTTTATCAAAGTAATATAATATTTTCTCATATTTTCAATGAAATGTTTGAATGATCTTTTTAAGTTATTTTTCATCTATATCAATATCCTTTGATGTTTCTTATTCTTCATCAGGGATATGATCTAATGATACCATCCATGTTCATTCTCTAGATGTCTTATGGTTATGTGATGGTGATATTTTTATGAAACCTGTTATCTTCCATAGGTTATGTTATGGGGAAATGATAACTGTTTTTTGATCTTGTAGAATAAATATGTATAGTTTTGAATATGGGATGGGTGGGACCATTTTATCCCTCAAATATATTGGTAGAAGACTTATATCTCATGAGATATTTATGATTAATGATTTTATGTGCTTGATCCACCATGATAAATATGCAGTGATGCCCTATCCACTCTGATATTAGAAATATGTTGGGAAACATGATACACTATGATATTGGAAACAAGTGGGGTTTCCATATCCACTATGATATGACAGTATAGGAAATGGTTTGAGAATTTGATGAAATGTTTATGTGCTTATGATTTGAATGCATGGATTATGATTTATTTAATTTGATGATTCTCAAACATGTGATAAACTAATGTTTTATATGATGAATAATAATTAAGACATATGAATTATTTAATATTATTTTTTGATGAAAATAAAATGTTCTCATACAATTATTATAATGAAATTAATATATATTATCTTTTATTGATATCTCCCATGTTTACCATTACTAATCATATGAGCTCCACTTAATATGTTTTAATTTTTCCGTAGTTTATAAAGAAGGGTACTGAATATGATGAGTATAGAAGGGTACCATAGGTAAATAAATATATTAGATATGATGAATATTTTACTTAAATAATATGTTTATGTATTTATACTATAAGTAAACCAAGCCTTTATAGTTATTTGGAATGTTTATTAGGGATATGCATTGAATACTGATTGAAAGATATGTAATATCATTGTATGTTTTGACTGGGTAACTATAGTTTTTATCATATCCTGTTTTTATTATTTTTAGAGATTAGGATTTCAAAAATAGGTGAAAGTCATGGGGATAAGTTTTTGTATAGTATAATACCATGTGGTTTTGTTTATTTATTAGTCAGATTATTTTATCTTGATGCTTACACTATGATTTTATAGTTTTAGACAATGGATGAAATAAAAAATACTCACAATATTAATGGATATGATAGAAAATTCAGCTATTTTCCTCATGAGAAACCAAATTCTATAATAAATTGATTGTATAATATTATCTCTATACTCACATAGATTTATTATGCTGTGAATATTACTAATATTCAAAATGATCAAAGGAGGGAAAATATACTTTTGAGTATTTCATGAGGCTATATCCAAATAGTTTTACTTGGTCTTTTGAACCACTAGTGGATGAGAAATGGATTAATAACTTTGAGAAAATATTTTCTTTTCATTAGTTCTTGGAACATGAAAAACTCATCTTAGCTATTTATAATGTGAAAGGTGAACAATATCAATGGTGGAATCTTAATATGAATATGAGTCAAGATGAAGAAATTTACTCCATGGAATGGGATGAGTTTAAGAGGATATTTATTAGTAATTAATTACCTTATATTAAATTTAAAAACTAGTGAATGAAATCCATGATCTTATCTAGAAGGATGATGATTCCATTAGAACCTATGAGGAAAATATTTCCCGACTTTAAAGGTACGATTTATCTTTAATCATCATCCCAGAAAAAATGTGTTTTATTATTTAGTGACATAAAAGAATTATCTTAAAGGAATTAACTATGAGATACATAATTAGTTATGAAGAAATCATTCAATATTCTCTTAATATATAAATGTAAATTCAATATTCCAATCATTCCCATGGTTTTGATAAGGAAAGGAAGATGAAAAATCATAAAAACTCAAATAAATCACATGGAAAATTAAATTTAAGTAACCTGCATGCCATAAATATAGGAATAAATTTCAAGGAAAATGATTCAATAGAATTAAGAGGTTCTTTAAATTTTTAAGGGATGATTTTAAATCCCATGATTGTCCAAACATGATAAAGAGGATGGTTGGTACAATAGAGGAATGAAAGATTCCATCTAATGCACCACCCATACTCCAATGCTTCAAATTCATATAGTATGGGAATTACACCAAAAAATGTAAGAATATAAATGTTTATGATGATAATTAACATAAAAACCCTCTTTATCCCAAATACAATGTGAAATCTCATTCGATCACATCTTCTGAAGTGGGTTTTGAGAATGACATGCTGAAGGTACACTTATCATCCACCCTAGAACATATAATGTTATATTTGATTCTAGATTTACCCACTATTTTATATCTATTTAATTAAGTAAGTTTATAATATTACCACATTATGACTAGATGTTGAGTCAACATTGAAAACCCAGAATGCTATGATGATAGTATATCAAGTTTATAGTTTATCTATGATTGACATTTGTGGGAATTTACTTCTTAAATATATTACAATTCTCCATATAGTTTAATTTGATGTGATTCTAGGAATGGAAGATATTTCATTATATTGATACTTTATAAATATCCAATAAAGGTATGTCAAATTTCATATCCTAAATTATTCTATGATCATTTATCAGTGGAAGGATGATATGAACTTATAATATAAATTAATTCTATCTTATGGGTGTTAATTCATACCTATTAATGATATATATCTCCTATGGTGAGGGAGAAACAAATAAATTGTGGATATTACTACTGTATGAGAGTTTTTTGATGTCTTTATAGAATTTTTTTCTTGTATTCCTTTGAATCTTGATGTCGAGTTTTTAATAGAATTCATATATATTGTTACTCCTATCTCAAAGACTCCATATATAATGACCCCGATTGATTTTCATGAATAAAATATGAAAATACAAGAGAATATATAAATGGGATTAATATTAAATAGTGTACCATATTGGGGTTTACATGTTCTTTTTTACAAATAAATATGGTTTAATGTGTCTTTGCAACGATTATTGGGAATTTAATAAGATCACTATCAAGAAAACACATCTTCTACCCCATAACAATGATTTGTTTGATAGATTATGACCAGCTAAATTATTTTCAAATATTAAGCTTCATTTTATATATCAGAAATTGATGGTTAAAAATAAGGACATACTGTAGAAATCCTTCCATAATAGGTATGTGAATTATGAATTATTGATGATTCCATTTGGACTTATTAACTCCCCAACTATCTTCATGGGGTTAATGTATAGAGTCTTCATAGATTAATAAGATCAATTTGTGGTCACCTTTATAGATAATATTTATCTATATTCAATGATTAAGGAATTATATAAAGATTATATGATAATTTTTTTGAAGTCCCTAATAAAGGATAAGTTGTATTCAAAATTTACCTTGTGTGATTTTTGGTTTAACAATGTTTTATTATATGGTCCTCTAATCACAAGTGAGGGTGTATGTAAGATCCTTCATGAAGGTATTTCCTGGATTAAATTATCGTTTTAATTCCTTTTTGGTAAATTATATGCTTCCTGAGATTATAAAGGGCCTCAAGAATGTTTTAGGAGTTCAGGACACTAAAGGAATGAAATTCGGCCCAATGTAGAAAAGGTGTATAGTTAAGTAAACCGTTCTGCCTTCCCTGGAAAACAATGCAACCTCATGTAGTAGAATTTCATATGGTTGGAACAATGTTTTTCAACTATGCTGAGCTCCCAATGTTACCATAAAACCTCACTCACCTTAGACAGTTTCTTGTATATGTTATACTCATGGTTTGCAAAACCTTATGGGTAAACTGTGCATCCCATTAAAATTTGAAAAATTTATGTTCTTTTCATCTCATGATTTTAATTATCCCACCTGATATTCACCCCATTTCTTCTGTTCTCAACCCTAGTGATGAGCCTAAACTTCCCCAAATTCCAATTAATTGATCTCCTCCATTTCTATGCTGTTTGAAGCATCGTTATTTTCAAATCGATGAACCGGGAAAGTCCAATCCTCTCTTTTATTCTTTTTTTGGGATTTGGGTTTTTATATTGAGAGATCTCCTTATAAATCCCTAAAAAATATTTTATCTATGGAGTATATTTTTTATTATTCACATAAAGTTTGGATTGGTATCATATTCTTTGATTAAGAGTGTGTTCATTAATGAATTTGAGGAAGGTGATCTATAAGTTATATCCCATAGACGTGTCGATTTGTGAATGTCTGGTTATGTTATTGGGTTCCCCATGTTGTGATTTGAATAGATTTGGTGAAATTTGGAAAAATTAACATCTAAATTATGATTTAATCTCCTTTCAATCCACATGGTATGCGTTGAGGATGATTTTTTTGATTAAGGGCCATCCATGGGGTGTGTAAACCTTCCCAAACATGGTTAATGGAAACATTAAATGTTAAATTGACTTGTGATTTAGTAGTTCCAATGATGAACATGTAAATTGGTTAATGTGATGATTAATAATGGAATATGAATAGTTATATCTATATGTAGATGATGGATAATTGATTATTTGGCATGAAAGGGAAAATGGGATTAATGGGATTAAAGGGAATGTGCCAAATAAATTGTGTAAGGTACATGAAATGAAAAAGTGGGTTAATACATGGGAAATGATGAACGAGTTATTTGAGTAAACATATTCTAATGGATTAATATGTTAGGTGGGTTAATGTGTGGGTACTAGTGAATATTCTTAGTGAGTTAGGCAGAAGAAATGGGAATTGGGATAAATGACCTTGTATTATTAATGGTAAATGTGTTAATGTGTTATAGAATAATGTAAATTCCCATGGTGATTGTTATGGTTTATTTTTTCTTTTGGTATTGGTTTTTTTGGTTGTGATATGGTATATGTGTTTTGAATGGATAAATAAAAATGTGCACATGACTTGGTAGAGCGGGGTATTTACATGAGGTTTTATGCCCACATGTAAACTTAGACCGATAATCTAAACTCCACCACAAAATGAATAGGTTAGGGAAAAGGACAATGTTTTATTCCCCTAATATTTTCATTAGATGAGATGACCTAGGTTGAGGGTTCAAGGTGTTTATATTGTATTTGAAAATATGTTGTTATCACTAATGAGATAGTGAACTTGACTTATTTCCCTTATGCATTGAGATTGATGAGTATTTTTAATCCATTAAACATGTGATGAATGTAAATTAATTAATTAAAATTCTATAATGATAGAATTTAGAAATAATGTTATGATTGACTTATGTGAATCTTGTTAACTAAAGGTATACAAATTGTATTTTATTTACTTATCCTTTACTTATTACATTCATTCATTATCTATTTGGACTGGATATTTTGCAGACACTATAGGTGGTGACCAACTGATTAGTACTCACTCCCTGATTGAGCTACCATTGGGTTCCCGAGTAGGCATCATAATTGGAGGTCTGGATAAGGTAAAATACCATGTGATTGGGATTTGAGTCGGGCTTAGGATGTACATTGACAAGGTTAAAAACTTGGAGCCGTGGCCATTTGGGGATTCCACTGTTTGTCTTTATTTTGTGTTTTTTTTCACTTGGCACTGTTAGTATGACATGACATATTTACTATTAGATATGTTTTTTTACCTAGATCTGATAGATGTTTGATTATGAATTTTCATTCGTTATTAAATATTTTTACTGATGTTTTATTTATTTTCTATTGTGTAATACTCAGGTAAAGGGGGTATAATTTCCCCACGTGACTTTTAAACCCTTTATGATTGTCAAAAACCTCTGGAGTATATAGAGGCATACATGAGGTCATGTGGTGACCCAGCTCGGCGCATCAGTTTAGTGGCTCTCAGGTTGGGGACATTATAATGTGGCATTAGAGGGGTTATTTTTTGGGGATGACCTATTTGGGATTGTAGAAGGTGGATTAGGATGTGTTAGGCCTTGGTAATGAACTATTTCTTGGGCATTGGTTACCCATATATGATGGAAATCCCAAGTCACCCATGGTGCGAATTTTTTTTCTTATTGTGTGTTGTTACATTTGATGACATTTCCCTATTGGATGATGCACTTGTTATGTGATGTGAAAATTTTATGATATTTTTCTCATGAGAATAATGGAAAGTTATTTCACATTCATGCATCACTATAGGAACCTAGTTATATAAGAGACATGCATCCTGATAGCCTCAAATGGGATGGGTGTGTGCGAAATGAAAGGTAGGGTTCATTTAAATCCTTAAAAATTTGAAGAAAATGGTGTCCAATATTGATAATTCAAATGGTAAAATAAAACTAAAGTAGGGAATGGTTAAAGAATCATTCTTAATGAAAGGATGCATATGAGTTAAAATTATAGTTGTAACAAGTTGTGAAAAGCAAAATGTGTCTCGGAGGAAAATATTGGTGGTATAAAATTATAAATTGGTTTAAAAAAATGGTGTCCAATGGACTATTTGTGTCGACATCAGTTGGATTACCCCTTTTGACCATATCTAGTAGTAGGAATGGTAGAGGGTAGTATTAGAAATGTGACGACATTTGTCAGGATAGTTTATGTGGAGTGGGTTGATTATGGAAGGCAGTGTACCTTTTTTTTTGGTTTATACCAACTGTATTTTCCTTGGATTGTTTTTTATGGAGATGTTTTGAAGTATGAATCCGATTAAGAATGGTTTTTTTGAAATGTTGGGTAAATTGAATTTTCTAAAGTATAAAACTTTTAATTTTAAAAATGTTGAATTTAATTATGAAGGAATGTGTAATGATGGAACTTTGGTGAAGAATGATATTGAGCAGTCCATACATCCTTCGTTCGGCCATTTGTAATGGGTGGTACTAGAAATGTAACACCCCAATATTCCACAGTACACTTCTCTTTGAATAATACAGTAGCATGTGTTGTATGCAACTTCGAGTTCTAACACACACCACAACCAATAAAACTAGCCGTTATGAATAGTAATCCCAACTTTTTTGAAATTTTATACATTTTATCTTTCAAAATGGACTTCATTTTTGGATTTGGAATGTTGAAATTAGCTTAGGGTTAATTTTTGGTATTTTTTCTGAAAACTTTCAATTTTTGATGAATAGTGAAAAACACTGAGTTATTATTTAAAACCGGATTTTTATTTAAATAATAATTTATTTTGTTTAAATTTATTTTAGGTCAAAATAGATACATAATACCTATATAAATTCAATGTAATTCATTGGAGTCAGTTTATAATAATTTTAGATATATAAAAATTTTATTGAACTTTTCACCGTCTTTTACCCACCTCCTAGGAGAATTTGCAAATTCACATAAAACTTAATTTTACCGCTTCTTTGAGTGGAATTTCGAAAATCTGAGAGACATGGTTAATATCAAGGAGTAAAATTTTGTTCAAAGAGATGAAAATAATTTTTGGTGAATAGTAACTTTTTACTTTTATTTACCACGGTAAAAAGTAAATAGGGTAATTAAGGGTAAAAATGATATTATTATTACCCTAACACATGTCCAAATTCTATTAGATAAGTATAATTCGACAAAAAACAATATTAGGAATAAAATATGAACCTTTTTGGTCCACTTAGATTAGATGAGTACATTTATTATTATTTAATTCAAAGAAGAGTTAAAAGAGTTAAAATCAAAGTTTAAAAACAAAAACATTTTTAATATAGGGTTATACATAAGATAAATTCGATTATAAATATTCATTATAAAGATAAAAATATTTCCTACATAATGGTATTTTATTTATAATTTTTAGACATTAAATAAGTTAATTTAATTATGACACAATGATGATGTAGTAATTACCTTATTCAAGAAAGAATAAAATAAATGGTATTATAAATATTAAAATAAATATAATTTCAAAGTCTTCATGACATCAAAGGATTTTATAGGTGAATATGACATGTTAGTATTGATTCAATGTATTGTTTTTGAAGTAATCATGTTTTTATTATAAAAAAAACAAATACCAAATAGTGTCAAAATTGACATAAAATAGTTTTTAAAATAAATATTATATTATTACTTGATATAATTGTCCTAAAAATCTAAGGTTCAGCAAAAATACTTTTATAATAATATATATGACATTAATGAACCAATTGGGGTTCTATTGGTAGTATATAGTAAGTTTATTAACCATATAGTGTAAGAATATAAGAAGACACGGTAAAAGATAAATTATTTAACTTAGAGTTAAATCTAAATGATAAGGTTAAAATGTTAACCTAAACTTGCCTAAATCCTATTGGTTGAGTTTTTTTTCGAACTATACCCACCTTAAAATTTAAATAATCAACTTTGGAGCCATTATAATCCGAATATGAATTTATTATAAAATAATATTTTATGTTTTTCCTAAGGTGCCCCTCACCCCTCTTATAAAAGGGCACTCCCCCTTCTCTCTAATTAACACCTTATAAGCCATTTTGATCGGCCAACACCTTCCCAAATACCCTCCCAACTATACTACCTTCAACCTAGAGGCCTTAGTTTGATCATAAATCCAACCTAAGGATCCTTTTCTATCAAATCAAAATGAAGAACCCGAAGAAGAGGTAATGATTTCACCACCCTCTTTCAAGTTCCTTTCTTCTTCCACATCCTTTTTCTTTGTTGTTTCCATTATAAAATAATAACTCTAGTATATTCTATATATTGTGATGTTATTATACTTATGTTACAACCAAATTCATTATTCTATCCACCCTTTGAATGACATGTCACCATACGTGTGTACGTATGGCTTACTGTCTCCACGTCGTGGTATAATTGTTATTCAATACATTATTATTTGGATGAGTATAATAATGATGTGTATTTGATGTAAATAATAAAAATAACATGATAAGGATTATATATATATTATATAGCATCCAATTATATATTATATTAATATCAAAAGAATGATATTCTCGCTCGTGCGTACGTACGGATTACCGTCTCCACGACGCGATGAGATTCATTTCCAAGTTCACCATTCATCGACGATTATAAAAATATATATTACTAATAAGTATGTAATATATGACATAATAATGCTACTGGAGATATATATATATATATATATATATATTTATATATATAAGTATATATGTACTTACATATATCTTATTCACTTACTTCTGTTCAATACTATATGAAAACGGAAACAAAGTTTATGCGTACGTATGGACTACCGTCTCCATAAATGGTGTTTTACATTTCATATAAACGTCTATTATAAATTTCTATATTCTAAATATATATGATAAATAAATAATTTTTTATATTCTGGAAGTATTTAAATAATGATCTAAGTGATACTGATAGATCTGATATTTTCAATATATTTTATCTACATTTCAATGATTTAATCCTCACCAATGTGTCATTACATGTTAAGTTGCATCATTTTTGGAATATTGTTGTATTTTGAGCTAAATTGTGAAAATGCCTTAATTCTGGATTTTAAGCAGTTTTTGACTTTTCTGAGTATTCGGTCATATCTTTTGAAATACTTATCCAATTAGACTGATTCCTTTTTCGTAAGCACCCCCGGAACGTGATCTTCATATTTGTAAACTGGATCAAGATCTAAATCGTCCATCTATGGGTCAAAATAAATCATTCTTTGGGAAGCGTTTGTAGGTTCGGATGTGTGGAGCCCACCTCAATAAATGGAGCATAACTTCGGATACATGTTTCCAATGTCATTCATTCCAACTGGGCGTGCCAGAGGACTCCAAGTTGCGAATTCATGATTAATTTCCAGGTCAAACTCGATCATTAGCGTGCTCTATGATCGATTCAAACAAGTGGGAGATGAAAGTTCTCCTTAGGAAGAGAAAGATTCGTGGCGTAATTAATTCATAACTTTTTCACCACGTCTCCAAAATCAGATGATATGTTTTGGAACGATAGAGAACATATTTTTAAACAACTATTTAGAAGTATCCAGAGGTTGATTCGGCCGGGAGGTGTTCCAAATAGAATCATATTTCGGGCGGACATAATCTGGACAGGAGATTTCCAGCCCACATCCCCTATTCTCCCTAGCTCTTCTTCCTTTTCAAGGGGGGGGGTTGGATTTGTGGAGACAATGATGAAGATGGTGTACACACTTTCTGTAATGGAGGTTATGTGGGCTGATCACGTGATGTGAGGCTAAGCACCAAGTGGTTGCGGACAACGACAACCGACGTACACTCCCTTCCGAGTTTTGATCTTCATGTGTAATCTCTGTTTCATCTCTTTTGAATTTATATTTCTTGAATGACAACGGTTTTTTTCTTTCTTGAATATATTTTCAACTTGTTTGTTCTGGATGGTTTCCCAATCTATAAAGTAAAATAGTCGATTTCACTATTTAAATTTCTTCGGTGAGGTCTTGCCGTTGAGTATAGTGATTTCAGTTAGGTTTGGTTATTTGAAGGTCTTCAAATAATTAGATCACTTCTATAGGAGGGGAAACAGTCATATTGAGGTCTTAATATGATATCCTTTCCAAATAAGGTGTTTATACAGAGTTATTTGGGTAGGCATTGAGAGATTCATTAGAGATATAATTTTAAACAAGGAAGAGGAGAGTGTCCCGGAGGTTAAAGCTTGTTCGTAACCCCTATTTGGATTCTAGTTTGAAACCCATTTTATTTCCAATAAATTTTCTAGATAATTCTCCAATTTTCTTTCTCTTTAGTTTTTATTTATTTTCTATTCTTGAGTCTTTAATCAAATCCCCAATTTTCCATTTCATGTGAAAACAAACCAACAAAAAAGTGACAGTTTTGCAACTCAAATTGCAACATCCTCGAGAGACAATCCAAGGACTTCTATATTGCATTGTTTTTTGGGTAAAAATTAATTGATTAAGGATTTCGTGACAAATAATACTCACATCAGATACAATCAAGAGTAACAAGTTAAAACACGTAAGATAAAGAAAGCGATTTTTACCCGAAATATCAATATAACATTGAAATTATTATTAAATGGGTAGTATAAAGTCATAAATGAATAATGTATGATATCATAAATATTAATATGGTTCTGGTATAATTTAATAACATACTATAGTCTTCATATAGGATGATAAACATACCCTCGACTAAAGGAACGTGCAAGGTAATTGGTTTTCATCTCACTCCTTATTCCCGTGAGATTCATGCCATACTGCCACTATTACCTTTTGTGAGGTGTATGTACTACCCATAATTGTATTATTTATGTAATAAAATTTAATTTATGTGTATTTACATATTCATTTTATAATACCTCTTTCATGGGGTGTATGATTCGTAAGTTACCAAATTGGTAAGGGTTAATTTCACAATCTCTTTATTATTCGAGATTGTTTTTACGTATGTATCTACTGGTACATAATTATTATCCATGTCCATGTTTTATGAAAGAGTTTTCAAATGGATTTTTTAAAGGGAAATTTTACTAAAACATCATTTCAAATGTTTTAAATATTTATTCTTCTAAATCTTTCTCATTAATGTCCATGTCTTCAAAATGGTTTTTAAGGATTTATTTATATGGGCATGAATGTTTTTAAAATGTTAATTCCTTTCAAAATTTTCAAAGTGGTATGGGACACTTTGATTCAAAAATGTCTTTAAATGACTTCTTTTCTAAATTGTGTGACTTTTAAATGTTTTCATGAAAAAGGGGGTTTTTGTCTCAAAGAGTTTTACAAATCATTTTCATCAACGTCAAAATCCTTTAATAGATTTTAAACTTTTTTTGAAGTTGATTTATCATTATACAAATATTCTATATTATGTTGAAGGTTTTGTGATATGTTTGACTATGGATGAGTTATTTTTATGCCATTAATGGTTTATGGTTAAAGTTTTGAAATTTTGTATGCTAGTTTTAATACGAATGTTTATGTTATATTTCATCCTCTTATTAAGATGAATGTGTTGGACTAATATGTTCTGGGTTGGGGTCAGGTTATAGCAGACCCTCCGGGTTGGTGTCCGGTTATTGTAGGCACTCCGGGTTGGTGTGCGGTTATTAGAGGCACTCCAGGTTGGTGTCCGGTTATTAGAGGCACTCAGGGTTCGTGTCTGGTTATTAGAGGCACTCCAGGTTGGTGTCCATTTATTAGAGGCACTCCGAGATGGAGTCTGGTTACAGAGGCTCTCCGGGATGGGTTCCGGTTACAGTTATCCCTTATGTCTTGGCATGAGGCCTTGACACAGAAATTAAAGTTTGGCATTATGCATTCCTTCATTATGAAAGTGGTTATTAATATTGCATGTGATTATTTGATTATTAGAATATCCATGTGAATAAGTAAATGACATTATTTTATTTTATTTCTGGCATATTATGTTGAATTTCAAGATTAAAAGGATTTTGTTTTAGTTTTATACATTTCCTTAAATGTTTATGCTTATTTTGGAAAGTTTCCACTGTATTGCTTAGCCATATTGAGCGTTTGAGCTCACCCCTTTCTATGTTTTATTTCCCCAAGATTTGAAGAAGTGTATTGTGATTGATATGCAGGGTTAAGCCAATAGAATAATGGTGTTCATAAAGGATTATTTATGTTGTTTTGTATGTTATAAAGTATAATGTAACATTCATATATGTAATCTATTTTCCAAGACTGCTTAACCGATCATTTCTTTGGGACTTGATTCCTTGTAATAATGCCAATGTACTAAAATAATGCACCGACTTTGGGTAACTGGGGTCGGGGAGTTACAGTTGGTATCAGAGGAAGTTTAGCAATAACCTTGGAAACTAGATTTTGATAAACTCTGATTAGAGAACATTACCCTAAGATAGACTTTCAGGATTAGTATAGAAGAACTTTCTAGAATTTTGTTAATGTAGAGATTTTGTGAGTTTTCTGAGAAAATAAATCCCTGTCTGGATACGAGCAGGTAGAGGTGGCTCTGGCACAGATGTACCTAGGGGTAAAACCCAAAAACACCATTTTGAGCTAGACTCGAACAGGAACTGGTGCACGACAACAAGCCTTACTGCAATCTTGGTTATGACACTCCTAGGGGATATGCTTAGAATAACTATCATTTTCTTTACAAACCATTATGAAGGGTTTATGAGTATATGATTACTGAAAGAAGACATTTTTATGATTATGGATTATATCCATAAACTGTTTAATTTATTTTAAGTGTTTTAGAAGGTTGGGATTAGGTATTTCTATTGATAATATAATCTAGTGTATTCCATTATTTAGAAATGGCGCCCAGTAGAAAGAATGAGAACTCCAGCAATATGCATGATCCAAAGAGTAAGAAGGATCTTATCATTCATGGTCTTAAGCCATAATTTAGAACGGAAATAGTATCCCACGTATTATCATCATATGAAGAAATAGTATCATGTGTTAATAAGATAAGTAAAGAATTATTTGAGTCCTATGTCATTGAAGGGAATCCAGAGAAGAAAAGGATGGTTGAAAGAAATATGGATAAAGGGAATAAGGGAAAGAAGGATTTTCTAATATGTGATAAATGTGGAATGAATCACCATGGTAAATGGTTGAAGGGAAGGGGAGTATGTTATAAGTGTGGAGAAAAAGGACACCAAGTACGTGACTGTAAGGGTAATAAAAAGGTTTTAAATGTACAATGCTTCATGGGAAAGGAGTTTGGACACTACGCGAACCAATGTACCAGTCATCAGACTTTGCCGAAAATTATGCTATTAGATAATAATCAAGTTATGATACTACCACAAATGAAGAGGAATGACTAGTGTTTTTATGTTGTTATTTTGGAATTATTTCATTTAAGTGTTGTATCAATGATGTGCTGGAAATAAATAAGGATTGTACTGTAGTACTATTTCATTGAGATTTTGAGATTTTATGGTACTAATAAAAGTGACTCTACAGCGGGTTAAACCTTTTGGAAATTACATGGATGAAGGAAATATAAACCTTAATATGGTCCTATTATTGAGGTACTGATTTTTGGAATAATATATGGTTGATTTGGGTAAATTATATTGGATATTCTTGAATACCTTGAAACTGATTAATGATTTTTCATCGTTGGAGTTTACAACATTTTTTATAGGATTATATCTAGTATTCAATAAAGAATAAGGGAGCATGAATGTAATCAACAAGGTTTTATGGTAATTCAGGATGTTACCATGTTTTAAAATAATACATGGTGAAGGTGTTCACATGTTATTACATGGAAAAAAGGATCTTCATTGTGTTTAACTTCCTTATAAATTTTGGACTGTGAGTTTGGATAGTAGTATTTTGGATAAGTCTAAAGGTTGGAATGGATTAAGTTTGAAAGGTTATTTTTGGATTTTTATAAAAGGACAACACGCAGACCGTGTGACAACCCGTCGGGTCGGACAAAGATGTGGGAATCGAACCCACAACCACAATGCGATTGTGATTTTTTGCCTACCACTAGACTACGTGAAGTCCCTGGATCGTATAATGTAGTTTTTTAATGGTTCTGATATTTGAATTATACATTCATTATATTTGGAACCTTATACGATTAGGATAAATAGAGTATTTTCGAGTTGTATTATGTTTTGTAGTGAAAGATGAGTTTGTGGTAGAAATTTATTAATGGATAAAACTCTAATTATAAAGTAAGTATATCTCCATATGATCTTAGCCAATCTCATAAATAAATTCCCCAACATTAAGAAAAGGAACTTAGAACAAAAATGTTGTCCTAGATGGTACCTTAGATCATCACAAATTTATGGCTTTGGGATTATTGTCCTTTTCATAGCCATTTTCTCCACCACTCTCCATCAGATATTGATGGTATGATTTCTCTTCCATATCCATATTTTTTTACATGGAACCCTAGTATGTGTTATTTTCGGTAACCTTCATACTTACTACTCTTTATTTTAAATAGAGGCCTCATTAATCCATTTTTCAATGTGGGATTTCAACTAAGATATTTTGAAATGTCAACCCCAAGTTTCCAATACCGAGCATAAATTGAGAGGATGCAATTTATTTAAGAAGAGGAGAATGAAACACCCCAAGCTTCCACGGTATGCTTCTCTTTGAATAATACCGCAGCGTGTGTTGTACGCAACTTCGAGTTCTAACACACACCACAACCAATCAAACTACCAGTTATGAATAGTAATACCCACTTTTTTGAAATTTTATACATTTTATCTTTCAAAATGGACTTAATTTTTGGATTCTTAATGTCGAAATTAGCTTAGGGTGAATTTTTTGTATTTTACTGAAAACTTTTAATTTTTGAAGAATAGTGAAAAACGCTGAGTTATTATTTAAAACCAGATTTTTATTTAAATAATAATTTATTTTGTTTAAATTTATTTTAGGTCAAAATAGAAACATAATACCTATATAAATTCAATGTAATTCATTGGAGTTAGTTTATAATAATTTTAGATATATAAAATTTTTATTGAACTTTTCACCGTCTTTTACCCACCTCCTAGGAGAATTTGCAAATTCACATAAAACATAATTTTACCGCTTCTGTGAGTGAAATTTCAAAAATCCGAGAGACATGGTTAATATCAAGGAGTAAAATTTGGTTCAATGAGATGAAAATAATTTTTGGTGAATAGAAACTTTTTACTTTTATTTACCACGGTAAAAAGTAAATAGGGTAATTAAGGGTAAAAATGATATTATTATTACCCTAACACATGTCCTAATTCTAATGGATAAGTATAATTCGACCAAAAACAATATTATGAATAGAATATGAACCTCTTTGGTCCACTTGGATTAGATTAGGACTTTATTATTATTTAATTCAAAGAAGAGTTAAAAGAGTTAAAATCAAAGTTTAATAAGTAAAACATTTTTAATAGAGGGTTATACATTAGATAAATTAGATTATAAATATTCATTAGAAATATAAAAATATTTCCTACATAAATGTATTTTATTTATAATTTTTAGACATTAAATAAGTTAATTTAATTATGACACAATGATGATGCAATAATTACCTTATTCATGAATGAAACAAATAAATGGTATTATAAATATTAAAATAAATATAATTTCATAGTATTTATGAAATCCAATAATTTTCTAGGTGAATATGACATGTTAGGATTGATTAAATGTATTTTTTTGATGTAGTCATGTTGTTATTATTTAAAAAAACAAATACCATATAGAGTCAAAATTGACATAAAATAGTTTTTAAAACAAATATTATATTATTTATTGATATAATGGTCCTAAAAATCTAAGGTTCGAACAAAAGACTTATAAAATAATATATATGCCATTAATGAACCAATTTGGGTTCTATTGGAAGTATATAGTAAGTTTATTAACCATATATTGTAAGAATACAAGAAGACACGGTAAAAGATAAATTATTTAACTTGGAGTTAAATCTAAATGATAAGGTTAAAATGGTAACCTAAACTTTTATAAATCTTATTGGTTGAGTTGTTTTAGACCTATCCCCACATTATACTTTAAATAATCAACTTTGGTGTCATTATAAACCGAATATGAATTTATTATAAAATAACATTTTAAGTTTTTCCTAAGGTGCCTCTCACCCCTCTTATAAAAGGACACTCCCCCTTATCTCTAATTCACACCTTCTAAGCCATTTTGATCGACCAAAACCTATGCAAATACCCTCTCAACTATCCTCTATTCAACCTAGAGGCCTTAGTTTGATCAGAAAGCTAACCTATGGAGCCCTTTTGATCAAATCAAAAGAAAGAACCTGAAGAAGAGGTCATGAATTCACCACCCTCGTTCAAGTTCCTTTCTTCTTCCACTTCCTTTTTCATTGTTGTTTACATTATAAAATAATAACTCCAATATATTTTATATATTGTGATGTTATTATAATTTTGGTACAACCAAATTCATTATTCTATCCACCCTTTTAATGACATGTCACCATACCTGCGTACGTACGACTTACCGTCTCCACGTCGTGGTGTAATTGTTATTCAATACATTATTACTTGGATGGGTATAATAATGATGTGTATTTGATGTAAATAATAAATATAACATGATAAGGATTCTATATATATTATATACCATCCAATTATATTTTATATTTATATCAAAAGAATTATATTTTCGCTCGTGCGTACGTACGGATTACCGTCTCCACGACGCGATGAGATTCATTTCCAAGTTCACCATTCATCCACGATTATAAAAAAATATATTAATAATAAGTGTGTAATATATGAAATAATAATTCCATTGGAGATATATAAATATATATATATATATAAGTATTTATGTACTTACATATATCTTATTCACTTACTTTCGTTCAATACTATATGAAAACAGAAACAACGTTTATGCGTACGTACAGACTACCGTCTCCGTAAACGGTGTTTTCCATTTCATATATAAGTCTATTATAAATTTTTATATTCTAAATATATATGATAAATAATTCATTTTTTATACTCTGGAAGTATTTAAATCATGATCTAAGTGATACAATCAAGAGTAACAAGTTAAAACACGTACGATAAAGAATGCGATTATTACCCGAAATATTAATATAACATTGAAATTATTATTAAATGGGTAGTATAAAGTCATAAATTAATAATGTATGATATCATAAATATTAATATGGTTCTTTTATAATTTAATAACATACTACAGTCTTCATACAGGAGGTTAAACATACCCTCTACTAAATAAAAGTGTAAGGTAAGGGTTTTTTATATCACTCCTTATTCCCGTGAGACTCATGCCATATTGCCACTATTAACTTTTGTGAGTTGTATATACTGTCCATAGTTTTATTCTTTATGTAATACTCTTTAATTTATGTGTATTTACATATTCATTGTATGATACCTCTTTCATGGGGTGTATGATTCGTAAGTTACCAAATTGGTAGGGTTAATTTCACAATCTCTTTATTATCTGAGGTTGTTTTTACATATGTATCTACTGGTACATATTTATTATCCATGTCCATGTTTTATTAAATAGTTTTAAAAGGGACTTTTTAAGGGAATTTTTACTGAAACATCATTTCAAATGTTTTAAATATCTATTCTTATAAATCTGTCTCATTAATGTCCATGTCTTCAAAATGGTTTTTAAGGATTTATTTATATGGACATGGATGTTTTTAAAATGTTAATTTCTTTCAAAAGTTTCAAATTGGTATGGGACACTTTGATTCAAAAATTTCTTTAAATGAATTATTTTCCAAATTGTGTGACTTTTAAATGTTTTCATGTAAAAGGGGTATTTCTCTCAAAGAGTTTTACAAATCATTTTCATCAATGTCAAAATCCTTTAATAGATTTTAAACTTGTTTTGAAGTTGATTTCTCATGATACAAATATTCTATATTGTGTTGAAGGTTTTGTGATATGTTTGACTTTGGATGAGTTATTTTTATGCCATTAATGGTTTATAGTTAATGTTTTTCAATTTTGTATGCTATTTTTAATATGAATGTTTATGTTATATTTCATCCTCTTATTAAGATGAATGTGTTGGACTAGTATGTTCCGGTTTGGGCTCCAGTTACAGCAGACCCTCTGGGTTGGTTTCCAGTTATTAGAGGAACTCTGGGTTGGTGTCCGGTTATTAGAGGCACTCCGGGTTGGAGTCTGGTTATTAGAGGCACTCCGGGTTCATGTTCGGTTATTAGAGGCACTCTGGGTTGGTGTCCAGTTATTAGAGGCACTCCGGGGTGGAGTCCGGTTACAGAGGCTCTCCAGGTTGGGTTCCAGTTATAGTTAGCCCTTATGTTTTGGCACGAGGCCTTGACACAAAAATTAAAGTTTGTCATTATGCATTCCTTCATTATGAATGTGGTTATTGATATTTCATGTGATTATTCGATTAGTAGAATATCCATGTGAATAAGTAAATGGAATTATTTCATTTTATTCCTGCCATATTATATTGAAGTTCAAGTTTAAAAGGATTTTGTTTTAGTTTTATACATTTCCTTAAATGTTTATTATTATTTTTGTATGTTTCCGCTGTATTTCTTACCCTTACTGAGCGTTTGAGCTCACCCCTTTCTATGTTTTATTTTCCCAGGATTCCAAGAAGTGTATTGTGATTGATATGAAGGGTTAAGACAAGGGAATAATGGTGTTCATAAAGGATTATTTATGTTGTTTTGTATGTTATAAAGTGTAATGTAAATTCAGGTATGTAATCTATTTTCCAAGACTGCTAAACCGATCAGTCCTTCGGAAATTGATTCCTTGTAATCATGCCAATGTACTAAAATAATGCACTGAATATGGGTAACTGGGGTCGGGGTGTTATAGTTGGTATCAGAGGAAGTTTAGCATTATCCTTGGAAACTAGATTTAGATAAAATCTGATTAGAGAACATTACCCTAAGATAGACTTTCAGGATTAGTATAGAAGAACTTACTAGGATTTTGGTAATGTAGAGATTTTGTGAGCTTTCCAAGCAAATACATCCCTGTCTGGATACAATCAGGTAGATGCAGCTCTGGCACAGATATACCTAGGGGTAGAACCCAAAAACACCATTTTGAGCTAGACTCGAACGGGAATTGGTGCACGACAACGGGCCTTGCTGCACTCTTTGTTAGGACACTTCTGGGGTAGATGCTTAGGATAATTATCATTTTCATTACAAACCATTATGAAGGGTTTATGAGTATATTCTTTCTTAAAGAAGACATTTTTATAATTATGGATTATATCCATAAACTGTTTAATTTATTTTAAGTGATTTACAAGTTTGGGGTTAGGTATTTCTATTCATAAACTAATCTAGTTTATTCCATTGTTTAGAAATGGCACCCAGTAGAAGGAATGAGAACTCCAACAATACGCATGATCCAAAGAGTAAGAAGGATCATATCATTCATGGTCTTAAGCCAGAATTTAGAAGGGAAATAGTCTCCCACATATTATCATCATATGAAGAAATAGTATCATGTGTTAATAAGATAATTAATGAATTCTTTGAGTCCTATGGAATTAAAGGGAAGTCAGAGAAGAAAAGGATGGTAGAAATAAATATTGATAAAGGGAATAAGGGAAAGAAGGATTTTCCAATATGTGATAAATGTGTAATGAATCACCTTGGTAAATTCTTAAAGGTAATAGGAGTATGTTATAAGTGTAGAGAAAAAGGACACCAAGTATGTGACTTTAAGGGTAAGAAAAAGATTTCAAATGTACAATACTTCATCTGCAAGGAGTTTAGACACTACGCGAACCAATGTCCTAGTCATCAGACTATTCCGCAAATGATTCTATTGGATAATAATCATGTTATGATACTACCACAAAGGAAGTGGAATGACGAGTGTTCTTATGTTATTATTTTGGAATTATTTCATTTAAGTTTTGTATCAATGATGTGCTTGAAATAAATAAGGATTGTACTACAATACTATTTCATTGAGGATTTGAGATTTTATGGTACTAAGAAAAGTGACTCTACAGTGGGTTAAATTTTTTGTAAATTACATGGTTTAAGGAAAGATAAACCTTAATATGGTCCTAATATTGAGGTACTAATTTTGGAATAAGATATGGTTGATTTGGGTAAATTATATTGGACATTCTTGAATAACTTGAAACTAATTAATGATTTTTCATCGTTGGAGTTTACAACATTTTTTATAGGAGTATATCCAGTATTCTATAAAGAATAAGGGAGCATAAATGTAATCAATAAGGTTTTATGGTAATTCAGGATGTTACCATGTTTAAAAATAATACATGGTGAAGGTGTTCACATGTTATTACATGGAAAAAAGAATCTTCATTGTTTTTAACTTACTTATAAATTTTGGACTGAGAGTTTAGATAGTAATATTTTGGATAATTCTAAAGGTTGGAATGGATTAAGTTTGAAAGGTTATATTTGGATTTTTATAAAAGGAAAAAACGCAGACCGTGTGACAACCCGTCGCGTCGGACAAAGCTGCGAGAATCAAACCCACAACCATAGTGCGATTGGGATTTATTTCCTACCACTGGACTACGTGAAGTCCCTGGATTGTATAATGTAGTTTTTTAATGGTTCTGATATGTGAATTATACATTCATTATATTTGGAACCTTATACGATTAGGATAAAGAGAGTATTTTTGAGTTGTATTATGTTTTGTAGTGAAAGATGAGTTTGTGGTAGAAATTTATTAATGGATAAAACTCTTATTATAAAGTAAGTATATCTCCATATGATCTTAGCCAATCTCATAAATAAATTCCTCAACATTAAGAAATGGAACTTAGAACAAAAAAGTTGTCCTAGATGGTACCTTAGATCATCACAAATTTATGGCTTTGGGATTATTGGCCTTTTCATAGCCATGTTCTCTACCACTATCCATCAGATATTTATGGTTAGATTTCCCTTCCATATCCATATTTTCCTACATGGAACCCTAGTATGTGTTATTTTTGGCAACCTTTATACCTACCACTCATTATTTTAAATAGAGGCCTCATTAATCCATTTTTCGATGTGGGATTTCAACTAAGATATTTTGAAATTTCGACCCCAAGTTTCCAATACCGAGCACAAATTGTGAGGACTCAATTTATTGAAGGAGGGGAGAATGTAACCCCCCAAGCTTATATGGTACGCTTCTCTTTGAATAATACAGTAGCGTGTGTTGTACGCAACTTCGAGTTCTAACACACACCACAACCAATCAAACTAGCCATTATGAATAGTAATACCCAATTTTTTGAAATTTTATACATTTTATCTTTCAAAATGGACTTCATTTTTGGATTCTGAATGTTGAAATTAGCTTAGGGTGAATTTTTGGTATTTTTCTGAAAACTTTTAATTTTTGATGAATAGTGAAAAACACAGAGTTATTATTTAAAACTGGATTTTTATTTAAATAATAATTTATTTTGTTTAAATTTATTTTAGGTCAAAATAGATACATAATACCTATATAAATTCAATGTAATTAATTGGAGCCAGTTTATAATAATTTTAGATATATAAAAATTTTATTGAACTTTTCACCGTCTTTTACCCACCTCCTAGGAGAATTTGCAAATTCACATAAAACATAATTTTACCGCTTTTGTGAGTGGAATTCCGAAAATCTGAGAGACCCGATTAATATCAAGGGGTAAAATGTGGTTCAATGAGATGAAAATAATATTTTGGTGAATAGTAACTTTTTACTTTTATTTACCATGGTAAAAAGTAAATAGGGTAATTAAGGGTAAAAATGGTATTATTATTACCCTAACACATGTCCTAATTCTATTGGCTAGGTATAATTCGACCAAAAACAATCTTATGAATAAAATATGAACCTCTTTGGTCCACTTGGATTAGATTAGGACATTTATTATTATTTAATTCAAAGAAGAGTTAAAAGAGTTAAAATAAAGTTTAATAACTAAAACCTTTTTAATATAGGGTTATACATAAGATAAATCCAATTATAAATATTAATTAGAAATATAAAAAGATTTCATACATAATGGTATTTTATTTATAATTTTTAGACATTAAATAAGTTAATTTAATTATGACACAATGATGATGCAGCCATTACCTTATTCATGAAAGAATCAAATAAATGGTATTATAAATATTAAAATAAATATAATTTCAATGTCTTGATGACATCCACGAATTTTCTAGGTGAATATGACATGTTAGGATTGATTCAATGTATTTTTCTAAAGTAATCATGTTGTTATTATTTTAACAAAAAACAAATACCAAATAGTGTCAAAATTGACATAAATTAGTTTTGAAAACAAATATTATATTATTAATTGATATAATGGTAATAAAATTTTATGGTTCATCCAAAAGACTTATATAATAATATATATGACATTAATGAACCAATTGGGGTTATATTGGCAGTATATAGTAAGTTTATTAACTTTATAGTTTAAGAATACAAGAAGACACGGTAAAAGATAAATTATTTAACTTAGAGTTAAATCTAAATGATAAGGTTAAAATGGTAACCTAAACTTGTCGAAATCCTATCGGTTGAGTTGTTTTCGACCTATCCCAACCTTAGACTTTAAATAATAAATTTTTGAGCCATTAGAAACCAGAAATGAATTTATTATAAAATAATATTTTAAGTTTTTCCTAAGGTGCCCCTCACCCCTCTACTAAAAGGGAACTCCCCCTCCCCTCTCTAATTCACACCCTCTAAGCCATTTGGCTCGGCCAACCCCTACTCAAATACCCTCTCAACAATCCTCCCTTTAACCTAGAGGCCTTAGTTTGATCATAAATCCAATCTAAGGAGAACTTTTGATCAAATCAAAAGGAAGAATCCGAAAAAGAGGTAATGATTTCACCACCCTCTTTCAAGTTCCTTTCTTCTTCCACTTCCTTTTTCATTGTTGTTTCCATTATAAAATAATACTTCCAGTATATTCTATATATTGTTATGTTATTATAAATACGGTACTGTCACGACCCGTCCTCGGGGCCCGTGCCGTGACTACCCCAAGCCCGCCTTCCATAGGCCAGGGGCTGGCGACTAGCACCAAGACGTAAATCCCGGTAAAAAGGGAAGGCATTGCCTTTGTAAAGTAAACAAGCACCACAGAGTAAGCAAGCGGAAAAGTAAACACTAAGTAAAAACAGAGTACAACTGTAAGTGTGGAAAAGTAAGTGGGCCAGTATACAAACCCAAACTGAAAGTAAAGTACAACTCGAAAGGGAAAATAACAACTGAAAAGTAAAAGCTGCTACGCCGACCTGTCCACTGGAAATCCCACCTGAAGGGTGGGTACAGATAGCTCCACTGCTCCTCGGGTCCCGCCGTCCGCTTCGAGCACGTCCCGCCCAGTGGTCCACCTCCAGGTACCGTCCTTCTCTACAAGCCTCAACCACGATCAACGTTGTCCGTCGTCTGCAACCAACACAACGTAGTGTGAGCATAGCCCGTGCAGGGGTGAGTATAAGCTACTCAGTAGGGACCCCGAGACCCCCGAAGGTCTCCCAAAATCCACAAAGGATAAACCACAAAGGAAAGATACAATCACGAAGTAACAACCGGCACTGCTTAGGTATATTCCCATACATATACCTAAGTCGTCAATTCCAATACGCTCCAACCTCTGAGCCCAAGTAAAACTCAGTCCACACAGGAAAGTATACGTATTCCACACAGGAAAGCAAAATGTAATCCACATAGGATAGCACAACAAAATCCACACAGGAAGAAAACATGATTCAGCTCACAAAGGTATACTTCTTCGAAGACGATATAGATGATCACTGATCCATCTAAGTCGTCGGACCCACAAAGGATCGATAGGTACTAACCCCCGCAAAGACCCACACAGGATCGGTAGGAAACAAACCCCCGCAAAGACCCACACAGGATCAGACCCACACAGGATCTGTAGGCGCTGGCTCACACAGAACCGCTGAGCGCTGACCCACACAGGATCGGACCCACACAGGATCGGTAGCAATGATCCACATAGGATCGCTGAGTGTTGTAGTCGTCGTCGTCGAAACCACTGAGGATCTCTGCACAGTCGTCATCGCAGTCACAGTAGCAGTCGCAGCCAGCTCTAGGGTTCCCGCACACAGTAAGCTCATTTGGGAGGGTCCGCTCCACGAGCCGAGAGGCTGATATATCAACTGACACATAGTCCAGAGTTGATGTATCCAAAAGTTCCGTATCGTCAACAGGAACTCAACGTCGCAGACGGCGCGCCAATCGGATGCCCGGTCTGAGAGTTATTGGATTTTTCGTCCCAGGGGTCCGGTTGGTTTTTAAGGCAAAACCAACCCGACCGTACTCCACCTGCGTCCAAACCTCAGGCGGAGTATTCCAAAAGATCCGTCTCACTAAGAGGAAACCAACAAAGTCGACGACACGTCAATCGGACATCCGAAGCTCAAGAGATGAGGGTTTCCGCTCCGAGGGCCCGGTTGGTTTCATGTACGAACCAACCCGGTCGAACTCAAAGTATTCAGAAACCTTGAGTGTGATATGTCAAAATGACCGTCGCGTTCTAAGTATCATGTCGCCGCTGACGGCGCATCGATCGGAGGTCCGTAGCCCGAGTTCTGTGCAATTGAACCCAATCAGTCCGAAAACGGGGGTTTCGGGCCCAGACCGACCCGGACCGAGACCCCCGGTCGGCCCGAACTGGGTCGACCCGCCCCTGTCCGGGTCGGCACGGACCGACGCGGCTCGGCCCGGCACGGCCCAGGCGTGGCCCGGCCTGGCAGACCGGCCAGGCGGCCGGTCCGGCTGGGCACAACGCGCCCAGCGCGCTGTCCGGCTCGACCGAAGGCCGAGCTGTTTCGGCAAAGGGGGGGGGGGCACTGCCCCCCTGTGTAACCGCGTCCCCCCCACAATTAAGGGGGGCCGTTTTTGCCAGACGTACGGGGGTTTGAACCCCCAGTTTCACACCGGTCCGGCCGGCCCGCCCTGGCCGGCCGGTTCCGGCCTCCACAGGACCGGCGACGGCCGGTCCCCTTCTTCACCGACACCGGCGGCCCAGTCTGGCCGCCGGTCACCTTGCTTTGCCGCGGCCCGGAACCGGCCGCGGCCCTTATCGTCCAGTGCGGTGCGACGACACTGTGACCCTCCGCCACGGCCCCGTTCCGGCCGCGGCGTCTTCGGTTTTCTTCGACGCGGCACGACGGCGTCGCGTTCTTAAACTTCTTTCCACGGCGCGGCGCGACGGCGCCATACATTTCCTTCCGCATGAATCCGCATGGTGCGACGACACCACGTTCTCCCATACCAACCACAAGGAACCAACACGGAAAATAAGGAGGAGGGTTGGCCATGTTTGTGCGGTCTGACCCCCTCACGTTATTCGATAACAAATGGTTTAAATCCACAAAGTTCGTCAAGTTGGTATTCACGAACAAATAAAATAAATAAAACCCCTACCTCGGTTCAGGAACGGTGCACGTCAATCGAACCGCAGAAGACGAGTGTCGCGGAGGTCGGGCGTTGCGAAAAACGAACGTCGATTCCGTTGTCGTTGAGGTGCGTACGAAGAGGAAACGTCATTGAAAGAAGACGTCGCGTTCTTCGGCGGAGGTGTTCTTCGTTGAAGAATGGTGTTCTTTGTGTTCTTCGTCGAGGTTGAAGAAGAAGAAGACCGCTTCCCCAATCCTCTCAAGGTTGTAAAACTCTAACAATAATAAAATAAGACTAAGTCTTATTTTATTAACACAACCTAACCATTTGAATTTAAAGAGTTTGAAATTAAGTAACTCATTTAATTAATTATAACAAGTTGTCAAAAATTAATGAAAGTGAGTTAATGGGGAGTTAGGAATGTGAGGGGTTAAGAGGGGTTAGGGAGTTAGGGAAAAAGAAAAGGTGGGGGGTTCGTGTGGGCCCCACCCTTTTAATTATCCACACATGGGAAGTTGGGTGGATGTGGGCCCCACCACCAACTTCCCATGGGAGAAATTAACCACCTTGAAAAAGAAATAAAATTGATTCAACAATTTTATTTACTTTTTAATTAAACCTCATTAATTAACTTCTTCTCCCACACAAACGCAACTATGGTAAAGGTTCCCTTAAGATATTACCGGCGTTGCGAGTTCATCGGTGCCATCAGATTTCAATTCCGAGCACCGGTTCAAAAGATAGGAAATTCCCGCTCGTTCGTTCACTGAACGTACCCGAGCCAAACTTTGAAAATTGATTCCGGGCACACCGGGCCTCGAAATCAGGTGCCTTCAGAAACCACGCTCTTGTAAAATTTCAAAGAAAATTAAGAAAAAAATTCCCTTTAATTTTACGGGTCTTTACATTACTCCCACCTCAGGGCTTTACGTCCCCGTAAAGATACATCGAAAACTAGGGAAACAAATGAGGGTACTGAGCACGCATCTGAGCCTCCCACTCCCAAGTGCTCTCCTAGAGGTTCCTATGCTGCCACCTGATGCGCACTAGAGGAATCAACCTTCCACGTAGGACCCGCTGTATTAGTGGAGGAGTGACTGTGAGAGACTGAAGGAAGGCTGCTCTATCTCTATCCACGAAGGATATCTGCAAAGAGGCTAGCTGCTCTGTCACCTCCTCAAGTAGCTGAATGCCTGTACTCCTGATGAGAGCATCGGCTACTACGTTCCCCTTCCCCGGAGTATAGAATATCTCAAAGTCATAGTCCTGGAGGAACTCGAGCCATCGCCGCTGTCTCAGGTTCAAGTCCTTCTGAGAGAAGATGTACCTGAGACTCTGATGGTCAGAAAAGACTGTAAAGCGCTCTCCAATCAGGTAGTGTCTCCATGTATTCAGAGCGAAGACCACTACTGCTTACACCAGGTCATGGGTAGTGTAGTTCTGCTCATGCGGCCTCAACTGTCGTGATCCATAGGCGATCACTGCCCGCTCCTGCATCAGAACACATCCGATTCCAGTCCCTGATGCATCGCAGTAGACTACGTACTTTACTCCCTCCTCAGGCAACCTAAAGATAGGTGCACTGGTCAATCTCTGTCTCAGCTCCTGGAAGCTCTGCTGACATCTGTCTGACCACACGAAGGGTTTCCCCTTCTTCGTCAAAGCTGATAGTGGTGCCACAACTCTGGAGAAGCCTGGCACAAATCTCCGGTAGTATCCAGCTAGACCCAAGAAACTCCGAACCTCCGTCACCCTCCTGGGTGGCTCCCAAGATAGCACTGCCTCGATCTTCGCAGGATCCACTGCAACTCCCGCCTCAGAGATGACGTGCCCCAAGAAGTGGACCTCACGTATCCAGAACTGGCACTTCAAGAGCTTACCATAAATCTGGTGCTCTCGGAGTGTGTCTAGTACAACCCGTAAGTGGTAGGCGTGCTTCTCCTCAGTCGTCGAGTAAATCAAAATATCGTCGATGAAGACCACGACAAATCGATCGAGGTATGGCTAAAAGATCCTGTTCATGAGGTCCATGAACACTTCTGGAGCATTGGTTATGCCGAATGGCATAACCAAGAACTCATAGTGGCCATACCGACATCTGAAGGCCGTCTTCTGCACGTCCTCGTCTCGAACTCTGAGCTGATGATAGCCTGACCTGAGGTCTATCTTCAAGAACCACCGTGCTCCCTTGAGCTGATCAAAGAGGTCATCAATCCTCGGTAGCGGATACTTGTTCCTCATGGTCACCTGGTTCAGGCGACGATAGTCAACACAAAGTCGCAAGCTCCCGCCCGCCTTCTTGGCGAACAAAATCGGGGAAGCCCAGGGTGAAACACTGGGTCGGATGAACCCCTTGCCCTGCAAGTCCTCCAAATGTACCCATAGCTCTCGAAGCTCGACGGGGGACATCCGATATGCTGGAGTCGATATCGGGGCTGTCCCGGGATACAGGTCAATATAAAAGTCTACCTCTCTGCGAGGAAGTAGTCCTGGAACGTTGTCGGGAAAAACGTCCGCAAACTGATCCACCACTGTAGGAAATCCAGGACTCCGCACGTCAACTGATCCTAGGATGAGGCTAGCCAACTGATGAGTGATGGGCTTTCCTCCCCTCCAAGGAAGTCCATCATGTGCTGAAAAGTCTCCCTTCTCGCCGGTGAAGGTGAACCTACTCCCGTCGGTGCGTACACATCACACCTTTCACCTAAAACAGTCAATCTGTGCATGGACCGTAGATAACCAATCCATGCCCAAGATGACTTCGTAAGGCCTCGACGCTGCTACAAGAAGATCCCAGCCGAAGCTCTCGCCTCCTAGAGTATGCTCACACTGCCGACACTAGTGCGTAATCGTCGAGTCTGCTCCCATAAGAGTCTCTAGCCGTAAGGATCGAGCCAACGGCTCTGTCGGAATCTCCGAGCTCCGAAAAAGGGCAGCAGCTATGAAAGAGTGACTCGCTCCTGTGTCTATAAGTACTGCATCAAGAGTGGAATAGACACAGATAGTACCTCGAATCATCTCGGGCGTGCCGTGGTCGTAGGCCTCTGCTGCCTGGAGTTGTGCCTGCCTATGCCCGCCAGCTCCCTGTGGTCAGGGTGGACCTCCTGGTGGTGGTGGTGGTAGAGCCTCAAAGCGTCGCCCACCACCTGCTGCTCGGACTTCTCCTCTACCTCGTCCGCCTACTCCCTGCAGACCACCACGGTCGACCCTCTGCCTCTACCTCGGTGGTCCCTCAACCGTCTGCTGCTCCTCAGAACGGTGGGTCGGGCAATCATGAGCCATTTGGCCCTGCCCGCCGCACGAGTAGCACTGTCTGCCTCTCGAAAGACTGACTCTGCACTGTGTGCCCCGCACTGCTGAGCCAGTGTCCTGAGGTCGTCTTCCTGAGGGTCTGGTCTGCCTGGACCCCTGATTCATCCGTCGAATTCCTGCTGCAGAAGACTCTGCTACGTGCCGCCCTACGGTGGGTCTCGGCGCTGGTGTAGACTCAGCAAGAAAGCTCTAGATCAAAAGGGCCCACTCCAGTACTCTTGTCTGAGTCAGAATGCAGAGGGAGATCAGCGATGCCCTGATCTCGTGTCTCAATCCCTTCTCAAAGGTCCGGGCCCGGAAGAATGGGTCTCGTACCATGTCGGTCGAGTAGCGCGAGAGATCAGTAAATCTCACCGAGTACTGGGCGACCATCATGCTGCCCTGCCGCAGCTGAAGAAGCTCCTGAATGCACACTGCACAGAGGGTGGCTGGGACAAACTCTGAGCGGAAGAGGATCTCAAAGTCTGTCCAGAGTAGAGATGCCTTATCGTGCACCAAGAGCATCAAGATCCACCATCGGCCCGCTGCTGCGTGCAGTAGGCTCGCAGTGAGGATCACCATGAGGTCTGCTGGGGTCCTCACTAGCCTGAAAACTCATACGACTGCCTCCAGCCATTCCTCGGCTGCCTGGGGGTCCGTCTCCCCGCGGAACCTGGGCGGTCGCTGGCGCTAGAACTCATGCAGTGCACTAAGGCGACGTGCATCGTCAGCGGCTGGTGCTGGAACTCATGCAGTGGACCAAGGCGACGTGCATCGTCAGCGGCTGGTGCTGCAAGCATCGGTGGCTCGGCGGGTAGAGCTACCGCCGATGCCACTGCTGACAAAGGGCCCTGTACTGAGGCCTCATCGCTCGGTGGGTTTTCGTCACGCTCGACTCTCGGAACTCTAGCTGGCTGCCATCGTGGGGCCATCCTGAAAAGGAAACAGGTTCGCCACGGTCAGAACAATATACATGGTGATCTGATACAAAGTAATCACAAAGAAAACTTGAAACACACATGCAATCAATGTTTTCGTGCATTAAGTCAGAAATCAGAAGTCAGGGTCCTGGTGTACGGATACGTCGGCCGCCGCACCAACACTGGACTCCCTGGACTGATAAACACACTCAATACGCTAAATACTATTGCTTCACATAGAAAAGATCAGAGTTCGCGGTAGAACTGAACTCCTCTGATACCAATTTGTCACGACCCATCCTCGGGGCCAGTGCCGTGACTACCCCAAGCCCACCTTCCATAGGCCAGGGGCTGGCGACTAGCACCAAGGCATAAATCCCGGTAAAAAGGGAAGGCATTGCCTTTGTAAAGTAAACAAGCACCACAGAGTAAGCAAGCGGAAAAGTAAACACTAAGTAAAAACAGAGTACAACTGTAAGTGCGGAAAAGTAAGTGGGCCAGTATACAAACCCAACCTGAAAGTGAAGTACGACTCGAAAGGTAAAACAACAACTGAAAAGTAAAAGATGTTACACCGAGCTGTCCACTAGAAATCCCACCTGAAGGGTGGGTACAGATAGCTCCACTGCTCCTTGGGTCCCGCCTTCTGCTCCGAGCACGTCCTGCCCAGTGGTCCACCTCCAGGTACCGTCCTGCCCTGCAAGCCTCAACCACGATCAACGCTGTCCGTCATCTGCAACCAACACAACGTAGTGCGAGCATAGCCCGTGCAGGGGTGAGTATATGCTACTCAGTAGGGACCCCGAGACCCCCGAAGGACTCCCAAAATCCACAAAGGATAAACCAAAAAGGAAAGATACAATCACGAAGTAACAACCGAAACTGCTTAGATATATGCCCATACATATACCTAATTCATCAATTCCAATACGCTCCAACCTCCGAGCCCAAGTACAACTCAGTCCACACAGGAAAGTATACGTATTCCACAGAGGAAAGCAAAACGTAATCCACATAGGATAGCACAACACAATCCATACAGGAAGCAAACAGGATTCACCTCACACAGGTATACTTCTTCGAAGACGATAGAGATGATCACTGATCCATCTAAGTCGACGGACCCACAAAGGATCGATATGTACTAACCCCCGCAAAGACCCACACAGGATCGGTAGTAAACTAACCCCCGCAAAGACCCACACAGGATCAGACCCACACAGGATCTGTAGGCGCTGGCTCACACAGAACCGCTGAGCGGTGACCCACACAGGATCAGACCCACACAAGATCAGTAGCACTGATCCACATAGGATCGCTGAGTGCTGTAGTCGTCGTCGTCGAATCCACTGAGGATCTCTGCACAATCGTCGTCGAAGTCACAATAGCAGTCGCAGCCAGCTCTAGGGTTCCCGCACACAACAAGCTCGTTTGGGAGGGTCCGCTCCACGAACCGAGAGGCTGATACATCAACTAACACATAGTCTAGAGTTGATGTATCCAAATGTTCCTTATCGTCAACAGGAACTCAACGTCGCAGACGGCGCGTCAATCAGACGCCCGGTCTGAGAGTTATTGGCTTTTTCGTCCCAGGGGCCCGGTTGGTTTTTAAGGCAAAACCAACCCGACCGTACTCCACCTGCGTCCAAGCCTCGGGCGGAGTATGCCAAAAGATCCGTCTCACTAAGAGGAAACCAAAAAAGTCTACGGCACTTCAATCGGACGTCCGAAGCTCAAGATATAAGCATTTCCGCTCCGAGGGCCCGGTTGGTTTTGTGTACGAACCAACCCGGCCGAACTCAAAGTATTCCGAAACCTTGAGTGCGATATGTCCAAACGACCGTCTCGTTCTAAGGATCGTGTCGCCGCTGAAGACGCGTTGATCGGAGGTCCGTAGCCCGAGTTATGGGCAATTGAACCTAATTAGTCTGAAAACGGGGGTTTCAGACCCGGACCGAAACGACCCGAGACCCCCGGTCGGCCCGAACCGGGTCACCCGCCCTGGTATGGGTCGGCCGGCCCGACAGGGCATAGCGCACCCAGCGCACTGTCCGGCTCGGCCAAAGGACGAGCCGTTTCGACAAAGGGGGGTGGGCGCCTTCCCCCCTGTGTAATCGCGACCCTCCTCAATTAAGGGGGGCCATTTTGGCCAGCCGGCCGGGGGTTTGAACCCCCGATTGCACACCGGTCTGGCCGTCCCGCCCTGGCCGGCCGGTTCCGGACTCCACGGGACCGGCGACGGCCGGTCCCCTTCTTCGCCGACACCGGCGGCCCAGTCCGGCCGCCGGTCACCTTGCTCCGCCGCGACCCGGAACCGGCCGCAGCCCTTGTCGTCCGGCGCGGTGCGACGGCACCGCGCCCCTCTACCGCGGCCCCGTTCTGTCCGCAACATCTTCGGTTTTCTTTGACGCGGCGCAACGGCGTCGCATTCTTAAACTTCTTTCCACGGCATGGCACGACGACGCCGCGCATTTCCTTCCGCATGAATCCGCGTGGTGCGACGACACCACGTTCTCCCATACCAACCACAAGGAACAAACACGGAAAATAAGGAGGAGGGTCGGCCATGTTTGTGCGGTCTAACCCCCTCACGTTATTCGATAACAAATGGTTTAAATCCACAAAGTTCGTCAAGTTGGTATTCACGAACAAATAAAATAAATAAAACCCCTACCTCGGTTCAGGAACGGTTCACGTCAATCGAACCGTGGAAGACGAGCGTTGCGGAGGTCAGGCGTCGCGGAAAACGAACGTCGATTCCATTTTCGTCGAGGTGCGTACGAAGAGGAAACGTCATTGGAAGAAGACGTCACGTTCTTCAGTGGAGGTGTTATTCGTTGAAGAACGGTGTTCTTCGCGTTCTTCGTCGAGGTTGAAGAAGAAGAAGACCGCTTCCCCAATCCTCTCAAGGTTGCAAAACTCTAACAATAATGAAATAAGACTAAGTCTTATTTTATTAACACAACCTAACCATTTGAATTTCGAGAGTTTGAAATTAAGTAACTCACTTAATTAATTATAACAAGTTGTCAAAAATTAATGAAAGTGAGCTAATGGGGAGTTAGGAATGTGAGGGGTTAAGAGGGGTTAGGGAGTTAGGGAAAAAGAAAAGGTGGGGGGTTTGTGTGGGCCCCACCCTTTTAATTATCCACACATGGGAAGTTGGGTGGATGTGGGCCCCACCACCAACTTCCCATGGGAGAAATTAACCACCTTGAAAAAGAAATAAAATTGATTCAACAATTTTATTTACTTTTTAATTAAACCCCATTAATTAAATTCCTCTCCCGTACAAACGCAACTACGGTAAAGGTTCCCTTAAGCAATTACCGGCGTTGCGAGTTCATCGGTGCCATCGGATTTCAATTCCGAGCACCGGTTCAAAAGATAAGAAATTCCCGCTCGTTCGTTCACTGAACGTACCCGAGCCAAACTTCGGAAATTGATTCAGTTAATGGGGAGTTAGGAATGTGAGGGGTTAAGAGGGGTTAGGGAGTTAGGGAAAAATAAAAGGTGGGGGGTTCATGTGGGCCCCACCCTTTTAATTATCCACACATGGGTAGTTGGGTGGATGTGGGCCCCACCACCAACTTCCCATGGGAGAAATTAACCACCTTTAAAAAGAAATAAAATTGATTCATCAATTTTATTTACTTTTTAATTAAACCCCATTAATTAACTTCTTCTCCCGCACAAACGCAACTACGGTAAAGGTTCCCTTAAGCGATTACCGGCGTTGCGAGTTCATCAGTGCCATCAGATTTCAATTCTGAGCGCCGGTTCAAAAGATAGGAAATTCCCGCTCGTTCGTTCACTGAACTTACCCGAGCTAAACTTGATTCCGGGCACACCGGGTCTCGGAATCAGGTGCCGTCAGAAACCGCGTTCTTGTAAAATTCCAAAGAAAATTAAGAAAAAAATTCCCTTGAATTTTACGGGTCTTTACAGGTATAACCAAATTCATTATTCTATCCACCCCTTGAATGACAGGTCACCATACGTGCGTACGTATGACTTACCGTCTCCATGTCACGGTGTAATTGTTATTCAATACATTATTATTTGGATGGGTATAATAATGATGTGTATTTGATGTAAATAATAAATATAACATGATAAGTAGTCTTTATATATTATATACCATCCAATTATATATTATATTAATATCAAAAGAATGACATTTTTGCTCGCGCGTACGTACGGATTACCGTCTCCACGACACAATGAGATTCATTTCCAAGTTCACAATTTATCGACGATTATAAAAATATATATTACAAATAAGTATATAATATATGACATAATAATGCTACTGGAGATATATATATATATATATATATATAATTATTTATGTACTTACAAATATATCTTATTCACTTATTTCCGTAAAATACTATATGAAAACGGAAACAATGTTTATGCATACGTACGGACTACCGTCTCCATAAATAGTGTTTTCCATTTCATATATAAATCTATTATAAATTTTTATAGTCTAAATATATATGATAAATAAATCATTTTTTATATTATGGAAGTATTTAAATCATTATCTAAGTGATATAATCAATAGTAACAAGTTAAAACCCGTACGATTAAGAAAGCAATTATTACCCGAAATATTAATATAAGATTGAAATTATTATTAAATGGGTAGTATAAAGTCATAAATGAAAAATGTATGATATCATAAATATTAATATGGTTCTGTTATAATTTAATAACATACTATAGTCATCATACAGGAGGCTAAATGTACCCTTGACTAAAGGAAAGTGCAAGGTAAAGGGTTTTCATCTCACTCCTTATTCCCACGAGAGTCATACCATATTTCCACTATTACTTTTTGTTAGGTGTATGTACTGCCCATAATTTTATTCTTTATGTAATACACTTTAATTTATGTGTATTTACATATTCATTGTGTGATTCCCCTTTCATGGGGTGTATGATTTCTAAGTTACCAAATTGGTAGGGGTTAATTTCACAATCTCTTTATTATCCGAGGTTGTTTTTACCTATGTATCTACTGGGAAATATTTATTATCCTTGTACAAGTTTTATTAAAGAGTTTTCAAATGAATGTTTAAGGTAATTTTTACTAAAACAACATTTCAAATGTTTTAAATATTTATTCTTCTAAATATTTCTCATTAATGTCCGTGTCTTCAAAATGGTTTTTAAGGATTTATTTATATGGACATGAATGTTTTTAAAATGTTAATTCCTTTCAAAAGTTTCAAAGTGGTATAGGACACTTTGATTCAAAAATGTCTTTAAATGACTTCTTTCCAAAATTGTGTGACTTTTAAATGTTTTCATGAAAAATGGGTATTTATCTCAAAGAGTTTTACAAATCATTTTCATCAACATCAAAATACTTTAATGGATTTTAAACTTGTTTTGAAGTTGATTTATCAAGATAAAAATCTTCTATATTGTGTTTAAGGTTTTGTGATATGTTTGACTATGGATGAGTTATTTTTATGCTATTAATGGTTTATGGTTAAAGTTTTGAAATTTTTTATACTAGTTTTAATACGAATGTTTATGTTATATTTTATCCTCTTATTAAGATGAATGTGTTGGACTAGTATGTTATGGGTTGGGGTCTGGTTACATCAGACCCTCTGGGTTGGTGTCCAGTTATTAGAGGCACTCTAAGTTGGTGTTCGGTTATTAGAGGCACTCCGGGTTGGTGTCCGGTTATTAGAGGAACTCTGGGTTAGTTTCTGATTATTAGAGGCACTCCGGGTTGGTTTCTAGTTATTAGAGGAACTCTGGGATGGATTCCGGTTACAGAGGCTCTCCGGGTTGGGTTCCAGTTACAGTTAGCCCTTAGGTCTTGGCACAAGGACTTGACACAGAAATTAAAGTTTGGCATTATGCATTCCTTCATTATGAATGTGGTTATTGAAATTTCATGTGATTATTCTACTAGTAGAATATCCATGTGAATAAGTAAATGACATTATTTCAGTTTATTTCTACCATATTATGTTGAATTTCAAGTTTAAATGGCTTTTGTTTTAGTTTTATACATTTCCTTAAATGTTTATTCTTATTTTTGAAAGTTGCCACTGTATTTTTTACCCTTACTGAGTGTTTGAGATCACCCCTTTCTATGTTTTATTTTCCCAGGATTCCAAAAAGTGTATTGTGATTGATATGTAGGGTTATGAAAAGGGAATAATAGTGTTCATAAAGGATTATTTATGTTATTTTGTATGTTATAAAGTGTAATGTGACATTCGTGTATGTAATTTATTTTGCAAGACTGCTAAACCGATCGGTCCTTCAGGACTTGATTCCTTGAAATCATGCCAATGTACTAAAATAATGCACTGACTTTGGGTAACTAGGGTCGGGGCGTTACAGGAAATGATATTTCCCTAGTATGAGGCCTTTTATCTCTTTTTTGGAGACCTCTATGGGTCTCAATGTGTGGATAAAGGGGAATTCTAGGTAATGATTATGGTGGGGATGTGACCATTAGGTCTTGAGATGTTTACTTATAATGTGAAGTTGGTAACCCCTATGGGTTGTGAGTGTGAAAGTTGTACATTGAACTTAGTAATGAGTTTATTTTTTGTAAAATTGTTAGTTATGTGTGCTTTTTATGGGTGTGGTGACCCATTTAGGTTCAAATCCTGAGATTTGTGTTTGGACCCAAGATGGGGTTTTTTGGTTCATGGTGCTGATGCACGTGTGCATGAATTATTAGTATAAAACCTAGGGTGGATCTTTACTGAGGTGATTTGAATGAAGTTCTCCTAAATGGGGGTAGGAAAGAAAACCATGACTGGATACTTGTTGAAATCATGAAATATATGGCCTAGAGAGGGAGGTCCTATTGAATTCTTACCCTTAACCCTTGTTGGTGAAGTTTGTATCATTCAATTCTTGAGAGCGACCCATGAGAGTGTTCGATTGTTTTGTATGTTCTCTTGGATGTGCGAAGTATGGATGGATGTTTTAGTTTTGGTTAGGGGAAGATTTTTATAGTGGGAGAAGTGGTATGGTCAATAGTTTTGGGAGTCGTGACATCATGGGAGGTCATCCCAGTGATGCCTGTTCCAAGGAATATAAAGCCTGAGTGATGCTTCATTGGTGTAATAATTACATAATGTGTAACACAAAAATTGGGTAAATGATGTGTTAGTTCCATGTTTATTTCAGAAGGGAACCTGAATACAACTATTTGGTTGTAATGTTAGTTTATAAGGGTTGTACCACTTGGATTTTGGAACCATGTATTTGGAAAATTATTAATGGAGGCCTCAATGTAGATTTTGGGTGGAAAAGAAAAGATTGGATGAAGTATGGTTCGATTCTATCATTAGGAAGGTGATATCCTTATTGAGGGTGGTCACATGGTTATGCTTGTTAACGAATGGTTTGATTTTTGGGTGTGATTTTTAGGTTGTATTGTGGTTGATGGGGTTAAAGGACAAGGATGATTGGTTATGTGAGAAAACAGGCATTCAGCTAGGGTCTTGTGATGTTTATATTGTGTGATATATGGTCAGTTTAAGTGTGTGGTCATAAGAATTTGAAATAACTTGAGGGATCTATTGGGGTCAAGATGTGGGCATGTGATTCTTAGGCACAAGTCTCTTTTGGATGGGAGAACTTGTGACTCGAGATAATCGCATATCAATCTCTATAAAACCAATGTAGGAAGCATGGATATGTAGGAGACCGTAGTTTTCTATCAGTGTAAAGGACTACTATGTTTTGGTTTTTAACATTATAGGTTGTTCCTTAAGAAATTTATTGGTGTGGTGGTAATAGCAGAAAAGGAAAAATTGGTTTATTACTACTTCATAGAGAGTCGTGAAGTGGTGGTGAGCTGGTTGGTAACCCCTCATGAGTTTTGGTTGTTGGGTGTTGATGAGACATTACAAGAAGGTAATCCCACAAATATCAAAAGACCAAGGTGTCCTCATAGTGGGAGGTGACATTTTTGTGGATAAGATATGGTGGTGTTCTTACATAACTTCTTAATAGACTTCAATCTAGTGAAGATCATGGCCAACATCTTGACATCATCCCAAGTATGCTAAAAATGATATGTCTTTATTCCTATTGACTCAAATGTGTTATGGTTGGGTAAGTGACATCATATAGTTTATTCTCATGGGGTAGTATAGGTAGGTTTTGATGGTGGGATTTCCCCCACTAACTGTTTATGGGTGAGTTCATAATAATGGATTGGGTTTTGACGAACACCATGAGTGCCATTCATAAAAGTCAGGATTGAGTACTGGGTGATGTTTGTTTTGTTGAAATGGGGAATACTATAAGACCCCATTAATGTTTTGGGAGTAGATCTCATGACCAAAACATGGTCTATGGTGAATGTAATCTCTTGAGAAAAGTTATGATAATGACACTCCTAAGGTGTGGAGTGATAAGTCGGCATTAGATGTGTGGAGTAAAGCATGGAGTTGATGTTGTGGCCTCAAGATGCCAATGAGAAAACTATGAGGTGCATGTCAGGTCTCTCAAAGAGTCTAGGTGGTCCTTGTTTTTGGTGTTTGATTGATCTAAGCATTGGATTTGGGCCAAAGGTGGTTTGAAATGAAATTTTTGTTTCCCATGTCAACATTATTGAAGGGTTTTAAAAAATATGAAAATGGTTTGTGGTGGGAGAGGTTGGGTTGGCGGACCTCATCTAGGTCAGGTATAGACCCTTGTGTGCATGTTTAGGTGACCATGGAGTTTCGATAGGTGTAAAGGAATCTTGGTCAGGTAAGGTTGTGGTGCACTAATAGTGAATCCAAGCATTTCTAGGATGAGTTAGCTGGTGATAACTTCACTCACCTTGGAGAAAAGAGTATGTTTCCAATTTTTGAATGGTCCTTAGCAAGGAGTCAATCATCATTAGTTAGTGTTTGGATAGTAAGAGTGATTTTGATTGTATTTTTTATTAGTATAGAGGAGCACAAGGAAAGTTTTGAGGATAGTGGATGTCGTGGTAGTGGAAACCTATCGTAAGTCAGGGAATGACAATGATAGGAGTGTTGGATGTAATTGATAAGAATTAATTCATCAAGTGACTTAGGAAGATGGAAGTGTTTTCATGTCGATAGTGGAGGATGTATGTTATAGTAAAATCTAGTTGGGGGGGGGGTGGTAAAATATGTTATGGTTATAATGGAATATAAGTGGCAATTTGTGACTGATATAAAATTTTATGTTTGGGGTGAAAAGTGAATTTCATGAAATAAGTCATTCTTGGGGAAGTTCTATTTATTCTTAGTCCCCGATTGGACGATGTAGTGTTGAAATTCTAGATGGTTCTGATAGCAATGATGATTTTAAAATGGGTGATGCAGTTATGGGTTTCAGGTGCAGTGAGTTGGGAACACGTTATGTGTGTTGTGAAAGATGAGTCGGGGTTGTAGTGGTAGTTTTTGATAGTGGAGGTGGAAATAATAAGAAGATGAGGGGGTGAGATAAAGCATATTGTGAAATCACCCTAGTGTAAATTGGTTGGTTGGAGATGTAACCAATTTTTCTAGTTGAATGGACTCATGAAATTTCAATTTTAGTGTTTTGTCCTTAACAATTATTGCTGGTTTGGATTTTGATTTGTTGCGTGACCTGAGGAATTATGATGTGCTTTGGACATTCATTAATGGAATGGGAATGTTGTATCTGAATCTACAGATCGACGTAGGTGGGGAATTATTAAATGGAAAACTGTATATTTCTTTGGGTGGTAGTGAGTTTGGAGAACTGTTTGAGTTTTTAAAATAGGGTAAAATAGAACCAAGTGATTTGGGAAATGATTTTTGAGGAGTATCAGACCAAAGGGATGACGGTCGGATCTTGCCTGGGGGTTTTATGATGTGTGGGATGTTTCCTTATATTGTGTTTTATGAACTATTTTCTTCGATTCCTTATAGATCTATAGTGTTTGATGTATGGGTTGAAGTCAAGGCATCCTTTGAGGAGAATCGAGTTCGTTTTGTGGATCATAGTGAGAATTTTTTCAAGGAAATGCCATAATTTGAGTTCATGTTTTGTGGATGTATGGTAATGTTAATTAGGAAAATAGAGATAGGAAGATAGACATGTAGGTCTAGGGTCTTGATCTTTTTTCATGTAAGTTTGGTGATGCTCGGGAATATCATCTCGAGGGAAAGATGTTATAAGGTGGGGAGGTTGTAAGATACCACAATCATGAAGGTATATCCTTGTTTAAATTTTGATTTCAATATTTTATTTTGGTTAATGAAATTATTCCTAGGTGTATGAGGGGTATCGAGGGTGTTCTAGGAGTTTGGGACATGAAATGAAGAAAAATCAGTCCAATCTAGGCAAGGTGGATGATTGGCGCATGATTAAGTAAACTGTGCAGCCTTCCCATGAAAACTGAGAAACTGAAAAAAGTTTCATTCCACGTGGTTGGAACATGGTATGTAAACTGTATAGAGCTCCCCAGGTTACCATGCAACCTCAATCCCCTTATACAATTCGTTTTTCATGATTTGTGCATGTTTTTGGAAAATTGTGTGGGTAAACCAGGTACCCCATTAAAAGTAGAAAAATTTATTATTATTCTATCTCAGGGTTATAAGTATCTTACTGTAGTTTCACCCCATTTATTATCCTATAAATCCTAATGACGAACCTAAACCTCCCAAGATTCCAACGGATAAGTCTATTCCATTTTTACGCCATTTTGAGTGATGTTAGTTGTGATTTTAAGATCTGGGTAAGTCTAATCCTCTCATTTCATCTCTTTTTTGGCTTAGGGTTCATATCTTGGGCGATATCCTTCCAAATCACTAAAAATAACTTTTTATTGTGGAATATAGATATAATATTATAGGGGTCTTGAATCGGGATCTTAGGCAATGATTAATATTTAGATTATCACCATATTTTAGGGAGGTGGTCTACAAGTTATATCCCATAGTGGTTGTGTTGATTTGTGCATATTTGGTTGCATTCTTGGGTTCCCCTTAGTGTGATCTGAATACCTAGGGTGATATTTGGTTAAATGGAAATATCAATGGGGATTATAACCCCTCACAATCCCCATGGGATGTATTATGGATGATTTGACTGATTTAATGCAATCTGTGGGGTGTGTCGACCTTCTCGAATGTGGTTAAAATACACGGTAAGTGTGAAATTGACTTGTGAGTTAGTAGATCCCATGATGAACATGAAAATTGGATAATTTGATAATTAAGAAAGGAATATGTATATTTGTATCTATATTTTTATAATGGTTAATGCATTTTATTATCTTGGAATAAAAAAATGGGACAAATGGAATTAATGGGAATGTTCCAAATGAACTGTGTTAGGTACTTGAAATGAAAAACTGTGATAATACACGGGAAATGATTATTGGGTTATATGAGTTAATATATGGAAATGGTTGAATATTTTTAATGGGTTAATGTATGGGGAATAGAAAATATTATTAATGTGTTTGTCATAAGAGATGTGAATTTGGATAAATGACTATGTAATGTAAATGGTAAACGTGTTAATGGGTTACAGAATAATGTAAATTCCCATGGTAATTTTTATGGTTTATGGTTTATATTTATATTGGTTATTTTTAGTTGTGATATGGTATATTTGTAGTGAATGGATAAATAAGTATGTTCACCTGGCTTGGTAATGTGGGGTATTGACATAGGTTCTACAAACATGGGTCGAGTTAGATTGAGGCTCTAAACACGACCCCAAAATGTATAGGTTAGGGAAGGGGATGAAGTTAAATTACCCTTATGGTTGCATTTGATGATACCACAAGGACAGAGTCTTCATTTTCAGTGTCTTTTATTTGCGAGGATGTGATTATCCCTACTGAGATATGGAACTTTACATAATTCCTTAATTCATTGAGATTGATGAGTATGCCAACTACGTAAAACACGCAATGAAAGTAAATTATGTAATGATGATGGTATAAGTATTGAATTTGAAAATAATTCTAGTAATTACTTAAGTTAATGTTGTCAACTAATAGAACTCAAACTATATTTTATTCTCTTTTACTAAAATTACTACTTTCCTATAATATCTATTTAAATTAGATATTTTTTAGACACCGTTGGTGGTGGCCTACTGAGTTGTACTCACACCCTTCTCAGGATGTTGTTGGGAAACTGAGAAGACTTCATTCTTACATGTTAGGATAAGGCAAATGGACCTATACATGGGTTTTGTGTCAGGATTGGGATGTACATGGATGTGGTTCTAGACTTGGAGTTAGGACCATTTATGTATTCAACTATTTGTCTTTATTGTTTTTGTTCACATGGTACAATTATCATGATATTACATATTTACTATTGCCTATGTTTTGTAACCAACATAGAGAGGTGTTTGTTTATGCATGTTCATTGGTTATTGTATATTGTTTCTATAGTTTTATTTATTTTATACTTTGGAATACTCTGGTAAAGAAGGTATAGTCTCCACATGTGACCTTTTATACCCTCGCTCCTAGTCAACAACCTCTAGTGTACGGGGAGGCACACATGTGGTAATGTGGATACCCAGATCAGGGCTTGAGTTTAGTGGCTCTTGAGTAAGGGATGTTACAATATATTGATGGATCATTCAAAGATGAATGTTATGTTGAAATGGACTAGACTAACCATGGAAACTGAGACCCATATTTTTCATTGGCTGGCATGATATTATCAATGCTTTATAAAAATTTCTAATAACTACCCAATCCACTCAACAAGTTGACTCAGAAGTAAGTTATATTTAATTAAATAAATGAATGTGAAGATAATTTCAAGGATATTAAGTGATGGTTTATTAGTGAACCTATTATCAAAATACCCAGAAATAGGGAAGGGTTTTTGATTTATAGTGATGAACTAAATAAATTACTAGGATATTTCCTTATGAAATATGATATGCTGATAAAATATATCTCTCACCAATTAAAAATACGTGATCAAAATTATCTGACTCATGATTTTGAGTTAGAATCAATAATTTTTTCATTGAAGATATGGAGGCATTATCATTGTGGTAAAATCCATGACATATATATGGATAATAAAAACATGAATTTTTTGTTCACATAGAAAGAGTTGAATATGTTCTAGAGAATATGGTTGGAGTTGATTAAATATCATGATTGATCAATACAATGCGGCCATAGGATGGTGAACAAGGAGGCTGATGCTCTATGTTGGAAGGACCATGATAGTTTGTCCATGATGAGGATTGAAAGAGATCAAATAAGTATGTATTTATGTAAGATAGAACATAAAATATAGAGGAAAGGGTACATATCAAATCTTTCCTATAGGAAATTTAAATAATCCATCTTTGTGAGAACAAAAGGGGTGTTGAATAAATATGTAGAGCTGTAGAAGAATGTGTTGAATGTTCCTGATTTCATCCATGATTGTGATGGAATGATATTATTCATTCAGAAAGTATGTTTCCTATCAATACCAGATGTGAATAAGGAGTTGTTAAATTATTCTAATAGATTTTAATTCTTTATTTATCCATGATTTCTGAATATGTATAGAGATATAAAAAAATACGATATTACAGAGTATGTATCTTGTTTCCTATAATGTTAGTAAGTTATGAATGAGGTATAAAATATTAAGTGGATGTTACAAAAATTACCCAAACCTAAATGGGAATGGGAAAAATCACAATGTATTTCATCATTGGAATCCCCAAAACATTGAAAAGGTCATAATTTTATTTGTTTTATAGTCGATCCCCTGATGAAATTAATACATTTTTTTGATATTGAATATTTCTCTATTGAATAGATTTCAAGGGTAAACAATAATGACATGGTAGGATTTCATTGAGTACTGAATTATTTTATCTGATCAATATCTGAGGTTAACCTCGATGGTATGGATACATCTTCAGTTAGGTATGGATAAAAAGTTGAGTTTCAGTATAACATATCATCCTAAGAGAGATGATAAATTTCATAGAACCATTCAAAATCATTAAGTAATTTTGATAGATTTATTTATGGATTCAAATGTTGAAAGAATCAATACCTTCCTTTAATGGAATTTTCATAAAAAATACCATTCAATCATGCATTAAAATGGATCTTTATGAATCCATATAGGGAAGGAAGTGAGTAACTTCAACTAGCTGGCATAAAGTTGGAGGAATGTACCTATTGTGACTTCATATATCTAAATAAATGATATATAATATTAGATTCATTATACAATACACCAGGGTAACTCAAATTCTCTAAAAAAATTCATGTTGGAAATCATATATGAAATCTGTAGTTTGATGTTAGTTATAAGTTATTCCTTTAAATATCACCATGGAATATGGTTATGAGATTTATAAAGAAGGAAAAAATGATCCCTCGATATATTGGTCCCTTTCAAATTCTTGATCATATCAAGATGGTATCTTATCACATGGAACTTCCACTAAATTTCACTCAAGTTCATGATTTGTTCCATGTATCTCTATTGAGGAAGTTCATTCTAGATCCTTCACTTGTAATAAACCCAGATGTCATTTAATTGAAGGAAGATCTCTATTATGAGTAATAATAGTTGCAGAGTCTAAATAAAATTGATAAAGTGTTTCAGGACAAGACTACACACCAGGTAAATGTTTTGTGGGAAAACCATAAATTTGAGGAAGAGATATGGTAAAATGAGTATGAAATGTGGTAGAATTATCCTTAGTTTTTTTTATGTGAATGAATTTTTAGGACGAAATTGTTTTATGTGGGTATAATATAACACCTTGAGTTTTTATGATATATTTATCTCTTAAAAAAATATATATTTTGATATATTTATTTATATGAAACAATGGGTCTAAAAGAACATCATTATACTATTGAATTATTTATTATTAAATGTGATATTTATCACATATTCATGTATAAATAAAATACATTTTTTATCAATTGATGAAATCATTTGAAAATAAAAAAGGGATGTTTTTCTAAACAACAATTTTTATTAGTGTTATGTATTTTTATGGTAATAAACTAAATTAATCACTATTTATGAACGATTTAAGTGAAATTTATATATTATGTATTAAATAAAATGTTTTAACTTTTATATAATGGTTTTATCTATGTAGGGGATAAGAATAAATATAGTTTTATTCTTAAAAACGTATTTTCTAAAAAAAAATTGTTCAATTTTTTATTATAATTTTAAAATATATTTTAACAAAATATATAAATTCAATAAAAAATTATTCATTATTTTGAATAAGGAGGTAGAAAGTTTCAAAATTGATCTATTTTTTCCTTCATTGTGAACAGTAACCATTGTAAATATTTGTTACCTCAGTAAGTGAAAAAAATGTAAAATAGGGCTAAGACTATGTGATAAGGCCTAGAAAAATTTTAAAAACAAAACGTTATTTCATTTTATATTTTTGATTTGACCTTACGAATCTTATCTCTAATGTTTGGGGAATTTATTTAAATATTCATATAATAATGACATTTATAAAATTTTCAGAAAATAAAAATTAAATAATATATTTCTCTTGGTTTTAATATATATCAACTCTATATAGGGATAAAAGTCATTATGTTTTATTCTAAATGGTTTTTGAAATATGAATGAATTTTTTTATCATGGTAATTTTGTTTATTTTTTAGTAATGGAATAATTACCTTAAATACATACTATGTGCTGACATTGTACTTGTTTAAGACATTAAAAATTAATTTTTTTTAAAAAATACTACAAGTAATAAAATTCAGATGAATTATTGTATTAAATGAATACTTTTAGATACATATAACCTATTATTGATGTGTTAAAAGTTTTTATTAGAATTATATTTCTATCTTGTTTTCATTATAGTTAAATAAAGTGAATAGTCATGAAAATAAAATTAATCATATCTTATGTTGAAAAATATTTTATTAAATGTTTTATAATTCATAAAAAAAATATATTTGATAACATTATTGGGATATGGATGAATATATAAATTATTTTCCAATTATGTGTCACTTTTCCTTTTATAGTAACTTTATTAACCCTAAAGAGAAAAATGATTTGAAATCACGATAATCGTCAAAGGGTTAATGATGGTTAAAAATAAGTGACAAGGGTTACAAAATCACCCAAACATGTCTAAATTGTACTATATTAGAGAATTTAAACTCATGTGTAAACTATCTCTGAATTATTTGAAATATTTTCTACCTTCACATGCAAAATAATTTATAATAATTTATCTCTTATGTAATTCCAAGTGTGGCCTTTCTTTCAATATAAAAATAAAATCTCCCCTCCTCTATTACTCACACAAAAATGAGACACTTAGCTCAACCAAGCCCTACCAAAAAAATATTCATAACATCCATATATAAATAAATAAATAAATATATTCTAGTGGTTATGGTCTTCTTAGATGTCCATCCATAGGGTCCTTAAATTGATAGCCAAAGAATGTTCCTTAAAGAGGAGGTAATGATCTTAACAAAGCATTTTCATTTTACTTCTTCCTCTACCTAACGGAAACTACATCGCAAACATTACAATATAATAAAATAATTATTTCCAATATATTTACATGTTATATTTTTATTGGATAAACTAATTCTTTTACTTTTTCCATCAAATGTGAAATGAAACTATCACTCTTTTGTATGTGTTGACCCCCACCTCCACGAAGTCATGAATTTTGTTTTTAATCACTACTTACCTTTTATTATTACAATTTTGAATTTAATGAATATATATGATGTTATTTTTTTTCTAGAAAATTATATTATTATTTTATTTCTTTTTGTTCCATCTATAGATATGTTAGGAAATCACTTATGCGTACGTATGAACTATCATCTCCAAAAAGTGATGTAATTAATTTTCCATCACAAAATTATATGAAAATTTATAAAAATATATAAAATGAATAAGTATGATAATAAGCACATTCTAAATATTGAAGATATTATGTAACCATGGTAAATGTACATGTACCGGGTCTACCAAACAAAAATATAAATGAAAAATGAAGTCGTTGTCACCTGGAACAATGATTTTAATAAATAATTGTTAATAAATGGGTGATAATATGTTATAATAAAATAATATATTATATAATAGATATTATTATTGTTCTATATTATATATAATAAATATACAATTTTTATAAATAGTCTTTAACACTAATGACTGAAGACAATACTTGAGGTATGGTTTTATGTTACAATCTACTTTTTTACGAATGTATATGTTATATTTCTATTGAAGAAAATTTTATATATCATATCATTTAAAAAATATATTTTATTATCCCCTAGTCATTCCTATAATTTTCAATTATTATTACCATTTTCAATATTTGGTAGTTAAAATGATTGATAAAAGGTTTTTAAGAAAAATATGAGCTTATTTTTTATTTAGTTGATAAATGTTTTCTCCTATGTTCATAATATTTGAAATAGATTAAAGAATTTTATTACTTATACATGTATGGTTTTAAAATTTTCATTTTCTATAACTTTTACTTCATTTTAAATGGTTTAAAAATTAATCCTTCTAAATTTCTTCTAAACATGCAACTATTTCTTTTTTTAAAGGTTTGTATGGAATGTTTTATTTTAACATATATGAAATGAATATATTTTCCTTCCATCATGATTGTTATTTTATTTAATGATTAATTTAATAGTTTTTGTGGTTATTTTCATATAAATTTACTCTCTTATTATTATGGGAATTGTTATTTAATTTTTTTTCAAAGAAAAAGGATATTCTCTCATGTTTTCCCAAAATGTTCAAATGATATTTTGAAGGTATTTCTCATCTATCTCAACATCCTATGACATAACTTATGCTTCACTGGGGATAAAATCTAATGATACAATCCATGTTCTTTCTTTGGATTGATTATGAAAATGTGATGATGAAATGTTTATGAAATCCTTTTTTTTCAAGGGTTATTCTATGATGAAATGATGAATGTTTTATGACATTGTGGCACTCAAATATATTGAGTTAATAATATGAGGGGTGGACCAAATATATACTTAATATTCATTGGGTAATTCTTTATATCTTATGATATAATTGTGTAAAATGAGTGAATCTTCTTGATCCACAATGAGAAATAGGTAGGGACGCCTAATCCCCAAAGAAATGGGAAAAATGTTGTGATACCTAATTAGCAATGATATGGGAAACATTTGGTGATGCCTGATCTTCTATGATATGATGGTCTTGGTAGTTAAACTTTTCATATGATTTGGTTTCTATGAATATGATGGTGCAGAACATTTATGACATTTTGATATGATTGTGACTTGAACTAATGGCTCTAGACTTATTTATTGAGGAATCCATATCATGTGACATACTAATGTCTTATGCCTGGAATCATGATTATGATATATGAATTATTATGTGTTATTTTTAATTGATAATCATATGTTATCATACCATTATTCTCATGATACATTTTTTTATGATAACGAATTGATTTATCCTATGTTTATCTGTACTTAGAATTTGAGCTCACCACTTCATATGTTTTAATTTTTCTATAGGTTATAAAGATGGGTACTAAATACAATGAGTTTATAATGGTACCTTAATATAGAAATATGTTATAGATTATGGATATTTTATACAAATTGCATATTTTTAATATCTAGTCTCAAAGAACACTATACCTTTATGGCTTTTTGGCCATATTTATTTGAGATATATATGGAATATTCATTGAATATATTTAATATCTATTTATATTAGTCATGTTTATAAATAAAAAACTCTAGGAAGTTTATAATAATGTTGGGAACATATTTTGAAAAGGGTTGGTCAAGCTATGTGGAATAATAATTATGCATAAGTGAGGGGAGGATGTGCCATTTTATAGGTGATTTGGGAGGAAAGCTTGTAAATATAAGAAACGTTTTTATATAATATATGTGTTTATCATGTAAAGTGACTCCAAATTTTAAATTTTATCTTATAATAAGTATAAGGTAAAAATAAAACCAAACTATGATATTTACGATTTTTTTTGTTATCATGAAGTCGTATCCCTTTATCTAAACTCTTTTAACCCATTTTACCCATAGGCGTGGTGGTCTTTTTTTACCGTGGTGACTATTTATTATAACCAAAAATTAAATTGAAATCACTAAAAAAATTAACTATTATGTTTCCAAAAATGGAATCCATTTTATAATATTAAATTCATATAATTGCTAGAAATTAATTTTAACATAATTTCACAGAATTCAATAATTTGTTTTAGAAGAACGGCATCTTAGGCATACAAATGACTTTTCTCCAAAACCTAGTATAATAATTTATTAATATTATATAATTATATTATTTTAAATAAAAATTATAGTATATTACTCGAAAACTAAACCATAATAAAAAGTAACCCCATGAATTATTTATTTAAATAGAATGAAAAAATCGTAATTTTTTGAATAAAAGAATTATTTATATTTCCAAAACGTCAAAAAAAGTTAATTTTAAATGAATTACAAAACTTATTAAATTTATATTTTGTTTTTAAAAAATATTTTACAAACTTCCAACCCATTTTTTATGTTGACATTTTTATAAAAGTGACTATTTTGTAAAATCAGTATTTTTCCCCATTCACCCATAAATCAACTATTTATAGAAAAATACATGGAATTTAACTTAAGATAATTTTCATATATGGATATGAAAAATTAATTTCATTTTATAAAAATAATTTCTAAAATTAAATGAAAATAATTCTAATATCCATGCAAAAAATGCGTAAAAATATTTTTTAGAAAACAATGTATTTTCCGAGCATAAACTGAATTTATTCTCATTAATTGATGAGTATAAATATCATATGAATTTTATAGTCTTTCATTGAATATATTATGAATAAATTTCATCAAAATAGACAATCAATAATTATTAAATAAATTTATTATGATAAAAAACAACACCGACCTAAAAATAAATTTTAAAAAAAAAATCTATTTTTACCATCAGATTATTTTATATTATTTTATAAAAAATTAATAATTAATATTTTAATTATTATTAATTAAATTAAATTTTTAAAAATTACATTTAATAGAAATATAATACTCAAAATAGGTGATTTTTTTTAAATGACTGATATATAAGATACATATAACCCACTTTTATAAAAAATAGCCTAATTAAATTGTAATTATTTTGAAACTTATACAATTTAATTGTTATCATTTATAATTGATTAAATATTTCATAGGTATTAATCAATATAATTATGTTAGGAAAACTATTGTATATATATTTTATATTGCAATTAATACTATTCATACCATCCGACCAAAAAAATTAGGTTGTAATGATTATATTTAAATAAAAATATTTCTATAGTATATCGTGGTTCATTTAATCTCGGTTTTTCATGTATCCAATGGTATAATACATAAAATACATAAAATAAAATATTGGGTTGTTATATTCAACCCTACATTTAAAATTTTCATGCATAAATGTTTATTTCATTTTACTCAAATGATCATATAATGACATAAATTTATCATGAATTTTAATTTCTAGGTTAATAATATGAAAATAATTATTTTGTAATTAAATATTTATTAAAAAATTTGTTTTCATTTATAATACTTATACTTGTTAATGTGCTTCAAGAAGTGTACCTATATTGTTATGTGATACTTTCAACATAAAACATGATAGATTTTTTTTTCAGTACTTGTGATTGAGAAATTATATAGAAACCTAATTAAATTTCTCATTCATGAGATTCTTATCAGTTTCATATAATTGATTCACCTTATAATGAAAATGATGAATCAAAAATATTATTTTTCATGCCTAAAGAAATAAAATTGAATTTTATGGATCATGAGATCCATTAATGGATAGTCTTCTTCATTTTATGAAAGAATTTATGAATGAAATATCCTCCCATTTCTATCCATTAGCTAAATCTAAAAGAAATGTTTAGAATAATAAAAAATACTACTGAATAAAGTAAAAAATATAACAAAATAAAAATATCTCTAAAAACCTCAATGCTAACTCATAATGCTCAATATTTCACATCATGTTTTAAAGCTCTCCATAATAATATAGACCAAATTTAAATACATCCAAATAATAGACTGAAAAAATGTACCCTAATCATACTTACATAAAATCATATACTAACCTAAAATTTTACATATATAGATAAAGGAATTTATTTTCTTATTAATATCTAGGAATATTCGATACATGGAGATAATACTTCCAATAAAAGGAAAATTTTGAAGAAAAAATTCAAACATGTTAAAGTTCTTAAATAATTTTTTTTATTTGAGTCTCATGAATGATTCTCAAGGGGTTCATATGATTTTAATCGATTTTATTATTCCAATATAACAAAAATATATACCATAGTGAAATTATTATGGTAATTATAGATTCTTGGGGGATTGATTTGAATAGTACCCCATCTCCCGACAGTTGAAACAATGTATATAATTATCTTATATCATACATTTCAATTTTTTTCTAATAGAAACACAATTTTATTTCATACATTAAATAATACTTATATAACATAGACTTTCCTTCCAATGGAAGGCAATTAGTGGGACTTTTTCCAAAACCTTATAGAAAATGTGTTGCTCAATAGTATTGGAGATCGGGATTATGAAAACCTTTTAATAAGGGTTATTACCTACTTTGGGGATCTCTTAAAGATATAGGAAATATTCATGAATCCTTACCATATCCTAGTGTGTGACAAGTTACCCTAGTTCTGAGAATTTGATCAAGACCATGTGTTTGGTAGAAACCAAAATTTGTGTGACAGTTTCCTTGTATCTCTATAGTTAATTCATTTTGATTTGGTTTAAATCTGAATATTTTTATCTATAGAGTTTATTTACATATAGGGATGTGGTTGGTGTTTTGAATATGGGATTGAACCTCAAAGAGGACTCTTATGTATCATTGGAATAGATGAATCAAAACTAATGTAGTCTAATGGAATGGTTTGGGCTTACAGCTAAGTAGGAGGCCCATAATGGTAGTACTTTTCTCAGGATGCTTAGTTGATCATCAAAAATCTCTAAGCCCACATGAGATATTCTTATAATGAGAAATAATAGATAGTGTGAGATTAGTCATATTATAAGAGAGTGTACCATTAGATTTCAAAGGTGGAATTATACACTAAGTCTACCTTGAGAATATTAATGGGCCGTGAAAGGGGTAAATTTCAAAATAAGGAGGGGATTATGAATTGGACTCCAAAAGATACCTAATTTAGTATGTGGGTCATGTGAGGGTATGTTTAAGGTTTTATACTTATATGGAATCTCATATTTCATGAATCATGACAAGAATCCCAACTCAAGGTGATTGGATAGTTTGCTTAAGGATTACACGGAGGAGGATGCCTACATTTCTAGAACCATGAAGAGAGTCTGAACTCATGGTAATTAAATTTTTATTTGGGGATTACAAGTAATAGGTTGACCATATTTCTGAAAAAATAATGAGTGCCTCCATGCATGGTGAATGGGTGGTTCCTTTGCGACTTTCACATAAAAGGATGCCCTTATTTTTGGAGCCATGAAGAAAATATAAACTCATGGTAATTGAAAGTTTATTTAGGGATTATAACAAATAGTATGACCATGTTTCTATAACCATGATGATTATCTCGACTCATGGAGATAATGTTTTAGTTTTGGATTATACCTAGGAGTATTCCCATGTTTTTGGAACTGGGAGGAGTATCTCAACTCATGGAGATTAAGGATTGGTTGAGGAATATACCTAGGAGAATGCCTAATTTTTTGGAACCATGAGGATTATCTTGACTCATGATGATTAAGGTTATGTTGGTGATTGTACCTAGAATGATGCTTATATTTATGGAACCTTGATGAGTATCTAAACCCATGGATATTAAGATTGGATGAAGAATTAATCCTATCAGTATTCCTATATTTATCAAACCACGAGGAATATATTAACTCATGGAGATTAATATTTTATTGGGGATTATTCCTAGGTGGATACACACATTTATAAAACCCTGAGGGGAATCTAAAATCCTGGATATTATGGTGTCATTGGGGCTTATACGAAGGAGGATTCTCCTATTTCTAGAACCATGAAGAGTATATTTACTCGTGATGATTAATGTATGGTTAGGTTTTATATCTAGGAGGATTCATATTTTTTAAAATGATGAGGAGTTTCTCACTTATGGTTAAGGTTTGCTTTGTTATTATACCTATGTTGATACCCATGGTTCTGGAACTATGAGGACTATCTCAAATCACTGAGATTATGTTTTGGTTGGGGTTTATACCAAGGGGTATGATCATATTTTTGGAACCATGATGAGAATCTTGAATCATGGTGAATTTTGAAAATCATGAGGAGTATCGCAACTCATGGATAATTTTGGGATGAGAGGTGGGATTATATATGTTGAAATCCAAAATGACCATGACCTGACTCAAAAATTTCAAAGTGAAACATTCCATTTTCCACATAGGGAAGTCACAAATAATTTTTTACATATGGGTATTCTCATAGGTGATCTTAATAGGACTTACTCATAGGGTTGGTCATATAGGAATGGCTACATCAGACTTCTTGATGTGATGTATTCACTATATGGGAGATAATAAAATAATGCCTCATAACAAAATTGAATAAGGGTTCACATAAAATATAGAATTTATTACAAAGTGATTGCGTTGAAGATGTATTTTATTATAGAGGGCATTCACAAGATTACAACTTAAAGGCCTTCACCAATATGAAACTCATAAATATTACTTGAGTGGTCCTGGGAGAGTGAATCTAGTCTGATCACCAACGAGTCCTCCATTTATCTTACTTCATTCTTACAACCCTCTTGAGTCATGAAGTGGGAATAATTATTCATAGGAAGTAGGGAATAAACACTTTCCTAAAATAGTTAGCTTCATATTAATATCCACATAGTAATAGGTAACCAAATAGAAACATGTGGCCATATAGAAATTTGATGCACTGTGAGGGAGTATAAAATTCACCACCTTAAACTGTAAATAGAAATGGGATGATATAAGAGAAAGGCACAGATAATTGAATTGATTGAATCTATGAACTTATGTAATCCACAAACAAATGGAATCCATGAATTGAAGGAATACATGAACTACTAGAATTTTTGAATTTATTACATACACAAACTAATTGGATCCACTATCTGATGGAATTCATGAATGGATGGAATATATGCACTATGTAAGTAATATGTGGTCAAAGAGAACCATTATGTGATATTTTAGACTTCATAAATTTTTATTTGGGCTAAAATGAAACTTGAATTCAAATGATCATAGCTATCGATCCATAAGTTCTTTTGGGCTCCAGGGGCAGTCAAAATGAAACCTAAAAGGAACACTATTCCTCCATGCTATGGTGATTACACCATAGAATTGTGATTTATAATGAATTTTCTTCCTAGAAGACCCTAAAAATGGGTGTTTAGGAGGAAAACATTTTTATCATCAATTTGTAAAATTGATGGCCTAGTTCTAGATGGATTTTCTCACCACCTCACCATTGCATTGGGGAATAGTTCCATGGAATCTTAATCCCTAGGCATGTAAAAAGTTTTATATCATAAGAATATACAATATAATTCATCTTCGAAAATAGAGATACATTTCTACTCAAATATAATATGTTCAATCTATGTGATGAAAATATCATGGGTTATAAAAAAATTGTGGAAATAATTTTTTGATGCTAATAAAATTCTTGATTCTTGTCCCTTTATCTTCATACTTGTTAAAAAATATCATTCCCTTAAAATATTTTCCGTGATATTTCTTTCTATAATTAACAAATATTGGAAGTTCCACTATTCCCTTCTTCTTCTTATTCATTACATTTACTTTTTCGTAGTGCTTTGTTTTTCTCTTCTCCTCTTGATTTCCTTTGAAAATAAAATACATGGAGAATTATTTTCATATAATCATGGAACTTGATACTGTATCATTATATAGTTAAAATTATTGTGAAACTAAGGCCCGTTTGAGTTTTGGTTTAATCTCATCAATGAAATGATTAATCTTACATTCTAGATTACGTGTGTAGTTTGCAACATTCTTTATAATCTAGTAAAGTTAAAATACTGATCCCCCACTTTTCATATATAGATATTACATCTTAATATGAAAATAATCATTAAATAACATAATGATCCATGCCAAAATTGTTTAGGTCAAGTGCCATTAGAAAAACATATACATAAACAATTAGTTCATATTCGAACAAATTAATATCCTAATAAAATTTTCCTTACTAGATACCTTATTAGACATATCATACATAATTAATTTATTCATAACATGTGGAATGGAATCATAATAAAGGGTGAGATTAGAAGCTCAGTAAGAGTAATCAATGGATATGTTAACATAACATGAAAAAAGGGTATGAGAACAAGAGAATAAAAATTAAAAAATATACCATGAATATCACTATTCGTGAGATTAGGTTATAGCATAAATCATGGTAGTTCATATTAAATGAATCATAATGGAATCAATAAACATTATCCATGAGATAATAACATTTAAATAATATATATATTTTTGGAATACATATAAGCATAGGAAACCACATGTCAATGATACCCACCAAGAAATTTATAACTTATTAGGCTTCATCTTACCACCCATGTACTTGGTTCGAGCTTGGGATAACCTCCCATGTACCCTCTTTTTCAAGATGGGTATAAAATACCATGATCCCGCTTTTTTTATATTAGGATTACCATTCATGCACCATCTTTTTTGGGCTTAGGATAACCTAATCTGTTACCTATTTTTTATATTGGGATAACATCCCATGTACGAAATAAGCTTGTAGAACATTAATAATTACCCAATGAATTGTGGGAGATATAGGTACCAAAATTCACATAATTCGTACCCTTTTAAGATAAAATTTCATAAAAAAATTCATCATATCATATCCCATATAATGGAAATGGGTTTCATCAACATTTCATCATAGAATAACCCATAGAAAGGAAATGAGTTGAATAATCATCCCACCAATTCATTATAGCATAACCTTAGGAAAAGGAATGAGTTTAATAAACATAACTTCATCATAATAAGAAACCATGTACTGAAAGAATAATTATAGTATAGTTGGATCATGTACCTAAAAAACATTAGAAACAAAAATGTTTTTATCATTGATGAGTATAGATTCTATAATAAGATCATTAAAACATTATAAATGAATATACCCATTTCATTTTGTAAAAACTTATTTAAAAGAATAAAATTTATCCAATATAAATGAAATTATTTATTTGAAAATACCTTTGGAATAATTAAATGTAATATTTAAATCATTAATGGTCGATAAGGTGTAAAATACTATACGTTAAAATTAATATTACTTTACTTTTTTTAAAAAAAGTACATGGAAAATTATTTAGAAAATGAAAAGGAAATTATTTTTATGGAATTTCATAAATTTTTTAACCTGGGTAAATATACCTATAAATAATCATTTTAGAATACTAAAAAATTTCATTAACACTTTTTTAAAAATGTGAACATGGGAGAAAAAATTCTCGAATGAAGAGAGAAATAATTTTGGGTTTTCCTCTAAAACATTATTTTGGAATATTGAGTACATAAGGAGAGGAAAGTGAAATGAAAACATGTAATTTCTATAAATATGTATAGGGTAAGAACAATTATGGGTTTCTTTAATGTTACATCATAATATCTCATCATTTTAATCTTAATCATAAACAAACCCTATAAAATGATGTTGTAACAGCAAACCCAAACCAAATTGGTAAAATTTGAATCATAATGAACATGAAAGAAATTTAATTATATAGAAATTTAAATCAAAATAAATTTCATAATAATAACCATAAAATACATTCAGGGGTAGTATATACACAACATAAAAAAACAAGTGGTGAATATGGCTTGTGTCTTATAGGAATTAAACTGAGACGAAAATCCCTTACCTTAAGTCTCAAATTCCGTAATAAACATTTATAAGTCCTATATAATAAATATAGGTTTATTATAAATATATTAATTAACCATAGTAATAAATATAATAATATATAATAATTAAATAAAACTTTTTATTACCCATTTATTAATAGTTTCTTTATTAAAAACATGTTTTGGGTAATAACTGCTTCATTTTCCAGATATGTTCTGGTCTGATATTTTTTGTCATTTTAAATTTATCATGGAAAAATAATCTCTATAATGTTAAAAAATTTATAAATATTATATATAATCACTCTATATTTATTTATATTAATCCATAAAATATATAGATTGAAAATGAATTACACTGTTCAAAGAGATGGTAGTCGAACATATGCATGAATATTATTTCCATTTTCTCAATGGATGGATCAAAGGAACAGAAAAAATATATATCAGATTTATAGAGTTATTATTATTTCATATATATCACATATATTCATTAAATTTATCTTTATTACCTTAATTGTAAATCATTAGTGAAAAATGAGTCACATCGATTCACATGGGTGTAGTTCGATGCGCACACTACCGACATCATCATATTCCCATGGAGAGGAAATTAAGATGGTACATGAGAAATTATAATATAACAAGTATAATTGTGTCATAAATATCATATTAAAAATTTATATACATCATTATATCGGTCCTTGAGAGGTGCTGATGGAAAATTAACTTCATCGACATTTGAGGTGGTTGTCCGACATAGACAAGAATGAAAAATTCTGTTCCCACTTGATAAAAGTGGAGATAAATGTATGTCATGAAATTAAAATCAAAGAATCTAACTATATTTTCTTTAATTATTTTATTATATAATATTATTAAAAAAATATATTAAGTTGTTAAAAGAATAATTAAAATGAAAATGAAAAGCTAAGGAGAATACCTCTTCTTTAAAGATTCCCTATAGGTTTACACCTAAAGACATATTAAGAGGGTTTTATAAATACAAATATGGAATATAAGATGTGTGAAGTAATTAAATATTATATTTTTGTTGGTATTGGATTAACCCATGGGTTTTTAAATCATTTATATGTGAGGATATTAAGTTCCCTTTTATAAGTGGGGGAAAGTACACACTCGAAATTTTTTAAAAGAAAAATGTGTACACAGGTTTTAAAAATACCAAAAGGATAAAAAATGGACCATTATAAAAAATTATATGATATTTTCTCCAAATATGGTAACAAAATGGTATTTGAATAATCCTCTAGCTAACTTTTACCCTTATCTTTTTTGTTCAACCCCCGATAAACCTGTTTTAAGAATAACCGCATTTATAAATTTTTTATATTTTCACTATTCATATTGAAAACAAAATTAAGTTGAAATTATTATATATTATTAATTATTATTCATCAAAATATAAAATACATTTTTAAAATTATATTCATATAAATGGGAGAATTTATTTCAAAATTAAACTCGCAGATATGATGAAAAAGCATTTTTGAAAAGGGACAATTCACATAAGTATAGAAAGTTTTAAAATGAAATTTCAATATAATATTGATTCCAACAAACGAAAATATATTTATAAATATATAATTTTACTAATTTTAATTTAAAACAAACTATACATATAATGGATCCTGTAAATTCATTAAACATAAATGCAGTTTTTAATAAAAATTAGTGTTTTTTCATTATTCATCGAAAAGTTAATATTTGTAGAAAATTCTGAAAAAGTGACTAAAATATAATTTTGACATGTGGATTTCAAAAATGAATTTTATTTTATAATGTTTTTTTTATAAAACATTTATTTTAATAAAATAGTCTTTTCAAAACTTATAATTATTTTAATAAAATTAAGTTCTTTTTTTCAAAATGTTTTCTTTATATGAAACAATTATAATTAAATTTTAAAATGTGGTTATTTATATTTGTACCACCATGTGTAATTGATATGTCATAAAGCTAATTATTAATTAATAATATTAATATTATAATTTGATTTGTTAAAATTTGGTGTTGCTTGCAATAAAAGCTATCAAAGAAATTAAATAATTCAAAAAACAATATTTGATAAAATCTTATGAGTTTACATACTACCCCCTTGAAATGAATCTCATCCTAAAAATTATTAACAATAAAAGAAAAAATAGGATATTTATACATACTCATATCCATATGTTCCCACATTCTTCAAATTTGTGGTTTCTCTAAAACTTTGACCATGTGAGTGGTCTTGTTTCATATAAATTTCTCTATATGATAAAAAACCTCCAACGTTTATTCAATAAAAAAAATAACATGTTCTAGTGGTATGACGTTTGAGCTTCATACACATGAAGTATCAGGTATGTACTCCCTCAATAGAGATACAAGGAATATTTCACGGAACCAAGAGAAGTTTAGTGGATCCAAAATCGACAACCTAACATCCAAAAAAATTAATAATTTCGAAGGGACTGATTTACAAAGGGATATGTTTTCTGTTATTCTTAAATATCATTAATTTTCCATGGAAAAATTCTTAGAAACACTTATCTATAACATTAATCTCTAGATCATGCCTGTGATTGTTAGAAAAAAGTTTCTACAAACATTATTATTCCCTTTGGTGTTTCCAAAATTCTCTACTATTCTCAACCATTTTTTCATTTAGCATAGAACCCAATATATTTCATTTTCCATATTCATCCAAACACATTTTAGTTCTATACATCTCTCCATAGTGGAATTCATGAGGAGATATCTTAATGCTTTAGTAAAATCTATTGTTGTAATAAAACTAAACTAGATGAAGGTGTTTATCCACAAAACCAATGAAATCCGTTAAAAAATATCTTAATATATTCTATATTGCTTGAATTTTTCTCTCAGACTATCCATATTTCTAAGGTTGATACATAGTGATGAAAAATAACTCCATATCCAAATACTGTTGAAGAATTTTCCAAAACATAGAGGTAACTCTCATATCCTAATCATATATAGTCAAATATGGTATACTATGAAACCTTAAAACTTCCTTATGGAATATCCATATAAGATGATCTAGAGATAAATCTTCTATAATAGCTATAAAGTGTGTTGAATTTGTATTGAAATTGACTACAACCCATATATCATTGTTCCCTTTAGACATGGAGTTAGTCCAATGAAATAATACATGGTGATTTCTTCACATTTCTATTCTATTATGGGTAATGTTTGTAACATCCATATAGAATTTTATCTCTCAACATTAATTTGTTAACATTCCAAGCAATGAGATAAAAACACTATAATATATCTTTTAATATCATCCCACCTAAGATGATATTTCAAATCACTATACATTTTTTTTACTTCTTGGATGAATAGATAGTAAAGAAATATAATAATCCTTTAATAGGCCTTTCTTCAAAATTTGTATCTATTAAACACATACATGGTTCTCAAAACTTATCATTCCATCATTATCAATGTTAAACTCATGAACATTTCTCACCTTCTTTTTTAGCTCCATATCACCCTTCTTCACCACTTTTATCCGCACATGGATAGATTATTGAATATTTATTTGAGAATGATAAGATTTATCCCCTTATATCTATATTTAAAGACCCTTCCTTTGAAATTCAAAAAATACTAGTTCATTTGTAAGGAACATAATGGAAAATCTAGTATGTTCTGTTCGACTCAAGTATCAGCCACCATTTTCTCTTTCCTAGGGTGGTAATGTATTCAGAAGTCATAATATTTAATCAGCTATAGCCATATTCTTTGATACTTGTTAAACTCCTTTCATATGAATATATACATTATACTTTAGTGATTAGTAGATATATGGAATATTTCACGGTGATGATATTTTCTCTGTATCTTTAATGAAATAATTATGATAGCTAACTTAAATTCATGTGTTAGGAAATTTTTCTCATGAATCTTAAATAATTGTTTGGTATAATATATAACCATGTAATTATTCATGAGAACTTATCCCACTTCATTCTCAGATACATAACTATAGAATAAAAACCCTTCTCTATTATAGGTTAATGTAAGAACATGTGCACTGACTAATATTCTCTTCATTTCCTTGAAATCATACTTGAAATATTCAATCAATAAGAACTTGACTCCCTATATGTTACATTAAAGAGTTTATTTGATAATCAGGAGAAATACCCCACAAACCATCCATAATAACAATAAAAAACAATAAAAATTAGAATCTTTGTTACCATGGTTGGTTTGGTAAAAAACTCAATAGCCTCCATCTATCATGTATTTAAAAATATAGACTCTTTAGATATTATATTACCTATAAATAAATTTATTTTTATACAAAATTCAAACATTCGAAATTTTCCTAATGGTGTTACTTCTTTAGGGTCTTTAGTAAAATTCTCAAGTGATGTTCAATCTCTTCCCCAATCTTTGAATAAATTGTAATTTCATATATAAATACTACCAAAAACTAATCAAGGTAATATATAAGGACATTATTCATTAAATCCAGAATGATAGAATAAAAATTAATAAGACTAACTTGAATCAATATATACTCATAGTGTCCATTCCATATACAAAATGTTGTCTTGGGTATATCCTCTTTCATGAATATGAATAGATGATATCCAGAAAAAAGGTCATTATAATTATAGTGATAGTGATCGGATATTAATTCAAACAGTGCTATGAATGATTTTCCACTAAGACAAAATCACACCTTCCAATATACCCAAGGATTATAACTTTAGATGAGGGTATAATGTGGTGATAATGAGGATACTATACTCTTAGGTAATGGTAAGGATACCAATCCATATTTATATAAGACACCAAAAAATGAACCATACTCGGTGGAAGAAAAATAAAAAAAAATTCAGTGGGATAATAAACAATACCTAAGGCATAATACCAAATCATATCATTGGTAGATAAATAATTTCAAAAATAGGACATACCTAAAAATAGACAAGAAGTGTAACCTATGGAAGACCATTAATACTTATATATATAAATCTTGTTGAAAACTCATAATGATTCTCCAGCTAATGAAAATGACCCACCATGGTCCATATTCCATACATCCCATGCTAAGAATTACAACAAGATTACTAAGGTCCATCTCCTGAGCCTAAATCTTTACTTGATCTCAAAATAATATAGTCTTAATGTGTCATATGGGAACTTGTATGGTGTGATAATGAATCTTAGTTAGCCGCCACCAATTTTCTCTTGTTTTACATCCATAATTATGTAGTTTTATGCTAAAAATAATAAAAATACATCACATGTGCATAAAATAAATAACCTTCCTCCCTTATGATCATCAACTACATGGAAGTGATCACCAGCTTCGACCATCACTAGTATAAATCTAGAAACATTCCAAAAATTATTTATATGGATTAAAACAACTATTTTCATATATATAACTATTTTTGTGAGGATCCATGGCATAATTCCCAAGGAATACCTTGAAAAATAGAAAACCAGGTGAACCCTTGGGTTCCACCTATATGAATTTCCCCATCAACACATACCAATTATCACGTAACTGTCATCCAAAAAATAGCCCTAATAAAGTTCCTCATTTCTTGGACATCACCTTAGAAGATCACCAATGAATCAAAGCCTTAAATCCTAAGGCACAAAAATATTCTTCATAAAATAAAAACAACTATCATCTAAACAAATGACATCCCACAGAATGATGATATAAATCCTCCCAATATCACGTGATAAGGGCTTCAAGTATCATCGTGAGACTCATCCCCCAACTGATGGACTCAAAACCATTAACTAATGGTCCATCACCTTCCATATATATATTTATATGGTCATCACCCCCAAACATATGATTCTTAACACCATCCCTTATCCTTCATAAGCTATAGTGAACTCCACCCAAAACGACTGGTCCAAACCACCACAAAAGAGTCCTTTTTGTGTGAACATGACTCTAATAGCATGTTAGAAAACAAATAGTGAGCGAAAGTAAAAAAACTAATCCACATCATCTGGAACCTCATGCCCTTAAATCCATATCACAAAATCATAATAGTAAAAACCATATCAATGTACCGGGATCCATTATCTCATTCTGATTACCTCATTACCTCAATCTGACGACCATATCTCGTCAACATGGTGATCATATTTATGCCAAGCCTCGGGCTAAGTCCAGCATGATGAACTATGTCACCTCAATCTTGGTGAATAACACCACCTAAATCCTTTCTACTTTCTCATCATGTACCCATAGAACCAATTATATTAATATATAAAATTCAATTTAATTTAATGTACACCCTCATCCGAATAGTCTAAGTTTGGTTCAAACCCCTTACTCAGCCTAACAATTTTTAGTTAATCTAGATCATGCACATAGGTGTCTCATATCATGTATTTAGAAATTTAAAATGAATCATTAAATTATTGGGGGTTTATCTTGGACTACCCAAATGGATCATATACAATGCACCTTGATAAAGTAATAAAATAAAAGAGAATTATAGAAACCACATACCATGTTCTAGTAGGATCTTTCTCGTCTAATATTGACCTCAAACTCATTCTGAATTAAAGGAAAATCATTTTTTAGAAGAAATACCTAAAAATAGGTTAAATGAGCTCACATAGATTTAACCTTATGTATATTTAGATAAATATAAAATAGAATCTAGTGGATTGAAGGTTTTACACAAATTCATATCCACTAACAGATTAAATATTAGAGACTAGATGGTGAATATTGATCAAATCCTAGGATGGAGAGAAAAGTGAGGAACCCCCTATTGTATGTGGTGGAAAGATGAAGAAAGGGAGGAGTAAAAAATTAGGATGGGAATTTTTTTTATAATTTCTATCAAATAAATGAGACACACATTTTGTCTAACCATGTTCTAACTGTTCAGTGCTCATTACATAACAACTACACATGCATAAGCCAGGTGCATAATCATTTAAAACATGAAAAAACCATTCAAAATCCATCTATTAAAAAATTAAAAGGCCTCGAACATCCATGAAACCTTATTAAAATTTTTCTCAAACTGTATGTGGTTCCACTTGAGGGTCACATAGTTACTCATAAGAGGTTGCATGGTGTGTCCAAACCATGCACCTCAATCTACACATTCCCAAAACTGAATTTCCAATCCCCGCCACACCTAAAACTAACCTGAAACCCTAAGGCACCTTATGAACCATCAAAATCATCTAAAATGGACTTTGGTCACTCAAAATATGTAATTAGGTTCTTAGGATCAAAATAAAATTTTCCCACAAACAAAACTCAAAAATTCAAAAACTTTGGGGAATTTCCTATCTGCTCCAAAACCTGAGACATTACACTTACAAATGTATTGATCTATAAGAATTTGATCAAATAATTCCTCAATATAGGGGAATATGATACTTGTTCTTATTGGTGATATTGTTTAGTGCATGCTCATCAATGTAGAGTCACATCGATCCATATTTCATCTTAGAAAAAAGAACAATTTCACCCAATAGGGACATGCATGGCCAAATGAATACCTTGTGAAGATTCTCATGGAGTTACTTAATTAATTCCAAAAACTAAATTAGGTCCATTATATAGTGAATGTTTGAAATAGAAATATCTCTATGTATTATTTGTATTGAAAAATCAACTTCACTATACGGTGGAAGACTTGGGAATTATTTCGGGAAAACATTGAAATTTTCCTGTACAATAGTAATATCATCAATTTTATGTTTCTCCCAATATATCTAAGATAAAAACTACTTTTAAATGGGAATAAAGACACCTAAAATTGATGCGATCTACATTAGAAGGTAATATTTTTCATCACACTTATAAACGATAAATGGTTGGTTTGTAATATCAAACATGATTTCCCTTCCTTAACAATTTATGAGGGATTTATGTAGAGGGATCCAATCCATGCCTAAGAAAACATGAAATTCAATCTGAGGGAGATTAATGAGATTTATATGAAGCACATTCCCACAAACTTCAACTTGGGAAGAATAATACACTTGAGATGTGATCATTGTTTCTTTATGGGTTTTCACTTCTAATTAAGTTTGTAATAAATGAGAATAAGAATTAACATTCTTAGAGAGTTTTCATGACATAAATGAATTTACTTGACTAATATCAAATAGGTTGCATCAATATTTGATCATACAGGTTAACAACACACCATGATCATTCTATCTCAAATCCCTTGATAAAACCAAAATGGTCAGCATGCCCTTCGGGCATATTTGGCCAGAGTGGTTAATCAGGAAAAATTAGTCATAGGATATCTAAATAACGAAACCTTATTCTTAATTTATGAAAACATAGGGTTAACTATTAATTTAAGATCACCATATATTAAAATAATTCATGAAATATTATAAATATTTGGTGAATTTCCAAAGTATATTCCTCAGGATTTTTAAAACAAGGGTGGAGAAAGGCCCAACTTAGTGCACTGGGTGATGATAAAGTCCTACTCAATATACAATATTTAGATTTAATACCCCTAGGTACAACTGTTATAGGTCCACATCCACATTTAGTATACAAAGAGAGATGTAATTTCTTGGAAACCACTCACTTTTTCCTTAAAAAAAATTAATTTTTTTTCTATACGTTGACTTATCCCTCTACTTATCCTTTGAAATAACCTTTGGGATCTCAATTTTTTTTATAAATTTAGTTTCCAAAGGTTATCTAAATATATATCTAATACAAAATTTAGTGACCCAAAATTATCATATATAGATATTACATCATAATACACAAATGTTCATTACTTCACATAATGATCCACACTAGAATTGTTTAAGTCTAGTGCCTTTGGAAACATGGATACATAAAAAAGGGTTCATAATTGAACTACATCATATCCCAATAAATTCTTCATAACAATAACCCTTCTTAGACATACCATACATAACACCTTTCATCATAACTTGTGGTATGTAAACATAAAAAAGGGTGAACATAGATGCTCAGTAAGGGTAAAAAAGAGAGATATTAACATAATATGAGAATATGGTTGTTATAAAATTATAATAAAATATAGAAAACAAACCATTCATATAATATATCCAAAATACGAGCCATGGAATAAATCATGGTATTCCATAAGACCTGAACCATAATGTAATAAAAGAACATGAGTCCTGAGAGAATATAATTAACTTAATACATTGCTTTGTGGCATACATATAAGCATAAAAAAATTATGTTAAGGATACCTATCAAAATATTTATAACATGGTTGGATTTTGATAAAAACCCTTGATTCTACTTTGGGATTGGGATAATAACCCATGAAACCAATTTTTCATGTTTCAGAAGACCTCTACTGTGCCCTCTTTGTCTAGGTTTAGATAACCTATTATGTACCCAAAAATATCATAGACCATTAATCATCACTCTATGAATTGTATAAAGATATTGGTCTTAACCATCACATAATAAATAATTTTTTGTTCCATGATATCCTAAAAAATTTATCATAACATAACGAATTTAATGGAAATGAGTTTCATAAACATTTCATCATAGCATAGCACATATAAAGGAATTGGGTTTCGTAATCATCTAGTCAAATAATAATTTCATAACCCATGTAAAAGGAATGAGTTTCATAAAAATATCTTTCTCATTATCATAAAACATCTACTGAAATAATAAGAATGGTAAAATTAGATCATATCCCTATAAAAACACAAGAACCAATAAAGTTTGTTGTTACTGATAAATTGAAATTCTATTACAAGGTCATTAAAACATTCTTAAGGAAATTTTAAATTACATTTTGAAAAAAAAAATGATTTTAAAATATAAAAAATTATCAAATATTAAATAAAAAGTTTTCTTTGAGAATAAACATGGAAAATTAAAATGATGTTTTAAATCATTTGTTGATCATGATGGTAGAAAATATAATTCATGCGATACACATTAAAATTATGATGCCTATCACAATTTCAATAAAAAGTCAAGAGATACTTGTTTGGAAAATGAAAATAAGATTCCTTTTAAATAATTTTGTAAAAATTAAAAAATGGGTAAAAATAGATTTAAAATATCATAGGAGAATAATGAAAATTTTCTTTAAAACGTTTTTATAAAATATATAAATTAAAAAAATGGATTTTCATCTGAAGAGAGAAATAAATTCATTTTCTTCTTGAAAACACTATTTTTGAATAATGAGTACCTAAATATAGTAAAATGAAAGTAAAAAAAAATATAATTTTAATAAATTAAAATTGGAGAATAAAATTCCTGGTTTTATTTAGAGGTTGATCATAATATCTCTTCATTATAATCATAATAATTAATAACCCAAATAAACAATGAGATTGTAACATCAAAACCATAACACTGTGTTAACATTAGATTCATAATACCTATGAATGAAATAAAATTATATTGAAATTTAAATCACCATAAAATTCATAATAAAAATCATAAAAGAAATTCTTGTGAATTATATACACTAATAAAAAGAAACAAGTGGTGAATATGACATGTATCTCATAGAAATAAATGTGATATGAAAATCCCTTACCTTAAATATCGGCTTCCATGATACATGTTTGACACTCCACTATAATAAATATAGATATTTAATAAATCTACTCGTGAATAATACTTATATATATCATGTCATATATTATTTACTTAAAAACTATTATTACCTCTTTAGAAATAGTTTCTCTATTAAAATAATGTTTCGGGTAATAACAGCTTCATTCTCCATGTATGTTTTGGTTTTGTTTTCTCGATACTTTTAATTTGATCATGGTTACATCATATAAAACATTTTAAAAATGATTTAAAAATAATATATATTAATTATATATGTATTTATAGTAATCCATTAATGTTAGAGATAAAAAATAAATTACATCATTTATGTAGATGGTAGGCTATATGTTCAAATAAACATTGTTCCCATTTCCTTGAAAGAGGTAATGTGTAACGACCCAATGTTTTATCAATGGAATTACCTTATTATTATTATTATATATTATAGTGTAATCACATAATTTTACTTATAAATCACAGTACAAACCTTATAAATAAATAATTTATGGAACAAAAGTTTTCTCTAGAAGTTAAGAAATATATACTGATGAAATAATAACATGAACTTTGAAATAGTAATTTGAATCTTATGAATTGTAATCGTACAATTAAATTGAAAACTCATTAATGAATTTATAAATATAATTTATCCATATTATAAGTGACAATATGATATAATAATATCATAATATAAATAATTATTTTTTAAAAAAAATTATTAATTAAGTGTTGGTATTTTTTTAAGTCTTGTATATTTAATTACAATATTATGATAAATTTAATAAATTAAATGATAATTTATTTTCACAAAATTAATCCAGAAGTTATTATTTTTATATCTTATGATTATAATATTATTTTATGAGAAATTAATTAATTTTAAAAGTGTTAGAAAAGTAGTTTTAATTTTTAAATTTGTATTTTTCAAGTAAATTTTAAATTTAATTTTAAATTTAATTTCTCATATTTAGAAAATTATATTCATAAAATGGGTTTCATTTGAATTATACATGTCTAATAATGGTTGGGGTAATTTTTTGTTATTTTTTTAAAATACTTGAATTTTTATTAAATAGTAAAATACGATAATTTACAATAAATGATAAATAATTGATTTTATGCATCATGCTTGAGTCATGGATGATGTAAGTGGCCCTCGATTAGAACTCACATTCACTCTTTACTTTTTTAGTCTCATGAATCATGATTATTTGTTTTCTTGAGATAAAATATGGAACTAATGATTAAAATAATGTAAAACCCCTCCTCTCTTCCACTATAAATAATACCACTCTTTACCTCTTTTCTTCACACCTCTCAAGCCTTGTTCCCAGTCAAAATTATTTTCAAATATCTCCCTAATCCCCAATCCCACTTCTAGTATCCCTTGATATATTGAAAATACCAAATACTCTCCCTTAAATAGTTTCCCAAGGATGATTTATTCAATAGGTAAATTCTGATTTTCATTTATTTTATTTCCTCTCAAGTTCTTTTGTCTTTCATCCCTCACAACCTTTTATGAAAATGTTATGAAAAGTCCAGTAACATAAATATACTGGAATTTTGTTATGATAATGGTATAATTCATCATCATATCTTCTTTCCCCACTGTTTATATTAGAAATGAAAACACAATATGAGATGTGCTAATTCATCACATTCAAGGATGACAAGTTTTCAATGTCTATTACCATATTCAATTATTGTCATGAAACCATTTTGATGTTTGAACCAGACTAAATTTTATGTATTAGGTCTAATGTAAGGTTCTATAATTTTTTTTTCATATGATATTAATTTATAATGCACAATGTGTTCGTTGTTAATGAAAATCACCAATTAACCAAAACAATTATCATTAAGTTTTATATAATGATTCATATTAACTCACAATAACTAAATGAATTTTATAACCATGTAATATTCTATATGTTCCCTAATAACATACATATTAAATTCTGTAAAACCATTCTCATCTTACATGTTTGTCTATACATATATATAAGTAAACCAATCATGAAAACCAAGGAAACAAACGCTCTCAAACAATGAAACTGAACATCTTCACCAATAAAAAGGTCATGAATGAACTTAATAAGGTTATAATAAAAAATAATAGGTAGAATATGTTATGAAAATTTTAATTAAGGAATTTAATTTGTTTATCCATGACATTAAGATAAATTGAAGGACAACATCATGCTTAAGGTAAGGGATTATACCCGAAACTCCATTATTCCTATGAGTTTCTCTGTCTCTATTTTTACTCAAATAAAGTAATCAGTTATTTTTATGAACATGTTCTAAATGTTGTTTGTATGCTACACACTCATGTATAAATATACATTCATCAATATCATTTGGGGATATACATTTTTTTAAATGATTTCCTCCTTAATTCTTCTCGATAAGTAATCTTGTTTCATGGGATCTTCTAAAATTTTTACCCAATATCAAGTATACTCTATCATCTATTTTAAGAAACCATTTTTTATATAATAAGTATTTTTATTATAAAAACCTTCCTGGTTCACTTATGGTTTTATGTAAAAGATTATTCCATATTATATTTTAAATTATATTTTGTATTTTCCTAAAAACCACACTAAAATGTTTTAATGATTAAATTACTTAAATACTCTTCTTACAATTTGTCAATTTTGTTTGAAATAACTTACCATTATATATGAGTATTAATGTCCATGTATGTTTTTTTCCCATTTTTTCATGGGCACTTATATGATACTACCATTCATTATTCATTGTTACATGATAATGATAGCCACTTATTTCCATGGGTACCCATATGTTTATGTATGGTTGATTATGTATGACTATTTATGTGGAAAGAAAATTCATGAACATGTTATGAATGGTGTTCCCAGATATCACTCGAATGCATTGGATAATGTTTAGTCCCATGAGAAATTTTGTGAAATGGTATTGGTGGTTATCCTTGACTCGTGCTACCATGTGAAACAGTCTTGGTGGTTAACTGAGACTTATGATCCTCTTTGTCAAATGAGCCTTGAATCATGATAAAGTTATGTTTTATATTTCTTCACCATTAATATGAATTCAATTTTATATAATCCCATGTTTATATGTTATGATTCCACATATTCCATTCATTTTTTATCATTATTTCATGCCTTCTAACCCATGTGCCAGAGCTTTATACTTTTTTTATTCCATTACATATATTTTTAGATCATCCCATTGTTCATGTTATCCATAGGTTATCATATAAAGATGTATGAGAACAATGACAGTTATGAGTTCTTTATGAAAATCAAATAAATAAATGTTTTATTTAGTCCCATGTTTTTAGTTTTATGTTCCTAGTCTTCCAGGACAACAGAGCTTACGATCCATGGCCTATAATATGATTCTTTTTTTGATTAAAATAATGTAATAATGCATGTAAAAGGATAGTTCCACTATAGTTAGTATCATAGAATGGTCTAGTTATTTATGGAGATTAGGAATAGATCACATTTGTAAGAACCTTATTGTTGACGGTCCTTTCGTCACAGAGTCTAAAGATTGGAAAAGGGGAATATCTTAGTCCAAAGTGATTCATCCTTTTGAAGAAACATCAAAAATCAACAAAGGGATGAACAAGGAGAATATTTCCCATAGGTCGCGCAAGTTCCCTCATGGTCGCGCAAGTATACTTGCGCTCTGCCTAATGGTCGTGCAAGTGACTTACGAGACCTAAGTGATAACCACCCGGGGTCTTCTCCTGCATATAGATAGACCCTGTGGGCCCCCCATTCGAGGATGATTTTTTCCAGAAACTCAGATTTGAGCTCCCGACACCCTAGTCTCTTCTCAATGCTTTCGAAACACTTCTAAGGTAATTTATTACCTAGAACGGAAGATCTAAAGAGGGTGAGGAAGGCATAAGTGATGAAACTCATCAACACTTGTGCGCCTGAGTGGCCATCCCTTAAGGGAAAAGGCCGCACTTGAGCGTCGCCTTACTCCTTCAATAGAACTGGCGCACCCCTCTTCTGGAAGAACCTCAAGAGGATTCTAAAGGCTTTAATCAAGAGTCGCTCATGTATTACCATGCTGGTTAACCGTCGCGCAAGTATACCATGTGTCGCGCAGACATACCTACACGACCAAGAATTGCGTGCCCACGTAGTACTTGCGCGCCTGCCAGGACTTGCGCGCCCCTGCCTTTTTGGGTGCCCTTCATGCCCATTTCACCCCTCTTAAGCCATTCCACCTCTCCTATTCAAGATTCAGTCTTCAAGACACTCTTCAAAGCTATTTTCTGGCATGATTTCTTGATTTGACTTCCTTTTCTGAAAGGAACTCTATGTAATATCTCTCAAAATATAGTGATTTACACATCTTTATGTCACTAAAAAAATTCAGATTTCATTCATTCAACCTCATCCTTTAAGATGAGAGAACCCCTTAACCTGGGCCTCCTTTTCAGGAATAATCCCCAGTCATAATTTTCAAATCTAGGCATCTTTCTTAGGAGTTAGCCCCAACCATAATTCTCTTAACCTGGGCTTCCTTTTCAGGAGTAAGCCCCAGTCTCAAATATGGGCATCCTCTTTAGGAGTAAGCCCCAAGTCCCCAAATTATGGGCATCCTCTTTAGGAGTAAGCCCCAGATCCCCTAACCTGGGCCTCCTTTTTAGGAATAAGCCCCAGTCATAATTCCCTAAATCATGGGCATCCTCCTCAGGAGTAAGCCCCAAACCTTAATTCCTTTAACCTGGGCATCCTCCTTAGGAGTAATCCCCAGTCACAAATATGGGCATCCTCTTCAGGAGTAAGCCCCAATCTTAATTCTTCTTAACCAGTCCTAATTTACCTTTGATTTGGGATTCCTTTTCAGGAGTAAAACCCAATCATAAGTCCTCTCCTAATTTTGGGCCTCCTTTTCAGGAGTAAGCCCCAAGTTAGAGTATTCAAAATCTCCATGAAACACATATACCTTTATGGAACCTGCTTCTAGATTTCTTCCCTAAAGTAAATCCTAACCTTCATTTATCTGGGCAGTCATACATACATAATCCCCACATTATTTCTTGTGATTGCATCTTTCATGGCATAATTGTCTAATTTTTACCAATACCTCTTGTTTCTCACACCGAGCATGACTCATGTGAGATTAGAGTGTAAAAGTGATTATGAAATTCTTCTTTGAGCCATCAATCATAAACATCATACTCCCTTACTCGAACTACGTGAGTTCTGATTCCTTTTCTAAACAAAGGATACGTAGGTAGCCCATCTGCGGGTTCGATCCCAACTCTGAAATAATCCCTATCCTTTTGAATGACAATAAACTTCAATTTACCCACTGAGTGGCTTTAAAACTAGCATGGTCATCATAATGACCTAGAGACATCTATATAAATGTGTTGAAGGGTACCGTTGACCAAGAATCTCTAATAAATACAGATGATTCTTTATCGATGAAGAACCTCAAATACATATAAAAGATTCTATAAATTTCCTATATATTTAATCAATGATTGTTAGATCTGAAGGAAATCTAATTTTATACTTGGTAATGTAATAAGGATTCACGAACATAACTTAAATATATAAAGAGATTCCCAGAGTAGACAATAATTCCCCTAAAAAAAGGTGTGATGAGTCCGACCTCCCATCCTCTCGACCAATGCAAATTCTTAAGCCTCATTAGTCCACAAACTAATGAGTTCCTACCTTTGGAAAGTAGGTCCAAATATATGTGGAATCATTGGATGTTTCCGGTTCTATGAACAAACCCGTTAGAAACCAATCGGAATGTTTGAACCTCCCATCAAAGGAGCTCATCCCTGAAATTTGAGGGAAAAAAATGGTGAACCTGACGTGAATCTTTAACCAAGTTAAAACAATGTTTTACCTATTTGTTAGGCCCCTATTTAAAACTCAATGAGAGGGACAACAAAAACAATCATTGACATATGTGCTCATCCAAAATATGTAGTGGCTGAATTTATCTTTATTACGTCTGTTATATCAAACAAGAACTCTTTTCCAAGATCTTCTGCATTTCTAGAATGGATTCTCTCAAGTTCACACCTGTGAATACTGATGCTACAAATGCCACTGCTGCTACTCCTGCTGGATTATCATCGTCCTCTCTAAGGAAGATATCACCTTCTAAGAGTCTTCAATGCTGGGTATCAAATGCACTGGTTAAGGATTACCATCAACACAGTACCATCCCAACTCTGGAGGCTACCCTCCTAGCCCTCCAAGTGAACAACTCACACCGGTCATCCAAATAACGACGACCAGTGATCAAGAAGTAGGCGGTGCTGACTACCGTCTCCAACCGTTTCGGGTTGTTATCCCCGGAACGCAATAACCATTCACTCCCATATTCTGGGGAGGTGAATGAGCAGGTCCCTCAGGTCCTTAATTCAAAGAAGCAGGATTCCTTCCCGAGGGATCCCACCAACAATCTCCGCCAGACTCGTGCGGCAGTGCACCCCCAACACGATTAGGGTACTGACTTCAGGCGTTCGGCTCAGGTTCCTCGAACCCGAGCAGACAAGACGAACCACCAGATGTGGAATCCGGTCAACAGTGAGAAGGTTCTCATCTCTACCATCTCCGGAGAAGTCCACCAAGCTAACTTGGTGGCAAGAAATGAGCAGGCACACAAACCTACCCATTTTAATTTCGTTGTCCGGTAGACTCGTCTGGAAGCATCACGCCAATCCCACCAGGAAATTCCGGCGGAGTACTATAGGTAGGAACATGCACCTATTTATACATCATCAGCTAGTCAGTAGGCTCGTCTGACTACATATGATGGAGCTTGTCAACCATGTTTGGCGAAGTGCAATCAGTAGACACATACACCTGCTAGTATTAATCAAGCCTACCAACAGTCTCGCTTGGTAGCATTCGGAGAAGTTAGTCGGAAAGCCCCGATGAAAAATAGGAGGCAGACTCAACTCTCTGCCCCCATACTTGAGTACTGTGAGGATTCACTGATAGGAAGAGGAGGACAGGAGTAGGCACAAACACCTACTCTAATCTCGGAATGGACGTGTATTCCCGTTCCAGCAGCTGAAGTCCCCAAGAATATTCTATCAATGGTGAAAGAGCAGAAGCAAATCCCTACTCATATTCTTGATGCCTGCCAGGATATTATAACAACTTTAGTGGCATCTCAGGGAAAGACACATAAATCTATCCCTACGAGTGGAGTGACACATCAACAATTCACTCCGTAACAGACACACATATCTGTTCCAGTCCAAGAGGGTTGTGGGGCATACTCCCCTATATCATACGGACTACCAAGTCAGGCACATACACCTGATTTGAGTGGAGATAATTAGCCTAACCTGGCCATCTTTCCTGATTAGGAATATACACCTACTCAGAGCAGCCACTTTCATCAAAAAAGTGGTTTCCAAGGCGAGTAAGAAGGCGTCTAAGAAAAAGACCCACCTAGAATAGTCAGGAGATCAAGAGCCAATCTGCAACAAGGCCTTTCTCAATGCTGGAGTTCTTGATTCCCTCAGAAAATTATCTGTTGAAATTCAAGATTCTACTCCCTCATTTCCCAATAGTGGGAACATTAATTCCGAAGATCTTCAACAAACACTTTCTCATCAAGGCTTGCTTTATGACAATTCGGTCGATCTTGAAGTTTCATCTTCAAATGAGAGCCACATGAACCCTCTGTGTGGTCAGAAGACCAAGGAGCAAGAGATCTCATCTTTTGCTGTAACCCATTATGGTGGTCCACCCCATGATGATGAATTTTTCTGCAAAAGTCCTCTCCGTAGTAGTGATGCACATTGCCCGGAAAATGCTCCAGTGGACAATGTAGTGCCAATAAAGCCATCTTATCTTGAGTCACTTGAAAATGCGAAACCATTCATGTATAAAGCTTCATCACTAGCAGGTGAAATACTTTCTCAATCAGAAGATATCCCAGGGTGTAGGTCATTCTTCGAACCCCCCCTAAGTCATGCATCTTCTAGTTTGATCAATGATTCCTCTACCAATCCTGTTGAATCCAATGAAGAAACAAGGAAACACCAACTATGGTCAAATCAGGTAGAATAATATTCATCAAATGATAAAGAGGAAATGCTATACTTGAGAAAACAACTGGCGAAAGGTGAAGTGCTAGTCATGTTTTGGCCTCTGGCTGACTCTCAGTATAACATTCCAGAAATATTGACGGAAGATGAAATTCATGATATTCGTCTCAACATCTGGAAAACTCTTTGTCAATTGAAAAATAAAGTATTATCTTATGATGAATATGAAAATCATCTTAAGATAATAGAAGGGTTACAAAGTCAGATTGATTTGGAATCTCTATCAGTCTCTCGATATCCGAAGGCTGAAAAGTAGCAGAGAGACCTTCAACGTTCATTCCTTGGCGCATTAAGAAGATTGCGTCAGTTAATTGCCAATGCCCCATTTGGTATTCATGTTAGAGGATGGGGTGTTCATGGAGCACTACATTTCACGGTGCTCTCCAGTTAGAAAAGCCCGCCGAAAATGGTCTCATGCAATGTTGTTTCCCATGTCCAGCCACAGTCAATGGGATTTGTTTGTAATCAAAATCTTTCCCAAGAATAGGCTTCAACTAGTTCCTCTCAAAATCAAGAATACAGAGAACAAGTTGTTGAATTACTCTTGCATTAATCAAATTAGAATATTGAACATGCCTCTCATTTGGAGAAAGAACGTCACTAAGTGACAGAAGTGTCGGAAATCATCCAACGGTCTTTTGAACCAGGTGATAAAAGTGGATACAGATTAATGCATCCAGCTAATTTCTGGACTAAGGTTCGCAAGATCAAGAGGACTTTTAAGAAAGTCTCAGACATAGCATGTCAAGAACCACCCCAGCTTTCAAGACTGGGGACTCTTTTAAACCAACCCTCAGAATCAACAAATAGGATTCGAGGAGTTGATAGAGAACAGCAGGAACATCCCCAGTCCACTGGATTTGGGAATTTTTCAAATCATCAATCCCCTCCTCAGAAAAAGTTGGTCTTTTATAGATTGGGGAAGAAACCTCAAGAGGAACAAAGAGCCAAATTATCAGGAGATTCTCTTCAAATTACGGTTCATCAAGAAGTTCCGAAGGGATTGAATCAACAAAAGGCAATGTATCATCAAAGACATGGAAGAAGAAAATATCCCAGAAATGCTGATAGAAGGGATGCAATGCGTTATGCATCAATCAATGTCTTCAATTCCGTTATTTCTGATCCACCAAATGAGGTTCACTCAGGGGACTCAGATGAAGAGGTTCCTACTCAAGAAGATTTATGCACCGACACAAATGAAGAAGGTGTGCGTATACGAAGTCAAAGGATTACTCAGAACCTTGGAAATCCTTTGAGTAACCCACTTCCCCCTCTCCGAAAAGGATCCAACAAAGGGAAGGGAATGAACCAGGTTACATATCCTTCCTTTGGAGAAGGTAAATCGCTCTCACTAGAGAAAATGTTTGCACAACAGGAGGAAGAAATGAAGGAATTAAGAAGGTTGAATGTAGAACTACTTCAGAGTAGTCTTTTTCCTAAGAATGCTGGAGTCAGTCAGCCAAAGGAATTTGTCGCAGCTACTGAGATGGATCAAGAATATCCTCCTCTATCAGTACACCCTCACAGGTTTAATCCTACGGGTCAATTGCAACAACAGTTGGCAATGCTACCATCAGTTGCAGCACCAATCGCCACATCTTTCCAAGCTCCAGTCATTACACCTACCCAAGTCCAAGTTCAACCGGATGTTTCTCAAAAGTTAATAACTACCATTGAGTCATTAACAACTCAGTTAGAAACTATGGAAGGGAAACGTGTGCAAGTTCAACCAGAAAAGAAAGTTTACCCTGAATGGGTAGATTCAATCCCTCCTCCATCTAGTTTTGGGAACCCTGTATTCCCTATTTTCAATGGATCAGGAGATCCTGAACAGAATTTGACACATTACGTGTCTTGTTGCAATCCTATGATGGGAACTCCGGAGCAGCAAGAAGCAGTGAAACTCAGATGCTTCGTGCGAACCATACAAGGACCATCTTTTGTCAGGTATACAAGCTCACAATCCCGGTCAATTACCAGATGGGAGGATCTTCACCAAAAATTCCTCCTTCAGTTCAGCTCAACTTTGCAAAATACAACAGTTATCGATCTTACAAACTGTAAGCAAAGGGAGAATGAAAGGGTCGCTGATTTCATTGCTCGATGGAATGGATTAACATGTTCCTTGAATTTAGCACTCCCTCAAGAAGAATTGTTTCCAATCTGTGTGGAAAATCTGCATGACGAATTATACACGCCGTTAATCCCTGTGAAATACATAGGAGGGTTTTGAGACCTTACTTCAATCGCTCAGCAGATTGAAGATTCCCTTATACTGGCTAAGGCTAAATCTCGTGTAATTCAATCAGCTCCAGAAAGGATAATGGGTAAAGCATAAACTACTAAATTTATGCTTAAACAAGCACCTGTACCTATTTCTACCTCAAAACCTTCATCTTCTCGAAGGGTTCCACCTTCTGAGCGCCAACAAAAAAGGTCGTTTAGTTCAGACGATCAAAGAGATCAAAGACGAAAATAATTTGAGGATTTGAAGAGCAAAACATACTCTATCCGAAATGAACAAGTTCCTGGTTATTTCATTTCGGCTCTGGAAAACAATTTGGTTCAATTACCAATGCCCAAGAGGCCAAACAAGAAAGAAGATGAAGACCGTCCCAATTATTGCCCTTTTCATAAAATTTTGGGGCATCCCATCCCGAAGTGTTTTGTCTTAAAAGACCTCCTACAAAAGATGGTCGACTCGGGAAAGTCACATTGAAAGGCTCCTCAGACCAGGTAGCATGTGTCACTGCTAAAATTCCAGAGGAGGAAGGTGAATGGAAAGATGTCAAAAGAAAAAATGCACATAAGTATGATGATTTGATGGTCAGAAAGACAATCAATCGAACTCATGCTATTTTGCAAAAAAAAAATAAAGAAACCAATTGTGTCTTCTTCCATGAATGTTGCAGAAAAACCCTCTTCGTCAGAGGGAAAGTCCTAAAAGAAATGGCATGATTCAAGGAAATAAAAAGAATCAGAAGGAGATGAGTATGTGTCAAAGCCTAAGTTGTCTTTGACTTTGGCGGACTTCATGCTATCTACTTAAAATCCACAGGCACCGCCCCACCAAACGGTACAGCTTAAACATGCTAATCAGGTAGAGTCTTCATCAGATGAAGAGTTAATCTTAGGTTATGTTAATATGATTCAATTAACAGATCCATATGCCAGTTGCAGTTTCAATTTTGATGAGCCTGAATTCCCTGTATCAAACAAGGGAATAAGAGGAAGTTCCAGGGGCTCAGGATACAGGGGAAGACGTGGATCTTTCAGAATCCACTACTCCAATTCTACCCCTGCTAGAACTGTGTATGCAGCAGAAACTCGTGGTAGAGCCCTTCAGCGAGCTCCGCAAGAACAAACGAGTTCTTCTACTAATAGAAAATTCAGTCATGGCACAATCATTTTGGAAGACCGGTTGAAGGTTCCATCTTCTTCCTCTCAGCAAGTAAATGGATCTAATCAGCTTAATCTTCCAAAACCAAGAATATTTCTAAATCCTATCCCAATACAAGATTAATCAACTTCCAAAGCATCTTCTTCCAAGGTACCTGCTAAACCACATATTCCTATTGGGAAACGCAGACCTCTAGATCAAAAGTATGATATATTGAAACACTTGGCCCAAGTACCAACCAATTTATCAATTTTGGATGCTCTGAATCTATCTAAAGATCTTCGGGAATCACTCATAAAGGCTTTGTCAAGTCCTCAGGAGTTTGAAACTGAAATTGCTGCAGCTAAAGTCTGTCACATAGAGAATAATCCTGCAGAATACCATGCAATAATATCTTTTACTGATAATGATGAAGATGATGTTGTGAATGAACATATTAGACCATTGTACTTATCTGGCAAGGTCAATGGTGTAGATGTTCGAAGAGATTTCATTGAAAATGGTTCATGAGTCAATCTCATGCCCATTCGTACACTTCGTCGATTGGGCCTCACGAAATCTGATTTATCTCCTTCTACCCTAATGTTAAAAAAGTATGTGATAAAAATGAACAAGAACCACTGGGTGAAGTTACACTCAGAACTCAGTTTGGAGATCTTGTGTCCAATTCATATTTCATGGTTGTTGATCAAGACTCAGCCTTCAACATCTTACGTGGAAGACCCTGTCTACATCAGCATGTGGCTATCCCTTCATTATACCATCAATGTCTCAAATATTTTTTCGATGGTCAAGTTGGGACATTTTATGGTGATAAGGCCCCGTTCAAGACATGTGAGTCTCAATACATTGAGGCGGAATTCTATCACATGAAGGGAAGGGAGAAATCCATAACAAAGGATATTACCAAAGTTAATGCTCCATATGGTTTGGAGAAGATTCCAGTAAATCCATTTACACATGTGAGTACAGATTATGTGTTGCCTATTAGTCAAATTGACAAGATAGACCCAAATCAAAATAATCTTATGGAAAGATCCATAATTCCAATTATGAAAACTGAGCCAGACAACATGGGAGAAATTGGTAATCTACCAAGCAGTGATGAAAGCACAAATGGTGACGTTTTCATTTCATCTGCTGAAATCCAAAAAAGTCTATGCTTTTCCAATTAGGCCAGGAGAAGTTATAGCAACATCAGAGGTGAACAATAATGTCGATTCGCAATCCATCATATCTTCTTTATTACCCAATGAAGACCCTTTATCATCAATCAGGTTGGAAATGGAAGCTTCTTCTTCAAGATATGAAAATTTTGACATCTCTTAGGATCATGAAAATTATACTTTATCATCTACTATGCAAGTAGAAACGGAAGAAATAATACATGATGAGGAAGAAGAGGAAAATCTCAGAGATGCTCCTCCAGCATTTGAATAGGGTATCTCTACCACTGTGGATGGACTCAGAGAAATAAATCTGGGTTCAAAAGAAGATCCACGCCCCACTTTAATCAGTGTGGCCATGACTCTTGAAGAGAAAGAGATGTATATTTCTTTTATAAAGAAAAATAGAGATATATTTGCCTGGAACTATACAGAAATTCCCAGGCTTGATCCTGATGTTGTTACTCATCATTTGGGTTTACCAGAAGAACATTGAGGATTTAAGCAAGCTGCGAGAAGAACACACCCAACTTATGCTTCCAAAATTGAAGCTGAAGTGGATAAGATTATCAAAGATAACTTCATCAGAGAAGTTCAATATCCCAAATGGTTGGTTAATATTTTCCCTGTAAAGAAAAAGAATGGACAAATTAGAGTTTGCATCGATTTCAGAGATCTTAATCGGCATTTTCCTAAGGATGATTTCCCAGTTCCGGTTACAGAACTTCTAATTGATGCAACATCTGGCTATGAAGCACTTTCCTTCATGGATGGATATTACGGATATAATAATATCTGAATGGCCCCAGAAGACGAGGAATCTACAGCCTTCATAGCCCCTGAGGGTGTGTTTCGCTACCGGGTAATGCCCTTTGGCTTAAAGAATGCAGGTGCAACTTATCAGCGTGCCATGCATCGTATCTTCAAACCCTTTTTAGGGAAGTTTGTTGAATGCTATGTAGAAGATTTGGTAGTTAAATCCAAACAACGTTCTAAACACTTGGCTGATTTGGAATTCATATTCTGCAAGCTTCGACAACATTATTTGAAGATGAACCCCTTAAAATGTGCTTTTGGGGTAACCTCAGGAAAATTTCTCGACTTTGTTGTACTCCAACATAGTATTGAAGTCGATCCTGAGAAGAAAAAGTCAATCCTTGGTATGTCACCTCCTCAAAATTTGAAAGAATTAAGAGTACTTCAAGGACACTTAGCCTATATTCGACGTTTCATCGCCAATTTGGCAGGGAAAAGTTTACCCTTCATCAAATTGATGAAGAAGGGAGTCACTTACCAGTGGACTGAAGAATGTCAAGAAGCATTTGATATTCTCAAGAAATACCTCTTGAGTCCACCGATACTTATGCCACCTATTGAAGGAATACCACTTATCCTCTACGTGACAGCTCTAGAGCGATCATTGGGTGCCTTTCTTGATAAAAATAATGATGCTGGGAATGAATACATCCTCTACTATCTCAGTCGAACCATGCTTGAAGCAGAAACCCGATATTCAAGTATTGAGAAGTGCTGCCTGGAATTAATCTTTGCAGTTCAGAAGTTGATACACTACCTGCAACATCACGAGGTCCAATTGGTATATCGTAATAACCCGCTCAAATTTATCCTTAGTCGTCCAATGCTTAAAGGACGTCTGGAAATGTGGGCAGTTATTTTGCAGCAATTCGACATTTAGTACGTGTCTCAAAAGGCGATAAAGGGCCAAGCTCTGGCTGATTTCCGGGCTGAACACCCTTCAGTGGAAGACACATCTTCAGATATTGAACTCCCTGATGAGAAAGTATTATCTATTCAAGAAAGTCATGAGGCATGGGAAATGTATTTTGATGGTGCTTCCAGAAGTCCAACAGGGAGAAAAATGGAAAATCCTAAATTTAACAAAGTTGTCTTAGGAATTGTGCTCATTTCTCTAGAAAAGGCAGTGTTACCTTATTCCTTCTTATTGTGGGAAGGTGGTACCAATAATGAAGCAGAATACCAAGCTCTCATCGTAGGCTTGGAATTAGCGATTCAAGCACAAGTGAATCACTTAAAGGTGAAAGGTGATTCAGACCTGGTAATCAAACAAGTCAATGGGGATTATGCCATCAGAAAAGAAGAACTAATCCATTTGTATGATTACGTCAGAGATTTAATGGTGGAATTCACTTTGGAACCTAAATTTTCTTATTTCCCAAGATCACAAAATGCTCAAGCTGATGCACTGGCTAATATAGCCACAACTCTGGAAGATCCAAATCGGGATGAGACAACCATCAGTATTGCCCACCATCGTCCAATTTCACCTTATGTTCGAATCATAATAGAGGAAATTAATGAAATTTGTCCCATTCCTGAACCGTATGGTCATACTATAGGATGGATGTCACATATCAGGGAATACCTTCAAAATGGAACATTTCCACCTGATAGAGTTGAGAAAGAACAAATCTGGCGACGTGTGGTCAATTTTAATCTTTATGATAGCCCATATCACCTAGAGAAAATTATCTACAAATGTTCTTTTGATGGAGTTCTATTCAGATGCATTGATGGTGAAGAGATAATGGCTATCATGAAAGAAGTGCAAGCAGGAGTTTGTGGTGCCCACCAGTCTGGACATAGACTGTCTGATCAGATTTGAAGGCTTGGATACTTTTGGCCTTCAATGATACAAGATTGTTTCGATTTCACAAAGAAGTGTAATTCATGCCAAGTACATGCCAAATTAATCCATCAATCTCCAGAGTTTCTTCATACAACTAAATACTCATGGACATTTTCCACATGGGGAATGGATGTGGTGGGACCTTACCCTTCGGCTACGGCCAAGCAGTTTAAGTACATTCTTACTGCTACTGACTTTTTTTCCAAATGGTCAGAGGCAATACCTCTCAAAGAATTCAGTTCTTAATGCATTGTTAGCTTCATCAAGTCTAACATCATTACCAGATTTTGTGTCCCTCATACCATATTGACGGACAATGGCACCAATTTCTGTTCATCCGAGGTGAAGAAGTTGTATCAATAATACAACATCAAATCCAACCATTCATCTCAGTATCATGCAGTGGACAACGTCCAGATAGAATCCTTTAACAAGACTCTTTCCAATATACTGTAAAAGATGGTGGATAAAGATAAGAGGTCATGGCCTAATAAAATCTTTCATGCTTTATGGGATTATCGGACTACCACCTGCACTGCAACTCGGTCAACTCCATATTCATTGGTATATGGAACGGAAGCCGTCTTTCCCATTGAAGTTCAACTACCCTTACTCAGAGTTGCCATTTGTGATCAATCATCTACAGATGAAAAATCTCAAAAGCGATTGAATGAATTGGAATGGTTAGATGAGAAAAGATTTTGCACTTTGCACCACTTGGAAGTCTATCAGAATCGAATACCATGAGCTTTTAACAAAAAAGTTCATCTTCATTCATTCACTCAGGGAGAATTGGTATTAGTTCTCAGAACTCCAATGATACCAGGAAAGAAACCTCCCAATCTTGAGCCAAAATGGGAAGGACCTTATTCAATACATAGGTTCTACTCCAATAGAGCTTATTCATTAATCTCGATGGATGGAGAACTCATCACTACTCCAACCAATGCCAGATTTTTGAAGAAGTATTTTGTATAAAATACAAAGTACCTCTTTTGTCCTTTCTATATGACGTTAAACTATACAGAAATGGTCCAGTATGACCTTAAACTACAACTTGGTCCAACATGACGTTAAACTGTGTCCCTCTTTTGTCCTTGCTATATGACGTTAAACTATACAACAATGGTCCAATATGACCTTAAACTACAACTTGGTCAAAAATGACGTTAAACTATGTCCCTCTTTTGTCCTTTCTATATGACGTTAAACTATACAGAAATGATCCAGTATGACCTTAAACTGCAACTTGGTCCAACATGATGTTAAACTGTGTCCCTCTTTTGTCATTTCTATATGATGTTAAACTATACAACAATGGTCCAGTATGAACTTAAACTGAAACTTGGTCCAACATGACGTTAAACTGTGTCCCTCTTTTGTCCTTGCTATATGACGTTAAAATATATAGCAATGGTCCAGTATGGCCTAAAACAACAACTTGGTCCAACATGATGTTAAACTGTGATGTCTAGACTGCAAAGTCCCTCTTTCATCCTTGCTATATGACGTTAAACTATACAGCAACAGTCCATACATATGACCTTAATCTATTTGTATTAATTTCATCCCACACGATGTTAAATTGTAAAAAATTCCCTAAATGGTCCAGTATGACGTTAAACTGCAACTTGGTCCTGTATGACCTTAAACTGCGTCATCAACGATCCATGCATATGACCCTAAATTATTTGCAAGTCCCATACGTCTAGAAAGACGTTAAACTATGACGTCCTAACTACATGATGATAAACTGTATAAAATCCCCTTATGTCCAAAAAGACGTTAAACTACATAATCATCAAAGGTCCTGTATGAACTTAAACTACACTTTTGTCTAGCATGACATTAAACTGCACCATCCACGGTCCATGCATATGACCTTAAACTATTCGCACTTTCGTCCAACATGAAGGTAAACTCTATTGTCCCCATCTTCCTAACTACATGATGCTAAACTGTACAGAAAGTCCGTGATACGTCCTACATGACATTAAACTTTATTTTGTCCCTGCTACATGACACTAAACTGTGCAGCACCAATAGTCCTAACTGCAAGACTTTAAACTGCATAGTCCCTTTATATGTCCTACATGACATTAAACTATGCATCGTTAAGGTTGTTGTTACCTCTTGTCTCTCACACCGAGTATGACTCACGTGAGCTTAGAGAAAACCTCAACCATAACACTCTCTCTGGTCCGCTAACCATGTGTAAGTCCCAACATCATTTTTAGGTCGTTGTCCCCAAGAACAACTTGATCATTAATTCATTCTTTAATTGAACTATGCGGACTTTGATCCTTTCCTTCCAGGATGGGTATGTAGGCAACCTCCCAAGGTTCAAGCCCAAAACCAATCTCCTCACATCGGTTCACCTCCATCTCATATGATGTTGATTCGTGAAACCTCCCCAAGAATCAATATCTTTACATTGTTTCACTTTCATCCTTGTTATACGACGTTAAACAATACAACACTTTTGTCCAGTATGACAATAAACTACAATATTCTTTGATACCCTCACTTGAGAGGGAATCATTATTTACATTGATTTTCAATCATGTTTCATTTCAAAGACTACATGCATACATGGCAATGCCCAAACCTTTTATCTTGGGTTAAACCATCACTTTACTAAAGTCCCCTTTCAACCTTCACATATACAAACCAAATTTGTACAAAGGGTAATTATATAACTACGTGGGATTGATTCCCATCCTTATGGGATACGTAGGAACGTTTGAGTGTCCCTCGAATTCAGCCCCAAGTCTTTGGGCCTAACCCCAAATTCCATTTTCAGTCCCTTGGCTGAAAAGTCCCCATGAAAACACACACTGTGTATTTATTACAATGGTCCAACCTCTATGAACCTAAACTAAGATCTCTAATCCTTTTGTCCCACACGAATTTAAACTGTAGTTTAAGAACTACGTATGGATTTATTCTCATCCTTATGGGATACGTAGTGAAGTCCAACATTTCAATTCAGGACCCAGCCACAACATGATTATGGTTATCATTGATCTGTGTACCTCTGTATACATTGAACAATACCCATCTTTACGTGTCATAATCCTAACCTTAAATATTTTCAGATCCTCATAACCCTTTTTCATGACTTATAATCACAAAAATGTCAAACTTTTGAGAGTTATTTTTCCTGACTATGCAGCATGTGCCCATAGGCGGCCTTGCATAAACAGTCTACATAACAGACTTGTCAGCCAAAAGATACTATTATTTGACTATGCAGCCAATGACCTTAGGTGCCCCTGCATAATTCAACCCCCTAACGGGTTTGTCGGATAGTGGTAACTTCATTCTTGGGAAGAATTAATCTTTTGTCCTTATTTGTCTTAAATGACAGTATGTAGGGATCCACAAAAATAGCCATCCTTAACATATTTGTCCAATATCCTTTTTCTTGATCTAAAAGTATTCAATTCTATGGTTTATATTCTCCTTCCCTACATTTGGGTCAGACCTTCGTAGGAGTGATATCTATTCAGTTCTTCGATAATCATGTTTGGAAATATCTTCTCCATATTCAAGTACCTATTTCCATACATCAAAGTCTATACTTTGGAAAATTTGAATCTCCATAAACTTTCACTGGCTTTTAGCACCAGGAAAGTAAATTTCTGAGAGTTCTTTTGCCTGACTATGCAACATTTCCCATTGGCGGCCTTGCATAAACAGTCTACATAACAGACTTGTTAGCCAAAAGATACAATTTTATTTAACTATGTAGCCAATGCCCTTAGGTGGCCCTGCATAATTCAACCCCCTAACGGGTTTGTTAAATAATAGTAACTTCATTCTTGGGAACTACTTCTTCTAATGCCTTTTAGCTATTTTTCATATCATTCCTCAGATTCAAATATTCTTAAGTCATAGTTTACATATTTTTCCATCATACTTGAGTATGATACTATGTTTTTAGATGAATTGTCAAGGAATTTAGTCAATTCTAATTCATTCGGTCAAATCTATTTCGACCTTAAAAAATTAGCCTTTTTATGTCCGACATACATGACTCTAAACTGCCAATAACCACAAAGACCCATGATTTCTCCTTTTTTCCTCAGAGTCGAATCCTCTTTTCTCTCTGGATCCAACTCTGAGGGGGTACTTTTGTTGACGATCCTTTCATCACAGAGTCTACAGATTGGAAAAGGGGAATATCTTAGTCCAAAGTGATTCATTCTTTTGAAGAAACATCAAAAATCGACAAAGGGATGAACAAGGATAACATTTCCCATTAGTCGCGCACGTTCCCTCATGGTCACACAAGTATACTTGATCGCCGCCTAATGGTCGCACAAGTGAATTGCGAGACCTAAGTGATAACCGCCCGAGGTCTTCTCCTGCCTATAAATAGACCCTGTGGGCCCCCATTCGAGGAGGATTTTTTCCAGAAACTCAGATTTGAGCTCCCGACACCCTAGTCTCTTCTCAAAGCTTTCGAAACACTTCTAAGGTAATTTCTTACCTAGAACGGAAGATCTAAAGAGGGGGAGGAAGGACTAAGTGTTGAAACTCATCAACACTTGCGCGCCTGATTGGCCAGCCCTTAAGGGAAACGGCCACACTTGTGCGTCACCTTACTCCTTCAACAGAACTGGCGCACCCCTCCTCTGGAAGAACCTCTGGAGGATTCTAAAGGCTTTAATCAAGATTCGCTCAAGTATTACCCTACTGGTTAACTGTCGCGCAAGTACACCATGTGTCGCGCGTGCATACCTGCGCGACCAGGACTTGCGCGCCCATGCAGTACCTGTGCACCTGCCAGGACTTGCGTGCCCCTAGCTTTTTGGGTGCCCTTCTTGCCCATTTCACCCCTCTTAAGCCATTCCACCTCTCCTATTCAAGATTTAGTCTTCAAGAAACTCTTCAAAGCTATTTATGGCATGATTTCTTGATTTGAATTCCTTATCTGAAAGGAACTCTATGGAAAATCTCTCAAAATATAGTGATTTACACATCTTTATGTCACTAAAAAAATAGAGATTTCATTCATTCAACCTCATCCTTTAAGATGAGATAAACCCTTAACCTGAGCCTCCTTTTCAAGAATAAGCCCCTGTCATAATTATCAAATCTGGGCATCCTTCTTAGGAGTAAGCCCCAACCATAATTCTTTTAACCCGGGATTCCTTTTCAGGAGTAATCCCCAGTCTTAAATATGGGCATCCTCTTTAGGAGTAAGCCCCAAGTCCCCAAATTATGGGCATCCTCCTTAGGAGTAATCCCCAGATCCCCTAACTTGGGCCTCCTTTTCAGGAATAAGCCCTAGTCATAATTCCCCAAATTATGGGAATCCTCCTCAGGAGTAAGCCCCAAACCTTAATTCCTTTAACCTGGGAATCCTCCTTAGGAGTAAGCCCCAGTCACAAATATGGGCATCCTCTTTAGGAGTAAGCCCCAGTCTTAATTCTTCTCAACCAGTCCTAATTTACCTTTGATTTGGGATTCCTTTTCAGGAGTAAAACCAAATCATAAGTCCTCTCCTAATTTTGGTCCTCTTTTTCAGGAGTAATCCCCAAGTTAGAGAAATCAAAATCTCCATGAAGCACATATACCTTTATGGACCCTACTCCTGGATTTCTTCCCTAAAGTAAATCCTAACCTTCATTTATCTGGGCAGTCAAACATACATAATCCAAACATTATTTCTTGTGATTACATTTTTCACGGCACAATTGCCTAATTTTTACCAATACCTCTTGTTTCTCACACCGAGCATGACTCACGTGATCTTAGAGTGTAAAAGTGATTATGAAATTCTTCTTTGAGCCATCAATCATAAACATCATACTCTCTTACTCGAACTACGTGGGTTCTGATTCCTTTTCTAAACAAAGGATACATAGGTAGCACATCTACGGGTTCAATCCCAACTCTGAAATAATCCATGTCCTTATGAATGAAAATAAACTTAAAGTGCCCCACTGAGTGGCTTTAAAACCAGCATGGTCATCATAATGACCAGGAGACTTCTATATAAATGTGTTGAAGGGTACCATTGACCAAGAATCTCTAATAAATACAGATGATTCTCTATTGATGAAGAACCTCAAATACATATAAAAGATTATCTAAATTTCCTACATATTTAATCATTGATTGTCAGATCTGAAGGAAAGCTCATTTTATACATGGTAATGTAATAAGGATTCACGAAAATAACTTAAATCTATAAAGGGAGTCCCAGAGTAGAAAATAATTCCCCTAAAAAAGGTGTGATGAGTCTGACCTCCCATCCTCTCGACCAATACAAATTACTAAGCCTCATCAGTCCACAAACTAATGAGATCCTACCTTTGGAAAGTAGGTCCAAATGGATGTGGAATCATTGGATGTTTCCGGTTCTACGAACAAACCCGTTAGAAACCGATCAGAATGTTTGAACCTCCCATCAAAAGAGGTCATCCCCAAAACTTGAGGGAAACACTTATGGATGAGACTATGTATATGAAAACATCCCAAAATTTTGGTAAGTATAGAGTAAGGTCTTTATCTAGAAGATACATATATTTCTAGATATGAACATGTTTATGTGGCTCTGGAATAGATTTATGTTGGTTTAAGACCTGAAAACACTGCATTGAGCTAGATTCAAACAAGAAAAAGTGTATATAAACGGGCCTTGTTTCACTCCTAGTTTGACACTCCTGGGGGATATGATTTTTTAAATTAATAATATTAGTACAGACCATTACTAATGGAATAAAAAAAGATCCCATAAGAATATAAGTTATGAAATAGACCAAGGACAAAATATATTTAATCCTAGGGAATCACATGTTAAGATATAATTCCCCTTTATATGTTTATCCTTTTATGTTAAATGTTTCATTTATGCTTATTAGCTAAGTATTAAATCCACTTAATTGTAAATTCATTTTCTTAGTTAATGACAGGAAATAGGAGAACACATTCTAAAAATAAATTTGATAGGGAATGTGACGAGTTCCCTAATTATATGCCAAATATGATGGGAACGGGTTCTCAAAACATCATGATAGTACTTGATCAGATAGGTCAAGTTATGAATAATAACAGGACTCATGTGGAATGCCCTCATCCTTCAATGAAATAGAACGTTTCTGTTGAATCTTTCATGTGGATAATGGCACCCATGTTTAGTGGATCTTCTAATCCCCCCACATGGAACAATGGATTAACTCTATTGAAAAGATATTATTTTTCCTCCAGTTCTTAGAACAAGAGAAAGTCATGCTGGAAGTCTATCATTTCGATGGGGAAGTAGATCTGTAGTATATTCTAATCAATAATATGATGTCCTAGGAGAATATTTATTCCATGGATTTGGATGAATTCAAGAAAAAGTATTTCGATAATTTTTTCCCCAAACCCTTTGTCTCAAGATGGAAAGAGAGTTCCTTAGACAAAAGTAGAATTAAGATTATTCCATTGTGGCATATGAAGAAAACCTCACAAGGATTTCAAGATACGCCTCTGACTTTGTTATGAAAAATGAAAGTAAGGTGGATTGATTCTTTAGAGGACTAAAGTTAGGTCTATGAAAAGTGTTGATGATTCAAGGATTCTATAGTAATGAATAGATTTTATGTTGTGCCATAAAGGTTGAAATAGAGATATGAGACTCTAAAATTTCTTGTGGGATCGGTGACAAAAAGAAAAATATAGAGTCCACTTTGGGTTGTTCAGAAATATATCCCATGATGGAAAGAAGATTGAACATCCGACATGTCAAAATTGATGGAAGAAGCATCCTGGGAACTGTCTAAAGGGGACCAACAATTGCATCAAATGTGGAAGAATGATACATATGTATAATAACTACAGAAGGGATATGAAGAATCCCACTAATGTGAAAGAATATAGGAAGGTTCAGATCTATGTTCATCCTATAGTGAAATGTAACAAATATGAGGAACATGGTCATTATGAAAACAATTTCACTTATCCAAGGGTTGTCAAAGGAAATAGAAAATAACCTCGAAGGAAACGAGGAAGGTATTATTCTATCACTTCTATTAAAGTGGAGATAGAAAATGTTGTGGTGATAGGTATGCTATTTATTCCTTCATGGATAGAAAATGTAAGAAGATATTGTATCATGTGCTATCAAGAAAGAAAAAGAATTCTCTAAGTCTTAAAACATTAAAGTAAAGAAAGAGAAGAAGAAATCTACTGAACACTCTAGAAATAGAAATAATGGGAAAAGGTAAAAGTTTAATATCTATCCTACAGTAAATGTGGGAAGAAACACCCTGGTACCTGCCTGAATGGATTGGGAGTCTATTACAAGTGTGGTGAAAAAGGCCACCAAACTCGTGAGTTCAAGGGGAAGAAAGAAGATATCAATATTGAATGCTTTTATTATAGGGAAATGGGGCATTATGAAAATTAATGTCCTAATCTCTAAGGGAAGTTACATCAGAAAAGGAAAAGGGAGCAAGGACAAGCTTATGCGATCACTACTACGGAGGTTAAAGCTCCAAAAGACGCAGTGGAAGGTAATTTAATGGTTTCCTCAAGTTTAGCCAATGCTTTATTTGACTCTAGATCATTGAATTGTTTCATTTCTTCCCATTTTGCTAAGAAAATTATATATTTTCAATTTGACTTAACAAGGGAGTTGTCAGTCAAAAAACCTAAGGGAACTATCATCACTACAACGTTTTTTGAATCAGTTCCCATTAGGGAATATAAATGTTCATATGATTATCTCATAATCAAACCCATGATTAAATTTGATATAATCCTCAGAATGGATTGTCTTTACAACAACGATGTGAAAGTTTATTATAAGAAGAAGGAGGTTACAATTTTTGATGATGATAAGGAGTACATTATCTTTAGAGCAGAAACGTCACCACCTGATTCTTATTTAGATACACCCCCAGTAGCTCAACTAAATTATATTATTGGGGAAGAAGAGAATGAAATAACTATGGGCAAGGAAAATAATGTTTGAATAGAGGACGTACCTATTGTGAAAGAATATGTTGATGTGTTTCCTAAGGATTTACTGGACATCCTTCAGAATGAGAAATTGAGTTTTCCATTGACATAATTCTTGGTTCAAGGACCATATCAAATACCCCTTATAGAATGGCCACTGTGGAATTAGTGGAACTAGAGAAACAACAAGGTGAATTGATTAATAAGGTATTTATTCACCCTAGTGTTTCTCCATGGGGAGCCCTTATGTTTTTTGTTAAGAAGAAAGATAGATATATGAGTTAGTGCATTGACTATAGGGAGATCAATGCTATAACAAAAAAGAACAAGTATCCCCTACCTTGCATTGATGATTTATTCAACCAACTTCATGGAGCATAATATTTTTCAAAGATTTACCATCGATCTAGATATGATCGGTTGTGTGTGAAGAAGGAAGAAATTCTGAAAACAACATTTCAAACCAGGTACGAGCATTATGAGTTTACAGTAATGCCTTTTGGGAAGACTAATGTACCCTCTGTTTTCATGGATATAATGAATAGAGTTTTCCAGGAATATCTTTATGAATTTTTAGTGGTATTTATTGATGATATATTGGTATACTCAAAAAGATACGAAGATCACGAAAATCACTTGCACATTATCCTAAATACTCTTAGAAGAAATGAATTATATGGGAAGTTTAGAAAGTGTGAATTATGGCTTCAGGATATTTCTTTTCTTGGCCATATTGTCTCTAAGAGTGGAATCTCTATATATCCTTCTAAGAAAAAGGCAATTCAAGAATGGATAGCACCAACGAGTATAACTGATGTACACAGTTTTATTGGTTTATTAGGTTTTTATTGGTGTTTTTTCCAGAATTTTACCTGATTAGCTAACCCATTAACGAAGCGCACATGTAAAGGGGTTAAATTTGTTTGGAAAAAAGAGTGTGAATAATGTTTTGAAGAAATTAAGAGAATATTAGATAATGCTCCTATCATGAATCTACCATCGTGGAATGATGAGTTTATTATTTATAGTAATGCTTCGAAGAAAGGACTTGGTTATGTCCTTATGCAGAATGATAGAGTAATTTACTATGCATCACGACAACAAAAAATTCAGATGAAAAAATATCCCACTCATGATCTTGAGTTAGCAGCTATAATATTTGCTTTGAAGATATAGAGACACTATCTCTATGGTGAAAAATGTGAGATTTATACTGATCACAAGAGTTTGAATTATATTTTCTCACAAAAAGAACTCTACACGAGGCAAAGGAGATGGATTGAACTACTCAAGGATTATGATTGCACAATTAACTATCACCCGAGGAAGGAAGATAAGGTGGAAGATGCTTTAAGAAGAAAGGATCATGGATTTTTAAACAATATGAGAGTTGAAAGGGATCCTATTTTCTTGGATCTAGTAAAAAGGGATATAATAATAATCCTGGAAGGTGAAACATCAATACTTTTTCAAATGGTTTCCAAAGAATCTTTACTCTAAAGGATAAAAGTTCTCAGGATGATGATGAGGAGTTTCAAAAGAAAAATAAAGCTATGAACGATGGGAGATTGATTGACTTCATATTTGAAGATGAAATTTTTAAATTTTAGAAGAGGCTTTTTGTTCCCGATATACATGTTTTTAAAGGAGAATTATTAGATGATGCTCATTGATTAAATTTCTCTATACACCCTGGTAGAACTAAGATGTACATAGATTTGAAAGAACATTTTTGGTGGGACATATGAAGAGAGAGATTGTTGATTTTGTGTCGAGATGTGTGGTTTTCCAACAAGTGAACACTGGGAGACAATATCCTAGAGGATTCATACAACCTCTTCCCATACCTGAGTGGAAATGGGATGATATTACAATGTACTTTGTCATGGGACTACCAATGAATCCTAGAAGGAATGATGAAATATGAGTCATTGTTGATTATCTTACCAATTCAGCACATTTTCTTTCCATAAAACAACATTTACCACTTAAAAATTTAGAAAGACTGAATATTAATGAAGTTTTAAGATGTCATGAAGTACCCATATCGATTATTTTTGACCTTGATACCTTTTTACAAAAAGATTTTGGAAAATTCTTCAGAAATACCTGGATACTACTAATATTCGTTTGAGCACTTCCTACCACCCTCAAACCGATGGAAAATCCGAACAGACTATTCAAAACATAGAAGACATGTTGAGATCTTGCTCACTTGACTTTCATGGTATGTGGGATATAGATTTACCTATGGTAGAAGTTTCCTATAACAACAACATTCATTAAAGTATTCAGATGGCACCCTATGAAATATTATATGGAAAGAGATGTCGCACAATGACTTGTTGGGATGATATTTGTGAAAGAAAACTTTTAGGCCCAGAACTTTTTGAGGAAATGATGGAAAAGGTGAAGGTTATCCAAACCCACATCAAAGCAGCTCAAAGTAGGAATAAGAGCTATGCCAATAACTGAAGGAAGGATTTGGAATTTCAAGTAGGAGACCATGTTTTCTTGAAAGTATCTCCATGTAAGGGAGTTATACAATTCGGTAAGAAGGGTTTATTAAATCCCAGGTACATCAAACCTTTCGAAATTATAGAAAAAATTATGGTTGTGGCTTACCATTTGGAAATGCCGCCAAGTCTCTCCAAAGTTCATGATGTGTTGCACATATCACTGTTGAGAAAATACATGCCTGAACCAATGCATGTACTCACCTATGAGAGAATTGAATTGGAACCTGATATGTCTTATTGTGAAGAGCCTATCAAAATTCATGATATAACAGAATAAGTGCTGAGAAGCCAGATGACTTGTCTGATAAATGGTTTATTGAGAAACTATAAGATGGAAGAGGCAACATCGGAACCTAAGGAACATATGATGAAGAACCACCTGAATATTTTCAAGTAGTAATATTCTAGAAATTTCAAGGATGAAATTATTTTAAGGAGGGGAGAATGTAATACTCCAAGCTTCCATGGTACATTTCCCTTTGAATAATACAATATATTGTGTTGTACGCAACATCAAGTTCAAACACACCACAACCAATCAAACTTGGTGTTATGAATAGTGATAACCACCTTTTGAAATTTAATAAATTTTACCTTTCAAAGTGGACTTCATTTTTGGATTCAAAATATCGAAACTAGCTTAGGGTGAATTTTTGGTATTTTTCTGAAAACTTTTAATTTTTATTGAATAGTGAAAAATACCGAGTTATTGTTTAAAACCAAATTTTTATTTAAATAATTATTTATTTTATTTAAATTTATTTTAAGTAAAAATAGATACATAATACCTATATAAGTTCAATTTAATTCATTGAAGTCATTTTATAATAGGTTTAGATATATATAAAAATTTTATTGAACTTTTTACAGTCTTATACCCACCTCCTAGGAACATTTGCAAATTTGAATAAAACTAAATTTTACCACTTCTGTGAGTTGAATTTCAAAAATCCTAGTCACACCGTTAATATCAGTAAGTAAAATGTGATTAAATATGATGAAAATATTTTTTGTGAATATTTACTTTTGACTTTTATTTGCCACGGTTAAAAGTAAATAGGGTAATTTAGGGTAAAAATGATATCATAATTACCCTAACACATGTCCTAATTCTACTGGATAAGTGTTATTAGACCAAAAACAACCTTAGGAACAAAATATGATCCACTTTGGTCCACTTGGATTATATTAGGACATTTATTATTATTTTATTTAATGAAGAGTTAAAAGAGTTGAATTCAACGTTTAATAACCAATGAATTTTTAATATAGGGTTAAAAAAATATAAATGAGACTATAAATATTAATTATAAATATAAAAATATTTCCTACATAATGGTATTTTATTTATAATTTTTATACATCAAATAATTTAATTTATTTATCACATAATTATGATGCAGTAATTAACTTATTAATGAAATATTAAAATAATTGATATTATAAATATCCAAATAAATGTAAATTGAGACTTATGATGAATTACACTAATTTTTTAGGTTAATATGACATGTTAGGGTTGGTTAAATAAATTTAATTTGAAGTGATAAAGTTTTTATTTCTTTCAAAAAAATCAAATTCTAAATAGTGTCAAAATTGACATAATTGAGTTTTTAAAACAAATACTATATTATTGATTGATATAATATTCCTAAAAATCTATGGTTCGGAAAAAGAACTTATATAAGGTTATATATATTAATAATGAACCACATGAGGTTCTATTGGCCTGTTAGAGTAATTTTATTAACCATATAATATAAAAATAAAAAGAGACATGGTAAATATCAAACTATTTAACTAAGAGTTAAATCTAAAAGATAAGGTTAATATGATGATATAAACCTATCTAAAACCTATTGGTTGAGAGGTTTTAGACCCATAACCATATTATCCTATAAATAATTAATTTTTTATCCATTATAAATAGAAAATGATTTTATTTTAAAATAATATTTCAAGATTTTCCTAAAGTGACCCTCAACTCTCTTATAAAAGGGCACTTACCTTTATCTTAATTTCACACATAAAAAGCCTTTTGGCTCGGCCATACCCTGACCAAATATCCTACCAACTTCATTCATTCATCCTAGAGGCCTTTCTTTGGTCAGAAAGCTAACCCATGGAGCCCTTTTGATCAAATATAAAGGAATACCCCGAAGAGGAGGTAAATATTTCATCACCTCTTTCAAGTTATTTTCTTCTTTCACTTCCTATTTCTTTGTTGTTTCCATTATGAAATAATAAATACAGTATATTCTATATATAGTGATGTTATTATAAAAAATCTACAACCATATTCATTATTCTATCCATCCTGTAAATGACTATGTCACCATACATGCATATGAATGGATTACAGTCTCCACGTCGTGGTGTAGTTTGTTGTTCAAACACTTCATTATTTGGATGGGTATAATAATGAGTATAAATGATGTAAATAATAAATATTACATGTTAATTATTATGTATATATGATATAACATCCAATTACATACGATTTCTCCATCAATATAATAATAGTTTCGCTCGTGCGTACATACCTATTACCGTCTCCACGAACGCGATGAGATTCATTCCCCATCGTAATCAATCAAGAATAATTTTCTTTTTTTGATAAAATATAATGTTTATGAACATAATAGATTTATTTATATGAATAAAATACATCCTATCCATAACAAACATGGCTTACGTTACCAATCATATAAAGGAAAATGAATCAGTTAACACCCGAAACGATGATACTACTAAAATATTATTAACAACGCAATATTATAAGATCATATATGATATCATATATATTTATACTATTCTTTTATAATTTAATAAAAATTTTTTAACTATTATACAAAATGTTAACATTTCATCTACTAAGGAAAAGTACAAGGTAAGGGTTAATTTCACAATCTCTTTATTATCCGAGAATGTTTTTACGTAAGTATCCTCTGGGACCTCTTTATCATCCACATCCGTGTTTTCTTAAAAATTTATTTCAATTTTTTTACTTTTTACTAGAGAATTGGTTAAATTCATTTATATCCTTATTTGATCATATATGTTTTTAATGGAATCTTTCTGTCATTTTCCAAAAAAGGTACTTTAGAACCTTTTCGAAAAAATCATGGTAAGAATGTTTTTTTAACTTATATGGTGAGTGCGGATATTATCTGGAATTATAACATCTTCGAAGCTTCCCATACAATATTATAAGAATATTTTCAAAATAAATTTTTTATTTTATAATTATATGACTTTTAAGTGAATTCAAACTAGAAAGATGTATTTCTCTAAAAACAAATTTATTTAATCTATGTCAACATCCTTTGATGGATTTTAAGCTTGTTTTAAGTTCATTTATTATGATACAAAACTTCTATAATGTATTGAAGTATTTGTGATATGTTCAACTGTGGATGTGTGTTTTTACACCATTTCTGGTTTGTGGATAAAGTATTGACATTTCTTATTCTAGTTTTAATACGAACGTTTATGTTATGTTTAATCCTCTTCATATGAGGAATGCATTGGACATAGTAAGTGACGGGTGGATCCCGTTGTAGCTCCTCAATGCATAGGTTGGTCTCATGAGACAAAACAGTGTCTTTTCACAAGGCCTTGAAAAATCTTATTTGTAGTCTTGGAACAAGGCCTTTACTATGTTGTTATGGTGTCTAGCATTATGAATCCCATCATTATGAAAGTGGATATTGATATTTCATGTGATTATATGAATAGTAGAATATCAAAGTTAATAAGTAAATGGAATTATTTGATTTTATCTTTTCCATATTATAATGAAGTATAAGTTTAAAAGGATTTTGTTTTATTCTTATACATTTTCTTAAATGTTTATGCTTATTTACGAAAGTTTCTGCTATATTGTTATCCTTAATGAGCTTCTGATCTCACCCCTTTTAAGTTTTATTTTTCCCCGGATGTGAAGAAGTATATTATGGTTGACCTAAAGGGTTAGGATAAGGATATAAGTGTGTTCAAAAGGTGAAAAATTTTTGTTGATGTTTTTATTTCATGATGTAATGTAAAACTTATGAATGTATCTAGTACTTCCAAGGGCACTAAACTGATCGGTCTTTCAGGACATGTTTCCTTGTATCATTCCAATGTTATATAATAGTGAACTAACTATGGGTAACTGGGGTAGGTGCATTACATCTGATATCAACCCTTTCTTATGTTTTATTTTCCCAAGACACCTAGAAATGTATTATGACTATTATACCGGGCTATACTAAGAGAATAATGGAGTTCTCAAAAGATTAATTATGATTTTTTTAGAAAGTGTAATGTAATAATCATATATATAATCTATTTTCTAGGACTACTAAAATAATTGGTTCTTCAGGACTTGATTCCTTATAATCATGTTAATGTATTAAAATAATGCATCGGATCTGGGCTTCTGGGGTCGGGACATTAATGTTGGTATCAGAGGAAGTTTTGTACAAACCTTGGAAACAAGATTTTGAAAAACCCTAATTAAAGAAAGTTACCCTAAGATATAGTTTGAGGATAAATATAAAAGAACATCCTAGAATTTTGGTAATGTTGTGAATTTTTTATGTTTTCCAAGAAATAAATCCATGTCTGGATACTACAACTGGATGTGGTTCTGGCACAAATGTACCTAGGAGTGAAAAATTTGAAAAAGAGTTTTGGGCTTGACCGAGGGTATCCTGGCATATGACAACAGACCTTACTATGCACCTGGTTTGACACTTTTGTGGGATATGCTTAGGATAATTCTAATTTTGTTTATAAACCACTATTAAGGATTTATGAGTAAATATGTCAGCAATGAATCCATTTTTATGATTATGAGACAAGATGTGTGAAAATATTCAATTAATGTTGATAATTTTTCTATTTTTCGAATTATACATTATGATATGATCTAACCTAGTTTATTTCATCATTTTGAAATGGATCCCAGTAGAAGGAATGATAACTCCAGCAATACACATGATCCAAATTGTAAAAAGGATCATATCTTTCATGTTCATAAGACAATATTTTGAAGGGAAATAGTCTCCCACATATTCTCATCATATGAAGAAATAGAATCATGTGTTAATAAGATAAGTACTGAATCCCTTGAGTCCTATGGCTATGAAGGGAAGCTAGAGAATAAGAGGTTGGAAGAGAAAAGATGGATAAAGGGAAGAAGGGACAGAAAGATTTTACCACATGTCATAACAGTGGAAAGAATCACCATGGGAAGTTTTTAATTATTATATGTAGAAATTAATTCACAAATTTTAGGGAACACATATTAGAACAAAAATGTTTTATCTTAATACCATATGTTTTTTTGAACTGATGATTTTTTATATTATCATTGATTTATGGATTTGAGGCCCTCAATTTTCCATTCACTATTCGCCTGTTTGTGATGGATGACCTCAGTCACACGCTATAAATATTTAAATTTTCCAACCAATTATATGTATCTAGTTTCTACCAATGTTCTCCTTTTCAAAATATTAATTTGGTGGTGGATTTTTCATTTCCATTTCCCTCTTATTAAGAGTAAATTTTATTAACCTTATTTCCGATGTGGGTTTTCCACAAAGCTATTTCCTTTTTTCAACATTTTTTTGAAGAACAATTTCAATTTTTGGGGATGGAATTTATTGAAGGAGGGGAGAATGTAACAACCCATGATTTCATAAAATTTTAACTAAATTAATATATTATATTTCAGGAAACACCTACGTTTCTTGCGTTATACACAAGATTGAGTTTCTACAAAACAACAAATTAGTATAATAATTATTTAAAAGATATATCTATTTATCCATCAAATGTAGTAAAATGAATAGTAAGAAATAAATTTTCAATTTTTTTATAATGTTTTCACATAAATAAAACATATTTATAATGAAATGTATATGTTTTTTTAAAATATTTATATATTTAGAAAAAACTATTTTCTTAAAATAACTTCTTTTTATGTCCTTTTGTGAAAAATAATAATATTAATTTTAGACAATCTTAATAATTTAATTTGGTAAAATAGAATTAATTTTTTATTTTGGAATATTAAAATTAGGTTAAGGTGATTTTTTTGGTATATTCCTAAAAACAATCAATTTTTTATGAACAGTGAAAAATACTGCACAGTACATAAAAATTGAATTTTTCATTTAAATAATTATTTTTAATTAAAACTTATCTTAAAATAAAAATAGATACATAATACACATATTATCCCATATTAAGTCATTTCTGTCATTTTATAATGGAATTAGATATAAAAAATTCATTGAACTATTTTTAACATCTTCTAACCCACCTTCTAGGAACATTTACCCACCTTCTAGGTACATTTGAAATTTTTTATAAAAATTAATTATACCACTTTAGTGAATAGAATTTAAAAGATCCAACAGACATGGTTTCATGAGAAAGTAAAATGTTGTTCAATATGATGAAAATAATTTTTGGTGAACAGTAACATTTGAATTTTATTACCACGATTAAATGTCAATAGGGTAATTAAAGGTAGAAATAATATTAAAGTTACCCCAACACAAGTTTTAATTCTATTGGATAAGTTTTATTTGACCAAAATAAACCTTATGAAAAAAATAAGATCCTTTTTGATCCATTTGGGTTAGATTAAGACATTTATTAAATGTTGTTTAATGAAAAGTTAAAAGTGTAAAATACAAATTTTAATTACTAAACCATTTTTAATATAGTTTTATACTTAAGATAATTTAAAAAATAATGATTCATTAGAAATCTAAAAATATTTCCTAAATCATAGTATTTTATTTATAATTTTTAGACATAAAATAATTAAATTTATTTTGACACAATGATGATGCAGTAATGTCATTATTAATGAATGATTAAAATAATTTATGTTATATGTATTAAAATAAATTTAAATTGAAACCTTTGATGTCATCCAAGAATTTTATAGGTGAATAGGACTTATTAGGGTTTATTAAATGTATTTTCTTTGAAGTAATCATTTTTTATGACTTTCAAAAAAACTGAATACTAAATAATGTCAAAATTCACATATATTAGTTTTCAAAACAAATACTATTTTATTAAATGATATAATATCGTAAAAATCTAATATTAGAAAAAAGGAGTTAGATAAGGTTAGATATTTAATTAATGAACCTCTTGAGGTTCACACAACATTTTTTAGTAAGTGTATTAACCATGTAATATAAAAATACAAGATGAAAAGGTAAATTTTAAACTATTTAACTAAGAGTTAAATCCAAAAGATAATTTTAATATGTTGACCTAAACTTGCTTAAAACCTATTGGTTGAGAATATTTAGACCTATGCCCACATTTTCCTAAAAAAATCCATTTAGAGCTAATAGAATCCACAAATAATTTTACAATAAAATAATATTTCAAGCTTTTCCAAAAGTGCCCCTCACCTCTCTTATAAAAAGGTATTTACCTTTCTATTAAATTCACATCTCCAAAGCCATTTTTATCCGATAAAACCTTCCATAATATCATCCCAACTACCCTTACATCAATCTAGAGGCCTTACTTTGATCATAATGTCATCCTAAGGAACCCTTTTTTATATCAAAAGGAAGCACCCGAAGAAGAGGTAATTATTTTATCACATCTTTCAAAGTTCATTGTTCTTCTACTTCCTCTTTATTTGTTGTTTCCATACTAAAATAATAAATCCAGTAAATTATACATACTTAGATTTTAATATAAATATTGTACAAAAATATTCATTATTCTATCCCTCCTATGAATGACAAAGTCACCATACATGCGTACATATGGCTTACCATCTCTACGTCACGAGGTAGTTTCTTATTCAACACTTCAATATTTGGATGAGTATAATAATGGGTACAATGGATGTAAATAAAAAATATAACATTTTAATTATTCTGTAAATTTAATATACTATCAAATTACATAAATTTTCACCTTCAACATAATGATATTGTCGCTAGTGCAAACGTACAACTTACTATCTCCATGACGTGATGAGATTTGTCTTCAACGATCACCATTAAAGGGTATTTATAAAAATATATATATTGATTAAGTATGATAGATATGAAATAATATTTCTACTAGAATAATATATATTTATTTAGATAAATATATTTTGTTTAATTACTTCAATACTATACGATAAGAAAATAGAAACAACGTTTACGTGTACGTATAGACTACTGTCTCCATGAACGGTGTTTCCATTTCATATATCTACCAATCATATATATTTTTATTCTGAATATATATGACATATAAATCAAGTTTTATATTCTGGAAGTATGTAAATCATGATCTATGTGATACGATCAAGAATAACAAGTTAAAATACGTAAGATAGAGATAGTGATTAATACCCTAAATGATACTATAACATGGAAATTTTTATTAAATGGGTAGAATAAAGTCATTAATGAATCATATATGATGTCATAAATATTAATACGGTTCTGTTATAATTTAATAACATACTTTGGTCATTATATAGGAGGTTAAACGTACCCTCAAATAAAGGAAAGTACAATGTGAGGGTTAGTTTATCAATATCGTTATTATTTGAGATTGTTTATATGTATATATTTACTGGGAAATATTTATCATCCATTTTCATGTTTCATTAAAAAAATTTCAAAATGAATATTTTATGGTTTTATGAAAGGGACTCTTTAACTAGGAAATCATTTTAAATGTATTAAATATTTATTTTTATAAATCTATTTAACTAATGCCCATGCTTTCAAAATGATTTTAATGATTTATTCATATGGACCTAATGGTTTTAAAATGTCAATTCCATTCAAAAGTTTTGAAGTGGTATGAGGCACTTTGATAACAAAATCACTTTTAAATGAATTAATTATTAAATTTTGATACTTTTAAACGATTTCGTGAAATAATGATATTTCTATCAAAGGGTTTTACTGATTATATTTAACTATGGCAACATATTTTTTGATCTTATTCTTGATTGAGGTTGATTTATTAAAAATACAGTTATCCATATTGTATTGAATGAGTTATGATATGATTTATTATGGATGATCTATTTTTATAATATTCATGGTTTATGTTTAAATTATTAACATTTAATATGATAGTTTTAATACAAATATTTAAGTAATGTTTAGTCCTTTTCATAAGAGGGATGAATTGGACTTAGTAAGTGACGGGAGGGGACCGCTATAGCCCCTTGATGCATCGGTATATCACATGAGACAAACTAGTGTCATGGATCAAGGCCTTGAAAGAATATTTGTGAATGGTCTTAGAACAAGGCCTTGACGTAGTATTTATTATGTCTGACATTATACATTCCCTCATTATGGAATTAGTTATTACATGTGATTATTCGACTAGTATAATATCTATGTTCATGTTTATATGGTAATGTTTGATTTATTGTCTCCATATTACGTTCAAGTTTATTCATAAAAGGATGATATATTTATTATACAACTTGACTTAAATGTTTATAGCTACCACTGAATTATTTACCCTTATTGAGCATCTGAGATCACCCCTTTATTATTTTTATTATCCCTTGATTACAAGGAATGTATTATGATTGTTATGTACAGATATGCTAGGGGAATAATTGAGTTATCAAAGGATTATTTAGGATGGTTTTTTTATAAAGTGTAATTTAATATTCATGTATGTAATATATTTTTCAATAAAGTTTATCGGTCCTTTAGGAATTGATTCCTTGTAATCATGCCAATTTATTAAAAAAATGAACCATATCTAGGATTCTATGGCCGGGGCATTATAGTTGGTATCAGAGGAAGTTTAGTAGAATCCTTGGAAACTACATTTAGAAAAACATTGATTATAGAAAATTACCCTAAGATAGACATTGAGGATTAGTATAGAATAACACCTAGAATTTTGATAATGTAGATAATTTTTTGAGTTTACCAGGAAATACATATCTGTCTGGATACTACCAGTGGACGTGGTTCTAGTATAGATGTACTTAGAAGTGATAACTCTGACAAGGAGTTTAGTGCTTGACCTGGGGTATCCTAGTACATAACAATGAGCCTTACTACGCACCTGGTTTGAAACTCTCAGGGGATATTCTTAGGATAATTCACATTTTCTTTACGAACCATAATGAAGGATTTATGAGTAAATATCTAAGAAAACAAACCATTATTATGATTATGAGTTTATATATGTGTAAATATTCAATAAATGATGAGATTTTTTTTTAGTTTTTGGATTATACATTATGATAAGATCTAACCTAGTGTATTTTATCCTTTATAAATGGCTCTCAGTAGAAGGAATAAAAAACTCTAGAAAAAGGCATGATCCAAAGAGTAAGAAGGATCATATCTTTCATGGTCTTAAGTCGACATATAGAAGGGAAATAGTCGCCCACATATTCTTAACATATGAAGAAATAATATCACATGTTAATAAGATATGTAATGAATTTTATGAATCCTATGGCTTTGAATGGAAAACAGAGAAGAAGAGGATGTAAGAGAAAAAGATGTATAAAGGGAAGTAGAGAAAGAAGGATTTTCTCACATGTGATATCGGTGGAAAGAATCACCCTAATAAGTTCTTGAAAGGAATGAGAGTTTTTTATAAGTGTGGAGAAAAAGGACACCATGTTCTTAATTAAAATTGTAAGAAAAATGTTTCAAATGTATAATGCTTCATCCGCAAGGAGTTGGGACTCTATGCGAATCAATGTACTAATCATTAGAGTATACTCCAAATGATTTTATTGGATAATAATCAAGTTATGATACTACCAAAAATGGAGTGGAATTATTACTTTAATTATGTTGTTATTAAAGAATTGTGTCATTTGATTATTGTATTAATGATTTACATGTTATCAGAATTATATTGTGTATTAGGATTGTAATGCAGTACTATTTCATAAATGATTTGAGATTTCATGGTACCAAGTAGAGTGACACAGATTCAAGTTAAACATTTTTGCAAAATATATAATAGTGGGAAATATATCCATTAATAATTTTGTGAAACTGAGATAATGATTTCAGAATAAGATATTATTTATTTGGATAATTTATATTTGATAATTTATATTGGATATTCTTGACTACCTTGAAACTAATTAATTGTTTGTGTATTCCATTGTTGTTAGAGTTTACAACATTTTTGTATACAAGGATTATATCTAGTATTCTATAAGGAATAAGGGAGTATGAATATAATAAATAAGGTTTTATGGTAATTCAGGGTGTTACTATGTTTTAAGAGAATGAATGATGAAGATATTCACATGTTATTATGTGGAAAAGAGATCTTCATTTGGGTTACCTTCTTTATAAATTTTGTACTGTGAGTTTGGACAGAAATATTTTGGATAAGTATAATGGTTGGAATAAATTAAGTTGTACATTAGATACTATAGTTTAAGGTTAAAAAATTTCTTAAGATTATTTTTGGATTTTTATAAAAACAACAACCTAGAGGTTAGGTGAGAACTCGTCCCGTCTAACAAGGCCGTGAGACTTAAACTCGCAACCGAAGGGTGATAAGGGTGCATCACCTACAACTGGCCTATGTTATTTCATCATTTGTATAATGTTGTTTTTTAAATGGTCTGACAAATTAATTATAAATTATTTTTTTAGAACCATATACGATTAGAATAAATAGAATATTTTTGAGTTCTATTATCTTTTGGAGTGAAAGATGAGTTTGTGGAAGAAATTATTTAAAGGATAGAACACTAATTGTGGAGTATCCTTTTTTTCATTATTATACTATAAATAAATTAATTATTAAACTTTAAAAAAAGGATCTTAAAACAAAAATGTGTTATTTTAATACATTATGTTTTGTTGAACCTATGTTTTTTTAAATCATCATAGATTTATGGCCTTGAGGCCCACAATTTTGCATTTATTGTTCACCTGTGTGTGATTGATGACCTCAATCACTCCTTATAAATAGTTATGTTTTCTATCCAATTATGTGTCTCTAATTTCCACCATTGTTCTCCTATTTGAAATCCTAATTTTGTGTTCAATTTTTCATTTCCATTTCCCTCTTATTATGAGTAAATTTTATTAACCTTATTTCCAATGTAGGTTTTCCACATAGGTATTTTCAATTTTCAACCTTTTTTCCAAGAACAATTTCAAATTGTGAGGAGACAATTTATTGAAGGAGGGGAGAATATAACAACCCATTATTTCATAGCACGTTAAGTAATTTAATATCTTATATTTAACTTAACAATGACTTGGCTTGCGTTATACCCAAGATTGAGTTTCTACTGAACAACACATTAGTATTATAATTATTTAAACGATATATTTAATTATAAATAAAATATTGTAATATTAATAGTAAAAAATAAATTTTAAATGTTATTTATAATGTATTCACTTAAATAAAACATATTTTTAATGAAATTTATATGTTTTGTTAAAATAGTTATATATTTAGAAAAAACTAATTTCTTAAAAGAACTAATTTTTATGTCCTTTCGTGAACAATAATAAAATTAATTCTAGACACTCCTAAAAATTAAATTTGATAAAATAGACTTAATTTTTTATTTCATAATATCACAATTAATTTTGGTTGAATTTATGGTATTTTTCTTATCACATTCAATTTTTGATGAATAGAGAAAAATATTACATAGTACATAAAACCCGAATTCTTAATTTAAATTATAATTTTTAATTAAAAATTATATTAAAGTAAAAATAGATAAATAATACTTATATTATCCCAATTTATTTCATTTGAGTCATTTTATAATATAATTAGACATAAAAAATTCAATGAACATTTTTTAACATCTTTTTACCCACCTTCTAGGCACATTTACCCACCATCTAGAAACATTATCAAATTTGGATAAAAACTAATTTTACTACTTATGTGAATTGAATTTGAAAATTAAAATAAGAATGGTTGTTATCAATAAATAAAATTTGGTTCAATAGGATGAAAATAATTTTTTTTTGAATAGTAAGTTTTGAATTTTATTTACCGCGATTCAAAGTAAATTGGGTAATTAAAGGTACAAATAACATTAAAATTACCCCAAAACATGTCCTAATTATATTGGATAAGTGTGTTTTGACCAAAATCAACCTTATAAAAAAATAAGATCCTTTATGATCCATTTTTGTGATATTAAGTCCTTTATTATATTTTATTTAAAGAAGAGTTAAAAGTGTTAAATTCAAATTTTAATAACTATTTTTTTTAATATAGGGTTATACTTAATATCAATTCAACTATAAATATTATTTATAAAGATAAAAATATTTCCTATATCATAATATTTTATTTATTAATTTTAGACATTAAATAATTAAATTATTTATAAAACAATGATTATGCAGTAATTACATTATTAATGAATGATTAAAATAATTGATGTTATAAATATTAAAATAAATTTAAATTGAATTTTTTGATGACATACTCTAGTATTATTGGTGAATAGGACATATTAAGGTTGATTCAATTTTTTTTAAGTAATAAAGTTTTTATCACATTCTCAAAAACCAAATACTAAATAATATCAAAATTGACATAAATGAGTTTTTAAAACAACACTATTTTATAAAATGATATAATGACCTAAAAATAAAATATTAAGAAAAATGAAATATACAAGGTTATAAATTTAATTAAATAACCACTTTAGAATCACATGTAATTTCATAGTATGTTTATTAACCATGAAATATAAAAATACAAGAGGACATGGTAAATGCTAAACTATTTAACTAAGTGTTAAATGTAAAATATAAAGTTAATATGGTGATCTAAACTTTTATAAAACCAATTGGTTGGGAATAATTTAACCCATCCCCACCTTATCCTCGTAATAATTCAATTTGGAGCTATTAGAAACCAAAAATAAATTTCTAATAAAATAATATTTGAATCTTTTCCTAAAGTGCCGCTCACCTCTCTTATAAAAGGGTATTTCCCATTATCTTAAATTCACACATCAAAATCTATTTAGATCAACCAAAACCTACTCAAATCTCCTACCAACTAACCTATATTTAATCTATATGCCTTAAATTGATTAGAAATCCAACCTATGGAGCCCGTTTGTTCAAATCAAAAGGAATCACACGAAGAAGAGGTATTTATTTTATCACCTATTTAAAAGTTCTTTCTTCTTCGACATCCTATTTCTTTGTTGTTTCCATAATAAAATAATAAATCAATTAACTTATACATTATGATATGTTATTATAAATATGGTATAACCATATTGATTATTATATCCATCCTATGAATGACAAAGTCATCATACGTGCATACATACGACTTACCGTCTCCACATTGTGGTATAGTTTGTTATTCAACACTTAAATATTTGGATTGGTATAATGGATGAAAATAATAAATATAACATGTTATTTATTATTTAAATATAATATAATATCCAATTACATACAATTACACCATCAATATAATGATATTGTCGGTCGGCCGTACGTATGACATACTGTCTCCACGACGAGTTGAGATTCATCTTCAACGATCACCATTCAAGAATATTTATAAAAATATCATAATTTATTATGTATTATATATATCAAAAAAATATTTATACTAGAATAACATATATTTATGTATATAAATATATTTCATTTACTTACTTCTATACTATACGATAACAAAATGAAAAACAACGTTCATTTGTACGTACGGACTACCGTCTCCATGAACTGTGTTTCCATTTCATATATCTATCTATCATAAATATTTATATCATGAATATTTATGATATATGAATCATGTTTTATATTCTGTGAGTATTTAAAACATGATCTAAGTTTTATGATTATGAATAACATGTTAAAAAACATAAGATAAAGAAATCTCTTATTACCCGAAATGATACTTTAACATAGAAATTATTATTAAATGGGTAGTATAAAGTCATAAATGAATCATATATGATATTATAAATATTAATATGGTTTTTTATAATTTAATAACGTACTATGGTCATTATCCATGAGGTTAAACGTACCCTATACTAAAGGAAAGTACAAGGTAAGAGTTAATTCCTCAATCTTAGTATTATCCGAGATTATTTATATGTTTGTATTTACTGAGAAAAATTTATCATCCATCTCCATGTTTAATAAAAAAATTCAAAATGAATAATTGAATGTTTTATGTTAGGGACTATTTAACTAGATAATCATTTTAATTATTTTAAAGTTTTATTTTTATAAATCTATTTAATTAATGCCAAGGTTTTTAAAATAATTTTAAGGATTTATTAATATGGGCATAAGTATTTTAAAATGTTAATTCTGTTAAAAAGATTCAATGTGGAATGGGACACTATGATTAAAAAATCTCTTTTAAATGACTTAATTTATAAATAGTGAGACTTTTAAATGATTTCATGAAAAAAGGATATTTCTCTCAAAGGGGTTTACTAATTATTTTCAACGTTGTCAACATCATTTTTGGATATTATTCTTGATTGAGTTTGATTTATTATAAATACTATATTCTATATTGTATTGAATAAGTTATGACATGTTTGACTGTGGATGTTCTATTTTTATACCATTAATGGTTTATAGTTAAAGTATTAACATCTCTTAAGAAAGTTTTAATATGAATGTTTACGTTATGTTTCAACATTTTCATATGAGGAATGAATTGAACTTAGAAAGTGATGGGTGTGGCCCAAAATAGCCTCTTGATGCATAAGTATGTCTCATGATACAAACTAGTGTCTTGGAACAAGGCCATGATATATTATTTGTGAATGTTTTTGGCACATGGCCTTAACATAGTTTTTATTATGTCCGGAATTATGAATTCCCTCACTAGGAAATTAGTTATTACATGTGATTATTCTACTACTAGAATATCCATGTGCATGTTTATATGTAAATGTTGGATTTATTTTTCCAATATTATATTCAAGAATATGTTTAAAAGGATTATGTTTTTATTATAAATCTTGCCTTAAATGTTTATAGCTTTTTCTGAATTATTTAACTTTAATGAGAATTTGATATCACCCCTTTCTTATATTTTATTTCCCCAGGATGCCAAGAAATGCATTATGATTGTTTTGTAGGGTTATGATAGGGTAATAATGGAGTTATTTAATGATTATGTATGTTGTGTTTTTTTGTTAGAAAGTTTAATGTAATGTTCATGTATGTAATCTATTTTCCAAGACTGCTAAACTAATCAGTCTTTCAGGACATGATTCCTTCTAATCATGCCAATGTATTAAAATAATGCACCGGATCCAGGCTTTTGGGGTCGGGGCTTTACACAAACCATGAAACATGTTGCACACTATGTTTTAACCATGAAAAAACCATGCAAAAACCATTAAACCCCTTGAACATATTGTTTAACCATGTAAAAACCATGAAAACAATATGTAAAAACCATATAGACCCTTTCACACTTTTGTTAACCATATGAAAAAATGCACAAACCATGAAAAGCCTATCATCATTCCAAAATTATCCTATTTTCACCCAAACACATCCAAAACAAGACTCAACCATGTTTTACTCAAAATAATGAAAAATAATACCTATAAACAAGCCCTTGACATCTCTAAGAGATGGTTGTGACCTTACAATTTACCAACCTTATAATAGATCATCCTCGAGATGTACTCCTAAGTAGCACTAATATTCTAAGTCAAAATATTGGGACATTGTTCCCTACTATTTTTCTATTTTTCTGATTTTTCTCTTTCACACGCCCATGTTTCCAAAAATCATGAACAATCAACATATTATTTCCCCGAAACACTTTCTCTTTGATATCCAACACATGTATTAGATTCTCCTTGAAGGAAATGTCGATCTCATGATCAACTTCGACAACATACCCAATGTGTTTCTCAACTCACCATGCCCAAACAAAATAATAACACCATTAAAAATTAGCACTCATATTTAACACCAAAATCCATTTGGAAAGGATATAAATCCTCAACCTCTATGGGCCACCTAGACTTTTCTTGAAGAATTTAATCATGCAAATTATATGTTCCTCATTGGAATTCTGATTCCACACCATCCAACCAATGGTCTTTAACCATGAACCTATTAATGAAAAATAAGTTGACACATTTGGAGCCCTATTAATATCACTTATTCATTTAAATTAATCACAATAGACCATGCCTCTATCACGAGTTTATCCCAAGAACTTGGACCTAGATTTCTAACAATTCACTCGACAAAAAAACACATCATCTACTACTTGCTCCTAGCTCCCAAGTGTGGCACACATTGTATTCATTGACCTCCTATCCATAATGAGAACCTCTCCCATAAACTATCAATGGTTTATATCCCTCTATCAAGCTCCACATGTACTGCTTTGTAAGCACAACCTCTAAGAGGCCCCATATCTATACCAAACAGATTTAGGTAGCCAGAGATTTCTTATAGTACTTGAAACAATGCTGAAGTAGGGGACATGATCATCACTAATTAAAATTAACCTATGATTTATTAGATGAAAACCACAATGAATCATCCACCACTGATGTTACCTACCACTAAGAAAAACACCTTATCATGTTGAATGTATCAGGATTCCCAACACACCAACATCTCACCACACTGATCCAAAACTAGATGGTCCCTCACACAACCCATAATTGGGTTCTAAAACTAGGGAACTCTCACTACCAAAACTACCCACATCATAGTGAAAATAAACCACACAATATATTCTCATTTCACAACATTATCAGAGTTAATAAGAGGGATTTCTACAAAACCATATAAGTATTTTCCCCTTATTCCCACCACACTAGAAAAACCAAGGCACTATCACTACCCTTAACCATCCATCATCTAGTTCATTATTAAAAAAGGGTAAGCACATCCTCAATTCTAGTTTCTCATTTAAAAACCATTTATTCACACCACGCATAATTTTAAAATCATTCTCAATTCACATTAGGCATAATTTCAATTCAAATTTAGAATAAAGGAAATACATTTCATGTACCAAAACAAACCCAAAACCCATTTTCCTTACATGCCTAAAATGATACATGTCAGAAAATAACCCTGATTCCATAGAATAATGTATGCATAATCATCTATCATGTATTACTGGACTATGAGTAAAATCTCATAAAATCACTAAAACAATAATCACATCAAACAATATGTGTGTCACCTAATGTGAAATAATATTCAACTGAAAAAATCAAACAATAATAACATCAATCCCTCCCTAGGTACATGGGTTCTCCCCCATATATGAGTTATCTACTACAGTGCAAGAGATCATAACTAAGGCCCTTCTCTTCCAAGTCTTTTGTCTATGTTTCCAAAAAAATAATACAAAAGAAAAATAAAAGAAAAAATTTCTATGATGCCACTTTGTAATGTGCCAGCCCGAGTTCCACACACCTGTGCCCCGATCAAGTTTTCCACATTACCTCACACGTGCCACCCCATGTGCTAGAGACTAATCACTAGTGGTGAGGTTCTACTATCCATCATGGTGAGACTATACCCTCTTTTTTTCTTTATCAAAGTAATATAACCATGAAAATAATAAAAATAACCAAATGATATTACATAACCAAAATAATATCAACATCATAACATGAACCAGAACTAGAAAGACAATATGAAAACTAAACATTAGTTATACCATGATAAAGTATGTGTTATGTGTTGATATAAAAAAATAAATAAAGACACTTACAACTCCTCCAAGAGGGTCCTGACACCATGTTTGGTTCCCTCAACAAGCTCCATCCCAATCAACCCACTAAAAAAGGACCCATGCCCTTAGCAAGTCCTGCAATCATATAATCTATTCGAGTTCCATTTAGGACTCTAAATTAGGGAGTGAGTAGAACATAGTGGGACATCAACAATGGAGTCTAAAGAAAAACCTGTCAATTATAGTGTATGCATTTGTATAAAGAATAATGTGCAAGTAATAAGGTAAAAAATTTACATCTATTCATTTTCTCTTTATTTAACTGTATACGTCCCAGGTTCCCAAGGACACCAGAAATCAAACCATATATGTGGATATCATTACAACCATTCATCGTTACATAAATGAACTACTATGTTACCAATAATAATACTTGGATGAATGACCATTTTACCATTAACCAATTAATAATACATAATTGGGTGAACATATTACCATTCATAATACATGCCCAAATTTCCATGTTACCATTAATCATTTAACAATAAATAATTGAATGAGCATGTTATAATTCATAATATATGTCCAAAAGTCCTTGTTAACATTCACCATTTAACTATACATAATTGAATGAGTGTGTTACCATTCATGATAATTAGCAGATTGTCCATGTTACCAATCACCACTTAATAATACATAATTGAATGATGATGTTAACATTAATAAAACATAGATGACTGTCCATGTTACCATTCACTATTTAACAATACATAGTTAATCTAGCAATTAATTATCCACATCAATTCCATTACTAATTCAAAAATTAGATAAGTACAATAATTCCATTAGTTAATTCAACAATAAACTATTCACATCAACAACATTAATTAATTCAAAAATTAATTAATTACATAAAATTTTCTAGTTAATCTTATAATTAACTAATCATATCAGTAAAATTAATCATATAAAAAATTAATTAATCACACCAAATACATAAATTAATAAAACAGTTAATTAATCACTTCAATTATATTAACTAATTCAACAATTAACTAATCACACCAATTTAATTACTAATTATACAATTGGTTTATCACATAAATCCACTTAATTAATTCCCTAAATTAATTAAGCACCTCAAACCCATTAATTAATTCATCAATTAATTACTCAATATCCAAAAACTCAAAATCACATAATCTATTCAGTATTTTTTTTATTCAAATCAAAAATCCCAATATCTTATAATTAATTCAACACTTAATTATCTCAAATCATCTATCTCATTATCTCATAATTAATTAGACTATAAATTATTCAAATCAACAATATCAACTTTTTGTAAATAATTTAGCAATTAATTATCCACTTCAAAAATCACATTACCTCATAATTAATTCAAAAATTAATAATAAAATTCTATAAAACCAATACAAAAAATCAATATTAATTAATTCACAAATTAATTAATCGAATTAATTCAATAGCTCCATAAAAAAAAACCTCATTAATTAATTCACTAATTAATTAATCTTAATCATTGAATTAATTCAATAGAAGAATACTAATTAATTAATTCATCAATTAATAAATCTAAATCATTTAACTTCATTAGAACAACAATATCCATGAGTAAATTCACCAATTAATTAATCTATCACAGTTAATTTCATTAACACAATAATCCCCATTAATTAATTTACTATTCAATTAATATATCCCATCCCCTTAATATAATTCACCAATTAATTGTTCATATCAATTACATTAATTAATAACAAAATTAATTAATATAACTCAAACCATTCAATTAATTCACTAATTAAATTTTCACATCAATTCTCGTAATTAATTCGATAGTAAATTAACCATAATCACAATCAAAGAAATTATCATAATTAATTCTAAATTTAATTATTGCAACCTAATTAATTCAAAAACCCTTATTAATTCACCAATTAATTGTTCCATATCAATCAATTCAACATCCCCAATTAATTCCTCAATTAATTATTCTATCTCAATCAATTCATTAATCGTACAAATCTCCAATAATTAATTCTAAAATTAATTATCCACATTCAAAAAGTTCAATATAACAATAATTAATTCATCAATAAATTATTAAATATCGAAAATATTTATCTTGCCATATTTAATTCAATGATTAATTATCCCAAATCCAAATTTCTTAATCCCCACCATTCTAATTAATTAATTCTATAATTAATTAATCAAGTCCAAAAAATCCATAAATCTATAATTAATTCAATAAATAAATATCTTAAGTCATAAGTTCAAAAAACAACCATTTCCATTAATTAAATCTAAAATTAATTAATAAGTTCAGTAAGATCAATAACACTATAATTAATTCAATATTTAATTAATAAAAAAAATAAAAATCCAATACATCGAATATCGCATTTCCCTCAATTAATTTATTCACCAAATTAGTTAATTTAATCATGAACTTAGTTGAAAAAACATAATAGAAATTTTACAATTGCATACATGTAATAATAATTTAGACATTAGGTTTTGAATTATAGAACATCTACATCAAGATTAATAGAGAACACCTATCAATGGAAGAATCACCAATTTGAAGTAGAACAATCAAGAATGTGATGAAGAACATAGCCTGGAACTGAAATCTAAATAAATGGTTAAATGAAAAAAGATCTCTTAAATCGATATCTAAATCCAACCAACCTATATATAGATTCAAAAAATCTACATCAAGATAAAAAATACATAACTACCCCAAAAAATAATGGGAGGAGAAAAAAATTGAGATGAGAAATCAATAAGGAATAAACCATATACTCGGAGAGAAGTAGATCTAAGAATTGATCTTTTAATCACCAATAACAGAGATCAGGAGCCTTAAGAAAACCCTCTACGAGCCTCAATATATAAGTGAATTTTCTTTGGGTCAATCTGTGGTCAATTTGGTGATAATATAAGGGTCTCATGAATTTTTAAACTAGAATTCATACCTTTAGTTTTTGTGTGCACGGAATTCTTGGCCAAGTCTCACAGTTTGTAGTAACCATTGGCCTTAACCTTTCAACGTTTTTCACTTAGGCTACACAATTAGTTTAACTATGAAAAAACAATGGGACCAGGCTTCCCAATTTGTTTAACCATGCACAAACCAAGTGAAAACCATTCAATAGGTTGCACACTTTTTTTAATCATGTGAAAACCATGAGAAAACCATGTAACCCTTTCAAAACTTTGTTTAACCATGAGAAAACCGTGTGAAAACCATACAAAAACCATGAAACGCCTTTCACACTTTGATTATGAAAGTGAAAAACATATGAAAACCATGCACAACCCATGAAAATCCGTCCCTCCTAAAATTATCCAATTTTCACCCAAATACACCTAAATCAAGACTCAAAAAAGTTATTCTCAAATCAAGGAAAAGAGTACCTATATACAATCCCCTGACATCTCTAAAAAAGGTCAGGATCTTACAAGTTATGGGGATCCCGATGGTTCCCCAAGATTGATCTATGATTAGGCTATCACCAATTGTGGGTTAGAGAGGATTACATCCAAAACATGACATTTTGGAGTATGTATAGGCTATATATGAAATTTGTGACTTCATTTTATATAAAAAATGCTCCGACAGTGTTTATAGATCTCATTAGAAATATCTTCCACCCATAGCATGACTCATTCTTTATAGTGTTCATTTATAATATACTCATATACTCCCCAACCCCAAAGCAGCATTCATATAACCTCAAGAGAGTTCTTACTACACTTCAATCACATTAGATTTAGAGAAATCAGTTGAAGTTTCACTTTTGGATTCTTGAGGTAATGATATTGGGTCATATGGTTTCTGAATCAATAATATTAGTGGACACATAGAAGGTTTTTAAAGGGATTCCTTGGAAACATCCATAGAACATGTTCTAGATTAGGATATTTCTAGATTTATCATGATACTATTGTAATTTTATCCATGCCTTCTACCATTTATGAGCCCCATGACTTTGTTGATGTATAAAGATGCGATGTTTCATTTTCCAAACCGATGTGTTGGGTATTTTCATGAACTGAATAAGAGGTTGACTGTAGATTGAGTTTTAATTCTTTATTATCCAGATATTGGATATTCAATATAATACAATGCATTAAGAGCTAGTTTGGGGGAATTTTGATGCTTAAGGACCAGGTAGTAGCTTGCAGGTAACATCAGTAATGACCGCATGAGAAAAACTAACCTACCCATGACTTAGAGTTGTAATATTTTTCCATTATTTGAAGTGTAAGTGAAATAATATATTCTTCAATATGTTTTTCCAATATATACCACAAGAGTCTCTACTATATCTTCACATAGTGAGACCTCAATTTGAGGCATAATCACAAGGTAAAGTACCTAAAAAAGTTTACATTACTATAAACTATGAACTATGAAAATGTAACATCATTTCATATGCTCTTAGCCATTTTACATAGGTGGATTATGAAATTAGTGAATGATTATTGTATGAGTAATGATTCCAATGGAGTTTGATAGATGATTGGGGAACAGATTCTTTTGAGTAATAGGGATTGACGTATTGTTCCCAATTAAAGATCATATCCTATTTTGTAGACTAGGTGGTGGGTGGTTATGAATTTGACCCAGAGTCTTCTATGATGTGGGAACAACTAGCAGGTGCTGACTAAATTACTATGTGTTCTTTGGACAGTGATGATACAATCCTACTAAATGTGATAGTTATATTCTTAGATTTTATTAGAGGGGATCTGATGATATACTTTTATACCACAAAATGTGTGATGTATCTGGGGAGGACAAAAATGAAACCTGGCATTAGGTACCATTTTTTCCACCATATTCCTCTTGAGGCTGTAAATGAGAATATTTGATAAAACTAAAGACCTCAGTTGACTCAACATACCATTTTGAGAAGTCTAAGGATGTAACAACCCAAACATTCATTAATGAAAATTCCTCTTGATCTAATTAAATGTTTTATTATGGTGAAATAAAATGTGAACTTCATTATTTTTATGTTTTTGGATTTTAAAATACCATTATGAATTGTGACCATTTCTAATATATCCATTGAACAGTGATCACATGATTAGTATAAATATAGGGCTTTAATAAATCCAATTTACTCATCCAATGGAAGTAATGGACTCAACCCCTATACTTTCCCCATACGAAGCCCATTTGTTAGAACTTAGAAAGGAGGTGGCATCATTGTGCTTCACTCTTTACCAAACCCATGCCGAGCTTGAACACATTAAGCTTGAGCGGAACCGACTACGAGATAAGTGGATGTTAATATAGATTACCACCCGAGCGATGTTATTCGAGCCACCCCAAGAGTCTATCACCATCGCACACCTTAACCTTCAGTCTTATGCAGGTGTTATAAGGGGTTATGTAAATAGACCCTAGTACTACAGTTATGTATATTATTCTTTTATAAAGAATATACATTCCTTTTATTATTTTTACTTTGAAAATAGTTTTTAGAGCACAAATAGTATTTTTAGTCAATATTCAACTAATAAATCTATTTTGATGAATTAATGGATTTTTGAATTAAATACTATTTTAATAAAATACAATTATTATTACTATTAAATTAATTTTTATTATATATAAATTATCATATAATTTTAGGAATGCAATTGTAATTTTTATTAAGGTTCGAAAGATGTTTTTTGTCAAAACCCATGAATATTCGATAAGTATCAGTTTTTATTCTAAAAGTAAATATTCACATATTTATAAAATAATTTAATTAAAATTAATACTATTTTTGGAATCAGGGCATTGAAATTATCCGATGGTGAATTTTTCATAATTTTTTGAGATAGTTTATTTTTTGGGTAAAAATTAAATAGCTTTTAAATATGTAATGTGTTTTTTGACATCATAATGACCAAATAGTGGTGTAATGAAATACTATAAACATCATGTTTGTCCAATAATGGTTTTAGTCTTAAAATAATGTGATTTTATATTTTTTTGATTTATTTTACAGAGCTTTAGTCGACCCTTCAAGGCATATAAAACATTTTGCCTTTTTAAAATGTTTTCCTTGAGAGTGTGACTCAACTCCACATAAGAAACCCTATTATTTTAAGACGTTCATCCAGTGGAATTATAAAATATTTTATTCTAATCCCCTTTGGAAAAAACCATGGGAAAACCCATGAGTTGGTTTGTGGTTTGGATTAGTTTAATGTGAGGTGTCCCAAACCTAAATAATAAAGAATTCCCTCTCCTTTCCTATATAAACCCACCCATGCTCCCACTTCATCTTCACTCAAAGACTTTTGAGTTCAACCAACCCCTGAAATCCTCTATCTATAATCCTATGAAGGTTCCCCAAGCTCCCAAGAATCCTCTCTCAAGCCTCTCTTAAGCCTTTGGGACCACACATCCATGTAAGGGATTTCTTTCGTTCTCATTTTTATTCCAATTTTCATTAAGTTGTTATGCCCTTTTTTCAATTAAAAATGTTGGGGTATGATTTAAAACCTCCATAATACTTCCGTCTTTATGTTTGGATGATGGGAGACTCCTTTCTCTCTCACTAATGCCTCCCATGTTCACCCATTACCATGTCAAAATTCTGTGAGGGATTTCTCTCTCCGCTTTAACATCGAAGTAATTCCCTTGTATTATGCGTCTAAATTCCATTTCATTTGTTGGGACATGTATCTATATGACCCCCTTACTGTTTATTTCATGTACATATGATGAGACACCCATTTATATCTCATTAAACATTTTCATGAATCCTTATATCACGCCGTTATGCTGCCAAAATTGCACCGTGTTTTCCAAGCCAAGAACATTGTGTAGTGAATACCATACCCATGTCTCTGTCAAGGGTATTAAACTTTATGCACATATACATATTGGAGGGTAATTTCATGTATTTCTTACACATTATATAATCATGTAATAACTTATGATATTGATTTATTCCATGCTATATGATCCATGTGGCACACTTATGCATGAAATGAAATGTTTAAGAAGGGTGTACCCTGATAGCGCTCCAATGCATTGGGTAAAATATTATATCATGATACATCATGTGCAATGAGTGTTGAATCATTCTAATTGAAGTGAAATTAGGGTTTACTCATGATTTATGTTCAATGAGGGTTTACTCATATTTCATGTACAATGAGCCATCATTCATGTTAATTCCATGTTAAGTGTTGTTGGCACATTTCCATGTTATGATTATCATGCTTTATCATGCGTTTATGTTTATGTTTCCATTATGCTCCATTTATAAGCCTATTGTATAACATGTATTGTATTCCTCATGTTATTTCATGTTTATTCCCTTACTGATCTTTATAGATCACCCTTTTCTTATGCATTTCCTCAGGTTATCCCATGCAATGCTAAGTACGATGGAATGTAGTGGTCATGTAAAGGAAGTTTTCAATAAAGATGTTGTGTGTTTTATGTTCTGAGATTTCATGTAATGTCCCTAAGCCCCAAAGACACTATACCTATCGATCATCTATGTTGTATCAAGTGAAAATTTTATGTAATAAATCAAGTTTAAGTGTGTAAAAAAAGTTGGGTTGTTATAGTTGGTATCAGAGGACAAGTTTTTTTATTTTCAGGAATTGGATTAGAAAACCCTAGTGAAGACTTATAGACAAGAATAAGTATGATAAAAACGTCCCTAAGTATTTGGGAGTATTGAGTAAGTGGTTTATCAATAAAATACATCCCTGTCTAAATACGAGCAGGTAGAGGCAGTTATGAAACATATGTATTCGAGGGGTAAATCCCGAAAACAATATTTTGATCTAGACTCAAACGGGAACTGGTGCACGACAATGGGCCTTGATACACTATTGGTTACGATACTCCTAGGGGATATGCTTTGCTAAATTCAAAAGCATAGTATGAACCCTAATTAAGGGAATGAAAAAAATTACCCTAAGAATATATGTAAGAAAGTATACCAGGAATATTATAGATTGAATCCTATGGATTCATAAGTTAATGAAATAAATGTTATTTATAAGTCATCAGTTTTGTCCTTGGATTACCCTTTATGTGTTACCCCTAACTTTTCTTTTATTCAAGCCAATGGATGATAATAGGAGGGCTCAGACTAAAAATAAATGTGAAGATCAATGTGATGATTGTTCCAATGGGATGCCCAATCCAATGGGAGTGGGAATCAAAAACATTGTTATGCTTCTCTCTCAATTGACACATGTTTTGAATAGAAACATGGGTCAAGAGAAATTTCACACCCCAAGAAAAAACAAGTCGCTATCGAGAGCATCATGAGATAAAGGCCTCCTACTTTTAATTGATCATTTAATCCCTCAATCACCGAACAATGGATCAACTCCATTGAAAAGATATTCTTCATCCTTTAATGTTCTGAACAAGAGAAGGTTCTCCTAGATGCTTATCGTATGGAGGGTGAAGTTGATCAATGGTAGATGTTGATAAAAAATATGAAGCCTGAGCAAGATATCGAGGCATTGGAATGGATGGATTTCTGGAAGATGTTTTTCGATAAATATATTCCTCTCACCATCTGAAATAGGATGGAAAGGGACTTCCTTTACCTTAAGAAGAAGACGGTGAATCTATCAGAGCATATGAAGAAAGCTTCACAAGGCTTTCACGATACGCCTCTGGATTTGTTGTTTCCCCTGAATTCAACGTTGAAAAATTCTTTGGTGGGATGAAACCTAGCCTAAGTAAAGCGCTAGTGATCCATGACTTTGACAACTATGAGAAATTTTTTTGATTTGCCCTCAAGGTAAAAATGGAGATCAGAGAATCTCAGGGGTATCCTGGGGATAATAAGCGTAAGGTGGAAATCAGTGCTAGCAGTCCGATGGAAAAATCCAACGATGCTAAAAAGATCCATCATCCCACTCTCCAAAGGTCCAGAAAGAAGAACCCTAGAAATTTCCTGAAGGGGATGAGGAAATGCTTTAGTTGTGGAAGAGAAGGTAACCAGGCAATTTACTATAGGTAAGAAAAACCCACAACTATGATAGAGGAAAGTAATGCTTTGTTCGAACCTCAACGTGTTGTTCATTGCTATGATTTTAAAGAACCATGGCATTTGAAAATTAGTGCCCCAATCCACGGGTTTTCGGAGGCAACCCACAACCTCCAATGCAGTAAGGGAGAGATTTTTCCATCACTAATGTTGAATTGAACCCTGATAACGAAGTGTTGACATGTACACTAGTCATTCATTCATGAATAGTGAACTCACTTTTTGATACAAGTTCTATGCATTCTTTTATATCCCAAAAGTTTAGTATAATAATCCCCACACCACCATAAATCATGGAAGTAAAAATGTCGGTGATTATGGAAAATGGGGCAATCATTTCATCCCATAAATATAACTCCTCCCCTGTAATATTTCGTGGATTGAATTTCTAGGAAAATATAATAATACGCCCTATGGTGGAATTTTATGCAATTATAGGCATGTATTATCTTTCCTTATATATATAGATCCAACATAAATTTCCGTGAGAGGGAAATGACTCTCCATGTGGAGAATCGATCCCTGATTCTATACAAGTGCAAGGAGGAAGAGGAATATTGTTTAGCTCCATCATATCAAGAGTGGATATTACTTCCCTATGAGCATTTGTATCTGGATTAGATGAGTGAGTCTAAGGAGGCAACCATCCTTGAAGACATGTCTATTGTGAGGGAATTCACTGAAGTGTTTCCCGTGGAATTTTCTGGTCTTTCTCTTAGAAGAGATGTTGAATTTTCAATTGATCCTATACTTGGGGTGTTTCCAATAACCAAGACACCATATAGAATGGTTGTTGTTGAGCTTGAGGAGCTGATGAAACTACTATAGGAGAATTTGGATAAAGTGTTTATACGCCCAAGAGCTTCACCATGGGGTACATCGGTCATCTTCATCAAGAAGTTGGATGGGTCAATGCGCCTTGGCATCAATTATCATGATCTTAAAAAAATCATGATAAAGAACAAGTATCCTCTCCCAAAAATTGATGACTTGTTCAATCATCAACACATAGCATAATACTTCTACAAGTTAGATTTGCAGTCAAGATATTATCAAGTATGGGTGAACAAGGAATATATCCCCAAGACTAATTTTTATACAAGATACATGTCCCGACCCCAACCCCAGAAGTCAGAAATCGGTGCCTGAAAAATGGTGTGCAATAAGAAAAAAGGCTTAAAAAGAAAAATTGCACATCTTGTCCCAAATCAGAGGATCATATCAGATTAGGTACTTGGAAAATCAGATGCTGTTGAAGTACTTCTTCTAAAAACATAACAGGGCTAAGCTTCAACTTGGTGCCGTCAAAAAGAGTACAACTACTAAAAACTTGTAAAACATAAATTAAAACGTAGGATTATCATAAAAATGCCCATTAAGGGGTTTTAAAACATTTGAAGGAAATTCATCATTTAAAAAAAACAACCACCTTGAAAACAAATATAAAACATTTTCTGAAGAGGAAGATATTAAATTTTTAGGCATACCATCAATCTTTTATAAGGTTACTTGCAGACATTTTTTCAAAAGACAATTTTAATAAAAGATAGTTATGATTTCTACAAAAACATGAATCAGAGTGCACATGTGTATGTTAGAAATGTGATGTGCATTATTCATAACTTAGTCAAGAAAACTCTGAAAGAATTGTTAAGAGTATAATCATTCATTTCAAGATTCATTAGAGCATAAAAAGAGATTCATATGAATTTAACATTAGATACTTTTATCTTGTATAACTTTCCATTTGCACACTTGGTAATGCCTTATAATCATAAAATATTCTTAATTAATGATCCACAATTCCCTAGTTGATTATTTACTATTCCATAGTGAGGAAATGTATAATTATGGACTTTATCAAGGCCTTGCGCCAAGACCGTACGGGTAAAAATCCTACATAATTGTGGTTAACTACCACACATAGTTGTGAACAAATCTAGCATCATGTTCACACATCATTTCACTTAACTCATGAGACTTCATCACTTAACCCAATGCATTGTAACGGTGTAAAATTCTAGGTGCACCCATCACATCATTTTAAGTCCAATACATTCCTCGTATGTCTTAGAATGATCTCATCTTCATAGTGTCTATGTTACATTGAAAAAAATACATTCTTAGTCCATAATCCCTATTTTTCCATACATCTTCATTTTGGAATGGATCATGTAAAAATAACTAGACTTGTTGTCTTTATAACAAACAGTGATGTGTATGAACTAAAAAAATATACTCTTGAATATGTAATAGGAACTAGTACACATAATATATTGGGTTGTCACATGAAATAACAACTCTTTCATTTAAACCCTTATGAATGTGGCCTTCCCTAAATAATGTTGATATGTTTTTACTTTGAGATACTCAAGTATTCCATGAAATGTTAATTGTTATATAAAATATTAAAACATAAACTTAAAGGACAAAAATTATTTCCTGTAAGATGATCGGAAAACAAAGTATGGATTATTGTTTGTGAAGTGTTCATACATAAAAGAAATATTTAAACATGTGAGCCCATGCATGAATGTATATGTAAGAACCTGATTTTTCGTACGAGGTATGGATCCTTTTATTTTCATTTTAACTATTCTATTGAGGCCTAATGTGGATGCATAACATGATCGAGGGAGTTACAGAGGTGTATGGGGCTTGTTCTGAGCCCATAATGAAGTTTTAGGCTGGAAATGGCCTGGAACACAGTTTATGCATGGCCTGCGCACGACCTGGGTAAATCGTGCGCCTTGGTGCAGGCCTGCCAGAGGTAGGTGCACGACCTGTGCACGGTTTGAGGAAACCATGCGGGGTGGTCGTGTGGTTGACCATTGCCTTCTAGGAAGGTCCGCACGGTCTCCGTATGGTTTTTTAGGTCATGTAGGTAAACCGTGCGACCTGCTGTGTTTTGAAAATTTAATTAATTTTTAATTAAATTAATTAAATGTTATAAAACCTAATCTAAACCCATACCTCTTCAACCGCACAGCAGGGGGAATCTCTCAAGGAGGCTTTAGAAGATTTTGAGCCTTATTATCCTTCTGATCTTCGTTTCAGCTGCCATTCATCTCATTGGATCCGCAACGGTAAGTCCTCAATTCCTTTTTAATCCTTCTCAGTTCTTCTGGTTATGAAAAACGCAGATTGAATTAAGGATCATATGGCCTAATTTCTCATTCTTCATCTATTCTTAAGTTTTATTCCAAACTAGGAAAAATCAGAGGCTGATACTAGATGATCTATCTATTACGATCCTAGGGTAGATGGTCTCATGCTTTTTGCTGATTGTCAAGCTGTTTATATTTGCCGGAGTGCCGCACACCCACTTTTGGGGTGTCGCTTGAACCTAGAATTTAACCCTGTTATTACCTATCATGTTGTAGGTAATTTGAATAGGATGGTATGTGCTTGATTTAGGTTGTACACCTTGGGAAGGAACCACCTCTTGGGTGTGTTGCCTTGAATGACTCTTTTATGGATTTTTTTACCCAGCATGCCTTTGAGGCATGTTTTTCCTTTCCCTTGGGGGTTGTTAAAAATTGAAATTGAATATGAATCGAATTGTAATAAAATGAAATTTTAATTGAAATGGTTTCAGGTATGGGATGGAGTTTTTCCCCTTGAACCTTGTATGAAAATTCTTTAATTACTAGCCCACCTGAGTTAAATGATTTGAACTATTTTAAATGTGAAACCAAGTCATGGGTGAACCATGGAACCAATGTGAGTTGCCATGGATGGACTCATACGATACTTGTTACTGAAGTGCTGAGTGAATCCTGGATCCCATGTGAGATGACATGGATGGACTCAATAGGGAATGATATGTCATGGGCGATACCTGGATCCTATTTATAGGATCTTAGGGACGGGCTCAGATGACGGACTATACCACACCTAGAGTGAGGCTAGGTACCTAGGAGGTTCCCCAGAATGGGCTTGTAGGGTGTTGGTGTATTTTCTCCCTGAACGATGCCTTGTTTCCGAATTGAGTATTCCAGGAACGGGTTCAAGTAATGGTTTAACACATGAATGAAGTGATTAATGAATGGAATGGATACTTGAAGTGATGCCAAGCCAAAGAACAAGCTTGGGTCGGTCTTGCTAGTTTCCCTTGTTTAATACTTTCCATATTACACTGCCTATTTATATATTCACTGACAGATTAGCACGGATCTTTGGTGGTTAACTACTAGGATTTTGTCTCACACCCTATTTGGTTCATGTTTTGGACCCAAGCAGATTATATGATTTCAGGTTTAGATAAGGGGAAAGGCCTTTGTACTAGTACTTGACTTACTGCTTGGAGTAGGAGTGCACGGGACCTAGATGAGGCTTGCGATGCGACTGGGGATACATTTTGGTTTCTTTGGGGTGTTTTGGATACTTTATTGTATTTTATTGACTTGCACCATCCTATGTAAACATGTATTATATCTTCTTATTTTTTATCTATTTCTGTTGTCTATGTGTTGTCAACTGGTTACCTTCTTCCCCTATTATATGTTTGTAATTCCACTGTGATACTTTAGTAATGATGGAATAGTCTCCCCACGGACTCACCTAGTCCCTCACTACTAGTCAGCAGCCTCTGGCATTTGGGGAGATGCGCTTGAGGCCATGTGGTGACCGGTCAGGCTACCGGGTTGAGTGGTAAGTCGGGTCGGGATGTTACAGTATATTTTATGCTTGAACATGAAAACCATCATACCATTTACTTGATAAATCAAGTTAGAAATACATATATGTATTCATGTGGATTAGATAATTATGGAAAAATGTTTATATATCAATAAAGTGTTTATTTGGAATCTGTATAATCCAAAACAAGATTTAATAAATTCTTGTAACTGTTGCATTCTTCATAACTGTGATTCAATTCAATAAAGATAGGTTTTGTGAAGTATCAATTGTAATATATTTATATAAAAATAAATACATGAATTTTAAATAAGGGCATAATTAAAAATAAAACATGAGTAACTAGACCCCTTTCATGTGTTTTATGCTTTGAAAACATCACTTAAAAATGAAAGATCACCCTTCAAAGATCATAACCTGAAATGGTTTGTTTTATACATATATATATATATATATATATATGAATATACATACATTTGGTTTGAAATTCTAAAATGGGTTAAGATGGAATTATGTCCATATACATATATCCGTGAGGAAAATAAATTAGATAAGAAGGGTTCACATATAATAATTGAAGCATGAAACCTATTACATGTGTTGTGTACTCAAAACATATTAAGAAAACCCAACGCGAGTTATGTTTTAAAAGTGATATGAAACTATATATATATATATCTATATATATATGGAACCATATATACATAAGGATAAAAGAGTTTTACAAAAAAGATGAAAACATAATCGGTTGATCCCTTAACTGACTTAGGGTGTGCAAGAAGGATGGGCAGGAAATGTTTGCACATCGAGATGAGGAAAACCAGTAATTTAAGGTGCAAAAATACTAGGTTTATATTGGTTGTATACATATATTTCATATATATAACGTATCATAAATACAATATAAACAACAACTTAAAACCTGATTGAGTTAAAACAACCCATTATTTTTCTTAAAGTGATATCTAAAAAAACGGTGATTATAATACATACAAATATATAAAGCTTTTGGAAAATTAAAACTGAAACAAAATAAATTAAACTGAAATAAAATAAAATAAAAAATAAATGGGATCGAGGAGGATTTTATGGGTAATAGTCAAGGCTGTGAGGTCATAAAATTATGGGGAATACATGAGGGAGAAGAAAATAAAGAATAGGAATAAAGAATAAACAGTGGGTGGCCACTGGTTTGAGCGCGATGGGGAGGACGACATGGAAGAGAAAACTGGGGAAAAAATGGTCGGTTCAGATCGCTTGAGTCTTGATCAGGTGGCTGGGAGGAGTCTGTGGTTTAAAAAAAATGAATGGTCATGAATGGTTCTTGAATAAGATTGGACCGATGAGGCAAGGTGTAAGATTTAAAACTGAGTGAACAACTATGATTAGATCTCATGTAGATCGAACAGCTGATAGAAAACACTATAGCACTCCGTAGTCACTGAGGGTTATAAGCGATATCGGGATCAATGACCTTGATCGCGCACGATGTGATCCAATGGCCTAGACCGCGTTTCTCCCAAAAATATACTTCCCACATCGAATCAGGGAGACACGCGAGTCTTCCTTATAAGATTAAGGCTCCGATACTCATTTCAGAAATCACCGCACACATGGAAGGGGGCCTTATACACGGGATGTCGCTCCCCCACTACCCTCGGCCTACCTATGCTCTATCGCAGCCTCATGCCCGCAGTGGCGTGCTCAAATGCTCCAGATCTCCTGTGAACCCTTCGGGGTAACCATGCCCATGCTTGAATGGCCTTGGCTTGGGCTGAGGGCTAGGGTTAGCCACCTAGTGTGTACCGCCTCCCTCAGATCAACTTTAAAGGGCTGGCCAGTGTTAATATTTTTAATTAACCTTATTTTCAAAATATCCATCTAAAAAGAGACAAAATATCCTTACTTTCAAAAATTTGATTTATTTGTAACTTTGGAAGTTTAAAAAAAGCACAAATAAAACTATATAACTTTTTATTAATGAAATATTTCATAAAACAATGTTTTTAAATTAAAAACGTATATTTTTCGTTGAATTAATGTGAACTTATGTACCAAAACATTACGGTTTCAAAATTAATGTTTCCTAATATGAGATCAATTAAATATGTTAAATGATAAGATTTTAAAGGAATCAATTAATTAAAATATTTAATGGTGATTTTATACATAGAAAAATCATGACATATTAAGTTCAAAATAAATATTTATAATTTTCATACATGAGATCAATTTACAAAACTAGAATGTCTAAATATTTGGAAAAATTATGTTTTGAAATCATAAAATATAAATAAGAGTTAATGAATTTAATGTATATTTTAAATAATTAAAAATTTCCAATATTCATAGTCAATTAAAATACAATACCCGATGGCTATAATTATAGCCGTTGTAAACTCAAATTTTACCTAAATAGCAATAGTTGAATTTTAGGTCTTATAAAAACGTGATTAGGGTATTCCAACTTCAAACTCCGAGACACTTAAGATGGTGCTCTTGATACCTCTAACGCTTAGTACGATTGTTGTGGTTCTGGTTTCAATATTATTAGTCATGGCAGATTCAAAGGAAATATACTACTTTCTTGACATGTTTTTGGTTATGTGGGGTCTACTGGTGATCGTGATTGGCCTACTTGTATGAAATTTTGGTTAGTTATGGTCCCTAGGCCTTGTTTCTGTATATCAGTTTCCAGTGTTTTGAATGAATAAAAAGTATTGTGTTAATTTTGAGGGCATTTATTATATAAAAAATCAAATTATGCGAATAAATAATAATAATTAAAACTATTATTACTAAATAAATTATGTTCGGGGTATCACATTAGCCCCTCCTTCAAAGAATTTCCCCCTCGCAATTCTATTACACCTACAAGAAACTACCCAAAAAACTAGAGAGACTTTATGCTCGAGGACCCCTCCTCAAGGTCCACTATTGCAGATAATACACTGATGTTTCTAGGAGGATCCCCAGGTTAGTTCCCAGTTCCTCGATCTCCTTGGCCCATATACACCATGAGCAGTTAGGGTCAAACCTATGCATAAATCATTCGGTCTTCCAAAAGTGGCATGAGATGTGTGGAAGCTAGAGATTTGGGAGTGTACTACCTCTCTATAAATCTCCCAGACCACCTCTCATTTGAACACTTCAAATTCATAAAGCATCCCATACATACTAAAACTGAGGACCTAGAACAGATAGGGCGCTTGGGTGTTGCCCTCCAAGGTAGATTCATGAAACTTCTCCAGGGCTAAGTAGTTCTCATACAAGGTAAAGTAAATGAAGATACCTTCATGGTACTCCCCTCTCCGCTTTTACTCTGCTAGTTGTGCAATTGCTATGAGGCGATAAACATGACAGTTTCCTTGGTAGGCCTGAAGAATGTTTGGGCTAAGGGACACTTTATAAAGACGTTTTCAAGACAAGATAAGGTTGGAAAAAGTGTAGTATTATTCTGAACATGTCTTGGTGATTATGGATTCTAGAAATTCAGTAGGATGTGATAAAAAGTTGATTGATGAACTCAAGTTTTCCATCTGAAAAACAAGGGACATATTTTACTTAGTAAAGCATAACTAGATTACAATAGTGACATTAATTTTATTAAAATATAATAAGATACCAACACATAAAACATAACACGATTCATTTAGAAATTTTCATAAATTGGAGGTGTTACATAATAATTGTGACATCTTTCCACATGTACTACAGGTGTTAGTGATTTCCTGGGTTCTTAGTTAAACAAATCCCCAAGGCAGTTCCAAACGTTTCGATCTCTTGGGTCCAGTTGCAACACGAGCAACTAGGATCAAACCCATGTGGACATCTATAGTTTAGGGTGAGGAAGGCATGATGTTTTATGAAGTTGGGAAACATTGGCATGAATTATAAGTCGATAATGTAAATGATTAGGCTCATCATTGAGAGCTTTATAGTCCATAACTTGACCACATAGACCGTAGGTGAAAATTTGACAAAGGTATGATGCTCAGAGGTCACCCCCTTGTACAACCTCTTTGATGTCCTCTTGAGATGAAGCATTATTAGCTAGGGTAAAACAATTAAACCAACTCTATAGGTATTTCCCTTTATATGCATAGAACAGAAATTAAGAATGCATCATAAATATATAGTCGAGGCTTGCTCCTCAATGAATTTGGAGAACACGAGGAGAATTGGATACACGACAGAGGGTTTTTCATGACAGACGGATATTTTCAAATGTCTCATAGTTTTCCGCACATGAATTTCCCACTATAGTCTCTAATACTTCTATTAGAATAGACACAAGTTGTGATTCATCAGCCATCTGAAATATTGAGAATTATTTTTCTTAGTATGATGAAATTAAATAATTTATTATTGCTCTAATTTTCCAGAGTTTTCCTAAACTGATCCTTTAACACCAACTGTCACGACCCCGACCCAAGAAGTCTGAAATCGGTGCCTGAAACATGGTGTGCAATAAAAACAGGATTAAAAATAAAATTTCACATCTTGTACCAATACAAAGGATCGTCTCAGTTTAGGTTCTTGGAAAATCAGATGCTGCTGAAGTACTTAATCTGAAAACATAACAGGGCTAAGCTTCAACTTGGTGTCATCACAAAGAGTACAACTACTAAAAACATGTAAAACATAAATTAAAACATAGGGTGAGCCTAAAAATTCCCAGTAATGGGTTTTAAAACATTTTAAAGACATTCCTCATTTAAAAAAACAACCACCTTGAAAAAAATATAAAACATTTTCTCAAGAGGAAGATATTACATTTCGAGGCACACCATCAATATTTTCTGAGGATACTTGAAGACATTTTTCCAAAAGACCATTTTCATAAAAGATAGTTGTGATTTCTACAAAAACATAAATCAGAGTGCGCATGTGTATGTAAGAAATGAGATGTGCATAATTCATAACTTAGTCAATCCAACTATGAAATCATTGTTAAGTGTATAAGCATTCATATCATGATTCATTAGAGCATAAAAATAGATTCATATAACTTTAACATTAGATACTTTCCCCTTATATAACTTTCCATTTGCACACTAGGTTATGACTTATGCTCATAATATATTCTTAATTAAGGATCCATAATTCCTTGGTTGATAATTTACTATTCCATAGTGAGGAAATGTATAATGCTGGACTTTGTCAAGGCCTTGTGCTAAGACCGTATAGAAAAAACCCAACATAATTTTGGTTAACTACCACACATGTTTGTGAACAAAGATAACATCATGTTCATGGATCATTTCACTTAACTCATGAGACTTCATCACTTTACCCAATGCATTGGAGTGCTATATAATATCAGGCACACCCGTCACATCATTTTAAGTCCAATACATTCCTCATATGTCATAGCATGGTCTCATCTTCATAGTGTTCATGTTACATAGAAAACTTACATTCTTTTTCAATAATGCATTTTTTTCATACATTTTCATAATGGAATGTATCATGTAAAAAGAACTACACTTTTTTTTCTTCATAATAAACAGTGACCTGTATGAACTAATAAAACATACTCTTGTATATGTCATTGGAACTAGTACGCTTAAAATAATGGGTTGTCACATGAAATAACAACTCTTTCATTTTAACCCTTAAGAACGTGGCCTTTCCAAAACCATTTTGATATGTTTTGACATTGAGATACTCATTTATTCCATGAAATGTTAATTGTTAAATAAAATATTAAAACATAAACTTAAAGGACCAAAATCATTTCTTGTAAGATGATTGGAATACAAAGTGAGGATTATGTTCTGTGAAGTGTTCATGTATAAAAGAAATATTTAAACATGTTAGCTCATGCATGAATGTATATTTTATGCCTGAACATGAAAACCATCATACCATTTACATGATAAATCAATTTCAAAATACATATATGTATTCATGTGGATTTGATAATTATTGAAAAATGTTTATATACACATAAAGTGTGTATTTGGAATCTGGATAATCCAAACCAAGATTTAATAAATTATTTCAACAGTTGTGTTCTTCATAACCATTATTTAATTCAATAAGGATAGGTTTTGTGAAATATCAGTTGTAATATATTAATATAAACATACATATATGAATTTTAAATATGGGTATACTTAAAAAAGAAAACATGAGGAAACAGGCCCCTTGCTTGTGTTTTATGTTTTGAAAACAACATTTAAAAATGAAAGATCACCCTTCAAAGATCATAACCCGAAATGTTTTGTTTTATAAATATATATATTAATATACATATTTTTTTTTCAAATTATAAAATTGGTTATGATGAAATTATATACATATACATATATCCGTGAGGAATAGAAATTTGGTAAGATGGGTTTGCATATAAAAATTGAAGCATGAAACCTCTTGCATGTGTTGTGTACTCAAAACATATTTATAAAACCCAAAAAGAGTTATGTTTTAAAAGTGATATGAATACACACACACACACACACACACATATGGACCCATATTTACATAAGGATAAAAGAGTTTTACTAAAAAGCTGAAAACATAACAGGTTGATCCCTTACCTGACTTTGGGTGTACAAGAAGGATGGGTAGGAAATGTTTTCACGTCGAGAGGAGGAAAACCAATAATTTCAGGTGAAAAAATATTGGGTTTATATAGGTTATGTACATATATTTCATATATATAATGTATCAAAAATAAAATATATTCAACGACTTAAAACATGACCGAGATAAAACAACCCAACATGTTTCTTAAAGAGAGAGCTAAAAAACCAAAGGTGATTATAATATATACACATATATAAATATTGTGGAAAAATAAAACCAAAAGAAAAGAAATTAAATAGAAAAAAAATAAAATAAAAAATAAAGGGGATCAGGGAGGATCTTATGGGTAGTATTCAAGGCCGTGAGGTCATAAAATAGTGGGTAATACACGAGGAAGAAGAAAATAAAGAAGAGGAAGAAAGAATAACCAGTGGGTGGCCACTGGTTTGAGTGTGATGGGGAAGACGATGTGGAAGAGAAAACTGGGGAAAAAATGGACGGTACGTATCACTTGAGTCTTGATCAGGCGATTGGGAGGAGTTCGTGGTTTTAAATAAAAAAAAGAAAGGTCCAGATTGGATCATTAAAAAGATTAGACAGATGAGGCAAGGCGTGGGATTCAAAACTGAGTCAACGGCTGTGATTAGATCACATGTAGATTGAACGACCAATAGAATACACTGTATTACTCCATGGTCTCTGAGGGTTGGAAGCGAGATAGGGATCAATGACCTAGATTGCGCGCGACGTGATCCAATGGCCCAGATCGCGTTTCGCCCAAAAAACCACTTCCCACATCAAATCGGGGAGATGCGCGGGGCTTTCTTATAAGCCTGAGGCTCTGATACTCATTTTAGAAATAACATCCCACACGGAAGGGGCCCTTACACACAGGCTCCCGTTCCCCCATAGGCCCCGGCCTACCTATGCTCTTTCATAGCCTCATGCTTGCGGTGGCACGCTCAAATGCCTCTGCTCTCCCGTGCACCTTTCGGGGTACCCATGCCCATGATCGGCCTCCCTTAGCTTGGGATGAGGTCTAGGCTCATCCACCTAGTGTGTGCTGCCTCCCTCGGCCCAGCTTTAAAGGGCTGTCCACAGTTAATATTTTTTATTAACACGATTTTCCATATATCCATCTAAAAAGAAACAGAATATCCATACATTCATAAAATTTGATTTATTCATAACTTTGGAAGTTTAAAAATATCACAAATCAAACTATATAACTTTTTATTAATGAATGTATACATAAAAAATGTTTTCAAATTCAAAATGCATATTTTTCTTTGAATTAAAGTGAACTTATGTACCAAAATGTTAATCTTTCAAAAGTAATGTTTCCAAAGAGGAGCTCAATTAAATATGTTCAATTATAGGATTTAAACGCACTCAATTACATAAAACATGTCAAGGTGATTTTATACATATAAAAAACATTACATATTAAGTTCAAAAGAAATATTTATAGTTGTCATACAAGAGATCAATTTACAAAACTAGAATGTCTAAATATTTGGAAACATTATGTTTTGAAATCATAAAATATAAAAAAGAGTTAATGACTATAACGTAAATTTGAAATACTTCAAATTTCAATATTCATAGTCAGTTAAACTACAATACCCAATTACTATAATTATAGTCATTGTATACTCAATGGTTACCTAAATGGAAATGGTCAAATTTTAGGTCTTATAAGAACATGATTAGGGTATTCGAACTTCAATCTCCGAGATAGAGAAGATGGTCCTCTTCATCCCTCTAACACTTAGTACGATTGTTGTGGTTCTAGTTGTAATTTTCTTAGTTGTGGCAAATCCAAAGGAAATCCATTACTTTCTTGGAATGTTTTTGGTGATGTGGGTTCTACCGGTGATCTTGATTGGCCTACTTGTAAGAATTTTTGGTTAGTTATGGTCTTTAGGCCTTGTTTCCATGTATACATTTCTAGTGTTTTGAATGAATAAGAAGATCTATGTTTATTTTTCCAGAATTTATTATTTAAAGAAGGAAATTAAGCCAAATAATAATAATAATAATAATAATTAAAAACAATATTAATACATAAATTAAGTTCGGGGTATCACAATACGGGCACTATGATTTCATAGTAATGCCTTTCAGACTCACTAATGCTCCAACAATCTTCATGGACTTGATGAATAGATTCTTTAGGGATTACCTCGACAAATTTTTGGTAGTATTTATAGATGATATTCTGATATACTCCAAAACCAAAGAGGATCATGAAGAGCATCTATGAACTGTGCTAGAGACCTTGCGGAAGGAGAGCCTCTAAGAAAAGTAAATCAAATGTGAGTTCTGGTTGAATGAGGTCACATTCTTGTGCCATATCAACACAAGTAATGGGATATCTGTAGATTCCTCCCAGATAGATGCAAAAGAGGGATGGACGAGGCCAACATCGGTAATAGATATCCATAGATTTTTGGGGTTAGATTGATATTATCGACGATTTCTGAGAAATTTCTCATGATTTTCCAACCCTCTTACCCATATAATTCAGAAGGGAGTAATGTTTTCTTGGAGTGATGAATGTGAAGAAATATTCAAGGAGTTGAAAAGGAGGATTATCACTACACCTATGCTCACATTACCCAAGTTTATAACTTTTTGTGGTATTCAGTGATGCTTTGATGAAGGGCATGGGATGTGTGTTGATGTAAGAAAAAATCATTTCCTATGCTTCAAGGAAATTGAATGTTCATGAGAAGAATTAGACAACACATGATTTGAAGTTGGCTGTTGTGATATTCGATTTAAAAATTTGGTGGAATTATCTCTTTGGGGAGAAGTGTGAAATACATACGGACCACAAAATCCTCAAGTATATATTAACAAAGAACGAGTTTAACATGCACCAACAAAGATGGTTAGAGATGATCAAATACTATGACTGCTCTATCTATTATGACCCTGGGAAAGTGAACAAGGTGGAAGATGCTCTAAGTATAAAGGACCCAATGATTGTGTCACTAATAAGAATTTAGAAGGATCCAATATTCTTATATTTGAGTAATATTGACATGGGAATCATAAATAATTGAACATCATCAATCCTTTAACAAATTATTACTCACCCATTTCTTTTGGAAAGGTTAAAAGATTATAAAAATGATGATGTGGGAATCCATAAAAAAGTGGAATCTATCAGAAAAGGAAAATCCTTAGAGCTCAATGTTAATGAAGAAGAAATTGTGAGATTTGGGAAAAGACTATGTGTTCCATCAAGTCTGGAGCTGAAGAAGGAACTTTTGGATGATGCACATAGTTCAAATTTATCTATTCACCCAGGAAACACAAAGATGTATCAAGATCTCTGAGATAATTGTTGGTGGGATAATATGAAGATGGATATCGTGGAGTATACATCAAAGTGCCTTGTCTGTCAGCAGGTGAAGACATAGAGGAATAAGTCTAAGGAGATTATGCAACCATTGCCCAAAACAGCATGGAAATGGGAGAACATCACCATGGATTTTCTCACCAAACTTATGAAGAAATCCAATGGAAATAATGCAATCTGGGTTTTTGTGGATTTTCTTAAAAATTATTCAAAATTCATTGTAATTTAGGAGGATTTCTCATTGGATCAAATGGCATGGATATATATCAGAGATGTGGTAAGGCTGCATGGGGTACCACTATCAGTTGTATCCAATAGAGATCCATGATTCACTTATATGTTTAGGAAGAGTCTTCAATATGCTTTGGATACTAAGCTGAAATTTAGTACGGCTTATCATCAACAAAATGATGGCTAATCCGAGCAGACTATCCAAACACTTGAGGAAATGTTGAGATTGTGCTCAATGGACTTCAAAAGAGGATGGGATCAATATATTCCTCTAATTGAATTCTCCTACAATAGTAGTTTTGACTCGAGAATTTGAATGGAACATTATGAAGCCTTGTATGTCAAGATGTGCAAAACACCAGCATGTTGGGATGAAGTTGGTGGGCATAAGCTTCTAGGACAATAAATGGTAAAAGAAATGTTTGAGAAGGTGAAAACCATTCAGCAACATATCAAGGTAGCCCAAAGTTGACCGAAGAGTTATGCTGATAACCGTCGGTGAGACCTTGAGTTTAAAGTTTGAGACATGGTATTTCTACCAATATACCCACATAATATGGTCATGAGGTTTGTAAATAAAGGGAAGTTAAGTCCTAGGTACATCGTCCCCTTCGAGATTCTTGATCGTGTCGGGGTTGTGGCCTATCGACTAACACTTCCACTTACCATGACCAATGTACATGATTTCTTTCATGTATCCCTTTTAAGGAAGTACATAGCAAACCCTTCACATGTAATCTCTTCAAAGGTAGTACAACTAGAGGATGTTCTTTTTTACGAGGAGAAACCAATGAAGATCTTAGATCATAGAGAAAACGTTCTATGAAATAAGACAATTCCCCTCATCAAGGTATTGTGGTAAAACCATAAGTTTGAATAAGTGATGTGGGAATTGGAGGAAATGATGAAGTAGAGTTACCCACATCTGTTTTAGTGTGCGAAAAGGAAATTTTTAGGGAGAAATTTCTTAAGGGGGGAAGATTTTAATGACAAAAAATTTCATTAATAGAAATTCCTCTTGATCAAATTAAATGTCTTATTATGGTTGTATAAAATGTAAAATTCATTGGTTATATGTTTTTGGATTTTAAAATACCATTATGAATTGTGACTGTTACTATTATAGCTATTGAATAGTGATCACATCTTTAGTAGAAATATAGGGCTTTAACAAATCCAATATACTCAGACAAAGTAAGCGATGACCTCATCCACTAGAATTGACCTGTACGAATCCCATTTTTCAGAGAATGGAAAGGAGGTGGGATCATTGGGATTTGCACTCGAACAAACATTAGCCGAGCATGAACATGTTAAGCGTGAGGGAAACCGAATACGGGAGAAGTGGAAGTTAATAGAGATTACCACCTGAGTGATGTTATTCGAGCCACCCCAATAGTCTATCACCAACTCACACCTTACCCTTCAGTCTTATGCAGGTGTTATTAGGGTTTTTGTAACAAGACCCTAGTACTAAAATTATGTACATTCTTCTTGTATAAATAATATACATTCTTTTTATTATTGTTAATTTGTAAATAGTTTTTAAAGCACAAATAGTATTTTTAGTTAATATTCAACTAATAAATATATATTGGTGAATTAATGGAATTTTGGATTAAATAATATTTTAATAAATTTTTATTATTATTATTAAATTATTTTTTGTTAAATATAAATTATCATCTAATTTTATGAATGCAATTGGAATTTTTAATAAGGTTTAAAAGCTGTTTTTGTCAAACCCTGTGAATTTTGGATAAATGTCGGTTTTTATTTTAAAAGTAAAAATTTACATATTTATAAAATTATTTAGTTAAAATGAATATTATTTTTGGAATCATGGCGTCGAAATTATCCAACGGTGAATTTTTCATAATTTTCTGAGACAGTCAAATTTTGGGGTAAAATATAAATACCATTTAAATATATAATGTGTTTTATGACATCATAATGACCCAATAATGGTTTAATAATAAAATATAAACATTATGTTAGGCCAATATATGTTTTAGCATTAATATAATGTGATTTAATATTTTTCTATTTTATTTTAAAAAGCTTTAGTGGACCCTTCAAGGCTTATAAAACATTTTATCTTTTTAAATTGATTTCCTTGAGAGTGTGACTCACCTCCACATAAGAAAACTTATTATTTTAAGAATTTAGGCCATTGGAATTTTAAAATATTGTTTTCCAATACCCTTTTTCAAAAACCATGGGCAAAAACCATGGGATGGTTAGTGGTTTTGATTAGTTTAATGTGAGGTGTCCCAAACCTAAATAATAAAGAATTCCCTCTATTTCTTATATAAACCCACCAAAACTCCCACTTACTCTTCACTAAAATCCTTTGGAGTTCAAAAAAACCATTCCATCCTATCTCTATAATTCTCCCAAGGTTCCCCAAGCTCCCAATAATTCTCTCTCAAGCCTCTCCCAATCCTTTGGGATCACACTTCCATGTAAGGGAATTATTCCGTTCTCATTTTTTCCAATTTTCTTTAAGTTGTTATGCCCTTTTGTTTTCAATTAAAAATTTTGGGGTATGATTTCTCACCTCCCCCATACTTCCATATTTATTTTTGGATTATGGGAGACCCCTTTTTCTCACATTAATTCCTCCTATGTGCACCTATTACCTTGCCGAATTTCTTTGAGGGATTTCTCTCTCCTCTTTTACATCCATGTAATTATTTGGTATTAGGCATCTAAATTCCATTATGTTTGTTGGGACATGTATCTATATTACCCCCTTACAGTCCATTTAATTTAAATATGATGAGACATTCATTTATATATCATCAACAACTTTCATGAATCCTTATGTCACGCCGGTATGCTGTCGAAATTATACCGCATTTTCCAATCCAAGATCATTGTGCAGTGAATACCATACCCATGTCTCTATCAAGGGTATTAAACTTTACGCACATATACATATTTAATGATACTTTCATGTATTTATTCCACATTAATTAATCATTTAATAACGTTTGATGTTGATTTATTCCATGTTACATGATCCATGTGGCACACTTTTTAAAGAAATGAAATGTTTAAGAAGGGTGCGCCCTGATAGCGCTCCAATGCATTGGGTCAAGTATAGTATCATGATACATCATGTGCTTTGAGTTTTGACTTATTCTAATTCAATTGAAATGAGTGTTTACTTGTGATTCATGTGCAATGAGGGTTTACTCATGCTCCATGTGCAATGAGCCTTGGCTGATGCTAATTCCATGTTTAGTGTTGTTGCCACATTTCCATGTTATGATTATCATGATTTATCATGCATTTATGTCTTTGTTTATCTTGTGATCCATTGATATTCATATTGTATAACATGTATTGTATTCCTCATATTATTCTATGTTTTTTTCCTTACTGGGATTTATAGCTCACCATTTTCTTATGCATATCCTCAGGTTATCCCATGAAATGCAAAGTATGAGGGAATATAGTGGTCATGTAATGGAATTTTCAATAAAGATATTGTGTGTTTTAGGTTTTAAGCTATTATTTAATGTTCCTAATAACCAAATACACTAGATATCTTGATCTTCTATGTTGTATCAAGTGAATATTTTATGTAATAAATTAGGTTTAAGTGTATAATAAAAATAAGGGTTGTTATAAAGGATGTTGCGTGTAGTTTTGGAGACTTGTGTGCATATGGAAATCCGCACATGAAACCCTTACACTCAAAATGCGATGTAAACCACTCCCTTATTTGGTGTCCTTATTACATTATCCCACCAATAATTTCATGTATAAATATATGGGCACCCAACCCTCTTTATGGTAACTCAATGGGAGTTTAACAGTCTCTCCCATGTGAGAAAGATGACCCCTTTTGCGACTGCGCACAAGTCAATGATTCAAGGTACATGATCTTGCGTGACATGTCCCCCATGGCCCCCCATTTAGTGGGACCAAAAGGGATTGAAACTCACCAATATACTTTTTTCCAAAGGTAGGTGTGGGAAAAATTCTCTCTTTTCATGTATTAGTCTCCTAAGGAAGGTCTGTGAAAAAAATCCTTATTATGTGCACGATATAACCTTGTGTGCACCCATCTTTTGTTCAGTCCCATTTTTTGCATGAATGTATCCAATATAGAATGATAATTCTCCTTAGTACTACATGGGTTGTATTAACCTTAAAGAACCATGTTTAATCCCCTCTTGCATGAAACTTTCTCATCTTTCATGCACCTCCTCTGTTTGGCCATCCAGGATTGTGCATACTGATTCACTGGTTCCTTGTGAGGTGTCACGTATCATTGTGACATAACTATTTCCTCTTTTAATTGGTATGATAATTTCAACTACTTTGTGGATTATACACACTAATTTGGACCCCATGATTGATTATTCCACCACCCCTTTGTATTCTGGAATTGTGGATGACTTTAATTCACCAAGTGTGGGTGGGTATCAATTATTTAATTCCAATGGGTGAGAAGTGAGTCCCCTCCCACATATGAGCTATTTGGTGTTAAATTTGAAGCAACATATTCTTCATCACATGATGTTAAACTATAACCTCACCGTGTTACATTCATTTGGTGTTCCGCACCTCAAAATTTTTTCACACCCACCCATCTCAATGGGAGTGAGATCTTCCTCACATGGAATGAGATCCTCCTTGAATGAAATGAAATCTGTCTATGGGGAAAGGGTATCCATAATTTTTTAATACCCTATATTTTCTTATAGGATGGATCACCATTTATCTTCATTACCTCATCTAAATGAAAATACTATAGGTGGCATGGGAATAATGGACTCTCAACACATCATTCCTCTTCCTCTAGGCTTTGTGACCACTAGCTGCTCCAATGTGTAAACCCTAATCTACTCTTCATTGACACACCTTTCGCTAAATGATATTTTGGTTAATTTATTCCTCTTATATATCACATTGAGCATGACTCACATGGGTTTAAAATCTTTTAGTGACCATGACACCCTTCTTCAGAACATCTATCCTTGAGTAAGCCCCATATTCCACCTTTCCGAGATACTAACCATGCATAAGCCCCAAAGTATCGAACTACGTGGGTTTGAACCCTATCATCTAAACTGGATATTTAGAAAGCCTCCATAATGTAAAATACCATCCATTGGTAAACCCTAGTTCCCTCCTCATAGCGGTGAACCTTCTGGATCTTAGTTTTCACTATCATCCATTCTCATCATAGTCTATCCCTTAAGCCACTACATCTCAAGAGGATCATGCCTCATACTAAGGTCACATCACATTTGGGTCCACTTTGGAAGATATCCATGAGTAATCACCAAACCACATGCTTGGGACACCTTTTTAGGTGTATGATCTAATACCCCCATTATAACTACATGGTATTTGATTCCCTACACATAAGGATTTATGGAAACCACCCGGAGGTTTCAGCTCGACGATCCCTCCACCACCATCATTACATTAGTTCTGTATCATCCATCCAATTCCACTTCAGAACTTCCTCCACTTCCATCATGATTCTTACCCAGGCCACCACATCCTAGTGGGATCACACCATCTTTCTAGTCTATCTTAGTTTATAAGCCCTATTCATCCCATTACTTCCCCAGGTGGAACCCAGGCAGCTTACCTTACATAATCCCCACACAGTCCATATCCATAAAACCAAGAGTTCCCATTTTGTGATGGGTTTCTAGCCATGTGTAAGCCCAAAATCAGCCTTTTATAACTATGTGGGTTATGATACCTTTCTTATACATAGTGTACATATGAAGCCTCCTCGTGGTTCAATCCCAACCAATGACAATACTTGGTGTCCCCCCTTTATGGGGTCCACCTACCTAATCTTCCTCTAGTGGTTTACAAATCATCCTTCACGATGTGAAAATTTCCATTTATGGGACACATCACCAGGTTTCATCATCAGAGTTTTTCACATCTAGACACTGGTAAACCTCAGTGCGTACCATTTTTTGGATGGATCCCATAATGGCATGAATCCATCCCTTTTTGGGATGCAACATACCAGGTATTATCTCATTGGGTACTCTAATCTATCCATCTGGTAAACCTTTAAAGGTGTTCCCTCATAGGGACCCACCTTTCTGATCTATTCTCATGAGACGTTATGATTATTCTGATATGTCTCTATAGGATATTAAACTGATGGCATACCATGTGATAAACATGAGAAGCTAGTGAAAACATCGAAAGGCATGAAACTAGCATAAAATACCCCTAAATCTATGTGGGATTCCTTGGATGTCTATGCCCTTGAGAATCCCACATATAATGAAGAATACATGTGACCCAGTGTTCCAATGTCTGGACATGCCCCTAATGCCCCCACATGACTAATTACCTGATCGAGGGTTGCTACCTTGGCTAGAACCCTTTGAATGCCTATATAGAAGAAGCTTAATAAACTGGAATCCATGAAGAGATGGAACTAGGAATGAGGTTCACGAACAATGTATTAATCTATAAGGGAGACCCAGACTAGGTGAAAAGTTCAGAAGAGGGATCCACATAAAGAGGAACCAAAATCCCATTATCCATTTTCGACAATGGAGAATTCATAACTGATGAAGTGATGAATGTCACCCACATTTGGAAAGTGGGAATATAGAGCAACAGTGAAACCGATCTTTTCAAGCGAACAGAGATATTAGTGTGCCCCAATGGAAAGAATAAAAAACTAAGATATTGAACTTGATGTGAACTCTTATCCTCAATATTGGATTTGAAATTCTTAAGACATACAACGATGCACAAGTCACCAGACCTAGTTATCCGATGCTAGGTCTCATTAAGTAAGTAGTGGGCCTGGTGTGAAACTCACTAGAATTCAGGTTAGTGAATCATTGAGAATTCTAGACTGTGAAATTGTTAGCTTGGATCCCTGTTTCCAATAATGGAACATTGGATGACACTAGGGAACTGGGAATTTCATTCATTGTATCCATATTGACAGCTAAATCTTCCTTCTCTATAGGATCCCGGCTATAGGAAACCAGTCTCCCACCGCATGTAGATGTCGAGGCTTAAAGAATGGAAATGCATAAATACAACATGACTCTACCGCTACCATTACATCATCCACCACAAGGACTACCGTGTTCCACACCCCATCTCACGCAACGAAATCAGCCAGAGAAGGGTGATAGATGCCCTTGTTTGTCGATATGACCAGAACGAGATCATTCCCATGAGGAACATGGCAGTCTAGTATTTGATGGCTTATGTACCTCCTTATCATCTCCACCCTCAATGGGCACATAGGGAGATACTATTCCATACTCCCATGTTCAACTACTTCGGTATCCTCTCTTAAGAGTGAACTTATGACTCACTCCCCCATGTCAATGATGTAAGGGATATCTGAGTCTTCCTCACTATGAAAATGGCCCATGATCATCCAATGAGGCCTCCCACCATGCCACATCAATTCTACTAACCGGTCCTGTAGTCTGTAGAATAGGTTTTCTCCACCCCTTTCCCAACTTCCATGGTCTAGAAAACATAATGCGAATTTAAGGGGAAAGCTCAAGAAGAATCCCATCAGGGGGAATCATATTAAAATAGTATATATGTCTTATGCCACCACCAGTGAATTCTACTAGGTCCATGAAACTGTATATTAGGGATTCACCATCATTTAATCAGAATCAAGGGCTCCACAACCCCATGGGCGGGATAGGTTTACTCTTTGGATTACCTACGCCACAAACATACATCACGGTTTGATCCACGTTGATGAGATCTAGTGATAAGGCCCTCCCCGTACCATCATCGGCCTGAGTGGAGGTCCACCCTACTCTAGAAACAACCAAATATGAGGCCATGCCTGATTTATCCACAATTAGTATGAGGGCCCTACTAATGCGATCACTGTCAATCATCATGGATGTCCTCCCCACGCATCAGGAATACAACATGCAGTTCCTCTCCATGTTCCCACATGCTCTTGATGAATTCCTTCCAACTCCAGCATCAACCACCATTGAGGTCCTCCCTACATGTTTGGTAGTCCATACAGAGGTCCTCCTCATATCCCATTTGAAATTTTCCTAGGTGGTCCCACCACCTCGTCTTATAAAATTTTTGGTTCTTCCCACTCCCATAGCAGTCCAAGTGAAGGTCCTCCCCATTTCGACAACAATAGGTACAACAGTCCTCCCTCTATCCTAAACAATCATTGTAGAGTTCCTACCCATACAATCAACCAATTACATGAAGGTCCCCCTCATGATGAAAATGTTCTATGTCCTAATGTACCATCCCAGGGATGAAATATAACCATCATCACTAAAGGAATAACTTCAAGAGGCCCCGAAATGCCATAGATCCTGTCTACTTTTTGGATTATGAATTTGAGTGGGACCCACTGATGTATCCTTCACCCTCATCCTCTATATCAGAGTTTGGGCCTTGAACATAGTGTTTGAGTTTCATCACTCCAAAAGTTGAAATTTACTATATCCCTGAATCCCTTAATAGGTACATGCAAGTGGATGATTTTTTGTCTCCCCTCTAGAGTCTCACTATTAATTCCTCTCTATCATCAATAGTTTCATTCTCTACCTCAACAAGAGATCCTAGTGAGTTTTTATACGGCAAGATAGGTGAAGAGAACCATCCAGAATCACCCTCCACAACTTCTACCATGGAATATTAAGTAGTTAAAAATTATTCATCCTATAGGGACATGATGATATAGTATGTACCATCTACGAGAGATGAACCAAAGAGTGTAATCCAAATTTTTCATGCACATTTTTCCCTTCAGGCTAGTTTCCCCCCACATTGGTCCATATCAATACTACAACTAGTTCTTCAACTGGACCCGATTGATGAGTGGGGAAACCAATATTGAGACTCCACTTTTTAGGGGAGAATTTTGTGGGAAACTCTAGCCACTGATTAATTGTCTGATATGTTTTGATCAATGGCTACTCCCAAATCCAACATTCCCCAATCGATCACTCTAGATAAGGTTTTTTGATTTTATCGAACCATCTGGGTGATGCAGTGTCACCTCTGGAACTATCTGTTGGCTTATCCAAAGATCCTCGAGCATTGAGACAACATTGTACAATTGTTTTGAATGGTTGAATTAGTAGTGATCCTTGTGGCCCAGCACCCCACATCACCCAGATACCACTAGAAACATCTTTATTGATGCATCAAAAGATTTACTATAATCCACAAAATTATTGAGGAAGCTTCTTTGCATATGGAGATTTGTGGCTGGGGGAAATGTGATGTTCTTCACTTCAGGCCCATCCCATGACAACCTATATTATTTGATGACATAAAGGATATTCCTCGAGACATAGTCACAATGAATATGGTGAAGCTCGACATACTCAAGGATAGAGAAAATAAAGTGTGTTATGAGGTAGAGGACCCACCCCTGGAGAAACACAACATTAAGTGGATACCCATACAATTATCATGATTGGAATATAGATATATTTTCATTGCATCAGCGAACCTTTAGTCTCATTATGCATTGGTAATAATGTCAAAAATGGTAATGATCTGATTATTTTCTCATCTAACCAGACCGATGTTGCGCAAGATATTGAGGTTGACCAATCGAAGACCAACCTACTCCAGCACTTATGAAATCAGTGAAGATTCATTGATGAATTCCTTATTGAGTGCATTGTAGAATGTTGTCTACACTACGGTGATAGTCGATATAATGTTGTCCCACCTCCATTAGGGTAGTAGGGGTATCCATAAGTCCTCCATGTCTTGATACCTCCCATCAAGCTTGACAGTCCCATACATCCCAATAGGGTAGATATCAGAGCCTACAATAAGCGACCATGACATTTATCTCCCAAACCTCCCGAGTTGCATGAGAATCCTCTCCGAGACCTGTTTTAGGTCATTACCCAAATGGCTTCTTAGACCATTCCTCTAGTAGTTCTACCAGCCTCTCCCTAAGTTATTGAGTCTACCTACAATTTTATTATCCTAGGAATGCATTGGCAGTCAAGGATCCTAAACTATATAGGAATAATCATTAAGAGGACCCAATGTTCACTCTCATAGCCGCGACCCGTAAAGGCCCTCAAGACAAAAAAGGTGGAGATCCAACCTTATTGAAATCCATTTATATCATTGGTATATTATATAACAACACCCCCTAATTTTGAGAATCCAATATTTTCCCCATTATGTAGGATGGGAGACCCACTAAAATATCTATTCCACTGCATACAAAGGTTTGTCCCCATGGTGGGAACTCCAGCACAGCATGAGGCTTCCATGATCTGGTGTTTTGTATAGACATTGGAAGGGCATGAGTTCATCTAGTAAAAATAGTTACCCATAAGGTCCATTAGTGTTTGGGAAGATATAAAAATTTAGTTATTAATTAGTTAAACTCCACCCCATGCAATACATGTATCTCCTACCACATTATGTGAAAACAATGGCCACATGACCAGGTCACAAAATTTTTTGCCAAGTGGAAGGGCCTCTTGTATTCACTTGACATGAAAATGACTCAAGATAAGGTATTAATGATGTGTGTGTGGAATGTTAATCCTGAATTGATTCTATTCCACATCACCCATAATTTCCTGGGTATCTTTAAACACTTTTCTGACTAGGATCAGTGCCTAGAGGAAGCCTTATAATAGTCTAAGAAGTTGCATCAATTTCTTCTAGATTCTATAAGATGATCCGCTATTGTTGAGGGTGGAGCAAGTGTGTAGATAGAGGCACCCAAGGTTCTAGATTTTTAACTGATAGAGCCTCCAACATGTTATTTCTAAGGGTATCAGCCTATGGTCTAACCTCAAGTTTATCATAACCCATCTTATAATCGACAAGCACTTCAATGCTACACACCACTACCATCTAGGAGAGATAATCAGTCTCGGGACCCACCTCAGGCTCCATCCCCTCATCAAGGCTAGGCTTCCAGAGTTCGCCTTCCAAATTAGAGAAACCAGACCTACACATTTCAAGAGGACCAGGTTCCTAGTTATTTCTTTTTCTCCTCAGGAGAAGAGATTCTGAATCCTTGTGATTATAGGAGACCTAGGGAGGATGATCTCATTGATCACCCCAAATACTTCCCCTATAACCTATTCCTTGGAAATACCATTAGGTAATTCTAAATATTCAAGGATTGGATCTAGGATCATATTGAAAACAATATAGATAGGTTGGGACCTACCCTGACAAAGGTAGAATACATTTATTTAAATACTGATTGTGACAATGAAGATGAGTGGAAACAGTTCTCTAGCCATGGGATGCATAAGTATGATGATTTTTTTGCTTGAAGTGTAATTTCTTGCACCCATGGTACCATCTATGCTTTTTTGAAAAGGTACAAGCCCCCTGATGCTTCCATATCTCCTCCAACTATCACTTATACATCCCCCATCTCATTCTTATACTTCTCAGAAGAGCAGGTGATAATTCCGCAAGGGAAAGAAAATTACCCAGTAGTTTCCAAACCCATATTGCATCCCTTGATGATTTCATGCCTCTAAAAATGGGAATTTACATTTATTCTAACTAGTATTGCAAGATTCCTTAGAAAATTTGTAGGACTATGCCTTCGTGAATACCATAGAACTGGTGGACCCCTAAAAATTTCTCGAAGACACTATGTATAAATTCTATCATCATAATATTCATGGTTGATGACATTGTATATGTGGTTGTGGCCATGTGAATCATCATATTACCCCTACAAGTGCTTCCAGAAAATCCATGAAAGATACTGAGACCAGACAATAGGCTTAGTGCATGACCCAGCAGGAAAAGGCCTATCATCCCATCTTATCAAATCCACAACCATCGTTGTTCATGCTACTCAACCAGGTAGAGCCCCCACAACCATGTCATGATCAGTCACATCTAGTTAGGGCTAGGCTTCTGTCATCTGATATTCATCCAATTTTAAATTTTCATGGTTCAGATAGTGAGAAAATAGATACTCCCATCTCTAACAAGAACCCATCGGTTGGACTAGAAATTCTCGTCATATCTCCTACCAAATAAAAACCTTATCCTGGATAAAATGTGCATAAACATAGAGGTGTGACATGATTAATAATATTTTCATCATTCCTACAAGGATCTCTATTCTTGAGGCCCTCCCCTATCATAAAAAATGTGAGAATCTATCCCAGAGGATTTGAAAATCCCCATCCAATTTTAAATAGAGGTAGCGACTACAAAATCCTTCCATGTTGAGGAACTCGAGTGAGTAAAATGATGACCCATAATCTCATTCTTAGGATAAGACTAATGTTCTTTTGTTAAGGGGAACATTCTCCTACTATACATCACATACTAGTTCAATGGAATAGAATTCCACCGATGTCTCATAGACCTAGGTTTTAGGATCAATCTTATCCCAACCCGGATGCTCTGTAATCTAGGAATGACTGAAGAATATCTGAGTCCCTCTAACAAAAAATATAAGATTATGATAGGACTAAGTAGATACAGTGATAATAAATCCACTGTAAGTCCCAGTTCGGTGGCCTGGTTGTAAGAACATCATTAATGGTGGCCTCATAGGATATGACATCCAATATATTGATGGGTACACCTAGGCTCCATTTGCATGCATTAGTTCCCTCCCTAAGTCACAAATTCCTTATGTACTTCCTCAATGGTTGAGTGGTCATGATACATGGTGATGCATCTCAATTTTACTATTGTAAAACCCTTAACATGGATTTCTATTATTATAAGATCAAGGATAAATAGGTTCAAACCAATGTGTTTGAGCACATTTATACTGTGGTCGACCCCTGGATGGACATGCATGACACTTTCATTCTCCCAATTCAAAATTTAGAGGTTAAAATTCTAGACATGGTACATTTATTTATCATCTAAGATGTGAGGGGAAGGTAAATTACAAGGTATAAGGAACATTGGAAGATTACCTCATACTACAATACATGATATGCTAGAGTGATATCAGAGCCTCTTACCCCTGTAAGGGATCTAGATATTCACCCTATGGATAAAGTATCACTCTATACCAACATGTTTCTATGGGTCAGGCTATGTTGACATATACTAAACCACTACCACTACTTTGACATCATCATGTGTGGGCCCCTCGGTATAAGTCCAGATGGAATCAGGTAAACAACTTTTTTTTCTATAGTTTCAATAGTGCATGAGTCTCCTAATAAAGGTTCCAACACCACTGAAGCTAGGACTAGCATTCTTCCAGGGTTTGTTAACTCTGAATAATTTCCTACTCTTGATGATTCTCTTTACTTGAATGTTGATTAGGGTTTGGAAGATTCTCCTCCTACATTTGAAGAGTGGGTCTCCACCATTATTATTGAGTTGGCATAAGTGAATCTTGTCACTGAGATAGATCTGTAGCTGAGGTTAATCAGTGATGCCTTGTCTACAGGGGAACAAAACCAGTGTGTGTACATCCTAAAAAAAATAACAATGTTTTTTTATAGATTTATTGAATGATTATAGGGTTAGACCCTCAGGTCTCCATTCATCATCTCAGCCTCCAGTTGAGTCATCGTGGATTCAAGAATCCTCCGAGAAAGATGGTCCCATATCATGGTGATATGGTCGAGGTAGAAGTTGACATGATCCTTAATGATGACTTAATCATTAATTTCCATTACCACAAGTGGTTATCCCACATCATTTCTGTCAGGAAGAAAAATAGGCATATTAGAGTCTGCATCAACTAATAAGATCTCAACCGCCACCACCTGAAGGATAATGTTCACCTTCCGGTGAAAGATCTATTGATTGATGATACTAATGGATTCCATGATCTCTCCTACATGTATGGGTATTATGGGTTTAATCAGACCCCAATGGACACTGAAGATGATGAATCTATAGATTTTGGAGTCCTGCAAGGTACCTTTAATTATCTGGTAATGTCGTTTAGTTTAAAGAATTCATGAGCAATATATCAGTGTGAGATGCAATTCATATTCAAACTGACCATTGAGATTATAGTATAATTATACATGGATGATTTGGTCGTCAAACCCCTCAAGTGTCAAGAACATCTCAGAGACCTTTATAAAGTGTTATGCTTCCTCCACTCCCTCCACATGAAGATTAACCCCTTGAAATGTGATGTTGGGGTGACCTCTAAAAATTTCATTGGTTTCATTTTTATATATAGAGGCATCAAGATTGACCCAAATAAGATCAAGGCTATTAACTAGATTCTCCCTTTAAGAATCATCTGTTAGATATGTGGAATTCAACACCAATTAACCTATGTATTCCAATTCATCACAAAACTAACTGGAAAGTGTAATAAGTTTTCTAGACTCATGAATAATGGTCCATCTATCAATGTGATGAAGAGTGCTTGACTGATTTCAAGGATATTTAGTAGTATTTTTTATATCCACCAGTTTTTATGCCACCCATCTTGGGGAAGCCACTGGTCCTTTAAGTGACTCCCCTGAAATGATCCCTTGACGCCCTTATCTCCCATAAGAACAACAATGCGAAAGAGAATAGTGTGTACTATCTCAGTAGCAAGCTCCTCAATATAGAGACCATATATTCTCCTATTGAGAATAGTTTCCTCAAGTTGGTTTTCATAGTGCAGAAGTTGTGGAACTATATGCATCATGCACATGTGCCTTAGCCCAGTTGGTGAGGACTCCTTAAGTGCATCCAAGAGACCCAGGATCAAATCTAGTTGGGGGATAATTTCCGGGATACTGTAGCAGGTACTGTAGCAGGGAACTGTGAAGAACTGTAGCAGGTACTATAGCATGCACTGTTTGTCACTATAACAGCCGGTAATATGCCCCTGTTTGGGCCTTTGAGCCACTAATTTGGTCGTCGAGTCCTTTAAGGCCTTCGGTCCACCCAGGCCTTCGAGTCAGTAAGGACTTTGGGCCCCTCAAGGCCTTCAGGACACCTTAAGTGTTGATGCAAACCAGACAACCTACAAGGAACAAGATTCAGAAGGAGGAGGAGCAACGAGCTTTCACCGTAGCAGAAGCTAAATGGATTTAAAGAATGAAAGGGTATGACACCTGCCATTGGGACAAGACTATGCATGCACAAGAAAGTATAGACAATCAGCAATGTGAAGGTGGAGAGCTGATTTCATAATGAAGATGCTGGGGAGGAGTAGTTCTAAGTAGTTAGTCTGGGTTGTATGTAATGTTTGAAGCCTACAAGAAATGAATTACTCTAAGGCCTATTGGCCATGTAATAATTAAGCCTACGGGCCATGTAAGGGTTCCACCTAACCCCTTGAAAGGTGGATTATAAAAAATCAATAAAAAATGAAGGCCTTCGGGCCATTAGAGGTATATGCGTCATCACGAGATATATCGGGTGTCCCATGTGGATCCTATAAAGTATAATAAGAACTAACCTATGTTGATATGTTGTCTTGCTCAGTATTCCATGATCATTCATTAGTTATACATAAGATTCTTTTTTCATAATGAAATCAAGGGACATATACTAGAAGACATTGTTACCACCCACCCGACCCTTGTAGAGCAGTCTATGGATCTTGATTTCCCTAAAAGGCCATTCTCTAAGTAGATCAGGCTGATCCATGTTGGTAGATGTAATTTGATGATGCCTCTGAGAGTCCCACTGCTGGAAGTATTAATGATCCTCGACTCAACATAGTAGTCTTGGGGATTGTCTTCATCATTACTACATAGGTTGACTTTCCCTATTAATTCTTATTGTCAGAATGCTCCATTAATAATGATGAGGAGTATCAGAATATCATCATTGGTCTTGATATGGATATCAAGATTGAATTCCCACACATAAATGTGAAAGGAGACTCCGAGTTAGAAATCTAGCAGATTGATGGTCACTATGTTGTCAATAAGCCTGAGCTCATTCCCCTGCAAGAATGCACTCACCAGCTGATGGACCAGTTCTCTTATCTTATAAAGGTGAATCATATTCCCCAGTCATATAATGGACAAGATGATTTATTGACCATTATGGCTGCTTCTCTTATTGATCCTAAATAGTAAGATCTATTCATTCATTGGGGGCATCAATGGGTCATCACTTCTGTCAATTTGAATGATGAAAAAACAAGAAGGTAAACAAATTTAACAGTGATGTTTCCACCTCAGTTCCTCTAGATCCCCTAGTAGCTAAAGAAAATTTGGATTGGATGACTCATTTCATTGAGTATCTCTAGAACAAATACATCCCTTCAGATAGAGTCGAGCATGAGTTAATTTATCTTCATGTAGTTCAATTCACCCTCTAGATATTACTTGGCCTGTAAAAGACTCTCAAAATATGTGGGTTTGATGGAATTATAATTTGTTGCATTGAAATATATGAGATTACCTGGCTCATATAGGTATTCCATACTAGATCTTATTGGTCTCACTGGGCATGGATGAATCTCTCCCACAAGATTTGATGGTTGGGATACATTTTTCCTATCATTTTCCATGATTGTATTGAGTTAGTAATGAGGTTCCAAGCATGTTAGATCCATTCCAAAATTTTTCATTGACCACTAGAACCCCTCCATACTACCATGTAAATTTGTCCCTTTGTAGTCTGGGGACATGATGTGTGGGACCATACCCACCAGCTACAGATCACCAGTGCATGTTCATTCTGACAAAAAAAATTTCATTTCTAATTAGGAAGAAGTTATTCCTGTCACGTAATTCATGGTCTAGTCTATTGTGGAATATTTGAGCTCCAACATCATCCATCAATTAAGATTACCTCCCTATTTTCTCACCAATAATGATACCATATTTAGAGTGGTTGAGTTGAAGATATTGTGCACCAAGTAAATTATCTTTCCCAACTACACATGTTGCTACCATGCACATGAAAATTGGAATATCAAGACATTTAACTAAACCCTATACAACTTTTTGCAGATGATGGAAGGCTAGAGCAAGAGTATTTGGCCAGAAAAGCTCCCCAACTCCCTCTGGGATTATCAAAATATGGCTCATAATTTTACCTAGGTGACACCATATTCTTTGGTGTATGGAACATAGGTTGTCCCCCCCTCGAGATTCCCTTTCCATCATTCCGTACCACTATCTATGATCATAAGACATCATACAAAGTAGCAGAAGTCAATCTGGTTGAACTGGAAGCTCTAGAATAGAACAAGATTTGAACCTCTAATAATATAGAGAGTCACCATAACAAGATAGAAAAATCATTAAAAAAGGTGATTTGATTATGCTTATTCCATCATGTTGACATGGTTTTGGATCTTCTAGCACTGATGATTCCTAGCAGGAAAACCCTAAAGATGGATCACAAATTGGAAGGGCCTTACAACATTCATAATTTATATACCAATGATTCACACACATTAGTCACCATAGATGTTGAGAAAGTTACTCCTCTTATAAATTCCATTTTCTTCAAAGAGTAAATTTCATGAACTAGATCTCTATCGGCATACACTTTGTTAAACTACTTTTTCCTACATAAAAATAAACCACCTCGTCCTACACAACATTATACTATTTTATCCTACATGATGATTAAATACATAATTCTCATTGGTCTGAGCATTAGAACTTTAAAATAATATTTCTATCATCCTTACCACATGAAATTAAACATCATAGAATTCAACAACTACATGTGTCTTGATTCCTACCCTTGTGGGATACATAGCAATGATTGGAAATTTCATCTTTAGGACTATCTATACATCAATCAATCCCTTTCGTATATTGGGCCTCAACATAGTCTTTCCTACATGACATTAAAATATATGTGGAATTTTCTCTAGAATGTCTTACGTGGTTCGAGGCCTCTTTGTTCCTCATTCCCATCAGGTTTGGTACCACAACATGCATCTATTTTGAAATACGTTTCCATTATGGTCTAGGCATGATGACCATAAAATGTTTATAGTTTCTTCCTACACGAAATTAAACTACTATATCCTAGATGAAATACATTAAAACACACAACATCGATGGTCCTTTTTTCATGACTTTAAAATGCATGTGCCTCTTGTCTTGTTTGACCCTGAACATATCTATCATATATGATAGTAAACTGTTCCCTTCATCATTCTCCCTGCATGATGTTATTTTCATGAGATTTAAAAAGCTATGTATATCTTGATTCCCATCTGTATGGGATACTTAGGAACACCTAGACATTTCTTCTTGGGGCCCAGCCATAATTTTATGCTTTTAACCCCTTGGCATCGGTCCCCTCTTTGTAGTTTGTGGTGTGGTTTGGATATCTTTGGTCCTCATTCATGTAAGGTCACTCTTCCATTCCATACACATTCCCTTTGAGATACCTCTTTCCCAAACAAGCTTGTTTCCGGATAATATACTGCGTTACACCAGTGTCCTCCCTACACGATGTTGAACTATATGGGATTCAAGAACTACATATGGATTGATTCCCATTCTTATGGGATAAAAAGTGATGCCACAACACTTTTTTTTGGGATTACCCACCAGGTTTCCAAAAACCCTTTCCAACATCCCCCATGTTGTTAAACTATGTGTGGGTTCTTATTAGGAAAGTTTCTTTTATTGTTGAGCCTCCTTAGGCCTCATTCATATCGGGATTTTTCATGGCATCAGAATCACATATTTTTGTTTTGGAAGTCTCATCCTATGGTATGAGTTCTATGACCATAAAATTATATCCCCAACAACCTTTTTGAATGATGATAAACTACACAACAACCCCTTCCTTATCATATGAAATTAAACTATGTATTCTGTATCATGGATTTATGGCGATAAACTACATGGTGCAATTATGTATTTACCTAAGAAGACCCTTCCCCTTCGCATTGGCCATATTCCATTCCATTATCAATAACTATGAGTGAATTTATTTCTATACTCATGGGATACATAGAGAAACCCATACATCTTGTCTCTATGTCCATTCGCATAGTTACATACTAACCCCTTTGTCCCTCTATCCTGAGTATCATATAGGAATATGTTATGTAGTATAGATCTCTTTGATAATCAATCATGCCAGGTTTACTTATGGTATGATTATGCACATCTATCTTTACTAGGTCTGAGATCTATGACCTTAAAAAAATATTTTCAGTTTCCTAGTCGCATGACAATAAAATACATAACATCCATGATATTTTCATAAGAGATAATATCACAACTTTTTTGAAACTGGACATATTTCATTCCATTTTCAATAACTATGTGTGGCTTGATTACCATCATTATTTGATATGTGGTTATACCTGAAAATCTAGTACCCAAGCCCGACTGGAGAATCAAGAACCCTTTCATCCTTTAATGACCTAGGTTCCCTCTTCAGGAATGTGTGGTGTGATGCAGATCTCTTTTTTCCTCATTCATATTGGGTTATTTTTCAAACCACACACTTATCCCTTGGTATGAATATTTCCTTGTCTCATTTTGATAAAATGTGTGAAATCTTCATCCTTACCACATGATGTTAAACTACACAGATACACTCTACGAGCAAAATGTTAAACTAAGATCTTATGATCCCAACTCTAGGAACATAAACTGAGAGTTTATGGTTCAATCAAAATGACCCTTAAAATGTTTTTAATACCCATCATAGGAACCTTATTCTTGAAGGTCAATATGTTACCACCTATGTATATTCCTCACCGACATTCATGAATATGCAGTGGTATGAGACCTTTAGTGTTTCATTCCATAGGGATATTCCCTAATCCATTTCCATGCATCATGTGTCTCTTTATCTTGTTCCCTATCCAAATCCATATCTGATGGGACCCCCCAAATGGCCTAGCTATGATGAATCAACACACCCATTGTTCTGGTCCAATGCCCAGGATGATATTGGATGCACTTTGAGTTAGGCCCCATGTCTCGAACAAGGTCAGCATTCAACCCTCATTTGTCTTTTCCCATTCCTGGTATCACAATATGGGTGATGAGTCTCAAATAAGGTCAATATTTATCCCCCATCATCACACCAACCTCCTTGTGTACCAGATATCAGGTGAACTGATTCACATTTCCCACCTCCCTATATCTTATAGGATCCCCAAAAACCATTGTGTTGTTGATCCATGCATCCACACTTATTGAGTGGGAATGTTAGTGTGGTTGGGAATTTCCATCCAAGAATTTCCTTCCAATCTTTGTGTGCTACCATATGATGGGGAATTCTTGACATCACTCACTATTTCCCACATCAAGCATGGTTCATATGGGCTTAGGTGTCTTGGTAGGGTTTCTACCTACATAGAGTGGTCACATGAACCTCTAGTCCAAAATATATGAACTTAAACTACTATCATATCCATGGATATTTTAGGAATGTGTGGCGTGGTGTGTAGATCTATTTGTTCCTTATTCACGTCAGGTTTCCCCATTGTGACACACTGCACAGCCTCTCTGAGACACCACTTTTCCACTAATGTCCTAGTCACCTAATAATAAACTATGTGACAACTTCATCCTTACCACATTGTGTTAAACTTTATGGATGGGTCTCACACACATGATTTTAAACTGGGAATCCATATTCCAAGAAATATGGCCTTAAACTATTTGTTATCATAGGTTTAGTCATGTCCTACCATTGACATTACCTAATGTGCTAGGATGTGAGACTGAATGTGTCGAGTTCTATGTGAATATCGCCTCGACTCGACTACACACTTCGAGCCTTTTAGGTTTGTATTTCCACCATATTTAACATATAGAATTACCCCACAATGGTGAAGGTATAATGCCTCTTTAGATTGCCTCTAATCCTAGGCCAATCACTTTTGAATTTTTATCTACAAACATCGAGTCATGTGTTTTGAATTTGGTTAGTAGTCAGTTTTGTGCTTATAAACCCCATCAATTATTGTTATATTTGTGGATCATTTATTGAAAATAAAGCAAAAAATGATCCTACTTATCAGGAACCATGTCCTTAATACAGACCTCATAAGCTTTGATTTACTTCATTTCCACTTCCCTATGTTTTAGTGGAACTCTAACACCCTTGGTGTTGCTTCTATGTTCATTAGTTAATGTCGAGTGAGAAGGTATCACATTTTATTCTTCAAAAATAAATGAGTAAATACTTACATGACTCCTTGTTCCCAACAAAAATCATGGCTCTTGTGGGCTTATGACTTTTATCAGGGATTTTACCCACATGGAAATGTTGCAGAATCGTACGGTCCAGACTCTATAACATTAAACTAGCACAATTCTGGTTTTAATTATATATCTCTAAACTAATATTCTCACATCCTTACCAAAAAATGTTAAATAGAATGGTATGTTATTTCCATGAATCCTTAAACAAAAATATCATTATCCTAGTCTCAAGATGAAGACTAGAAAAACATTATGGTGTTTTTTCTTGAGAGGGAATCATCCTTAGCACTGGTCATACACCATGGCACCTATTAAGACCTACACATAGATTTATTCCTATTTAAACACCCATACTTTCGATACTAGTCTATTTACATAAAAAACCAAAGAACAAATAAGAAATATCTAATCTCTATAATCTCTATGTAAGGTTCATAACTGCATGGTGATATCAACATTGGAACTATTCATCCACCATGCCACCTCTCGACAACTTTGTGTGGCTATATTCCCATCATTATGGGATATATAGTGATTCTAGGATCATCGATCTTGGTTCCAACCAAAAAATTGGTGTCCCTTTTATGTCAAATCAACTTCATACTATCCGTGTTACAATAAAATGCACAGGATTCCAGAACGATGTGTTGATTGATTCCCATCCTTAAGAAATACATAATGATGCACAGACTCTATCATTTGGCCCATCCAAAAACTCTCTGGTACGAACTCTATGACCAAAAACTATGACCCCTATGGTCTAAACTCGATGACACTAAACTGAGAGTTGATGTACATTTTTCTCCTCTAGGATGTGATGTGTGGAAGCATGCCTCCCTCGGGTTTATCATAGAACCAAACTACACATAACATTTTCAGATACAATCTATCATGGTACAAACTCTATGACAATAAACTAAGAACCCAATATCCAAAATTTATGATAGTAAACTGAAACCACACCTTGAGCATGTTTAGGATGCACCATGATAATTGTGGGATGCTTTCACTACCTCACCAGAGTGGATTTCCCTCTCCTGTGTGGGCCTCCAACTACCTTGTTCTCAAGAAATACATATAGATTGATTCCAAACCTCATTGGATACTTTGTGAAGCCCTTCAATTTTGTTTATGGGCCCAACCATAGGATCATTAACATTTTTCATCCCTTTGTCCACCATCCGCATTATGTTATGTGTGAAACACCTAAGTTTCTTTAGCCTAATTCTTGTCAGGTTTTTCCTCCCACATGCTATATACATACCCTAAGACTGAGCGTCTTCCATTAGTCCAAGAAGCATGAATCTAAACTATTAAACTGAGTCCATGAAACATGACATGAAACTATTCTCCCTAGTCCATGTAATATAACCATAATCCATTTGTGTTCGTGGGTCAGAATCTCACTCTTTGATATGATCATTCCACACTTTTATTACATCTTCGTTTAGGTTTTCCATCATCCTTCAAATCCAGACGGACCCCTTAATGGTGATGGGTTCAAGCCTCTTTGGCTCACCTCCTATCCTGGAACAACACCCTAATGGATCTTCAATAATAATATGTGAGTCCTGTGTTTCATTCATTTTCAATAGTCCATCCCAAATTTTATAAGACCATTCATGTATGGTGTGGTTATGGTCAATAATCAAACTTTACATTCCTATCACCCTTTTATCAATACCATTAATGTCTCAACATACCCTCATTTTCACATTCTTGAATCATGGTGGGATTTTATCCTTGGTTTCACCATAGATGGTTACTCCCACATGTCAGGTAATCCACATGTACCATTAATTATTTCCCACACTGAGCAAGGCTCATGTGGGTTTATGAGATCTTGAATGGAGGATACCAATATCGTTGTGTCACAAAAGTGTTCTTTGGTCAAAAATCTATAATCATAAACTATGTTCTATATAGAAAATGTGTGGTGTGACATTGATCCATCATTTTCCTTCATTCATGTGGGGTTTTGTCCCTTGTCACATCTCATATGCCTTCTTTCCATCTGTTCCTAGGTATTTTTATGGTTCACAATCGTCCTTTCTCTCATTCACGTTGGGTTCATCTCCTTAATTCCATGAAAAAATTCCATGAACAAACATAATAGTCAGTGTAACATGACTTCAAACTACTATCTAGTTTCCAAGTAATCTAACCCTAAACCATATACAATGTCCCAGTCATATGGCATTATACTTTGAGAAATGTCCTTATCATAAGACATTAAACTATTACATGCATCATCCTTACTATATAATGTTAAAATAAATTCTCATCATCCTCATTCGCATGATGGGAAGATGTAAATATTCTCAAGACTTCACCTGAGAGGGTCTCTCCCACAATTTTGGTCATCTATTTCATTGTTATCATCTTCAATTGTCGCTCTACCTCTATGACGACACTCCCCTAGAATATAGGGTTGATCTTTGTTTAGACCAATGCACCTACACTAGTGTACTCTGGGTTGCATTGGAATAATTTTGAGAGTGTTGGAATTCATTGGAACATACATTCACTCTACTACCGGATTTGTGTGCCCCTTATTTGGATCCTCATCCTCTTTCATGTCTGAAGGGACCCCTAATTGTTTGGCTATACCGCTTTCACTCACCTACCATTCTGTGCCAATGCCTCAAAAGACATCAGATGACATTTTGAGTCAGGTCTCGTGTTTCAGATATGGGCAATGATTATCCATCATTTGTTTGACCCCATTTCCTTAAAATATTACAAATACTATGTCTTCAGTACAATTATAAGTTATATGGTACCAATATTCCATTCTCTCTATGACTCTGAATTTTGAGCATTGTGATTCACAGTTCACATTTTTCCTTTCTTTGGATTAATTCTTATGCCCTGTAATTATCCTATTCGTTCTCTTGAGCACATTGGGAAAGAAAATTTGGGAAATCCAAGATGAATATTTCCATTCATAACCTCTATTTTCCCAAACACTCTGGATGGTAATTCAAGAATAGTAGACCCCGTACACTTGATAATTACTTGGCACTCTCATATAAAGTGAACAGTTTTTTCCATCCCTTTTTCTCACACTGATTATGTCTCATGTGAGCTTAGGGACTGATCATTAGATTTTTCATAGATATGATTGAGGTAAAGAAATTAAAGAAAGAAGAAAATTGTACATGCATGTAGTTTAAAATAGATAATAAATCGTGAAAGTATGTTTTATATGTTTGGCCAAAACATGAACCTTATAGATCCACCCTTCAATGTAATGCTTGATCACTACCACATTATGGTACATAACATCCATAGTCTCCTGAAGATTCCTGATATCCCTCTCCTCATCGAGTACCAAATAGTGAAGATAATTATCCATGATATACAATAAGTCATGTTCACATTGGAGGTTAGCTACATGGAGGCTCACTTTCTTCAGATGCCCTTGGTCCTTTTCCAACTAGGCCCACAATGGTTCAATCAGTTTTGACTGATTGGTAAAAAAGTTGGAATGCTCCCTCATCTATGCTCCTATGAGTTATATCACTTATTACATATCTTGGAGCTTCTATATTTTCTCAAATTTATTCAAGAACCATAAAGTGTGTAAGTGATTACTACTTTCTTGTATATTCTGAAAAAGGTTATCGCGAATCATCGTATAAATATAGTGATCATCCACCCCTCCAGTATCGATACAATGCATCTAGGTGTGGAGTGATCCTATTTATCTTATCCATTATATCTTCATGGAAACAAAGAAATTATTGATGAAATTATATGACTTATACTGGGTCATGTGTCTCTTCCTAATTGCATATTGATTAGAATCATCTAGATCCTCAGGGTCTGTAGGTCTGTAGGTCTGTATTCAAGAAATATAACCAAAATCCTAGTATCCAGATATTCCTACAAATTCCTATCTGATTGGATGGGATCTATAACATAATTTTGACCCTCATTGCTCATTTCCTTTGCAACCTCAACCTCACCATCTCCAGACTCTTACAGGGTTGTGACATCACCCGTAGCCATAACCTCCTTCTCACCGATTGCCAAGGCTCGATCAACATGAGTGATCGACTCCTCACAGATTTGTACAATCATCAGGGGATCTCCTGTAGATGTATCAGACTCATTGGTTTTCTTGGTTTTTAGGTTTATGATTATTGTATGGAGTAAGGAACCTTGGTAATCCATATCCTCAAGATAAATGAAATTTGTCTATGAAAGTAGTGTATTGTGGGATTTACTTGCAGTTGGGTCAAGTTCTCGAGTCACCACATGAACATCAGTCATAGGATACCACTGAACACTTGTTACTTCAATGATTGGTAGCACTATAGGAAAAATTAGGGATTCTAAGGATGTTACTTTGTCCCCTTCAACTAGTTCACATTTGGAAACTTTTTCCATGACCAGTCATCCACATTTCTCAACCCCAGATGCAGGCCCATGGTAACATCCCTCCATGATGATCATCACATTATCATCCACTATAGTGGGAGATGATTGATCATAACCAATGTGTTCCAAATGAAGACAATGTTTGGTTAGTGGATTTGAGTTATAGAAAGAGATGTGATCAAGATAGATATGATTCGAGACTTACTTTAAAACATTTGGGAAGTTCCTCATCAGAGCCTACGACTTAACCTTTATCACGTGGGATCCTAGGATGAGACACTATCCCCTGAGATTTATCATCTTTAGGATCTTCATCCTTGGCCTCCTCCTCCTCTTCTTCTAGTTCCTCCTTATATTCTTATTTTTTTATTCTTCTATCTAATCATCTTTGTCAGCCCCAGGTGACATTTATTATGGATCATTCCCTCGGTCGATAATCACTTTTACCTGGCATTGTTCCACATATTTCCCCCATTTACATGCATAGGAATCCATAGATGTTAGGTTCACATGTGGAAGATGAAAGATAACCCTTTCCATTACCTAAATTGACATGACATCTATAAGATCAATCCCAGTGCATATTAGTGTTCACCATAGATCATTAGTTTATAGTGATTATCGAAAATCCTCTATACACACCATAGGTCAAAAAATAGTTTCAATAGGTTATTGTAGATGGTATATTATCTACTTCCCAAGGGATACTGTAGTTTATCCATGGGGATTCATTCATGACCACCCCTCCTCAGATAGAATAGGTGAGGTCACACCTTATGATGCTCCTACCACTGAGGTTCATTCTCATGTTGTCCCAACTACCTAGCTTGCCTCTTGTCTTTCTTCCTTGGTGTATGTTCTTCTACATTCTCATTGACAATATTCTATAATTTCTGAATTGATATATCAAATAAATATTTACAAAATTTATTTCAGATATGCCACCACCTAGTGATCAACATATTCCATTGATAGGACAACATCAACATCATTGGGGGGAAGCATGATTGTTTCACGAAATCAAACGGTTGTAAACATGAACCAAAATTGGTGAAGGATAAAAGGGTGATGCTCCTCTACAAAATTTGAATTCACATTACTTGACATTCTCTGTAGTAACCCAAACTATCTAATGAAGCATTATGGCATATATAGCTCACAAAAGAAATTTCCATTAATCCATGCTACTAGAATTCCACCCTTGATACTCTAAAGATATTTCTTTTTCTTTAGTGGAACCCACAGGTCATCCATCATCTCACCGATTGGGGTGAAGAATGAGGGAAATTGAAATTTTCATTTTTTCAGTCTAGAGCTTGATCCATTACTCATTAAGTGTCAGTGTCCTTAACCTAGTAATGTTTAACAAAGATGGTCGTAGACTATTTCCTGGGGGTACAGATGGAATATGACTTGTCGTATTCACCAAATTAGTTTCAATCCATTCATGGAGGATCTAGAATGGTCCAAATATTCTTATGATCATTTATCCCATTGAAATTAACCCCAGGATACTATATAACCTTGCTAATATAGGCTCTCTGAGATTAACCATGTTACAGGAGACCATGATCCCACCCTTTACTAGTGTCCCCTAACAGACCCCATCCTTGTGTCCCTAACTAGTATTAGCCACCTGCTCATGAAGGCAACAAGTAAAGTGGAATATCACACTTGAGGATCCCATATCTCATTCACAGTGAATCCCCAAGACAAATATTCACCTTCTTTAAGAATCACCTAATATGATCCAGCTTTTCCCCTTTATGATGCGGTCGGGCACTGCCTCCTTAGGCCTGGAATCCTCACACGCTCATCCCTGTTGATAAATAGGCTGAACAATTATAGATAAGTATGTACTTCATGATATATTTGATCCCTAGCCTCTCTTTATCCATGTCTAGTAGATGCCATATGAAAACAGGGGTTCATGTTGTGCATCCCCATATATTTTCTCTTTGAAGAAACTCATTATATTGAAGTCCCTCCAGAGAAATTATTATAATGATGTGTATGTCCCAAACACTGATATCAAACTTCCCATGGTGGAGGTGGAAAGTGTTTGTGTCAGGGGACCATTGGATGAACAACTCTGACACCAATTCCTGTTGGTGGTAGAAATGAAATTGTGACATCCAAATGACTTCAAATAGCCCAATGTTTCACATACATTCCTCTAAAACGTCCCATGTATGACGTATCCAAAACATCCATTCCCATCCAATAATAAATTTCCCACTGAACTACAGTAATTAGTTTTTCTACCAACTAACAATTTCATTTTTTATGCTACTTAGGAAGTTGCTTACATATTGGGTGGAAAATTATTCCGTCATTGTTTCACTCCCCATGACTGTCATGGTCTTAAAGTTACAAATAATCAATATCTATCTCTTGAGCCTCCCAGGTAGTATAACCTTGGATGGTGATGTTGTACCTCTTAAAGTTGTATTCATGTGTGATCAATGACCACGACGAGTCAGTCTCAAAGATCAGGATGACCACTTCGTCTAGTATCAAAAAATTCAAGAGAAGGTAGTTATCTATTAAGACAAAATCCTTATGAAATTATCTCAGTATGCTTAGAATCATTTCATTTTCTGATATTACCCTTTGGTATTGAAGTATCTAAGGATTCTCAATCTTCTCGGCCCTCTGTACAGTGAATAAATCATATCCCTCTGCAACACTATGTTCACTAGCCATGTCGGTCTAAATGTGAAGGCGCATAGGACTTGGAAGGAAACATTGATGTTTGGCGCAAAAATTAGTTAGCAGCATGAAAGATGTGATTATTTTCATGAAAAATTCTTCTAGTTCGGAAGTGCGAAATATTCAATAGTTGCGTGTAAACCAGTAATAGAATGTGGGTATTCCATGTAAAATTCATGAAATTATGTGGACAAGAGAGGAATCAATTGTTATACAGAAAGAAATCATACTATTCATAGGACCCCTATGCATATATATAGATGCAGACCATGTCCTTCTCGTACACTCAAGGTGCCTTACAGTCCCATCCCTATATTATTCATGTATCTTTAGGAATCCAATATTCTCTTCTATGTTTCCCTCAGAACCAAACCATCTACTTCCCTTTCAACTCAGATTCCAGGTGCATTTTTTGTCACCATGTTTTGATTAAATCCCCATGTGATAATCTTTGGGAAAACTAAATAACGTAGTTGACTCAACAGACCATTTTTTGGAGTCAAAGTAAGTAGCACATTGGTTTGGATAAGTTGGCACAAGACAAAAATATGTGCGTGAAACCCGTATGCTCCCAATGAGATTTCAACCACTACATTCCAAACTAGCCTTATTATGTGATCTTAATAAGAATTTACCTATACATTTAAGGGAACCCCTCCCCCTTTTGGCATAACTGGGAAGATGTTGAACCATCACTTCCGTGGGAGGAAGACATCCCATTCTGTGACTGTGTACAAGTTATGGCATCAATTCATATGATCTTTTGTAATAGTTCCACCATGGGTCCCCCTTTCGGTGGGACCAAAAGGTCTTGAACAACACAAATTTCCTTTTTTTTAATTTAGGTTCACATAAAAATCCCTTCTTGTGTGCATTAATCGCCTAAGTCTGGTGCATGCAAAAGATCTTTCAGGCACGCACCATATACCGTCGTGCACACCCATCTTTCGCTCAGTGACATTTTTGTGTGTGCTACTCTCCAATATTATGCACATATACTCTTTTGGGCACTATGTATTATATTTACCTTAATTCTCCATATTTATTCCCCTATTTCATGAATCTTCAACATCTTTCATGCACCTCCACCATTTGGCCCTCCAGGATTTTGTGTAGTTATTTCCTTCTTCCTCCTGTAGTGTCTTGTGTTGCGATGACCTTCCATTGGATTTTTGGCATTGTAATTATAATTTATTTTGAGTTTTGAAATAGCTATACTAATTTGGACCCCATGATTAGCCACTCCCCTAACCAGTTGTATCCTAGCATTGTTGATGCCTTACCTTCCCCAAGTGTGGGTGGGTATCAATTATATATGTTTGAGAGCTAAAAATTGAGTCCCCCTATCCAAGTTGCTGGATATTAAACTTCTATGCACCATCATCCCCAATTAATGACATTAAAATGTAGCCTCGCTGGGTTCCATGCACATAGGGTGCCCTACCTCAGCCTTTTTCTATGCCCACTCATCTCCAAAGGAGTGAGATCTTCCTCACATGAAAGAAGATCCAACTTACATTGAATGACATAAGCCAGTGATAAAAGGGAAGAAATCCTAGTGTAAGAATGTAACATTTCTTACATGAGGTTTCACCCTTGATCCTCCTTTCCTCCTCCAGATGCAAAGACCATAGGTGAGATGGACATAGGGTATTCTCAAAACCCCATTCCACTCCCATTAAGCTTTGTCTCCACAATCTTCTCATATGTGTAATCCCCACACCATTCCTCTCAAACACATCTTTCTCAAGAAGATATTACAGTTCGTTGCATCCTATTTTTTCTCATAGAGAGCATGAATAATTTGGTATTCTATGTTTTTAGTGACTGTGACACCCTTCTTCTGGGTATCCATCTTGGATTAAGCCCTAGCTTCAAACTTTCTGAGCCACTTACCTTGTGTATGCCCTGAACTACTAGACTACATGGGTTTGATCCTTGTCTTCAAAATAAGGTACATATTAAACCTCCCTATTTTTAAATCCCAGCCATTGATAAACCATGGTTCCCTCCTCCTAAGGGTGCACCTCCAGGATCTCAGTATCCACCATCATCCATTCCCATAAAACTCTTTCCCTCTTTCCACTATATATCAGGAGGATCATGCCTCACCCAAATGTCACATCTCCTTAATTTCCACCTTGGATTATTTCCATGCATAAGCCACACACCACATGACTAGGCTACCTCTTTAGGTTTAATCCATAATGCCCCCATATGAACTACGTGGACTTTGTTTCCCAGCCAACTAGGACATGTAGGAAACCTCCATGTGGTTCAAGCACAAAGATCCATCCACCATAATATTTACATTAGTTACATCTCATCCATTCCATTACACTTTAATAATTCCTCCATTTACATCTTGATTCATAACTATGATTCTACAACCTAGTGGGATCACAACATCCATCTAGGTTGCCTTAGTGCATAAGCCCCATTCTTCCCATTGTTACTCCTGTAAGCACTCAGATAGCTATACATGCATAAGACCCACACAATCTATATCTACCCAAACAAGAGTTCCCATATTATTATGGGAAGGAATCAATGTGTAAGCTACAAATAAACAATTTTTAACTATGTGGGTTTTGATCCCTATCTTCTACATATGCTATGTAGGAATCCCCCCAAGGTTCAATCCCGACCAATGGTAAAACATGGTGCCCCCCTCTCTGGGGTCCACCACCCTGATCTGTCATAAATGGTGTTGAGATTAGCCCTCACAGTGTGAAATTATTATATTTATAGGAAAAATCACTTGGGTTCATCATCATAGGTGTTCCTATTGATCCACTGGTAAACCTCAGTGCCTCATTTTTTGGTACATATCCCTTCATGGTGTAAAAAATTCCATTTTTGGGACACACCATCCCAGGTCCAATCTCATTGGGAGGTTTGATACATCCATCCAGGAAACAATTCTAGTTGTTCCCTTATAGGGACCCAACTTTTATATCTACTCCCATGAGAAGTTCCAATCAGTCTACACCCTCTCCACATGACTTTATACTTATGACATACCTTGTGTTAATCATGGGATGCTAAGGAAAACCTTGAAAGTCACTACTCTTTCATAAGATTCCATAGGATTGACGTGGGATGACTCATGGTTCTTCAACATTGAGAATACATATTATGAAGAAGAATACAATTTCTCTAATGTTCCAACATCTAACCCTTCCACTAATTTCCAACGTGACTTCTTCCCTGACTGAAGGTTGCTGGCCTGGCTAGACCCATTATGATGTTTAGATAGAAGAAGCATAATTAAGAATCACCCACAAAGGGATGCTGCAGGGAATGATGTGAAAAAAATGTATCAATTTTTATGGGATACCCAGAAAAGGCGATGAATTCCATGAAGGAATCCATATAAGGAGGAACCAACATTCCATCATCCCATTTTGATCAAGGGGATGACATCTCTAAAGAAGTGATGAATGCCACCCGCGTTTAGAAAGTGGGAATTAGGGTAAATAGTGTAGCCTATCCATTAAATAGAACATGGATGTGGGTGTTCCCCAAATGAATTAATAATAGAAACCATTTATAAATGTTAGAGATAAATAGGGAAATTGTTGGATTTGTTCCCCGGTGCTTTACCATCTATAATATAAAGGGTAATCATCGAAATCCTTATGGAAATATCTAGCCACTTATTTGTCCCATGTGGTAATGTTAAGAGTTTAAAATATAATTTTAGATGAGGTTAACACAGATATAGAGAAAACATCGTGATATTTGGTGAATTCATGATCAGTTGAGAACAGATTCTCATTACATACCGATCCATGAGACTCACTCAGTAGATGATCAAGTAAGCTATTTGATAATGATATTGTATGACTTCATGGCATTACCTTCAATATTTTATTTAATAGTGATACATATTTTACATCCCCATTTTATGAAAGATTGAAAAATTCATTAGGTAATTAGCTGATATTGAGAACATTATACCGTCTCTAGAGAGATGGATAGTTAAAGAGAACAAAATTTATATTGGAGGACATGCTTCAGAATTGCATCTTTTCTATGGTGGGGCATGGTATGATGACCTAGATTTATTTGAGTTTTAGTACTATAGCTAAATAAACAAAATTTAGATGACACATTATGAGGATCTCTATGGTATTCCATGTCATTCATCCATTTTTTGGAACGAATCTAGTGAGGTAGAAGTTTCAGTTCTCAGTTTGTTAAATGATACTTATAAGAGAGTAAAAAAAATTCAAAATAGGTTGATCATTGATCATAGTTTAAAAAAGTATTATTCCATCTATACGAGGATACTTTTGGAGTTTGATAAAGGTGACTATGTTTTTATAAGAGTCACTCATTGGTTAGGCCTATGATATTTCAAGAAATATGGAAAGCTAACACTAAGGATTCTTAGATACATCCAGATCACCAAGAGGATTGTCATAATGGTAAACAGTGTAGATATTTCTTTCCATTTCTAAGGTATTGACGATGTGTTTCTTATGTCTTAACTCTATAGCTACATTCCTTATCCAATGCATGTTATCTATTTTGAAGATATTTTGTTGGTGCCTCGCATATCATTCATTGAGTTCCCAATAAAAATCCCATACTATAGTGTTAAAGTTTTATGGGAAAATACAGTGTCACTTGTTCAGATATATGGAGATAAGGACTGGTATAGAAGGAGACTTGGGATTGGGAGTATAACATTCAGGCATAATGTCCCAAGTTGTTTAAGGTTAACTCTGGAGATACATCTCGGGAATGAAAACTCCTTTGAGAGGGATACTTGTAACACCATCATTCACCATGGTTATGATAATGTAATTTAGGACATGTATTAAGTTATTATTTAAAACATTGTGATGGTTGAACTTGTTGTTAGTTACTATTAGAGGTGTTTGGAATACTAAAATTAATTTTTGAGGGTTTTTTGGTTCAAAATGGAAAACACCATTCCTAGCTGCCTGAAAGTTTGGTTTTTTTGTGGTCTTGTGTAAATAGACAAGGTAAAAAGGCTTGGAAATGACATTTTTTAGGATTTAGTGATGAAAAAATTCCCTTTCTATCAGAACCATTCCCTGGTTCAAGTTGGTTAAGGCTGGGAGATCGAGAGAACCATGGTGAAGGCTATGATATGGTGGAGGGCATGGTAGAATCCATGTTGGCATTGAAATGCACAAAATAGCTGACTTTCTTCATATATCTCCCTCAAACCAATGATTAAAACACATGTGACTTTAATGGTGCTCAATAATGTGTTTTTATGAAGATTCATACTTTTATTAATTGAGGATTATCCTCCATCGGTTGTTCCTCCATTATCAAAATGTTTTTGAAATCCACGAATGACATAGGTTGTGATATTTTGTGATCATTTTATGAGCCTAGTATATTATTTTTCACTAAATTAATCTATATATTTGGTAGATATAATGCCTTAGATTATCCTGATTTTTTGTTCTTCTAGTTTTGTGAATTTTAGTGGATTATTCTAGTAATTCATTTTTGGTATTTCACTAATTTCTATCTTTCATTAGTGATCATGAAATATTATTGTTATAGACAAATATTCAGTGCATTTTATATTCTAGGGAGGTTTTTTTCATTGGTGTTATAATGGATTTTTTTTATGATTTTTGTCATTCTATGATGTCTCTATAGTTGTTCTCTTAGTAAATCATCCTTTGTGATACTCATATACTCTCCCCTTAACATTCTCTTCTTTTACTGAACATGAATATTACTGATGACGGTTTTTTTGGTAAGTTTTATGATCTTACCCCTTTAATTTGTTCTTTTTTCTTAGTCTCACTCTTAAACCCATGACATTTTAGATTTGAATCATTATTAGTATCTCTTGGTGTGAAATATTTTTCCAGTTGGTGTTCTAATGTGGTTAGGCAGATGATACCCTTGATGATCCATGGTGTTGATGTAAATAACCTAAATGTAAGAAGTCTATTACTATGAAGATTCCTTTTATATGATTTTCCATGATATAAAAATGCTTGTTTGTTGCTTAATCATTATTGAGTTTGATCACATGTGGGTGAATGTATACCATGAAACTCATATATGATGCTTGATCAAATGTGTGTGTAAAAGTAGTATAGAGACCCATGGAGTGATATGGTATGTCTATGCACGAGAACCTTGTTTTTTTTCTATGACACAAGATATATGTGACTGATATGATTCCATTTTTTACTTTGTATATTCTTCTATATTCTATGTTATTGTTGTTCTATACATGGTTTCTATGTGGTATATGGGCCCATTATTGCTCAGTATCCCAAGAGGGGGAGTGTACTCAAATGCTAAAAGTGATGCGATGAAAATAATGAGATAGATAATGATGCATGATGGACTTGCTTGTCCTAAACTTGTGGAATTAAGTCATAAGTGATCAGACCTATGAGGTGACATTGGGGCATTATGCTCTTATGTGATCTGACCTGAGATATAGCAACATGGTATACTATCCTTTTATAGTCTAACATAGAGGTCTAGGGCCAACAATACCATTGAGTGAAATGAGGCATGAAGGCCTTGGGAGGTATTCCATGAGACTCATTTTCTTGTGAATAATATGGGGTACATGTGGTGACGTTGTGTTCATACTCAATTCAAAAATTCCATTATAACTATATTCTAGAACAGAGGTGATGTAGGTATGACTAGGGGTTTGTGGAGGATTGGTTAGTGCACAACCACTCAGTATGGGATTGTTTATTATTTCATGTGCATTTATTTATTATCATAGAATAAAACTATTTTACATGTGAACACCTATTAAGTATGCATTTGTGGCATCCTACTAGGTTTTATTACCCGCACCTAATGTAATACACTTATATATAAAAAGAATTTCATTATGTTCGATAGTGTATATGATACACAACACATAGCTTAAATGACCATCGAAATATAATATTTAGATATGGAAATTATAAAATAGTCAATGTATTGGAAGATTTAAATAGTATTTAATAAATTATGAAATATATATATAAGGGTCCTAATAAATAAATAAATAATAATTAATTCTTATAAAATAATAATTTTATTTTCAAATAAGTCATTTCATGCTTCAAAAATTAATTTTCTAAAAATATATTATCTTGCATTTTGTTCATAGATAATATAGTTAATTCCTAATAATTTTAGTAATGTTACTTTATAAAAAATATATATATTTTTAAATCATCATATCAAAATTATCTTAGGTTGAAATGTTTTAAATTATCTGAAAGGAAAGGTTTTTCAGTGAGTATTGAAAATTATTGTTTTTTGTAAAATTATCACTTCTGTTAATTCAATAAATCAATATAAAGTCCGATGGTATTTTTTATTTTTTATTAATTTACATATGATAAATTTAATTTATAATAATATAAAAAATTTCATTTTAATCAGAAATTTTCATGGTGTTCATATAAATCTATTATTAAGATTGAAAAAACCTTTTCCCGAACACGATTGTAAGTGCATAAATGTTTTCCATTTTAGAAATTAAAATAACACATAATGAAGACACATTTATAATAAATTTATATATTAGAAATGTATATATATTCATTTAAATTCATATAATGAATATTTCATGTCATTGATTAGATTTAAAATCATATTTTTCGTAAAAAATGCATTTTATTGGAAAATAGTATTTTATCAACCTTTTCATGATTCTTATAAAATGAATTTAAAAATATTTTAGAGGTTAAATTTCTTATAATGGTTTCCATATTTTTAATAAACATAACTAATATTATTTAATAAGTCCAACATAAATTTTTATCATAATGAATTATAAAAATAGTAAAATTCACCACTATAGTAAAAGTGTATATCATTTTTCACCTAGGTCTAAACTAATTGATAAGGAAACCATTTTTTATCTTAAATATTATTGGATAATGGTATTTAGACACTTATCACATTAGGATTTATATTTCCATATTTATGGGACACTTTTCCATGAGTGTGGCCTTTATATCAATTTATGCAATGAAAAAGACAAAATGTCACTATATTAATTTTAAAAATCTATTATGTGTTCATATATGAGAAAAAGTAAGTTTTGAACAAATATTAATGATTATTTGAGAATAATGAAATTATTTTCATGATTTGAATTTATTTATAATTTTATGAATTTATCTAATTACCTAAAATTATTATGAAACACTCACAAAATATTTATTCAATTGATAGAAAAATAAAAATAAATGAATTTAAAAATATTAAATGTGATATAATTGGAAATAATTAGTGGGTTCCATGTTTTTATTTTGATAAATATAACTTTTTATAGAGTACTAAAAGGAATTTATTTTAATTCTTTTGCAGTCATGTTTTTTTCAAAGTTAAATTCTATTAATAGTGTCAAATTTGAAATTAATGATATTTTAAAATAATTAATGATTTATTAAAATATATAAAATTCATAAAAATATTATCTCCAGAAAAGTGAATGGAATAAGGTTTAAAATTTCCATGACATTCCATTTATGTGTTTTTTTTCAATTTATGATATCATTCATAACCCCTTAATATTGAAATAGTTGTTACTGTAGTTTATCTTAAAAATAAGTTATGCAAGAGGTTAATAAAAAAGAGATGGATTAAAACAACTCTTAAACCAGTTAAAATTATATTTTTAGGGTATTTCAAAAAATCCTAACTAATATTCAAATAGTTTTTAATTTGGAATAATTTTCCTATAAATGACCTTTTTATATTTTTATATTTTTATAAAATTCTAATAGTTCCCCTCCCTTCACGTATAAAGGGAACCACCTATTTTATTTTCTTCACATGTAAAATTACATTTGGATAAACCATTACACGTCAAAATACCTTAAATACATCAATACTGATGAAATTGAATCCATTTATTCATTATAAAACTATCCTAGTAAGTCTTTAGGTATAAAAAAATAGAGCTCCAAGCAATTCATTATGTATAATGATTTAAAAGTTGTCAAAAGTAGAGGGATAGTTCTTAACCATGCATTTTAATTTTATTTATTCTTATTCCACCTTAAAATATTATTCAACTATTCTGAAATTAGAAAAATAGTATCTTATATATTTTTATATGGTGTTATGTTAATGGAATAACCTATATCTATCTTATATTCCATCAAATGAGAAATGAAACCCTCGATCATTTGTACGATGGAAAACCCCCTCATAAACCGATGTATTTAATTCCCCATCACCACCAGTCATGGACAGATATAATGTTATATTTAATATATATATATAAGAAATTTATTAAGTAATTATATTTTTGAAATTATAAAATCACATCTACCTTCTTACCTTCCAATTTGTTGGAAAATGATAATTTTGCTCGTGTATATGTGTGGACTACCACCTCCAAAAATCGATGTGATTCGATTTTCATTATATATATATATATATTTGGTAATAAGGATATATTTTATGATTAAATATTATATAATTATTATTATTTAATGGTGAATTCATATTTATCATTCATTTATTCCATCTGTTGAAAAGTAAAATCAATGTTCTTACGTATGTACAACTTACTATATCCATGAACAATGTAATACATTTTTATATCTCTATAATTAAAGGAAGAATCTATATATATAATGAATATATTTGATATTTATATCATTATTAACATCCTGATGATCATGGAGTCATGATCAAATTAAAATTATCGACACTACTGAAACAAAACACTAATTAAAAATGAAATAGTGAACACCTGAAAACAAAAAATTTAATAAGGAATAATTAATAAATAGACATTGAAATATTATATATGGATCATTTACGAAATTATAAGTATTCAAATTATTTTTTATAGAATTATACTAAATTTTAATCTAAAATAATGGAGTTTATAGTACTTTCTAAGAAAGTGGGACTCTAAGAAAGGGATTTCGATCTCACATTGATTTCTATGAGACACATGTAATATTCACCACTTGTTTCATTTGCATTGGGTATATAATACCCATTAAATTCATTTATAATTCTTAATATTTTACATTTTTATAATTTACATGTCCATAAAATTTTATTTCTTTAATGGGGATTATGTGTCGAAAGTTACTAAAGTTTTCTGGGATTTGTTTGCAAATATCATTATTTATCAAGATTGTTTTTATTATAGTTTTTATGATGAAATTTATTAATCTAATTCTCAATCATTTCATGAGTTTTAATCCCCTCTAGTTATTTATTTAAAATTAATTTTTTATGTAATTATATTCTCTTTAATAAATCAAGAGATTGAAATAATATTTTTTTATGAAAAAATGAAGTTATTCCACACTTCGGCTAAAAATCAATTCTCTTCCATGTCCATGTTTTCTTTAAAAAATTTTGAGGAATGTTAATATACTCTCTAATGGATTTTTATTTTCATTTTACCAATGATTTAATATTTAATTCTTTCTTAAAATGTAACTTTCTGTCATTTTATGAATGAGGAACTTTTGTCAATTTAATGAAAATTTGAAAGGAATCATTATAATTTTTGGCATTCATGTGAACTATTTTCCCCAAATATATATATGTTTCTAATTCTTCATGAAATAAAAAAAGAGGATCTTTTCCCCTTCAACTCATGGCACAATGATCCAAGATCAGGGATCTAACATAGCAACAATATTGTAAAGTTGTGATAGAGAAGGGGAAACAAGAATCACTCAAGGTAATGAGTTATGATGGCACAAGGTGGTGGAACACAATGGTTCCTGGATTAGTAGCTCTGGAAGAGTCTAGGTGGACAACATGGTGAGTAGTAGGCCACTGGCAGGGTGGTCGGCGGTTGTGCGAGCAGTGACCAAGCGGCGGGGGGATGGGCCAGGTGGAGCGTGAAGTAGGACGAGGTAACTAGTAGGGAAAAAAATGGAAAAAGTGGAATGTAGTTCTGTGAGCACCGTTGGGAGCCCACAGATTTGAGGTGACAGGTGGTGACTGAGGGTCATGTTAGGAGGTCGTGAAGACGAACTGAGATGATTCTCAGAGTCGTGTCAGAGGAACTTGTGGCGGTTATAGGGCAGGGCATTAAAATGATATGGGAACCCGTGACGAAAATAGATTGGCACCACATTTACTTGGTGAAATGGGGGGAATATGGTTAAGTAAGAATGCATGGACTAGGTTACATATTCAGCGCAGGCTGCATCCGGTGGAGAAAACTGGCCCACATATCGGGCCAGACCGTGGAAGTCAGGCCACTCCAGTGGCCCAGTGGGGATTTCTGGTTTAGTTTGGATTAGAATTGATAGAGTTGTGTTGGCCAGACTGGTTTGGGTCATGTTCGACGATTCAGGTTGGATCTAAACTAGACCCATGTTGGACAACTTTAAAAAAAAACGACCATATCTTTCAAACTGTGTGTCTGTTTGATGATTTGTTTACAGTGTCAGTACTATAAAGACAAGAAGTCCCTCTTGAGATACAATAATTGAGTTTTTTTTTATAATTTTGAATATGGACTAATGGATTGGGTAGTCGATTCTCCCAGAACAAGTGCACTACGAGAAGAATCATGTGGCTCACGATGACTTGGTGACTACCTGACTTAGGGGTTGCATGACCCATCAAGGATGCATGTGCCATTAACACTCCGTGTACCATCAATCCTTTGTGCACCATCGACACTCCCTATACCATCGATGCTTTGGGTTCCATTGACACTTTGGGAAACATCTATACCCCCATACAATAGTGAAACTTTGTGTGCCATTGACGTTCCGTTTGCCATTGACCGTCCTTTCTCCATTAATGCTCCATGCGCCATCGACACTATTTGAGTCATGGAAACTAGGATAATTGTGGACTAAAACAGAAAATAACTCTATTCTTGCTTTGAACATATACTTGTGTGAGCTAACCATATTTAATATACATCATGTGTTTTACTTGAAGTTTACTTCATGTATTTATTAGTGGTATTCAATTTAGGTTTCAGAATATCCTACTGAGTATCATTTTACTAACTCCCACCAGAAATTTTCCCAAATGTGTTGTGTCATGTGCTTACAATCAATGCTTTGAGGGAGCTCTAGGTAGACTATGACTAGATGGTTCTTATATTGGTCAAATAGACGAGGTGTGATCCTATGGCTTCAGAAAACTATTCTACACCTACCCATCAGGTATAGTTATCTATGGATGAGTTTCAGGAACACGTGTATTCACTATTGAAGACTTTTTCTTTGGTGGGATTGTATTCAGGCCATGTTTACATTCCAGTTTCCTACTATCATACTCTGTGGTTGGTATCATAGTGTATTCATGCTTGGTCAACTCAATGTTATTACATTTCACCATTTTGTGCTTGGAGATATATGTGTGTGTGTTCATGTATATAGGAAAATGCCCCCAATTTGTTTGATATTCCAACTCGTTGCAAGTTGCCAGCTCCTGGCCTCTCAGAGGTAGGAATATGGGTAGTCATGGAACGGGATCCTTTAGGAAGGGTCGTGACATGGTCACCAACAATTAATATAGTGTTACATTGTCAACACTTCTCTAATCATTAATCAAAATACTGACTTTTCTTTTATATTGAGTTGACGCAAAAGACTTGGATTTTTTTTCATTAAGACCTCTTGGAATATCATTGTCATTAAATTCTACCGCTATCGTTTTCTTCAAGATATCAGAAAATGATAATTTTGGTAAACGTGTACTACCACATTTACCAACCCTGGAACTCTTCTTTTACTCTATAGGAAAACAATTTGTACACAAATATAAAAATTCTACTATTACAATACTAATGAAAATAAAAAATGAAAAATTATGAAACATAAAAGTAAAATAAAAAATAAAATATTATTATTTATATTTTTTATAGTTAACTAAAATTCTAAAAATAGTAATTATATTTGAAATTTCAGGTAAATGAATGAAAAAAATACATAATTGGTGTAGGAATATTAAAAATTGTCCAACTTAATAAATCATTTTTTTAACAAAAAATAATATTTTTTCAATACACTCTTATAAAATAATTCTGTTTTTATTTATCATATTATATTTAAAATAATTTTATTTAAACAAAATCAATAACTATATAATTTGCATAATAATAAATATGGTAAACTAAAAAAACTAATCTAATATAAATAAAAATTTTAATTTATTAGTTTGAATACATGGTTTAATAAATAAACAAAATTAACATATCTAACATTTTATGAAATTTATAAAAGTAAAGGAGAAATAAACATATGTTACCTACAATATTTGGAAGGTACTAAAGGATTGTACTCCCAAATTCCTTCTTTGTGATCATTTCTTATTATACAAAACATGTCTATGATGCGAACATCATTATTATCTGTTAATATTTCCATTGAATTAAGGATCTCTAATAAAACAAAATCTTTATCAAGTTAATCATCACTGAAATATTGTTTCTTTCCATTATAAAACAATAGACCACTGAATATCATATTGATCAAGTACATTTAATTTTTTTCATGTGTTTCCATTATAAAAGGATCATTTGTGTCTTCCAATCTATTTATATTAACATGTTTCATTCCTGATTCATCATGTCTGATACTGTTGTTACTGATAAACCACATATAGTTAAACACTAAAACTTTAAATTTAACATAATAAACCTCCCATAATTTTTCAATGAATCCATAATATGAACATGATGCATAAATTGCATTTTTGTCCTTAGAACTCAAAAAATGAATTTCTTCTATGAACACCAATACACCACTATTCTAAACCACACGTTTTTTGTCCTAATATTTCATATGAAATGTATAGCCATTAATTTCAAACTTGGACCATGTCATCACATTTAAAGATGGACCTCCCAGAAACCATCATAGTGTTTCTGATGCATCTAATCTACAAAGTATGGTATTTTTAAACCAAGATAAATAGTTTTTAATACTCATTCAAAATCTACATTTCTTTCTTATTTGGATGAAATTGTTTCAACACATTAATATGCAATGTTATATATGGTTGAGCATCATATTTGTTATTAAAGATATATAAATGTTACTTATTTATCTATTCACCTGAAAAGGATTTTACTTTCAATCCATGAATCCCCTTTCCCAAATAATTATTTCAATCATGGTAGTATGGAGGCAAACTAATTTGCTCCACCACATACAATTAGCTTGTACAAAACTCTACAACTTCCTCAAAAATATGATTTTAGATAATAGAGGATAAAGTAAATATATATTCTTAACATACCACTTCAATGTCATTATATACCATTCAAAAGGATACATCCAATGTAGATATAAAAGTATGAAAAGAATTATTTATAGAACCAAATAAACCATTAAATGCTCCATTATATCAAAAAAATATGTAGTAAAATACATTTCTAATTGAAAATGAATATAAATTTCTTATTTTTCCAATTATTTCAAATAAACTAGATCAATCACATTATTAAAAATGAAAATAAAAAAATGACACACCATCATGATATTCTTTCTGACATGGATGTGAAATATTTCATGCAATGAAAATGGAAGAAGTTGTTGCATCAGAATGTGACAATCAAAAAAATTTATACCTATCAACATCAAATATTTTAACGACAGACAGTGTTTTACATTTGATGAATAAAACTATAACACTTTGATATCATGACGAAACTAAAAAATATAATTTTATCCCACTTAGATAATGTATGAAATGATGGGGGAAGAACTGCTCACCTTCCATCATCAGTGGGAGCTAACTCTAAAGGTATTCCCATTCATAGTCTACCCAATATTGCATTTAACCCATTTTTAGTATTTCCTTTAATATCTAAAAAATATTCAATGAATTTTTCTTAGATATTTTACTCCATAAGCATGACATCAATGTTATGTTTCACCACATGATATCTCCAATATGGTAGCTAAAACAATTATTGACCATTTCTTCCAAATATTTCTATCATTACATGATTTATGTTTCTTTCCAAATGTTATATCATGGTTTTTCACCGTCTCAAAATACTGATCATTGGATAATGGGTTTGGAGTAATATCAAATTCTGGTGAGCCAATTAATGCCTTTTTTAATCTTCTATAAGAGTAATCCAACGAAAAAAACTTTCGACGAAACATGTATACTATTTTTCTCCCATGATGCATTTGATAATAATAAGTATGTTGTTCACAAATTGGACACACTTTATGCCCCTTAACTATGTATCCAAAAAAATTTCCATATGATGGGAAGTCATTTATAGGGAACATAATCATTGCATGTAGTTGAAAATATTCGATTTTATAAGAATCATACAACCTAATACCATCTTCATATAAGAGTTTCAAATCATTAATTAATGGTGATAAGAAAACATCAATATCATTTCCATTTTGTTTTTTTCTAGATATAATTAAACTCAACACGAAATATTTGCACTTCATACAAAATTTAGGATATAAGTTGTCAATTGCCAATAAAGTAGGCTATAAAATTTGTTTTATACTAAGGATTCTATATGAATTCATTCCATAAGTGCACAGTCCAAGTCAAATATTTTTAATTTTATTTATGATTCAATGAAATTTGTTATCAATTTTCTTCCACTGTGGAAAATTAGCTGGATGTTGTATTTTTTTCATCACATATCTGCTCATCATCATGACATATTAACCATTCTGCATCATGTGAATTAAAAAATAAATGTTTCAAATGATTAATTATAAAAAGATACCAAAATACATTTTAAGAGGTCTTTGTATCCTCTAAATCATCCTCTGACTTTTCTTTCAACTTATATTATGATGTCCCACATTTAAGACATTATGATTGAAATTCATATCCCTTCATATTATTTTTTAGCAATAAGACAAAAAACAACTATGTGAAGATAAATCACCATCCAAAATTGTTATGTATTATTAACCCATCAATTTTTTTTGTGTCAATGTAACTAATAAACAAATCAATACATAAGAATAAAACATCTGAATAAATATAATAATTCAGTCACATTTTTTCACCCTATAGTTTAACATATTTTTATGAGATGTGGTATATGAATAATTTCTGAGGGTCACCACACTGAAATCATATGCTATAATTTATCACAACACTAGTCATGGATATGAATATCAAGGGGTGAGGAACCATAATCAATGAAATAAAAATTTAAAATTATGAATCTAGTCCAATGTGACAATTTAAATATATCACCACAAGTATACGATAATTTTTTCGAAGTATTTATTAATTTTTCTATGAAATTAATATATTTTATAAGACACTATGCTTTAAATGAAACATTATATCATAAAATGTTGAAATATATTGGGTGTGTGTATAAATATATATAATAGAACCCTTCAAATTGAATGAAAAGCATATGAAGCTGTAGAATTAAATATGAGATTTTATAACCAATAAAATTGTAAAAAATTAATTTTTATATTCAAATTAAAACTAAAAATCATGTGTTAATGATAACATGTATTGCGGAAGATATAAAACCCATCATTTTTCATCCATGAAACAATTATCAAAAAAATTTCATGGATATTTATAAGTACAAAAGAAAATTATTGAGGATTTTAGGAGAAAATGATGATATTATATGGAGACAATACCATGTGATTGCTATGGATACAATGCCATAACATGACAAGATTAAAAAATATGGTAATTAGATATTTTAGTAAGTGAAATCAAAAAAATGAATAGTTAGGTAATCCAGGAAATTTAATTACCGAAAGTGAGGTGTGTGAGGATTACATGAGAGTTGAAAGTAGATCAGATATATTCTTTAATAAAAAAGAGTATAAATGAATCTGGAAAATGAGGTTGGAGGCTACATGATCCAAGAAAAGATTTTAGGGTTTCGTGTGAGAGAGAACTGAGTCTTCTGTCATCCAATTGAAAAACACTACAATTACTCAAAATGAGAATTTATAAAATTTTAAATGATTTATCACATTAGTTTTTTAATAACTAGAAGGATAAATAAATTTTTATTATATTTATCATCTTGGTTATTTTATAACTCAGATAATAAATTTATTTACCACATCAGTTATAGAATAACTGACATTATAAAGAATTGTGATTTGCTTTATAATGTATGTTCTTCTATAACCGACATGAAAAACATGCACTATCATGTTTTTTATCGAATAACTAACATGATAATGCAGGATACATCATTTATCATGTTGGTTATGTAATACCTGATGTGAAAAATCAATATATACATCTTTACACATCGGTTATAAAAAACAGATGTGAAAAGTCTGATGTGATAAATACTTTTTGTACAAGTGATTATGTAATGAATACTCATATAAAAAGATATAGTATTTATGTATGAAAATTATGGGCCGTTATAGTTGGTATCAGAGAAATGATTATTTTACCATGGGAAGCATTGATCATCAAACATTATTAAGAACTCTTAGGATAATTTTTAGTATATTAGAACATATTAAGTTATGGAAATAAATGGATTGTGGAATTACTAACTAAACATCCTTGTTTGTATACTAAAACTAGACATGTCTGTGGCACAAATTAACTTGGGTTAAATAAACCTGAATATAGGTGTTCGATTATATATCTCCCATCATTCTAGAACACGATGAGTGTTACATTACTGCACACCTAGTTTGACACACCCATGGGATATTGTTCATTTAATTACAATTTTAGATATTAAATATTATAGAGGATTTGAATATTTGATGCCCAGGAATAAAATAGGTTAGCTTAAGGTGTATTAGTTTTAAAAAGGATTCATTATTTAGACATCCTATAGTTGATTATGTGGTTTCTGACTATATTTATTATTCCTCATACTATGCTATTTGGTTTTATTCAATGGTTGGGACAAGGAGGAATCATGGTAACATCATATGGGATGGCCAATGCAGTGATTATGTGAAAAAAAAACTAGATGATGAATGGAGATAATAATATTGTGATTATGCCTAATCAGTTATCATGATATATGATTAATAACATAAACCTAAACAACTCTTGAAATCACAAAATAAGAGAAGGATGTTGTTTTTTGAATGATTAGATAGTGGAGATTATAGGAGAAATTAGACTCAATTTCTTTTAGGCCATGAATATGGAAATAGAAACCCTGGGGAATGTCTCAATGGAAGAGTAATATGTTTTATATGTGAGCACACCCACATTGGAAAAAATATTTCTAAGGAGTAAAATTTTTTATGTGTAGGGATCATTGGAATTATCCAAGTTAATGCCCTAATCCAATGGTTAAATATATGGCCTTGGAATGATCTATGCCATTGAAATCATTGAAGTGTAATTATTTGAGTGTTATGTATGAGGATTTGATAACTATGTAGTAGAATTGTTAAATCAATGATATTTTTTTGATAAATCATAAAACATCTATGGATTTATTTGAAGTAGTTTCAGGATTTGAAAGAATATATTGAATAGTACTGATGACCTAGAAAAGTAATTTAAAGGTAAGGTGATATATTGTGAAAAAAACATGATTCGGCGATTGATAACCATTAATACATTCCTAATGTTGATGTAGTAATGTGAAGTTGTGATAAAGAGATGCTTTATATTGATTAAGTAAATTAGATAGAGTTAGTGATCATAAAAATGATTACTGATTTGCTGAAAAAGCAATTTATTGTTGAGTTTATTGAATTTATTGATTCATGGTATATATTTGATAATCTGTGATTTTATTTAAGGAATAAGGATAAAATTAATTTTGGAAGATGTTATCTTTTAATTTTGGTTTTACAGTGATAAAGGTATTAAAATATTTGAATGTTACATTAACAATTACATTATTATTTTGGAGGATTAATTTTAAGTAGATTTTTTATATTTAGTGACCTTATTTATAAATTTTTTAATTTTGAATTTCATCAGATGTATTTTTTATGGTTTTTAAGGATAAATACTTATGAAATGGATTAAATCGGCATTTGGGTGCTATGTTTTAGGTTTTATATATTAATGTATTATATTGGATAACTTATTCTAACCATTTTTTGTTAAATATTTAGAGATATATAAAAAACTTTTCACACTATTATAGACCTTATAATTTGTTAGACGTTAATTTTAGTGCTTGAGACATAAAAAATTCTTATTGGAAATTCGTTTATTGGAGTAATTAATTAAATATGAATTGATAGAATCACAAATAAAGGATGAAATTGTGTTTATGTTTGGAAATAAATAAATTAATTTTTTTTTAAATTTATTAATTTTAAATTAATACCTCTACTATAGAAAAATGATCACAAAATAAATTTTTAAGATTTTCCTTTATTTATAATGAATTAATGGTCTACTCATCAATCATATATTTTTTTACTTTTTCATTAAATTTCTTACGAACAGGTTCTCAGTCACTCTATATTAGTATATGGTAATTATTTTTCTCTTCTATTTCCATATTTTCATTTCCCAATAATGTTATGATATTTGGAAACATTATTTGGTGTTACAATAGTTTACTTTCATATTTATATTTACCATAGTACAGGAGGAAGTTTTATTAATTATTTTTATTATGTGGGTTTTCAACAAAGGTATTTTCCAATATCAAACCCTTTATTGGAAATATCAGGTTTAAATTATAAGGAAATAGTTAATTAGGGGGCGGATTTACATCCCCTAGTTTTAAAATAAGAACTTTATATTTGATCTCATATATGACATGTAACATCAGACATAAAGAACCATGAAATATATTATTTCGACATGAACATTATAACAAATTCATTGGAATGTTGAGTATAAATAAGATTAAATTAATTATAATATATATATATGGATCATAATAAAAATAAATTTATTGATTAGTACTTGGTAAATAAACACAAAATTTTCAATAGAGTCATATTATTCATAAAAAATATATTTTCTCTAGAAACAATTTTAACTTTTTTTTGTAAATCATAATATAATTTATTTATAGAAATTTTAGTAATTATATTTGATAATAATGATATCATTTCTGAAATCGGAATATCAAAATTATCTGAGGATGAAATTTGCAGATTTTTCTAAAAATATGTTTTTTAGTGAATGGTGAGATGTTTTGATTTTTATAAAAATGTCATTTATTTTCATTAAAAAAGTTATATTAAAGCACGATTATATTTTGGATTTTGTATTAAAGTGGAATATTTTTTATTTGGTTTATAATAATCTAATTAATCTAATTTGAATCATTAATTTTATTGATTTTTGGCTTAAATCTATTTTAATGATTAAGAATTCATTTCTCCTGGAAACTGTTTTTATGTGAATATTTTTTTTAGAATTCAATTTTTTAAAATTATATATAATGAGGACTAATTTAAATTAAATTTATATATTATAAATATATATATATATGAATTTAAATTCCTATAATGAATTTTTAGTCTTAGTGTTATTGTAAAATTATATTATCCAAGAAAAATATATTTTCCTAGAAAACTGTCTTTTGTCGCACATTATGAGATTATTATAAAATAAATTTCTTTAATTTATTGAGATTTAAAAAATATTTTTTTTCATATTTGGAATTTCGAAAATAAATTTTATTTAATATATCCGAATTAATTTTTTTCCACAATGAATTATAAAAAGGTAAAACTTTATCACCATGTTAAAGGGTTTCATATGCTTGGGTGATTTAACAGGGGGTACACCAATCCTCTTTTTCCAAAATATGGATGAGTTAATGTGAATCTTCACGGGTACAGAGAAATCATCAAGATCAAGATAAATAACAAGTATCCAGTACCACAGATTGATGACATGTTTGATAAACTAAATTGATAACAATATTTCTCTTCTATGTAAATTCGATCTAGATATCACTTGTTAAAGAGAATAAGTAATTTATTCTTGAAAATACCTTTTGAACTATGTGGAGACGTAAATTTTTCATAGTTATTCCTTTTTTACTCTATAATGCTCAAAAAATCTTTGTATACTTGATGAATAAATCCTTTGAAGATTACCTCAAAAAATTTATGGTAGTATTTATATATGATATTCATATTTTAAACCAATGAAAGGAGGAGAATGAGGAGTGATTCAATATTATGCTAACATATTTGAGGAAGGTGAAATTATATGAAAACTATATTAAATGTGAGTTTTGAATGAAGGAATTATTATTCAAATGGAATATTATTTCCAGCAAAGGGATATCAACATACCTTTTATAATTAAGGTAATTGAGGATTAGAAATGACCAACATATGTAACAGAGATATTTAGTTTCCTTGGAATATCTAGGTATTATTGATGACTTTATAGAAATATAACATGATTATCAAACCAACTATACAAGATAACACAAAAGAGAGTAATGTTTTTTTAGAATATTGAATGTGAAGAGTGATTTAAGGAGCTAAAAAAGAGGTTTATTATTGCATTAGTCCTCATGTTTCCCTCAAGTGGGGAACATTTTGTGGAATAACACAATTTTTAAAAGAAGGGTTTAAATTTTTTACTATTGAAAAATTATAAAGTGATAGCATACACTTCAAGGAGGTGTAATTTTAAATAGTAGAGCTATCCCACACCTGATCTAGAGTTAGTCACAATGATAATTGTTTTGAAAATATGGTTTCATTATCTATATGGGGAGAAGTGTGAAATTTATGTGGGCTGGAAGATCCTAAAATATATATCCACATAATAGGGGCATAATATATGCCAGTGAAGATAATTATAGTTGATCAAGGACTATGACTTCTCAATACATTACAATTATGGTAATGAAAACATGGTAGAATTTGATATTAGTACAATGGATCTGAAAAACATATCACTAATGAGATTCAAGAAGGAGAAAATATTCTTAGACATATAATGTATAGACATGGGAACCATAAAGGGAGGAACTCATCATTATTATATCAAATTATTTCTCAACAATCCAGTCTACAGAAGATAAAGGATACTCAAATTGATGTTGGGAAAATTAAGGATATGGTGGAAGATGTAATAAATTTTAAATCATCATAGCTTATAATTAATTAATGAGTTGTAAGATTTGTGTCATTACCATGCGGACCATAAAATATTGAGAGAATGAAAGAACTATTGAATGATTAGAATATCTTGACCTTCTTCATCCACTGGGGGATCATGAATATGTATCAAGAAATTTAAGAGAACTATTTGTGGTATAATATGAAGAAGGAGATTGCATAATATATATTAAAGTTTACAGTATTTGAATAAGTGAATGGTGAAAGAATAGTGTCTAATGGGATGATGCAACCATTACACATACATAAATGGAAATGAAAAAATGTCACCAAATAATTTTTCATTAATCTTCAAATGATATCAATGGGAAACAATTATATCATGGTTCTAGAGGATCATCTTATAATTACTTATCACTTTATTGAAATTTGAGAGTACATTCAAATTGATCAACATATAATTATATAACCACAGAGGTGGTGAGTCAGTATGGAAGCCCACTATCAAATGTATTTGATTGAGATTCAAGATTTACCTTAATATTCTAGAATAGCCTCCAATACTCTCTAAATATTGAGTTGAAATTATGTACATCTTATCACCAAAAATTGATGTCCAATATAGGAAGAACATTTTGAAATTGGAATAAATATAGAGATCATACTCAATATACTTTTAAAGAAGATGGTATCAAAAACTTCTACTGTTTGAGTTATTGTACAATAAGATCTTCCACTTAATTGTCTAAATGGCACCATATGAATCCATTTTTTTGGAAGAGATGTAGAAAAACTACTTTTTGGATTAATTCATTGAAAACAAGTTATTGAGTCTAGAAACAGTTTAGGAGATGGTAGAAAAGATCAACACCACTCAACACCACATCAGGAATTCTCATAGTTAAAGGAAGAGCTATCCGGACAGTCATCGTTTATACCTTGAGTTTGAGGTTACCAACAAAGTGTTTCCCCACACATCTCAATGGAGGAGATTCATGAGGTTTGGGGATAAAAGAGAACTATGCCCTAGGTGAATCTCCCCCTTTGAGATTCCCGATCATGTTAGAGATGTGGCTTATTAACTAGAGCTCCCATGAACCCTTTCTCATATAGATTAAATATTACATTTATCCCTATTGAGGAAAAAACAAACAGACTCATAACATTTACTAAATTCATAGGTGGTATAGTTGGAAAATTATATCTCTTAAAAGGATCAATTCGTGATGATTTTGGACCTTATATATAATGTTTCACACAATAATACAACTAAATTGGTCAATGTGCTATGGTGGGACCATTAATATATAGAGGTAGCATGGGAACTGGTGGAAGTTATAAAGCAGAAGTACCCTCACCTATTTTAACTATATAATTTAATATCAATTCTTTTTGTATAAACTTATTAATGGGGAAATAATGAAACACCCTGATATTTTAAAGGAAAACTATTCTTGATAGTGTATGCGACATGTAAGACGGAGCATAAACAAACCATAATAATTTATGACCATTGTGACCTACTCATTAAATTATAAGGTTTGAATAGTAAAAAGTAATTTTGAAAATATATATAAATTTAATAATTTATAAATTTTATTTTATAAATTATTTTGAAATAATCACTCAGTTCATAATGAAGACATTATATTCTTCAAAAAATAATTTTCTTCTAGATATGTTTTTATTATTTTTTGTATGGAAATATTATAATTCATTTATTGGAATTTTAAAACATAATTTTTAAAAATGAATAATTTTTTTATGGAATTAGTATATCAAAATTAAATTTGGTTGAAATTTAGATATTTTTTTATATTTTTTATTTTTTAGTGAATAATTAAAATTACCATCTTTTCAAATAAAATATTTTCTATTCTTGGAATAAAGTAAGATAAAAATTACATTATATTTCAGATTTGGTATTTATGTGATATATTTAAAATTTTAATTAGAATAATATAATTAATTTCTTTTTAATCATAATTTATCATGATTTTGGTAAACAATTATTTTATGCTTTAAATGCGGTTTTCTTTAAACTATCTTAAGTGCGTAAAGTACATCCTCTTTAATTAATAATACTAATCCCTTATAAGGATATATATTAATATAAAATATTGATTACATATCTCTTTATATGAATTTAAATTCATAAATTTATTATTACTAGTCAGATAGTTAAGGTATGATCATCTCATTCTCAAAAAAAACATTTCTTGAAAAACTGTTTTCATACACGTTTTGTTAGGTTAATTTTAGTTTTAATTTTAAAAATTCAATAAATTTACATCAATAAAATGGATTCCATATTTTTAATCAAAATAATTAATATTATAAAATAAGGTCAAAATATTTTTAATTTATAAGGATAAGTAAAAATAAGAAAATTATGTTGCCACATTAAATGTCATAACCGATTTATCAGGGTGTTAAACTAAACTGGTATGTGGATTAAAATTTATAAAACATGATTTTTTTTTAATTTTGGATGTGAATATAGACCATATCACCCACCCAATCCAATATCTATCAAATTTTTAGGCACATGGATTGAGAGTGACTTCGTTTTATTTAATTGTTTTTTGTATTTACAAAAATGTCTCCCTCTCACTTATACAATGGAACCTCATCTTCCATCCTCTCCACAATTAAAAATCCATTTAGTTAAGAAGATACCAACTTAAATCACTTCCATAATTCCATCCCCACATCAAATCTTAATTTTTAGATCAAAAATACAATCTATGGGGTTTAGGTATAATCTAAAAGTGGTGGTTTGAAGAGGAGAAATCATTCTTAAATGATAATCTTTGTTTTATTTCATTTTCTACATTAGGAAAATATTACTCAATATTGATGAAATAATAAAAAAAGAAATATAATATAATATGATTTTATTCTATTAATTTGAAAACCAAATCAATATCTAGTTCAATCAAATAAGAAATGAAACCATCATTTGTGTGTACGGTGGACTACCTCGCAAACCGATGTAATTTCTTTTCCATTATTTCCCCTCATTAATGTTCTAGATGATAGATTAAATTCTTATATATGATATTAATTACATTTTTACCATTTTTTTAAATGTAATATATCATATATATTCATACATTACCTTCTATTGAAGAGTGATAATGTTCTATATGTGTATGGTAGACTACCGCCTCACGAAGTGATGTGATTCATTTTTATTTTCGACATAAAATGGATGGAATATGTAAGTTTATTTAAAGTCATAACAATATATTTGTGATATAATTATAATTTTTTAAATTTAAAATAATAATTACCTTTTTTATATGATGATCATTGAAAAATGGAAATGTTACACATGTGTAAGAATGACACAACATCTCAATGACTGTAATGTAGTTCATTTTTTGGGATCATAACTCATAGATATTTTTAAAAAATTTAATTTTGTATAATTTTTTTAATTATTTCACAATTTATATTATGGATATAGTTAAATAATAATCACATTTACTTTGGTCAACATTCGAATGTGATTTTGGACATATGAGTCGAACATCATCAAAACATCTAACTTGTACCTAAATGATTTTTGTAATCGAATATAACATGATTAAACAAAAATAAAAAGAATAATAAACTCAAATTTTTTATGAAAATAAATAATTTACACACTTTTATTATTCATGAAGATAAATTTCAAATGTGATGAATTATGGTCGAGGTAGGGGCTCTCTCTAAACCACACTTTACTTTGGGTAGTGAATGTTATTTCTCTAACCCAATTTCTCTCTCTCATTAAAGATATGAAATGATTCTAAATTCTATATATATATATATATATATATCTCAAATATATACCATAATTATTCTCCCTTCCTTTTATGGGGTAATACATTCCTTATGCTCATTTCTCAAATGCCTTCTTTATGAAAATTCCATTGACTATAGAAGAGAGAAATATTAAGAAACCCATTTTTTCATGGGTAATTCGTATCTTATACCTTATGATTGATTTACAATAAGTAGAAAAGATAAATCATGAACATGTTATTATGGGTTCACCAACATATCACTCAAATGTATTGGGTAAATATTTAGTCTCACGAGCTGTCATGTATGGGATTATGGAGTAAACATAATACATTACAGGACTTTGTATATAATGTGATATTGTTTAGGAGGTTAGACTTTAAAATAATTTTTATGTTATGTTATATGTTTTAGAAAATTTTATTATATTACGATTATTTTAAGATATCATGTTTTAAGGTCATTATTCAATTTGATTAATCATGAGCCTTCAGTTTTATGATATCATATTATACCTTTGACTCACATTTTATGTTTCATTCTCATGTTTATTCCCTTAATCATATTTTTCACTCACCCCTTTCTTTGATGAATTCCATAGGTTATCTTATGTAGTTTTATAAGGTAAATTACACTTATCAGATCATTAATGAGAATAAAATGAGGATTAAATGTTTTAGGATCCTTTCTATGTATTATAAACATATTATTCCATAAACATTGGTCCTCATGATAAATATGTTATAATTAAAGGATGTTTATGGTAAATATAATGCGATAACATGTGTAAAAATATTTGGTATCTATAATAATATATGAAAATAATAATAAAACCAATATATTTCACATTCTGAGATGATAATATGTTAATGAAACGTCTTATATTTGTCTCCTCTTCTATCAAATGGAAAATGAGACTGTTGATCACGTGTACAACAGACAACTGCCACATAAAACGATGTAATTAATTTTTTATAAAATCTTCTCATGGTTGGATATAATTATGTATTAAGACTATATATATTAAATTTATAAAATAATTATACTATTTTTAATTATGTTATCAATTAAAACTTCTTACCTTTTAATTTTCAGGAAAATAATAATGGCTTTCATGCGTAGTGTGGATTGCATTCTCTATGAAGTAATGCATTTTTTTCATTTAATATTTATATATATAGGAAAAAATATATATTAAATGCATATATATTATATATATGTTATAATAATTATCCTATAAAACTTAATTAATATTTACATTTCTTTCATTCCATTATTCAATAAGATAAAAAAATGTTCATGAGGTCCAGTGTTTATGGAATAATATGTTTTAAGATATCATGTTTTTAAGGTCATTATTAAATTTTATTAATCATGATCCCACAGTTTTATGATATCATTCTATACCTTTGACTCACATTTTTGTTTCAGTCTCATGTTTATTCCCTTAATCATATTTTTCACTCACCCCTTTCATTGATGTATTCTACAGGTTATCTTATGTTGTTTTAGAAGGAAAATTTCACTTAGGAGATCATTAATGAGAATAAAATGAGTATTTAATGTTTTATGATCCTTTCTTTGTATTATAAACATATTATTCCATAAAAACTGGACCTCATGATAACTATGTTATAATTAAAGGATGTTTATGGTAAATATAATGCAATAATATGTGTAAAAGGATTTTATATCTCTAAAAAAATATGGAAAAAATCACAAAACAAATATATTTCAAATTTTGAGATGTTAATATGTTAATGACATGACCTATATTTATCTCCACTTCTATCAAATAGAAAATGAGACTGTTGATCATGTGTACAACAAACTACTGCCACATAAACTGATGTAATTAATTTTTCATAAAATCTTCTCATGGTTGGATATAATTATGTATTAAGACTATATGTATTATATTTATAAAATAATTATAATTTTTTAATTATTTTATCACTTAATTATTGTTACCTTCAAATTTTCAGGAAAATAATAACGACACTCATGCATAGTGTGGATTACATTCTCCACAAAGTGATTTTTTTTTCCATTTATTATTTATATATATGGTTACAAGAATATATTAAATGAATATATAATATATATATGTTATAATAAATATACTATAAAACTGAATTAATATTTACATTTATTTCATTGCATTATTCAAAAAGGTAAAACAATGTTCTTGCATACATACAATTTACCATCTCCACTGAACTAAAACTCTTTTGAAAAACCAAGTTGTTATCACCCAAAAGAGAAGAGTTGAATAAAGAAATATTAATAAATAGTCATTGAAATATTAAAAGAGGATAATTTATGATATTATAATTATATACATGATTATGGTATATAATTAAAATAAAATTCAATTTATTATACAGTGCTTTTGAGTATATTTGAATAAAGTGAAACTCTAGGTATGGTATTTTCATGTCACATTTCTTTATATGTGACACATTCCATATTCACCCCTCATTTCTTTTATGTAGTTTATATAATACCTATCCATGTTTTTTATGATTCTTCATATGTATATTATAGGTATTTATATATCCATATAAGATTATTTATTTCATGGGGCTTATGACTTAAAACTTTCCAAAGTAGTAAGATATTTATGATAAAATATCATTATTTTCCATGATTGTTTTCTATTATTCATCCAATGATAAAATTTATTGATAAAACTCTCAATAATCTCATGAATTATATTTTTCTCAAGTTATTTTTGTAGAATTTATTTTAATTTCATTTTGATCTATTACAATTCAGGTAACCGAAAGTATATTCTTAAAGAAAAATGACTATATTTATATATTTGGATGAAAATAATTTATATTCCAAGTGAAAAATATGTCTTGAATGGGGAGGGAACCAATATTAGTAATGTAATTTTTCCACAATGATAGTCTTGGGAGTGAAACTTGACAATTTGATGGGTTGGGGAGTAAAACCAATCAACTATGATAGACTTGGTAGTGATCCATGACTAAGAAGGAAATGATTTTGTCTTCCTATGGGTATCTAAAAATCTAATTTATTATGCCTATGTTATGCTCTTATGGATCATGTTCTTCAATTCTTTTATGATTCATGTGTTATGAACTTCATTGTTTTATGCTTTGATTCAAAATTATGATCTATGATATATAGATTATGTTTTTCAAATGTTATTCTTGTGTTCTTATACCCTAATTCCCAAGTTATGTTTAAGAGATCATTCATATATCCCTTATTTACCCTTACTGATCAGATGTGTTCACCCTTTAGTGTTTTCCTTTTCCCTAGATATTAATAAATTAATTAAGTGTGATATGTCTAAGAATGGTTATAGTTATGAAGATTTTATTGTGATATTAGGTAGTTCACTTATGAAATCGTTATTTATTTGTTAAATATTCCAAATTTAAAATATCTATATGATTAAATCATTAATAATTATGTTATGTGATGAATATTCATATAATAGGATGTACATATATTCATGAAAATAATGAGTCATTATAACTTCTATGAAATGATCAATTCACATTAGGACTTTATGTATATGGATACAAGAAATGGTAAGGGTCCCATATATGATGGTTGAGCTGACAATCATGGTGCTGGTTGCAGTATCTGGACATACATTTGAGCATTCCATAGTGTTAATTTGTTTTTCATTTTACTCTATATCCTCTAGTTTTTCTTTCCACTTTGGGAGCCTGGTTTATTCATTGTATGACTTTCATTTCATGTGACATCACATTTTGATATTTAGTAACCTTATTCATATTATAATTATTATATTTATGTTCATTTATATATGGCTAGGTTATTGAGGGTATAGTCTCCCCACTGATGATGTTCAGACCCTCGATAATATTTGGAGGCCTCTTAGGTAGGTTGAGGTGCACATGAGTTCTAGTGGAACTCTGAATTAGACTTAGTGGCATGTTCAGGAAGTTACATTTGGTTTCTCATGATGTGTGGAGATGTGAGGGGATGCTGTTCTGTTTTATAAGTGATGTGGGTGGAAAAAATCTAGATAATTGAAATTTACTAAATATTAATTTTCTAACTCAAACCAAGAGTATATAAACATTAATAGTTTCCAAGATATGATGTATAAGGTTTAATCCAATGAGAAAATGAGATTTTGTTATTTTGGTGGGGGTTATCATGAAACTGTATCCCCTTATTTAAACCCTTTTAACCAATTTTATCCTTAATCATGGGGATGTATTTTTACCATGGACACTATTAATTATCACCAAAAATCATACTAAACTCATTAATAATTATAATTATTATGCCTCATAAAATATAATACATTTTATGAGATTAAATTCCTATATGTGGAATAATTAACATTTAATATAAATCCAAAAAATTTAATGGAAAACATTTTTTTACAAATATGATCACTTAATAATTATAATTATTTTACACTAAAATATTATAAAATACTGGTCCATGTGAAATTAATGGGATAATTTAAAATCAAAGGTGTCTTATATTAATTTTAACCAATAAAAAATATAATTTAAACTTGTGGCTACTTGATTAAAATAGAATGACCACAAATAGTATTTATTGGAATAAAATCATTGCATAGATTTTCAAAATTTCAAAAAACTCTCAAATTTAAAAATTAAATATTTCAATTAATATTACTACCAATTAAATTTATTTTTCATGAAAAAATGTTTAATAATTTTCCAAGTCACATTTATATATTGATATTGCCATTAAAGTGAGAGTATTTATAAAGTTGGTATTTTCCACTATTCATAAAAAAATTTACCATATTTGAAAAATCAAAAAAACCAACTTTAATATAATTTTGATAATAAGATATAAAAATCAAAGTTTATTATATCAAATAAAATTTCAACAATTTGAAGAAAATAATTCTAATATTCACTTACAAAACAAATAAAATCCATTTTGAAAAATATTATCAAAGAATAAAATGAACTTTTTTCTCATTCCATGACTAGTAAAAATGAATCAATGATTTTTAATTTATTTGATGGAATTTATTATCAATAAATTTCTTCAAACTAAATTATTAATAGTGATGAAATTAATTTATTATGATAAAAAAACTTCATTCACTTAAAACCATATTTTTTATAAAAATATATATTTTGACACAATCAAATGATATTATCTTCATTTATAAAAATTAATAATCAATATATCAATGGTTATTAATTAGTTTTCATGTATAAATAATACATTTTAAATAAATTTAATACTCAAAATTATAAAGTTTTCTTTTAAATGAAACATATATAATATAATGAAAACTCCAATTTTTCAGAATGATGACCCATCTAAATATTAACTATTCTTAACCTTATATGATTTAATTGTTATCACTAAAAATTGAGTTCATATTTCAATGATTTTTTTCAAGATATAGTTATTATGAAAAATTTTATACATATATTTGATAATGTGATTAATGTTATTCATACCCACTAATCCAACAGAAAGGTTATAATAGACATATTTAAATAATCATATTTATTTACTGTGTCTGAGTTCATTTATGATTAATATAATGTGTACCATAAGATATCTTACATAGTATTAATGAACTAACATCCTGGGGGTGTTATAAATAGAATCACTTAAATCCTTAATACTAGATCATGACAAACATTTTATAATTTATTTAAGTATATTGAGAATTACCTCATGTTGGAATTGTTTCATCATTGAGGATTTCGCATAACACCTTTTGGAATACAGTAATTGAGGCGGGAGAATTTGAGTGTAGAATCCCTCTTGAAGTTACCTACACATGATCCATGAGCCTCCAAATGTTTCCATAAAAATCCACAGGCTCTAACATGGATGTCTCCAATTCTTTCTCTATTTTTTTATGATCACCATAATAATCTGTATGTAACACCTCATAATGATAAAGGGTTAAATGAATAAATGATACGACTCATGTCAAAAAGGAGAACCTTCCTTTTTGGGATCCTACCTTATTAGAACTCCATAATTTGGCATTCATGGCCTAGAGTAGTGATTAGGATGGGTGACCTTTTGGGAAGTTTTCTAGGGTGTGCGTGAGTGAAGAAAAATCACACTGGAAAGGACATGTGTTTCCATGTGGGGACTTTCCTTAGTCATATGACCCATTCAGGCATGTGGGTGGACCCATGGGTGGGGACCATGTGACTGTGGGGCAACTGGTGGTGCTTGGCGGGATAGGACCGGATGACCATGTTAGGGCAGGGTGTCTGTGCTGTCACTGGGACCTATTTGTCACATTTGGTATCAGATCTAGTACCCATCCTTAAATGCAGTGAACTACCTGTGTTGAGATGTAGTGCCCACAACAAGGAAGTTTTACTATAAAGAGGCGGTGATTGTAACACCCCAAAATGATAAAGGGTAAAATTACTAAATGAAATGACTCATGTCAACAAGGTACACCTTCCTTTCCAAGAGCCAACCTAATTAGAACTCCACAATTAAGTGTTCTTGGCTTGGAGTAGTGATACAGATAGGTGAATTTCTGGAATGTTTTCTAGGGTATGTGTGAGTGAGGAAAAATTACACTTGAAAGGAAGTCATGGATTAAAAAGGAGGGTGAAAGATTTCCTTACCTTGAAGAGTAACTACGAAAGCAAGAATGTCGGGACCTTGGAAGACTTGAGGGAACCTTGGGAGGACTCCTTGGGAGGTAAGGAGACCAGAGAATCATTTAGGATAATTTTTGAATGAAATGAATGAGGGAAATGGCTTGGCATTTATAGGGAAAGTGAGTGAATAAATTATTAATTTCCAAGGGACAACTCATCGGTGGTATTTGAAAAACCATGGGCTTGAACATGGTATTGGCCACTTGGGACACCTCATTGAATATGTCAATATTCATAATTCGACAAGAAATTTCACATCATTATTACATCATTAATGATGTCATTAAACACCTGAAACTCCAAACATGATTTTTACTATTCACCAAAAATTCATGTATTTCAGAAAAAACCCAAAAATTCACCCTAAAATAATATCGATGATCTGAATTTAAAAATGAATTCCATTTTTTTAAAATATTTTTTTTAATATTCTTAATTTAATTTTTAAATACAATCATTATTTATTCCAAAAACACAACTTTAAAACTATAACTCATTTTGTAACACCTTAAAAAAGTAATCAAGGTCCCATAAAATTATCGTATAACCATAAGACAATAAAGTAACAATTTATGATTAAATTTTATCAAGATAAATTTCCATTTTAAATTGTTAAATTAATTTCCAAATTTTAAATAAAATATTTATGGCATACAAAAATACCAAATCTTAAACTATGATCTTTTTTTTCACTTTTAAGATGTCTAAAATGTATTTATACATTCATTGGTGATGTTTCTATTTTTTTGTTAAAATTAATATTAATTACTATTCATATGGGTGTGTTACTATTCATACTTTAATATTCACTAAAAACCAAGATGATCTTATTAGACTCTAAATTTCTCACTGCTAACAACTGTAGAAGACCATTTTTTGAAAACCATTTCAGTTTATTAATTATTTAATGAATTCAAATATATTTTAAAATTATATTTTTCCCTAAATAATACATATCCTATATTTATCTGGATATTTGAAATTCACAATCTTTTCTATAAGAATAAATAAAAAATTTATTTATAAAAGGATTACACAAAGTAGTAAAGGTCTCGTTACATGGCCCCTTATTACACCAGCATAGGTCCGAAGTGTTAGGTGTGCTATGTTGATAGAATCTTGGGGTCGCTCGGACAACATTTTCTGAGTGGTGATTTCTATTAGCTTGAAGTTATCTCTTAGGTGATTCCATTCAATCTTCATATGTTGAAGTTCGACTTGGGATTGGTTCAGAGTAAAGCCCAGTGATGCTACCTCCTTCCCAAGCTCCGACAGATGGGCTTCAAATTGCTCGAGTCTACTGGATGAGGCCATTCAATCTTCTTTATATATTAATTAACCAAGATATCCATATTTATAAAAACAAAATGTTAAGATTATAGTTTCCAATGGTCATATTGACCAACGGTCATATAACAGTCGAAACCCAACAGTCACATTTTAATTATGGCCACAAAATTAAGAAACAAATATAATTAAAAAGTTTGGGTCGTTATATTCTTCCCCCTTAAGAAATTTCATCCCCAAAATTTTATCTCTTACCCTATGATTGGAAAAGGTGTGGGTACTTCTGTCTCATAGACTCCTGCAGTTCCCACATGGATTCTTTCATATTTTTGGTTCCTCCACAACACCTTAATAGGGTGGGTAGTCTTGTTGAATATAACCTTGTCTCTACGATCTAAGATCTCCAACGACTGCTTCTCATAAGAGAGGTCATGTTCCAGTTGTACCACCTCTAGATTTAGTACAAGTGAAGGGTCTGGTATGTACTTCCACAAGAGGGATACATGGAAGACATCATGAACTTGGGATAGATTTGGAGGAAGTGCAAGCCGATAGGCCACTGCTCCCACGCGATCAAGGATTTCATAGCGGCCAATGTACCTAGGGAAGAGCTTCCCTTTCTTCCCAAACCTCATGACTCTCTTCTAAGGTGAAATATGAAGAAAGAATTTGTCACTAAAATCAATCTCCAAGTCCATTCTATGGTTTTCAGCATAGCTATTTTGCCGACTCTAAGAAGCCTTAATGTGTTGTTGGATGGCATAGAACTTTTCTGTCATCTCTTTTACAAGATCAGGCCCAAGAAACTTTCTCTCACAAGATTCATCCCAACAATTAGGAGTTCTACATCGCTTCCCATATATATCTTCATGGGGTTCCATGTCAATGCTCGAGTGGAAGCTTTTGTTGTAAGAGAACTCAACTAAAAATATATGTTGATCCCATCCACCATTAAAATCCATTGAGCAAGTTCTCAGCATGTCCTCGAGTGTTTGAATAGTCTTTTCAGATTGTCCATCAGTTTGGGGGTGATAGTCCATATTTAAGTTCAATTCAGTGATCAAATATTGTTTAATACTTCTCTAGAATATTGATGTGAACCTTGGATCACGATCAGATACAATAGAGAGTGGAACTCCATGAAGCCTTACCACTCCCCTTACGTAAATCCTGGCAATTTGATCAATAGATAAATCTTCCCGAATGGAGATAAAATGGGCAATCTTGGTGAGACGGTCCACATAACCCATATTTCATTATTCCCTTTGGATGTTCCCAGGAGACTAGTGACAAAGTCCATAGTGATATTATCCAACTTCCATACTGGTATGTGCAGTGGTTGGAATACCCCTATAGGAATTTTTCACTCTACCTTCACTTGCTGACATACCAGACACCTTGATGTATAGTCAGCAAACACTCTTTTCATATTATCCCACCAATAATGATCATGAAGGTCCCTATACATTTTTGTGCTACTAGGATGTATAGAGAAATTATAGCTATGATCTTCATCCATCAGCTCCTTCTTTATTTATAAAATAGATGGAACACAAAGTATTTTATGAAATTTCAATACACCTTCTTGATTAATATTGAACTCAGAATACTTCCCATCCTTCATAGCCTCAAACTTCTTCTGTAACAAAGGATCTTCTTTCTAAGTTTTCTTCATCTTCTCTAGCAGGTATGGTTGAGAAATCATTTGGGTTAGGGTTGATGATGTCCCTTCCCTTATAATTCCCCTATGTATCTTTACTATGTCATTGATCAAAGAATCTTTTTGAATCCTCATCATGGAATGAAAAACTAGGTCTTTCCTGCTTAATGCATCTGCAACTTTGTTTTCTCTTCTAGGATGATAATGAATTGAATAATCATAGTCTTTAGGAAGCTCCAACTATCTCCTTTGTCTCATTTTCAATTCCCTTTGTGTGAAAATATACTTCAAACTTTGGTGGTCTGTGTATATATCACATTTCTCCCCACAAAGATAGTGTCTCCATATCTTTAGAGCAAAAAATGACCACCGCCAACTCTAGATCATGTGTAGGATAGTTCTTCTCATGATCCTTCAATTGTTGAGATTCATAAGTAATGACCTTGTCATTTTTCACGAGGACACACACAAGCCCTTTTAGAGATGCATCGCTAAAAATAACGAATCCTTCTGCACTTGAGGACAGAGTTAATATATGTGCAGTGAACAATCTCTTCTTCATCTCTTGGAAAATTTCCTCACACTCCTATATCCTGATCAACATGACCACTTTTTGAGTTAACTTGTTTAATGGATTAGAAATAAATGAAAAGTTTTTCACAAACCTTCTATAATATCCTGCCAATCCAAGGAAACTATGAATCTCATTAATTGTTGTAGGCTGAGGCCACTCCTCTACAACTTTTGTCTTTTCAGGGTCATCTATGATTCCTTCATTGGTAATAATGTGCCCCTAGAAAGAAACTTTTTGTAACAAGAATTCACATTTTCTAAACTTTACAAAAAGTCTCTCCTTCCATAGTGTTTTCAAAATAACCCTTAGATGATCCTCATGCTCCTCACAACATTAGGAATATATCACAATATCATCAATAAAAACTACCAAAAAGTTATCAAGGTAGTTTTAATGACTCTATTCATCAAATCCATAAAAATAGTAGGTGCATTAGTCAGTCCAAAAGTCATAACAACAAACTCATAATGCCCATATCTTAATTGGAAGGCAGTTTTTAGAATATCTTCTTTCTTCACCCTCAATTGATAAAAACTAGATTGAAGATCAATCTTAGAGAAGAGTTTATCCCCACTAAGTTGGTCAAATAAGTCATCAATTCTTGGAAGAGGGTATTTGTTCTTTAATGTGATTCCATTCAGTTCTCTATAATCAATGCATAGCCGCATAGATCCATCATTCTTCTTTACAAAGAGAACATGTGCTCCCTAAGGAGACACAGTCGGTCATATAAACCCCTTCTCCAAAAGATCTTGGATTTGTTTCTTTAATTCCTCCAGCTCCACATTGTCCATCCTATAAGGGGTCTTTGATATTGGATGAGATCCAGGTATAAGTTCAATGTATAATTCTACCTCTATTTTTGGGGGAGGTCCAGACAACTCCTCAGGAAATATGTCAATGTATTCATAGAATATGGGCACATTTTCTATCCTCAAACTCTCATTTCCTTCTTCTTCTTCACTGATAAATTCCATAAATAAGGATATATGAGGTTCTTCTAGATAAATATCAGGTTGATATATCTCTCCATGGAAGATAACTGTAGGTTTTCCATTCAAGACTACTGATTTTTCATTACTTATGAATTTGATCTTAGTATTATACTTTGAGATCCAGTCCATCCCTAGTATAATGTCTAATTACATCATGGGAATGACTACTATATATGTGATAATATTGTGCTCACCAAATTAAATAGTAGTGTTTCTAAAAACTCATGATGCTTGGATAATCCCACCAGGAGTCTTGACTAATAACTCAACTTTTTGAAAGTTGGGGGTTGATTCTAAATTCTTTGCAAACTTAGAGGAAATAAAGGAATGCGTAGAACCAGAATCAAACAATGTACTGGCTAGCTTTGATAGAACAACAAGAGTACCTTCTACCACATCATTTGGATCTACAAATTCAGTTGTCGTGATAGAAAAATAACGACCTTTCTCCCTTGGCCTTTGTTGAGGCTGATGGTGGCTCCCCTCCACTACAATTATATTTGGGCAGTGATTGGAAAAGTGCCCAAGTTGTCCACACTTAAAGCACTAGTCATCAGGTAGTTCCTGCACCATCTTTTCCTTGTCATTAGTTTTTGGAAGTCGAGGTTTCAACTCACTATGAAAATTCCTCACAATATGGCCATCTCTTCCACACTTGTAGCATTTCCCGCTCCCGATCTGGCAGTTCCCTGAATGCTTCTTCCCACATTTATTACACGTGGGACATTGAACATGCTTACCTCCTATTCCTTGATCAAATATCCTCCCTATGCTTGGATCCATTGATATCTTTTTGTTATTGTATTTATGAGACCACTACATCTCACAAAACTCCAGTTCAAATTTTATCGCACTTTGCACGATATCCTCATAGCTTTCATAGTCTCGGTTGGCTAGTTTATTCCGAAAATGAGGTCTCAGTCCACTGAAGAATCTATCAACCTTACCATTTGGATCCATGACAAAGATAGAGGTCTATCGTTAAAGTCACGTGAAGTTCATCTCATAGATTCTGAAAGATTCATTCTCCTTCGGCTTTAGCTCAAGAAACTCCTTCTCCATTCTTGTTCTCATGGAATGAGGGAAATACTTACTGAAAAATATCCCTCTGAACTCTTACCACTAAAAATATTCAATTTCCACTCTTTTCCTTGGGTTTTTAATCAGTTCCCACCACAAATTATCTTCCCCTTTTAAGAGATAGATGACACGGGTGACCTTCTCTTACTCTGAGCAGTAGAGCACAGAAAAGATCTTCTCGATGAAGCTGATCCACTACTCAGCAATCAATGGGTCAGTCGATCCACTAAAGGTTGGTGGTCAGTGACACATAAAGGACTCAACATAATGTTGTTCCCTTCATGGTGAGATCGGTCTCTCAGCTTGATTCAAGTTATTTCCCATAACTTGAGCCAGTTGGTTCATCATTCGCATGAATGTTTCCATTCCAGCTTCCATCGGAGGGCCATCAGTGCATGGTAAATTTCATTCACCATTTGCATGGTTCCTAATATTTCATGCCATTTTATAAAAGAATAAAACATTAATGATAAACTTATTTCATCTGTGAATATTTTAATTATATAGGATTTATGTCTTAAAAATTCATGCTTAAACAATTACATTTCTCTATAATTCCTTCATAATGATTTATAAAAAACTTTTTGATTAAGCAACCATATCCCTCAGGAGTGTCATAAATAAGAGTGAATCAAGGCCTTTTTTCATGCACCAGTTCCTATTTGAGTCTACCTCAAAGTGGTGTTTTCAGGTTTTACCCCTACGTACATCTGTGCCAGAGCCGCCTCTACGTGCTCGTATCTAGACATGAATGTATTTGTTTGATAAAACACATACTCAATATTCACCAAAATACCCAGAAGTTTTCCTATATTTAAAATTTTCTATAGGATTCTTCCTAAACATTTCATATCTTAATTTCCATAAATAACTATACCATCCTTTGATACCAACTATGGCATCCCACCTTTTATTACATAACTTTTCATTAAATTTTACAAACAAAGGATCTTTAATGTCTAGTGTCTTTGAAATTAGGAACATAAAACTTGAATGAAACATAAAAAATTCTTCCAATCCATTTGTATGGATTTATCATAAGTTTATCTGAAGTACAATTACTCTATCTCATAACCTGGAAACATACATTTAAAGGAAAGGGTGAGAAAAATGCCCAGTAAGGGTAAACAAGGGAATCAGTTTATTTGTGACATCAATAAGAAATTGAATAAAAAACATAAGGACCTAAGAAATGGAAGTATAGGCATATCATAATGAAAATAATTTGAATCATACCTTTAATATGTGGCTTCAATATTTAATTTATACATTCATGAACATATCACCAAGGTCTATCCCCGAGGTGTTATAAAAATTACCAAGGTTATTCACCAAGGTATCGTGAAACTTGTCATCTCTAGAGATTAATTCTTTACCAAATTAATTGGAGTGATATCAGGGGCCTCCCTTAATATGTATTTATTGTCATGTGATCCACATAGATCATAATAAAACATTTCATAAAAAACCCATAGAGAATAAAAGAAATGGGTTTCATTTCAAAATCGTGATGTTTTAAAAGATCTTAATAATAAGATCATTATATCATCTATAAACCATGGAAAGGGAGTGAGGGTTATATGTATGTAAATCCTAGAATAAAAAATATCATCAATATGTATTTATGAACACACAAAGAAACGAAATAGGTCTGGGTATTCACATAAATAAAAAGGGATTTTTTTGAGGGAAAGCGATAGAAATTTTGAGACAAAATTTCTGCAGCATAACAGCTATACAACATGATTTTAGAAAACATTGAAAAACGAGGGGAAAAGGGTACCCCACTCATAAATAATTCATAATAATGTATGAGTACTGAATAAGATCATGGTATGAATATTTTAATGGCACACCACATGGAAAAGAAGGATGAATGAAAAGAGAATATGCGATTTCTTTTACGAGATATTCGGCAGCCTTACGACGTCACTTAAAAATTCAGAAAACAAATTGATGAGAGTAGAAAGGGTCCCTCAACAATTAGACCTGAAATAGACTGTAATGATAACATATAAGAACAAACCCTCCAAAAAAATTGATGGAAACTATAAGACACAACATAAAGAAAGTCATGAATTAAAATGGAGGGTCAAAAATTCCCTTACCTTGAAGAGTAACTTCGAAAGCATGAAGGTAGGGGCCTTGGGAGGCTTGATGGAACCTTGGAAGGAATCCTTGTGAGGTGTAGAGACCATAAATTTGTTGAGTATGATTTTGGAAAGAAATGAATGAGGGAAATGTCTTGGTATTTATAGGGAAAGTGAGTGAATATATTATTAATTTTCCAGGGACACCTCATCAGTGGTATTTGCAAAACCATGGGCTTATCTATGGTATTTTCCCATGGTATTGGCCACTTGGGACACCTCATAGAATATATCACTATTCATAAGTTGACCAGAAATCTTACATCATTATTACATCATTAATGATGTCACTAAACACCCAAAAATCAAAACTACATTTTTACTATTCACAGAAAATTCAACTATTTTAGAAAAAACCCAAAAATTAACCCTAACGTAATATCAATGATTTGAATTCAAAAATGATGTCCATTTTAGGAAAATAATTTTATAAATATTTTTAATTTAATTTTTAAATAAAATCGTTTTTTATTCCAAAAATACAACTTTAAAACTATAACTCATTTTGTAACACCTTAAAAAAGTAATCAAGGTCCCATAAAATTATCGTATTACCATAATAAAATAAAGTAACAATTTATGATTAAATTTTACGAAGATACATTTCCATTTTAAAATATTAAATTAATTATAAAATTTTAAATAAAATATTTATGGCATATAAAAATACCAAAACTTAAACTATGATCGTTTTTTCACTTTTAAGATGTCTAAAATGTATTTATACATTCATGGGTGAAGTTTCTAGTTTTTTTGGTAAAATTAATATTAATTACTATTCATATGGGTATGTTAATATTCCTACTTTACTATTCACTAAAAACCAAGATGATCTTATTAGACTCTAAATTTATCACTGCTCACAATTGTAGAAGACCATTTTTTGTAAATCATTTCAAATTATTAATTATTTAATGAATATAAAAAAAAAATTAAAACACCATTTTTACCTACATAATACACATCCTATTTTTATCCAGATATTTAAAATTCACAAACTTTTCCATAAGAATAGATAACAATTTTATTTATAAAAGGATTACATAAATCAGGTAAGGTCTCATTACATAGCCCCTTATTAAAACAGCATAGGACCTAAGTGTTAGGTGTGCTATGTTGATAGAATCTTAGGGTGGATCAGACAACATTGAACGAGTGGAAATTTATATTAGCTTGAACTTCTACCTTAGGAGATTCCGTTCAAGCTTCATACGTTGAAGTTTGGCTTGGGATTGGATCAAAGCAAAGCCCAGTGATGCTACGTCCTTCCCAAGCTCCGACAGATGGGAATCATATGGATCGAGTCTCTTGGATGAGGCCATTCAATCTTCTTTCTGTATTAATTAAACAAGATAACTTTATTTATAAAAACACAACATTAAGATTATAGTTGGCAATGGTCATATTGACCAACAGTCATATAACAGTCGAAACACAACGGTCACATTTTAATTATACCCACAAAATTAGGAAACAAATATAATTAAAAAGTTCACATCGTTATAATTTCACTCTATTTTTAAGGGTATTCTAGGATAAAAAATCTCTATCGCTTGAGTGGATACTCTCTATAATTCATTTACCACAATGATTTGAATGGATATGAAAAGTTTAGAAAATAACATAACTATGTACTTATATACCTAGGATTTGAGGATAAAAAATAACATAATCACATTTTATTCTCTCAATCCCCAATGAAACACATCTATAAATAATAATAATATTATTATTTAATTGACATGCAAAAAAATCATGGATAAATAAACATTATTTCTTGAATAAATAAATAAACAGTTATTCAATAAATATTTAATTTTTCATTTCTGAATAGACCATTAAGACGGCCAGTCATTTGTCCTCAATATTTAATATAACTATATTATTAAATATTTATTTAGAAAAATTATTATCGCTACATTATTATAAAGTATAAATATAAATATTATATTGATTAAATGTAGCATAAATATTTTTTGAACATTGAACACATAAATAACAACTTGATTAACCACTTACTACATACTGAAAATCTAACAAACATGAATAATAATTAAAAAATATATGAGAATAATATTTACTTAATATGTTAAATTAATATGGAATTTAATTGATGTTCCGAATACACTTAGTGTGTAACCCCTTAGGTCCCTTTTTCATTGGGATTAGAAAATACCACATATAGAACAACATTATTATCTTGAAACATGCCAAGGAACCAATCAAGAGTGAAGTTAATTACAAAAAGAAATAAAACCACATATGAAAAAACACTATATAATACAACCCCTTTATGTTAATATCTCAATTTAATAAGGATTAATACTAGTGTTATCAACATAATCACTCAATATCTCTTACTTTCACATTCCATAATTGATCTTTCTGAAGAAAATCCATGGATATAGACTTGATCAAAAAAAATCATTCCCAAAAAAGGGTCTAATATATCATCTTCTCTTAACAATAGAGGGGGTAAATCGTTTCTCAAATTATTCATTATGATAGTATCATTCCCGACACACCTAATTTATCTTATTTCACTATAAGAAAATGTCATCATAGTTTTCATCAATACATTTATCTATATGAACTTGATATGTATTAATAATAATATTAAGGTCTAAGAACCGTTACACATTTCCATAGATAATAACATCCAAGTAAATATATAAATATGGATTTCGTTATCAAGGGTCATGTTCTCATGGACTACTTATCATAGATACATCCAAGGAATTACATCATGAGAAAGAGTTCCAATATATTATGAGACATCTACTCATGATAGTACATATCATTTATATCCTATCAAATGATATAATCTAGCCATATACAATATGATTGAGAATACTACAATAACACTTCTAGTATCTCATAATAGTGGAAGAATTTTTTGATTTTTAGTGAAATTTGTACCCTTATGAAATTATCACAAACAACATCATATAGAATAAAAATTATGTTGTGATAATAACATTAATAATATTCAAAACCATGAATAAAAGTAATAATAAATTACATATAAGTTATATGTAGGTAACTAACCCCAACATCTTTCATCGCTCATGGAACTATTCATCTCTTAATCCTTACCACATCCTTCTTGGAAAATATGACAATTCTATTCCTTATAACAAGACATCACCCAAATTATTATGTTACTAAGGGATTTATCACTACCTCTTCAAAAAAAATCCATATTTTTCATTCATGTTCAAAAAATATTAAAAATATAGTAGTGCCATCCAAAATTTTCCATGAGTGATCTAACCAATTAGAAAATTTTTATCAACCAGTCCTCTAATTCTACTATGTTAGAACATCATATATAATATAATAGTTTAGATTGATAACATCGATGTTATTATAACAACCCTGCCCTTTATTTCACACTTAAACATAATTTATTACCTAAAACCATAACCTGATACAATATAAAAGATCGAGAGGTCTAATGTCTTTGGGGCTTAGGAACATTACATTACAACTTAAAACATAAAACAAAACATATTATTGAAAACTTATTTTACATTACCAAATCATCCTTTCTTACTTAGCATTTCATGGGATTACCTGAGGACATGCATAATAAAAGGGTGAGCTATAAAGCCTAGTAAGGGAGTAAAAAGGCATAACATGAGAATACAATAAATTTTTGGAAATATGCATATCAATACAATATAAGAGGAACATGGACATAAAGGCAGGATATAGCATGATTATTGTAACATCCGGACCTCGCTCACCTCTAAGATGGTGGACAGACCGGTGGGTTACATGACCTTAAGAACATATCCCCAAACACCAGAAGCTACTAACTAGTAGAAAGGGCCTTTTTGTATTTTAGGGGGATAATATGCCCTCATCGGTAATAGGTATTATCACAGCGGAAGTAGACAACAATTTATAATAAATAGTGGAAGCATATAAATGAATAAACCATAGTAGAAGAAATATAAATAATCAAACTGAATAATAATCATGTGTGGAAGCTCTCAAAACATTGTCATGCCATGATGTCTTTCAAAACTGAAGGTGTAGAAACTAGAAAACCAAGCAAAAAACCAACTGAAAATAAAAGATGCAAAGCAACAACCGCATCACGAGCAAGGCTCAGTCCTCTACCCCTGTCTCCATCCTCAGCAGGAATAAAAAATCATGCATCGGAAGCAGCATGCTTACATTTGTCAAAATCTACAAACATATAATCTTATCAGGTGTCAACAACGCCCGAGAAGGGTTTGAGAAAAAAATCCAAGTAGGTCAGCACCAACAATGTCTAAACATTTCCATTTCGTGCAGTAATAAAATTTGGTGTGTCATTATATAATAAATACAAATAATTAATTAAGTGCAACAAAATAAATAACCAGGACCGGGTTCTGAATGGCACCCGTACCAAATCACTAGCTTCGACCTAATCTGGAATTCATAAGGAATTACCTGTCTAACACCCCAATATTTCATAGTATGTTATTTTTTCAAAGTAATTCAATAACTTGCACTACACGCATCACTGAGTTCAAGCGCACCATGAGTTACCAAACTAGCCATTCCAAAGCAGTTATGTATAGTATTAACTGAATTTTGAACTTTATATAATACTTATAATTTTAGAATCCATATTATGAGTTTCTTGGACATAATGTAAGAACAAATTCATTTTTTTCAGATAAAAGATGTATTTTTCAAAAAATGCAATTTTACCACCTTTTAATGGTGAACCATTTTTAAATCTAATATTTGAAACTTTTATATATTCAATTTGACAAAATAAACTTCTTATTTAGAATCAGTACATAAGAATTTAGTTTCAATAAATTTTTGGTGTTTTTCTGATAACTTTCATATTTAAATGAATAGTGAAAATATTGTATTTTAACTGAAAACCGATTTTTTAATCAAAATAATTTATAGTGTTGAATTATACATTTTAATGGTTTGGAAGTATAATTAGATTATATTTTTACCATTTAATCCAATGATGGTCATTGTAAGTAATTTCACTTTGAAATTGGATATAAACAAGTATTAATCTTTTGATTGTTATTATTTCTTAAAAATACGTTTTTTGGTTTTGACAATTAGAATTAATTTTAAATTAATTAATGAAACTTCTGTGTTTTGAAATTGGTAAAATATAATAAATTTTTAAATTCAGAAAATCCAAATTATCTTAGGGTGATTTTTGGGTATTTTTATGAAAACTTTCAAGTTTTGATGAATAGTGAAAAACACTGAGTTATTGTTTAAAACCAACTTTTTATTTAAATAATTATTTATTTTATTTAAATTTATTTTATGTAGAAATAGATACATAATACATATATAAGTTCAATTTAATTAATTGGAGTTAGTTTATAATAATTTTAGATATATAAAAATTTTATTGAACGTTTTACCCTCTTTTACCCACATCCTAGGAGCATTTGCAAATTTGCATAAAAGTTAATTTTAATGCTTCTGTGAATTTAATTTAACAATTCCGAGAGACATGGTTGATATCAGTATATAAAATGTGGCTCAATAAGATGAAAATAATTTTTGTTGAATAGTAACTTTTGACATTTATTTACCGCGGTTAAAGGTAAACAAGTTAATTCAAGGTAAAGGGAATATTATAATAATACAAAATTACCTTAACACTTGTCGTAACCTTATTGGATGATTCATGGATAACCATGGGCATCCTTGGGCCAATTTTGATACCCCATGGAGCCACTTATTAATGATAATGACACTTTATTTTAATTAACTTAATGTAAAGGAAAAATTGACATAAAAAAATATATTTTAGTAAATCAATTTTTACATGGTGTTATATAAGTAATATTTTCAACTATAAATATTAATTGGAAATATAAAACGATTTCCTACATAATTATATTTTATTTATAATTTTAGGCATTAAATAATTAAATTTATTTATGACAGAATGATGATTCAGTAATTACCTTATTAATGAAATAATCAAATAAATGGTATTATAAATATTAAAATAAATATAATTTCAAAGTTTTTATGACATCCACGAATTTTGATGGTGCATATGACATGTTAGGGTTGATTCAGTGTATCGTTTCTGAATCAATCAAGTTGTGATGACTTTCACAAAAACCAAAAACCAAATAGTGTCAAAATGTCATAAATTAATTTTTAAAACAAATATTATATTAATAATTGATATTATATTCCTAAAAATATAAGGTTTGACCAAAAGTTTTATATAATGATATTTTTATCATTAATGAACCACTTGGGGTTCTCTTGTAAGGTTATAGTAAGTTTAGTTACCATCTAATATAAAAATACATAGAGACATGGTAAATGTTAAACTATTTAACTAAGAGTTGAATCTAAACTATAAGGTTAATATAGTGACCCAAACCTGTCTAAAACCTATTTGTTTAGAGGTTTTAGAACCATAACTACCTTATTCTTTAAATAATTTATTTTGGAGCCATTAGAAACCAAATATGAGTTTATTATAAAATAATATTTCTAGTTTTTCCTAAGGTGCCCCCACCCCTCTTATAAAAGGGTACTCCCCCTAATATATAATTCACACCATCAAATCCATTTGGATTTGACAAACCTTTCCCAAATACCCTATCAACTATAATACCTTCATCCTAGATACCTTACTTTAGTCATAAATCCTACCTATGGATCCCTTTTGATCAAATCAAAAAGAAGAACTCGAAGGGGAGGTAAATATTTCATCATCTCTTTTAAGTTCCTATTTCTTCCACATCCTCATACTTTGTTGTTTCCATTATAAAATAATAACTCCAGTATCTTCTTTATACTATGATGTTATTATAAATATGGTACAACCATATTCATTATTCTCTCCATCCTTTGAATGACATGTCACCATACATGTGTATGTATGGCTTACCGTCTCCACATCGTGGTGTAATTGTTATTCAATACATTATAATTTAGATGGGTATAATAATGATGTTTAATTGATGTAAAAAATAAATATAACATGATAACGATTCAATATATATGATATACCATCCAATTATATATTATTTTAATATCAAAATAATGAAATTGTTGCTCGTGCGTACCTACGGATTACCGTCTCTAAGAACACAATGAGATTCATTCCCCATCATATCCATTCACGAATAATTTTCATTTGATGATTGAAAATAATGTTTAAAGAATTCATATCATTCTGGATATGAATAAGATACATCTCATCCATAAAAAATATGACTCACATAACAAATAATATGAAGGAACACGAATCCGTTAACACCCAAAACGACAATAATACTAAGATATTATTAACAAAGAAATGTTAAAAGATCATATATGATATCATATTAATGTATATTATTCTTGTATAATTTAATAAAAATTATGTCACCATTATATAGGAGGTTAAACTACCCTCATCTAATTAAAATTAAAAGGTAAGGGTTAATTCTACAATCTCTTTATTATCCGAGGTTGTTTTTACGTAAGTATCTACTGAGACAAATTTATCATCCAAATCCTTGTTTCTTAAAAATGTATTTCAAAACATTTTTTAATATAAAATGGGTTAAAGTAATTTATACCCTTATCTTACATTATATTTTTTTAAATGAATCTTTTCGTCATTTTCCAAACAAGGTACTTTATGACATTTTCGACAAAATTAAGGTAAGAATGTTTTTTAAACTTATATGGTGGGTGCAACTATTTTCCACCATTATAACATCGTCGAAGCTTCCCTTAAAGTATTATAAGAATATTTTCAAAGTAAATTTCTTCTTTATAATTATGTGACTCTTAAATGATATAAAAATAGAAAGAGATATTTCTCAAATAAGGTTCTGATTTCATCTATGTCAACATCCTTTGATGGATTTTATGTTTATTTGAAGTTGATTTACTATGATACAAAATTTCGATATTCTATTGAAAGTTTTGTGATATGTTTGACTGAGGATGTGCTATTTTTATACCATTCATGGTTTATGGTTAAATTATTTAAATTTTATATGCTAGTTTTAATATGAATGTTTATGTTATATTTCAACCTTTTTATATGAGGAATGTATTGGAATTAGTAAGTGACGGGTGGAGCCCGATATAGCTCCTCGATGCATCAGTAGGTACCATGAGACAATTAGATTTGGAATTGTTCAAGGCCTTTCCCAATTTGATATATGGTTTTGGCTAAGGCCTTAATCGTTTTTAGATGTCTTGTCCAAGGCCTTTAAAAAATGTTTCAGAATGTCCGATGTTATACATTCCCTCATTATGGAAATAATATTGATGGTTCATGTGGTCATTAGACTAGTAGAATAACCATGATTATGTTTTATTATGGCATTATTTACTCATTCCATATTCTTTACATAAAATTATGCTTTTTTATTATTGGTAAAGGTATGTGGTTTCAATTATTCACCAAGATTAATATTTATGTTATCTTCCGCTGTATTTCTTACCCTTACTGCGCATTTGCGCTCACCCCTTTCATATGTTTCATTTTCCCAGGATATGAAGAAGTTAGTTATGAATGACTTTCAAGAATTATCTATGAGGATTGGATGTTTCCAATGGAATAAATTCGTGTTTTATTTCTTTTCATGCTGTAAAGTTAAACGTCATGTATGTAATCTATTTTACAAGACAACTAAACTAATCGGTCCTTCGGGACTTGATTCCTTGTAATCATGCCAATGTATTAAAATAATACACTGACTATTGGTAAATTGGATCGGGTTGTTACAGTTGGTATTAGAGGAAGTTTAGTATAAACCTTGGAAATTAGATTTAGATAAACCACGATTATGGAACATAGACCTAAGATAGACTTTGACGATTAGTATAGAAGAACTTCCTAGAATTTTTGGAATGGTAGAGATTTTGTGATTTTTCCAGGAAATATATCCCTGTCTGGATTCGAGCAGGTAGAGGCGGCTCTGGAACAGATGTACCTAGTGGTAAAACCTGAAAGCACCACATTGAGATAGACTCGAACATGAACTGGTGCACGACAATAGGCCTTGTTGCACTCTTGGTTAAGAAACTCCTGAGGGATATGCTTAGGATAATTCTCATTTTCTTTAAAAACCATTATGAAGGGTTTATGAGTATATAATTCCTCAACGAAAACATTTTTTATGATTATGGATTATATCAACAAACTGTTAAATTTACGTAAGGTATTTTACATGTTTGGAATTATTCATTTCAATTCCTAAACTGACCTAGTGTATGCCATTTTATATAATTGGAACCCAGTAGAAGGAATGTGAACTCCAGAAATACGTATGAACCAAATATTAAGAAGGTTCATATCTTTCATGGTATTAAGCCAACATTTAGAAGGGAAATAGTCTCCCATGTATTCTCAACATATAATGAAATAGTATCATGTGTTAATAAGATAAGTAAATAACTCTCTGAGTCCTATGGCTTTGAAGGGAAGTAAGAGAAGAAAAGGATGGAAGAGGGAATGATGGATAAAGGTAAGAGAGAAAACAAGGATTTTCCCATATGTGATAACTGTCGAAAGAATCACCTTGGTAAATGAATGAAGTGAATGGGAGTTTTTTATATGTGTGGAGAAAAAGGACACCAAGTACACGATTGAAAGGGTAATAATAATTTTTCAAATGTACAATGCTTCATCTTCAAGGAGTTGGGACACTACGTGAATCAATGTCCCAATCATCATAGTATACCTTAAATGATGCTATTGGATAATAATAAAGTTATGATACTACCTCATATGAAGAGGAATGACTTGTGTTCTTATGTTTTTATTATATAATTATTTAATTTGAGTGTTGTATCAACAATATACTAGTTATATGAATTATGGAGACAAATAAGTATTGTACTACAATACTATTTTATTGAGAATTTGAGATTATACGGTTCTATGAAAAGTGACTTAGTAGTAAGCTAAACTTTTTTAAAAAATACATGGTTAAAGGAAATGTAATAATTAATATGGTCCTAATAATGAGGTAATGATTTTGGAATAAAAGATGGCTGATTTGGATAAATTATATTGGATATTCTGGACTTCCTTGGAACAGATTAATAGTTTGTGTACTTCATCATTGTTAGAATATTCAATATTTTTATATAAATAATATATCCAGTATTATATAAAGTATAAGGGAGGATGAATGTAATTAATAAAATTTTATCATAATTTAGGGTGTTACCATGTTTTAAAATAATACATAATGAAGCTGTTCACATGTTTTTTAATAGAAAAAATGATCTTCATTGTGTTTAACATCCTTATAAATTTTGGACTGTGAGTTTGGATAAAAGTATTTTGGATAAGTCTAAAGGTTGGAATGAATTAAGTTTGAAATTGGATACTATTATTAAGGTTATTTTTGGATTTTTATAAAATGGACAACACATAGACCATGTGACAACCCATCGTGTCAGACAAAGCTGCGGGATTCGAAACCACAACCAAAGTGCGATTGGGATTTATCGCCTACCACTGGACTATGTGAAGTCCCTGGATAGTATAATGTAGTTTCTTTTTTTAAATGGTCTGATAGGTGAATTATAAATTCCTTTTTTTTGGAACCCTATACGAATAAGATAAATAGAATATTTTTTAAAGATCTATTAGCTTTTAGAGTGAAAGATGAGTTTGTTGTAGAAACTAGTTAAAGGATGGAACTATAATTGTCAAGTATATATATTTTTATTCACTTATTCTATAATGAAATTAAATTTTAAACTCTAGGTAAGGGATATAAAAACTAAAAATGTGTAATCCTAATACCTTATGTTTTTTCTGAACCGATGATATTTTAAATCATCATAGACTGATGGCTTTGAGGCCCTCAATTATACAATTGTTTGTGACCGATGAAATCAATAACTACCTATAAATATTTATGTTTTCCCTCCAATTATGTGTCTCTAATTTCCACCAATGTTATCTTAATCAAGATCATAATTTGGTAGTGACTTTTTCATTCACCTTTTCCTCTTATTAAGACTAAATTTTATTAACCCAATTTCCGATGTTGGTTTTCCCACAATGGTATTTTCTATTTTCAAAATTTTATTTTTGAAGAAAAATTTCAAATTGAGAGGAATCAATTTATTTAAGGATGGAAGAATTTGACACCCCAAATATTTCATATTACGTAATTTCTTCAAAGTAATTCAATAACTTTCACTACACGCAACACTTAGTTCAAGAGCACCACGACTTACCAAACTAGCCCTTCAAAAGCAGTTATGAATAGTATTAACTGAATTTTGAACTTTATATAATCCTTGAAATTTTAGAATCCATATTATGAGTATCTTGGACATAATTTAAGAAGAAATTCATTTTTTCCAGATAAAAGAAGTAATTTTAAAAAATTGAAATTTTACCGCCTTTTAATGGAGAACCCTTTCTATATCAAATATTTGAAACTATTATATATTTAATTTGACAAAATAAACTTCTTCTTTATAATTTTGACATAAGAATTTAGTTTCAATAAATATTTGGTGTTTTCTGATAACTTTCATATTTTGGTGAATAGTGAAAAATACTATATTTTAACTGAAAACAACTTTTTTAATCAAAATAATTTGTGGTGTTGAATTATTAATTTTAAGGGTTTTGAAGTATAATTCGATTATATTTTTACCATTTAATCCAATGATGGTCATTGTATGTAATTTTACTTTGAAAATGGATATAAACAAGTGTCAATCTTCTGATAGATATCATTTCTTAAAAATATGCTTTTTGGTTTTGACAACGAGTTAATTTTAAAATAATTAATGCAACTTCTATGTTTTAAAATTGGTAAAATAGAATTCATTTTTGAATTCAGAATATCAAAATTAGCTTATGGTGAATTTTTGGTATTTTTTCTGAAAACTATCAATTTTTGATGAATAGTGAAAAACACTAAGTTATTGTTTAAAACTGACTTTTAATTTAAATAATTATTTATATTATTTAAATTTATTTTAGGTAAAAATAGATACATAATACCTATATAATTTCAATTTAATTCATTGGAGTTGGTTTATAATAATTTTAGATATATAAAAATTTTATCGAACTTTTTACCGTCTTTTACCCACCAAATAGGAGCATTTTCAAATTTGCATAAAACATAATTTTACCGCTTCTGTGAATTGAATTTCAAAAACCTGAGAGACATGGTTTATATCAGTAAGTAAAATATTGTTCAATAAGATGAAAATAATTTTTGGTGAATAGTAACTTTTGACTTTTATTTACCGCGGTTAAAGGTAAATAGGGTAATTCAAGGTAAAAAGAATATTATAATAATAAAAAATTAACTCAACACTTGTCCTATCCATATTGGAAAAGTCATGGCCAACCATGGGCATCCTTGGGTTGTTTTGGGGACCCCATGGAGCCACTTATGAATGATAATGAAACTTTATTTTAATTAACTTAAAGTAATGGCTAAAATGACATAAACAAATATCTTTTAGTAAATAAATTTTGACAAGGGGTTATATAAGATATCTTTTCGACTATAAATATTAATTAGATAGATAAAACGATTTCCTAAATAATTTCATTTTATTTATAATTTTTAGACATTAAATAAATAAATTTATTTAGGACACAACAATGATTCAGTAATTACCATATTAATGAAAGAATCAAATAAATGGTATTATAAATATTAAAATAAATATAATTTAAAAGTTTCCATAACATCCCCGAATTTTATAGGTAAACATGAAATGTTATGGTTTATTAAATTTATCTTTTTCTAATCAATCAAGTTGTGATGACTTTCACAAAAACCAAATACCAAATCGTGTCAAAATTGACATAAATTAATTTTTAAAACAAATATTATATTATTAATTGATATTCTATTCCTAAAAATATAAGGATCATCCAAAAGACTTATATAATAATAGTTTTATCATTAATGAACCACTTGGGGTTATCTTGGAAGGTTATAGTATGTTTATTTACCATATAATATAAAAATACAAAAAGATATGGTAAATGTCAAACTATTTAACTTAGAGTTAAATCTAAAATATAAGGTTAATATAGTGACCCAAACCTATATAAAACCTATTGGATGAGAGGTTTTCTACCCATAGCTAACTTATCCATTAAATAATTCATTTTGGAGCCATTATAAACCTAAAATGAGTTTATTATAAAATAATATTTCTAACCTTTCCTAAGCTGCCCCTCACCCCTCTTATAAAAGGGCACTCCCCCTTCTATTTAATTCACACCTTAAAAACAATTTTTATCTGCCAACCGTTGAAACGATACCCTCTCAGCTGTCCTACCTTCATCCTAGTGGCCTTACTTTAGTCAAATCCAACCTGAGGATCCCTTATTATTAAATCAAATGGAAGAAACTGAAGTAGAGGTAAATATTTCATCACCTCTTTCAAGTTCCTTTCTTCTTCAACTTCCTCTTACTTTGTTGTTTCCATCATAAAATAATAACTCCCGTATGTTCTATATTCTATGATGTTATTAAAAATATGGTACAACCATATTCATTATTATATCCATCCTTTGAAATTCATGTCACCATAAGTGCGTACGTACGGCTTACCGTCTCCAGGTCGCGGTGTAATTGTTATTCAATACATTATAATTTGGATGGGTATAATAATGATGTGTAATTGATGTAAATAAGAAATATAATATGATAATGATTCTGTATATATTATATACCATCCAATTATATATTATTTTAATATCAAAAGAATGAAATTTCCACTCATGCGTACATACAAATTACCGTCTCCACGAACATGATGAGATTTATTTCTCATCGTATCCATTCAAGAATAATTTTCATTTGATGAATAAAAAAAATGTTTAAAGACTTAATATCATTATCTATATTAATAATATACATCCCATCCATAAAATATATGACTCACATAACAAACAATATAAAGGAAAATGAATATGTTAACACCCGAAATGATGATAATACTAAGATATTATTAACAAAGAAATGTTAAAAGATCATATATGATATCATATTAATGTATATGATTCATTTATAATTTAATAAAAATTATTTCACCATTATAGAGGATGTTAAACTACACTCGTCCATGGAAAAGTACAAGGTAAGGGTTAATTCTACAATATCTTTATTATCCGGGGTTTTTTTTACGTAAGTATCTACTGGGACCTCTTTATTCTCCAAATCGATGTTTCTTAAAATTGTATTTGAAAAAAAAAAAATCTAGAGAATGGGGTAAAGTAATTTATACCCTTATTTGACCTTATATGTTTTGAAAGGAATCTGTCTGTTGTTTTGCAAACAAGGTACTTCATGACCTTTTTGAAAAAATTATGGTAAGAATGTTTTTTTAACTTATACAGTGGGTGCGGCTATTTTCCACTGTTATAATATCTTCAAAGCTTCCCTTATAGGCTTATAAAGAATTTTTTAACAATAAAAGTTTTCTTTATAATTATGTGAATCTTAAATGATTTCAAAATCAAAATAGATATTTCTTAAAAAAGGTTTTGATTTCATCTATGTCAACATCCTTTGATGGATTTTAAGTTTAATTGAAGTTGATTTATTATGACAAAAAACTTCCTTATTGTATTGAAGGTTTTGTGATATGTTTGACTATTGATGTGCTATTTTTATACCATTCATGGTTCTCGGTTAAATTATTGACATTTCATATGCTAGTTTTAATACAAATGTTTATGTTATATTTCAACCTTTTCATATGAGGTTTGTATTCAACTTAGTAAGTGACGGGTGGAGCCCGCTATAGCTCCTTGATGCATCGGTAGGTCTCATGAGACAACTGGACGTGGAATTGGATGAGGCCTTTCCCAATTTGATATATGGTTTTGGCCAAGGCCTTAATCATTTTTAGAAGTCTTGGTTGAGGCCTTGACAAAATTTTTCAGAATGTTAGACATTATACATTCCCTCATTATGAATATAATATTGATGGTTCATGTAGTCATTTGACTAGTAGAATGACCATGATTTTGTTTTATTATGGCATTATTTAATCATCTCATATTCTTTCCAAAAAATTATTCGTTTTTATTATTGGTAAAGGTATGTGGTTTCAATTATTCACCATGCTTAATATTTATTTTATCTTCTGCTGTATTGCTTACTCTTTCTGGACATTTGAACTCACCCCTTTCGTATGTTTCATTTTTCCAGGATATGAAGAATTTAGTTATGAGTGACTTTCATGCATTATCTAGGAGGCTTGGATGTTTCCAATGGAATAAATTTGTGTTGTATTTATTTTCAAGTTGTAAAGTTTAACTTCATGTATGTAATCTATTTTCCAAGACTAATAAACTGATCGGTCGTTCGGGACATGATTCCTTGTAATCATGCCAATGTATTAAAATAATGCACCGACTTTGGGTAACTGGATTTGGGGCATTAAAACTGGTAAGCAGAATTATCATATACATTTATCTATATAAACCTAGAAAGCAAGGTAAATAGGTAAGAGGTACACCCCAAAGATTTTGCTTTAACTTAGGGTCTAAATCACGTGTCAACCAAGTGTGCTTGAACACACAAGAAAAATATCACAATTCTCAAGAGGCTCAATATGCATTAATATAAACAATAAGTACATAATTATTTTCAATCATGTTGTGGTTTGGTGTCCGAGACCGTCTGGAAGGTATCTCTATGGAACATCCGTTAAATTATCCAATACCACCGATCTTGTCCAAGACAATATTTTGAAAGACCAAGTATCCCTCGATCCATGGCTTTACCTTGAGTCTGTCCCGATCTTGCAAAAAGGGGTCGAGCATCATCTAAGGCTGGCTTAGAAACAATTTCAATGGATCCATCCCTGATGGGCCCTTTTAGAACAGTTATCACTAATAAGTATTGGAATGCATGGGGATGTATTGATCTAAAAAAGCCAAAGACACCCCCAGGCGCGTAGTGGTAACTAGTTAGGAATGGAGGTTCTAAGCATGACCCTTAATAAGAGACCCACATTCTTTCCCTGCCATGAATTTATTTAATGTTTTCCTAGCAGCAGATATGATATAAGAAGCATATGAAATTTCATATTGATAAGTAAACAAATACACCTGTGCATCACAAGGTATAAATTAAATATTGCAACCTAAAAATTTTAACATGGAAAGATACCGAATCAACATAAGTAGATAAATTCACATTTTCAATAAATAATTTGGCACCAAATACTACCAAACATCCAACAATTCTAAGTTCATAATTAATATAAATTATTAATTTAAATTAAACACAACAAAAAATAGGTTGAACAACACATGCAGTAAATTAAATTAAATGATCGAGCATTAATATTTAATTAAATAAATAATTCATCACAAACAATTACTAAAGATTAAACAATTCAAGGTTTATAATTATTCTAAAATTATTAGTTAAATTAAACACATCAAAATAGGTTGTGCAATACATATAGTTAAAATAATTAAATTCCCAAGCAAACAGAATTTATATCGACCACATTGGCACTCCCAAAGGGGTTTCCGACCATGTTGCAACAATTAGAACAATTTAATTTATAATAAACAGGGCACCAACAATTAATCGGGATAATTAAATTGAATAGATTTGTTGAATTTACACAATGTCGGTAGGCACCGACGAACAGCAAAATCGTGCGTTTTTATGAATCACAAAAAAATGGAGGAAAAGAGTGTAGATGCCCTACCTTATGGTCTCCAGTGATCCTATGATCCATGGTAGGCTTTGATTTGAACTAAAACAGAAGAAAACATATGATTTTAAAAAACCCCAAAATAGGGTAAAATCCATTCCTGATGAATTTTACGAAGGAAAATCAACGAAACTCAATGATTCCAACTGTGTAAGATTAACATTGCCTTAAGGTTTACATCTCACCATACATCATATAAAAAAGATGACAAACGAAGGTGCATCGATCATCCAAAGCGGGAGCAAGGTGGTGCGTACCACCCGGGGAGAGGGGTGTGCCACACATAGGAGAGGGGTGGAGAGGAGAGGAAAGAAAAGAAAAGAAAGAAAAAGAAATGAATGAAAAGAAAAAAAAGAAAAAGGGAAAAAGTAAAGATAAAATAAAATAAAAATAAAATAAAAGGGGAGGGAAGGAAAATAAAAATAAAAATAATAAAAATATTTAGGCATATTTTTAATTATCATTAGATTCTCCTCATTCCCTCTTTTAATTTTATTTATGTATTTTCATTCCTTTTCCATTTCTTTTAATTTCATTAAAATTTATTTAATCATTTTTAATTATTCTTAATTCGAACACAAAACTAGGGCGTGGCGTAAAATTTTACATAAAGTCTGAGAAATCATTTAATAATTTTTAATAGCTGACTAGGAACCACAATTGGGTGCACAAGCACGTGCCCTGGGTTGCTTTAATGATTTAGACTAAAAACTTAAAAGGTTTGTACATTTATTTAGATTGAGACGTTAAATGAATTTATATAGGTAATTAATAATATTTTACCGAACCCAACAATAAATATCAACCCATGAATATATGTGTTATATATATAAAAACATCTTTAAATTCATAAATATTCACCCATGCATGTATATATAACTATATAAATATTTAATCTCATATATATATATATACCCCATATATAAATATGTATCAAATTGTTTTTCCTAATATAATATTAATAATAATAATAATTGAAATTATTATTATTTAATAAAAATCATCAATGAAACCATTTATAATTTAAAAACAACAACCATTAAAAAAATGATAACAGTCATTCAATTAGTATTGATTGCATAATTTTATTTATTTAAAATAATTAATATTAACACATTTATTACATTTCACAGTTATTATTTACACCACAACCCAATTTTTTAATTGTGGATGCGCATTTTCATTTTTTGTCTTCAACACAAATAATATTATTATTAATAACACTATTATTATTATTTCTAATGGCCAAACAAAATATTTATAACCCAAATAAATAATCTTCAGGTGTGGTATGATCAAACATCCAACACTCGCAAAGGTTATACCCTACCTAGGGTAAAACCCACATCTCAGAACTATTAGAGGTAATGAATTTCTCATTTGACGCACCCTTTGTGAGAAAATAATTATTTATTATTAAAAAATTGGAATACTAAATTATTTATCAATAAAGAGGGTATTATCACATGCGAGGTTCATAAACAGCTAATGAGAATCAAAGTTATACCCTTCCTAGGGTAAACCTGGAATTCCGGACCTAAAGGTGGTTTCAACTTTCTCATACGACACATCGTTTGAGATTTATATAATTTTTTTGAAGATAAATATACACGTTCATGAGTAAAATAAATTTAATATTTTTATTCAATCGATTTTGAGGGTTTATGGGTCTCTAAACCCCATGCTGACTCATTTTCTAACTCTGAAAATATTTAATAGGATATTCTAATATTTTAGTAATCCCTTTACCCTTCATTTAATTTATTTATATTTTAATTTCAATCCAATTAATTTAACTAAATTTATTAAAAAGAAGCATCACAGTTCCAACTGTCAGAATTAAAAAGTTTCGATGCTTGGTTTTAGAGTGGGTTTTCCCAGGTAACGGAAAATTTAATTTCCTTTTCTTTTTCATTTGGTTTAAAACACAGAACAGTATTACCATCCCACCTTAGATCTTCTCATCCCCAAGAAGCTTGCAGGAACAATGTAACCTTCATCTGATCCACAAGGGTCATGATGTCTCACACAAAAGGTTGTGTGGAATTTCTAAACACCCAGTGCATGTTTAGGAATTGGTTAGGAAAACTGATAAAGAGGCATTAAGATTAGAGAAAACACTCATTTTTCTACTAAAACACTAAGACAATATTTATCCATGCCCTTTTTACTAGATAAATGACCATGTCGTCATCTCATTAAATATCTGGTCAACTTAATTCCCAACTAAGGCTTTAACGTTAGAAAAGGGAAAATTCTATGCCACGACACCTTCCACCATTGAAATTCCCTAAAAGGCACACCCAAAAGAATTCTAGCGATGCTTCCCAAGTGATTTCCAAAATGGATAAAATAGTCAATTCCCATCGACCTAAAATCCAAAGCCAAGACAACTTTTCATGAAAATCCCCAGGCGAACCAAACTGTACTCATCTCGCCAGACGACGTGCCAGAAAAGGGTCCTTCACTGACCACTTCAACAAGGAAAAGAGATAACTAGTCAATCCACTATGCCCGACCATTTAAGAAGATGCTCGGATTAGATATACAGTGTTTTGTGAAATAAAATATGATACCTTCTTCTAAGCTATCTTTCATTCACTACTAACACGTCCACATAAATTAAAACAAGACTTTTGGTGACATTCCATGAATTATGCATCACTGAGCCTCACAACAAATATGGGGTAAACTGAGATTAGGCCAAATGGAGTAGAAGAAACTAATGTAAGGTATTCCAAACTCCATGCTTACGTGTGAGATTTTGGTAGATGGACTAGATTCCCATATCAAAACATTGACTGATCCTAGAGTGAAATTGGCCAAGCGGTCAAGTTAGATGAAACGACTAGTGTACAGGAGTTTGTCCAAATAATTCCTACACAAAAATCTGAGGGTCAGTCAAAGCTAACCAAGGCATCGATAAGAATGATGTGTAAGCGTGAAACACTAAGAATACAACCCTAAACAAGCCCAAAAAATTTAAATCTTTCGCATAGCTTAAGATTGATGCTCTCTTAGTGCGTCAAGGATGAAGGAAATATAGGGGACATGCTCATCACGTAAGGAATAGAACACTAAGAGGATTAGAATCTTACCAGAAGGAAAACATTAAAATAATTGGCATGATATCCCAACCAAACTAACCAGTCTGTCAAAACACCCGAGTCTTGAGAAGTCAACCCAAGCATTGGGACGAACTTGATTCCTTTAACATGGAATTCATTGTAATATAGAGATGACCTGAACCATATTGAGTAGTGCAAGACTTGAAGATTACACTAAAATTAACCAGTTCTTCACAACATTAAGAATGTGACAGCACGACGTATTTGAACACATACTACCCCAAGGTGATACCGAATCAATATGAATCTTAACTCAGATGACGACGTATCGAGTCATATATTTCTATAGTGAAGAGAGGTTTGAATGACCTATGATGTAACTAACCATTCCTATGGAATTCCTAACTAGATGGAAATTAGCATTACCTAATGCTCAAGAACAAAAGAAAAGTCAAGGAAAACATGAACACCCATCTGAACAAGGGTGTCATTTTAAGAAATGGGAACCAACTAGGGACAACGACATGCAAATGGTTCGGTTCCAAAGAAACTCAAGAAGAACTCAAACTAAACTTATACCATAGTGTTAAACAGAGAAAATCACTACAGGTTCCATTTTAAATCCCTTTATATTTAATCATATTTAATATTTAATCATCAAACGATTCAATCAAAACATCAGTACTATTTTTTTCAAAACAAAACACAAGGTACTTGATCTTAACCAACGCCTCAAGGGAAAAGTAGGCAAGATTTTTAAAACTCCATTTTAAAAAAATTTACATTAATTGAAATCTCATCCTTAATTTGGAAATATATCACATAAATTCCTTTTATGATGATAAGGAAAACTACAAGGGTCCCACTAAGCTGACCTAGGTTCATTAGAATGCCACCCAAAAAAAGGTTAATTATTAAGAGTCACAACACCCTTACTGGGTTATCTCATAACGAACATGCACTAACCAACTTACATGGTCATTGTTTTTCCATTAGTTATTTAACCAATTCATTTGAATTAATAACATGCTCAAAAAAATATTAGCCCAGATATATGGGTGGCTATCAATCTATAAAGTAACTATACACATTATAGTTCTTGGAATTTTGATCCCATTCAAAGGAAACCTATAAATTTTAGAAAATCAACCAATTACATAAAAAACAATCGAGGAGGAAACTATAAGATACTAATAGAGAGTGACATGTTGTAATCACAGAAGCATAAAATTTTAATCATAATGATATGCTAATAGGCACAGAATCATGATACAAGGAAAATAAGTTATTAAATAGGAAGCATGGAAACATGCTAGTATGATAAATATATCACTGAAACATGGTATCTATAAAGGCATGATGAGTAATTACAAGGCACAAAATATATTCAAGGAACACAATATGAATCTACAAGCATCCTAAAATGAAACTATATGGCATGACACTATGCATGTCATGTGAATTCTTATGTGTCTAATAAGATGCATGGAATGCTTTATCCTTTCCTAAATAGGCCAAGGGAAAAATATCATAAATTACCTAAATTCATAAGCAATAGAAATTACACCAATCACTCGAGGTGAAATCATATCAAATGTCACTTTGAAAAGAATGAACAACAATCCCAATCCTAGCCACTTGGTAATTTCCTACATGTTGGGTGATCGGTCCCAAGAACGACTGTTAACAAAGTGCTGACACATTCCTTGTTTCCTGTCTACCAACCCAAAACAGTAAGAAAATGGAAAAAATACCAACTCTGATAGTAATTTGAAAAGTCTTGACCCAACTCATCTCTAATACAGTGGCAGGACCGGTGGGTTATATGACCTCAAGCACATATCCACAAACACCAGACGCTACCGACTAACAATGATGGCCTTTTGTGTATAATGGGTGTACTATACCCTCATAGGTAATAGGTATTATCACAACAGAAGTATAAAAAATTTATAATAAATATAGGAAGCATATAAATGAATAAACCACAGTAGAAGAAATATAAATAATCCAACTAAATAATAATTAAGTGTGTAAGCTCACAAAACAATTTCATGCCATAATTTTTTTCTAAACTGAAGGTGCAGAAAACCGAAACCCAGGAAAATAACCAACTAAAAATAAAAGTCACAAATCAATAATTGTATCACGAGTAGGACTTGGTCCTTTTCCATAATCTCCATCCTAAGCAGCAATAAACAATCGAGCATCAGAAGAAGCATGCTTCTCTTTGTTAAAAATTTCCAACATATAATTTACTCGAGTTTCAACGATGCCCAAGAAGGGTTTGAGATAAAATCCTAGTAGGAAGGCACCCGCATTGTCTAAACCTTTCCATTTCATACAGTAATAAAACTTAGTGTGTCATTATATAAAAAATGATGATAATTAATTAAGTGACATAAAATAAAAAAACTAGGCCCAGGTTCCGAATGGATCCCATCCCAAATCACCTGCTTCGGCCTAAGCTGGAAGTATGAAGGAAGTACCTATAAGAGGAATTAAAATATACATATATGTATATAAACTTGGAAATCAAGGTAAACATGGAAGAGGTACCCTCCCAAGCTCGTGCTTTACCTTGGGGCCTAAATTATGTGTCAACTAGGTGTGCTTCAGCATACCATAAAAATATCCCAATTCACAAAAGGATCAAGTGGAAATAATATAATCCTTTAGTGCATCATTATTAGGGTTCAAGTAGAGAGTTGGAGTCTGAGCCCTTACCGAAGGTATCACTACGTTATATCTATCAAATTATCAAATACCACGGAGCCTGTCCAAGGAAATCTTTCAAAAGACCAAGTATTGGTTGGGGAATGGATTTACCCTAGGTCTGTCCCGATCTCACAAAAAGGGGTTGAGCCTCATTTGAGGTTATATTAGCCATATTTCCAATAGATCCATCCTCGATGGTCCTTTTTGGAACTGGTATCACTCATAAATATTTGAAATCCCAAGGAGGTCTCAGTCTAGAAAAGCTAAAGACAATGCCCCCAAGCGCGTAGTGGTCACTTGTAAGGAACCGAGGGTCTAAGCATGGCCTTTAATATGGGACCAAACTTATTTACCCACCCTAAATTTAATTAATGTTTTCATAATTGGAGATAAGAAATTAGAAGAATATGAAATTGTCGCTCGAAAAATAAACATATACACATGTGCATCACAAGTTATAAATTAAATATTTCAAGATAACAATCTTAACAAGGAAAGATACCGCATCAACGTAAGTAGATAAATGAAATTTTCTAATAAATAATTCCACACAAACAACTACAAATGATCCAACAATTAAAATTACATATTTAATCTAAATTATATATTTAAATTAAACACAAAAAAATAGGTTGCACAACACGTGGAGTTAATTAAATTAAATGTTCAGGCATGCAAATTTAAATAAATAAATAATTCATCACAAAAAACTACTAATGATCCACTAATTCAGGATTTTTAATTATTATAAATTAATATTTAAATTAAACAAAAAAAATTTGTTGTGAGACACATGCAGTTAACTGAATTTAATACTTGGGCTAACAGAATTTAAAGCAACCATGTCGGGACACCCAAAGGGGTGTATGACCACTTTGAAACAATTTAAAAAAATTTATTTATAATAAATATGGATAAAATAATTAAGGGGAATAATTAAATTGATAATACTTGGTGAATTTACACAACGTCGGTAGTCACTGACAAACGACACAACATTGCATTTTTATAAATCACAATTAAATGGGGGGAAAGAGAGTAGATAAGCTACCATATGGTTGAAGATGATCCTAGGATCTGCATTAGGCTTTGATTTGTCCTAAAATGGAAGAAAATAGAAGATTTTAGAAAAACCCCAAAGTAGGGTAAAATCCTCCCACAACAAACTGCCCGAACGACACTCAATAAAACTTGGTGATTCTAACTGAGTAAGATTAGTCTTTCCTTAAGGTTTACAACGCACCTGACAGTGAGGAAAATAGATGAAGAACGAAGGTGCACCAATCTTTTGAAGAGGGAGCATGGTGGTGTGTGCCACGTAAGGAGAGGGGTGCGCCAAATATAGCAGAGGGGAGGAGACGAGGAGAGGAGTGAAAAGAAAGAATGAAAAGGGAAAGGAAGAAAAGAAAAAATGAAAAAGGAAAAAAGGAAAGATAATATACAATAAAAATAAAATAAACGGGGGGGGGGAGTAATATAAAAATAAAAATAATAAAAATGGTTAGACCCATTTTTAATTATCTTTCTATTCTCCCCATTCATGCTTTTAATTTTATTTATTTCATTTTATTCCTTTTCCATCTATTTTAATTTCATTAAAATTTCCTTAAAACCTTTTAATTATTTTTAGCCCAAACATTGTTCTATGTTGTGACATAAGATGTTTCACAATGTCTAAGAAATCATTTAATTAATTTTAATAGCTGCCTAGGACCCGCAATAGGGTGAGCATACACATGCCCTGGGTCTCTTTAATGATTTGGACTAAAAACATAAGCGGTCTGCCCCTTGATTTAGATCGAGAAGTTAAATGTATTTATGGAGGTAATTAACAAAATTTTATCTAACCCAAAAATAAATATCTACTCACATATAAACATTTTATATATACAAATACACACATCTTTATATTCATATATATACAGCAACACATGTATATATAAATATATAATTATTTAATCTCATATCTGTATATATTGATATATCTCATATATAAATATGTATCAATGTTTTGGTCCCAATATAATAATAATTAAAATAATAAAAATTATTATTATTTAACACATATCATCAATGGAACACTTAATAATTTAAAAACAAAAACCATTAAAAAAGGATAACAATAATTAAATAAATATTGATTGCGCATTTGTATTTATTTGAAACAATTAATAATAATAAATTTATTACATTGCACTATTATTATTTACACCTCAAAACAATTTTTTAATTATAGAAGTTCATTTTTATCTGTTGTCTTCAACAAAATAATAATTTTAATAATAAAATTATTATTATTTTTTCTAACAGTCAAAACAAATATTTATAACCCAAATAAATTATATTCGAGTGCGATATGATCAAACGAATGATTCTTGTAAAGGTTATACTCTACCTAGGGTAAACCCCATGTACTAGAACTATTGATTGTCTCAGATTTCTCATTCAACATACTGTTTGTGAGAAAATAATTATTTATTATTAAAAAATTGGAATAATAAATAAATTAAAAAATATAGGGTATTATCAGGTGAGAGGTTCTCAAACACCCGACACAAATCAATGTTATACCCTTCCAAGGGTAAATTTGGTATTCCAAACCAAATGGAGGTCTCAGATTTCTCATACGATGCACCATTTGAGTTTTATTTAAATTTTTTTAAAAGAAATAAACACAGTATGAATAAAATAAATTTAATATTGACAATCAATAGATGTCGAGCGTTTACGGGTCTCAGAACCCCATGATGGGACATTTTCTAAATCTGAAAATATTTTAAATAATATTTAAATGTTTTATTAAACATTGTACCTGTAATTTAATTTATTTCTATTTTAATTTAAATCCAAATAATTTAATAAAATATATTTAAAATAAACATCGTAGTGTCAAATATCTGAAATAAAAAGTTCCAATTCTATGTTTTAAAACCGATCTGCTCAGCTAATGGAAAAATTTAATTTCCTTTTCTTTTTCGTTTGGTTGAAAACATGGAACATTACAATTATCATAACTTGAAAATATGGAAACAAGGTTTAACATGATATCAGCATGAACCAAGGCTCATTGCACATGAAGCATGATTAAACCCTCATTGAAATTTAATTATCATGAGTAAACCATCATTGCACTTGTAGTATCATTATACTAATATTTACCCAAAGCATTGGAGCTCTATCAGGGTGCACCCATCATAATAATTTCATTTAATGCATAAGTGTGCCACATAGATCATACAACATGGAATCATTCAACAACATCATTTATTCCAAGATAAAAGAATTTGGAATACATAATGAAACTATATAATAAATAATTAAATATGAATAATGGTGAATACCCTTGTTAGAGAAATGGGTATGGTATTTACTACCCATTGACTTTGCCTTGTAATATCACTGTTCAATTTGGGTAGCATAACAGTGTGACATAAGAATTCATAAAATTGGTTCATGATAAAGAAAGGGGTGTATCATCATATATTCAGGAAATGGATAGTAATTGTATCATATAGATACATATCCCAACATATATTATGGAATTTATATTTATATTACAAAAGAATTTCTTGAATGTAAATGAGGAGAGAAAAATCCATTACGAAATTTCAGCATGGTAATGGGGGTACATGAGCGGAATTAATGAGAGATAAAGGGTTATATCATCATTAAAACATCAATAGGATAGTATGGAGGAGGTGAAAAATCATACCCCAATATTTCAAGTTGAAAAAATTCTATAATTACATAATGAAATTTGAACAAAAATGAGAAGTCATGAAATCCCTTACGAAATTTTGGCATGGTAATGAGTGTACATGGTAGAAATTAATGATAGAGAGAGAATTATATCATCATTTAAAACTATGGAGGCTAGTATGATGAGGTGTTAAAGCATACCCCAATATATTTTAATTGAGAATAAAATTTTATAACAACATAAAGAAATTTAAACCCAAATGAGAAAGGAAGAAATCTTTTACTTGGAAGTTTGATCCCAAATGCCTCTGAGAGGCTTGAGAGAGGATTCATGGAAGCATGGGGATCCTGAAAAGTATTCTAGATAGATTATGATGGAGGTTGGTCAAGCTTAAAAGGCTTTTTGTGAAGAGGATGTGGGAGTTTGGGTGGGTTTATATAGGACAAGAGAGGGAATTTTTTATTATTTAGGTTTTGGGCACCACACATTAAACTAATCAAAACCACAAACCAACCCATGGTTTTTTTCAAAATGGGAGTGGAAAAAATTATTTAATAAGGACAATGTACTAACTTCTTAAAATATTAGGATTTATTATGTGGAGGTGAGTCAAACTCTCAAGGAAATCAATTTAAAAAGTTCAAATGTTTTATAAGTCTTGGAGGGTCCACTAAAGCATTATAAAATTAAAAAAACAAACCTAAAATCACATTATTTTATTGTTAAAACATATATAGGAAGAAAATTACATTTATAGTATTTTATTAAATCATTTTTAGTTCATTATGATGTCATAAAACACATTATATAATTAAATGATTTTAATTTTTACCCAAAAATTCGATTGTCTTAGAAAATCAAGAAAATTTTAATGTTGGATAATTTCAATGTTCTGATTCCCAAAATAATATTCATTTTATCTAGATAATTTTTTAAATATTTGAATTTTTACATTTAAAATAAAAACCAACATTTATTGAAAATTCATGGGTTTTGACAAAAATAACTTTCCAACCTTAATAAAAATTATAATTGTATTCCTAAAAATTGTAGGATAAATTATATTTAAAAAGTAATATATTAATAAAAATTTACTAAAATATTATTTAATTCTAAAATCCATTAATTCATCAAAATAGATTTTTTAATTGATTATTAACTAAAAAATATACTATTTGTGCTTTAAAAATGATTTATAAAGTAAAAATAATAAAATGAATTCATATTATTTATTCTATAGAAAAAAAATAAATAACATAGTCTTAGTGATAATGTATTGTTAACTAACCCCTTATAACACCTGCATATGACCAAAGGGTAAGGTGTGAGATGGTGACAAACTCTTGGGGTGGCTTAGATAACATCGCTCGGGTGATAATCTCTATCAACTACCACTTCTCTCATAGGTGGTTCTATTCAAGCTTAAAGTGTTAAAGCTCATCTTGGGTTTGGTCAAGAGAAAATCCCAATGAAGCCACCTCCTTTTCGAGCTCTGACAAATGGGATTCGTACAGAGCAATTATACTGGATGAGGCCATCACTTCCTTTATCTAAGTAAATTGGATTTGATAAAGCCCTATATTTATACTAACAAGGTTATCACTATTCAATGACTATATTAGGAATGGTAACAATTCAAAACTGGATTTTGAAATCTGAAAACAAAAAACTAAGGAAGTGAATACGTTTTAAATGACCATTTTACATAGTAAGAAATTTAATTAGATAAAGAGGAATTTTCATTGACAAATGTTTGTGTAATTACAATATTTCACCCTTATAAAATTTCTCCATTGATATTTCCATTCCCCACACTAAAAAAGAAGAGGGTAACTCTGCTTCATCACTTCCTCTGATTCCCACACTGCTTCTTCAAATATGTGGTTGCGCCACAACACCTTGAAGAGGGGAATTGTCTCATTTCGTAGAAATTTTTCCCTTTCAATCAATGATGATGATCATCTTATCTTTATAGAATAATTCATTCCCCAATGGTACCGCCTCTAGATTATGTATATGCGATGGGTTAGGTATGTACTTCCTCAAGAGTGATACATGGAATACATCATATACATGAGATAGGTTCAGTGGGAGTTCTAGTAGATAGGCCACCACTCCAATGTGATCACAGATCTAAAAAGGGACGATGTACCTTGGATTAACCTTTCTATTCTTCCAAAATCCAATAACTCTCTTCCATGGTGATATGCAGAGGAATACCTTGTCTCTGATATTAATCTCTTGGTCTCGTCAACAATTATCAACATAGATCCTTTGTTAACTCTAATCACCTTTAATGTGTTTCTGGATGGTCTTAACCTTCTCCACCATTTCATTGACCATTTCAGGACATAAGAGTATTCAATCCTCAACTTCATCCCAACATGTCGGTGTTCTACACCTCTTCTCAAAAAGGGCTTCATACGGAGCCATTTGGATGCTTGAGTGGAAACTATTGTTATAAGAGAACTCAACTAGAGGAAGATGTCGATCCCATCCTCCTTTGAAGTCCATTTTTCATGCAATCAACATGGCCTCTTATGTTTGGATAGTCCACTCAAATTGGCCTTCAGTTTGTGGATGATAAGCCACACTGAAGTTCAGCTTAGTATTCATAGCATGTTGGAGACTCTTCCAGAACAAAGAGGTGAATCTTGGATCTCGATCGGATACAATAGTTATTGTTACTCCATGAGTCCTTACCACTTCTCTGATATATATCCATGCCAATTGATCCAATAGGAAATCCTCTCAGTTTTTAAATGAAGTGTGTAGTATTTGTAAGATTATCCACAATAACCCAGATAGCGTTGCTTCCTTTGGATGTCTTCAGAAGTCTGGTTACAATGTTCATGGTGATGTTCTCCCATTTCCATGTGGTTATGGTTAATGGTTTCATCATCCCCTTATAATTATGCCTCTCACCCTTCACTTGATAACATATATACACTTTGATGTATACTCTGCGATCTCCTTCTTTATATTATCCCACCAATAATTCTCTCTAATATATCAATACATCCTTTTGTTTCCTGAGTGGATGGAGAAATTTGAACTATGTGCATCATCCAAAAGTTCTTTCTTTATCTCCTTATTTTATGGAACACATAGTCTTGACCCAAATATCATAATTCCTTCTTCATTAACATTGAACTTTGAAGATTTCCTTTTTCTGGTAGTGTTCACTTTCTTCTAAATTCCAACATCATCCTTTTGAGTGTCCTATAAACTTTCCAAAAGATACGATTTAGGAATCATTTGTGAAAGTATTGATTATGTTCTCTTCATTATGATTCCCATGTCAATCTTCATTAAATCTAAGAAGATTTGATCCTTTTTAATTCTCATTAGTGATTGAATTTTTGGGTCCTTTCTATAAATAGAATAAGACACCTTGTTCTATTTCCCATGGGGGTAATGGATTGATCATTCATAGTCTTTGATCATCTCTAACCATCTTCGTTGGTGCATATTCAGCTCTTTCTATGTGAATATATACTTTTGGATTTTGTGGTTCGTATATATTTCACACTTCTCCACAAATAGGTAATGTCGCAATAATATTAAAGGTAAGACCACCACATCCAACTCAAGATCATGTGTTGGATAGTTCTGCTCATTAAAATTCAATTGACATGAATCATAGACAATTAATTTGTCATTTTGAATCAACACACAACCCAATCCCTTCTTTGAGCAATCACTAATTACCACAAAAAGTTCACCACTTGTGGGTAATGTGAGAAAGGGTTTAGTGATAAGCCTCCTTTTCAACTCCTTGATGATCTCCTCACAATTACAAATCCAAGAAAACATTACTCCCTTCTGAGTTAGCTTGGTAAGAGGTTTGGACAATCATGAGAAATTTCTCACAAATCAGCGGTAATATTAAGCTAAACCCAAGAATTACAGATATCCATTACAGAAGTTGGCCTCTGTGACCCCTCAATCGTAGATCTCTTGGAGGGATCCATAGATATCCCATTTCTTGTGATGATATGACCCAATAATGAGACCTACTTAAACCATAACTCACACTTGTTGCACTTTTCATATAGCTTCTCCTTTCAAAAGGTCTCTAGTACAGTTCTTAGATTCTCCTCATGATCCTCTTTGGTTTTGGAGTATATTACCATATCATCTATAAATACTACCACAAATTTTTTGTGGTAATATCTAAAGACTCTATTCATCAAGTTTGTGAATATTATTGGAGCATTAGTGTGTCCTAAAGGAATTACTATGAATTCATAGTGCCCATATCTTGAATGGAAATCATTATTGGGGATATCATACATATTCACCCTTACTTTGTAATATGTGAACCGCAGATCCACCTTTTAGAAGTATTGTGCTCCATGTATCTGATCAAACAAGTCCTCAATTCAAGGAATAGGATTATTGTTCTTTATCATGATGTTTTGAGCACATAATAATAAACGAAAAGGCACATTGACACATCCTTCTTCGTGATATATAGGTCTCGTTCACACAATGATGAAACACTTGGACATATAAACCCTTTTTCCCGATTCTCCTATAATTGTTTCTTCAGCTCCTCAAGCTCCACAATAGAAATTCTATATAGAGTCTTGGATATTGGAAATGCCCCAGGTATAAGATCAATGGATAATTGAGCATCTCTTCCAGGAGGGAGACTATGAAATTCATTTGGAAACACTTCAGCAAATTCCCTCACAATAGGAATGTCTTTAAGGATGGTTGCTTCCTTAGAGTCAATCATTTTAGCAAGATATGCATGCTTATAAGGTAGTAATTTTCATACTTGAGATAATTATGATAAATAAGATTAATCTTCCTCCTTGAACTTGTACAAAATTGGGGGTCGATTTTCCATTTGGATAGTGATTTCCCTCTCATGGAAAGTTTTGTTTGCTCTATATAAGGAAAGTCAATCCATGCCAGGAATTGCATAAAATTCCACTATAGGGTATTTTACGAGGTTCATCGGGATGTTTAATCTACAAATTATGATAGGGGAGGAGTTATATTCATTGGATGAAATGATTTCCCCATTTTCCATACTCACTGATATCTTTACTTCCATGATTTTTGGTGGTGTTGGGATTGTTCTACTAAACATTAGGTATATATAATAATGCATAGAAATAGAATCAAAATGTAAATTCACTATTCTATAATGAATAACTAGAATACCTATCAACACTTTATTATCAGGGATCACTTTGGTGGTATTGATGGAAACATCTCACCCTTGCTGCGTTGGAGGTTGCCGGTGCCTCTGAAAACCCTTGGATTATGAGATTGGTTTGCAAAGTTCTATATTTCTTTACAATTGAAGTAATGAACAATGAATTTATGGTTAAATAGAGCATTCCCCTCCTCTATCGTAGCTGTGTGTTTCTCTTCTCAACAATTAATAGCCAGGCTTCCTTCTCTTCCACACTTAAAGTATTTCCCCACCCCTTCAAGAAATTTCTGGGGTTCTTCTTTTTTCACCATTGGCCTATGGGGTGTTATATTTTCTTAGCACCATTGGATTTATCTATCAGACCAACATAAGTATATTCCACCTAAAACTTCTTATTCCCATGATACCCCTGAGATTTTCCAATCTCTATTTTGTATTTGAGGGAATATCCAAAAAAAATTCCATAGCTATTAAAGTCACAGATCACTTGGGATTTCAATAGGCTAGGTTTTAGCCCACCAAAGAAGCAGTCAAACTTGAATTTGGGGGTAACGAAAAAGCCATAGGCATATTATGGAATACTTTTGATGTTTTCATCCTATACTCTAATGGATTTTTTGTCTTTGTTCTTGAGGGAAAGTATGTCCCTTTTCCATCTTATGTCATAGGGTGCGAGGAAAATATTTATTGAAAAACATATTTCGGAAATCCTTCCATTCCAACGCCTTGATATATTCCTCAGGCTTTGAATTTTTAATTAATGTAAACCATTGATCATCTTCACCGTTCATATGATAAGTAGCAAGAATAACCTTATCTTGTTTGGATCATTGAAGGATGGAGAAGATATTTTAAATGGATTTTATCCATTGTTCAGTGATTGAGGGATCTGATGATCCATTAAAAGTAGGAGGCCCTTGTGTCACAAAACGTCCCCTGGGGCCCGTCTCATGACTACCCCAAGCCCACCTTCCATAGGTTAGGGGATGGTGACTAGCACAGAAGTCATATTCTCTAAAGCTGCTAAGGAATTTACTTCATAACCTGTAAGCACACGCAACTAAGTACACAACAAGATATTAACTCAAGTAAACTGAACAGTAAAAAAAGTGAGTGCATTAAGTAAAAGGGGATAGATTACAAGCCCAACTGGAAAGTACAAGTACAGCTAGAATAAAATACAACTGAATAAAGTGAAATACATCTAATTGGTCATCCTCTAAGGTTCCTACCTGAAGGGTTGGTGCAGATCACCTCCTCAGCACTCCCCGTCCACTCATATCCTCTATGTACTGACACCTCGTATGGTCCACTTCCTAGTACCGTCCAGTCCTGGTACTCTCAGCTTCGATCAGTGCTGTTCTTCATCTGCACAAAACACAACGATGTGTGGGAATATCTCATGTTGGGGTGAGTATAACGATACTCATTAGGGAACCCGAGACCCTCAATGTCCCACAAATCTACAATGGATAAACCACAAGCATGTAATTAACTATCAACCCCACTTATTTATAGGCCCATACATATACCTAAGTTATCATGTAAACCCATTTCAATCATGAGGAAAACACAGAGTCCAACTTCAAAGCCCCATGCTCGACTGTTCCACGAAGGAAGGAATACCATAAAGTAAAGTACCACACATGCATGCCACACTGAAGATTGTCACCAAGGTATTACCATGAAGAAAAGTACTATACAGGTACTGACTCAGCTCAAACCAGGTATAAATTATGTAATGTAGTTGAGATGATTAGATGCAACTACTGAAGCATCATAATCTGTAAAGAGGTAGACCCACACATGATTGATCGGTGTTAACCCACACAAGATCACTCTCTATTCTTCACGTCACAGCCAGTTACAAGGTTCCCACACTATGATCGCTTGTCTCAGGGAGGGTCCACTCCACAAGACATTGGCTGATACTCCAACTTCCGTGAAGGACAATGAAGAAGTATCCCAAATAACTTCCATGCCATAGGGGTATCAATGCAATAGACAATGCGTCAATCAGACACCCGATCTGTGAGTTATTAGCTGTTTAGTTCTTGGGGGGGGGGATTTGTGCTCAATCCAACCCGAACGTACCCCATCATAATCCAAATTTATAATGGGGTTTAATCAAAGGGATAGTATCACTCCAAGGTTTCTATCTCCACTGACTATTCATCAAATGGTTGCCCGGTTCTTGAGTTATGGCCAAAAGAGCGTAAATAGGTCGAAGTGGGATTAGGTCCGGTCTGACCCAGCTCGAACCGGACTAGGCCGACCTGGTCTGGGTCGACCCGACCTAAACCATAGAGTTTGGTCCAACCTGCTAGGTGGCCCAACCATTTGGCTTCGGCCTGGCCCGTTGGGCGGCCCGACCCGTGTTGGGCAGCCCGGTCCGCTGGGCGGTCCGAAATTCCGTGAGGGCTGTGAGGGGCCATGGAGAAGTTCGACCATGGATGGCACAAGGCCACAGGGTTGTGGCGGCTGCAGGGTTGTGGCGACTGTGGTCAGTAGTTGCAGCAGTTGCCACAGAGCGGCACCGTTGCGCCATTGCTTTCGTCGTGACCGGTGGTGGAGTCAGCTGCCTTTCGCGTGCCCCTTCATGGTTGGTCACTGACCTCATCCATCGTGAAGAACACCAAAAATCATGACAAGAATTTCAAAAAGGATGGGCCATGTTTTTTTGGCCCACACTCTCTGCATTAGAGTGGTATCAAGTGGCTATATTCTCTCTTAAATTACGAAGAGTCGTCAAGAACAAAAAAGGGAAGAATTTCAAAACAACCACCCTACCTCGTTCGTTTGTTGGCATTGATGACGAGGGAAAGACGATCATCAATTGAAGATTTCCCATGTTGGAGGATGTCCTGAGGAATAAGTTGAAGTTAGCATTCTACATTGGAGGAGCATTCTTTGTATAATAAGTTCTTCATGGAAGAAGTTTTTCATTGGAGAAAGAAATCCTCCAAGAGGTCTCCCCTTTGCCAATACTTTCCCCAAAAATCAAAATATACAACTTTTATGTTTACCCAATTTTAATTGTTGGAACAATTTAAAATGGGATTAATTAATTACATAGTGGTTGGAATAATAAATAAAAGGGGGTGGCACCATTAATGTGTGGGAATTTTAAGAGGCTTCCACACAATTAAGAGGGATTACAAGGGGATTTAGCCTCAGGTGTTTCCAACTACCTTAACCTCACATGGGAGGTTAAGCTCGGCAGTCCCCAACTCCATAACCTCTCATTGGAGGTTTTAGTTCAGGTGGTCCCCTCCTGTGAAATATCCACATGGGTGGTTTGAAAATAAAATAAAAATAAAATGTTACAAATTTTTTTTTATTTTATTCTTTCATGAAAAACCCAAATTCTATCATTCACTCTCGACCCACTATGGTCGAGGTGATTGTCTCCAGAAGTGAATACCAATGATTCATGTTCAACGGTATCCTCATATTTCAATTCCAAGCATCGGTTCAAAATTTAGAAAAACCCACTCATACATTAACTGAACGTACCCAAAAAAAAGTTTAGAAATTCATTTCGGGCACTCCGGGCTTCAGAATCACGTGCCGTCAATTTTCGCAGACTTTTAAAATTCCCACTAAATTAAAAAAAATACCTATAAATTATAAGTCTTTACATTCTCCCCACCTTAGGGATTTGCATCCCCGTAAGCCGCAGCTCAAACTATGTAAACATGTGGGGGTACTGCGCATGCATGTGGGCCTCTTTCTTCCATTTGCTTTCCTAGAGGTTCCAATGCAGCGAATGAATATGCCACAGAGGTATCAACCACCCACGGAGGACTCACTCTTGTTGATCCTCAATCTCAACTGGAACCTCTGTAAAAGTCACCCCATCGTCAAAACCCAACTCTCCATGGTTGATGATGCGAGAAGGGTAATGCACATATCCTATCAGCTGGGACACATGGAAGACGTCATGCACCCAGTGCAACTGAGGTGGAAGAGCTAAGTGGTATGCCACCTCGCCAACTCTGTTGAGGATCTAAAAAGGTCTGGTGAACCTCAGAGATAAATTTTCGCCTCAGCCAAATCTCTGCAAATCTCGTGGAGGTGAGACCTGTAGAAAGACATGCCACCATCATAAAACTCCATAGGTCTCCATCTCCTGTTGGAATAAGACTTATGCCTACTCTATGCAGTCTTCATCCACTCCTGGATGATCTGAACCTTCTCTATGGTAGCCCATACAATCTCTGGTCCAACTAGTGCTGACTCCCCTAGGTCAGTCTAGCATAAAGATTATCTGCAAGGTCACCCATAAAATGCTTCAAAAGGTTCCATCCATATGGTTGAGTGATAGTTGTTGTTGTATGCAAACTCCACCAAAGGAAAGTGATCCTCCTGGCTGTGACCAAAGCCAATGACGTAAGCATGCAACATGTCCTTGGGGGTCTGAATGGTCTGATCAGTCTGGCCATCGATTTAAGGATGGAAGGTGATGCTCAAAAAGAGATACGTCTCAAAAGATTACTGAAACACCTTCCTTATATAATAAGTAAAATGTGCATCATGATCGGAGAAAATCGTCGATGGCACTCCATGTAGCTACACAATCCCCTGCACATAGAGGCATCCCAAGCTCTCTACTGAACCCTGTTCTCTGATCGGTAGGAAGTGGGCCGACATGCTGAGTCATTTGAAGATCACCCAAATCAAGTCATGTCCCATAGATGCACATTGAATTCCTATCACAAATTCCATGGATATCCCATCCCACTTCCACTCTGGGACCTCCAATGGAAGAACCAAGCCTGCTGGTACCTGATTGTCTGCCTTCACTTGTTGACAAGTGAGGCATCGAGAGTCAAACTCTATTACTAATTTCTTCATTCCTGGCCACCAGTTCTGTCATTGGAGATCCTGGTACATCTTCCCCACTCATGGATGTACCTCTAGAGGGGATGTGTGGAAATCCCTCAATACTTCCTCCCAAAGAGACAATGGTACCATGGTACGTCCTCTGAAGAAGATGAAGTCGTCCCCACCTTCATAAAATCCATCAGGTGTCTGTCTTATGGATATCTTAGCTCATCGTGTCTCACTGTTAGCATCACCATGCTTCACGTCCTGGACTCACTGAATAAGTGGGGGAGTGACTATACGATACTGAAGAAAAGCTGCACCATATCTATCCACAAAGGATATCTGCAAAGTGGCTAGCTGCTCTGTCACCTCGCCTAGTAGATGTATACGAGATCTCCTACTGAGTGCATGTACTACAATTTTCCCCTTCCCAGGAGTATATAATATCTTGAATTCATAGTCTAGGAGGAACTCAAGCCAATTTCATTGTCTCAGGTTCAGGTCCTTCTGAGAGAAGATATACCGGATACTCTTATGATTAGAGTACGCTATAAAACACTCGCCCATTAAGTAATGTCTCCACATCTTCAAGGAAAAGAACATTTCCACTAACTCCAGGTCATGGGTAGCATAGTTCTACTCATGTTTTCTCAGCAACCGAGAACCATATTTGATCACCACTCAGTCCTGCATCAGGACACATCCGAGACCGGTCCCTGAAGTGTCGCAGTAGACTACGTACCCTATACCCTCCTCTGGAAGCCTCAAGATGGGGGTACTAGTCAACTCTTTACCTCATATCCTGAAAACTCCACTAGTAGCTCTCCGACCATAGGAAGGGTTCCCCTTCTTTGTTAATGCTGATAGAGGATCTATAACTCTGGAGAAATCTTATACAAATCATCGGTAGTATCCCGCCAAACCCAGGAAACTTTGTACCTTCATCACACTCCTGGATGGCTCCCATGCAAGTACTACCTCAATCTTTGCTGGATCTAGTAAAATACAACCTTCGATATGACATTTCCTGGAAAGTGAACCTCTTGTATCCAAAAATGGCACTTTGAGAGCTTACCATAAAGCTAGTTCTCTCGGAGTTTGTCTAGCACTACCTGAAAATGATAGGCATGCTCCTCCTAAGTAGGCAAGTACATCATAATGTGGTTGATGAAGACTACTACAAAGTGATCAAGGTATGGCTGAAAGATCTTATTCATGAGTCCCATGAACATTGCTGGAGTGTTGGTTATGTTGAATGGCATAACCAAGAACTTGTAATGGTCATACCAACATCTGAAAGTCATCTTCTGCACATCCTCATCTCATACTCTGAGGTGGTGATAACCTGATACGAGTTCTATCTTTGAGAACCACCTTGATCCATTCATCTAATCAAAGAGGTCATCATTCCTCAAGAGTGGGTACTTATTCCTCATGGTCACCTGGTTCAGGTGCCAATATTCGACACAATGTCTCAATCTCCCATATGCTTTCTTGGTGAACAAAATCGGGGCTGCCAAAGGTGAATCTTTGGGCTGAATGAATCCCTTCCCCGGTATGTCCTCTAGCAGTACCCATATCTCACAAAGATCTACAGGATCCATCTGATATGCTGGTGTAAATATCGGTTCCATCCAGGGGTACAAGTCAATGTAAAAGTCCACCCCTCTATGAGGAGGTAGACCCGAAACATAACCAGGGAAGACATCTGCGTATTGCTCCACCACTACAGGATAACTCAAACTGTCCACATCAATTGCTCTAAGGGTAAGGCTACCCAAATAATGAGAAATTGGTGGTACCCTCCTCCGAGTAAGTCCATCATGTGCTACAAAGGCTCCCTTATCGCAGGTGAAGGTAAACCTGGTTCCATCCATGCAGACACACAAAATTGTATTCCTAATACAGTCTATATGAGCATGTACTATAGATAACCATTCCATATGCAAGATCACGTCATAAGGACTCGACGTTGCTACTAGGAGATCCTAGCCGAAGCTCTCGCCTCCTAGAGTAATCTCACACTGCCAGTACCAGTGTATAATCATCGAATCTACTCCCGTAGGAGTCTCTAGCCGTAAGTATCATGTCAATGGATACATCGGAATATCTGAGCACCGAACATGGGTAGTGGCAATAAAAGAATGACTAGAACCTATTTCGACAAGTACTACAGCTAAGTTGGAGTAGGCACAGATCAGACCTCATATCATCTCTGGAGCTTCATTGTCGTAGGCCTCAGCTACCTAGAGATGAGATCACCCCTATCCTCCTGCTCCTTGTGGTCAAGGTGGACCACCTGGTGGTGCTGGCGGTAAAATCTTGAATCGCCACCCACCACCAGCTGCACGACCAGCTCCTCTTCCACGTCTGCCTGCTCCCTACAGACCTCATCGGTTGAACCTCTATCTCTTCCTGGGCGGTCCTTCGACTATTTATTGATCATCCATATGGAGGGTCATACAGTCATGAGACATGTGAACTTACCTACTGCATGCGTAACACTACCCACTCCTAGCATGACTGGCTCTACCTTGTTGCCTCGCACAACCAAACCTAAATCATGCAGTTTTCCACCTGAAGGTCTGGTCCTTTTGGACCTCTGTGTCATCTATCTACTACGAGCTATAGAAGTCTATATTATGTGATGACTGGTAGTGGGTCTCACTTATAGTGGCTGCTCAGCCTATAAACTCTCCACTAATAGTGATCTCTCTAACACCCCCACCTACATCAGGATGATGAGTGAGATCATCGAAGCCCTGATCTCTCTCCTGAGTCCCTTCTCGATGGTCTGGGCCCTGAAGAATTGGTCCCGTACCATATTAGTGGAGTAGCGTTAGAGGTCAGTGAACCTTGATAAGTACCGAGCCACAGTCATGCTGCCCTGCTGTAGATGAGGTATCTCATGTATGTGCACTGTACGAAGGGTCACTAGGACAAATTATGCTCGGAACAAGCTCTCAAAGTCTGCCCAGAGAAGCACCACCTCGTCGTGAGCCTGGAGCATCAAGCACCACCATCTACCTATTGCGGCCTATAGAAGGATAGAAGTAAGGATAACCATGAGATTAGATGGTGTCCCTACCGGTCAAAAAACTCTCACCATGGCCTCCATCCAATCCTTAGCCGCTTGTGAGCCCATCTCTCCACTGAACATGGGTGGACTCTAGTGCTGGAACTCATGTAATGCGCTCAAGCGGCGTGAACTCTCTACTGCTGGGGCTGGTGGCATCAATGGCCCAATGGGTAATGGTACCGCTGGTGCCTCCAATGGTTCCTATACTAGAAGAGGGCCCTGCACTGAAGCCTTGTCAATCGGTGGGCTAGCTGTGCGTACAACTCTCGGAACCCTAGCTGGCTATCTGTGTGGAGGCATCATGAAAAGAAACAGGTGTGCCACGGTCAATAAGTTATACATGGTGAGTTGACTCAAGATATCACAAAAAAACTATTGGAAACACACATTCAATATGTGTTTTCATGCACAGAGTCAAAAATCAGAAGTCAATGTCCTAGTGCATGGATACGTTTGCCGCCACACCAACACTAGATTCCCTAAACTGATAACCACACCCACTACACTTAACACTATTATCATTTCAAAGATTATAGTATTATGTTCTAGGGTAGAACTGACTCCTATGATACCAATTAGTCACAACCCATCCCCTAGGGCTCGTGTCGTGAGTACCCCAAGCCCACCTTCAATAGGCTAGGGGCTGGCGACTAGCATCGAAGGAGTATTCCCTAAAACTGGGAAGGCATTTCCTTCATAACCTGTAATCACACACAACCAAGCACACAATAAGATACAAACTCAAGTAAACTAAATAGTAAATAGAGTGAGTGCATTATGTAAAAGGGGCCAGAATACAATCCCAATTGGAAAGTACAAGTATAGCTAGAATACAATACAATCGAAGAATGAGAAATACAACTACTAGGTCCTCCTATGGGGTTCCAACTTGAAGGGTAGGTACAGATCGCCTCCTCAGCACTCTACATACACCAGTCTCCTCTACGTACCGACATGCCTTATGGTCCACCTGTGAGCACTGTCTACTCTTGGTACTCTCAACCTCGATCAGCGCTGTCCGTCATGGGCACCAAACATAACTAGTTTCAGGCATAGACCGTGCAGGGGTGAGTATAAAGATACTCAGTAGGGACCCCGAGACCCTCAAGGTCTCAAAAATCCATAAACGATAAACCAAAAGAATGTAATCAACTATCAAACCCACTCATGTATATGCCCATACATATACCAAATTTATAAAGTAAACCCATCTTAATCATGAGGAAAACACAGAGTCCAAATCTAAAGACCGAAGCTCAACTGTTCCACGATGGAAGGAATACCACAAAGGCATGTACCACACAGGCACACCACACCGAATATTACCACCAATGTATTACCATGAAGAAAGGTACCACACAAGTATTGCCTCATTTACACTAGGTATAACATAAGTATAATAATAGAGATGATTATATGCAACTACCTAATCATCTTACTCTATTAAGAGGCAGACCCACACAGAAATGCTCGTTGCTGACCCACACATGATTGCTCGGTGCTGACCCACACAAGATTGCTAGGTCCTAGCCCAAAAAAATATCACTCGGTGTTGGCCCACACATGATTTCTAGGTGATGACGCACACATGATTTCTTAGTACTGACCCACACATGATCACTCTTCATTCTTCACGTCACAGCCAGCTACAGGGTTCCCGCACTATGCTCTCTTGTCTCTGGGAGGGTCTGCCCCACAAGCCACTGGTTGATACTCCAACATCCATGAAGTACCACAAAGAAGCATCCCGAAGGACCTCCACGTCATAGGGGTATCAATGCGATAGACAGTGTGTCAATCGGACCCTCGGTCTATGAGTTATTAGCCTTTATTCCTGGGGGCACGGCTGGATTTGTGCTCAATCCAACCTGACCATGCCCCATCATAATCCAAATCTCAAGTGGGGTATACTCAAAGGGACCATCTCGCTCCAAGGGTTTTAGCGCTGTGGAAAACTCATCAAACGGTCACACGGTACCATACTTATGTCCAAAAGAGCATAAATGGGTTGAAGTGGGTCTGGGTCTGGTCCGACCTGATCGAACTGACCCGGCCCAACCCATCCTGGGACCACACGGCCTGACCCGCTAGGTGGCCCAACACATTGGCTTCGGCCCGACCCGTGCTGGGCGGCACGGCCTGTCGAGCAGTCCGGCAAGCCACGAGGGGCCCTAGAGTGGTTCGGTTGTGGGTGGCGCGAGGCCGCGGGGCAGGAGTGGCTGCGGTCGGGGCCGCGGAGCGGTGCCATTTCACCCGTGCCTTCATCGCGACCGTCCTCCATTCTCATGCCCCTTCTTGGTTGGTCACCGACCTCCTCCATCGTGAAGAACACCAAAAATCATCACAGGAATTTCCCATAGGACGTGCCATGTTTTGTTTGGCCTGCACTCTCCACATTAGAGCGGTATCAAGTGGCTATAATCTCTCTTGAATTATTAAGAGCAGTCAATAATGAAAAAGGGAATAATTTCAAAAAACCACCCTACCTCGTTCGTTTTTGTCATCGATGATGAGGGAAAGATAATCGTCGATTGAAGACATCCCATATTTGGGGATGTCCTGAGGAAGAAGTCAAAGTCGACATTCTACATTGGAGGAGCATTCTTCATGGAAGAAGTTCTTCATTGGAGAAAGAAATCCCCCAAGAGCTCTCCCCCTTTCCAATAATTTCCCCCAAAATAAAAATTGCCAACTGTTGTGTTTCCCCAATTTTAATTGTTGGCACAATTTAAATTGGATTAATTAAATACACAGTGGTTGGCATAATAAATTAAAGGGGGTGGCACCATTAAAGTGGGTGAACTTTAAGAGGATTCCCCACACATAAGAGGGAGGTCAAGGGGTTTTAGCCTTAGGTGGTCCCCAGTACCATAACCACTCATGGGAGGTTAAGCTCGGTGGCCCCCACCTACATAAGCTCTCATTTGAGGTTTCAGTTTAGGTGGTCCCCACTTGGGAAATATCCACATGGGTGGTTTCGAAATAAAATAAAAATAAAATGTTACACATTTTTATTTTTATTTTATTCTTTCATGAAAACCCCAAATTATATCTTTCAATCACGACCCACTGTGGTCGAGGTGAAGGTCTCCTTAAGTGAATACTGCCGCTGTGAGTTCAATGGTGTCCAAGGATTTCAATTCCGAGCACTGATTCAAAAGTTAGAAAAACCTGCTCGTATTTTTACTGAATGTACCCAAACAAAAGTTCATAAATTCATCCAGGGACTCTGAGCCTCAAAATAATGTTCCATCAACTTTCACGGTCTTGTAAAATACCATTTAATAAAAAAATTACATGGAAATTCTGGGTCTTTACACCTTGTCCCTGAAGATCTCGATTTCGACTTGTTCTTGGGGGGGGGTGAATGTTCTTCATAACCAATGTTTCTATTCAAAACATGAGTTAACTGAGGGATTATCGTGACAAAGTTCATGTTTATCACTCCCATCGGATTTGGTATCTCATTAGAATAGTCATCACATTGATCTTTGAATCAGTTGTCAAACCATGTTCTCCTACTACCAGTCATTGGCTGGAATAAAAGAAAATTTAGGGGTAACACATAAAGGGTAATTAAAAGAAAAAAATTGATGACTTATAATATACTTTTATTTCATTAACATATTAATTTACAGAGTTCAATATATGTTATCCATGATCTACCTCCCAATATATATTCTAAGGGGAATTTTTTGATTCCCTTAATAATGGTTCATAATAATCTTATGAATTTACCAAAGCATATCCCATGGGAGTTTCATAACAAATATTACAGAAAGGCCTGTTGTTGTTGAACGGTTCCCGTTAGAGTCTAGCTCAAAGCGGTGTTTTGTAGTTTTACCCCTAGATACATCTGTGCCAGAGCCACCTCTACCTGATCGTATCAAAATAGGGATGTATTTTCATTATTAAAAAGTTAATCAATACTCACCTAAATTTAGGTATTTTTGTATTATAATTAATCTTAACAATAAGGCTTTCAATATGGTTTTCTTATCCTAATCTCAAAAATATCTAAACATATCCTCTGATACCAGCTATAAAAACCCTACTATTTTCTTCACATTTAAACATAATTTATTACATAAAAAATTCCCTTGATAAAACATAAAATATTGAGATTTTTAGTGTATTTGGGTTTTGGGAACCTTACATTACAACTTAAAACATAAAACACAACATATTATTGAAAAATTCTTTTACATGAACACATTGTCCGTTCATACCTAGCATTGCATGGGATAACCTGAGGACATGCATAATAAAAGGGTATGATGAGAATCCCGGTAAGGGATTAAAAGGAATAACATGAAGAATACAATACATGTCAGGAAATAGGCATATCAATAGATCATGAGTGGAACTTTATCATAATGTAATGATATAGCATTATTATCAAAACATAGAAATGTGGAAAACATTTAGCATTATATTAGCACGATGCAAGTCTCATTTCACATGAAGTATGAGTAAACTCTCATTGCACTTTAATTATCATGAGTTAACCCAAATTTCACTTGGAATATCTTGATACTAATCTTTACTCAATGAATTGGAGTGCTATTAGGGCATACCCTTCTTAATCATTTCATTTCAAGCATAAGTGTGCCACATGGATCATACAACATGGAATCATTCAACATCATATTTTATTAGAAGATAAAGTAATTTGGAATACATACCTGGAACTATATAATCAATATGTAAATGTGAATAAAGTTAAATACCCTTTATAGACAAATGGGCATGGTATTCACTACACAATGACTTGGCATGGAAAATCGTAGTGCAATTTCAGTAGCCTAACATTGTGACATAAGAATTTATAAAAATGGTTGATGAGAGCGAAAAGGTTGTATCATCATATGTAGATGAAAGGGACAGTAAGGGGTAATATATATATATGTACCAACATATTTTAGGTAATTCAGATTCATATTATAAAATAATTTCTTACATATAAATGAGGAGAGAGAAAACCCTTACGGAAATATGGCATAATAACAGGTGTACATGGGAGGAATTAATGAGAGAAAAATGGATCTATCATCATTAAAAAATCAAAAGGGAAGTATGGGGGAGGTGAAAAGTTGTATCCCAACATTTCTAATATAACAAATGGTATAATAATATAAGGGAATTTGGACAAAAATGAGAAATCAATAAATCCCTTACAAAATTTTGGCATGGTAACGGGTGTACATGAGAGGAATTAATGTGAGAGAATGAGGTCTCTTGTCATTTAAACATAATAAGGGATGTATGGGGGAGGTGAAAATTCATACCCCAAAATTTTTAATTTAAAACAAATGTGTATAACAACATAATGAAATTTGGAAAAAAATGATAATGGAAGAAATACCTTACTTGGTAGTGTGATCCCAAAGAATTGAGAGAGGATTGAGAGGGGCTTCTTGGAAGCATGGGGACCTTGGGAGGATTATATAAAGAGGAGGAAGAGGTTGGGTGAGATCCAGAGGATATGAGTGAAGATGAATTAGGATCTTGGGTGGGTTTATATAGGAAAATATATAGAATTCCTTATTATTTAGGTTTTGGGCACCACACATTAAACAAATCAAAACCACAAACCAACCCATGGTTTTTGCCCATGATTTTTGACAAATGTGAGTGGAAAACAATATTTCATAATTTCAATGTCCTAAATTTTTAAAATAGTTTTCTTTCTTTTGAGGATGTGAGTCGCACTCTCAAGGAAATCAATTTAAAAAGTTACAATGTTTTATAAGTCATGGAGGATCTACTAATGCTTTGTAAAATAAAAAAACAGACCTAAAATTAAATTATTTTAAAAGTAAAACATATATTGTCCAAAAAGTATATTTATTTTATATTATTACATCACTATTAAGTCATTATGATGTCATAAAAAGCATTATATAATTAAAGGATATTTAATTTTTACCCAAACATTCGACTGTCTTAGAAAATTAAAATTCACCGTTGTATAATTTCAGCATCCTGATTCCAAAAATAATATTTATTTTATCTAAATAATTTTCTAAACATGTGAATTTTTACTTTTAAAATAAAATCTGACATTTATAAAAAATTCATGGGTTTTGAAAAAACCAAATTTCAAAACACAATAGAAATTACAATAGTATTCCTAAAAATTATATGATCATTTATATTTAAAAAGTAATTTATTAATAATATTTTATTAAAATAATATTTAATTAAAAAATCCATTAATTAATTAAAATATATTTATTAATTGATTATTAACTAAAAAATTATATTTGTTCTTTAAAACCATTTATAATGTAACAATAATAAAATGAATGTATATTCATTATTATATAAAAAAATCACATAATCATAGTGGTTAGATCTTGTTACATAACCCCTTATAACACCTGCATATGACCTAAGGGTAAGGTGTGCGATGGTGACACACTCTTGGGGTGGCTGAGATAACATCACTCAGGTGGTAATCTCTATCAACTTCCTCTTCTCTCGTAGGTGGTTCTGTTCGAGTTTAACATGTAGAAGCTCATCTTGGGCTTGGTCAAGAGTGAATCCCAATAACGACACCAAATTTACAAGCTCTAACAAATGGGCTTCCTATGGAGCAATTCTACTATATGAGCCCGTCATTTCCTTTGACTGAGTAAATTGGATTTGTTAAATCCCTATATTTATACAAATCACGTGATCACTACTCAATGACTATATTAGCAACGAGAATAATTATTAATGGTATTTTAAAATCCAAAAACATAAACCCAAGGAAGTGATTATGTTTTAAATGATCAATTTACATAGTAAGACATTTAATTTGAGCAGGGGGAATTTTAATTAACAAAATTTTGGGTCGTTATAGTTATCTAGTTCACTTAATCACATAAATTCATGTAAATTAATCTTTTTTAATTCCATAAACAATTCTCCTTGTGATCTCAGTCCCACTTACAAAAGATCATCAATAAATAAACATTAAGGAATAATGTTTCTGAGTAAGTCTACATATTCAACTAATTGATAACCCTTGTTGTAGTAAACTCGTGACACCACATAAGGCATAATATCTTTCATCACTCACATTGTGTTCCTCCATCACCAATTAAGGTGAGTATCCATTGAATCTTCAGCACAAACTCCTTTTGAAGACCCCTTATTATATAATAACTTATTAAAATTGATAATCACTATACGAGTCATTTTGAATAGTTTTTGATATCATAAAAGGTAATAAAATGATTAAAGTTTTTCAAGATTAAAAAATAAAACAAGAACACCTCCCTAAACATTGTCTCTTGTCCACCATGTTGTCCACTTCCTTCTTTAGGCCCTGAAACCACTTGATATATTTCTTATATCACTTGTTACTTTCCATGGATAGCTTGAAACCAATTAATAATTCTATGTGTTAATTGAAAACTCTTTAATGTCATATTATAATCTTTACCACTTGTATTTTATCTACACAACTTGAAATTTATAATTTATTAAGAAACAACCTAAATTATTTTAAATTGGACTTTGATACCAATTATAATTACTCTAAGACCACATTTCAATTTCTATTATAACTCGTTACCACTTAAGATATTAATCTATTGACCTCAAGGATCATTTATACTTATTAAACCTCCATAACTCCAAAAAAAGGTATAACAATTAAATAAATATGTATAGGGTTACTTCTAGATCATCCTCTAGTAGAGGAATGCAGCCATATATGTTGAAGAAAACCTATTCTTATAACATTATTCCAGACCTTCTTAGTTTTCATACATTGAATTATATAGCTTATAAAAGGTTCTATTTTAATAATTACTCTAAATTCCTTCATCTTATTTAGCATGGTATATATTTTTATTATGAGATTAACCCCAATAGTTGTTTTCTTCAATATAAATGATTTTTTATAACTTCCTTCATAATGATTCATCCACCATGTGATGAATCATAAACCAATCATCTCCACTTTACTTATTATATTTACTATGAAATTACTTAGGAATTATTCATAATTTTCATCCTCAATTTCTGTTTAGACATCCTTGAATTACTTCAACCTAACGAGCCTTTATTTTAATATTCATCCTTATTTTTTCCACTAAAAAAATATTTTTTAATCATCCTACATATTTTTTTCTTATATTTATATATTTATTATTAAAAAAATTATCCAGTGGTGTATGATGAATCATTTATTCATTTTAAACATCACTTCTCTCCAACATAATGTATAGGTTTTTGTTCAATTGATTTTTGTTCCTTCAATTCAAGATATTCCCCTAATATATGAATAAGGTACTTACTCTTATAAAATTATAATCACCTCTTACTATAATATCATTCCACAAATCTATATTTAAAAAAGAGGAAAAATATCTTGATAAAGTCATATATTGTGTATTCATGCTTTAATTGAGATGTTACAATATATTTACCTCCAATGTTGCATTATTTGGAATCCAAAAAAAATTTTATGGTGTGTCCCACTACTATAAAAAACTAGCACATTTATTTAAAGAACATATATTATTGTTTTTTAATAACAACACATCTTCCAAATTATTCAATTTTTGATTCTTTATATACTATTCTTTTTTGACGTTATCATGGTAAAAACCACTAATTTCATATTCTATCATTCCAACTATGTTTGATTCTCTATAAGCTTCACATTCTTCTCTTTTTAAATGGAAATCATAAGATCCATTATTATAATGGACTCCATTAGAGAAAAATATTATATATACAACTTTGTATTCTCTATAACAATTATTTTATAAATATATAATCTATTCCATGAATAATATCTATTAAATCTAGCTTCACATATAAGGAGTGGATCTTATCATGTTCACTACATGAAAATCCTCTATTTTAATGACTACATGTTATTTCCCTTTATTCCATAAAATCACCATCCACTTAAAACTATTTTAGGGAATATTAATTTAAAAATTTACAAGAACCTCTGAAAAAAATTGTATTAGATTTTTTAATAAAATCATTACAATATAAATCAATTATTTTTTTATTCTTAGGAGATCTATTCTTATTACTTATCTTATTCTAGTATAATGAAAATAGGTAAATTTTATAAGTTTTATCCTTTTAAATTCCATCATCTAAGGATTTAAAAAATGATTTTAAGGAATATATGAGATCATAAATTTATTTTATTATATTTCTAGAAATTTGATCAAAAGTTTTCATATATTAATTTCTGTAACAAAATTCAAAGCCCACATAAATACCGTAGTAGTTATTCCTTTGAGTTGATTCATCTATGGTTTTTAATATTTAACTCTACCAATCTGATTCATCAAATTTTATCATGATGTATCTATTCCATGACATTTCTAACACAAGACCAGAGATAGAAAATCATACGATTCGTCCAACCATAAAGGTAAGAACCATTAAAACCCATTGGCTTCATTTAAGGTTTCATATATGTAATAAATCAAAAAATTCATATGTTTATTTGAGATCAAAATTAGAATTCATGTTCTCTAATAAATTTTATTTGTACTAGTGGGTTATGATAAGAGTTTTGAGGTATCCTGGGGGTGGGGTGTGAATCACTGTGGTATCCAATTAGAAAAGTTTTATTAAATTATTCACCCTCTCCCATCATAGGATCATGTTACATTATTAGAAGGAACACATTAAATATATTATTATCCATAATATATATCAAAATGAATATCAATCTTAGATATAGAACTATAAAGAATAATAACACCCAAATTTACCAAGTTCACACACACATTGGGCTACACCCAAAGAGATACACAAGATGGTGTTCCAATGAACCAAAATACACTAATATGAATTACATAAATATATATAATTTTTATGGTCAATCCATGATAAATATCACTTCATTATAAATTGTTTTAGGATGTAATAATACCTCTAAAGAGTACCTCAATATTCTTACTCCTCTACAAAATAATTTTGAGAAGTATTTCATAGTTTATATACAGAAATGTTACTTAATGATCAGTATAGATGATTTATTTTCAATGAATTATCAAAATTAAAATATTGATGCAATGTTAAAATCCAATTCCCTATTCTATTTTTCTGTAAAGACAACTGATATCAAATCTGCAATGAGATAATGTAGTCTATTTCCTCTATATAATAACAATAATAATAAAAACTCTAGATAAAGATTAATTATGCAGTAAAATTACCTCCCTTATGTCCCTTCTTCTTTTCCAGTAAACATGATGAATTTATTAAACATCATCTTTCATATCAACTTTATCCAAAAAAACGTGATCAATAGAACTACATTTTTGTCTCTCTTCTAATCACCCTATCTTAGAACAAGACATGGCCGCGTTATCCCCTTCTCTTTTTACCTTTAACCAGAATTTTAAATAAGGACAATGTACTATTTCTCTTATCTCATCTTCCATAATATAAAAACTATCTCAATTTTATTATTACTTTTACAAATATATTATATCACTACCCTTGAAATTACCCAATGATATATAAATAATATATCCATAAAAAAGATTTATTTTATATTAGAAACTCTCCAAAAAATTTCCCTTCTTCAAACATTTAATTGAGAATTAAATTATTCAATTTAATCTTATAGATATGATGATTCAAACTCACTTTAAAATATTTAATTTTTTCATCTATTTAAATGAATATATGAATTTTCCTATAATACATTGAAAAATTTATGAAATTTTATTAAAATAGTCCTATATAGAATAAATTCTATTGATATTTTATATGAGAATTTTTAAACGTTTGGTTAAATATTATGTAATTAGTTGAGTCTTCAAACACTTATTATATAATCTATATTCCTTTGAATTTTTTTACAGGAGTTCCATTATACTAATATGAAGGTATTTTTTTATACATGTTATTCGTACATTTCAATTAAAGAATTAAATTTATTATTATGTAAGTCCACTACATTAATTTTATTCATATGTTTCCAGTTAAATTCCCATATTCATATTACATAGTTTTTTAATACATCCACTTAATCATACATCATAATATGAAACTCTTGAATAATCTCACCGAACACCATTGTAATATTTTTTTAATCATACACCACCAATTGAATTCTCATATTTCTCTCGTAGATCATTCAATAATTACAAATTATTTATATGTTGCTCTATAATTTTATAAAACTCTAATCATTCATAGATAGTTTATTTTTTGAAGTAATTATTGTGAAACCTATAAAAAATTAAACACAATATTTTATATCTATATTCTATTCCATAACCACACCAATCATCCAATTTTTTTTTACTATGAATGAATTATCATTTTAAAACATTCTAACCACATTAGATGAAATATCATTGTTCAAAATCCCATTCCATAACTTTGACATATCAAGGTATCCTTTACCTTCTTCCATAATCTCCTCTATTTAATCATTTTGGTGACTTTGATTTCTTCTACAATTAATTTAAATATTAATACTCATTCTATAATCCCATGGATGTTATTATTATTAATCCCCACTTCACCAAGTACTATTTCCATGAGTGATCACCATAGTTTTCTAATTGCATGGATCAAAAATATATCATTATGTCTCCACACATACCAATTTCATCACAGCTGTAACATTCACAATTTACACTAAAACCATCAACAAACCTCTTAGTCCCTAATAATTCTCAATATATCCAACACTATGATTTCAATCCTTTATTATAAAAAAATATAACAATATTCTCATGATTTCTATAAAGAAAAATCATTATTTTTGTCTCTATTTGTCCAATATAAATTACCCATTAATTTTCAAAAACACATGAATGAACTCTTACTTCTAATTAGAATTTTACTATTTAAAAATTATTTATATCCAACACAATTCACAATAAAATAACTCTTAAAAATACTGTTTAATCAAATAACTACTATGTAATCATTTACCCATTTTATCATCACTTTATCTCTTCAAAACACAATTTTCAACATCAAATTATTAGATTAAATTGAAGTATAATCATGACTAATTAATAATAATTACATAAATTATTAAAACAAATATGTGATTAAAATGAATTTATATATCATAAAACCAAACTATATCACATCAAACTAACAAGAAAATATCAACTTATTCCCTTTATTTTTTATTATTTAATTATAAAAATTATATTTACCCCATTTTATGAATGTTTATATCATGTTACTCAAAAATCCACCACATTATACATAAATTTATGAAATTTAGTCATGGAAAATATATTAAAAAAACACTTATAAAATCATGAAAAATTATTCAATATCATTAAAACTAATTCAATTTTACACATAAATTTCATGAATTAATAAATCACAATAGTTGGGAAAAATATATATAAAATTCATCAATTAAATGAGAAATAATATAATATATCACATACTTCACACATAAAAAATAATATACACATAGAGAGTGAGCTTAGTTTCTTATAATTCTTATGAAATCAAAAAAATAATCAATCTAGAAACAATGATATGGGATTAAAACTTAATACTAAACAAACCCTATCACCTTATTTCAAAATGATAAGGAATCTTTTGCTCTTATCGAGACAAAGGTAACACCAATAATGGATCATGATTCAAACATAAAATTGAGAGTAATTCACCACATGAAGGTTAGGTAAAAATGAAATCATCATCTTGAATACTAGAATGAGTAAAATAGGGAGCTTAATCTAATTATTGTGATACCAATGTTACTAAAATTTACTCATTTTAAAAATCCACCTAGAAGCCTATCGGGTCTCTGGTACGTAACCACTATGTACCTAGGGTCTTGACCAAACACACCCTTCTTTTCATCCTCTATAACGTTACTAGTACACTACACCTATGCATATAATGGTTCCATATTTATTTTTCTTTCTTAAATCCTTTATAACTCTTATTCATACTTTTTACTACCTTTCTAACACTAAAAAAATACTCAAAATAAATTTAAATAAAATCAAAATCATCAAAAAGAAAAATAAAAATACAAACCAAATAATCTTAGGGTTTTTATAAACACCCAACCATAGGGCTTCTCATCCTCGAGAAGAATTATTGAAAATATATAATGAATCACTATATCTATTAGGTCCTCTTTTCCCCTTATCATTCCCATTTATTCTCAGATACCCATCTACAATGCTATAGAATACATAAAAGTGGTAAAAAGGATCCATAAAATCTAATCTTATTGTGATTGAAAACATGTACTATTATTTTTAAAAAATATGAATCTGAGTCAATCTCTACAACATAATACTAATAAAAATGAGTTAGATCAAATTAATTTTAATTATATGTGATATATTGAAAACATCAAACAGAAAACTATAATTATATGATAATTATAAGAAATAATCGTACTTCCTATTATTTTACAGAGTCCCAAACTTTTTAAAAACCATGTTTCTAACTTTATTTTATTTATAATTCTCTGATTCACCAACCACTCAAGATATAAATAATTACATGATCTCTAACATCAAACTCATAAGGGCAACACCTATGATCAGTATATAACTAATACCAATGAAATAACATTTTTATAATAACTATTTCCTTGATTTTCCATTTATAAATCATCTTAAATATGTTTTAATTATGTTTTATTGGATTTTTTTGAATTCCAATGAAAATTTAAATGAAATTAATTTTGAAAATAAGAAAACTTTTGGGCCCAAAAAACTACTGGGAAGTCTTGAAACACCCATGGAGAACATACGATACTAAAATAGGAAGTTGTGACCCAAATATTGGCAAGAGAGAATAATCTATAAACTATAAGAAATATTTAATCATCACCTTGGGGACCAATTCCAAATGCCAACCATTTTTAGAGGCTATTCTATGGAAGTCAAAGAAAATGTCTGGTGTCCATGCATGGTGCTAGCTTAGCTATTTCCCTTGGAGGTCCATGTCATGAAATATTTTATACGACTACCTCACATGCCTTTTTAAAAATAAGGAATCTTATTATAAAGGAGATATTTATGTTTAACATCATAAAAAAATTTCCAGAGATTTAGAGAGATTTACTTAAAAAGATGAGATATTGTACACCATTCCCGTAAAGTAGGATATTTTAGAGCGTGAATAAGAATATTTTGTAAACCATTTGGCCATTTAAACATTAAAAAGACTCCACCAAAACCTGTTTGATAAACACAATACTATGGTAGATGTGGGATGTAAATATTATATAACCTTTAATTATTGGAAAACCTTTTATCTCTTTTTCTGAATTTTCCTAGTTCTTTCAAGATCTTTTAAGAATATTTTCATACCAGAAACTCATTTTTAAAAAATAAATCATTAATTAAATTAAATATCATTCATTTTAATTTTATTTATAGTTTTTCATCCATTATTTTCATTTATCTACTTGAATCATAAGATTAAAAATTCATATAGGGGTTAGCTTTCTTCAATAATGATTTTCTATTCACTTATGTGATGAGAATTCAAGAGTAAGAGAATATGTAGTTTATACTTTTCAATTTAATTCATTAATATTTTTTTATTTATGAATCAATTTGAGAATTAATCTTCAATATCATTCATTAATATGTATTTGATAAGTATATAAAATAAGGTAGGATATCTAAAGTTTTTGAGCTAATTAAACCACAAGAAACGATTTTAATTAATATTTTGGTTATAAGGTTGATAATAATGAACATATTTAGGTTAATTCCTCTAATATAAATATGTATATTACATTAAGTAGAATAAATGTATTTTACCATAAATAATTTATAATCATTTAATAAATCATGTAACCACTTGATTTATTTTTTCCATCAAAGAATGACATAATTAAATTAAAAATAATTTCTTTCAAGTTGATATTTCAATTTTATTTTTAGAACCATTAAATCAATGTTTTCATTTTTTTCAATCATTTAAATTATTAATAATTGTTTCTTATCAATTATTCTCTCAAAAAAAACTTGATTATCACACATTTTTTATTGGATCAACCTTAATCATGGACTATTACACTCTTTATTATTATAAAAAATGATTTAAAACATAATTTTAAAAACCTTACTGTCCATAAAAGGCAAAAATGTAGGTGGGTCCATCAATTTTTTACTAAAATTTATAGCGAAGGGAAGTAAAATTCAAAAAAAATATTGACCAAACCAATTCAATTATCAATCTAATTATATTTAAATTTATTATTCTTTTTATCTGCATATGTTATTTTATTTTTATCACTGTTGGGAAATTTAGTGCATGGGTTGGATAATGATCACATGATCAAGGGGCGATGATTCTTAAGGGGCATTAGAGTATGATATCCTGAATGATATGGAGAATTACTATTTTTAATGATTAATTATTATATGTAACATTCTCATTATTGTAATCGAGTAATTCAAATTAAAATTCTCCCATGAAGAAAACAAAGATAGAGTCTGAAATGGTCTATGTGATAAAACCATCTTGAGATATAGTATTAACTTCATGGATGGGGATAACTCAACAACTATTTATACTAAAATCTAGGTGAACAATTTTTAAATCAAAAAAGGTATATATAATATGATTTATCACAAGAAAAAAATTGAAGGAAATGTCATAAGAATATACACATGGCCACTCATCCCACTTATTATAGATTTCTGATATGTTTAAGCATGATGGAGTGTTCTTAGATGTAATATCATTGAGTTCATTCCAATTATATCTCAAATACATTGTAAAATATTGGTTAAAATTTCAATAATAGGGTTTCTTCACTGTTAATACCCATAATTTTGTTATATCCACTTTACCGTTGATGTTATAAGAAGTGAAAACACTATGAAAAAAGTATCAAATATTATTTAATCAAGGACATAGAGATATGATATTTCAGGAATAAGGTCTTGATATTTGATTGATAAGGGTTTAAATATTTGGATCATAGTCATTTTATTTAAGATATTTTCTAAGTATTTATGGGAGACCTTTTTTCTAAAAAAGGGAAAACCAATAATAATAATCCTCGCCAACTCGACCCTGGATCATGTCGAAGTCACCTTAACCACACCTTGGAAGATGGCATGATTTTCCAGCATAGATAGTATTGGTAGTATAGAAATGTTCCCAAAAAATAGGGGTATAGACACACCTCAAGGCCGAATGACAATAGTAGAGTGGGAAGACATGGGCAGTGCTAGTAGAGGTTGAGAGCAGACACTGATACTCACTTCTGGTGACTGGTGTTTCTACCATTGTATATAGAGTAAAGGGAAGAATCCATGGAATTTATATATGGGATTAAGTGATAGAGGTTAATATGGACCCATTATTTAATAAAATGTGGATATAATATCAGCCTCTCAATCCTTTTATCATGATCATTCATTGAAATCCAGTACGTCACCCTTTGAAATTATCTGATCCCCCACGATGTTGGTTCAAAATAATCCAATCCTGCACACATCGCCTTGAAAATCCCAAAACCCTAGTTCGATCTAATGAGACACACCCTGTTCTCACTCAACACCTCTTCCATATCTAATCCTTCATTGATATCCATACGATCTTGAGAGAACCATCATGAACACCCCCTTTGATTGACATCCTCCATCCATCCTATATGCGAGCCATCGTGTAAAGCCCATCAATCATGTAAATAACCAAATATCTTGTGATTTAATATTCAATAACCCACCTTTTAGGAAATATATTTCTTTCATACAATATTTATTTAATGTACCATAATCCTTCATGAATAATTTCATCACATGAATCCCGCCACATATCGCCAGAACTTCCACTAGTGCATGAATCCATTGCGTGAAGATCTTTTGATCACATTATTGAGTGAGCAAAATCACAAAAATAATATCATGATGTTTACAACCGACTTAATCTCCCACCTTATATATTAATTATAATCTAAATGAATTTGTTTTATTGAGTGGATGACCACCTATAATGAGATACCCATTGAACTATCACGTAATGGTCCGACCAGTATCCATCGTGCCATCACGAGACACCATATTTCAATATCATGATGATATTTTATGAAAATATTACACTACCAAAATATGGTTCATGTGGATTCCTCTTTGTGAACAGAATTTATATCCTCATCCTCCCTCGGCCAATTTAAATCTTTATTTCCTTCAAAAAAATACCCATGAAGAGGTGAGGGAGAGACGTAGAGAAATAGAAGAAGATTTCAGCCACCTTCATAGGTGATCTCTACATATTTAGGGGGATCACATAGTGAAATAAAACTATGGGAATTCCACTACAATAAATCATCATGTGATATTATGATCACATGATAGAATAAACATCATGAAATCCCCCTAATAAATAGTGTTTCCACTTAGCTAAGAACCCCTACACTCATTAGTAAGGTCTCTAGTAGAACATTACTTCTGATCCTAAGATCACATGAGTAATATAACCTCATGTGATATGATTACATAGCCCCTTAGATGAGAGGAACACCCATATTGGTGTCTACAAGAAGAGAATTATGGACATTCCAACCCATGATTAGGTAAACACCATGAGCTATCTGTCTGGCGGTGAATGCATCCATCCCCAGACATGGATTCTCTAGAATGAAGCACCCCAGTGGGTTCATAGCATGATTTTAGAGTCCATATTAATACCCTGTTGAAGTTATGTTAATCTTATGAATAAATGAGCTTCATGTGAAACCTCTGTAATGCGAGTCACTCTTATGAACCCCTGATCATGCATGATACCTCCCATATATTTGGATAACAAGGAAGATATCCCCCAATTAATTCCCATTGAACACATGATTCCCTCATGTAACCTTAAATAATAAATATCACAATACCTCATCGTTTCCACTGCATGAACTGTAATGTATGGCAATTCCTTTTTGCAGTTCTAGAAGTTTCCTCCTTGACACACAACATCCCTGAAGACACACCCTTAAAGAAAGAAAAATAATGAGGAACAGTGACCCATATGTCATGAAACCTCTACATTTTATGTGAACTGATTCCCATTTATATGGAATTAAAAAATATGCTCACAAATGGTCATCAAATCTATCACAGGACCACTTAAACATCGTGATAATTTCAAGAGTAGTGAGGCTCCATGGGGTGTAATCTTGTGTGCACCCATCAGTATATTCATGGCCCTAAAAACATGAGAAACCATTGAAATTACCTCCAATTTCTATGAAAATATGAATAGGTTCATCCATGGAATAAACACACTTTCCATGAACTCCTCTTCCATGATGATATTTTCCATTTTTACTTAAGGTTTAATACCTTTTGATATGCACCTTCAACATTCAGGAAATCACAATATCATAAACTTGTTTTTAAGAACCTATGACATGATTAGTTCTTGGGAACACAATAATATGATTATTAAGTAGTTTTTTGACATCCTAGGGTGGCCTTAAATGTTTCAATTTATTCACAAGATGACCCTTTGATAATTCTTGTTGATCTCATGATAACTTATTAATATATTGTAATTTACATGTGATTTGTTATCAACAAGACAAGTTTAACTTAATAAAATTTATATACATGTTAAATTTTTTATCCAAATACCAATGGATATGTCAACATTGTATTTTGATAACCTGAGGATAAGGAATGTTGATCTAGTGATAGATTATAGGAATATCCACTTTGTTATGTGATTATCTAATGACATTTCACCATTGTCATGAGAAAGGTCAAGGACATGTCAGGTTGATCAGGCAAAAAAATTGGGACATCTCCACTTCATCATGCGATTTTCCATTGACATGTCCACATTTTCAAGTGACAGTTCGATGAAAAGTTAGATTTATAAACAAATGGGATGTGGACATGTCTTCTTTGATTATCAAGAGAACCTTGGAAATGTCCCCTTTTATCATGAGAAGACATTGAAGACAAGACCATTAATATTTAAATATACTGTGGAAATGTCACAAAGACAACCTTGGATGTGATTTCCATGTCAAAATGATACCCCAAACATGTTAGGAAGATAATTAGGACATGTTCCGTAGGAAACACAGGCATCTTAGGAAAATCCCCTATGACATGTCCACATCATTCAATAAGAACACTCAAACTCATGCCATGTGGACCTCATCCATGAAACTTCAGTTTTATTTTTCTGTTATAGGGGAGGTGACCATAATGGTATATGATTATGCACTCATGTGATACAATTTGTGTCATGCTCTTGGATAAAACATTTCACGGTCCCCAACTCTTGTTATCTGTCAGAAGATAGAGAATGGTTATGTGGAATGGATTCCATCCTAGTGTAAGAACCTATAATTCCAAAAACCTAAATGGTAACCACAATGTCTCAAAGTGTGATCACCCACCTTAACCCATCAATGGGTTATGGGATAAGTGAACTACAAGAACATTGATTCTTTATATAACCATGATATGTAGGACATCTCTCTAAGGGATGAGCTCCAATGGTGATGTAATTTAGTGTATGTCCCTCCATCTCCCATAAGTCTACCATCCTTCCTTATCCAATAACTAATGAGAAGTGTGCTCATGCACAAACATAATTTTAAGTTAAAACCTCAGTTATTCCCTAAGATACCATAAATACATGAATTGGTTAAAGATGAATCGATTCATGATGACTCTAATTCCTATTATAAAATAGGATACATAAGACATATTTCTAAGGATCAGGCTCTATACCCTATCCTCCATGATATGGGAAATCAACCCTCTAAAATGATAATGTTAAAATGTTAGCCTCGTAAGTATTTACTCTCATGAAATGCGTCCAATGTATTTTTATCACTTATTTCTCACACTGATCATGAATCACATGGACATAAATGATGTAGATGATTGTACAAATAGAATTGTGGTATTTCACTAGTATGGGCCCATCATTAGGATGTACGTTTGATTATATATCATCTTCTCACCAAGGGCCATATTCTTGATGAAGGAATATAGGGTAGCCATATATGATTTTTTCCTACATAATGCCTCTGTTTTCATATCTATCACAACACAGATAGCCATATGAGAATGACATGGACTCTAATTACTTTCTTAATTGAGATATGTTGAATTCCTCATCAAGGCATGAGCCCGATATTTATGTCCTCACCGTATGATGTTAAATTGCATGGATAGGTCCAGTAATTGAACTTAAACTATGAAAAATTAACTACATGGGTTTTGAGTATTGTTGTCACATGATATATAGTATGCGCCATATAGGTTCAATCCCATCTTAAAGACACCAAAAAACTCCTTGGATTAAAATAAAATCCAAATATCCACAACATGGTTATAAACCAATGCATCCTAAAAAAATAAGATAGTGATAGAGAACCCGTGATGGGGACATATTTGTTCATATAAATATATGGTATTAACAAATTAATTAACATATTCATAACCAGTCCCAAATCAAGGCCTGTGAGGGATTTTGAAAACATATATTAAATTTACAAATGAGTGTTGGAGTTAGAAACAATACCCCAAAAGGGTGTGATGATCCAAACCTTCTGTCATTTTGACCAATGTATGTGCCTAAGTTTCATTGGGTCTGAAAAGCGAAAGGACCACCTTCCCTTGGATAGATATCCCATACTCATTTACATTTGTGGTAACCCTTAGGATTTTCTATGAAATATTAATAAATGTTAAAACATACGTGAGTTGATAAGGAAGAAATTTTACCCCAATAATCAATCATTCGAGACAAAACCTTTCTATATCTTTTTGAGGAATAAAATGGAACCCCCAACCTGAAATTATTTAATTGTGTCATCCTTTTCATGGGTTAAAGAGGATATAATATCAAATTCCCAATAGAACAATGTTTTCCTCATTTATCATGAAACAAAATTACAAACCTAACATGTTATTACTGTTTTGAAACATTCATAAGAATAAGGATCCAATTATTTATCCTTTAACTACTAAAGTAATTTAACAGAGTTTCACTCCTATATATATGATGCTTCACTAATAAGGTGTATTGTATATTCTATAGTACTTATAGATTACTTAAAATTTAAATGACATCATCAGATGTGACAATGTGTTACGATATCACCAGACAAGTTTCTTTGTTCCTATGGTCCTGGTGTACGTAGTAAGAAACACACCACCTCTAGTTCCAGTTGGTGAATTTCTTGGTCTGATAGTACCAGATCCATGGAAACATCCTAAATTTACAATTAACACACTAAATAGTTCATAGGATGAATCATCATGGGCTGTATTTCTAATGATTGGAAACAAGAGAGGAAGTGTCACATGTTTCCACTTTAACCACTTTGAAAGTTTATCCCTAGAGTGTAGCAACACATACCTTCCCTACCTCTGGGACTTGGATGAGGACAATCATATTTTCAAATCAGTCACTTAAGAGCTACCTAGGAGGTATCCCATTCGTTTTGGTCTTCATAATTTACATATTACCATGATTACACAAGAATCAACATAGGAGGTTTTGACCACACAAGCATTCCAAGTTGGGAAATATAGAGGGAGATCCCTTTAGGGTTATCCAAATAACACATCTATAGAGTGGTCTTATTTCCCTACCACCACAAATTTATCTAAGGACCATCTTTGTATCATGAATGTTGCCCAAAATCAATATCAAATAATCTCTATCCTAGAGCTCCTAACTTCACAACTGATAGCCTTATGTACTGTGGAATCCCAAAGGGCACCCTAGCACATTGGCGTTTGGAAATGTTTATCACATTTTACCCTAGGATCATCTTCAATATGGGAACTAACCCCTCAAATGGTATAATGGGAACTTTCCCACAAAACGGTATAGTGGGATCTAACCCTTCAAACAGTATATCATTCATTGACCAGACAAACACGATACTTCATTGAGGTGGAGAACCAACCATCTTATGTCTTAGTCGATATGATATCAAGAGGATCTAAAGAATTATCATCAGGTATAGTAAATAACAATCATGAAACTTATAAGATTAACTTATTAAAATTATCTGAGTCATAGCTGATTGACCTACCTTCATCCTATGGCATAGAAAAAGATGGGTTCAACTGTATATTTCATTAATTTATAGGAGGTGTTACCCACCAGGTTGTTATTTTAGAGGATAATTAAAATAGAGAATGTGTTCAGTGGAAGATGTGGATTTATTCTGTAGGGTCCACATTGAGACTCCCATCATCATCCACTCACCCTATCACTGTTATGGAGAGTATATTTTCATGTCTCCTCCAAGTAAGCACCTTGATGGTGACATGGAAATTGTTATAGAGGAAGAGATCACTCAACACCAATGAGATAATTGGTTTCCTCAGGAAAACATTGTGGGAAATCTCCTGGAATATCAACCTTAGAAATATGTACTTGCACCTCTTTATGGAATCCTACCATACAATGAAGTACCTCACCCCATATGGATGAGAGAATTTTTATATATTTCATCCCCCATAGAGTGAAATAAATACATTGTTCCACATCACCCTATACAATAGGATGGAGAAAATTTCATATTTTCAAGACCCCTAGCCCACAGGGTTGGGAAAACTTTTCACATTTTCACCTCTACATCGTGGATATTCATGAATCCATTTGATTTCTACCATTTCCACAACAACTTTAGGATGTTTGGATCATTTATTCATAAGGAATCTTCTTCATCATCCAAGATCCAAAAATATTCAACAAATTCCTCCAAACCAATAAGTATCGGAACTCAAGTATGGCATCCTGACTTTTTATTACATAACTTTTCATTACATTTTACATACAAAGGATCTTTAAAGTATAGTGTCTTTGAAATCAAGAACATAAAACATGAAAACAACTTAAAAAACTTAAAAAAACTTCTAAGGCTTAATCATAGGTTCATACTAAGTACAATTACTACATCTCATAACCTGGAGACATACATCAAAGTAAAGGGTGAGCAGAATGCTCAGTAAGGAAAACAAGTGAAACCGTTGACATGTGATCTTGAGCAATATTAATAAGAACACGATAAAAATCATAATGGAAAGGGAAATGGAAGAACATGAATATCATAATAAAAATAAATTGAATCATAACTTGAATATGTGGCTATGATATTTCATTTAGGAATTCATGAACATATCACCAAGGTTTATTCCCGAGGTGTCATAAACATTACCAAGGTTATTCACCATGGTATCGTGAAGCTTGTCATCTTTAGAGATTAATTTATTTATCCAATGAATTGGAGAAATATCATCACACACCCTTAATATGAATTTATTTACATGTGATCTATATATATCATAACAAAAAAGTTTATAAACAACCCAAAGAAGAACAAAAGAAATGGGTTTCATTTCAAAATTGTGACATTTTAAAAGGTTTAAAAAAGGTCATTATATCATTTATAACCCATGGAAAGGGAGTGAGGGTTATATTTATGTAAATTACAGAATAAAATATATCATTTTTTTTATATTTATTAACACCCATAGAAACAAAATAGGTCTGGTTATTCACATAAATAAAACAAGAGAGAAAGAGAGATAAATTTTGAGGTGAAATTTCTACAGCATAACAGGTATATATCACGGTTTTATAAAATAATATAAAGAGAGAGGATAAGGGTATACCATCCATAAATGAACCATTTTTATGTATAGGGATGTAATAATAATAAATATGATCATGGTGTGGACATTTGAATGACACGCCACATGAAAAGGAAACTTGAAAGGAAATAGAAAGCGAGATTTCATAAATGAAAATTCAGCAGCCTAATGGCGTCACATAAAAATTCTGAAAATCAATTGATGATGGCATAACGGGTATCTAATAATTTGGAAATTAAATGTATAGTATTAAAGATATTTGAGAACAAGCCTCCTCATAATAAAATGGAACTATAGGACATAACATAAATGAAGTCATGACTTAAAAGAGGAGGGTGAAAGGTTCCCTTACCTTGAAGAGTAACTTCGAAAGCAAGAAGGTCGGGACCTTGAGAGGCTTGAGGGACCTTGGGAGGATTACTTTGGAGATAAGTAGACTAGAAATTAGATGAGGAGGTTTTTTTGAATGAAATGAATGTGGTAAATGGCTTGGTATTTATTGGAAAAGTGAGGGAATAAATTATTAATTTTCAAGTGACACCTCACTGGTGGTATTCGCAAAACCATGGGATTGCTAATGGTATTTTCCGATGGTATTTGCCTCTTGGGAAAACTCATAGAATATATCACTATTAATATGTAGACCAAAAATCTTACATCATTATTACATCATTAATGATGTCATTAAACACCCAAATCTCAAAATTGTATTTTTACTATTCACCAAAAATTCAACTATTTCAGAAAAATCCCAAAAAATCACCCTAACCTAATAAAGTTGCTAGAAATTAAAAAATAAACTCCTTTTTATGAAATAAAATTACTAAAAAATTTTAATTTAATTTTAAAATAAAATCACTATTTATTCCAAAAATACAACGTTAAAACTATAACTCATTTTGAAACACCTTAAGAAAGTAATCAAGGTCACATAAAATTATCGTATAACCATAAGACAATAAAGAAAAAATATGTGACTATATTTTATGAAAATAAATTTACATTTTAAATTACTAAATTAATTATAAATTGTAAATAAAATATTAATGACATTCAAAAATACCAAAACTTATAGTATGATTGTTTTGTTTCACTTTTAAGATGTATAAATTGTATTTATACATTCATGGGTTATGTTTATCTTTTTTTTACCCAATTTACTATTCATTATTATTCATACGGGTATGTTACTATTCGCAATTTAATATTCACTAAAAAATTAAGTTGATCTTATTAGACTCTAAATTTCGTACTGAACACAACTGCATAAGGCTATTTTTTGAAAATCAATTCACATTATTAATTATTTAAAGTTTAGATAAATATTTTAAAGTACCCTTTTTTATTAAATTCATCAGTAACATACATGTTATATTTATCTGGATATTTGAAATTCACAAAATTTTCCATAATAAAAAATAGAAATTTTATTTATATAATAGGATTACACAAATTAGCTAAGGCCTCGTTACATGGCCCCTTATAACACCAGCATAAGACATAACTGTAAGGTGTGTTATGGTGATAAAATCTTTGGGTGGCTAAGACAACATTGCCTAAGTGGTGATTTTTATCAGTTTGAACTTCTCCCTTAGGGGTTTTCATTCAAGCTTCATATGTTGAAATTTGTCTTGGGCTTGGTCCAGAGAAAATCCCAGTGATGCTACCTCCTTCCCAAGCTCCTAAAAATGGGATTCATATGGCCTGATTCTACTAGATGAGGCCATTCAATCCTTTTTCTGTATTAATTAACCAAGATAACTGTATTTATAAAAACACAATGTTATATTCTCCAACTATCTTATTGAGCAATGGTCAAATAACATTTGAAACCCAATAGTATCATTTTAATTATACCCACTTCATTAGTTAAAGGATATAGTATTGTTGAGTATAAAATAAAATAACACAAAAATTTAGGAAACCAATATAATTAAAAAGTTCAGGTCGTTACATTCTTCTTCCGTTAAGAAATTTTGTCCCTGAAATTTTATCTCATACCCTATGATGAGAAAAGTTGTGGGTAATTCTTCCTCATAGACTCCTCCAGTTCCCATGTGGCTTCTTCAAATTTTTGGTTCCTATACAACACCTTAACAAGGTGGGTATTCTTATTGCGTAGAACCTTGTCTCTATGATCTAAGATCTCCACCAGCTGCTTCTCATAAGAGAGGCCATGTTCTAGTTGTACTACATATGGATTTAGTATATGTGCAGAGTCAGGTATGTACTTCCTCAAGAGGGATACGTGGAAGACATCATGAAATTGTACTATATTTGTAGGAAGTGCAAGCTGATAGGTCGTTTCTCGCACATGATCCATGATTTCATAGGGGCCAATGTACCTAGGGTTGAGCATCCTTTTCCCCAAACCTCATGACCCTCTTCCAAGGTGAAATCTGAAGAAAGACATTATCACCAACCTCAAACTCCAAGTCCCTTAGACATTTGTCGGCATAGCTCTTTTGGTGACTTTGAGTAGCCTTAATGTGTTTCTATATGGAAAGGACCTTTTTTTCATCTCTTTCACTAGATCAGGCCCAAGAAGCTTTCTCTCACCAACATCATCCCAACAAGTAGTAGTTCTACATATCTTCCCATGTAGAGCTTCATAGGGTGCCATTTGAATGCTCGAGTGGAAGCTGTTGTTGTAGGAGAACTCAACTAAAGGGAAATGTTGATCCCATCTACCTTTAAATTCCAGTGATCATGTTATTAGAAAATCCTTGTGTGTTTGAATAGTACTTTTAGATTGGACCTCTGTTTGGGGGTGATAGGCAGTACTGAAATTCAATTCATTGCTCAGATCTTGTTAAAGAATTCTCTAGTATTATGATGTGAACCTTGGATCACGATCATATACGATAGAATGTGGAAATCCATGTAGCCTTAATACTTCCTTCAAGTAAATCCTGACAATTTGATCAAGAGAGAAATCTTCCTGAATGGAGACAAAATGGGCAGTATTGGTGAGATGGTCCACAAAAACCAATATCACATTGTCTCCTTTGGATGTTCTCGAGAGACTAGTGACAAAGTTCATAGTGATATTGTTCCACTTCCATGCTGGTATGGGTAGTGGTTGCAATACCCCTTTAGGAAGTTGTCGCCCCGCCTTCACTTGCTGACAAACCAAACACCTTGAAATGTTGTTAGCAATCTCCCTTTTCATGTAATCCCGCCAATAATGATCACGAAGGTCCCTATACATTTTTGTCCTACTAGGATGTATAGAGAAAGTAGAGCTATGAGCTTCATCCATAAGCTCCTTCTTTATTTCTGGAATAGATAGAACACATAGTCTTGTATGAAATTTTAGTACACCTTATTGATCAGTATTGAACTCGAGAAACATTCCATCCTTCACAGCCTCAATCATATCTGTAACAAAGGCTATTTTTTCTTATATATCAGGATCTTATATAGTAATTATGGTTGATAAATAATTTGGGTTAGGGTTGATGATGTCCTTTCCTTTATAATTCCCTCGTCCATTTTTACTAGGTCATTGATCAAAGGATTTCATTGAATCCTCATAATGGACAGAATAACTAGGTTTTTTCTACATAATGCATCAACAACATTGGTTACTCTTCCGGGATGATAATGAATTGGAAAATAATTATTTTATAAGTTCCAAAAATCTCGTTCGTCTCATGTTCAATTCCTTTTTTGGGAAAATATACTTCAAACTTTGATGGTTGGTGTATATATCACATTTCCCCTATAAAGATTGTTCCTCCATATCTTCATAGAAAAAACGACCACAGCTAACTCCAAATAATGCGTAGGATATTTCTTCTCATGAGTCTTCACCTGTCGAGATGCATATGCAATGACCTTGTCATTTTTCATGAGGATGCACCAAAGCCATTTTAGAGATGCATCACTAAAATTAATGAATCCTTCTCCACTTGAGGTCAGAGTTAACACAAGTGCAGTAACCAATCTTTTCTTCAGCTCTTGGAAACATTCCTCACACTATTTTGTACAGATGAACTTGACCCCTTTTTTATGTTAACTTAGTTAATGGATTAGAAAGTCATGAAATGTTTTTCACATATCTCATATAATATCCTGCTAAACCAAAGAAAACTGCGAACCTTAGTTATTGTTTTAGGCTGAGGACACTCCTCTACAACTTTTTTCATTGCTGGGTCAAGTGTGATTCCATCATTGGTAATAATGTTCCCAAAAATAAAATTTGTTGTAACCAGAATTCACATTTACTAAACATTCCAAAAAGCCTCTCCTTTTGTAGATTTTTCAAATAACCCTTATATGATCCTCATGCTCCTCACAATTTTCGGAATATATCAGAATATCATCAATAAAAACTACCACAAAGTTATCAAGGTAGTCCATAAAGACTCTATTCATCAAAACCATAAAAATAACAGGTGAATTAGTCAGTCCAAAAGTCATAACAACAAACTCATAATGCCTATATCCTGATTAGAATGCAGTTTTTGGAATTTATTCTTTCTTCACCCTCAATTGATGATAACTAGATCGAAGATCAATCTTAGAGAGGAATTGAACCCCATGAAGTTGGTCAAATAAGTCATCAATTATTGGAACAGGGAATTTTTTTTATTGTGATCCCATTCAGTTCCCTATAATCAATGCATATCCACAAAGATCCATCCTGCTTCTTCACAAAGAGAACATGTACTCCAAAGGGAGACACACTCGATTAGATAAACCACTTATCCAAAAGATATTGGAGTAGTTTCTTTAATTCCTCCAGCTCCACATTTTCCATCCTATACGAGGTCTTTGATATTGGATGAGATCCAATTATGAGTTTATTAGAGAACTCTACATCTCTTTCTGTGGGAGGTCTGAGAAACTCTTCAGGAAATACATAAATGTATTCCTAGAAGATATGGACATTTTCTATCCTCAAACTCTCATTTCCTTCTTCTTATTCACTGATAAAATCCATAAAAAAGGATATAAGAGGTTCTTCCAGATAAATATCAAGTTGATATATATCTCCTTGGACGATAACGGTATGTTTTCCATTCAAGACTATAGAGATTTCCTTGCTTCTTCATTTGATCTTAGCATTATACTTTGAGAGCCAGTCCATCCCCAGTATAATGTCTAATTCCATCATGGTAATAAATACTAGATTTGTGATAATATTGTGCTCACCAATGTAGATAGTAGAGTTTCTAAACACTGACGATGCTGAGATAATACCACCAAGAGTCTTGACTGAAAACTCTACTTTTATCAAATTCAGAGTTGATTCAAAATTCTTCAAAAACATAGAGGAAATAAAGGAATGTGTACAAACAGAATAAAAAAGATTACTTTTTAGCTCTGATAGAACAACAAGGGTATATTCTATTATATCATTTGGAGCTTCATCTTCAGCTGTCATGATATAAAAAGAACGACCTTTCTCCCTTTACCTTTTCTGAGGCTGATGGTGGTTCTCCTCCACTACCCTCATATTTGGAGAATGATTGGAAATGTGCCCAAGTTGTACACACCAAAATAACTGAACATTAGGTAGGGCTTGCACCATTTTACCATTGCCTTTAGTGTTTGGAATTCTAGATTTCAACTCACTATGATAAATCCTAACAATATGGACGTCTCTTCAACACTTGTAGCATTTCCCGCTCCCGAGCAGGTAGTTCCCTGAATGATTCTTCCCACATTTATTAAACGTGGGACGTTTAACTTTCTTGACTCCTCTTCCATGATCCAAAGTCCTCCCTAAGATGGGCTCTATAAATCCCTTTTTCTCATTTGATTTATGAGACCACTACATCTCACCTAACACTAGTTCGACATTTACTGCAATCCATACGATCTCCTCATAGATTTCATAGTCTCGGTTGGTTCGATTCTTCCACAGATGAGGTCTTAGTCCACCGAAGAATCTATCAACCTTACCATTAGGATCCATAAAAAATCTTGAGGTATAATGGGAATGTTTGGTAAAGTTTGTCATGTAGCTTCCCACAGATTCATTCTCCTTCTACTTCAGCTATAGAAACTCCTTCTCCATTATTGTTCTCATTGAATGAGGGAAATAATTATTGAAGAATATCCCAATGAACTCTTCCCACTCCATAGATTCAACCTCCACTCATTACCTCATGTTTTTGATTAGTTCCCACCACTGATCAGCTTCTCCCTCTAAGTGATAGACAGCATGGGTGACCTTCCTTGCTTTGAACAACAGAGCACGGAAAAGATCTTCTCTATAGAGCTGATCCACTATTCCTCAATCAATGTGTCGGTCAATACACTAAAGTTTGGTGGTCATTAATTCATAAATCACTCAATATAATGTTGTTCCCTTCGTGGTGAGATTGGTCTCTCATCTTGATTCAATTTATTTACTATAACATGAGTCAGTTGGTTCATCTTTTGCATTAATGTTTCCCTTCTGGCTTCAATTAGAGGGTCATTTGTGCATGGTCCATTTCGGCCACCATTTACATGGTTCCTACTATTGAAAAACATTTGTAAAACAATAAAAAATTAGTGAGAAAATTATTTCATTTATTAATATTTTATCAAAAAAAGATTTTATGTCTTAAAACTTCTTTAAACAATTACTTTTCTCCATAAATCCTTCATAGTGATTCATAAAAATCTTCTGATTAACCAAACATATACCCTGGGAGTGTCATAACCTAATGTGCATAAAGGTCCATTTTCATGTACCAGGACACCCTAGGTCAAGCCCGAAACTCCTTGTTGGAGTTTTTACTCCTAGGTACCTCTGTTCCAGAGCTGCCTCTACCTGTCTGTATCCAGACAGGGATGTACTTTATTAATAAACCACTAACTCAATACTCACCAAAATAACACGAAGTTTTACTATATTTAAACTTTTCTATAGGATTATTCCTAAATTTTTCAAAGACTAATTTCCATAAATAACTAAACCTTCCTTTGATACCAACTATGACATCATGCCTTTTTATTACAAAACTTTTCATTACATTTTACATACATTGGATATTTAAAGTCTAGTTTCTTGGAAATTAGGAACATAAAACCTGAAAACAACATAAAAAATTCTTCTAAAATACTTATAAGGATTTATCATAGGTTTATCCAAAGTATAATTTCTGCATCTCATAACCTGAAGACATACATCAAAGGAAAGGGCGAGCAGAAGGCTCAATAAAGAAAACTAGTGAAACAGTTGACATGTGATTTTGAGAAATATTAATAACAACATGATAAAAATAATAAAGGCAAGAGAAATTGAAGAATAAGAATATCATAATAAAAAGAACAGGAATCATAACTTGAATATTGGGCTAAAACATTTAATTTATACATTCAATAATATATCACCAAGGTTTATCCCCAAGGTGTCATAAAAATTACCAAGGTTATTCACCAAGGTATCGTGAAACTTGTCATCTCTAGAGATTAATTTATTTACCCAATGGATTGGAGAACTATCAGGGAGCAACCTTAATATGTCTTTATTTACATGTGATCCATATAGATCATAATAAATCATTTCATAAATAACCCATAGAGAACAAAAGAAATGGGTTTCATTTCAAATATGTAACATTTTAAAAGATTAAAAAAGGTCATTATGTCATTTATAACCCATAGAAAGGGAGTGATGGTTATGTGTATGTAAATTTAAGAATCAAATATATGATTTTTTTTATATTTATGAACACCCATAGAAATAAAATAGGTCTGGGTATTCACATAAATAAAAAAATAGAGAAATATCGAGAAATTTTGAGGCGAAATATCTGCAGCATAACGACTATATATCATGGTTTTAGAAAATAATAAAAAGAGACGGGACAAGGGTATCCCATCCATGAATGAAACATTTTTATGTAGAGAGACATAATAAAAATAAATAATGTCATGGTGTGACATTTTAATGACACATAACATGAAAAGGAAACTTGAAAGGAAAGAGAAAGCGGGATTTCTTTTACGAAAATTCGACAGCCTAACGGTGTCACATAAAAATCTAGAAAATCAATTGATGAGAGAAGAAAAGGTATATCATAATTTGTAAATGAAATGGAGAGTATTAAAGACATATAAGTACAATACCCCTCATAATAACATGGAACTATAAGACATAACATGAAAGAATTTATGTCTTTAAAGAGGATGTTGAAAGGTTCCCTTAACTTGAAGAGTAACTTAGAAAACTAGATGGTCGGGATCTTGGGAGACTTGTTGGAACCTTGGTAGGACTCCTTGGGAGGTATGAATACCATAACATAGTTTATGAGGATTTTTGAATGAAATAAATCAGGGAAATGACTTTTTATTTATAGGAAAAGTAAGGGAATAAATTATTAATTTCCAATGGACACTTTAATCAGTTCTATTTGAAAAACCATGGGATTTACCGTGGTATTTGCCCATGGTATTGGCCTATTAGGTCACCTCATAGAATATCTCACTATTAATAAGTTGACCAGAAAGCTTACATCATTATTACATCATTAATGATGTCATTAAACACCCGAAACTCAAAATTGTATTTTTACTATTCACAGAAAATTCAACTATCTCAGAAAAATCCAGAAAATTAACTCTAACCTAATATCGATGCCCTGAATTAAAAAATTTACTCCATTTTATGAAAATAATTTTCTAAATATTTTTAATTTATTTTTTAAATAAAATCATTATTTATTCCAAAAATACAACTTTAAAGCTATAAATCATTTTGTAACACCTTAAAAATGTAATCAAGGTCCCATAAAATTATGGTATAACCATAAGACAATAAAGTAAAAAATATATGATTACATTTTATGAAAATAAATTTCCATTATAAAAAATTATATTAAATATAAAATTTTAAATAAAATATTTATGACTTACAAAAATACTAAAACCTATACTATGATCATTTTTTAACTTTTAAGATGATTAAATATTATTTATACATTCATGGGTGATGTTTCTCTTTTTTTGGACAATTTCTTATTCATTAATATTCATTTTTATTCATATGGGTATGTTACTCTTCATACTTTACTATTTAGTAAAAAATTAAGTCGATCTTATTAGACTCTAAATTTCTTGCTGAACACAACTACAGAAGACCATTTTTTGAAAATTAATTCACATTATTAATTATTTAATGGTAACATTAATATTTTAAAATACCACTTTTATCCAAAATTCATCAATAATATACATCCTATATTTATCCAGAAATTTTAAATTCACAAACTTTTCCCTAATAAGAAATAGAAATTTTATTTTTATAAAAGGATTACACAACATAGCTAATGTCTCGTTATGTATCCCCTTATAACACCAATATGGGTACTCAGTTTAAGGTGTTCTATGGTGATGAAATCATTGGGTGGCTCGGAAAACATTGTCCGGGTGTTGATTTCTATCTTCTTGAACTTCTATCTTAGGTGATTTCATTAAAGCTTCATATGTTGAAGTTCGGCTTGGGCTTGACCAGAGAAAATCCCAGTGATGCAAACTCCTTCCCAAGATCTGACAGATGGGCTTTATATGGACTGAGTTTACTGGATGAGGCCATTCAAACTTCTTTTGGTATTAATTTCCCAGAATATCTGTATTTATAAAAACACAATGTTATATTTTCTGACGGTCATATTGACCAACGGTCATATAACAGTCAAAACCCAACTGTCTCATTTTAATTATACTCACTTCATTAATTAAAGGAAATATTTTTGTTCTGTATAAAATAAATTCACACACAAATTTAGGAATCAAATATAATTATAAAGTTTGGGTCGATACATCAACACCCCAAACTCTAAACCCAACCTTTCCCATATTCTAATTGAGGTATAAATATCACAAAGGAGAATAAGAATAATTTTCAATATTTTGAAGATATATATTGAAAATTATATAAATTTAAATCATGACATATCCCCAAGTACATTAATTATTCCATGTAAAAAGGTTTTATTGAGCTCCCAATGATGAGAAAGTTATGTTAGGTAAGCATGATAGGCCATAAAAACCATTACCCAGACCATTGACCCCTCAGGAACATAATATAAGGTTGATTTAATTTATAGTATTGGATTTCAGTGTATATGGACATGAGTAAATCGGAACCATCAATACATTAATCCCCCCTCTAGTCATTTAGAAACATGGAACATGACACACATGGTGTGAAACAAAGAATGATCCACATAGCTCCAAGGGATAGATGACCATATTTCAATACAATTTTTTAAAAAATATATTCTTTAAAAATGAAAAATGTCCCCAGGATTTTGGATTATTCCATGGAATCTATATTAATGGAACTACCAATAATAAAGAAGCTAAATGAGGCCAGGTTGACAGGCCACAAAACCCATTTACCCAAACATTGATATCTTGGGAACATAATAGAAAGCTACTTGTCTTCAATGATTGGTCAGATAGATAGGTATGTACAAGATTGATATAGTTAGAGGATCCTAAAGCTCAGGAAATATAAATAAGAGTTATCCATGCTCCACTAGAAAATACACTCTCTTGATTGGTTATTCACAATGTCCTTATCACATGAAATTTAAATGTAAAACTAACATTCTTACCACATGACATTAAACTGTACAACTGATTTCCATACCACAAGACACTAAAATAAATGAGTTTTATTGAACAATATAGATCTTTATTATCCTTATATTGATATTAAAATTTATTAATTTATCATATATCCTACTCTAAACACCTATATTTATGTCCTTTCCATAAGAAATAAAAAAATTATAGTTGTTTTCCTTATTGTATGACACTAAACTACACAGTTTCCCACATCTTTACCAAACAATGTTAAACTTATTGGATGACATCCTAGTATCGTGATTATAAACTACATGACCACATCCTTACCACATGATTATAATATACATGAATCACATGCTAAAAAGGGGAAGGTAAACTAAGTGTCATCATAATCTCTAGAATAAATCATTAGAATCAGGTAGAAATTGTAGCTTGAAGAAGTGCCATAAAGACATTATGACCACAATCCAAGTTATGTAAAAACTCACCAATAACTCTCATTACACTTTTGAGGTTGTTATCCAATAGGCCACCTCCACAGACATAGATATGGTCATCAAGGACACCTTGTCAAATGAAAAAAGTTGTGGACTAGAGGAAGAAGGATCATTTCCCTGTTGGTTTAAACACAATATTCTCTCATATCTGGGAAGCAAGAATGGGGAACATATAAATCCATTACCTTGTGAATAATGTCCATAAACATATTATGATGAAACAAGGAGGCTAGGAGTGGGAATATATCCCCACATCAATCAAATACATTGACCAACATATCTTGTCTACCGAGAGAGTACATACATATACTTTTGTATATACTATGTTGAAGTTCCAGTGCATTGTGATAGAAACATAGGATATCCACTAGCATATTCTAGTAAAGAGATGAGGATATTCAGATATTAATTTCCCAAAATCTACAGTATTAAAACACTCAGATTAGTATAAACAAGTTGCTACTCTAGAAAAATGACATATCCATGTGCATGTCTCAGAGGATTATCTCTATATACTATAAAAGGATGCAGTATAAGACCATGATCATATTATCATTACAACTGGGGGTCACCAAGTGGGAGAGATACATTCCATTGTATAGACTCCTAATCCAATCACAAAATACTAGTGACATATTCCAGTGGTCAATCATCAGGATCATATCCCCATTTGTGTTAGGGTTAACCATGTGAGAGTTACACATGCCATAGGGAAGGATCATATTCTTGTTGAGAAAATCCAGTGGCATATTTCAAAGGATTAGGATTAGGATCATATTGTGATTTTGATTGAGGTTCACAAAGTAAGAGTATAAAATACATCTAGACAATATAATATTCTTATGAAAAATGATACTAATATATTTCTAGTATCTTACAGGGGGAGAATGATATCCCTTCTCACATTTAAAAGGATTTTTAACATATTCCAATTGGGAATTAATATTCATTCTGAGATGATAATCCCATTCTAACTTGAGCTCACTATGAGAGAGAAAAAAATGCATCAGGACATCCTCATACTCTTGTCAAAAAAGACCAGCAGCATATTCCAAAGGCCCTGTATCAGGCTCATATCATTGTTCTTTCCAAGGACCACCAATTAAGAGTGGCACACGTTCTATGAAATGATCATATACCTATTAGAGAAGCTCACTAACATATTATACCATCTTCTTAATGGGATGATCATATTCCAGCAACACCTGGTGGTTATAAATATATTCTTGATGGCCTTATAGAGAAGGTATATATCCCTAAAAAACCCCAAATGACAGGAAGTAAAATTATATCCATGATGTATAATGAGGCTCATACCCTCATCCTACTTGATACCAAGTGTCTTTGAGGTTGTTTGAGAAACATTCTAAATACCCCAAGGGTATGCTGACTCTTTAACCAAAGCATAAGGTGATTATTACCGCTATAGTCCTCATCATGGTAGTGTGGAGATGGATCACATGGACACTACTCCTCACATATTTCATGGTCAACCTCCTCATAATAACATCTCCACTAAATAATTATCTCCCCCTACCCAGAAACCTCTATATAGAGAGGTTTCCAAAAAATACTAGAGCCTTCATATAAAATATTTTCAAAACACATGGGTTAACTGTATATAGTTCCCCATCAGTGATAAAAAACACTTCATTGTAGTCAGTAGGTGACAGAGAGAGAACACCACTCTGGTCTATCTAGGAAATGACATAACACTATGACAAAGAAGAGGATATCATGGAGATATGGAGTGATTTAGTTCAAAGGAAACTTCCCAACATGGCTCGACCAATTTTCACATTCCAATTGTAAGATATTAGAGAGGTCAGCAAAAAATTTCATGCTTTACATTTACCTAAATATGTAGGATAATTGTAAAATATTAAAGGATGGAAACCTCCCTTATCAAGGTTATGAGGGTAAACTAATAATCATGAATTAATTAATTTTTCAGTAGGGTGTGATTGGGACCTATGTTGGATAACACCTAGAATCAGAAGAGTGTAAAAAATGGTTGTCGCACAATGTCTCCACATCATGTGAATTCTATGACTGATTAGAAAATTCTAGTCAGAATATTGTATCCCATGATAGGGAAACTCATCCTGACCACATGATATTAAACTGTACAAAGTTCATCTTAAGAACAAAACTCTAAAATTTATGGATCTCATTGTTACAACATAATGTTAAACTGTACGAAGATCATACTGAATATTTGATTTTAAAATGTATGAAAGAAGTTCTAGTAGCATGACTTTAAAATGAACAAAATTTTTGTTCCAAACCACATCGATTAAACTGTATAGATCGCATCTTGGTAGCATGATATTAAACTACATGAACATGTCCAGACAATATGATGTTAAACTATAAAGAACCCATCTAGGTAGCATGATGTTAAACTACCTGGATCACCATTGTTCATATTCATTCACATTGGGTGACCCTCTTCCTGATCGAAAGATATTAAACTACACAACATATTTTTTCATCACTACCTGATGTTAAACTATAAAGAATAGGTCTTTACTTCATTACATTATATTGCATATAAGATGTCCTAACCACATGATGTTAAATTTTATGGAATATGTCCTTACCGAATGAAGCTAATATGTATGGAATATGTCCATAATACTTGATGTTAAACAATAAGGAAAGAACCATATCATAAAAAATTCACCATACACAAGCCAGACCTATGTGAATGAAGAATGATATTAACCCATCCCTTAAAAAGAATCTGATCCATATAGGGTATCTCTTCATCTAAGAACTACGTGTGGCTTGATTTCTGTCATCACAGAATACATAGTGATTATACAACATCTATTCTTGGGCCCAGATATAATATTATTTTCATACCATATCTGGTGACCCATGTTATTAAAAAAATATGTTAAACTACATGGATGATGTCCTCTCAGCGTGACACTAAACTGCATGGTTTCAAAGAACTACATGGGGATTGATTCATGCAATCAGAGGTTACATAGTGAAAATGAAACCTCCATTCATTGTAATAGCTACAAAATTCGTCCTATTTCACATCAAATCACCTTCATCCTCACTTTATGACCATAAACTATACATATAATGTCCTTGACTCACAACACTTAAATAAATTGGTCATTAGAACTAATATGAATTAATTTTAATTTTAATGAGATATTTAGGGTTTACTTGATCCTATATATTGTTCCACCCACCACATGATGTAGAATTCCCCTATCCAACTCCTTAATTTACATTTCATGGTGAGAGTAATCATTTCCAGTCCTTGTTTCTCACACCTAGAATATATCTAGTGAATATAATAGTTTTCTTTAGGGTTTCCCCACTTGTACAAGTAATATAATCTCATAAAAATTCTATCATGATCCTAAATTAAAGTTCTTAAAAGGAACACCAAGATTTTTCCCCACATGAAAATAAACTGCATAGTTGATGTATCTTTAATGAAATAAAATTTCACATTTTTGTGATCCTCACTCAAGAACCCCAATATTGTGGGTGTTGGCCTCCTGTCACAACCCCATTCAAGAACAACACAAGAATTTATTTCATCCATCACATGACAAACAATGACACCCAAATATCCAACCCCAGATCCCATCATAACCATGAAATAAAAATTTTCCACCCTCTCTATATGTGTGTCAGACCCACACATGGAACCTTCATTTAATAAATACATGTGGCTTGATTCCTGCCTGCAAAGGATACATAGTGATTCCTAGGATTATATTCTTGTTCCTGACTAAAAAATTATATTTTCATGTTGGGGAGCCTACATCTTCACAACATGACATTACACTAAATGAACTCTCAATAACTATGTGTGGATTGAATCCAATCATGAAAAGATTCATAGTGATGTCTAGATATCCATTATTGAGTCTACCAACAAAAATCAATGGGAATAATGCCTTCCTATGCATATGGATCAAATCTACATGGAGAGTTTCCCATTAGATAACAATGTGTGTCTTGATGCCTTCTGTCACATGATATGTTGTGATGTTCAGATCTCAAATCCTGTGTCCATCTACAATAATTAACTAAAAAAATACCCCCCTCTGTATATGGGTCAGACCTATGTAGAGAGTTAACCATTCAATAAATAATTGTTGCATGATTCATTCCACCACATGATACATAGTTATACCTAGATATCCAATCCTGGGTCCAGCTATAACAACCCACATGAAATGGAACCACCAATTTCATACAGATCGACTCATACAAGCACATTTTATCTATAGAAAATTCAGATCTATGCACAGATTTTGTTTGATCATAATATATCTTTCACAATTTTCCATGTTGATTCCCATGTCCTTACCACATAATGTTAAACTACAAGGAAACCAATTTTCCCTTACTACATGATGTTAAAATTGAAAGGTAAATGTCCTAGTCACATGACATTAAATTTACACAAAAAATTCCTCCCCACTGAATGAAGATAAAATGTGTAGAATACAACCATTATCATCTATTATCAAAGGACCACACGATCCTTTCCTTGATCAACCATAGTATGGGGTGCTTCTGACATCTATTAGGAACCTCACTTCCTAAATCACTCTTCATGTATTGAGCACCTTAGGTTGTTTTAAACCTGTCGTGGCCATTAGAAAGGAAAGGGATCACTCTATTTGGCATTAATATTGATGTATAAGGGCTTTTAACTACTAATTAGATACATCTTAGACCTATATGAGGGGATTTGTAATTCTTATGAGTCTAAAATCCCAGTGGAAGAAATCTACACCTGGTGGTGTTCTAGGAAATTCCCAGTATGATTATCCCATGTAATTAATCATGACCTGAGAACCATGAGCCATGATTTATAAAACCTCATCTACCACTCAGAAATATTTCGGATTATTCCTGACCCTGTGTATCCTAATTAGGAAATTTCATAACATTTCTTTCATAAAAGGACAATGTATATCAAGACCATGAACTGTCTGCACTTTGGTCAATGTTGTACAGCCTTAAATTATATCCTTTGGTGAACCAAATCAATATTTCCTAAACTACTAATGAAATAGACAACAAAATTTTCAATATGAAAACCAAAAAGGGAGGACTAACCAAATGAAAAGTATATTCTCAGTAAACTTTCCATCTCTAGAGTTTTGAATAAAATTAGAGTGAAAATAAATAAGGTATAAATCCTATAGGGCCAAATTATTAGCCTTATTAGAAAGAAATTTATTCTCAGTATACAGCCTAGTCCAGGAAAAATTTCGATAAATGGGTTTTCATATATCCCCATTGTGATAACATTTTCTCTAGGAGGCGGCACAATTTTTATGGTGATCGAATCCTTCATGAATCCCACTTTTTTAAGAAATCACACATCATAATTTGAGAACTCAGGGTCACCCAAAAACATTCATATACATTTTAATTGCAATGAGATCTATATGTTTGGCCTTGATATTGATTCATAAGGACATATACCTATCAACCAAAAAAATATTGGCCCTATATAAAAGAGTTTCTGATTTTTGTGAGCCTGGTATCACCGTGGAAGAACACATCACCTGTGATAGTTCTGGGAAATTCCATGTATGGTTGTCCCATTCCACCCTCATGACCTGAGAACTTTGGACTATGATTGAAAATCCCCATAACCATAGTTTTCAAGAGGATTTTACATCCTTGACGTTTTATCACCATGTATTGTACCCTTTCTGAAAGCATGGATGTGACACTCCATTCTCGAACATCTTTATAGCCCACACCATGTGACTCAAAACCCTAGAGTGTATAGCCAGAACGTTCCCATATAAGAGATAAATTGTTCTAGGGTACCAGAACCCTTATGGGATAGCTTTTGATCTATATCCAACTTCATCTCTAAGATGCTTGATTATTCAAAAAACTTTCAGGTCCCTGGGAAAAGAGTTTGGATCATCTCTACATGGTTGTGTATATATATCCCAAAGGACTGATGCATAGGGTATTTTACCTACCAGTTATAGGCATCCCCTCATTATTAGAGAGAAACTAATATACGTGTGATCATTGGTGACACTATTGAAGAACATAGAAAGATTGGTCGTTTTGGGTTTCCTCAGTATATATGCCCCATTCTGTGATCCATTGATTCAAACTTCTCAGAACATGATTTACACAATCAATATTCCCTTAATCATTGTGGATTCATCTTCCCAAATTATTTTACCAACTATCAATACCATCATTGAAAAATTTGATAACCCTTGAGAAAGAGTGGGGGAACCTCTATTCGATTATACAGACAATGTATATGGTATTTGAACTTCCAACTAAATGTATATCCTCCTTGTTGGAATGGAAATCTAATCCTATTGATACATTGAAGCACCATAGAAGAACACATAACCATATGTTGTCTTGGGTCATCCCTAGAATGTCTGACCCAAATTCCATATTCATCGATCATGTCCGGACATCATGAATTTATGCTACATGGAATCTTGAGTTATGAGCTAGAAGACCCTAAACTATAGTGATAGATAGTACAAGATAAAGGTCCCTAAACAACAACAATATAAGGTCTAATCTAAAATAACACAATCCTATAAAAAAAATTGTTCAATATAAGAGAATCTAAAATACAACACAAAAAAGTTGCAACCTAGAACACTATAAACTGAAAAATGACAAAGGTTTAAGTTAAATGACCATATACTACTATACAACAATGGCCTAGTATACATGACCATAAAATATAAAAATTAAGAATAATTAATGCTCTTTAGGGTGAAAACTCAAAAAGGGAATCCTGTGAAAAATTTGAGTGCTTGCTCCCTGGACACACACTTTCTGTGATCCATGAAATATTGAGAACATATAACACCAAAGATGATAAAACATGTCAGGATTAAAGCCTATAATAAGAAATCCTGAGAAAATTCCAAGTCCACACCCACTATTTCATCCAATATATAAATCGTAGGATTTTTTTTGGGAAAAATAAATAAACAGATACAAAGATTATTGGCCCCACCATATGTCCCTAAAAAATATATGATCACTATATATATAGAAATAGGAATAAGTTAGAGAATTATACAACTGGTAATGACACTGTACCAAAATTATCTTAGTAAAAAAGGTGATCTCAAGACTACTAGAACATGTAAATCAATGACAAATTAAATTTTATTGTGAATTCATGAACATTTCTTAAGAGAAAAATATTTTAAATTAATCACTCAAATATAGACGATTGGAAATATTTGGTATTACACAAAAGGATTGTTATCGTGGATGATCAAAGAAACATCTGCAATGGAAAATGGATTTCAACCCTACATTTCATCATAAGAAATTGAAATTCCCCATCATACATATGTGTAAGATCTATGTAAGGATATTAATCATAGAGTTCTTCATCTATGGACCTATGTTTCCTATTCACAAGTTTGATCTATAGAAATGTATATTTTATCACTATATATGTCTTGATTCACATTCTCTTGAGATATGTGGTGATGAACAATTACCCTACATCAGATCCATTTATAAATTCCTTTCCCCCAAATTACCCTTTTATGAACAGGGTATCCCAATATGAATGAAGAAGATATACTAATGAGGAGTTTCATGTTGGTGTAATTCATGAGATCCTGACAAGATATATCTATCATGAATCGAATATTTAAATCCTTATGGTCAATTTTAATTGGTTCAATATAAATTAAGGGTGTATTGGATTTTTTTTATGATATCGTGTAAAGTTAAGGACTCATGGTTAGAATAATCCTCTTGATATCACTTGGAATTGCTTAGTAAACTAAATCTAGAAAAATACTCTCATGAGGCTTAGTATCAAAGACTATAAGAATATCATATATGAAGTAAATTGATGTATGATTACCTTAGAATGAGATTATTTTCATTATGAATGAATCAAATTCTAGGGGAATTTTGTTGACACCATTATTTTGTGACATCCACTTTTACATCAATGCACTCAGAAGTGTGAAGGCCATGCAAAAATAATTGATATTCTTTGCACAAGTACATGGAGATATTCTCTTTAAGGAATAAAGGTTTGATAAATTTTTATGATGTTTTACATTTTTGGATGATAATCATTTTACTTAATAGTATTTTCGATGTATTTTTTGGAGTCCCATTTTATGAGAAAATGGGTCATCCAGTAATGAAAAGGCTTTCCAACTCAACCTAGGATCATGAATGAGTCACCTAAACCACATATAGGGTGCTAGCCCAACTGTCTAGCACATGAAAAATAGGGAGTGTATTCTTGAACTTGTACAGGAGGGGTAGATCTACATCGTCGGACAACAACACAACAATAAAGTAGGCCGACATGGGTTAGTGTCGGAAGAGGTTGGAAGTGAACCCCAATACTCACATTTTGTGAATTGTGGTTATACCTTTTCTTATAATTTGGAGGTAAGGAGCCACATTATTTCTATGTGTGACTTAGTGGTAGAAGATATTTTTCACTAATTATTTAAAAAATCCCGATACAATATAATCTAAAAGATAATTTGATCATGGCCATCCATTGAAATCCCCCACAATGTCCATTGAAATAATCTAATCATGTACGATGCTTATTCGAAATAATTTGATCATACACACCTCATAATTAATCTAATAACTCCTTATATTGGTGTTTCAAGACATGAACAACTCTCTCTTTACACCACCTCCATATCCAATCCATCATTGATAAACACTTGAGCCTGTGAGAACCAACATGAATACCCCTGATGAACAATATCGTCCATATGTCTTATACATGATCCACTGCATTATGTTCATTGTTCATTTGAATAACCAAATATCATGAAATCTCATATCCTATGACCCACATACATTCAATATACCTATTTTCTATACATGTTCATTTCAAATACCATAATTCTTCATGAAGGTAGTCGTCACATGAATTCCATCACATTCCGCAAGAACTTCCACCAATGTATGATGTGATCACGTGATAATATTTGGTAAGATGATCGAGTGAATAAAATAACTAAAATAAACTCATGATGTTTATAACCATGTGAATATCTCACCTTCAACTTGAATTATTATTTGAATAAATTGGTCTTATTGAGTGGATGTCCACCATTGATGCATGAACCCCAAAATGATCACGTGTAGGTCTTGTGGCTGTCCAACCGTCCATCATTAGACACTATCTCATGAACACAAGATTATTTTCACATAAAGATCCTAACATTTCGTGTTCGTGCACATGGAATCCTCACCGTTAAATCTTATGACACCGGTAGCCTATATAAACCCTTATCCCCACAAAAAAAACTTTCATGAGGAGGAGATGGATACTGGTGGAGAAATAGAGGAATATGGAAGCAACCTTCGGGGATAGAATCATGGTACTTATATGGATCCGATTATGAAAACTCACCATGGGAATTCCACCATAAGATCTTATCACATGACCATAATATTATAAGATCATTTGAAAAAATAATCATCAGGTGAACCCCACTATGAAATGGTGAATCCACTCAAAAAAGAACCCTTACACTATGTCAAAAGATATATATCCAATCATTCCTTCAGATCATGTGATTTAATTAGTAATATAACAATTTTTGACATGATAACACACACCTTCATATATGAGGGGCACCCATACTGGTGCCCTTATGTGTAAACTAGTGGTCATGCCAACCCCTTATCTCACGAATATCATGATCCTTGTGTATGGTGGGTCATTGATGTTGCCTTGGACGTGGTTTCATTGTCATGAAACACCCTCGTATGTCATTGATATGGTATCAGAGCCCATATCATGACCCCTTTTGAGGGAATGTGATTTGCAAGGACAAAGGATCTTCATAGGAATACTCTATAATGTGAGAGACTCTCACAAACACCCGATCATACAGGATGCCACCCATGGATTTGGAAACAAAGAAATATATCCCCTAATTCTTTCCCCATGAAAATGTGATTCCATCAAGTGTCCTCAAAGATGGAATTGTAAAATCCCTCAATCTTGTAATGTAACGATCCTTAATGCCCCACGATACCTTTATGTGGCCTTGGAAGTGGAAGCCTCGATATGAAACATCCCCAAAGACGAACCCTCCATGCAAGTAAAACAATGAAGATTCACATACCATATTTCATGACCCTACTTCTTTAAATGTTCACCTTCATTAGGGTATAATAAATCAAAAAAAGACTCACAAGTTGAAGAAAATTCTATCACAATACCCCATTAAGGTCATGTAAATCACATGGGCAGTGAGGCTTCTTGTAGTTCCATTATGTATTCACCCCTCAATATGCACATGACCATGAGACACATGATAAACCTTGAATATACCCTCACATTCCCATGAAAATCCTTGGATATGTATCCTTGGAATGAACCCACTAGCCACACACTCCTCTTCCATGATGATATTGTACATATAGACTTATGGAATGATACCTTTTAATATACACCTTCAACATTATAGAAAGTGAAAGATCATAAAAATTTTCATGAGACCCCACCATGTTATTAGTTTAAGGTTACATAATTTTTAGATTATTCATTTTATTCGTGATGTCCTTGGGATGTATTTGACATGTCACTGTAATTGCAAGATGATCCTTGGATGGTTTGGGATGATCACACAACATCTTACTGACATATTCAAATTGACATGTGATTTCCTATCAACAAGACATGTTGATATCATGAAAAATTATAGACATTTCCACTTTGTCATGTGATTACTCATTGACATGTCAATATTGTCTTGCGATAGCTTGAGGACAAGATAGGTTGATCAGTTGATAGCTTATAGTCATGTCCAGATTGTCTTGTGATTTCCCATTGACATGTCAACATTGTCATGCAATAGAACAAGTAAAAGTCAAGTTGATCTAGTGATAACATATGGGCATGTCCACTTTGTCATGTGATTACCCATTGACATGTTAGTATTACTATGTTATAGCCCAAAAACAAGTCAGGTTAACCAATAAAAAATATGTATACAAGCCTGATTTTATTACATAGAGGATCGTGGACATGTACTCTTTGATCATGTGAAGACATATAGGACAAGTCCATTATTCATGAAAAACACCTTGGACATGTCAGTTAGACACCCTTGGACGTGTCCTCCATGTCACACTGATACCCAAAACTTGATAGGAAAATAATCAATACATGTCCAATAGTCATCCAAGACAGGTCTGGGAAGTCACCGAAGATAAGTCCAATTAGTTCAACAAGAACACTCAAAGTCATGTCAGGTGAGCTCCAGATAGGAACTTTTGGTCATAATCTACATTTATAAGAGATGTGTACTTAATAGGATAATACTACACACATATTAGTTCCTATTAGTGCCATTATCTTGGACAAACCACTAGTTGCCCGAGCTCTAATGGGAATCCACTTTGATGAATATCCATCCATATTCTACAAGTCAACAATCCTTCTTTATCCATTAATTGATGATAAGTGGGCTCATACATGGGAATATTTTTATGTGTAAGACCCGACTATTCTTTTAGATAACAAAAAAATCATCAATAGGTTAAGGATGAATCTATCATGATGGCTCAGATTCTTATTATAAAATTGGATATAAATAATGCCTTCATAAGGATCAATCTCCATACCATATCCTCCATGAGATGGAAAATAAAACCACCCAATGGGAAACTTTAATTTGAAACCCCTATACAAATATGCTCTCTTTCAATGCATATGATATTCCATTGTCTCTTGTTTCTCACATGGAGTATGACTCATATCAGAATAGAGGCTAAAGATTATTATACCCATAGTATGGTGAGAACTCCCCAATATGGGAAAATAATTAGGATTTAAGTTCGATTACATCTCACCTTATCTTAATGGGAAATACTCCTAATGATGTAATTAAAGGAAGTGTTATACACATAAGTCATGCCTAAGGCCTCTATTTTTGCATCTATCAAAAAACAAATGTCCATATTAGAACTATGTAAAATCTAATTCCTATTATAAATGAGATATTTAGGATTCCTCATCGATGAATTTGCAAGATATTTATGTCCTTACCATCTTACATTAAAATACATATATAAGACTAATCACTCAACCTTAATATATGACAAACGAACTACATGGGTTTTTATTCTTGTTATCACATGATAAGTAGGATTCCTCATATAGGTTCAATCCCATCTCTAAGACACCAATCAACTATTTGGAAGGTAATAAACTCTAGAGTTTCAAAATGTGTTTATAAAACAAAGGATCCTAAATAGATAAAAGAGTGATGAAGAAAACATGTAATGGATAAATTTGTTCTTATTAATATATGTTATTAATCACGTTATTGAAAATGGGGTAACTAGTATTGTATCTAATATTGGGAAGGATTTCATGAATATATGAAAAATATGTTAGATATTATTGGAGTATCCAATGATTTCCCCCAAATGGGTGTGATGAGCCTAAACTCCCTTCCTTAGGACCAATATGAGTTTTTAAGATCCGTTGGGTCTCAACCCCCAAAGGACCACCTACCTTCAGAAAGAAGTATCATACTAAGTGCCAGATGTGTGAACTATTTGTAGTTTCTAATAAATATTATCAAATGTTTAAACTGATGTGAGTGATTGAGCCTGGAATTTAACCCCCCATAATTCCGCGATATCAAATTTTTCGTTGAAGCTCTTAGAAGAGTGAATTTTATGTAAAAACCCATGATTTGAGTTTCACAAGGACCTAGAGATATTATATTTGAGTAATATGGTCTTGAGATTTGATTTATAAGGGTTCAAATATTTGTCTCAAATCATATTACTTAAGATTATTTTATATGAATTTGTAGGATCCCACTTTTTCCACAAAATGGACCTTCCATCACTAACATGCCTTGCCAGCTCATCCCAGGATCATGCACGAGTCACCAAAACCACACCTATGGTGCCATCCCTACTAGCTCACATATGGGACATACTGAGAGTAGTTATGAAACCACACACAAGGGGAAGATCCACACCATAGGGTAGAAGTGCAGTAATAGAGTGGGCCATCTTGGGCATTGCAGCCAAAGGTCAGTAGTGGACTCTGATACTCTCTTCTGGAAACCGATGGTTCTGTATTTTCTTATAAAGTGAAGAGAAGGTACCATGATATTTTGATGTGGGACTTTCTGATAAATTTTACTACTCACCCATTCTTAATTTTTTTTGGAAATAATCTAAGTTGGTCGATCATTCAATCACAACCATCCATTGAAATCCCGAGTGGAGCCCTTTGAAATAATCTTTTCCTGCATGATGCTTATTTAGAAGAATATGACCATGTGCACTTCGTCTCCATCCTCTCGACACCATAGTTTGATGTCACAAGACACACATGATACTCCCTCAATAATTCTTCAATATCCATTTATTCATTAATAACCACATGAGCTCGAGACAACCAATGTGAATTCCCCTGGTTTTGACATCCTTCAACCATCTTGTGCGCGAGTCTTTGCGTTAATATCATCGATCACATGAATAAAAAAATATCACATGATCCCATATCCAATGAGAAACCATGAATGAAATCTATATATTTCATGCATGAGTTCATTTCAATGACCAGAAGTCATAAAAAAGGTAGCCATCACATGAATCCAATCACATGTTTCAAGAACATCCATAAGTCACTACTACAAAACTGACATTTAACAACTCTAGTATTTGTAATTGTTAGAAGAAAGAGCGGATATATGGCATATTTATAAGCCCTATAGAAAGAACTAATAAATTTAACACTTTATCAGCCGTTTTTTAGTGCTGATGAGGTCCCATTTATCAATGCTTTATTTTTAGTGAAGATAAAGGCTAGCCTTTGTCAGCACATCTTTTTTAGCGCTGATAAAGGCTAGCCATTATTAATGCTTTATTTTTAGGACTGAAAAATAATACCCTTTATAAGCGATATAACTTTAACACTCATAAAGGATTCCTTTATTAATAAATAAAATGAATTAATTAAATAAATTTAAAGCAAAATGAGTTTAATAAAAAATTACAAATTTTATTAATTAATTAATTTTTTATAAAAATAAACAAATTGATTATACTATATATAAATTATAAATACTAATTAATAGTTTTTTTAAATATAGAGACATAAAAATTATAATTAAACAAATTAAAATTAAATATAACTAAATTAATAAAAATATGAATCATTTTATTAATTACATGATATTTGATAATATTAATAAATATTATATATTAGATATAAAGATATATATTATTTTATATAAATATGATTTATATAATAAGAAATGTTTAGGTTCCATATTTAGTGAATAATATTTTATTATTAAAAATCAATATGAATTAAAAATACTCTCTAATTGCATAGAGTAACATACATAATTTAATGTCATTTGATTTTTCAATTTAGCATAGATCCACTATTTGTTATATTGATTTCACATATAGATAATTAATGTATTTTAATATACAATGAAAACACAGAAAACATATTCAATTTTTCAATAATATTAAAGTGTACTTATTTTTAATTTATTCAATCTCACTAATTTTTAACACGCATGCACTTAAAATTAGATATTCATTAATAATGTTAAAAAACATATGTAAAAAATTATATATTTTTATAAATAAATATATTTAAAAATGTACATATAATATTTATAAAATTATATATTTAAAATTATAAATATATAAATATTTTTTTGAGCTATTTATATAATAATAAATAAATAATTATATATATTTAAATAATTACAAATCAATAATTATATATATTTAAATAATTTTTAAATTTATAATAAATTTACTTAAATAATGAATATATTTACTATATATATATATTTATTAAATATATATATAATTATATAAATATATATAGTGGCATAAATATAAAATTTTAAAAATATATTTATAATTATAAATAAATATTTATATATTTATATAATTGTAATAATATAATAAATATATTTAAATAAGGAATATATTTACAAAATATATATTTATATGTACTGATTATGTATATATATATATTTAATATTTTATATCTATAATTATAATTATAAATCTTATATCGGTGCTAATGTAATAAGAACTGAAAAAATAAATAATTATCAGCACCTTTTTTAGTGATGATAAATATGAGGGTTTATCAGTGCTAGAAAATTGCTGATAAAACGAATATTTATCATTGCTAAAACCTTAGCACTGATAAATATGGATTTTCCCTCACTTTTTTAGTGTTGACAAAGACCTACCTTTACCAGCACTGAAAACGTTGATAAATATGTCTATCATCAATGATTATATAATAAGCACTGTTAAAAGTGTCCCGATCTAATTTAAAAAACCCTAAATATTGTGAACCCATTGTCATATGAGAAAAAACCAGTTATGAACCCTTAGAGAGAACTTCTCACTCTTTATCCCCTTCCCCTGGCCCCTATTTTCTCCCACCTTTCCCTCAATCACTTCAAGCCATGGTCCTAGATATGTTCAATGGTTTTCTGAATCTTCTGATCATGACTTTAGAGTACATCATGACTTTGACTATACTTAATCTCACCTTGATTATATGTTTTAGGAAGCATCTCCCTTCAGTGGGCACCTTTAATTTGTTAATCTTTAAGTTTTGGTGGTTTCAAGATAGAGAAATTGTAGGTATGCTTGATAAAAGATACATCATGATTTGGATATCACTGGAGGAAGATCTAGTAAGGTCTTGGTCCAGTTCCCCATGTAGCTATAAAGAGATTTTATTCTATCTCGTTAGATGGTAATATGACTTCCATATGAAGCACAACATTCCAACATCAGTGATTTGGGTTAGTTTCCCCAAGCTTCCTTTACCTTTTCAAAATTTGGTGATTATACGCATCCTAGGGAATCTCATTAGTAGATATTTCTATTATGATAGTAGAACCCTATTAGTATCTCACCCTATTTCTCCTCGCATTTGGGAAGAAGTTGATATATCGAGAGAGCCTACATGTTATTTTTGGATTATAGTGGTGGAAGAATTTTGATGCAATCATGTAGCGTGGTTTGAATAATTGGTCAATTTTTGTGGTTTCTAGAAGAAATTGGGTCATTATACACCTGCCTATTGGTGAGGGACTAAGAACCATGACAAATGGAAGGATGTAGTTTCTAGAGATAATGAAAAGGGATTCACATCTGGTGTTAGTGAAAAGCCGAGGGGACAGAGTCAGTTGGACATTTCTACTGACCTATTCAATGCAATGTATATTCAATGCGAGTATTAGGAGGTGCATCTCCTCCGGGAATCAAAGCTTGAATCACACAAATCCCCTAGAATCACACAAATCAAATACCTCATGTTGCTTAAACATATCTCAGAATCAAGAATCTGGTTATAGTTTCAGTTTCCAAAGAAAACATTGATATTTGGATCCAAGGGTCTCAAATTTTAGACATACAAAGGAGGTAGGCATGTATTGTTCTTTATAGGTTTCTATTTTATTTCTACATCGGTCGTTTTGAGATATGGATCTGAGGGTTTTAGATTTTCCTTTGTAGGTTTTGATTTTATTTTTGTATTTATTCTCTGGTTTTTTATAATGTTTTGTTTTTGTTTTTTATCTGTTGTTTTCTTAACTACTATTTTGGATATCCTATTTTGTTTTTTAAGTTGTTGTTTTAAATCAATTTTATTTTTTTCTATGTCTATATCCTAGCTTTCTCTTAAATCTTAATTTTTTCACTATTTGGAAATCTTAGGGAATCACCTCTATGGCACAGATAAACAAATTAAATAAATATTTATTCCACTTTATAAACCGTGGATGTTTTGGATATGAAAACCTTAAATGAACCATAAAATTAATTTAGATGTGTATGGGATGGACATTGTAAGTGTTGGTGTTTTCTTATCCTTTTTTTGATGTAACATTATGATTTGTATTATTTCTTATTGACAACATCTATATACATCTCCTTAGAATATCAAGGATGGGTCAATTCATATTAGATAGTCTCTCTATAACCCTTAGTTTGCTATATAATTTGTTCCAAAAAATAGAAAGGAAGTTATCCAATTTTCTATACTAGATATTACTTATAGGTATTGATCATTTTAGGTCTATATTTACTTTTTAGGTCTCTATAAACATTTAATTAATAGTAATTTAATTTAAAATTAAATAACCAATAAAACATGGTAAACTCATGTAACATTCAAAATAATAAAATTAGGTAGTTGAATATAATTTTTTTTGAGATAAATAATAATTCAATTATTTTAATATTTATATTTTATACCCAACTAGAGAGAATAATAATTATTTATAATTAATATAATTTAAAAAATATTATTAAGAGAATTTTTTTAATTTCATTAGAAATAATAATAATATATATATATCAAATAATATATTGTATATTTAAATAATTTTAAATATGATAAATATTATATATATATATTTAATTATACTCAAAAAAGATACAAAATTAATAAAAATATATATTTAAATAACATACACACACACACACACTCATATATATATATATATATATATTATTTTGGTATATTGACTTTATATATCCATGTAATGAAGGAGGAGGGACGTCTATTTTATAGTCATTGACGGTGGGAGGCGTGAACCCTATTCAGGTTTATTACCTATCAAGGTATGTGTGAATGAAGTACATACCGCCATCAACCTCTTTTTATAATAACATAAAAATCCTATCATTTTTTAATAAAATAAAACCTATTAAAACCCCATGTTTTATAAAAAAAGAATAAAAAATGACACAACAAATTATTTTATTAATGTTTTATTTGGATCCATCTGGATAATTTCAAGTATAAAAATAGAAGTAATTCACCATTAACTCTACCTCCACATAAAATCAAATGAATTAATATCAGTAACATACACTTGTTAGCCAAAATTAAATTGTATCGTCCCAAGACCCTCTGGCTATGCAGTACTATAGTTTCGTATTCTGATTATTTCATCTCTACTCTCTCCATTTCTTTCCTAACCTTAACTCTATCATTTTATGGTTGTTTGGAGCTTTGATATAGAAGGATTTGGTGGAAATAGAGGTGTCGAGTTAATAACTAGTTTCAATGGTGTAATTCTCAAAAATGGGATGCATTGCACCTTTAGGGAATGAAATGAAGTATAGTTTTCATCCTCATCAATTTCGTCTCCTGGAAAGTTCTTTTTTCATTTTGTTTCCATGAGAATCATCACTAAACTCCTTTATGATGCTTGTACTAATTTGATCATTAGTAAACCCATCTATGACTATTGATTATATTATTTCAAGAAAACAAGGTTCATTTCCAGAAGATATGGAGAATTTTCATTGAACGACAAAATGTAATGATAATTGCTCGAGAGATGAGTTGATGAGGATGAAAATTATACTTTATTATGTTCTCAAAATGGGGAAATGTCTCATATTTGTGAGAACTAGACATTTGAAACTAGTTTTTAACTCGAAACCTCCATTGATACCAACTATTTCCAAATAAAATATCCACACAACTAGAGAAATGATAGAATGAAGGGAGGGAATGAAATATAGAAGGTATATATGGAAGAATCCTAATATAAAACTATAGTTCTGCACATCCCTTGTGTCTTCGGTTGGTACAGTGTAATTTTAGGTGACGTGTGTATGTTGCTGATATTAATTTGTTTCATTTGACATTAAGGAAGATTTAATTATTAATTAATTTCATTTTTATCCTTGATATTATCTAGAAAGATCCAAAAAACATTAATATAATAATTGATTCACAGTTTTTTTAATGTTTTTTCGAAAAAAATTGTTTTTAATAGGTTTTATTTTATTAAAAACATGATAGAGATTTATATGTTTGGAAAAAGAGGTTGATGTCAGGGTGAACCTCTTTTAAACATAGATAAATGATCCATAAGTCTTTCAAGACATGTAGGAATCTGTCCCACCTCAATTAAACGCACAATATGACAGGTATGACTCAATGTGTCCCTAATGAGTTTTAAATTTGTAGTTTTGTTAAAAAAATGTCAATCAATGAAAGCATATAAAACATTATCATATTGTCATGATAATTTTGGACATATATTCAAAAGTCCTTTTTAATATGTTGGAATCAATCTCATGTTAAACCGATACATGATGTGATCAATATAGGTTAAAGTGTGTGTTTACAGTATAAAATGACATTTTAGTATCAAAATGTGATATTATAAAAATAGAGAAAACACATTCATATTATTTTGATACTTTAGTGTAATTATCCATAATTCATTTGAGATATGTAGGATGTGGTCGTACATAAATCTGATGCATATTGTGACTAGTATGACTCCAAGTATGTCTTTTTATTAATAAATGACATCAATTTTAATAAAAAGGACAAAATTCCTTCTAAAAAAATAAAAAGAATTAAAATTTGTTTAATACATTAGGTGAACTATTCCTATGTAGTTTTTTATGTGTAGGAATCATACTCACATTAATCTGACGAATGGTGGGCACAGTATGACTCAATGTGTCTCTAATGATTTTAATGTTGATAATTTAGATCAAAAATTGCCGCTCACTAAAAAAATGAGAAAACATGGTTGTATTTTCTTAATAATTTAGGAAATTGATTCATTATTCATTTTTGATGTGTATGAATTTTTCTCATTTCAAAATGATACACGATGTGATCAGTATGAGTCAAAGTGAGCGTTTCTAGTATTAAATGAAATTTTAGTAAAACAAATATGTGGCATACTCAAAGCTAAGTAAACATATTTATATTTTTTTGATACCTTATTAAAATGATATATAAGAAATTTGGGATGTATAAGAATTATCATCACCTCAATTTTATGTAGGGTGTGATAGATATGACTCAAAGTGTGTGTTTTTGTTTACAATTGACATCAATTTTAGTTAAAAGGAAAACTCACCTATACAAACTGAGCAAACACATTCTGATATTTTTGATACTTTAGGGAGATTATCCCTATTTCATTTTCGACATGTATAAATCATCCAAACCTCAATATTATACATGATGTGTCTGGTATGACTCAATGTTTCCATTATCAGCTTAAAATAAACATTTTAGTTCAAAAAGTATCACTCACTTAAAACTGAGAAACCACCCTTGGATTGGTTTTATAATTTGTAAAATGATTCATATGTAATTTTTGACAAATAGTAATTTGTATCATGTAAAAAAGACCCATGATATGGCCAATGTGAGTCAAAGTTAATGTTTTCCGTTTAAAATGACATTTTTGTAAAAAACACAAGCGACGTACTCAAAATCAGGAAAAGAAATAAAAAATATTTTGATACATTAGGAAAATGATCCAAAAGTCATTTGAGATATGTAAGAATAATTTGTACCTCAATCTAATGCATGGTGTGACCGTTATGACTCAAAATACATTTTTTCAATATATAAGCATCATTTTAGTTTAAAACGCGCATCATATCGCCAAAATAGTGAAAATGATCCTAGATTGTTTTCTTTTCTTTTAAACTATGAATTAATAAATTATTTTATTAATTTTGTGGTGTTTTTGGTGTTGTAGTGTGTTGTTACATCACACAAAATTGGTGGGTCAATGTGTTTTAACAACACACTGTAGTATTCCCCTTTATCAACGCTTCTAAAAGCGCTGATAAAATACAAGGGGTTTTAACCTCGATCCATTAGTCAATGAAACTTCAGCTCTTATAAAGGATAATTCTAGAGATGTTAATGGAATATTTGGTAGTAGGGAGTGCATTAATCCATCACATGATGATATATTGATCATTCTATTGAGTGAAGAAAATCACAAAAATCATTATATGAATTTTAAGACCACATGAATCTACCACCTTTTACCTGAATTATCATATGAATAAAATGGTTTTCTCAAGTGGATGTCCACTGATCATGAGTGGCCCTAGTAATGATCATGAAATTTTTTGATGGCTTTCCAGTGTTCCATCAAAAGAAACCATCTCACTATTGTGTGATGATTTTCATGTAAAGCTTCCACCACCTCAAGATGGTGCATTCACCATCCTCTATATGAAATGAAAAACCATCATCGGCCTCCATCATCTTATATAAACATTGAACTACTTTGAAAAAAAGTAAAAATGAGGATGATGGGGAGATTAGTGGAGAAACATAGTAAGATAAAAACTGCCTTCAAAGATCACCTCTAGGTAAATAGGGGGATCTCGTCGCAAAATCCCATCGCGGGAACGCCACAAGAAGAAATCATTGTGTGATCATAAGATGACACAATCCCATGATAAAATAATTATCATGTGACCCCCCTGAAATTGTTTCTCCACTCACCCATGAACCCACTAAAGTCATTGGAATGATATCCCGCATGACCTTCCTTCAGAATATATTATTTAATGGGTAATCAAACCTCATGAGAAATAATAAAATAGTACCTCAGATGCAAGGGACACTCATATTGGTTTCTCAAATCATAAACCATTGGAAGTGAAAACCCAAAATCCCACAAATACTATGATACCTCTTTCTTATGATGTTGTCATACATCCTTTTTCATGCTTTCTTTGGCATGAATCACCCCTCATGGGTCGTTGGTGTGCTTGAAGATCCCATCACATGACCTATTTGAAGGCATGTGATTCGCATGAACAAAAGGGCTTCATTAAAACCCTATTCAATGGGGGACACTCTCACAAAACCATGATCATGTGGGATGTAACACCTCGATTTAGAAACCCATATAAATTGCCACCAAAGCATGTACTCTGAGCATGTGATTCACTCATGCTATCTTAAATAACTGATCATGTTGGCCTTGAGTCAGAAAATGTCATGAACCTTCATGTCTTATGATTCCTTCATGAGGCCTTGTATGTGGCCTTCTCTACACATGACATCCTTTTGAAAAAACCCTCAATGAATGGAAAAAAATGAGTATGTGTGACCCATATGTCATACAACCTCTTCATGCAATGTTCACCCTCACCCATGTATACAACATCAATAAATAGACCCACACGTGGCGGAATAATGCATCCCAAGACACATTTGTGATCATGGGAATTTAATTAGTAGTGTAAAATCATTTATTTCCATCATGAGTGCACCCCTATGCATGTGCATGGCCTTAACACACATGAGAACATATGGGCACTCTCTAAAATTCTCATGAAATCCCTAGTATGTGCCCCCATGGAATAAATCAACCAGGATTTCACACCTCTTCAATAAATATGTAGTTCAAATGGACTTAATTCATGTTACCTTTCGATATGAACATTCAAAATTCAAGAAAAAAATAATATCATAAACATGTTCATGAGAACCCACCTTGAGATTATTTTGAGGTAATGTAGTCACCAGATTCTTTACTGGATTCATGAATTCCTTGAGCTCCCATGGATGTGTCACTTTAATCCCAATATAGCCCTTTGATGGTTCAAGTTGATTTCATGATATATTATTTACGTATTAAAATTTACATGTGATTGCCTATCAACATGCCATGTTGATCTTGTGACAACTTATAGACATGTCCACTTTTTGAAGTGAGTACCCATTGACTTGTTAGTATTATTAGGTAACGACTGGATGTCATTTCATGTTTGTAACACCCAAAAACATTATAATATTTTCATTTTTAAATAATTTTTTTTTTTGTTTTTTATGAAACACCATGTTAAGATTATGCTACACAAAAACAATGAGTTGGCTAGCATTACATGCAATACCCAGTTTACCAAACAACAATATATTAAAAAAATTATTATTATTTAATTTAATATATAACATATCTATTACAGTAGAGGTCATGAATAGTATTAAAAATATTTTTAATTTTATTCCATATAACATTAACATTCACCTAATGTTTTTCTTAGAAAAAATATAAGAACAAATTCATTTTTTTGATAAAAAACATATTTTTCAAAAAAATAAATTGTACCACCTTTTAATGGAACACCCATTTTAAATCAAATATATGATACTTTTATATATTAAATTTGATAAATAAAATTCTTCTTTGGATTCGAGACATCAAAATTTATTTTGGAATTTTTTTTGTTTTTCTAATAACTTTAACATTTTGATGAATAGTGAAAAATTCTAAATTTTAATTGAAAACAACTTTTTTAATAAAATTAATTTATAATGATAAATTATATAGATTAATAGTTTTAAATTATAATTAGATTATAATTTTTCATTTAATATAATGTAGTCAATTGGACATATTTTCACATTAAAATTTGAAATAAACATATGTCAATCTCTTGATGTTTTTTACTTTTAAAAGTCTTGTTTTCTTATTTTGAAAATGAGGATTAATTTTAAATTATTTACTAAAACATATGTGTTTTAAATTTCGAAAATTGATTTTATATTTTGAATTTTTGGACCAAAATTATTTTAATAGTCTACTTTTATTTTTGGGCATTATGAGTAGAAACATTAGTTATTTTTTTATTACCGTAGTTAAGTGTAAATCAGGTAATTCAAGGTACAATTAATATAATATACTACCTTAACACCTTTAAAAATACTATTTAATGACATAACTAGGAACTTATCATATATGGTTATAAATTTAATCACAAAATTTCCACATTCCCAAGAATATTACATTAATATTATTAAAATCAATGAATGCGACAAAATGTCACACTCTCATTTTATATAAGTATATTAATATTAATATAGGGATAAACATGAGATAACATGGACTATAGATAATATATGAAAATCAAAAATAATCACATACATAAAAGAAATTTATTTATAATTTGTATGGATTAAATAATTACCATTAATGTTGACACAATATTAATGCTTAAATTATTTTATTAATTGATATATCAAATAAATAGTTTTAAAAATATTAAAATAAATTTAAATTTGAATTAATTTAGGTGATACACTACTTTTATAGGCGACTATAACATTTTAGTAGTATATTTAAGATATTTTTTTTTCAAATTTATCTTATGTGTGGTTTTTATTTAAATTCAAATAAATCAATAGTTTCAAAATTGACACTATTAATATTTTATAGAAATAAAAATTTATTAAAATATTTAAAAATCATAAAAAATATTTATAAATTAAAAATTGAAAATTATAACATCTAAAATTTCATAAATTATAAAATTTTGTACAATTGACCAAAAATAAGTGAATATTTATAACCATTTAATTTTTAGAATATTATTACCAAAATTAAAATTAAAAATATTAAATAAGGATAAATCAAAATGATAATGTTTATAATAAAATTAAAACATATCTAAATTTTATTTTTTGAGGTGATTTAGACCCATATTAATCTTATATATTATATAACCTTCTATGGATCCATTTTAATTTAAAAATTAATTTATATTAATTTAATAGTTTTTGTGTTTCCAAAGTTGCCCATCACCTATCTTATAAAAGGGCACATATCCTACTCTTTTAATCACACATCTATTGATCTTGGGCTTGGAAAAGTCCTTCCCATTTCTTATCCCAAACTCCCTAGTATCATATTAGAGGCCACACTTTGGTCAGAAAGACAATATACGGAGTCCTTTTGTGCATACTAAAAGGATATACCCAAAAAATAGGTAATTTTTTTATCACCTATTTCAAAGTTCATTTCTTCTTATACTTCCTCTTTCTATATTGTATCTATATAAAAGTAATAAATCATGTATCATCCATATACTAACATGTTATTATATTCATGGAAAAACCATATTCCTCATTTCATCCAGCATACGAATAACAATATTACCATGCGTGCGTACATACGGCTTACCATCTACACGCCATGGAGTAATTTGTTTTCAACACTAAATTAATTGGATGGACTCAATGATGATTATAATTGATATATTTAATGAATATAACATGATATTTTTTTGTATAATTAATATACCATCAAATTCCATACCATTTAACCATCAATAGAATGATATCATCCCTCTTGCGTACGTACAACCTACTGTATCCATGAGGCGGTGAGATTCATTCTCCATGTTAAAAATTGAAGAATGATTATAAAATTTATTTTATGAGTAAAAATAATAATTAAAAACTTAATGGAATTATGTAAATGAATAAAATACATCTTATGTATAACAAACATGACTAACACAGCCAAACAGGAAAGGGAAAATGAAGTAGTTAACACCTGAAATAATCTTAATATTGAAACACTATTAACAAAATGATATAATAGGATCATGTATCATTTCATAAATATGTACATGGTTCTCGTATAATTTAATAACATACTTAAACCATTATACAAGAGGTTAACAAGCCCTCAATAAACAGAAATTACAAGGTATTGGTAAATTTCAGAATCTCATTTTTTTATTCGATATTGTTTATACGTAAGTATTTACTAGGAAATATTTGTTATACACAACCAAGTTTCATAAAAACAGATTTTAAAATATTTTTAATATCACACAAAATTTTATTAAAGTCATTTATACACATGTTTAATGTTTTTTCAATTTTTTTGAAAGGAATCTTTCTATTTTTTTCCAAACATGGTTGTTTATGACCTTTTCAACAAATTAAGGAAAAAATGATATTTATAACTTGTACCGTGTAAGTCTCTATTTTTCCCCATCATATCACCTTACCATTTTGATTTTTCCATTATAAATTTAAAAGGTTATTTTCAAATGAAATTTCTTAATTCAAAATTGTGCATATTTTAAATGATTTAAAGTAAAAAAAGGATGTTTCTCTTAAAGAGTTTAAATGAATTTATTAAATTATTTTCATCTATGTCGATATCCGTTGTTGGATTTTATGCTTATTTGAGGTTGACTTATTATAATACAATATTCCAAATATTTTAAGGGTTTTATGATATGTTTCACAGTGTATGTACTATTTTTATACCATTCATGGTTTATGGTGGAATTATTAACATTTTTATGGTATTTTTAGAACGAATGATAATTTTTTGTTTCTCCCTTTTAATATGAAGAATGCATTGGAATTAGTAAGTGATGGGAGGGGCATACTATTTCCCCTTGATGCATTGGTAGGTCTAATGAGACATAATAGATATATACTTGGATGTGTCATTTTACAATTATTTTCAAATATGGATTTGTCCAAGGCATTAACCATTTATGTTTAGATGTCTTATCTGATGGTTCGATGGTATGTTTTAGTTATACAACATTATGAATTACCTAATTATGAGTTTATTTATAGATATTTCATGTGATTATTTTTCTAGTAGAATATCAATGGAAAATTTAAAATGGAATTATTTGATTTATTCATGCCGCATGGTGTAGAAGATTATGTTTAAAAGTCTTGTGTTTTAGTATTATACATTTCCTTAAATGTTTATTCTTATTTATTATAGCTTCCTCTTTATTGTTTATCCTTATGAGCCTCTGAGCTCACCCTCTTATTATGTTTCATTTTTTACCTAGGATGTTAAGCAGTATATTATGATTGACTTGCAATGATAGTCTAAGGGATATAAGAGCTTTCAAATGGGATAATATGTAGTTTTTATTTGAAGTTGTAATGTAATACTTATGTTGGAATCTTGTATTTCCTAGACTGGTAAATTGATCGGTTCTTACAGACATGATTCCATGTAATCAAGGTAATGTATTAAAATAATGCACTGGCTCAAGGTTTCTAGGGTCGGGGAATTACAATTGGTATCAAAATGAGTTTTAACAAAAACCTTGGAAATTATATTTACAAGGACTAGATTAGGGGTCATAACCATAAGATAGAATTTCAGAATAAGTATATACGAACTAAATTTCATTTTTTTAGTATAGATAATATGTAGGTATTAGTATAAAATACATACTTGTCTGGAAACAACAAGTGGATGTTGTTCTGACATAAATGTACTTAATAGTAAAAAATCCAATATGGTGTTTTGAGCTAAACTAGGTGTAGCTTGATACATGACAACGAAACTTACTGCGCACCTGGTTTGACACTCCTGGAGGATGTTCTCAAGATAATTCATATTTTCTTCACAACCCAATTTGAAGGATTTATTAGTAAATATTTCCCCAAGGAAACCATTTTTATGATTATGGACTTGATATGCATAAATATTTCAATTTATGTTACGTATTTTACTAGTTTTGAATTATGCATTATGATTCATAACCTAATCTAGTGTATGCCATTGTTTAGAAATAGCGCCTAGTGGAAGGAATGGAAAATGTATCAATTCATGTTATCCTTAAATGGATTTTCCTCCTATGAAAGATAATTATTCAGGAGTTAGAGATAGAAATAGTGTTGAACATATTATAACCATACTGGGATAGCTAACTAATGTTATGAATAACAACATTACCCTAATTTAGAACACTTAACCAAAATTTAGAGGATGAATGTTAGACCTCTTTAGTAGACAACAACCTCCAAGATTCAATGGGACTACAAATCCATTTTTAGCGGAGCAATGGATAAGTTCCATAGAGAAAATATTTTATTCTTTGGGATGTAATGAAAAGGAAAAAGTTATCTTTATAGTTTATTGTCTCTCAGGAGATGTAGATCAATGGTGGTAATTAATTAAAATGAAGAAAGAGGGTGAAGAAGTACAAAATAGGGAATTTAGGGAGTTTGAAGAAATTTTCATAGAAAAATAATTTTCTCTTGAAAAAATAGATGATATGGAAAGACAGATTCTTAGGCTAAGGATGAAGGAGGGTGAGAATCTTTCAAAGTATGAAGATAACTTCATAGGGTTAGCAAGGCATGATGTTGACTACATATGTAACCCAATGTTTAAGATTGATCATTTCATTGATTAGATAAAGACATTTCTATAAAATTAATCAGTCTCCCAAACATTATTATCATATAAATATATAGTATCATGTCCTATCAAGATAGAGAAATAATTTCTATGTCTTATGACTTGAAGGGAAAGAAAGAGAATAAGAGAATGGTAAAGCAAGATACATATGATGGGAAGGAGGGAAATAAAGATTTTCCCAGATGTGACAATTGTGGAAGGAAACACCATAGTTCATATATAAAAGAAAAAGGAGTTTACTTCATGTGTGGGGAGAATGTTCATCTTTCTCATGATTGTAATGGAAAGAATGATGTTGTAAATGTGCAATGCTATAATTGTAAGGAAATTGAACATTATGAAAATGATTTTCTAGAGCATCAAGTAAATATGGATCAGAAAAATCAAATGGATCAAGGTCAAGCTTATGTTGTTACTATAGGTGAAGTAGAATTGTTAATGTATTTATGTTATTGGAATCATTAATGATGTTATTATTTTGGGTTATAAATATAATGTGATATATAAGGATTGTATTACAGTACTTCTTCTTTAAGGATTGAAAATCATGAATTAATTAATTAATGATTTTGAGGTTATAAAGGTATTTTCCAATAAGAGATACATTAAGTTGTTTGGGAAATTTGATTTCATGATTGATTTTTGAAATTTAGTGACTTTTTTAGACTAATAATTTGGACATGAGTATTTTGGAAAAGTCTTAAAGTAGGAATGATGTAAGTTTAACTTTGGATATTTTTTTTGACAATAAAGTATGATTTATTGGGATATCCTTCATTGTTTTAGTAAACATTTATAAGATTATGAAAATACCAACAAGCCTTATAATTTATCATAAGTGCTTTAGGTGTTAAAAAAATTCACATTGAACATTCATTTTTAGGAGTAATGGATGATGCTAAAATAGGTCGAATCACAACAAAAGTATGCGATTATGATTATGACATGGAATGAAATAAATTAAATGATGGCCTAATAATTATTCCTAAGGAAAGGGTCTTAAAACCAAAAATTTTATCTTAGTATGTTTTTTCTGATAAATCAAATGACCCCTAAGATCATTACTTATTTCTAGCATTGTGATTGTTAACTTTCTCCACATCACATTCCCTATCACAATCCATCAAAACGTTATGGTTAGATTTTTCTTTTATATCCATATTTTACAGCATGGAACCCTAGTATGTGTTATCTCTGGTGACCTTTGCACCTCCCTTTATTTATTTTAAAATGGAGGTCTCATTAATCCATTTTCTGATGTGGGATTTCAATAATGGTATTTTTAAATGATAGACCCATAATTTTAAATATTGAGTACAAATTGCGAGGACCTAATTTATTATAGGAGGGGACAATGTAACACCCTGAGTCTTAACATATTTTCATATATAAATAAATAAAAATTTTTCTTGTTTTTTAATGCACCACCATGTTAAGCAGATTCTACACACAACAATGAGTTGGCTTACATTACATGCAAGTCCATGTTTTAGAAAAAACAATATATTAATAAAATATTATTATTTAATATAATATAAAAACTATCTATTAAATTAGAGGTTATCAATAGTAATAACCATACATTGAATTTTATTCCATATAATTTTAACATTTACCTTATGTGTTTCATAGACATAATATAAGAACAAATTGATTTTTTTGGATAAAATTAGTATTTTTGAAAGAATTAATTTTTTACGCCTTTGGATGGCACAAACATGTTAAATCAAAAATTTAAAACTTTTATATATTAAATTTGAAAATAAAGACTTTATATTTAGATTTGGGACCTCAAAAGTTTGTTTTCATGAATTTTTGGATCTTTTCTGATAACATTTATATTTTGATGAATAATAAAAAATACTTAATTTTAATTGATTTTTTTAATCGAAATAATCTATAGTGCTAATTAATACATATGAATGATTTTAATGTATAATTATATTATATTTTTATCATTTAATATGATTTAAGTCATTGGAAATATTATCAATTTAATATTAAATATGAACACATGTCGATCTTTTGATGGTTTTTAATTTTGGAAAACATGTTTTCTCATTTGGATAACGAGGATTAATTTATAATTAATTACTGAAACTTCTATGTTTGAAATTTTAAAAAATGGATTCCATATTTGGAATTAGTAGTTCCAAATTATGTTAATATGATATGTTTAGTTTTGGGCATTAAGAATAGTAACTTTAATAATTTTTTTATTACAACGGTTTTGGATAAATCAGGTAATTAAAGGTAAAATTAATATACAAAATTACCTTAACACCTGTCAAAATAATATTGGATGACTAAATTATACACTTATCATCTACGGGTATAGATTTAATAAATTAATGTCCTCTTTCCCATGAATTTGAGATAAATATTAGTAAAATCAATTTATGGGAAAAACTGTCACTCTCATTTTATATAAGTATATTTATATTAATATAGTGATAAAAAAGAAATAACATTGAATATAAGTACACTTGAGAAATCTAACAGCATTAATAATATCATAGAAATTTACTTATATTTTTTATAGATCACATAATTACTATATATGATGACACAATAGTGATGCAGAAATTATTTTATTAACAGAAATATCAAATAAGTCATTTTAAAAATATTAAAATAAATATAATTTTAATTAATTACGGTGATCCAAAAAATTTATACATGAATATGAAATTTTAGTAGAATATTAAATATTTTTTTCAATGTTTTATTTTTTATGGTTCATATTTAAAATCAAATAAATCAATAGTGTCAAAATTGACACAATTGATAATTTATAAAAGAGGAATTTTATTAAATTATTTAAAAACAATAAAAATATTTAAAAATTACTCAGTAATAATTATAAGGTATAAATTTTCATAATGTTTCAAATTATGGACAATTTACCCCATATAAGTACATATTTATAATAATTTAATATTTAGAATATTAATACCACAAATAAATTAAATAGATTAAATACAGATAAATCAAAATGATATGATCTAAAATAATAATAAAAAATGTCTAAATTTTATTTTTTAAGATTTTTTATCCATCCTAATCCTATATTACAAATAGTATTTTTTGTATCCATTTCAATTTAAAAATTAATTTATATTAAATTAATAGTTTTTGTATTTCCAAAGGTACCCCTCCCCTCTCTTATAAAAGGGAACCTCTCCTCTTTTAATCACACCTTTGAATCCTTTTTTCTCAGCCAAAACCTATCCATTTACTCTCCCAAAATACGTATGACCTACCTTATCCACGATACAATGAGATTTATTCTCCACGTTAAAGATTCATGAATGATTATAAAATTTATATGATGTGTAAAAATAATAATTAAAACTTAATTACATTATTTAAATTAATAAAATAATCTTATTAAAAAACATGACTTACAAGGCCAAAAATGATGGGAAAATGAAGCAGTTAACACCCAAAGTAATTACAATATTGAATCAATATAAACAAAATGATATAATAGGATCATATATGATATCATAAATATGTATATGGTTCTGGTATATTTTAATAACATACTTTAGTAATTATATAGGAGGTTAACACACCTTCGACTAATGGAACGTACAAGGTAAGGGTTAATTTTTCATTATACATTAGTATTAACTGGGATATATTTTTTATACATGTCCATGTGTCATAAAAACAAATTTCAAAATACTTTTACTATCTTTCTAAAATTATTTACAGTTATTTATACCTATGATATACATTCTATAAAATGTTTTAAAAGGAAACATTTCATCATTTTCCAAACAAGGTACTTTATGACCATTTCAAAAAATTAAGGAAAGAGTGATTTTTAGCTTATACGGTGTGAGCAACTGTTTTCCACCATTATGTTGCCTTACAATTTTGAATATTACCATAAAAAAATACAATGATATTTCCAAAAGAAATTTTTTATTTGAAAAAGGTTCAGATTTTAAATGATTCAAAATAAAAAGAGGATGTTTCTCTCAATAGGTTTTAATGAATTTATTAAATTATTTTCATCTATGCTAACATCCATTGATATATTTTATGTTTATTTGAGGTTGTGATATTATGATAAAATATTCTATATTTTATTTAAGGGTTTTATGATATGGTTAAATGTGGATGTGCTATTTTTATACAATTCATGGATTATGATTAAAGTGTTAACGCTTCATATGATAGTTTTAATGCAAATGTTTATGATATATTTCACTATTTTTATATGATAAATTCATTGGACATAGTAAGTGACGAGTATGCCTCGCTATATCCCATTGATGCTTTGGTAGGTCTCATGAGACAAACTAGATATGGACATGGATGAGGACTTACCCATTTATTTTCTGATATTTATTTGGATGAGGCCTTAATAATTTACTTTTAGACGTCTTGTTCGATGACTCAACAGTATGTTTCAGATGTCCCACATTATGCATTACCTCGTTATGATATTAGTTATTGATATGGAATGTGATTATTTGACTACTATAATATCAATGTGAAATATTAAATGGCATTATTTGATTTATTCATGCCATATTTTGCTGAATTTTATGTTTAAAATGCTTTTGTTTCAATTTTATACATCTCCTTAAATGTTTAAATTTATTTATAATAGCTTCCTCAATACTCTTTATTATTACGGATAATCTGATCTCACTCCTTTCTTATGTTTCATTTTTTCCTATGATGTGAATAAGTATTTTTTGATTGACATACAGTGATAGTCTAAGGGATATAAGAGCTTTCAAAGTGGATAATATGTTGTTTTTCATTTCAATCTATAATGTAAAACTTATGTTTTTATCTAGTTTTTTCAAGAGTACTAAAATGATTGCTCCTTTGGGACATGATTCCTTGTAACCATGATAATGATTTAAAATAATGCGCCATCTATAGGCATCTAGTGTCAGGGTGTTATAATGTTGATCAGGCAACAACCTATAGACATGTCCACATTTTCATGTGATTAACCATTGACATGTCAGAAACATCATGAGACAATATGAGGACAAACCAGGATGATCAGGAGACATCATATAGACATGTCCACTTTTTCAGGTGATTTACCACTATCATGTCATAATTTTCATGCAAAAGACTAATGAAAAGTCAGATTGATCAAGAAATTTCATGTAGACATGTCTGCTTTGAATGTGTAGGGAACCTTGGACATGTTCACTTTAATCATGCGAAGATATCAAGAAAAAGTTTATTAATTATAATAAGCACCTTGAAAATTCAAATTAGAAACCCTTGGATGTGTCTTCCATGTCATATTGATAACCCAAACATGTCGGGTATAAAATCAAGAAATTTTCAGAAGGTAACTAAGACATGTCTGGAAAATTCCCAAAGACATGTCCACACTGTTCGGCAAGCACACATAGACTCATTCCATATGGCCCTTAGCTAAGAACCTTTAGTCGTATTATCCATTTATAATGTATGTTTCCTTAATTGTGTTGAATTAAAAACTCATGTGATCATATTAGTTCCATGTTATTGTAATACCTTTTCATAGCCATCATTTCCCTTTATCTTTCAAATGAATAAAAATGAATATGTAGAAGGGAATTCATCCTCGTGTAATCCGCTAGAATTCATGAAACCTTAGATGGTACCACAATGTTTTTGAGAGTGATCATCCTCTGAAACCCATTAGTGGGCTAGGGGATAGGTGAACTATGAGAACTTTGATTTTGACTATAACCATGATTTATAGGATTCATCTCTAAGGCCCAAACTCCAATGGAAATTCACTTTCGTGTAAGTGCCTCGATCTCCCATAAGTCTACCATCCATCCTTATCTATAAGATGATGAAATGTTGGATCATACATGATAATCATTTTAAGTGTAAGCCCCAAATATCCACTTATATACCTTAAACACACCAGTATGTAATTGAAGAGTCGAACTATGATGAATATGACTCATGTTACAAAATAGTATACATACGATTCCTCCTTAAGGATTGAACTCCATATCATATCCTCTTTGAGATAGTAAATCATACCAATAAAAGGCAAACATTAATGTGTAATCCCTGTATTAATATTCTCTCATGAAATGTGTCTAATCTTCCACAATCTCTGATTTCTCACACTGACCCTAACACATGTGGGATTAGAGGATGTATATTATTTTACAAATAGTATATTGAGAATTACCTTGTATGGTCCCATCATTGAGATGTGAGTATGATTATGACACAACTTTTATCAAAGGTCCATACTCCCAATCAAGCAATCTACAGAAGCCTTACATGCATAAGTCCCACAAAGGCCATTATTTTTGTACCTCTTACATCCCATATGATCATATGGGGAATATGTAGACTCTTATTAATCTCTTAAATGGGATAGATAGGATTCCTCGTCGAGGTTTGGGCACGATATTTATGTCATTACCATATGATGTTAAATTTTTAAGGACCGGTCCAGTCACTCGACCTTACACTATGATAAATTAACAATGCAGGTTTTTAATAATTTTATCATAGGATACATTGGATGCCTCATAGAGGTTCAATACCATCATCAAGACACTAACCACCTCCTTGTATGATAATAAACTCAAGATTACTAGATCATGGTTATAAAATAATGTGTCATAAATTAATAAGAGAGTGATAGAGAACCCATGATATGCACACAGTTGTTCCATTAAATTCACGGTCCTAATAAAGTTATTAACCCACGGGTAACTGGTCCCTTATTTGTGAATGAGAAGTATTTTTCAAACATATCATGAATTTATGAGAGAATTCTAGATTAGGACCCCCTGAACAATGTGATGACCCCAAACTCCCATAATCTCAAACTATGTGAGTTCTTATGTGTCTTTGGGTCTAAAACCCCAAAAAATTGTCTGACTTTGGAAGGAAGACTCATACTCAGTTAGGGATGTGGTAGATTTTGGGTGTTTCTATGTGAGATTAACAAATGGTAAAGTTGATAAGGGTTATTGACCAGGGAATTGAACTTCCCACAATCAAACTGTTTGTCGAAAACCCAACCATGTCTTCATGTTGAAACAATCTATATATTGTACATTGTGGTTATGAAATAGTTGGATAAATATTTTTATCTAAAATGGAAGGTCAATATATGAAATAAAATTTAATAAAACATATAGTAGGATAGATAATCCATGTTTGACTAATGGTACCAATTCATGTAGCAAGTGACCATATCTTGATCTTGATTTTTGGATTTAAATGAAAACAATCTATTTTTATTTATATCAAACATATCATGTTTTTATTTGTATTTAAATTTATGGAGGAATAATAATTAAAAATCCACATGTTTCATGATACCTTGATTAGGTCTCATAAAATTATCATATAGGGAAAAGTGATTAATGTCCAATGGTAGAGGAACCCAACAAGAGGAGGAAATAAACTGATTGGACACTAGTGTTTAAGAACTACCTAATAAGTTGGATAATTTACAAATACCTAGGGAACCAAATCTACTATAACAACCCCAAATGACAATACATATCCCCATTTCTAAAACCTACAACAGTTGTGTTTTTCTTCATGCATAGAAAGAGTGATATACTGGATATGAAGAATATCATATAATAGTTTTAAATTATATGAGTTATAACTGACACCCAACAATTTCAATATACCTATAACAATGGGATTTGAGTTTAATTAAATAAATTTCCTAATATGGGATGAAAATAGTTACAGGGTTACCAAAATTCTAACAAAAATCATGCTATAACAAGATATTCACTCTAACCACAGTCTATGAGACTATTCCATCCATACCCGCACTTGAATATCAAGAAAGTAAACCTCTATAGAAATCCAAATGAAAAACACAATCAAAACCCCTAAAATTTTCTCTATAGATAATTCTCAACATTTATTTTGAATTAATATTAGTGGATGAAAAACATTAAATATAATTTTATTATTTCGAATTTTTCTTCCTACAACATCACACACTATGTGATGAAAACCACACAAACATTATTATATTGAGTACCCGATAATTTTTCAAGTAACATAGATAAAAACAAGTGTGGAGGTGAATGTTGTGACACTTCCCAATGAGTGAGTTCTAGAGGAAAATAATTTTCAAATAAAAATATTATGGAAACAAATAAAAAACAAGAAGAAGGTGATCAAAAACTTGATAAGAAAAAATCTTGGAAAATGGAATTGAAAAATCAGAATAATAATGGATACAATTTTGTAAGAGAAGAATAATATGAGGAGAAGAAATAAAAAATGATGAAAATATATAAATTTCCTATACCATTTTCATATAAGAGGATGCAATGAATATCTAAAATCAAATAAACAGAATTTTTAGATATCTTTAAACAACAACATATTAACATTCTATTCAATGAAGAAAATTCCAAAACATTAAGAGTTTGGAAAATTTATAAAGGATTTTCTCTAAATAAAATTATAGGATATTTGAGTTATATATTTATGAGAAAAATATTTTAATATTATTAAATGAAATATCTGTATAAAATTAACAGGACCATTTTGCTTTTCCATCTGTTTCACTATTAGATATTTCACAATTAGGATGAAAATTTGTGACTTGGGAGCTTGTATTAATATTGTCAGTGAAACTCTATTTTGAAAATTAGTATTAGATAAACATAAGATAACAAATCACTAAAAGTTTTTTAATTTACCAACATGTAATTATTGAATAAATACTTGTAATGGTGTGAAAATCATATTCCCTATTGACTTTTTCTACTTGAGATGGAATTTGAATGGGATGTAAAAAGGGCCCACATGGGCAGTGTTAATTCACTAATATAGAATGGATCAAGGAACCTATTTATTTTTAAGTTTCTCTTTTAGGAAATCATTAACACCAATTAATATACATAAAAAATCACCATATGTGACACCCTGAACCCAGAAGCCTAGAGTCGGTGCATTATTTTAATACATTGGCATGATTATAAGGAATCAAGTCCGTAAGGACTGACAAGTTAATACTCTTGGAAAATAGATTACAAACATTAATGTTACATTAAAATTTCAAAAATAAAACCCAACATAAAAAATTCTTTGATAATGCTATTATTATCCCAGATTAACCCGACATATCAATCATAATAATCTTCTTGGAATCCTGAGAAAATAAAACCTGAGAAAGGGGTGAACTCAGATGATTAGTAAGGATAAATAATATAGCATAAGCTATCATAAATAATCATAAACATTTAAGGCAATGTATAAGACTAAAAAATCCATTTAAACATAATATTAAGAATAATATAGAAAAGATAAATCAAATAATTCCATTTACTTATTTCCATGTATATTCTACTAGTATAATAATCACATGTAATATCAATATCTAATTTCATAACGATGGAATGCATAACGTCATACATCGTAACCACATAGTCAAGGCCTCATACGAAGAATACAAATAATTGTTTTGTCAAGGCCTTATTCCAAGACACGAATTTGACTCATGATACCTACCGATGTAATGAGGAGCTATAGGGGTCTCCACTCATCACATACTAAGTCCAATGCATTCCTCATATGTAAAGGGTGAAACATTGTATAAAAATTTGTATTAAAACTAGAATATGAAATGTTAATAATTTAACCATATACCATGAAGGTTATAAAAAATAAAAAATAAAAAGTCAAACATATCATAAATCATTCAACACAATATAGAAGATTGTATTATAATAAATCAACATCAATAATGAATAATATTATGTAAAAAATGTTGACATAGTTTAAATGATCAGTAAAACTCTTTGATTAAAATATCCTTTTTTTCATAGAATCAATTAAATGTCTCAAAATTTATAGAGGAATTCATTTCAAATGGATTTTTGAATCAATTTGTTCCATTCCACTTTGAAACATTTTAATGTAATTAACATTTTAAAACAATCACATCCATGTAAATAAATCCTTAAAATCATTTTGAAAACATGAACATTAATTACAAATTTTATGAAAAATAAATCATTAAAACATTTAAACTGATGTTATAGTGAAAGAGTCCCTTCCATAAAACCTTAAAATATTCCATTTGAATTTTTTTTATGAAACATGGATACAGAATAATAAATATGTCCTAGTAAATACATACACATAAACAATCTCGGATAATAATGAGTTTGAGGAAATAACCCTTACCTTGTAATTTCATTTAGTCAAGGGTAACATTAACCTCCTATATAATTACCGTATTATATTATTAAATTATAAAAGAACCATATTTATATTTTTGATATCATACTTGATTAATTTATGGCTTTATACGACCCATTTAGTGATAATTTATATGTTAAAATAACATTTTGGGTAATCATCGCTTTCTTTATCGTATGTATTTTAACTTGTTATTATTCATCCTATCATTTATATCCTGATTTAATTTCTTCCTGAATATAAAAAATTATTTATGTATCATATATATTCAGAATATAAATTTGTATAATATTTATATATATGAAATGGAAAACATCGTTTATGGAGACAGTAGGTCGTATGTATGCATAAACGTTGTTTTGGTTTTCATATCGTATTGAACGGAAGTGAATGAAATATATGTAAATACACACACAAAAATATAGATATATATATATATATATATTTCAATTATCATTAGTTTTTATTATATTACATACTTGTTAATAATATATATTTTTATAAAAACTTTTGAATAGTGAATGTGGAAATGAATCTCACCGCGTCGTGAAGACGATTAGCTGTACATACAAATGAGGAATGATATTATTTCCATAATGGTATGAAATTTGATGTTATATTAATTATAAATAAACATTAACATGATATATTTATTATTTAAATCAATTATACTCATTATTATACCCATCCAAATACTGAAGTGTTGAATAACAAACTGGACCATGGTGTAGAGATGGTAAGCCGTACGTAAGCACGTATGGTGACTTTGTCATTCATAGGATGGAGAGAATAATGAATATGTTTGTACCATAATTATAATAACATATAGAAAATGTATATTTTACTGGATTGATTATGTTATTATTGAAACAACAAAGAAAGAAAAAGTATAAGAAGAAAAGAACATTGAAAGAGGTGATGGAATAATTACATCTTCTTCAGGCTCTTCCTTTTTATTTGAACAAATTGGCTCCATATGATGGATTTATGATAAAATTAATGCCAATATGTGTAATTTAAGGTATTTGGGAGGATATTTTATCAGGTTTTGGCCGAGCCAAATGGCTTTGGATGTGTGAATTTGATAGAAGGGGAAGTACCATTTTATAAGAGATGTGAGGGGCACTTTAGGAAGAGCATGAAATATTAATTTATTATACAATAAATTTCGGTTTATATTATCTAAAAACGAAATTTTTTATAGGATAATGTTGGTATGGGTCTAAATACTCTCAAAAAATTGGTTTTAGACAAGTTTAGGTCACCATATTAACCTTATCTTTTAGATTGAACCCTTAGTTTAATATTTTAACTTTTACCATGTCTTCTTGTATTATAATAATACATGGTTAAGAAACATACTATAAAATTACAAGTGAAAATAAAGTGGTTATTTAATTACATATATATCATTATATAAGTCCTTTTACTGATCCTTATATTTCTAGGAATATTAGATCATTTAATAAAATAATATTTGTTTTAAAAACTCATTTATGTCAATCTTGACATTATTTAGTATTTGTTTTTTTGAAAGTCATAAAAATTTGATTACATTGAAAACAATACATAATATCAACCCTAAAAAGTCTTATTCACCTAAAAAATTCATGGATGGAATAAAAAGTCTCAATTTATATTTATTTTTATATTTATTATATCAATTATTTTAATATTTCATTAATATGGTAATTACTATATCATCATTGTCTCATAAATAAATTTAATTATTTAATGTCTTAAAAGTATAAATTAAATACCATGATGTGGTTAATCTTTTTATATTTATAATGAATTTTTATATTTGAATTTATATTATGTGTAACCCTATATTATAAATGGTTTAGTTATTAAACCATGAATATAATATTTGTAACTCTTCTTTAAATAAAATATAATAAATGTCATAATCTAACCCAAATGGATCAAAATGAACTTACTTTTGTCCTAAGATTAAATTTTGTCTAAATAAACTTATCCAACATAATTAGGACATGTGTTCAGGTAATTTTAGTATTATTTGTAAATTTAATTACCTTATTCACTTTTAACAATGGTAAATAAAATTCAAAAGTTATTATTCATCAAAAATTATTTTCATCTTACTGAACCACATTTTACACAATGATGTAAACCATTTCTCTCATATTTTTGTAATTAAATTCATATAAGTGGTAAAATTATGTTTTATGAAAATTTTCAAATGTGCCTAGATGGTGGGTAAATGTGCCTAGAAGGTGGGTAAAAAGATGTTAAAATGGTTCAATAAAATTTTATATATCTAATATTAATATAAAATGACTCCAATGACTCAAATTTAATTAATATATTTATTATGTATCTATTTTAATATAAAATTTTAATTAAAAATAATTATTTAAATTAAAAAGCCGGGGTTTTATGTACTATGCAGTATTTTTCACTATTCATCAAAAATTGAATGTTTTTAGAAAAATACCAAAAATTTACCCTAAGATAATTTTGATATTATAAATTTAAAAATGATGTATATTGCACCAAATTCAAAACATAGATGTTTTATTAATTAATTTAAAATTAATTCCTATTGTCAAAACCAGAAAATGATTTTATAAAAAGTAAAAACTATCAAAATGTCGACATGTGTTTATGTACAATTTAAATGTGAAAATACAAACTATAAGGCCCTGGCCTTAAACCTTACTTAATATTGAATTAAATGAATAATTCACATTGAGTATCTTTTCAGGTTCAGAGTTTTAGAGAATTATGACATAACTATTACATCTCAAAAGATTACAAAGTAGACACTTCTACTAAGTCTCCATAAAATAAAAACTCTTAAAAAGAAACATGTCTAGTTCCATGTTTTAGATAGCCTGAATTTCCCCTGATCCCATCCCTGACCCTAATCCACATTAAATCCTGTGAAAAACATTTCAAAAAAACATGGGGTGAGCAAAAAATGCTCAGTAAGGGATACACAAAGAATGAAAACTGTTAGTTTTTAAAACATCAAGTAAACCATGTATACTTTATCAAAGTAATACCTTCACCTTCCTGAAGTAGTAAAAACTCTTCAATGAATAAAATATAATTACTTAGCCTTTTTTAACCAAAGGATTACCATAAAACCCATATAAAGAACTTATAAAATATAAAGGTAAATTGGGACATAAACATACTTAAGTGGAATAACCATACGGTCGACTTCCACACATATCTCTTAATGGAATATCCATACGACCAACTTCCATACATACTTAACGGAATAACCATACAGCCGACTTCCATACCCAATGCATTGGAGGTTATAACGTAACCACCCGTCCTAGTATTCACGGCACCACCCTTCATATGGTTTATCACATAACCACCCGTCAAATGTCCAAGTACCATTATAAAAATCATAAGACATAAAAAAAATATAATGGAAAGAAAACATTTCCACACTTTTATCACAATATATCACTTAAATATATTGACATAATAAATCCATTATAAAAACAATTTTCAATACCAAAATACATAAAAGAGTATATGGTATTGATTTCATTTTAAAAAAAACATTACGGCTTGTTCAGGAAGCCAAAGACCAAATAATACTCACGACGGTGGAAAAGGTCGTTGTCACCATGTACGTTAAAAGAAACATTCCTTTTTGTCATTTTTTAAAACGCTTCGTAGAAAAAGATTCCTTTTGTATAAATGTAAAATTCAATGGGGTTTATACACCGTATAAAAGAAATTTGTGTATAAAACGAAAAATGCCTCAATGAAAGGTGATTGAGACGAAGTCCCTTACCTCGAGTCCGACTTGACTCGATCATTCTTTAACATCCTGAATAATAAACTTGAGTTAATTTCTATTTGATTAAGAACATTTTTCGAGTTCATTATTCCTTTTATATCACTTATTTCCATGTTATAAACATTATGTAATCATTTATGTTAATAGTGTTTGTTTTGTCGATATTTGGTCCTTAAGTCGAAAGTGGACTTCTTACAATTACATGCTGTTCATGTGGTCAAAGGTTCATTATATCCAGAATGATATTCCTGATTTGGATATCATATATGTCATATATATCTAGCATATACATGTATTTATAATATCACATAATCATTTATAGGTAAGAAATGAAATGCACCGTTCATTGAGACGGTAAGCCGTACGTACGCATGAATGCTACTTTCATTTCTATGTCATATTAATGGAATTAAAACTAAATGAAAGGAATGTATATTTTAATTCCAGAATTATATTAATCATTTAGATGTAACATACATCATATATATCCATTATTAATATGTACTTATAATAGTACATTACATCTGGGGATAAGAAATGAAATGCACCGTTCATGGAGACGGTAAGCCGTACGTACGCATGAACACTACTTTCATTTCTATCTCATACATCAATGGAAAGAAATAATAATGATATAGAGGTATATTTTAATTCCAGTATAACATCAAATATAATAACTTTAAATCCATCCTTTATACATCCCACATATGGCATTAACGAATCAAATCACTTTGAGGGGGCGGTAGTCCGCACTTCCTAAAATGAAATTATCGTGTTTACCCACAATGAAAACCATAAAGGTATACCACAAATGAAAAATAAATAAGCATAAGGGAAACATAAACATAATATATATCATATATAAATAGAGTTACATCTTAATGGCCACCATTAAAGGTGTTTAAAAGAAGATTGAACAATCATCGTTTCATGAGGCAGAAATTCACCAACCACAGAAACAATATGTTCTTTATCCATTAGATGTAGATGTGTGTAAGTGTAGCTCTAATGATTCTTATAAAAACATCCTAGTATACTGAATATACTGTATTTGTTACAAAATAAATGAATAAAAAGAGTTTAGGGGGTTGGATAAGCAAAATAAAACAAAAGAGCACAAGTGAAGACGTTACCTTAAAATTAGGTAACTCCCTTTGGTTTGAACCAAAAGGGTTTCATGAAGAGCATCCTGCATAATTTAAGGCTTCTAGTATGAGGAGAGGGATGTGGAGAGAAAAAATGATCAGATATTGTCTGAAGAAAAGGATTGAGAGGTGTGGGTAAGGTGGTAGAGCTGGGGGCCTTTTATAAGAGGAGAGGAGGGGCACTCTTGGAAATTAAAGAAATGTTCCATTATTTTAAAATGAGTTTCGGATTTAAAAGGTCCCAAATTGATATATTTCTAGGATAAGGTGATAAGGGTTCTAACTATACCCATAAAATAGGTTTTGGACATGTGTAGGTCTTAGAGTTTACATTATCTTTCCATTTTATTTAAATCGTTAAATAATGAGGTAATTGCTACATCATCATGGTGTCATAAATAATTTAATTTATTTAATGTATAAAAATTATAAAAAAATATTATGATATAGGAAATATCTTTATATTTCCAATGAATATTTATAGTCAAAAATCTGACTTGTATTACCCCATGTAAAAATTGGTTTAGTAAAACATTTCATGTTTGTGTCATATTTACTTTAACTTTAAATAAAAGGCATAAATGTCATTATCATACCCAAGTGGCTCCATGGGGTACCAAAAATCTACCCATGGGTTGTATTGGTCGGCCATAACTCATCCAATAGTATTAGGACAAGTTTAAAGATATTTTCATTTTATAATAATATCATTTTTACCTTAAATTACACTAATTACCTTTAATCGCGATTAATAAAACATAAAAGTTACTATTCACCATAAAATTATTTTAATCCCATTGAACCACATTTTACTTAATAATGAAAATCATTTAAATTTTATTTTTGAGATTCAAAACACAGAAGTGGTAAAATCCCATTTAAACAGAAAATCAAATTTTGTAACCACCACTTTGCGGTTTCACAATTCATAAAAATTGAAGTTTTTTAGAAAAAAACCAAAACTTCACCCTAAGATATATTTGATATTCCGAATTCAAAAATGATGTCTATTTTAGAAAATTCAAAACATATAAGTTTCATTAATTAATTTAATAATTAATTCCCGCTGTCAAAACAAATAGCGTGTTTTTATGAAACAATAAGTATCAAAAGATTGAAACCAGTTTAAGTCCAATTTCAAAGTGAAATTAATTCCAACGACCACTATTGGATTAAATGGTAAAAATATATTCTAATTTCACTTAAAAACTAATTCAAAAGATTATCTAATAATCTTAATAAATTAGATTAAAAAGAGGTTTTGAATTAAAATACAACATTTTTCACTATTCATTAAAAAATGAACTTTATCGCAAAAATACCAAAAAATTACACAAAGTAAAATTTGATGTCCCGATTCTAAATAAGATTTTTATTTGGTCCAATAGAATGTATAAGAGTGACCAAAACTATATTTAATGATGGTTCGCCATCAAATGTTGATAAGTGGACCTTTCGTGAAAATTAGAGTATATAAGCCTAAAATTGAATTTTTTTCATATTTCAAGACTTTATCCTTTATTAGATAAATGTAAAAACATTTAACAAACATATATAATCATATTTTAGTTATTTCTATCCATTTCCGCCAGTACAACGGCTACGTGTTAACTAACATTTAAAATAATATTATTTTATTATTAGAGTGCAACGTAAGATTCCCAAGAAACTCGTTGTTGCGTATTGGGTACGCCATCGAGAATAACATCCCCTTTAAAGTAATATTAATATTTTATTCACAAATATGGATAAATATAAAAATGTCATATTCTTTATTTTCTTAGGGTGTTACATCCTTCCCCCCTTTTGGGAATTGCATCCTCGAAATTTTAAAATTGAGCTTGGAAACATCCTTGAAAGTCCCACATCCGAACAAGAGTTGGTAAAAAAATCACATTAAAATAAAGAAAGATAAGTACAGAGGTCACCCGAGTTAACCCATACTAGGATTCCATGTAGGAAAACATGGACATGGAGGAGAAAACATAGGGTCATATTCTGATGGAGAGTGATAGAAAACATGTTTAGGAGAAAGTTAACCACAAGAAAATCACAAACTTGTGATGGGTTAAACGATATTCGATTCCCCAGTAGGAAAAGTTAATAGACAACATTTTTGTTTTAAGTTACTTTTTATTGAGGAATTTATTTTTGAGCTTAACTAAATCATAATGAAACATACTTACTTGTCATGTAGACTTTCAACTTTTACTACATTCCTTAATCAAACTCATATTTTCTCCAAAAGATGAGTATTTAGGAAGACTTGTTCACATTAAGAGTACTATAATCAATTTCTAGAGAATCACCTAATCCACATAAGAGAACTATATACTTCCCATGTATTTAGACTCTAACTAAAACCAAAACCAAAAAGTTTAGTACAAGATCAGATAATACAGAAAAGGATAACCCTTTATAAAAAGAAAATATATTCTTAATCTCCAAAATTTGTCCAACAAAACCCAAAGTTCAACGAGGATCATTCAATAAACAATTTGTCCATAAAATTATTCAAAGTAAACAAAAATAAGATTGAAACCCAAATATTTTAAGGATTTATTCACATAGTCTTCCAAGGTCCAAATTAACTTTTATCTCCAAATAACATCAGTTGCTCTTAAATTCTCATATTGAAAAGTAATTAACCTAATCACATATCCTCCATGATCGGTTAATAATTTCCATAGATAACCCAAAATAAACTTACTCTTGATTCCTAAAATCATCTAACTAAAAAAAATTAGTCAAACTAACCAGGCACTTCACATAGTCTAGTGGTAGGTGATAAATACCAGTCGCACTTTGGTTGTGGGTTCGATTCCCGCAGCTTTGTCCGACGCGATGGGTTGTCACACGGTCTGCGTGTTGTCCTTTTTCCAAAACTATATAATTCTTAAAACATTCCCCAAAACGAGATAAAATATTTAAAAATAATCATAATATATTTGAACCTCAAGTTTATCTCATGCCTTTCATTTTCTATCATAACATATAATAACCCATAATTACCTCAAAAGTAAGGATCATATAAACTTAAATGGTTACCTTTATAATTATTACCTGAACTTCCACATTTATTGGTCATCTCATACATGATGCATTACATAACATACCAAGGTTCAAGTGGTTGATCATGACTCCTTGATAGTTGGTTTAGAATAACCACGAGTTTCCTCATTGAATCCCCCATTTTATCAAGTATCTTAATCAGAGAACCACCACTGTTTCCTTCAAACCTGTTGTCTCTTTGGTGCCTACTAGATCCATCCATTCACTAAAAACAAAAAATGTCACTGTGAGTATATCAACAAAACCATCATGTACTAATGAGGAAGGTAAACACTAAGATATACTTACTCATTCACTTTATCTAAAACTTGGACTCCTTCTGAAATCCTAACCATTATGGTACTGTCACTTATGCTTAGAGAATACCCTAACCTCTAAATTTATCTAAACCGACCTCTGATACCAACTATAAGGCCCCGACCTGAAACCTTACTTAATATTGAATTAAATGAATAATTCACATTGAGGATCTTTTCAGGTTTAGTGTTTTTGAGAATTAGGACATAACTATTACATCTCAAAAGATTACAAAGTAGACACTTCTACTAAGTTTCCATAAAATAAAAACTCTTAAAAAGAAACATGTCTAGTTCCATGTTTTAGATAGCCTGACTTTCCCCAGATCCCATCCTTGACCCTAATCCACATTAAATCCTGTGAAAAACATTTCAAAAAAACTTGGGGTGAGCATAAAAAGCTCAGTAAGTGATACACAAAGAATGAAAACTGTTAGTTTTTCAAACATCAAGTAAACCATGTATACTTTGTCAAAGTAATACCCTCACCTTCCTGAAATAGTAAAAACTCTTCACTGAATAAAATATCATTACTTACCCTTTTGTAACCAAAGGATTACCATAAAACCCATATAAAGAACACATAACATATAAAGGTAACTTGGAACATAAACATACTTAAGTGGAATAACCATATGGTTTACTTCCACACATATCTCTTAATGGAATAGCCATACGACCAACTTCCATACATACTTAATGGAATAGCCATACGGCCGACTTCCATACCCAATGCATTGGAGGTTATAACGTAACCACCCGTCCTAGTATTCACGGCACCACCCGTCATATGGTTTATCACGTAACCACCCTTCAAATGTCTAAGTACCATTATAAAAATAATAAGACATAAAACAAATATAATGGAAAGAAAACATTTCCACACTACTATCACAATATATCACTTAAATATATTGACATAATAAATCCATTATAAAAACCATTTTCAATACCAAAATACATAAAATAGTATATGGTATTTATTTCATTTGAAAAAAAAACATTACGGCTTGTTCAGGAAGCCAAAGACCAATTAATACTCGCGGCGGCGGAAAAGGTCGTTATCACCGCGTACGTTAAAAGAAACATTACTTTTTGTCGTTTTGTAAAACTCTTCATAGAAAAAGATTCCTTTTGTATAAAAGTAAAAGTGAAAGGGGTTTATACACCGTATAAAAGAAATTTGTGTATAAAACGAAAAATGCCTCAATGAAAGGTGATTGAGACGAAGTCCCTTACCTCGGGTCCGACTTGAATCGATCGTTCTTTAACGTACTGAATAATAAACTTGAGTTAATTTCTATTTTCTTAAGAACCTTTTTCGAGTTCATTATTCCTTTTATTTCACTTATTTCTATTTATAAACATTATGTAATCATTTATGTTAATAATGTTTGTTTTGTCGATATTTGTTCCTTAAGTCGAAAGTGGACTTCTTACAATTACATGTTGTTCGTGTGTTCAAAGGTTCATTATATCCAGAATGACATTACTGATTTGGATATCATATATATCATATATATCTAGCATATACATGTATTTATAATATCACATAATCATTTAGAGGTAAGAAATGAAATGCTCCGTTCATGGAGACGGTAAGTCGTACGTACGAATGAACGCTACTTTCATTTCTATGTCATATTAATGGAATTAAAACTAAATGAGAGGTATGTATATTTTAATTCCAGAATTATATTAATCATTTAGATGTAACATACATCATATATATCCATTATATATATGTACTTATAATATTACATTACATTTGGGGATAATAAATGAAATGTATCGTTCATGGAGACGGTAAGCCGTACGTATGCATGAACGCTACTTTCATTTCTATCTCATACATTAATGGAAAGAAATAATAATTATATAGAGGTATATTATAATTCCAGTATAACATCATATATAATAACTTTAAATCCGTCCTTTATACATCCCACATATGGCATTAACGAATCAAATCACTTTGAGGGGGCGGTAGTCCGCACTTCCTAAAATGAAATTATCGTGTTTACCCACAATGGAAACCATAAAGGTATACCACAGATTAAAAATACAGAAGCATAAGTGAAACATAAACATATTATATATCATATATAAATAGAGTTACATATTAATGGCCACCATTAAAGGTTTTTAAAAGAATATTGAACAATCATCGTTTCGTGAGGCAGAAATTCGCCAACCACAGAAACAGTATGTTTTTTATCCATTAGATGTAGATGTGTGTAATTGTAGCTCGAATTATTTTTATAAAAAAATTCTAGTATACTGAAGATACTATAGTTGTTACAAAATAAATGAATAAAAAGAGTTTAGGGGGTTGGAGAAGCAAAATAAAACAAAAGAGCACAAGTGAAGACGTTACCTTAAAATCGGGTAACTCCCTTTTGTTTGAACCAAAAGGGTTTCTTGAAGAGCTTCATGCCTAAGTTAAGGCTTCTAGGATGAGTATAGGGATGTTTAGAGACAAAATTATCAGAGCTTGGCCGAACCAAAGGCTTGAGAGGTGTGGGTAAGGTGGTAGAGGTGGGGGCCTTTTATAAGAGGAGAGGAGGGGCACTCTTGGAAAGTAAAGAAATGTTCCATTATTTTAAAATGAGTTTCGGATTTAAAAGGTCCCAAATTGATATAATTCTAGGATAAGGTGATAAGGGTTCGAAATATACCCATACAATATGTTTTGGACGTGTGTATATCTTAGAGTTTACATTATCTTTCCATTTTATTTAAATCATTAAATAATGAGGTAATCGCTGCATCATCATGGTGTCATACATAATTTAATTTATTTAATGTCTAAAAATTATAAAAAAATACTATGATGTAGTAAATCGTTTTATCTTTCCAATGAATATTTATAGTAAAATATATGACTTGTATAACCCCATATAAAAATTTGTTTAGTAAAACATCTCATGTTTGTGTCATTTTTACTTTAACTTTAAATAAAAGGCATAAATGTCATTATCATACCCAAGTGGCTCCATGGGGTACCAAAAATCGACCCATGGGTTGTCTTGGTCGGACATAACACATCCAATAGGGTTAGAACAAGTTTCAAGATATTTTCATTTTATTATAATATCATTTTTACCTTAAATTACACTAATTACCTTTAATTGCGATTAATAAAACATAAAAGTTACTATTCACCAAAACATTATTTCAATCCCATTGAACCAAATTTTACTTAATAATGAAAATAATTTAAATTGGATTTTTGAGATTCAAAACACAGAAGTGGTAAAGTCCCATTTAAACGAAAAATCAAATTTTGTAACCACCACCTTGCGGTTTCACTATTCATCAAAAATTGAAGTTTTTCCGAAAAAAACAAAAACTTCACCCTAAGCTATATTTGATATTCCGAATTCAAAAATGATGTCTATTTTACAAAATTCAGAACATATAATTTCCATTAATTAATTTAAAAATTAATTCCCACTATCAAAACAAATAGCGTGTTTTTATGAAACAATATGTATCAAAAGATTGACACCAGTTTAAGTCCAATTTCAAAGTGAAATTAATTCCAACGACCACTATTGGATTAAATGGTAAAAATTTATTCTAATTGCACTTAAAAACAAATTCAAAATATCATCTAATCATCTTAATAAATTAGATGAAAAATAGGTTTTGAATTAAAATATAACATTTTTAACAATTCATAAAAAAATGAACTTTATCAGAAAAATACCAAAAAATTACTCAAAGTAAAATTTGATGCCCGATTCTAAAGAAGAGCTTTATTTGGTCTAATAGAATGTATAAGAGTGACCAAAAGTACATTTAATGACGGTACTCCATCAAATGTTGGTAAGTGGACCTTTCGTGAAAATTAGAGTATATAAGCCTAAAATTGAATTCTTTTCTTATTTCAAGCCTTTATCCTTTATTAGATAAATGTAAAAAAATTTAACAAACATATATAATCATATTTTAGTTATTTCTATCCATTCCCACCAGTACAATGGCTACGTGTTAAATAACATTTAAAATAATATTATTTTATTATTAAAGTTCAACGTAAGATTCCCAAGAAACTCGTTGTTGCGTATTGGGTACACCATCGAGCATAACATCCCCTTTAAAGTAAAATTAATATTTTATTCACAAATATGGATAAATATAAAAATGTCATATTCTTTATTTACCTGGGGTGTTACACATACAATAAATTTCTTTAAATTTAATTTGAAAAATATAATCTAATGATACTTTAAAACCACTAAAATTTATAATTTAACATAATAAATTATTTTGATTTAAAAAGTTGTTTTTAATTAATAATTAGTTTTTTCACTATTCATCCAAATATTAAAGTTATCAGAAAAATGCCAAAAATTTATACAAACAAAATATTTATGTATCTATTAACAATTATAGGTTTATTTTGTAATATTTAATATATAAAAGTGTAAAATATTGGATTTTAAAATGGTTTCCTATTAAAAGGCGGTAAAATTGAATTTTTTTGAAAAGAAACTATTTTGTCTGGAAAATTTATTTTGTTCTGATATTATATCTAAAAAACAAAAAATATGGATGTTCATATTATATAGGGTATATAAAATTTAAAATTGTGTTTCTATTATTAATAACCTCTATTTAAATGGCTAGTTTGGTAGGCCGTGGTGGGCTCGAACTCAATGATGCGTGTGACACAAACTATTAAATTAATTTAAAGAGATAACATATTATGAATTCTTGGGGTGTTACACCATATAAAAACCACTCAATCTTCAAGGAACAAACAATTAATACATAATGTAATTTGATAATGTTTATTCCCCAAATGGGGAACTATATCTTTGGCATGATCCGGTAAAATTTTTGATCACACAATTAACTAAAATAACCATGTAGATTATAAATAAAAAAATATTATCCTGTGATTCTTGAAAGAAATTGTTTATATCAACCAGTGTAATGTGATATTAAACAAATGAAGATATCAATTTTATATAATAAATTATTATTAATAAAATACAGACTTCTATAATGTTATTGTTATGTATTCTTTAACATTCTAATCATATTATTTTCCCAATTCTTCATCTTTTTCCTCTATTATACGCTGCACTTATACAGAATAATTTCATATCCTATATATCTATACTCCTAATATAAATTCAAGATACAAATTATAGTGATTAAATTCTAATTCATCTATACCATATTTTTTTCCCCTCACATGTTTCCTCAAACTCTAGGGAACATTGTATTTGATTGATTCTATTAATGGAAATGGTTTAAGATTCTCATGAAGCATTAAGTTGAAACATTAGAAAAATTGAATTGAATATTATTTTCATTATCATTTAATGGAACATCGTATCATAGAATTATCATCATATTCAATTCACAAAACAATGAACATCATGACATGGTAGAAGAATCATTATTTAACCACTAGAAAACCACCGATTTTGTTTTGACCTAGAAATATCCTTTGTGTCATGATCAATTTCACATTTAATTCCATAAGTGAACCTAATTTTCATGTATGGATCTTTATATAATAATTTTATTCTCTATGATGTAACCTATTTCCACAGGACGTAATACCTCTTTCCCAATTATCATTAATTTTGTCATCTAGATTTCTTGTATAGTGAATCTTTATTTCATGGTGAAACACCTTATGCTATTAAAATAATTAGAAAATTAAAAATGTTTTCCTCTGACTTATTTAATGACATTAGGTAATAAATGACACGTTCAAAAACATTTCTAGACTTATACTCCAATTATGGAATAAACCCATTGGTTACTATGTGATTTTCTCTATCTTACCTCACATTATGGTGAGAGAACCATCATTAAAATGGGATCCAATATTTAGTTATAGAACATCACTTGAACTGAATCGTCTCATTTTCAAACTCTATTTTATTCCAAACATAAAAAAATATCTTCATGTCATGTGATTTTAAATAGTTTTCTTGAGTTTGAATTTGACTCATTTATTGATAAATTGTTTCGAAATATTGAAAATAAAATAAAAAACATATCATATCCACTAAACCATTAATTGTCATTCGTAAAAGTCCCATTTTACCAACACTTTGATTATTGGGAATCCATATTCTTAAACCCTGAAAATTATATTCTAGTTCTATATTAATAATAATATCCCCTAATCATGGTCTCTACAGATACACCCCTTTATATTTTTAGTCAACTACATCATATTTAAAATTGAAATAAAAATTATTTTCAACCATGGAAAACATATCACCCATTAATGTCATTAATAAATAATGATTAAATCAATCTAATCCTACACTAGGGATATTAGTGTAGGAAGCAATAACTATAATCCATAACACTAATGTTACCTATTAGGATAACTAATATATATTTCTCAAACAAATCTGTATCCTTCACTTCTCATTCTACCAACTTCGTAAAAACTATGCCTAAATGTTCCTAACAAAATATTTATATACTCAATTTGGTCATATGATAGATATAGAAAGAGATAATAGTGGTTAATTTCTTTTAATAAAAAATAACCGTAATTATAAAAACCATGTTGAATATGGTTGTTTAAAATTTTAAAAAAAATAAAGCATAACTTATTTATGCATCAAGTGTTTAGAGTTTTAAAAAATTAAAATAATTAGAGGGATCACAATTATTTTATAATATTTAGGGTCCAAATTACATTACAACAATTTTTCACACTCTTAATCTAGGAGTATATACATCCATTGTACATACATTTATTTTTAGGGAGATTGATAACACTTACAACCCTACATTCTTCACACACAGGGGAAAAAAGTAAACCTTTCATTTTAAATGAACAAGGAACAACCAAAAACATTCTTTTTGATATGTAGTAATAAAAAACCATTCCTTTTACTATAATAGGTGAAACCTCGGGTCTTATTTTTTATAGATAAGAATAACTAAACACATACTTTTTCATGTAGCTATAACTATTGTGCGAGTTGTCTTACAAACAGATAAGAAATTTACAATGAAAGATGATCCCAATAACATGAAAAGACATAAATAATTAAACTAGAATATATAGGATTGAATTGCTATAGTTTGAAAAATGGTCTCTTATATTTAAAATTGATGTAGACCAACATGACTTCAAGTGATAAAAAATGATATAAAAAATTAAAATGGAAATTGATGAACAATGTAACTTTGAATATTTTCTATACTTTAGTAATCTTTTTGGTTCTATCATAACATCATACAATAGTGGATATGTTTTAAAAATAAGTATTCTCTATCATTTAACTTTCTCAATTTGGAGACTTCATCAATGCATCGATTCTACTCATTTGATGAACAATAATTCATTTTATATTCTACAAAACAAGTCTAAAACATTTAATAATAAATGGAAAATATAAATATGGAAATAATCCATTGATGATAATATGGTGAGAAAATGGATTTATATAATGTAATTAAGATTTATAATTCTAAAAATATATAACTTAATTTAAATTTTCATTTAAATATATATTTATTTAATCATTTTAATTCTATGTAAATATCAATATTAAAATACTCTAAATAACACATTTAATAGTCTATATATGAAACAACCATTCCCATTTTATATAGTCTATCATTTAATGAATAGTGATATATGTTACTTTTTATCATTACAAAAAATTAATTTTGATTCAAACATGAGACTCTACTGATTCATTTGAAATCTAAAACACAAATGATCCATTTTTTATAGGATGAATGGTGCATCATTCAGTTTAACATAACAATATCCATCCTCTGATATTTATTCCTATATGATTGAGATTTCATGCAAATTTATTTTCAGGTGAAACTTTTCATTACCTCCTAAAGCGCATAATGATTTTAACACAGTTTTATATTTTACAAATCTAATTCATATATGGAATCAGGTCATACGGTGGCTATTCTTACACATTCGATCTTAGCCAAAAAAATCATTATATTGTAATATAAGAATATATCTATTATTTTTTATAGATTCATTCATTCACACCTTATTTATACCTTCCTATAATTTTTTCCTTCTATAGCGATAAGAAAACATCAATAAATAGTATACTTCACATTTATAAAATATCGAAATGTATATTATTTCCTTTAATAATGTATTCATTATACAAGGGTTAGTTCCAATTTCTTTGGAATACATATGTGATATATCCTTATAAATAGTATTATGTACATGTTAAATCCATTCAATATAAAATCTATAAACATAGAATTTTTATTCTGAATAATAATAAATAAAAAGATAAAATTAGATTAACAAATAATATAATATTAATATAAATAAATATTTTATATAACAAAACTTTAAATATTTATTATTAATATAATAATAAAATGAATAAAAATATTTATTAAAATGATAATAACTATAGGTAGAAATAATATAAGGGAATATGAAATTATATAAACATAACAAATAAAGTGTTTAATGAAAAGTGACAAAGTTCCACTCATTAGTCTTCCCCTTTTTAAAAATTAAAAATCCCAAATCTCCCCTCTTTCAGTAAATATTAAAATTATGTTACAACATTAATCTGATCATCTAAAATATAGATAAAATTTAAAAATTAAAGGGAATAAAATATGAAAATTACTAACTTTCCCTATAATGAAATAATAAATAAAATTAAATAATTTAAATTATAATTCCTATTTTGTAAGCTAAACCAATATTAAATAAAATTCCTGCCATTAATTATATAAATATAATCTTAATAGATATACTAAACTAAAAAAAACTAAATCCCCCTTATTCCATGATTTATTTCATGAAATGATATAATAGTGTAAATCTATCATGTAAATTCCTCATTTACAAAAAAATATTATAAGGGTCCATGAAATAAGTTAATGAAGTTCAAATAATTAATAAAAGATATATAGATAATTTAAAATACTGAGAAATAGTTAACACGTCCTATTTACAATTGAAAAATAGAGTAAACAATTACATATAAAAACAAAATAGTTAAATAAAAAACAAGTAAAACAAAAAAATATACTATAAAGTGATTTTATATTTGGTTATAAACATAAACATCACCCAGTCACTTATAGTAGTTCACATCTCATTGGATTCAACATGGTACCTTTCAGAACAGTGACTGATGGAACGTTTCAAACAACTGAACATATCAAAGAGGTAACTATAAACACATTATTATACCAAATATACTATCTGAAACATTAATAACAATAAAAACTATAATTTATATGTGATATATATTGAAAATGATTAATGGTAGAATAAAAAAACCTTTTTTATTTCTATCATCTCATTTTTTAAAATTAATAGGGTGTAAATAGTTTAACATTGAAATGATCTTACTAAACATTGTCTTTCTCAAACGATAGTTTTATTATATAATTTTATCCAACTCCCTCTTATAATTTCCAATCTCGTTTAAATAGTTTCTAAACATTCAAAAAATTATCATTTATGGTAGTAGAGGTATTGTATAAACTGTTATTCTCATTCTTCAACTTGAACATATTAACCATCATGACATTGAATTTCCCTATTTCCTATTCATGATTATTGGAAATAAAATATTTAAACTTCTCATTATTCTCCTGTATAAATTTTTTCTATTCTCTAATATTTATAAATATAGATTCAATCTTATATTTCTTCTTTATCGTGTTTTTTTATCCTTAAATAGTTTCATATAAACATCATCAACAATTCCTAAACTATTATGTAATTAATAAATCATATCTTACAAATATTTTATACTATGATTATTAAATCTAAAATCATAGTTAGAATATGAAGATGATGTACATGTGTTCGAAGATTAAGAAGTTAAATTTCTAAATTTATCTTTAAATCACACATTACTGCAGGGGTTTTACACTTCAATGATGACTTAGAAGACTCTAAAAATCAAGTTTATAACTTTTATTATGTCTAATATTCACTTTATTTTTATGAAAATTGTGACTCAAGTGTCGAGGATTTTTTTTATTCAAAGAAAATTGGTTTAGTAAGGTATAATGAATCTGAAGGACCCTGGAACACCCTGAGAGGGGAGGGGTGAATCAGGGTGACACCGTTTTCTTTTAATGTGATGGATCTTGTTCCCATGTTAGTAGGAACTCTTTGAACCTGTATGATGAATATGATCAGAAAGAAAACATTCACATGCACAGAGAAGACACAACACTTTTTACTTGGTTCACCACTAAGGGATACGTCCAAGGAGCATACACCGACAAGTTGTCGGTCATACCAAATTCTACTAATCTTCACTAGTTGTGGATTACAAAGGTTCGGGCATAGTCACTCTATCCCCAGCTCACTGCCTTTACAATGGTTTAGGGATAGCTCACTGCGTCCCTCGGGTCACTCCCGTTGACTCCCCCTGGATCACTGCCATTGGTGAAGTCCCACTCAGTTTATAGACATGAAGGTCTCTTCAATAGATAGACATGAAGTTCTTTGTCTCCTGTTCAGCATGAGAGTTTTCTTGCATCAGAGTCATGAGTTGATGCTCTGTTCAAGACCAAATTTAATCCACTGATGATACCTATTTTTCCCTTGTCCACTGGGCAAATAACCTTTGGAAAGGGCCTTTGCAAAGTACCCTACTTCGCAAGGCTCCCAATTTTGCAAAGCTCAAACAAGCTTTCGCGGAGTCCCTGCCTTTTTGTGAATCTCAACCGCGAAGCACTCTCGCGATGCACAAGCCTAACCAATGCTAGGATGTCGCGGAGCTCCTGCCTCTTTTCAAAGCTCACCGAGCCCATGCGGGGCGCACAACTTTTGTGGATCTAGTATAGCCGCCACGAAGCTCCTCTTTTGCGAAGCACACTGCCTTCACGAGTGATCTTTGCGAACCGAGAGCAAAGGGTTTTCGTTGAGAGATATCTATCTGCTTCTCTCGAGGGGGTCAACCTGTATTTATAGGCGATTCCACCGACCCTCGACCCTTTCGTGCGAAGTCAGCGCCACGTCATTGCCTATCACAAATCTCCGAAGTTTCTGCCGGAATTCTTTCCAAATCGTGAAGCACCACGAAATTTTTTTGATCACTAAGCTTGTCGTAATCGCGGAGCGTTACGTCATTTACTTCGCGCCACCGCCATGAATCTCCCTTGCATTTCCTTTCAACGCTTCAGTTCGTGAAGCTCGTCGTAACCGCGAAGCATCACCGCCTCCATTTTTCTGGTCTTCGTGAAATCCAATCCATGCATCCCATCTTCGCGAAACTCATGCCTTTTCCATATAAAAATATGATCTTCAAGAAAATCATCTTTTTGCGATGCTCACCCAACTCCAAATTTTGGACTCCAAAAATTTGGCAAACATTGGAAACGGCGCCACCTTCAATACTGTTGTCTTCTTGAACTGTATGATCTCTTTGCGGGTACACATTATGAACTTCCACTGTTGATTGAAAAAAAACACAAACCAAACTCCAAATCATGCATAGAAGAACATGGTTCCAACAATCTCCCCCTTTGGGTTTGTTGGAAATCAGAAAATAAATTCAACAGATCTCCATCCATGTGAAAACCAAAAATGCAGGAATCAACTCATCAACACTCTAAGTCTACGTAAGCAATGCTCGGTGTAGAAAAAAAGAGAGGATGCTTGAATCGGGTTCCAATGTTTTCCTTCTCCTTCTTCTCATCACGGAAGCATTACTTCCAATGTTTTCCTTCTCATTCTTCTCATCACAGAAGCATTACTTGCCTGAATTTATTCCTTTCTCCCCATTTACAATAAATCCAAAGACCAGTAATTTTTTCAATTTTCATCTCAAACCATACTCCTCCTGGATAGTATCTCCCCCATAAACCTGCATCATAGCCATAAACAGATAAAAACTATAAGGCCCTAGCCTTAAACCTTACTTAATCTTGAGTTATTACAAGATTACACATTGAGGATCTTTTCAGGTTTAGAGTTTTAGAGAATTAGATCATAAAACTTGCATTACATTCCACATATAAACAAAGTGGTTACATAAAGATAGTATTCTTCATTTCCATCAATGGAAACACATTTAAAATAAAACATGGATTATTTCTTGACACATCCTTGACTCTATCATATTTTCATGTACCTTTCCCTTGACCTGTGAAAAACATTTCAAAAACTTGGGATGAGCATAAAAAACTCAGTATGGGTTATAAAAAAAACATGGAAAGGAAACATGAGTTCATATATACATAAGAATGAAATCATACTTTACCCATAAAACATTGGCACTTCAACATACCTCATAAAATCACGAATAAATCATAGAAATCATAAGACATAAAGGTAACTTGAGGCATTCATAACATTCTTACGTAGGGAGTAACCCTCTTGGTTACGTTTGGAATACCCATCACAGTATATTCCCTAAAATCTCTTTGGAGAAACCTTAACGCTTCACTCCTTCGTGTTACCCAATACATTGGAGAGCTATAACGGGCTCACCCGCCCTTAGTTTATCACGGAACCACCCGTCTTCATATAATGCCCAAGAACCATAACATAATCATATCACATAAAACATGCATAAAGGAAACATAAAATTTCCACATTTCAATCATGAGATATCAATACAACACATTGATATAAAAACATTATGAAAACCATTTTCAATACTAAAATAAAAGAAAAGTAAAACATGGTATTTATTTTTCTTTTAAAAAGAAGGTATGGCTTGTAGAGGAAGCCGAAACTCAAATAACGGTCACGACGGCGGAGAAGTCGTTGTCGCTGCATACGTAACGACAAAAGCATTCCCTTTTGTCGTTTAGTAAACGCTTCGTATAAAAAAGATTCCTTTTGAATAAATGTAAAAGTCAAAGGGGTTTATACACCGTATAAAAGAAAGTTGTGTATAAAATAAAATATGCCTCAACGAAAGGAGATTGAGACGAAGTCCCATACCTCGTATCCGACTTGACTCGACCGTTCTTTAATCTCCTGAATAATAAACTTGAGTTAATATCTACTTGATTATGAATCTTTTTCAAGTTCATTATTCCTTTTATACCATGTTATGAACATCATGTAATCAGTTAAGTTAATAATGTTCATTTTGTCGGTATTTGGTTCTTAAGTCAAAAATAGACTTCTTACACTTACATGTTGTTAATTTGGTCAAAGGTTCATTATATCCAGAATGGTATTCATGATGTAGATATCATATATGTGATATATATTGTCACGAACCAGGCCAGGTCGCCATCTGACCCGGCGCCCGACCCGGTCCGCAGCAAGGCCCGAAGGGCGTTCCCGATCCCCACGGGCTGGCACAAGTGCCCGGGTATCAAGTTTAACAAGTGGGAACGGTTTTTACTCGAAATACAAGACAAAAAGAAAACAACCAACCAGATAAAAAAAACTGAAACTGGAAACAGACTACAAAACACCCCACTAAACTATAAACAGGTTTAGGTATACAATTCAGCTAAAATCCCAAAATGAACAAAAAAAAAAGAGAACTAAGCTCCAAAAACCAACCTGCACACGAAGTCCAGCAGCAGCCAGAGCCACCATCGTTGAACACGATACACAACCTTGAATACACGAGAAACAAGAATCTACATACACCCAAGGGTGTATGTAGGGTGTGAGCTAAAATCCCAGTAGGATGCCACCGAGAAAAAAATTCCATGCCACAACACCAAAAGACAATTTAAAGTGCTTATTCAAAATTATACTTTCAAAATGCTTTTAGAGAAAACATTTACAAACCAAAATGCTAAAGAAAAACACTAATAATAACTCATTTAACAGACATAATTTTAAAGAGGAAGAGAAAAGTTCATTTTGGGAACATACACACACCCAGTCTCACACACACACACACACATACTCACACACACACACACATACACACTCGCGCGCACACACTCACACACACATTAACACCCAAGCGGTCCTCCATATGCCGACGGAAGGCACCACAACATTGATGGTAGAGCACTATGGGAAAATCCCCTAAGTTCAATCTAGCTCGAGTGGGACCCTAGAAACCTCGTGTCTCGGTGAAACGTGGCTTAGAAGGCCACGACCCTCAGAAAACGTGGCTTAGAAGGCCACGACCCTCAGAACACGTGGCTTAGAAGGCCACGACCCTCAGATATCATATGTTTAGTTAGTGTTGCAATCGTCAATCCAGCTAAGTGAAACAGGGACGATACCCATCCGGTTCACTAGCGCACTAGTTCTAGTTCGCCCACCTAGATACCCAGGGTTTTCCCTTGTGCTCAAACAAGTTTCACATTCACATAGTCTATTTCTTTCTCATTTCTCAAACCAAACAAAGTATTGCACACAAAAGTCACCATTTGCATACCAAAGCACTATTTCAAAGACACACGCACACGACACATCCCATTTTATGAAAATACACCACTTTAAGAAAAATGAATGCGTAATCAACTCCTACAAAGCACCGTTTTAGTGTCATATAAATGTACCAATAAAACATTTGAGTCATTATTGAAATCATTTCAAGAAAAGGAAACCAAGAAGACTTTACACTGAAGGCAACTTGATTTTATATAGAGCCGTCACTTTAAAACTTGATTTACGAGGTGACCATGTCAAAACTCGTTTTCCATTATTCAAACAATTTTGCATTTCAACTTCAAAAGTACACAACAAGGAAAACACACCAAAAGTGATTCATATACTTTGAAAATGCCTATTTAAATGCACAAACACCTAAAGTGGCTTGAAAACACCTTTCACACCTGCCAAACAACCTTTAAAAACCTTTCAACCATGTTTCGCACTCAAATGCCACTTAAATAAACAATTCCTCAATTTATAAAACATATCGCATGCAAAAGAAACCATTACAAAATCAATTTCACAAAGCATCCCTTTCAAAACCCCTTTGGCACTTTATAAACAATTATTAAGCACTTTAAAAATTTACCACAACCGGATCGAAAGGAAAAAAACATGACAATTTCTAAAGAGAAGCGCAATTTCATCACGCACGCTTGTTACACCATTTTTTTTTTAAAATGCATTTCGCAAAACCTCTACAACACTACCAAAACATTATAAACATAATTCACATCATACAACTAAACCATAGAACATATTAAGTTAAACTAAACAAGAAAATTAAATTATCTAAATTATGTAAAGACATGGAACCACCTACCTCGAACAAAGGTCACGTCAAGCTTTCTAACTCAAGCAGATACTTGCTCGCATGCATGCACTTCCACATGTATATATATATATATATATATATATCCTTAAACTGATGCACGTGTTCCCCACGCCATGAGGGAACATGCACACAGAAGATATATATATATCTATACATATTCATACCTGGGAAAGTGCGTGCGCACCATTGAATCCAACCGCAACTCCCTACGATAGATCCCCCAAGACTCAGAACACCTCAAATCCCTAAAATAAAATTAATCCAAATAAAGAAAATCAAGATACGATTCAAAAACCAACTCCATAGAAATCACTAAGATCACAAGTCACACTCAAATCACATCTGCACCATTTTTATAAAACAACACTAAGGGGAACGCCCTCAAAATCGCATCAATTTTCATTAACATAAACATATTTAAACAATCACACCAAAGACTAAGTTTACCCAATTACACCAAAGCCAAAACATCACAAAAAAAACAATACAAGGACACCATAAGGACTTGAATTACATTTTAAAAATTAACAAAGAAAGATTTTGCACTTAAATAATCATAACACCGTAGAAGCATGCTGACATAAACTAGGAACCGACTCTAGACCAGATAAAGACCTCAATGGTCCGTGACTCAATTCTAAAAAAAAAACAGAACTCTAAAACAAGATAACTAAGTGCATAAAAAAGCTGCGAAACAAGTTTTAAAACAAAAAGGGAGCATGAAAACATTAGTGGAGTGATCTAGGGGTAAAAAAACCCAAAATCACCTTCCTCGGAGGGGCGCGAAGAGGGTCGTGTCGCGCCGGAACAAAGCGAAGGTGCGGCGCAAGGGTTCGGATTGCGACAGAACAAGACGGAGGCGCTGCGCAAGGTTCGGGTTGTGCCGGAAACGCGCCGGAAAGGATCGGGTTCGTCGGATACGTGCCGAAAAGGGGTCGGATTCACCGGAGGTGCACCGAAAAAGGGGGTCGGGTTCAGCTGGCGGGCGCGGCGACTGGATAGGGGTGCGTGGGGTGTCTCCGACGAGAAGGAGGGGAGACGGCTTCGGCGGACGCGGTGAAAGTCGGAGGAGAGTGGAGGGGGGGCCGGCCGGAGGTGCGGTGCGGTGCCGGCTGGGAGCGGCGAGTGGAGGGGAGGCCGGCGGTGAGTGGCGAGAGGAGGGGAGGCCGGCGGTGAGTGGCGAGAGGAGGGGAGGCGGACGACGAGGGGGTCGGATGGGGGCCGGACGGCGGTGGACGGGAGGCGGCAGGATGTGGGGTCGCGCAGAGGGAGTGGTGGCGCGACGCCGACGGTGGAGGCGGTCGGCGAGGGGGATCGCTGCGCCGAACGGGGGGGGGGGGGGGGAAGAGTTCGGGCTCGCGTGGGAAGAAAGGGGGGTCCGGGTAGCTAGGGTTCTCTTTTTTTTATAATTATAAAAATAATAATAATAATAATAATAATAAACATATACACATAAATAAATATATATAAACACATTTATATACCAACTTATATAAACATAACTAAATCTATACATATATATTTATAAACATATATATAACACATATAATCATATAAACATATATAAAACTATATATAACATATATAAACATATTCACATATATAAACCTATATATAACATATATAAAAATATAAATATATATAAACATATATATAAACATATACACACATAAGCATATAACTTTAAAACATATTTATTGATAAACATGTGTGTGTGTGTATATATACACCTATAAGCATATATACACATACCTTATATATATATATACACACAACGTTAAAACATAAACGTATACAAACACAGATACACATATATATGCACATATATAAACATACAAACATACATATACATAAATATACACACATAAAGTTAAAACCGGATGATCGTGCTGTGTTCGCACATCGTACGGTATCTAATCGGTCTACAAGCGGGCTGCACGTACCCAAGCGGATAGCACATGCCCAAGCGAACTATGCGTCTTAATTGTACGGTGTTCGCGCACCATCCCAAACCATAATCTCATCCCAACATTAAAAATTTAAATTGGGACGCACCTGCACTTACGCAAAAACACCCGACACCAAGTGAAATAAAATAAATAAAATGACAAAAAAAAACGGGTGTGACAATTCTCCCCACCACAAACACTTTCTGCCCCCAGAAAGTCACCATGCCTATAGTTATCTTAACTCGAGTTTGTGCCCAGGAAAAAAAACCAGAAGAAACTGAGAGGCTCGGGGTGACCATTAACAACACAAGTCACACCCGACCAACTCAAGTACAAACATTGTCCGAGATTCTGTGGAGAACACGGGAGGGTTCTCCCCACCACAGAAATCTACTAACATGGAGAACTTGAAACTCGAACACACCACCCCGGAGGGGGGGGGGGCAACACGGGAACTCCCAAACGAACCCAGTTACATTCTCCACACAGACCGAACAACACTTGGAGATTTAAATAGGAATCTTGGTACGAAAAGACCCAACAGCTCTAGGATAAGGAATTAACTCAACCCCTCACACACCGACCAAAGAAAAACCTCACCAAAACCAGAGACTAGTGAATTTCTAGCCCAGACTCACAAAGGACCTAGAAACACCGCACATTAATTTCATGAAACCAAACATCCCCCCCTAATGCACAAAATTGAAACCCAACTCAAAATTAGAACCACCCATTCATTCGCGGGCCAAACACCTTTCAAAGAAAACCGAATGATTTTGAGAACACACTGAGAACAGATAAGACTGCTTAGACTGCGGTAGACCAAGTTCATCGCGAGACCGCAACAAAGGTGATCTTAAAACGATAACAAGAATAGAACAAGGAATATTTGGATATTTTTCTTCAGAAAGCTGAAAACAGAATCTGAAGCGAGGTTCTCCACACCCTCGGAAACTCCTGACTGTGCGCGAACTTCACCCCGAGACCTGTGGCTGGGGCCCAGATGGCTGAAGCATCTCCTGCCTCACAGTCAGGCATTTTCATCCCCTGGTCTCTAACTCCTTCACGAGTGACGCTTCTTCCATAACTCTCCCTGGTGGCTTGAACAACCGCACGGTAGCAATACTTTGAAGGGATGCGGCAAGGCGACTTAGAATGTCTGGACATGCCATACTGGTGGCACACAAGAGAGTGGTCCGATGAACTATGAGCCGGTACCAACGAGGATGGTTTCTTGGAGACAGGTTCAACTGGCCTGCACTCCTTGCCATGTGGGGAACTTTTGCGGAAGTCGACCACTGTTGATCACACCCAAAACTCCAACGACGATGAGACATATCATCTTTACTAGTCTAAACTGAATCCCAAAATAAACCTGAGACGGTGTTCACCCTAACAACCCTGGGAGTTCCCAACAACCTGAAGACCCACTCCAATTGAACAACCAAACAACTACCCCTCACGGACTTTGATTTCTTTGATCGATAGGCAATATGCAAAAGAACTGAAACTGGGCATGACTCATTAGCAACCATAGCGACCTTTCTGGGCGGCATACTCATGACAACATGGGAAACATCATCGAAACCGGCCTCAAACAAAACTCAATCAAGGAAACAACACAAGCCAAGGTCAAAAGGCCCATAAGCCATACATATATGAACATAGGCATAAATCACTTTCCAAAACCATCATTTCTTTAAAATTTTAAAACCCTCCTATGGCACCTTGTGAACCGTCACATGTGCATTTATTCAATCTCACTCACATCATCTACCAACAAGTTCCCCCTATGCACTATCCATACATACCCACGCACATGTGACCCTCCATAAAGAGTGCCCAGGTTCAAACACTTCATTCCTTACCAAATCCAAACACATATCATATTGTTCAAAACCGAATCACTTTTCCTTTAAAAACCCACTTTACTAATTTCAAAAACAATTTGGAAGAAACCCCTTTTTTTTGTTTCGAAAGAACCTTCATTTTCAACACACATAAACACATAAACCGGGTTTAAAATGAAACACAACCAAATATAAACCATCGGAATGAGGGACTAGTGTTTGTGCTTAACTCGGCGACATGGTGGTGAGCCATGTTCCAAGTAAGACATAACACTAAGGGGACCTTAAACCGGGCACTTGGACTCCACATTGGTCACCACCCCACGTGAGGCCGCAATGTGAACCGATTCGCTCTCATCTTCATCCCTCAATCCAAAATAACCAAAGACAAAAGACTCAAATCCCGGACTAATCCTGGTAACTCAGGTCTCGTCATGATTGGTGGTGATCAGGCACCGACCCGTAACCTACCTCTTGAGCCCCGACAGTCCTAATCTCCTTCTACCTGACATCCCAAATATCAAGAACCACCTTTGATACCATTTTGTCACGAACCAGACCAGGTTGCCATCTGACCCGGCGCCCGACCCGGTCCGCAGCAAGGCCCGAAGGGCGTTCCCGATCCCCACGGGCTGGCACAAGTGCCCGGGTATCAAGTTTAACAAGTGGGAATGGTTTTTACCCGAAATACAAGACAAAAAGAAAACAACCAACCAGATAAAAAAAACTGAAACTGGAAACAGACTACAAAACACCCCACTAAACTATAAACAGGTTTAGGTATACAATTCAGCTAAATTCCCAAAATGAACAATAAAAAAGAGAACTAAGCTCCAAAAACCAACCTGCACACGAAGTCCAGCAGCAGCCAGAGCCACCATCGTTGAACACGATACACAACCTAGAATACACGAGAAACAAGAATCTACATACACCCAAGGGTGTATGTAGGGTGTGAGCTAAAAGCCCAGTAGGATGCCACCGAGAAAAAAATTCCATGCCACAACACCAAAAGACAATTTAAAGTGCTTATTCAAAATTATACTTTCAAAATGCTCTTAGAGAAAATATTTACAAACCAAAATGCTAAAGAAAAACACTAATAAGAACTCATTTAACAGACATAATTTTAAAGAGGAAGAGAAAAGTTCATTTTGGGCACATACACACACCCAGTCTCACACACACACACACATACTCACACACACACACACATACACACGCGCGCGCACACACTCACACACACATTAACACCCAAGCGGTCCTCCATATGCCGACGGAAGGCACCACAACATTGATGGTAGAGCACTATGGGAAAATCCCCTAAGTTCAATCTAGCTCGAGTGGGACCCTAGAAACCTCGTGTCTCGGTGAAACGTGGCTTAGAAGTCCATGACCCTCAGAAAACGTGGCTTAGAAGGCCACGACCCTCAGAACACGTGGCTTAGAAGGCCACGACCCTCAGATATCATATGTTTAGTTAGTGTTTCAATCGTCAATCCAGCTAAGTGAAACAGGGACGATACCCATCCGGTTCACTAGCGCACTAGTTCTAGTTCGCCCACCTAGATACCCAGGGTTTTCCCTTGTGCTCAAACAAGTTTCACATTCACATAGTCTATTTCTTTCTCATTTCGCAAACCAAACAAAGTATTGCACACAAAAGTCACCATTTGCATACCAAAGCACTATTTCAAAGACACACGCACACGACACATCCCATTTTATGAAAATACACCACTTTAAGAAAAATGAATGTGTAATCAACTCCTACAAAGCACCGTTTTAGTGTCATATAAAAGTACCAATAAAACATTTGAGTCATTATTGAAATGATTTCAAGAAAAGGAAACCAAGAAGACTTTACACTGAAGGCAATTTGATTTTATATAGAGCCGTCACTTTAAAACTTGATACACGAGGTGACCATGTCAAAACTCGTTTTCCATTATTCAAAAAATTTTGCATTTCAACTTCAAAAGTACACAACAAGGAAAACACACCAAAAGTGATTCATATACTTTGAAAATGTCTATTTAAATACACAAACACCTAAAGTGGCTTGAAAACACCTTTCACACCTTCCAAACAACCTTTAAAAACCTTTCAACCATGTTTCGCACTCAAACGCCACTTAAATAAACAATTCCTCAATTTATAAAACATATCGCATGCAAAAGAAACCATTACAAAATCAATTTCACAAAGCAACCCTTTCAAAACCCCTTTGGCACTCTATAAACAATTATTAAGCACTTCAAAAATTTACCACAACCGGATCGAAAGGAAAAAAACATGACAATTTCTAAAGAGAAGCGCAATTTCATCACGCACGCTTGTTACACCATTTTTTTTAAAATGCATTTCGCAAAACCTCTACAACACTACCAAAACATTATAAACATAATTCACATCATACAACTAAACCATAGAACATATTAAGTTAAACTAAACAAGAAAATTAAATTATCTAAATGATGTAAAGACATGGAACCACCTACCTCGAACAAAGGTCACGTCAAGCTTTCTAACTCAAGCAGATACTCGCTCGCATGCATGCACTTCCACATGTATATATATATATATATATATATCCTTAAACTGATGCACGTGTTCCCCACGCCATGAGGGAACACGCACACAGAAGATATATATATATCTATACATATTCATACCTGGGAAAGTGCGTGCGCACCATTGAATCCAACCGCAACTCCCTACGATAGATCCCCCAAGACTCAGAACACCTCAAATCCCTAAAATAAAATTAATCCAAATAAAGAAAATCAAGATACGATTCAAAAACCAACTCCATAGAAATCACTAAGATCAAAAGTCACACTCAAATCACATCTGCACCATTTTTATAAAACAACACTAAGGGGAACGCCCTCAAAATCGCATCAATTTTCATTAACATAAACATATTTAAACAATCACACCAAAGACTAAGTTTACCCAATTACACCAAAGCCAAAACATCACAAAAAAAACAATACAAGGACACCATAAGGACTTGAATTACATTTTAAAAATTAACAAAGAAAGATTTTTCACTTAAATAATCATAACACCGTAGAAGCATGCTGACATAAACTAGGAACCGACTCTGGACCAGATAAAGACCTCAATGGTCCGTGACTCAATTCTAAAAAAAACAGAACTCTAAAACAAGATAACTAAGTGCATAACAAAGCTGCGAAACAAGTTTTAAAACAAAAAGGGAGCGTGAAAACATTAGTGGAGGGATCTAGGGGTAAAAAAACGCAAAATCACCTTCCTCGGAGGGGCACGAAGAGGGTCGTGTCGCGCCGGAACAAAGCGAAGGTGCTGCGCAAGGGTTCGGATTGCGACAGAACAAGACGGAGGCGCTGCGCAAGGTTCGGGTTGTGCCGGAAACACGCCGGAAAGGATCGGGTTCGTCGGATACGTGCCGAAAAGGGGTCGGATTCGCCGGAGGTGCACCAAAAAAGGGGGTCGGGTTCGGCTGGTGGGCGCGGCGACCAGATAGGGGTGTGTGGGGTGTCTCCGACGAGAAAGAGGGGAGACGGCTTCGGCGGACGCGGTGAAAGTCGGAGAAGAGTGGAGGGGGGACCGGCCGTAGGTGCGGTGCGGTTCCGGCTGGGAGCGGCGAGCGGAGGGGAGGCCGGCGGTGAGTGGCGAGAGGAGGGGAGGCCGGCGGTGAGTGGCGAGAGGAGGGGAGGCGGACGGCGAGGGGGTCAGATGGGGGCCGGACGGCGGTGGGCGGGAGGTGGCAGGATGTGGGGTCGCGCGGAGGGAGGGTTGGCGCGACGCCGGCGGTGGAGGCGGTCGGCGAGGGGGATCGCTGCGCCGAACGGGGGGGGGGGGGGAAGAGGTCGGGCTCGCGTGGGAAGAAAGGGGGGGCCGGGTAGCTAGGGTTCTCTTTTTTTTATAATTATAAAAATAATAATAATAATAATAATAATAATAATAATAATAATAAACATATACACATAAATAAATATATATAAACACATTTATATACCAACTTATATAAACATAACTACATCTATACATATATATTTATAAACATATATATAACACATATAATCATATAAACATATATAAAACTATATATAACATATATAAACATATTCACATATATAAACCTATATATAACATATATAAACATATAAATATATATAAACATATATATAAACATATACACACATAAGCATATAACTTTAAAACATATTTATTGATAAACATGTGTGTGTGTGTATATATACACCTATAACCATATATACACATACCTTATATATATATATACACACAACGTTAAAACATAAACGTATACAAACACAGATACACATATATATGCACATATATAAACATACAAACATACATATATATATATATACACACATAAAGTTAAAACCGGATGATCGTGCGGTGTTCGCACATCGTACGGTATCCAAGAGGTCTGCAAGCGGGCTGCACGTACCCAAGCGGATAGCACATGCCCAAGCGAACTATGCGTCTTAATTGTACGGTGTTCGCGCACCATCCCGAACCATAATCTCATCCCAACATTAAAAATTTAAATTGGGACGCACCTGCACTTACGCAAAAACACCCGACACCAAGTGAAATAAAATAATTAAAATGACAAAAAAAAAACGGGTGTGACATATATCCAGTACATACATGCATTTATAATATTACATAATTTAGAGGTATGAAATGAAATGCACCGTTCATGGAGACGGTAAGCCGTACGTACGCATGAACGCTACTTCCATTTCTATTTCATATTTTCTGGAATGGAATCATAATGATATAAGAGTATATTATAATTCCAGTATAATAACATATATAATATCATTAACTTTATCCTTTACACATCCCACATATGGTATTAATGAATCAAATCACTTTTAGGGGGCGGTAGTCCGCACTTCCTAAAATGAAGATATCGTGTTTACCCATAATGGAAACCATAAAGGTATGCCCAAAATGAAAAAAACAGAAGCTTAAGGAAAACATAAACATATTATATATCATATATATAAATAGTGACATCATAATTTCCACCTTTGAAGGTGTTAAATGAGTGTTGAACAATCATCGTTTCGGGAGGCAGAATTTTGCCATCCACGGAAACCGTATGTTCTTTAACCATTTGATGTAGTTGTGTGAGAGTGTAGCTCAAATAAATCATATAACAACATCCTAGTATATTGAAGATACTGGTTCTGTTACAAAAGAAGTAAATAAAAAGAGTTTAGGGGGTTGGAGAAGCAAAATAAAACAAATGAACATGAGAGAATGAATTACCTTTAAAAGTGTAACTCCTTTTGAGTTGAGCCTAAAGGCTTCCTTTGAAAGGATTATGCCCAAAGGTAATCCTCTAGGATGAGGAGAGGGATGTGGAGAGAGAAAATGGGCAGGGTTTGGCCGAGCCAAAGGCTTGAGAAGTGTGTGAAATGAGGTAGAGGTGGGGGCCTTTTATAAGAGGAGAGGAGGGGCACTTTTGGAAAGTAAAGAAATATTACTTTATTTGAAAATGTGTTTCGGTTTCAAAAGGTCCCAAATTGATATAATTCGTGGATAAGGTGATAAGGGTTCAAAATCCACTCATCCAATTGGTTTTGGCCATGTGTAGTTCATATATTTTACATTATCTTTCCATTTTATTTAAATCGTCAAATAATGATGTCATCGCTGCATCATTATTATGTCATAAATAATTAAATTTATTTAATGTCTAAAAAATTATAAAAAAAATACTATGATATAGGAAATCTTTTTAGCTTTCCAATTACTATTTATAATCAAAATTTGGACTTGTATAACCCCACTTAAAAATTGTTTTCGTAAAACATATTATGTTTGTGTCATTTTCACTTTAACATTAAATAAAAAGTAATTTATGTCATTTCCAAACAAAAGTGGATCCATGGGGTCCCCAAGTTGACCCATGGCATGTCATGGTCGGCCATGACACTACCAATGAGGTTGGGACATGTGTCTAGGTCATTTCATATTATTAAAGCCTTATTTAGACCTTAAACTACCCTAATTACCACTAATCGCGATTAAGAACTTAATAAGTTACTATTCACCAAAAAATTATTTTAATCTCATTGAACAACATTTTACTTATTAATGACAACCATTTATGTCGGATTTTTAAAATTCAATACACATTAGTGGTAAACTTTCATTTAACTGAAAAATCAGTTTGCTTGATTACCACTTAGTGGTTTCACTATTCATCAAAAATTGAAGTTTTTCAGAAAATTACCAAAAATTCACCCTAATCTATATTTGATATTACGAATTCAAAAATGAAGTCCATTTTACAAAATTCAAATCATATAAGTCACATTAATTAATTCAATAAATAATTCCCGCTGCCAGAGCAAATAGCGTGTTTTTACAAAACAATAAGTATCAAAAGATTGACACCAGTTTAAGTCTAATTTCAAAGTGAAATTGATTCCAATGACCACCATTGGATAAAATGGTAAAAATATATTCTAATTTCACTTCAAAAGAAATATAAAACATAATCTAATCATATAAATAAATTATATTAAAAAGCAGTTTTGATGTAAAATGCAGTATTTTTCACTATTCATAAAAAAATGAATATTGTCAGAAAAATACCAAAAATTCACACAAGGTAAATTTTGATATCCCAATAATAAATTATAGGTTTATTTTGACAAACATAGTTTATAAAATTGTCAAAATATAGATTCAAAAATGGGTTTCCATCAAAAGGCAGTAAAATAATCTTTTAAGAATAGTAGTTTATTTTTTGCATAAGATTGTATTTATTTTCATTTTAAGCCTATAAAACACTATCTTAATCATTAATAGACATGGATAAAAATATCTATTATTCATTACTTACTTGGGATGTTACATCCTTCCCCCCTTTAGAAAATTGCCTCCCCGTAATTTATTTACTTATCAAATAAATGAGGGTACTTATCCCTCATTGCATTTTCGGATTCCCATGTTGCCTCTTCAATCATGTGGTTTTTCCACAAAACCTTTACCTGGTGAATCACCTTATTCCGTAACACTTGCTCCCTGTGGTCAAGAATCTGGACCGGTTGTTCCTCATAAGATAGGTTCTCTTCCAGCTGAACTACCTCTGGACTCAAAACATGAGATGGATCTGGCATATACTTTCTCAACATCGAAACGTGAAAAAAATTGTGTACTTGAGATAAACTCGGAGGTAAAGCCACTCGGTATGCAACTGATCCAACTCTCTCCAGAATTTCGTATGGTCCAATGAACCTTGGACTCAACTTTCCTTTCTTACCAAATCTCATCACACTTTTCCAAGGAGAAACCTTGAGAAAAACATGATCACCTACCTCGAAATATAGATCCTTCCTCCGGTTATCCGCATAACTCTTCTGCCTGCTCTGAGCTGTTCTCATGTGTTTCTGAATCAGCTAAACTTTTTCTGCCATCTCTTCTACCAATTCTGGTCCCATCAACTTCCTTTCACCCACTTCATCCCAGAAAGATGTAGTTCGACACCGCTTCCCATATAATGCCTGAAATGGTGCCATCTGTATACTGGAATGAAAACTGTTATTATATGAAAACTCAACCAAAGAAAGATGTTGGTCCCAACTTCCCTGATAATCCATAGAACAAGCTCGTAGCATATCCTCCAATGTCTGAATTGTTCGTTCTGACTACCCATCTGATTGAGGATGAAAAGCTGTATTAAAATTTAATTCAGTACCCAACGACTTCTAAAGGCCTTTCCAAAAGTTAGAAGTAAACCTGGGATCACGATCTGATACAATGGAGAGAGGAACTCCATGTAACCGGACTATCTCTTTAAGATACAAACGGGAAAGTTGATCAAGAGAGAAAGTATCTCGTATAGCAAGGAAATGAGCAGATTTGGTCAAGCGATCAACAATAACCCAGATTGAATTATTACCTCGAGATGTCTTCGGTAATCCAACAACAAAGTCCATGGATATATTCTCCCATTTCCACTCTGGCACTGGTAAAGGCTGAAGCATCCCTTTCGGTAACTGCCGCTCTGCTTTAACCTGTTGACATGTCAAACACTTCACAGTAAAATCAGCAATGTCTCTTTTCATTCCATCCCACCAGTAATACTCCCGCAGATCACTATACATCTTAGTACTGTCTGGATGAACTGAAAACGGAAAACTATGAGCCTCACATAATAACTCATTCTTCAACTGTGAATCACAAGGCACCACAACCTCTTCACAAACCTCAAAATACAAACACAAACTTATCCAAGAACTCATGGAAAATTTTATTCATAAGTTCCATGAATACAGCAGGTGCATTGGTTAACCCAAAAGGAATAACTACAAATTCATAATGGCCATATCTTGTACGGAACACAGTCTTCAGAACATCTTCTTCTTTTACTTTCAACTAATGGTACCCCGACTTCAAGTCAATCTTCAAAAAATACTGAGCTCCCTGGAGCTGATACCACTTCATTCGATGGCCCAACATCTGCTGAAGTTGTTGCAAATGATTTTACCACCCCTTTCTGCTTGTATTCTAACTGCTTCCCATCACTCAAGCTCCTTGTCGGACACTCGTCTGCATAATGACCCATTTCATTACACTTAAAACATCTTACCGTTGGCTTTTCATTTCCTTCTTGATCATCTTCCATACAGTTACGAGCAATATGACCAGACTTACCACACCGAAAGCACTTACTAGACTTTGATAAACATTCTCCAGGATTCATTTTACCACACTTCTCACAGGATGGATATTTGGTTTTCTTACCTCCTTTCTTCTTTGATGAATTCTTCCCCTTTTCCTGCCAACTAGACCTCTTATTCCGTTGTTTGTCATAGAACACCTGATCATCGACAAACTCCATTTCCACCTTCTCAGCACATCGAACAAGTTTTTCATAACTTTTAAACTCACGAGAAGCTAAAGCCCTTCGATACATTGGCTTTAACCCTGAGTAAAAACAGTTTATTTTACTATCAAGATCTCGTATGAAGTTTGGAGCATACCTTGCCAATCGAGTGAACTTTTCTTCATAAGCAGCCACTGAATCATCCTCCTGCCTCAATTCTAGGAACTGTTTTTCCATCCTAAGACGAACCACCTTAGGAAAATATTTTTCAAGAAACATACCTTTGAATTCGTCCCAGTGAAGATCCTCAATCTCATCACTATCCCTTATATTTTTCACCATCGACCACCACTGATCAACTTCACCTTCAAAACGGTAAATAGCAAGACTAACCTTTTGATGTTCTGAACACCCCATGACATCAAAAATCTTCTCCAGTGCTTTAATCCACCCTTCAGCTTGCACAGGGTCAGATGATCCTCTGAATGATGGGGGATGTTGCCTCATGAAATGTTCCACCACTAACATGTTCCTCGGCGGTTGATCTGGCTGATCTCGTGCATGGATACCACCACCATTTATAGCCTGAGTCAACTATGCCATCACTGCAACAAACAGTTCAGTTCCGATTCCGACCATCTCAGGTTGCTGATTTGGAAGGTTATCTTTCTCCTGATGTCGTCCCAACATAGCTTCTTTGTTTCCTCTGCGAAAAACCATTCTGAACACAGAAATATCTTAGGCGAAGCAACATGGTAATCCGTAAATGCTATATCATTTGAAAAAAATATTTTTTGGATAATCATTTATTATAATTCTAACTCCTAAAGTTATCTAAACCGACCTTTGATACCAACTATAAGGCCCCAGCCTTAAACCTTACTTAATCTTGAGTTATTACAAGATTACACATTGAGGATCTTTTCGGGTTTAGAGTTTTAGAGAATTAGATCATAAAACTTGCATTACATTCCACATATAAACAAAGTGGTTACATAAAGATAGTATTCTTCATTTCCATCAATGGAAACACATTTAAAATAAAACATGGATTATTTCTTGACACATCCTTGACTCTATCATCTTATCATATACCTTTCCCTTGACCTGTGAAAAACATTTCAAAAACTTGGGATGAGCATAAAAACTCAGTATGGGTTATAAAAAAACATGGAAAGGAAAAATGAGTTCATATATACATAAGAATGAAATCATACTTTACCCATAAAACATTGGAACTTCAACATACCTCATAAAATCAAGAATAAATCATAGAAATCATAAGACATAAAGGTAACTTGAGGCATTCATAACATTCTTACGTAGGGAGTAACCCTCTTGGTTACGTTTGGAATACCCATCACAGTATATTCCCTAAAATATCTTCGGAGAAACCTTAACGTTTCACTCCTTCGCGTTACCCAATGCATTGGAGAGCTATAACGGGATCACCCACCCTTAGTTTTTCACGGAACCACCCGTCTTCATAATAATGCCCAAGAACCATAACATAATCATATCACATAAAACATGCATAAAGGAAACATAAAATTTCCACATTTCATCATGAGATATCAATACAACACATTGATATAAAAACATTATGAAAACCATTTTCAATACTAAAATAAAAGAAAAGTAAAACATGGTATTTATTTTTCTTTTAAAAATAAGGTATGGCTTGTAGAGGAAGCCGAAACTCAAATAACGGTCACGACGGCGGAGAAGTCGTTGTCGCCGCATACGTACGAAAAAAACATTCCCTTTTGTCATTTAGTAAATGCTTCGTATAAAAAAGATTCCTTTTGAATAAACGTAAAAGTCAAAGGGGTTTATACACCGTATAAAAGAAAGTTGTGTATAAAATAAAATATGCCTCAATGAAAGGAGATTGAGACGAAGTCCCATACCTCGTATCCGACTTGACTCGACCGTTCTTTAATCTCCTGAATAATAAACTTGAGTTAATCTCTACTTGATTATGAATCTTTTTCAAGTTCATTATTCCTTTTATACCATGTTATGAACATCATGTAATCAGTTAAGTTAATAATGTTCATTTTGTCGGTATTTGGTTCTTAAGTCAAAAATAGACTTCTTACACTTACATGTTGTTAATTTGGTCAAAGGTTCATTATATCCAGAATGGTATTCATGATTTAGATATCATATATGTCATATATATCCAGTACATACATGCATTTATAATATTACATAATTTAGAGGTATGAAATGAAATGCACCGTTCATGGAGACGGTAAGCCGTACGTACGCATGAACGCTACTTCCATTTCTATTTCATATTTTCTGGAATGGAATCATAATTATATAAGAGTATATTATAATTCCAGTATAATAACATATATAATATCATTAACTTTATCCTTTACACATCCCACATATGGTATTAACGAATCAAATCACTTTTAGGGGGCGGTAGTCCGCACTTCCTAAAATGAAGATATCGTGTTTACCCATAATGGAAACCATAAAGGTATGCCCAAAATGAAAAAAACAGAAGCTTAAGGAAAACATAAACATATTATATATCATATATAAAAATAGTGACATCATAATGGCCACCTTTGAAGGTGTTAAATGAGTGTTGAACAATCATCGTTTCGGGAGGCAGAATTTCGCCATCCACGGAAACCGTATGTTCTTTAACCATTTGATGTAGTTGTGTGAGAGTGTAGCTCAAATAAATCATATAACAACATCCTAGTATATTGCAGATACTGGTGTTGTTACAAAATAAGTAAATAAAAAGAGTTTAGGGGTTGGAGAAGCAAAATAAAACAAATGAACATGAGAGAATGAATTACCTTTAAAAGTGTAACTCCTTTTGAGTTGAGCTTAAGGCTTCCTTTGAAAGGATTATGCCCAAAGGTAATCCTCTAGGATTAGGAGAGGGATGTGGAGAGAGCAAATGGGCAGGGTTTGGCCGATCCAAAGGCTTGAGAAGTGTGTGAAATGAGGTAGAGGTGGGGGCCTTTTATAAGAGGAGAGGAGGGGCACTTTTGGAAAGTAAAGAAATATTACTTTATTTGAAAATGTGTTTCGGTTTCAAAAGGTCCCACATTGATATAATTCGTGGATAAGGTGATAAGGGTTCAAAATACACTCATCCAATTGGTTTTGGCCATGTGTAGTTCATATATTTTACATTATCATTCCATTTTATTTAAATCATCAAATAATGATGTCATCGCTGCATCATTATTATGTCATAAATAATTAAATTTATTTAATGTCTAAAAAATTATAAAAAAATACTATGATATAGGAAATCGTTTTAGCTTTCCAATGACTATTTATAATCAAAATTTGGACTTGTATAACCCCACTTAAAAATTGTTTTCGTAAACCATATTATGTTTGTGTCATTTTCACTTTAACATTAAATAAAAAGTAATTTATGTCATTTCCCAACAAAAGTGGATCCATGGGGTCCCCAAGTTGACCCATGGAATTTCATGGTCGGCCAGGACACAATCAATGAGGTTGGGACATGTGTCTAGGTCATTTCATATTATTAAAGCCTTATTTAGACCTTAAACTACCCTAATTACCACTAATCGCGATTAAGAACTTAATAAGTTACTATTCACCAAAAAATTATTTTAATCTCATTGAACCACATTTTACTTATTAATGACAACCATGTATGTCGGATTTTCAAAATTCAATACACATTAGTGGTAAACTTTCATTTAACTGAAAAATCAGTTTGCTTGATTACCACTTAGTGGTTTCACTATTCATCAAAAATTGAAGTTTTTCAGAAAATTACCAAACATTCACCCTAAGCTATATTTGATATTCCGAATTCAAAAATGAAGTCCATTTTACAAAATTCAAATCATATAAGTCACATTAATGAATTCAATAATTAATTCCCGCTGCCAGAGCAAATAGCGTGTTTTTACAAAACAATAAGTATCAAAAGATTGACACCAGTTTAAGTCTAATTTCAAAGTGAAATTGATTCCAATGACCACCATTGGATAAAATGGTAAAAATATATTCTAATTTCACTTCAAAATAAATTCAAAACATAATATAATCATATAAATAAATTAGATTAAAAAGCAGTTTTGATGTAAAATGCAGTATTTTTCACTATTCATAAAAAAATGAATATTGTCAGAAAAATACCAAAAATTCACACAAGGTAAATTTTGATGTCCCAATCATAAAGGATAGGTTTATTTTGACAAACATAGTTTATAAAATTGTCAAAATATAGATTCAAAAATGGTTTGCCATCAAAAGGCAGTAAAACAATCTTTTAAGAATATTAGTTTATTCCATGCATAAGATTGTATTTATTTTCATTTTAAGCCTCTAAAACACTATCTTAATCATTAATAGACATGGATAAAAATATCTATTATTCATTACTTACTTGGGATGTTACAAAAAAAGTTATCACAAAATTAGGAGAGGGGTAATGCGTAACCTCTTTATGCACTGGGAGGTGTCTGAACACCGAGGTTCAAATGATGCTTCTCAAACACAGCCGCAGATAGTGGTTTGGTCAGGATATTAGCCACTTGCTCATCTGTTCCCACATGATCCATTCTAATCACCCCTTGTTCAACTCTTTCTTTGATAAAGTGATACCTGATTTCAATATGTTTCGTACGGGAATGATGAACATGATTCTTCTTAAGATCAATTGCGCTCTTGTTATCACAGGAAATCACCATAGGTTGCTTTACCTCATCACCAATATCTGTTAATTGTTTCTTCATCCATAGAAGTTGAGTGCATGCCATTGTGGTAGAGATATACTCTGCTTCAGCAGTACTAAGAGAAGTAATTTCTTGTTTCTTGCTCAACCAGCCAACACATTTTTTCCCAATATAGAAAGCTCCACCACAAGTAGACTTTCTGTCTACTACATCACCAGCCTAGTCAGTTTCAGAAAATGATGATAATTCATTGTCCCTGCCTGCAGTGAAAAATAACCCAAAGTTATGTGTACCTTGAATGTACCTCATGATTCTTTTTACTACCGCCATATCTTCCTCCTTTGGATTACTCTTAAAGAGGACTGCAAGGCATGTGGAAAACACAATATCTGGCCATGTCGTTGTCAGGTACAGTAGGCTTCCAATGATCCTCCTGTACATGGTGGGATCAACAGAGTCCCCATCCTCATGATTTCTAAGTTTAGTTCCAACAGCAATCAGAGTTGACAATGGTTTAGAGTCTTGCATATTAAACTTTTTCAACAGCTCTCTTGCATATTTTTCTTGAGAGATGAAAGTGTATTCCTTCTTTTGAATCACCTGCAGCCCCAAGAAATATGTGAGCTCCCCAATCATAGACATTTAAAATTCTGATTTCATGTGGTTGGCAAATTCGTCCACTGATTTCTGCCTACTACCACCAAATATGATATCATCAACGTAGACTAGAACCATGAATTGATCTTTTGGAGAATTCTTCTCATAGAGATTCTGATCAACTACTTCTATTTTGAATTCTAGCCTCTTGAGATATGAATCCAGCTGTGAGTACCACGCCCGTGGTGCCTGCTTCAAACCATACAGAGCTTTCTTAAGTTTGCAGACCTCTGTTTCATCAGTACCCAAAACAAAGCCCACTGGTTGTTCAATGCATGCTTCTTCTTCGAGTACACCATTCAAGAATGTTGTCTTGACATCCATTTGATATACTTTATATCCTCTTTGGAGGGCCATGGCAAGGAAAAGCCTGATTGACTACAGTCTAGCAACTGGAGCAGAGGTTTTTTCAACATCAATGCCTTCAATCTGGGAGTATCCTTTACATACCATTCGTGCGTTGTTTCTAATGACACTTCCATGCTCATCAAACTTATTTTTGAAGATCCATTTGGCACCAACCACATTGTGATCTTCGGGTCTCTGGACAAGATCCCATGTTTGATTCTTGTCAATCTGATCTAATTCATCATTCATGGATTTCACCCAAGATTCATCATTTGCAGCTTCTTCGAATGAGGATGGCTCTACAACTGATAGAAATGCAGATTGGGTGTTATTCCTCATCCTTCTTGTTTGAGTTGGTGCACTCCTATCCACAATTATGTTGGATGGATCAATCTCAGCTCTTCGATTTCTCCTGCGAGGTTTAGTAGCATTCTATTCAGCCATAGTTTCTTCTTCAGATTCTGCTTCTGTGTCAACATCATGATGTGACTGCTGAGTGTTTTTAATAACTTCATCTATTTATACATTTGTATTTTCTTCACGTTCACTTTCCTCCTAACTTCTTATCACATCAGCAAATGACGTCCTTAAAGAATTTGTGGTTTTCTCTTAAATTATCTTAACATCACTGCTTTCCACAATCCTTCCTAAACTCTTGTTGAAACATTTGTAGGCTTTACTGTTCATTGAGTAACTGAGGAAAATTCCTTCATCTGTATTATAGCCATATTTCCCTTGATTTCCTTCTTTGTTCCTGATGAAGAATTTACTTCCAAAGACACGAAAGTATTTTAAAGAAGGCTTCCGTCCTTGACACAATTCATATGGTGTCTTCATCTCACCCATATAAATTCCTGTTCGATTCTGAATGTACACTGCAGCTTGAACAACCCCTTTCCAGTAATATCGTGGAATATGGCTCTCAATCAGCATAGTTCATGCCATGTTGTTCACCTGTCGATTCCTACATTCAATAACTCCATTTTGTTGTGGATTTCTCACAACAACTACCTCATGCTGTATCCCATGCTTCTCCATATAATTTTCAAATTCAATGGACGTGTATTCTCCTCCATTTTCATATCGCAACACTTTGATTATTTGTCCCGTATCATTCTTGGTGATTTGCCGATATGTTTTCATGCAGTCAAGGACTTGCCTTTTCTTGTGAATGACCATCACACATGCCATTCTACTGTAATCATCTATGAAAAGGACAAAGTACCTTTCTCCATGAGTTCCGACAACATTTATCATCCCACATAAATCTGTATGAATCAGATCAAGAAGGTGAGATTCCATTTTCTTCATTGGCCGATATGAACTGTAGACCAGCTTCCCACCAATGCAAGCATCACAAGATTTTTCATGCTCACGCTTTAGGTTGGGAATGTCCATAACAATTTTCAATTTTGATATTTTCTCCATGTCTTGTTGATTGATGTGTCCCAATCTCCTATGCCACAAAGTTTTTTCTTCTTCAATAGTCATGTAACATACATTTTCTTCACTATCAACCTGATAAAAGTTTCCTTCAGTTCTACATCCCTTCATAAGTGAATTGACTGTCTTTCCCTTGATAGTGCAACCTTTCTGATTAAAAGTAACTATAAGTCCCGAGTCACAGTGTTGACTCATGCTGAGGAGATTATGATGTAGGCCATCTACATAAAGGACTTTAGTCTTCTTTAGTTGTCCATTAGCTAATTCGGTACTTCCACTCCCTTTGATTTTCAGAGCCCCATCATTACCAAATCATACTCTACCATCAAACTTCCTTATGATATTCGTTAGCAGGCCGACATTACCTGTCATATGAGATAAACAACCTCTATCCAGAATCTAGGTACTGCTGTTCATTATAGCTTTGAGGGCCCCCTCTGCAAGGTTGGATTTCTCAATCTTCTTCCTTTCCTTCCATGAGACATTGGATTGAGTATATATAACTTATGGACTTTCAATAGCTAATTTCATAATGATGGAATGCATAATGTCAGACATCATAACCACATAGTCAAAGCCTCATACCAAGAATACAAATAAATGTTTTGTCCAGGCCTTATTCCAAGACACAAATTTGACTCATGATACCTACCGATTCAATGAGGAGCTATAGGGGTCTCCACTCATCACTTACTAAGTCCAATGCATTCCTCATATGTAAAGGGTGAAACATTTTATAAACATTTGTATTAAAACTAGAATACGAATTGTTAATAATTTAACCATATACCATGAAGGGTATAAAAAATAAAACATACAAAGTCAAACATATCATAACTCATTCAACATAGTATAGAAGATTTTATTATAATAAATCAACCTCAATAATGAATAATATTATGTAAAAAATGTTGACATAGTTTAAATGATCAATAAAACTCTTTGATTAAAATATTCTTTTTTCATAGAATCATTTAAATGTCTCAAAATTTATAGAGGAAGTCATTTAAATGTTATTTTTGAATGAATTTGTTCCATACCACTTTGAAATATTTTAATGTAATCAACATTTTAAAACAATCACGTCCATGTAAATAAATCGTTAAAATCATTTTGAAAACATGGACATTAATTAGAAATTTTTTGAAAAATATATCTTTAAAACATTTAAACTGATGTTCTAGTGAAAGAGTCCCTTCCATAAAACCGTAAAATATTCCTTTTGAAAACATTTTTATGAAACATGGATATGGAATAATAAATATGTCCTAGTAAATACTTACACATAAACAATCTCGGATAATAATGAGATTGAGGAAATAACCCTTACCTTGTAATTTCCTTTAGTCAAGGGTAACTTTAACCTCCTGTATAATTACCATATTATATTATAAAATTATAACAGAACCATATTTATATTTTTTATATCATACTTGATTCATTTATGGCTTTATACGACCCATTTAGTGATAATTTCTATGTTAAAATAACATTTTGGGTAATCATTGCTTTCTTTATCGTATGTATTTTAACTTGTTATTCTTCATCCTATAATTTATAACCTGATTCAATTTCTTCCAGAATATAAAAAATTATTTATGTATCATATATATTAAGAATATAAATTTGTATAATATATATATATATGAAATGGAAAACATCCTTTATGGAGATAGTAGGTCATACGTATGCATAAATGTTGTTTTCGTTTTCATATCGTATTGAATGGAAGTGAATGAAATATATGTAAATACACACACACACACACACATAGATATATATATATATATATATATGTATTTCAATTATCATTAGTTTGTATTATATTACATACTTATTAATAATACATATATTTATAAAAACTTTGGAATAGTGAATGTGGAAATGAATCTCATCGCGTCGTGGAGATGATTAACCGTACATACAAATGAGGAATGATATTATTTCCATAATGGTATGAAATTGGATGTTATATTAATTATAAATAAACATTAACATGATATATTTATTATTTAAATCAATTATACTCATTATTATACCCATCCAAATAATGAAGTGTTGAATAACAAACTGGACCATGGCGTAGAGACGGTAAGCCGTACGTAAGCACGTATGGTGTCTTTGTCATTCATAGGATGGAGAGAATAATGAATATGTTTGTACCATAATTATAATAACATATCAAAATGTATATGTTACTAGGGTGATTATTTTATTATTGAAACAACAAAGAAAGAAAAAGTATAAGAAGCAAAGAACATTGAAAGAGGTGATGTAATAATTACATCTTCTTCAGGCTCTTCCTTTTTATTTAAACAAATTGGCTCCATAGGATGGATTTATGTTAAAATTAAGGCCACTATGTGTAATTGAAGGTATTTGGGAGGAGCTTTTATCAGGTTTTGGCCGATCCAAATGGCTTTGGATGTGTGAATTTGATAGAAGGGGAAGTACCATTTTATAAGAGATGTGAGGGGCACTTTAGGAAGAGCATGAAATATTAATTTATTATACCAACATTTTCGGTTTATAATAGATAAAAACGAAATTTTTTATAGGATATGGTATGTATGGGTCTAAATACTCTTAATCAATAGGTTTTAGACAAGTTTAGGTCACCATATTAACCATATCTTTTAGATTGAACCCTTAGTTTAATATTTTAACTTTTACCATGTCTTCTTGTATTATTATAATACATTGTTAATAAACATACTATAAAATTACAAGTGAACATAAAGTGGTTATTTAATGTATTATCTATCATTATATAAGTCCTTTTACTGATCCTTATATTTCTAGGAATATTAGATCATTTAATAAAAATAATATTTGTTTTAAAAACTCATTTATGTCAATCTTGACATTATTTAGTATTTGTTTTTTTGAAAGTCATAACATGTTTATTACATTAAACAAAATACATGAAATCAACCCTAAAATTTATTATTCACCTAAAAAATTCATGGATGGCATCAAAAGTCTCAATTTACATTTATTTTTATATTTATTATATCAATTATTTTAATCTTTCATTAATAAGGTAATTAGTATATCATCATTGTCTCATAAATAAATTTAATTATTTAATGACTTAAAAGTATAAATTAAATACCATGATGTGGTAAATATTTTTATATTTATAATGAATATTATAATTGAATTTATATTTTGTGTAACCCTATATTATAAATGATTTAGTTATTAAACCTTGAATATAATATTTGTAACTCTTCTTTAAATAAAATAAAATAAATGTCATAATCTAAACCAAATGGATCAAAATGATCTTATTTTTGTCCTAATATTAAATTTGGTCGAAATAAACTAATCCAATAGAATTATGACATGTTTTGAGGTAATTTTAATATTATTTTTAAATTTAATTACCTTATTCACTTTTAACCATGGTAAATAAAATTCAAATGTTATTATTCATCAAAAATTATTTTCATCTTATTGAACCACATTTTACACAATGATGTAAACCGTGTCTCTCGTATTTTTGAAATTAAATTCATAGAAGTGGTAAAATTATGTTTTATGAAAATTTGTAAATGTGCCTAGATGGTGGGTAAATGTGCCTAGTAGGTGGGTAAAAATATGTTAAAATGGTTCAATAAAATTTTATATATCTAATCTTAATATAAAATGACTCCAATGAATCAAAATTAATTAATATTTGTATTATGTATCTATTTAAATATAGATTTTTAATTAAAAATAATTATTTAAATGAAAAAGTCGGGGTTTTATGTATTATGTAGTATTTTTCACTATTCATCAAAAAATGAATGTTTTTAGAAAAATACCAAAAATTTTCCCTAAGATAATTTTGATATTATAAATTCAAAAATGATGTCTATTGTACCAAATTCAAAACATAGATGTTTTATTAATTAATTTATAATTAATTCCTATTGTCAAAACCAAAAAATGATTTTATAAAAAGTAAAAACTATCAAAATATCGACACGTGTTTATGTACAATTTAAATGTGAAATTACATCCAATAAAATTCTTTAAATTTAATGTGAAAAATATAATCTAATGATACTTTAAAACCACTAAAATGTATAATGTAACATAATTAATTATTTTGATTTAAAAAGCTGTTTTTAATTAATAATTAGTTTTTTCACTATTCATCCAAATATTAAAGTTATCAGAAAAATGCCAAAAATTTAAACATACTAAATTTTTATGTATATAATAACAATTAGAGGTTTATTTTGTAAAATTTAATATATAAAAGTGTAAAATAATGGATTTTAAAATGGTTTCCTATTAAAAGGTGGTAAAATTGAATTTTTTTGAAAAGAAATTATTTTATCTGAAAAATTGATTTTGTTCTTATATTATATCTAAAAAATAATAATATGGATGTTATGATTATATAGGGTATATCAAATTCAAAATTGAGTTACTATTATTAATAACCTCTCTTTAAATGGCTAGTTTGGTAGGCCGTGGTGTGCTCGAACTCAATGTTGCGTGTGACACAAACTATTGAATTAATTTAAAGAGATAATGTATTATGAATTCTTGGGGTGTTACACCATATAAACACCACTCAATCTTCAAGGAACAAACAATTAATACATAATGTAACTTGATAATGTTTATTCCCCAAATGGGGAACTATATCTTTGGCATGCTCCAGTAAAAGTTTTGATCACACAATTAACTAGAATAACCATGTAGATTATAAATAAAAAAATATTATCCTATGATTCTTGATAGACATTTTTTATATCAACCAGTGTAATGTGATATTACACAAATGAATATATCAATTTTATATAATAAATTATTATTAATCAAATATAGACTTCTATAATGTTATTGTTATATATTCTTCAACATTCTAATCATATTATTTTCCCAATTCTTCATCTTTTTCCTCTATTATTCGCTACAATTATACAGAATAATTTCATATCCTATATATCTATACTCCTAATATAAATTCAAGATACAAATTATAGTGATTAAATTCCAATTTAGTTATACCATCTTATTTTTTTCCATCACATGTTTCCTAAAACTCTAGGGAACATTGTATTTGATTGATTATATTAATGGAAAGGGATTAAGATTCTCTTGAAGCAGTAAGTAGAAACATTAGTAAAAATTGAATTGAATATTATTTTCATTATCATTTAATAGAACATCGTATCATAGAATTATCATCATATTCAATTCATAAAACAATGAACATCATGACATGGTAGAAGAATCATTATTTAACAACTAGAAACCCACCCATTTTGTTATGTCCTAGAAATATCCTTTATGTCATGATTATTTTCACATTTAATTCCATAACTGAACCTAATTTTCATGCATGTATCTTTATATAATAATTTTATTCTCTATGATGTAACCTATTTCCACAGGATGTAATACCTCTTTCCCAATTAACATTAATTTTTTCATCTATATTTCTTGTATAGTGAATCTTTATTTCATGGTGAAACACCTTATGCTATTAAAATAATTAGAAAATTAAAAAAAATTTCCTCTAACTTATGGAATGACATTATGTAATAAAGGACACGTTCAAAAACATTTCTAGACTTATACTCCAATTATGGAATGAACCCATTGGTTACTATGTGATTTTCTCTATCTTACCTCACATTATGGTGAGAGAACCATCATTAAAATGGGATCCAATATTTAGTTATAGAACATCACTTAAACTGAATCGTCTCATTTTCAAACACTATTTTCTTCCAAACATAAAAAATATCTTCATGTCATGTGATTTTACATAGTTTTATTTAGTTTGAATGTGACTCATTTATTGATAAATTGTTTCAACATATTGACAATAAAATTAAAAACATATTATATCCACTAAACCATTAATTGAAATTCGTAAAAGTCCCATTTTAAAAACACTTTGATTATTGGGAATCCATATTCTTAGACCCTGAAAATTCTATTCTAGTTCTATATTAAGAATAATATCCCTTAATCATGGTCTCTACAAATACACCGCTTTATATTTTTAGTCAACTACATCATATTTAAAATTGAAATAAAAATTATTTTCAACCATGGAAAACATATCACCCATTAAAGTCATTAATAAATAATGATTAAATCAATCTAATCCTACATTAGGGATATTAGTGTAGGAAGCGAGAATTATAATCCATTACACCAATGTTACCTATTAGGATAACTAATATGTATTTCTCAAAAAAAATATGTATCCTTCACTTCTAATTCTACCAACTTCTTAAAAACTATGCCTAAATGTTCCTAACATAATATTTATATACTCAATTTGGTCATATGATATATATAGTAATAGATAATAGTGGTTAATTTCTTTTCATGAAAAATAACTGTAATTATAAAAGCCATGTTGAATATGGTTGTTTAAAATATTAAACAAATCAAGGATAACTTATTTATGCATCAACTGTTTAGAGTTTTAAAAAATTAAAATAATTAGAGGGATCACAATTATTTTTTAATATTTAGGTTCCAAATTATATTACAACAATTTTTCACACTCTTAAACTAGGAGTATATACATCCACTGTACATACATTTATTTTTAGGGAGATTGATAACACTTACAACCCAACATTTTTCACACATAGGGGAAAAACTAAACCTTTCATTTTAAATTAACAAGGAACAACCAAAAACATTCTTTTTGATATGTAGTAATAAAAAACAATTCCTTTTACAATAATAGGTGAGACCTCTGGTCTTATTTTTTATAGGTAAGAATAACTAAACACAAACTTTTTCATGTAGCTATAACTATTGTGTGAGTTGTCTTACAAACAGATAACAAATTTACAATAAAAGATGATCCCAATACAATGAAAAGACATAAATAATTAAACTAGTATATATTGGATTGAATTGCTATAGTTTGAACAATGGTCTCATACATTTAAAATTGATGTAGACCAACATGACTTCAAGAGATAAAAAATGATTTAAAAAATTAAAATGAAAATTGATGAACAATGTAACTTTGAATGTTTTCTATAATTTAGTAATCTTTTTGGTTGTCTCATAACTTCACACAATAGTGGATACGTTTAAAAAATAAGTATTCTCTATCATTTAACTTTATAAATTTTGAGACTTCATCAATGCATTGATTCAACTCATTTGATGAAGAATAGCTCATTTTATATTCTAAAAAACAAGTCTAAAACATTTAAAAGTAAATGGAAATACAAAAATGGAAATAATCCATTGATGATAATATGGTGATAAAATGGATCTATATAATGTAATTAGGATTTATAATTCTAAAAATATATAACATAATTTAAATTTTCACTTAAATATATATTTAACTAATCATTTTAATTCTATTTAAATATCAATATTAAAATACTCTAAATAACCCCTTTAATAGTCTATATATGGTACAAGCATTCCCATTTTATATAGTCTATCATTTAATAAATAGTGATATATGTTACTTGTTATTATTACAACAAATTAATTTTGATTCAAACATGAGACTCTACTAATTCATTTGAAATATAAAACACAAATGATCCATTTTTTACCGGACAAATGGTGCATCATTCATTTGAATATAATAATAGCCAACCTATGATATTTATTCCGACATGATTGAGATTTCATGAAAATTTATTTTCAGGTGAAACTTTTCATTACCTCCTAAACAACATAATGATTTTAACACACTTGTATATTTTAAAAATCTAATTCATATGTGGAATCAGGTCAGATGGTGTCTATTCTTACACATTTGAGCTTAGCCAAAAAATCATTATATTGTAATATAAGAATATATCTATTATTTTTTATAGATTCATTCATTCATACCTTATTTATAACTGCCTATCATTTTTTCCTTCTGTAGCGATAAGAAAACATCAATAAATAGGATACTTCACATTTATAAAATATCGAAATGTATATTATTTCCTTTAATAATGTATTCATTATACAAGGGTTAGTTCCAATTTATTTGGAATACATATGTGATATATCCTTATAAATAGTATTATGTACGTTTTAAATCCATTCAATATAAAATCTATAAACATAGATTATATATTCTAGAATAATGATAAATAAAAATATAAAATTATATTAACAAATAATATAATATTAATATTAATAAATATTTTATATAACAAAACTTAAAATATTTATTATTAATATAATAATAAAATGAATAAAAATATTTATTGAAATGATAATAACTATAGGTAGAAATAATATAAGGGAATAAGAACTTATATAATCATAATAAATAAAGTGTTTAATGAAAAGTGACAAAGTGCCACTCATTACTCTTCCCCTTTTTAAAAATAAAAAATCCAAAATCCCCCCTCTTTCAGTAAATATTGAAATCATGTTACAACATTAATCTAATAATCTAAAATATAGATAAAAGATAAAAATTAAAGGGAATAAAATATGAAAATTACTAACTTTCCCTATAATGAAATAATAAATAAAATTAAATAATTTAAAATATAATTCCTAGTCAGTAACCTAAACCAATATTAAATAAAATTCCTGCCATTAATTATATAAATATAATCTTAATAGATATACTAAACTAAAAAAACTAATTCCCCCTTATTCCATGATTTATTTCATGAAATGATATAATAGTGTAAATCTATCATGTAAAATCCTCATGTACAAAAAAATATTTCAAGGATCCACGAAATAAGTTAATGAAGTTCAAATAATTAATAAAATATATATAGATAATTTAAAATACTGAAAAACAGTTAACTCATCCCATTTACAATTGAAAAATAGAGTAAACAATTACATATAAAAACAAAATAGTTAAATAAAAAACAAGTAAAACAAAAAATACACTATAAAGTTCTTTTATATTTTGTTATAAACATAAACATCACCCAGTCACTTATAGTAGTTCACATCTGATTGATTTCAACATGGTACCGTTCAGAACAGTGACTGACGGAACGTTTCAAACAACTGAACAAATCAAAGAGGTAACTATAAACACATTATTATACCCAATATACTATATGAAACATCAGAAACAATAAAAATAATAATTTATATGTGATATATATTTAAAATGATTAATGGTAGAATAAAAAAACCTTTTTTATTTCTATCATCTCATTTTTTAAAATTGATAGGATGTAAATAGTTTAACATTGAAATGATCTTACTAAACATTGTCTTTCTCAAACGATTTTTTTATTATATAATTTTATCCAAATCCCTCTTCTAATTTCCAATCTCGTTTATATAGTTTCTAAATTTTCAAAAAATTATCATTTATGGTAGAAGATGTATTGTATAAACTTTTATTTTCATTCTTCAACTTGAACATATTAACTATCATGACATTGAATTTCCCTATTTCCTATTCTTGATTATTGGAAATAAAATCTTTAAACTTCTCATTATTCTCCTGTATAAATTTTTTCTATTCTCTAATATTTATAAGTATATATTCAATCATATATTTCTCCTTTATCGTGTTTTTTATCCTTAAATAGTTTCATATAAACATCATCAATAATTCATAAACTAGTATGTAATTAATAAATCTTATCTTACAAATATTTTATACTATGTTTATTAAATCAAAAATCATAGTTAGAATATGAAGATGATGTACATGTGTTCGAAGATTAAGAAGTTAAATTTCTAAATTTATCTTTAAATCACACATTACTGCAGGGGTTTCACACTTCAATGATGACTCAGAAGACTCTAAAAATCAAGTTTATTCATTTTATTATGTGTAATATTCACTTTATTTTTATGAAAATTGTGTCTCACATGTCGATGATTTTTTTATTCAAAGAACATTGGTTTAGTAAGGGTTAATGAATCTGAAGGACCCCGGGACACCCTAAGAGGGGATGGGTGAATCAGGGGTGACAACTTTTTCTTTTAATGTGATGGATCTTGTTACCACGTTGGTAGGAACTCGTTGAACCTGCATGATGAATATGATCAGAAAGAAAACATTCACATGGAAAGAGAAGACACAATGATTTTTACTTGGTTCACCACTAAGGGCTACGTCCAAGGAGCACACGCCGACAAGTTGTCAGTCATACCAAATTCCACTAATCTTCACTAGGTGTGGATTAAAAAGGTTTGGGCACAGTCACTCTGTCCCCAGCTTACTGCCTTTACAAAGGTTTAGGGATAGCTCACTGCGTCCCTTGGGTCACTCCCGTTGACTCCCCCTGGCTCACTGCCGTTGGTGAAGTCCCACTCAATTTTATAGACGTGAAGGTCTTTTCAATAGATAGACATGAAGTTCTTTGTCTCCTGTTCAGCATGAGACTTTGATTGCATCAGAGTCCTGAGATGATTCTCTGTTAATGACCAAATTTTATACACTGATGAATACCTCTTTTTCCCTTGTCCACTGGTCAAACAACCTTTGGAAAGGGCCTTTTCAAAGTACCCTACTTCGCAAGGCTCCCAATTCTGCAAAGCTCAAACAATCCTTCGCGGAGTCCCTGCCTTTTCGCGAATCTCAACCGTGAAGCACTGTCGCGATGCACAAGCCTACGCAATGCTAGGCTGTCGCGGAGCTCCCTCCTCTTCGCCAAGCTCACCGAGCCAACGCGGGGCGCACAACTTTCACGTAGCTAGAATAGCCGCCACAATGCTCCTCTTTCGCGAAGCACACTGCCTTCGCGAGTGACCTTTGATAACCGAGAGCAAAGGGTTTTCGTTGAGAGCTCTCTCTCTTCTTCTCTCGAAGGGGTCAACCTATATTTATAGGCGATTCCACCGACCCTCGACCCTTCCGTGCGAAGTCAGCGCCATGTCATTGCCTATCGCGAAGCTCCGAATTTTGTGCCGGAATTATTTCTAAATCGCGAAGCACCATGGCAATTTTCCGATCGTGGATCTCGTCGTAATTGCATAGCATGACGTCATTTACTTCGCGCCGCCGCCACAAATCTCCCTCGCATTTCATTTCAATGCTTCAGTTCGCAAAGCTTGTCGTAACCGCGAATCATCACCGCCTCCATTTTTCTGGTCTTCGCGAAATCCAATCCATGCATCCCATCTTCGCGAAACTCATGCCTTTGCCATATAAAAATATGATCTTCAAGAAAATCCTCTTTTCGCGATGCTCACCCAACTCCAAATCATTCATAGAAGACCACGGTTCCAATAGAATCTTCATTAATTTTTTTCATAAAATATTTATCTTTTAAGATTCATCTTTTCCAAGACATCAAAAAACACATCATTACAAATAAATTTTATGGAAAATAGAAAAATATTAGATTTAGTAAATAGATATAAATTTTCAAAAAATTTAAAATGTAAAAACATAAAAATAGAAATATTTTTCTTTGAAACCAATTTATATGTAATAGAAAAAATATCAATTACCCAATAACTCTTCAAATTGATTGCTCTAATATAAAATCATAGTTCACACAATAGAGAATTGAATACAAAATAAACGTGGTGAATTGAATAACATAAAACAATCCGATGAATTACATTAAAAATATGGATTAAAAATGAATAGAAGATGTAATAAATCACATATATACTTTTAGTGGAGTGAGTTATCATAGTTTATATTAAATGTAAAGAATAAGAGAGAGTACACAAAGTTTATATTAGTTTACATAAAAATGATTCAAAATTGACTCTTTACTCTATCAAACCAAGAGTATATAAATCAACTATATATAATTAACTTTTGAAAGAGAGTGAAAAATCATACAAACCTACACTTTGTACACCAAGAGGAACAAATCTAAACCATTCTATTTATCTTTCCAAGAAAAAACCGACCAACTTTTTTTGAAGTGGAGGAATAACAATATTTTCATTTTAATTGTTTAATAAGAACAAAATGTATTTATTTTTGGTTAGGTAAGTATTACCAGGCACAAACCTTCTAATAGTGGTATAACCAGTGTGTGATTTGTCTTATTAGTCAATAAAAATTAAAATGTATGAATATTTCAATACAATGAAAAAAACCAAATCAATGAAATCAGTGAATATATGATAGTGTTACTAGAGTTTTAAAAGTGGTCCTAGGACTATTAGAATCAATGCAGAATAATATCAGTCTTGGGGATCCAATAATAATTTAATGAATAAGAATTGAAATATATGAAGAGTGTAGTGCTGCAACATTGACACACATCTATATTATATTATGTTTAGTTAAAACATTTTATAAAAATGGATTGATTTAATATATAATAAATACATCATATTCATCTTTCTCATTTCTGGAAACAACATCAATTTATTTCTTCTTCATGTTTTATGTAGAATAGTTCATTTTAAATTATAGGAAACAATTCTCCTACCTATACCATAAAATGGCACAATAATAAGAGTTAAAGTATCAATTGATGTAAACATGATGAGAGATAGGGATACATATACCAAAATTAGTGATTGATATCTCTTAAAAAATATAGAATTATTTAATTAATATTTTAATATCTTTCAAATTCATCATTTAAATCCTTCATAAAAATAAGAATTTAAATAATTTGAATAACCCTTTTAATAATCCTCATGTGAAAACTACTTTTCCATTTTATCTATCATAGTGTGTGATGAATAATTCACTTTGTGGATTTTTCCCACACACATTATTATTAAATCATATTCATAAATGAGATTCTTGAAATTGATACGTGACCTATAGTGCACTTGATTATGTCTTACGTGAGAACCAATACCGATTCAAGTTCAACATGATGCTAGCCACCCTCTATTAATTATTTATATGTGAGTTATCCCACATAATGATATTTTCTAACATGAAACATTTGTTCACTTTAAATAGTATATAATTATTCAGACACACCTATATATATTTTATTACCCATTCATATGTGACATGAGGTTCCCTAGTTGTTATTCTAACATGATCGTGATTCATGGCTAAAATCAATTTATAACATTCTTTAAGATTTTTTTGTTATTCATCCACATATTCATTAATTCATGCCTTATTCATACAAATCTTTCAATCATCTCCTTTTTAGTGATAATAAAATATCAATACATATGATAATTAAATTTCAAAAAATAAAAATGTAATATATTTTATTTAATTAAATATACAATTCATAAGAAATAATTAAAGTTTATTCAATATTTGTAAGATATACTTCCTTATATTTAAGATTATATACTTAGTGAAAATTTTTTAATTTAAAATTTTAGGATCATATAAATTAAATTTTCGAATAATAATAAATAAAAATGACAACTAATAGTAATAAATAATAAAATATTAAAAAAATTAATCAATTAATAAAAAAAATACTATATTAATTAATAAAAAATTAGTAAAATTAATAAACATAATATTTTAAAATGATAATAACTATACAAAAAAATAAAATGACAGAATAAGTGAATATAAAGAAAAATAAAAAATAAAACAACTAAATCATAGTGGAAAAGTGACACTCCAAAAAACATGCTTAATAGAATAATTATAAAAGTTCAATACATAAAAAATGGTCACACTCATATATTGAATTTAATAATTCCACTTTTGAAAACTCCCCTTCAATATACCCCCTTAAGGAAAAAAATTCCCTTTGAATTTACATATTTCTACTTTGACTTTGGCAATAAGCATACAATGATAAAAATATATGGGAATGAATCAATAAAACTTATCCTTGAATGGATTGAGTTTGAGATTCCATTATCATCCAAACTCTTTAAATGAATCCTTCAATAGTAGACTAGTGATAGCATCCTTTTTTTTATACATGGTTTGAACAAATTATTTATTTTAAAAACTATTATCCATAAAATATTTGATAATTTTATACTTATTATAATTGTTCTTAGATCAAGAATTCTAAACCATATTTCATTATACATTGATTTAACAATGATTATTAAATCCCATGAAAAGTAATAACTTCACATCCACATTGATATATTCTGATAGTGTCTTTATCTAACTCAACAGGGTTATCATTTGAGTTATAAACCATATTCCAACTTAGTGTACATAAGGTCAGAAAAATTTTCTTCTTTGTGTTTCATGCCACACACTTCTCATGAAGATAGAAAAATCCACCAAATATTGATCATCTAACATCTAAATTTCTATCCCAATTCATAAGTATATATATAAAGAGACTAAAATTCCCTTCATTGTCATAATTAAAACTATAATTCACTATGCATTTAATGAATCTATGAATTATCTTTTTTTCAAAATGATTTTTTTTTCATTTGTTACACTTTTAAATATGGAATAACGTGTAACCACATAAACATGATCTAGTTATAAAGACATTATATAGAGATAACTCCCAATAATTGTTCTAACTATTAAATAAAATTCATTTCTACTGTTATCTTTTTATTTATTCATTTTGATTGAAATTATTGTAGAAACATGATTTAAATTTAAATTCTAAACTTCTTCAATTGTATTTTGAAATAATACTTTTGATAAATTTATATATGATATTTATCTAAATAAATTTAAAAACCTAAAAATAGTTTATATCTCCAAGTATTTAAATGTAAAAAAGTTTCTTCATCATCAAAGAAAAATCATTTTAATCACATTATTTATATACAGGTAAGAAAATATCATCAAAATATCCAATAATAATATAATATACGTATTTATATTATTTTATTTTGAGGTTGATTTCTAATACTACCTTATAATATTTCAATGAAAATCAGAAGATAACTATCTTAGAATAATACACTATTTGTGTTTTCTTATCCCCTAAAAATCCTTCCACAAAATTCAAACATATACTTCATATTATCCTAGTATGACTCCATTGGGATTGTCAATATACACTACCTCTTACAACTCTCCATTTAGGAAGGTTGAATTGATATTTATTTGGGAGATATTATATCATATTTTTATTTTGATAGAAGAAAAAATGATAGTTGTTTAAATACATAAAATCAATGTGAAAGTATCATCAACATAAATTCCATTAACCTTTTAATAACCTTTTCACATGATTAATTCCTTTTATCTCATCACCTCTCATTTTTTATTCTAATTGTTATGAAACACTAGATTTATTTTGATACCATTGTTGTTTTAAATATTGGGTACTAACTCCTTGGTATCATTATTTTTAATTCGATCAAACTCGTTATATATATAATTGTTTCACTCATGATGCTCTAAATACACCTTAATATATACTGGTTTGACCTATGAAACAATGATTCGTGGGTTGTTTTCCTTAATGTTCTTATATTTTTGACCAATTATCCTTGATCTCTAAAGATATTTTATGCCTCCACCTATTTTTTCTTTGTATATGTTGAAAAAGGTTGTTATTTAACACTATAAATAGTGTATTAATCATCTTTAACATGTTTTCCTTCTAAATTGCCATTATTTTAATAAAATTCATCATGATTTCCAAAAAATATACTTCATCATATTAAAAAATAGAACATTATTCTAGATGTGGAACCTCATTATTAAAGTGTTATAACACCTTTATATCATCACCAAAATATTCACTCTCCCTTTATTGTAACAATGATGTACTTTTGAATTTATATCATAATCGAGGAAGATACCCTCAACATCTCTTTGCTAAAGCATTCCCATGTTTTGATCATTCAACATAATAATACATGGTATTAAAAATCTCCTAAATAATTTCAATAAATGGTTATTCTCATAATATATCTTGTATGTGATCATATCTAAATTGTATTACCATAAACATTGGTTTTGAATCTTAACTGATGTACTAATTTATTTCCTCTAAAAAAATAAAAAAGTATCATGGTCCACAAACATGGTATAGTCTATTTACACTATCCTCAATCTCTTCCTTAAAAAAACCAATTAATTGTGGGGTATATGATATACTGAATTAATTATGAATAATATGTTTTCCATGATATTATTTAAAATTTGAACCTGTGTATTCAATGATATTGTCATTACGTAACATCTTCAAGGAGAAATAAAACTCATCTTGATCACTTAATTTAATAATTTTAAACATATTTAAGGAACCAACCTTATTATTCATAAGAAAAAGAATATAATACAAGTGAATTCATAAATAAATGAGATAAAATATATATCATCATTGGTTGATTGATTCCTTATATTCCCACAGAAATATAATTTATTTATCTCCAATAAGTAAGACATTTTAATATAAACATTATTATGTAAATATTTATCAATAACACCCATTTAGGATATTTATATATTTAACTAATATATTCTATGTTGAATTTTTCCAAAATTATTGATGGATGATTTAGTAAAACCAAAGAATGAGGTTTATGAAAGACATAATACACTAATGGCGTTGAAATTCATTGATGTTGAAGATTATGGTCAATAAATATTTGATATTTTGATAATTAGAGATGCTTAATGTTTATGATGATAATGTTTTAGTTTCAATGATGGTCAGTTGATAATCTATGAATTTTAGAAAACTATATCATCCAAATGGTAAATTATGAATAATGGAAATTTTTTCGGTGTTTTAAAATTTTTGGGTGACAAATATTAGTATAATTTCCATTTACCCATAATAGTGAGTCATTATATTGAATAATCTTTAAGATTCAATGGTTATAAAAGTCTGGAATTATGGAAGTTTTAGAAAAATGGTGGTTCACATCATAAACCATGTTTCCTACCAAAATGATGTGTTATGTAGGGTTCATTTGGAACAATGTACGTTTTATTCATTCATTGAATAATGTTGTTTAACTATAATGGAGGGTTGAGTATGTATGTCCTTATAATTTTCTAAATTTTATTTTTTATGAAACACATTGTGACACATTAGATCATTCCATTATTTACAGTTGAGTATAATTAAATGGTATATTTCAACTAGAGTGGTACATTAAGAAATCATCGATTCACTATCATGATGGTTGAAGGACTTTAAATGATTTTAGAAGGGATTTAGCAAACCCATTAAATATAAGGTTGTTTTGTGAAGGGTTATGGATAAATTTTACTACTTCTTGTGTTTAATATCACACACTATGAGAATATAATCAACCCCTTAAATTTTTTTGTAGATTGTTTTTATTATTCAGGATATAATTTTTCTATAAAAAAATTATAATATGATTGGTTCAGAAATAAATAGATTTTATAGATAAACTTACCTGTAAAACCATACGAAAGTATACTGTTTCATGATTTGGGTTTTCAATAGAATTATAATTGTTTAGTTAATGTAGATATATCTTAATGTATGGGTAGTTATTTAAAAAAAATGAATACTTATTTGAATTTAATGGTGGAAATCTTATGGAAGAATATCCAAAGGATAGATTTGAAATAATCAAAGTAGGAACATAAGTGATATTTAAAATTTAAATTTTAAATTCAAATGATTACTAGGATAAATTAGGGAAATTTTTTGGAATTAAAACAAGTGATAGATGAGAGGAAAATTAGATATCACTGAAGAAGACGGAATTTTGTGTTCATATAGATGATAAATGTAGTCATAAACATATAATTAATCACATATATTAATTTTAAGGGACGTGTTGTGTTCTAACTAGATCATAATGATGATTTTTCATTGAGGAGGATGTGTGTTGTATAAAAATGAAGTGGATGTAAAGATAATATTTGAAGTTCAATTGATCATATTTAAATTGGATTATAGAATAATATTCATGGATAATGGAATATTAGGGATAAATCAAGTACATTTATTTAAAATGGGGAAAAAATTCTATTGAATAATAATTACTTTTCTAGAAATGGTACATGTGGTGTATTTATAAATTGTATGTATTATTTGAAGATAAACTTTACAACCATTATCAAATGAATTTGAACATATCATAAGGTAGAATTTGAGAAGAATGTAGAAAATATTAAATAATTTATTTTAAGATTATGATTAATGAAATATCAGTTCCTTATACTGATCTGGAAATGAACGTCATGTTAATAAACTGAGAAGAAAACTTACAAGTCTAGAAACTGATAGATTAACTATAGTGAATAGTGGAGAAGAATAGGGAATTTCCCTCGGTGATTTTTGATCTTACCTAAAACAATTTACAAGAATTGATACTTTTACAATAGTGAATTTATCCATAATCATTTATTAGTGTTCATCATTAGTGAATAGTTACTATACAAAAATATTGTATCCATATAAATAGTGAGATTTTATAGATTATTGGCACACCAGCTCAATGATATGTATATACACCTCGGATATAGCCAAGTATGAATGAAATAAACAAAATGCTATTATTGATTCATATTTTAATTTGTATATACATGAATAAACTTTTATAGAGCATTTGAGAATAAAATAATTTAAATGGTATTCCAAATAACATGGGAATAAAATCTAAAATAATGGGACTAAGGGGGAAAGTTTTAAATCTATCAAAACCCTAATTCAACCCCCTATAAGGTTGTATTGGGTTCTTACATGTGAACATATACTTTAGTTGTCGCTTTAGTATATCAAAATCATGAACAATATTTCCATGGACATGCTTAATACTATTACTATGGACAATGTGATTATTTTTTCAATAGAACATTTTATTTTGTTCCTTCAAGATTATGTATCGATAATTCTCAGCATCACCCAAAAGAAAATAGTTTCCCCATTTTTACTACCCAGACTATAGTACTCATACATAATTCTATATTTTTACCATAAATTCATCTTAAAAAATAAAACTATGTCCCTTTATTATATTATTTTAGACAATCTTAAAATGTCTTCTTTCAATCCATATAAATAATATAGCATTCTTCAACAAAATATTGTGTTCTCCAATTACAAATGAAACAAATACTCTTATCTTGATTGATTTATCACTAACTATGGTTTCCAAAGGTACATTTGTCTTTCCAAAATATTTAAAGATATTTAAAAATTCCATCAAATGTGATGATCATCCACTTTTCCACATCCATGGAAATTCATTTTTGAGATGCTTTTATTTCCAATTCAAAAACTAATGCTCAAACCTTTATATTAAATTTATTATTCTAAGAATTTTTAGTGATGAAATTTATAATTAATTGCATTTTTAGTACGGTTAGAGAATATTTATCATTGTAACTCAGTTGATCACACATTTTATAAACATATTTTAATGGTTGAAACTTTTTTATAACCTTCAGTTAATAGTTTCTAAATTCTTTTTTAATATTTATTGTTTGATTTGGTTGTATCACCCTAAAACCCACCCTCATATGACATCAATATTCATATTGATATTTTTGATTTAACTAACATATTATTTCTATGTTACCCAATCCTGTATAATACTAAAAATATCTATATAATGAATTCATTTCATTAATAACTACTTGATATCCAGATATAGGCTCCCACTTTTCATCGATTATTTTGAACATCATTAATGGATCCATTTTCCAAATAATAATAGTGGCTGACTTCCAATACTTTCAACTCAACCCTATTCCCATTTCCTAATTTCTTTTTATCACAATTTTTTATATTATTCTATTTAATTTCAGTTTCCCTATAATTTCTATATTTTAAGGGGTTATTTTTCTTTAAAACAAACATGACCCCCTCAACTTGGTTATTTGTAAAAACATTTTATTTATCATATTCTTACATATTTCTCTAACTTTATCAATATACTTATTTATTATGGATGTAAAATTGTTTAATTTTCTCTATGATTTCATAAATTTATATTGAATAACTCTTGGATCTTTTTCCATTCTTTAACTACATCTTCTATAAATTTTTTTAACTTATTATATGATGTTAGAAAAATTTCAATATCTCAATTTAATTTTTCAAATTTAATTCTTCTTAGATAAAAATATATTATTATTTAAAAATTGTTAATTTTATTTCATTATATTGTATTTATGTGTACTTAAATTTAAAATCACTAAAATAAATATTTTGATTTCCCACTTAATCTTTTACTCCATTTATTTTCTTCCTCACTTCCATTATTTTTTCCACATAACTAAAAATATGTTCTTTATTCTCATTTACTATTGAGAACTTTCCCCCAAAGTCAATAAAATGTAAACGTCATCTCTATCCTAACTGTTATTAACTTATTCCAACATTGATATGAAATATATATTTTTATGTTTATAAAAATTATTACCTTCCCATTTTGAAGAAAAGATTAACGTACCTGATGTTAAATATTTATTTTTTGAGGAACTCCATGGCAATACAATATCGTATTGAAAATTATCAACTTCCATTAAACATGGAAAATTTACTATAAAATTTATAATTGCTCCAAAATTGAATCACTTTAATGGTATCTTTCCCAGATATGTTCCTTTTCCTATTCTCATGCTTCTTAAGATGATTAACAAGAGTATATCAAATTTAAGTTATTTATTTTCTATTGAGAATCATATTAATATTAAAGAAATTATTTCCTTATCTTAAAATTTTTAATAAAATTATAGAACATTTTTGTATTATATTTACTCTTCATCCTGAAAATAATCCATTCCGCATTTGATATTAAGTCAAAATGTTATATAATTAATCCATTGTATTTTTACTAAGATTATAGTCTTTGGGTGTCAATTTGTTTGATTGAAGTAATAATAATAAGATAATAAGTATCTCTTTGAAATATATTATGTATTTCAGCTTCCCCATAATACCTTTTATTAGGCTCTAGACATTGTTGACTTATTTTAATAAATCATTCGCTGTTTTCAAAGAATTTATCTTGTGATATTCAAGTTTCATTCTCAACACCTATAATTTCTATTACTTGACCTATTTATTTAAAAAAAACATTTTCCAATTCATCCCAAATTCATTTTACTATCATAATCCCTTTCATTATATATATTCTAAAAGACACTAAAATATTGTATTTTATGCCTAACCATCCATTTAAAAACTCATTCTATCATCTATTTTCAATGAAAAACCTTCATCATAAGGTTTAAATCCATCAGAAATATCTATCAATACATCTAAAAAAATTGATTAAATATATAAAAATATTATATTTTTTAAAAAATAATAATTCATTCCATTGAAATGGGGAATATTATTACTATTCACTATACAAAAAAAACTCATACATCACGACACTTTCAAAAAATACTTTTTTAAAGTTTCACTAAACAAAATGAAGAGTTAAATACCTTTAATGACCTAGTAAAATTCATGATCACTAATTCCAATAGAATAATAATTTGAATTTTAAATTAAAAGTGGTTATCCAAGAACTTCTGAATCAAAATGAATCTACCAACTTGTGGGATATTCTCTGAAAAAAATGGTGAAAATAAATTTGAGTTATAAATAAAAATGTTTCCACCAAATATATATTCCCTTGATGTTTTTGTTGTGATTTCTTCCACTTTCTCTTCTTCTTATTTTTTATTTTGTATCTTTTTATATTCTTCCTCTCTAATTGACTACATCATCACAAACACAAATATTATTCTCTTTCTTTATATTCCCAATCTAAATTCTTGGTCCAAATTAGACAAAGGAACTTCAACTTTAATAACCACCACTTCTTTTCCAACCATTGGATCCATATAGGTACTATATCCACTCTTAGGTATGATTGATGAGATTAATGGATAAAGTTAAAGTAGTATTTTAAGCATACTGTATGCCACATTAGAAAAACTCAAATTTGGGATTCCCACCTTTGTTATAGTATAATACATTATTTTTTGGGAATCATCATCATGTTAAGAGGATGACCATAATATTTAGGGACGCAATAAATTGTTCTCCTTCAACTACTCAAAAATCACCTCTCCACTTAGGGAATGACCATATCCTTAGTGAAGTAATCATTTTCACCATTAATTTTATACATTAACCTAATTTTTATTTCCTAATCAATGTGACATTATCTAATTATACAAATCATAAATTCTATCTCCACAAGTCTTGAAACCATACCAAATTAACTTCAAATTCTAGAGAAATGTTTCCTTGGGTAATGAATATCCTTCATGAAACAACACATCCACATCTCAAAATAGTTAGACAAGGAAAAATAATATCCAATAGCTTATAGAGTAAGACCACATTATGGAGGAGTAGTTCTAAAATATCTTTAGAATAAAAATCAAATCATGGAATGAACCCAATGGTTATGGAATGATTTTCTCTATCTCACTATTCATTATAGAGATACCACATTCCTTATTTTATAATCCTCTACATGGTAGAAAAACTTATCTTTAACATTATCTTCTTTATTCCAAATTCTATGCTCTTTTGAACTTATAAATGAGTTATAGATCACAAAAATTTACATGGTTCACTTGAGTTTGAATAGAAATCATTAATTGAATTTTTTTCCAATATTTTTGTTATAAAATAACACAATTATCACATCCACAACACCTTTAATTCAATTAAACAAACTCCGCCTTTAAAATAAACATTAGTTTTCAGGGATCCAAATTGATTAACTATCAAAATACTCTTCTAACACTATGTTTTCAACAATATAACTTTTACATAGGCTCAACTAATATTCCAATTATACATGGGATATAATTCAATGTAATTAAAAATTAATTAATTGATGTAAATCATATTCTCTTAATATTATGAGATAATAATGAAAAATCAAACTATGATCCCGCAAATGATGTTAATAATATAAATTAATTAGAGGATTTACGTTACATATTTTCTATTAGAGAATAGTGAACTATCATGAATTTATAATATTAATATATGGAAGACATGATGAAAAATATTAATAATATGGAAGATGAAATGAATGAAAAAACACATTCAATAGATAGAGAAAGAGTTATAGTTATGTAGTCGGAAACAAACTTATAAGGGGATTCCTACCCAAAATTGATCCCTTCAATAATAATTTCACTAATTATTCAGTTAATGGTATTTCCAAATACATTTAGATACTCATTGTTAGGTGATAATGTAACATTTAATGTTATAATAATTATAAAATTGAAAAAATAGAAAGAGAATGAATTGATTCATGTTTTTAATAATCAAATGAAATAAATTTATTAGGTGATTTATCATATTTATGTAATCTACCCATAATCTATAAACATGAATTACTATTTATGTAATGATTAAAAACAATATAAAAATTGAAAATAAGAATCAAACTACCTAGAAATGAGGTGTTTAAAAAGAAGATTCTCATATCCCATGAGGATGAAATAAAATTTCTATTATTTAAATTTTAATGGTCAACCCTTAAAAAGAAATTCCAAATAAATAATGCATCACATTAATAATGAATGAAGATGTTTAATTGATACCCACAAGTCTAGTCACTAGATTCATAATATGTGTGGACTATAAAAAACAAAATCAAAACATAAGAAAACACCACTTTTTACTCACATTCATGGATTAAATACTTGAGAGGTTAATTGTACATTAGTTCTATAAATTCAAGGCTAGATATTCAAATTATATAAAATTAATGGTGTATCTAGATGATCAATAAAATCCTCATTTAATTTTCCATAAAAACCATTTATTATCATCACATATAAGTTAGCATGTGTAGTTCACTCGTGAAATTTTAAATGTGAATGACGAATATTTCACATTACATGATAAATAAATTTTATGAAATTGTCATTATTTATTTCTTATTATAATAGAGATAAATTTATGTATGAATCTATAAAAATTATTTCGTTATTAAAATATGTTAATAGGATTACATTGTTCTCAATTAGGAAAATCTCCACTTTATGGTTCAAGAGGGAATTATACAAGGGTATAAAATATCTATGTAAAAAATTCATGTTGATATATTAAAATTAATGGTCATTCGAGATCTTCTTGAAATAATAATAGTAAAGGGGATATGAAAATTTCATAGATAGGAGGGGTTTTACCATAATTTTTTTAAACATTTCACTAAGATTTATTTTCCACTGACCCATCTATTACCAATGTAAATTACATTTAAATATGATGAATCATAAAAGTAAGACTTACTTACATTAAATAATAACTTGGATGAAATAATTTTCTTGCCTGATTTGAAGAACATTTTGGAGATGATGTGTGATACACATGATCTCACTATGAGAATTCTTATAGGATAACGATTACATCACATTTTTTGAACCCACTATTTTTAAATACATATAATTAACAAAAACAAAATAAACTACATAACTATAGTGAATTAAATTATTATAGTGGTTTAAATTTTTTTGATCACATTTAGTTCCTTCCAGAAAGTTTTTTATACCAATAAAAGCACATTACTGTATTTTCTGAATGAAAAAGATGTGAATAAATGAATAATTTGGTAGTTTTTTTCTATTACAAGATTTATATATTATTATAGAATAGAATATGTTCTTAGATAATTTATTTGTAGATCAAATATCTAGGGTATAATTGAGTAATATCGAAGAATAAGAGGGAATAATCGTAAATAAGGAGTTCTGAGAAGATAAGTTATTTTATACTCATCTTCAAGCTCATCCATTGTTTTTAGGCATATATATTGTTTTAAAAATGTTAATAAATACCATCAATTGACCTACCAATTTTGGGAAACAATTTTCTTGATATGAAACATTATTTTTAGGAAGAATCATTATTATTCATGAAATTTGGATAAATAATGCATTGCTTATGTGTTCCTAAACCCTACATGAAGAGGATCATAGATTTCTATCATTAATCACCAATTAGTGAACCCCATGGAAAAAATATAATTATGGGTATTATTTTTAAAACTATTGTCATCATTCATAGTCTTTAAAAATATACATGATAATTTGTGAAAATCAATGATCACTTTTAAATGAGTTTTAATATTTGATAGAGTAATGTGATTCCCCAATACCCCACTCTATACATAAATGTTCTCTATACACGGTCAGTAAATTAATTAGGTCCCTTATTTAACCCTTTTTACTACCCATATATTCTTATTTGTATGGGATATAGGTAGAAATTAGTGGTATCTCAGTATATAATAAATAACATAGTCATTATGGAGAGAATGGTTTTATGTTATTTTTTTCAATTTAGAATCCATTATTTACATATAAATGATCATTAAATTTAATTAAATAATCACCTTTTGATGAGATTTCTAGAAAAATATATATTTAAGTACCATATAAGTACCCATTATCACCAAAAAAACCACTAGGTTAGTGTACATTTCTAATATAATGTCATTTTATGTGGAGAGAAAAATATGTTGACATTGAAAGGAATGAGGAAAAAATATTTTTAACCATTTATAGGTATACAAGACATCATAAAAAACTATAATGGATGTAACCCCAATCTGGTTTATCTATGGAAATCTATAATTCATTATCCTAGATCCCTAACATTGATCCTATTAGGAGGTGAGAAATGTAAACATAGATCTACTACTATTTGGGAATATTATATTAATAAAATTTTATTATTAATAATAGTTTTTAAGAATTCTTATTGTAATTAAAATACCTATAAATAAAAAAAGGTTTGGAATGAGGGATGAAACAACTGATAATCATTATCACTTTGAGATAAAGAACAATTATTCAATGTTTGATTTAAAATGTTATTAGTTAAAATGAAGTCACATTGGTTGAGATCATTCATGGTGATCAAATTATATAAACTTGGATTCATTGTGGTCCAATGGAAGAATAAGAATAAATTTATGGTCAATAAACAATAGTGGAATCTCTACACGGATAATTTTCAAGAGGGATGAATTCATTATCATATGTTTCACATATGGAAGAATGTATTATCAATGACAAGTCTTTAAATGATATGATATCTAGTAGGAATCTCAATTATGTATTCAAAACCAAAATATATTTTATTTATCTTGGAATTTATTTAATTTAATACATTATAGTTTATGAATTCTTAGGGAATAATCCTTGGGAAAATATAAAAAAAATCCCCATAAGCGACTACATGTCAATGAAAACCATAAGAGAGAATAAGGGAGATTGTAGGAACAAGAAAAATTAGATATAAAAATTTTGGTAAGGACAAGACCACTAAGCCTGGTGAACCTATATCCATGGAATTGTCTATATGATAAAAATCCTGGAGAAGGGAAATGGTAGTATCTATATCTATTATTGATATTTTACCATTTAAAACCCCACCATGAACTAGTATATGCCCATAATAGCCATGGGATACCATTTTAACGGAAACACCTAAGGCTAGATCCTACAAGTAAACCACTATACAAGTGGAAACCTAATAAATATTCACATCAACTAGCCATAATTATATCCATCACCCTTATTTACCCTATTTTTTTACTTATACCTGAACCACTAGACCATACCATAGTAAATATATTATCAATATGGATACAACTGAAGCATATATTGATTCTTCAATCACACTATGAAATCATCAGCTTTATTTCCATCTATAAATTTTCCATTTCTTTAAAAATAGTACACAGTCCTACCAATTTATCTTACTATATCAACCAATCTTTCCAAACTACACCATAATACTAGATATAATTGCCACTTGAAATTTTTATTTATAAGTCTACAACATATTTCCAAACTCTTGACCATCCATAACCCCCAAAATCTAAACATAGTTCAAATTTAAATATTGAATAATAAATAGACATTTTCCTACACGAAATGGAGAGAATAATATTTCCCAACTACCACACTATCCTTTATGTAAAAAATGAACACTATAGGACATTTCCCCTTCAAACCACAAAAAATAAGACCTTGTAAAAACATCGAACATACCCCATAAATTCATGACAGCTTGTAATTTCCAGCCTATAGACCTACAATCAAGCCTAAAAACAATCTGGAATATATGATAATCAACCAAAAAATAAAAATGATCAAGATAAATACTTATATATTATTGTCATGGAATATTTAAATACTTAAAATCATTGACCACATTTAATATAATTAGTTATCATTATGTAATCAATCTAGAATTAAAAAAAGGAAGAGGATTTGAATCATTATGCAACACCCTAATATTTTATAATATGAACATGATATTCAATTTCATGTATGAAAAAATAAACAAGAGTATAAGGTAATATAATATCACAATACGTTACAATATATATTTTTTTAAAAATTCAATCTCTTTGATATATTTTAGTGCATAAAACACGAGGTTTGAATGAAACACGATGCTCTATTAAAATGTGGTTATTCAAACTTTACAATTTTTACATAGCCATTAAATTAGAGGGTGTGAATATTACTAATTAAATTATTAAAATTATATTGTTTAGATATGTATTTAATATAATTTTTTTTATTAATTTATTAGATATAAAATTAGAACCACTTGAAAGAAAAATAAATGCTTTCTAAAAAACAAATTTATTTTAAAAAGTAGTTTAGTCGCGCTTTGATCACATAATGTATAATTAATTAATACCACTTTAAGAAAAATTATTTGAAAAAATAAACACCATTTTTGAAATTGAAAGATAAATATTATCATAGGATTATTCTTTCTCATTTTTCAAAAAAGTGTAATTTTATTTAGTAGTGAAATTGCTGAATATTAATTGAAAACTATTTTTTTTGTTTAAATAATTGATAAAGTAAAATTATATTTTAAATTGTATTTTCTATAAAATAAGTTCAATTATAAATATATTAATCCAATTTAGTTCATTATAATCATTTTATTATTTCCTTTTGATATAAACTCTTTGAAAACTTTTGAATATTTTCTCTTTGAAAACCTTCTTTCTCATTACATCTGTGAGATTAATTTTAAATTAAAATTTAGAATACTATGAATTGTATTTATAAAATTTTGTATAAATTTGAATCATAATAATTTATATTAACTACTAATATTTTCTTAATATTTAACCATAATTAATAGAAAAAATAGTAAAATTTATTTATCGTGGTTAAGGTAATAACAGATTTACGATGGGATTAAAAAATATATAAGGGTAAAATGACCTAAAAACATATATCTAACATATTTGATGAATATAGTTACACCTTATAATGTCTATATCTCATTAATAATCAATTTTTAACAATTTGGGCATTTAAAAAACATGTGTAAGTCTTTTTTATTCCAAAAATAACAAGTGTGCCACTCACCTTACTTATAAAAGGCCACCCATATCCTCTATTATACATACCCTCAAAACCTTTTGGTTTATAAAGAAACTACATAAATAAAAAATAAAATTCTACAAAATAATCTTATAATATTTTTTTTGGAAGAAATCCAACCTAGTATGGCATTTGGTGAAAACCTATAGAGGTTACCTAGAGAAGAGATAAGTTCTTCAACAAGTGTTTTTACCATATTTATTCCTCCACCAAGTTCAATTATTTATAAAACATTATTAAAATAATAAAATATTGTTCTTATATATAAATATATTTATTAATATTAATGTATATAGTTACAACCATCCCCAGTTCAATTAAACGGTATACAAAATCATCATTCGTTTGCATAGAGGACTACCACCTTTTGAACTAATTCCAACTGTTTTCCCCAAAATACCTCTAAAGGATTGGTATTTTGAGGGATATTAAGTATATATATTATATTTATAACATAATTAATCCTATAGAGTAATTACATTAAATATAACTTTTTTACATTCAATTATTATAGAGGATATGATAACATCACACATGTGTATGACAGACTACCACCTCGCAAAGTGTTTTGATTCGTCTTTCAAAAATTAATTAAATGGAATGTAATATGGGAAATATTTATGAATATATTTTAAATATATTAAAACATTATGATATTAATTATATATTTATCATTATGAATGGATAATATTTAATTCTATTCCATACAATGAAAATTGATCACACCGTTCGTGTGTGTGTAGATTACCTCCTTTATGAAGGATGTGAAACTCATTTCATCACCATGCCAAATGGATGACATAAAATAATATTTCCATAAATTATATTGGATATATGATATTATTATCAATATATAATTATAATACATTACTTAACTTCTTTACATAATGAAAACTGAAAAATGGACACATTATTTAGGCATAGGTATGACCTACCATCTCCATGATTGTAACACAGTTCATTATTCCTCAAAATAATTTATGATTGGTTTTAAAATTAAAATTTATAAATAAATATGATAATAAATCCATGATTATTATTATATATATCTTTAAATAATTACAAATTTGACCATCTTCAAACTACCAATATCATTTTTGACATATAAGCCAAATATCATCAAAACATCTGATTTAAACATAATTGATCTTAGTAATAATATATTACAAGGTAATAATTGATGTAAATGAATAAAAAACCAGGAAAATGTTCATATGAAATTAAATAATTTACATAAATTTATTATTCGAGAGTACAAAGGATGTACGTGATGTGTTGAACTCAAGGTAAGGGTTTATTGTCTCACTATTACCTTTATTGGACATATGTAGTATTCAACACTTATTTATTTTGTATGATGTATATTATAACCTTTTTATATGTTTTATTATTATTTAATTTCACTTTATTGTATTTTATGTTACAATGAAGTTTATTTATTTCATGGGGATTATGATTCCAATGTTAGCAAAGTGGTAGGAGTTTATTTTAAAATCTCATCGTTATTTCATATTATTTTTGTTGAAGACATACTTCAGGGAATTTTATGATATTTCTATCTTGAAATAAATATATTTTCTTTTAATCAAGTTATAAATTATCTTTTTCAAGTAATATTACCATTTTTACTCTCGTTCGTACTTAAAATGATTAGGAAAATGTTTTTAATAAAATTAAACTTTATATCTCTATTTGGTCATAATTCCTTTATCATCAAAACTATTGTTTTCTAAAAATGTTTTAAAAAATAATTTTAAACTTATAAATATGAATTATTAAATTCATTTTTAATGATTTTATCTATTAAATTTGTTTCTAAAGTATTATTCATTTCATAATCAAAACAATAACCATTTTGGTTTTACAAAAAAAAAATGGGAATAAAACCATTGTTTTAACATGTAAATAATGAATAAAACATTCCATAATCCAGACTAATCAATGTTTTAAATCATAAATTTCATGTTCTCAAAGGTAATTTTGAAAAAAAAGGGTTTATAATTTTTTTTCTGAAATTTTATTTTCAACAATATTTTCAAACTAAGAAGGTTATTTTCATTCAAAATGTTATTAAATAAATTTTTATTGTATTTGTACTCATCAACGAAGTAAAAACGTATTTTAACTTTTGATATAATTGGTATATATTCTATTTATATCATATTTATTCTATATTTTTTGGTTTATGATCTATTTGACCAAGGATGTACAATTTTATAACTATTCACTATGTTATATTGGATGGTTAATATTATGTTTAATTATTGGGGAATGTTTTAACACATCATATTCTAGTTTATCATTAAAAATGTTTATGTTTTTTTGGTTTCGACACTTTAATATGAGGAATTTAGTAGGCTTTGAAACTAATGGGTGGGGCCCTCTATAATTCATTGATTCATTTGTCTGTCTCATGAGATAGACTAGATTGGGTTTTGGATGAGGCCTTACCCATTTATAAAGATGTCTTGGTATATAACCTCAATAATATTAATGGTCTTGGAATATGGCCCATACAGTAAGTTTTACATGTCTAAAATTATGGAATCCATCATTATTAATTAAGTTATTAATATTCAAAAAGATTATTTGTTTAGTTAGAATTTCCATGTTTAGTTTTTTAAGATGATGTGATTATTTATATATTTTTATTTGATCATAATTTATTCATTACATATTAATTTTATGTTATATATTAAATGTTATTTATTTTATTTATTTAAATTTCATATTTATTATGACCTACTAATTCATAGCTACCACCAAAATATATCCCTTACGTAGAATCTTAAGTAACACATTTCTTATATTTTATTTTACACAAGATATAAGGAAGCGTAATGTGATTGATATGAAGACATACCCGATGGGGAATAATGGAATTATCTCTGAAAATTATTTGTGTATATAAATTATTTGTTTATTTTACGAAGACTAATATTCTATTAACGCACTATGGATGCAATTCCTTGTATCCTATTCCATTATAAAAATTAGACACCAACTCCGGGATACTAGGGTTGGGGTCACTAGAGTTGGTAATATAAGATGTTTAGTAGAAACATTTATAGGTAGACTTTTGAAAACATATATTAGAGAACATAACCCTGTGATATACTTTGAGGATAATTATATAATAATTCCTAATATTTTGGAATGGAAGAGATCATGTGGGTTTTACGATAAAGTACTTCCCTTTTGGATTCTATAAGAGAATGTGGTTTTATAATACATGTAACTTGGGATAAAAAATATAAAAAGGGAACATTAAGCGTAACCCAATAATCCCATAGTTCTTAAAATTGGTCCTTAATGGGAATCTTTTTGACACTCTTAAGGGTATTATTATGATAATTTACATTTTATTTAAAAATAATTATAGAGGATTTAAAAATAATGATATTCCTAAAGAAACCATATTTCAGATTATGAGATTATATAGGTATAAATTTTTTAATTTAGTAAAAGTGTTTAACTAGTTTTGGGATTATAAATTATGTTTTATAATGTTACGATTTAATATAGTGCATTTAATTTCTTTTGAAATGGTGTTTACTTGAGGTAATGTGAACCAAATTAATACACACAATCCAAAGAGTAAGACTTATTGTTTCATTGATGGTAATGATACAATCTTTTAAAGGGAACTAGTATACCAAACCTTCTTATCATATCAAAATAATTTACCATGGGCCAAAAAGGAAGAGGATTACTTTTATATGTATTATGGGTTCTAAGGTATGGAAGAGAGGAAGTGGAAAATTGGGAAAAATAAAGAGAAAGGGAAAAAGGAAAATAACTATTTTCCACATGTGATAATTACTGAAAGAAATACCCTAGTATATTATTAAAGGGGTAAAGAGTTTGCAACATATTTTGAGAGAAATTCCACTATGGTAACTATTGTAATGGAATGAAAAAGTATTCCAATGTTCAATAATTTAATTGTAATGTGGTGGGGTAATAGTCAAATGAATTCCCCATGTGTCAATGGAATATATCTAAAAATTCTCTAATGATTAATGGTAAATCTTATGTTATTAAAATAGAGAATGTTTAATTATAAATGTTCTTCTATTTGGATTCAAGAATTATTTCATTTTAGTATTTTATAAATTATATCCTGGTAATGATAATTATAAAATATATAAGGCTTGTACTAGAGTATATATTTATTAAGGATTTTAAAGCGTATGCTAAATAACATCGATGAAAGAGAAAAATCATTCAGTGGAATGTTTAACTTCTTGTAGAACATATGATGGATAGAAAGTAAACTCTTAATATATTTTAGATATATAGATAATGATGTTGGGATACAATGATTGTTGATATAGATAATTTAAAATTGATAATACAGGAAAAATTGGAATTGATTAATTATTTGTTGACAAAGTGGTATATCTTATGATTGTTGGAGTTAAAAGAATTTTTTGATTTAATTAATATTTCTGATAATTTTTTTTTATTCAAGGAATAAGTAAGTATTCATGTTTTCAGTAATGTTTAATAGTAATTATGGTTATTACCATTATTTAAGAGAATACATGATGAATTTCTTCACAGTTTTGGTATTTGACAATTAAGAGATACAACATATTTTTTAGGGATTAATGATAAGTTCATTTTATAAATTTAGTGAACTTCTTTCTAATGTCGGAGATCTTAATATATTTTAAGGGTTAAAAGGATAACCATTTAATAAATGTTTTATGTTGAATTTTTTTATCAGAATTTAGATATAATTGTAAAATATATATAATTTTGAATATTGGATTACATGTACAATTAATTTTGTTATAATAAAAACATGAAATTGATGGAATAAATTACCATTATATTATTGATCATACGATCAATTAATAGATAATTTTTGTGTTTTAGAAAAAAATAATATTGGAAATTCATTTTTAATAGTAAGAAATGATGAGTAAAATGATCAAAAAACAAAATAAATAAAATTTATCCAATAAAATAGAAGGATATCATGTATGTATATTTTTATATAATCATAGACTATATTGTAAAAGAATTACACAACTCTAAGAAAAGTATATTGAAACATAAAATTATCATAATAACTTCATTAAGGTTAAACTAATGGTATTTTAAATAATTATAGATTTGTGGTTTTGAGGTCCATGAATTTGAAATGTCATTTTACTTTATTATGATCAGTGGCCTCTATAAATCATTATAATTATTTATGATTTTCTTTTATGTCTATATCTTTTCTTCCCACCTATGTTCTCATACTTGGAATCCTAGTTACATGTTATTCCATATGACCACTTTATTTCCCTTATCTCTTTTCAAGAGGACGTTTTATAAACCCTTATCATGATGGTGGATTTCAAGATGAGTTTTTTTAATGAAAACACCTTGATTATCGAGGTCACGATTAAATTTCATGGACATAATTTATTTACAGTGGAATAATATAACACCCAAATATTTTAAAATATAACATCATTTTTTGTTATAATGTTTAACATACAACCCCAAGTGTAAAAGGGAATATAATAACCCATGATTTTACAATATAATTATTTTTTTAAAAATTAAATCTATTGGATAACTTCTAATGAACCCAATGATAGGTTTGAAGGAAACAAGATACTCTATTAAAATTTTATTATTTAAACATTACTATTATAACTAAGATATTAAATTGCATGGTATGAATAATACTGAATAAATTAGTAAAATTAAAAAATATATCATTTATAAAATAAATAAAACTAATATCTATAGATTAGATATAAAATTATAACCATTGAATGAAAATGAAAAGTTTTCTGAAAAACTATATTTTTCTAAAAGGTGGGTTTGTTATGATTTCCTCGAAGAATTTATAATTAATTTCTACCAATTTTAAAAACATTATTGACAAAATTGTTTTCAATTTTTCAATAAACATATAAAATTATCTTAAAGTGAATTTTTGGTATTTTTCTAAAATTTTTAGTTTTTTGATGAATAGAGAAAAATAATGAATTTTAATTTAATGTTGAATTTTTTTTAAATTATTTATAACAAGAAATTATATTTAAAATTATTTTAAAATTAAAATTAGTGAAATTATATATCTATTAATCCAATTCATGACATTTTAATCATTTTCATATTTAATTTTGATATCAAAACTTTTTAAACGTTTGAATATCTTCTCTGTGAAAACAAGCTTTCTCATTGCTTCTATGGGATTAATTTTAAATTAAAATTTTCCATGCCATTGAATTGTGTTTTAAAAAAAGTATTCCATGTGTAGAAATATAATAATTTATATTATTTAATAATTTCATATTAATTTTTCACTATAATGAATATTAAAAATTATAAAAATTATTTTGCATTATTAGGGTGAAAACAGATATACTAGGGGGTTAAACTATAATGATAATAGTTAAAATGACCAAAACATGTTTAAAATATATTTTATGGACTTATTTATACATTAAAATTTATAATTCAATATAATACATTATTCTGTACTGTTTTTTAATTTTAAATACTTGATAATGCGTTTTTCTTTCAAAAAATTACACTTGTGTCATTCACCTCACCTATAAAAGGAAACCCAATCTCTCCTACTTTTAACACAGTATAACCCATTTTGTTCATCCAATAAATCATAAAATAACATAAAAAATACCATAAAATCGTTTTATAATACATATGTTTTGAATAAGTCTAACCTAGGAAGGATTTTCATGTAAATGTAAAGAGGTTACCCGAAGAAGAAGTATTGTTCTTCAATGAGAATTTTTACTTTATTTCTACCTAAAAATCCTTCAATTATTATTAGAAATTATAATATAATTTCCAAAAATATTAAATATACCAATATATTTTTTAATATTTTTTATTTACCAAAAACCGTCCCCAATTCAAAAAAATGGGTTACAAAATCATCCTTCGTGTGTATAGCAGACTAAAGCCTCGTGAACCGATGTCATTCATTTTTCCATTAACACATCTCACAGTTATGTATGATGATAAATATAAATTCTATAAAGTAAATTTATCATATATTTATACCTATATATTAATTATATCATATATAACATTTTTACATTCAATTCTGTATGGGATATGATAACGTCACTCGCGTTTATAGCAGACTATCACCTTACAAAGTGATGTGATAATTCTTTCAAAAAATATTTACATATAAGGTAATAAGGATTATTTTAATGACTATATTTTATATAAATGGAATAATCGTTATATTTATTTAATATTTATAACTCTTAAATGAACATATATCATTTTATTTATTAAAATAAATAATGATAATGTTGTTCATATATGTGTGGATTACCACGTTCACGATGCGATGAGAATCTATTTTTATCACTACTCTAAATGATTAATGTATATTCATATTTAAATAGGTAATATTGTATATATTATATTTTTATAACTTTTTAGTCATAAAATATTACTTAACTATATTCTATAATGAACATTGAAAATTGGAAATGTTACTCATGCATATGTACGACCTAAAATTTTTGTGATTTTAACAGGGTTATTTTTTCATAAACATATTTAATGATAGGTTTTAAAAGTATAATTATTTTATATTAAGATTATTAATTCATGATTATATTTCTAGATATCTTTAAGTAATGACCTCCTCAACCACAGTCATACTACTAAATTCATTTTTAACACATAAGCCAAATATCATCGAAACATATAATATAAATATAATTGATTAAGTAATCATATATAACAAGGTAATAAGTGAAATAAAATAAAAAAATAAAAAATGGTTCTCAATTAAGTAAATAATTAAAATACATTTTTTTATTAAAAAATATATAGAATAAACGTGATGAGTTAGACTCAAGGTATGAGTTTCGCATCCCAATATTACTTATGCGAGAGAAACAAAATATTCAAAAATTATTTATTTTTGGTGGTGTATACCCTTACATTTTTTATATTTTATCATTAATTAATTTATCTTCATGTATTTAAATTTTCATTTGATGTAATTTATTTTATAGGGAACATGTTTCTAACATTTTCAAAGTGTTAAGGGTTTATTATATAATCTCATCATTATTTTGGGATTAGTTTAAGTATACCTTTAGGGGATTATTGTATATTTTTATAATAAAATAAATATATTTTTTATCTTCCCTTTATTCATGATATTTTCCAAGTAATAGTACCATTTTTTATAACTTTCTTATGAAAAATGATAAATAATTCTTTAAAAAAATGTGTTTTTATTTCTCTCTTTGGCTAGAAATCATTTTTCATTAAAATTTTTTCTTAAAAAAATCAAAAATGTTTTAATTAATTTAAAAAAGATTTATTAAATAAATTTATATGTATATTTACTTTTTATAAAATGATTTTAAAGAACCATTCGTGTCATTTTCACAATAACTCTTGTTTGTAATTTAACAAAAATGTGAATATAATCATTATTTTATCATGTATTCCATGAACAGAGACTTGCACCATCGTGAAAAATCATTATTTCGAAGAATATTTTACAATTTTTAATGGTTATTTTCAAATAAACTATTTTTTAAAATATTTTTTGTAATTTCAATTTTAAATATATTTTCCAAGTGAAATCATAATTTTTATCAATTTCATTAATTATATTATTTAATGTATTTCCACTCATCAAATGAATCAAACCTTTACTAAACATATCATCCACTAGAAATATGTTGTATTGATATCATCCATATTATTTGTATGGATGGTTTAGGATTAGTTAGAGTTTTGGAAGTATAATTTTATTATCATTCACAATAATACTCTGGATGGTTTATGATTATGTATATTGATTAGGGAAAGTATTACCCTTTCTTATGATAGTTTCATAAAATGAATGTTTATGATGATTATGTTTCACCCATTTCATGTGATGGATGTATTGAATTTTTCAAGTGATGTGTGGGGCCAGATATGTCACCTTGGTTAATTTTTAGATCTCGTGAGACAGTCTAGATTCTATTTTGTTGAAGTCCCTATGCATTTATATAGATGTATGAGAACAAGGTGTGAAAGGTATTGGATATCTTAGAATAAGACCTTGATGTTGTGTTATAGAGATAGTAAATTATGCATTATATCATTATGAATATAGTTATTAATATGTTTTTTGGTTATTCCTTTAGTTAAAATATCAGTATTAATATTTCTAGGATTTAATGACAATTTATATAGAATCATTTGATCCAGATTTATTTATACAAGATCATGATAAATTTATTTTTTAAATGAAATGTATTTCAGTTATTTACCTTTCTATTTTTATTATTCATTATTTATTCATATATTCTGCTGTACTCTTATGATTACTGAGCATCTAAGGTCACCCCTTTTTCTTTATAATTCAAGTATGTGATGAAGTGTTTTGATATTGATATGCATGGATACACTAAGTGGAATAATATAATTCTCATATAAAAGTCATTGTGTATTTTTAGCTCCAAAATTCAATGTGAATTTCATGTATGTATCTTATTCACAAAGACTACTAAACTATTCATCCATTAAGGATTTTATTCCTAGTATATTATTCCAATATAATAATGTAGACATTAGATTTGGGATTCTGGGGTTGGTTTCCCAACACATCATACTGGTTTTATCCCCCAAAACACCTAATGCCAAAAATCCTCTTCATAAAAAACCTCCTAAACATAATTTATCTTAGTTTTATGTCCTCCAAAAAAATAATAATTCCTCTATACATTAATTCACACCATTTCAAAAGCCATTTTTATCATTTCAAAGTAAGACCCCAAAATTTAACCAAAACAACCTCACTATATTATGCAATACCCAACCACTTCAAGATTATTTCCAAATCCCCTAACCAGTCCCACTCAGGGTAATGATTTTGATATCTCATGAAAATAATTATCATAAGAAATCTTCAAATACAAGGTCTGATATAAATCATCTACTTATGTCCTAAAGTGACCCCATCACCATCCCGACCATGACACCCATCACTCTCCAAAATGTCTTCATACAAACCTGAATGATTTTAACAAGATTCTTTGAAATCATTAACATCTACCAAACCTTAATCTATTAAAAAAATTTCTTATACCATGTTCCACTCTCGGGGATGATTCCACTGACTCCACACATTACCAACTAATGAAATAACATATGTTATTGATATTTTCCAAAGATAGTGATGGAAATGGCACAACAGAATTGGCAGGAAGAAGTGTTGTAGTTTTGAACTTCTTAAATCCCAATTTATTTTGAATTATAGGGTTTATACCAAGTATTTATTGATATTTATAGAGGTTCCATATTGATATAATAATTATTTTAAAGGAGGATAAAATCATATATGTTTTTTTGGATTTTATTAACATTAACACCCCAAAAAATGATATTGTACTTTTTCAATATTTCTTGTATGATATATCCCTTTCATTTAACAAATGTTTATCTAAAGTAGAAATAAACCAAAACTGATTTTCATCCTCAAATAAATATACGTCTCTACTCATTGATCAACCTTATGTTGAGTCTTTGGAATTGTGGTGAGTACTTATAAAAAATATAAAATACAAACATAATTCTTCAAAGTCAAATTCATCACAAATTATTAAACCAATAATGAGAGTTCTCTACCTGTTCTTCACCACATCATGAATTTACAATTCCAATATAAATGGGGTTTTAACTATCTAGATAATAACATCATTTCATATATGTTTATAGTTGGATCCCTCAATATAGTATATCAATTAGTTTTTCATTTCAAAAATATATAGAGAAAGAGGTGAAGTATATTTATAGGTGGGAAATTAACCACAATATTGGATAAGTGAAATTATTATTATTTTTTTGTTTTGTACTGATTTGTACCTCGTAATATATACAATTAATTTAATTTTATACTTTTTATTAAATGGTCATTGTTGTTATGATTGGATAAAATTATTCAATAAAGGATACAATATTTTTATACCAAGATCAGGAGGACCGTTCTTAGGCATTCACTATATGATTTCTTATGAAAACGCCTACTACTTTTATGGGTGGGTTTTTAGATACCACATCACTAGAGTCTACAAAGGGAATACATATAAAATTTATTACCGATGTGGATTATTTTAAATTTATCTTATAGTATATTACTTATTCTCTCATGCTATTGTACCCTACAGGCACTATCAATATTCAGAAATTAATTATGCCTCTCAGATCCATTTATCACAAGGATTTACCTATAACCTGTAATAAGAACATTTTTTCCTTTAATGATTAATATGTTTATGTGAAAAAATATTTACTAGTCATATAAATGTCCCCACTACTCTATAACCACACTCAGATGAGGCTACCACAATAGTTAACCTTATGGAAACCTCTACCCCTACCACCACTATCACTATATCACTTGTTGAACCAAAGTAAACACATAATTAAATTTTTCTAATACTACCTCGTCCTATTATATTTTACCACTTTTGTAAGGGATGAAGAAGGATTTTGTACAACCTGGTAGACAAATAAAATAGAATTGGCCTCAAAGGGTCCTATTCCAAGTGGTTTTAAAACTATATAGGCCTAGATTTGGGGGGAAAACAAGTCAAGTTTCAGGGATATACTTCATATAGATGAGGGGAAAAATTAAAATAAAAAGACAAATAATAATGAAGCTATATAGAAAAGGTGAAAAATTATAATTTCTTATCAATGGAGGCCTAATAATGAGCCATTAATTTTTAATCTAACCATTATAGAAAAGATGATTCTGACTATTAACGATACCTATACATCCTAAATGGATCCACCCATCGATATTAATACATAATTATATAGACAGTCTCCTACTCATTATTCTATAGAAGTCATCATGAAAATTATAGGATAAGTTTCCACCACACTATAGTGAGTTAAAATAATACTTCTAACCCAGAAAGTATAGGTTATTTCTCATCTAAATTAACTGTTAACATTGATTCATCGTTAGGAAAACATTACACCCATATAGAAAAATTATAATTACAATACTTCTAACCCTCATCTAGATGGTAATTTGTAGTGATTACATTTCTACAAAATATTATAACCACTGACACTTTTTGTCTATTGGATATTTATCAGAGGGGGAAAATAGAGGTGTTTTCATAGGTTATTTCAATGGTCCCCAAGTTCTAGTATATTTTTAATTTTTTTATTCATTATCTAAAAGAAATATAGATTTTTCTTGAATTTTTAACAAATTTTCATATCTTATAAAATATTTTAAACATTTAATACATTGAATAACATTTTGGTTTTGTTTTAATATTTTTTAAATCATTTATTTGTTTGTTTTTACTTCTAATATGACCCTGTACTAATATAATTTTGGAATATAGAGGTAAGATATTGGCCACATAACTCCCAAACCACCATATATCCATGAAATATGAGGTTTTATGTTTAGGAGAGTTTATCTAAAACATTTATAATTCCTTTGACTTGATATTTCTTGATTATTTTAAGTTCAATATCTCCATTTTAATTTCGAACTATAAGGACACTATTTTATATTAAGTGAAAGGGAGGAAATGATGGATAAGCATTATTTTCTATCCTGAAATCATAAATCTATGTGTCATTTTCCTTAGAATACATATATTTACTTGATAAAGATCAATGATATCATTAAATATAAAACTGCTAATTTTATGTAGAAATTATTGAAAATAAAATACTTTTTTATACTTTAGATGAAACTAAAGATGTTTATTACTTTTATTTTTCCTCTGATATTAATTTTATAATGTTATAAATTATTTTTTAACTACATAAAATATATACAATGAGTGATTGAAAAAAATTCAAGGTATTCTAAACAACTCTACCACATTTTTTATAATACCCTATTTATTGCTAGATTCTCAGGATGGAAAAAACTACTATAAATAAAACATTAATATATTTTGACTCATAAAAACACTTTAAACAACATAGAAATTATTGAGGTCATCATTGGATATTATTTTAGTCATTTTCATTCCTCTATTATTTTAGGAAAATTCATTAACAGAGTTACCTTAGATCGATAAATTTTTATATACCTTCCCCATATTTTAAATATAAAAATAATATCAAGAAGTGATTGATAATGTGGATTGGGGTACTAGTTAGTGTTAATTATAAGGATATAATACTTGATCCAATAAAAATTAAATTTAATAAAAATAATAATGTCTTAAGAAAAAGTAGGAAATTATACTATATTTAATCCTGGATGAAGAGAACTTTTTAAGCATTGGTTGATAATATCTTTTAATGGAAGTAGAGAAAATGATAATTCTTTAGGTCAATTAAAATTCATAGATATTATTTAGTAATATAATCTCAAACTTTCATATATTTTTTTAAAATACTTTCCCATTATAAACTACAAACCTTTATCTTCATAGGAAAAATAAAATATCATTGATTGAAATTACACTTGATTGAAATGATTTAAATTTATTAAATGAGGATTTAGATATTTTTAATCCTATGGATAGAGTGAAATTAAAGAATTTTTATTATATATCTTATTTAAAAAATTATTTTTATTTAAGAGTGAAAATTTTCCATATATGTGTATCATAACATAGACCTGTATATCATAACAATGGTTAAAACTATAATTATAAAATGGACTATAGATTGAAATTTTAATTCAAAAATTATGAATAATTATATATTTTTTGGGAATAATCATATTGAAATATAATTTTTCTTAGTTAAACCTTTATTTTGTTGATATTTTTGGTTCTAAGTTTCTCTAGTTTATGGAATTATTATATTTTGGATGCTTTTTTGATATATTTTTTATTTACAAAAAACTATTACCTGTGAGGGAATTTTTTATCACATTTTGATAATGTTTTTTTATTGATTTTTAATTCAAAAATATTGTTAAATTTTATCCATTTATATTTTTTCTAATTGATTTATAGTGGTGCTTCAAAATAGAATTTAATTAGAGAATTTTGGAAGGAGTTGAAATATTAGAGCTAAAATACTCATGGGGAAGGTTTGCAACAACCATGGAGAATATGCATTAAAAATTGGGAATTTGATAAACCTATAGCCCATGGAGATTACAATCAGTAGATAACAATAAAATTTCATTCATTATGTAGGGGCACCAAATTTTGAAGGGAAATGAATTTTGGAGTCCATTCCATTGAAGTTAAAGAAATTTATTTGAGACAATGAGGGGAGCCATTATAAATGTTTCATATAAAAGATGATGACGTTATCTTTTTCAATTTGGTTCCAAGAATGTTGTTTTTTTATCATGCATTATATTAGAAAGAAGTGATTTTTTTTCTTATATTGTAATTTTTTTAATATTAAATGATATTTATTTGAAACCAGTGATAGTTTACCCCACACTTGTGGATGTCATTTTAGAGAGGTGATAAGAAAATATATATTCTTTCATCTATCTATTGAAAAATATATTTCTATGTACATAGTAATAAGAATCCACTATTGGATTTTTGGGATCCACTATGCGATGGTGTATGTTTTGTTTAATGAATATGTATCTATTTATTATTGAAATAACATTTATCCTTTTATATTTCTTTAGTATTTTTAGAGATCCTTTATGCACATTTCATTCCAAGAATAATTATTTTTCAAATAGTCCATTATTTATAGAATGGAACATTTATTTTTTATTTTTCTTTAAAGTTTTGTTGTTATTATTTTCTTTTTTCACTCCCTCATTTTTATGATTATGTCAACCATGGGAGAACTTTATTTATAAATGATTTTTTAATCGCTTAAGGGTTTATATTTAAAGAGTAAGGAGATGAGATATTTAAATCATGGAAGTTTGTTTTATTTATAAATCACTATGAGAATTCATTTTTTCTCATTCCATAATATGTATTTGATTAATAAATCAATTATGTGAGGATATCCAATATATTGGATTGGATTAAACCATGAGCTGTGGTTTGGTTATTTATTTTTCTTAAAATACTAATACTAATATACTTAATTTGATATGTTTATATGATCTACTGTATTATATTAAACTAAGTTTATACAATTTTTTTCTAAAAATATTAAGTATTGTGGGATTAATATTTCATCTAATTAATTAATTAATTACTTGATTTATTGAGATAATTATCATTACAAAACCGTCTATTGAAATTGATCACTCAATTTGAGACTAAATATTTGGTCTTACATGACTCCTTTCATGGAAAAGGATCCACCCCTTGTTTGATATCATCCACTATATAGAATTGTAGATCCCTCCTAAACAATAATATTTACATGGCCCGCACATGGAGAGAGTGTAATAAGGTGGCATAACACCTATCTTATTTGGAGGAATAGGCCTCCAACATCACATGCCTCCCTAACATTAATTACTAGAATCCTAAGGGGGTTAATTTAATTAGTGGGGGTTCCATCAGTTTGAATCACTTTAGTCCTCCCTAGGCCCTGGTTTTCTCCCCATTTCCCTTTTCTTTGTACCTATTTTCCCTGAATAGTAATATGATGTTGGGGGATAATATTTTTTGTCATAATAATTAAGTTTATAATAAACAAATGGGTATCACTCATCTTCCTTGTGGGACTATCCTTATATTCATTCCATTATAGCCCATAATTTTCTAGTAAATCATCATGTAAATAATTTATAATATTTTATTTTCCATCAGATTTAGTGAAAAAAATAACCCCATTAACATACCATGAGATATAAATAATACATATTTAATAAATTTCACTAAATTATTTGTCTCTTATACTAAGACAGGCCCAATGAAATATGTCTCACCTACTTCCAACAAACACAATGAAGGATATTAAAACATTATTTATAGGTGCTCAAATATATCCATTTGAATAAATGATTGATATAATATATTATTAAAAATATATAATTATATATATAGTCATACCACACCCAAATAAAATTAGAAATATATGAATGAATCAAATCCTTCATAATCCAAATAATACAATTATATTTTCCTTCTGCCTATAGATAATAATATGTGATGAATTTCACTAGTGAATGAAACTATTTATACAATAATTTACAGAATCATGGTTTACATATCATATAACTATATATGAGGTATCCCATGAAGTTCCACAATTTATAAGAAAAATAAATTTTCAATATGTTTAGTAATTTACATCCCTCTAATTATAAGGAAATGAATAAAATTATTCAATCAATCAATAAGGAACTAAACATTATCATTAATTTTCAATGATCATGGAAAACATATCATAATATCCATTATAATATTATCCAATTTAAATTCTAGAATCATTAACTAATTAATAATACTTGATTTTATTTAATGATATTCCTTTACTAATTGATAAATGAATCAATTTGAAATATGTTGAAACATATTTAACATTTTCCTATTTTGTACCTTACCATAAAAATTTTCATCGTACATAATGGTAAATATTGGTCAAATTAGGATAAAATTACCCTTGGGAAATATTAGAAATCTCTTATATTTGTATTTTAATAATCCACTAGTAAAAATATATATATATTTAAATAAAAAAATTATTACTAAGATACCATCCTTTAATGTTCCCCGACCATACAATATTTTTGGATAAAACTATCACTGAGCATATAAAATTTTAATTTATTTAACCCATTCTATAATGGATGATGTGATGGTAAATGGTGAGACATGAATTTACTCTATATATTTGTCATGATATAGTATTGAGAAAAGAGATATAAGTAACAAATTCATAGACTTATCAACCACATTCACGTGAGGCTTCTTTCATAAATATTTTCAATGATATTTCCCTTTCTAAGAGTATATATCCCCTCAAAATTGAAATTATGGAGTTACTCAACCCATCCCATCTATCGTATATTTATATATACCAATTAAAATATATAATTCTAGAATTTATGATTAGGGAACATAATACACATCTCATCTAATATATAAATTATCTACATTTTGAGTGAATTTCCCACAAAAAATAATTCCAAATCACGAGTAAGATAATTATTCTTATATATCCTAAGATATTGAGAATGATTTACCATTACTCTCACTTTTCTCATCAACATACAACATAATATAATACATGATAAATTATAATATACCTCAACATTACTCTCTATGACATTTATGATGTGAATAATCACTCTCGTTAGCATCTTATTAAGCTAATGAAGAATAGCCTCACATTTACTAACACATTTAAAATTTACTCCCTTATGATTCAATTTGTTAATAAGTAAAATTAGAAATAAAATTCATGGATGAATACATTTTAATAATGTATATGGATAAAAAACTCAAGATATCACTAATATTCATGGGATTTCTATTTGACATTAGGTTGGCCACTTTCTTAGGATCTAATGATATACTAGATTTCAAGACAACATTCCCAATAAAATTCACTTCTTAGGTCTATAAATGATATTTAATCATATTTACATACAATCGATGAACTCTTAATTTATCTAATAATGTAGCCAAATATTCCTCATTCTCCTTATAATATCATGGTATATCAATATGTCATTGGTTAAAACTTCCAAAAGAATATATATATTTATAGAAAAAAATAAAGAATTTAAATTAATAATGTTTTTTTGTTCTTCACCTAGAAAAACATCAATAAAACTTAAAAATGACCATACTATGTTAAACAATATAGCTTATGAACATCCTTAGGGACCACCCTCAAATAATGGTAACCCCATAAAATACTGATCATATAAAACCATCAATACTTTATTTATTGATCAAATAATTCATCAATTCAGTCAAAAGGATACTAATTATTTATTGTAATTGGATTTAATATGTGATAATTAAAAAATAAGTACAAGATCCTATTATCATTCATGGAAGAAAATTCCGGAGTGTCCCAAGGAAACAAACTCTACATGGTGAATAATTAATATTTAGGATATTTGAACCAATTCATTAACTCTATGAGATCTGTTAGGGCCATCCGATAAGGATTTATAAAGATGTTATTAGTACATGATACCATGTCAATCAAAAAATAAACATCCATATCAGGTGTAAATCCTACATCATCTATAAGAATAAAATCCAAAATCTTATTAACCATATAAGGGAAAATAAATTTATAAACACCCTAATAGAATCCAATTAATATCTATGAAATTTGATATTTAATCCTCATAAACAACCCTAAATCATAACCTTAAAAAAATGAATGATATCCCCATTCTCTTATTGAAACAAAAAATTCATATGAAGATGGAAATAATTTCACCCATTCTGGTAGAAATCAATATGAACTCACATATTTGACAAACAATTTATTCCAAAGATTACATAAATTCGTTTTTATTTAAAAAATTAATAAATTACATACATTAAATTATTTTAATATATCAATTTTGCAATCTAGGAATTCACTATCAAACACATCGGTTCATCCCAAAGGTTATTCATAGATAATAATATAGATATTAAATCAAAATGGAAAACAATTCTAATAAAACAAATAAAAATAAAATATTTTGAAAAACCAGAATCAAACAAGGTAGTCACCAATATAGAGGTAATCAGGTTTTTACTTCAAACTTTGGAACAAACTTCTCTAAGATTCATCATTTCTTTCTAAAAATTAAATAACTTCACTGACCCTACAGTTTAACTATTACCTTTGGTCTGTTGAGTCATCTTCATTGTATCCCCTCATTGAAAATCTCAACAAGATCCTCTATATCCTCTATGAATAGTACTACCTGACAATACATAGGTAGTTCTATGAAATGTTGTACTATTATATGCATTATATTAATGTGTAGACTATAAATCATGACCTCTCTCATTTGTGATACCTAGAAATATAATTTCTAAAGTTATACCATTTTACTATAATAGTGAAACTCCTTCGACTTTTTGGGAAAAACAAATAGAGTTTTGAATATTCAACCACATTGATAGAAATGGTTTCCAAAAAATAGATAAAAGAGAAGAAAAATATTCACAATTCCACATATCCTCTAACTATCACATTTATATTTGTATTCCTTTTTCTTTCAACTACTTCAAAATTCTCCCACCTCCCATTCAATCCATATCCTCTCCCTCAAGATCATTATTTACCTAGAGATCCTTATATTTACCTTCCGTGAAACTGTGAAAAAATCAATGTAACATCAATTGAATATCCAAATTTATCCAATAATTAAATTAAAGAGCCTTAAATTTTTTTCCTCCCAAGGATAGATCAAAATAGAGTGTGTCCAAAAACATAGAGGAATAATAATTAACTAATATATTCCCTTGTTTCAGCTCTATGTACATTTAACATTCTATCTATCCTCTATGTTTATAGGTACACCTAATCAATTAATATACCCTGAAAATATTCCCATGATAGCCCATCATACCTCTTTTTATGGACCAAGATATCCCACAAGTGTAAATCTAATCCATAAAACATAAACAATATAAGCATAGAATTACTTCCATACAGTGTATAGTTTAAAAAAGGTCCAGTCCATACCATATTGTGACTCTTATGATTCCTGAGGCATGATACATCCTATATTAATAAGATGATTATATGCTGAAAAATATACAACCACATCCCACATCACTATGATCTACTAATGTATTTAACCTTTTATGTTCAAAATTTGTTTTATATGACTCTAAAAGATATTACTTTCCATTTGAGTAGTAGAGTCACAAACTAAAAGAACATTATTAGATTCCCATTCAAGAAAACCTTCATTATGAACTTCAACATAGCCTCACTCTCACAAGGATATTCAACTCTATACCTATGTTCCATGATTCTTCAAGAAACAAAAATTCAGAAATCAATCGAAATAAAATTTATGAACTAAAAGAATAATGCACACCATCTTTCACCAAATAATAATGTAATTATTCAATCAACATAATCAAATTACATAACCAATTAAATTTCACACATTTTATAAAATTAATCCATTATTAATTACATATTCAGCAAAAAAATTGTTTATTAACAATTCAAAATTCAACTAAAATTTAAACAACCAATTACCCAAAATTACATTCACACACATATATTTCATGCCCCTATATGATAAATTAATGTATTAATACCATAATAAAACCCATTAACTAAGTGAGAACAATAATTTAAAATCTAATTTATAATCCAAAAAAACACAACCCCATATTCCCCAGTTTACATGGACATTTACTATAGTTGTATTAGCTAGGAATATACAAATAATTTATGTAACTCCCTAACTAGAATCATATGTTTTTGGATAGAGATACACATGAAACCTTATGCACCACCCCATAAAAAATATTTGTTGACTATAGATAAGGTCCTAGGTCATACTATGGGTATATTGGGTCCTCAATATTGGGTATCCATTAATCATAACAAGAAATAGTCAATAATAAATTAAGAAATCGTAAAAATATAATAATATTTGATGAAATTAGATAAATACCAACACATGATAAAAAAAATATTAGAAGACCTTTTATACATTTATGTTAAAATGATACCTATAAATGGTGGATCAATACATATAATGGAAACAATTATAAGATAAATCTTGAGACTGATTTTTAAAATTTCAAAGAGTATATCATGGAATCACCTAAAAACCTTAACATATAGAACCTACTCAACATGTCATCTTTGGAACCATTCTCTTGGTTAGATAACAGAAAACCAAATCAACATGCACATTGGGGTGTTTAGGTTGGGTGTGAATAATAAACATAGTAGGGAACCAATACTGAATTCCTAGAATAAGGAAAATAGATAAATGAGAATATATGTATAGATAGATAAATAAGTGGAAAAAATATTAAAAAATGATGGGCCATTACGCACTATGAAGTAATCCATGAACCTAGACCATACCTATGTTAGCACCATGATGGATGTAAGAGTCATCTCATATCACCAATGAATAAAAAACATGGTCGATACCTTCTTACTAAATTAGTGACCACACATAGAGTCCCACATTAGACACAAAATCTTGTCCTAGACCAAGAAATCTCAGTACGATAATGTCACACATCACGTCCAATACCACATTTTCAACTACTCCCCCTCATTCAGAGGTTGTCACACATCATTTTATACGTCACATTTCAAACTACCCATTCTCACTTAATGATGGTGACACATCATGGCCCATACCACAATACCACAACAACCTCTCACATAGAGTATTTCAAAACTCAATATCTTAAGATCTACCATCTCACTCATTATAACCCAAATATCCTTGATTCTATTCAATCACATAACATGCCAACAACATCCCACCCAGGACATTATCATAATCAATAGTCTAATCATAAAAATATATGACATATTATATGAGTATCAAATAATGAACAAAATATTGTTGTACAAACAGTATTACAATGAGATATCCCAAGAAAACACACTACCAGAATAACTTATAGGCCTCCCCAAACAAAAACCTCTTGTTTATACATACTATTTATTTTCATGAAACTGTAACCTAAAAAATTTAATAATTCATCACTGAAACCCATATTCAATTATATTACATCACCCTAGATTTACTCAATCTTAAACATATCACTCTAGTATCCATTTCAACAATAGAAAATCCATAAATATAGTCAAGAAACAAAGAAATTTTTCTCTATTTCCTTGCCATTTTACCAAGAAATATCCTCCAAGGGGTCCCACAAATCATTTTGATCCTACTAGTACACTTCGATACCAAATGAAGAACCCTATTGGTCCAAATCACACACCAATATGAAAATTAGGTCCTACAATTTCATATAAATATTTTAACATGGTAATAAGTTCTTACCATGAGCGTAATGGAGTCCAATAATTGAAGGATTCCACTTGATTTGATCCTAATCAAAAAAATATCCAATTTTATCAAGAATTAATCATAATTATTTATTTGAGTTAGAAAACATATATAATTGAATAAGAAATATATGGTATAGAAACACATATATTTACTAAGATACGATCACCTGAAAAATGAAAAATAAAATGGATGCTCCAAAATTTTAGAGGATACTAATATTCCAAAAGGGAGATCAATATAGTTAGATAACTAATTAGAGACCGAGGAATGAGGAAATGAGAATCAATGGGTGTGGGTGGGGTTAGATGAAATTTTATTATTTCCCCTATATATACCAACCTGGGGGAAATCATGTTTCAATTCATCTGATACTATGAAATTAGCTCTCAACTAATTATTTGGTGCCTTCCCACTAGTTGGATAGTTGGGATCTATGAAAGGAGGACCAATCCCTAATAAAAATGGTTCATGGTATACTCCCACTATATACCAAATACTCATATATAAAGCATAGTTGGGGTTACCACTATACCCTTCAATGATTCTCCCATTAAGACCCACTTCCCTTAAGAACATTCTAATGTAGTGAAGAAAAAACATTTTAAATAAAATAAGTAACCTTAATATTATACATAATATTTGAGGGTCATTAAAAATTCCCTCTCTATGGGATTACCATTCTTGAAAATCATAACTACAGATCCCAAAGGAATAACTATACAATTGGTTTTGGAAATACAACTTGAACTCCCAATTCTCCTCTTAGATAAAAATATGATCTATAAATCTAAGAAAATATATATTGTCTTCCATCAAAAAACCTTATTTTTATAGTCCATGATACACATTAATCAATGAAAAATTATTGTTCTTCATCTAACATAACATCATATTAATCCACATTGTTTGGTTGGACACACTATTACGTTTAGATTAGAAAAACATGAAACTAATCATTCATACCATGATTTTTCAATGGTTGATCCAACATGAAATCCACTACTCCGATATGATTGACAACCTTTAATAGACCAAAAACCTCGGGAACAAGATTCACATCGATCCAAAAATTCTAATTCCGCAACCAATTTAATACATACAGAATTACCCAGTCACCCATGGTGAACTCTAAGTGTTATCACATAGGGTAAATATAATTTTACTACAAACTCTGATTGGAAACCAAATAATTTAAAATCAATTATAATTACTTTGGGATATCTTATACCAATCTCAAAATGACACTACTAGATCACCAACCTCAATACAACACACCACTGAATTGAATGACCAACTATAATTATACTCAAAGGAGGAAATTTTAGTTGAAGGATAAAATATATTATTATATATAAAATTTCCATAGATAGGTAGTCATATGAGGCTTCATGAATATCAAGAATGCATTTTTTTTATAATTTCATCCTCTATCTGGATCATCCCCTTAGACTACCTATCTCTCTACAGGTGGAACACTATACACAATTTTTTTCGGGAGCATTTGGCCTTCTGTAGGCCCAACCATAATCTCAAAATGAAATGTACATCCTGATCTAACACTATTCATATAGGTTATGAGTATAACCACACATTATCTCACATATATTGATTTCTTAACTCATTTATTAACCGAATATATTGGATTAACAATATGTTTGTTACCTTCATCAATTATTCCATTACAACCAACAATGTAACATGACCCCTCAAGTTCCTCAAAACTACCATTATAAAGTACATGGGTAGCTTATGAAACATCCATATTAGAATGGGAATGGGTTGATGTATGCAATCTAGCCACTATTTATTATATTTTATACACCAATTATAAAGTAAATGAGTGATAAAACCCATTATATCCTTCCTTATCCCACGAACTAGAATCATTTCCTAATATTGTGATATATTTGGATAAACTTTGGTAAACTACTTATCATGGGGTATGAGAGTTCCTTGTCAAATAAAATCTCATGGAAATCAGAACCAACACTATTCCATAGATGTAATGAAATTTTAATCATCCTATTACCATAATGAGACTGTGTTATCTCCCATTGATCTATTCCTATATCAAAAAAAAATAATGATCAGTTCTTGGATTATCTCTACACAGGCCACAAATGGATTTGTAATGACCAATAGGGAATATGATATATCCTCCGGACCATCTGAGACAATGTTATTCCAGTTATAAATAAATCTCATTAGTTTATACTCCTTATTAGGAATTTAACATCCTTCTTTGGAGTCTTCCTAATGAGATAATCTATTAAAAATTACCATTAATTGGGGGTGTATACCATCTCAAATTTAATGATATATAAGTACAAAAAACAATTCCATTACATCAGGATCAAGTACCATGAGATATTATCTATTTCAAACTTTTGTGAACATTATAGATTTAAAACCTCTCATATAAGATTTAATGATCCTCTTAATTTAATACTCAACCCACAAAAAATAAATCTTGATCATGGGTTTTGTTGTTACCCTCAATGATTCAAATTTTATGACACCCATATTAAAATAAAAATTCTCCCTACATAATAAAAACTCCATAATCAACCCTTGTGGTGTCTCAATAGATGTTATATCATTTCCATAGATCTATAAATATCAATATATAGGTGAATGTTAACAATTATTTGAACATAATGAAGGCTTATTCAAACTAATCCAGCTACTCAATATTTGATTCACTTTTTGTCCACACTTACGATTGGTGATTCCAAGGGAGAGAAATATTGAAAAAACCACATGTAATACCCATATAAGCTAAGAAATATCTAAATATAAAACACATTTCTATGTCATTTCCCTGATAGAATTTTCTACACATTCCCAGGTTCAACAGAGATCTCCACATCTGCAATTACATGCCTAAGGAAGTGTACATTCTTAATCCAAAAGTAACACATTAAGTATTAGGTATAAAATAAATGTGATCAAAGTGTAATAAATATAATCTTCACATGATCACCATGAAAATACAATGTTCATGAGTATAACAATATGATGACAATGAACACCATATTAATGGAGTCCAGATATGGTTGAATTATTTTCTTCATGAGATCTATAAACACTAATAGCCCATTCATCAAACCAAATAACATCACAAGGTACAATGCATACACGACTCTGAATACCATCTTCATTATATCATCTTATATGACACACAATTGATTGTAGCCTAACAATGGGTTAATCATAGAGAACCAATAAGCACACATAAAACTACCAAAAAATATATATATCCTAAAAATTTAATAATTATTCATTAAGGTAACATGATCTACCTTATAGAAATCTATGTAGTACATAATTCCAAGATTCACTATCATAGAAAATAAAATAGGATCACCCTAAGGATGGGTAATTAGTTGGAAAATCTCTTTGCCTTATAGTCCCTGAGATGAACCATCATCACTATCATCTTATATAGTTTCATATGATAATAAGGTATTGATATAAACTTTGATCCTGATATGTTATCAAGTGTGAACATGATCTATATGAAAGGATTTAATTACAAGAAATTATTTGAATCGAAAACCTAGATATATTCCATTAATAATGTAAAGTAAACTAGAACCATAAACTTGATCCATTTCAACAAATATGATTCCTAACTAGGTTGTAATTACACCTATATGACTGTGTTAGGTCCCTCGATTTCTACCTCCACATACCAATCTACCATGTGGATGTACTCCTATCATACATGGGAGTTAAAAAAACATGAATTTGGTAGAATTCAAAATGTTATTGAAATAACAACAAAAAAGCATCCTAAATATGGTTTCACATGTAGAAAATTAGGAAATAACATAAATTCCCATATACCCCTACAACTATGATACATGATTGGAACCTATGAATTGTTGGGCATGCATTGTCTCAGCAATAGTATATAAATTATTATGATTTTGATTCTCTAAAATTCCATTGTTTATTTTCTAATAAAGTTTTCTTGAGTGAGTATTTAGGAATTTATATATAGGTTTATATAATTTAGCATTACAAGAATTACTCTTGAAATATTTCTTTAAAACCCTATATTACATTGAAAAAGTGAAACACTTGCGTATGGTATCGACCCTATGTTACATTGAAAAATTGAAACTCTTCTGTATGGTATCAACCCTATGTTACACATTATATTTTGTGTTTGGATTGCATCCATACGTGCAGAGAATCGTCAAACATATGGATTAGTAACCCTACGTTGGATGTTGGGATTATTATTTATTACCCTGATGTTTGGGAATTTTAACGTATTCTTAATCAATGCTATATTATGGATATTATTCAAAAAAGGTGAATGTATGAAATATTATCCCAATGAAATTTTTTTCCCTACGTTACGTAAATGTGAAAGTATAGTTAAGGAACCATACAATATGTGAATGAACACTATGATATTCATTTTAATCCTATATTCTCGTTACACCATTGTAGTTCTCAAGCAACGTTTTCAATCTGTGATTTCTATAATGCTGATGTTTGAATTGAATACTAATTTAAGAATTGTTATAATTGTTTCAAAAAACCATATTCATCAGAACAAATCACTCCTATTACTAAGGTATGTTACGACTCCCCTTGTCAATTGCAATTTGAATTTCCACAATAAATGTGAAAAATCTTTTGAATTTGAAGTATCGAAGAAAACTATCTATTATATATATTTCTTCAAAATATCTCTTCATATAAATGTGTAATAAGTGATTTATATACGCGAATATATTATTAAAATTATCCATTACTATTCTGTTGCAATGAATGATCAATTCTAAAAGAAGATACACTTTGGAGATAAACATGTTCAATCATTTTCTGATATAAGAGTACTACAGTTATTTAGTTACCACATTATTGAAGATCTTTTTTTTCAATAAAGTTCACTTAATACTGTTTTATTCATGAATATATTCTTTTATAAAGAAGAAGATCCACAAATTGTCAGATGCATGCTACTGAAACTATGAAGAACAATCCAAAACATTGAAATCAATTTCTATTGATTTATTGGTGTTTCATCATATCATACTCAATTGTGGTGGAGAATCAGCTTCTCAATATAAGTTGTGGAAAATTGATTCTCTGTTATATAACCAAACATATTTATTTTATTCTTATTGAAAAGGTGTCAACTACCATTCCTCAGTTATAAATTTGTGGTCCTGTGATAAGAGGACCAGTCTAGTGGAATTTAACAAGCTCACAATGAGTGTGATTAGTAGAGTGGAGTAGGGATCTTTGTGACCTGAACTTCTATAAAATGATATGTTAATTATTTCTATTTATTAGCTACATATTATTTTTATAGAAGTAGACAATGTATATCTGTATAAATCATAGTAGGTGTCAAAAGAAAGAATTGTGGAAGACTTCTGAAAAGGCACAATTCACCCCCACTTGTATTATTTTGTATATTTCAACCTAATAATTGGTATCATATGAGAGTTTTTGGATAAATATATATCCATATAAAAGTATAAATCCTATAAAAAGATAAAAGTGGATTATATGATAGAAGGAACATCAATGGTACGTGTTCCATATTTTAATGGTGAAAATTAGGGATGTTAGAAATATCGAATGATCATCTATCTAAAAAATCATGGATTCAAAGTCTACTAAAAAATAATTAATCCTGTTAAGATTCATGATAAACCAAAAACATGGGATGATGCAATAGAAACTAAGTATGATAACAAATTTAAAACAATGAAAGATATTATTTGTGGTCTTGGACTAGATGAATTAAATCATGTATCACAATGCCCAACTGTTAATGAGATGTGTTAAACTATTGTAGTTGCCTATGAAGGACAAAATAATGATAGAGAAATAAGATATGCTACATCTAAGCTAAAATTTGACTCATTTATAATGCTTAATGGTTAAATAATCACAAAAATGAATGTAAGGCTTATAGAAATTGTCAAAAATATTTCAATATTAGATGAACCCATCAAACAATCTGATCATGCTTTGAAAGTATTGAGAGTACTAAGATTTAAATGGAATGGAATATCTAATAAAATTTTTATTTATCACCTATAAAAGATGTGTCAATAAAAGAAATAATTTGGACACTAATGATGTATGCATTAGAAATTAACAATAAAGTAAAATATCATAAATTTATAGTAAAGAAAAAAATACTACTCTAAATGTGACATCTCGGAAGCATAGTAGAAAACCATAACAAGAAGTAAAATATGTGAAAAATTCAGATACTTGTGATACTAAAATTGATTTGGCTCAGCTAGCTAGAAAGTACAGAAAACTTAACAAAAAGAGAAGAGGATTTGGAAAATCCCTCAGGAAGGATGAAAAAGAACCAATAGAAGTTTGATGCTAGGAATTTAAGAAATTGGGTCATATCAGAACTAATTTTCCTCAACTAAAAGATGAAAGAAAAATACCAGAAAAGGGATTTTAGAAAACTGAAGATTATGAGAACAAAAGATAAAATGTAATTAAAGCAACAAGGAGTGTATCTAAAAACTCTATCATCCCTTTAAAGGATGATTTCTAGAAGAGGAAATCAATTCTAACAGAAAATATGTTCTTCATGGATCAAGATTAAGAGGTAAAAACTTATTACTCTTCTAATTCTAATTCTAGAAGATGCTCAAATGATAAATTAACAGTGTACTATTCTATGTTATTATAAAAATATGATTCTTTGATAAATAAGCATAAATCATTCAACAACATTCATAATGTTTTTTTAGGTTAAAGAGATACCCAACTAAAAAAACATAAAGAGTTGATTGAAAAATTCAACTCATCTACCTCAAACTAAGTTGATCATGATAGAAGGATTAAAGAAGTACAAGATGATGTAGAATCCTATAATGTTGTTTCTCTTGATTTTTCTAAAGGAGAAAATGTTTTAATTGAAATTCGTGGAAATAATTTCATTAAAAGTGAAATATTAGGAATAGTAGGTTAGGAAAAAATAAAAAATGTATACAAACAAATTTTGTGCCCAATTTAAAAATACTACCTATTATCATTTTAGAACAATGGGTAATTTCATTAATAATTTACACTTGAAAAATCCTCAAATTATTCTTATAAAAAAAAATATATTTATAAACGTTTTTCTAATGAATGTGACATAAATTATGGAAAAATAAAGAATATTTGGATTCCCAGATCATTGCATGGTGACAATGTTGGAACAAGAAGATATGGTAACCAAAAAAACATTATTTTAATTAATTTTATAGCAAATAGGTCATAGAAAAATAAAATCGATATGCTTTAGGAATAGTGTCTGTTCCTGGAATATGAGTGGGAATTAAATAAACATTCATACATTGACTCAAATTGATGGAGGATTAGTCACATTTGGTGACAATGCCAAAATAAAAATTGTTGGAGTTGGAATGGTTCAAGATACAAAGATTATATCCATCAATAAAATACTATATGTATAAGAGTTAAATCACACCATGATATGTATCTCTCAACTCAGTAATGATATATTTTGAGTTGTTTTTTTAACAATTCTTTCTCGATGTTTAAGAATAAGTTTCTTAAAATTAGACAACTTTGAATTGATAGTGTTTATACCTTTGATTTGAATTCCTTATGTAAACAAAAAAGTGAGTTGTTAAACTAATAATTAAAATGAATAATGGATTCGACATAGAAGACTTTGATAGTGTAATATATATTCTTAATATAAATTATCTATGAAACAGTTGGTAATTTTCCTAGTCCCATGTTTGAAAAATATAGATTCTGTGATCCATGATAAATTGACAAGAAACCCAAATCTTCTTTCAAATATATTAAAAAATTTCTATATATAAACCTTTAAAACTTATCCATATGGACTTTTTTGGGCCACAAAGTGTAGAATGTTTGTAAGGATTATTATATGTTTATGATTTAGTAGATGATTATTCTAGATTTACTTGGGTTAATTTTCTAAAACTCAAAAGTTATTTTTTCACTATTTTTTAAAGTTTTGGAAAATTGTTGAAAATGAAAAAGGTTTTAAAATAATTTCATTGAGAATTGAACGTGGTGGAGAATTTGGGAATCAAGAATTTAATTATTTTTTCTTAAATTGGGTATTAAATACACCTTCTATTCACCAAGAACACCTCAAAAAATTGAATTGTTGGAAGGATAAATAGATATGTTCAATAAATGGCAAGGACTATGAAAAATGAATACAATATTCCTATGAATAATTGGGATGAAGTTATGAGAACAACATGCTATATCTAGAATACAGTTTTAATAAGTCATATTTCCAAAAAGACAACTTATGAACTATGGAATAATATAAACCATAAAGTAAAATCTTTTATAGTTTTTGGATGCATGGATTATAAATTGAATAGCAAATAATACATTGGTCATTTCAATCAAAAAGATGATGAAGGTATATTTTTGGGATATTCTACTACCTCTAAAGATTATAGCGTATTTAATAAAAAATTAAGGAATTTTTAAGAATTAGTTTATGGGATATTTGATGAAACGGACCCTTTAATTAAGGAGAAAGAATAAGAAGATGAATTCACTAAATCTATTGAAAACATGAGACCAACAAAAACTAAATATGGTTTTGAAAGTGGTATAAATAAAATTTAGTACAGTTTAGAATAACATGATATTGAAGATTCTAAAATTGTATTTCTTATAATTTCTTGAAATTTAAATAATCATCCACTTGAAACTATAATTGGAGACCTAGACATAGGAATTATTAATTAATGAAATGTAGAAAACCTAATAGATTTTTTTTCAATTCTATCTCAATTAGATCCTAACTCTTTTGAAGAATCCTTAGAAGACGAGTGTGGGATGCTTGCAATATAATAAGAGATAAACCAATGGAAATATAATAATTCTTTGGAACTAGTAGAAATACTAACCAATTATGATGTTATAATAATCAAGTATTCCTTTAGAAATAAATAGGATGATCAAGAGATCATAACCTGTAATAAAGCTAGATTAGTAGCTAAAAGATATAATCAGGATAAAGGTATAGATTATGATGAATCCTTTTCCAATGTAGCTAGACTAGTAGACATAATAATCCTTTTAGATTCTTCATATCATATAAATTTTAAATTATATCTGATGGATATAATGTATTCCTTTTTAAATGATTATTTAATGGAGGATGCTTATGATGATCAAAATTCTAGTTTGGAAAATCCTCAAAAACCAAACTCCATTTTTAAATACACTAACGCTCTCTATGGTAGTAAAAAAACACCTAGAGATTTGTATGAAGGATTATGTTATTTTCTTTCAAAAATTGTATTTAATGATGGATTTCCAGATACAATATTTTTAGAAAAATGTTTTGTTCTCATATTTTAATAGCTAAAATTTATGTTGATGATGTTATTTTTTGTTCAACTAATAAATTTCCTTTCATGATTTTTTGAATTTAATGAATAAATAATTTGTAATGAGTATGAAAGGAAACTAAATTTCATTTTAGTATTTCAGATTTATCAAAAAGATTATATAAATGTTTTAAATCAATGTAAATGTATTATTAGAATTACTAAAAAAGTTTGGAATTGAAAACAACAAGACCTATAAAACTCCCATGTGTTCCTACATAAAACAATATTTGGATAAAGCTAGAAAACTAGTAGACAAAAATTTATATAGTGGTTTGATTGGATATTGGTTATATGTTACTAATAGCAGAATAAGCATTATGTTTTCTCGATCACTTTGTGCTAGATTTCAATCGAATCCAAAATATTCGCATCTGACGACTGCTAATGAATTTTTAGATATTTAAAAGTAAGTATAATTCAATCTCTTCTTTACCACAAACTTTTGATTTTAATATAATTTCATATTTACATGTTGATTTTAGAGGTTTTATTTTAGATTAAAAAAGTTACTGAAGAACCTATTACTTTTTTTTGAAAATCTATTGTATCATGGTCTAGTAAGAATCACCCCTAAGTTTCCCTATGAACCACAGTGGTAGAATTTGTATCTGTTGGATGTTTCGATGCTCAAGTATTGTGGATGAAAAACATTCCACTGGACTTTGTACTAAACATTTATAGTATAGCCATTTTATGTGATAATAAAATGCAATAAATATTTCAGAAAATTATATAATTCATTCTGGGAAAAATCACATTGATATATGGAATCATTTTCTAATAAGTCATATCATTAAAAAGGATATATATTTATAATTTTTTAATACTTATAATAAATTAGCTGAGATTTTTACTAAACCACATCATAGTAAATGTTTTAATTTTATTAAGGGGGAGTTAGGAATATTTGAGTTTATGTGATTGTTAATTTATTTTTTTTCAGTATCACTATTTTTATTTTAGCAAGATTTATTTAATATGTTTTCTTCAATCATGTTTTAATTTATAATTTCATTTTTATTTTATTATATTTTTAATTCAAAATTAAAAAGTAATATGTACACTCTCAATCAGTGTGATAGGTCCATATTCCTTCTCCCACACTCTTTATTATTTCCTATACATCCTTTGGGTTTAAAATGATTCGTTAGATTCCCATTTCCCCAAACATTAAACCTACAAACCCTTCAATCACGAATCCATCAGTGATGGAAACCTCTCATAGATATGTATATGATGAGTTGGACAAAAAATTTCTATGCTTTAGGGAAACCCACAATGTACTGGAGGGAAAGATAATTGATTTTGGTTATTTAAATTCTAATAATATTTCTCACCAAGAAGCAATGATATTTAAAATTATGGTTTATAATTTTGGGGATGTTAATAAGCCTACAGGTTATGACATTGATGTAGTTTAATTTTATAGAAATGATTTTTTTAGTCTTCTATTCTTAGAATATTCCATTGCCTTTAAGATTAATGATCTTGAGTTTTCTTTGAACTCTTGAGAAATGGATGAGATGTTACATTTTCCCCATGTGGGATTTTTTCGACTTGATTTGAGAAATATCAGTAGTGGAAGACATTAATATGAGGATATTATGTTTTGGTTGTTTGGAAAAATAACTATCAAGAAGGTAATAACAAAAAAACTTACTCCTGATCATCGATTTCTTATGAATTTAATTCAATCTAGAATTTGTCCTTGGACTACTATGTAAGTGAATGTACTATATCCTAACAAGTATTCCATGTTTTTATATTTCAATCACATATTGTTTAATTTCTATCAGTTTATGAAAAGATATCTAAACCATTGCTGTCACACGGATGCGAAGATGGGATATTATCACTATGGATAGATTCTTTCTTTATTCCTTGGAGGAAAGGAAATTTTGTAAATATATTTTATTAAATGAAATGTCACAACAACAATACATTAAATTCTAGAACTATTATGAATCTTAGATTATTTTAAATAAATTCATACAACTGTTTTTTCATTTGGTGAAGAATAACAAAAGAAGGTCTTGGTAGCTGATTAGGGGGAGAAAAGAATAATTCCTTCAGTTGATTCTGTTAATCAGAGGCATGATGAAGAATTAAATTAAAGGATAGAATAATATCTTCTATAAAAAATAAGAATTATAGTTGTGGTTTTAGATACTATAGGAGAAGCACCAATAGTATATGAGTATGATAATCCAGTGGATGTGCAAGTTGACCAATAGGATGATAGTCAAGAACTTATCAGAGAAGCTGGTATTGATAATTGAAATCCTATTTTTCCTGATTCTAATGTTCATATAGTATATTCTATAAGAAATATATCAGTTGGTAATGAGGATCCATGTTTGGTATTAGTAGATGTTCATCAGAGGGAAGCTATTCCTGACCTTAACACACAATCTCTAAAATCATCTAATTATTACGATGAAGCCATAGTTTTAAAGATCAATTTGCTAGAGGTTCAGAATCTATTTCCCAGAATAATGTTGGAGGCTGAGGAAGATAATTTTCAATAATAAAAGTTTTATTTAGTTCCTAGATATAAGTTTGATATTCAGAAGCTCTATTTAATAGAATTTAAAGAAAATATAATTTTTATTAGGGATATTAAAGTACATATCAATAAGATGTCTAGAGAGTTAAATTTGTTAAAAGTTGAATATAATATAAAATTATCCATTGATGAGTTTATGATGATGATGAAGAGATAATTTTAGTCTCTTAGAGCAAGTAGTCAAGCACCAACCACCTCTCCACTGACACTGCCAGAAATGCTCAGAAATTTTGAAGCAATTACCTCAGTACTGTCTATGTTTAATGATAGACTACACATTATTTAGTGTGATATCACTACTTTAAATGTTCTTTTATAAAATAAATTACATATTATTAGTCAACTAACTTATTGTGAATCCTGGTAGGGATTGGTGATTATTCAAATTAATGACAAGATGGCCTCATTCAATAAGTTAGAGGAAGTTGTGAATGAGTTTGTAAAGGTCAATCTAGTTGAGAATTTAATAGTTGAAAATTATTTGAATAAGATTCATTATCTATGGTAAAATACTTCAAAAACCATTTCCAGATCCTTCCTTTAAAGCTTCATGATATCAGCAGTGCAGTTCAAGCCCTTCGTTATCATGATAAACACTATATCCCTACCTATTCAAACAAAAGCACTTCATTTTGAAGACCCATTTGTTGAATAAGGAATGTCATTTATTTTTCAATACATCTGAATTCATTTTAATTTCAATATACATTCATATAATGTTTTTAGTATCTTTTATTTCGGTTTAACGTTTAAACTGCCAATCCTAATTTTTTTCTTTTCAGTTTTTATAAAAATTCATAAATAGTTTGATGCTATATTAATTGTGGTTCATATAATTTATTATGTAAAACTGTCTTTTGATATCACAAAAAGGGGTAGAATATTTGAGTAGGGTGAATATTTATAATAAAATGAATGAATAATTTCCATCCAAACTATAGGGTATATGGGATAATATTTTTAAACCAAAACATTTCATTAGAGAAAATATTTAATTTACAATTACCTATTTTAATTTTTTTAAATAATATGGTGAAATAAAAATACAAAAATATCTCCTATATCTATTTTTATATGTTCATATATCATACATTTTCATTAATTTTATTTATTTATTATGTTATTTGTTTTGTGATCATAAAAAGGGTGAGATTATTGGGCATGCATTGCCTCAATATTACTCTATAAATAATGATGATTTTGATTCTCACCAATACCCTTGTTTGTTCTCCCATAAAGTTTTCTTCAGGGAGTTTTCCTGAATTTATATCTTGGTTAATTAAACTTAATGTTACAATAATTACTTTGGAAACATTGTTTCCAAACCATACATTATACTGAAAAAGTATAACACTATAATATTGTGTCAAACCTACGTTACAATGTAAACGTGAAACGCTTGTGTGTGTTGTCAACCCTATATTTTTCTTGATAGTATGCATTTGGATCAGAATCCTTACATAGGGAGAATAATTAATCCTATAGATTAGAAACCCTAAATTGGAAGTTGGGATTACTATTCATTAACTCTACATTCGGGAATTTGTATTATGGTTAATCAATGCTATGTTTGGGATATTATGATAAGAAGGGGAAAATAGGATTATTATACCTACTCTAATCTTTTTCCCTACATTATGAAAAGGTTAAAGTATGGTTAAAAAATCCTATTATATGTGAATGAACCCTATGCCACGTAGTTCAATCATATGTTGTGTTTACAATGGTGAAGTTCTTAAGCAATGTTTTCAATTTGAGAATGATGCAATTGTCAATTCAGAGTTGAATACCAACTAAAGGATCATTATGATTGTTTCAAAGAAACATATTAAACTAAGAAAATAACTCATCTTCCAAAAGAAATTTATGACTCCCCTGATCACTGGGAATTTGAAATTTCACGATTATTCAGGACATTCGTTTGGATCTAAAACTCCAAAACAAGCTATTTGTTCTATATATTTATTTATAGTATCTCTTAAAATATTTATATGATAAGTAATTCAAAAATTTGATTGTATTATTGTAATTGTTTTTTATAGTTCTGCAACAACGAAAAATTGATTTTGAAGGAAGCTACACATTAAAGATATACATGTTCAATCTTTTACTACTATAAGATTTCTAGATCTTTTTAGTTTCTACATTATTGAAGATATTATATTTAGCAAGGATCTATTACGTATATTTTTATACCTCGTGATATTATTTTCTGAAAAATAAGATCCATCTATTTTTAGATGTATGATTCTGTAACTATGAAGAACAACCTAAACTATTCAAATCAAACACTTTTGATTTATTAGAGTTTCAACTGCTCGTACTCAGTTATGATGGAGTATTATCTTCTCAATATAAGTTGTGGACAACAATTTCTCTATTATAGAACCATAAATCTTTGTTATTAGTATTATAGTAATGGTCTCAACTGACTGCACTCAGTTCTAAATTTATATTCTTGTCATAAGAGGACTAATCTAGTGAAATAGACCAAGCACCTAGAGAGAGTGATTGGTAGAGTCGAATAAGGGATCTATGTACCCCTACCCACTATTAAAATATGTGTTCTTTATTTCTTCTCATATCTTGCTGATTATTTTCATAGAAGTAAACAATTCATATCCATATAAATCATAGTGGGTGTTGAAGGCTAGAATTATGGAATATTTTTCAAAAGAAAAAATTCACCCCCATTGTGTTACATTGTATATTTTGATCTAAGATGAATATGATCTAAAATTTTCTTAATTTACATATTAAGAGCAGAAATCAAAGGGTATTAATAAATATACTAAACCAATATTGACACAAATCATGTACAAATAAAAAAAATTAGATTCCATTCATGCAAAAATAAAAAAACATTGTTTATAATAAACTAAAACTATACTTATGACTAATACATGAAACATTTATCACATCTATCAGAACATAGTACAAAGGATACAATACCTACATTAGATCTGAATACCTAAAATCTAAATTCTAAGTTCACATGAGGAACTAATCAATGTGAAAACTACACTTATTTATTAAATTGAGGCCCTCATCTATCTTTTTAGCCTAACCTAAAAAATGAGGTCCTGCCATTATTTTGTGGTCCACGTAAAAAATTCATCAAATCATGCATCTTAACTGACTCTCTATATAAACCCATATGATATATCCATGTAAGTAAATTATATAGGTGCCATACACTACCCTATACATGAAATATCATCAGCAGACTCATATACATGATTCATAAATTCATGGTCTTTCAGCAGTAAAAGAACATATGGGGAAATTATCCTTTAGATGGAACCAAAGAATACATTCCCTAAAACAAATATCACTCCACACCCTAGATAATATCATGTGACATCCTCTTATTATCACAATAATAGTCCCTAAAAACACCACTCTAAAGGCCACCACCTGGATGACTAAAGATGGGAAGAGAGCCCACAACACTTTCCCCACCTATTCCATTATTAACAGTGAGATCATTTTGATCCTCCTAGAGTGATGTGTCAGGATGAACATACTCACATTGTTCTTAACATATGGATGAATAATTTTTTGAATTTATTGGCCTTATAATTCAAAATATGTATTAGAAATGGGGAATAATTAAGAAATCAAAAAGGTAGTAAAGATAGTTTTTAACGAACATTATCCCCTACTATATCTCTATAATCCTTTGTTCTAGGTATATCTTCAGTGACTTGGGGTAAAAACCTTGTAAAATTGGTTTATTAAGGTGACCAATGATGATCCCATAGATATATTTTCATATTCCAGGGCACTATACCATCACCTAGTCTCTTCCTAAAGTGTATATTACACTATATAATCCAAAATCGATCGGTTATCTCTACTATATCGAATACAACCTCAATCACCTAAATCTAGTAATTGGTATCTTTAAGACCCCACTATTGTAATCTATTTGTTTTAATGATCTCAAATAATGTTTTTTATATTTATGAAAATTTAAAATTTATATGATATTAAATCATTTTCTAAGTAAATGTGTTAAAAAACATGGTAATGTATGGATCTATTTTAGTTCAAGAAGTTCTACTATTAGACCAAGAAAGATCTACTATAATTTTAACAAATCTAATATCATATGAGAGTATCTACCATAGAATATCTATCATTCAAATATCTACCATTGAAGAGATATACTGTGGATAACTCAATTACTCAAGAGATCTACCACTGACAAATTTACTACTAAAGAGATCTACTATCATGCACATCAAATGTTTTCAAATATACAAATGGATTATGCTACCACCATATTATAAAATCATTCACTGATGAAACTACTTGGATGACATACCACCGAACATCATCTACCACAAAAAGGAATATATCATGAGAACTAATCTACCATTATGAGATATACCACTAGAATGCTACCATTTATTTTTATACTATCTATTCAAATTAATTATTTCAATGGATAGTTTAAGGAATTTAATGTTTTTAACCTATAAATGTATTTAAGAAATATTATTCTAAATATACTCCATGGATATATTGAAAAAATATAATTCTTTCCTAATTTTGTTCTTAGTATCACGGTTAAATAGATAATTGGATATACAACTATAAAAATTAAATATAACTTATTTGTTCATGTGGGGGAACCATGGGTGATCATATCAATCCAATATGAATGATAAAAGAGTGATACATGTATAGTGGTTGTATAATTTATATTCTAAATCAACTATAGACATTGAATGACTAAAAACATCTTAATTTTAAGACCTTTAGGACACTCTGTTTTGTAACACATTATGAGAAACCTATTTGAGATCCTTTATAAGAATAATTTTATGACCTATGAAAATTTTAATCTATTTAGATTGAGAGAAATTACTATTTATACCTCTTCTTTCTATGTATGCATTGCGATTCATTTGTGTATTGTTTTAATTTGTCTATTTTCCAAACACTGTTTCCTATTGTTAACATGACAATTCTCTACACTACCTCTCAAATTTCATTATCTTCATACACATAAAAAATGTGTAATAGGTTATATGTGTGACCTATACTACTTTTTATACCATAAAGAAACTAAAAGAGGATTTTTACCAAGACAACCTTATGTGGTACTTTATATAAAAGTCGATCCCAGTTTTGGATCAAGTTTATTGTTTAATAAACTTCTTTGAAGCTGGTGATTTACATGTTTTGGTGATTAATTAATGGTTTGATACAAAACCCTTTATTTTAACTCCAATTTTTGTTTTATTAGTTTTGTTTTTCTATATTTAAATGTTTAAAAATAAATCTATTCTAAAATATTTATCAAAAAATTTACTTTAATACTTTAACATAACTATGGTTTTTATAGAGTGCTTGATCATATAGTTTAGTTTCAAAATTTAATGTGGTTCCAAATATTTTATTAACTAAGACTTGGTCTTTATTTGAGAAGATATTTGAAAAATTATATTAAACATATCTACTATTTTTATTAATTTGGTTCTTAATTAGATTTGGGAATTTTAATTTTAATTTTAATTAATAAAATTTAATTGGGTACTAGATTCACTCCACTTATGTTACCCACTCTGAAAAAAATTTGTTAATTGAGAAACATTTCTAAATATTCTATTAGTATGATTTTATTTAAAATTTAAAGATCATAAATCCATATTTATTATATATTTTTATATGTAAGGATAATAATAGAAATATTGTAACTTTTAGTAATAGGACTCATTATCTTAATGGGACCAATTATGCTTAACATAATATTAAAACGAAAATTCTTATTGAAGCCATGGGTTTTAATATTTTTACATTCATTGAAGATAAATATGAACTCTCCAATTATAGTATAGTTAAATGGAGATATCCTACTAAATTATCTTATATTAACAAATGTTAAGCTATTATTATTATTTATTTTACTTTAGTAAAAGAATATTTTAATAGAAAATTTTCATATACCACTACATATGATATTTTTAATACTATGGATGTTTCTTATGAAGGAACTCTAATGGTAGAATAAATTCATTTGAATATATATATAATATTAAATATTCTACTATTACGATGACACCTGATGATTAAATTTATGATATGTATATCACGTTTAATAATATTTTAAACATTATGCATCCACTCAAGAAATCAGTTTTTGAACAAGATAATGTAAATCACCTATTGGGATGTTTACCAAAAAGTTATATAGGAATTTCAGTTTCATTTTGGGAGTCATGTGATTTATGTAAGTTTCATGTTGAATAGTTGTTAGAAACGATAATGATTTATGAAGGGGAAGTCAATGTGAACAAAGAAGAAGAAGGTGATCCAAAGAGGAAGTCATCAGACTTTCTTAATTTTAGAAAAAATCCAAAAAAATGATTAAAGAAGATAAGTAATTTGATGATGAATAATCTTCTTATAGTGATGAATAAATAGAAGAAATATCCATAGATTGAACATTTTTTTAAATGGAATAAATTCTTTTTGAAGAAAACATTTAAGTGTAATTATGAAAATAGATATAACATGCAGAAAAAATAAAAAAGTATGATTCTATAAAGAAAATAGTCTACTATTAATATAAGATAAAATGTAATATAAAATAATATATTCATAATTTAATGTTTAGAAAACAAATATGAAGATAAGGATTAAAGATGTAATAAATCTATGAATGAACCTTGGAATACATCAAAAGTCATTTTATCTGATATACAATCAAGTAGAGGGGATAAATATGATAGATCACATTCGTGTTTTATAAAAAATAAATATGAGGTAACATGTATTTTTATAATATCTCATATTAGAAATTCAATATTTTCTAGAGATTAAAATAGTGAATATAACATGTCTAGTGAAGAAATGTTTGAATATTGTAATATTTTAGAGGACAAATTCAATGATCTTAAAGAAGAATATAATTTATTATAGAACCATAAAAAATTTTCTTATCATATTAAGATAGATCGTAATATTGAGAATGAAAAAATGATCAATTTCTTAAAGAAAATAATCATTTTAAATTATCCAATGAAACATTAGAAAAGAATCTATATAAATTAAAATATGAAATAAATTCATTAACCCGAGTTATTGGAATGAAGAAATCATCTAGGAATACATGTGGAAGTTGAACTCCAAACTTGATAGAGAAATATTAATATGACTAAAATTGTTTTTAATTATAACTTAATTAGTTTAGGGAGTAATTTCAACTCTTATAGACCTAACAATATTTTAATTTATAAATTTATCATATCTACCTATAATAAACATTTTTAAAAATATAGAGTCCAAAAACCATTATTACTAACACCTTTGGACCTAATACAATGTGGATATGAAATTATTTTTAGGTTTAAATAAATTTTTTATAGGAAACCTTCTCGAAAATTTCTAGTAAGAGATTTTCATATCTGGATAGTGGATACTCTAGAAATTTGGCAATGGATTGTTTACTTTTTAAGAACCTAATGTAGGGTGATGGGTGACATGTCAATTTTTGTGAAAATGCCAAAGGAAATATTATTGGACATTGTCAAATCAGTAATATAAATAATATTTTTTTCAATGTTTTTATTTATAGATGGATTAATATATAATATTTATAGAATCTCATAGTTATGTGTGAATGTTTTCAGATGAAATATTAAAATAATGTATAAAAATTTTTTAATCTTCAAAATGATTTATTTTTCACCAACACAGGAATTGATAAGGTATATGCTATTAATTTGGATTACTAGTGTTCCAAAAAAATTCCTCTATATGTTCATTTCAAGAAGAGTCTTGGATTTTGAATATGAGACTAGACCAATGTAACATCCAATCTATATGAATGATAACTATAAAAGGGATAGTTAAAGAAATTTCTAAATAGAAATTCCTAGATGTTTAATTCTGTAACACATATAAAAAAGGAAACAATGAAAAATATCTTTTAAATCAGAGAAATTAGTTTCAATTTATCAAACCCTAGATTTGGATCACATGGATTATTTTTGCCTATATATTTTTTATATTAAATGGGAAGCACTCTGTTTATTTTCTAGTAGATAATTTTTCCAAATATACATCATTATTATTTCTTGCTCACAACAGTAAAGCTTATAACAAATTTTCTATGTATTCTTAGTCTATATAAAATCATTATGGAAATATAATGAAAACCTTTATAAAAGATCATTCCATTAGTTTGAAAATTACTATTTTATATCATTATGCTGATAATATGGCTGTAATCATAACTATTACGCTTCTAAATCCCCAATGTATAATGGTGTAGTATATAGGAGGAATATAACCCTTCAATAAATTTCCAAGTCCATGGTTGATTAATATAACTTGCTTATTTATTTTTTGGTGTAAGCTCTGAATAAATCGTTATACATAAACAATAGAGTTCTTATATGACCACTTTTCGAGAAACACCCAAATGAGTTATGGATTGAAAACAAAACAAAGGTTAATTACTTATGGGTTTTTGTATGTGATGTCTCTATTCCTACTAAACTAGATAATCCAAAAATAATTCATCTAATAGTTATGAAGGGATTTCCCTTGGATATTTGACAACTATAAGTCTTATAGCGTTTTAAGAAAAAGTTTAATATTGTAGAGGAATTAATACATATAAATTTTTATTAAATATGACAACATGATTATGATAATCCTTTATTCATCCTCAAAGATTACATGTAAACTATAAATATAAAATCCAATCCTTCTAAAAGTTTTGTTAAAAAAGAATAATTTTTTCTAGATTTGATGAAGTACATGAACCTAATCTTGTAGAGGATAATGAAATTTCCAAAACATATTTTCCATGAACTATTAGGACTCATTGATATCAACCCTTATATTTTGTATTTGGAGACTAAGATAGGGAATCAAACACTAGATATTCTATTATAAATTAGGTTGAACATATTGTTTTCTAGTAACATCATGGATGTAAGAACATCAATCATACAATAAAATTTTGTTTTAAGGGTAATGGAAATTAATAAAAAACTCAATAAATTTGAAATAAATAATGTTTAGTAATTTGATTAAATGTATAAGGAAATTTTTTAAACTGGCACTAAAGGGGTATTTAAAAATAATGTTTTTGAGTCAGGCCCCATAATTGGAAACAAATCATGACAATTGAAAAAATGATATATTCAAGAAGAGGATTTATACTATATTGAAACCTTTTAACTAGTAGAAGGTATAGAATATATTATATGATTATATGATTACACAACACATTTTAATTTCAAAAAATGTCAAGTGGATATCAAGGGTGAATTTATAAATGGTTAAATAGTTGAGGCTGTTTTTTCTAAACAACCCCATGGAATTAAAAATTATCATTTTGCAAATTATGATTTTAATTTATCTAAATATTTATATGGTTTAAAAATATATAAAAGCTCTTTGTATCATAGGCTCAAATATTTTTTGATTTATAAAGGGTTTTTGAAAGTTGTTGATAATACTAACTTATTTATAAAAATAATTTCAAAGGATGTTTTAGTAGTACAATTTTATAGTATCGATATAATTTTTTGATCTTATAAAACATAATTGTGTACTGAATTTTAAAAATTATTAAAAGTTAATTTGAAATTATATTGATTGGAAGTTTAATTTTTTTCATTTTCAAATTTTTAAAAAATAAAGGTTGAATTATTTAAAAACAAATATAAGTGCACCAAATACCTTCTAAATACAGAATGGATGGGACAATGATTTTTGATACACCTATGCGTGAAAAATGTAAAATGGATGTTTATTGAACTATAAAATATGTTAATTGATCTTATTATAGAGTCATGATAATAATTTTTCTATAATAAATTGTAATCTGAAAAGATATTATGTTTTGTGTATTTATGTGTGCCCATTTTCAAGAAAATACTAAGGAGTAACATTTAAATTCTATCAAAATAAAATTTTAGTACCATATATATCCAATAAATGTTGGATTTTTTATACTAGGGAATAATAATTTGATTTAGTGAATTATGAATATGTAGATTTTGTTGGTTGTTTTTTAGATATGAAAAGAACCTTTAGAACAAGTCACCATTTGGTAAAGTCGCTTTTTTATGGTGCTGTATAAAGAACAATTCAATTTGACTATCCATTTTTAAGGAAGAGTACATATTTAATTGAATTAATTGTGAAAATATTATATGGATGAATCAAACATTACTAGACTATAGTTATAAATTTGAACATGCACCTAACAATTTTTATAATTAATGTGTGATAAATATCTATAAGAATATTGTATCACATTAATGTTAAAAACATATTGATATAAGACATAAAATATTATGAGTTCATTTTTAAAAGTTGATATACATCATTATTTCATTTGAACTAAACAACATATTATATAAATTTTTACAAAGGCTTTGAATTCTAAGGGATTAGTCTATATCAAACGTAAACTAAGACTGATAAAATATAGTTAATTAATTGATTAATTTTATTTAAATTGATCTACCATTGGTGATCTACAATTAATTAATCACAATTGTGTATATACTATTAGTGATCTAAAATTGGATGTATACAGTTTAGATTTTCTACCACTACTATTTTTTTATGATAAAATTTTAATTTTATTTATTTATATATATTTAATTATAATTTCTAATTTTAAATCACTATATGATAAAATTGGGTTAAATAGGATTTTTTAATCCCCCTTGATCATGCCTCCTTTGAAACATTCATCTTCAATTCTTTCTCTACCGGAAACCATCAATACATACATCTATTTTTTCCCTTTAGAGAAATGAAAAGATGATGAGAGTGTAATGTACCTCAGTTTTCTCTGCTTAAAGATCACTTTCAGCAATGAAATCATGAGCTGAATCTATCCAGCCTACTGTTAATGAATCGAAGAACCCATTACTATTGACTTAAGATGTTGTTGATAAAAAAGAGACATATGGTGAATAATTGGTTTTTAGGATGTTGTTAGTGCTAAAATTGATCCAAGAGAAAAAATAGATCAAATGGTTTTTGAGGACTGATTAACTAATCTATCATAGGTTTATTCACGAGTTTTATCAGTATGATGAGTTAAATTTTGGTGAGAAGAAAGATAATATTACAAATATCATCGATGGAAAATAAGTATTTTTTCTTTGAAACAATGGGATAAATTCATCAATGTACTTCATAGATATATTTTGGATTATTTTCAAGGTTTAATTCCCAATAAATGTGAGTTTTTTATATATGAGGATTCCCTTTTATAACTGATAATAAATGATATAGAATAAATAGATACTATTGTAGAAAATGATGTGTAGTGTAGATTATTATTTATGTTTATATGAAACATGGTTCATCATAGAAAGGGGGAATATCTTGTCAAGATGTACAATGATGTCATTTTATTATTTCTTATGAAAACTGGAGATAAGAAAATCTATTTATATATTTTACGGTTCAAAAGATGGAGATGAGAAAGATGAAATCTAGACAAAATTACATGACATATCATTGATTTATTTTATATATTTTGAATTTGAAAGGTCTATAACCTGATGGTGAATAAGCTGTATTAACTTGAGGATGTTACTATTTAAACTAGTTTATATGTAAGAGGATGAAATTAAATTAGAACACTTGGTTTCAAAAATTGGTTGATGATGATGATAATTTTTATGAGAATTTCAATCATATGAAGAATCATTCTAAACATAGAGATATGGTTGATCCTATCCAAGAAGAATATGAAGTCATTTTTTCCCATCCAATGAGGAATTGGTGGAAGAATATGTTTATGTTTGAGAATAAGAAGTGGTTGTTTCTCTAGATAAAGGTAGTGACCCTGATGTGGTAAAATCCCAATTTTTTCTTATGGAAATTCCTATCCATATCTTTATATTCCTTCTAAATAATGTTTGTTGTGTGAAGGAGAATAAATTGAGGATATTGATGGTTTATGTAATGAACAAAATGTGGTTTCTTCTGAGAGAAGAATATAAGTAATTGAACATTCGGGTATGTTAATGGTGGTGGTGATGCTGATGAGTGAGAGTGGTCACATCACCCTCCTAGTAATTCTTCTTAGAATATTTTTATTAGGAAAAGAATTGAACCTAGAGATGATAAAATAAAATCCGAAGGATAGGCTTTATGAAGTAGAAAATTTGATCTAGTAGCTTCTGTAATTCAAGATAAAAATGGTGATAATGTTCAAGATTCTATGATTTATGCTGAGCATGGGGGTTCTTTCAGATTTTAAAAGAGGGCACCTATTAAGGGGAGAAATACACTAGATATTATAAGCTAGGGATTGTGTACTCTGAATTAGAATCAAAATATTTTGATTATGGCGATGACCTTGGAATTCAACCTAATCATTGTGGACATTCCATCATTGTTTATGGAAAATTTCTTATGTGATATGTGGTATAATAGATATATGAAGCTAGCTAGTTTCAATCCTCTACCACTAATGATCCTACAACAGAATCTAGAATTATAGAGGCTTATTTTCCCTCAAATAAATGATTTCTTCCCTTCTATCTTTTGATCCTCTAACATATGATTATGTTATGAATGATAATCTCGATTATTTTAGAGTGGGAATTTTGGCATGTATCAGTTGGATAGTTAGAATGAAACCTACTCTAGAATTTTTTTTACTGAACCTGATAACAGGTAGAATTTTTGATTTAGTGGTCTCTCCTATCCAGCATAAGTTGATCTTGAAAATTTAAGAATTTGAGATTTAGAATTGGTAGTTGGATAATCATATAGAATAATATTTGTTCATCTTGTATGAGAGGAGAGGATGTTTTTCTACAATCCCAACATCTCTTTAAGAGAGGTTGATGTCCTTGCCTATAGTTGGTGCTTACACTTCTACTACTTCATATAACACTTCATCTATTGTTTTTGATGAAATCCATTCCATTGTGAGAGAGGATCTTCATGCTATCTTCGGTAATCTATCATCCTATCACCTAGAAAAACAACGGTAGATAAAGGACCATGGTGAGAAAATTTATAAATTGGTTACATAGTTCTTGAATGAAGCTATGAGTGATCAAGATACTATCACTAAATAAATAATTTACTACACATCCAGAATATATACCAAGAATGAGTTCAATTTCGTTTTTATTTTTCTTACTGAGAATCTAAGTTTGCCTCATGATTCCTGATCATTGAAGAATAAAGTGACTCAGATCAAGGTTTTGGAATATTTTCACAAGATTTTAATATAGTAAAATAAGGATTTATTCACCGTAATAGAGTGTGTTGGAAACATCAGTACATATTTTTTTAACTTGATGATTCCATTTTTGTAAGCCTATGGGAATGTAGTAGTGGAACTCAAATCTATACCATTGTATGATCTAACTTCAACACCTTGTTTAGCACCCCTTCATTCTAAGTTTATGTCATTTTTCATGACACCAATTGAGATTGTTTTCAATCATATGCATATCATTACGTGATCACTTCATATAGATGCTTGTACACACTCATCTTCCACTTATATACCTCATATCACTAGTAATGGAAATTACCCAGTTCTTCCTTATAGCCAAAGAAACGAGAGTGATTTGGATTCTTTTTAATATTTTATAGGGATTATAATTTTTCTGTATATTAAATTTTCTAATGTAATCATTTAATTTTATATTTAATGATGATTATATTTTAATCATTATTCTACAATTAATTTTGTTATATTTTTATTTCTATATCATTTTGATAAACCAAAAAGGTTGAGTATACTTGAATTGAATTTAGGGTGGTAATAAATCATATTCATACATCGAAATGATAAGAAAAAATATTCATATTTACTATATTTGTTTTAATATATATGGTTGTAAATTCAGTGATTTGTGATCATTAAAAAGGGGGATATTAATGGAAACACCTTTTCTTAATTATTAAAAATCAAGTTTGTCATGCCTATAAAATTATAAATGTTTTATTATAGTAAATTATTTTCTGTGTAACATTGTGATGAAATTTCCTGATGTATCGATCTACATTCTATTTATGAAGATATAATATTAGTTTAAATAATATATATGATTGGATCATCAAATATTCAGTCATTTTAGTAGATCTACCACTGAATATATACCACTGAAAGATATACCACAAAAAATAAACCACTAGGAGATCTACCGTTAAAAATATCTACAACTAATAGATCTACCACTTAATATATATACCGCTAATATATCTACCATACAATCAGACACATATTCCATTAGGACATCTACCACTTAATTTTGATACCACCATATTATACTACCATTACCATATACAAATAGAATGTTGAGATACAACCAAGACTAATCTACCCCTAAAGAGAATCTACTGCCATAATAGATGTACTATTAAGATATATACCTCTAGAATTCTATCATTTCATTCCATACTCTCAATTAATGTTTAATATTCTAATGGATAGTTTATAAAATATAATTTTGACAATCCACACATGGATGTAAGAATTATTATTCTTAAACTACTCCATATATTCATTTATGTGAAATTAATACGTTCTAGCTTTAATTATCAGTAAGAGGATCCATGGAATTATAAGACCTTAAATTGTGTAAATTCTACATAACCCCCTCAAGAGAATGGTAGATTAGTGGGCAATCATATAGAGAAAATAAAAATAATGCAAGAGTGATAAATTCAATGAGGTGACAACCGTAATGTGTTAAATCAACTATGAACATTGAAATACAAAAAATAGAAGAATTTTCAAATACGATCCTTTATTTTCATACACATTCATCAAAACCAATCAGATCTCCTTTCTAAGAAAAATTTGAGGACCTCAGAACAACTAAATCTATTCAGATTGATTGGAATCATTATTTTCTATTTTACTAACTTTCTATTTTTGTTAATGATTTACATTAATGTTGTATTTCATACCTTATTTATTGGTAAAACATAGTTTTATTTGGTTATATAGAAAGTTCCCAACATTATCTCTATAATTTCATTATATGCATTCCCATGACAACTACGGAAGAGGTTGCATGTGTGACGTATACTCATATTTCTCCCTAGAAGAACTCTGGAAGATGATATTTTTCCAAAATATACTTGTGTACTATTTTTTTAGATCCTGATCCTTGTATTGGATTGATATTATTTTATTATAATCTTATTAGAAGTGACTGATTTCCATGTAAAGGTTTTCATGCCTTAGATTGAGACTAAAACCCTTATTTTAATTCCACTATGTGTTTTATTTATTTTTTATTATGTATTTCAATGTTCAAAATGTTATCTATTTTAATATATATATATATATCGAAACAATTAATATGATAGTAAATATTACATTGTGTTTTATATAGAGTGTTTTATTAGGTAATTTAGTTTCAAAATCTATATTAATTTGAATGATTAATTTAAGTGATCATTGATCCACCTTTGATAAGTTATTTGACGAATAAAATTATATAATTCTATTATTTTTATTAACTTGAGGTTTTATTGAATTAGGGTATTTAAAATTTTAATTAACATTGCACATAAATTTTAATTGGGAACTCAATTAAACCCCTCATATGTCACTCATGTAGACCAACACTCGCATACCATACAAATCTAGTATATATTTCATTCATATGTCCTAAGAAAAATTTTTCATGGAAGGTGTACACTGATGTACACCTTCACCTCCCAGAAATAGTATACGAAAAAACCCTAGATGAATCTTCTTTAATACCTAATTTATCAGAGAACCCTTGGGATAATGATTATACCCACCCTCAAGAACACCTGGATTCATAATTAAAGGAATCCCAAACTCAAGAACATCCTCAATATGGTCCTTGTGTGGTATTATTAGATATCATTGAAATATAATTTTCAAATTACACTGTATATACCAATTATACCTATATGTTAGTCACAATAGTATACAAAAATTATTTCACATTTTGGATAAACAAATTAAATATCATCAATAATACATTTCCAAAAACACTAAATATATTATTTTTTAAATTTAATTAATTTGAACCCCTAATAATCACAAACAATCAATACGATGAGATGTAAAACTATGCAGAGAATCATGATTCTTAAAGTCTAACATTCTAACAACTTATTTTAAGAGAAGAAAACCTATAAACTATAATTTCGTGAAGCTCTTTTATAGAAATGTACAACAATAAAAACTAGTCATAATAAAATTAAACCAACTACCTAGTAAACCCAAATGCCTACTATATAGGTTCTTTTAACACACAAGTATAAAATACCAATTAAAATACATCATTCTTATATTTATTAAACCAAGACCCAAATAACCACCAAATAATACAGTATCTTAATCCATTTTTCAACACAAGGACCTGAATCACTGAGATTAGGATGGAGAGGTATGCAACCTTATGCATGACTCCCAATATGTAAGAGTTAATCAAAAGGAAGTGAGAGCCTATGTTATACCATGGGGAGACTACCTCCTTAGTATTTGTTAATCATCAATCATAATATCATGGAAGAAATAATAAATAAAGGTATAACAAAAGGGGAATCATAGTGTAATATAATTGATAAATGGAAATGGATGTTGTTAAAAAATGGGATAAAACCACCCATACCTATAATTAAAAAGGATATCTAGAAGTGGTGGATGGTATTATTCAATATATAAAATAATAAACTAAAACTAGTGGTGTAATAGTATAATTTCCTATGGAATTTTCTATAAATTCATCAAAATCTTGAGCTTCTCTACCTGCTCAATATCTAGATATAAGGCCCTTCACTTGGCTGGATCACTTGAAATAGAATCTTCATGTTCATTGGTCTACCCTGGTAAAGTGTGATTAATAAAACTAGTATAATAGAACCAATGTTTATTTAACAAAATTAAAGAAAATATATGACTGTATATTAATATTTAGATAAATAATTAAACAACCAAACATATAACTATACCAGGTCGTCATGAACATACCAGGCTGACACACACCTCAAACATTCATATTGCATCTCTATTCTAAAAGGAAGTGAAATCATATTTCACTAGTGCATTTAACACATGAACATTACCTTTTCACTTATGATGTTTCCCCACATTGAGTCCCACATGAGATCCTTTGTAATGTCATATCACGATCCCTCAATGTTAGGAGTGGTCACACGTGATGTCTGATGCCACATTCATGAGGACTCCCTCTCATTTCGGGGTGGTCACATGTCATGTTTTACATCACATTTCAAAACACACCCTCTCACTCAAGGGAGATCACACATTATTTCTCATACCACAATACCAACAAAACCCTATTACTCAATGGGGGTTACAAATAAATAGATCGATATCCAATATCTAATTCAAGGTGTCACCAATATACATGAATCTATTCTATCACATTAAAACCCTCCTCCCTCTCACTCACGGTATAGTCACAACTAAAAAGTTCAACATAAAAAATTTTACATGCACCATGATTATCAAATAATAAAATAAATACTATTGGTCAATAACTCATCCCATATATAATCCAAATAATAAAAAATCTTAAGGATGGCCTATAGAACTCTCCCTATAGACTCCGCCATGTCACATACACTAGATATTTACTTATACCCAACACCATTATAATCATATTATTCTTTGACCAAACCCTTATGAAAATATATTAGGTTACACACTGTTTACTTGAGACTAAAAATTTCACTCCATTACAAATTCACTTAGGAGGTAAACCCTATCTTGTTTCTTGGAATGAGGTTTGGTTTTATATTGTCTATTCATATTACCCATAATCATCCTCTATGATGTCCCTCATATTTCATTAATGCTAATATGACACATTGATTCCAAAAAAGTACCATATTGAGCCAACTCACACATGTCTCTGAAAATTAAGGTATATAATCAAATAAAAATTCCATAACATGATAAGGAATTTATACCCTAGGCATAGTAGAGGTCACTGGTTGACAACTTTAAAAATATGTAATCCTACAAAAATATATTTATGTTAATCCATACACCAAATAATTAAGTGATTTTTGAGATAAAATGAGGAAAACATAGATAATAGTGGTATCTATGGTATAAACAATCTTAGAGTTACAAAGCGATGACCACACAAATTAGAATCATTACAAACAAAAAATCACATTATTATTGGAGTTTATAATTTAGATATATATTTAAAAACAATGATAAAAAAGAGTAGTGGTTGTGGGGGATATGGGGAGGGTGGGGGTTGAAATTACATTATATCCACTAAAAACCACCCCATAGGACACCATGTACCAAGATATCTATCTCGAGTACTCAGTGATCTACTGACTATATGGTTCTTCTCCACCAGTTGTACAGTGAGGTTCTAGGTACCCCATTCTCACATCATGATATAATGAGTACTATATGGACTCACCTAGAGTACCCATGTACTGAAAAACTTTTATGGTGACATCTGTATACTACCCCAACATGCCACCAAAGACATGCTACCCACAAGAACATCCTATAACAGCTTAGAAAAATCATTCCAATAAGAAAATGAGGCAAAAAATTATACATTAAATTTAATAAATGTTATAAGTTTTATACCATGTATTGACTCCTAATATTCAACCTTAAATTCCCAAATATCACAACCTTATTAAAAAGGATTTAATACTATTTTGTAACATTACAACTAACTATAACCATATTTGTGAGGTGAAATTTCACATTTCCTAACATGTTTTATATGATCCCCAAAATCTAGTTATGAACAATTATGGACTATTTATGTAACAAGGTGATAAATATACCCTCTAATGGGCCATAACATTGAAATACACAAATTAACATACAATAATAATATGAATCATAAATTGAAAATAACAAGATTAATAATGTCAATATGATATCATAAATATTCTCATAACAGTAATATATTCAAATAATAAAAAAAATTAAACAAAATTAGAAATGTATGAATAAAAAAAATATGAAAAATTGAAAAAATATGTAAAACTGTCACCATAAATAGAAATGAAATTGTCCTACGCTCATTGTTTTCTTTTTTAACTATCTCATGAACATTATGGTCTCTTAAATTTACCTATAATATCTTCTATATAATATGTACACACATGATGTGTGTGTATAAATTTAGTTAGCATAAATCCTCTATAAAAAACATTATAACCCCCAAAAATTCTAGAGAGATTAATGTGATCTTATATAAATGATTTAAATATTTTTTATAAATTGATAATTTCTTTTCACACAATTGAATTGTTTAGTGGTTATAAAGACACATAATTAATCTCATAAATACTACAGATAATTCCAATATAAATTTTTATATCAAATTTGGATCAAGACAGACAAATATATGAATCATTTCCTCTCATATTCCAAATAGATGGGATCTTCTATAATCCATCTATAATTAAATTCTTATCCAGAAAATTTTCTCACTGTTCATATTTTATCAATTCTAAATAAAATCAAAGGATCCAGTAAATAATCATAATTCATAGAACATTTCACAACATATGTTTTAAAGTAAAATATCTCAAAAAACAAAATTTTTTTAGAACAACACATCATAATTTCAGTCTATAGTTATCCATTAAAAACAAATAATTCACTTTAAAAAACACATAAAAAACCATAAATTCCAATCACACTTGTTCACTTAAAATAATAATGATATCAAACATAATTAATATCAAATACCTATTTTATGTCTATTGAAAAAAAAATTCATTAAATTATTTGTTAGAGATCATTTTACCATTTTTATCAACACTTTACCGTATTCAATACAAAATTTATAGCATTAATGTATCACATTAATTCTTAGTATTTTGATAATAAATTCCTCATAAATATATAACTAAATATTATTTTTCATTATACATGTTTAATTCATTTTTATTGGAAATTTATCACTAAAATATATTTACTCTGGTAAAATAATTCAAATTAAGATACCCAAAAAAACATTTATTTATTCTTAGTAACTCACTACAATTTATACACTCTGAACATGAATTTATATAGCCATGAAAAAAACTACAACACATCAAATTAACATGATAAAATTAATTTAAACCCTTATATCCATATCATTAAATCTACCATTTATTTTTTCATTACTATTAAAACATATTCAATCATATTCTTTATTATTCCATCATTTTATATTTAAAATTTTATAATTCTAGCATTTAAACAAAATTATAAAATGCACACATCAACTAAAAATTAGGATTTTTTTTGATATCATTAAAACTCATTTCATAGGCCTCTTAATTCACTTAAATTAAAAAATCCAAAAATTAATCCACGATATATGTAAAACAAATCAATTAAATGGAAATTATTGTTAGAGATCACTTACCTTCACACCCAATGAATAATCCACACTATGAGAGTGGGGGATAGTTCCTTATAAAACTATGTAAATCCCTAAAAACATCAAACTAGAGTAAAAAAAGAGAATTAGAACTTCATAGATAGAAAATCATGTTTCATTGTTGAAAATGATTGGGATCTTATAGTTTTTACCATGTTAATTACAATGTGATATATGGGTCACAATTAAAACTTTAAAACAATAGTAAATGATTATATGAATGTATAGGGAGAAAAATTGAGGTTATTGATGAAGAAATTCATAGTAATGGCCCCTATAATGAGTAAAATATTAAACATAATTCATTCCAATAATTGTATAATAACATAAATTTCATTATTCAAAAAAACCATCAGGAATGATACTATGTACATTATATATATCCACCAGGTACCTAATGGCTAGGCTAGGAACCCCCTTTTTTGCCTCCTCCACTAGTTTATTGGTACCCAACCACTAGGTACCCAGGGGTTCTTACTTATGTTTTCTTGCATCCACCACCTATAACTCCACCTCCAAACTCTTCTCTACACATGTAGAATAAGAAATATATATTATAATGAATATAATTAAATTAAAAATAATCATACAAAATTTAAAAAACATAACTTTGATCCTTGGTATTTTTACGTTGATTAATTGATGAAAAATTCATTCATTTCACAATTTTTTATGATTTAGTATTTTAATTGTAAAAAAATGATAATGGTTAACAGATGATTGAGAAGGAGAGTTTAAATTGATTTCATATTTATTGTTTTTAACCTTCCAATGAAATTGGATATATAAATTATAAAATAATCTATGAGGAGAAAAAATATAAATATTTAAATCCAATGCATAAATTATAAAATAAAATATGAAAATAAATATTTTATTTGATTGAATCTTGTTTCAGAATGGCCTTTTACATGGTATTATCAGTAAATTTGTGCCAATAATTAAACTCAAATAAAAAAAGACCATATAGATTTAATAATTATCATAATAATAAATATATACTAATCAAACCATTATATATATATATAAGATATCATTTAAATTACTAAATAAAAACTAAATATAATTTTTTTAATTAATTATATAAACTAGTATTCATTAAAGGTAACTAATAAACACATTTTTTTATCTAATATTACAAATTCTCACCAGATTCAAATTCATAATAAAAATATGAAAAAGATAAAATCATTTAAAAACAATTAAGAGTCATTTCCAAAATTTTTAATTTTCATTCAAATAATGATCTATTATTTCAATATATTCAGCACAAGAATGCAATATTGTAATTTTCATTATATTATTATCACTTGTGTTTTTTAAAAATTTATAGGTAGTTGTATATAATGAAAAAAAATGCTCACTAAATTTTTCTTGATAAGAAAAATTATTGAGGAAAATTTTTATAGCTATGTATTCGACTTCAATATTATAGAATAAAATGGATATATGACTTTACAACATAATGAATATGTTAAATTTTCCAAAAAAAGACATCACTCATAGGTTCCCTTCTAACTAACATACATCCATAATGATCTATATTTATTGACATGATAAATCAAATAATTTACTATTATAGTAATTTAATACAAAATTTAAAGTATGCTTGATTTATTTATAATTAATATTTTCTACACTATGGTTAGAATACATAGGTTTTTATTTTAATATTTAACATATACAAAGTGAAAACATTTTATATATTTATATATCCATAAAATACCAATTAATTGAAATAATACCTCTATAAATTGGATATTCAATGGGTTTATTATGTTTCTTTAATGTAATGTTGATATTGATAATTTATGTGAGTGTTACATCCATTTTTTTATCAGTGGAAGACCCATTTTAAAATATATTATGTATATTATATTTAATTTAAAAATTCAATTTTTTTAATTTTATAAATCAAAAACCAAAGAATAATATTATCCCCCATAAAACGGATTTGGAATTCATTTTTCATATGTTATGAAAATCTAAAAATTAAATATTTATTTTTATATACAAAAATAATATCATTAAAAAACATTTGAGCTACAAAAATATCTTTAATAATAAATTTTACTAAAATAGAAGAACAATTAAATCATTTTTAAAATAAATGTACTAATTATATCATACAATGCTCAACTAGTTCATCTCAAATCATATAAATATTTAGAACTTTTGAAAACATTATTTTGGGTATGTGGATTTTGATATATAAGATTCATTTAATAAATCCATCCTTAAGCATTTAAATTCATTAAAACTAATCTTAGAATATATTTGATAAATTTTAAAACTAATTTTTTCTTCATAGTCTAACATGATTCTATTGGTTTCAAGTATACATACTAAAAAAATATTTTCCCATAGTCATGATAATAACCTTATACAAGATATCCAGATTTATGTGTATCCATAGTCACTAATGTATACTATTTTTTCATTAATACCCACTTAATAATAATAGTCATGTACTCTTTTTGTCTCTTAACAACCTTCCAAAATTTATTTCTTTTAAACCGATTCAACTCCTCTTACACAAATATCAAAAAATTTGTTTCAATAAATTCTTTATAAATATTCTTAGGTTTCATATGTGATAAGTAAGATATATTTTTAAATTTATTTCTCAAGTAAGATTCATTTTGATATCCCTTATCAATTTCAACCACAAAACACCCATAGTTGTTGATTTTTGAACATCATAATGGATCTGCATAAATATTTATTTATTTTTTCTATAAGTATTTATTATGGCTTGAGTGGTCTTGAAGTTCAATTACTTTAGATATTTAAAAAAAATAATATATATTATCCTTGACCTAATATTGTTTTTTTATAATCATTATTCTCATGGTTTTAATAATTGATTTTGGAATTATATGGATATAAATCATTAAATATGACTTGTAGTGACATTAATAGATATTTAACTTTTATTAAAAATGTTTTCATAAATTATAGGAGATTAAATAGTCAATTAAAAAACCATCATTTCACATAATTGAATTATTTTCTTATATTATAATTGTTTCTGAGAAAAAATATTTATATATATAATATATATGGTAATTTACATCATATTTTCTATAATTACACAATTTATAAAAAATATTCTCAAATAAAGTTAAAATAGAATCCTTGTTGTTGAAAAAATATATATCGATACACTCAGTCTAAAATAAATAAACAACTCAAGCTCATTTAGCATGGTCAAGGATACCTCTGGTGTAGTTATACTTATACATTAAGAAAACTCATGTTTCAGGAATTCTAGTAGAAGAAAGTTGTATTTGTATACATATTCTGAGTAAATATATATAAATTAAAAAAAATTTATCCTCATAATCATAGTTAGTAATAATTTTTATTATATTTAATCACTATATATTATCTTCTATCATTGAAACTTGGATAATATAATTTCAATATTAATTTTCTGATAAAAACATAAACCCAATACTAATAAAATTGACTAATAAAGGAACTAACGAATCACATTATATGGACCCCATTCATACAATAATGGAATTAATTTTTTTGAAAGATATTGATAACTTAATAATGTTTCATAGTTAATAAAATAAGTTAAATATTGGAATCAAAGGGAAGATGACATTAAAGGATAATAATATTAAAATTGTTTAATTAAAATTTACTGGAGAAAAGATGAAACTGATAATTTTTAAATGTGAATTTAATAATTTTATCAAAGCGGGTGTATAAATATTAATAAATAATAAGAATAAACTGGATTATTCAATGAAACTTATACAAATAGTCATATTTATATAAAGGAAGATAATTGTAAAAAATATTTATATTTTAGGAACTCAACCAGGATTTTGTTTTCTAAATATGGAGATCAGAAGTATTTATAAAATATTTTTAAGATGAAGAAGACAATTTTAGGAATCTACCTTAACTTTTTAGAGAATTGGGCTAGGTTTGATGGTTAAAAATTGTAATAAAAATAGAAATATACAGCTAAAAAACATGTTGTGGGAAATGGAAAGTGCACATTTTATAGGTATTGCAGGTATTGTTGGGGTTTGGGGATCATAAAAAGGAGCCAATTATCTAGTAAATAATATTTATATAAACCTAGAATATATGGGGGGAATAGTTCAATGTATTGTCAACCGGAATAGATTTTTTTCCCAATCAATTTCAAATTTAGAGACTAATGTTCAACAAAAAATCACAATATTCTTAATAAGTTTGTGGAAGAGGTGGCCATATGAGCCACTTTACCAGATATTGGGTCATTATACTACCATATTAATTGAGTATTAAGTCCATTCATAAAAAATCTCAAAAGAAGAATTAAAAAATAAAGGATAAGTAGTTATTTTTTTTATGCGTCACTCAAAGAATCAAAAAATCAATATGTATACATATTGGACAACAGATTACCATGACATATAATATGAGATTAAACTCTATTAAAAGTTTTTTAAAATTGAAATGATATACTAGTAAACTATAGTAATGTTTGGTCTCTAATGATAATAACATTTGGGTTTATATTTATTTTAGAATACAAGCTAATGATTAAGAACATTATATTTATGGATGGATTGAAATACAAAATATTATGTTTATATCAACACTATAATGAAATAAAAGTATTGGGATTTTATAAGTTTAATATTTTATGATTACATTGAAATATGGATTCATTTTAATAATTAATATCCCATATACAATAGATATTCCACCGAGTAGGGGTGGAATCATTGGAAATGGTTTTTAGAAAAATAATAATAATATGTAATCTATTATGTATTTTTGAAGCCGTAAACTAACATTATTTAAAATATATCACATATATTATGCAATAATAACGAAAAATATTCACAAAAAAGGAATTCTTTTATTGTTAACCACAAATGAGGAAGCATATTATTTCCTATGTTCAGGTTATATTGAGACATAGATTATATCATTATATAATGTTTTATATGATTAAATGTGTATAGAAATCACAAACAATGTTGGGGATTGTATCATCCATTATAGTGACCCAAAATATTAAAACATAAATAATACATTAGTAAAAAAATATTCATTAAATATCATAATGAGCCATACCATTATCATTTTTTCTTGTGCATTTGGGATCATGGGAGAATAAAAAAATAGTTCCAATTCAATCTATGTCACTTCATACTAAATTATTCACACCTCGCACCCTTCATAAACATATCATACATAATTAGTTTTTTTATAACAAGGGTAATGTAAACATAATAATATGTGATTTTAGGCATAGTGTAAGGGTAAACATGGTTTATATCAACCAAACATGAGTATAAGTGAATACAAACATGATAATAACAATTGAAAACCATACCCACTATATCATGGATCATAAACATGAGTCATAACATAAATATTGGTAGTTCATAAGGCATGAATAATAATGTAATAAAATAACAAGATCCATGAGATCATTATATTGGCATAAAAACATATTTATATCATACAAATAAGTATAAAAAAACATATTTCAAGGCTACACACTAGCACATTCATAACAAGTTTGTATGGGGCTAACCACCCATGTACCAAATTCAAGATTGGGATATCCTCTTATGTTCCCTCATTTTCAGGCTCAGGATAACCTCCCATGTAACATCATTTTCAGGATTTGGATAACCTCCCACATACCCTATTTTTCAACCTTAGAGTAACACCCAATGTACCCTTTTTTCTGGATTGGGATAACCACCGTCATACTCACTTTTTATGCCATGAGACAACCTCCCATGTACCCTTTGATATCACAGAATATTATTCATTACCAAACGAACTATATGGAGATATTGGTGACCAACATCACATAATCAATACATTTTTGTTCCAAAATATCACAAAAGATTCATCATAGAATAACCCTTTTAAAAGAAATGGTTTTCAAAAACATATCATCCAAGAGTAACCCATATAAAGGAAATGGCTTTCATAATTATCTCATCAATTCATTACAGAATAATCTATGGAAACAGATTAGGTTTAAAAAATATCACTTAATCATAATCATAAAGAACAATGAGAATGAATAATTATGTATCAATTGGATCATATCTTTATGAAAACATAATCAACAATAATGTTTGTGGTCACTGATGAATAGATATTACATAATAAGATCATTTAAATTTTTTTGAGAAAAATATCATTTCCATTTTGAAAAAACTTCTTTACAATCAGAAAAACATTAAATTATTAATGAAGTTTTTTTGAAATAACCTCAGAAACTATTTAAGAAGTATTTATACCATTACATAGACATGATGGTGGAAAATATTGTTCATATCATACACATTAAAACAATTATTTCATTAACATTTTTGATAAATATTAATTTACACCTTATTTAGGATAAGAAAAGTATAATACTTTTAAAACATTTTTTAAAAATTTAAATTTGGATAATAATTTCTCAAAATAATCATTGGATAACATTGAAAAATTTCATTAAAAAAATTTCATAAAACAAGGTCATGGGAAAAAAGATTTTTCTACTGACGAGAGATATTAAATCGATGAATTTGTAGAAACATAATTTGAGAATCATGAGTACATAAAGGGAGGGAAAATAAATTAAAACATATAGTTTAATGAAATTACCATAGTATAAGAAAAATAAATTTTTTTCTTGAGTATTATATCACAATATATCATCAATATAAATATAATTATAAACAACCCAAATTAACAATGATGTTACAACATCAAACCATTACCATTATGGTAACATTTAATCATAATACCCCTAAAATAAATAAAACTATATTCATATGTAAATCTAATTAAACTAAATAATAAGTGTCATAAAATACATTACTGGTCATTATATACACCACATCAAAGAAATAAGTGGTTAATATCACATGCGACTCACAGGAATACAAGTGAGTTGAAAACCCCTTACCATAAGTGTCAATATCCTTTGTACATGTTAAATGCTCAAGTATAATATATATAGTTTTATTATAAATATATTTTAGAATAATAATAATTTATATAATAACATATATTATTTAATTTCAATGATTTATAACCCATTTATTAATAATTTCATTGTTAAAATCATATTTCGGCTAATAACTATATCATTTTCAGGGATGATTTTTTTGGAAAAATAGGACCTTTTAAAATGATAATAGTTCAATAATCTCTTTAATTTTATCCATGATATAAAAATATTATATATTAATTATATATTTTTTTATTTTAATTCATAAAAATTAGAGACAGAAAATGATTTACAATGTTCATGGAGAAAGTTGGTCATACGCACGCATGAACATTGTTTCATTTTTCATGAAATACAGAAATAAATGAAGGTAAAAAATATTTCGAATTTGAATAGAAATTTTATATATATATATATCACATATATTCATCAAATTTATCCTTATTACCTTCAATATAATGTTTTAGTGAAAAACAAATCATGTCACTTCGTGGGGCGACAATCAATCATATACATGAAAGATGTTAACGTCTTACCCCAAAATGGAATGTAAGAAAATATATGTGACATTATAATTGTAAGAATTATAATTATGTCATAATTATAATATAATTATGATAAATCAATGATTATATATATCTGTGAGAGATGGTGATTCAAAATGAATTACATTGTTGTGCAAGGTGGTAGTCCTTCGTACCCATGATAATTGGTTTCATTTCCCACATGATGGTAGGGGAGATAGATGTAAGTAACTACATTAACATAATAAAATATTTTATATGTGATCTACTACTATTGTTATACCAAAATTGTTAAATATTATATTAATGGGTTAGTGGACGAAATAAAATTAAAACACATTGTTAAGGACAATAACTCTACTTCGAAGAACCCCTTTTGGTTTAAACCTAAAGCCTTCAATAGAGAAATTTATAATAAAACCAAGTAAAATATAATAATGGAATGGAATTAAAGAATATATTTTTTTTCATTCATTTACTAGTCAATGTTTAATGTAATAATGAAGAGGATATGGGATGGGGTTATCTTTTATAATTTGGGGAAGGGATACACATGGAATATTTGAAATTTTAAAACCATACCAATGTTTTAAAAACTAAAAAAGGCTAAAAGATATCTCTTTAAATGATTATAGATGAAAAAAGGACAATATATTTCCAAAAAATAGGAGTTTTATTAGTTTTTAGATCATTTTAACCCTTATATTTTTATTTTAACCCCTACTAAACCCGTTTTGACCATAACCATCGTAATTAATTATTATGGGTTTTACTGTATGTTTTGATCAAAAATGAAGTTGAGATTATTATGTAAAATTAATTATTATTATTCAAAACATGGAATACATTTTCCAAAATTCCATTCACATAATTTCGAAATTTTAATTTAAAATTAAACCTACACATCTGATAAAAAATAGGTTTTTAATATATGAAAATTTCATATGATTAAAAAGATTTAATGTCAAACTTTAACAACAAATCGATTATAATGGCATAAAGTGGATCAAAAAAGATATTTTTGAACCAATTTTACACTTAAACCCTTCATATAAAAACATTATCTTGTAAATTTTTTATACAAAAATGAAATTTTTCATAAAAATATGTATCTTTTTCTATACATCAAAAAATTAACCTTTGATGAAAATTGTAAAAATATCACTCAAAGGTAACTGTGACATGTAAATTAAAAAATATTAACTATTCTATAAAATATATATTTTAACTTTTTAAAAAACTAATTTAATAAATTATCATAAAATGTCATTAAAAAAAATTTAGAAAATTATATTTTGGAAACATATAAATATTTTACTAAACATTATGTAATTTATTATCAATATGTTTTCTTTATTAAATCGATTATACTGAACTTTTTAAATTTGTTTATTAATATTACTTCCACCATGTTCAATAGCTAGGTTATAAAGATAATGTTTAAATATTTATACTATAAGATTATTGTGGTTTCTTAAAACATGGTGTTGTGTGTAACACAATCTATCGAAGAAATTAAACTATGAGAAAAAAATATTTCACAAAACATATGGGTGTTATGTTGTACCAACTTAAAATTAATTTCACTATTAAAATTCAACACTATGATATAAATAAGGTGGACACTTCTCCCACATAATGTGCTTAGGTTATAAAAACATTTCTCTTTATTACACACTGAAAGAGGATTTATTACATAAACATTCACAACAGACAACTCTGAGGATCAAGAGGTCTAGTGTCTTGGGAAATTAGGAACATTACATAACAACATAGAACATAAAATACAACATCTTTATTGAAAACGTCTTTTACATGACCACAACATTTCTTCATACTTAACATTTCATAGTGTATCCTAAGGACTTACATAAAAAAATAGTGAGCTATAAATCCTTTTATGGGATTAAACAAGGCATAACATTATGAATAAAATACATTATAGGCAATAGTGATATGAATGCAACATAATATAAACATGAAAAAAATACATGATATAACATGATTATCATAACATGGAGATGTGGCAATAACATTTTACCTCATATTAGCATGAGCTAATGTTCAATGAACTTGGCTCATGAGTAAACCCTCATTTCACCTTAATTATCATGAGTAAACCCTCATTTCACATGGAATATCATGATATTGTTCTTTATGCAATTCATTGGAGTGCTATTAGGGATCACCCTCCTTAATCATTTTATTTCATGTATAAGTGTGCCACATAAATCATACAACATGGATTCATTAAACATCATAAATTATTCCATGAATAAGAGATGTTGAATTCATAAATTTATTCCCTAAAAACACAAGTACATGTCCATAATGTTGAATAAACATGATAGAGAAATGGGTATGGTATTAACTTTCATGATGATTTTGGCATGGGAAATTTTGGTGTAACATTGGCTGTTTAACAACATGAAATATAAATCGTAAAATGGGTTGATGCGAGAAAAATGGGTCTCTCATCATTAATAAATTAAATTTATAGTAATGGGGTCATGTAACATAATATACCAACACATTTAATGGTATTTATATGCATAATAATAAAATAATTTCTCGAATCTAAAAGAGGAGAGAGAAATTCCTTACAGAAGTTCAGCACAGTAATAGGTGTACATGGGAGGTATTAATGAGAGAGAAAGATGTCTATCATCATTAAAACATAAGGAGGATAGTATTTGGGAAGTGATAAATCATACTCAAACAATTGTAATTGAAATTAAAACGGTATATCAATAGAAAAAACTTTGATTAAAATGAGAAAGGAAGAAATCCCCTACATGGATGTGTGATCCAAATGGCTTGGGATAGGCTTTAGAGAGGCTTATTAAATGTTTGGGGAACCTTAGGAGGATTCTAGAGAGATGGGGGAATGGTTTGGTCATGATCCAAATGGTTTGAGTGAATATGAATGAGATATTGGGTAGGATTATATAGGAAAAAATAGGGAATTATTTATTATTTAGGTTTTGGACACCACACTTTAAAATAATCAAAAAAAAATCCCATAGTTTTCCCATACTTTTTTCCTATGTGTTGTTTAAAACATTATTTTATAAGCTCAATTTCAGAAATTATTATAATATTATGATTTCTTATATGGAGGTGAGTCACACTCTCAAAGCAGTTCCCTATCTTGATCCTTGATGCTACATTGATGCCGCTCTTCTTGCCTAGAGACTCCCCCATTCCTGCATAGTTCTCCCATCCATTCTTCATTCCCCCATTACCAGCCTTTAACTAAGGAGTTAGGGTATCACTGAGTGTGTTAGGTTCTAAGGTCCCCAATATAGTCACTTCATTCGGCCTCTTTTGTCCACATTGAGTTCCTATTTCAACCAGCAAACCGGTCTCCTACACCATGTCCAAACTAGAGTTCAGTTCATATCCTCATCCCATGAACTGCAGATGTTTTCTAGTATCTTTCCATCCCTAACCACAGGTGCCAATGGTAACCTGAGCACCCCCTACAGTCCATTCCCTCACATCATTTGAATCTATTGTATCCACTTCCTTTTTATGTGTTCCACCACCCTTTACGGCCTCCTTTCCGCCCTCATGTACTAGAGTAATTCTTAAATCCTCTTTGATGTGGGAAAAACATCTGCTACCCTCTATTCTACCATCTTCAAATTCACACATTTCTCTACATCCGAGGGAACCAAAGTTAGCTAATCCACCCGGGTCCTAGGCTCCACTCCTGTATAGTCTTGAGGTATAACTAATTCCACTACCTTTGAAACAGCCATGCTTACCTCCACATGATCACCCATGCCAATATTATCCCGGTATTGTTGGGAAACGAGTTATGCCTTCTCTTTAGTCCCCTCATCTGGACTTGCCACTAGAGTTGGGATATTCCTACCTCTGAGACCGCGGTGACAACTGGAGACCAAATGGCCCAATCGGTGGCACCCCAGAAAAAAAACAGGCCATGACTCAAAGACCACCCTTTTCGTCCATCTGAACTCTTCGCCAACTGAGATCCATATCCAATCCATTGGGTCCTTCGAGACGTCCACCTCAACACACACTCGAGGGGTTATTGGATGAAAAACTGCAGAGGTGCGGATATCGGAACATAAATACCTTCCAACCATATTACCCAGCATAATGATAATCAAAGGGTTCTAAAAAGGGAGAGGCATGTCAGGGAAACATACCCAAACCGCTGTCGAGGTCGCATCCCGATTCATGCTGAAATCAAAGAACCATCAAAGGAAGTGAAAACCCCGGCTGTTGAAAGCACGAGGGGGCCCGGACCAGGCGATAATAAAGTCATCCTCTGAGGAGAAACAGATCATCAAATGGCACCGATCAAACAGACCCACCACTGTATGATCATGAAGCCCCCATGAATAAAAAAAATCTATCAAAAGCATCCACTGATTGTCGAATACCCCTGAATCAAGCCACGATAGTCGACCTATAGAGGTATGAAGCTGCGTTAAACACTTTTGTTGAAAGCTCGAGTATAGGTGAGACGTTATGCAATTCTGGGACCTTAGGGATAAGGGGGTCGACAGGAAAGGAGGAAGAAAATTTAGGTTAGTGAAGGGGGTGAAAGGCCTAGGTAATAGAGAGGAATAATTCCCCCCTCTCCCTGGAGCGGAGATCAAAACAATTTTTGAAAGAAGGTTGAATGTTGACTCCAATGAGGAGCAAGAGCTGTGGATAGACAAACAAGACCGAATTCTGGGCCAAGGATTCAATCAGGGCATAATCAACATAGAGGAATTCATCCAGAAAATGGAGAGGATGCTTACCCACATTGAAGAACTTATTAGAGAGGACCCATAAACACAGGTTAGTCCTTTGAAATTGTATATTTATAAGTTAGCTATCTCGGGTAATCTAAGTCTCATGTTTAATAAGTTTGTGAGATCTTTTAGCACATAGTGGTCTTGTATGTGAATATGGTTTCCCATTTTTCCTAAAAACGTCTTAATAAAAAAATTTAAATTTGGATGGAGTCACGCTCTCAAGGAAATCATTTTAAATTGTTAAAATGTTTTATAAGTCAGGGAGGGTCCGTTAAGGCATTGTAAAATAAATCAAACAAATATAAAGTCACATTATATTAAAGGTAAACAATATTTTTTTCCCAAAAACCCTATTATAGTATTTTATTAAATCACTATTGGGTCATTATGATTTCATAAAACACATTATATATTTAAATGGTATTTAATTTTTACCCAAAAATTTGACGCTAAAAAAATTATGAAAAATTTACTATTACATAATTTTGCGGAGGTTGTGAAATTGGTAGTGAATACCTCTCTAGACATTATTATTCCCTCTCTGGGAAGGATTATAAAGAAGGGTAGGATCACTCATGTATCTTCCAACCAGGATGTGGTTGAGGAAAGAATAAATCTATGAAAATTATCCATCATTGTGATAGTCTTGTCTCTAAAGGGTGAGAAGTCAATGAGGTTTAATGATCTTTTTGAAAAGATAGCTACAGTCTAGGGCTTTGGGAATGGAAAATGACTGCTATGGGAAGAGAATACCTTCATATTATTTTCCCCTCTGATGAGTTGAAAAGTTGTTCTTGGAGCTATGGTGCCATTAAATTAAAACCTGGAGTTCTTAGGGTACAAGAGTGGGATCAAAATTTTGATTTTCTGAATTTGAGGAACACTCATTCGTAGATTTGGATCTTAATTTTCAGGTTTAATTGGCTGTATTGGAATCCTATAATTCAATGGGACATCACTTAATCCATTGTAAATCCCATTTGAATTGATAACCAAATAGACAATCCTAGGTTTGGACATTATGCTCGTGTATTAGTGGAATTCGATATGGCCAACATGTTAGTGTAAGAGGTTGTTCTCACCACCAGGGATGCTAGTTTCAGACTAGAAATCCTGTATTAAAGGAAACCCATGTTTTGTAAGGAGTGAAATGTTATTGGTCATGTGGACCACGAATGTAATAAATCCAAGGTTTTCATGATATGAAATATCAAAGGGAATGATAGCCAAGCATGCAGGAGGGATAATACTAAATAAAAGGTGATACAGAAAATAATGTGACAATTGGTGCCTCTTTTGGGGAGGTCCCTTAGTCCCTGGGAGCCACTGAACCATCTCTTGATGCTGATGAAGCCCTTGAGATGGAACTAGATGTGGTAGAAATTGTTGGCATGGTTGAAATTGAGGAGGTTGAAAAGGATTTCAATGTTCCTCAAGTTGATACAGAGCTGAAGTTGATGCACATGGATGCCTTTTTCCAGAGAGAGTGTGCGGAAAGGGATACCAGTGGTGTCAGTACTCCATCTATACTGGACATGGCTGTGGGTTTTGGTAATGCAGGTGCTAACTAGGATATGTCTATGGATGTGCAAGCTAGCATGTGTAATGTTCAGGATTCAACGAAAGGCAGTTCAAGTGACCAACTTATTCAACGCTCCACTCAAGACTCATCCAAAGTCCCCCACAGCAAGCAGATTCCATGGGATATGGAGGAAGGGGTATTTCTTGAAGATATCACTGCTCATAGTATGAGTGTTCATATATCTCATCAGACCACTACATCGTTTCCACAGGACCAGGGGCCCTTCTTTCCTGTGCCTATGTAGGTGGAGAAGCCGGTACCTGGAGACTCATAGATTTGTGGCATGAATTAGGCCTCTCCAACTCCACAAGAGCAGGTTCCTGTCTCATGGATTATCTCAAGGGCACGACCATTTGAGCTAGTGGAGGAGAAGGTGCTTGGAGACACCCAGAAATATGGCATGAAGTAGGTTATGTCTCAAATACAATATGGTCCTATTGATGTGATGCAACATGGGATTAATGATCCATTCCAGTAGGTCCCTTCTAGGAAAACTTCCCGGAGGAGAACACGTCAGGCCTCTCCCATGGGCATTGATCAATCTCCTAATAAATTTACTCTAATTAGCGGACGATTATGGTCTGATTTTAGTGAAGACTATGAAATATTTGAGACGCCCTCTAAGGCTGAGAAATTAGAAATAGGGAAAGGAAAGGGAAAGGGTAAAAAGAGAAAAGTGGAACTAGTATAGAATGAGGGGCCCCAAAATAGGGGAAAATCTTCCATCAAATAAGGATATTTTTTTAGAACTATCAGGGGCTTGGGAACTCTCCCACGGTCAAGGCCCTGAGACATTTTATTGTGTCTAATAATCCTTTGATGGTTGGAATAGCCGAACCCAAAATGAAGTTTCAAAACTAGAATGCCTTTAGCTGGGCACCCTTAGGTACTCTTTTGATTCTCAAAACTCAATTGATTGTGGGGCTGAGTTACTTGGTGTTATCAAACACAACAGTATTTTCATTCAATCGATACCCAAGATGAATTAGGTTGTATCAGTGGATATTAGATTTCAAGGAGATATCATCTCCCTCTCATTTTTTTATGACTAAAAATTATATATTAAAAGAAGGGGTCTCTAGAAGGATCTTGAGTCTATTTCTGACCGGTTGGATAAGAGCTGGGTGGTCTTAGGTGAATTCAACACTATCCTCCGGCCTGATCAAAATACTGGTTCTCACTTCAAAAAACAAGCCTCAAATGATTTTTCAATGGGTATTGACAAATGAAATATGCCCGAAGTCCCTATTGTTGGAGTAGATGGCACATGATGTAGGTACATATTGAATGGGATCCAAGCTAGTAAATTGGATAGGTGCTTCGTTCAAATAAATGACAGGAATGATGTTATCACTACTTCTGTTCTAACCTTGCCCAAATGTCACTCTGATCATAATCTGATCATTGTGGATATTTGTGTTGGTAGGATGTGGCCATATACTCTTACTTTCAGGTTCAATAATGCATGGATTATAGTTCCTGGCTATAGGGAGGTCACCATTAAGGCTTGGGAGACTGAAGCAATCAGAAACCATCTTAAAATAATGAACAAAAATCTGAAATACACCAAAAAATGCTTAGATACTAGAGTAAAGCATCTTTCTCCAACCTGAAGCATGAAATCCAGGTTTCTAAATAGCGGATTCTGCTTTGCCAGAATACATGTCAAAATTAGTACATCCCCTCAAGGGATGAAATCCAGGCCCTTTCTCATCTTGATGATCTCCTACTATTACAGGAACGCATCTTGAGGATCCTATACAATGTCAAATTGATGGATGAAGGAGGTAGGAACTCAAGGTTTTTTCATTTCTTACATAGAGAAAATAAGTCTAGGAGATAGGTCTCTACGATTGAAGTAAATGGGTCTAATTATACATCGGAGTTGGAAATTTCAAATATTTTGGTGAAATACTTTGAAGAGATATATTGAGAGAAGGTATTTGATGGCACTTCTCTCTTGATGGAAAATAATAAACCAATAGTTAGTAAACATCATAACAAGATACTTGGGGAAACCCCAATGGAGTGGAAAACCAAATATGCACTTTTCTCATTAAACATTGATTGTGTTGCTGGACCAGATGGGTTAACCAATAAATTATTCATGTTTTACTAGGATATTGTGTGAAATGATGTCATTAATGTTATAAAAAAGTTTTTCATCCATGCATCAATGCCCTATAGTTCCCATGGTTGCTTCATTGCTCTGTTTACAAAGAATGAAAATGCCTTCGACATAAAAGACTTCAGGCCAGTTGCTATTGGAAACACCATCCCCAAAGTTATCATCAAGATCATTTCCATAAGGCTTAGACACATTACCAGCACAAATATTACTTCAAATCAGTTGGGATTTGTCCCTGGAAGATATATTAAGAATTCCTTCTCACTGCCTAAAAATGATTCAAGAAATGAGGAAAAATATGAAGAATGGAAGCTTCACCCTCATGTTGGACATTTCTAAGGAATTTGACACCTTGAAATAGAGATTTTTTTGTGCGGTTCTCAGAAAACACGGCATCTCAAAATTCTTCATCAGACATGTCATGAAAACTCTCCATAATGTGAGACTTTATATTATTATTAATGGATCACCCAAGGGTCATTTCCAATTCTCTAGGGGAATCAGACAGGGGGACCCCTTATCTAGACACTTCGCTATGGAGGAAGATTATTTTAGTTTTTTCTTGAATGATATAGTTCCAGATATTATTTATAATAGAATCATGGTTGGAAGGGATCACTTCACCCCCTCACACCTCATGTATGTTGTTGATATTCTTCTTTTTGGATAATCCAATAGAGGTACAATATTTTCCATTCAGAAAATATTTTCTCATTATGAGGATGTTTCTGGGAAAGTGGTAAGCTGGAATAAATCTTTTTTTATATTTGGGAATAGAATTATTGTCTCCAAGAAGAAAATAATTTACAAGAATATTGGTGTTAGGAGAAGTTCCCTTCAATTTATGTACCTTGGAGTACCTATTTTTTGGGTTAGGGTGAAAAGATGCTATATTGAATCCATATAATACAGAATTATTAATCAACTATCTTCCAAGAAATGGAAATAAATCTCTCAAACAGGAATAATTTGTCGTGTGAACTCAGTTGTCACTTCAATGTTTTTCTATGCTTTCTCAGTTTATTAGTGGCCTCGTGCCCTTATCAAGGAACTTCAAAGTTTAATCAGGATCATCATATGGACCGGGTGCATACATGAAAAGAAAAACATCAATGTTTCTTGGAAAGATTGTATCAAACCCATTGAAATGTGGGGTATGGGTGTTAAGGACCTAAAAGGCTTCAACGATGCTCTCATAAGTAAATTCACTTGGAACTTGTTCACTTCTAACGATCATTCCTTGGATTTTCTTGCACAGAGATTCATATCAAAGTTTCATAATGGGTACTCAGTATATCTATCCTTCTCTATATGGACATCCATTAAACATAATTATATTGTAATCATGTACTACTCCTCTTGGCTGGTTTCCAGCACATCCAACCTTAATTTCTAGACAATTAAGTGGCTGGACAGGCCCTTCCTAGAATGCAGGGAGATCCCTCCGTAGCTGAAGGATATCTCAATCATGGACATGCACCAAGATAGGGATCTTTGGAATTATCTTCCAGACCATAATATAATGGCTATGTAGCGTTATAACTTCACGGATGTTGACACATTGATCTGGACACCCAGCACCTGTGGCATGTTCACTTCAAGGGAGTATTAAAGACACATATGTGGAAACAATGCGACTTCTACTTTATGTTTGTAGAATTTTAAATAAAATTCATTCTCCCTTCAAATTACATGATACTATGGAAGATTTGGAAAGGAAGGATACCTGTGCAACACCTTATGCAGCGAACGGGAATACATTTGGCCTCTTGCTGCTATTTGTGCACCCAGGCTGAAGAAATAATTCACCATATTTTCTTTTCCTGCAATTTCTCTTCTAGATTTTGGGAACATTTTCAAGAGGTCTTTGGGACTCTATTATCATCGAACAATCTTGATGATTTCATGACCTCAGTCAATACTTCTAGTCAAAGTGAGTAGGTTTTTCACTTTTTCTCTCTGCTGTTGCGGCGGCCTTTCCTCAGATTTAGAGGGTGCGAAATCAGGTTACTTTTGACAACTAGAAGCCCTATTTGAAGGCTGCTCTGACTATTGTTTATAGTGAAGTGCCATATTCTTCCCAGATAAAAACACAAACAATGAATAATAATATATCTGATCTTATAATGCTGAAAATTCTTAGGGTGTCTGGCAGGGTCAAGAATCCTTTTATGTTGAAATTGATTAGATGGATTCCTCCCATTTCATCATGGTTAAATGTGAATGTTGATGGTGCATCATCTGGAACACTAGGACCTTCTGGGTGTGGTGGGGTGTTCTATAACCCTCAGGGCTTCGTTAAGGGATGCTTCTATCATTATATCAGAATTGGATATGTGCTTGATGCTGAATTATGGGATATAATTAATGATGAAAACTATGTTGTCCACCGTCGTTGGAGGCACATATGGGTGTAATCTGACTCATGTACAGCTGTGCACATTCTGCAAGCAAGGTGCAAGGAAGTTCCATGGAGGATTCTCCCATCATGGATTGTATTCCTCTATCTCCTTGAGCATCTTCAACTAGAAGTCGACCATGTTTATAGAGAAACTGACCAGGTTGCTGATTCTCTATCCAAGAGGGCAGTTTTGGGTGTCTCATCACGTTGGTCATATGTCATCCCGAAATTTTTCTCACATATCATTGACTTGGACGTAGATGGAATGCTCTATTCTTTCCTTTATAAACCCCATTGCGCTACCGATTTTTCAGTTTTTAATTTTATTGTAAGGTGATGGCTTCTCTGGATCCTGGACCTGCTTTTATATATTCATTATTATATACAAAAATAATTCACATAATCATAGTTCTAGGGGATTTTTACAAAACCCCTTATAACTCCCGTATAAGACCTAAGGGTAAGCATTGCAATGGTGACAGACTTCTGGGGAAGCTCGGATAACATCACTTGGGTGGTAATCTCTTTAACTTCCATTTCTCCTGTAGGAAATTACGCTCAAACATAACGTGTTGAAGCTCATCTTGGACATGGTCAATAGTGAAGCCCCGTGATGCTACCTTATTTCTAAGCTCTAACTATGGGGATTCGTATGGGGAAATTCTATTGGACAAGGTCATTGCGTCCTTTGTTTGAGTAAATTGGATTTTTTAAATCCCTATATTTATACTAATCATGTGATTGTTGTTCAAAAAATATTTCATAAAAATTAACAATTCTAAAATGTATTTTTAATTTGGTTTTGGTTTTTGTGATTTGAGTTTTGAATAGTGTTAGTGTAATTTGATATGTGTGGTTCCCACTTTATCCTCAAAGTGGCATTTAGGAAATCAAAAAAGGGTTTGGAGGAAGTTCATATGTTTTATAAAACCATTTCACATAATAAGACATTTAATTAGATCAAGAGTAATTTTCATTATTAAAATTTTAGGAAATTACTATCATCCCCCTTAAGAAAGTTTTACCTCAAAATTTCCTTTTCCTACACTAAAACAGATGATGGTAACTATGATTCATCACATTCTTTGATTCCCATCTTGCTTCTTCCAAATTTTGGTTCCGCCATAACACATTGGTTAGGGGAATTGTCATATTTCATATAACTTTTTCCCTATGAGCTAGGATCTTCAACGAATTCCCTTCATAATAGAGGTAATTCTCCAATGGTACCTCCTTTGGATTGATTACATGTGATGGTTTATATATGTACTTACTCAATCGTGATACATTGAATATGTCATGCACTTGAGATAGGTTTTTTGGGAGTGCTAGTTGATAGGCCACTGCTCCAATGTGATCAAGAATCTCAAAAGGGCCGATTTAGCTTGGACTAGGATTTCCATTCTTCCCAAATCTCATAACTCTCTTCCACAGTGATATATGAAGGAATACCATGTCTCCAACAAAAAACTCTAGGTCTGGTCAATGATTATCTGTAATGCACTTTTTTGACACTGAGAAACATTAATGTGTTGCTGGATGGTCTTAAACATACCCACCATTTTTTTGTATATTTATGGACCTAAGAGTTTTCAATCCCCAAAATCATCCAAAATTGTTGATGTAATGAACATCTTCCCATGAAGGGCTTCATAAGGTTCCATTTCGATGCTTGAGTGGAAATTGTTGTTGTTAGAGAACTCAACCAAAGGAATATGTTGATCATATCATCCGTTTGAAGTCCATTGAGAATGATCTCAACGTGTCCAATTGTTTGGATAGTCCACTAATATTGGACATTGGTTTCAGGATGATAAGTTTTACTGAAGTTCAGATCAGTATTTAGACCATTTTGGAGTCTCTTCTATAACTTTGAGGTGAATCGTGTATCTCGATCAGATATAACAGATAGTGGTACTCCATGCAGCCTTACATATTCTCTGATGTATTTCAATGCTAGTTTATCCAATTATAAATCCAATCGAATTGCAATGAAGAGTGAAGTCATTGTAATATGATCAATAATAACCCAAATAGCATTGTTTCCTTTTGATGTCTTTATAATTCCATTGATAAAGTCCATGGTGATGTTCTCACGTTTCCATGTATGTATGGGTAATGGTTGCATCATCCCCTTAGACTTCTTCCTCTCAACCTCAACTTGCTGATAAACTAGGCACTTTGATGTCTACTCAGTGATATCCTTTTCATGTTATTCCACCAATAATGCCCTCGGAGATCTCGATACATATTTTTGTTTCCTAGGTGAATGGAGAAATTTGAACTATGTGCAACATTAAAAAGTACTTTATTTAACTCCGGATTTGATGGAACACATTGTCTTAACTCAAATCTCACAATTCTATCTTCATTATCATTGAACTACGAGGATTTCCATTTTCTGATAGTTTCCACTTTCTTCTGAATTCCCAAATCATCCTTTTGAGAGTCCATTAACCTTTCCAAAAGGGACAGTTCAGAAATCACTTGTGAAAGGATTGAGGATTCTCCCTCCTTTTTAATTCCCTTGTCCATCTTCATCAAATCTAAGAAGTTTGGATTCTTTTCAATTCTCATCAATGATAGAGTCAATGGTTGATTTCTTTGTAGAGAATCTTCCACCTTTTTCGTTTTCCTTGGGTGGTAATGGATTGAACATTAATAGTCTTTGATCATCTCTAACAATATTTGTTCACATATGTTCAACATATTCAATGTGAATATATACTTGAGGATTTTGTGATCCGTATATATTTCACACTTCTCCCCCAATAGGGAATGTCACCAAGTTTTTAAAGCAATGATTACTAAAGCCAACTCCAGATTATGTGTTGGATATTTTTTCTCCTGAACATTCTATTTCATTGATGCATATGCAATGACCTTTTTATTTTTCATCAAAAAATAGCCCAAACCATTCTACGATGAATCAATGAATACCCAAAAAGTTATCCACTTATGGGTAGTGTGAGAATGATCACAATGATAAGCCTCCTTTTCAACTCTTTAAATATATATTCGCATTCATCACTCTAAGAAAACTAGATTCCCTTCTGAGTTAGCGTTGAAAGTGGGTTTGACAATTGTGAGAAATTTCCCACAAGTCATCGATAATATCCAGCTAACCCCTGGAAGCTATGGATATCCATCAAGGACGTTGGGATCATACATCCATCAATTGTAGTTGTCTTGGAGGGATCCATAGATACCCCATTGCTAGTGATGAATTTACTCAATAATGAGACCTCTTTCTACTAGAACTCACACTTTATGTACTTTGTACAATTCCAGAGGAGTTGTATTTATGCGATGAAATGATTTCCCAATTTTCTATTCTCACTGAAATCTTTCCATCATTGATTTTTAGTGGTGTTGGGATTGTTCTACTAAACATTCAGGATATAAAAGAATTCATATAACTATAATAAAAAATAATGTTCACTATTCTTGAATGAATAACTAGAGTTCTTGTCACCACATCATTATAAGAACAATGGGTTGAGGGTCTAATAGAGTGTTCCTATGCTCTGTCAGATTTTTGGGTTTTTCTTGTCAGTAGTTAATGGCCAGGTTCCCTTCTCTTCCACACCTAGTCCATTTCCTCATTCACTTCATAAAATTTCTGGGGTTCTTCTTTCCACACCTTTGGAAAATGGGGTTCTAGAATTTATTAGCACCATTGGATTTATCCATAGGACCACCCAAATTAAAGACCACCTGACACTTCTTATCCCCATGATACCCCTGATATTTGTCGATCACCGTCTCGACTTTGAGGAATCATCAGACAATTACCTCATAGGTATCGAATTCACGAATCTCTAGGTATTTCCATAGGATAGGTTTTAGCCCACCAAATAAGCGGTCAACCTAGTATTCTGGGGTAATGAAAAAGTCATAGGGGGTATTTTGTAGGCCTTGTGATTTTTTACTCATATGCTCTGATGGATTCGACAAATTTTTTCTTGAGGGTATGGATGTTCCTTTCCATCTTAGGTCAGAGAGTGTTAGGAAAATATTTATCAAAAAACATTTTCTTTAAATCCTTATATTCCAATGCCTCGATCTTTTACTCAGGCTTTGTATTTTTTATCAATGACCACCATTGATCAGCTTCACACTTTATAAGATAAGTAGCCTGAAGAACCATCTATTATTCATCACATTTATGGATGGAGATGTTATTCTTAATAGAGTTGATCCATTATTCAGAAATTGGGGGATTATATGATTCATGGAAAGTTGGAGGCCTTTGTCTCATGAATCTCTCAATTTCAGCTTGTTTGGTGGGGAGGGGGGTAATTCTTTTTGACCCATGTTTCTATTCAGAACATTAGTTAACAAAGAGAGTATTGTGAAAATGTTTTTGATTTTTTCTCCCATCGGACTGGGAATATAATTAGAACAATCATCACATTTTTCTTAAAATTAGTTGTTAGCCAGAGTCCTCGAATTACAGGCCATTGGCTAGAATAAAAGTAATGTTAAGGGTAAAAAATAAAGGGGAATCCAAAGAAAAAAAGTGAAAACAAAAAAAATACATTTATTTCCTTAACATGTGAATTTATAGGCTTCAATCATTGCTATCCATGATCTACTTCACAACATATATTCTTAGGGTAATTTTTAAGTTCTTTAATAATGGTCCATATTATGATTTAGAATTTACTAAATCATATCTCGTAGGATTTTATTAACCAAGAGTGAAGTAATGACCATTTTCATGCACTAGTTCCCATTTGAGTATAGCTCAATGCAATGTTTGTGAGTTTTACCCCTAGATACACCTATGCTAGAACCACCTCTAATAGTTCATATCTTGACCAGGATGTATTTTCTTGATAAACCACTTACTCAATACTCACCAAATTCAAGTATGTCTTTAATATACTTAGTCTTATCCCTAAGGCATTTACTAGGGTTTTCTAATGATAATCCCAAATATAACTGAACCTATCATCTGATACCAACTATAAAAAACATAATCCTTATTATACACTTAAACATGATTTATTACATAAAATTGCACTTAAGAAAACTCTAAGGATCAAGGGGTCTGGTGTCATGGTAAATTGGAAACATTACATAATAATGGAGATCATAAAATATAACATTTTTACTGGAATCCTCTTTTACATGACCATAACATTCTTTCATTCTTAGAATTGCATAGGGTAACCTGAGGACGTACATAAGAAAAGGGAATTTTATAAATCCAGGTAACAGAGTAAAGATAGAATAACATTAATAATTCATTAAATTCTAGGAAATAGGTATATAAATGGAGCATAAGGAAAACATGAACATAAATTCATGATATATCAAGATTATCATTACATGGATGTGTGGGGATAACCTTTAACATGACATTAGAATGATCCAAGGATAATTGAACAAGGATCATGATTGAACCCTCATTTCACTTGAATTAGAATGAGTAAACACTCATCGAAATTGGTGTATCATGATACTATTCTTTACCCAATGCATTGGAGCGCTATAAGGGAACACCCGTCTTATTCATTTAATTTCACACCAAAGTGTGCCACATAGATCATACAACATGGATTCGTTAAATGTCACAATTTATTCCCCGAAAAAGAGTTGTGGAATACATAAATTTGAGTACTCAATAAAAAAGTACATGTTCAAAAAGGAGAATAACATTGATAGAGAAATTGGTACGATATTCATTTATACGATGATTTTGGAATGATAAATTTTTGTGTAACTTTAGTAACATAACGATGTCATATAGAAATAATAAAATTGTTTGATGAGAGATAAAATGGTATCTCATAATTTATACATGAAACAAAAATTAAGGGGGTCATGGAACATAATATTCTAACACATGTAGTGGAATTTAGATGCATAATAGAAAAGAATTGATTGAATATAAATGAGGAGGGATAAATTCCTTACGGAATTTAGGCATGGTAACTGGTGTACATGGGAGGAATTAATGAAAGAGAAAGAGGTATATCATCCTTCAAACATAATGAGGGTAGTATGGGGGAGGTGATAAATCATCACCCAACATTTTTAATTGAAATTAAAAGGGTATAACAATATAATGAAACTTTGAAAAAATGAGAAAGGAATAAATCCCTTATTTGGAAGTGTGATCCCAATGTCTTGGGAGAGGCTTGAGAGAGGATTCATGGGATCTTGGCACGCCTTAGGATGATTATAAAGATATTAGGTAGTGGTTTGGATGAGATCCAAATGGTTTTATTGAAGAGAAATGAGACATTGAGTGGGTTGTTATAGGAAAGGGGAGGGAATTATTTATTATTTAGTTTTTGGACACCACACATTAAAATAATCAAAACCACAAACCATCCCATTGTTTTTGCCCATGTGTTTTTCCAAAGTGGAGTGGAAAACATTATTTTATATGTGAAATGGCCGAAAATATAAATATATTAGGTTTTATTATATGGAGGTGAGTCACACTCTCAAGGAAATCATTTTAAAATGATAAAAAAAATGTATATGTCTTTGAGGGTCCACTAAGGGATTGTAAATGTCACGTCCCGACCCTACCCGGGCTCGAGCCGCAACTACCCCAAGCCCGCCTCCATAGGCCAGGGGATGGTGACCAGCGCCGAAGGCACAATAACTCGGGGAGGCCTTTTCCTAAGTACCTGTACACACACACACATCACACTCAAAGAAATAGTGCAGAGTGAAAGGGAAGACAAGTAAGGAAAAGGGAAACTGCTATAAATAACCACAAGAGTGCATCGACCTCTAAACAGTACAAGTAAAATGCTGAAAAGGAAAAACAAGGGGCAAACCACGCGCCTAACCAAAAAAGGTGCCACAACCTGGCAACAGGTAATTGAAAAGAAACAGCTGACGGGTCTGCCACCTGGAACCCAGCCACGACCACCGCACACGGTCCAAGCTCCCAAGCTCCTACGCTCCACTAAAGACACGCTCCACCTGTCCGTCGTCTGAATGGGCACACCAAGTGTGGGCAAAGCCCAAGCAGGGGTGAGTAAAAAAATACTCAGTAGGATACCCCGAAGGCTCGAGGGAGCAACAAAGGAGGTACCGAAGGGTGAGCAGTAGAGCGAACAGGAAAAGTAGAGGAGTACAACTGAAAGTGAAGTAAAGAGTCCAGCTCAACCCAACAAGAGAAACGTAGAAGACTCTTCCTAACACAAGGAGCTAGGAACGGTGAGAAGATGCACTTCTCGTCAAGCTTTCACTGCATATAGCAGGAGAGTAGACTCGTCCAACCATGAGAAGCTAGACACGGAAAGCATGTGGCATACCCCGCACGTCTTCGCCTCTCCTGGAAGGAGAGTAACCAAACCCAAGAAGTGGGTACCGGAAACAAGGTATATACATATATGTATGCTCAACAAGAAACTCGAACAAGCTCGTAAAGGGATCTCTATCCCATAGATCAGCCCAAGAAAAGAGTAGCCAACAGTCCTAGTGTAACCCCATCACTGATGCCCAGCATCCCACAGGTCTTCCCTTAATCGCAAGCCAAGGGGCTCAGTCACCGCACCTTGATACTATCCACTTTGGGCGGCACTGACTCACCCGCACGGTTTTATATCATGTCGCAAGAACGTGTCTCGGTGGGGAAAGCACCCCTCGTACATGAGAGTTCTGGGGGAACGTCAAACCACAACTCCTCAATGCCCCGCAGTCGAGAGGTCTCCTCAAAGACAAAGTTGTTCCATCACCGACCCGTACAACCAACGGTCCCACTCCGGTAATCACGGAGGAAAGCCACAGACTAGCCTAGTCGGATGGACTGAGTCTGGAATGCCAACTGGTGTCCCACTGCCCAGCACCGCTGGAGGGTAATTCATAACCAAATATCGGGTGACCCACTGCCCATCCCTGCTGGAGGGTAAACCGTAACACATCATCAGGCGACCCACTGCCCAACCCTGCTAGAGGGTAGACCTTAACATATCATCAGGTGATCCACTGCCCAGCCCCGCTGGAGGGTAGACCTGGAATAAGTTGACAGGCGACCCACTGCCCAGCCGTGCTAGAGGGTAGACCTGGAACTAGACGATGGGTGACCCACAGCCCATCCCTGCTGGAGGGTAGACCCTAAGAGGTCGTCGGGTGACCCACTATCGAGACCCTGCTGGAGGGTAGACCCTAATAGCGTCGGGTGACCCACTGCCCAGTCTCTGCTGGAGGGTAGACCCTAAGAGCATCAGGTGACCCACTGCCTAGTCTCTGCTGGAGGGTAAACCCTAGAAATCAGCGAGCAACCCACTGCCCAGCCCTGTTGGAGGGTAAACCCTAGAAGTCGATGAGTAACCCACTGCCAAAACCCACTGGAGGATAAAACTCAGAACTGCCCGGGCCATCCCCACTGGAGGGTACAACACTGGCCAACCGAACACGGAGTGGGTATCGCGCGACCACCCAACTCCAGCACAACTCACCCAATGGGGTTTCAGCGCCTGTTCCATCACTGGGTGTCACCAGCACTGCTACTGGCCAATCCATCGAGAACGAAACTAGGGGGAGACCACTCAACCCTGCTGGTCAACCAACGAGCACAGAGCCAGGGGAAAAACTCCACCCTACTGGTCAAACAAACACACAGAGGGACCCTCTACGTCGTGAGGGGCCAAAGTACGCAAAGCATAACATGTCACGCATGTGGGGCCCACATGACGTGTGGCCCCAAGTCAAACCCAACGGAGCGCACAAACGTCCTCAGGTAAAAACAACCACACGTACCTCCAAGCGCTTTCGTATACTACCATAGTATACAATGTCTCCAGCCCAAGGGCTATCGTGCAAACGGAACCCAATGTCAACGCGAAGGCATGATGTAACAACTCCAACCTGCCACCTCAAAGGCCCAGGCATGGCCAACCACGTCTCGAGAGGCATTTATGTCACTCTCGCAAGGATGCACGATCACACGCCAAGGGTTCGCTACAAACAAGGTAGGACGAACCACCATCAGAGCACCTTTCATGCTTCTACATTTAATAAGATTGCGTAAAAGGCTCTGCACAACCAAACAGATCGCACCGTTGTAATCCTCACGAAAAAACACGTGAGATTGACTACTTACTATCCTCCAATGGATATCCGACGGAAATGTCACCATCACCACCTCACGCCCGAACGACGTCCCGTGATCCCGAGCCTCGGCCCCGAAACCAGTCGGGCGCATCGCACCATTGTGATCCCCTCCGGAAAACACGTCAAAAGCACTACTCACTTGAGTGCAACGGATATCCGGAAAAAAAGATGCATCCCGGCGCACCGTACCCGAGTGGTGCCACGTGGGACCCGCATCCCGGTCCCGAGACTCAATGAACGGATCGCGCCATTGTGATCCTCTCGAAAAAGTACACGAAATGGACTAATCACTTGTCCAAAACAATCGCCCGGTGATAAAGCTGGAAATCACCGTCAACTCCCGAAACGACCCTCATGGGGCCCGCACCATCATGCGGAATTACAGTGGGTAGACTGCACCAACGCGATGCCCTCGGAAAAACACCCAACATCGACTGCTCGCACGCCCCGAACGGACGACCGAGAAAAAAATCGCTAAAAGCTGCACACGGCTCGAGAGAGGGGCCGTGGGGCCCACACCTCAAATCTAGTAACAATGCCCGAAACCGCCCTGTAAACCTCCGCCTCGATGCGAGGGTCCCAACGCCACTGACGACGCTCAAAACGGACGTCGAACGCGTCCGCGCCGTCCAAAACAAGATTTTATGGAAGAACGCTCGTCCACTTAAAGACGTGTCGTGTCTCTGAGACCCCTCGTTTCGGGAATTAAAAATTCCCGAAGCCATCTCCAAAACTCCTCCTTGACGCAAGCTCCGCGCTACCGCAGACGGTGTGCAAAACGGACGCCCGTAGCCCAAAATACGGGCGTCCGAAGACTGAGGGGCAAAGCCCCTTGGGCCGGAACGGCCCGGACCGGCCAGTCCACCCTACTTGGGCCGGCCCGCGTCGGCTGATCCGGTCCGCAGAGCTGCCCCGCGGTGCAGCCGCGGGTCCGGTTCACCCCGCCATGGCCAGCTGGCCGCGGCTTGCTTCTACCGATCGGCCGCCTCGCGGCCGGTTGATACCCCACAGCGACCCGCGTTTTGCGGGTCGCGGTCGTGCACGGGGGTCGCAGGCTTCGCGGCCCCCCTCTCCTCCGCTGCCGGCGCCCGCGGCTGGCGCCGCGGCCGTCTTCCAACAGCCGCCGCCGCCGCCTCCCGGAAGCGCTGCCGCCGCCTTCTGGAGCCCTGGCCGACCGCCGACCGCCCTGCTCCGCACCGCGCCGCCCTGCGCCACCGCCGTCCACCGCCTTCCGCCGCCTTCGACCCTCGCCGAAAACTGGTCGTGGCCGGAAAATTTCCAAGGACCACCAGGAACGATCCGGTGGTCGAAATTTCGATCCGGATAGCTTTCCGGATAGCTCGGGACGAGATATACACAACCACAAGATTTGTTTGAGGATCCAATGGCGCGATTGAGCATAAATGAGGATTAAAACGGGGAAGGGGAGGAAAACACAAATCCGCCTACCTCGTTGGGCTTCGCCCGGCGCTTCCCGCACGATCCGTCGCACGCCATCGTCTCGCCGGAGCCACCTCACCAGATTCACCTCGCCGGAGCTCACCGGAGCGTGCCGGAAAGGAGGAAGGGAGGGGAGGGGTTGTGAGGAAGAAGAAGAAGGGGGGGTGTTTAAGTACAAATCACTTAAACGCCCGCCCGACAGCCCCGAACCCGAACTCCCGACGGGGTCGGGATTTAGGCTACCCTAGGCTAAGAACCACGTTCTGAGTGCAACGGTGGTCTCGTAATTTTATTCCGAGACCCCGTTCAAAAGTTACTAGACTTAGCGCCCGAGGCCACCAAATTATGAAAACGCCCCTGGGGCCATTTTTCACAAACGGCCTGCGCCCGCGAAACTTATACCCCTCCTAGGGTAAATGGCATGCTCCAACTCCAAGGTGCCCTCGGTTTTCCAATCTGAGCCACCGTTTAAGAGATACGAGCGTTTCTCCCTTAAACGAATTAATTAATTTATTTAATCCGTTTAACATTCCAGAAGTGTGCGAGGGGTCCAAACGTCCCGCGCCGACAAGTTTTATGTCGTTCCTAGGGTAAACACCCCATTATGGACCCATCCGTACACTCGGATCTCTGATCCGGATCACCATTTAGGAGTTATGCCATTTATTTAGCATTTCCAGTGTGAACGCACTGAAAATTCAATTTCGGCCACTCTGGGCCTCGGAATCGCAGGCCCTCTGAAGGCGCTGCCCTGGAATATCATCAAGAATATTCCAAAGTATTTCATAGAAATAACCGATTTCTTACATCATTCCCTCCTTCAAGATTTTCATCCCCGAAAAGCAAAACTAGGGAGCAACACAGGGTACTGAGCCCACACCTGGCTTTCCCATACCCAGAAGAACCCACGCACAACTCTATGCCTTCGCACACAGACCAAAGGATTGATCTGTTCACGCGAGGTTGGCCCTTTCTGACGTCGTTCACCCACTCTAGACTTTGGGGTTAGGGCAAGGCGGTAGACAACCTCACCATCCCTTTGCACGGTCTCAAACGGCCCGAAGGCTCTTGGGGGTAGCTCACCTCCCCGAATGTACCGCTATGTCGCACGCCGCGACAGGAATCACCGCACGCACCTGAAACAAGGCCCGGTGATTCCCTCATTCAGAATATCCATATGGTGAAACACCCAAAGATATCTGGTCGCGCAAGATTCAACAGACGATGCTCTCTTACACGCTCAACAGGCGAAGGAGCCAACACCATCGACTAAAGGGAAAAGGTCTCACGCCTTTTTCCTTACCAACACAGGGTTACACCCGACGCCCTGCGTCACCCTGGTAACACCTCAAACAAGGAGCCGGGAGAAAAGCATTTCACACGCAGAGCCTAACAATTCTACTGCATGAAGTAGAAGAGTCGCAAGGGGTACCTCTCACCATCCCGTTCTCTGCAGGATCATAGACATCCAACCTCGCGGCTACCCGCAGTCCCAACCTTCAACTCCCGGATCCTGACGTGGACCCCCAATTGTTGATGGGAAGACCTCGTAACGTCGTCCCCCACTACCAACTCCTCCCGATCCTCTTCTAGCACCACCTCTCTGGGTACTACTCCGATCACGGCGCTGCCTCTGTCGTGGTGGTGCACCTGCTGCCTGCCCGAAGATCCCAGCAACTCAGGTCAGGCAGTCTCATGCCATGTGACCTCGCCCGTCACAAGAATAGTACCGACTCTCCCTAGGCTGCACCTGTGCCCTCCGGCACCACTGTGGTATACGACCACGGCCCGAGATCCACTCACGGAATGGCATTTTCGGCTGAGGCCCTGCGACTTTTCGCCACAATGGTATACGACCACATCTCTGAAACCGGTAGTGGGAAGGCCACCTACATCGAGGTCCTATCCTCTGGTGCCTGCTAGCTACGACAGACGTCCCGGATCCGTCGTGCCCACTGCCACTACCAACCGCAAAACATGACAGGAAGCCCTCTGTCACCAGCGCCTGCTCTAGCACCCCGGCATATGTGGAAATGCACAAGGGAACTATGACAGCATGAATCTCTCGGTGGAGATCCTGCTCAAACTTTCGTGCTCAGATATTGTTATCATGGACTATGTCCGGGTAAAAGCGTGCACGGTCTGAAAAACTAGCCGCGTACTCGACCACCGTCATCTCTCCCTGCTGAAACTGCAGGAGCTCCTGTATCCGAATGGAGCGCAAGCAGGAGGGGAAAAACTCCTCACGAAACAAAAACTAAAAGTCGTCCCACGAAAGTGACGACTCATCATGAAACTGGGTCACCAGACTCCACCAACGCCGAGCTGCTCAACGAAAAAGGGTGGCTGCCAAAGCCACTCTCTGATCTGTCGGCATCTACACAATCCTGAAAAGGTGAACCACTGCCTCGAACCAAACCTCTGCTGCCTGAGGGTCTGGCTCCCCACTGAACCTCAACAGTCTCTGCTGCTGGAACTCACGGAGCGCGCTCAAACTCAGCCTGCTCTGCTGAAACTGTCTGCTGCTCCACAGGTGGGGGTGCTGCTACCGGCCCACCTGGAGAAAGGGACTCGCATGATGGTTCCTGGACTGTGGCCTCATAGCTCATAGGGTCGTCGTCACGCACCCAAGCTGGTATCCTAGTTGGATGTCCTCGCGGAGACATCCTGAATATTGTCAAGGAGTGCCGTGATCAGATGAGCATATATGTATATACCACAACAACAACGATGGGGAGCTGAATCAAGAAGGACAGTCAAAGACTGAATCCTATGTGATGCACAAGCAAATTTCCCTGCAACAAGTGTCTCAGCATACCGAGTCGACAAGAAGGTTATCAGGGTCCTGGTGAATGGATACGTCGGCCGCCGCACCATCACTGGACTCCCTGGCCTGAGAGCCGCTCTCGAGACACGTTAACACTGTTGCCCTAAATCCCAACCAATTCCTCTTTTAGGGACGTCCGCACAACGTCCCAAGGAACGAACCAGCTCTGATACCACTTTGTCACATCCCGACCCTACCCGGGCTCGAGTCGCAACTACCCCAAGCCCGTCTCCATAGGCCAGGGGCTGTCGACCAGTGCCGAAGGCACAATAACTCGGGGAGGCCTTTGCCTAAGTACTTGTACATACACATGCAGCACACTCAAAGAAACAGTGTAGAGTGAATGGGAAGACAAGTAAAGAAAACGGAAACTGCTATAAATAACCACAAGAGTGCATCGACCTCTAAATAGTACAAGTAAAGTGCTGAAAAGGAAAAAAAGGGGCAAAACACGCGCCCAACCAGAAAAGGTGCCACAACCCGGCAACAGGTAAACGAAAAGAAACAGCTGATGGGTCTGCCACCTGGAACCCAGCCACGACCACTGCACGCGGTCCAAGCTCCTAAGCTCCTACGCTCCACTGAAAACACGCTCCACATGTCTATCGTCTGCAAGGGCACACCAAGTGCGGGCAAAGCCCAAGCAGGGGTGAGTATAAAAATACTCAGTAGGATACCCCGAAGGCTCGAGGGAGCAACAAAGGAGGTATCGAAGGGTGAGAAGTAGAGCGAATAGGAAAAGTAGAGGAGTACGACTGAAAGTGAAGTAAAGAGTCCAGCTCAACCCAACAATAGAAACGTAGAAGACTCGTCCAAACACAAGGAGCTAGGAACAGTGAGAAGATGCACTTCTCATCGAGCTTTCGCTGCCTATAGTAGGAGAGTATACTCGTCCAACCATGAGAAGCTAGACACGGAAAGCACATGGCATACCCCGTGCGTCTTCACCTCTCCTGGAAGGAGAGTAACCAAACCCTAGAAGTGGGTACCAGAAACAAGGTATATACATATCTGTATGCTCAACAAGAAACCCGAACAAGCTCGTAAGGGGATCTCTACCCCGTAGCTCAGCCCAAGAAAAGAGTAGCCAACAGTCCCAGTGTAACCCCATCACTGATGCCCAACATCCTGCACGTCTGCCCTGAACCGCAATCCAAGGTGCTCAGTCACTACACCTTGATACTGTCCGCTTTGGGCGGCACTGACTCGCCCGCACGGTTTTAGATCGCGTCGCAAGAACGCATCTCGGTGGGGAAAGCGCTCGTCGTACTTGAGAGTTCTAGTGGAATGTCAAACCACAACTTGTCACTGCCCCGCAGTCGAGAGGTCTCCTCAAAGCCAAAGTTGTTCTATCACCGACCCGTACAACCAAGGGCCCCGCTCCGGTAATCAGGGAGGAAAGCCACAGACTAGCCTAGTCGGAAGGACTGAGTTTGGAATGCCAACCAGTGTCCCACTGCCCAGTCCCACTGGAGGGTAATTCATAACCAAATATCGGGTGACCCACTGCCTAGCCCTACTGGAGGGTAGAACTTAACATATCATCAAGCGACCCACTGCCCAGCCCCGCTGGAGGGTAGACCTGGAATAAGTCGACAGGCGACCCACTACCCAGCCGTGCTGGAGGGTAGACCTGGAACTACACGACGGGCGACCCACTGCCCAGCCCTACTGGAGGGTAGAACCTAAGAGGTCTCCAGGTGACCCACTACCCAGACCCTGCTGGAGGGTAGACCCTAATAGCGTCGGGTGACCCACTGCCCAGTCTCTGCTGGAGGGTAGACCTTAAGAGCATCAGGTGACCCACTGCCCAGTCTTTGCTGGAGGGTAAACCCTAGAAATCAGCATGCAACCCACTGCCCAGCCCTGCTGGAGGTTAAACCCTAGAAGTCGATTAGTAACCCACTGCCCATCCCCGCTAGAGGGTAAAACTCAGAACTGCCACGACCATCCCCACTGGAGTGTACAACACTGGCCAACCGAACACGGAGTGGGTATCTCGCAACAACCCAACTCCAGCACAACTCACCCAAAGGGGTTTCAGCGCCAGTTCCATCACTAGGTGTCACCAGCAACGCTTCCAGCCGATCCATCGAGAACGAAACCAGGGGGAGACCACTCAAACCTACTGGTCAACCAACGAGCACAGATCCAGGGGAAAAACTCCACCCTGCTAGTCAAACAAACACACAGAGGGATCCTCTACGTCGTGAGGGGCCAAATTATGCAAAGAAGAACATGGCACGCACATGGGGCCCACACGACGTGTGGCCCCAAGTCAACCCCAACTAAGCTCACAAACGTCCTCAGGTAAAAACAACCACACGTACCTCCAAGTGCTTTCGTATACTCCCAGAGTATACAAAGTCTCCAGCCAAAGGGCTATCGTGCACACGGCACCCAACGTCAACGCAAAGGTGTGACGTAACAACTCCAACCTGCCACCTCAAACGCCCAGGAATGGCCAACCATGTCTCGTGAGGAATTTATGTCACTCTCGCAAGGATGCGCGATCACACGCCAAGGGTCCTCTACAAACATGGTAGGACGAACCACCATCAGAGCACCTTTCATGCTTCCACATTTAATAAGATCGTGTAAAAGGCTACGCACAACCAAACATATCGCACCGTTGTAATCCTCGCGGAAAAACACGAGAGATCGACTACTTACTCGCCTCCAATGGATATCCGACGGAAAAGTCACCAACACCGCCTCACGCCCGAACGACGTCCCGTGATCCCGAGCCTCAGCCCCGAAAACAGTCGGGCGCATCGCACCATTGTGATCCCCTCAGGAAAACACGTCAAAATCACTACTCACTTGAGTGCAATGGATATCCAGAGAAAAAGATGCATCCCGGCGCACCGCACCCAAGCGGTGCCACGTTGGACCCGCATCCCGGTCCTGAAACTCAACGAACAGATCGCACCGTTGTGATCCTCTCGAAAAAGTACATGAAATGGACTAATCACTGGTCCAAAACAATCGCCCGGTGATGAAGCTGGAAATCACCGTCAACTCCCGAAACGACCCTCGTGGGGCCCACACCATCACGCAGAATTATAGCGGGTAGACTGCGCCAACGCGATGCCCTCCGAAAAACACCCAACATCGACTGCTCTCACGCCCCGAACAGACGAACGAGGAAAAAGTCGCTAAAAGCTGCACGCGGCTCAAGAGACGGGCCATGGGGCTCGCGCCTCGAATCCAGTCACAACGCCCAAAACCACCCTGGAAACCTCCGCCTCGATGCTAGGGTCCCAACCCCACTGACGGCGCTCAAAACGGACGTCGGAAACGTCCGCGCCGTCCAAAACAAGATTTTTCGGAAGAATGCTCCTCCACTTAAAGATGCATCGCGTCTCCGAGACCCCTCGTTTCAGGAATTAAAAATTCCTGAAACCACCTAAAAAACTCCGCCTTGACGTGAGATCCGCGCTGCCGCAGACGGTGTGCAAAAAGGACGCCCGTAGCCCAAAATACGGGCGTCCGAAGACTGAGGGGAAAAGCCCCTTGGGCCGGACCGGCCCGGACCGGCCGGTCCGCACTGCTTGGGCCGGCCCGCGCCGGCCGGCCCGGTCTGCACAGCCGGCCCGAGGCTCAGCCGCGGGTCCAGTTCACCCCGCCTTGGCCAGCTGGCCGCGTCTTGCTTCTACCGACCGGCCGCCTCGCTGCTGGTTGATACCCCACAGCGACCCGCGTTTTGCGGGTCGCGGTCGTGCATGGGGGTCGCGCGCTTCGCTGCCCCCCCCTCCTCCGCTGCCAGCGCCCGCGGCCGGCTTCCGACAGCCGCCGCCGCCTCCCGGAAGTGCCTTCGCCGCCTTCTGAAGCCCCAACCGACCGCCGACCGCCCTGCTACGCACCGCGCCGCCCTGCACCACCGCCGTCCTCCACCTTCAACCCTCGCCGGAAACCGGCCGTGGCCGGAAAATTTCCAAGGACCACTGGGAACGATCCGGTGGTCGAAATTTCGATCTGGATAGCTCGGGACGGGATATACGCAACCACGGTATTTGTTCGAGGATCCAATGGCGCGATTGAGCATAAATGAGGATTAAAACGGGGAAGGGGAGGAAAACTCAAATCTGCCTACCTCGTTGGGCTTCGCCCGGTGTTTCCTGCGCGATCCGCCGCGCGCCATCATCTCGCCGGAGTTGCCTCACCGGAGCTCACCGGAGCTCGCCGGAAAGTAGGAAGGGAGGGGAGGGGTTGTGAGGAAGAAGAAAAAGAGGAAGAAGAAGAAGGGGGAGGGTGTTTAAGTACAAATCACTTAAACGCCCGCCCGACAGCCCCGAACCCGAACTCCCGACGGGGTCGGGATTTAGCCTCCCCTAGGCTAAGAAACACGTTTTGAGCGCAACGGAGGTCTCTGAATTTTATTCCGAGACCCTGTTCAAAAGTTACTAGACTTAGCGCCCGAGGCCGCCAAATTACGAAAACACCCCTGGGGCCATTTTTCACAAACGGCCCGCGCCCGTGAAACTTATACCCCTCCTAGGGTAAACGGCACGCTACGAACTCAATGATGCCCTCAGTTTTCCAATCTGAGCCACCGTTTAAGTGATATCAGTGTTTCTCCCTTAAACGAATTAATTTATTTATTTAATCCGTTTAACATTCCAGAAGCGGGCGAGGGGTCCAAACATCCCGCACCGACAAGTTTTATGTCATTACTAGGGTAAACACCCCATTCCGGACCCATCCATACACTCGAATATCTGACCCGAATCACCGTTTGGGAGTTATCCCATTTATTTAGCATTTCTAGTGTGAACGCACTGAAAATTTAATTCCGGCCACTCCGGGGCTCGGAATCGCACGCCGTCTGAAGACGCTGCCCTAGAATATCATCAAGAATATTCCAAAGACTTTCATAGCAAAAACCGGGTTCTTACAGTAAAATAAATCTAAAATCACATTATTTTAAAGGTCAAACATATATTGGCCCAAAACCACTTTTATAGTATTTTATTACATCACTCTTGGATCATTATCAAGTCATAAAATATATTATATATTTAAATAGTTTTTAATTTTTACCCAAAACATTGATTGTCTTAGAAATATAGGAAATATTCACCATTAGATAACTTTAACATACTAAATCCAAAAATGATATTCATTTTATCTAAATAATTTTATAAATATTTGAAATTTAACTTTTAAAATAAAAACAAATATTTATTCAAAATTCATGGGTTTTGAAAAAAACAGTTTTCAAACCATAATAAAAATTACAACTGTATTCATAAAAATTATACTATTATTTACATTTAATAAAATTTAATTTAGTAATGATATTTTATAAAAATATTATTTAATTCAAAAATATGTTAATTCATCAAAATATATTTCTTAATTGAATTTAAATATTATTTAAAAAACTATTTATGCTTTAAAACCCATTTACAGAGAAATAATAAAAAAATGAATGTATATTCTATATTCTATACAAAAATACTGAACATAATCAGAGTGTTAGGGTCTTGTTACATAACCCCTTATACCAATTGAATGATACCTAATGGTATTTTTTAAAAACCTATATGTATACTAATCATGTGATCATTGTTCAACGACTATATTAGAATTAGAAACAATTATTAATGGTATTTTCAAATCCAAAAACATTAAAGGTCCCAATATACGGGATGAGGCTATCGCTTCCTTTATGTCGTTACATTGGTTCCCATCTAGCTTCTTAAAATTGGTGGTTTCGCCACAAAACATTTATAGGATGATTAATATTGTTTAATAGCACATTCTATCTCTGTAATAAAATCCCCACTAGTTGTTATAACTAGAAATGATCATGTTTGTGTAGTAAAACCCTTGAGTTCAGTACATGTGAAGGATCTATAATTTAATTCCTTAAGAGAGGTACATGGAACACATAATGGACTTGATAGAGGTTTGGTGGAATCACAAATTGATAGGGTACTATCCAAATATGATCAAGAATTTGAAAGGGGCTGATATAAAAAAATGATAGTTTTCCCTTAATTCTAAATATAATTACCTTTTAGCATTGATAATTTCTTCGAAACACATTCTCATCATCTTTAAATTATAGATCATTTTGGTGAATGTCAGTATTACATTTCATCTGACTTTTCCCATCCTTTATGTGTTATAAAATTGATCTATCTATGTCCTCTATTTCCACAAATATATAAGGTCGCAATATCATCATTTCTCTAACTTCTTCCCAAAAAGATATAGTTATACACTTATTTCTAAAGAGGGATTCATAAGAATCCATGTGAATTCTTGAGTGAAAGCTATTGTTGTAAGAAAATATAGATAGAGGAAGTCGTTGATTCCAACAACCATTGAAATCAAGAGAAAAAGATCTCAAAATATCCTTTGGGGTTGGAATTCTATTCTCAAATGGTTTATATTTCTGAATATGATACATTTTTATAATACAAAACTATATATCCTAATAATTTTAATGACTTTTCCAAAAAATTGAGGTAATTGTAGGATCCTGATAAGATATAATGGAATTTGGTACTCCATGAAACATTACCACATCAATAATGTATATCCTAGAAATAATATCTAAAGAGAAATATCCATTCATAGAAATGAATTTTACGGACTATATAAGAATATTGACTAAGAACCATATATTATTTTTTTCACTACTTGTTTTTAGATTCCATTCAAAATATCAATGGTGACATTTTCCCATTTCCATTTTGGAATGGCTAATGTTTGTAACAACCACATAAAATATTTTCTTCAACCATAACTCACTAACATTTCTATCATTGAGATACAAACTATGCAATATCTCCCTTCATTATATCCCACATTAAATAATCTTCAAATTTCTATATATCATTGTAATTATAGGATTAATAGCGAAATATGAGGTGTGTGATTCCTCTGACATGTCTTTCATCAAAACTAATATGGATGAAACACATATACTATTCCTAAACCATATCATTACTTCCTGACTAATGTTAAACTTATGAAAATTTATCACCTTATTTTTAGAACCATATCATTATTATGTGCCTGTTTTAACCTCACATGGATATGTATTTGAACACATATTTTAGAAAAATATGATTTCACCCCTTCCTTCAAGATTTCAAGATCCAACCATTAAAAAACTATATGTACTTGATCTTTTGTGCTCCTCATCATAGATAAGGTAGCATGATACTTTTGACTTAAAGCATAATCAACCTTGTTTACTTTCCCATGGTGGTAATGAATTGATCATTAATAATTTTAAATAAGCCCAATACATATTCTTGGGTGTATATTCAACTCCTTTTGTTTGAATATACACAATAAACATTTTAGATCAGTATATATATATATATCAAAAATTTCTCTAAAAACATAATTCTTAAATTTCATTAATGAAAAATTACCATAGTTAACTCCAAATCAATAGTGGGGTAATCTTTATCAATAACCATAAAATGCCTTGAGGAATAATCTATAACCATGCCATTATTCATGATTATACATCCTAGAACCTTTAAGAATGCATCACTGTATATTAAAAACACATATTAACTAAGGGTAATGTAAGAATATGTGTAAAAAATAATATTCTCGTTTTTCCATGAAAATTTTATCACATTCATCCATTTAGAAACACTTAGAACCCTTCCACATTAACTTGGTGGTTATATTATATATCCACTAAAAATTCTCCAAAAACCATTGATAATATCCAACAAAACCAAGAAGGCATCAGATCTCAGTTAGCGTGGTTTTTCTATAACAATTATCAACATCATATATCATTGATGATTATATTGATATAGAATATCTAGAGATTATATGACCCATAAATTAAATCTTTTGTAGCAAGAAATCACACTTTGTAAATGTTTCTTATATTTTCTCCTTCTATAGGGTCTTTAGTAGAATTTACACATGATCATCTTCATCTTTTATTATCTATAAATAAATGATAATATCCTATATAAAGAACAACTAAAAATGATTATGTTAATATATATGAAATTGATTCATTAAATCTATAATCATATAAAGGGAATTAGTAAGACTAAATGCATCACTATATACTCATAGTGTTCATACCTTGTACGAAAATCTATCTCGTGTATATCCTCCATCATGAACCTCAATTGATGATATCCATAAAAAATATCAATTTGGGAAAAGTCTTTAGCTACATAAAGTAGATAAAGAAATTAATTAATATGGATTAGAGTATACATTTTCTTTACTATGATATTGTTCATCTTAAAATAGTCAATGCAGAGTCACATCGATCCATATTTCTTCCTAACAAAAATAACTAGATCACCCCATGGAGATACACTCGGACAAATGATTCCCATTTCAATATTATCATATTGTTTATTCTTTAATTATTCCAACATAGACATGTATTTTCTATGTAGAGTCATTGAAATAGTTATTGCTCTATGTATGAGTTATATTAAAAACTCATCTTCTCAATTTGGTGGAAAACTAATTAACTGTTCTAGAAAATATAAACAAATTCCCATAAAATAGGTATATCATAAATGTTTAATTTCTCACCTACCATATGAGATAAACACACCTTTTTAATTGATATAAATACACATACAATGTATGTGATATTCATATAATGTTCATATTTAACATCACATTGATAGAAGATCATAGGTTGGATTAGAATATAAAATGTTCCTTTCCTTCCTAGAAATTGATGCAGAATTTAGTTAGAGATTGTGAATCCATGAATTATACAACATAAAATTTAATCAAAGGGATGATAAAATGATGTTTAGGAAGAAAATTTCCAAAGAATTCAACTATAGAAGAATAATATACATTATATTTGATCAACATACCATTATGGTATTTAATTGTTAACTGAACATCTAATAATTGAAGATAGGAATTATAATTCTTAGATACATTCATGATATAAAGTAATTAATATAATTAAGCTCAAATAGTGTACTTAAATATTTTAACATTCCTGTTACCACATCACCTTTATCATTCTATATACAATCCCATACAATAATCAAAATGCTTAGACTAACCATAAGGAATATTTTATTATAGTGATGAATCATAAAAAATCATTCATTTGATGTATAAATCATGAGACATTTTTCTCAATATATATAACATTATTTTCAACCATGTTTATTTATGGTATTTTTATATTCAAGTACTCTATGATGGTTTGAAAAGAGTTTTTGAATTTCAAAAGCATATCCCCTGAGATTGTTTTTAAAGTGTTTAAAATAACCTGTTTTCATTCACCATGTAATGATTTTACCCTATTAAATGTTCTCCTTTTGGAATTATTCTACATAGTTAAAAATATTCAAGATCCACATCAACAAGTAGTATCTTGTTAGGGATATAGTTTCCTGGGAACCACTCAATCGATCCTTCAAAAAAATTCTAGAACATTTTCTATTACATTGAATTATCCTTATACATAACCTTATAAATATCCTTAGGTATCTCACTAATGTTTTCTCATCCTAGTTTCCAATGAATAATTAAAACTAGTGTAGAAATTATAGAGACTCACACTTTTAAAGCACAAATATTACATATTAAAAAAATATTCATTACATAACATAATGAACCATAACAGAATTATTTTGGCCAAGTGAATTTAGAAACTTCGATACAAAAACAACTAATTCATTGTCAAACTATATCATCTCCCACTAAATTCTTCATAACTAGTAAAATTATTAGATATATAATACATAATACCCTCTTGATAACCTATGGAATTAAAATATAATAAAGGGTGAGCTATAATGATCAATAAAGGTAAATGAGGGATATATGAACATAACATAAGAATAACGGAATACAAACATGACAATAACTTTTTAATACCACATCCTTCATGTCATTGATCATAAACATGTGTCATGGTATAAATGTTAGAATTTTATTATAAATTAATCAAAATGTAATCAAATAATATGATCCATTAGAGAATAACATGGGTATAAGATATAGATTTGTGGAATATATATAAGCATCATAAACCTTATGTTAAGGATACCCACCAAGACATTGAAGGGACGGTAGCCATGGGCTAGCGACCCATGTACCCACTTCAGGCATAGGAAACCCCCATTGTACCCTAAATTTTAGTCTTGGGAAAACCACATGTGTACCCTATTTTTTGTCTTCGAATAAACTCCCTTGTAGCCTCTTTTTAATTCTTGGGAAACCCCTCATTTACCTTAGTTTCAGGCTCAGGATAACCTCCCATGTACCAGATAAGATCATAGAACATTAATTATTACCCAATACCTTGGAAGAAGATATAAGTACCAACCATAAAAAATCCATATATTTTTTCCCCAAAAGATCATAAAATATTCATAATATCACAACCCATATAGAGAAAATGAGTTTCATAAATATTTCATCATATAATAACCCATAGAAATGAAATAGGTCAAATAATCATCTCAACAATTTATCAATGAAGAATCCATGAAAATTGAATGTGTTTCATAAAAAACACTCCATCATAATCCTAAACCATAAAAATAAATAATTTAGATGGAAAAATTTTATTATATCACTATCAAAAAATAATAAAAAATAAATTTTGTGGTTGACAAGGAATAGAAATTTCAGAATAAGATTTTTTTACAAATCCATGAGGAAAATACGCATTCCATTTTTAAAAAAATTATTTAAAATATAAAAACTTTCTAAATATTAAAGAAATTATTTTAATTTAAAATATCCTTGGAATAATTTTCAGGAATCGTTAAATCGCTAGTTTTTCCTGATTGTGGCAAATACTATTTCTGTCATATTTGTCAAAATTATGATTTCTTTAACATTTTTGGTGAAAAGTCAATAGAACCTTGTTCCAAATATGAAAAAAACAAGATTCATTTTAAATAATTTACTAAATAGTGAAACATATGTAAAAATTTATTTATATAGTATTATAGAATAGTGAACCTTTTTTATAACATTTTTATAAGACATTTACATGAATGAGAAATGGTTTTTGATTGAATAAAAAAATAAATTCTATTTTTTTACTTAAAACCATTACATTTGAATTTTGAGTACATAATGGGATGAAAATGAATAGAAAACAGGTAATTCAAATCAATAACTGTATTAGAGTAAAAATCATGACTTTATTGAGTGATATGTTGTAATATATCATCATTAGAAGAATAATCATAAACAACACGAATAAATATTGTTATTAAACATCAAACACTTATCATCATAATATCCATTGAATAATAATACCAATAAATAAACGAAACAATTATATATAATTAAATAACATTAAATTTCAAATGAATTATCATAAAATTCATTCATGGTTAGTATATACATCACCCAAAATAATCAATTGGTGAATATATCATGTGTCTCACAAGAATAAAACTGAGATGAAAATCCCTTATATTAAGTCTGCACTTCCTTTATACATCTTAGAACCAGTTATATAATATAAATATCATTAATATAAATCTATTATAGAAATATAATAATGAATATAATACCATATATTATTTACTTATAATCTTTCATTACCCATTTATTAACAATTTCCTTGTTCAAATCACATGTTGGTAAATTACTACTTTGTTTTCCATTTATGTTTTAGTTTAGTATTTTCATTCCTTTTACATTTATCAGGGTTACATAATTTATATAAGTTTAAAAATTATTTCAATTTCATATAAATTATTTATACATGTATTTGTATTAATCCATAAAATTTAGATATAGAAAATGAATTACACCGTTTATAGAGATGGTTGGTCATTTGTACACATGAATGATATTATCATTTTCCTGATTAATAGATTGAACATTAGGTAAATTATATATAACCATTAAATAGAAATTATGACTCCTTATATATAACATATATTCAATAGATTAATCATTATTAACTTAAATGTAATGTTTATGTGAAACAGAAAATCTTATTACTTCAAGATACGGTAATCTGCCAACCACACTAGCAATGTTATCATATTCCCACATAATGATAAGTAGAAGTAATAAGTGATAATATAATTGAAAAAATTATAATTATGTAATAAATATAATATAAACATGTGAAATTAATGATTATATCTAGACGTGAGAGGAAATTATTGAAAATAAACTACATCTGTTCGTGATGTGGTAGTGCGCCATACACATGATAGATGGTTTCATTCCCCCCCCGATAGAAGAGTAAGTATATTTATGAAAATAAATTAAAATAATAACATCTCATTATATGGTATATAATATATTGATTATATCAACATGGTTAAATAAATTTTTATTGTCTTAAGGGAATGATTAAAATGAAAATGCATAGTTATGAACTATACATCTTCTTCGGAGAAACTGTTTAGGTTTTCACCTATAGACATAGCAGGGATTCCTAATAAAAAAATTCCTATATAATGGTGATATAGAATTAATCAATATATTTATTCAAGTTATTTCTAATCCAATTGGTTATGGATGTTTTAAGAGGAGATGAGGTGTGGGGTGTCCTTTTATATGTTGGGGTTGGAGAGAAGTAGAATTTTTGAAAAGAAAACGTGGATACACATTTTAATGATAAAAAAAGGATCTAAAATGGAACATTATAGAATAATAGATGATATGAGGTAGAAATATTGATATATAATTTGAGTCAGAAGTTTTTTTAGGTCATGTTAAATTCTATATTCTTAAGTTACCCCTATGAACCAATTTTTACTTTAACTGAGGAAATTGGATTTTTACTTTTTTCAATAATTTTTTCCAAAAATTAAATTGAAATTATTATATAATAACAATTATTATTAATAAATATATTGAATCCATTTTGACTAATTCCATTCACAGAAGTATAAAAATCTAATTCAAAATTAAATATATAGACCTGATGAACAAGTGGTTTTCAAAAAGATTATTTTTTCATAAGTATAAATAGTTTTAAAGTAAAACATAAATATTAAAATTATTCAAATAATCTAAATTTGATTAATAAATATATTATTTAAATACTTTTTTCTTAAAAAAACATGATAAAATAACCTGGAACATACCAATGCATTAAATGAAAATAAAAATTTTAATAAAAAGAAATATTATTTAGTATATTTGGGAACATTTATCATTTGTTAAAATTTGAAAAAACTCACTCAATGTTAATTTTGACTTATATATTTCTAAAATGATTCAGGTTTTTCAAACAAAAAATATGAAACATAAAAGTTTAATTTTATTATTTTCTAAAAACCTAATTAATTTTTTTGTGAGAAAATGGTATTTTTAATGTATATAAATATTTTACTAATAATTAAGTACTTTAATATCAATATGATTAATCTATATAAAAAATACATAGATCATAAAATATCATTATTCTTATTAAAACCACTATGTTTAACACCTTCGTTATAATGATCATTTTCAAATAATAATATTAAAAGTATATTGTGTCTTGTTAAAACTTGGAGTTGTGTCTTATAGAAGCTTTGAAAGAAATTAAATTATTCAAAGAAATTATTGCATAAAAATGTGAGGGGTTAAATAATATTCCATATGAAGGTGTCCTCTAATTCTAAAGTGAAATGGTTTTTCTTACACTTGTATAATGATTATTCTATGTTTATTCTACTCTTGAACCCAAAAAATATGGTTATAAATATACTAGATTTATAAGAATCAGAAATTAAGATCTTATTATTAACGTTAAGTTTTTGAATTCAAGAATAAAATAATTTAAAAAATATACATGTCACCCTACCATATAATCCTTTCATATTAATCATTATTTTTTGAGAACAAAAACATATATCTTAATATTATTCCTTCTCAAAATGAGCCACCAGATGGTCATGAACAGAAGTGGAATTTCTCATAATAGATAATGAATATAATAAAAGACACATTTGAATCTTCTCTTCATTATGAATTTTCAAATCAAATTTCTCCCTCTTTACAGAGTATTCGATTCTGAAATATCAATACCCAAACACCCCTTTTAATTTTCATTTTTCTACTTATTATATTCAAAAAATTATGTGAATATTATTACCATATTTATTTTTGAAAAAAACTTTAATCCCTTGAAATGGTATCAATATAGGTTAATGGATTCATATAATTTCAATATCTCTGACAATAATAATAAATTTCAAATTTCAAATCCCCATTAATATGACTCCAAAAACATCTACGTCAATTTTGGAAAAAAAATTAACTTGAATCATTAATTTTATAATAAACTATTACATATTAATGTTTTTTTCCAAACTAGAATCATAAAACATAAATAATTGAAAAAAAAATTTGAAAAAAATTTACTCAAAATTTTTTAACAGAACAAATCCTTCCAAAACTTATTGAATATACATTTCTATATGTAACACCAATAAATTCAAAAGTAGGATCCTTATATTAAATAGCATGTATGGAATGTGACACTATGTGGGTAAGGGAATATAATACATGAACATTGTATAATATATTTTCAATTAAAATAGATTAAATATATTTTAATTCATGAAACATTGAGTTAGCATGCATTACATGCAGGACCAACCTTCTTCAATGGCCTACATTAGAAGAAAGGCCGAGTTTTACCAAAAAATAATATATAATTAAAATATTATTATTTAATATAGTAGATTTTAAACTATCCATTATGAATAGTAGAAACTAAAATATGAAAATTTATGGTTTATATAAATATAAAATGTATTCATGGGTTACCAATTGATGAGAAATTAATATAAGAACTAATTAGATATAAAAATAAATATTTTTATTTTTATGCTTCCAAAAAAGATTTATTATAATAAAAAATATAAATTAAGATTATTTAATGATTTAAATGAAATAAATATGTTAAATTTTCAATAATAGTTATACATTAATATATTTGGTTTAATAAATATAAGATAAGAACAAATGTTATTTTGCACAGAAAATCCAATATTTCTATAACAGAAACATTACTGCCTTTAAATAGAGATCACATTTTAAATATGAATTTTGAAAAATTTATTAATTTAACTTGTAAAATTAGAATTCATATTTTAAATATAAACATAAAAATTTATTTAGGGTGATGTTTTGATATTTTTTTAGAAACATAACATTTTTTAACGAATAATTAAAAAAACTAAATTTTAGTTCAAAACTACTCTTCCATCTAATTTATTTATAAGGTTAAATTATACATTTACTTGGTTTGAAAGTTAAATTATATCATGTTTTTATCAATTAATAAAATTTATTTCATTGGAATAAATTTCACTATGAAATGTATTATAAAATATAGTAATCTTACAAACATTTTTAGTATAATAACCAATGTTGTCGTCCTACCTGCAAGATTAAATTTAAATCCAATTCTTCCACTTATATGATTGGAATTTGGGAAAATGGATTCCATATTTGTAATGATAAAAATTTATAATGTTTAATAAGGTAAAATTATTTTTTTACGGAAAATAAAATTGAAAATAATTAAAATTAATCACAAGGATCAAGGTAAAATTAGGCTAAATAAGGGACCAACCATGATATTAAGGGCCCAAATGACCTCAAAACGTGACCAAGAGCCATTTCATACACAATTTTAGATCATATACCCACTTGGGTATAACTTTTAACATTATGGGATCCACATTAAATTTGAAAAATGTTCACTGAATTCCTTTTTGAAATTATTACAAGAGTGCCACTCCTCCGCTATAAAAAGGCATCCTCTCCTCCCATTTACTAAAACCTCTCAAGCCACTATGGCATGGAAAAGTTAATCCTAAATATCATATAAAAATCTATCCCCTCATCCTATAATCTTGTCTTTCGGTAGAAATAAATCTATGTAATCCTTTGTTTCAAATAAAAAGGAGTTACTTGATTAAGAGGTAATATCTTTCATTATGTTTTTTAGTTTTACTTCAATTTTACACTCCCTAAACCCTCCTTATTCGATTCATATTAAATAAAAAATAATCCAAAATAAACTAGGATGTTTTTTAAGAGTTATAACAACCCTTACATACACCCCCCTTTACTAGGTAATGAATAGACGATTTATGTGAATGGCGAACTACCGCCTCATGAAATGATGGTTGATCGTTATTCATTTAAGGCCTCTCTTGGTGGTAATTATGATGGAAAATATATTTATATATGATTTATATGATATTTATTATGTATTAATGACTCTTTAATTCTTTTAAAACCCATATATTTATTCATTCCATATTTTATAAAAATGATAACATCATTTGTGGAAGTGTGGACGATGGCCCCCTAAAATTGATGTGTTTTGTTCACACTATACATGAAACATATAATGGTTGGATTTAATTATTTATTTGTGACATGAAATATATATATATATAATATTCATGAAATAATTACCTTTATATAAATATAATATATGTAATTGTTTTCATTACCCTTTCAAACACCTAAAAAGTGGTAACATCATTCGTGGATGCGTGGACTACCAACTTTTAAACTAGAAGTGATTAATTTTACATTAGAAGAATTATATATATATGTATATATTATAATATATTATTATTTTTATGATATAATTATTACTATGGAAATATATAGCATTACTTACATTTTTTCCATGCTAATGATTGAAAAATGAGAACGTTTCTCTTGCATGCATACAACCTACTGTCTCCATGATTGTAATGTTGCTTCATTTTTTATAACCATATTTAATTATTGATTTAAAAAGTAGAATTAATTTATTGTAATGATAATTATTTCACTATTATTATTCTATATATGTTATATAATGAACCCTTTTACTATAGTTTAACTACCAATGTTGTTTTTGACACATAAATCAAATTTGGTCGAAACACCCGACTTAAATTTAATTGTTTAAGTAGTTTACACAACATGATAATAAGGGAAATAAAATTAACGAAAAAAATGAAAAAATATCTGAATAAAGTATAAAATTAACATATGTTTATTATACATGAAGATAAAGGACACTCACCCAAAAGAGAACTCAATATAAGATATTTTCATTTCTTTTTTTTAATTCCGTGAGATAAATGTCATGTTCACCACGTAATTCTTTTGTGTGTTGTATCTACTATATATTTTTATATTATATCATGAATTCATGTATCTTAATTGTATTATAAACTTAAATTTTTTGTTATATCTTCACGAGGGTTATGATTTAAAATGTTTCAATGTGGTATGTGACACTTTTGAATGTTTAAATAATATGTTACACAACAATAACATTAATGATATTTCAATATTATTCTAATTAGAGGAAATTATATACAAATTGTTTAATAAAACCTATCATTTTCCTCTTCTCTGGTTATTCATGCCCATTTTCAAGTATTATTACCATTTCCCCTTTCCGTGGTAATCAAAATGATTTTGAAAATGTTTTTATGAAAACCTAACATTATTTATCTATTTATTCATAGAATCTGTTTTTTATAAAAACCATGATTTATTAAATGATTTTCAAAAAATATTTTTAAAACGATTTTGTATAGTAATTTTTACTCTTTTTTTCTTTTTCCAATGTTTTCAAAGGAATATTCTTCTTGGTTTACCAACAAATCATTTTTCAAACCATTTTACCATGAAAAAGGAATGTTCTTTTACCTCATACAACATATACGAATTTACAAAAATCATCATTTTGATGAAGCTTCATTTACATGTAAAAAATGATAGTTTTTAAAGAAAATTATTACAGTAGTGAATTTCATAAAAAAATGTTTTGAAAACGTTTTTACAAAAGGAAATGATATTTTCCTCAAGATATATTTTATATGTTATTTTTATAGTATTTCAATTCATCATCTACAACAACCCTTTATTTTGACTCCACTTAGGATTTTTTTATCCATACCATCCTTATTCTTCCTCTAGATGGTTTATTATTGATTTTTCCAGGGATAGTATTCACATTCACATATTTTAATCATTTTTTATTCCCAATGAAATATTCGATCTCTTAGGATCATTTAACATTGAATTTTTCCCCATTTGTAAATTTCATTTATCATGGATATTACTATTGCCTAAAACTTATACCATTTTATATATTCTTTAAAAATTGATAGTTATTTGGTTATTTGGGGAATTATTGATAATTGTTTCATCTTTATTCAATACGTATATTTGATAAGGCATATTTTTTATTTTGATTATTTGATAAGAGGAATGATTTGGACTGGTAATGATGGGTGGATCCTAGACAATATATATATCCTCTATATATAAATAGGGTATCATGAGACAAAAAATTGGTACAAATTAAACAGTTTAATATCTATATTTTTTAACACACATATCAAATGTTTTAAAGGTAGTGGGTTTTATGTGCCTTAGACATGACATACATTAGGAAGTCATTGAATTCATTTGGATTCTCTTATTTTTCTTCAATGAGATTTTGTGTTGACATATTTATGGATAAATTTCATATTTAGTTAATTTATTAAATGGCATGTGTTTTAGTTTCTTACTTTTCCATATTTATTTTTTCCTTATCTAGTTAATTGTATGGCAGGTTTTTCTAGTTACATACATACCATATAGTTTATAAAATTCTATCTCAGTTTATTTTCTTTCTATAAATTTATCTCAGTTAATTATCATGTCATAATTATTATTCTCATTGATTCATTATTTATTTTTCTATATTGTTCCTTTACGGAGCATTTGATCTCACATTTATTATGTTTCTTTCCCTAAGAATTGAAGAATCATATTATAAAATATATGCATGGATTTACTAGATTTATTTAAATTATCCCAAACATTATTATTTATTGGAATGAAGAAAAAAATATAATGTAATTATTTTATTCATTTATTTATCTGGTTTACCAATACTACTAAACTCAATGCCCTTCAGTATTTGATTCCTTATAATCATGAAAATGAAATAAATAGCAGAAACCAGCTTCAAGCTCTATGAGGTTGGGGAATTATAGTTGATATAAAAGTAATATTTGTAGAAACCTAGGGAAATAGTTCAAGGAAAATATATGTTTGAGAACATAACCCTAAGGTATAATTTGAGGATAAGTATAGAATAACATCCTAAAATTATGGTAAGGTAGATATTTTGTAGTTATTCCAAACAATACATCCTTTTATGGATACTACAAGTGGTTATAGTTATAGCATTGATTTATCTAGGAGTAATAACTCTGAAAATGTGTTTCGATCCTGAAATGGGGTAACCTGGTACATGGAAAGAAGCATTACTGCACACCCAGTTCGACACTCCATAGGGACATTCTTAAAAAAACCAATTTGTCATTACAAACCATTATAAAGAATTTAAATATACAATTAAAATGATTAACCTATTTTAAACCAAAGGTGATGTAGATTAAATATTGGGTTTCATGATTTATAAATCCTGTAAAAGATATTATGGGAAAACCAGATACCAAGGAAGGGCCTATGTGGAAAATAAATTGTTGATATATTTATTATTTGAGGTTGTATTGAAAACCTTAGTTAAAATTCTATTTAGTGATTAAATTTATTTCAAGAATTCATTCATATTTATTAAAGAAATTTTATTATGTTTGTTTTAGAAGTGGGAATATAGTAATCTAGGAGACAACAAATCAAATCTTTAAGGGTTGTGGGTCTTGTACCCATGATTAGAGTACAATAACAGTTTCACGCCAACCACTAACCAATGAAATGTCCTGGTTAAATTTACATTATTTTTAGTTATAAAATTTGACAAAAAACATTAATGATACTCCAGTAGTATTAATGTTGATGATTAGAGATTAATATATTAATAATATCAGTTTTGGAAGATAGATAAAGAAAAATAGTTAGACTCGTCACTCTTTTATGGGCCTTTAGATCTTTTAAAAATTAATTTTAATGCTTCATGCATCAATTTTAGTTTTTTAATGACCTGTAAAGTAGATTGAAAAAAATAAATTTTTGAAATTATGTTTATATAATTATATCATGTAAGTATACATATATGGTAAATTAATTCATCAACCTTAGGAAAAGTATGTTTGAAACAAAAACGTTTTCCCAATAAATTAATATTTTGATCAACTGATGGCCTTCAAAATAATCATAGATTTATTTATTTAGGATATAAACTCTATATTGATCATTCACTAGTTTTGGATAGATGAAATCAATAAATCCCTTAAAATATTTACATTTTTCATCCAATTATGTATCTCTACATTCCACTAATGTCCTTATACATAGATACATAGTTATATCTTAGTCCATGTGAACTTTGAACATCCCATTCACTCTTTTCTAGTGGATGTTTTACGAACTATTCTCATTTTTTGGGATGAAAACATATGGAACATCAAACAATATTTTTTTGATATCGAGTTTAAATTGTGAGGATTCAATTTAATTTAGCTGGGGAGAATGCAACACTCTGAAATTATAAAGTAATAAACATTCATTCAATAGCATGTATGACATGTGACAGCAAGTGAATAAGGGAATATAATATCCAAATACTTTATAATATATTAAATACATAAAAATTACTCTATATATTTTATTGAATGTGACAATGATTTCACAAGTGTTACACACAAGCACGACCTTCTTCAATGGCTTGCTTTTCACTCAAGACTGAGTTATACCAAACAATAATATATTATCATAATGTTATTATATAATATAGTAAGATATAAACTAGATTTAATGAATATTATTAAATAGATTATGAAAATTTATGATTTTTATAAATATAAAATTAATTCATGGGTTACCAATTAATGAGAAACAAAAATAAGAACAAATTTGATATAGAAAGAAATATACTTATTTTTATTATTCAAAAGGAGATTTATCTTAATAAAAATAAATAATTAAAATTATATAATGATTTTAATAAAATATACATGTTTTATTATTAATCAAATAATTTTTATATTCATCCACTAGGTTATATAGGCATAAGATAACAACAAACTCTATATTACACATAAAAACATATATTTTTTTAAAAACAATTTTACAACCTTTTAATAAAGAAGTCATTATATAAATATGATTTATTAATATTCAATTGAATTATTATGTCATAAAAAAACATCATATTTGAATTATAAACTTATAAATTATGTTAGGGTGTCTTTTTGATATTTTTTGGAAATAGTTCATTTTTAATGAATAATGAAAAATACCATATTTTAATTGAATACTGTCTTCTCATCTAAATTGTTTATAACATGAAATTAATCGTTTAATTAGTGTTAAAGATTAATTAATTCATATTTTTATTAATTATTACAATTTATTTCATTTTAATCAATTTCACATTGAAATTGATTATAAAAACATAGCAATATTTGAATGGGTTTACTTTTAAAACATGTATTGTCATCCCACCTGTGGGATTAAATTTAAAACAATTTATTCCACTTCTATGATGGGAAACTGGAAAAATGGATTAAATATTTTGAATAATAATAATTTATAATTAAAAAATATGATTTTTTTTAAAACAAAACTATTATTGAATGTAATTAATATTATTCACAATAATTAAGGTTAAATTATGCTTAATAATGGATTAAACCTTAATCCTAAGGGACTAAATGACCTATAAAGACGTAAAAGAACTATTTTATGGACATATTTGGACCATATCACCACTTTTATTCATATTTTAATATTTTTGGTGAAAATATTAACGTAATAAATTTTCATGGAATTCCCTTGTGAAAATATTACAAGAGTCCCACTCCTCCAATTTAAGAAAGACTTTGATCCCCCCACATCATCACACCCCTATATCCAATGTGGATATATCATGAACTACCTAAAAAGATGATCAAAATCCCTACCCTAATATTACAATAATACCCATGGTATTAAGTAAATCCATGTAAGCCTTTTGTTCAAACCAAATGAAGTTACCTGATTAAGTGGTTATAACTTTCCATAAGATTTTTTGTTTTATTTCCATTATCCACTCCCTAAACCCTAAATATTATATCATTATTTAAAAAAATATTATATTAAATATTATAGGTTGTTTTTATGAGAAATATTATACATAAACATATAAACACCCCCATCTAATGGGTAATGAATATACTGTTTATGCGAACGACGAACTGTTGCCCCACGTGATGATGATTGTTTTTTCTTCTTTTACCACCTTTCATTGTGGTGACTACGATAGAAACTATGTTTATATTTTTTATATATGATATTTATAAACTATTTAATATTATTTAATTCTTTTATAACACATAAATTTAAATTTTTAATTTTGTGTAAAAATGATCACATCGTTTGTGAGTGTGTACTACCGACCCCTCAAAGGGATGTGATTTGTTCACACTATACATGGAACATATAAATGATTGTTTTAATTAATTATATGTGAACAAATATTATATACGATATTAATTAAATAATTATTTTTTTGTAAATATAATATAAATCATTTTTTATTACCCTTTCAGACACTTGGTAACGTCATTCGTGGACGTGTGGACTACTGCCTCCTCAACCTGATGTGATTCCTTTTATGTAACAAGAATTATATATATAAGTATATATATGATAATGTAACACTATATTTATTATATAATGATAATTATGGAAATATATAGTGTTACTTACCTTCATTCCATAACGATCATTAAAAACTAAGAATGTTACTTGTGCGTACGTACGACCTACTGTCTTCATGATTGTAACATTGATTCATTTTTCATAATTAAATTTAATGATGGATTTTAAAATTAAATATAATACATAAAAATTATAATTATATCTCGATTATCATTTTGGGGATGTTATATAATGATTACTTGGATAATAGTTGACCTACAAATGTTTTTTTGACACATAAATAAAATTTGTTGAAAACACCTGATGTAAACCTAATTGTTTATATAGTTGTAAAAAATTGGTAATAAGTGAAAAAATAATTATAAAAATTAAAATGTTCCGTCATGAACTCTAAAATTAACATAAGATTATTATATTTTAATTTAATGGAATTTCACCCAAAAGAAAAATCAACGTAAGGGGTTTTCATCCCACTTTTTTACTTCAGTGAGATAAATTTCATGTTCACCACCTACTTTTATTGTGTGGTGTATCTAATACCAATTTTTTTATTCTATCAGGAATTAATTTATATTAATTGAATTTAAAACTAACATTTAATATTTTTAATTCATTATTTATATGAATTAAATCATTCAATGTTGTATGGGACACCATGCAAGATTTTAAGAATATTTTCCTCAATAATAACATTAATGAACTATAAATGATATTTATATTCATGGAAATTATATAACTATTTCTCATTAAAACATTTAATATTACTCCCATATCATTATTCATTATATTTTTCAAGTATTAGTGCAATTTTTCCAAACTATGGTTCTCAAAATGTTTTGAAAAATGATTTTCAGAAAACCATACTTTACTTCTCTTTTATTAAAATAACCTATTTTTATCTAAAAATAATATATAGTTTATATGTTTAAAAAAATATTATAGAATTATTTGGTAAATAATTTTTTACTCTTATATTTATTTTACCAATGTTTTCAATGGAATCTTCTTCTCACTTTCCTAAAAATGTTTTTTTAAAACATTTGTACCCTGAAAAAGGAATTTTATTTAACATCATTATAGATATATGGATTTACCTTCTATAATTTCATTGAATAATCTTTTCAGGTCTAAAAGGTTGTTTTTTAAAGAAAATGTATTCAAAATTGAATTTCAATGAAATATTTTTCCAAAATTATTTAGAAACCAAAAGTATATTTTACCCAAAAATTATTTTGAAAGATATTTTTATAGTATGTATATTCATAAAGAACCCTTTATTTGTACTCTACATTGGATTTTTTGTATTGATACCATCCTTATTCTTTTACATGATGGTTTATTATTGATTTATCCAATTTTAGTATTCACATTCACTTCCATGAATCAATTTTTATTTCCCTTGAAAAATTAAGTCTCATATGATCATTGAACATTCAATTTCTCTGTAATTATCAAAATTATTTATCATGGATATTCATATTGACTAAAATATATACCATTTTTCATATGGTATTTATTTTTTAAGTTATTTGATTAATTGGGGGAATATTGATAATTTATCATTATTTTTTAATTATGGATTTTTTGATAGGGAATATTATTGATTTTGATAATTCGATATGAGGAATTATTTGTACTAGTAATGACGGGAGGATCATAAACCTTGTATAGCTCCTTCATGCATCAATAGGTTCTTATAATTAAAATAAGTTTCACAAATTAAATGGGTTTCTATCCTAATTTTAAACAATATTATGAATGGACTTGATGGTATTGAATTTCATGTGACTAAGAAATGACTTACACTCTAAAATCATTTCCTTCATTTAGTTTCATCTATTAATTATCCATGAGATTTTGCATCAAAAAATCTATCGATACACTTAATTCTTATTTCAGTGACTAAATGTAATGTTTTTTAGTATCTTACCTTGGATTATTTATTTTTCATTATCTAGTTATTTGAATGGAATGTTTTTCCAGTTATCAACTTTTCATAATGTTTATCAACTTCATTATCTATTTATTATTTATGTAAAATGTGAGTTCAGTTAATTATCGTGTCATAAATAATATTCTCATTGATTAATTAATGATTCCACACTGTTTTTCACTTAATGATCATTTTAGATCACACTTATTATGTTTCTTCCCCTAGAAATCTAAATAGAATACTATAAAGGATATGTATGGATTTACTATATGAATTTATGTTTTACTAGAAGTAATTTTTTTAGAAAAATGAAACAAATTGTGGTAATTAGTGTATTAATTTATGAATCATAATTACAGAAGACTGATAACTTCTCAGTCCTTATATATTTGAATCCATGAAATCATTCAAATGTTATTGAGATAAGACACAATATCTAGGCTCTCTAGGGTCAGGGTGCTGCACTGTAAGAGTAAAAAATGACTCTTACTATTATTATGTTATTATTTTCCATTATAATTTTCATCTCAAATGATATAAAGTAAGGGTAAAATGAATCTTGGAATATAGGATTTTTATAAAACTTATATAATGTAGAAGTAACATAAGATAAAATGACTCTTACAATCATATGTTATTTTATACCTTAGATGATTCTCACCTGAACATTTATTTTTTAAGATAAATGAGTCTTTTATAATGTGGAAAATACTTTTGATATCTGGAAAACTCTTATAAAAACTCAATGAAACCTATAAATTCGATTTAACTATTATGGATTATGAAATAACATTAACAAATTCACCAATGACACTCATGGATCGTCATACAACTCTTAAAAAATTATATGGGCCTATTTCAACTCCCCACTATAGATATAAAACGACTATTATAGAGTATCATATGCTTCAAATACAATCATAAGGAAACTTATGTAGAGTCAAAATGACTCTTATGAAGTATTTATGACTATTAATAAATAGTTATACCTTTTTTTCTTTTCCATTCTATGTGGTAAATGATGCTTACATATTAGTCTAAACAACTCTTACAAGAATCATACTTTGAAAATTTTAACTAAAATTTAATTTCCATACGTGATCCAAATCATGTAAAATCAACTTCAAACAACTCAATAAATAGCATAGTAATATAAAAAACCTCTTAATAAACTTCTAATAATTCTAACTCATAGATTAAAAAACACAACATTATTTAAAAATTCTATTGGGTATCTCAATCTAACTGATTGGATTTATTTTCAACCACAACAACTCAATATAAAAAAAACATAGTCACGTACATTATGAAATAAAGTAATCCTAACACCACATCATAAGATAAAGTATAATTATCTTTTGGAAAATTGAACCCCTTGTTGATTTTGTTTTTAATTAATCTATATACCCCCTCAATAAAATCACTTTGCAAGTATTTTTCTCACCTTTTTTCAATAAATACCACAATATAATCACATAATTAGAAATCAAAATTTTTGTATTATTATTTACTGTTGAAAAAATAAAAATCCTATAGGGGTACTTCTAAATACCAAAATGATAGAGGTAGATTATGAAAAATGTTATTCAGTATTGAAAACACAAATATATTTTGGGGAATTACCTTGGTTGATATAAGAAAAAATTGACATCTAATATAAATTATTTACTCAATTATAACTCTAAGGGAAAATATTTATCTGATTAAGTGAAACCACATATTAATATTCTTAGAATGGTAGTGTTGTAAATTATTTTTAGAGAGGGAAATAGAAATTTTATTATCTTAGAAAATTCTAGTTTTCTTTTCATTTTTACACTAGAAAAACCAATGTATTATTTTATTAAGATATTTTTATTATAGAAACTTGTACTTGAAACATATTTAGTATTTTTTTTCTTAATGTAACTATATTTTTTGTAATTCAGTTATTAGTAACAAAACATAATATATTGTGAAGAAAACCATCTGTAATTGATATTCTATCATCACAATCACTTTCCCAAACTAAATTAGTATATCCAAATAGATTCCAGTGCACCCAATTGTTATAATTATTCCCAAAGTTCCTGTATTTGTTGATGCAGTTTATAGATTTCTTAGAATCCCTAAAATTTGACTCTTTATAGAAGCATTAATATCTTTTACCCTGGCTTACTACTTTGACACCATTTTTTCTTGATTTATATAGCTAAAATAATCTAACAATTAGTCTTTTAAAATCCCTTTCATTCAAAAATTATCCTTAAAAATTATTACCAAGAATTATTCCCATAGGTATTGGTTTGGAAAATTCATTATAATCTTTAATTTAAAACTTCTTCAATAATTTTATTGCATAATTTTATTTGGAATTAAAAATAAATTCATTCTTTTTTAGAAATTTCAATTTCATAAAATATCTTATTTATGATATAAGGGTTATCTAAAAATGGGTCATAATTATTTTCAAAATTCATTTTCAAGCATACTCTTAGTCACTAGAATATATAATATCATATAAACACACAATTACAATAAGATTAACTTCCTCTATATCTAATATATTATGGTTTATGTCCAGGTTTCCCTAGGTGAACATCATATATCTCAATAATCCATCCAATATTGATTACTGAGATCTACGGGCCTATTTTAGACAATCTTGACCCTTATCTAGTTTATATAACATTGTTAATCACTTCTAGGGAAAAACCATTCAGAAAAAATATGTCTTCCAATATTGAAATAAGAGTATATATCTCTTCAAATAAATCATCCACAATGTGTGTGTAACCCAATTATACAAGCCTGGTTGTGTTTATTGAGACTACCCTTATATCATTGAAATTAATTTTTAATAGACACTATTTCCCAATCACATTTCTTTTTGGTGTAATTAAAATATTCCAAGTTAAATTCTTATCTAAAAAATCCATTTCATTATTCATAAAATTAAAAAAATTCTTTATTTTTTACAACCATAATTACTATATATATATCAATAGTGATATATGATATATTTAATTATCAAACCTCTAATCTTATTAGTATTAATAAGATTTGTGTAACAGAACAATGATTTCTTCCCATTACATTTCCAAAAATCAGATATTTGAGGGGTATAAGGGTAGTCCAGGTTGTTATTGGGACGTGTGAGTCATTCTAATGGTGATTAATTTCAATATTCTTTGAATTTTTTCAGTTTGCTAATGGTGACTCATCCTAGAGGTGACTCGTCTTGCAATGAATCATCTTGTGGTGAATCGTCTAGTGGTGACTCATCTAGCTGGGACTTGTCCATCCATGACTTTTCTAGAGGTAACTCTTTTGGTAGTGACTCATATGGTAGTGACTCTTCCTAGTGGTGACTCATTTCGATAGTTTTCCTTTTTTCTATATTTCTCCATTTTTCCAGTTTTTCTTTTTTTTACATCCATTTTGATGAGAAATTGGTTTAATCACATAATTAAGATTTTAAAGTCATTTCATAATGGATCAATCATATATTTTATTTTTCTAAAAGTATAGATGCCTTATAAATTTCTAAAATGTGTGTTCTTAATAAGATCCTCTTTAATAGATATTCGAAACTATATCTTATTCTGACCATTTATGATATAATATTTTTAAAGAAAATACCCTTCCTTCTCTCTTTAGGTATGAATTTCTCTTTAGACGAGACGTCCTAAATCCGTCTTCCTAGGGGTCATGTAACCCAATTGTAGTAGTTAGTTTTTATTTTCCCTAGAGAGTTTCCAGTTATACTGGCACCTGTATTTTTTGGTTCAACAAGTTTGTGTTGATCATCTTTCGTCTAAGTAGGTTTACCTTCATTTTTATTGATTGCATATCTTTTGGTATAGGTATATAAATATTTATAACTATATATATTTTTGATTCCTAATTAAGAAAGATAATTGAATTTTTCTAAAATAAATACTAGGGTGAAGGGTAAGATGATGTTTGATATTATTGTATTATCGAAATTGATTAATATTGTAAATTTTATGGGCTAATTTCCCACTAAAAATGGGTCCATTGGGGGTTCTTATTTTATACACTAGTTGATGGTTTGTGGAACACATGCATGTTGCATGGCTATTGACATCACTTATTATGTAATTGTTTAACTACATACATTCATTTAGTAAAATGGATGCCTCTGGATCTTACGATTTTTATGGAAACACCCTTTATTAAAAAATTGAAATTGAATAAGAAATACGTTGATAAATATGAATGTATGTTGTGTTGTGGTGTGTGATATGACATCTGGATGTGGGGGGGTGTGATATATGTTTGGGAAACGGGGTTGTGATGGTCATAATGTGGTTGTACAATAGGGCTGTAGTGGAATATGGATTTGGATTTGGCTATTGGGATTTCATTTCAAAAAACCTCTTATAGGGTTTTGGGTTGTTTCAGTTGTTTGGTTGGTATGGATGGTGAAATAAATAATGATCATGAATTTGAATTATTATAGGTTAATGACAAAAATTCCATAATTAATTGATGCATTGATGATGGGATTTATGTACAAATTGAACTACCAATATAATGGAATGGTTCAAAAATAGATATTATATAATTTTTCATATGGATATTTCAAGACTGAAATATAAATAATTTCTTGTTATTTGATTTTATGGTGTTATGCAATTAGAGTTTGAAAAAAAAATTAATTCATTAGTAGGTTGGTGTTTTATTTTTCAATCCCTAGGTCGGTGTTTGGTACATTTTCTATATATATATATGTATATGTACACACTATATATTCTCACGAGTTATATATACACCCCACCCAAGCCGAGAACTATGTGTAGACAGCTACGTAGTCATACATGGGGTGTCTTTACCAACATCCCGGTAGGAGGATGGATGGATGACCACCCACTCTACCCTATTCACTCTTCTAGGTGATAATGGACCAAGAATATTTGGGCAAGCTATGATGTGTGGTCCCATAGGTCATGAGGATGTGTTGTGGTGTGATATAACTAGTGTATTTGAGATGAGATGGGTTGTGATAGAAAAGGTGGGTACGGTCTGGATGTGATTTGTTGTGATGGCCAAGGTGTGTGCAAGCGAGAAGTGTTGTGAGGTGTGGCCCATGTGTGTGTGGGTGGTATGTGATATGATATATTCAAAAGATATAGGAGCACCATGATATTTTTTTAGGGGTGTGAGAGATGCTAATCAATGGGAAAATGATGAAGGTACCCAGTCATCAATATGATTTATATTATATTAATTGTAAGAATAATTTGGTGACTGAGTGTTAGTGTGGTTGGGGTTACAAATACTCTACCTGTTTGGTTCACTTTGGATCTGTAGTTTTCTCATAGATGCATTAGTATGATAATTCCATGTGTTCATGAGAGACTGTGGTTTTCCTACTGAGTATATATGTATGCTCAACCTATGTATATTAATATTTTTAAATAGTTTTCTTGGAGGATTACGTGGATAGTTCACGAGGTTACTTGTCGTACCATTGGATAATTCCTATGTTGCTGCACTAGTTTTTTTTGGGAATTCACTTTAGATATTATATATATATTTTTTATTTAAATATTCGTTATGGAATGGTTTTTGGTTTTCTTATATATATATATATAAAATAAATATTTCAAGGAGTTGATTTTGGTTGACTCATTTTATCTCTCAATCTTGTTTTCTTATAAAGAGAAATGCCTTCCATGTTATGAGATTATTAAATCCTTAGTGCTAGTCGCCAACTTGGGAGATACTGAAGTGGGACTTGGGGTTAATTATACACATCCCATCATTTTAATATATTTGGAGGGAGGGGATCATGAAAGAGTGGTATCAGAGGATGACTGTTGAGATCTCGGGTGGATTTTAGAGTTCAATATAGTGTAGAATACATGGGTTGTTATGGAAACAGTGTCACCTGAACTTGGTGCATGACATATTAAAGGGAGACTAGGTAAGATGAGGGTTTTTAGGGCCCCATGAAATAGTACATGGAATTTGAGCTTATTGAATTACCATGTAAGATAGGGCTACTTGATGGGTAGAGACCCAAGAGAAGTCATCTCTTATGATGACTTCTTTTCTTTTTTGGATGCATTGGTTGGGAAAATTAAAAATTAATTAAATGAATGAAATTTAATAAATTTAATTAAAATATATCATAATAAAAATCTATACTAATGTGATTATTAAATCCTTATTTCTCTTTAAGTTAGATCTCCTGGTCATGATCCACATGTGGATCAGGCATTGGAGGTTTAGCAGGATGACCGGATTGTTCGACATAGTGTTTATCTGGCTAAGGATTATGATCAGTGGTAGAGGATGTTGCGTGATTTCAGTGGAATGATTCAGAATAGTATGAGGGGATCATTTCTGTTATGGAAACAAATAGCTGGGAAGATAGACTGGGGATCGATTTCAATTTGATCCAAGCCTAGGAAGAGTATAAGGTCCTTTTGGAGATTAGTTAGATATGAGGACTTGTGCATCACTGGTGGATATTTTTCCTTAGTGAGAAAAGGGAGGAATATTATTCATAGGATGAATTCAAAAAAGAGTTTCAAGAATAGTTCATATCCCTGACCTTGAATAATGAGAAGAGGTTGGAGCTACTCTATCTTTAGCAGGGAATTGTGTTTGTGTGAGAGATTGAGATTATGTTCAAGTTCCATTTACACTTCACCCTAGATATGTTTTTGGATGAATAGTCTCAAGAAATATTTTATAGTGGGGAACTACATTTGTAGATCTATTATATAGCTAAACCATTTACATTTCCAATGTTCCTTGATATTTAGAAGAAGGAAGAGGTTATTTATCAAATTCACTCATGAGGAGGTTTTCAATGAGAGGGGGTCCCAAAGGGTACTACCAGGAGAAGAGTTATTAGTGGAAAACCTCGACTGTTAGGGCCTTCGAGGTTTTGACCTGCTAAGAGTGGACCTTGACCATGTCACTTTCGAAATTATGGATTCTGTGAATTTCCTTTGGGCTTGGGGCTGATGTGTTTCTTATATGAGGTTCACAAAAATATTCATGACTTGTTCCCAGTGGATGCTTGAGCTCAGTTTGGTTGAGGAATATAGATCCATCATCTACCATAACAATAGTTACTAGGGAGGCCATTCCAACAACATTGACATTAGGCTTACGGTCTGAATAGGGCAAATGAGGTTGGTAGAGGCCAACCATAGGTTATTCATTGAGCTTAGGGACCTATACCTAAATGTGGCCAGGGTGGTGGATTTCAATAGAGAGTTATAGGATCTGTGTCTTGTTATCTTCATGTAGCGGAGGTAGGAGCATGAGATGGACATGTTATCATTCAAAGAATGATCATTTTGTCATATACACTTTCTTATGCTTTATTTTATTGATCTTCATAGTGTATTGTAGAACCCACTCAAGTTTAGGATTTGGGAATAGACATATGGAGTCTTATTGTACATTTATTGTTGACTATGCTAGTAAGAGGCCATACTATCTTGTATGATATTTTCTAAGGGTGTAGACTGATGATACAACCACATCTCTCGAGTGGGGATCATTTTTTTTGTGATGCGGTGTCACGACCCGTCCTTGGGCCCGTGCCGTGACTACCCCAAGCCCGCCTTCCATAGGCCAGGGGCTGGCGACTATCACCAAGGCGTAAATCCCAACAAAAAGGGAAGGCATTGCCTTTGAAAAGTAAACAAGCACCACAGAGTAAGCAAGCAGAAAAGTAAACACTAAGTTAAAATGGTATAAGCTGTGATGAAAGTAAAAGGGGCCGGAAATACAAGCCCAACTATAAAGTACAATGGAAGGAAAAACAGCAACTGAAAGGAAAATCCGCAGCGTCGAGCCGTCCTCTGGAAGTCCCACCTGAAGGGTGGGTACAGATAGCCTCCACTGCTCCTCGGTCTACCTGACCGCTCCGAGTACGTCCCGCCCAGTGGTCCACCTCCAGGTACCGTCCTGCTCCGCACGCCTCCACCACGATCAACGCTGTCCGTCGTCTGCAACCAACACAACGTAGTGCGGGTAAAGCCCGTGCAGGGGTGAGTATAAGCTACTCAATAGGGACCCTGAGACCCCCGAAAGTCTCCCGAAATCCACAAAGGATAATCCAAAAATGAAAGATACAATCACGAAGTAACATCTGACACGGCTTAGGTATATGCCCATACATATACCTAAGTCTTCAATTCCCGTTCGGCTCCAACGTCTGAGCCAAAGCACAACCCAGTCCACACAGGAAAGCAAACGTATATCCACACAGGATAGAACAATACAATCCACAAAGGAGAGTAAACAGTAAATCCACACAGGATAGCTCAGCACAATCCACAAAGGAGAGTAAACAGTAAATCCACACAGGATAGCTCAACACAATTCACAAAGGAGAGAAACACAAGATTCAGCTCACACAAGTATACTTCTTCGGATGACGATAAAGACGATCACTGATCCATCTAAGTCGTCGGACCCATGAAGGATCGATAGGTAACTAACCCCCGCAATGACCCACATAGGATCGGGCCCACACAGGACCTGTAGGCACTGGCTCACACAGAACCGCTGAGCGCGGACCCACACAGGATCGGACCCACACAGAATCGGGCCCACACAAGACCGGGCCCACACAGGACCCGTAGCACTGATCCACGCAGGATCGCTGAGTGCAGTAGTCGTCGCAGTCCACTGAGGATCTCTGCATAGTCGTCGCCGCAGTCCATTGAGGATCTCTGCACGTTCGTCGCCGCAGTCCACTGAGGATCTCTGCACGGTCGTCGCTGTCGAAGAAGCAGTCGCAGCCAGCTCTAGGGTTCCCGCACACAGCAAGCTCGTTCGGGAGAGTCCGCTCCACGAGCCGAGAGGCCGATACATCAACTAACACAAAGTCCAAAGTTGATGTATTCAAAAGATCTGTATCGTCAAAAGGAACTCAACGTCGCAGACAACGCGTCAATCAGACGCCCGGTCTGAGAGTTATTGGCCTTTTCGTCCCAGGGGTTAGGTTGGTTTTTAAGGAAAAACCAACCCGACCATACTCCACCAGCGTCCAAACCTCAGGCGGAGTATGCCAAATGATCCGTCTCATAAATAGGAACTCAAAAAAGCTGACGGCACATCAATCGGACGTCCGTGGCTCAAGATATGAGCGTTTCCGCTCCAAAGGCCCGGTTGGTTTCGTGTACGAACCAACCTGGCCGAACTCAAAGTATTCTGGAACCTTGAGTGTGATATACCAAAACGACCGCCTCGATCCAAGGATCGTGTTTCCGCTAACGGCGGGTCGTTTGGAGGCATGTAGCTCAAGTTACGAGCGTTTGAACAAAAACCGTCTGAAGACGGGGGTCCGGGCGCGGGCCGACCCCCCCCCCCCCCCCCCCGGGAGTCGGCCGAACCGGGTCGACCCGACCCGGTATGACGCGGTCCGGTCCGGCCAGGGCGCGGCCCGGCCGGTCGGACCGGCCAGGTCCGGTTCGGCCGAGCGGCCGAACGGCCTTGCGCCGCGGCCCCCTGCGTGGGGCCGCGCTGAGTAGAGGACGCGGCTTCAGCCGCGTCCGAGGGAACGGGACCCGCGCGGCCGCGGGTCCGCGGGTGCCGCCGCCACCACGGATTCAGCCGTGGAGGCCTGTCCGGGGGCGCGCTGGGGCGCCGCCGCTCCCGGCTGCCGGTTCCGCCGCACCGGCGACCCGCGCCGCCGGCGAGTTCCGTGGGCCACCGAGATCGCTCTGGTGGTCCGATTTTGTTCCCGTCTGCGCCGCTGCTCCTCCCGGGACTCGTTCTTCACTGCGGGATCATCAAACTTCCGTTGTGGCACGTTCCGTCGTCGCCCGTCAAATCCGCACAAAATGAAGAACGACGGAGGGTCGTCGGGCCGTGTTTGTTTGGCCCGCACCCTCCGCGTTAGAGATAACCAAACAGGAGAATTTTGTTCAACACATGAACCAAAAATTTTAATAAAATAAAATTGTTCATTTGAAATCGGTTCTTTAATTTTTTAAAGAACTTTCACGAGAATATAAAGAGGGGTATTCCAAATTATAAAATCCCTACCTCGTTGGTCGTCGCGCGTGAGCGTTCTTCGCAGAAATGCTCGTCGCGGAAGGTGGAGATCGTCGCGTCGTCGCGGGAAGGCGTCGCGTCATCGCAGAATCCGGCGTTGAGTCGGCAAGATCAACGGACCAAGAAAAAAATATTTAAATTATAAACAATTAAATATGTGTTTCATTTAAAACCAAAAAGAATCTTTAGAGGAAACCCGAAATCACTCACCTCAAATGGTTGGTGATCAGAGATCGGGGCGGGGAAGAACGTCTCAGACGGGAGCATCGTAGATTTCTGGGTTCGGCGTTCTTCGCGTCCTTTGAGTTCTTTGCGAGGGAGAAGAAGATACAAGGGTCCTCTCAAATCTTCTCAACGTGCAAACAACCAGAGGTCTTGCGTTGGCCTTATTTTATTATTACGCCAACGAATTTTGAAAACTGGTTAAGAAACGACTTAATTAATTCGTTGAATTAATTCGACAAAGAAACTGCCCATTTAATTCACGAAATAAACCGCCCAATTAAATGGTCTGTTAATATTTTAAGAAACGTGTCAATTAACTTTCATAAAGACGGGTTTTCGCGGGTGCGTTTCTTAGCGGAAAGAAACGGCGGGGCTCGTGCGGGCCCTAGCTCACAAATATCCTACCAAGGGGGTAGGATATTTCTGGATAGCATCCTATCCAGTTTAACTCAGTTCAAGCCGCCTTTAAGTGGATTCAAGTGGCTTCCAAGTGGCTTAAGTGAAATAAAATAAAGTTGTCGCAAAATTATTTTATTTCTTAACTTTAAGCCCGAAAATTAAAAACCACACCTGAGCAAACGCAACTCCGGAAGAGGCATTTCTAGGCGAATACCGGCGCTGCGATTTCATTGGAACCCTCAGAATTCGATTCCGGGCACCGGTTCAAAAGTTAGAAAAACCCACTCGTCCGTTCACTGAACGTACCCAAGCCAAAACTTCGGAAAATGATTCCGGGCACACCGGGCCTCGGAATCAGGTGCCGTTAGAGACTGCGCTCTTGAAAAATTCCAAAGAAAATTAAGAAAAAAATTTCCTTGAAATTTACGGGTCTTTACATTACTCCCACCTCAGGACTTTACGTCCCCGTAAAGATACATCAAAAACTAGGGAAACAAATGTGGGTACTGAGCACGCATCTGAGCCTCCCGCTCCCAAGTGCTCTCCTGGAGGTTCCCATGCTGCCATCTGATGCGCACAAGAGTAATCGATCGCCCACATAGGACCCGCTCCTATCGATCCTCTATCTCCACTGGGACCTCCGCAAAAGTCGCCCCATCATCCACGTCTAGCTCCCCATAGTCAATGATGTGCGTCGGGTCGTGCACGTATCTCCTCAGCTGGGATACGTGGAAGACGTCGTGCACCCGGTGCAACTGATGTGGCAGAGGCAGGCGATAAGCCACCTCGCCAATCCTGTTGAGGACCTGGAAAGGCCCGATGAAGCGTGGAGACAACTTGCCGCCTCAGCCAAATCTCCGCAACCCACGTCGAGGTGAGACCCGCAAGAAGACGTGGTCGCCATCCTCGATCTCTAGTGGCCTCCGCCTCCTGTCAGCATATGACTTCTGCCGGATCTTTGCTGTCCTCATCCGCTCCTGGATGACCTGGACCTTCTCTGTCGTGGCCCGGACCATCTCTGGTCCCACAAGTGCTGACTCCCCAGGGTCTGTCCAGCACAAAGGAGATCTGCAAGGCCTTCCGTACAATGCCTCGTAGGGTTCCATCCCGATGGTGGAGTGGTAGCTGTTGTTGTACGCGAACTCCTCGAAGGGTAGGTGGTCCTCCCATCTGCGACCAAAGTTAAGGACACATGCACGGAGCATGTCCCCGAGAGTCTGAATGGTCCTCTCCGTCTGACCATCCGTCTGAGGGTGAAAGGCAGTGCTCAGACGTAGCCGCGTCCCGAACGCCTCCTGCAACCCCTTCCAAAGCCGGGAAGTAAAGCGAGCGTCCCGATCGGAGACGATAGTCGATGGCACACTGTGAAGCCGTACAATCTCCTGAACGTAGAGACGCCCCAAGCTCTCCACTGAGCCCTGCTCTCGGATGGGTAAGAAGTGTGCCAACATGGTGAGTCGGTCAACAATCACCCAAATGGAGTCGTGACCTCTGGAAGTGCGTGGAAGTCCAGTCAAGAAGTCCATATATATGCCATCCCACATCCACTCCGGGACTTCCAAGGGTTGTATCAAGCTTTCTGGTACCTAGTGCTCTGCCTTCACCTGCTGGCAGGTGAGGCACCGCGAAAAGAACTCTACCACAGCCTTCTTCATGCCCGGCCACCAGTGCTGACGTCTGAGATCCTGGTACATCTTCGCCACTCCAGGATGTACCTCCAAAGGAGATGTGTGGAACTCTCTCATCACCTCCTCTCGTAAAGTGACTGGTACCAAGGTACGTCCTCTGAAAAGGACATCGTGCTCTGCTCCAAAGGAGAAACCATCAGGTGCCTATCCCGAGGATATCTGTGCACGCCGTGTCTCATAGTCAGCGTCCCCACGCAGTGCCTCTCTGACCCGCTGTAGAAGTGGAGGAGAGACTGTGAGAGACTGCAGGAAGGCTGCTCCATCTCTATCCATGAAGGATATCTGCAAGGCGGCTAGCTGCTCTGTCGCCTCCTCAAGCAGCTGGATGCCCGTCCTCCTGCTGAGGGCATCGGCTACCACGTTCCCCTTCCCAAGAGTATAGACTATCTCAAAGTCATAGTCCTGGAGGAACTCGATCCATCGCCGCTGTCTTAGGTTCAGGTCCTTCTGAGAGAAGATGTACCTGAGACTCTGGTGGTCAGAAAAGACTGTAAAGTGCTCGCCCATCAGATAGTGCCACCATGTCTTCAGGGCGAAGACCACTGCTGCCAACTCCAAGTCATGGGTAGCGTAGTTCTGATCATGCAGCCTCAATTGACGTGATCCGTATGCAATCATGACCCGCTCCTACAACAGGAAACACCCGAGTCCGGTCCCTAATGCATCGTAGTAGACTACGTATCCAACTCCCTCCTCAGGAAACCTCAAGATAGGTGCGCTGGTCAACCTCTGCCTCAGCTCCTGGAAGCTCTGCTGACATCTGTCTGACCACACGAAGGGTTTCCCCTTCTTCGTCAATGCTGAGAGTGGGGCTGCAACTCTGGAGAAGTCCGGCACAAATCTACAATAGTATCCGACTAGGTCCAAGAAACTCTGCACCTCTGTCACGTTCTTGGGTGGCTCCCAAGCTAGCACTGCCTCGATCTTCGCGGGATCCACTGCAACTCCCGCCTCAGAAATGACGTGCCCCATGAAGTGGACCTCATGTAACCAGATCTGGCACTTCGGGATCTTTCCATAAAGCTGGTTCTCACGGGGTGTGTCTAGTAAAATACGCAAGTGGTATGCGTGATCCTCCTCCGTGGTCGAGTACACCAAGATGCCGTCGATGAAGACTATGACAAATCGATCGAGGTATGGCTGGAAGACCCTGTTCATGAGGCTCATGAACACTGCTGGAGCATTGGTCACGCCGAAAGGCATAACCAAGAACTCGTAGTGGCCTTACCGACACCTGAAGGCCGTCTTATGCACATCCTCGTCTCGAACTCTGAGCTGATGATAGCCTGACCTGAGGTCTATCTTCGAGAACCACCGTGCTCCCTTGAGCTGATCGAAGAGGTCATCAATCCTGGGTAGCAGATACTTGGTCCTCACTATCACCTGGTTCAGGCGACGATAATCGACACAGAGTCGCAAGCTCCCGTCCGCCTTCTTGGTGAACAATATTGGGGAATCCCAGGGTGAAACACTGGGTTGGATGAACCCCTTGCCCTGCATGTCCTCCAACTCTACCCGCAGCTCTCGAAGCTCAGCGGGGGCTATCCGATATGCTGGAATGGATATCGTGGATGTCCCGGGGTACAGGTCAATATAAAAGTCTACCTATCTGCGAGGAGGTAGTCCTGGAACATCGTCGGGAAAGACGTCCGCGTACTGATCCACAACTGCAGGAAAACTGGGACTCCACACGTCAACTACTCCCAGGATGAGGCTAGCCAACTGATGAGTGATGGGCTGACCTCTCCTCTGCGTGAGTCCATCCTGTGCTGCTAAGGCTCCCTTCTCTCTGGTGAAGGTGAACCTGCTCCCGTCGGTGCGCACACATCGCACCTTGCGCCTAATGTATTCAATCTGAGCATGGACCATAGATAACCAATCCATGCCCAAGATGACGTCGTAAGGCCTCGACGCCACTACAATAAGATCCCAGCTGAAGCTCTCGCCTCCTAGAGTAAGCTCACACTGCCGGCACTAGTGCGTAATCGTCGAGTTTTCTCCCGTAGGAGTCTCTAGCCGTAAGGATCGAGCCAACAGCTCTGTCGGAATCTCCGAGCTCCGAACAAGGGCAGCGGCTATGAAAGAGTGACTCACTCCTGTGTCTATCAGAACTACAGCAAGGGTGGAATAGACAGAGATCGTACCTCGAACCATCTCTGGCGCGCCGTGGTCGTAGGCCTCTGCTGCCTGGAGCTGCGCCTGTCTCTGCCCGCCAGCTCCCTATGGTCGGGGCGGGCCTCCTCGTGGTGGTGGTGGCAGGGCCTCAAAGCATCACCCACCACCTGCTGCTCGGCCAGCTCCTCTGCCTCGTCCGCCTCTTCCCTACGGACCACCACGGTCGACCCTCTGCCTCTTCCTGGGTGGCCCCTCCATCGTCTGCTGCCCCTCGGTACGGCGGGTCGGGCAGTCACGAGCCATGTGGCCCTGCCCGCCGCACTCATAGCACTGCCTTCCTCTCGGAAGAATGGCTCCGCGCTGAGTGCCCTGCACTGCTGAGCCAGTGTCCCGAGGTCGTCTGACGGAAGGTCTAGTCCGCCTGGAACCCTGACTCATCTGTCGACTACCTGCTGCCGAAGACTCCGCCACCTGCCGCCCTGCGGTAGGTCTCGCTGTGGACTCAGCCAGGAAGCTCTCGATCAGAAGGGCTCGCTCCAGCACTCCTGCCTGGGTCGGGATGCTGAGGGAGATCAGTAATGACCTGATCTCGTGTCTCAAACCCTGCTCGAAGGTCCGGGCTTGGAATAAGGGGTCTCGTACCATGTCTATCGAGTAGCGAGAAAGATCAGTGAACCTCGCCGCGTACTGGGCGACCGTCAAGCTGCCATGGCGCTACTGAAGAAGCTCCTGAATGCGCACCGCACGGAGGGTGGCCGGGAAGAACTCTGAGAGGAAGAGGCTCTCGAAGTCCGTCCAGATGAGAGTGTCCTCATCGTGTACCTGGAGCATCAGGCTCCACCATTGCCCTACTGCTGCGTGTATTAGGCTCGCCGCGAGGATCACCATGAGGTCTGCTGGTGTCCTCACTAGCCTGAAAACTCGGACGACCACCTCCAGCCAGTCCTCGGCTGCCTGGGGGTCCGACTCCCCACGGAACCTGGGTGGTCGCTGGCGCTAGAAATCGTGCAGATCACCGAGGCGTTGTGCGTCGTCAGCTGCCAGTGCTGGAAGAATCGGGGGCTCGACGGGTAAAGGTACCGCCGGTGCCTCTGCTGTCAACGGGCCCTGTACTGAGGCCTCGTCGCTCGGCGGGCTGTCGTCGCTCTCTACTCTAGGAACCCTAGATGGCTGCTGTCGTCGTGCCATCCTGAAAAGGAAACAAGTATGTCATGGTTAGAACAGTATACCTGGTGAGCTGACACAAGTAATCACAGAGAAAACTTGAAACACACATGCAATCAATGTTTTCGTGCATTAAGTCAGAAATCAGAATTCAGGGTCCTGGTGTATGGATACGTCGGCCGCCGCACCAACACTGGACTCCCTGGAATGATAACCACACCCAATACGCTAAACACTATTGCTTCACATAGAAGAAAGATCAGAGTCTGCGGTAGAACCGACCATCTCTGATACCAATTTGTCACGACCCGTCCTCGGCCCCCTGCCGTGACTACCCCAAGCCCGCCTTCCATAGGCCAGGGGTTGGCGACTAGCACCAAGGCGTAAATCCCAACAAAAAGGGAAGGCATTGCCTTTGAAAAGTAAACAAGCACCACAGAGTAAGCAAGCGTAAAATTAAACACTAAGTAAAAATGGTACAAGCTGTGCTGAAAGTAAAAGGGGCCGGAAATACAAGCCCAACTGTAAAGTACAACTGAAGGAAAAAAAGCAACTGAAAGGAAAAGCCGCAGCGTCGAGCCATCCTCTGGAAGTTCCACCTGAAGGGTGGGTACGGATAGCCTCCACTACTCCTCGGTCCACCTGACCGCTCCGAGTACGTCCCGCCCAGTGGTCCACCTCCAGGTACCGTTCTGCTCCGCACGCCTCCACCACGATCAGCGCTGTCCGTCGTCTGCAACCAACACAACGTAGTGCGGGCAAAGCCCGTGTAGGGGAGAGTATAAGCTACTCAGTAGGGACCCCGAGACCCCCGAAGGTCTCCCGAAATCCACAAAGGAAAGATACAATCACGAAGTAACATCTGACATGGATTAGGTATATGCCCATACATATACCTAAGTCTTCAATTCCCGTTCGGCTCCAACGTCTGATCCCAAGAACAACCCAGTCCACACAGGAAAGCAAACGTATACCCACACAGGATAGAAGAATACAATCCACAAAGGAGAGTAAACAATAAATCCACACAGGATAGCTCAACACAATCCACAAAGGAGAGTAAATAGTAAATCCACACAGGATAGCTCAACACAATCCACAAAGGAGAGAAACACAAGATTCAGCTCACACAGGTATACTTCTTCGGATGACGATAAAGACGATCATTGATCCATCTAAGTCGTCAGACCCATGAAGGATCGATAGGTAACTAACCCCCGCAATGTCCCACACAAGATCAGGCCCATACAGGACTTGTAGGTGCTAGCTCACACAGAACCGCTGAGCGCAGACCCACATAGGATCGGACCCACACAGGATCGGCCCCACACAGGACCGGGCCCACACAGGACCTGTAGCACTGATCCACGCAGGATCGCTGAGTGCAGTAGTCGTCGCAGTCCACTGAAGATCTCTGCACAGTTGTCGCCGCAGTCCACTGTGGATCTCTGCACGGTCGTCGCCGCAGTCCACTGAGGATCTCTGCATGGTCGTCGCTGTCGAAGAAGCAGTCGCAGCCAGCTCTAGGGTTCCTGCACACAACAAGCTTGTTCGGGAGGGTCCGCTCCATGAGCTGAGAGGCCGATACATCAACTAACACAAAGTCCGAAGTTGATGTATCCAAAAGTTCCGTATCGTCAACAGGAACTCAACGTCGTAGACGACGCGTCAATCGGACGCCCGGTCTGAGAGTTATTGGATTTTTCGTCCCAGGGGCCCGGTTGGTTTTTAAGGCAAAATAGACCCGACCGTACTCCACCTGCGTCCAAACCTTGGGTGGAGTATGCGAAAAGATCCGTCTCACAAAGAGGAACTCAAAAAAGCTGACGACATGTCAATCGGACGTCCGTGGCTCAAGATATGAGCGTTTCGGCTCCGAAGGCCCGGTTGGTTTCGTGTACGAACCAACCAGGCCGAACTCAAAGTATTTCGGAACCTTGAGTGTGATATTTCGAAACGACCGTCTCGATCCAAGGATCGCGTTGCCGCTGACGGAGAGTCGTTTGGAGGCCCGTAGCTCAGGTTACGGGCGTTTGAATGAAAACCGTCCGAAGACGGGGGTCCGGGCCCGGGCCGACCCGGCCCGACCCCCTCGGGAGTCGGCCGAACTGGGTCGACCCGGTCCGGCCAGGGCGCGGTGCGGCCGGTCGGACCGGCCTGGTCTAGTTCGGCCGAGCGGCCGAAAGGCCTGGCGCCGCGGGGCGCTGCCCCCGCGGCCTGGTGGTGCCGCGGCCCCCCGCGTGGGGCCGCGCTGAGTCGAGGACGCGGCTTCAGCCGCGTCCGAGGGCACCGGACCCGCGCGGCCACGGGTCCGCGGGTGCCGCCGCCACCGCGGCTTCAGCCGCGACGGCCTATCCGGCGGCGCGCCGGGGTGCCGCCGCTCCCGGCTGCCGGCACCGCCGCGCCGGCGACCCGCGCCGCCGGCGAGTTCTGCGGGCCATCGGGATCGCTCTGGTGGTCCAATTTTGTTCTCGTCTGCGCCGCTGCTCCTCCCGGGACTCGTTCTTCACTGCGGGATCATCAAACATCTGTTGCAGCACGTTCCGTCGTTGCCCGTCAAATCCGCACAAAATGAAGTACGACGGAGGGTCGTCAGGCCGTGTTTGTTTGGCCCGCACCCTCCGCGTTAGAGATAACCAAACGGGAGAATTTTGTTCAACACATGAACCGAAAATTTTAATAAATTAAAATTGTTCATTTGAAACTGGTTCTTTAGTTTTTTAAAGAACGTTTACGGGAATATAAAGAGGGGTATTCCAAATTATAAAATCCCTACCTCGTTGGTCGTCGCGCGTGAGCGTTCTTCGCGGAAATGCTCATCGCGGAAGGTGGAGATCGTCGCGTCGTCACGGGAAGGCGTCGCGTCATCGCGGAATCCGGCGTTGAGTTGGCGAGCTCAACGGACCAAGAAAAACAGATTTAAATTATAAACAATTAAATCTGTGTTTCGTTTAAAACCAAAAAGAATCTTTAGAGGAAACCCGAAATCACTCACCTCAAACGGTTGGTGATCGGAGATTGGGGCGGGGAAGAACGTCTCGGACGGGAGCGTCGTCGATTTCCGGGTTCGGCGTTCTTCGCGTTCTTCGCATTCTTCGCGAGGGAGAAGAAGATACAAGGTTCCTCTCAAATCTTCTGAACGTGCAAATAACCAGAGGTCGTGCGTTGGCATTATTTTATTATTACGCCAATGAATTTTGAAAATTGGTTAAGAAACGAGTTAATTAATTCGTTGAATTAATTCGAAGAAAGAAACTGCCCATTTAATTCACGAAATAAACTACCCAATTAAATGGTCTGTTAATATTTTAAGAAACGCGTCAGTTGACTTTCATAAAGACGGGTTTTCGCGGGTGTGTTTCTTAGCAGAAAGAAACGGTCGGGCTCGTGCGGGCCCCACCTCACAAATATCCTACCAAGGGGGTAGGATATTTCTGGATAGCATCCTATCCGGTTTAACTCAGTTCAAGCCGCCTTTAAGTGGCTTCAAGTGGCTTCCAAGTGGCTTAAGTGAAATAAAATAAAGTTGTCGCAAAATTATTTTATTTCTTAACTTTAAGCCCAAAAATTAAAAACCACACCCGAGAAAACGCAACTCCGGAAGAGGCGGTTCTACGCGAATACCGGCGCTGCGATTTCATCGGAGCCCTCAGAATTCGATTCCGGGCACCGGTTCAAAAGTTAGAAAAACCCGCTCGTCCGTTCACTGAACGTACCCGAGCCAAAACTTCGGAAAATGATTCCGGGCACACCGGGCCTTGGAATCAGGTGCCGTCAGAGACTGCGCTCTTGAAAATTTCCAAATAAAATTAAGAAAAAAATTTCCTTGAAATTTACGGGTCTTTACATGCGGCCCTTTGATGTCATCCTTTGCATCAAAATTTTGTATTTTGTGCATGATGTCATTGACTATTGTCAGAGGAGAATGTTGTTTTTCATATGTATATGAAAAAAATAGTATTTTAATTTGTGAGAGTAGTTATCAAGTGGAGATGTCGATTGTTGATCCCGTTCTTTCCATTTTGGACAATTTGGTAGTGAAATCGGTGGACTTCTGGATGGTTCAAGTTCTCGGGGTCATTGGGGAGTTCCATGAAATATTCCCTGAAGAGGTTATGACACTTCCCCCTCTATGTGATGTTGATTTTGATATAGAATTTCGTCCCAGTGATTCTCTGATTTTGATGGATCTTTATCGGATGCAAAAATCTGAGTTTCATGAGTTGAGAATTTAGAATGATGATTTTATGTAGAAAGGATTCATCCAACCTAATGTGTCATACAGGGGAACTCCAGTGTTGTTCACCAAGAACACAGATGGTGGTATGAGGTTGTGCATAGAATACTGGTGGTAGGATCTGGTAAAAATCAAGAATTATTACCCACTTTTGGGGATCGATGATCTATTTGACTAGCCGGGAGGGGCAAGTTGGTTTTCAAAGATTGACCTACAGTCTGGATATTACCAATTAAGGGTAAATGAGGGTGATATCCCAAAGACTACCTTCAGATTCAGGTATGGTCACTTCTACCCATTTCCATTCCTTTAAGTGTTACAAATAAAATATTCATGTTCATGGATCTTATGAACTGTATGTTCTATGGGTTCTTGGATTAATTTTTCATTGTATCCTTCAATGAAATTTTGATCTACTTAATGTCAGAGGAGGGGCATGCCAAGCATCTCAGAATAATCTAGCATGTTCTTTAATTCCACCAACTCTATGGAATGTTTTCCATGTGTTTATTTTATACATAGAGTTCCATTCCCTCAGACATGTGGAGTCTTAGCAGGGTGTAGTCATTTAGACAATGAAGGTTGAAGCGGTTTCTTATTTGGAATCTCCAAAGAATGTGGAAGAAATTCATAGCATCATTATACTTGGGGGATATTATCAAAGGATTGTTCATGGCATCTCACTATGGATACCCCCTTTGAAAACATTTACCAGGAAAGATCAACCTTTTTTCTAGACCAATCAATGTCATGTATCATTCGGTTTCCTAAAGGGGATGTTCTCCAGTGCTCTAGTGCTTCCGCTTTTAGTGGATGGTGTTGTGTTTGCAATTATCTATGTTGCATCCCATCTAGTCTTAGGTTGCATCATGATGCAACATATGGTAGTGATCTCTTATGGGTCTAGGAAGTTACACCCTCATGAATGTAACTATACGAACCATTGTCTAGAGAATGCGGAAATTGTGTTTGAACTAATGTTGTGGAGACATTACAAAATTGGGGAGCACTTTTTGGACTTCACAGATCACAAGAGTTAGTGGTATCTCACTTTTCAGTGAGATCAAAATAAATGAAGCTGATGGTAGAATTTATTTAGGAATATGGTTTTGAGATATCTTACACATTATGAATGTATAATATCATGGTTGTTTCGTTGAGGATAGAGTCACATAAAAATATTGTTCGACAGTGTATCAATTCATGGAGAGAGATGCAGGATTTGAAGCCCTACACTTAGATTCAAGGTTAGATGCTAGTAGAGGATGTTTGTTTTAGATGATAGTTTAGTCTTATATAAATAAATAGGCGGAGGAGTCTCAATGGGGAGACTCAATGTTATATGTGTTATGTGTTCATGTTGTCCATGGTGATTCTCTTGAGGGGTGGTCAAAGGATGGTTAAAACCATACTATGTTTCATTGGAGAATGTGTATTCTGGTATAAATATGAAAATGATGTTCTTTATTAGTTCTATATCTGAACATTGTCAATACACCTGGGAACAAATAAGATATATTACGGCTTGAGGATATAGTTTTGGTGGCCCAGGATGAATCATGTTGGGTGGAACTAGTGGAACGGTTCTTGGTTTTCTTGTAGGTAAAGATAGAAAATTGTTTTCTTGGTTGTCCTTTCTGACCCGTGGAGGTCCCTACTAGATAATGGGATTAAATAACAATTGATTTCATCACAAGGTCACCTAGATCTCCAGATGGTTATGATGATATCTTGGAAATTGTGATTTGGTTAATGAAATCAACCCACTTTTAGGGGATCAAAGAGTCTGGTGTGGTGGATGTTTTGTCAGATGTATGTGTATGAAGTTGTGCAGCTACATGTTGTTTGAAGTTCCATTTCTCATATTAGGACAACTTTTTTACTTCATATGTCTGGAGTGGATTACATCGTGCTTTTATCACTCAGTTACACCCTGACACTTCCTTTCACTCTCATGTGGATGCGAAGATATAGCAGAATATCCAGGCATTGGTTGATATTTTGCAAGCATTTTCTGTGGACATCAGTGGATCATGGTCAAAACACATACCCTTGGTTGAGTTCGCTAATAATAACATCTATCACTCTTCTATTAGTATGGCTCACATTTAGGCTTTATACATAATAAAATTTCATTTATTGTTGATCTATATAGAGGTTGGGGATGAAACAATTATTGTTCCTAAGGTGATGCAGGGAACAACAAAGACGGCTCATTTGGTTCAAGAGATGATGAAAGTAGTAAAATACTGGTATAGGTCTTATGATGATCATAGTAAGAGGCCCTTATAGTTCGTGGTCAGAGACCATGTGTTCTTAATGGTGTTTCCTAAATGTGGGAGTAGGTGATTTGTTGTACCTTTCAACTTGTTGGGGAGTGTTGGCACATTTCCTTACCAGTTTTCACTCCCAACTAGACAAGAACGGATCCTTAATTTCATCAATGACTCTCATCTCCATCGATATCTTCATGATGACCCCCATGTCATTGAATGGGGAGAGTTGGATATTTAGGATTAGACAACCTTCACGGAGCATCTACTAGAGATCCAATAATGTTGAGATAAGTTTTTGTGAGGATGAACCATTCCCCTTTTTTAGGTGCAGTGGAGGAATGGTAGCTTATAGGAGACGAATTGTGAGCATGAGAGGAAAATGTGAGCCCAATACTAGGAGTTTTTTTGAATTTTCCATTCCCTATTTTCCTTATGATGTTTTTCTTTCATACCATGATATTTTTTGAGATATGTAGTTTTTTTCCTGGATTTCATGTCTATTTAGTGATGTTTGATTATGTTAAAACAAGATAATAATTGAAGAACCGATACCAAACTAAGAATTAGTCTACTCCGATGCGATTAAACCCATGCAAGAAGTTCACTACTACACAGAGTGAATAGTATATCGACATGGAGGATAGATTTTCCTGATTCCTTTATATGGGACAATATGGTTGTGTTGACATTATGAGAGTTTGGGTTAGTAGGTATTATTGGTGGCGGTGTTTCATGTGCAATGAGATCCTTGAGAGGAATCTCCAAGGATGGTTATTAAGACCCATCCTCCCTTTTCTTCCTGGTTGGTTTTAATTTCTCGAGGGTGGGAATAGATTGAGAAGAATATGATGTAATGTACTAATCCTTATAAACCATTATGTTTATAAAAATATGATGTTTGTGGTGTCTAATGGTAGTTTGGGTTGTTTTTAGGATGTATGTGGCATTCCTAACAGTATGTTAAATTTTCTGATTTCCAACTCTGACTCATCTAGAAGTGACTCATCTGGTGGTGAATCTTCTATGGGTGAATTGCTTGATAGTAACTCATTTGGCCGTGACTCATTAAGATGTGACTCTTCTGACAATCACTCTTCTTGGTGGTGAGTATTCCTAGCGGTGACCTGTCTGGCGGTGACTTGTTTGGAGGTGACATTTCTTATAGTGACTCATCTCGAAGTGACAAGTCTAGTAGTGAATTGTCTAGAAATGAATCTTCTAGAGTTGACCCTTTTATCGGTAACTCTTCATTTTGTGGACTCGCTTCAATTGGTTTCATTTTTTCTATACAATTACATTTTTCTAGTTTTTTTCCATTTTATGAATTTATTGACGAGAAAGGAGTTTGATAACATAATTAATGATTTTTAAAGCTATATAAAATGGTTCAATTTTGTCATTAATTTTTATAAAAATCTGAAATCCATATAAATGTATCCAACCCATGATATTGAGGAGATCTACTTTAAGGAAAATTCAAAACTACATATAATTCCAAACATTCATTATCTAATCTATATAATGAAAATATCTGTCATTCTCTCTTTCAGTCTGATTTTATCATCATACTAGTCATACCAAATCCTCCCTCCTTGGGGTCAACTATCCTGGGTTCCCTAGTTTTTTCAAGTTTTCCATGGATAATTTCCTGTTATAAGTGCACCTATGTTGTTGGTGCAATACGGTTGTGTCATCCTTCTTTCTTACAAGTAGGATTTCCTTGCTCTTCCTTGATTGTTTATCATGTGTGATGGATGTATAAATGTCTATATTTTTGGAGATATTTGATTATGACTTAATAAATATAATAAAATTGGTCTAAAATAAATACAAGGGGTTAGGGGACGATAGTGTTTGATCTTACAATTTTATTTAAATTGATTGACGATGTAAATTGTATGGGATAATTACCTAATGAAAATCATTTCCATTTGGGGGTCCTTTGTTGTTCACTAGTTTATATTTTGTGGAACACATGATTATTTTATGTCTATTGATGTCACTTATTATGTAATTTTCTAGCCATGTACATTTTTTTAATAAAATGTATTACCTAGGATCATACAATTTCTGGGATAACACTCTTTATTAACAATGTGAAATTGAATAAGAGATCCCTAGATAAATCTAAAAGTATGTTGTGATATGTTTTTTCATATGAAATTTGTTGGTTGGTGGGAGGGGATTTGATGAAATATAGTTGTGTATAAGGGATTTTATGGTCGTGATGTGGTTTTACAGCAAGGATACATTGTAAGATGGATTTGGACATGGATTTTGGAATTTTGTTTAACTTAATTGCATATCCTATTTTGTGCTGTGTTAGTTACCCAGTTTGTAAGGATGGAAAAATTAATAATGTTCATGAAATCGAATTATTTGATGATAATGACATAAATGGCATGTTTAGAGGATTAATTTATGATGGTATTTAAGTACAAATCAAGCTAAATGTTTAGTGGAACAAGTTTGAAATATAGAATCTAAAACATGGCTTCATGATATTTTTAAACTAAAATATAAATTATGGATTTTGTTTTTCACATATGGTGTTATGCATTTATAGGTGAATGAAAAATAGGGAAGTCATGAGTAGGTTTTTTTTTTAAACCATAGGTTAGTTTTGTGTGATTTCTCTCCACATACATGTATACATTGTTCATTATCTTGATTTATATATGCAACTTGCCCATGACAAGAACTATGTTCTAACACTCACACTGTCACTAGGGGGTTTGATTACCAACATCATGGAGAGAGGATGGATTTATTGTCACCCCATGTTGTCTTCTCCCTCTTACAGGTGATAATGGACCAAGTGTCTCTAGGTGAGTTGTGATGTGTGGTCCTAGGGGTCTTCAGGTTGTGTTATGGTGTGATGTCCTGGGTGTATTCAGGATGATATGTGTTGTGATGGCCCATGTGTCTGTGTGTGGGATGTGATGTGTTGTGATATCCTAGGTGTTTCCTTATGGGATGTGCTATGAGGTGCGGCCCTAGTGTGTGTGGGCGCAATGTAATGTGATATATTTGGTAGAGGTGGGAGTGTAATGATATTTATTACTTAGGTGTGAGAGAAGCCAATTATTGGGAATGTGTCGTGGGGTACCTTTTAATTTATGTGATTTGTATTATATTACATGGACATGATATTTGGTAAGAGAGACCTTGTGAGGTTGGGGATATGGTTAGTCTACATGTTAGGTTTTGTTTGGTTCTTTTGTTTTCTCATGAATGAATTATTAGTCCCCTTCCATGTGTGAATGAGAGACTTTGGTTATCCTATTGAGTATACTTGTATGATCACCTAATATATATATAATACCATTTAAAATTTTCTAGAAGGATAATGTGGATTGTGTTGGGCGTTATTGGTCGTATCATTGGACAGTTGTTGTGTTGCTGCTCTAGGTTTGTTTTTGGGTATTTATGTTGTAGAATTTTATTTGTTTTAGATTTAGTTGGACATGGATTGTGGGATTTTTTTTGTTTTTCAAATATATATATATGGCATGGAGTTGATTCTAGATTATTTATTATATCTCCTAATCTTGTTTTCTTATAATGGGTAATGCATTCCATATTATGATATTTGTACACCATTAGTGCTAGTCAAAAACCCAAGGCCTACTGGATGCGAGATTCATGGTTCATTATCTCTCTCTAATAATTACCGTATATTTGGAGGGAGGGGTAATGAAAATTTGGATCTACCATTATATTCTCTTCATCCACATGTTTTTTAACTTATAATTCTTACATTTCTCAATTTCAATAGTTTCCTCTTCAATAATGGTATGATCAAAGAAAATATTAGCACCATGTGGTACATATTCATCTTTTTATTCATTGAATTTCTTATATATATTATCACTTTATTAATAATAGTCTTCATAAATTTATTTATCTGAAATATTAATGTTGGTGGTGTTTTCTATAATATTATATTCATGAATCTCAACCACTTAATGATGTTTTTTTCAACATCTATATCATTTTCATTTGGAAAAGTATAAATGAATGACATATTCCTAAATATTCTCAAAAAACCTTACAATATATTTTTTTTTAATTTTTATAAATAGGGACTACTATTGACTCTGTAATAGTTAATATTTAATTTTCTTTTATACTAAATATCAAAAGAAGTAGTTTCAAATTAATCCTCTAGAAACACCTATTATGTATGTATATAGTTGTGCACACTACATCTACCCATAATAATCAAGAAATTTGAAACCCTAAAGCATTGTTCTTCCCATTTCCAAAAGTTTTATATTAATTTTCTCAACATCACCATTATATTATGGAGTTTACGTGATACTGTATTTCTAAAATCATAATATTTATTAATATATTTCAGATTGATAAATAAATGTATTTGATAGATTATGGTTAATAACACCATGAAATTATGTTAATAATTTTTAAACATTATAAAATCAATTAAATTATATGGTGTTTAAAATAAATATATTTTTTAAAAATAATTTATTAATAATTTAGTAAATAATATTGAACATAAAGAATTATTTTGAAGAATTTGGTTTATGAGAAATGTTTTTTCATATATTTATTACTTAAATATTAATTTAGGGAGTTAAACTTATGAAAATTTGTTGCTTATAAATTTAAAAAATAAATTCATTGGTTAACAATTGGTTTTAAATGAAAATAAAAACATTTGAATATTGATAGAGGTATTTTTCTAAAAAAACTATTTTTATGAATGAATAGTTTTTTTATCACAATAAACTAACGTAATACTGATTAATTAATGAATTAAATTAAATGTAAATACAATATATTCATTAAAATAATTTAATATCCATTTAATAGTTTGTATTATGCTTGGAATAATAATAAATTCAATTTTATTCCCAAAAATGCATTTTTCAAAAACTGAATTTTCATCACATTTTGAATGATTATTTTATAATTAATTTATTCCAATGATAAGAAATTAATTTGATAAAATGGAATCCATATTTAGAAATATTATATCAGCATTTTGAAAATAGGTTAATTTAATATTTCCTATATTGAATATAAACTTATGTGAAAATTGATTACTATGGTAAAGAAAAATAAGTTCAATAAGGGGTTAATATATAGAAGTAAGGGTTAAAATAACCTAAAAACATGGATAAATATTATTTAATGATGTTATTCTAACCCAACCATATATTTTATTTGAATGTGGGTTATTTTGGTGCCACATTCACTTAAACATGTCTATTTTATTTTAATGTGCTATGTATCTACAAGTTTAACTTCCTCCTCATATATAAAAGGAGGTCATGTCCCCATCACTCATTAATACGTTTTGATCCATATATATTTGAAAATACCCACCAAAATACATTTCAAATATACATTCCAATTTTCTTGAGGTTCCAATTTTCCAAAAATCAAATTCATTGAAGTCTTGAGGTGTAATCAAAAAGAGTATTCCCAATGAATAGGTGATTTTCATTACCAATTAATTTTGAGCCTATTTCTTCCATAACCTCATAAAAATATTTTCTAACCATATTAACATGACGTAATAAGTATAAAGACTATACTAATTTTTTTGTTAATTTTAATATAATAATCTACCGCCTTTGAGAAATGATATCATCATTTAGTAATACTAGTAAAATTACGAATTCCACATAGTGATGTGATTAATTTTTAATGACTTATTTACATGGATGGGAATATAGATGGATTCAATGAATAAATATGATGCTGAATTTATTTTTGAAAGAGATATTATTATTTTGATTTTTTTCTTTTCATTAATTAGAAAATGAAAAAATTATTTTTTCATACATATGGATTATTATCTTTACAATGTTATGTAATTAATTTTTCATAACCAATTTATTTTGATAGTTATAAAAATTAATATAATGAATAAATATAGTCCATGTTAAATTAGTATGATTCTTGATATGATGATACTATAACCAAGGTGCATGAATCTTATAAAAAAACTATCTCTAAACATGTATCCATAATTCAAGATGAGTTTGAATTTTTTTATCAAGTGAGTGGGTAATTTAAAGAGATAGTGTTTAGTTTTGTATAAAATGATTCTGTGCCCCTTTAAATGAAATAATGGATGATGTAATATAATTTATCCATGTATGAAGGAATTGGGAATGCTTGGGAGGTAGGTTGGGTGGATGGGGCTATAGTGTGCAACCACTGGCCAGCTGGTGGGTTGGACAAAATACCCACAAGATTGCATGTGTCAAATGGATAGCTGGAGGACCTTTTCCAACTACTCGGTTGAGGTTGGAAGTTGAAATATTCATTGAATAAATCCACAATCCATCATGTTTCTTCTACATGTTCATTAGAATGTATTTTAATGGGATTAATTTCAATTATACCCCTCTAGTTTATAGAGGGGTTTTAACATTCAGAAATGTTTTAAGAGGTAAAAAATATTAATTTTCAGTAAACAATATCTTGTTTTATTATTTAAGTGTTTTTTAGTGGATAAGTATTGGTTTGGGAAATTTTAGGGATCGTTCAAAGCTAGAGATACAAATTTTGAGGAGACAGATAGAGCGACACGGTTAGATCGTTGGTAGTGTTAACCATGAGACTCAACTTTGTAGGTGCTGCAGAAACCTACAGAGGTGTTCATGATTAGATTAACAGTACACTCCAATATTCAAGGCTATGTGGGATTTCTAGTTTGATGGAAGGGAATGAATTGTTCTCCTAAACCATTTACCCAAGGCAACACCCATAGTTAAACTTATCCAATGAAATTTCACATGTTAGGCACATGGTTTGGAAGGCTGTATTGCCAAATCATGCACCAATTAAAAATGTATGGAAGGCCTATTTTTTACCAAATTTAATTTATAGTTTTGTCATCTTGTTTCCTCTTCATTCACATATATCTCCACTCCAACGTGTGAGAGTCTTCTATCTTCATAAAACCAATTATTTGTTCTAGGTTATTCATCTGAGCTCTGATTTCTTCACCATCATTTGTGTTGGATGAATTTTTAAAACATATTCATTCCAACTACTTCCTTTCATCATTAAATAGTTCAATTACCTCAACCACCGTTGAAAACAATGAAATGGAAAAAATTATTGTAAATTTTAGGACTGGGGACATAACCCCACGACTAACCCCTCACCCCCAAACCATTATCACCCCACCACCAATGGTGGGGATCCTTCCTTTCTTTATTAATTCTACCATATTTTTAATTATTTTTGGTGCAAGATAATATGCCCTATTTTAAAATAAGTTATCTATTTTCTTATTTCTCCCATTATGGTTTCAATATGAAGCTGATAATAGATGAAGGTTCATCTACCAAGCTATAATAGGCGTTTTATAACTTTTTACCCAAAGACAATCCATTTTATAAACTGTGTTTTCAAACCTTTAGCTATACATTTCACACATTTCCATAAAATTATCATATTCTTTAATATAAAATATTAATTATAGTATAAATTCCTAATGTACCCTTTTTTATGCTCGGAGGTTCCCCACCTCGACAAGGGCCAACCCTTAGGGTGTTTAAATGTGATGTACTTTAATTTTTAAATTTCTATATGGCCAAATCGTCTTCTATGTGTTGTTGATTTCATCCAAATTTAATTACTCATAGTATCTAATGAAAATCTAGTGGTACGGTCCCTTCACATGACTTACATATGAATAATGTCTATTCCCCTTAGTTAAATAGCATATTAAATGAATTTAAAATCAACCACTGTAAATTATTAAAGGATGACCATCCTAATTAATATATAAATGTGATTTTCAGCTATGGCTTCCCAAAATTTTTTAGTACATGGGTAAGTTGTCCCATATACTTTTTAACCTCAAGAATGGGATCCCAAATGTTTTCCATATATTGTCATGGATTCCCTGATGAAATGTGATATAGAGGCATGGCATCCCATATATATATGACAACTATGTATGATACCCAAATTGAAATGCGATATAATGGCATGATGTCCCTATATAAAAGTAATAATCTGGCTTGGAATACAATATAGTGATACAAATTCATGACAATCTATAAGATTCATAGATTCCAATAATTGTGTCTCTCGAAATATTTGATGAGTCGTACAACTATACCTAGATGCCCATGTTATTTTTCAGGTCATGGATAGTAGTAGTATCTATATATATGGATATAAAATTCACTACACATGTAGGACATATTAATATATAAACACCAATGTAATTATATATACGTGTTCATGGATTTATTGGCATAGGATGAGGAAACTGATATCATCCTGGTGTCCTTTATTAACTAGAACCGACATGTTTACATTTTATATTTTTATTCATTATTAAAAATTCACATTTGTCATTTTATGTACACTATATTAATTTTAATAGATATAATTTGTGGTTTTTTTAATCATATATAAAAACCTATTCACGATTCTAGTTGTTGATTGAAAATATATTATAGAAATAGGCCAGGAAAATGGGAGCTTCCGGCTGTAGATACTTTAGTGATTGCTTAAGATTGAGTGCATGAGATTTGGATTTAGTTTTTCCCCCCAATTCTAATGTGGATTGTTTGTTGTATTTTTATTATTTTTTATTGAATTATTTATATTATTATACCCCTATTTACATATTTTTTATCACATGGTATGGAAATCTTTATTTATTTGATATTGATTCAGTTCTAGAATATTTATTTTATATGGAGGATTTTTTATTCTTCCAACAGTTATTTATTATTTTCCCACTATTTATCATTATTGTATACTATTGTGTTGCACTCTCACATGTGGTTACAGGCTCACCAATAACACACCCTAGTCACTTTATTCTAGTCATCATCCTCTTTCATATGTGGAGGAACCCTTGAGGTCATGTAGCCAACCAGGTTCGGTTAATTATGATTGAATTGGGTTAGGGATGCTAAAAAGATGTATGATAGGGTTATTTTCTTCCATTTTTATTATTTATTATTATATAGTAGACTAGGAATGAATCAGATTTTAGGAATGCGATTATTCTTGGGAGTAGCTAACCCATATATAGGGTAAATCCAAATTACATGGGTTGGGATATTTCTATTTTGTTTTGTTCCAGTTAAATTTATAATGATTTAATCATTGGGTGATACAAATGTTTTATGGAATTATTATTACTTATATTCATAATATTACTGGAATTATTTTCCTTGGTGTAGTATTCCAAATACGTAACACATTAATCATTATAATATGCACATAGGGATTCACATGTCATGAATTACACCATGCCATATTGAGGTAAATTTTTGATTGCAATGCCTATATCATCTGTGATTTCTATAAGTGGCTGGACTTCTATATATGGAAATTTTTTGAGGATAATTTCATGGATAGAATAATTGTATAAATGAATGTTTCATTATAATTTTAGATGGGGTTTCCATATATGTTCTGATGGTATAACCTTAATTAACTAATTGTTCAATGTTTGAGCCATGGATCACTAGTAACAAGGGATGAAATTATAGTTGATTTGATTGTGTAATTTCCAGTCTTTATTTTTGAATCATGTTCTTCTATAAATTGGGAATGGAAATAAATTTAAGAAAATCACTGGATGTGACTTTTTATATCAAAATACCAGATGTAAGGGTCTGGTCGAAGTTACATAACTTTCCAAATATAATTTATAAAAAATATAGGCCTTTATAAATTATGAATAGTGAATCTAATAACTGGACAATAAAATTGTTATACATATAAATAAGTATGAAATTAAATGAATTTAAACCCATAAATAAAATGGTTAGTATTGAAATTTTTATTTAAATGGTAATGTAATAGGTCTTTTCTTCTATACCTTGCAACTGAAACTCTATATACCAGAACCTCTTCTATGTGATATGATACCCTATTCCTGAATCAGACACAGTATTTGGATATAGGTATTGTATATTGTGAACTATATTATTTTTATTATCATCTAGACCTAGATTTAGGAGCTGTAAGAGAGGTGTGACTCATTTATATAAAGGTTATTTTCTTGAAATATTTAGATATCTCTAAACCTATCAGTTTATGAATATTTATAATGTATGTACTTGGAAATTGTTGGGATATGCCACCATGAAAACCTCAAGATGTGTTCTAGGAGGGTTTTAGTGATCATGATTCAGAGGTAGTGGTTCTTAAGCCACTAAAATTTCCTCTAATAATTACACATGAGTAACCAACCATTTCTCTTAATCTTAGAACTGATGATCCTTTTGGAGAGATCTTATTGTGGTTAATGCAGTTTGTGTAAGGGGATTCACGACCTAATGATACTATGTTAAATTGGATATGATAATTTCAACAATAATGTCTTCATACCTTCTCATTTGATGGTGGCTCCAAGCCATTAATTGATGGATAGAGTCCGTAATATCAATCTTTTGGAACATGGAGACAACTATGGAGAGGAGGGTGATGGTAATGAATTATCTTCATGATGATTCTTCCATGAAGGGGTGGGATATTATTAGCTAATATGGTTGGTATTAGGGTATAGTCTAGATTAACTTCTATAAATATTTCTATTGTAATGTCTTTACTCATATGTTGAGAGTTGATCCTTCTAGAGTGTTTGTGAATATACATCATGGTTTTTTGTATTCTATTGAATAATAATAAATTTTCAATAAAATTAGGTGTTTCTCAGTGAATCATATAGGTGAGGAGTTGGATACATCAAGAAATTTGAAAGATGGTCTTGTATACAACATCTGATCATTAGAAAATATCTGTCATTTGACCACCATATCTAATATAATGAAACAGTCTATCATCACTATGAAAAAACCAAAGGGGAGATGACTATGTGGGCTGAGGTTATTCTATACAGATATAAGGATGTAATTCCTTGCACAGCAAGAAGTGTCTCATCAAGTCTACACATGGGGGTAGCAGTAACAAGATGACACCAACATATGGTTATAAAGTGTTCCACTAGTGTGGAATTATAGGGATAAGAAGCATAGTGTATGAGATATCCTATTGAATTCCAATATTGTGGCATGTTTTGGATTCATCAGTGGGTTTTCATGACATTCTCATCTATTACTAGGTGGATAATATCCTTATTAGCTTCACATTCTGGATTGGGATTAGTTTAACCTTTCTAAGACAGAATATATTGTACTACTAGTCATCCAGGACACGGAGGTGGTCATGGATTAGGTATCTAGTATATACACATTTTACAACGTGGCCTTTCTTAATGTAGCTAGTTTGTATTCAAGGTGATGGATCCAGAAATATATTTATAGTGAATCTTTATCATATGGAGAAGTGTGTAGAGCCTTCCAAATTTAGAGTTACTATCCTTGTAACCTCCAATTTTGTATATTTCTTATAGGATACATCCAGTTCTCCCTAATTCATATATTTCAAAAATAACGAAAGGTTGTTCTTAGAAGAAGGGTACTTATATTGTGTGATGAATCAAAATACATAGATGGGGGGTTTAATTGGAGAGTGCACTCTATTTAAAAGGATTCCCCATGATATGTGTTGGAACTAACTCTTATGGAACATCTTTTTCCTTGATATGGATTATTTATATGTTACACTCAGAATGGAATGATTGGTTCTCTTTCATACTCACATTGACTACAATCTCTGGAGCGGTTTCTTCACATCACCTAAGGGTGGTACCTTAATAAATAAAATTTAAAGAGATTTATAGCTGATTCTATATGTACCCAAGGATCATGGTATAAGATGAGTGAAAACCAAGATGGTTATTCTATTTATGTGAAATTATGTTGCGTGATTCTTGATATTCCATAATTTTGTGGATTATTTTTGGGGAATCTTCCATATTTATTATTTTGGGAATCTTACGATAAAAGAGGTATATTTCACAATAGAATAAGTTCTAGGAGTGGAACCAGAGTCACTTACACCTTATAAGATGCCACATACTGATCTCCATGAACTAAGGAAGTTGAAAGAGGAATTGGAAGCTAAGGGTTTCATTTAGCAGGGAGATTTTCTATGGGGTTAACTTGTGTTATTCACCAAGACAGTGGGTGATACTCTTAGGATTTAGTTCAATTATCTCCAATAGAACCAATATGTAGTTTATAACTCGTATCCCCTACCTTTTATAGATGAACTCTTCCACTGTCTCCGAGGAGGGATGATTTTTTCCAAAATCAATCTGTAATAGGGGTATCATGAGGTATGTGTGTGGCCATTATAAATACCATGTATCAAATACCATATAAAAGATATCTTGTACAATTATTTGGTTTTTTCTTTCAGTATTACAAATACTCCCACCATCATTATGTATCTAATAAATCAGTTTTTTCACTCGTATTTGGTTTTGATTGTGGTATTCTTCATGGAAACATTTTTTTATTCTTCTAATAGACCAAACAATGAAAACATCTTGAGATAATGTTGAATTAAATGATAGAGAAAAATATATATTATAAGCACACTAAATACCACTTTTATATTGATAGTGTTCACTTAATAGGTAACATAATCTCAAAGGAAAGAGTATCTATTGACCCAGAGAAGGAGAACATTGTAGTTTCCTTGTAAAAATCCATGAAAAGATTTTATCTTCACTGTTTTATGGGGATGGATTGATGGTATTTGAATTTCATTGAGTACTTCACACACCTAGAAGTTCTTAACATGGGATTGGTTAAAAATTTGTGAAGTTATTATGCTAGTAAGACTATGGTAAATCCAATCATGATCTAGAAGGGATACTAAATTTAGTGGTTATACTGATTCTATAAGAGTTAGACAGAAGATATAGCTTATTATGATGCGTTAGGGACTATTATAGAAGAGGTTTTAATAAAGGGAGATTGAGTTATAGTATACAAATCCCTCTTGGCCAGACATCATGAGTAGAATTACCCTAATCACGACCTTTAACTCATAGTTTTAGTTCATAATCTAAGAAGTTGAGACATCATCTATTGGGAGAGAATTTTATCATTTACATGAATCAAAAAAAGTCTAAAATAAATATATACATAGTGTGATTTGAATATTAGGCAGAGAAGGTGGGTAGAATAATTTTATTGATTCCACATTGAGATCATTTATTCAAAGGGGATGTGAAATGAAGTTTCTAATTACATGAGTGGGAAGACTAGGAACTAGAATCCATGAAGCCAGTTTTGAGTGGTAGTTTATGGTCCTACTTTTTGAGATGCACCTGGAGGATGAGAAATATCATGGGGATACCATTTTATCATTTTTAGTAGTTACATATTCCTTTATATAATGGGGAAGCATAAAAAAGATTTCATATCCTAAGGGCCTAGTCCTAAGGGAGAGTTCTTTAGGTAAAGACCCCCAACCTAGTTTTACTATTGATGAATGTGAGATCCTTCACATTCACAGATGCATTTGGGCTACTGTGACATCTAAGAATAATTAATTCATGAATCTCATTCATTTGTCTGGGTGATTCACCGTGGCCTTACCAAGATGTACTGATATATACATCATCAGTATTGGTGTCTAGGAATGAAGAGTTATATTATAGGTTTTATCACAGTGTTGCACTTGTTAGTAGGTGAATGTGGAAAAAAAGTGGCATGCTAGACTTATAAAACTTTTTTTTTTCATTCTAGAGTGGAAATGGGATGAATTAACCATGGACTATGTAATGGGATTTCTGAGATCTTGTAGATATAACAATCCATTATGGTGATCATCCACACGATGACCAAAGTCCCACAATTTCTTCCAATTAAGGAGACCTTTTCAATATCCATTCCTAGGAGAGTGTACATTTGGGATACTATAGGCCAAAATTGTGTTTCCATTCTATCATATCGGGTAGAGACACTTAGATTATATCATATCTCTATAAGAGGTTTTGTAAGTCACTTTGTTTATAGGTGATTCTTAGTACATAATACAACCCTTAGACTAGGAGTCAGTTTGAGTGCACAATACATGTGTAATAGGATATGTTTTTAGAGTGCATCCCTGATTTTGGATTTTTTAGGATAAATACCTACCAATCATCGATATTTCTTAGAATAACTTATTTTAGGAAATTATTTATATAGTTCCCCAGGTAGCCCTATATGGTAGGACATTCCTTTCACCCCTTTGGTGGTTAGAGATAGGTGTTGAAGCCCTATTAGGACCTATCATTATTCAAGAGAAATTAGAGTATGTGTAGCGTATTCAAGATAATATGGATATAACTCAGTCCCAGAAGAAGTCTCATATTGATCATAACCACTAACCTCTAGAGTACATGGTGGGACATTGGTTCTTTCTATGAGTATCTCTTAGTTTCTATCATAGATAGATTCAGAGAAAGGGAAAGTTATCCCTCATTAAATAAACCTTCTCAAGATAATAAATAGTGTTAGGATGGTATCCCATTTTTTGAAATTACATCAGAGGTACCAAGCTATTTATGACGTTTTCCAGGTATCGTAGCTTTATCCATTATCAATCAAAACTATATCATTTGTTTGAACCTTAGGATACTGACATGGATGTAAATTTATCCTCTAATGAGTATCTTGTGCTTATGATTGAATAGAGCAAAAAGGCTCTCTCAGGTTAGTCAGCTCCTCTATTATAGGTGCTTCGGTAGAATGTTTGTGTATAGGATGATATCTAGTAAATATAGTCAAACATACATGCTCAGTGGACATAAATTTCCTTATACGATATTTTACCACCTTAGGAAGGGAAACTCGAGGATGCGTTGTTTCATGGATGGGAGATTCTAATGACCAATATTTTTCAAAGAGGTAAGGATAAATTTTTTACTTTAAAAAAACAAACTGTTTATACATGTAATGTTTCTAAGAGGATAAGGGGAAGTTCAAAAGAGTTTGGGGACTTTTTATAGAAGGGGATACAAATTTTAATGTTGAATCCTAATCCATGCTCTTAACACATAGTTAGGTATAGCTGTGAAACACAAGGGTGAGGGTACTGTAAGAAAATATAGATGGGTGGATAATTTTTTTTAACAATGAACCCCAATCCATATGGAACTTAAGATATTTATAGTGGGATATAAGGGTTAGAATTTTTTTTCTAAATCATACACTGAGGACCACACCCATAGGGACACTAAATAAGTGGTGACATAGAGTTTAGGCACACCGTTTGGAAAACCGTGGGGCCAAACCATGAAACTCTTAAATTTTTTTGAAAATATTATTTCTCTTACATTAATATATTTTTCTAACATCCATTATCCTCCTCATTTATGGGAATATCCTTACATATTTGTGGGACAATCCATCTTTCTTAAAATAGTTTTTGAGATAGGTTCTTCATCTGATATTTGAATCCTTCACTGTCAGCTACGTTGGGTGAGTATTAGTAAGAGCATAATTCAAATTCCATACATTCACAAATAATTCCTCCATTATTGGTGAGATTTTGGTGTGGGGTAATATTCATTATTTTTAATAATGAATTTTATTTTTAGTATTTCTACCATTCTACATTGAATCTGGAGCTGATAATAGATGAGGGTTGGTGTACCAACCAAAGTTAGCTGGTCTTGTAGTTTTTTCCAAAATACAAATCATTTTATAATATGCTCTATCATAAGACACTTTGGTCATTATATACATTGAGATAATGTTATTTTTTTCCATAATCTAAATTTTCACATGTGTTAGAAATGACCCATATACCCAATTTTATGGTCAGAGATTCCCCACCTCAACACATTCCACCCCTTAAGGTGTGCTCATGTGATGCCTATTAATAATTATATTTTTATATGGATGAAAAACTATCCAAGTGGTGTTTATTTCCACCCAAATTTAATGAATCATAGTAATTAAAAGGAAGGTGAGTGGTATGACCACTCCACATTTCTTTCATATGGAAAAAAATTATTCCCCTTAGTTAAATGAAATGTTAGATGAATCGAAAATCCACAATTGGCATGCATTAAAGCATTAAAAATTAACTATTATATGAATGTTTTTTATGGTAATTTAGTCCCATATGTTTTTGGTATGTAATCATGTATTCCCATCTACATGGGATCCTTGAGCATGGAGTCTGATATGTGGGGGATATAATAGCACTCTGTTCCAAATGAAATGGTATATACATGCACGGTATACCATGATGATTTGATAACCTATCTTAGAGTCACAATTAAAATGTGACATACTATCATGGATTCATTATCAAAATGTGATAAAATTTATGACATCCCTTATGGGGATACATGGGAACTTCCACCCATATGATTCAGTGCTTCAAAGTATGAAATTTCTTAAAATTTTATCAGAAAAATACTAATATCCATGGATTCTAATGTTTGTCTTCAGGTCCTGGAATGTAATATAATTTGTATATTTTTATATATAAATAAATATTAATATAGAGCATATATATAGATTCAAAACCATATACATATAGACAAATGTTTAGATATATCTTTCCTTGTGCCTAAAGAGGTAGAGTGAGCCAGGTATCCATTAATAACTATAAGTGAACCATTTACATTTTATTTACTTCAAATATTTTTATACATTCACAAATATAATTTTATATCAACTATATATATTTTACTAGAAACTATTTTTGGCATCCTAAGGATTATATATTACACATTGTTTATAGAAAAAGATTATAACTGAAAATATCTTATAGATGAAGGTAGGATAAATGGAAACATCCAACTATGGATGTTTGATTTTAGTATTAGGATACAGTAATAGAGAAGAGGATTGAGCTTATGCTCATGATTCTAGTGGATATTTTTTTTAATTTTGTTATATTTTTTTGGAATGATGTTTTTGAGTGTCCCCCATGTTTCAATTTTTTATATCAAATGAGCTGAGCATCATTTTTTAAAAGATATTTGTTTTGTTCCTGCCTGCTTATTGTATCTCCATGATTTATTATTCAAAGAATGATTATTTATTCTATTATTTTATATTTTTTAATATTTTATACCATTATTTCACACTCTAACCTGAGGTAATAGTCTCCTAAGAGATACACTGTAGGCCCTCATATGTAGTCAGCAAACTCTTTCATACACTGGGGAATTCTTTAGATCATGAGGCCAATGAGGTTTTATTACTTATTAGTGAACTAGTTACAGGATGCTATAAGGGGATACACACACTCCATCTTTATTTTGGGTTGTATAAACCAGGGATATCCCCTCATCCATTCATGTTTTCCCCACATTCACCTTTAGAGGATTTCAGCTCAAAATTAATTGAAATTATTTTTAAATTTATTTATCGGTTGAACTCCCTTATCATTATACTCGCCTTAATATGATTTTTGGATCTCTAGGTTATGTATTTTAGAGATAATTCCATATGAGGATGGTGAAATCATTCTACGATTATTGTAATTCCACGTGTCTTATCTTGATGACATCTTAGACAATCTATACACATTATCTTCTAATGTTTTGATGGAGATACCCCACTAAGTAAGTTTTCCTAGGTATTTGAGTTAAAGTATTTGTCCTATATTATGGTATAAGCTTAAATGATTGATATTTTGAATGATAAATTTCTATGAGGATTCCATATTCCTCTAGAGGGTCATCGATCATGGTATTAGTGTGTTAAAATCTCATGTTTATTAATTGGCCTATTTTTCTGGTTAATTATGGTAAGATGTTAATTAATTATAATTCCATAATGTCCAGTTAATTTTGGATAATGGATACAATATTAGAGATACCGATGGTTTGTAAAATAACCATTGAGCTTGTATGAGCTTGGGTAATGGGTTTCTGGCAAAGAGTTAAATTGGAAAGGTTTCATAAAAAAGATAGGCGGTCCCTATAATTAACAATTAGTCTCATCCACTTTTTGTTAATGGTGTGGTTTGTATTATTTTCATCTTGGTTGTGAATTTCCCTTTTTAAATAAAAAATAGAATCTTCTTATTTATAAATCACGTTCTCCCTTAACATGATGTTACCCAAAAAAATGGAGATCCCAAGTGGCGTACCTTGGTAGAAAATAGAAAATATGTTTTGGAATCAAGAACAGTTCTTTACATTTTTGAAGTGGATATATTTTTGTAATTGATGGATTAGAAATACAATATCATAACCATCAATAAATGGAATTGGTATTGTAAAATTTTCTAATGAATTGGTTTTTGGTAATGGTAATTTATTTATTTTTTGGTAAAGTAAAATGGTAATTGGTTTGGATTTTTAATTAAAAACGTGAAACAGTTTTGGTGATTTGTGTTGATTGTTTATAGTTGGTATATTTAAATGGGTATTGATATTTTTGTTTATAAATAGTATTTTGGAAATTGACTTGAAAATTATGTTGTACATCATTATGAGTTTTTCAGAAATGTAATTTATATGGGTACATATGTTTGAAATAAAACATTATTCATATTTCAATTTATCTAATGGTGTGAACATGTTTGTGTTTTATAGTGAACCACAGGTGAACACAACCCCCAAGATATACATGGAATAATGGTTAACCAAGGGTGAACATGATACCTAGGGGATGTAGGGATTTATGGTTAACCCAGGGAGAACATGTTACCAATGGTATGCAAGGATTTATGGTTAACCTGAGGTGAATTGTGGCCCTGGGGAATAAATATACTCCTTTTATGATCTTGGTGATCACAAAAACTAGGTGGATTCTTGGTATGGACAAGAGAAATATATAACGCCACTGATCAAGAAGTTTATATTGGAAAAATCATCATATTGTTCTCAAATATACCCCAACATTAGCCAATTTAGTTATGTACCATTCCCTAGGTAAACACACTCTTGGGTTCTAAGTTTGTTTATGCTTTAATTTTCAAATGTTTAAATGATTTTCACTTGTTTGTGATGAGAATAACTGAATGAAATTTTAAAGACATGATATTTTAGGGATTCCATTGGTTTTGATATATTGAGTTGTCCTCAAACCCTTCTCAATACACCATGGAACTTATGAACCTATGTTCGTACTACATTTTTAAGGTACAAGTCTATGGAAGTATCTCAAGGCTCGGTATTTTTTAGGACTATTAGGATGGAGCATGTCAGCTATGACTAGACTAGGACTTATGGATAATATTCGATTCTTTTAGACTTCTATTTTCTCTAGTTATGTTCCCATTTATTACAACCTGACATTTTCAATATATAATTCATTTGGGAAAACATATTTTATTATTTTTATATTTTTTCCTTTCTAATATATCATTTATTATTTGTTTTTGGGATATATTTATATGTGGTTTTTTATAATATTTATTTACTTTTATATGTGCGTATATTCTCCCCACTATACCACCTTAGATTCACAGTTCAATATGGAAGCCTCTAGAAAAAGGGGTGGCATGCCTAAGGTATTACAAAGTTTTTTTTTCAGGATTCTAGTGAGATTTATGAGTTGACAATAAATTAAAAAGTGGAATGAGAGTTTTTTTCATTTTATTTTCTATTTAGGAAAGCTAAAATGTGAATTTGAACACGTAAGGACATGTTATGTAACTTTTTACTTGAATTGGACACCCCACATATGATAGAAGTTCGTGTTACTAGGGATAGGGGTTTTTTCTAGTTGTCCACTATTATAGTTGATCATATTTGACCTCAAGTAATGTATTTTATTGAATGATTATTGTTTTATAGGATTTCACTAGTTAACTCACTATAACAAGAGGTGGGTGTTTTATGCATAATATCCAACATTTAAAATTCTTGTGTTCATTTTCCTATTAATTTTTCACTAGATCCTCATCTAGGATAGTTATTTAAAGTGAACACATCCATTTATATGGTGTTTTATATATAATTATTTTGTGGATTAACAAATAATTGTATCTCTAAAAGGGTAAAATAACTATTGTTTGATTATTTTTTCTTTATTATTATGTGTTAATTACAAAATAAAGTATAAATTACAATTAATGATCATTTTTCTCATTAACATGTAATTGAACTGTTATTTAACTGATCCACAATTGTAAAAAACTCATTATTAAAGAAAATGGTCAAAAGAGATTTATGAGGTATTTTTTGGGGTTTTATGTGGAATCATATAAATAAAATTATAATCATAACTTATAAATAATTTTCATCTACAAAAAATACTTTAAATTTCATTTACCAAATTCATTATTTTAGATATCATTGATTATGAAAAATGAAGAACTGTAAAATTTTAATCCTTATATATATGAAGTGTAACTAGTCGATGATCACTGAAAACCATCTTTTTTTTGGATGGGGGTGTAAGAGAACCTGATTTAGGTTGTGACCATGTGATATTTTGACTCATGATTTATTTATGGTGTTAGTGATCTTTTGGGTTAGAGTAGACTCAAACCCAAATTTGAAACTGTATAGTGAGTGTTTGGCTTTGAGATTACTGTTTGATTTTGGAATGGATGTGAGAAAACCGTAGATAGTTGTGATATGTCTAACGATTAATGTATGGGAATAGTGAGAGAGAATAATGAAAAATGTTAGTAGTGAATCCTGTAGAGGGAGTTGGTAACTTTTGACTTCTAAGCGTGACTCATGAGAGTGGTCCGAGGAGTCAACGAGTGCGTTTAGATGTGAAAGGAATAGGTGGATGATACATATTATGACAGTGATACATGAATTTTTTTATAGGGTATTCAGTTTAGGGATGATGGAATCCCTTATAATTCATAGATAACAACTTGGATTTTAGTTCGTTTAATCCGGAAGTTAGTTTGGTTGGGGCAGGATCAGTCGAATGTGGAGCCCAAGTAGTGATAGTGAATTTCTAGATATAATTGGTTAGTATGAGATAAATTGTGAATATGATGTCTATGGGAATGAAAAAAATAAAAAGGGATTTAGTTTGAGGAATGTGAAAATTTTTTATGATCTACAAATGTAAAGTACGATGATATAAGGTGATTCAACAGTGTATATGATTTTCAAGGGTAATATTGGCTAGATGTCCTAACATATTAGTTCAGGATGCACCTTAATGAACATGGTGAGGGAATAAATTAATTTCATTAGAACTACATAATTATGATCAAGTTTTGAGAATCCATGTCTGTAGTGTTGGATTAGAGAGGTTCTTGAGTTCAAGAAAGCGCTGAGGGTTTCCTTTTCTTAGTGATCATGTCATGGGGTAAAGGCTTAACCAATGGCATAGATGTGTGAATCAATGTATAGAGGAATGTATCATTCTATATTTTAGGTGGGTCTTCATTAATGGGTTTCGTATGGGTGTGAAACTTTTAAGATGTGATGGGACCATAGGGGAAAGCATGAATTTATGATTAATTGTGTTGTTTGGGAAATGAATTGCGTTGTCTGGAAGTATTTACCATGACACATAATTGAGTATTCAGTCAATGTGGGTAGATGAATGGCTTATAATTGTGGGGACACAAGTATCCCTAATAATAAATATCATGTAATGGTTGGTGAATATGAGCATGGATATATCTAGTATGTTGACATAACTGATTTGGGAAGAACATTGATGAGGGTTAGATAGGTTAACTTAGATAATGTTGAAGTATTGCTAAAAATGGGGGTCACACATGTTGTTTAAATGAGATAGTTTGTTGGTTGGTTCTCTAGAAGGAATAAGGGTTAATTCTCATGGGATAGGGTACACAATCACTCATTAAATGTGTTTCCATCATTGTTAGATGGTTCTTATTATAAGTAATGGGAAATGATACTATGATCTGGGGGCATCTACTAGTTTATCATTCATAATAACACTCAAGGATTAATAGTCATGGTCCATCCAACCATCATGTTCGATGACATATAATGTGTGTGATATAGATATCATAAAGTGGTTATGTGATGTAATGAAATGGATACTCTTATATTGGGGACTGCGATGTATTCCTTTCTGATGTGACCCTTATGAGAGGTGGATTTTGGGTATGTGAGAAAAATTGATGCATGAACTTTTGGGAATTTTTAGATTAGAAGAGATGTTTGGTCAAATTTATTAGATGTAGTTCCATAGTGGGTTCCATGGATTGAGTCAAGTGTGACATTTAAATGGTAACTATGTGTTCGACTTATGCCCAGGTTGGTTTGAGGTGATCTGAGAAGGAGTCAGGTCCAAGGAAGCTCAGTGATTACAATAGAACATGATGGTTGTTTCAGTTATTTTTTTATTTAATCCTATAACATACCTAGAAGTCTGGTACATAATTTTTTTGGCATGTTTGAAAAATTATTATATACTTTTGGGGTTTAGAGTATCACGATCAAGCAAGTTAATAACTTGTTGATAGATGAATCACATAAAAAATTGGGAAATGTCATCTAGTATGTTTTTTGTGATGTTGGATGTGGTGATAGGAAACCAAATAAGGTAAGTCAATTCAAATACTATGGGTATGTTTTGGGGGTATATGTATCCTTTTGAGATAAAATGGAAACCTATGGAATAGTTATTGGGCGATGGTGGTTTAATGGGTTATTTTGAGTTTGATAAATATGAGGGGTACCAACATCATGGTTCTGTTTTCAGAAATGTTCTGGTGTTGTTCAGAGGTGTCCTAGAATTCCATGAATTCATTTTGATAAGAAATTCTAATGGTATAGGATTTTTGGATAAAAAATAGATTCTTTAGAGGTCTGTTGTACAGTGGAAAGCACCACAAATGGGGGAAAGTTTGAAAAATGACACATTGTGTGTCTTAAGTTAGAAATTGGAGATTGAGTACACTCTCATAATTTTATTATTGATTTTATATAGTTTATTATGTTTTAATGGTTTAGGTTCACTTATTTCAATTCTATGTTATGAAGGGGCACTAAGATTTCAAGTTCAAAAGTGACCATTGTGTGTGTACTATTGACCAATGTTGGTCATAAAAACTTTTTGGATATCCATCAGTGTAGCATGTGTATGAGATGTTATTGTCAGTGGATGTTGCAAAACCAGATGTTCATATTGGTGTTTTATGTAAAAGAGTAGATTCTATTTTTGATGTAGTGTGTGTATAGTTTTATGGACTAGGGATTAGTTGAGTTAATATAGAGTTCTGACCCCATTAAAGGGAGTTTTATATGAGGTTTCAGGGTAATGAGGTGGAACAAGGTAGTAAAAGGGCTCAGGATACTACCAAGGTGGCCGGGGTTATATCCTATATCCATTGTCCAACCAATGGCTAGGACAGAAGGCATGATAAATTTCATGTGTCTAATAACCAGCATATTGGGTGGAATCTTCCTGTCGATGGGGAATGATAATGGAACGAGGCACTTCAGGAATCCATTAGCCATTTAGTGTCCTCCTCTTCCCCCACCCCATTGGGGTTTTTAAGATATAAGATTACAATTATAACCTCATTTCCTTTTAGGGGACCCCCTCTCCCTCTTTGTTTTGTCTTTCACAGACCACATAACTTGGATCCTCCATTCCTTATAGACCCCTGCATATTGGGATGAATTGTTCTAAAATTATTAGTTTTTATTCGTATGTTTCTTCATTTGGTGAAACAAATTCAAATCCTACTCACATCCATATTATTTTTGGTTCTCTCGATTAGTGATTAGTGAGATAATTCCACTAGATTATGGTGCAATAATCCAATGAAAATGGGGATTCTGTGTGGATTATCTTAAACAATTCTGGATGCAATGAATTCATTCCATCACTCATTTTTTTGATCGAGGATCTTCTTTATCCGGGTTTTCCTTGTATTTTTAGTTAATTCTAATGTTTTAACTTGTGCATTAAATTTTTAATGATAGGGATTTGGAAGGAGTGATATTTCAGAGGTATCCATGGATCTATGGAGGGTCATTGATCTTAGTTCTGGTGTGGTAAAAGTACTCGGTCAGTAATTGGTAATTTAGAAATTTTTTAGCTTGGTTTTTCATAATATTAATTCATATATATATATATATGATTGAATTAATTCTTCTTTATACATGTTTTGAATTTTTTTAATTTGGTTATTGGTTGTTTCTTGGTGGGAAATTTAAATAAGGTTATAAAAAGGGAGCTGTATTTAAATTTTTAGTTTTATTCTTTTTAAAACCTTAAAAATTACTCTATGACATTAATACCTTGAGACATACCAATTAGAAAAAATGCCATAACACAATTTCAATTTATAAAGTTTTCCATAAAAATGTGTCTTGTGGTGTAAGATATTTACTTACACTGTGAATTCCTCAAGTCTCAACGACCTTGGAAGTTACTCTCAAACCATAAAATTTGGAAATAAAAAATATCAAGAGACTGTAATGTTTTCATTTCTGATGTACAAAATTTACTTATGAAATTTTAAACCATGATTTCACCATATGGTGATGTGGCATATAAATATTTCCATAGAAGCATTTTTTATAGGGGTTCATTATTATTTTTGTCAATTTTTATATTTTTTAACCTATTATTTCATTAAATATAGATTTTTTCAAGTTTTTATATGGTGTTTCTACATCAATTTGGTTAATGATATGCACAATTCTATTTCATTTCAATGTCAATTATTCCTTTATTCCTCTTTTGGACATAGTTTATTTCATCTTTCATTTCATTTTAATATTTCCTTAAATTTCATTAATTAATTGTTACAATATCACGATGTCTACTACATTTATTTTAATTAAATTTAAAAGAAAATCTATAATTTCCATTTCTAGAGAAACTGCTCAGGGATATGTATCAACTGTAGGTGTAAAGACCCCAACCCCAGTACCCTGGATCAATTGAGCTACCTTATTAATATGTAATAATAAAAAATGAAATGTTATCTAAAAAGATTGAATAGTTTAATAGATTTTGAAAACTAGATAGAAACATGAATAATACATTAAAACTTGAAATGATATACAATATAGAAACTCCATTGGATAAACCCTTATTCTACAATATTATCCATGCATGTCAATCAGAATTTATATCATGAAATCATGGGGGAAAATAAAACATAATAAAGTTGTGTGATGAAATGATAATTAAGTGTAATCATACAAAACAATCTATCATAAATAATCATAAATATTAAGGCAAGGTTAATTACTGAAAATGCATTCCATTAGACCATAATCTTGAGTACAATACTGCTGGAATAAAAGCTGATCAAATAAAACCAATAAATAATCACATAAAAATGTAATTCCTCCATAGATATACTACAATTTAGGTAATCACATGTTTTGTCAATAACTAGTCTCTTAAATGAGGAATTCATAATGAGGGACATCATAAACATACAATCAAGGAATCTACCATGTATTCTACAAAAAATGGGCAATGCCTCAGCCAAATCCCATTATAGATTCTATCATGAAACCTACCAATGCATCGAGGCCTATAGAAGGCCCCAAAAGACACTTACTAAATCAAATTAATTCTTCATATTTAATTGTTGAATCCAATTAATCTTATAAATTCATATTGAAATTATCATATGAAATGTAAAATAATTTCCCCAATCAATAAACATAATCATAAACAATCCAAAGTAATATGGTGAATGGTATTAAGATTTTTCATCCCCAATCAAAATGATCATAAAAATTAAATAAAATATGGTAGATTGTATCATAGGAGATAATACTCTATTAAGAATAATATCCCAAAAAATTTATGTATATATATGAAAATATTTTAATAAAACATTGAGAAATTCCAATGGGAAATAGCTTTTTGCATTGAAATCATTTATTAGAAAATATATGAAATTATAAAAGAGAAAATATTAATTGGAGAAAATAATATAAAATTATAAAGTATTTCACATGGAACTATGTAAACATGAAATAGGGAATCTCCAATCATTCTGTATATGTTTTTAAAAAATTATTTCCATTAAATTAAAAAATGGACATTTAAAAGAGTATTCTTAAAAGAAATTGTGAGGTCTGTATACATCATAAAAGTAATAATTATGAAATTAAACAATTTAATACCATTAATAAATAGTGATTCGTGATATTATATATTTATGTGATGAAAAAACAAACCACACACGAGGTTTAAGTGGTGAATAAGTTATATTTTTTAAAAAATAAATGTCAAATGAGAAAACCCTTACCTTATGTCCAAAAATGTTCTGCACTTGAACATAATGACATGTATTATCAAATTATAATAATTAATTACTTAATTAAAAACATATTTTATTTTTATTTTAATTACTATAATTTCATAAAGTTCTTATGTGTCCATTTTGATGAGTTTTAGAGTTCAATTTCATTGTTCTGAGAGTGTTCATTTTCATAGTTTTTCTTAGTCGGTTCACTTGAAAATTTTAGTTGTAGTTCTTGAAAAATTAGATTAATTATCCAGGATGGAAATTAAATTTTATGAATGAAATTATATAGTTTTAAAAGTTCTTATATATCATCTTTTTATATGGTATTAGGATGATTCAATATATAAAATGTCAATGAAAAAGATTTGATTTATTTTGGCTGTTTTTAGAACCGCCACAAACATATATCATTTTTTTAATATCATGTTTATATATTTGTTACAGAACATTATATTACATTTAATATGTATAATAAAATATTATTTAATGATAATAATGGTTTTATGACCAGCATTTAAGGTGGCAATGGAAAATGAAAATGCATCATCCACGAAGGTGGTAAATCAACATATCATGGAAAATGTTTTCATTTTTAGAATAAAATGGAATGGTTAAGGGTTTTTATGATGAATATTTAATTAAAATAAAAAACATATATTATATATAATATATTAGGGTTACCATTCATGTTTCTATATATAATGTAAGGAGGGGATAAGGAAAAAAAATAAATAATGGAAAATAAAAGAGAATGAAGGAGGATTTTACCTCTTGAATTTATTCTCCATTAGAAGCTCCTTACGATACTCAGGTATAGTATTTGGGAACGATTTTTAGGTATCTAATATAGTAAAGATCCTTGATATGGGATTTGGGTAAATTTAAAATAAGATTCAATTCTTAGAATGTGCGAGGAGAAGGGTGGTATTTATAGTAGAGGAGAGGGGTGTTTGTTGATTATTTTACTCAATATCTTATTATTTTAGATCAAGGATATCAATTGTATATATTATTATGAATAAATAAATTAAATAGACCATTTTAGTTCAAACTAATGGGTGTTTACCTCATCCATACATTTTCCAGGGATCAATAATTCATTTATTTATGTATAATGTTAAATACTTTAAATTATCGTATTTTATTATTCATAAAATTTTTAAATATTTTAAAAATATCCAAAAAATTCACCATAACAATTTTTTGACCTATAGAATTCATAAATTGAATACATTTAATGAAAATATTTTTATAAATATTAGAAATTTAAATTATAAATAAAAACATCATTTATTTGAAAAATATTGATTTAAAAATTATAACTAATTTTATGAGACATTAAAAGAATAATTATGGCCTCATAAAATTTCCTTATAATTATAATGAAAAAAGTTAATTTATAAATCTATTTTATGAGAATAAAATTTCTTTTAAATTATTATTTTAATTATAAAATTATAAATAAACATGCATGCTTAACTAAAATAAAAACACTTAATTTATCATTTTTAAAATTGTTATTTAAATATTATTATATAAAAATATCATATTTTCATTTATGAGATAAAATAATATTATTTATAATTTTATAGGTGAGGGTATTATTCTAATGGCCATATTATTATACCTAATGATCATATTACTATTCCAATGGCAACGTTAAAATTTAATTGTACAAAAAGAATCATTTGTGAAAAGTAATCTATAAAATAAATTAAAATTATATATGAAGATGAATACTAAAAAATATTGGGGAGTTACACACTCCAATACATAAAAAATTCACTCAAAATTTATAAAATGTCACCTAATAAAAATATTTGTGTTGTTCTTCATCATAATTTCCTCTGGCTCCCATATCACCTCTTCAATTTTAATAATTTTTCAAAGTACCTTTACCAACCAGGTCATCTAATTCCTCAAAAAATATTCTCTAGTATATAGAATTTAGAGAGGCTCTACATAGTAAGGTAAATTAGGATCCAATTTTATTTATTCATAATTGATAAAAAGCATTGGGTTTGGCATGTAAATTCTTAATAAAGAGATGTGGAACACATCATGAAATTTGGAGAGACATGGTGGAATTTCATAATATTAAAGCTATAGATCCAATTATTTATAGATTTTGAAAAGTAAAAATGTACAAGGTTTTTATTTTCCCTTTATTTCCAAATCATATAACTCCTTCCCATGGATATATCTTTTAGAAGATATGATCTCCCACTTGAAACTCGGAATCTTTCCTCCAATGATCGGTATAACTCTTTTGTTGACATTGAGTTATTTTGATATGATACTGAATAATCATTAACTTTTTTATCTCTTTAATATGATTTGGTCCTATAAGACTCCTTTTAAAAACATCATCCCCACAATTTGGTGTATGAAATATCTTTTTATATAACACTTCATAGGGGAAATTTGAATACTTTAGTGGAAACTGTTATTATAGGTGAATTTTAAAAGAGTTAAATATTGATACCACATTCCTTTAAATCCAATTGATCATGATCTCAACATTTCTTATAATGTTTTTTATAGTCCTTTTATACTTTAAATCAATTTGAGGGTGAAGACCATTACTCAAATATAGCTTTGTATCAAAATCCTTCTGAAGACACTTCTATAATTTTCTTGTAAAATTGAGGTATAGATCAGACATATTTGATATAGGTTCACTGTGAAGTCTTAAAAAATCATTAATATACTATCATGTAAGGATGTTTATTGGAAATCCTCCATTATAGCATGGAAATGTGATGATTTGGTATGTATGTCAACAATTACCAATATTGCATCATTATTTCATGGAGTCTTTGGTAATCCAGTGGGAAAATCCATAGTAATGTCATCCTATTACCAAATAGGAATATATAGATGTTGAATAAATCCTCTAGGATATTGGATTTCAGCTTCACCTATTGAAGAACTTAACATATTTCTACGTAATCATAACATTCATTCTTCATATAATCCCAAAAAAATGTTCCTTTGAATCAATATACATATAAATTCTATTAGGTTTTATAGAGGGAAGAGATATATGATTTTTATCAAATAATTACCTTTTCATCTAGGGTATATAGGGAACATAAACACACTTCCAAAATTTCAAAATTTCACCTTCATATACAATTTATTCCAATATCCCATCTTTCTTATATTTAATTTTGTTTTGAAAATTATCATAATCAGGTTGAGAACTTTTTATCCTTTCTAATAATTATGGCTTGGATTCAATTTGAAAAAGTAGGTATGTTTCAACTACCTTTAAATTTCATATATCTGTCTTTACTAGATCTATATACACTGCATCACTGTGAATTCTCAATTTGTTTATAACTCTACGATACCTCTTACTCCAGGAATATTCTACCTTATTTTCATTCAATGGATTGTAGTGTATGAAAAATTTATAATCCTTGAGTAGTTTGAGCCATTTTATTTTCCTCATGTTGAGTTATTTTTGTGATAATATATATATCCAACTCTTCTGATCATTATATAACTCAATAGTTTTTCCATAGAGATTTTGTCTCTTTATATTTTGATAAAATATTATGGATAGTTCTATTCTTGATTTTTAACTACTTTGATTCATATGAAATAAATTTATCATTATGCATAAGGATAAAACCAATACCATCTTAGTTGCATCACAATAAAACATAAATCCACCATTTTAGAATGGTTGATTCCATCCCATATCATTAACTAATCTCCTATTCAATTCTTCAAAGAATTATTCACTTTCCTTTTTCCAAATAATCTTAAACCCGTTATGAGTAAGCTTGGTTAATGGGTTAGCTATTCCTAAAAAAATTCTTAATAAAATTCCAATAGTGACTTGCTAAATCAATGAAACTACATACCTTAGTTATGATCATTGGACTAGGCCATTTCTGGACTGCCTTTATCATTGCAGGATCATTTGAGATTCCATCCTCAGAGTCAATATGGTGAAGAAAATGACATTATTGTAGCCAAAATTAACACTTTCTAAAAATCCCATTCAACTCTTTTCCTCTTTGAGTCTCCTAAACAATCCAAAATTCATTTCTCACAATCCTTGAATCATAAAGGGTACACTATGATGTCATCAATACTTGAAATAAAAAAAATTATCAAGATGTTCCTTCAATACTATTTTAATTAGATCCATAAAAATAGAGGTTGCATTAGTCAGTCTGAATGGCATTACATTAAAATTGTGATGTTCATAACTTGTTCAAAATAATGTATTTGGAATATATTCCTTGTCAAAAGAAATTGGTGATATATAGAATGATGATCAATCTTTGAAAAATATTTATCTTCATGAAGCTGATTAACTAAGTCCTTTATGCCTGGTGGAATATACGCATTCTTTATTGTAAATGAGTTGGTCTCCATATAGTTAATGAATATCTTCATATATCCATCTTTATTCTTAACAAAAATAACATGAACCCTTAATGGAGAAACTCTTAGGAAAATAAATAACTTATCACTCAATTCCTCTAGTTTTTTATTTAAAACTGTTAAATATATTATGGCCATTATATATGGAGTATTTGATATAGGTCATGCGTCAAACATTAAATAAATAGAAAACTTGACTTCAAACTCTGGAGGATGTTCATATAATTCCTATAGAAATATATTAATGTATTCTTGTATAATAATCACATCCTCAGTTTTGAAGATAAATGTTTTCATTGATAAATTTTATCTTATATTCTTCACTAATAATATTATTTAGAAGAGCTACTGGAAGTGGATCCAGATATGGTTCAGATTATTATATCTTCCCTCTAATGATAAGAAATTCTATATCTTCATTACTAATCATAATATACTTATCTTTGTAATAATTTTTTTCATTATATTTTGAAATCGAGTTCATAAAAATGATTATATCAAAATTAACCATAGGTATGATAATAAAATCAGTAATTAGACCACAATTAGTTTTCATAATATGAATTTATCAACAAATGTTTATTTCATTGTAATTTCCATAATTACTTTTTATTGAGAAGTCCATTGTTAATGTGAATTATAAATAAATAAATTCAGTGGAAACAAGGAAGATAAAAAATAAAGTGATGATCCAGAATAAAATAATGTTTAACTAAATTTAAGGATCTAAATAATATACCTACGACCACATCATTAGGACCTTCAACCTCAGTTGTCGTGACTACATAATCATAGTGTTACCCCCTTGTCTCTTTCTGGGGAATGTACCCTTGATTTCTTGGACATTCGTGGGAATAGTTTACAATCTCATTAGAACAGAAGAATAATACACTGATGAATTCCTTATTTCCATTTGCAGCTTACTCATTATTCTTCATGTTATATTGATTCCCTTAGATTCCATATGGATTATAAAATTATTTCTTTCTCTTGATAGAATGTGAAACAACATACTAGTGTGATGATATTTTTTAGGATACTAGTTCCCCTCATAAAATAAGTTTAAGACCATAAATAAGTGGTCAATATTTCTCATTGGATTACATATGTTGTCTGAAACATGCCTTACTAACCTTGTAATGTTTTCTTCATAATTATTAATGTTTTCATACCATTTCTATCTTAGAATAAATAATTTTCTCTTTATATAAGCTCTTTGATTTCGAGGGAAATGTTTTTACAAGAATGCTTCCTCAAAATCATTCCACTCCTCATTTTTTATTTCTTCATCATCCATTGTGTTTTTAATTAATTATCACTATTATTCCACATATCCCGAGAGATGATAAACTACACTGATAACCATCCCCATTTCGTTACATCCCATAATGAGAAATATCCTCTCTTGGAAAATTATCCATTACTCATCTAAAAATGGGTTTGTAGTCCCATTGAGAGAGGAAGGTTGTTTCTTCATGATGTAGTCTAACATTGTTAAGACCCCTTTAGATCATTATTCACCATACAAATAAGGTTATTACTCAAAATATGGGTTATATTTCCCAGTATAGTTATAATATTTTCAACTCTAGTCATAGATCCATCTCCAACATCATTATATTTCATATTATAGAAATAAATACATGAAATACTTATGTTGATACAATTTCTATTCGTTCCACTAGACATCATTTCCAAGCAATGGTTGACACTATATTATATTATGAAATTATAAAACTATTGAAAGACATAAAGTAGAACTAATCTCAAAATCATAATCTTAGTTACCTTGGGAATATTATAAATGTTAGTTATAGGTTTATAATTCCCAAATAAATGTTTTTCTAAAGCATGTTTCCAATGTTTCTACTAAACATTCCTCTGATACCAACAGTAAAGAACCCAACCCTAGTATCCCAGAGCCAGTGCCTTACATTATTAAAATGGCATAATAAATAAGGATTCACATCCTAGAGAACCAAATATTTTATTATATATGGAAAAATTTATACAAAAAAATTACATTACTACATGAAATGAGATACAATATAATAACTCCATTGGTGACACCCTTATTCACCTATATTATCCCTCAATGTTTGTTATAATTTAAATCTCGGGAACCTCGGAAAAAATAAAATACATTAAAGGGGTGAGATCAGATGCTCAGTAATGGTATTCATAAATCTGAATGAATCATAAATAATTATAAAAAATAAATCAATGTGAATAACTAAAAACATATAAAATTAAAACAGAATCTTGAACATAATATGACAAGAATAAAATTTGATCAAATAATGCTATATAAATAATCACATGAAAAAATATACTTACACATGCATATTCTAAAAGTCAAATAATTTCATGGATTATCAATAACTAATATCACCATTATGGAATTCATAATACATGATTCATAAACATACCATTATGGCATCGACCAAGAATTCTACACAAATTCATTAGTCCATGGCCAAACCCTGGTCGATTGTGTCTCATGAGACCAACCCCATGCATCATGAGGCTATAGAGGACCCCACCCGATACATACTAATTCCAATAAATTCATCAAATTAAAGGTGTTAATCAAAATTCACTTATAATTTAATATTGAAACTAGTATATGAAATGTAAATTATTTCCCCAATCAGTAAACATAATCATAAACTATACAGAATAATACAGAGAATCATATCAATGTAGTGCATCCCTAGTAAAAATGATCATAAAAAATACAATTAAATATGTTATATGGTATCATAATAGATCAAACTATTTTAATAATAATAACCAACAATTGGAGTTAACATAGATGAAAATACTCAGATAAAATCATTGATATTTTTTTGAGAGAAATATCACTTTACTTTAAAAGTGTTTATTTGAAAGTGAATAATTATAAAGGAAAACATTTTCTTTGAATATAGAATTGTATAATTTTAAAGGTTACCTCATGGAATTATGGTTCAATGAAAAAAATAAGACTGTCTCATTTTGTAACGCCCCGACCCTAGCTACCCAGAGTCAGTGAATTACTTCGTAACATTGGCATGATCTCAAAAGATCAAGTCTCGAAAGACCAATTAGTTTAGTAGCCTTGGAAACACTAGATACATTCATAAATGTTACATTACATCATAAAGTGAAAAACTAATAACAAAGTCTTCATAGTCCACACTCATATCCTCTTCTGACTATCCCTGCAGGTCATTCATAAAATACTTCTTCACATCCTGGAAAATATTAAAACATTGAAAGGGGTGAGCTCATATGCTCAGTAAGGATAACAATATAGCAAAAGCGTTCATCAATAAACATAAACATTTAAGGAAATGTATAACTAAAACAAAAGCCTTTTAAACATGAACTTCAACATAATATGGAAAAAGTAAAATGAGATAATTCCATTCACTTCTTCACATGGATATTCTACTGGTCGAATAATCACATGCAATATCAATAACCACTTTCATAATGAGGGAATTTATAATGCCAGACATTCTGAAACATTTTGTCAAGGCCTCGGCCAAGACGTCTAAAATGATTAAGGCCTCGGCCAAAACCATAAATCAAATTTGGAAAGGGCCTCGGCCAATTCCACGTCAAGTTGTCTCATGAGACCTACCGATGCATTGAGGAGCTATAGCAGGCTCCACCCATCACTTATTAAGTCCAATACATTCCTCATATTAATAGGTTTAAACATATCATAAACCATAACATAATCGTATCACATAAAACATGCATAATGGAAACATAACATTTCCACATTTCAATCACAAGATATCAATAAAACACATTGATATAATAAAAATGCTTTCAAAACCATTTTCAATACCAAAATAAAAGAAAGTTAAAACTTTTTATTTATTTTTCATCAAAACAAATGATGGATTGTAGAGGAAGCTGAAACTCAAATAATGGTCACGGCGGCGGAGAAGTCGTTTTCGCCACATATGTACAGAAAGAAAAACATTCCCTTTTTGTCATTTAGTAAAACGCTTCGTATAAAAAGATTCCTTTTGAATAAAAGTAAAAGTCAAAGGGGTTTATACACTGTATAGAAGAAATTTTTGTATAAAACAAAATATGCCTCAATGAATGGAGATTGAGACGAAGTCCCTTAAAAAGATCATTTTTAAATAAAATATATCTATTATGTTTATTCACTATATGTAAACATAAGGAAAGTATAAATACAATATACGACATAATAATATCATGACATAATTTGAAAGTAGGAGATTAACCGAAAGAATGGAAGTTGGGTTATGAAATTCCCTTACCTCATGTCTGACTTGACTCAACCTTTATTTAACCTCTTGAATAATAAACTAGAGTTAATATATACCTTATTAACAAAACCATTTTCAATTTCATTATCCTTTTTATATCACTTATTACAATGATATGAACATTCTGTAATTATTTAAGTTAATAACGGTCGTTTTGTCGATCTTAGGTACTTGAGTCAAAATAAACTTCTTATAATTACAAGTTGTTCATGTGGTGAAATATCCATTATATCTAGAATTATATTCATTATGTAGATATCATATATGTCATATATATACAGTATATACATTCATTTATAATATTACATAACATTTAGAGGTAAGAAATGAAATGCACCGTTCATGGAGACGGTAAGCCGTACGTACGCATGAACGCTACTTTCATTTCTATTTCGTATTTAATGGAATGAAATCATAATGATATAAATGTATAATATAATTCTAGTATAATATAGTGTATAATACCATTTACTCCATCCTTTATACATCCCACATATGGCATTAACGATTCAAATCACTTTGAGGGGGCGGTAGTCCGCACTTCCTAAAATGAAATTATCGCGTTTACCCATAATGGAAATCATAAAGTATGCCATAAATGAGAAATACAGAAGAATAAGTAAAACATAAACATATTATATATCATATATAAATATATTTACATCTTAATGGCCACCTTTGAAGGTGTTATATGAGTGTTGAACAATCATCGTTTCGTGAGACAGAAATTCACCATCCACAGAAACCGTATGTTATTTAACCATTATATGTAGGTGTGTGTAAGTGTATCTCGAATAATTCTTATAACAACATCCTAGTATATTGAGGATAATGTTGTTGTTACAAATGAAATGAATAAAAAGAGTTTATGGGGTTGGAGAAGAAAAATAAAACAAAATAACATAAGAGAAGACATTACCTTTAAATCGGGTAACTCTTTTGATTTGAGTCAAAGGCTTCCTTGGGAAGTATTCTGCCCAAAGTGAGTCTTCTAGGAGTAAGGGAGGGAAGTTGGGAGATTATTTGGGTAGAGGTTGGCTGAGACAAATGTCTTTATAGTGTGAATGAGGTGGTAGAGGTGGGGGCCTTTTATAAGTGGAGAGGAGGGGCACTCTTGGAAAGTAATGAAAAGTCACTTTATTATAAAATGAGTTTCGGATTTTAGAGGTCCCAAACTTCTATAATTCGAGTCTAAGGTGATAAGGGTTCAAAATATCCTCATACAATATGCTTTGGACAAGTGTAAGCCTTGGATTTTTCATTATCTTCTCATTTTATTTAAATCGTTAAATAATGAGGTTATCGCTGCATCATCACGATGTCATAAATAATTTAATTTAATTAATGTCTAAAAATTAAAAAAAATACTATGATGTAGGAAATATTTTTAGATTTCCAATGACTATTTATAGTAAAAAATATGACTTGTATAACCCCATGTAAAAATTGTTTTAGTAAAACATTTCATGTTTGTGTCATTTTTTACTTTAACATTTAATAAAAGGTATTTATGTCATTTTCCAACTAAAGTGGCTCCATGCGGTCCCCAAGTTGACCCATGTATTTTATTGGTCGGCCATAGCACATCCAATGAGTGTAGGACATGTGTCAAGCTCATCTCATATTATTAAAACATTATTTTTACCTTAAACTACACTAATTACCTCTAATCGCGATTAAGAACTTAAAAGTTACTATTCACCAAAAAATTATTTTAATCTCATTGAACCACATTTTACTTCTTATTGACAACCATGTATGTCTGATTTTTGAAAATAAAATCACAGAAGTGGTAATATTTCATTTAAACGAAAAATCAGTTATTTAACTACCACTTAGTGGTTTCACTATTCATCAAAAATTGAAGTTTTTCAGAACAATGCCAAAATTTCACCCTAAGCTATAATTGATATTCTGAATTAAAAAATGATGTCTATTTTATGAAATTCCAAACATATAAGTTGCATTAATTAATTTTATAATTAATTCCCGCTGTCACAACAAATAGCGTGTTTTTAAGAAATAATTTGTATCGAAAGATTGTCAATTATTTATGTCCAATTTCATTGTTAAATTAATTCTAATGACCACCATTGGATAAAATGGTAAAAATATATTATAATTATACTTTAAAACCACTAAATAGTATAATTTATCACTATAAATTATTTTGATTAAAAAAGTTGTTTTTAAGTATTTTTCACTATTCATAAAAATTTGGAAGTTCTCAGAAAATTACAAAAAATTCAACATAAGCTAATTTAAATATTAGGAATACAAAAATTAATTCCATTTTGAAATATAAAATTTCTATAATTTTAAAAAGTGGGTATTACTATTCATAAAGGCTACTTTGATTAGTCGCGGTGTGTTAGAACTCGAACTTGCGTAAAATGCAAGCTATTGCATTATTGAAAGAGAGGCGTATCGTGAAAGCTCGGGGTGTTACACATTTTATATAAGTTTTAAAAAACTTTTCCTTCAAACGTTAGGAAAAGAGTATTTAATAGAGTATTCTTAAAATAATGTTTGAGGATCATATAAACCATAAATTTCACAATTAATAAATGATACGATTAACTAATATGAAGATAAATGTATTCATGATTATATATAAAATGGAATTACACATACACCACACACACGGGATAAGTGGTGAAGAAGGAATATATCACTAAAATAATTGTGAGATGAGAAAATCCTTTCCTTATGTCTGAAATAATTATTTACTTGTATTTAAAATACAAGATAAGGAAATTAGATTAATTAATTACTAAATTCATAAACACTTATATATGTATTTAATTTATTATAATTTTATCATGTTCATATAGGGAAATTTTGATGGGTTTTAGAGTTCAATTTCATTATTCCATGTGTGTTTGTTCTCTCGGTTTTTCATGATCAGTTCACTTGTATACATGTGTGGAACTTCATGTAAAATGAGATTAATTATCCACTATTGTAATTTACTATTATTAACGAACATACATAATTTTAAAATATCACTTATATATATTTTTTATATATTTTATGAAGACGATTCATTAGATTAAACGTTAATGAAAATTATTTGATTAATTTTAGATGTTTTTATGACTATTATGAAATTATATTATTTTATTTAATATCATGTTTATATATTAGTTCTAGAAAATCATATGAATTGTAATATGTATAAAAATTGATTTTACCATAATAATTTTTTTAACCAGCCTTGAAGGTGGTAATAGAACATTAAAATGCATCATCCACGATGGTGGTTAATTGACACATCGTAGATAACGTTTACATTTTCTGAATAAAAGGGAGAGGAGAAAGAGTGTGGTGATGGATATTAATTAAACATAAAAAATTTATAGTATATATAATAATCTGGAGTTATCCCAAATTTTTGGATGTATAAGGTAAGGAGAGTATTAGAAAAGAAAAATAATACAAAACATATCAGGATTTTACCTCTTGAATTAATTCTCCTTGAGAGCCTCCTTCAGGTAATTAGGTTTGGTAATTTGGAAGTACTAGAATGTATTGGATGTGGGGAATAGTGTTGGTGATCTATTAAGAAGTTATTCAGAAAATATTCATGGTATATAATGTTTTAGGAGAAGGGGTGGTGAGAAGTAGTATTTTTAGTGGAAGAGAGGTGTATTTTTTATATTATATTCATTAGAATATTACTTTCTCTCTAGACTATCAATGACATTGATTAATTTGAGATATAAATTAAATTTATCATATTATTTTTAACCAATGTCTTCTTACCATATCCATACATCCTCCATGACTAAATAATTCATTTGTTATTTGTAATGTTAAATAGAGTAAATTATAATATTTTACTATTAAAAAAAATTCAACTATTGTGGAAAAATCCCAAAAAATTAAACCTAACCATTTATAGACCATCGGATTTAAAAAATGGCCTCTATGTTTTTAATATAAGTTTCTAAATAAGAGATATTTAAATTTTAAATAAAATTACCCTTTATTAGAAAAATATAATATTTAATATTATAATTGATTTTACAACACTTCAAAAAATTAATAATTTTCTCATTAAAATATCTATAATTACAATGAATCCAAATTTTAATTTATGAATCTATTTTATTAAAATTAATTTTATTGTAAATTATTACATTAATTATAAACTTGTAAATAATTATCCACATTTATCAAAAATAAAAACACATAATTTATCAATTTTAAAATATTTATTTACTTATTCTATGATATAAATAAATAATATTTTCATTTATGAGGTACCCAAAGTTTATTTATAATTTAATAGGCCATGTTTCTCTTCAAATGTATAGATTAATTTTCAGAATATTCATATTACTATTTAAACATTCATGTTAATATTTAATAGTATAAAACAGTTCATTTTTGCAATGTAAACTATCGAATAAGTTGAATTTATTCAAGAAGATGAATGCAATAAAATCATTGGGTGTTATAGTAGGGGTGAAATTCTTTAATAAACATCAAAATAAAAAAAGGAAATTTATTATTAAAGGAATTAGGTTGATAAATAATTATAATTTAATTTCCATTAATGGGAATGACCGGGAGACTATAACGGATATATCCCGAATTAATTTGAATAAACCAAACTAGTACCAAAATTTTGTTCTATTTTATATCTTTGCAGTTGATCCCAATTCATCTAGGAAAAACCAACCTCTAGAACAAGGTGTGGTTTTAGGCTTAGGTAGATCTATCTTGCCTAACCAAACCCAATTTGGTGAATCTTAAACATCCATGTATTCAAAGAAAATAGGACCTCCCTTGTTAGATTTAGGGATATCCTATATGTAGACTACACAAAATTGATCTTAAACAACTTATTTTATCAATTGATTTCAATTCAATTCATTATCTTAAACCCCAAATCTTGAATCATTAGATGAATCTAGTGATATATTCCTGTTACTGGGTTACCATCCACTTCTATCTCTTCTATGTCGGTTGGAATGAAAACCTCAATTATTCTACATAACTACATAGTAGTCCGTGTAGGATTTAATATAAATTTTTAATTCGATCACACCCATAGAGATTAAATGACACTGCATGAGCTAAGATAATTTTTTTATGTTGTTGGTGGAAAATAATAGATGTTTTCTTTGACACAATGACCTTCTGTAAAAAGCTATGATTTCCTCACACCCCCTTCTTCCCTTCCCATTTCTTTTTAAAATTAATTCACACAGAATAGTTTCTTCATATGATCCTTTGCACTAGTGCATGATAAGGGACCATATAACTCATTGGAGGAGCCAAAACAATCAATAAATATTCTTTTTTTATCATCAAATCAACAGATATATATTTCTCTACACACCGATTTTCAAACATGGATGCATGTAATAATACTCTGGCTATCACACCCACTAATGTCAAATATGTGGAACCTAAATAGATGAAAGAGTGAACTTTTCTGCTATAGCTCACCATTATAAACAATAGTTATTCCTCAAACAATAGTGATGGGACAAAAATTTTCTGACCACTTATTCAGAATAATATATTTTTTAGAAAACCTAGAATTATTCACATGATCCAAAATATGGGAAAATTAAGAAAACTTGTGTGTGAAGATCCATATAAGCTTATATCAGGTTTTCTAGATGTTCATGACATGTTTATTAATCAATGTGTATCTTTTAATGAAATAATTAGTGTTGTATTTTATTATTTGTTGCATGATAGAGGCATGGATTGGATTAAAATCCAATATCTTGAATCCATCAATACTAGGGAGGATTCAGAAATGAAATTTCTAGAAAAGTCCATTCCACTGTGAAATTTGTGGAATCTACATAATGAAATAAAAAACACTACATGGGTGGATTGTGAATCATATTGAGAGGCCTTAGAGTGATTTAACGAATTATCTTGGATTTTCACACATCATGGACCTAATGTGCATTTACAACTTCAGACTATTTACAAAGGCATACAACCAGATACATGAACTATGGTAAATGGAGCCACTGATAGGGGACTTATACTGAAAACAACATAAGTTAGTTGAGAAAAACAGTATGAGATAAGAAATAATTCTAATCTATGTTAAAATGATTGAGGAACTCCTCTATGTGAAACTCACCAAGTAGAAAAAATCACCCATCTTGAACCCCAGGTTTATGATATTATGAAAATTATGGAAAAGTTTTAGCTAACAAATTTAGCATTACCAACACTTTTTCATGTCATGAAGGTTCTAGATTGTGGGTTGTTTGGCGACCCACACTCATTCCAAGGCTCTTATGCTAGAATGGAAGAAAAACATATTCACTATTATAATTACATTAATTTCAATTAACAACCACAATAAATTCATAAACCCTTTTATCAATAATGACCATTACAAAACAAACAACCCATTCAGGATTATTATCAATAAAGGAGTGTCTAAGAACCACCATGGAATCAAGGACCAAATATGTTCCAACCTCAGAACCAATATCCATGACCTCAATAAAACTTTCCACAATAACATTTCTCCCTAGGGTTTAGAATTTTACACCCGCTCATTAGAAAAAAATTCATTCAACTCTTTTCAAATAGTATCATGACCCACCTATGTAGTCAAACCATGAAAATAAACTCATCAGGTCAATTCAAAAATATGAATATATAATGACTACTAAAGTGACGAAGATGAAAATTCAAATTTCATTTCTCTGAAACCTCAAACTGCAAGTAGTGGGGATCTCTAAGACCATTTTGAACCATTTCTAAGTATGATTCCTAGTAATATTGAGACTCATCTAAGAGAGGGGGATAAAGCTCTAATTCATTATATTATAAAAGAAATAAATTTTAACAACTATACCAATGTGAGGATTATAGGATACAAACATTAATCCAAAGATTTAGTTATCAACAAATACCATGATTCGAGCAGAAAAAAAGATGTTATTGAATAGAAACTAGTAGAACATCCAAATGAAAAAGATATCATAGAAGAGAAACTCATCAAATAAAATTTCTGTGTGGCACCACCACTATATAGAAACTCTCATCCATTCAAAAAGTAAATGACACAAGGAATGATAGGGGATCAATACCTGAATTTTTTTTACATAATCAAACAACTCCATATAAATATTACCTTTTCTAAATCCATTGGTCAGATTCTAACCTATGATAAATTTACAAAGTATATACTCACAAGTAATAGGAATATTAAGAATTTAGTATTTATCTCTCTAAAATAATATCTCTCCTCGATAGTTTAGTTAAAAATCAAACCCATATTGAGGGACCATGGAAGCTTCTCATTCCAATGTACAATCAGATCATGAAATTTTGGAAAATCAATATGTTACCTTAACAAAATTATAAATCTCATGTTAATGATTTTCTTTCTGATATTAGGACTTGATGACCACAATATTGTGAGAGTGGAACTATAGTTGGCATATAACTATGTCATGTATCCTCAAGGACCTCTCAAGGATGTTTAAGTCGATGTTAGAAAAATCATTTTCTCAACTAACTTTTATATATTAGATTTAGAGGAGGAATGTGATGTTCCCATAATTCTAGGAAGACCATTTCATTCCACTATAAAACCATTAATATATGTTAACCAATTTAGAATGATTTTAAAATTTTTTTAAGGAAAATTACTGTTTGATCTAGTTGAGAAAGCTAAGAAAATTGGAAATATATTTGTTTGTAAAATCATTTTTATTTCCTATTGAAAATAATATTTCATGGTTATTGAGGTTTAGAAACAAACACTATCTATTTCTAATGTAGTGTGTAGTGAATATGAGGAGAAATTTTACATTTAAACTCTAATGAGAAACCCCATTCCATAGTTCATACCCTCAGTCATTCAGCCAACAATGTTAGAATTAAAACATCTACTAAGCACATTGATATAATCATTATTGGAATCTAAATATGCACTACCAGTTATCATAAAACTGGAGTTGAATCATGTGTAATAAGTATGAAAAAATAATTTCCTCTTATTTTAAAAAAAATCAATATTATATGTAGTGGAATATATATTAGTGATTATCCATAGTATTTTCTACCAAAATATTCAATTGGAAGAAGGCACTATAAAAACAAGCTAACCCCAAATGTGACACCCCAGACCAATGAATGAATTCATTTACAAGGAAAATTTGAAACTTATTGTTTCAAGTATTATAATTTACATCTCTCACAATGAGTAGGTGATCCCACTGCAAGTCATACAAATAATGGAGGTTTGACTGTTAGTTAAAAAATGAAAATGAATTAATCAAAATGTGAACAATTATTGTATGGTGAGTATATAGAAACAATAAAAATATAAATAAATAAACTCAAAAATATCAATATCTTATTCCATTCATGGTTTATATGATTTATATATTAGTTAGGAATGATTTATATTATTTTTTGGGCTGATATTTGGGATATAATGAAATCTATGTCAACCACATTGATTTCTTAATGTAAACATTTTAATTTTCTTTGGGAATTGTGGTATATTAAAGGTTTTCATATGAAATGTGTAATGATTATCCATATTTCTAAGGTTGTATGAGAAATACCATTAATGATATGGTGTAATAGTTTTTAGAAATCGTCATAGGTGAATTCTTCAAATATGGGTGATCATTAGACGTTTTTCAAAGAAAATTTAGAATATGTTCTTTAACTCTTTGAAGAGAAATTCCTCATGCTGATCTGGGAGAATATTCACATCACAGTCCAATGAGGAATCATTCACAGACATAAAATTTCAATTAATGACATGGATGTTGAACCAGGGAAAATTAAATATATTAAATACTTACCTAAACGAACAAAAATGATAAGAATAATGAAAATTCTTGGAAATGAAGGATTATATTACTTATTTATTAATAATTTTACAAATATACACCGACCAATAACACACCTACTATGAAAGGACCTTCCATTTGAATTTAGGAATGAATGCTGATAGACATTTAATAAAAAAAATTATTCTAGCTACTAATATAATCATATTTCTCAACAAAGACAACAACATTGAAAAGATGTGTGCCCCTAGTTACTCTAATGTGGGTGATAATTTAAGAGAGTGATTTGGTCATATATTATACACCATTTTATATTCCATCCACAAGCTAAAATGAGCTCAGATCAAATACACAACTATAGAGAAGGATCTGTAGGATCTAATATTCACAATTATTAAATATCAGTAATATCTCTTACATCTCTATATTCATAGTTTGTAATAATCATTTAAAACTGAAATAATATCTAAATAAGATTTATTCCAATCCTAGGATATTTAGGTGGATACCACCAAAATCGGAATTTAAAACCATCATCAAAGACACTAAATAACTAAAAATTTAATCATTGAACATATATTTAGACTTATACTTCCTAAAATTTTAACTGAAAAAGAGTTGATTATTGAAATTTATTTCCCTAATGATACACTCTTTAATGTTGATGTGCAAGAATAAACCTAATTTACTAACATTACAAATATCATTCCACTAAAATTATCTTCCCCATTTTTCATATTAGTAGAAGAAGAAGTTACATTTTGATCATTCACACTATTATTTGGATAAGCCACTATTTTTTAAGTGTTGTTATGATTTACTAATGTGATGTTGCAATCCTGAGGAAGAAATTCATATCATGCTAGAACTCATTCATACATCCTCTATAGGTGGCCATAATGGGTCAAAACATACTATGGAAAACATTCGTTAATGCAGATTCCTTTAGTCTACACTCTAGAAGGACATTATATGTTTTTTCAAGGTTGTGATTGGTTCTAATTAATAGGAATCACTGGGATACATATCATGATTCCCTATAACCTTATCATGGAATTAGTGATCTTAAAAATTTTGGGAATTGATCTCATGGTCCCATTTTAAAATTCCAATGGAATATTATGAATTTTCATTATCAAGGACTATATATCAAATTGGGTAAAAGTGGAAGCTACAAATTTTGATACAACAGAGGTGGTTATGCATTTTTTAAAGAAAAACATCAATCCCTTGTTTGGAAATTTTTGAATAGTTATTAGTGGTTTGGGAATACACTTCAAAAATACTTCCGTAAAAGGAATTTTTGAAATGTATGGGAGTTGATATAATATTGTAACTACATACCACCCACAAACTAATGTTTACGAGCAACACTTCAATATAGAGATAAAAGAAAATTGTGGAAATGGGAGTCATTACAAATAATAAGGACTACAATCTCATTCTTGATTGTGCACTATGGGACAACCAAAATTCATTTAAAACACACATTGGAACAACAACATCCTAACTTGTATATGGAATACTTTGTCCTTTTAATTTGTAATTAGAATATTTCTCATATTGGGATATTAAATACTAGAAGATGGATGCATAAAATATTTGGAAAAATTATTTCTACAATCAGGATGTGTATGAGGATATCATAAGAAATTAATATGAGAATTAAAAAAATTAATAAGATAAAACAAGGAAATGAAATTTACAATGAATCATATGAAAAACTTTCATAGCATGGAAAAAGTTCTATTGTTCAAGTATAATAGTAAATTACTGCTGAAAAAATAAATGTTTCGATCATCAAGTTTGTATGATGTTGAAATAATCTTCGCTTATAGAATAATAGAAATTCAAAAAAGAAACAGAGAACCCATCAAAGTTAGTGGGAAACAGTTTATGGTTTACATAGAGTCATTTTTGGAAGTTTCTAATCTATATAAATCAAATGACTCAAGGGATCTCTACCTTTAAACTGAAAATAAAATAATTATTTTGAGGAAGTATACGAGTTTTCAGGATGGAGAGGATTTTTATAACTCAGTTGATTCATTTCAATGTGTTTGGATAATGAGTATTCAATTATGTTCAAAAAAATGAAATTTATGGTGTATCTAATTCTACTTATGAAGTAATGTTTTTTGGTTTCACAAACCTATTAGCGTTACAATTTATGGAATAAATATATGTAGTAAGCTATAAATTTGGAATATTCTTTAGAGAAGACATAACCCTGAAGTTTATGGAACCCTCTAACCCCTCTATCAGACACAAGGTCCCCCCTCCACTAGTCGCATCCTCCCCACCAATGCTTGAGATTCCTCCCCACCTTCCTCTCCTCATCCCTCATCCTCATTCCATCCCCTACAATCATGATATTTAGTAGAGGTGTTTATCATCACCCTTCGAAACACATGGTTCTTGATTTGCAGCCACCCTCAGCTAAATGTATGAACTGGGTTTCCACCCCACTTTCTCAGAAACCTCCGACCTCTATAGGTCCTTGCCTAATATCATCCACATCCATTTCAATTATGGTTCTATACTCGATCCATTTTAAGGGAGTGGATCCACCTTCCTTGGTTCATCTTTTCATTCATTTCACAGATCTCAAGCATCAAGTTTACTTGGACCACTTACAGGCTAAGCTATTAGGTCCAACAAGACCATAGACCAATATATATTACAAAAGGTCCTCATGGACATGGATGTTATGGTGTCCCTAAAATGGATTCAACTCAATCAAATTAACGCGGTGTATTAGGAACTATTCCCGGAGCTATTACATGAGTTTCTAAGCAATTTTTAGTTAGACGTTATCTACGTCACCTTTAGGTTGGGAGGTTGGGATTTTTATCTGACACTAGGTGAGATTTGTGTTTTCTTGGTGGTTTATTCGTAAATTTTTTATTCTTCTTGCCCCTACCTAGGAATATATATTGATCTAAACAAAAAGAATACTCTCTTGGTATGGGAACAGATAACCAATTACCCTATAATAATTCACAGTCTGTCGATAAGGAAGAGAACCCAACTAAGGGTTTTTCTATTAGGATTATTCCCCATGAATTACCCCAACCCTCACTCACACATGGCTAATCACATAGGTATTTCATGCAGATAGATGTTTCCATACTCACCAAATCCATGGGAGCTCCATTGATGAATAAGGGTTTTGAGTTTTTTCTATACTACAAGATTCAGAATAGGCAGAGGCACAATACATTTATTGGTGGGTCTTCCATAACCAATATGCCTAGGAACTTGGGGGGTCTTTGACAACTCCACGATGCTATCCTCACTTATTCCCATGAATTCTATAAAAACCCATGCTCTATATTATGGGGCTTCATCAAATGGTGTGTTATAACTATGATTGGGAACCTATAGACATCGAGTCCAATGACAATGCCTCCAAGAATAACATAGAAACCACCCCATCTATTCAAGATGATTCACCCAAAACTCCAATCTCAAGACATAACTTTTCTCTTAGCCTCTCTCTACTTCATCTCATATATGAGAGTTTTTCCTTACTCATGATCACCATATACAATGCATTATAGGGTACCAGAGGTGAATCTAGTACCATTTCATCTACCCATTAACTGAATCTTCCCCCACTCCATTGACCCACCCACCCCATAGTACCATTGGCCCTGACTCTGATTCCTTTCATACTCCATACACCATATCACCCTCTAATGGATCTATCAATATTTCACCATAGATTACAACCCTAAAGCTTAAGAGGCCTTCTTAGAAGATCATTCTTGATGGGGAAAGGTACATTCCCTTCCATCTTACAATGAGGTCATATTTAGATATCAATCCACCATACGTACAACCTCAGTAAGGATTTTCAACTCCCCTCCAACAGTAGTGACTGACAATGTTTCCAACACCATGACCTCTACTTCAAGAGTTGATCTATCCACTCCTTCCCCCATCACTAACATTGACATGATAGATCACTTTTTTGGGAATATCTTCTACGAGGGAACATTTAAGGATGATCAATGAGATTATATATACTCATCTTAGTTCTACCCTGAAAAAGATCCATTTTTTATCATTTAAGGTGCAATTGTGTAACTATTTTATTCTATATCATTGGATGTATTTCTTGTATTATCTAATGGAAGAGACATCATATTTTGGACTATAGATTGTTCTCTAAAATTTTCCTTATTATTGGTTTATTTAATTTATTATGTGTCAATATTTTGTCTCTATTATGACTTTTGATGCAATTTATAGGCTATTATACGACCTTTCCCCAGTGGTATTTCTCTTGTATCCATGATATTGGTACCTCCCCAATTGCATCATCCATGACCTTCTCAAATTCTCTACCACATGAGTTTTTTGGAGGGCCAATTTCAGAGGTCACGGACCCGACCAATCAACCATGGGAGATTGGTCACATTACCTCTAGTTCAAACAAGAGGCCAAGGACAACTAATCTAATGAACCACTCTGATTGATATATGTCCATACATATGGATGATTATGTTTTCGTTATTTTTTTATTGAAAAAACCTATATTTATTAAATTTTAATATTTTTGTGTCTTTTAGGCTTTCTATTTTTTTACATGTTCACGTTAAATAAATTTTGTTAGTTACATTGTTTTTATTATACTCCATGCATGCCAATATGAACTTATATCAATTCTCGACTACTATTTACACCCACAATTTACTACTTTTATATTGGATATATTCTATTATTTAGAATTTTCTATATTATAGGTATAATTTTTATAACATTATTTTAGGTCACCTTGTTTAACAAGAAACATCCACCATTTACCCCCATGTCATGATAATTCATAGAGAGAGCACTCAATAACACATTTATAAATTATTCTTCATTCATTTCTATATTCCGCACATCACATCTCACAATAGTGTAGACACATCATCCTTTTATGTATGGGGGTGGGTGAATTGTTTTGATTTATTTTATATTCACATGTATTTTTTCTTATTTTCATTGTTCTAGGAGGAATTTTTATTTAAAATCACATGTTAACTTTAAATATCATTAAACCCATGTTAACAAAAAAAAATTCTTATAGAAATTGTTAAAATCTATTATTTATTGGTTGTTATAATTTTTGAAATATTGTTGAGTTGAGTATTTTATTTCTGATTATAAGATTCTATAGTAGTTTTTGAATTACTTATTACTAGTTTCTATGCAATGAGTGATTAACCTATTTTTATATTCCAATTCATGTAATGATACTGGACCTAAAATTTTCACATTACATTCTATGAATATTTATTAAGAGTTAATTGGGGAATGAATACCTGCCATTACATACATTAGAATCATATCAAGTAAATGAATGTGAAAATAAACTATATAAAATATTGATTCATTTTAATTGATTGATCCTTTTTTCATATGACCTGCTTGTGCATTTTTTCCTTCATTATATTGTAGTATCCACTGATATATTGTTTAGATTACTCTATATTAAATGAATATTTCCTCCCTTTATAACATAATGCTTTATACGAAAACATGATATTTAATTTTAATAAGTATGGGGGAATGATCATTACTGATGGAAACATGATTCTTGTAATGAGGATTCATGTAGTGAATTTTCACATGACATATGGTATGTAATCCATGGGAACTTATGATTTATTTTCATTACTATCTAGTCTCTAAAAATAATAAAATTAAAAACCCATGTAATTGGAAGTTAAAAATCACTATTCCTAGACTGATAAATCTATTTAAAGCTCATATGTGGTTAAGTGGTGGATGTTAGATCCAGCCTATAATAGACTTTTGAAAAAGTAAGAGACCTAATATTTTTATTTCATTTTCATGACACATACAAGGAATACCTAGATCTTTTGGGGGTGTGGAGAAGATATTTTCTGGAGAAGGTTTCTCATTGCACTAATCCTAACTACCATGATTTATACTTAAGAGTGCCCCTCCTTTTTAGCTCAATTTTTGTCATCTTCCATTCTACCCTCCCTCTCATAGTCATTGGAACCGTATATTAAATCAATTATGATTAATTATGTAATTTTTTTTATACCGAGGAGATGTTAGAACCGATGCAAGATTGTAGTGGGGACATTTATTCAAAGTATGAAAAAAACTCCAATTTCATTTTACCTTGAACGATGACAATAAATTTATCAAGAAGTAAATTACCGCATGATTATAGCTTCTATAGAATACTTTATAGTTTAAAATTAAAATAAAAAACAATTTTATTGAAGAAATGATTATGAAACATTACAAATTTTCTCTACAGGGGTGAATTTGGGAGGACTATAATTTTTTTCTAACACTTTTTTTATTCTCTTGGTTATAATTTACATTTTTATACAAACTTATTATTTTTGGAAACCTTATTTTGATTATTTTTTTAAGACAATAAATTGTTCATGTGTGGGGGAATTTGATAGACTTAATTTATATATATATATATATGATTTGATTAATTATTATTCATTAATTTTTTATAATATTTTGTTTTGGATCATGGTAAGTATTTGTAGGACAATTTATCTAAGGTTAGAAAAAGTGATTTGCTGTTAAATTTTTTAGTCGCTGCAATTTTACATCATAGAAAATATTATAAAGTGTAAATAACTCAAGAAATACCAACAAAAAAATAGGTATTAAAATTAGATAAAGAAGTATAAGATTATAGAAAAATAAGATAAACATTGTGAGATATTTTTATACATTATAAAATCCCCGGGTCTTGAAGACCCTAAAATTTTCACTCAAGATGTAAAATTAATAAATACAAAAGTAGTAGAGGCCATAAGGTTTTCATTTAAAACATAGAAACTTGAGTCATTATGTATGATTAATCAAAAGATAAATATTAACGATGAAATAAGGAATAAAACATTTTTACCCTATAAGGTTATCTGATCTTTTAATATTTTAGGTAGCTAGACGTTTCTGATGGCATTTCATTCTTTCATTCCATTTTGATATTTTCTTAACCAATCCTTTTTTATATATTTTCTTCTTTTTGTTTAAATTTGGTGTTTTTAACACCCCAATATTTTTATGAAATATTTTTTATTATTTTTTTGATACATTTCACTGCACACTAAACCATGCTAATCATTCTCTACATGAAACACCATCTTAGCTTGCGATACAAACAACGTTGAGTTTCTATAAAACATCATTTTATTATCAAAATTACTTAAATTTTACAATTATATCTTTTACATTAGAATGGTTGATATAAACAGGATTAACTGAATTTTAAGAATATAGTTTATACAGTTGTTTATAATTAATTATTTTGTGACAAATTAATAATAAATGAAGAAAAACATTTTTTAAAATAAACTAAATTGTTTTTATAAAATAATATTTAAATGTTCCCAAGTGATTTTTATACCGAAAAACTAAAATAATCATATTTTTAGTTTGTATTAAGATATATATATATATAATTGTATTTAATTTGTAACATTCATTTGACTTGTTTTTAGTCATAATATAAAAATAAATCCAGTGTTATGATTAATTTTTTTCTTCTAAAAGCTGTTTTATCACATTTTAATAGTGAACATGTTTTATTTCCAATTAATAAAACATTTATTAATTATATTTCAAAAAAATAAATATCCTCTTTGAAATAAAGATATCATAATTTAATTAGGGTCACCTTTTTTTATTTTTATGAGATGTTTAGTGTTTTGATGAATAATGAAATATAATGATTTTTAAATGAAAATTTTATTTAGTATAACATATTTATATAGTTAAATTACGTTTTATATTTGTTTTGATGTTTAATTATTACAATTTTAAATCATTTAATAATATATAAATCATTTGAACCAATTTCACATCGAAAATTTAAAAAATATATTTCAAACTTTTAAACATTTTTACATTAAAACCCCATCATTTCATCCCATATAGGGATTAATTTTTAATTAATTTATGAAAACATATTTAACTGAATTTTGAAAAACTAATTATATATTTTTAATTATAATTTAAAATTTTATTTAAAAAAATTATTTTATTTTTGGACAATATTAATAGAAATGTTATTAATTTAATTACTACACTTAAGTGTAAAACTTGAAATTAAGGGGAAAATAATAATATAAATATTAAAAAATTACAATAAAACTTTCCCAAATTTTATTGGATGAAATTAATTCAACCTATAATAACTATTTTTATAAATGGAATTATGTAATGGTGACTTTTCAGTGACAATGACACAAAAATTATTAAAATCAATGAAATTTACAAAATGTCCTAATCTTTATATTAATAACTATTTTAATTTTTATTTGTGGGTAAATAGATGTTATTATCTACAATATATATTATTATGAAATATTATAGGTTTATCTAAATCATGGATATTTATTTTTAATTTTTCATGAAGAAATAATTATCATAAATAATTATTAAATGATCACGCTATAATTATTCAATTAATAAAAAACTCAATTAAATGAAATTAAATATATTAAAATTTATATAATTTTTATTAATTATAAATCTCTACAAATTTTACAGAATAATATGAAATATTAGGGGTATATTAAATTAATTTCATCAATTTTATCATGATGTAATGAGTTTCATAAATTCAATATAATGAATAGCATCAAAATTGATAGTAATGTTATTTTATGAAAATGTTATTTTATTGAATTATATTATAATAATTAAAATCCTAAATGAAGCCAAATGGGATATATTATCGTTCAAAATATCATTAATTTAACCTTTATGGTTCAATTGACACATAATATAGAAAAATATCGACCTTTTAATATTGAATTTTTTTTACTATAGTTAAATTAAAATATGTTAACTAAGGTTTATCCAAATAATTAGGTTTAAAATTACAAAAAAAATATCAAAATCTATTTTTTGATGGTCTTAACATATTATACCACATTATATTTGAATCCAATTTCATTTTTGAGGTCTTTTATTGTGATTTAATTTATTATAAATTAATCTTTTTGATAAATGTAATAAGTGACCCTCACCTTCATTATAAAAGGAAACCTCTTACCTTATCTCATTTCTCTTATTTGAGAATTATATATCTATAATAATCTTTCAAATTGTCTTATCAAATTCAATAGACACATTCTAGAGGTGGTGGTCTTCCCAAAGAACCAACTCTAGAGTCCCTTAGAGGAGATCTAAATGAGTTGTTACGAAGAAAATATAATTGCTCTCACCGATCACTGTCTTTTTTATACTATTCTATAACACCACTAAATAAATGATATAAAACATAAAATAATTAATTCATAATAATTAATATTCATAAATTTTACTGTGAATTTTAACACACCATTATATAGTCCCTTTACAATCAATCACGAAGTGAAAGTATCGCTCATTCATATATAAGACTTATTATCTCCACGTAGCGATGCACTTATTTTCCCATCTCCATGTTTTATGAGTGATAATTATGAATGGTTTGTTATTTATATATATATATATAATATTTATGAAATAATTATAATTCATTAATGATAATATAATATAATATATATATTTTTTAATAATGTAATTATATTAGGTAATGATAACATCGCTCGTGCGTACCTATGGCTTAACATCTTAATGATGTGATATGATTTATTTTCATATATATCTCACATGAATGGTAATAAGGATGAATTTTATGAACATATATGATATATATATATATATAATAATAATTCTTAATCAATGATTATATATCATATAAATTTCTTAATTTTAATATGATAAGAAAATGAAATCAGCATTTATGTGTCTGTATGACCTACCATCTCCATGAATAATGTATTTTATGTTATTTGCCTATAAATTTTACGAATAACCATGACTAAATATATAATAAACACATATATATATTATATTAATATCATGATCTATGTTAGATTATTATGAAAAAATATCAAAACACGAGCAAAAAATAAAGCAGTTATTACACAAAGCATTACTTTAACACAGAATTGTTATTTAATGTTTAACATAAGGTCATAATTAAATCATATTTGTTATAATATAGTTGAATAATATTCTATAAAAAATTTATATTAATTTTTTTTATTATATATGTGGTTTTAATGACTATGAAGTGAGTTAATACTTAAGGTAAGGGGATTTATAATCCAATTTTTTTCTATGAGACATATGATATATTTTCTGCTCATTTATTTTGTTCGGTGTATATAATTCCCATTAATTGAATATCTGATACTTACACATAAATTTATTGGTATTTTCATATCTATTTGATGATTTCCCTTTCCTAGGGTTTTAGTAAAAAAATTACCAAACCGGTAAGGTGATTTTTGTCTTATTTTTCCATCCTAAAGACACATGTTGTATTATGAACTTATATTCTTTTATGTGTTGTATATATAACCCTATGACATTTTAAATCATTAATATACTTATTTTAATGATATTTTAATATCCTTTAAGGTTATAGTCTCTTGAGTTAGAATTATGTGTTCCTTCAAAATAATGTTCTCTAAAAATGTTTAAAAGGTGTTTTAAATGATCTATTAAGAACTCGTAAGAAAATGGATTTCCAAGATGCTTAAAATGGTTTAAATTCATAATTTATAATTTTTCAAGGTTATTTTTAATCGAAATGGTTTGAATTGTTTTTTATTATTTTAAAAACATTTTTCAAAGTGGAAATATATTTTCATTAAGATAATTTTTAAAATGATATTTTAAAATTATTTCCCATATATGATAACATTTATTGTTGTCACATGTTTTTTAATAGGGATACTGTTTCAAGGATATTGTAAATATTATTCCTATGGTTGGTATATTATTATTGTTGAATGATATGTACAGAAACCAATTTCTATACCTAGGTTATGTTATGATTGAATGATTTATTTGGAACCAATTTCATTTTATGGGATCTAATTCGATGAATGATTAAGGATCCTATGGAATAAAATGGTATGGATTTAATTATTTTATGGTTGGGACCTATATTTAACTCAAATTCATTGGGTAATGATTTATATCTCATGCTAAAATTATTGGAGTCAATTTGATGGGCTAGATCCACTATAGGAATATGGGGAAACTCGATGAACTATGAGAAGATGGTGAAACCTAATCCATTGCAAGGAAAGGACTATGATTGGGGATGGTTGTAACGTCTTGACCGAGGTTCCACAAAACAGTTCCCAATACAGTTTTCCACATTTCCTCAATTGCGATGCTCCATATTCCAGAGGATTCATATTAGTACCAAGAGTCAAATATTGATCACAGAGAGTCAATACCCTCTTTATCGAAGCATCAGATTAGAAGAAATAAATAAACAATATCAAATAATATATACACAAATAGGAAAATACTAGTATCACAAGATGACCAAAACTGGTAAATAAAATTATCAAAACTGAACAATAGATTTTCCATTACAATTTATATTTCAAGATTGAAATAATAACTAAAAATTAAGGATGACGACAACACCTAAGAGTATTTCTTACCACATCAGGTTCCATCATCCATGCTACATCCCAAACTATCCATCTTATGTAGGCCCTTTTTCCATTCAAGTTTCCTATATATATGAAATCTAATTGGGTATGAATAAGGAAGGATGTGTAGGGTGTGAGTATAACTCATAAGTTCCCCACCAACAACATCTAAAAAATTATTTTCAATAACAAGGTATGTAGTTATGTTGAAAGATATGTACAATGCATAATTGAGAAGTTATAATTGTATCAATTATTCATTATTTTACCACATAAACCCATATATTCCTAGGTAAAAGTAAACATCAATATCTGATTCATCCCATGACAATGTCAGAACCATATCATGTAAACAATTGAAAATAATTATATCAGAAGGGATTTCATTATCCATTTGAATAAAATTATTATCATGGCTAATTGGATCCATAGTCCATTTCTGAATAATGGTTGTAGAAAATCATGTCTAGAAACCTGTGGGTATTTGGAGTATCTATCTCTATTCCACACCCCAAGGGTATTCAGAGCATCAGTCTCTATCCTATATAATGATACTATCATGGATTCCTTTGTCTCTCTATGGGTATTTAGAGAATCATTATACTTTCCACACTCATATATCAATAAATTTCACATTGGTATTTAGAGAATCAGAACGGGTTCAAAACTCGCATATTAAACAATAACATATATCAAAATAGCACACATATCACAATATCACAAGTTTCACAATATCACATTATTCATGGTAAATCAGCATTAATCTTAATATCACTTTTCACTATGATGAAATTCCATTAATTAATTCAACATTTAATTATTCCAAGTCTATAATTTAATTTATTAATTAATTAATCAAATAAATTTCATTAATTAACTCAATATCTAATTAATCAAAAATATTCCAATAAATATTTAAAAAATTAATTATTCCAAAAACACAATATCTATATTCCATAATTAATTGAATAATTATTAATCCTATTCTCAGTAAAAATATTCCGTAATTAATTGAACCACTAATTATCCAATTGACAAAACCTATTTTCCATAATTAATTCAATAATTAATAATCCAAATCAAAATCCCATAATTAATTAATTTAAAATATTAATTAATTAATCTTTGAAATCCAATTTTAAACGAACACTAGAAATTATATAATTACATACATCTAATTGAAATCATGACTATAGGATTCGAATAATAGACCACTAACCTCAATTTGTGGATGAGTGACTGCCCAATGGAAATCCCCAATTAGAATAGAATAATGATGTATAATGATATCTTGATTTAAGTACAAGATCCGTGATTTAAAAGAATCAAGATCTCAAAAAACTAGATCTACATCTAGATCTGTATGTGGATAAAAATCCATATTTTTTCTTCGAAGAGCCTAATCCATGGAGGTCTAGATATTCAATTTTCCAAGAACATAGATCATGATTTCTTGGAATCTATTAGAGTGCCTCAAAAATCAAGAAAAATAGGTTAGGGTAGAATAGGGGATGATTAGAGGTTTAAAAGGTGGGTTTGGACGTTTTAAAACTAATTCTTGTGTTAAATTAAATATTTTCACATATTTTTGTGTAGAAGTGCATAGTTCACCATAATAGTGTTCCTTAACCATGTGCCTCTTTAAGGGGGTTCCTAATTTCTTCTTTTAGGGAACATAGTTTGAGAAATCATGGAACATCCCTGAAAATTCACTCTTATTGTGTTTTAATGATTTATACGCCTGGATAACATGTTTTTTTAAACACATACAACAACCATTACCTTTATAATTATCTTGGAAGATTAAAAATTTTCACTAATATTTAGCCTCAAATTTAACAAAAATAAAGTACTCAAAAATAGTCAAAGGGTACATAAATTGAGCTTAAGACATCTATAAAAAAGATCGAGTTTATACAATCTATCTACCATATAAAAGATCATCCTTGAGCTATTATCCCAAGCATATCTAAGATTATGAGTTAAAAAAATCCGGTCACTAATCCTGCATATTTTCTTCCCTCTCCCATGTTTCCTCCAGAACACTCCCAAGTTTCAACTATACTCGGGCTATTGGTATAGCATTTCCTCATAACACTTTCCCAATGTGATCCAACACAAGTATCTGATGCTCCTTAAAGGATTCATATATCTCAAACTCAACATCAACCTCATCAATCTCATGAGAAGAGTGAAGGTTATACCTCTGTAGTTGTGACACGTGGAGAAATTCATGCATATCACTATATATCTATGGAAGATCCAATCAGTATGCTGCCAGCCTGATTATCTTAACACCTCAAATAGTCTGACTAACCTATGTGTCAGATTTCCCTGTCTTTGTATCCTGTGGTGACCCAAACATTGTGAAACCAGAAGGAATAAACAATAACCCCCATGAAAATATAGTTGTGGTCAACATCTATATTCAAAGTAATTCTATTTACTCTAATATATATCCATACACTACTGAATATGATGAACCTACTCAAACATCTCCTACATGAGACTCGATCCTAGGAGCTATGACTCACCTGCCTCCATCTGGTATAGAGGTGATCTACATGACCTACTATAAAGAGTCTTCTATGGTTACATCTATATAGTTACTTAATAATGTTTGTTATATTAAATCTTCGTTAAATCTAGGTGTTTCTCCCATGACCCACCAAATTTAAGAACATGCACTCGCAACATATCCTCAAGAACCACTATAATAAAATCTGATGATCTATCTGTCTATGGGGGGAAAGATGTGCTCAACAAAACCTATATATCAAGAACATTCTAAAATCCATGAAAAAAACTGATAAGTAAAACATGATTGATGGTTTGAAACAATATTCCATAGTACCTCATTGAAATGGACTATCTTCTGAACATATAACTCTCCCTATTTATCCAATAAAAGATTCTACCACCCTCAAAATAAATTAACTACCTTCATCAGTCTTTCCGCAATAACCCAAATAGTGTTATTATTCTATGTTATGTAAGGGATACCCACCATGAATTACACTATAATGCCATCCCAATTCTGTTATATAATTGACAATGATTTTAAAAAATCACCATTTCATTGATGCTTTGCCTTTACCTTCTGATAGATGTATCACCATGTCACAAACCCTTCTATCTACCATTTCTTTCCTGACCATAAAAATAATCATCATATATCCCTAATATCTCCTTTTTCATCCCTGAACACCAAAACATTCATCATATGTGATGGTATATTTTGGTTACACCTAAATGTACTTCCCACTTATATGCATGAAAATAATGCATAAGCTCCTCCCGTATACTCATAAGCATAACAACCTGATTCATGAAATAGATGATCTAATCCTCATTTATGATCCATTATGAAGGTGGCTCCCAAATTCATAAATTCCCATCAAGGTCAAACAATAGATATCTTTAAACATTCTAACCCCAATCCATCTCAAAAGTGTAGACTCCACTAAAACTAATATGAGATTAATCAGCTCCTGACTGTCCTAAATAGAAACATGCATCTCAACCAGAAAAGTCATCATATTCCACTCTCCACGAGACTCCTGAACTACCAAAATCTATGTTTTCCTAATCTAAGTTTTAGAAACACTATTTCACTTATCAGTCATATATTCTAGCTTAAAATCAAATTATTCCATATAATCAACATACCTATACTATCGGAGATTCACATCTCACTGTGAAAAGATATAATTCAAAATCTTGTGATCTGTATACATAGTAAACATTTCACCCAGTATATAATGATTCAAAAACTTCATAAAATAACCCACTACTCCTAGTGAAAGGCCATACACAGGGTAGTTCCATTCATTTATCCTAAACTGTAGAAAACTATACACCCCTAATCGATCTACATGCATGATCACTACTTTGAGTCCAATCATAGAACTGTTTAAAAACATTGTGTACTCATTACCTGTATATGGTAGAATCAATATTGGTTTTAATTTCATCCATGTATTTGACTCCTAGAAGAAATTTTCTCATGCTTCCATCCATTAAAAACCATTAACCTTACTGTTCAATCCTAAAAGCAATAATACTATTTAGGAAAAGTCTCGGATGAACCTCCAATAATTCCTAGCTAATCTCTGAAATCTACAGATATTGAAAACATTCCTAGGATCCTCCTGTGAAACTACTACCTTCACTTTATTTGGATCTATTGTAACACTTTCTTCTAAGATTATGTGACCCAATAAATGTATCTGATCAATGAAAAACAGACACATATATTTCTTGGTTCATATCTTATGCTTTATTATTATACTAGGGATGATGTCAATATTTTGGTAATGATCATCGCGATTCTTATAGTACACCAAGATTTCATCTAAAAAGAATAAAAAGAACTGATCCATGTTTTGATGGATGATTCTATTCATTATGTCTATAAGCACTGCTGGGGTATTCATTAACCTAAACAATGTTATGGAAAACTCGTATAGGCTATAAATTCTTCTGAAACAATTCCTCTGTATATTAGAAATATTAAATCTTAAAAGATGATACCCTAATATAAAGCTGATATGGAAGAAAATATAAGCTCATATAAAATTTTAAAATAGATTTTCAATATGTTGAAGAGGTACTATCTCTTCATTATCATCTGGTTAAACTTCTAGTAATTTATACACAAGCATAAACTCTTGTTATCCTTCTTTGAAAGAAATTATGGTGATACCTAAGTTCACGTACATGGATGGATAAATCACATCTCCTCTAACTCATCCAACTATGTCTTGAGCTCCTAAAAATCTATTAGTTCTATTCTATATGATGGAATATAAACTCTCTCCTCCTCTGGAAAGAGATCAATTGTAAACTCTATGTCTCTATTAGGAGGCATTCCAAAGAAGTATTAAAGAAACACATTATAAAACATGTCCAATATGGGTGTAAATACAACATTCTTTACTCCTCCATAATCTCGAATTTTTCTAGAAACCAGTGTTGTGATCACTCCTAGTTGTTGCAAAATTGGCCCTCCTTGGCCTACTTTGAAATCCCACTCTCTATGGTGAATAAAATTTTCACCCTTAGGAGATGTAAAACTCAATATCATGGGATAACAACCAATGTGGGATCAATATAATACTAACTAGTCCATACCCCTAATCATGTAAATGCCTGACATGTACTGGATGTAAAGATACCTCAAAAAAGGTTACTCCCCAGCCCTGAGGTAACACCCCTTACAAACACAAATGAATCTCAACCAAACTACCAATGGTGTACCTATCACTAATACAACACTCACAAAATCCACAACCAGGATCAAAAAATTCACATGCTATCAATAAATAAATAAATGAGAGGTACTAGTATCAAATAAATCCCTATCTACCATAGAATGTATGATAATAGTTCCTCTCACTATTGAGGGCCTAGCCTCAGTATCCAAATGTTTCTTCTACACCACATTCAACTATCCCACCCATGTTCTCCATAATATAATCTGACTCCCATGAGATGCACCACAAAGATTATATGGGCACTCTTACCTAGAATCACCTTGTCTACCTTCTTTACTACCATATCCTGTAGAACTACAACTACATGACTAATATTGTGTCGAAGATCCCCTTACCACACTCTAATTCTTCATTGATGCTTCATCATTACCCATCTCTTGTGGGTTCCTATAGAAACTATACTGATGTCCCATCATTCTATAAGATAACTACTCTTTTAATGGGTCGGTACAATGTTTAAGAAATGTCCACTAACCTTCCACACTATTGTAAAATCACTCAGGTAATACACTAATTAACAGATCCTTCCCATGGACACTCTACTTACCAATGATATTGCTAAAAATTTCCATGAGATTATTCCTACCCTCAGAATACGTACCTATTGATCAATTATAGAAAACCAGATGTTCTCCTATGGAAGAATCCTTCAGATTCACCTCAATTATGAGATCTTGATTCCCCACTTCTGAAAACTTCTTCATCCTCAAGATATGAACATAGGACTTAATTTCATACCTATATTTATAATGAAATAATTTTGATGAAGTATCATAATCTTCTTCCAATACTAGAGTAAAGCTCTGCAAATATATAAATATTCTAGTGAGGTCCATCAAAAACATACTCCTCTAATTCAATCTTATGAACTCATCTCTTCTATCTCTTCTAAGCATTTTAAGATAAAAGTGCTAAAATAACATCCCTTGGAATTTGTTCCACTCTATAGTCTCCAGCTATTAATCCTAAGTCTGGATGCCCCAACAACACTTCTCTTGAATATGAAACATCTAATATGATAATTTGAATCTTTTATCAGTTGGATTCTCTTAGTGGGCATGTATACTCGGGATAGAATCAATCCCGGACTCAGCTACCTCAGGTACACCATTTCAAGAAAACATTGGTTGGTGCTGCAACTAAAACTCCCATGTAAGATCAAACATTATTTTATCAACCAACCTCGGGTATCTTTATATATATATGTTTCATGAACCATTCAATGATCTTTTGGAACTAATTTCCATCTTCCTCTCCTATCATTATTGGTGCCTTAGTGTCATGAACCGTCCCCTGGGGCCTGTGTCGTGACTACCCCAAGCCTTCCTTCCACAGGACAAGGGATGAAGACTAGAACTAGAAAGGAATATCCCTAAAATTGGAAGGAATTTATTTTAAACATGTACAAACACATGGACTTGAATGCAAAAATATTTAAACAAAAGTAAAATTGATGTAGTAAAAGTGCTTATTGGAAGTAAGGGGCCAGAATACAAGCCCAACTGAAAAGATATAACTACAAATGAAAACAAAAAATATCTCTTGAGATCATCCACTGGAGATCCTACCTGAAGGGTAGGTAAAACATTACTCCATATCTCTCCATGTCAACCATCACTTCCATCCTCCATCTGGTCCTAGTTCCTTGAGTCGCAGTTAAAGTTTCTCATCGTCTGCACTAGAAACAACAAGGTACAAGAGAAGCACATGCAAGGGTGAGTATAAAAATACGAAATAGGGACCCCATGACCCATAAATGTCTGTCATAATTCCACAAGGAAATCCACACGCATGATATCAATCACAAACCACACAAAAATTGTCATAGCTCAAACCTTGTATATTCTAGGGTAGTACAGATGATTAGTCATAAAGATATATAATCTTATTCTATCAAGAGGCAATGCTGCTAACCCACACATGATAGATATGTAAAAACCCTTGAATGACCCAAAGAAGATCAATAGGTTCTGATCCATATAGGATCTCTAGGTGATCATTCACACAGAATCCCTAGGTGCTGATTCACAGAGAATCATTAGGTGTTGATTCGGACAGAGTCACTGGGTGCTGATTCAGATAGAATCGCTCGTGGCTAATTCACACCGAATCACTCGGTGCTGATTCACACAAAATCATTGGGTGTTGATTCACACAGAATTTCTCGGTGATGATTCACACAGAGTCTCTAGGTTCTGATTCACAATGAATCGCTAGATAATGATCCACACAGGATCACTCTTCATTCCTCACATATTAGCCAGCCATAGGATTCCTACTCGTAGTGTGATTTTTTTGGGAGAAACCAATTATCAAAAAATAAGTTGTATTTCAACCAGCATTAAGTCCCATTAAGGGGTAACTGGATGAACCAACATTCCACAAGGGTTCCAACACAACAGAAAACACATCAACCGAACACCTGATCTATAAGTTATTGACATTTTAGTGCCGAGGGTCCTGTAGGATTCAGAGTCGATCCAACCCGAACATACTCCAACATTCACCAAAACATTCTTGGAGCATATCAAAAGTAATTTCTCACACCAAGGATCCCATCACCATAGACGGTTCGTAAATTGGATGTCTTTTTCACTATATAAAAGCTTTTAAGTGTATTTGGGCTGGAGAGGGGTATTGGTCTGGTCTGACTTGGTCTGGGGCAACCCGAACCAGCCTAGCTCGAACTGTCCTAGGCTGGCCCGGTTGCGCTAGGTCACGGTGGGCACTGCTAGGCCGCAGACCAGCCTTACCCACCCTGGCAGGGCTAGACCGCAACAACTCGGCCCACCGGCTGGCGGGACCCATGCATGGGTTGGTGGTCCGCATCCCGAATGGCTCAAAGAGCCATTCATCCCATTAATTAGTGGGACCAAGTGGCACCACCTAGGTGTCTGCGGTACCCGTATGGAGTGGGTCTCTCCATTCGATGTGGCTTCAGAGCCGCGACCTACTTCCCCACGGAGTGCGGCAGCGCTCCGACTCTAGCCTCTGCGGCCGGCCAAGAGCTGACTGCTTGTTGGTCTACCGTGTCACCAAGTGGCACCACCCTCATCTGCGGCCGGTGAGCAGCGGCCGCCGGTCACTGGTGCCACCGCACTATTGTCGCACCGACAGATCTTCCACGGGACACTAGATGAGCTCTAGTGGTCTGTTCTTCCTTTCGGTGGTGCCTACGGCCTCCCGGGATGTTGTCGTCATTATGTGCCACCTGATTTCCACTTTCTATGGAGTTGAAAAATTGTCTCGTGAAGAACGTATCAAGAAACAAAGAAGTGGAGGGTCTAGGCATTATTCTTTTGACCCATGGCCTCCACATTAATATCATAACAAGTGACAATAATTTAATTCCACAAAGATAAACATTATTATTAAACCCCCATACATCGAGTTCCATTGGAGGTGTCACTGTTGTGGAGGGATAACATTCCTCGTTGGATGAAGTCATTGGCATTCATCGATCCCAGATCCACTATAGAAAAATTACAATTTCGCGGCGATTATTTTTTGATATGGGAAGCGGTTTAAACTACTACTATATTCATTTTCCATGGATTCCAAAAACTGCTGCTAAATTGTGGGTCCGGAAACTATTGGCGGTGGTCATAATAGTTTAGTGATGGCTTTTGGGAACCGTCATATTTGGAAAATTTTGTGGAAGATGGGGCACTATAGTGGTGGTTTAAAACACATCTAAATTTTAGACCGTAGGGGTGGTTAGAACTGATGCTAACAGAAAAATACTGAAATTTAGCTACGGTTAAAACTGCCACTACATATATACCTGTTACAGTTAGCGGTGATTAAAACCGTTGCTAAAACAGATTTACAAAAAAAAAGAACCAGTTTTTACCGCACCTGTACCAGTTCCTTGAAAATAAACCATTCCAAGAATACCAAAAGACCAATAGAATACATACTACAGTCAATTTGAAAATAGATGCAAAACAAAGCACAAAAAAATGCACCATATAGTGGGTAATGTAATGCAGATAAACATATAACATGGCCATTAGACCTTTAAACAAAATTATAAACAAGCATGTATGTCATATTTCAGGAAATAAATTCTAATCCTAGTTTCAACCTATTCCATCTATACTAGTTCCAACCCTGACATAACCATTCATATCAATATACATCCCACTTTCAATGGTGCTAACTACTCCAAAAACATAGGCCTCCCTACCCATACCTCATCAACCAATATCTATCCTAGGATCACATAACATCTTATATAATGGCCTACATCCAGAAAAATAAAAAGGAAAAAAACATCAAATAGAGACAATATATAATCTATTCCCTAAGACAACAATCCATTCATTACAAGAAATGGGCTTAATCGACACAATAAATTTATCTTTGTCAAACTAATTGTTCAATTAATGTATTGGATTAATCAATTTATTTATGATGTGTTACTAATATTAAAAATATGAATTAACTAGAATTTACACCATAATATATTATGGTTTAAATAAAACATAAAGAATAAATTTACAATAATATGCCTCTACTAATAAAAACAACATGAATTTTCAGATTCATTCCTTTTATCCAGTTTTATTTACATATTGATGAAAAATTAATATAAACATTCATTAGGAATCAATTTATTTTGATCAAATTATATTTAAGTATATAGAAGTAAAAAATCCATATTTTATTATTTTGGAAACCAATTATAACCAAAATAACATTGAACAATGATTTTCATCATATTATACATTTGGGGAACTTGGTTTGACATCCAATCCTTGGTTGAGTTCACCTAAAAATAAAACCAATTTTCAATTCAAATGACACATTTTGATGCTCTTTTTGGGTGGATGTTTCACTCACTAATATATTAGAATTAGGATGGGAGGTAGTAATTGGGGGGAGTTCTTGATTTTTGAGGCATTTGTGAGATTGTACGAGATCAATGATCATATAATCACTTCTCATTTAAATTAGTGATCATATGAGAATGGTAGGAGTAAACACATGGAATTCATTGTGGGTGTCTGAGTTTTATTATGGGAGACTCCTCAATTAGGGAATAAATGATTGTAAAAGCAAAGGATGTTGGCACTGAAGTTTATGGGTTTGTTTGGGATTATCAAGAGTGTCATGATAGTGGAATTATATTTGGAATTTCCTCCACAATATTAAGGAATGAGTGATGTTTTACATGTCTCTTATATTCATTTGTACATTCTCAATCAAAATTATCTGATCAACTATGAAGAACTTCAGTTGGAGCCTTACCCAACATTTGTGGAGTGCTCGGTGTGAATCATGGACTATAGTGAGAAAATGTTTTTAAGAAATCCAATGTCACTTATCAAAGCAATATAGGATCATGGACGTACGCATGAAGATTCTTACAAGTGAAAAAATTATGCGCGAGCTCAATAGACCTAGTTTTTTGGGTCTGAAATATAGAGGCACTACTCAAGGATAATAAATCCTTACAGGGGAGATTATAATGAGTTGACGTTTTCTAGGGGACTTAAGCCTTAAATTCTACCATTCTTTAATTGTTTCTAAGATATTATTTTATTGGGTGAATTCTTAGGATTTTTTTTTTGGGTTTTAAGATATATAGAGGCCTCTAAATGGTTTCCTGAGAGGATCATGGTCCTTGGAAACCATGTGGTTCTCTATAGAAAACCATGTGGCTTGGTTGAAGAAGGATATTTTGTGGGGAATTGTAAGAACATAGTTAGATATGATCATGAATCATTTACCATGAAATATATGTGTCTTGAAATAGATTAAAAAATAATTATTATCACACAATTAAATAAATGAAAATATTCTAGAATATCATATTCAAATAAAGAAGAATGGAGAGAAATGAGTCTTAGAGAATGTAGAAAAGACCATGAGTATCATGAATACCAGGGAAAGTATAACATTTTGATGTTCAATGTTTTTAAATTTTAGAAATGGAAATTTAATGTTCAATGCATTGGGCTAGAAAATGTAGGAAATGGGACAATTGATTTCATTAGTTGAATAGAATATCTTATCATCATTGTAAGACTAGTTGGTGGGTGTAGTTGAGAGTTTAAGGGAATCAATGTGGGTATCCTTGTAGATAATGTCTTCATTGGTTAAACAAGTAAAGACAAGTTAGAATATTGATCTGGAATGTATCATGAATTGTTATTGGTTGGAAGAATGTGAAAATATTTCAAGATTGAATTTTGATATACCTGGAGTGTTTATAGTTCGTAGCATGTAAATGGTCACATATTCAATGAGAGATGAGTTTATGAGATCCTATAATGCTTTGAAGTGGGATGTTCACCCAGGGATGAAAAACCAAATAAATTTATGAAAAATGAATCATAAAAAATGAATCATCACAATAAATAATTGACATATATGGTTCATACCACACTCAAGAAGTCAAAGAATAAAAGGAAATATTAGAAATGAAGAAAATAAATAAAATGAAACATGAGAAATCAAGAAAATGTTAGGCTAGTAAAATGTTTTGTGGCAACTATGTGCCACAAATGATACATATACAAACTTACTGTTACCATTTTTTCCAATATATCAACAAAAAACAAATCATGGTCCCATAATGAACACATATTGTCACCCTATCCACATCCCTCTCCACTTCCTGCTACCACCTGTAAAAACATTATGTTCAAAATTAAATAGTGTTACAAATATATATTTAAACATATAACCCATAAAAGTTTTAAAACTAAATTATATTGATTTTTTTTATTTACCTGCTCACCACCAGTTGATGCAATACCACCGGGGGCATATCTGCTCATATGCTAATATATATCAGTCAACGCTTTCTACAAAATTGATATATGAGCCCCTTGTCTTGAACTATGTTTCATAGAGAAGTAATATCTCTTTGAGCATCTCTAGGAATGGACTGACTATAACTAGAAGTATATGTGACATCATTCCTCGGTGGCCTACCAAGGACCCCAGATGGTATGGGTCCCAAACCAATCCTACGCACTCTTCCAGGATGCTTATTCCCAAGGGATTTAGCAACTGGGTCATCCAAGGAGACTGAGTTGGACTACCCAAGATTGGTATCCCATAGTTCTTTAATTTTTACCTATAAATCAAATATCAATATATATTAACATAGTAAAGACTAAAAATAAGTTATTATAATGAAAAAAATGAGTTCATACCCTATCTTCTTTAGCAGGCTCATTAACAAAACTTCCATCGTAGTTTTTGTGAACATCCAACCACACTTCAATGCGGGATTCTTTGTGCCTTATACTCTATGACTGCATTGAACAAATATAAATAAAAAATTTAATCTATTAAACATATAATATTGTCTTATAAATATTAAAACTAATGGAAAGATTACCAGAGTCTATTGGCATCTAGAAAAGATTTTTGACCCCATAGCGTGAGGGATGACTTGATTAGAACATCTTGATGCATTTTTTCTTAAGAGATCCCGAAATTAATAAAATAAAATTTAATAGTAATGTATTCAATGTCCTATTTTCTTCATATACTTGTAAAAATATAAAATTATGTTAATATAATAATATATATTTAAATACCATCTAATTCTCATCATGATGTCTCTCAATAAAAACATTCCTCTGTTCTTTGGGTACCCCATTGGGTAGTTTCTCATTCATTAGTTGGAAGGTCAATAAAGTATCGTTGAAATCGCTCCACAATATCCATTGAAGTCTTTCCATTTCTTAAAAAGATTTTCCAATGTCTACGAAGGCAGATTTTAAGGGATCAAAACAACTAGACAAATGCTATAACTGGTACTCAAAGTCCCAAATGGGTTGAATCCTTCGACAGCCAATCCCAATCAAACATTCCTAGGATCAGTTGAGAAATCTAGAAGTAATGAATCAAATTTCATTGAAAATGATGAATCGTGTGCATGTCTCATTAACCCATCATTTTTATTATCTATTGAATACTACTTAGTGTGTTTGGTTTTTTTCAATGACATGAATAATATTTGCAGTCATGGATTTAAAGGAAAGTAACACAAAACCATTCCAAGTGTGTTCCTTTTCTTCTTCTTCATAAATGTATATTGATTCAGACTTCCAACATCTCCCACTGACTTACATCTAGAAAAAGAAACCTTTTCTCAATTCTGTCTACCTGAATACTCACGCTAATAAAGCATATAATCATTGGGACTCACATGTATTTTTGTATAATTCATACCAAGCATGATAACAACTTTTTTTATTTCATAAAAATACACTAGGATTTTTTGCGTCATGAAATACATCATGAAACAATTCGAATATCATGTACATTTCCTTATTTGAAATTCCACAGAGACATTTTAAATGGTACAACTTTATCAGAAAAGAAATCATTGAATATTTCAAACATCCACTATACAAATCTTGATTACCATCGTCAACTAAATCATGAAACATATTTTCCATAGTAAAGTTTTCTCTTACATTTTTCACCACCAAATGAAGAGTCAGATCCATTGATATGTTATAATCTTGATCTAGTTGTGTTACAGTCTCCAAAACATCACTTGTCACGTTGCAATTTGTAGCACCATCATCAGGTTGTTCTATTATGTTTTGATGTTGATAGTGGTGTCTTGCAGTGCCGAATGCATCATTTATGAGGTTTTTCCTTTCATTTCCTTTGTAAAAGAATTTGGGAGATCATTCTATGGATTACCATCATTGTTCAACCTCTATGTAATGTTCAATTCTCCATGCCAAATCCCACACAAATATTGACCAGGTAATTGCTTCAGAATTAAATTCTCATAAACATAATCTCTATTCAATCATCTTATAAATTTACATTTAAGACATGGACATCTTATTCTCCCTTCAATGGATCGATTGGAAATTGAATAACATAAAGACCCCTTCAAACCCTTCAATTATTGAGTTGTGTACCTTGCTAATGTGATCCGGCTTTTATCCGTGTATATCACAATATGCCTACACAATATTTAAAAAAAATTAAAACACATAGTTACTACAAAATATGGAAATAGATTCATATATACTAGTTCAATATATATATATATATATTAAATAAGGTTTTTCTATATAAATAAATATGATATATTTCCCACTAGGGAACCAAAGCATGGAAGTTAAAAAGATCCATAAAAGAAGAAGAGAACAATGATCCCATCCCTGTAGTTTTTTGTATGTCATTCTCCACCAAAATAGATGGATAAACTGATGATGCCGTAACTTTGATATCACTAAGGTATGGTCTAGATAAATCATATAATAATTTAATAGAGGTTTGTAATATGAAATGGAAACAAAATCTTACATTAAATTAGTAACCTCGAATTAGGATTCAAATAGTTGGGTATGGTCGGGGTTGAGAAATTTAGAACATGTGGGGTATCGTGGTGATGTGTTATATGTAGCAACATGTTGTGACCCTGCATGTGATTATGTTTTTTATATCTGGGGTGGATCATGGAACATAAATCTAGGTTGAAACATAATGTGGACCTCTATTAGAAACAAATTATAGTTAGCCCTATGATGTTTTATTTTTAGTATCTAAGTTGATAGGTAAGTATACAAAGTATTATTTGACCCATTGGTGTGTAGGTATAATTCTAATAACAAGGATATGAAAAATCCACATCTTCTTTGTTTCTATTGGTCCTAGTGTGGACTATCTTATCATGGTAGAGAAGTCTTACTATGGATATAGAAACTAATTTGAATACATGGTTTGAATTAGATGTTATTATGGAATGTAGAAAGGGAAAGTTGAAGCATCTATTTGTAAACTCTTCTCATGGTGTTACTAGTAAGAGAGCATGTGGACCATGTGAACAATAAATTGATGTTGATGGATTCATGAGAGATGATCACACGTCATGATATAAGTACAAGTAATCTAAAATGACTAAACATATATTATAGTGTAAGATTATGGAAATATAATATAATAAATATGATCCATTGATCAAAAATTAGGCATCTAAGAGTGTGGTGTGTGCATTACCATTTAAGAGTGAGAGTACTATATAATTATTAGGATATAATCTAAATAGAGGAAAATGGTAATTCTTATTTTATTAAATATAAAGAAAACAATGAGATATTTTGGGTGATGAAATTGTTGTTAATTTTATAATACAAGACAAAGATATACCCTTCTCATTACATCCATCATGGTGATTCTTGTTGATCACATAAATTAAGGTGATTCTGGATCATGCTAAGGGTTAAATTATCCATTTGGGTGGTGAAGATTGTATATAAAGTGTCTTTTTCTATTTTGTTTCCATAGTGTGTGTGAGTTAAGCAGTGAATCTTCTCACACTAATAGGTAAATTAGTATTATTATTCAAGAAATCATAAAAAGAGAAATGAATTATTGGTCAATTGTTCAATCCCATCTCACTTAAACAACTCTATACCCAGGTTCATCACATGATGGTCTTGAGCATATTTTATTCGCTCATAGAACAACTACACCTTCGTTATCACTCTCTTTACCAGTTTGGTCTATGATTAATTAACTCTCTAACCTTGTTCCAACACAAAAAAGTTATGTAAGAACACTCATACGATTATTTAAATTGATTTTTACCAATGGTTAATCAATAGTTATTCTCATAGTATAACTCAAACAATGGAAAATGATTCACCCAAGAACCTATAAAATCAAGAAAAAAAATATTCAATACATCAATTATAATTTGGATCATTCTCTCTATCTAACCTTTCATCTGAGGATGAAAATTACTTCATTGAAAAAAATCATGAAAAAAATCATGCTACAAAATCATCTACAATTGGGAGGGAAATTATGATCTTGTTCATAGTTGACCATTATTGATACCACATGAATATACACCCCAATGGGAACATAAAAATGGAAGAACATACCACAAATATCAAGATTTAAAATAAAAAAGTATGATTAAAACAAAATTAATGAAACCAATCCAAAATCATACCACAACTGCACAATAATTGTATACGAACCTGCATGGAGGGGAAGAAAAGGTAATCAATTCTAGTGATGGGTGGTGAGGTGCTCTAAGGGGCTACAAGAAGCATCTAGTGGCATCATTGTTCAAGACTAGAAGTAGGGAGGTGAGCTAGGGATTCGAGGGGTCAGCGACGATCAGTAGTGAGGCGCACTAAGGGGCGGAGAGAACCGTCATCAACAGCAAGAGTGGGGAGCTGGTCTAGGGTTCGTGGAACATGGGGGTCGGGGAGAGAAGGGGGTTGAGGTCAGGTGTTGGGGGGAAGTATCGCCACTGTAAAAAAGGGGGGTTTATAAGTGGTTTTGTAAACCGCCACTAAAAGACCACCACTAAAGGCTATTTATGTTGTAGTGATCGTTTCCTCCAATGATTCTATCTTACGTCTATGGAAGCAGTCGTATTACATTGTAATAAGTTCCTTGCTTGAATAAGTCATGTCCAAAATCAAACCTGGACCCCACTTAAATATAAGGGGGAAAGGTGAGTAACATATCAAAAGAATTAATTAGTTTCATTAATTAGTTTTAAATTAATGAACCATTTTTTAAATTCACAATGGTATGGTTACACAATTGAAGAGTCAATCCATTAAATTAATTGAAAACCCATTGGTCCCACCATCTCCACTCAGCCATTGGAGAAAAATAAAATAATAATTACATGTTATTTTATTATTCGTTAAAATTATGAAAACTAACTTTTTCTCTCGACCTAATGCGGTCATAGTGATGCCTCCCTTAAGTGAATCTTGGCATTGTTGATTCAACAGTTCCCCCATATTTTTAATCTGAGCCCTGGTTCAAAAGATAGAAAATGTTTTCTGCACTTTTACTGAATGTACCTTAAAAAAGTTCCAAAAAATTAATCCCAGGCACACCGGGCCTCAAAATAAAGTGTCGTCAATTTTTTAAGACTCATAGTAATCCCAAAAAAAAATTAAAAAATTACATGGAATTTCCAGGTCTTTACATCCTTCCAACCTATGGTTTTTTCATCCCCGAAAGATACAAAAATCTAGGGGAAAAAATGGGGGGGGGTTCTAAGCACGTATATGATCCTCCAGATCCCACATGCTCCCCTGTAAATTATTTTTCTGCCAATGAACTCACGCCAGAGTAATCGACCACCCAAAAAGGACCCTCTCCTGCAGATCCTATATCTCCACTAGGAACTCTGCAAATGTTGCCCCATTTTTGATGTCCAACTCCCCATAGTCGGTAACGTGGGATGGGTCATGCATTAAATTTATCAACTGCGACACGTAGAATACATTATGCACCTAGTGCATCTTTGTGGGCAGAGCTACATGGTACACCACCTCACCTTCTCTACTGAGTATTTGTAAGGGTCTTATGAACCTCGGAGATAGCTTGTCATTCTGACCGAACCTTCATAATCCTTATTGGGTTGAGACTTGTTAGAAGACATTGTCTCCCTCTTCAAACTCCAATGGTCTTCGTCTCCTATCTACAAAAGACTTCTTCCAGCTTGGTGTAGTCTTCATCTACTCTTTAATGACCTGCACCTTCTCTATGGTAGCATATACCAATTCTAGACCCATAAGTGTTTACTCCCCTGGTTCTGTCCACCAACGAGGTGGTCTACATGGTCATCCATACAAGGCCTCAAATGGAGCCATTCCAATGGTGGATGGATAAATGTTGTGGTAAGAAAACTCCACCATGGGTAGGTGATGCTCCCAACTATGGTCAAAATCAAGGACACAAGGAAAAATCATATCCATGAGTGTCTACATGATCCAATCCATATGACCATATGTCTGAGGGTGAAAGGGAGTGCTCAAAAGTAGCTGTTTCCTGAACGACTCCTGTAACCCCTTCCACAAGTGGAATGTAAAACGTGGGACGTGATCTGAGATGATCGTCGTTGGATCCATGGGCAGTTGCACAATATCCTTCAAGTAGAGGCGTCCTAATCCCTTTATTGATCCATTCTCTATGATGGGTAGGAAGTGGGATGACTTGGTGAGTCGGTCAATGATAACCCAGATGGAATCGGGGCACATGGACATATGTGGTAGCCCTGTCACAAATTTCATGGAGATACCATCCCAATTCCACTCCAGTACCTCAATTGGTTGCGCTAAGATTACTGGTACCTGATGCTTGGCCTTCACTTTCTAATAAGTGACGCATCGCAATAAAAAATCCGCCACCACTTTCTTTACTCCTGGACACCAGTACTGACACTAGAGGTCCGGGTTCATCTTCACCACTACATGATGTACTTTTAGTGGGGATGTACAGAACTCCCTCAACACCTCCAATCATAAAGTCACTAGTACTATGGTGCTTCCTATTAATAGAATAACAGGCTCCCCACCTTCAGAAAATCCTCCAAGACCTGCCCTGAGAATATCTGAGCATGTCCGAACTTATAGTCAATATTTCCAAGATATGCCTCCCAAACTCATTGTAAAAGTGGGGGAGTGACATTCATAGACTGAAGGTAAGCTGCTCCATCATTATCCATGAAGAATATTTGCAATACATCTAGCTTCTCGGTCGCCTCACTCAGCAGTTGTAGGCTAGAGCTCTTACTGAGTGTGTCTGCTTCTATGTTCCCCTTCACAGCAGTATAGACAATCTCAATGTCTTAGTCCTAGAGAAACTATATCCATAGTTGATGTCTTGTGTTCAGGTCCTTATGTAAGAGGATATACATGAAACTCTTGTGATCAAAGTAAATAGTAAATGGTTCAGCCATCAAGTAGTGTTGCCACATCCTTAGCACAAAGACCACTACTGATAACTCTAGGTCATGGGTAGAATAGTTTTACTCATGTTGTCTCAACATCCATGACCATTAGGTGATCACTGCTCACTCCTTCATCAAGACACATCCTAGTTTGGTCCCTGATGTGTCCTAGTGGACCACATACCCAAGGCCCTCTTCTGGTATCCTCAATATAGGGGAACTTGTTAGTCTCTACCTCATCTCTTGAAAACATGACTGGTACTTCTCCATCCATATGAAATGATTTTCCTTCATCTTAAAAGATGAAATGGGTGCCACTACCCTAGATAAATTAGGTACAAATATCCAGTAGTACCCAAAACAACCTGGGAAACTACGCACCTCACTCACACTACTGGTTGTCTCCGAACCAAGAAATTCCTTTATATTTTCTGGATCCACTGTGACTCCAACCTCCAATATAACATTCCCCAAGAAGTGTAATTCTCATATCCATAACTAGCACATCAAGAGATTTCCATGAATCTAGTTCTCTCGGAGTGTATCCAGAATTATCCATAGGTGTGTGGCGTGCTCCTCCTACGAAACCGAGAATTACAAGATGTTTCCAATGAAGACCACTACAAAGAGATTTAGATATATCTGAAAGATCCTATTCATGAGCCCCATCAACACTGCTGGAGCATTTTCCATGTCGAAATGCACCACTAAGAACTCATAGTGTCCATACTGGCACTTGAACGCTGTCTTTGGTACGTCTTTGTCTTGTACCCTAAGCCGATGATAGCCAAGTCTGAGGTCTACCTTAGAAAACCATCAATCTCCCTTCAGCTGGTTGAAGAGATCACCGATATTCAGAAGTGGATACTTGTTCTTCATTTTCACCTGGTTCAGGTGACGATATTCCACACAAATCCTCAAGATCCCATCCATGTTCTTGGGGAGAAATGTCCGGGATTCCCATGGAGAAAACTAATCCTTATAAACCCCTTCCTATGAAAGCTGTCAAACTATACACGTAACTCAATATGCTATACAGGAGCCATCCAATATGCTGGTGTAGATATCAATGGCATCCTAGGGAACATGTCGAGGTAAAATTCTACCTTTCATTGAGAATGTAGTTAGAGATTATCATCAGGAATGACCTCATCATACTGGTCCACACCTATAGGATTTCTCAGACTCCTCATATCAGCTGCTCTAAGGGTGAGGCTATCCAACTAGTGAGTGATCGGTTGCACCCTCCTCTAATAAATTCCATCCTGTGCTGCAATGGTTTCCTCCCCACTGGTGAAGGTAAACATAATCCCATCCTCTGGACACACCACAGTTTGCACCTAAAACGGTCGATCTGTGCATTTACTATAGATAGCCAGTCCATACCCAAGATGACATCGTAGGGACTCGATGCTGCTACTAGGAGATCCCTTCTAAATCTCTCACCTCCTAGAGTTAGCTCATGTTGTCTACACCAGCGCGTAATCATCTAATACTATCCCGTAGGAGTCTCTAATGGTAAGGATCGAGCTAACAACTTCATCAGAATTTCCAAGCTCCGAACAAGTTTCATTGAAATGAAAGAGTGATTGGCACCTCTATTTATAGGTATTGAATCTAGGGTGTAATAGACACAGATCATATCTCTAATAATATCATGAGAGGAATGGTAATAGGCCTTGGTCACATGTAGTTGTGCTCGCCACTATCCACCTGCTACATGTGGTTGGGGTGGACCACCTGGGGGTGGTGGTGGTAAAACCTCAAATCGCCATCCAAAACCTTATTCATAACATACTTTTTTTCCACATCAGTTGTCCTTCAGATCTCCTCGCTTGAACCTCATCCGCTACCTCAACAGTTCCTCAACTGTCTACTAATCAATGGTATGGTGGGTCGGGATGTCGTGATCCATGTGTCCATTCCCACTGCAATTGAAGAACAGTCTTCTTCCCTAATGACCCCACTACCTCAAGCGCTCCACACCTCTGTACCTGCATCATGGGGTCACCCTCCAAAAGGTCTGGTCTACTTGGACCTCTTTGTCATCTTCCTAGTGCCTGCTAATGATGACTCGGCTACCTGTCATCCGAAGGTGGCTTTCATCATTGGTGCTTCCTCATCTAAGAAGCTCTCCACAAATAATGATCAGTCAATCACTCCATCCTGAATCTGGATATTGAGATATATCATCGATGCTCTGATATCCTTCCAAATACCCTGTACAAAGGTCAGGACCCTAAATAATGGGTCTCGCACCATGTTAGTGGAGTAGCACGAGAGGTCTGTGAATCTCTCAGTGTACTAGGCCACTAATAAGCTACACTTCTGTATGTGCAGCAGCTCCTGGATACCAACAGAGTGTAGTGTCTCTAGAACTAACTCCACCCTGAAGAGGCCCTCAAATTCCATCTAGGTGAGGGTCACCTTATCATGTAACTAGATAGTCAGGATCCACAACCTTCATGCCATTTCCAAGAAATGACTAAATTCCAGGATCACCATCTTCTTCGTTGGTGTCCCAAAATTGTGGAAAACTCTATCCATAGCCTCCAGCTAGTCCTCAGCTTCTTGGGATATTTCTCTCCTCAAAACCATGAAGGTCTCTACTACTAGAACTTGTGCAACTTGATCTGTCGGCATGCATCATCCATTTGTGGGGATGGCGTAAACTACTGCCCAATGGGTGGTGGTTCTATCAGTGCACCACCTGAATGTGTTAACACAGTAAGAGGGCCCTACACTGAAGCCTCATCTCTCAGTTGTCCATCATCGTGTACTCTCTCGGGAACCATGGATGACTGTCTATGCAATGACATCCTAAAAAGAAACAAGTGTGCCATGATTAATAAGTTATACATTCTGAGATGACTCAAAAGAGATCAAAGTAAAAACATTCCCAAAACACATGCAATAACTGTTTTCATGCACCATGTCAAAAATTAGAATTCAGGGTCCTATTGTATGGATACGTCATCTATCGAACCAACACTGTACTCCCTAAACTAAATACCACACTCGAAACACTTAACACTATTACTCAATTAGAAATATTAGAGTCCAAGTTTTTCGATAGAACCAACTCCTTTGATTCCAATTTGTCACAACCTATCCCCAGGGGCCTATGTCGTGACTACCCCAATCCCACCATTCATAGGCAATGGGTTGGTGACTAGCACCGAAAAGGCATATCCTTAAAATGAAATGGCATTGAATTTAAACCTATACAAACACACAGAATATAACAAATCAAGTTGAAACCATGAAGTAAAGTTGCTTTAGTACAAGTGTGTGCTGAATATAGGGGGCCGAAATGAAATCCCAAATGAAAAGATACAAATACAACTGAAAACAGAAAATATATCCTGAGATCGTCCACCGGGGATCCAACCTGAAGGTTAGGTACAACTCATCTCCAAAGTTGTCCATGTAAACCATCACCGCCATCCTTCATCAGGTCCAATCTCCCCGAGTCGAAGACAAGGTTGCCTGTAATCTGTATAAGACACAACAAGGTGTGGGAGAAGCCTGTGTAGGGGTGAGTATATCAAAACCAAGTAAGGACACTGAGACCCCCAAAGGTCTCTCATTATTCCACAAGGAAAACCACAAGCCTCATGTCAATCAAAAATCAGAAAGCAATATACAAATCTCAAACCAAGTAAATTATAGGGTAGTACAGATGAATAGTTGTAAAGATAGATCATCTTATTCTATCAAAAGGAACTACTACTAACCTACAGTGGATCGATTGGTACTAACCCCCAGAAGATCCATACACGATCAATAGGTGTTGATCCACAAAGGATCTCTAGGTGCTGATTCACGTAGAATTGCTAGGTGCTAATTCACCCAGAATCGATAGGCAATGATTCAAACAGAATAACTAGATGCAGATTAACACAGACTCCCTGGGTGATGATTCACACAGAATCGCTCAGTGATGATTCACACAGAATCACTGGATACTGATTCGCACAGAATCTCTTGGTGCTGATTCCCACAGAATAGTTAGGTGGTGATTCACCCAGAATATCTAAGTTCTGATTCATAGAGAATTGCTTGGTGAATATTCATAGAGAATCACTAGGTGTTGATGCAAACAGAATCTTTAGGTACTGATTCAAACATGATCACTCTTCATTCTTCACGTCTCATCCTGCCACATGATTACTACTCATAGTATGCTTATTTATGGGAGAAACCACTGCTCAAACCGTCATCCATGTTTTAACACGTACAAAGTCTCATGAAGAAGTAATCCGATGAACTGCCATGTCATAAGGGTTCCAACACAATAGACTGTTAGTCAACAATATGATTAGTCAATAAGTAAGTGGGATTTTAGTGTCAAATACCTAGTTATATCTAGAGTCGATCTAACCCATACGTACTCTTGAATTCTCCAAAACTCTCATGGAGGATCTCAAAAGGACTGTTTGGCTCCCAGGATCCCAGTGCCATAGTCGGTTTGTCAATTTGATGTACAGTTTTCAATATATAACCTATTAAATGTATCTGGGCCCGAGAGTGTTTTGTGTCTGGTCCAACCCATTCCGACCCGATCTTGGAGAATCGACCAGGTTTGGGTCGACCTGAACCATCTCGGGTCCGACCCAGACCCACCCGAACTAGCCTGGGTTGGCCCAGTTGGGATGGGTTTTGGTGGGCTTGGCCTACTAGGCCGCAGACCGACCAGCCCTGCCCCAGTTGGGCTTGGCCATAACGGCTCGGCCCACTAACTGGCGCAACCCAGGCATGGGTTGTGAGGTACACCTCTTGAATGACTCAATGATATATTCAACTATTTAATTGTTGGGGCGAGGTGGTACTACCTGCATTTCTATAGGACCCATAGGTAGTAGGTCCCTCCCTTATTCGCTGCTTCAAAGCCACAGCCTGCTTCACTACGGAGCATGACGGCGCGCCACCTCCCACCTCCACAGCCGACCACCTGTTCTTCCATCATGGCACTAAGCGGCACCACCCTCATCCATGGCCAGCAAGCGTCGATTCTGGTTGTCGGTTCCACCACACTAGTGGATGTTCCATGGGCCACTAGGTGAGCTCAGTTGGGTCGTTCATCCATCCAGATGCACCTACAGCCCTCTCGGGTTGTCACCATCATTGTGTGCCACCCGGTTACAACTTTCCATCGAGTTGAAAATCGTCCCACAAAGAATGCACCAGGAAATGAAGTGATGGAGGGTCCATGCCTAGTTCATTTGGCCTGAGCCCTCCTTGTTAACATCATAATAGGTGACATCAATTTAATTCAACAAAGATAAACTCTATTATTAAACCCCCTACATCGAGATTAGTTGGAGGTGTTATAGTTGTGGTGAGATAAGAGTCCTCATTTGAGGAAGTCATCGGCCTTGGTTGATCCCAGATCATTGCCGCCCATGCTTCCATCCTACATCTGTGGAAGATGCCACAATACATCACTAGAGATTCCTCGCTTGAAGAAGCCATGTCAAAAACCAATCCCATTCCCTCACATAAATAGAAGTGTGAATGATGAGTAATGCATCTACAGAATTAATGTGGTTCATTAATGAGTTTTAAATTAATGAACCTTTTTTTCAGTTCCCAATGATGTGGTTATGAAATTGAAGAGTCAATCCATTAAATGGCTTGACAACCCATTCGTGCCACTACTGTCGTTCAACCACTGGGGATAATAAAATAATAATAACATGTTATTTTTTTATCCTTTAACAAGTCCAAAAACTCAATTTTTCTCTTGACCTACCGTGGTCGAAGTGAAGCCTCTATTAAGAGAATCTAGGTAATACAGATTCTACGGTGCCCTAAGATTTTCAATCCGAGCACCGGTTAAAAAGATAAAAAACTCATCCATGTGTTTACTGAACTTATGGTAAAAAACTCTAAAAAATCCATTCTGGGCACACTGGGACTCGGAATCAATCGTCATCAATTTTCGCAGACTCTTAGTCATCCCAAATAAATTTAAAACTTTATATGTAATTTCCAGGTCATTACACTCGGGTTCCACCATTGGAGGATCATCCCTTGACATGTACTCTTTTCATCCAATAAACAAGCGTCTTCATGGAGTCATAACTCTAAAATTAAAAACATGAACATAAGATACATTTCATGACATAAACTCATTTCGGAGAAACTGAATAAGCCACAACAAGTCATTTCCCCATACCCTACCACATGGTCAAAAATCCTGGCTTTATCACTACCCTAAATGATCCTACACCTAGGTCACAATTAATTATGGTAACCACATTATCATATTAATGTATTTATTTTAGACACCAAATTACCCACATTTGTTTTATTTTACAATATTTCTCAATTTTAAATTAAGTTCATTTTCATTTCAATTTCACAAGATAGGAAAAATTGTTCCAGTTCCACAACTTACCCAAAAACTTTTTTTACCATATGAGCATGAAATGATGCATTTCACAAAAATAATATCGCGTGCCTAGAATGATGCATGTATACACAAATCATGTTCGATACCATTCCATGAGTCAAATATCCCAAACATTAAGAAAAATCACATCACACAATAAGTAAATCACCTAGTGTTAAATATCATTAAACTGTAACAAAACATACCAATTATAACATCCCTTCCTGGGTAATAGGGTTCTACCAGGTACGTAGGGTATTTAATTCCATGCACGAGATCATAACCATGTCCATAATCTTTACAGTATTATTTATATCTATCCCAAACAGTAAGAACAAATAATACTATTGAAACCACTTATCAAACCACTTTGCTACATCCCAAATTTGGTTCCACACACTGATTCCCTAATCCAATTCTCCACATGACCTTAAGTGCGCCTCCCTATATGCTAGAGGATACCACCTATTGGATAAGGTATAATATAAATCATAGGGATACTATAGCATCTCTATTAAAGTATCACAACATCAAAAAATAAAGAAGAAATATCCAACAATATAACCATAACTATGATAATACATGTATCACCAGATGACCCAAATTAGGAAATAAATTAATAAAAAATGAATAAATGTTATTTCTTTCTAATGTATGTGTCAAGTATCAAAATGAGACTCAAATGTAATGACTCTAAAAACATCCGATGAGATTCTTGAACCCTGTCTGATTCCCTCATCCATGCATTATCCAATATCATCCACCTCACACAAGGACATTTCCCTTATCCTATCCTACAAACATGAAGTAAATTTAGGTATCGATCAAGAATCCAAAATAGGTTGTGAGTAAAACTACATAAGACACCAACAATAGCTTCTAAAATAGTATCCAATCAATAATAGTGTATGCAATTTTATAAATAAATAAATATGATGCATAAGTAATCTGTTCTCATAATAACAATTATTCATTTATTTAACTACATCTCTCCCCCGCGTTCCCAAGGAAACTAGAACCTCAATATATGATTCAACATGTCATGGAGTCTGAAGTATATAATATAAAATATTACAATCATGATATCACATTGTATTTTATTATCCATTTCAATGGAATTCATATAATGTCCAATTATAACCATTACCCAATTCCAACTAATGGGTGTAAAACATCATGTCTAGAACCATGTGGGTATTTGGTTAACCATTATCTATCCTAAACCCCATGATTTTTTATATAATCAACCCATACCCCATAAAATAGTACTTTAATTCTAATGTTTATTAATCTTTGAGTATTTGGATCATCAGTCTATGTCCCACACTTTTATATCCATTAATTTCACATATGTATTTTGAGCATCAGTTCATTTACTATACTCAAATATTAAACAATCACATTTATCATGATATCACTTGTATCCCCATATTACATGGTTCACCATATCCCATTTTTTTAAATATCACATCATTCATGATTAATCAACGTTAATCCTCTTATCTCTTCAAAATCGCAATCAACCACAAATTAATGTCAAAAATTAATTAATCCAAGTTCATTAATTAATTTGGGAAAATATTAATCACATAAATTTCATTAGTTAACTAAATAATTAATTAATCGCACACATTAAAATAATTAATTCAACAATTAATTATTCCAAAAACACAGTCACATCATTTCATAATTAATTCAACAATTAATTATAGAATTAAAAAATTATAATATGTGATATTTAATTCAACAATTAGTTATCCAATTCAAAATCCCACAATTAATCAATTTACCAAATTAATAAATTCAATTGTGAAATCTAGTTTCAAAATGAACCCTGTAAATTTTGAAATTAAAAAAAATTAATTGAAATCATGACTATCATATTTAAATAATAGGCCACCTACCCTGATTTGTTGATGTGTGACCCCCTAATAAAAATCCCAATTTGAATAGAATAATGATGTAGAATGAGATCTTGACTCAATTAATAGATCCAATATTAAAATGAATAATTATATAAAAAAAGATATAGATTTTTTTTGAATGAGGATAAACATTCATATTTTATATTGGATGAGGAATAGGAGATAGTGAGAGAGAGACCTAAATGTGAAGAAACCACATACCAGTAGAGGTAAAAATCTTTAATCTTCCCATCAATTCACAAATAATGGAGGCTGGGAAGGCTTTAAATATTTACAGGAGCCTTTAAAATCATGGAATAGAGTTTAAGGTCCAATGAGGGTCGATTATGGGATAAAATGGGGGTGGGGTTCCTGAATTTTAAAATCAATTTTCGTGTAAAATTAAATTATGCCATGGTTTGTTGGGAACAGTTTCCCAATTTACCCTAACCATGCACCTCATTAAGAGGGTAGATGGTTTCTCTTTATAGAACCCACAATTTGAAAAACTATGCACATGATGTGAAAATCCCCTATATTAGGCCTCATGTGATTTTCTGGGTTGGGGTGCACAGTTTTAGAAAATCATTCTCTAACTATTCAATTTCCCATTTTCATCCAAAATATCCAATTTTCACCCAAAAACGCTTCAAAAATTAACCAAACCCCAAATTAATCAATCATAGGAAACGACTACCTGACATGAGATTGAGAAATCTTCTGAAAAGGTTGTGATTTTAAAATAGTTGTGTGTCCCAACCCGTAGGTGTAGTCCTGATGAACATCATTGATAAGTGTTGGAAATTTGGCTTGACTTATAAGAAATGATATTTCATTTTTTGTGTCTTCCGAAATTCCATGTGTTATTTATTTTTTATTATGTTATCTTATATTCTTTTTAATCCCTTATTATTCATTCTATATGAACTATCAGATCATTATTCCTTGATGCATGTATATGATCCTTAATATTATGCTTAAGGTATTAAAAATTTATGATTATTTTCTCATACCCTTATGTTCTTGTTATGATTAAATATATCCTGTATTTAACCTTATGGATAATCTAAGCTCACCCTTTATTATTTTCACTACACTTAGGTTATGTATAATGGTTTTATGTTGGAGTTGTAAAGGGGTATTTCTTTGAAGGAATCATTGAAGATTTCCTACTAGACTAGAATTTTCTTTTCTATGATTCTAAAGACACTAAACAATTACTGTCCATGTGAATGTGTTTGTGAAATTTAATGAATATTCATCTAAAAAGAGATAATATCCATTTTTGAAAGGCCTAGGTCATTATAGTTAGTAACATAGGAAAGGATTAGTTATCCTTTGAAATCTAGGGTGAGAAAACCTTAGTATGAACCATTAGGATAAGTATAAGTATAGGTTACAATATTTTTTTTGTATCCTTCATAAATAACCTATGAATAAACATAAGGTGTCATAGATATAAATTTTAAAAGGAAAATTCTATTTATTATGTGGGTTTTCTCTATGATAAGTGTTTCTGACACTATGCCTCCTGGATTTAGTTAATGGTGGGATATAGAAGGAACCAGATTAACATTGAATGTAACTGAAAATTTACTGATGAAAAACCAAATGGGATAATTAATAGAGTTAATGAAATTTCTATTACTCCTCTTAAGATATCTCACATTATGATCAATAATCTCAACTGTGGTGATATTACTAAAACATTTAATAAGAGGAAGATGGAATTTTATGAAAATTCAGGAGATTATGAACATAGAGGAAACAATATTCAGTTTCTTACATGTTAAGAAGGTGGGACGAAGAAACTCTTAGAATATCTAAAATGGAGGGGAAGATGTTATCTATGTGGAAAATAAGTACATAGTGTGAAACAATTTATAGGAGTTCAATATTTTATTTGTGGGGAAATGGTCAGTATACAAAAGAATGACTGGACCCAAATATTAACTTGGAGACAAAGGACGGAATTATTTTACACCAATCATTGAAGTGGGAGGACTAATGTATTTATGTATTTCGATTCAAGAATAAAATTATACAAATATTTTTGGGGTATTATGGTATACTGAGACATAAATGGATTTTTCCACTAGTTTTTTCCTTAAGAATTTTAGATAATATACTGAATGGTATGGGTAACCATAAAAAGTGATTGAGGTGGTAAGGTTATTTTTTTGGAAAACATATGATTAAGGGAAGGATAACCCTTAATATGTGCATAATGAATTACAGATGCGTTTATTATGATAAAATAAATGGGACTAATAATATAATAAGGGGGTTTATGATATCATGGAATGGGTTTATTGTATCATTGGATTTATGGTTTGAGGAAAGAGTAAATTTTTGAAAGAACAAATGTATTCTCTATCGTATTATGGTAATTCAGGTTAATACCATGTTTCAAGAGAATAAATGATAATGGTCTTAATATGTTTGGTATGTAAATATTAAGAATATAATCATTTTGTTTGGGAGATTAATTATGAGTTTTTTTTTGTATTTTGTTACTTTATTTTTATACTTTTGGATTTTAATTTTTTTGGAAGGATTATATTGGTAACCATTTATGATAATTTTTACATTGAATTTTGGTTGATGTTTTAGATAATAGTACTTTGTAATATAAAGATTTTTTCATATGGGATAACTTATGATAAATAGTTTTTTTCAAATGACAAATGGAATGGCATATCTTTATATTTATGGATCTCATAGACTGATAACACTTTAGGATCGATAATTTCACCTTAATTTCATTGAATAATAGATGAGGTGGAAATTGATTAAGGCGCAACCGATGGATGAGAATGTGCATACAAAATGGAATGAAGTCAAGTAAGTATACATTCTAAAAAGATTTAAAAATAAAATAATGTGATATTATTATAGGTTAAATTTTTATGAGTGGGAATTATGATAGGTTAAATCTTTATATATCATATTTATGACATAATGTTTCTGTATTAATGAGATTATCATATATACCTTTTGAATATATTTTTTGGGAATTGAGAATATCACTCCTGTGTTTCTATAGCTTACCATCTTGATGATTTGATATGATTCAATTTTCATATATATTTTATATTTATTGTAATAAGGATTAATTTTATGAAAATATATGAAATATATAACATAAAAATTACTCTCTGAAGTTAAAATATCATATATGTTTGTTCTATTAATATAAAAATAAAATACAAACAACATTCATGCATACATACAACCTACCGTCTCTATGAACTGTGAATTTAATTTTTTTTAACAAAATATTTTATGAATAATCATGAGTAAATATATATTGAATAAATAAATTATATTTATATCATGTTTATATTTCATTATATGATAATATTATGATCTTTATAATAGTATCATGGATAACAAATAAAAACACATGGGAAACAAATTGGTTATTACATGAAACAAAAATTTAACATTGAATTGTTAATAAAAGTTTAATGTAAGGTATTAAGTAAATCATATTTGTATGAAATAATTTAATCTGGGTATTTAATATATTTATAAAATTATTATATTTATTGTTCATGAGGTTTTAATGAGTATTAAGTGAGTTAACACATAAGGTAAGGGGATTTATAGTCTCACTTTTTTTCTCTAAGACTTATGCCATATTCGATACTAATTTTTTTGGGGGTGTATTTAATTACAATGAATTCAATTTATGGTCCGTATACTTATATTTATCAGAATTTACAAATCCATTTGATTATCTCTCTTCCGTGAGGTTTACAGTTCAAAAGTTACCAAATTGGTAAGGTAATTTTCTCTCTATATTCTTTCTTTGAGACACCTATTAGGTTATGAACCTATATTATTTTAAGAGATGTATATAATTCACTTTGAAATTTTATATCCCAAATATAATTAATTTCAAGATATTCAAAGATCTAGGTAATGTTTCACTCTGTTCGATTAGAATTCTATCTTATTTTAACAAAATGTCCCCTAAAATAGTTTTAAATCTTTTTGAAATGATCAATTAATAATTTTAAGTAAATGAATTTCATTGATGATTAAAATGGTTTCAAAGATTAATTTATATTTTTTCAATTAATTATCACTAAAAATAGTTTGATATATGTTTTATGACTTTAAAATAAATTTTTAAATAGGAATGGTTATTTGTCTCAAATTTTTTAAAAAGATCTTTCAAAATTATTTTCAATATAAGATAACATTATTTAATGTTAATTATGTTTTAATGGGAATATTTTTTTCAATTTATAATCCCAATTATTTATATGGTTGGATTATTTTTATGATGGAATGATATTTATGAGACCCATTTCTTTCCATGGGTTATATTATGATTAAATGATGTTTATGAAACCCATTTAATTTTTGGGGTTCTGATATAATGAATGAAATATGTTCTTTTGCCTCAATTTTTTATGGTTTTTATTATTTTACATGTGGGATAAATACCTAACTCTAATGAATTGGGTACATATTTATATCTCTTGAGATAATGATGGGAAACAAGTCAATGATATTGATCCACTTTTGAAATATGGGGAATCTAGATCTACTATTGGATGATTGGGGAACCCAATACCTTTCATGGAAAGGACTTAAACAAGGGATGTTGGTGTTTCCTTACTTGCATGTTTAGTCCCCATGATGTGTCCTGATATGTTTTAGAAATTCACATTGACTTATAGGGAACAATATTACATGTTTATGTGCCCATGACAATTCCTTGTATTATTTATAAGTTATACATTAATAGTTCATTATTTTGAATCCCATATGATTAATTCCTTATGAACAACAAAAAATGTATTCCATGACTCATGTATATGGTTGATAATATTTTGGTTGTGGTCTTCAAAAGTTATTCTTAGGTTCTCATATAACTATATTCATATTATTCTTACATAACTGCCTCATTTATCCTTATTAAGCATTTGATATCTCCCTTTCTAATGTGTCATTTCACTATGATATCTGGAAAGGATTTATATAGGAGTAATAAAGGGGAAGATATTTGTCAAAAATATTTAAAATCTTCTACTATACAATCAGTTTTTCTTGAACGTTTTCAAAGGGTGGGTAAACTATTACGGTCCTCATGGATTTGTTTTATGAAATTTAATGAATATTTATCCAAAAAAAATTAATATACATGTATGAAAATACTATGTCATTATACTGTTTCTACAATTATTTATTTTAAACAATTTTTCAATTCCTTATCTTTTCAACATTAGTTCTACCTTCATTCATCTTGCATCTATTTTTTTTTCTTGTTTCATTTTAATTTAATATTTTTATCAATTTCATAAATTCATTTTTCATTTTGAGGATTATTCTAAACTTAATTTTATTATACATTTTCCTAATAATTCTTTTTCCATGAAGGAAAAAATCGATTCTGGATTGGGATCGAGGGTACAGTTTGGAATTCCTCAATAAACATATAAATAAAAATCTTGGAAATTTATAATATAAAAAATTAGGTTGATAAATATATCTTGATTAATTACCTTACATGAGAAATGCCATGAGATTGCAGTGGAATGAAACAGACCTAAATTGAATAGAACCTATTATAACCAATAGTTTTTTTTTATTTTCTACCTTTTTAATTGATCCTAGTTCATTTGGGATGACAAATACCTTCTAACCAAAGAGTTGATGTCATCCTATTTAGATCCACACTTCTTGACAGAACCCATATTTTTTAATCTTGTATTTCTATTCAATCTGAGCCAATAAATCTTCCCAGGATAGATTTGGGGTTATCCTTCAGGAAAATCCCCAAAATTGATCCCAAAACATTTACTTCATAAAATGAGTTCAATAAAATTCATTATCATAAATTCTAACACCTAAATAGTTTTTGTAATTCACTTCTAGGATCAAATTACTAAGCCACCATCCATTTATTGGTATTCCTTATGGATTCAACCCCAAACATACACTATTCTCTGAACCTATGTAGTAGTCTTGGTATAGTTTAACATAAATTTCTATTCTGATCATGCCCATCTTGAATCAACAAATATGGGTGAGACAATATTTCATTTATTGAATGATATTAATTATTAATTATTTAATTAGGAATAATTAAATTTGGTTATTTTATGTGAGATATGAATCCTCAGAGGATTCAGAATTGGATGTATGTCTTGCATTATATTGGGTAGTATGTTTCTAAAAAATGGAAAAATTTGTATGTAAATGGGTAGTTGGTCCATATAATTAACTCATAGCACCATTATCATTTATATGTGGTGTAGTGTGTTATTTTTTTATTAGGGATACACATTGACCTTGTTTGAAAAAAAATATAAGTATTTTCTCCATAACTCATGTGACCTATTATCACTTATTTACAGAAATTAAGGGAGATCCCAATTGGGGTTCCTTTTTAGAAAATAGAAATTAGGATTCAAAATCTATAATTGTTCTTTAAAAAGCATTAGGGAAAACTTGTATGGAATTAATGATTCTGAAATGGAATTTCAATTTAATCAATAATTGGAACTATTATTTTCAGTTAATCTTCTATAATGGGTATTGGTAATAGTGATTAATATTTTAAGCTAAAGAAAAATTGAAATTGGTTTGGATTTTGTAATGTAAAAATATGAAATGGTTTTAGTGACATGTGTTGGGGGTTTTACAGTTTCTATTTTCGAGTGGGTAATTGGATTGATTATTTGAAATAGTATTTTGGAAATGGTATTGAAAATTTATTTCAAAATGGATTCCAATAATAGAAAAGATTAATTTCTCTCAGAAGAGATCTTTTAAATGTACCATAATTCCTTTCATTATGTACAATCTTGTATCGGCTTGTTTATGATTGATGTTTAACCTGGTGTGAAATGGAGCACTAAGGGATGCTGGGATTAAAGGATAACCTTGGGTGAACATGGCTCTTATGATATGAATGGATTTACAGATAACCTATTGAGTACACATCCCCATGGATATAAAAGAATTTATGGTTAACTAGGGGTTAACAAAGCCTCTGGGGACATAGAGACATAGGATTAAGACAACGGTGAACACGACCCCTAGGTGGATGCTTGGTATAGACCATAGATTTTTATATTAACCATGGTCTAGATTTTTGGGTCAGCATGATCATCATGATATTTTGGGAGACACCCAAACATGGGATAGAGTATATTCTGTTCCATAGGTGTAACCATCCCCCATGTTTGACATTTGTATATGATTTTAGTTTTAAAAGTTTAAATGATTTTTTATACAATTTTTCCAGGTAATATATGCATTCACTATTTTGGAATGGATTTTAGGGATGCTATTGGTGGTGGGTTGTTGAGTTATACTCAAACCCTGATCAATACTCCATGGAACTTGTATACATAATCATATTCTACCTCTTTTAGGTATAATTGCGTGGAAGGAGCACAACCCTTGGTATTTTTTTATAATATAAGGAAGGAGTATATGAGCTCATATTTGTCTAGGAATCGATAAAATTTTGAGATTAATTTCCTCTATTATTTTTATTTAGATATGTTTTTATGTATGACCACATGATAAGTATAATATATATTTCTTTTCTAAAAACATGGTTAATTTGGATTTTCAAAACATTACTGTATATAGTTCATTATTTTTTGTCTGATATATATTGATTTTCTTTTATTTAGGCAGTTGATTTACTTGATAAGCTAGCATATTCTCTCTACAATACAATAATAGACCCACACCACTAGTCTGTAGCCTATGGTATACAGGAGATCACAGTTGATGTATTATAGTTTTCCCCCACCTCGGGTACCAGATAAAGCTATATAGTAGTATAATATTGTATAATATAACCATCAAACCAAAACATGTATATAAAACACTTCCAGAACCGACCCCCAGGGCCCACTTTATTTTCAGAGAGTCGTGTCTCATCCACACCAAGACCACCTCCATAGGCCATCGATGATCAAAGAGTTACAAAATACATAACAAATATCAGAGGTATTTCTCAAAAGTACATATACGCACTCACCCAACCATATACATATAGAACTATAGAGGAATAAGTATAAACATAGTAACATCTAGAGTAACAAACATGCATGTAACAAAATCTAGGTAATACAAGAGTATAACATTATAATCTGAAATGAAAAGGGGAATATACATGCTTAAGAATAAATATTTCCCAACCTGATAATAACTGGTAATGTAAATACTGAGAGAGTCAAGCTCCATATCTCCATTCCCTGAACAACATACATAGTAAAATGCGTTAGGGTATCCCTTTGCTCTTCTAAAATCAACTCTGACATTCCTGTCATCTTCATAAGATAGAAAAAATGCAGGACTGACCATACATGGGTGAGTATATTAATACCCAATAGGCCACCCAAAAATTTGAAGGGTATGGAATAGGGGACACTGTAGAAGTAAATAGATCAATCCATAGAAAGAGAAAAATAACACCTAATCTATAGTGACCTATTCACATAAAAGAAGCCCAGTTTAGAGATAAAGGTGATCTCCATCTCATAGCCCGACACAAGAAAAGGTTCTTCTAATTGTTCCAATAGGTCTATCAGTGATTCCCATCATCTCACATGTATATCATAAGAAGTATCCATATGGATCCAAACCACACCACTATCTTTCATAAATGATGGGATACAAAATACAAAAGGAGGACCCATTCCTTGGTACAATAGGGGGTGACATTAAATAGGTAGATGGCTCATTCCCTGATCCAATATAAGGGTTATAAAATGATAGTAGAGGACCCATTCCATGACTCCATAGGATGGTGTCGCTCATATGGAAGATGACCCAATATATAACTCTATAGGTGTGTTCCAACCTAATGGTAGGGGATCTATGACCTACCCTATCATTAGAGTGCCACTATAACGATAGATATAGTATTCATTCCCTATTCTAGTTGGGGGATCCACTCTGATGATTGATAGAGGACCCATGAAAAATCCCAATACAATTGTGAAACTTAGTATATTGAGTACACAAGCCTTGACACTATAAGAGGGTTGCACATAGATGGTAGATATAGGACCCAAGACCAATCCATGTGTTTCCCTCTGAAATTGGGGATGACCTCGTTTGATTGAAGGTTCAAACATTCCAATCGGTTTCTAATGGGTTTGTTCGTAGAACCAGAAACATCCAATGATTCCATATCCATTTGGACGTACTTTTTAAAGGTAGGATCTCATTAGTTGTAGACTGATGAGGCTTAGTAATTTTCATTGGTCGAGAGGATGGGAGGTCAGAATCATCACACCTTTTTTAGGGGAATTATTGTCTACTCCAGGACTCTCTTTAGAGATTTAAGTTATTTTAGTGAATCCCTATTACATTAACAAGTATAAAATGATCTTTCCTTTTGTCTGAAAATCAATGATCGATATATAGGAAATTCATAGAATCTTTTATATGTATTCAAGGTTCTTCATCGATGAAGAATCATCTGTATTTGTTGGATATTATTAGTTGATGGTATCCTTAAAAATTCATAAAAGTGTCTTGGTCATTATGATGACCATACTGGTTTTAAAGCCACTCAGTGGGGCACTTGATGTTTATTATCATTCAGGAGCACATGGATTATTTCAGATTTGGGATCGTACCCGCTAATGGGATACCTAGATATCCTTTGTTTTAGAAAAGGAATTCGAACCCACGTAGTTAGAGTAAGGGAGTATGATGTTTATGCATGATTGATGGCTCATGAAATACGTCATGATTACTTTTACACCCTAATCTCACATGAGTCATGATCGGTGTGTGAAACAACAGGTATCGGTGAAACCATACAATTTGTGCCATGAAAAATGCAATTATGTGGGGCTTATGTGTGTATGACTGCCCAAAATAAATGAGGATTAAGATTTAATTTAGGGAGTAAATCCATAAACAGGGTCCATAAAGGTATATGTGCTTCATGGATATTTGGATACTCTAACCTTGAAGCTTACTTCTAAGGAAGATGCCCAAGTTAGGAGGGGACTTATGATTGGGTTTTACTCCTGAGAAGGAAGCCCATATCAAAAAGGAAATACGACTGGTTAAGAGAATTATGGTTGGGGATTACTACTAAGGAGGATGCCCATATTTGGTAATTTTGAGACTGGGGCTTACTCCTAAGGAGGATTCCAAGAATTAATGGGAATTTATGACTGGGACTTACTCCTGAAAAGGAGGTCGAGGTTAAAGAGGACTTGGGGCTTACTCCTAAGGAGGATGCCCAAATTTGATAATTATGACTGGGGCTTATTCTTGAAAAGGAGGCCCAGGTTAAGGGGTTCTCTCATCTTAAAGGATGAGGTTGAATGAATGAAATTTCATTCTTTATTGACATAAAGATGTGTAAATCACTAGGTTTTGAGAGATATTCCACAAAATTCATTTCAGATAAGGAAGTTAATCAAGAAAACATGCCATAAATGACTTGAAGAGTGTCTTGAATACTTAATCTCGAATAGAATAGGTGGAATGGTATAAGAGGGGTTAAATGGGCATGAAGGGCACCCAAAAAGGCAGGGGCGCGCAAGTCCTGGTCGCGCAGGAATACCTACGTGACACATGGGTACTTGCGTGATTTTCAGCCCTTAGAGTAATATTTGGGAAATCCTTGGTCAAAGCCTTTAGAATTTTCCCTAGAGGCTTTCCAGAAGATAGCGCACAAGTTATGATGAAGACGTAGGGTGGCACGCAAGTGTATACATTTCCCTTAAGGGTAAAACACTTAGGCGTGCAAGTGTTAGTGACTTCTAACACTTAGACCTTACTCCTCTTGTTTAGACCTTCCATTCTAGGTAAAGAATTACCTTAGAAGTGTTCAGAAGACCTGAAGAAGAGACTTGGGCGTTCAGAGCTCTGTATCTGAATTCTAGAAAAATTCCTCCTTGAAATGGGGGGACCACCGGGGGTATTAATAGGCTGGAGAGGACCCCGGGCGGGTTTCAGAGAGGGCGCGCAAGTCACTTGCGTGACCATTAGGTAGCGCACAAGTATACTTGCACGACAGTGAGGGAACATGCATGACCCAAACGTACTTGACTCCTTTTTCATTCCATTGTCTATTTTTGATGTTTTCTTAAAAGGATGAATCAATTTGTGCTAAGGAATTTCCCTTTTCATTCATTTAGACTCTGTGACAAAAATGAGCGTAAAAAAAAGTCCCCCTCAGAGTTGGATCTGAAAGAATATGGATGTGACACTAAGGAAAAGAAGAAAACCAAAGGGAAAGAGGCGTGCATGTGTTCATCACGCAACTATCATCACGCAGGTATGGGTCACTTAGGGAGGGAGCGCACTAAATGGAGTGCGCTGGTTGTTGGCACGTAGGTGGGCAGCTTGGCCTATAAATATGAGATAATTTGTCGCGCATAGCACCGAATTCTGGATTTTCATGCTCTCTCAGCGCAGGTCACCTTTGTCATGCAAGTTGCTCTTTTTTCCGCTTTTCCTTTGTTGTCGCGCTGTTGTCATGGTATTTGGACTCGCGTGGTGATACCTACACGCCAAAAACATGCGCGTCATATTAACACTTGCGCGACACATCCACACTTGCGTGCCAAGATTAGACTTGCGCTCCTTAATGACATTGCCATTTTTTCGTGTTCCTTCACATATTTTATGAAAAATAAATCCATATAAGAGTTAAGTTATTCAACTTTTGTGAAGATTCAATGGCTCCCAAGAGAATCGAAATGGATGATGAACTGGAAAGCAAGCGACTTGATGATATGATGATCATTATTCAACACGATTACTATACTGTCTGCGACAACACTCTTCCGTATTTGGCCAAGTATCTAAAGAAATATCATGTTAATTTCCCATAGAGCATATACCTGGATCTGTATGGGAACGGTCATCTGCAAGGATTCAATGTTCTAGATGCAAAGAACTATATACATGATATGAAGCTACACTTTCCTGAGATGCAGCTACACGACTACTCCTCTATTTCGGTTATGTTTTGCATTAAGAGCAACAAAAATGGTGTGAACTTTCAAATTTTCCTTCCATGCCATTTCCTTGTAGATATGAAAATGGAAAACCATGGGCTGATATGTTTTCCACTGCCGGTTGATGGAGAGAAGACTATCATGACATTAGAAACAATATCTGAAAAGAGTAATCTCTCCAAATGGATCTTTACTTCCAATTCTCCATTCTCAAATCCATGTATCCATCTTCCAAGTCTCTTAGACAGAAATAGAGTCACTGTTTGATCAGCAGAAAATTTTCTCAAACAGCACTCAAGAACATTCTTTTACAATTGTTCCAAGAACATCTGGTATTACTGCATATCTTATTGTATCTAGTTGAATGAATGAATTCGAGGTGGATGCTAATGAAGCTCGGGATGCCGTAAATCAAATGAAGAGTTATGTTGAAAGCCTTTTGTAATTCCTGAAAATGGGAAGAGACTCCAGTCTGTGGATGTCCTTATAACTCTTGTGCATCAATGAAAAACACTTTCATCTTCAATCATTTGTGCACGCATTTTCCTTTGCAACCTGCTTTAGATTTTACCAAATCCAATGGGCCTAGTAAGCATAATTATATTTTTACTAGGATTATTATAAATAACCCTACATACTTTGAATCTTTTAATTGCTCAATATTACCTAAATCATACAAAATGTATGTTTAGTGAGCTAGAACTTGACATTTATTCAGAGTTCCCTTGTCTTTTGTGGGAAGTTTAAAGTCATGCACGTCAGACATAAAGAGGCTAATGTTTAAGGTCGAAATAGATTTGACCAAAATGGATTAAAACTGACTCAATTCCTTGACAAATTATCTAAAAACATATTACTACACTGATGTATGAGGGAAAATATGTAAACTGTGACTTAAGAAAATTTGAATCTGAGGAATGATATGAAAAAGAGCTAAAAAGGAATTAGAAGAATTAGTTCCCAAGAATGAAGTTACCAATATTTAACAAACCCGTTAGGGGGTTGAATTACGCAGGTCCACCTAAGGGAATTGGTTGCATAGTCAAATAATTGCATCTTTTGGCTGAAAAGTCTGTTATGTAGACTGTTTATGCAAGGCCGCCTAAGGGCACGTGCTGCATAGTCAAGAAAAAGGACTCTCAGAAATTTACTTTTCTACTTCTAAAAAGCCAGTGGAAGTTTATGAGGATTCAAATTTTCTAAAGCCTAGAGTTTGTTGTATGGGGAGAGGTACTTGAATATGGAGAAGATATTTCCAAATAGGATTATCTAAGAAATGGATGATTGTTACTCCTACGAAGGTATGAGGCAAATTTAGGGAAGGAAAATATAAACCATAGACATGGATAATTTCAAATCATGAAAAAGATTATGGGACAGATATGTTAAAGATAGCCATTTTTTTAGATCCCTATATATTGTCATTAAGACAACCAAGGACAAAAGAGATTTTCCTCCCAATAATGAAGTTACAACTATTTTAAAAACCCGTTAGGGGGTTGAATTATGCATGGCCACCTAAGGGTATTGGCTGCATAGTCAAATAATAGCATCATTTGGCTGACACGTATGTTATGTAGACTGTTTATGCAAGGCCTCCGAAGGGCACGTGCTGCATGGTCAAGAAAAATAATTCTCAGAAATTGGACATTTTGTGACCAGAAGTCAAGAAAAGGTTTTTGAAGATCTGGAAGTATTCAAGATTAGGATTATGAAACATAAAGATGGGTATTGTCTAATGTATGTATAGATACACAGATTAATTATAACTATAATCATGTTGTGGCTGGATCCTGAATTGAAATGTTGGACTTAACTACGTATCCCATAAGGATGGGAATCAATCCATACGTAGTTCTTAAACTACAGTTTAACATCACATGGTACGAAAATATAGGAGATCTCAGTTTAGAGTCATAGTGCTTGGACCATTTATAATAAATACATAGTGTGTGTTTTCATGGGGACTTTTCAGCAATGGGACTAAAAGTGGAATTTGGGGTTAGGCCCAAAAGACTTGGGGATGGATTTTAGGGACACTCGAACATTCCTACATATCCCATAAGGATGGGAATCAATCCCACGTAGTTCTAGAAATACCCTCTGTACAAATTTGGTTCGTACATGTGAAGGGTGAAAGGGGACTTTAGTGCAATGATGGTTTAACCCAAGATAAAAGGTTCGGGCATTTCCATGTATGCACGTAGTATTTGCAATGAAACATGATTGAAAAATCAATGTAATTATTGATTCCCTCTTAGGTGAGGGTATCAAAGAATATTATAGTTTATTTTCGTAAAGGGAAAAAAATGTTGTACAGTTTAACGTCATATAGCAAGGACGAAAGTGAACCAATGTAACGATATTGATTATAGGGATAGTTTCACGAATCAACATCGTATGAGATGGAGGTGGACGGATGTGAAGAGATTGTTTTTGGGCTTGAACCTTGGGAGGATTCCTACATACCTAGTCTGGAAGGCAAGGATCAAATTCTGCATTGTTCAATTAAAGAATGAATTAATGATCAAGTTGTTCTTGGGGACAACGACTTAAAAATGATGTTGGGATTTAAGCGTGGTTAGCGGCCCAAAGAGGGTGTTATGGTTGAAATTTTCTCTAAGATCACGAGATTCATACTCGGTGTGAGAAACAAAAGGTAACAAGAACCTTAACGATTCATAGTTTAATGTCATGTAGGACATATGAAGGGACTATGCAATTTAAAGACTTGCAGTTAGGACTACTGGTGCTGCACAGTTTAATGTCATGTAGCAGGGACAAAGTACAGTTTATTGTCATGTAGGATGTATCAAATGACTTTCTGTGCAGTTTAGCATCATGTAGTTAGGACGATGGGGACAATACAGTTTAATGTCATGTTGAAAAAAAGAGGATTGTGCAGTTTAATGTCATGCAGTAAGGAAAAAAGAGTACACCATTTAACATCATGTTGGACGTATTAGGGACATTTTCATAGTTTAACGTCATGTTGGATGAAAAAGGGACGATACAATTTTGCATCATGTGGGACATAAGTGCCAATAGTTTAAGGTCGTATGCATGGACCGTTGGTTATGCAGTTTAACGTCTTGCTGGACGTAATGGACTTCTATATAGTTTAACATCATATAGCAAGGACGATGAAGGGGGACATAGTTTAACGCCATGATGGACGAATAAGGGAACTTTTTCACATTTTAATGTCGTTTGGGATGAAAGTAATACAAATAGTTTAAGGTCATATGTCTGGACCGTGGATGATGCAGTTTAACGTCATGTTGGATGTATGGGATGTGCAAATAGTTTAAGGTCGTATGCATGGACTGTTGGTTATGTAGTTTAACGTCTTTCCAGACGTAAAGGACTTTTATACAGTTTAGCGTCATGAAATTAAGACATCATAGTTTAGCATCATGTTGGAAGAAAGTATAAATAGTTTAAGGTCATATGTATTGAACATGGATTTATTTTGGGTTCATACAAAATATTTCTTCAGAAATCTAGCATTGGTTGGAGTAGTGATGAGTTCTCCATCCATTGAGATTAAAGAATAAGCTCCATTGGAGTAGACCTTATGTATTGATTAAGTTCCTTCCAATTTTGGCTCAAGAATGGGAGGTTTCTTTCCTGGTATCATTGGAGTTCTGATAACTAATACCAATTCTCCCTGAGTGAATGAACGAAGACAAACTTTTTTGTTGAATGCTTGTGCTATTCGATTCTGATATACTTCCAAGTGGTGCAAATTACACAATCTTTTCTCATCTAACCATTCCAATTCATTCAATCGCTTTTGAGATTGTTCATCTATAGATGACTGATCACAAATGGATACTCTGAGCGAAGGCAATTGAACTTCAATTGGCAAGATAGCTTTTGTTCCATATACTAGTGAATATGGAGTTGACCGAGTTGCAGTGTGGGTGGTAGTCCGATAATCCCATAAAGCATGAAAGAGTTTATCAGACCATGATTTCTTATCTTTATCCACCATCTTTTGCAATATATTTGACAGAGTCTTGTTGAAAGCTTCTATGTGGCCATTGGCCGCTGCATGATACATAGATGAATGGTTAGATTTGATGTTTTATTCTTGATACAACTTCTTCACCTCAGATGAACAGAATTTGGTGCCATTGTCCGTCAATATGGTATGAGGGACACCAAATATAATAATGATATTAGACTTGATGAAGCTAACAATTATTTTAGAACTGACTTCATTAAGAGGTATTGCCTCTGCCCATTTGGAAAAGAAATCTGTAGTAGTAAGAATATACTTAAACTGCTTGGCCGTAGCTAAAGGGTAATGTCCCACCACATCCATTCCCCATCTGGAAAATGGCCACGAGTATTTAGCTGTATGAAGCAAATTTGGAGGTTGATGAATGAAGTTGGAATTTACTTGTCATGAATGACACTTCATTGTGAAATCAACACAATCTTGTATCATTGAAGGCCAAAAGTATCCAAGACTTCGAATCTGATCAGACAGTCTATGTCTAGACTGATGGGCACCGCAGATTCTTGCATGCACATCTATCATGAGAGTCATTTTCTCTTCACCATCAATGCATCTAAAGAGAACTACATCAAAACGACATTTGTAGAGAATTTTCCCTCGGTGATCTGGGCTATCATAATGAGTAAAATTGACCACACGTCACCAAATTTGTTCTTTCCCAGCTCTATTAGGTGGAAGTGTTCCATTTTGAAGGTATTCCCTGATAGGTGACATCCATCCTATAGTATGACTATACAGTTCAGAAATGGGACTAATTTCATTAATCTCCTCTATTCTGCTTTGAACATAAGGTGAAATTTCACGACGGTGGGAAATACTAATGGTTGTCTCATCCCGATTTGGATCTGCCAGAGTTGTGGCTATATTAGCCAGTGTATCAGCATGGGCATTTTGTGATCTTGGGACATAAGAAAATGTCAGTTCTGAAGGGAATTCATCCATTAACTCTCTGACGTAATCATATAAAGGGATTAGTTCTTATTTTTTGATGGCATAATCCCCATTGACTTTTTTGATTACCAGTTCTGAATCACCTTTCACCTTTAAGTGATTCACTTGTGCTTGAAGCGCCAATTCCAAGCCTGCGATTAGAGCTTGGTATTCTGCTTCTTTATTGGTACCACCTTCCCATAATAAGAAGGAATAAGGTAACACTGGATTTTCTAGAGAAATGAGCACAATTCCTAAGCCAACTTTGTTGAATTTAGGATTTTCCATTTTCCTCCCTGTTGGACTTCTAGAAGCACCATCGAAATACATTTCCCATGCATTAGGAATTTATTGGATAGAGAAGACATCCTCATTAAGGAGTTCAATATCTGAAGATGTGTCTTCCACTGAAGGGTGTTTAGCCAGGAAATCAGCTAGAGCTTGGCCCTTTATTACCTTTTGAGACACATACTGAATGTCGAATTTCTGAAAAATAATTGTCCACCTTGCCAGACATCCTGTAAGCATTGGACGACAAAGGATGAATTTGAGCGGGTTATTGAGAGATACCAATTAGACCTCGTGATGTTGCAGGTAGTGTCTCAACTTTTGAACTGCAAAGATTAATGCCAAGAATCACTTCTCAATATTTGAATATCGAGTTTCTGCTTCAAGCATAGTCCGACTGAGGTAGTAGAGGTTGTTTTCATTCCCAGCATCATTCTTCTGAGCAAGAAAGGCACCCAATGATCGCTCTAGAGCTGTCACATAGAGGATAAGTGGTCTTCCTTCAACAAGTGGCATGAGTACCGGCGGACTCAAGAGGTATTTCATGAGAACATCGAATGTTTCTCAACATTCTTCAGTCCACTGGTAAGCGACTCCCTTCTTCATCAATTTGGTGAAGGGTAAACTTTTTCCTTCCAAATTGGCGATGAAACGCCGAATATAGGAAAAGTGTCCTTGAATTCCTCTTAATTCTTTCAAATTTCAAGGAGGTGACATACTAAGTATTGAATTTGTATTATCAAGATCGACTTCAATACCAATATGGCATACAACAAAGCCGAGAAATTTTCCTAAGGTTACCCAAAAAGTACATTTTAAGTGGTTCATCTTTAAATTATGTTGTCGAAGCTCGCGGAATATGAATTCCAAATCAGCCAAGTTATTAGAAATTTGTTTGGATTTAACCACAAAATCGTCTATATAGAATTCAACAAACTTCCCTAGAAAGGGTTTGAAGATACGATGCATGGCACACTGATATGTTGCGCCCATATTCTTTAAGCCAAAGGGCATCACCCTGTAGCAAAACACACCCTGAGGGGCTCTAAAGGAAGTGGATTCCTCATATTCTGGGGACATTCGGATTTGATTATATCCGGAATATCCATCCATGATGGAAAGTGCTTCATAGCTAGCTGTTGCATCAATTAAAAGTTCTATAATCGGAACTGGGAAATCATCCTTAGGACAATGCTGATTAAGATCTCTGAAATCGATGAAAACTCTAATTTGTCAGTTCTTCTTATTTACAAGGACAATATTAGCCAACCAAATGGGATATTGAACTTCTCTGAAAAAGTTAGATTTGATAAGATTATCCACTTCAGCTTCAATTTTGGAAGCATAAGTTGAGCGTGTTCTTCTCGCGGCTTGCTTAAATCATCGATGTTCTTCTGGTAAACCCAAGTGATGAGTAGAAACATCAGGATCAAGCCCAGGTATCTCTGTATAGTTCCAATCAGATATGTCTCAGTTTTGCTTTAAAAAGGAAATATACATCTCTTGTTCTTCAAGAGTCATGGCCACACTGATTAAAGTGGGGAGTGGATCTTCTTTTGTACCCAGATTTATTTCTCTGAGTTCACCCACGGTGGTAGAGATACCCTCTTCAAATGCGGGAGGAGCATCTCTGAGATCTTCCTTTTCTTCTTCATCATGTGTTATTTCTTCCATTTCTACTTGCATAGTAGATGATGAATCAGAATTTACATGATCAGAAGAGATGTCAAAATTTGAACATCTTGAAGAAGAAGCTTCCATTTCTGACCCAATTGATAATGAAAAGTCTTCATTGGGAAATAAATAGGAGATGATGGATTGGGAATCTACATCATTGTTCACCTCTTATGTTGCTATAAATTCTTCTGGCCGGATTGGTTAAGTATAGACTTGTTGGATTTCATCAGATGAAATGAAGACGTCACCATTTGGGCTTTCATCGTTTCCTAGAGGATCACCAATTTCTCCCATGTTGTCTCGCTCAATTTCTGTAATTGACATTTTGGATATTTCTGTAGGAGTATTTTGATTTGGGTCTATCTTGTCAATTTGACTGATAGGAAATACGTAATATGTACTCACATAGACAAATGGATTTACTGGAATCTTTTCCAAACCATACGGAGCATTAACTTTGGTAATCTCCTTTGTTGTGGATTTTTTCCTTCCCTTCATGTGATAGAATTCCACCTCAATGTATTGATACTCACATGTCCTGAACAGGGCCTTATCACCATATAATGTCCCAACTTGACCATAAAAACAATATTTGAGACATTGATGGTATGATGAAGAGATAACCGTATGTTGATGTAGCCAGGGTCTTCCAAGAAGGATGTTGAAGGCTGAATTTTGATCAACAACAATGAAATATGAATTGGATAAAAGATCTCCAAACTGAGTTATGAGTGTAACTTCACCCAGTGGTTCTTGTTCATTTTTATCATATCCTTGTAAAATCATAGTTGAAGGAGATAAATTAGATTCTGTGAGGCCCAATCGACGAAGTGTACGAATGGGCATGAGATTGACTCATGAACCATTATCAATGAAATCTCTTCAGAAGTCTACACCATTTACCTTTCCAGATAAGTACAAAGGTATAATATGTCCATGTACGACCGCATCTTCATCTTCATCTATAAAATATATCACTACATGGCATTCCGCAGGATTATTCTCTATGTGATAGACTTCAGGTGCAACAATTTCAGTTTCAAACTCCTGAGAACTTGACAAAGCCTCGATGAGTGCCTCACGAAGATCTTTTGACAGATTCAAAGCATCCAGAATTGATTACTTGGACGGTACTTGGGCCAAGTGTCTCAATACATCATACTTTTGATCTAGAGGACTGCGTTTACCAATAGGAACTTGTGGTTTAGCAGGTGTCTTGGAAGTTGATGCTTTGGAATTTGATGCATCTTGCACCGGGATAGGAGTTGGTAATACTCCGAGCTTTAGAATATTAGACCAATTAAGTCTATTTACTTTCTAAGAGGAAGAAGATGGAACTTTCAACCGATCTTCCAAAATAATTGTGCTAGGGCTGAGTCTGCCTTTTGTGTAAGAACTTGATTGTTCTTGTTGAGCTTGTTAAAGGGATCTACCATGATTTTCTGTTGCATACACAGTTCTAGAAGGGGTATAATTGGAATAGTGGCCTCCGAAAGATCCATGTCTTCCCCTATATCATGAGCCTCTAGAACTTCCTCTGATTCCTCTATCTGATATAGGGTGTTCAGGCTCATCGAAATCGAAACTGCATCAGGCATATGGATCTGTTAATTAAATCATATTAACATAACCGAAAATCAACTCTTCATCTGATGAAGACTCTGCCTAATTAGCCTATTTAGGCTGTGCCATTTTGTGGGACAGTTCCCGTTGATTTTAAATAGATGGCATGAAGTCTGTCAGGGTCAAAGACAACTTAGGCTTTGACACATACTCCTCTTCTTCTGATTCATTTTCTTTCTTTGAATCATGTTGTTTCTTTTAGTATTTTCCCTCTGATGAAGAGGGTTTTTCTATGGCATTCATGGAAGAAGGAACAATTGGTTTCTTCAATTGCATTCGCAAAATAGAATGAGTTCAGTTGATCATCTTTCTGACCATCCAATCATCATATTTTTGTGCATTTTTTTTAACTTCTTGCCATTCTCCTACCTCCTCTTGAACTGTAGCAGTTACACATGCTAACTAGGCTGAAGAACCTTTTAATTTGACTTGTCCCGAGTCAACCATCTCTTCTTGGAGGTATTTTAAGACCAAACACTCCTAGATTGGATGCCACAAAATTTGATGAAAGGGGCAATAATTGGGACGGTCTTTATCTCCTTCCTTGTTTGGCCTTTTTGGGCCTTGGCAACTGAAACAAATTATTTTCCAGAGTCTAAATGATGAAACCAAGAACTTTATCATTTGGGAAAGAGTATTTTTTTCACTTTATATCCCCAAATTGTTTTCGTCTTTGATCTCTTTGATCGTCTTGACAAAACGGCCTTTTTTGTTGGTGCTCAGGAGGTGGAGCCCTTTGAGAAGATGAAGGTTCTGAAGTAGAAGTACGTACAGGTGCTTGCTTAAGCATAATTGTAGCAGTCTCTGCTTTACCCATTCTCCTTCCTGGATATGATGGAATTACACAAGATTTAGCCTTAGTATGTATAAGAGAATCTTCAATCTGTTGATCGATTGAAGTAAGGTCTCAAAACCCTCCTGTGTATTTCACAGGGATCAGCAGCGTATGTAATTCGTCACGCAGATTTGCCACACATATTGGAAATAGTTCCTCTTGAGGGAGTTCTAAGCTCAGGGAATATGTTAATCCCTTCTAGCGTGAAATGAAATCATAGACTCTTTCATTATCCCTTTTATTACAGTTTGTAAGATCTAAAACTATTGTCTTTGGAAAAGTTGAGCTGAATTGAAGACGAAATCATTGACGTTGATCTTCCCATCCCATAATTGACCGGGATTTCAAGCTTGTGTACTAGACAAAGGCTGGTCCTTGCAAGGTTCACACGAAGCATCTGAGTTTCACTACTTCTTGCCGCTCTAGAGTCTCTATCATAGGATCTCAATAAGATACGTAATGCATCAAATGTTGTTCAGGGTCACCTGATCCATTGAGAATAGGGAATACAAGGTTCCCAAAACTTGATGGGGGAGAGATTGAATCTACCCATTCAGGGTAAGCTTTATTTTCTGGTTGAACCTACACACGCTTCCCTTCCATAGTCTCTAACCGATCTATTAATGACTCAATGGTAGTTATTAACTTTTGAGAAACATATGGTTGAATTTGGACTTGGGAAGGTGCAATGACTGGAGTCTGGATAGGTATGGCAGTTGGTACTGTAACTGATGGCAGCACTGCCAATTGTTGTTGCACTTGACCCATAGGATTAGACCTGTGAGGGTGTACTAATAAAGGGGGATATTCTTGATCTATCTTAGTAGCTGCAACAAGCTCCCTTGGCTGACTAACTCTAGCATGCTTAGGAGGAAGACTACCCTGAAGTAGTTCTGCGTTTATCCTCATAAATTCCTACATTTCTTACTCCTATTGCACAAATCTTTTCTCTAGTGAGAGCTATTGTCCTTCTCCAGAGGAAGGATATGTAACCTGATTCTTTCCCTTCCCCTTGTTTGATCCCTTTTGGAGATGGGGAAGTGGGTTATTTGAAGGAACACCCAGATTCTAGGTAAACCTTTGATTTCGTGTACGCAAACCTTCTTCATTTGTGTTTGTGCGTACAGCTTCCTGAGCAGGAACCTCTTTATCTAAGTCCCCTGAGCGAGCCTCATCTTGTGGATCAGCAACAACGGCATTGATGACATTAATTGATGCATAATTCATTGGATTCATTCTATCAACATTTCTGTGAAATTTTCTTCTTCCATGTCTTTGATGAGACATTTCCTTTTGTTGATTCGATCCCTCATGAACTTCCTGACGAAGCGTAGTTTGTAGGGAATATCCTAATAATTTGGCTCTTTGTTCCTCCTGTGGCTTTTTCCCTAATCAAGAGAAGATCGACTTTCACTGAGGAGGGGATTGATGATTTGAACAAGTCCCCAGTCTGGTGGACTGGGGCTGTTCTGGCTGTCTTTGCTCAACTCCTCAAATCCTATTTGTTGATTCCGAGGGTTGGTTTAAAAGAGTCCCCAGTCTGGCGAGCTGGGGTGGCTCTTGAGAATCTATGTCTGAGACTTTATTAAAAGCTCTCTGGATCTTTCGGACCATAGTCCGAAAATTAGATGGATTCATCAATCGACATCCACTTTTATCACCCGGCTTGAAAGACCATTGGATTATTTCCGACACTTCTGTCACTTGATGATGTGCTTGCTCCATATGAGAGGCCTGTTCAATATTCTTGTTTGCTTGATGTAGGATTAATTCAAAAAATTGTTCTATATATTCTTGATTTTGAGAGTAACTAGTTTAGGCATGTTCTTGGGAAATCTTTTGATTACAAACAAAACCCATTGACTGTGGCCGGGAATGGGCAATAACATTGCATGAGACCATTTTTCGACGGGCTTTGCTGACTGGAGAGCACAGTGAAATTTAGTGCTCCATGAACACCCCATCTTATGACATGAATACCAGATGGGGAATTGGAAATTAACTGGGGCAATCTTCTTAGTGCGCCAAGGCATGAACGTTGAAGGTTTCTCTGCTACTTTTCAGCCTTCGGATATCGAGAGACTGATAGAGATTCCAAGTCAATTTGACGTTGTAACCCTTCTATTATCTTAACATGATTTTCATATTCATCATAATATAATACTTTCTTTTTCAACTGAGAAAGAGTTTTCCATATGTTGAGACAAATATCATGAATTCCATCTTCCGTCAACATCTCTGGAATGTCATACTGAGAGTCAGTCAGAGGCCAAAACATGACGGGAACTTCACCTTTTGCCATTTGTTTTCTCATGTTCAATATTTCCTCTTTATCATTCAATGAAGATTCTTTTACCTATTTTGACCAGAGCTGGTGCTTCCTTGTTGCTTCATCGGATTCAACAAGATTGGTAGAGAAATCACTGATCAAACTAGAAGATTCATGACTTAGGGGTTGTTTGGGGAATGAACTACACCCTGGGTTATCTTCCAATTGAGAAATTATTTCACCTGCCAGTGATGAATCATCAGACATGACTAGTTTCGCATTTGCAAGTGCCTCAAGATAAGAGGGCTTTCTCGGAACTACATTGCCCACTAGAGAATTTTTTGGGCAATGTGCATCACTACTACGGAGACAACTTTCACGGAAAAATTCATTATCATGGGGAGGACCACTATGGTGGGTTACAGTAAAAGATTATATCTCTTGCTCCTTGGTCTTTTGACCACACAAAGGGTTCTTGTGGCTCTCATCTGAAGATGAAGCTTCGAGATCGACAAAATTGTCATGAAGAAAGCCATCATGAGGAAGTGTCTATTGAAGACCTTCGGAATTAATGTTCCCACTATTGGGAAATGAGGGAGTATAATCTTTCATTCAAACAGATAACCATTTGAGGGCTTTAAGAACTCCATCATCGAGCAAGGCCTTGTTACTGATTGGATCTTGATCTCTTGACTGTGCTGGGCGGGTATTTTTATTAGATGACTTCTTACTCTCCTTGGAAACCACATGTGGAATAAAGTGGCTACTCTGAGAAGGTGTATGTGCCTGATCAGGAGATACGGTCAGGTTAGGCTGACGATCTCTACTCAAATCAGGTGTATGTGCCTGACTTGGTTTTCTATATGATATGGGGGAGTATTCCCCACAACCCTCTTGGACTAGAACAGATGTGTGTGTCTGTTCCGGAGTGAAATGTTGATGCGTCACTCCACTGGTAGGGATAGATTTATGTGTCTTTCCCTATGATGCTGCTGAAGCTGTTATAATATCCTGGAAAGCATCCAAAATATGATCAGGGATTTGCTTCTGCTCTTTCACCATTGATAGAATATGCTTCGTGACTTCAGTTTCCAGAACGGGGATATAAATCCATTTCGTACTTGGAGTAGGTGTGTGTTCCTACTCCTATCCTCCCTTTCATGTCAGCGAATCCTAACAGTACTCATGTGTGGGGATAAAGAGTTGAGTATGCCTCCTATTTGTCACCGGATCTTTCGGACTAACTTCCCCATGTGCTACCAAGAGAGACTGTTGGTAGGTTTGATTAATACTAGCAGGTGTATGTTCCTGCTAATTATAATTCACAGAACGTGGTTGACGAGCTCCATCATATGTAGTTAGACGAGACTGTTGACTACCTGATGATGTATAAATAGGTGTATGTTCCTGCCTATAGTACTCCGCCGGAATTGCCTGGAGGGATTGGCGTGATGCTGCTAGACGAGTCTGCTAGATAGCGGAATTAAAATGGGCAGGTGTGTGTACGTGCCCGTTTCTTTCCACCAAGTTAGGTTGGTGGAATTCTCCGGAAATGGAATAGATGAGAACCTGCTCGCTGTTAACCGGATTTCACCTCTGGTGATTCGTCTTGCGTGCTCGGGTTTGAGGAACCTGAACTGAACGCATGGAGTCGACACCCTCATCATGTTGACGGCGCACTGCCCCACGAGTCTGGCGGCGATGATTTATGGGATCCCTTAGGAAGGACTCCTTTTTCCTTGAATTAAGGCCCTGAGGGACCTGCTCATTCACCTCCCTAGAATATGGGAGTGAATGGTGATTGCGTTCTGGGGATAACGACCTGAAACAGTTGGAGACAGTATTTAGCACTGCCTGCTTCTTGATCGCTGGTCGTCACTGTCCAGCCAACCAGGGTGAGTTGTTCACTTAGAGGGCTTGTCGAGGAGCCTCCAGAGTTGGAATGGTACCTTGTTGATGGTACTCCTTAACCAGCGCATTTGATAGCCAGCATTGAAGATGCTGAGTAGGTGATGTCGTCCTCAGAGCGGACGATGATCCAGCAGGAGTAGTAGTAGTGGCATTCACAGCAACGGTATTCACAGGTGTGAAATTGGGAGCATCCATTTCTTAGAATGCAGAAAATCTTGGAAAAAGTACCTATTTGATATAACAGATGTAATCAAGATAAATTCAGCCACTACATCTTTTGGATGAGCACATATATCAATGATTGTTTTTTGTTGGCCCTCTCATTGAGTTTAAATAGGGGCCTAAAAAATAAGAAAAAAATCATTTTGACTTGGTAAAGGATTCACATCGGGTTCACCATTTTTTGTTTCCCTCTCGAATTGGGGATGACCTCATTTGATTTAAGGTTCGAACATTCCAATCGGTTTCTAACAGGTTTGTTCCTAGAACCAGAAACATCCAATGATTCCATATCCATTTGGACCCCCTTTCCAAAGGTATGCACTCATTAGTTGTGGACTGATGAGGCTTAGGAATTTGCATTGGTCGAGAGGATGGGAGGTCGAACTCATCACACCTTTTTGTGGGGAATTATTGTCTACTCTGGGACTCTCTTTATAGATTTAAGTTATGTTCATGAATCCTTATTACATTACCAGGTATAAAATGAGATTTCCTTTAGTCTGATAATAAATGATCGATATGTTGGAAATTCAGAGAATCTTATATATGTATTCGAGGTTATTCATCGATGAAGAATCATCTGTATTTGTTAGAGATTCATAGTTGATGGTATCCTTAAAAATACATAAAAGTCTATTGGTCATTATGATGACCATACTGTTTTTAAAGCCACTCAGTGGGGCACTTGATATTTATTATCATTCAGGAGGACATGTATTATTTCAGAGTTCGGATCGTACCTGCTGATGGGATACCTACGTATCCTTTGTTTTATAAAAGGAATCAGAACCCACGTAGTTCGAGTAAGGGAGTATGATGTTTATGCCTGATTGATGGCTCAAGAAAGATTTCATGATTACTTTTACACTCTAAGCTCACGTGATTCATCCTCGGTGTGAGAAACAAGAGGTATCGTTGAAACCAGACAATTTGTGCCATGAAAGATGCAATGATGTGGGGCTTATGTGTGTATGACTGCCCAAAATAAATGAGGATTAATATTTACTTCAGAGAGGAAATCCATGAACAGGGTCCATAAAGGTATATGTGATTCATGGAGATTTGGATACTCTAACCTTGGGGATTACTTCTAAGAAAGATTCTCATGTTAAGAGGGGGATTATGATTGGGTTTTACTCCTTATAATCAATCCTAGATCAAAAAGGAATTATGACTAGTTAAGAGAATTATGGTTGGGGCTTTCTCCTAAGGAGGATGCCCATATTTGGGAATTTTGAGACTGGGGATTAATCCTAAGGAGGATGCCCAGAATTAATGAGAATTTCTGACTGGGACTTACTCCTGAAAAGGAGGCCCATGTCAAAGAGGACTTAGGGCTTACTCCTAAGGAGGATGCCCGGATTTGAGAATTATGACTGGGGATTATTCTTTAAAAGGAGGCCCAAGTTAAGGGGTTCTCTCATCTTAAAGGATGAGGCTGAATGAATGAAATATCAATCATTAGTGACATAAAGAGGTGTAAATTACTAGGTTTTGAGAGATATTCGACAAAATTCCTTTCATATAAGGAAGTTAATCAAGATAACATGCCATTAATGACTTTGAAGAGTCTTGAATACTGAATCTTGAATAGGAGAGGTGGAATGGTATAAGAGGGGTTAAATGGGAATGAAGGGCACCCAAAAAGGTAGGGGCGCGCAAGTCCTGGCAGGCGTGCAGGTACTGCGTGGGCAGGCATGTCCTGGTCGCACAGGTATACCTGCGCGACACATGGGTACTTGCACAATTTTCAACCCTTAGAGTAATATTTGGGTGATCCTTCAACAAAGACTTTAGAATTGTCCCTAGAGGCTTTCCAGAGGATGGTGCGCATGTTATGATGAATAAGTAGGGTGGCGCACAAGTGTGTACATTTCCCTTAAGGGTAAAACACTTAGGCGCGCAAGTGTTTCTGAATTCTAACACTTAGACCTTACTCCTCCTGTTTAGACCGTCCATTCTAGGTAAAGAATTATCTTAGAAGTGTTCAGAAGACCTAATGAAGTGACTTGGGCATTCAGAGCTCTGTATCTGAATTCTGGAAAAAATTTCCTCAGAATGGGGGGCCCACCGGGGGTATTTGTAAGCTGGAGAGGACCCTGGGCGGTTTTCAAAGAGGGCGCGCAAGTCACATGCGTGACCATTAGGCAGCGCACAAGTATACTTGCGTGACAGTGAGGGAACTTGTGAGACTCAAAGGTACTTGACTCCTTTTTCATTCCTTTATCAATTTTTGATGTTTTCTTCAAAGGATGAATCAATTTGTGCTAAGGAATTTCCCTTTGCATTCATTTAGACTCTGTGAAAAAAATGAGCGTCAAAACCCTGTATAAGGGTGCAACATTGATCTCTCTGATGACCATGCCTGATCATTACCATCATTGAGAATCGACTAAAGAAGAATAATAGTTGGAAAATATTGAATCATATCTCTGAAGACACCTATTCAAACAACATCATGTTCTGGGTGAATAAAACACATAGTATTGGATACCCACATCAAAAATTTTGATTCCAAACAAAGGAGATATGATATGTAGAATTTTCCTTGAAAGGAGATATACGTCATGTATGGGACCCACACAATGTGTGGTCCCACTATAAAAAAAAATTATTTTCCATTCCAAACATAATGATCACTATACATGTAGTAATAAATAAATATTGTGGTACTACATGGAATGTCTCCACCACCAATGGTCAAACCGTTTCCTCCACATCATGCTTGTTTCCTTCGATCTGTGTCTGTGTACACTGGTTTTGACCATGTAGCCTATTCATGTGCTTGTACATGACATGTACCTAGCCATGTTCATGTATGTGTAATCATATAGTACAGTTCAGTCCATTGGAACTATTTCAGATGATGTGAAGGGGTCCCACAAGACGTGTGATATTTATCTCACCTGAAAACCATGTCCACTATAGCTGGGTTACTATAGGGTCTGTGTTCTTCCCATTGCACATATTTTAATAATGATTTTCACAAAAAAAGATATATATTCTCCATTCATTACAAATCCACCATTGATGAATTGATAAATTCCTTTAGTCTACACATAAATGATGCAACTGACCTCCAACAACCGCTTCCGGCCATCCATTGGCCAAAAAATAGTATCTGGCTCATCCATACGAAGATATCTTGCACATCCATCACTTGTGGAACCATTGATTGCATCACTAGATTCCTAATCCATGGTTAATTCACCGAAATCTCACAAACCATCCTAATCCATTCTCTAATAATTTATATCTTCATCACACATAAATCCTTCACAAATTTGGGGGTTTGATCGCCAATGATCCAACTAAGAAATTTCAAACAGTGGTATTATTGGATAATAGTGAATATTAGAAAGAAATATAGTGGAATTCACATAAATAAGTAAAACAATTATTATCCTTGAATTTATATCCAATAATATATACTCGGGATGACCATGAATGAAAAACATTACACAACATGGATAAATCGAATAAATAATTTAAATCTGAAATGTATGTGAATGTAAAATAACTTTTTAAAAACAGATCAAATAATTTGATTGGATCATTCATAATATTTTAATAATAATGTAATAATTCAAATAGTACGAGTCATACTTCATGATTTTATCAACCACAGATGTAAAAAATGCTCACCAGTTGTGGGGGAAGATTTTTTGTGTTCAATGTGCCTTGATTCCCCATACTTCAGAAGATCTTTATTGTCCAATCTCAATTCACCAATGATGTAATTGTGTAATAATTTTATCACCAGACATAAGATTATGTGGTTAACATTGTAGATTTCTTGTAACAATTATTTATAGAGTAATCCAATTTTGTTCATTTAATCGATTAATTAAATGAATAAATGAATTAATCCATAGAACATAGATTCCAATAGCCACTTTATTCGAATTCAACATATCAACTAAATTTATGGTTACCCTATGTTAAATTAAATCCTATGAATTAATCCGTGTTTTCATAATCTTGATTTGATAATCCTTTTATGAGATATTCTATTATTTATTAAACAAATTCCCACACATCATAAATTTTTTTATATTTTTATAAAATTAATTTTGAAGCGTACTAGGAATTAGAATTTGAAACCATATCAAAAAATGGTTTTAAAGTATTCATTGATATATTTTATAGTTTTATAAGGAAAAAAGTATTTCTCCAAAAAATATACTTGTTTTCATGAGAATGATGATTTACTTAAAAAATAATAATTTAGTAAGATAAAATTATAATGTAATGATATATTTTAAGATAAGTATGAGTGTGGATTTGGTATATATTTATAATGGATATAAATATATCATATAAGAGTGTAAGAGAACATACGCATAATGTGACGACTTAAGAAAAGTGTTCATGTTGCAATCTCATTTTTATTTATGGTTTGTTTTTGCTTGAATCTTATTTGGGGGAACTATATTCACTTTATCGATTAAACCCAATATATATTATTCTCAAGTAGTTATTTATTGGTATTATTTGTTTTAATTTAGTTATACCCTCTTTTTTAAATAAAAAATTCATAGAATGTTATTTTATGAAAAGCCAATCTTATTTCTACACTATTTGAAAAACATTTTATGACAACCCTGATCTTTATTACACACTAAAACATGAATTATTACGTAAAATTCACTTGATAAAACATAGTAGATTGAGAGTTCTAGTGTTTTTGTGGATTAAGATCATTACATAAAAACTAAAAACATGAAATAAAATATCTTTATTGAAAAATACGTTTACATGACCACTACATTCCCTCGTACTTAGCATGGGATGGGATAACCTAAGGACATACATAGGAAAATGTTGAGTTATAAAGCCCAGTAAGGGAATAATCATGGAATAACATGAGTAATACAATAAATTTTGGACAATAGGCATATAAATGGAGAACAAGAGAAATATGAACATAAATACATGATAAAGCATGATAATCATAACTTGGAAATGTGTCAACAACAATTAACATGGAATTAGCATGAGCCAAGGCTCTTTCATATAAAGCCCGAGTAAACCATCATTGCACATGAAGAATGAGTAAATCCTCATTTTACTTGAATTATAATTATTCAACACCCAATTCACATGAAGTGTCATGATACTATACTTTACCCAATGCATTGTAGCACTATCAGGGTACACCCTTTTTTACATTTCATTTCATGCATAAGTGTGGCACATAGATCATATAACATGGAACCAATCAACAACATATGTTATTATATGATTAAGTAATCTGATATAAATACATGAAAGTAACACTAAATATATATATATGGGCATAAAGGTGAATACCCTTGTTAGAGTCATGGATATGGTATTCACTACACAATGATCTTGGATTGGAAAAACACTGTGCAATTTCATAAGTGTAATGATGTGACATAAGGATTCATGAAAATGGTTGATGAACGATAATTGGGTGTATCATTATATTTAAATAAAATTTAATATAAGGGGGGTTATATTGGTTCATTTCCCCACAAATGTATTGGAATTTAGATGCATAATACAAAAGAATTTATTAGATGTAAAAGAGGAGAGAGAAATCCCTCATAGAATTTCAGCATGGTAACAGGTGTACATGGGAGACATTAATGAGAGATTATGGGGTATCCCATAATCCAAAAATAATTAGGGATGTATGGGGGAGGTGAAAAATTACACCCCAACATTTTTCATTGAAAAAATGGCATAAAAACTTAAAGCAAATTGGATAAAAATGATAAAAGAAGAAATCCCTTACTTGGAAGTGCGATCCCAAATGCTTGTAGAATCCTGAGAGAGGCTTCGTTGGAGATTGAGGAACATTGGGGGGATTATAGAGAGAGGATGTAATGTTTTGGTCGAACTCTAAAGGTTTTGACTGAAGAGGAAGTGGGATTTTGGTTGGTTTATAAAGGAAAGAAGAGGGAATTATTTATTATTTAGTTTTGGCACATCCCACATTAAACTAATCAAAACCCAAAACCATCCCATGGTTCATCCCATGGTTTTGGAAAAAGGACAGTGAAAAACAATATTTTATATGTCCAATGGCCTAAAATCTTAAAATAATAGGGATGATTATGTGGAGGTGAGTCACACTCTCAAGGAAAGTAATTTAAAAAGTCAAAATGTCTTATAAGCATTGAAGGGTCCACTAATGATTTGAAAAATAAATCAAACAAACCCAAAATGACTTTATTTTAATGGTAAAACATATATTGTCAGAACATAATGTTTATAGTATTTTATTATGTCACTATTGGGTCATTATGATGTCATAAAACATATTATATATCTAAATGGTGTTTAATTTTTACCCAAAAATTCGACTGTCTCAGAAAATTATGAAAAATTCACGGTTGGATAATTTAAATGTACTGATTTCAGAAACAATATCATTTCATCAAAATAATTTTCTAAATATGTGAATTTTTTCTTTTAAAATAAAAACCAACATTTATCGAAAATTCATGGGTTTTGACAAAACCAGCTTTCAAACTTTAATGAATATTACAATTGCATTCATAAAATTATACGATAATTTTTATTTAATAAAAAGTAATTTTATAATAATAATAATATTTTATTAAAATATTATTTAATTCAAAAATCCATTAATTCATCAAAATATATTCCTTAGTTGAATATTGACTAAAAAATACTATTTTTTCATTAAAAACTATTTAAAAAGTAACAATAATAAAAAGAATGTATATTCTCCATACAAGTATAATGTACATAATCATAATACTTGGGTCTTGTTAAATAACCCCTTAAAATACCCGAATAAGACCTTAGGGTATGGTGTGCAATGGGGACAGACTCTTGGGGTGGCTCAGATAACATTTCTCAAGTGGTAATCTCTATCAACTTCCACTTCTCTCTTAGGCGGTTCTGCTTGAGTTTTATGTATTTAGGCACGGCTTGGGCTTGGTCAAGAGAGAATCACAATGATGCCACCTCCTTTTAGAGCACTTAAAAATGGGCTTCGTATGGGGCAATTCTACTAGATGAGTCTATTTCTTCCTTAGTCTGAGTAAATTGAATTTTTTAAAGCTCTATATTTATACTATTCATGTGATCACTGTTCAATGACTATATTAGAAAGGGTCACAATTCATAATGGTATTTTAAAAAACCAAAACATATAACCAAATAAGTGTATGAATTTTACAAAACCATAAAGAGACATTTAGATATACCAAAAGGAATTTTCATTATTAATTTTTTGGGTCGTTACAATTTTCTCCCCTTAAGAAACTTCATCCAAATTTTTTTTCCCACACTAAAACAGATGTCAGTAACTTTTCTCCATAACTTCCTCTAATTACCATGTTTCTTCTTCAAACTTTTGGTTTTTTCATAACACCTTGACGAGGGGCATTCTCTTATTTCATAGAACTCTTTCTCTACAATCTTAGATATTCACTAGTTTCTCTTCATAAGAAAGATCATCCTACAATTGTACTACATATAAAGAGAGTACATGTGAAGGGTATAGTATGTACTTCCTTAAGATGGATACAAGAATGACATCATTTAATTTGGTCATGGTAGGTGGAAGTGCTAGTCAATAGGCCACAACCCCAACACGATCAAGAATTTCGATGTGGCTGATGTTCCTAGGACTTAAATTCATTTTCTTTCCAAACCTTATGACCTTATTCCAGGGAGATATGCATAGAAATAACATGTCACAAACTTTAATCTCAAGGTCATGTTGATGGGTATCTGCATAACTCTTCTATCAACTCTAGGATGCCTTGATATGCTGCTGAATGGTTTTCACCTTCCCCACCATTTATTCAACCATTTCTGGTCCTAGTAGCTTACGCTCACCGACTTCATCCCAACATGCAGGTGTTATTCCCCTCTTCCCATACATGGATTCATAAGGTTCCATTCGGATTCTCGAGTGGAAATAGTTATTATAGAAGAATTCAACTATAGGAAGACATTGAACCCAACCTCTTTAAATTCCATTGAACATGATCTTATCATATCTTCTGGTGTCTGAATTGTTCACTCAGATTGTCCATCATTTTGAGGATGATAGGCCATACTAATGTTTATTTTAGTATCCATAGAATGTTGAAGGCTCTTCCAAAACATAGAGGAGAATCTTGGATCTCGATTAGATACAACATATAGTTGTACTCCAAGCAGCCTTACCACTTTCTATAAGTATATCAATGCCAGTTGATCCAATGAAAAATTATCCCGAATTGCAATGATGTGTGAAGACTTTATAATGCGATCCACAACAACCTAGATTGAATTGTTGCCTTTGTATGTCTTTGGATGTATGATGATAATGTCCAGGGGGATGTTATCCCATTTCAATGCTAGTATTGGTAATGGTTGCATCATCCCCTTAGACTTATGCCTCATTGCCTTCACTTTATGACACACCAGGACCATAGATGTATACTCAGTGATATGCTTATTCATATTATCCCACAAATAATGATTCCAGAGATCTTAATACATCTTTGTGTTTCCTGGGTGAATAAATGAATTTGGAAAATGTGAATCATCCAAAAGTTACTTCTTTAGCTCTGGACTTGATGAAACCCATAGTCTTTTCCCAAATCACACAATTCCTTCTTCATTAACATTGAACTCTGAGGATTTCTCTTTTCTGATAGCTTCAACTTTGTTCTTAATTCCCACATCATCCTTTTGATCATCCTTTATCATTTCCAAAAGATGTGATTGAGAAATCATTTCTAAAAGGATTGATGATATTCCCTTCTTTATGATTCCCATATCCATCTTCATTAAATCTAAGAAGATTGGATACTTCTCAATTATCATCAATGATTGAATCTTTGGGCCATTTCTACTTAGAGAATCTTCCACCTTATTGTCTTTCCTAGGGTGTTAATGGTTTGAGGAGTCATAGTATTTGATCAGCTCTAACCATCTTCATTGGCACATGTTAAACTCTTTCTGTGTGAATATATACTTGAATCTTTTGTGGTCCATATATATTTCACACTTCCCACTAAAGAGATAATGCCTCTAAATTTTTAAATTGAATATCACTGTAGCCAACTCCAGATCATGTGTTAGATAATTTAGCTCATGAAAATTCAAATGCCTTGAAGCATTAGAGATGACTTTTTCATTTTTCATCAACACACTGCCCAAGCCCTTCTTTAAAGCATCACGGAATACCACAAAAATTTATCCACTTATGGGTGAAGTGAGAACAGGCACAGTGATAATCCTTTTTTTAACTCTTTGAAGATTTCTTAACCTTCATCACTCCAAGAAAACTTTACTCCCTTCTGAGTTATCTTGGTAATAGGGTTTGGAAATCATGAGAAATTTGTCACAAATCATTGATAATATCCTACTAACCCCAAGAAGCTACAGATATCCATTACCGATGTTGGAATAAACCATTCCTCAATTGTGGCTGTCTTAGAGGGATCTGTAGATATCCCATTTCTTATGATGATATGGCCCAAGAATGATACATCCATCAACCATAACTAACCGTTGTTGTAAATAGCATCGATATTCTCCTTTCGCAAGGTCTCTGGTACAGTTCTTAGATGCTCCTCATGATACTCCTTGGTTTTGGAGTATATGAGAATATTATTTATAAAGACTACTACAAATTTTCCATGTTAATCTCTAAATACACTATTTATCTAGTCCAGGAATATTTTTAGAGCATTAGTGAGTCTTAAATGAATTACTATGAATTCATAGTGCTTGTATCATGTACGAAAAGTAGTATTGGGGATATCTTTCTTCTTCACCCTTACATGATTATATCCCGACCAGCAAACCACCTTGGAGAAGTATTGTGCTCCACACAGCTGATTGAACAAGTCATCAATTCATGGGAGAGGATAGCTGTCCATTATCATGATTTTTTAATCTCATGATAATCAATGGGAAGGCGCATTTACCCATCCATGTTCTTGATGAAGAGGACTGGTGTACCCCATGGTGATTCAATTGCGTGTATAAACCCATTATCCAAATTCTCCCATAGTTGATTCTTCAGCTCCTCAAGTTCCACAACAGCCATTCAATACAGAGACTTGGATATTTCCAATGCCCCAGGTATAAGATCAATTGATAATTCAACATCTATTCTAGGAGTAAGACCATGAAATTCCTCATGAAAAACTTTAGTGAATTACCTCACAATTGACATTTTTTCATGGATGGTTGCCTCATTAGATTCAATCATCTGAGCTAGATACATGTTCTCATAGGGTAGTAATATCCACTCATTAGATGATTGAGCTAAAGATGATTCATCTTCCTCCATGAACTTATACAGAATCTGGGGTCGATTCTCCACATGGAGAGTGATTTCCCTCTCATGGAAATTTATGATGTCACTATATAAGGAAAGTAAATCCACATTAAGAATATAAAAAAAATTCCACCGGATAGAGTATGATGAAGTTCACCAAGAAGTCTAATCCACAGATTAAGATATGGGAGGAGTTATATTCATGGGAATCAATGATTTACCCATTTTCCGTACTCACCGACATCTTTAATTCCAAGATTTGTGGTGGTGTTGGGATGTTTATACTAAACATTAGGAATATAAGAGAAGGAATTGAACCTGAATCAAAAATTACATTCTCTATTCTGGAATGAATAACTGTCATACCTGTCACCAATTTTTTATCGAGGTTAACTTCGACAGTAGTGATCGAAAAAACTCATCCTTACTACCTTTGAGGTTGTTGGTTTCCTCAAAAAACCCCTTGGATTAGGGCACTGATTTGCATGATTCCCTAGTTCGTTATAGTTGAAGTAATGAACAACGTGTTGAGAGTCGAGTGGGGCATTCATCTCCTCTGTCACATCCATGGGTTTTTCATACCGGCAGTTACTAGCCAGGTTCCCTTCTCTTCCACACCTAAAGAATTTCCTCATCCCCTTCAGGAAATTTTTGGAGTGCTTCTTTTCCACACCATTGGAATGTGGGGTACTAGATTTTCATAGAACTATTGGATTTATCCATAAGACCACTATAATTGAATTCCACCTTATGATTCTTATCCCCATGATACCCTTGAGGTTCGACGATATCTATTTCAACCTTGAGGGCACATTAGACAATTTCCTTATAGCTTTTGAAGTCATGAATCGCCAGAGATTTCCACTGGCTAGGTTTCATCCCACCAAAGAAGCGGTCAACCTTGAATTCGGGGAAACAATAATACATGAAGCGTATTGGGAAATCCTTGTGATTTTTTCCTCATACACTCTGATAGATTCATCATCTTTTTCCTTAAGGGCAAGGAAGTCCCTTTCCATATTAAGCCAGAGGGTGTGCAGAAAATATTTATCAAAAAAAATATTCTGGAAATCCTTCCTTTCAAAAAAATCAATCTCCTCCTCAAGCATCATATTTTTTATCAATTCCCACCATAGATCAGATTCTCCCTCCATATGATAAGAACCTAGGAGAACCTTCTCTTGTTCAGAACATTAAAGGATGGAAAATATATTTTCAATGGTGTTGATCCATTGTTCGGAGATTGATGGATCAGATGATCCATAAAATGTAAGAGGCATTTGTATCATGAAGCTCTCAAAAGTAACTTGTTCTTTCTGGGGGGTTGAACATTCCTCTTGACCCATGTTTCTATTATATTCTTGAGTAAATTGTGAGAGTATCGTGACAAATTTCATGATTCCCACTCCCATCTGATTGGGAATCTCATTAGAACAGTCATCACATTGGTCTTCACATATATTATTATCCCAAGTCCTCTAATTACATTCCACTGGCTGGAATAATAGGAATGTTAGGTGTTACACATAAAGGGTAATCCAAGGACAAAATAGAAGAATTATAAATTTCTTTTTTTCCCTTAACATATGAATCGATAGAATTCAATCCATGTTATCCAACATATATTATTAGGGGATCTTTTTAATTCCCTTAATAATGGTTCATACTAAGATTGTGAATTTACCAATGCATATCCCCTGGGAGTGTCATAACCCAGAGTGATGCAAGGATCATTGTTGTGTACCAAGATACCCCAGGTCATGCCTGAAACTCATTGTCGGGGTTTTCACCCCTAAGTACATTTTTTCCAGAGCCACCTCTACCAGCTTGTATCCAGACAGGGATGTATTTTCTTGATAAACTACTTAATGAAAACCCATAAAGACATAGGGATGTTTTTATTATACATAGTCTTATCCCGAAGGCTTTCAATAAGGTTTCTAATCCTAATCCAAAAAATAATTATACCTATCCTTTGACACCAACTATGACAACCCAACTCTTTATCACACACTATGATTTATTACATAAACATCACTTGATACAATGTAGAATATCGAGAGGTCTAGTGTCTTTGGGGATTAGGATCATTACATAACAACTTAAAACATGAAATACAATATCTTTACAGAAAACTTACTTAACATGACCACTACATTTCCTCGTACTTAGCATTGTAGGGGATAACCTGAGGACATGCATAAGAAAACGGTGATCTATAAAGCCCAGTGAGGGAATAAGCATGGAATGACATGAGGAATACTATACATGTAATATAGTAGGCATTTCAAGGGATCACAAGAGAATCATGAACATAAAGGCATGATAATTCATGACAATCATAACATGGAAATGTGGAAAAAACACTTAACAAGGAATTTCCAGGATCCAAGGCTCATTCCACATGGAGCATTAATAAACCCTCATTGCACATGAAGCATGAGTAATCCCTCTTTTCACTTGAATTAGTTTGATTCAACACTCATTGCACAATACATATCATGATATTGTACTTTACCCAATGCATTGGAGCGCTACCAGGGCACACCCTTCTTAAACATTTCATTTCATGCATATATGTGCCACGTGGATCATATAACATGTAATCAATCAATATCATAAGTTATTACATGATTACGTAATGTGGAATTAATAGATTAATGTACCATTCAATATGTTTATGTTTATAATGTTGAATACCCTTGATAGATACATGGGTATGGCATTCACTACATAATGATCTTGGCTTGAAAAAACATAGTGTAATTTTAGATGCAAAATGACATGACATAAGGATTGATGAAAATTCTTGATGAAAGAGAAATGGGCCTCTCATCATATTTACATGTAATGGAAAGTTAGGGGTCATATAGATACATGTCCCAATAAGTTTAATGGAATTTATATTCATAATAGAATATAATTACATAGATGTAAAAGAGGATAGAGAAATCCCTCGTGGAATTTCGGCATGGTAACAGGTGTACATGGGAGGCATTAATGAGAGATAAAGGGGAATCCCATCATCCAAACATAAAGAGGTCATTATTGGGGATTTGGGAAATTATACCCCAACATTTTTAATTTAAGAAAAATGGCATAACAACTAAAAGAAAATTGGACAAAAATGAGAAAGGAAGAAATACCTTACTTGGAAGTGTGATACCAAAATCTTTGGAGAGGCTTGAGAAAGGATTTTTGGGATCATGGACAACCAGGGAAGGATTATAGGTATATAAGGGAAGGGGTTGGTAGAAATCCAACGGTTTTGAGTGAATAGGGTGTGGGAGCATGGGTGGGTTTATATAGGAAAGGAGATGGAATTATTTATTATTTGGGTTTGGGAAATCTCACATTAAACTAATCAAAACCACAAACTAGCCCATCAATTTTGCCCATGGATTTTTCCAAAGGGGAGTAGAAAACAATATTTTATAAGGAAAATGGCTGATAATCTTTAAATAATAGGGTTGATTATGTGTCGATGAGTCAAACTTTGAAGGAAAACAATTTAAAAATAAAAAATGTTTTATAAGCCTTGAAGGGTCCACTAATTCTTTGTAAAATAGATCAAACAAACAAAAAATCACCTAATTTTAATGGTAAAAAAGATATCAGCCAAACATAAAGTTTATAGTAATTTATTACATCACAATTGGGTCATTATGATGTCATATAACACATTATATATCTAAACAATATTTAATTTAATCCCAAAAAACTGATTATGTTAGAAAATTAAGAAAAAATCAACATTGGATAATTTCAATATATTTATTGTAAAAATAATATTAATTTTATCTAAATAATTTTCTAAATATGTGAATTTTTATTTATAAAAGAAAAACTAACAATTATAAAAAATTCATGGGATTTGACAAAAACAACTTTCAGACCTTAATGAAAATTACAATTGTATTCGTAAAATTATATGATAATTTATATTTAATAAAAATTAATTTAATAATAATAATAATATTTTATTAAAATATTATTTAATTCAAAAATATATTAGTTCATCAAAATATATTCCTTATTTGAATATTTCCTAAAAATATTATTTATGCCTTAAAAACCATTTACAAAGTAACAATAATAAAAAGAATGTATATTCTCTATACAAGAATAATGAACATAATCATAATACTAGGGTCTTGTTTTATAACTGATTAAAACACTCGTATAAGACCGTAGGGTAAGGTGTGCATTGGTGACAGACTATTGGGGTGGCTCGGATAACATTGCTCAAGTGGTAATCCCTATTAACTTCCACTTCTCTCGTATGCGGGTTTTCTCGAGCATTACGTATTCATGTTCATATTGGGCTTGGTCAAGAGTGAATCCCAAGGACACCACCTCCTTTCTAAGCTCTGACAAATGGTCTCCATATGGTGCAAGTCTACTGGATGAGGTCATCGCTTCATTTTTCTAAGTAAATTGGATTTGTTAAAGCCCAATATTAAAACTAATCATGTGATCACTGTTCAATGCTTATATTATAAATGGTATCAATTATTAATAGTATTTTAAAAAACATAAATCAAAATAAGTGCATATATTTTAAATAACCATAAGGATACATTTAAATAGACAAAGTGGAATTTTCATTAATAAATTTTTCGGTCCTTACAAATTTTCTACCATGTCTTTATTCTATAAAAAATATCCAAGAATCTTCTTTTATATGATCAAATGATTATTTAATGTATTTTCACCCATATTTGACTTTCTATTAAAAATTAAAATAGAATTCCACTTTTAATAACTTTAACAACGTCATTTTTTGCACTTTTTACAAAAAGTGACAACATGACCATTTTCTCATATTTTACTACGCCGATGATTTTTCTGAAAATCATGACAATTCCATTATTTTAATATTACATTACATGTTTACATAGTTATTTCCAATGAAAATAATATTCTAAAATATTTTTGTAATCTTTAGTTTTTAATGTTAATGAATGAAAATTATATTATCTTATTTTTCAATGAAATATTCAAATGTTCTATTAAAAATATTGTTTATATTTGGTAGAATGATATGAAATTTCTAATAATTTAAAAATAATATGATATAATGATATAATCTATGTTATTTCTATTAATGGATTATTAATATATGATTAATACAACATTATAAAACCAATTTCTTTTCCTGGGGTAATGAAAAAATGAAATGATAAATGTTTCTATGATCATATGGTACAAATATATCTTGTTTTCATTATTTAATGGGTGGTTATATTAAATACATATAATGGATTATGTAATAACTAATATCTCATGATATAATATGAAAAAATATTTAGAGGGAACCCATTTCAGGTATGAAAAGAGGTTAAAGAGTGAATTGAATCCACTATGGAACTTTTTCTTCTATGTGAATTAGGTCTTCACAGTGATCCATGACTAAGAAATTATTTTATATTATTTTAATTAATAAATAATTTCTATGAAAAGTTGTTATTCTTATGATATTATCCCATTGATCATGAATTATTATTGATGATACCTCATACTTATGATTTAAGTCAATTGAAATGATAAAGATTTTTTCCATGAATTTTGATTTGTTATCTATGACTTATTTGGTATGAAATTTATAAGTTATGATAATGCCCTTATACCTATAATATTACATTATTCTTACATATGATAATTTATTTATATCTCATGTGTTTACCCTTCTGGAGAATATAAGCTCACACATTCTTATGTTACCATTTTTAGCAGGTTATGAAGAATGGTTTTAACTAGGGTATTTTTAAGAAGTGTAAAATAAGAAAAGGCCTTTGGGATCTATTTAATATCTATCATGAAATATTATTATATTATGTATAGTTCAAAATGGTACTAAAACATTATATTTTTTGGGGGTTTTATTATTTTTAAATGAAATGAATATTCATCAATAATGATGAAATATTTATGTATGTTATACTTAGATCACCTTAGTTAGAATCATAGAGAGATTTTGAAACACTCATAGTTTTCAAAATAAAAATATGCTTGATGGTTGTCTTGAAACACAACCCTGATGTTTATGTGAATTGGGACATATTAAAAAAAATTAGTTTTTAAATGTGAACTTTATAACCTAGTTTCTTAATTGGACAGTATGAATCATACTAACAACATATTGAAATAAATATTAAAGTCCTAATAAATATAGAAGTATTGAATAATTATAATTAAATTATTACTTATATTTTTTAGTCATTTTAATCTTAAGAAATAATTTCTCTTCAAAAGAAAATTTTAATCATTTTTGAGAGAATATTATAATTAATTTATATAACATTAAAAAAATTATTTAATCAAAGGTATATAATTTTTGAAATAATCATATCAAAATAGTCGTTGAGTTATTTTTCTTTTTATTTTTCTAAAAATGTTGATCTTTTCAATTAATAATGAAAAATACTATTTTTTTGGAAAATTTTAATTCAATTGATGGTATTTACAATGATAAATTATATTTAGGATTAGTTTTGAAAATTAATTATTTTATTCTTTCAAAAAAATAATCCACTTATATCCGTTTTAATTAATTATATACTTGAATATGATATAAAAATAATTTTATTCATAAAAAGAAACTCATATGAAAAAATTTATTTTGTTTTGTTTTGAATTTTAATCTTAAATTAATTTTTTAAAATTTAATAAATTCATCCTTGAAAAATGTATTTTATATTTGGAAACAGGAGGTTAATGTTTAAAAAAATTCCATTTTGCTTTTGGTCATTATGAATTACAATAATAATAAATAATTTTCAACATAGTAAGTGTAAATCAAGTAATTATGGTTAAACATAATATTGTAACGACTAAAAAATGACTGTAAAAAATTAATTTATTCTATTTTAGGAGTTTAGTTTAGCCATTTTCATCCATATTTATAAAATATGGCCTCATGGTTTCCTAATTCCTTCATTTTGAACATTATATTATTTTATATTTAGAAAATTCATAAATGTCATTTTTTTATTAATTCTAAATTTTTATCACTGGAATAAATATAGGATTTTGTCAGTTCTAAATGGTATTTTTAAAGACATGTGATTTTTTGTCTTGGTAATTTATTTGTAAATTTTTTAATGAAATAATTACTTGAAATTATAGTGCAATTCTAACATAGTATTTAATAAATTAAATGACTTTGGAAATATTAATTTTAATATAATTTGATTGAATTATCTATTTAAAATAATTATTTAGATAAATATAACATTTTACCAATGTTTTAATTGATTATATTTTTATTAATTTTCTATCATGTTATTTTTAAAGTCAAATTGAATGAATAGTTTCACAGATGACATTAATGATATTTTATGTTATTTAATATTTTATTAAATTATTTAAATGTCATAAAAATATTTAAGTAAGACACTTATGATTATAAGTGGTCTATAATTTCATCCCATGAAAATTTATGATCTAATTTTCACATTATCTAGAAAATTATAAACCTTTAAAATTGAAATGTTTATTACTATGGTTAAGGTTATAATTGTATAACTGTGGGGTTAATCCAAGATATAATGATTAAAATGATATCAAAACCTATAATAATTTTATATAATGATAAATTTATTATCATACATTATTTACCTTTTAATACAAGATATTTTTAAACCATTTTACATTCATTGGATAGATATTATATTATAATATTTCATTTATTACAAAAAATGTAATTTATAAATATTTTATAATAAATAATATTGAATTAATGGGTTTAAAATTACTAAAAATCTAATACTTGTCCAAGTGATTATTTCATGGGTTTAAATACCAACCATGTACTATTTACTGTAAATTTTTCCTTTTATTGTAACTACCTTGGTCCCTAATGAATAAGAATCGTAATTGTAATGGTAATCTTAAAAAGGGTAAACTTAGGGGAAATATATATATATGGGTGAAAAAATAACCTAAACATCTATAATTTCTCTTATATGACATTATTTGGGATCATAATTATCTAATATTATAATTATATTAATTTTAATTCATTTTAAGATGAAAATTAATTTATATTAATTTAATATTGATGCAAATTCCAAGAATTTCCCACCCCTCATTATAATATGGATCCTCATGTCATATGTTAATCACACATAAATGTATGTTTAGATAATAAAATCCACACCCAAATCTTTGACTAACTTACCTCAACATGTTCTAGAGGTATTAATTTTGTGAATAACACAATTTATATATGCTTTAATGTGTAATGAAAATTATGTTGTCTGACAAAGAGGTATAGTATTTAACAAAATGTTTTTGATTTATTTCTTATTCTATAACCATTAAATATTATAAAAAAATTATTTGAAAATAAAAATTGAATGAAAATCCCATCAAAGAGGGGGAGTTCATGTGAGGTTCCTTGACACCACACTGCACTATATTAATTCCAAGCCCGCATGAGAAGTGATCGAAGGAAAAAACCTATAGGTAAAGTCCATGTCATACCGCTAGGTGGGGGATGAGGAATAAACTGGAGATAATGCATCACCATTCTGGTCCAGGATTTACCCACTCATCAACCACTGGAAATCTAACTCCAATTGGATTTTGGGGGAGGTTAAGACTATTTTCTGGTGGCATAATTGGGTAGGATATGTTTTTGGTTTTTATAGGATCCCTGACTCCCTTTATCTCATTAATGGAAGCTATCCTCCACCCCTCATTAACCACAGATATTCTAGATAGATAACAATATTATATCCTTCAATAGATCGGTATTAACTCGGACCCTGACACATACATATTCACTGAATCCTCCTCGGGTTGTTTCTCTACCAAGGATTATCATAAGCTCTCGGCTCTACAGGGCCCTCACGATACCTGTAACACTGCCATTTGGTGCAAAAATATCGTTTCAAAATTCAATTTTCTATCAGGGAGGATCAGAAATCATGTTGTGGCTATAGATGGGTTGGTCAAGATGGTAGGTATTCTTCTGGCCTCCATATGTCCCTGTTGTCACAACTAGTGGGAAGAGAGCTCGATCCACGAGTTCTTTGAATGTGAGTGGGCCCACAGTGTATGGTCTTTCGTTGTAACCCACAAGACATTTTCCTCTAGCTTGTAAGGTGACGATTCCTATTTTGGATAGGTAGTTCCACATGATGAATGTCTCAAACATGGAAAGGATGGTGTGGTCAATTATTTTCAGTACAGGGTGTTGGTGCATGTGGAACTCTAGGAACCATGCTCGCTTCGAAGGTGCCATGCCTACTGCAAGGTCCATTATCACGACCATGCAGTATCTAATATTGGACCCGGTTATGCTCATCCAAAACTAGTGTGATGCTCCCTCGTTGAAGCTACTGTAGGTCAGTTCCCTTTTAGTTAACCCTTTCCATAATAAGTTATAGGGGCAATGCATATGCTGGCGCCCTCTGATCTCAGGCTACAAGATCACTTGGGCGGTTCATAACTTTTGGGTGATATAAGAGGAGGGGGTGTGGTTCAGGACATGTATGGATGTGTTGTTCCAACGTTCACAACTTTTTATGGGAAGAGAACCCCTATTTAGTTAGAGGCCGAAGCCCTGCTTACAGGACTATCCCTTTGCAAACAGAGGAAAATTGTGATCACACAAGTGGAGACTGATTCTTTAATTCCTCATAACTCTCTAAATAGTAAAGTTAATACACTTAGTTCAATATCCTATATGGTTAGGAAATGCCATACCATCCTCCAAAATGTCTAGGTGACCCACACATGCAGGGAGGGGAACAGTGTTCTTGATTATCTTGCATCATTATCGAGCTAGGGCTCCAACATCCCCTGCCTCCCTTTGATGAAATTCTTGGAACCTGAGGGGGTTAATTTGATATGAGGAGATGCTCTCTTCTTAAATTACATTAGGCCAAACTACTACCCATGTGGCCTTTCTCTTGTCTCTTGTTTTGTTTTTTGTCATCTTTGTTTGTTCCCATGTTTCTTCTTGAATAAAAATTTGACGATGATGAAGATGATGTGTACGACAGACTACAGCCTCATGAACCAATGTATTTCATTTTTGATCATTTCATATCACGAATGGTTATAATGATGGATTTACTATATATATTTATGATATCCATAACTTAATTATCAATATTTTAAGATAATATTACATATATTTTCTTACCTTTATATCTATTGAATAATGGTAATGTTATTTGTGAGTTGGTTTGGATTACCACCTTTTTGAAACAATGTGATTCATTTTTCATAACCAAATCACATGGATTCTATATATAAATGTATTTAAAGAAATGGTAAAATTTTAAGGATATAATCATCCTTATACAAATATGAAATGAAACTTACCTACTTTCCATTACGATCTTTGAAAAACTGAAATGTTACCCATATGTGCGTATGACTGATGATCTCCCTGATTATAACGTTGATCTTTTTTAATAACCGTTATTCCTTTTTGGTCTATAATTATAAATTATTGATAAAAATTATAATTAAATAATTATTTTTTTGATGGAGATTTTGTAATAATGACCCTGTTGACCATAGTTAACCTACCTAAGTCATTTTTATATATGAGTCAAATATAATCAAAACATAGATGATTAAAAAATTGAATAAAATATTTTAAAAGAAAAAATAAAATGAATAATAAATTTGAAAAAGGTTTGTATCCAATTAAATAATTAATATAGGTTTATTTATCATAAATATTATTGACATACTTGATGATACAGACTCAATATAACGGAGACGTCACTTTAAAAAAGCGCTATTAAATGATATAATAATTTATTTTCCGAATATTTTTCATCCATTTCCATATTATTAAAACTATTATATTGATTTATTTATTTGGATAAAAGTAAATTATATAATTCATTTTGAGTAAATTATTTCTTTAATAAATTTTTTTTCAAAAGCAATAGATTTATTTAATTTTTTGGGAAAATTTTGACATTCTATAGAAAAGAAAAAAAAATGAAAACTCAATTTAACATATACAGTTTCAAGGGATTATCCAGAAAACCCCATTATTTTATTTTTATATTCATATATAACATACAATGTCTTTTTTCCAAAAAAAAATCTCATTTCCCTTTATTCAATGAATTTTCAAAAAATTTATTAAACAGATTGGTTGTTTTCATATATATAAATGATTTTCTTACGGGTGTATTTTATCTTACTGAACAATTATTTTTCTTCATGTCATGCGATTTGTCTCTCAAAATTAGTTAATTTATATATTTTATTATATTAAATGCTTCAAATATATATATGTGTGTGTGTGATTCTCACATATATAGACCAAACATATTCTTACTTTTATTGAAGGGGAGATTCATTCCATAATTACTTTTCTCAAACAAACCCCATTTCATTATATGGGGATTTTTTTATGTTGATGAATAGAGACCAATTAAAATTTTTTGAACACATAATCAAATATATTTTATGATGTGTCTGCCCATATATCTCTCTTATTCATTTAGTAATGTTTTTTTTCTAATGAGACATTATGTATGGGATTATAGATTAGGCATAATCTGTTATGGGACTTTGTCCACCATGTGATATTGTCTTGGATATTTTCCTTTAATTGTTCTTATATCAATTTTTATGTTACATTAATTTTTTTTATGTTTCCTTGACCATAAGACTCCATGTTTTTTTGTTATACTCCAATTCAATCACCTATGAGAATATGTTCAAACAAAAGTCTACTCAACTTCGTGATGGTGAAATATTTTTTTATAACGAATTAATATGTTCTTCATGATTTCAAATGAATCATTATAATTATTATATAATATTTCTTATTTCTTATTAAAAATATTATGAAATTATTTTTGTATAAAATTTGATTTCCTGGGTAATATTTTTTTTATTTTGATACCAATTATTAATTTCAAAAATGAACAATCATGTATAAATATTTTTAAACTAACAAACTTTTCTATTACTCCTCATATAGGCCTTACATTTCTGTTTATTCTAATCCCATTTTATCAAAAAAAAAATTATATTGTTCTAAGGATGATTTCGTACAATGATGTGGTTAAGATGAATATTTTTTTAAAATTTAATGAAAATAAAACTTGTCCTATCATTTTTTGGTGATAAAATTAGATAATAAGTGTAGGTTCTCAGTTTGTGATGCAATATTTATATAAAGAAGATGGATTACTCTATAAATATCCAAACTATAAAAGATCCAAAAATACATGAATTTGAATTATTAACATAAAAACCAAGATAATTTAATGTTTAAGGTTGGTCTTTTTTTGATTAGTTATTTTTTGGATGTTAGGTTATGAAGAATATGATTACATAAATTATGAAAAACAATGATGAATTGAATGTGATATAGAGTTAACCTGAATGTGTCATTGGTTTAAAATTATGTTATATAATTTAGGATATATTAGGAATTATATTCATTAATATATTATTTTAGAATGTAATTATTGTATCTTGATGCTTTCACTATGTATTTTGGTGTATTAATCAATGGATGAAACAATAAGTAATCCAGCTAATAATGAGTGTGGTTGATAATGAACTAATTTTTAGGTTGAGTAACCATACAACATAGGAAAGGAGGGACCAATAAACCATTGAGTATTTAATAAGAAAATTCCCATATTCTTTCAGCAAGTCCTATAATCAATTAGTGGATGAAAAAAATTATCAGTACCACAAAAATGAGATTTTTTTGTCCTATGATTAGTTAATAAAAATATTTTATTTGTGGTATAACATTTGTAATGTGAAAATGATCAATTGTGTAACCTTATTAAGAATTATAGGTTGGAGGAAGACATTGATATAGTGTAATTGGATGAGTTTAATAGTTTTATTTCCAATAATTACTTTCCCTAAACTCCTCAAATGATAATATAAATGTAGTTCCTTAAAATTAAATAGAAGGATGATGAATCTATTATTATATATGAGGAGAATTTTATAACAATTTAGGGTATTAATTATGTTTTTAATTTAAAACAATAGAAAAATTGACTGTTTCTTCGATAAAATAAAACAAAATCTTTGAAGGCTTCTAGCACTACATATCATCCTCCGAAATATGGTCATTTCAATAAGACCATTCAAACCATAGAGGATATGATGATAGATTTCTTTATAGATTTTAATGTTGGTTGGGAACAAAAAATTCATCTGGATTTGTTTTCTTCGAATAATATATTCCACCTGAGAATTTTTGTTGAACATTTTTTAATTCCTCTATATAAATAAGTGAATGATTGTAATATATTAAATTAAATTTCGGGAATTAATGTTATTGGGACCAATAATAGTTTAGGAAATTGAAGAGATAATTAGATCCATTCAACAACACATAAGAGAAACTGGGATTTGTTAAAAAAAATTATGTCAACAATCATTAATGAGATCTCAAATTTAAATTTGGTGATAAATAATCCCTTTAAAAATAAAATTGGATGAATTCTATGATATTTGGGAAGATGGTAAAGTAAAGACCTATGTATATTAGTCCCTATAAGAATCTTAATCATTTATAGAACGTATCTTATCAATTGGTTATTCATCAAAACCACTACCATGTTCATGATTTGGTCCATTTATCTATATTGAATAAGTACATACTATATCCTTTCTATGTTATAAACTAGTAGTTTATACCATTGGAGCATGATATTTCTTATGAAAAACAACTGACATAAATATTGGATTATATAGATAATGTTCTATATAACAAGAATAATTACTCGGTTAATGTTATCTTGAATAATTATAAATCTAATGATGCAACATAGAGTCCCAAGGATGTGATGAGTAAATGATATCTTAGGTTTTTTGTATGATAGTGATGAATTTGTATAGAGAAAATATTAGAAGGGGGTAGAATGTAACACCTAGAGAATTTAGAACGTATTTATTTTTTATAAATGATTTTTTGATAGATTATTAAGCCTGATCCCCTAAAAATATATGAATAAATTTTGGAAATTATAAAATTAAGAACATTATATGGTATTTAAATGAAATATAAATGTTGGAAAAAAAAATAAAATTCATTTGGGAATTACTATTTATCCTAAATAACTCAATTTGTTATTTATAAGCACTGTTTTTTCGTAAATGATTTAATAAAATCATCAGTAAGAGTATTAAAATTATTTAATAGTGTTTCTTTACCCATGGAAATATTGAATTATGTAGTTTTAAAGTGGTTATATTTTAAAATAAAACCATTTTAAGTTAAGAAGATATGTATTTTTTAAAAATATATATTTATATATACAATTTTTATCTTAATAAATTAAATTAGTAACTACTAAAAAATTAATTTATTTAAATTTTAAGATAATATATGTGATTAAAATAAGTTAAAATTTATTTAATCATTTTAATAAGAAATTAATGATAATAAATTCAATGTTATTCTTAACATGTATTTTTTCTGAAAAGAGTTTTCATTGTGTTTTGTGTAGATATTTTAAGAGAAATTAATTCTACATATAGGAATTTATTTTTATAAAATGGATTCCATATTTTTAATCATCATTTATTATTATTTTTAAATTTTGTTAATTTCATTTTTATCCATAATGAATAGTAACTAAGGTTATAATTCATTACTGTGGTAATAGATAAAAGCGTTAACAAAAGGATACACCATTGATATAAGTTTTAAAATAACCAAAAACACAGCGAAATGTGTTTTTAAGGTATTTATACCAAAAATTAACTTATAGTTGAATTTGGGTTGTTTTAGTGCCATAGTTAAATGAATATTACATTATTATTATATTATTATTTTTTAAGTATTCAACTATTTCCACCCACATAACTTGTGAAATGAGGCCTCTCCCCCTCACAACCTCATAATTTTTGATCCATGTATCTCAGATAATACCATAAAAAATTCCTTATAGAATTAATTCCCTATATCCTATAGTTTCTAGTCTTCTCAAAAGACTGACCTTGGAATTCTTAATGGGTAATCTAATGGTGGTTTCCCAAATAATAGGTAATTGCCTTTACCAATAAATTTTATGTTTCTTTATTCCTAAAAATCATAAAAATATTATTGAACTATTTTAACAAAATAAAATCAGTATTATTACCCCATTAAAATGTTGTTCTATTAATGGTACATCAATTTTTTACCTCCTTTCCACCGTATGATTATTGATAATGTAGTATGTGTGTGAATGTTGAATAAAACCTACAGAATGTGTTATGGTTCACTATTAATATCCTCCTTACATGGCTAGAAATATGGATGTATTTAATTAATATATATCATATTTATGATATTTTTATAATTTTTTAACTATAAATTATTATTTATCTTTCATTTATTCAATTCATCAGAAAATGAAATCATTACTTGTGTGTATGGAAAAACTACCATCTCTCCCAAGTAATTTAATTCATATTTCATAAAAAAATTATATAAATAGTTATAAAGGTGTTTATAATGAAAAAATATTATATTTTTATCACTAATAATATTCTATAGATAATGAAACTTGGACCATGGTTTAAGGACATTAATCATCAAACAAAAAAATTCATGTAAAACAAACATGACTTCACTGGAATGTTATTTTAATGAAGATTTTTAAATAACATGGAAATTAAATTTTATATGGGAATTATATATTTTAATATAGTTATGAACATATTATTGGTATGTATTTATAATAATTTTATATATATTATACACGAAGTTCAAATAATGTATGAAGAATATTAGGACCTGAGGTATATTTTTATGTTGCAATATTATTTTTAATCAGGATTATTTATGCTTGAATTTCCATTGAGAATCCATATTCTATTTATAAATTAAAGCCAAAATATTTTATTATTCTATGGTTATTTCATTAATTTTTGGTTTTTGCATTAATTTTACACACTTAATATTGTTGATAAAATGAATTTACGAAAATATGATCTTATTTCCTCTTTGGTCAATGAACATTTTATTCCAAGTACATTTAATTTAAAATGTTTTAAATAATGTAGTATTATAAGATAATATGACTATTTAAATTAATTTTTATTAATAATTTGATTTATTTTAAATTTTTTCAATGAATTTCCTTTTCATTTCCTAAATGATATAATTTTGTACATTTTACAAAAAGTGTGCAACATATATATTTTTTAAATATTAACACTGGAAATTAAATTTCTATCTTCAATAATAATATTATAATTTTATATTAATTTAAAAATTTATATGGTAATTTTCAAATATAATATATTTCTCAAAATTATAGAAATTTTTATATTTTGAAGGCACTGAAAGAAAATGATATTTCCCTATCTTTAAAACAAATTATAATATTATATTTTAAATGTATTTATTATCTATATTTAAAAAATTACTATATTATTTTTTACTAGGGTTATATTATAATTAGTTCCTCCATGTTGTTTCTAAGGATATATTATGATAATGTATGATAATAAAATTATGAACCTAGATTTTTCTCCATAAGTTTGACAATGATGAGATAATGAATGTTTCTATGATCTCATAAAAAATAAATTTATATTTTTCATCACATAATTTATAGGGACATTAAACCCTTTAAATGAATTGGGTTATTATTGAAATCTCATAAGATAATATGAAGTATAATTGGGACAATACTAATTCTTTGGATGGAAGAAGTTTGGGTAGTGAACCCAATCCATTATAGGACTTCAACCATTTTTTAATGATGAAATTTGTATTGAAATGTTTCTAATGAAATTATTTTTTATTCTTATGAGTATTCGAAAATTACAATGAAATGTTCACATGATTATGACATCTTCTATTAGATCAAGATTTGTTAATGACGATTCTTCACTCTTATGACTCATGTATTTTGAAATAATTTTTCATTATTCCATTAGACATGATTCATGATATGGGGATCATTTTTTATTTTTTTTACATTATCATAACACTCTCATACAAACATTTGTATCTTATTGTTGTATATGATCATTGATTTAAATCTCCCATGCTTACCCTTACTCTACATATATGCTCACCCTATCTTATGTTTCAATATTTCCTATGCTCTGAAGAAATGATTTAAGTATATTATATTTATTATGGTTAGTCTAAAGGAATATATTTTTTGATTATAATTCATGAAAATAATTAATTATATAAATAGTCTTTAGAGATACTAAACATTTACGATTCAAAGACCCCTATTTTTGTGAAATGTATTTAATATCCTATAAAACGATACAAAATTTATGGATGTTATTATTAGGTCACATTATTATCGAATAATTTTTTCAAATTTTCAAAGATATGATTTAGAATATTTCATAATATATTTCATTCAATTTTTTGTACTTAAATTTTTAAGGAAACCCCAAATATTTCTCATCTTTCCTTTTGAAATTAATATTTATTTTCACATCCTATGACATATGATTCATAAAAAGATAGTCTAATTATTTTAAAATAATCACTAAATGTAATTAAATATATGTCACTATAATTTTATTTATTTCTCATATTCCCACATAATTCTAATAGGATTTACTCAAGTGGATAAGAAGATTTTATTTTGACACTTTCTTTTCTAAGAACCATCTTCTATTTTTGAAAAACAGCACAAACAATATCCCTATCAATGTTTAGTTATGGAATATATCATTCCCCATTATTGTAAAACCACATGATATTAAAATAGGAATATCACTTACGATAACTTATGTTACAGATAACAATAATAATATAAGATAATGTAACATAGAGAGACATTGTGATATATTTATATTTAAATAAATTTAATATCCTTGATATATAATGTTGCAGAACACAATTTTTTTATTCCAAACCCAATACTCAATTATAATATTTTTACATAAAATGTGAAAATAATAAATTTACAATTAATTTGGTGGGAATTAATATTAGATATTAAATTATGGAAATTATTTTCATCTATTTATAATAAATTAAATAATAAATATTTAAAATAAAAATGAACTGATTTTTAAAAACTATATTCTTCAAAAAGAGGCTTTAGTCTTTGTTTCTTCAAATAATTTAAAATTTACTTTTTACACTTTTTGAAAATGAATTTGAAAAAATATCATGTTTTTTTGAAATAATCATATCAAAATAATCATAGGGTATTTTTTTTATTGTTCTGAAATTTTTCAGTTTAGGAAGAATGGTGGAAAGTATTAATTCTTATTGAAAAAATCCATTTCGTTGACATTTTATTGAAGGTTAAATTATATTTTAAATTTATTTGTTATAAAATAAATTTTAATATATCATAATAAATAAAATATTTATTAATGTTATTAATTTAATATTTAATTTTGATATTAAAACATTCTACATTTATGATAATATTCCCTTTGGGAACATGCATTTCGCCGCATCGGATGGTATACTTTTACAATTGATTCTACCAATTTTATGAATTTAATTTAGAAAAATATATTCCATATTTTGAATTAGTATAATTTATAATATCTAATAAGGCCAAATTATTTTTATTGCAACATTGAATAGAAAAAGTAGTAAAAACTAATTACCATGGTTAAGGTAAAAACTGAAATTCTAGGCGTTAAGAAAAAAAAGATAAGGGTTGGAAAGACCTATAAAATTATCCCAAACCTATTTTATAGCCCTATGTAAACCATATCACCTATAATTGACTTTAATTACCTATTGTGTAAGCTTTTTTATTGAAAAAACTATGATTATAATTGATTCTTTTAAAAACATCTATGTGTTTCCTCTCCCCCACTTATAAAAGTCCACCAAGCATCCTCCACTCTCCTAACATAGAAATCCATTTTTTAAAAAATTTGATGAAAAAATAAATTATTTATTCCACTAGAAACATCCTATTTAACTTGGGTTGATCAAAACGTTATCGTAGTATTGTTATTCTTATAAAAGTAAAGGTTCCATCTAAAGAAGTAGTGATGTTCTTAATTGATCTTTTTTCTTTCATTTATTCTTCCACCTATATAAAATATTTTTCTATAATTTTAGAATAAAAATCCGCATTATATTCCATATAAACAGGTTTTATTATTTTTATATAATAACTTATACCCATCCACTCCCCCATAACGTGGTAAACAAAACCATTGATCGTGTGTACGTTGGACTACCACCTCACGAAACAATGTAACTCGTTTCTTATCAATCAATCTCATGATTGTATAAAATGGTGGATTTAATGTATATAGATAATATTTATGATATTATCATACTTATGTAATTTTAATATCACATATATCTTATTACAATACATTTCATTTTATTTATAAGCATCTCACTCGAGTGCATGGCAGACCACCGTCTTGTGAAGGTATGCGGTTTTTTTCATTTACCTTTTAAATGAAATGTAATAAGTAAAAATATAACCAATTTCTATAATATAATTTACCTTATATTTTTTATTTAAAATTAATATATCAACCAATTCCATACCTTTTCTCCACTTAAATAAATTATAATGTTGGTCGTGTGTACGTACGAACTACCGTCTCCATGATGTGACATGATCTATTATCCATGTCCATATTTAAATAATATATATATAAATTTATCTAATTAAATTAAAAGAATAATATAACATTAATATTATATTATATATTATGGAACCATATAATATTCTCAAGAATTGGAACATTTATGATAAAAAATTAGGGACATAATTTTCACTCAAAACAATTGTAATACAGAATGATTATTAAGGAATGATTGATAAGATGTTATAAAAGGATAATTTATGAAATTATACATATAAATATTTTTATTTTATAACTAATTTATTTTTTTAAGTCCACTATAAAGGTGGTCAATTTGAATTCAACTAAAAGAGAACATGAGGTAAGAAACTTTGTCTCAATTTCCCTTCATTGAGGCATATTGTAATGTTATGCACATAAATTATTTTATATAGTGTACTAAATTACCTTTTTAAATGTAATATGAATATTATATAATATTTCATTTTATTTAAAGTTTCAATTTGAGTTATTTCATCCAAGGGTGTTTTAATTAAAAGCTACCAAGTGGTAAATATTTTTATAACTCAATTTCTTTTTATTGGGTTATAGTGATTCTTCATTATCTTTGACATTATATGATTATGTGTGTAAATAATATTTACTATATTATTTTGTATTCAATCTTTTATTATTTGTATTTAAATTTGACACATATAATAGATTAATTTAATAATTATCACTTCAACGTTATGACCAATGTAGGGGTTTATTTGATAATGTCATTTTAATCAGGATTGTTTATTTATGAATTTCCATTGAATGAACTAATTTTATTACAATGTAATAAACCCATTGAATATTTTTATCCTTCAGATATTCATGAACTATTTATGAAATATTTCCATTTTGTATTTGAAACATTAAATTATTGAGAAAATATTTTTTCATAAAATCTGGCTATATTTCTTCCTTCGATCGAAAATCCTTCTTCTTTTAAAATAATTTTATATAAAAATGTTTTCAAAAATGGGGTTTAAAATCCTCTAAATAATTTATTAAATATATGTTTACCCATTTCTGAATTTTTATTAAATGTTTTAAAATGAATCATCATGTCATTTTTCAAATAGTGACCATATGGATTATACTGATAATGTAAAAAATAGTATTTGTTTAAACATATATGCATGTATGTAATTTCATGTATTCCTGACCAATAAATGTTTAATAAAGTCCATTATATATTCGAATTGTTATTTTTAAATAAAACTATTTTGAAAATATTTAATGGAATTTAAATTTAAATTATACTTTCAAACTGAAATAGTTATTTTCCTTAAGAATATGTTAAATTACATTTTCATGGTATTTTGATTCATCAAATACATCAAATATAAATTAAATTTATTATACAATTGGGATATATTATATTGATACCATAATTATTATTACACTAGATGGTTTATAATTTTTTTCAGTAGTGAATTTTTTAGCATTATATTTATTGATTAATTTATTCAATTATAAAATTTCCCTAAAAGTATTCATTTTCTTATCATCATTGAAAATTACATCTCCACTAAATATCCACAATATTTATCATGTATTTTAAAATTAAATAAATTTAATATCATTTCTTCATTTGGTATTTTACATTGTGTTTTATATGACTGAATGGGAAAATTATTTTTAATACATATTCCTTACATGATACAAAAATTTATTGGTAATGAATATTTGTTCATTAGTTGAATCGATCATTATATATAAGTGAAATGTTTTAGATATAAATGTAAAGGTGTGGCACATACATTGATAGCCCCTCGATGCATCGGTAGTCTGATGAAATGTATCAGTTATTTAGCCTTAGTTAAATGGGTTTCTCATGTATATATACCGATCATTTTTAACCTTTCTTATGAATGTTCACGACAATAGGTGTATCATGATGCATAAGATCCTGATTTCAAATTATTATGAATTTCCTTCAGTAAAGACTTTATTATTATTAACAATGATATTTTTCAAATGATATTATCTCTCAATGAATTTCATTCTCTGTTTATTCATTTAATGGAATGTGTTTTTAGATATTTTCCATTCCATATCAATTAATTTTTATTTACCCATGATAGATTCCACTTTATATATATCTAACATAGAATATGATCTAAGAATTATTTTGTTTTCTTTCATATGAATCCAAGAATTGTACTCTAAATGATATGTGTGGTTATATTAGAGGGGATAATTATATTCTCAAAAAAATATTTTAATTTGTGTATTCAAATATAATATGAGAATCAAGAATCTATCAAGTTTTACCGATACTACTAAACTATTTGACCCTTTGGGATTTGATTCCTCATATCTTATTCTAATGTAATATTGAAGACACCATCTCCATCATACTGGGGAAATGATCATTTCAATTGGTTTTGGAGGAAGTTTAGTTGAATCTTAGGGAACTAGATTAAGGAAAACATAGAACAGGGGATATAAGACTTTGATAATCTTTGAGGTTAAGAATTAAATAGAATATTAATATTTTGGTAAGGAAGTGATTATGTGTTATTTAATAAAAATACATTATTATCTGAACACAACATGTGAAAATGAATTTAGCACAATAGAAGATTGGTATACAAACTCTAAAAAGGGAAAATTGGTCTTGAAAACTCATCATCTAGCGCATGAAAATGCGCCTTACTGTTCACCTGGTTTGATACTCTTGGGGGATATGCATTGGATAATTCATATTTTATTTTCAATACATTATGAATGATTTTAATATATGATGGAATTGAATGAGATAGGACAATACTAAAGTTTATTTGATTGAAAAAAGATATCATGATTTTGAAATAATATAAATGATTATATGGTTTTCCTGTAATGATTATCATTTCCTACACTATGATTTTTGGTTTTGGATAATGGATGGAACCCAAATGAATCTTGTAAACATTAAACATAATGTATTATATGGTGACTTTGAGTAACAAAATGAGATGATGATATCAATAATAGTTATGATGGTTATGTATAATCAGTTATCCTAAAATATGAATAACTACATATACATTAACTAACTCTTGATCTTACCAAATAGAATAAGGATTCTGTTATCGAAGAGCTTTAGCTGTGGAGACCATGGAGAAAATAAGGCTCAATTTCATTCATGTAATAAATGATGAAAAATACGCCCAAGAAATTGAATCAATAGAATGAAAAAAAATTATGAGTGTGAATGAAATGTATAAATTAATGAACTATTAAATAAAAATGAAGTGTAATATTGAGGAAAATTCATTTCATCATGATGAACAATTTATTGTGCATTGTCTAAAATATAGGGAACCTTGTAATTACCCATGTCAATTAAACCTTCAAAAGGTAAACCCCAAGACCAATAAAGGAACTATGTTGGAATAAAATTGATGTATTATTTATTTATTCGGATTTAAGAATAAAATTTTAGAAGTATTTTTACAAATGGTACATTAGTTATAAGAATTCTGAAATATCTAAGGATTGTTTTATATTTTATAAGAACATTTTTCCTCATTATCTTAAGAGTTATAGATACCATCAAGGTTTTATGAGTTTAAGATTGTACATAAGTTCAATGTCATAAATTCCCCTTTTAAAATTTCTATTCTAGAAACATAACATGATTAATGATATTTTTGGAAATTGTTTCTTTAATATAACATATTGGTTTAATATATAAATGATTTATTTGAGGAAGATTGAATATAAATTTTTAGACAATATATTAATGTTATTTGTAAAATTTATGGAGTATTTTATCATTGATGTTATAGTAATTATTAGTCATAAAAATTTGGGACCTTTTTATGAATTATATTAATATGCTTTTATAAAAAAGAAAACACTCATAGTGGTTAAAAACACATCGAATCCTAAAAGGCCATGGGGCATGAACCCATAACCGAGGAAAGATAAGTGTTTAACTCCTAACCCAAGACTATATGATTTCATTGTTAATATTTAATTATTTTTACTCATTGTTTTTGATAAAAAATATTAAATATGATCCAATGGTGTTACTATTGTTTTTTAGAAATTAATAACTTGTGGTAACCATATTAGTATTTGAATATATTTATAAATAGGTTGATAGAATTATAACTCTTTTATGGGTCCTATGATCAATTAAAATTAAGTTTTAATGCTTCAGCGATACAAATTCCATCATTGGATATTCATTTATTGGAGTAATTGAGAAAGTGTAAATTGATCTAAGAGAAACGATGGATGAAATTATGCTTATGAAATAGATATATATCAAGTAATTGTATGTCCTTATATTCTTAGAATGCAAAAACATTCATCAACTATAAGAATAAAATCTTTAATCTAACATGTTATCTTATTAACTACATGACTGAGGAATCAATAGTCTATTGAATCATAATAGATTTATTGTTTTGTGGTTATTTAATTTCTCTTGATCATTTATATTCTTGTGATCAATGACCTCTATCCATTGGTATCATAATTTGGGGATTACACTTTTCTTTAATGTCTATATATTCACTTCCCACATATGTTATAAAACATGGAAAGCTTTTTATTTTTTATTCTAAGTGAATATTAATATTTCCATTTATTTATATTAAGTGGAGGTTTTGTTAATTATTTTTATGATTTGGATTTCTCAAAAAGTAATTTTCAAATACAGATCCTCTTATTTAAGAGTGAATACTCAAATTGTGAAGATGTAATTTATTGAAGATAGGGAGAGAGTAACATCTCAATATATTAAAAAAGACATCATGTTAAATAGAATATATGAAACAGAACCCCAATTTTGGAAGATAATGAAAAACCTTGATACATTATAACATAAATAATTTTTAATAAATTCAATCTTGTTGATAGCTTGTGATGCACACAACACCGGGTTTAAATGAAACCCAATAATCTATTAAAATATTATTATTTTATATGTTACCATTACAAAATAATGTTTATGTTGTATTTTAGGAATAATACTAAAAAATTGTGAATATTATTATTATGGAATGATTCATTTTTTATGAATAGTGAACATACCGATTTTTATTTAAAACTACCTTTTCATTTAAATTATTTACAAAGATAAATTATTTTTTAATTTTCTTTAAAAGTTAAATTATATTAACAATATTATAATTAATACAATTTATGTGTGTGTAATCAATAACATGTTGAATTTATAATTGAAAATATTATACACTTATAAGAATCTTCTCTTTAGAAACACAATTTTTCATCGTGGTTATGGGTATAATTTTAAATTGGGGTTTTCCACATTAGTATAATACATTTAAAAAATGGATTGAATATCTTTAATTAAGGAAACAAAATATTATCCAACAATTTCAACTTAATTTTTTATTGTTGTGAATAGTAAATGTAGTAAACATGTATTATTATGGTTAAGGTATAAACTAATTTGTTGGGGGTTTGACATAAAATATATGTGTTAAAACGACATACCAATTGGTCGAAAAACCATTTTATGGACATATTTTGTCCTTATAACAATGAAGGGTTGATAATTTACCATTTGTTAGGATTTTTTCATGATAAAAACAAGGTTTTAATTGATTTTATACCAAACATCAAATTTCCACCTCTCCCACACTTTTATAAGGCCACCCACTCCCCTACTCTATTAACACTTCCAAATACAATTATTTCAAGAAATACCTTCCCAAATAACTTACCTAATACACTTAAAACTACCTAGATCCATTTTTGCAATCACAAATACATCATGTGAATGATTTTGGTCTAAACGAAATGATTTCTTCTTAAGAAGAGTTAAGGTTTTTAAAAGATCCTTTTTATTTTATTTATTATTAAACCTCCCTAAAATATTTTTAAATAATTATATTATAATTAGAAAATTATATCTCATATAATGAGATTTTATTGGGCTAATGTAATAATATTTATCCATTTAATCCTCCATCAAATTGGAAATGGAATAGTCGATCTTGGGTACAGAATAATACCACCTTTCAAACCGATGTAACTCGTTTTCCATCAACACATATCAAGATTGTGTTTAATTATATATTTAATAAAAATATACATTATTTATTATAATATTATTCTCATTTAATTACAATATAACATATTACTTCTAACAAACCAAGACATTTATATTATGATAATATCAACCGTCTATACGACGAACTACCACCTCATGAAGAGATTTGATTATTTTTTCACTTACATATTAAATGGAATGTAATAAGTATAAATTTAATACATATATGTGATATATATGACATTATATTGATTATCTAAATTAAAATATCACATAATTACATACATTTTCACCCATTAAAGAAATGAAAATGTCCCACGTGTGCACATATAATCTACTATCACTCCAAAGTGATGTTATCCAATCTATATGTTAAAATTTAAATAACTAATATAAAATTGAATATAACGATAAAAATGATAAAAATAAAATTAATATCACTATGTATTCAATGGAACTATATAATATTCATACTAACCATAAATTTCACATTAAAACATGCATGAGATGACAAGTCTATTATCCCACGACACGATAATAAAAATAATTGAATATCATTTAATGAGTGATAAGATGTTATAAAAGGACCATATATGATTTTATAAATATTAATATGGTTCATTTAAATTTTAATAACACGTTTCAAACCACTATACATGAGGTAAAATGGTGTTTGACTAAAAGGAAGCATAAGACAAGGGACTTTGTCTCAATTTCTATTCATTCATGCAAATTATAATGTTGTAGATAAAATTTCTTGTATATAGTCTATATAATACCCCCATTAACATTTAATGTCATGATTATTTACTAATTCATGTTGTTTTATGTTTCAATTTTAATTATTTCATTGAAGTGTATTTTTCTGAAAAGTTTCCATGTGGTAATAAAATTCATAACTCAATTACTTTTCAGTAGGTTATATTATTTCATAATTTACATTGACAGTATAATATTATGATTTAAATGAATTTTTAATATATTATAATGTATTTATAGTTTTATATGTTGATTTTAACTTTATACACACAATCTATTCATTTATTAATTCTCACTTGATTGTTATGATCTTTGTAAGTGTTTATTTCACAGTACCATTTTAATCAAGATTTTTTTCATGAATTTTCATTGAAGGAAATAATTTTACTATTGTATAATAATCCCATTTTTTCTTCTTCTCTGGTTATTCATAAACCTTTCATAAAATATTACCATTTTAACATCTTTGATACTTAAAATTATTGATAAAATATTTTTAATAAAAGATTTCATTATTTCTTTATTTGGTAAAAAATCATTCTTATTTTAAAATATGTTTTTATAAAAATGCATTCAATTTTTTCAACATTCTAAAAATGATTTATTAATTTCATATTAACACATGTTTTTCTTATAATTGTTTTGAAATTAATATTCATTACATTTTTTGAATAATTCCCATTTGGATTTTCTACAAAAGTGAAAAGAGTCTTTGTTTTAGCATGTACATCATATAAGGAATTTTCTACCATCATAATAAATGAATTATTAAAATATTCTTTTATAATTTTAAAAATATATTTTAGAAGAAAATTACATTAAAAATTAGTTTTTAAAAATTATATTTTTTAATCTATTTTTTAATTGGACTTGTTATTTTTCATAAGAAATTTTTAATGAAAATATTATGGGGTTTATATTCATTAATGACATCAAAACATTATTGTATTTTTTATACACTAGTAATATGTTTTATTTATACCATGCTCATTATATTTATAGATTGTTTATGATTAGTCTCAAAAGGAAAAGTATTAAAATTTTATTTCTTGGTAAATTTTGGTAATCATTAAATTACCATTGAAATATTCATTTTCATGATATCATTGAACATAAATTTTTCCCTAAATATCCATTATATTTATCATGGATATACTTATTAAACAAAACATATAACAATTCTAAATTATATAATTTTACATCAAATGTTATAAGATAGACTGAGGAAATTATCATTAATCCTTATTCCTTACTAAATACATAAATTTGATGTTAAGACATATTGGCTCATTAACAAAATTGACCATTATATATATGGGGAATGAATATGACATGTAGAGGGAATTTGGGAACAATTATAGATAGCTCCACGATGAATTAATTTCCCCATTAGATGAATTAGTTGTATAAATTTATTTCATGGGATTTATGGCGTATACATTCCCATTAGTTTTAATGTGTATTGTGAATGTTCTTGATACTTGATATATCATGATGAATGAGATCATGAAATCTGATAATTTAGTATTTATTTCAATAATAAATCCCTTATTATTATCTATACTTTTTCACAATGTTATTATATTTGGGTTTATTTAATTCTAAATTTTTTGATGAAATAAATTCTGTTTTCAGATATTTATCTTTCAATATTCATTATTTCTCTCTCATAATGATACTTAAGTTATTGATTAAATGTAATTTGAGTTATGAAACTTAAAATTTGATATTTATTAATCCTAATTGATTATTCTTTCTTTACTCATGATTGGTTCTGTTTTACAAAACTTATACTAAGAATTTTAGATCACCCTTATTTTTTAATTCTCCTAGGAATCTAGGATTTGTAATATGAATGATATGAAAGGACATGGTAGAGGTAAAAATGAAATTATAAAAAGAATTATGATGTAATTTTTTTATCCTATTTTAATATAGTAATCTTTTATTTATCTAGTTTTACAAGACTAAGAAACTATATGGTCTTTTGGGTTGACACTCCTTTTATCTTATTACAATAAAACAAAGAAGACACATGATCTGGGTAACTAGGCTTGAAGTTGTTACCTATATCCCTTGAATTTTTTTTCATACTCTTATAAACTATATGTCCAAGCCTCCTACACTAAATATTATTCTGTTATTTAGCATTGAGAGAAAATTAATTACTCGGATCACAAATCATAAGTGAATTCTAGCATTTTCTTTCAACTATTCTAGTTAGTTATTGATATTTTTTCTAGGTGATGATGTAAGTATTAATTTTTTTTAAAAATCTATTTCCCTTATATTAAAGATGAATCACACTATGCAATTTGTGTGATCCCATCAGAATACAAAATTTTTGTAGATTTCAATTTTTGATGGGTAATATCAGCTAAACCAATTCATTTGATCTTCAAGAAGACTTCATTTCAAATGGTTATATAACAAAAATTGGTTTCATAAATGTTATTCAGATTTTAGATATAACTATTAATGTGAGAAGAGCACCAACTACCAATAATCCTTATCTTGATCCTCTTGCAGGATTTGAAATCCACTTCAACAAATAGTGAATTATTTACATTGGTAATTATCAAGTCCTTATTAAAATAGATATTATATTTATATTATCCTTTTAGTATGATCATACATTACATAGCATAGTTTCTATACTGTCCACACATACAATACATATCCACTATAAAATAAACTCTCTATTGAAAATTTAATTGAGAGGAATCACTATTTCTAGCTCACTCCTTTTGGAATTTTCTCCTACTACTCTATAGGTAGATAAATGTAGATTCTTACATTAAATTCCTCCATGGGATATATATATTATACCAAAAAAACATAACATCTATTCTCAAAATCTACAAAGATTAATTTTATCACTCAAAATCATCCTTTTTAGAGTTCTTCTAAAACCAGTCTTACTTATATTATCTTTTTAACATCACCATTAAATGAAAACAAAATATAATTTTTTTGTGATATAGGATAATTCATTACCAAATATTTTACATAAAAAGTTTAATCACATTGTGATAAAACTATATTTATTTTAATATCGTTATCATAGACATTTCCCATTTTTACAAATGTATTATTTACTTTATGAAACCATGACTATGTCAAGTTTAACTCTTCATCCATGATAAAAATTGTATTATCAAAATCATACACAATTCTATCTCTTCAAAATATTTTATTGAAATTAACCATTTTAAATCTTCTGGTTTACAAAAAATTACATAAAAGATTTGATTTCCTTAGTTTGTTGTGGGTTCTTATCAAATAACACTTCAAGAATAATGTCTAACATTTGTTCAATATAGGTTTATTGTATATAATCTTCACCAATAGATCATTATTCATGTTTAAAATTTGATCCACAAAGGTCATAATCATTTTTTTAATTTATTATTTAAATTATAAAATATTAATTGATTATTCTTCCTCTTATTTACATAGCTTGCTCCTCCTTTTTCACTTTTGAAAAAAAAAATCAGTACCACTTAATTTCTAAAAAAATCTTGCAATTTATTCCAGATTTCTTTCATTATTTTTTTTATTTAATTTTCTCATATTTACACTTCCTGCATTACTATGATAGGATATTAATTTTAAAATATATAATTTCAACGCAATTTAAGAACTATAGTGGGAGTTTTACCCTGTATTATCCATTTCCATTTTTATGTTTTTAGAGATAAATGATATTTCCCTCTTATAATATTTATCAATTTCCTAACCATTTTCTGGTTCACTAGATAAATGCAGTTTTTCTTAATTGATCTTATATTTATTTATAGAACTTAATTTCATTTTCACCGTAACCTTTTTCAAAAAGAAGAGTCTTCTCTATCTCATAATCAAGGGTAGTATTCTATAACTCATCAAGGGATAAGTATTACATTTCTTTAAGGGAAGAAATATTCAGATCAAATATTGCAACAAATATTCCCAATATCTTTTTGAAAATGTTTGATTCAACGAATGTAACTTCAACTCCCCATACATGACTCACTATATCATTAAAAATGGTAAAATAATCATCAATTTATTCATATTAATAAAGCTTGATTTCATCAAATTTGTCTACATCTATATAAAATTTTGATTCTTTGATTTTAAAATTCCTTTTGATCATGTTCTTAATCTTTCCACTCATTTCATTGGATGATTTTAGTCAAAATAATTTTGTGTACAACAAGTCAGAAAATGATGAATGAATTTTATTTTAGGATTTATATCAACCAGTTAATTTATCTTGTTTGTATTTTTCATGGGAAAATATCTTCCAAGGGGAATAACCACACTATCATAAAATAACTTACTTTAAGGACTTGAGAAAAATGATTTGAGGAATTATATTATTTAATCCCTGAATATTAATTCCATAAATTTTGGAAAACTCCCCAATTGTTGATATAATTCATATTCTTCATTGATAAGAATAGGTTCCCAAAGGGAACCAAGTTATCTTAGATACCACTTTATATGAAAAGGATCAATAAATATTCTACTGGAATTGGGGAGAGGTGAATCAGTGGAACTAGTTTTTACAATTTCATTTAAAATAAACTGTTATAACTCATTAAGGTTGGCATCCACTATTTCTTGAACACTATATCACCAAGTATTCAACAATAATTAAAATATTCCCAATGCACATGGAATTTTTACATGGTTTGGGTCCAATGATAAAAAAATATACTTATGGTACTTGAGTTACACTATGATATATTTTCGCTATTTTAGGTTTTTAATGATTTAATGTTTATAACTATCCTGGAAATTTAGATTTTAGGTATTATCCACTTCTTATGGTAGGTATAATCTACTTCCTAAGCATATTTTTTTTATTATTGTATCAAAAGTATTCTATAATTTCATCTTCTCATGGATTGAAAAAAATTTATTTAATATTATAAAATAGGTATCAATATTAGATAATAAAATATTATTATTCTAGTTCATTAAAAAAACTACCATAATAATATTACTCGATAAGCGTGCATGTCATCCTGAGAGTTTTTCCTTTTAGAATGTTCAGGCTATTCATGTGATCATGTACACACACCGTGATATTTTTCCTTCTAATACTATGACTATAAATGATTTGATACAAAATCAGCTTACCTTGATAGAGATAATAATGGAAATTAGAAAAAAAATTCAATCATCTCTTCTATCTCTATCTATAATGAAATAATTTTTCCATTATATATAGTTTTAGCATCATAAATATAAATAATCAACTAGCACCATCATAAACCATGTTTCATATATTTATATTTATATTATTTTTTTAATAATATTTTAATATTTGTATTTGAAAAATAATCATACATTATTTGTACAATAATCTATAAAGGTAAAGTGATTCTCAAAAATTATCTAGATTTCACCATCATAATAAATTTCTAACATGAAATTACTACCATTATGGATCAATTGTATTATCAAGAAATACTCTATGAAATTTAATATGAATCAATAAATGTATAATATCCAATGATATATTATTATTTTAAATTTATTTTAGTATCATCATATTTTTTGTCGAAAAATATATTCCAGGAAAACATCATCTCAAAGATTGGAAAAATGAAATTATATTTATGGAAGTACTTATATAAGTCATTTTTTGTAAGTTTAAAATAACAGTTATGATTTCCATGTTATTACTTTCATTTCTCATATTATCATATCAATTAACATATCATAGGTGTAATATGTCTCTTAAAATGTACAAATTTTATAAAAACTCATAGAATATAAATATACCATAAGTGTAAATGATTATTAAAAAATTTTAATATTTCATTCCTTAGATGATTCCAACATTTACATATATTCTAAAAAATAAAATTACTCTTAGAAAATATATATGGATCTTATAATCTCCACATAACACTTTTTTATGTTCAGAGGATATTAAAAAATTCTAATTACTCGTATAGAATTGTTAGTGACTCTTATAGATTCACTAATGAAATATATAGATCATTAGATGAAAATTATGTAATTATTTTTATACTACCAATTTTCCACTCTCCAATTGAAATGACACTTAATATGTATCAAATGATTTAGGTACAATTAGAATGATTCTTATGTTGAGTCCAAATGGTACTTATGGATTTTTAATGCCACTTATAAAATAGTCATTCCTTTCCTATTTTTTCATTCAATGACTATAATAATTGACATGAGAATCAAACATAGTTAAATTCATAAAAAATATAGATTCTATAATTGATCCAAGTCATTTACAATTGATCTAAACATATTAATAAGTATCGATAAAAATAAAAAACATCTTAATAATCTTATAATACTAATTACTCATGGTTGAAATTAAGTACAACATTATTCAAAAGATTAATTAGGTTCTTCATATTAGACTAAAATGATCACATGTAAACTTATATTAGTTTGGTAATGCTAAAAATTTATGATTTTTGAGATTTCCGGATAAAAACTCATTATTAAATTAATTAATTAGTCAAATTTGTTTAAGGAATATAAGTTTTTTTACCCAAGGAAATAAATCTCAAGTTGTTAAGATCTAAAAATATAGATAAATTGGATGTTCTCTATATAATAGACGGGTAAGATGGTTAGATCATTACAAAAGAATGTATTGATTCAAATGTATTACCCTTTGAGGATATGTAATTATGATGCTTGTGAGTATATATTAAATAATTAATCCTAAAGGTATAATTTTTTATTGAATAATTAAAATAAATTACATGAATTAAATTTGTGAATAAAAAACATGAGGGATTGATATCATTTAAGAGTTTTAAAAGAATTGTTGAACATGGAGTGAAATTTATCCTTAATGAGGATATATATATAATAGTGATAAATAAGGTTGAAAATTTATAAATCATTTCAAGAAATAAAAATTATTCATCCTAAATGTACAATATAATACCCCCAAAAAATAGTTTTTCTAAATGGAATAATATGTGGGTAATTGGATCTCACCAAATTAGAAAAGTATGATACATCACAATTTTTATAAATGTAAGTAATTATTTCACTAGTACACATGTAAACATTGAAAAAACATTATGGTAACCCAATTAGAATATGACACCATACATGATGTATTAAAAGGATACCCTTATATTAAAAAAATTATTTTACTTTAGAGCCCATGTATTTTTTTAGATCATGATGTTTCTTCAATTCACCAAATATTTTTCTACTAAAAGTTTATAATATAAATTTTTAAAAAGATGATATGAAAACTTTTTTAGATAAGTTTTTATTTTTAGGGTAGTATAAATAAGAAAATAAATATATAGGGTAGACCATTTAATTTTCATAAACATCTAATGGTTGCAATGAAACATGTTCTTTGTGGATGTGGACTAGTTTAACAACATGGACAATTAAGTCAGATGAAATCTCAACTGAAAATAGAATTCAATGGATGGATAAACACAAATTTTAATACTTAGAGTTACCCATTTTACCAACAATGAACCTGTATAAAGGTATGTTGGATGAGTAACTGATGTGGAAAATCAAATCAGTACGTCGGGTAATATAAATTATTATAGCATACAGAATTAATAAAAATATAGTGATGTATTTCTCATAAATAGTATTTATAAAACATGGAATCGCTATAATATAATGATTTATCAGCGTTTCCCCATGGATGTAGGATCAAAGTAAAAAACAAGTAAAACTAGTTTTATTTCTTTCTTTATTTTAGAATTTTTTTTCTTATGCTTGTGTGAATAATTATTTTGAGTGGTGATTAGGGTGATGGTTGACTTATTAATTTTGGGACTCTAAGATAGAGGTTAATGATATTGTACTTTAAAATTAATCAATACTTAAATGTAAGATAATACAAACTTCTAGTGAAATCTTGTTCAACTAATTGGGTTTTCAGATATTTTTTCAAAAAAAGAGCTCTGTAGGATACTTTCATCACTAAAAAGTTTTAAAATTTATGTTCTTTAATTTCAATAGAATATATGGAAATAGAATAATGAAATTATCAAATATGTTTGTTTAATAGAACACACATTACTTTCTAAAAGATACAGATAAAGTAATATCTAATCTATAAGGAACATGAAAATTAATTGGGTGAGAAATATGACATTATGTGGAATGGATAATAGAAAATAGGGTAAAATAATAATTATTCTTGGTGAGGATGAAGTTGGAACATAATATTTATATTATAATTCCATATATAAATACTAATACTACACTTATGGTGGGCCTATAATAGATATATGTAAATCCCCTAGCTTCAAAAAAGAGTTCTTAATGAGGAAATTTTTAATCATATTGTTATTATAGTAATGGATAGTGGAAATTATATTAATTATTTTAACATGACCATAAGTTGGCAAGATTCAATGTAAGAGAATATTACTGATGATGTGTGGGATATAATAATCCTCTCATATTTATTAGAATATTATGATAACATGGATACTATAGTGATAAATGCTTCTATAAAATATGATATTATATGTAAATATATATAAAATTTTATCTTTAATGAAGATCAAAGGATAAGTGTGCTCCAAAAAACATCTATGAGTACATTTAATATAAAATTATAGGTTATTGGCCACATTAGATGAATAATCAAAAATCAAAAGAAATGATAAGAGAGAAGTGTGATAGAATTTCAAATGGTCGAAGACTTATCTTCTATAATTTTAGTATATGAGGAAATATTTAGAGGAACTATAGAAACCATTAGGGAAATACAATAGGATTAGATAACATAAGAACAAAAACCTACTGATGTAATGATTATTGGCAGTGATCTTCTTCCCACTGCTCACAATCTTATGGAGTTATGGGTTATTGACATTAGTGTATCCATATAATCAAAGTTAAATCAAAGATGTATGAAAAGATAAGTATCTATAATATTTGAGGTAGTTTCTATGTATATAGACCCCATCATTTTACACATATTATTACATGATTTATGTATAAATATCCATTAAATAAAAACCATGTATTGAAATGTCTATTGTGTTTGGACGACTATGTATGTATTTATAAAACCTAAAAGAAAATATAAAAATATATTTTATTTAAAATATGTAATGATATTATACACAATTTCTATCATATAATGTCATCTGAGAACCTAGGGAATAGATAAACAAAATATATGAGCTAAAAATCCTATTAGGGGAAGAAAAAAAGGAATGAAACATAGAACATGGGTTAAAAGGTATAACATGACAAAATAAAAGGCATGGATGATGAATAAACATATAGAATAAAAATTTATATAACATGGGATCATATGATCATGGAAATATTGGAATGTGGTAGCTACACAAAACATGACATAAACATGAGTGAATACTAACTTCGAAGAATATATCACATGGTGGACAAAGTCCTGTAATAGATTAGGTTTTCTCTATAATCCCATAAATGACATCTAATGAGAGTAAAAATTAACTAAGGAATTTTTGTGAAATCTAGTCACACCCATCATAAAATGTTCATTCATATGTTTTCCACATAAATAATCCACTATAATGAATAAACATTGGGGTTACCAATGGAAAAAATGTGTTTATTGAACATTTCATAAATAAACCATAAAAGGCATATTACCACTATATCAATGAAATTAGGGATTCAAGTCATTTATGGTTATCAATTATAAAAAAAATAAGATCAGATAATGAATAATTATTTCCTATTGAATCAGAAATTAGATATATAGTGGTTAGGTAATATTATAAATTTCCTACTAAAGTTTGGTTTTAGGGAAAGGAATAATGATTATTTAAATAGGATAGGGGCATAATTTTTTGAAAATTACAAAAAATTAAGTAAGTTATTTTTTCATTATATTGTGACTTATTTTTTAAAAATATTATTGTCTTAGCATAGTTTATGGAGTGTACTTGGAAATGGGTACGAAATGAAGATGTTACCTTTAACCAGTCATGCTTATTGAGAGCATTTAAGGAGGGAACATTTCAAATACTGTAATTCCCCAAAAAATAAATATGAATATAGATTCATACATATTTTTAGTAAATAAATAAATAATATTGTAGTATAATATAATAATAATGAATAATTAAATCGGGTAAATGAGAGAGAAAGAAAAATCCAAAGGTTATTTGGTGGTTCGTGGAGATCCCTCACCTTATGTCCAATTGTGTTCTACACTTGAACATAATGACGTAGATAATATAATTATATTAAATAATTAATAAATTATGAATCAATTTTACATGTATTTGATTCATTATAAATGTTTTGTTTATTTATACCTATTTTGATGAGTTATAGTGTTTAATTTCATAGTTCTGGGAGCATTTATTTCATGGTTTCATGGTTGGTTTACTTGTATATAATTATAGAAGTAATTTTCAATAGGAATAATTTTTTATAAGTGAAGTTATATGGTTTTAATTAACAATAATATGTTAAAATTTTCACATATATAATTTTTTTGTTTCAGGATGAATCATTTGTTAAAACATTAATGATAAAGGATTGGTTTATTTTGGTGGGTTTTCAATTATCATGAACTAGTATTGTTTTATTTAATATAATTAATATATGTTATTTATAGAACCTGATACAATTTATTACATAAATATTAATTTTTTTTGAACCAAAATAATGGTTTTATAACCAACCATGAAGGTTGTAATAGAAAACAAAAACTCATTATCTGTGAAGGCAGTGAACCAACACATCAAAGATTATGTTTTTATTTTTAGAATAAAATAATAAGAGATAAGATTTGATGATGGATACTAAAATATTACAATAATATTCCAATATATATATTATATTGGAGTTATCATGGCTCATATTATAGGGCATGTGAGTAGAGTATATGAAAATAAAATAAAATAAATGAGAGGCATTGAGGATTTTACTCTTGAATGTTGTGTCACAGAGAATCTCCTTAAAAACATTATTTTGGTATTTTATAGAGACCAAAAGCTCATCAGTTTTGTGAATAGTATTTATAATGAAAGGTTTATGAATATTTAAAATCCACAAGGCTTCTAATGTGTGAGGATAAGGGGTGGTGATGGGTAGTATTTTTAGGGGGTGGGTATGGGTGTTTTTGTTATTATATTCATTAGTTTATTATTTTGGATCATGAATATAAATAGTGTTGTTTTATTTGAATAAATATATTAAAGGGTTTTTATATTTTGAACCAATGATTTATTAGGTCATCCATGGATAAAAAATATTGTATTTGGATTAAGATGTTATATACAGTAAATCATCATATTTCAATATTTATAAAAAATTCAATTATTTTAGAAAAATAATAATAATCCTAACCATTTTTCTATTTTTATATGTAAAAATTGGATTTTATTTTATGAAAATAATTTTCTAAATATTAGAAATTTATTTTTTAAATAAAATCATCATTTATTCAAAAAATATTTTTTTAACATTATAATCTATTTTTACACCATTTGAATAATTAAATAAGTTCATATAAAATTATGTTAAATTTATAATACAATATAATGCCAAATTATTTTTTTATTTTATGAAAATATATATTCTTTTTAATTTTAATATTAATTTTATAATTTTAAATAATAATTTACATTTTACAAAAATACCAACACTTAATTTACTATTTTGAAAACATTTAGTTACTTATACCATGATTTAAATATATCATATTTTCATTCATAATAATTCTATATTTTATTTATACATTCCTAGTGGAGGATACTAATCTAATGTCTACATTACTAGTCTTAATTGTAAAATTACATTTTCAACAATCAGTTTACTATTCCATTGGTATAAGTTTCTTAATTTCTATAAATACATCTTATTAAATTAATAATTTACCGACATATATTTTATCATAAGGTAATATAAAATTTCAACTTCAAGATGAATATTTTATTATTAACATTATGTTTTATTTTTATAGCTTTCTTCATGAGTGCTTTCATTTAAGTGCATCAAGAATCTCCAAATTTTCATATATTCTTTATCTTATTTTCTATTTATTTTACATATATAATATTTTTCATTTATTGTTTTTATGACTAGTGTATCATTATTAATTTATAAAAACAATGTTTTTATTGGGTTTTCTATGTGATATATGTTTTTTTGACATAATTAGAGAAATTCCATTGATAAAATTTCATGTTGTTACATTCCAACCCTCCATTATGAAATTTCACCCACAAAATTTCATAATACATAAAAAGGTTAAAAAAATCATGTAACACCCCAAAATTCTAAAGTAAGAACCTTATATTCAATAACATATATGACATGTGACACAAATAATATAAGGGAATATTCTATCTTGATACATTTTAATGTATATAATATTTAAAATATTTTCTATATATTTATATTCATGCAACACTAAGTTATCTTATGTTACACACAAGTTTAACTTTATTTCATGGCTCGCGGTACATGTAAGACTGAGTAGTTTCGAAAAATAATATATTATTAAAATATTATTATTTAATATGTTTAGACATCAAATATCTTTTTTGAAGATTATTATCTATGATATAAAAATTTATTTTTTATATAAATTTAAAATGAATTCATAGGTTACCAATTAATGTGAAATGAAAATAAGAACCAATTGGATATTATAAGAAATATATTTATTTTTATGCTTCGAAATGAGGTTTATCTAAATAAAAATAATTAATTACAATTAGTGAATGATTTTATTTAAATATTTATCTTATATATTTAGTAAAAAACTTTTATATTCATCAATATGTTTTGATAGTCATAAGATAAGAACAAACAATATTTTACCGAAAAAAAATATATTTTTAAAAAGGCTATTTTACCATCTATTAATGGAAAATAAATTTAAATATCAATTTTGAAACTTATTTTATTTAAAATTTTAATATAATGGTTATATTTTAAATATATACATAATAATTATCATAGGGTGAATTTTTTATATTTTTCTGAAACATTTAATTTTTAATGAAGAGTTAAATATATTTAATATTAGGTCAAAACATATTTTTTCATATAATTATTTATAAGGTTTATTATAATTTTATTTGGTTTTTCTAGTTTATTTATATAATTTTTTATCAATTAATATAATTTATGTCATTGTAATGAATTTCACTTTTCAATCAATTGTGAAAAACATAGAAAACATTTAGATGTTATTACCTTAAAACCCCAAATTTTCCTCTTTCTAGTGGGATAAATTTTAAAGTTTTTACTACCATATATATTATTGAAATTTATAAAAATGATTTAAATATTTGGATTAAGAATAATTTATAATTTATCATATGAACTGAAATGTTTTTTCCAATAATATTATTGAAATAAAATAAAATCAATTACAATGCATAAGGATAAATGAAGCTTAATAAGGCACTAAATCATTACAAAGTAAACAAATACCCATAGACATTTCCAATAGATATTGTATAGAAATATATCTTCCCTAGCCTCCAATTTATCTAATTGGATCAATTATTGGATACACTTGCAACATGAAAAATGTGTGAAGAATTCCTTTGTCAAAATATCACAATAGTGCCACTCCTCCTTTAATATAAAAGGACACAACTTCTCCTCATTCATCAAACCTCTCAAAAAACATAGGTTTTCCCCACAAACACCGAAATAGATTTCCAAAATACCTCCCCTAGACCTCAATTCCTCTATTTGGAAATAAATCCTACCCATGATGCTATTTGGTATAAACAGGAATGTGTTATTCGATTTTTAAGGTAATTCTTTCCAACAATTACTTTTCATTCAATCACTTTTCCCCCATATAAAATATTCTCCTTACATGATCATGTAAAATAAATAATGCCAAAATATTCTGGTATTCTTTAGGAATGGGGTTCTCCCTACACTTACACATGCATCAATCTAATGGGTAAGAAAAATACTACTTATATGAGTGATAAAATATCACCTCATGAAACGATGATTGTTCGTTCTTCTTTACTGCCTCTTATGGTCTTAATTATGATAAAAAACATGTTTATATATGTTATATAGATATTTATTATGTATTTATGGTTCATTAATTCTTTTCAAACACATATATTTATACTTTCCATTTTGAATAAAAATGATAACATCGTTTGTGAAAGTGTAAACTACCACCCCTTAGAGCAACGTGACTCGTTCACACTATAAATGGAACATATAATGGATGGTTTTAATTAATATATGTGACATAAAAATATCTATATGATATTCTTGATATAATTTCCTTTCAGTAAATATAATATTATTTATTTTATTCATTAATGAGTCACTCAGTTAAAAAAGTGTTAAAGTTGTTTGTGGATGTGTGGTCTACAGCCTCCACGACCTGATGTGATACCTTTGACGTCACAATAGTTATATATATAAGTATATTGGATTATATAAAATTTAATTTATAATATAAGTTTCATTATATTATTATATTTCATTACTTCCTTTCATTCAATTACAATCATTACAAAATGAGGATGTTACTAATGTGTATATCTGACCTAGTATCTCCATGATTATAACGTTGATTCATTTTTCATAAACATATTCAATAATTTATTTTCAAAGTATTATTAATGTAAAAACATGATTATTATGTCATTATTATTATTCTATAGAGGTTATATGTCGACCTCTTTGAACATAGTTTCCCCACTATTGTTGTTTTTTACACAAAAATCAAATTTGGTCAAAACAACCGATGTAAAATTAATTATTTAAGTAGTTGTACATGACATAGTAATAAGTTAAATAAAATCAATGAAAAAAATGAAAAAAATTCTGAATCAAGAAGTAAATTAATATATTTTTATTATATTTTATTATAAATAAATTTCATCCCCAAAGAAACTCATGGTAAGGGATTTTCATCTCACTTTTTTACTTCTGTTAGATAAATGTCATTTCGCCACAAATTTATTTTGTATGGAGTATTTACTGTCCATTTATATATTATATCATGAATTAATTTTTTATGTTGGTATTTAAAACTTCCATATAATATTATTCCTTCATCATAATTATTATTTAAAATGTTTTAAACTGGTATGGGACACATCAGAATGTTTATAGATTTTTTCCCTCAACAATTACATTAATGATCATTCATTGGTATTTCCCTTATAGGAAATTATCTTACCATTTTCCAATAAAACATTTCATTTAACCCATATCTTTTTATTCATGATTATTTTCATGTATTATTACCATTTTCCCACTCTTTCGTACTAAAAATATTTTGAAAAGGTTTTCATGAAAACAAACTTTCTCCACTATTTAGTCAAAGGACCTATTTTTCCCAAAAAACCATGATTTATTAAAATGTTTTGAAAAAATATTTTAAAATAATTTTTTTAAAAATAACCTATTTATATCATAATAATGTTTTTAATGAAATCTCTTTATCTCTTTACAAATAAATAATTTTTCAATCTTTTTTTCATTTAAAAGTAATGTTCTTTTACCTCATACATAAAGTATGGATTGACCCAACACCATTTTATTGAAGCTTACACATCATATATAAAATGTTACATTTTAATAAAAATGTTTTCAAAAGTGATTTTCATTGAAAATATTTTTCATACTGTCTAACAAAATTGTAGGATATTTTCCTTAGGAATGATTTTAAAAGATATTTTTGTTGTATTCATATTCATCAAAAACAACAAAAATTTATTTTTACTCCACATGGGATTTTTTGTATTGATACCATACATATTATTCTTTAGGATGGTGTATTATTTATTTGGCCAAGGATAGTATTCACATTGAATTCCTTAAATCCTTTGTTAATACCCTTGAGAAATTCAATCTCATGTGATCCTTGAGCATTGAATTTCTCTAAAAATCCATTTCCATTATCTTGAATATTAATATTTCCTAAAAAATATACCATTTTACATACTGTGTCTAAATTGATTGTTATTTGATTATTTTGATAAATATTGATAATTTTGAATTCTTTATCAATACATATATTTGATAAGGCATATTATTTGTTTTTCAATAGGAGGAATTATTTTGACTGGTATTATTATTTGGGGAGCCCAAAAATTATATAGGTCCTTGATTAATCAATAGGTTATCATGAGAAAAATAATTTGACAAAATTAAATGGGCTTCTATTCATAGTTTTCAACCATCTTGTGAAAGGTATTAAGGGTATATGATTCTATGTTCCATCGACATGAAATCCATTAAGAAATCATTTCCTTAATTTAGTTTCAATTATTATTCATCCATGATATTTTATTTCAATATACCCAGGGATACACTTAATATTCATTTCATTAATTAAATGGAGTGTGTTTAAGTTTCTTACCATTCCATATTTATTTTCACTTATCTAGTTATTTTGATTCCATGTATTTCCATTTATTACCTTTCCATATTTTTATTCAAATAATAATCAATTTATTATTTATATGTGTCACACTCTAACCTCAAATACTCATTTTTAATCCTTTTATTTGTATTATATCTTTTTTTGAGGTTCAGGTTTGATTCCCAGTCACAATTTTGTGTTTTTCGAGTATTGGGAAATTTTTCTAAAGGGATCACGGTTGTCACAATAATAGTTGTAACTATGCAGGCCTCGTGCGACCATTTCAATCCGGATAGAACCGACTAGATGACTTATTTAGGGTTTTTTTATGTTATAGGTTTTATTACGGCTTCTCTTACTTGGACATAGGGTCCCGTGCGGTTACCACACAGTTTGTAAAACCATGTAGCCAAACCATGCTTACGTTATAGCTCATTAAAAATTTGTTTTCTTATTTCCAACTCTCATCTCTTTCACCCATTTCAGGCTTCTCATCATCCCTCCCACTAATCTTCACTAGGGGTTCCTCCCACACACCTCACCCTTTCTCTCTTTCCTCTATGGAATTCCCTAAGGTAAGATCTCATGTATTTTTGGCCATTTTCTTCCCACATTCCATTCCCCATTGATTTCTTGGATTCTCATTGGGTGGTTTTCTTGTTAGATGAATCCTAGGGTAAGTGTTGGACAAGGTGGTTTGATTTTCCTTATGTATAGGTCGTGAAGTTCGTTCATATGTCTCATGTGACCCTTTCATTGGATTTTTATTCCATTCTCACAAGGCTATGGTAGGTGTTCCCAACATTTCCCTTTCAAAATATTTCAATGAGAACTTGTGTGATTCCAATTAATTTTTAAATATTTTTTTCACCACTATAATACCTATTCATAGAGGAAATTGGTGATTTCTTATTTTTTTAATTTATTAAAGATAGGTTTTTATTTGTATTTGCGTACAAAGCCTAGGTTTATAGCACCAAGGGTGCTTTATTGAAAGGATCAGGTTCGTTGAAATTGAAATTGGGAAATTTATTATATGCTTATATTTCATGTTGTGTGGTAATGGTTATTTTGTTGTGAATTTGGTTTACTGTGGATGGTTGGAAATGATATGTTTTAATGGGTTTAAATGTATTGGGAAGTTTTTAATGGATTTAAAGGTGTTTTTCATGATTTCTAAATGATTTGGAATGTTGGATTTGGTTTGAATGAAATAAGTGTATTATTTGAAGTGGTTTTAATGTATTTTTGGATATTTTGTTATGCCATTGGATTTTGGGACAACCATGGGTGCACAAGGTGCACACACAGATGCAAATTTAATTAAACGTGGGTTTTAAATTGGTATTTCCCTAAAAACCTAGTTTCCTAAATGGTTCTTGTTTTCTAAATGAGGTTAGGTCTTTCATGTTGTTTTTAAAAATGGTTTTAAGAGTGTTCATCAAGGATTTTACTATTTGTTATGGAATAATTCTTTTTTGTATACTTTTTTAGGATAATGCATTTTTGGATCTTGGTGTTGGGTTTGGTAAATATTCTGTTAATGGAGCATTCAGAATTTGTAAATGTATTGCAGAGTGTTTGTATAAAATTATGGTAAGTGAATATGGTAATATCATGTTAAGGGCCCACTTGGAACATCCGACTAAATAATGATATTTTTATGAACTTTTAGAAATGATTGAGGTTTATAAAAATTGTGTGCTCGGTTGGAAACCCATTGTGTTTTATAAAATGTTTATAATGTTTTTATGGTATATCGGCCTGGTTGGAACCTTGTGTAATATGAAATGAATATGTATGTATATAGGGAAGCTTTATAAGAGGTATTTCCCTTTATTGGTTATCCTATATAAGTGTTCATGTTTGGGGTAGTCCAGTGTAGCGGTGACAGCCGAGCTGAGTCATGTGTGGGTTGGCCTCCTACTAACACAAGATTATTATTACCAAAATGGGTTCCTTAGTGCCTTTTAATGGATTGTGTGAGGGTATATTAAAATCCCCATTTGGGAATATTGGTACCCTCTAGAGTAGTAGACAAGCTGTGAGGGTTGTCCCACTGGTGAGGCTAGGATAGAGTATCTAGTTGGTTATTGACTTAGGAGATTCACTATACTCTGATAGGTGGTTCTGAAACGAGTACATACATGGGTCATCATGGGATATTTATGATCACCCATGGTTATTATTTATATTTTTTTTACTCTTTGTTTTATTAGTTTCCTTTTTTCATTGGTTATCTATTTTCTTTTGGCATAGACCTGGATACCCTAGTTTTTGATTTTTCTTATTAAATGATAAATAATTTCAGAAATGGTATGTGGTGTGTATTTGATTTTATAATGGGGTAATGGTTTTGTTTAATAAAATATGAAAAAAATAATTTTATTACTGTATTTCAAACCTGTGTTAGTGGAATATTTGGGAATGGAAATACATGGATCAAATGGTTTATCTTTTGCAACCCTGCTGAGCATCTCAATGCTCAAACATGTCCCATAATTTTAGTTTCATATTTCTTGTATTAGGTGCTCATTTTAGAGAAAAATTGGGTCTTCTGGTTGGAGGTGACAAAGAGGTCACTTGGTAATATGGTCGGTTTGGTTCAGATTTAATTAATTTCATGTTTGTTCTATTCAGCTATATTTTAAAACTGAATCTGGTTATATTTATTGTATGAGATTCAATTTATTTATCTGATCCTAGTTATTTATTTTGGGATGAAATCATTCCCTCTTGTATGATTTGTATTGCAACACTAGTTTCCGTCCCTACGAGATATGGAACACCCTTCAGGCCATTCCATGGACCAGATAGGGTGAACGGTTTAGGGTCAACCAAGGTTTGTTCATGAAAAAATGGTATCTGGGGGAGGTTCTTGATATTTGGGGTGTCTGGTAGATAGTAAGATTTTTAGGAAATAGGAGGTTGGTTACGGGTTGGTTCATGATCACTACCACTCTTGGTGATACTTGAGTTTCCAGGGATAGTCCAGGTTTTGAGGCTTTTGTCTTAATTTCGGATTGAGGGATGATAATAGTGGTGACTCAATGACATGTTGTGGCCTCACTTGATGTAGTGACCCACATAGAGCCTAGGTTCTCGGTTCAACATCATCTTGGTGATATATATTTTTTGGGGTGCGGCTCACTACCATGTTGTCGAGTTAAGTATAAGAACTAGTTCCTCATTCTATTTTCCCTTGGTTGATTGTGATTTGTCTAGATTTCGGTAATTGTTTTAGTGTTTTTGTAAATGAAGGTAGTTTTGGAATGAAATGGCTCTATTTATCTTTGTTTTAAAATTGGTAAATCAATATTTTCTTTCAAATTATTTTGGAAATTGGTGAAATGGGTTTTTAAATGAGTAATTACTTTGGTTTGAAAAAATTGGATTATATTTATATTTGGTAATTTAATGGAAAGTGAAACCCATCATATTCCTTAAGATCATCCGCTTATGTGTGGGTAGGCATGTGAAGTGAAAATTGGCACATATGTTCGCATAAATTTAGTGGAAAGGGATGAAAAATGATGTGGAAATTCATATTATTCTATGGTCATGATTTTGGAATTTAAGGCATGGATTGTTTTTTCTAAATTGGACATGAGTGAAAATGTGATTTTGGGACTTCGTTTTTCATGAAAAGTGGGTTTCGGTATATGAAAATTGGCATTTTCTTTTGAAAAGTTTCCATGGGTTAAGGTAATTTTTGGATTGGAATAAAAAATAGTAGTTTTGAAAAAAAGGATTATGGTTGTGTTTAAGCTTGTTTGGGATTCTAAGCTGGTTGTCTTGGCTCAGGGTGTTTCTTTTGATTGGGTTCTTTCTTGAAGTTGGTCTCAGTTGTTCTTTTCGAGTTATTTATAATGTGTTTCCCAAAAAGGTCCCAGTGGTTTCCAGTGAGCCATGCCCAGTCTCCGGTTCTTATCTTGTGTTTATTATTATTTGAGGCATTTGAGGTTTTTTGGAGGTATTTGTGTGGATTGTCTAAGTAGAGCATGTATTTGGGTTGTTGGTAACTCCTTGCAATTTTTAGAGTATGTTTCAGATCACAATTAGTTGAAGGGTCTGGTTTTAGAAAAGTGGAGGTTGGATGTTCCTTTTTAAATGGATTTTGGGGGTTAGGAGAAAGGTATGTCAAATTTTGTAAAGGTTACCCATCTGGTGAGTGGGGTGTGCCAGAGGAATTTTTTCCTGAGGAATCTCATTCCTTGGTGTCAGCTTCTGGTTTTTCAGACCATTCTCCTATGTGCTGCCCATGTGGCTAGTTCAGGAATTTGAAACTGACTTGTTGAATCCCTCCAATGTCTTCTTATTGTTTGACACTTTGGATCATTGGGAAATTTTTTAAAAGGATAATCATTTGAGGAAGTATATATAATTAGTGGATGCTAGTTCCTGACTATGAGGTATATGATACTTTGACCATTAGATCCCAGACCTTAGGTCTCTGGATGAATCTCGCACACAGTCTGGAGCTATCGAGGGTGTGTGGGACCTCGGTCTAGTTTTGTTTTTCCATTTTAGTGTTGAAATATCTAAAATTTCATTTCATAATTTTTTGAAGAGGGGTATTTTCATCATTTCAATGTGAAGGTGGATGGATATATTCTGATGTGATGGAAACCATTCTGTTTATTTGGATGGTGCTACTCTAGTAGTTCATTCTTATTAAGAGTTGATTTACCTTCAGATGTGAGGTGTCAGTTCTATTTCAGTGGTGTTTTTTCAGGTTGTCTGTGATTTATGAAGTTGATGGATAGTTTTTTGGATCCACCTTTTAATTTGAGTTCTTCTCAGAGCTTTCCGTAGTGTGGTGAAATTAATCCACTATGGGGGATTGTTGATTCCGGTAGTGTTTTTTTCACCTTATATCAGAGGGTTATTGTATCTAGTATGAATTTTTACCATTATGACATTCCATTGTGCCGAGTTTCTTCAATGTTGGTTTTATTGGGAGTTTTGTGGTGGTGTTTTTTCAATGGTGTGATGAATGTGGGTTAAATCAGTTGATTGTTCCCGCATTTCACCCCTTGAGGGTAGTGTGTTTGGATTTCAAGGCCTCTGTGATAATAGAATTATTATGGTGGGGAGAACCATCCATTGTTCCACCCTCAATCTTAGGATGTTGTTTCATTGGATTGGTTAGGTGTGACAGGTGATGGGAATGGTCACCTCGAGGCACTCAGTCATCTTCGGTTTTATGTGGTCATGGACTCAGGTTTTGGTTAATGATTGACTTAGAGAATATCTTTGGGTAGAAATTGCCTATGTTGAGGATAATTGTTACCCCCTAACCTCAGATACTCCTTTTTTATGATTTTATTAGTCTTAGATCATTGGGTCAAGGGTTGTCTTCGAGTCTCGGTATAAAGTTTTACTTTTTGGAGTTTTTTGGAATTTTTCTAAGGTGTGCATGGTTGTTGCGGGATTAATAGTAACAATGTGGACATCGTGTGTCCATTGCAGGCCAGATAGATTAGACTATATATCCAACACATGACCATGTGGTACGTCCTAGGTTTCCATGTAGCTTCTCCTCTATGGACATAGGGTTCTGCACAGTTTCTACATGGTTTCGAGAACCGTGTATCCAAATTTCTCAAACTTCCCATTTCATTAAAAAATATCTTTTCTTATTACCCTATCTTGTATATTATACCCATTTTTGGGATTTCCCTCCTCCCTCTCTCTAAGGCGCACCACAGGGTCCTCCCACACCCACCCCATTTCTCTCCTTCTTCTATGGTAGGTCGTTGAATGTACCAAGGTATGATCTCTTGAATTTTTTTTCCCATTTTTCCTCTTTACATTCCCCCTTTATTTATAGGTTTTTCATTGGGGGTTTTCTTATTGAACAAACACAAGGGTTTGTGTTGGCTAGTTTGGTTCAATTTTCATTATGTCTAGGGTGTTCGGTTTGTCTATAGGGATCATCTCTTCCTTCCATTAGAGTTTTCTTCCATTCGTACAAGGCTGTGGTAGGTGTTTCAAAATTTTCCTTTTCCAAATAATTCTATAAGAACAAGTGTGTTTAAAATTTACATTTAAATTTTGTTCGAACCTCTATAATTCTTATGGACAGATTAAATTTTGTATTTCATGTTTATTACATTTCTTAAAGATTGTATTTTAATGAGATTTATGTAAAAAAAAACTTGTTTTATGGAACCTAGGGTGTTTTTTTGAAATGCACTTGTTCTATGAAACTGAAATTGTGGAATTTATGAAATTAAAATATCTCACGTTGTGTGGTAATGTTTATTCTGTTGAGAATTAGATTTTTTGAGAATTATTGTAAATGATATGTTTTTATAAATGGGGTAAATTGTTTGGGAAAGTGTTTAAATGTTTTAAAGGAGTTGTTCATGATTTCCAAATGATATGAATGATTAGTTTCTGTTTGGATGAAATTAGGGTTTATGAGGAACTTGTTTTAAGGTAAATATAGATGTTTTGTTATTCCATTGTATGTTGTCACATCCATTGGTGCACTAGGTGAACACACAGATGTTCCATCAACTAAAAGTGGCTTTTAAATTGGTATTCCCTTAAAAAAACTAGATTCTTAAATAGTTCATTTCTTCTAAATGAGGTTTAGTATTTTTAATGGTTTCTAAAAAAGTTTTTAAGTGTGTTCCTCAAAGTTTGGACCATTTTTCCTTGAATCAAGTTTTGTGTATGTTTGCATAAGATAATGCATGTTTATCTCTTGGTGTGGGTTTTGGTGAATGTTCAATTAAGGGCATGTTTTGCATTCAGAAATGTGTTGCTGAGTGTTTGTATGATGTTTTGGTATGTTTATTTGGTAATATCAAGTTAAGTTCCCATTTTTAACTTCAAAATAAATGGTTTTGCTTATATGAATTTTTAGAAATGATGGAGGTTTGGTAAAAATGCGTGCTCGGTTGGCAACCCATAGTGTTTTAAAAAATGTTTACAATGTTTTTATGGTTTATCGGCTTGGTTTAAACCTTGTGTAATATGAAATTAATATGTATGTATATGGGGAAACTTTTTATAAGGGACTTCCCTTTATGTGTTATCATATATTGGTTTTCATGTTTGGGTTTGGTAAGTGGAGTGGTGATAGCTGAGCAGATTCATGTGTTCCTTGGCCTTCTACTTACAGAAGATTATTATTACCACCATGGGATCTTATGTGTCTTTTAGTTTATCGGGTGATCATAGCTTACCATCCTTAATTAGATAGGTTGGTACCATTTGGAGTTTTAGACATTTCATGAGGGTTGTTCCACTGGTGAGGATATAATAGATTAATAATTTGGTTTTTGACGTAGGGTCATCACCGTACGCCGTCAAGTGGTTTTGAACTGAGTATGTATTGGGGTCTTATAAGGAATTTTAGGATCACCCATGGTTATTATTTATATTACCTTTTTAATCTTTGATATACTAGTTTATTGTGTTCACTTCTTATCTTTTTTCTTTTAGAATAGCCATGGATACCCTTGTTATGAATTTTTCATAAAAAATGACAACTAGTTTTGGAAATGGTATATGGTGTGCATTGGATTTGAAAATGGGGAAATGATGTTGTTTAATAAAATATGAAAAAACCCTACTTCTACATGGATCATGTGTTTTATCTTTTTCATACCTACTAAGAATCTCAGTGCTCATTTATATCCCTTCATCTAAATTTCAGTATTTCTGGATCTGGTTCTCATTGTGGAGTAGGGTTAGGTCTTTTGGTTAGAGGTGACTAGGAGGTCACATGGAGATTTGGTTGTAGCGGTTCAACTTTCTTTAATTACCAATATTTTTTGTTCAACTATATTTTGTTATTGAATATTTTAATATTTATCATATCAGATTGAATTTATGTATCTAGTCCTTGTTCTTTCTTTTTTTCGGAAATCATTCCCTCTTGTATGTTTTGATACTTGACACTAGTTTCTATCCCATGGGGATTGGGGCCACATTTGAGCCATGCTGCAGACCGGCTAGGGTGACCGATTAAGCATCGACTAGGGTTGGTTCATGATAATATAATATGTGAGTTTAGTTAGTTACTATTTCATAATTATTATCATCTTTGATTCATTATTTGTTCACCTATGTTTTTACCTTACTAATCATTTGAGCTCACCCATATTATGTTTCATTCTTTTAGAATCCATAATGAGTATATTAAATATACGTGGGGATTTAATAGATGTAATTATGTTATCCTTGATGATATTTATTTAAGAAAATGAAAAAATATGTTGTAATTTGTGTATTCATTTATAATACAAGACCCATTTATGAATATGGTTTTACAACAGTACTAAACTCTCTATCCTTTGGTATTAGATTCCTTATAATCACGCCATTTTAATTGATAGCAGACACCAGCTCTAGTAAATCTAGGGCCAGGGTGCTACGGTTGGTGAAAAATGGTGTTTAATAGCATCCTTGGGACATTGATTTAGTAAAAGATAGGTTAGAGAACATAACCCTAAGTAATAATTTGATGATAAGTCTAGAAGAACATCCTATAATTTTTGTTAGGTAGAGATTATGTGAGTATTCTAAGAAATACATCCCAGTTTAGATACTACAAGTGGATGTGGTTCTAGAACAGACCTTTCCAAGAGTAATAACTCGGACAAGGTGGTCGGAGCCTGAGTCAGGGTAACCTGGAAAACAATAATGGTTCATACTACACAACTAGTTTGACACTCCCATGGGATATGAAAATGATAATCAACTTTTTCATTAGAAGCAATTATGAAAATTTCGAATGGAAAATTATAATGAAAAACCTTTGTTAACCCAAAGGTGTTTTAGATTCAACATATGGTCCCAAAATTTCTTAAGGTATGTTTTTGTATATGTTTTGAATTGGGCCTCTTCTTTTTGGCTAGAAAAGTGTTTCCCCTTGTTTATGTGAAGGCGTCGGGGTGTTCTGAGGGTTCGGGACATGAATGAGAAAGAAAAAGTAAATCATGGGAATGTTGCACAGTTTTCCCATGGAAAGTGAAAATTTTCCGGATCATCCCAGGTAACTGTGTGGCCATGGAAAAAGGCTTATTCATTATTAATTCATGGTTAAGAAAACATTGTGGAATTCCCAGGAAATCGTACAAAGGGATGCTCTTTGGGAAGTGGATCATTCATAGTTTTTGCAGGGTTGGGAAAACCATGCGGCCTAGAAAAGTTGGAAATTTTACTAAATTTCCACTCTAGGATATTAAATCCCAACTTGGGATTTTCCTCCATTCTTCTTCTCTCAAACCTAGGGACGAACATGGATGACCCAAGCTTCCCTACAGTGGTTCTCCTTCGATTCTTGGACTTTTAGGGAGCTGTTGGTTATGGATTAAAGCTCCAGGTATGTCTAATATTCTCCTCCATTTTTTCGACTTAGGCCTTATGGTTTCTCCCATCTTCTTCTAAAGCATTAAACCCCTTTGTTTTCCGGTTAATCCTATGTTGGTGCTTCAAGGCGTTTTTGAATCTGAATCTATGGCTACAATTAAGAGTGTGTTCATTATTAGATTCAATGTCGGTGTTCTATAAGTATTATCTCACAGTTTTATTTTGGATTTATGCATAGAAGTTGGAGTTCTTGGTTTTCCAATTTTTTTGTTCTTTGTTCCATTGATGTGTTTAGTAAAAAAGGGTGTCTAAGTGACCAATTTAAACCCTCACAAACCCTATGGGATCTGTTGAGGTTGACTTGACCATTTTAGTGCCACCCATGGGGTACGCTGGCAAACCCGGACCAAGAGTGTGGTAGGGTAAATTGATGGGTTTCCAAATCAGAATGTGAAACCCATGTAGAATGTGTCTTAATTATTTATTGAGTTGTGAATGTAACAATGTTATATATACCTATATTGATAAAGGCATAAGGTTTTGTTGGAATGACATGAAAATGGGTAATTAGGTTGAATGGTATTATGTCGATTGTTTCATGAAATTGGTTATAAATGCATAAGCATATTAGGGCATGTTAAATGGTGAACGTGCAATTGGGTAATGGAATTATAAATGGGGAATGTGTGAATCGGTTATAATAAGGTAATGAATGAATTGGTGGAATGGGTTAATTCATGATAATTAGGTGGTATACCAAAATGATTTAATGTAATAAAGGTATTGTATCATGTCCTATGAGAAATTTACTTGAAATGCATGTGTTTTTAAATAATTGTGAATGATAAATGCACTAAATGGGTCAATGAATAGTCCATGATGAATTCAGCTAAGGCATAGTAGATTTTTGAGTACACCTAATGGGTTAAGGCACAGAAATGGTATTTTGTCTAAATGGATATGAATTGAAAATGGTAAATGTATTAATGGGTTATGGAATAGTAGTAACTCCCATATTTTTCTTATGTGGTGTGATATCCAATGGAATTTAATATGATTGGTTGTGTTATGGTAAAGTTGTGGTGACATAAAACATAATAATGTACACATGGCTTGGTAGAGTGGGGTATTGACTTGAGGTTCTACGCCAACAAGTCGAGTTATACTGAGGCTCTAAACTCCACAACAAAATGCATGGGTTAGGGAAGGGTATAAAGGATATATTCCCCTAACGTTTTCATTCCACATGGACTGAGGATTCGAGGTGAGAATAATGTGTTGATGTGATATGTGGATCCCTAGTGAGATAGGGACTTGATTTTCCCCCCATGAATTGTGATTGATTTCCTTATACACTTGTGTAGATTATATTTATGCCAAACCCATGGAACTTGTGATCAATACGACCTATGTAATGAAGATGGTATAAGAAATGTAATCGGGAAAAATGATAGTCATGAACTAAGTGAACCTTGATATCTAATGGCACCTGAATTGTCCCTTTATTACATAACATTCATTTTGTACATGCATTCACTATCTATTAGGGTGGATATTTTGTTGGCACCTTTGGGGGTGGCTGACTAAGTACTGTATTCAAACCCTGCTAGGGCCACTATTAGCTACCGGGCAGACTTATTGGATGCAGGTCAGGACAAGGGCGAAGGCCCTTCTCTAAGACATTGTGTTGGCCTCAAGATGTTCATGGAGAAGCATCCGAACATAGAGTTGGTCCCATTGGGAGTTTTTTGTCCTTGTTTTATTTTAGGTTTCTTCCACTTGTATTGTTGCATGGACTGCCATATTTACTATTGTATATGATTGTACCCTGTTTTTGGGGATGGGTCATTTATGCATGTTGTTGATTGTTTTATATTGTTTCTATTGTTTAAATTATTATTTTTGGTGGCTTACACTAGTAAAGAGTTTATAGTATCCCCACATGACTCATTAGATCATCACCACTAGTTAACAACCTCTGGAGTATGGAGAGGCATTCTTGAGGTCATGAGACAACCCAGGTCAGAGCACCAGATTAGTGGCTTCTGGGTCGAGGACGTTACAATGTGGTATAAAAGGAGTTATTATACCTTTATTACTATTTGAGTATAGTAGACATGAGATTAGGATGTGTCAGGGCATGGTAATGAGCTCGTGCTTGGAACTAGCTAACCCATGTATGAGGGAAAACCCAAGTCACTGAGGGTGGGAATTGTTGTTCTTGATGTGTGTTGTTATAGTTGAATGATATTTCATTATTTTGTGAAGCACATTTTTTGTGATTTGATTGATTTATGAAATTTTTCTCATTTCCATAATGGCATGAAGTTTTGTATTCATTCATCATTTAGGCACCTAAAGATATAGGTGACATGCATCATTATTGGAACACACATGGGGATGGGTGTGAGGGACATGAAAGGTAGAATGCATTTTACCTTCGTAATAAACATGAATAAAATGATTCCTAGTAATTGTATTAAAAGTGTCTAAATGAAAAGATTGAAAATGAGTAGTTATGGAATATCGTGTATGGATAAATGTAAAAACAAGGATAAAATTTGGGGTTTTGATAAATTGTAAAGATTTAATGGTCTCTAAAAAAGAATATTTTTATAGTGATTGTAAAAAAGGGTTAAAGAGTTTTCCTAATGAAAAGTGTAAATGAGATAAAAATGGTGTTTGTAATAATTTGTGAAATGGGAAATGTGCCTAAGGGGGATGGAATCATTTTGTAAATAAAATTGGTTTGAATAGGTGTTGACAGAAGACATGTGATTAAAAAAATTGGTTACCCTATGTTGACCATGACCCATAGTAGGTATAGTAGAGAGTATTTTACCATGTTTGATGATTACTAGTGGGATAGAGTATGAATAATGGTTTATTTAAGGTTGATATCATGGGATTTTTTTCCATATGCGGTTAAATCCTTTTTTTCATTCTTCTATACATCAGGTGAATGAGAAGTTTAAAATGAAATTGATTGAGTTCAATGGTGGGTATCCTTTGTTTTTTGTTGGTTTGGACCTTGTATGTGTAGATTGGGTAGTGAGATTTCCCTAGTTTGAGACTTTGGATTTGGATTGTGAGGACCTTCCGGTTATGTTATGGCCTAGGTGGTGTGTTTAGGGAACCCTTGGTAGGGTTGTGGCCTTTGGTTTATAAATAGTTGTTTGGTAATGTGAGCGAGGAAAGTATCGTGGTTTATGGAAGTACAGAGTGCATGCTAATCCTTAAGGATAGTGCATGGGTCTTGGTGACCTTGTGGGTGGAGATCTTACGAGTTTTGTTATGGATCCTAGAGTGAATGTTTGTAAATAGTGCTGATGAATGTGTACACTGTTGGTGTGGAACCTAGAGAAACTGGTTTTTTGGTGTTCTTGGCATAGTATGCTTCGAAATGGGAGTGAGAGTTACATTCACAAGAATTCCTTTGTTCGTGACATGATATGTATGGTTTGGAGTGAGGAAAAGAGTATCCTCCTAGTTTTGACTCTATTCTAGGGAGTTGGTGTCATTTTACCTTCAAGTTGACCTATGAGAGAGTTCAGATAGGTTTTCTAGTGCTTTTGGTTGTGTTTTATACTTGTAGATATTTTGGACTTTGATAGTGGGAATCAGAGTGTTCCATGGTGTAGGATTGACCTTGAGGACTAAGTTGGAAGGTTGATGTTTTGGTTTTTGGGTGAGATGCAAAGGCCACCTCAGGGCTGATGAGGCTGAATAACCAAGAGACATGGATAGGTAAGTAAGTGGGTGATGGAATACACATAGAAAAAGGTTGTTTTACGAGAGACCATTGGTTTGATTGGTGTGGTAGAATTTTGTGCTTTGTTTTTTTGTTACTGAGGACTCATCAGAAGAACTCGAGCAGTGTGGCTAAAGTAGATCCAGATGAAACATTGGTTCATAGCTACATGGCAGTTTGGTTGGGGAGTGATGGTTAAGCTTGGTTCACAATCACACGTGAGTGGTGGTGGTTAAGTGTTTGTGAGATGCATTCGATAGGGAGGCATGAGATCCTTGGTAGGTTATGGTGTCCCATATCATGACATCAGAAATGGATAAGATGTTGGTGGTGTTCTTTGATAGCTTCTTAGCATACCTCAGATAATGATGATCTTGTCCAGTATCTTGACATTGTCCTAGGTATGTTGAGAAGCTCTGGCTCACACCAAGACAAGTGAATTTTTTTGGTTGGATAAAGGACATCATGGTGTTCACGCGCAAGGGAGTGGTCTGTGTGAAGACTGAGGATTGGATGTGCACCCTCAATGGCTTTGGGTGAGGTCCTCGAGATGGATGGGATGTCAAAAATTGTTAGGGGTTCTATTCATGGAAGCCTTGAATGGGAACTAGGTGACGTTCATTATCCTATTTTTCGAAAAATCTAGATAGTCATGTCTGTGTTTTTGGGGTTCGGCTTGTGATTGAGTTTAAGAAACAATGTTTAGAATCTCTCTTGAGAGTAATGGTACTGACACTCCCATGTTGGGGAGTGATAAGTCAGTGTTGGATGTGAAGAAGGGAACATTGAGTTGATGTACTAGCACTGGGACACCAATGAGGAACTTGAAAGGTACATGTTATGTTCTGCAGAGAGGCAATGTGGGCCTTGGACATGATTTTTAACGAGAAAAGTGTTGGATTGAGCTCAGGGTGGATCCATGTAAAGCATGTTATGTCTGTGTCGAGTCATAGAAGGATGTAGTTGGATATAACGATAGGTTGTGCCAAGGGAAGTTGGGGTCATATAACTCCAACAAAGATTGGGGATATACTTAGATAATTTTCCTTTGTGTGTTATTGGAATGGTGTGAAGTTGAGTAAACCATGGCCATGTGATGTGGTGTCGTGTCGAGGGTGAATCCTGATGGTGGTTAGTATGGAGGTAATGTCATGATGATGGAATTCTCCTAGAATTCAGGGAGCGCCCTAAGTGGGTTTTTAGGATGTTAATGTTAGGCTTCAAGTCAATAATCACCTAGGGAAGGTGAGAAAGGGGGTACCGTACCATCAGTGGAAGGTGGGTGTTCTGGGACAAGCTAGTCGAAGGTGGTCCGACCTGAGATTATGACCATGAAAGTGTGTGGTGGGAGTGACAAACCACTTGGTTCATGTTGTAGTAGAAATATCCTTTTTAAATGAGGATGTACCTGAGTAATGTCATGTTGATCATAGTAATTGGTTAGATAGTGTAGGAATGTCGTCATGAATTGTTTCGATGGTGCAGTTGTATCGCAATATAGGGTAACGCCTTATGGATTCTTGGACGTGGTGAGTAGGAACATGTTAGGTGATGGGGAAGATTGGTTATGTTCTGATGGTATTTTATTGAAATTTGTGGTGCCAGGTAACCAAAAATGGTGGAGAGAACTATACCAGAAAAATGGTTGGTTGAAGACGTGATCAGAGTATCGAGTTGGAAGGACTCGAGTAGTCACTATTTTGGTGAGTGGCCTCAGTAGAGAGTTTTGGAACAGGTTTGTTTGGTCGAGTAGCCGAGAGTTTGTGTGGAATTTGGGTGTATTATTTTTGAATGGAATTCTCAGGAAATGTGGTAGGAAGGACCATATGTTTTATCATGGGTGATATCGGTTTGTTCACCATTATAGTTCGGAAAATAGAGGAAATGACATCATGTGATTTGGGTCACGAGTTGTAAAGAGGATCTAACTGAGGGGGTTCTAGTTGATTTTTCTACAATGAGCTGATGATGTGTGTCGAGTTTTCAGGTGTTGGGAGCTGGTAAATGATGTCTATGCTTTCTTTCAGATGTTGTAGTGGTTGGGCATGGTTTAATCTTACGCATCCTTGAGGAGTTTTTTTGTTCATGTTGGAGTTGTTGTGTGGAAGACATGTGGGACAAGTCTGTGCACTTGATCTGTGTTTGGTTGGGTTGGTGATGTGAATCTAGAAATATAAACTATGGGAATGGATAGGTAGTCCTAGTTGGATGAGATCTAGTTTGGGATCTTAGTGATGCAAGGAAGGGCGACTCGAGGATGAGTCATTATAAGATGGGGAGGTTGTAAGGTCCCATAATTTCCTAAGGTATGTTTTTTATATGTTTTGACTTGGGACTCTTATTTTTGGATAGATAAGTGTTTCTCCATGTTTATTTGAAGGCGCATGGGTGTTCCGATGATTCAAGACACGAAAGATGAATAAAAAGGATATTCTGGGCATGTTTCACTATTTTCACACGGTTAGTGCAAATTATGCGGATCATCCCAAGTAACTGTGAAGCCATAGATAGAGGATTACGCATGGTTTGCGCACAGTTAAGAAAACTAGGCTGAATTCCCAGGAAACTGTGTGAAGGGGTGTTCTTTGGGTAGTGTCTCATGCACGGTTTTCATACGATTTGGAAAAACGTTTTGGTAAACCGTGCTGCCCAGAAAAGTTGGAAAATTTACAAAATCGCCACTCCAGGCTTTTAAACCCCAACTCGAGATTTTCCTCCATTCTTCCCCTATCAACCTTAATGACGAACTTGGATGACCCAAGCTTCCCAAGGGTGGTTATCCTTTGATTCATGGCCATTTAGAGTGTTGTTGGATGCGGATAGAAGCTCCGGGTATGTCTAATCTTCTCCACTATTGTCATTTTTTGGATTAGGGCTTGTGGTTTCTCACATATTCTTCTAAAGCTCTAAACCCCATTTTTGGTGGAACCTAGGTTGGAGCTTCAAGGTGTGTTTGAATCTTTATCTAGGGCTACGATTAAGAGAGTGCTCATTGTTGGATATGAGGTAAGTGATCTACAAATAGAATTTCATATTTTTATCTTCGATTTGTGCATGGAAGTGGGTGTTCTTGTTTCCCCCCTTTTTGTGTTCCTGGTTCTATTAAAGTGTTTGATAAAAATAGTTTTCTAACTGACCAATTTAAACCCTCATGATCCTCGTGTGATGTGTTGAGGATGACTTGACCGTTTTAAGAACACCCATGGGGTGCGCCAACAAACTCGGACTGAGAGTGTGGTAGGGTGAAGTGTTGGGTTTCCAAATATGAATTTAAAACCCATGTAAAATGTGTCTTAATGATTTATAAAGTTATAAATGGAACAATGATAAATATTACTATAGGGATAAAGTCATAAGGTGTTGTGGTAATGACATGAAAATGGGTAATTAGGTTGAAAGGGATTATGTCGATTGTTTCATGAATATGGTTAGAAATTCCTAAGGGGATTAGGGGATGTTATATGGTGAACTTAAAATTTGGTAATGGAATGGAAAATGGGGAATGTGTGAATGGGTTGTAATAAGGGAATGAATGAATGGTGGAATAGGTTAATACATGAGAATTAGGTTGTACACCTAAATGATTGAATGTAATAAAGGGATTGTGTCATGTGATATGAGAAATGCACTTGAAATGCATAAGTGGGTAAATGCTTGTGAATGGTAAATGGGATAATTGGGCCAATGAATGGTCCATCATGAATTCAAGTAAGGTATAAGGGATTTTTTAATACACCTAATGGGTTAAGTCACAAAAATGTGATTTTTGTTAAATGGATATGAATTATAAATGGTAAATGTATTATTTTGTTGTGGCATAGTATTAACTAACATATTGTTGTTATGTTTTGCGATATCCAATGGAATTGAATATGCATGGTTGTGTTATGGTATGGTTGTGGTAACGTGAAACATAAGCATGTGCACATGGCTACGTAGAGTGTGGTATTAACTTGAGGTTATACACCCACGGGTCATGTAAAACTGAGGATCTAAACTCCACCCCAAAATTCATGGGTCAGGGATGGGGACATATGCTATATTCCCCTAATGGTTGCATTCCACTAGGACTGAGGCTTCGAGGTGAGGATAATGTGTTTATGTGATATGTGGATACTTAGTGAGATAGGGAATTCATTTTTTCCCCTATTAATTGGGATTGATTGCCTTATAACCTTATGTATATGATATTTATGTTGATCCCATGGATCATGTAATCAATACCGCCTATGTAATGAAGATGGTATAAGAAATGGAATTGGGATAAATGACAGTCATGAACTAAATGAACCTTGTTATCTAATGGCACCCAAACTATACCTTGTTTAATTAGATTTTATTTTTTACTTGCATGCACTATCTATTAGACTAGATATTTTTTAGACACCATTGGTGGTGTCCTACTGAGTATTGTACGCACACCCTGCTCGAGCCGTCATTGGGTACCCGACAAGACTTCTTGGATGCAGGTCAGGACAACGGTGAAGGCCCTACTCTAAAATTTTGAGTTGGGTTTGGTATGTTCCTGGAGAATGATCCAAAAATAGTGTTAGGACCCTTTGGGAGTTTTTTTTCATTGTTTTATTTTGGGTTTCTTTTACACGCACACTATAGCATGGTATGACAGATTTACTATTGTATATGAATATACTTAGTTTTCTAGATTGGTTAATTTATTCATGTTGTTTATTTTTGTCCATTGTTTCCATTTTTTAAATAATTATATGTAGTTTATTACTCTAGTAAAGAGGGTATAGTCTCCCCATGTGACTCATTAGACCCTCGCCGCAAGTCTACAACCACTGGCGTATGAGGAGGAGTTATTGAGGTCATGTGATGACCCGTCTTGGAGAACCAGTTTAGTGGATTCCAAGTTTGGTATGTTACATTCAAGATACGTTTTCATGATTTATAAATCCTATAAATTATATTATGGGAAACCCTTGACCAAGGAATGACCTAAGTGTGAAATAAATTGATGAAGTATTTATGTATTGAGGTTGTGTTGAAAACCATAGTTAAAAGTATATTTAGAGAATAAAATAATTTCAATTATGTATATTATATATTCTTTCAATATTATATTAATTTGGGTTTAGAAAAGGACAACATGTAAGTTCGGTGACAACTAATAACATCCTACAAGGTCGTGGGTCTTGAACCCATGACCAAAGGATGATAAGGGTTTCACACCAACCACAATCCTACAAAATTTTATGGTTTATTTTTCTTTTTTAGTTAAACTATTTGATGAATAAATGTTAAAGATAATCCATTAGAATAACTTTTTAAGATAAATGATTACTTATTAATTATATTTTTTTGGGATGATTGTTAATGAAAAACTGTTAGAAATGTCAAATTAATATGGGACTTAAGATCCTTTAGAAATTCTTTTTTTAGCTTCATAAATCAATATTAATTTTTGAATTAATTGGAAAAAATATTTTAGCACAACCAAATGTTGAAATTGCGTTAATATAAATTTATCAAGTACGTATACAGAAGATGTAAAATAATTCCTCAACATTAGGAAAAGTAACTTCAAATAAAAATGTTATCCTAATACCTTATTTTAGGTTGAATCGATGGCCTTTTAAATATTAATAGTTTTATGGTTTTGATTCCATCAGCATTCTATAGGTCATTCGCTTTTTTTGATTGATGACCTCAATCAATCCCAATAAATATTTATTCTTTTCCTCCAAGTACATATCTCAAATTTCCACTAATATTCTTCCACTTATATACCTAGTTATATATTATTCCATGTGAACTTTTAACTTCCAATTATATCATTTCTATATGATGTTTTATGAACCCTTCTCATGATGTGGGATTTTGACATAATAAATAACAAAAACTTTATCACAAAGATCGAGCTAAAATTGCAATGATGCAATTTAATTAATGTAGGGAGAATTTAACACCCATAAATTCTAAATTAATAACATTGTATTCAATAGCTTGTATGACTTGCGACACTATGATCATAAGGGAATATAATATCTAGATACATTAGAATATATTTACAATTTACATTAGATTCTATATATTTCAATGCCTGAAACACTAAGTTAGCATGTGTTACATGAAGGATAGACCATCTTTTATGCCTTGTGTTCCATGCAAGAATGAGTTTTGTTGAAAAAAAATATATTATTAAAATAAAATTATCTATGATAATAAGAATTATACTGGCCACTATGAAAATTATTAACTATCTTATGAAAATTTAATGTTTATATAAATATATAATAAATTCATGGTTTACCAATTAATGAAAATGAATATATGAACCAATTGGATATAAAAATAAATATATTTAATTTTATGCATCCAAAGTAGTTTTATCTTAATATATATAATTAATAACAACTAGTGAATTATCTTAATGAAAAATATAGGTTATATATTTAGTGGGTTAGTTTTTGTATTCATCCATTAGGTTTTATTGGCATAAGGTAAGTCCAAACTCTATTTTACACATAAAAACCTATATTTTTATAAATTCATTTTCACCGCCTTTTAATGGAGAACCCATTTTAAATAATAAATTTGAAACATTAATTGATTTATTATGTCAAAATAAACATTATATTTTATATAGAAACATTATAATTTGGTTAGGGTGAATTTTTGATATATTTCTGAAACATTTAATTTTTTATGAATTGTATAAAATTTTGAATTTCTGTTCAAAAATGTTTTTTGATGTAATTTATTTATAAGTTTAAATTATAATTATATTTATTTTAAAAGATTGTTTAGATAATATTAGTATCAATTAGTACTATTTATTTCAATGGAATCAATTTCACATTGAAAATTATTATAAATGAACATAGTAATCATTAAAAAATTGTTTACATCAAAAACCCACATTGTCCTCCTACCCGCAGGATAAATTTTAAATTATTTTAGGCCAAATATATAATTAGAATTTGGAAAAATAGATTACATATTTTGATTCAGAATAATTTTTTATTTCTAATTAGAATAAAAAAAATTGACAAAAAATATTATTGAATGTAATTAAAATTAATTACTACAATTAAGGTCAAATAAAGTTTAACAATAGACTAAAACATAACCATAAGGCCCAAAACGACAGATAAACTATTAAAAGATCTATTGGATGGCTATATATCTACTATATACTACCTTTTCTCAAAATGGGTCCATTTTTTATCCACATGAAATATGAAAATCATTGGAAGAACTCCTTTGTCAAAATATTACAAGTGTGCCACTCCTCCTTCACAATAACAGGCCACCACTTATCCCCAATAACAACACCTATAAAACAATTTTGGATCAGAAAATATATTCCAAAATTTATTTCAACCACCCTTAACATATTCTTTTAATCCTCCCTTTTGGTATAAATCCTTCCAAGGATTCCCTTTGGTATAAACTAAAAGGAGTTACCCTATTTTTATTTAATTGTTTCCAACAATCACTTTTCATTCCATTACTTCTCCACCACCTAAAATATTATTCTTTCATGGTCATATAATAAAACTATTATCATCCATATACTATGTTTTTTTATTATATGGGTTAGACAAACACTTACATAGACATCCATAAACTAGGTAACAAACATATTGTTTATGTGATCGATGAACTATCGCCACATGAAATGAGGATAGTTCATTCTTCCATACCACCTCTCATTGTGGTCATTATGATGGAAAATATTTTTATATATATTATATATGATACTTTTAATATCTTTAATATTTTGTAATTATTTTACAACAAATATCATTACACTTTCCATTTTTCTTAAAATGATAACATCTTTTGTGGAAGTATAGAATATTTATCCCTCAAAGCAATGCGATTCACACTATACATGGAATGTATAAAGGATGGTATTAATTTGAAATATGTTAACTAAAAAAACATATATGTTATTAATATTATAATTACCTTTCTGGATATATAATATTTATCATTTTATCCATTACCCTTTAACAAACATAAAAAGTTATAACGTCATTTGTCGACATGTGGACTACCACCTCCTTTATAATATGTGATTCCTTTTAGGTCAAAAGAGTTATATATATATAATTATATATAATTATATAACAGGTTATTTTTTATATAATGATAATTCTATAATTATATAGTGTTACTTACATTCTTTCCATAATGATTATTGGGAAATGATCACGTTAACCATGCATACATATGACCTACCATCTCATTGATTCTGACATTGATTCATTTTTCATTAAAATATTTAATGATTGTTTTTAAAATTATAATTAATTTAAAAACATGATAAAAAATTTATGATTATTTTTCTCGTGATTTTATATGATTACCGATTTCACTATATTTTAGCAACCAAAGTTGTTTTTTAGGCATAAATCCTATTTGGTCAAAATACCCTATGTAATCCTAAATGTTCAAGTTGATGTACACAACATGGTAATTGGTGAAATAAAATTAATTATAAACTTAAAAAGGGTTATCAATCAAGTATAAAATTAATATAAATTTACTATAATTTATTTTTAAGGATGTTAACTGAAAAGGAAACTCTTGATAAGGGATTCTCATCTCATTTTTCTACATTAATGAGATAAATTCCATGTTCACCACTTACTTATTTTATGTGGTATATCTACCACCCAATTTATATTATATCATGAATTAATTAATCATCATGTTATTTAAAAATTCCATAAAATATTATTCCATCGCGATGTTTATATTTAAAATGTTTCAATGTGGTATGGGACACTTTGGAATGTTCAAAGAGTAATTTCCTTAATAATTACATTAATGATTATTCAATGGTATTTCCATTCAAGGAAATTATATGAAAATTGTCCAATAAAAGATTTTATTTTTCTATCCTCTAGTTATTCATTTCCCTTTATTATTACCATTTCTCACTCTTTGGTACTCAAACTGTTTAAAAAATGTTTATAAGAAAACCCATCTATATTTCTCACTTTAATCGTGGAACTTGTTTTCTTCTAAAAACCATGATTTGTTAAATTGTTTTCAAAAATAAAATTAAAAATGATTTGGTAAATAAAATTTTGTCTATTTTATATCAATGTTTTCAAAGTAATATTCTTAATTCTTTCCTAATAATACATTTTTCAAACCATTTTACTTTGCAAAAAGAATGTTATTTTACCTCATACAGAAAGTAAGGATTTACCCACTATTTTTTCATTCAAGACTGATTTTCATTTCTTAAAGGTATATCTTAAGTGAATTTTTTTAAATAATTTATTTTTAGAGAAATTTTTTTTCAAATATATTACAAAACAAAAGTATATTTTCATTAGTAATTTTTTAGAAAAATATTTTTTCTGTATTTATATTCTTCTTCAACAGTAAACCTTTATTTTTACACCACTTGGGATTTGTTTCACTAATACCATCCTTATTCATTCTCTAGATGGATTATTATAGATTTTTCTGAGGATTGTATTCACATTCATATCTATGAATCATTTTTTATTCCCCTTGAAATATTCAATCTCCTATGATCATTGAAAATTGAATTTCCCACAAATAATCCATTTCATTTATAATGGATATAACTATTATTAAACTATATACCATTTTACATATAGTGTCTACTTTTATTTTTATTTAAGCATTCTATAAAATATTCATAACTTTTTATTCCTTATTCAGTGTGGATATTTGATAAAGAATATTATTTATTTTTTTGATATGATTAATGGTTTAGACAAGTAATGATGGGTGTGTCCCATAGATTATATAGCTCCATAATGCATCGATATTTTCTTATGAGATTAATAAGTTATGATAATTAAATGGGAGTCTATCCATTGTTTTAATTCTTCTTGTGAAAGGACATGATGTTATATTTTTCCATGTTCCATAGACATGAACCCATTCAAAAAGAATTACATACACATAGTTTCATTTATTATTCACTCATGATATTTTTTGTAAACATATCTATGGATAAACTTCATTTTATGTTCATTTATTAAATAGAATTGTCTTTTAATTTCATACAATTCCATGTTTATTTTTTCTAATCTAGTTATTTGAATGGAGCATGTTTCCATTTATTACCTTTCCATATTTTTATGTACTTTCTTATGAGTTTATTTTCTATAAGGAATGTGAGTTCACTTATATACCATGTCATAATTATTATTCTCATTGATTCATTATTTATTCGGATATATTTCCCCATTATTGAGAATTTCATCTAAACCATATTATGTTTCATTCCCCAAGAATTCATGAATAATACTATGAATGATATTCATGTATTTAATAGATGTACTTATGTAATCCATGAAATTATTTATTTAGTAATAATAAAAAAATAATTTTTAATTAGGTTATTCATTTGTAATACAATATTTATTTAATCATTTGGTTTACCAAGACTACTAATCTCCCAGTCATTCTAGATTTGATTCCTTGTATTCATGCCAATGTAATTAATAGTGGACACCAGCTCCGGGCTCTCTAGAGTTGAGGCTCTAAAATGTGTGGGTATTTTTCCTTCATTTATTTCTCTATTAACCATGCATTCTCTTCATACATATGGTTTATCCATATAAAATTCAACATGTGAGTGATGTAGTTACATAGATCCTTATCTATATGGTCTAAAAAATTCATCGAATTCTCCTCAAAAGATATATCTCTTTTCAGCTATAAAAAATGAATTCAAAAAATGTGACATATATAATATGTAATTACTCATGAGGGATACATGAAAGACATTATGTACTTGATACAAGGTTGGTGTAAGTTCTATTTTATAGGCCACCACACCCACATAATCTAGAATCCAGAAGGGGCTGATGTACCTAAGAAAAATCATTCATTTCATCCCAAATCTTATGAATCTCTTACATGGAGTTATGTGGATGATTATTTTCTCACCAAAATCAAACTCCACAATATGTTGTAAACTATCTACATGGATCTTCTTTCGAATTTGGGTAACCTGAAAATACTATTGGATGGTTATCACATTTTCTTCCATTTTTTTGACTATTATAGGTCCCACCAACACATGTTGAGAAAATTCATCCCAATATGTAGGTTTTTTACATATATTCCCATAAAGGCCTTCATATGGGTCCATTTTAATGATTGAGTAGATTCCATTATTTTGAGAGAACTAGACTAGTTGAAGATATTGATACCATCATCCATTAAAGCCTATTGAGCATACTCTTAACTTGTCTTCTGGTGTCTGATTAGAAAACATAGATTTGAAAATAATATTTTGGTGATAGACCGTTCACATGTTCAAATAATCATTTGAATAATGTTTTATAACTATCTAGAGCTTATAGAAAAATCATGGATCATGATCAGATATAATAAAAAAATAGCACTCCATGAAGCCTTTACACTTCTTTGATGTATATAAATGTATGTTGGTCAAATGATAAGTCCTATAGAATCATAATATATTGAGAAGTATTTGTAATACAATCCATAATTACCCATATAAAATGTTTTTTATTTTTATGTATTTGGATGTCCATTAAAATTGTCTATAGTGATGTTTTCCCATTTCCATGTAGGTATGGGTAATGTTTTCATCATTCCCTGGTAGTTGTTTTCATCCCTCACTTGTTGACTTACCTGGAACATTGATTTATATTCGGTGATCCACTTATTCATATAATCTTAACAATAGTGATCTAAGAGATCTCGATACATATTTATGTTCCCTGGGTAAATAGAGAAGGTATACCTATTTGAAACATTCAAAATATCTTTCTTTATCTCTATATTGTATGGTACACATAGTCATGATAGAAATTTTACAACTCCTTGCTCATATATTTTGAACTAGGAAGATCTACCCATTCTTATAGCTTCCACCTTATTTTTAATTTCCACATAATTTTTTAGATAATCCTTTATATTATCAAAAATGGATAGTTAAGAAATAATTTTTAAAGGAATGAAGATTTACCTTCCTTTATGATTGCCATGTACAACCTTTTTATGTCTAAGAATATTGGATCCTTATCAATTATCATGATGTATAATGATACATCTTAATTTCTAATTAGAGCATCTGCCTCTTTATTTACATATCCAAGCTGACTGTGGATTGAGAATTTTTTATCCTTGATGTGTTCTAACCATCCTTACTAGTGCATATCAATATACTTATGTGATAATATGTATTTGAGGATATTATGATTAGTATGTATCTCAGTCTTCCCCACTTAGAGATAACTTCCCTAGATGTTCAAGGTGAATATCATAACGTCCATCTCCAGATCATACATACGATGGTATTTATGATGAAATTTAATCTCCCTTGAGGCATAGAATATTACAGTTTCATTTTTCGTAAGTACATAACCCATGAACTTATTTGAAGAATTACTATATACCATAATGAGTCAGCCAGCTATTGGAAGTGTAACTACTAGTGTAGTGATAAACCTATTTTTTAATAGTATTGAGCAATCTTCACATTGACATATCTAGAAAAACATTTCCCCCTTAAGAGTAATCTTGCTTATTTGGATTGATATTGGAGATCAGTTCCTCACAAATCATTGTTAATACTACGATATATTAAGGAAACCACATATAATCCTTACAAATAATAATATTGGCCACTCTGCAATTACCATTCTTAGAAGGGTCTACCAATAATCCTTTTCTAGTGATAACATGACCCTTGGATGACACTAAATCGATCTTTAACTCACATTTTATAAATATTTCATATATTTTATCCATCCAAAACGTCTTTATCAAAGTGTTCAAATTCTCTCCATGTTTTTCTTCTCTGTTGGAGTATATCATAATATCATATATAATGACTGCCACAAATTAGTTACCATAATCTTTAAAGAATCTATATATTAATTCCATGAAAATTTTTGGATCTTTAGTGGGTCTTAATGGAATCACTATGAACGCATAGTGTCCAAAACTCATTTGAAAGTAATAATTGGGAACATATTCCATCCTCAACATTAATTCATGATATCTGAACTAATGGTCCACCTTATAGAAATATTTGGCACCAAAAATCAAATAAAACAAGTAGTCTATCCATGCTAGGGATTACTTTTTCTTTATCATTATTCTGTTGAGACCATGATTATAAACATATAGGACCATTTATTAATCCTTATTCTTGAAAAAGAGGACTTAGTGCACCCCAAATTGAATCGACCAGGCATATAAAACCATTTTATTTATTATATTGTAAAGAGTTTATTAGTTCCTATAAAATTATTGGTCGTTATCCTATAAGGTGTTTTTGATATAGGAAGAGATCTCGGTATTTGATAAATTTAGAATTCAACCTCTCGGTTATGAGGAAGACCATGAAATTGTTTAGGGAACACGTCAGTGTTGTCCCTTGCAATGGAAATTCCATAGAGCATGATACTCTCCTTTATCTCAATAATTTGTGCTATATATTCTATCTCATATGGAAATAATATCCACAACTGAGAATATAATTTTGAAGTATATTCATCATCTTCCTTACACATGTATAGAATAGGAGGATTCCTCGGGTTGTGAAGAGTGATATCCATTTCACGAAAGTTGGTTTGGATTTATATAAAGATATTCAATCCATGCCCAATATAGCATCAAACTCACCCTATGGAAGTAATATGATATTTTTTGGGAGGTTAATTCCATAGACATTATCTAGGGTGATTTATTTACATTAGATGCAATAATTTTATCATTCTATATTCTCATAGGTAACTCAACCATCTTATTTTGAGGTGGTGTTTGGGTAATTCTACAAACCTTCAAGAAAAGAATGAATGCTTAAATGTTGAATCATGTAGAACATTTACTATTCGTGAATTATTAACTATCATACCTATCACCACGTCATTTTTTGGCTCCACCTTAGTAATACTGATAGCATACTACATTTCTTACTTATTTGGAGGTTGTTACTATTTATTTTCTCTGAAAACAATTTTCTTAGGGATTTGGTTTGCATAATTCCCATGTACCTTGTAGTTGAAACATTGTACTTTAGACTAATAGTTGATCTAAACCATCTTTTCTTCATCCACAATTTTGGGATTATTTAAATCCCTTCAGAAATAATTATCATGATTAATTCTCTTACACATTTTAAGCATCTCCTGTTTCCCTTAAGATATTTCCTAGGATTTGTTTCCCACACTTTTGATATATTTGGTGTTGGGTTTTCTTTCATTCATCAAATTTGTCTATTAATCCTCCAATTTTTATCTCCATTTCAAATTATTATCTCTCAGACCATAAAACCACTAAGTGTTATCAATTTAAATTCCCACCATAAGGGTTCTACAAACAATCTCATCATAGTGGTCAAAGTCTTAAATAATTGAGGCTTCTTGTAGACTCTTATTTAATAAACCAAATAATAAATACACATTTATTTTAGGTTTCATGAAAACTTCTGAGTCTTATCATTATATCCTTGTAATTTTTCCCTTGTCCAAACCAATATATTCATCTTCCACTTGCTTCATTTCGAGTAACTCCATCTCTATCTTAAGAGGAATATTTTGGGGAATGTATTTATTGAAAATTATTTTCATTAATCCTTATCATTCCGTGGAATAAATTTCATCCATAGACTTTGTTTATTTTTAATCATTATCCACCCTTGATTAGTTTCACTACAAAAAAAACTATACAAGAACAAATTTCTATTATTATGATCTCTGGAGGGTAGTGAATGTCTTCATAATTGAGTTAATACACTGCTACGCGATGAGGTGATCAGAAGATCAACTAAAGACAGAGAGCCGTTTTTATAAATCATTCAACTAAAAATTTTACTTTTTTATAGAATGATGACATTGCACATGATTAAAGTAATTATTTATTACTTGATCAAGATGATTTTGAACAATAATGAAGTTCTCATCTCCATTTCCCATTATATTTGGAATCTCATTATGGTAATCAGCATTGTGCCTATCACATTTATTTTTTGCACATGTTCTCATATTTCAATCCACTAACCACATATAATAAATAAAATATAGTTATGGGTCTTTAATTCATAGATAATAATAATATTAAAAGTCAATTTTCATCATAGAAAGTTTAACTTATAAATAGAAAGTATATCCTATAATGTGATTCCCTACATTTCAATCTTGTTTTTCCATGGTAATAGAATTTTCCCTTGGGTTCTTACAAATTATTTTTAGTCCTAATATTAAAAAATAATTAGACCATACTTTATTAAAAAATATATAGACCATAGTGTTTTACAGATAGTATTATATGTTTTAAGCCTAAATTTTCTTTAAATTCAATCAAATGATTGAAATTTCTAGTGTCTTTTGAATATTATGTACATAATTAGAAAACATGAACTATAAATAAAAAATTAATTTATTTAATCTTTTTAATGAGATCCTACTCAATTTGGGGTCTTATAAATGTATAGGATAACATAAGGAATAAATAAACAAAATAGATGAGCTAAATATCCCAATAAAGGAATAAACATGATAATGAAATATAAAACATGAGTTAGAAGATATAACATGAAAACCTAAAAGGACTGTGTCCTGAAAAAACATATAGGAGTATAAAATATAGCTCATGGAACAATATGAATATGTAAATATTGTAATTTGGAAGCAACATATAACTTGAAAAAAACATGAGACAAGGGTAACTGCAAAGACTATATGACATGGTGAACAAAGTCCCATAATTTATTTGGTTTACAAACTAATCCCATACTTGAAGTCTCATGAGAATAAACATTACCCAATTCATTATAGTGATATCTTTTCAAACTCATCATATCATTTTCATTCCTTGTGGTTCCACGTGAAGAATAAAACAGAATGAATAAACATGTGGGTCACCCATTGAAAGAAATGGGTGTTTAAACATGTTATAATCCAAATCTAAAAGGAGTGTTCCCATGGTTTCAATGAAATATGGAATTGAATTCATTGAATTTCATTCATAAAGGGAAAATAAAAATATTTCATTAATAATGATTTCCACTTAATTGGAAATAAGAAATAGTGTGGTATGTATCATTATAAATGTCATGGTTAAGTGTGGTTGTTGGAATAAGAATAAAGTGTCCTGAAAGATGATAAAGGTATAACTACAATCATAAAACCAGAAATGAAATAATATAATATTTCAGGAAAATATGTGTGAATTTATAAAAATATTGGGGGCTTAATATATGTTATGTTATTTACTTGAAAATGGGTAGGATTTGTAAATGGCCCCTTTAATCGAGCTTGCTTATATGGAGTAATTAATGAGGGAACATTTGAAAACACATAATTATCCTTCCAAGGAAGGTGAATTGAGATAATTAAATACATATATTAAATTCACATAGTATATTGGATAATTATATTATAATAATTTAATACTACATTGGGGAAAGAGAGAGAAATCATCACCCAAAGGTAATATGGATGTTCAGGGAGATATCTGAATGTGTTCTTCACTATCTCTTAATTTATGATATAAAAAAATTAGATTGACTAATTAAATAATTTATAATGTATTAAAAATTTATTTCACTTATTATAATTTCATTTTTATTTTTAATTTTCTTTTATATGAGTAATATTGTTTTATTTCATCATTCAGGGAGTGTTTGTTTCATGGTTTCATGGTCAGTTTACTTGTATATAATTATAAAGGTTCTTTTGAAATGGTAATAATTATATAGAAGTATAATTATAGAGTATTAATAGACATAAATAATTTTAAATGGTATCATTTGACTTTTTTTTCAGGTATGAGGATGATTCGTTTTAAAAATGTTAATGATAAATTTGTAGTAAATTTTGGTGGCTTTTCGATCATATAAAAATGATTCTTTTTATTTAATATTATGCCTATATGTTACTTAAAAACCTAAAGAAATTAAAAAAATTATTAAAATATTGTTAAAAAATAATAATGGTTTATGACCATTATTTATTATGGTAATGGAAAAAGTAAACTTGTCTTCCAATAAGGCGGTGAACTGACATATCACAATTGATGTATTCATTTTTAGAAGAAAAAAAATACAAGACAAGATTTGATGATGGATATTAAATTAGAATAACAATTTCTGAGTATATATATGATACATGAGTTACCTATCCACATCATATAGGGGATGTGAGGTGAGGATAGTAAAGGAAAATAAATTTAAAGATAAGGACTATTGATTTTATCAATAAAATGTTGTTTCCTTGATAAATCCCTAAGGAACATGGGTTTTGTATTTTGATAAGACTAGTAGATATTCAACATGGGGTAGAGTCTTTGTAAGGGATTTTGGAATAATATTGACATGCCTCAAGGATTATAAGGTGTGGGGATAAGGGGTTGTAAGGGGTGGTATTTATAGGGGCTGGAGATTATATTCATTAATTTATTATTTTGGCACTAGACTATGAATAATGTTCATTACATTGAATAAATATAGTAAATAGTTCAGGATAGTTTAAAAAAATGAGTTATTACATCACCCATGACTCAAATGTTTTGGTATTTAGATTATAATGTTAAATACCATAAATTATAATATTTCACTATTAACAAAAAATACGACTATTTTAAAAAATAATGAAAATTAACCCTAAAATTATTTTTACGTGCGTATTTCAAAAATATAATCCATTATACGTATAATATTTTCTAAATTTGATACATTTAATTTTTTAAGAAAATAATCATTTAGTTGAAAATTACATATTTTAATATTATAATTGAATATCTTGTTCCATTGAAAAGTAAATTTAGGTCACATAAAATTTTATTAGAACTATAATAAAACATAAAATTAATTTATGGATATATGTAATGAAAATAAATTGTCATTTAAATGAATATATTAATTTTAATATTGTAAAGAAAATTTTATGTTTTTTTCAAATACCAACACTTAATTTATCATTTTGAATACACTTATTTACTTATAAGAGGATATAAATATATATTATTATCATTTATAAGTTATGAAAAATTTAGTTTTCCTTTATATGAGAGGTTTATATTCTAAAGCCCATATAATTATTCTTAATGGTCAGATTACTATTCCAAAAATCAAGTTATTTGTACAATTGTATATGTTGTTTAAATTCTATAAATACCTCTTATTTAATTAATTCTTCATTCATATAAATTTTATATTAAATTTATATATACATTCATTTTAAAAATTAATATTTTATTATTAAAATTATGAATTATTTCAATAGCTTTGTTCGTGTGTGAGGTCATTCTAGTGGATCAAGAAGATACCAATTTTTCTATTGTCATCATCTTATTTTAAATTTATTGTAATTCCATAATATTTGAAATTCATGTTGTTTATTTTATGACTAATTTATCATTATTAATGATTTATAATAATGTTTTTATTGTGGTTTCGTTGTGATATAGGCATTTTATTATATAATAATGGAAATTCTATTGAGAAAAATACGGATTGTTACACTCTATAAGAATATGATGCTTTGGAGGTGATTTAAAAGGGATATGAAAATATAAAAATGCCGAATGAGAGTATTATTCTATTGAAAGAAGTTAAAAACATTTAGATATCTTTAGGTATCTCATTTTAGTAGGATATTTCGATGATGATTATTATTTTCTAACAATTTCATCAAAGGATTCTGAAAGTGACACTGGGATCCATTGGTATAGAATGAGGAGTAAAGAATGGAACCCTATATCTTATTGAAATTTAATATAGGAATGAAATGGACATAATTTCAACATATAAAAACCCAGAGCTATGGAATTGTAAATTGGTTCACCTCGGTGAGATGAGCATAATGGTTCTAGGAGGGAAGTTAAATTTTAAGATTCATCATACAACTATCAAATGTTATGATACCTAGGTATATGGAAAGATAAATAGGGTCTCATTAAATATAGATGGATGGAAGCCCAAATATTTGATACTAGATTGTTTTTTCATATATATTTTGGGACTTGCTTTAGTTTAATCGCATAGAGGACCATGATACATTGTTTCTTTAATTTAGTATTTTATTGGGAACATATGGTTTAATTTTATTGAAAATAAATATAATGTGTTTGATGAAATTTTAATGTGGAACTCCATAGTTGAATTCAATAGTTATCAAAATTTTATTTTCTGAAGATATGATAATGGTGGTAAATAAAATGGAATCGTATTCCAAATTTTTTATCAGAAAAAGTTGACTACACTATAGATAATAGTACTCCTAACTCCATAAAAGATTTGTTGGGTATAGAGAATGAATATTACTATGAAATAGAAAGTTAGATGAATGGATTTGTACTCTGATTGTCCCAAGTCCATCTTATAAGAATCAATTAGAATAAATGATTACATGTTCAACATGTTTTCATCTTGTAGAGTAGGTAAAATATTATCTGAGGAACTTTGTTTCGATAATAAACCAGATGTTTAATTCCTCAAAATATTCAATTTAATTTCTTATATTTTTTTTTGAAATAGGTGATATTTGTTGGAGGAAAAATCCATTTCTTATATACATATATGATACAGAAATAATGAATTTGGTTACAAAAGTCTGTTTGATGATCAATGAAAGGACTTTATAAGTAAAGATGTTTTCCTCATTGAGATGAGCATATAGAAGGGTCATAACATGGATGGATAAGAAATTAAGGAGGAGAAGTCAATTACTAATTTTAATGTTGGTGAGAATGGAAACACTATAAATTTATAAATTCCAATGAAACAAGAAATTAAGATGAATACATCAGATGTTTAAAAAAAATTAAATATACCAAAATTATAGATATCTGTAACTATCTAAATAACATATTTGGTTGTATAGATAATGGTAGATTAATCACCAACAGTTTAAGAGCATAGAATTAAAGTTCCAATGAGTGATGAAACATCTCTATGATGGCCTACTAGTGATATATGACTAGACTTTAGGCATAAGGCTGAAAAAAATGTATACTTATAATAGATATTTGGGAAACTAAAGGTCTATAAGAAGAAAAAATATTTAGTGACTCAAAGAAGTTAGAGTCATATATGAGGGAAGATATAATTTATTAATTTACAATGGAACATGGTAGTTTACTAAACTAACAAAGAGGAAATGAGAATTAGAGGATAAATATATTCACTATATTAAGGAAGAAGTTTTCATATGTATATGATGAAAGGAACATTTGGTGTTGAAATTCATCCAATAGAATGAATGAATAAATTTCTATGGAATATTTTCCCTATTAGTAATGAACGAAATTTTTTATAAAATGAACTTCTTCATATAAATGAGTACACAGGGAGAAGAAGAAAGTGAAGACTTAATCTCTCCATGGTGATCTATATAATGATATCTTCATTAAGATGACTAAGGGGATTTAAGACCATCAGAAGGAGGGACTTGTTTAAAAACTAAGATGAAGTCAGAATGGATTGAAACGAACACCTCGATAGTGGAATTTGATGCTTCATGATTTCATGAAGGAATAATGTTTCGTTAGTAGTGATTATGATCACTATTTTTATCATGAGTTTTATAATGATGGAACATAAAATATTATCCTACTATATATGGATGTCTTTCTATTGGAAGGACCATAAATTATGTGTGTTGAAGATTTGTAGGGTAAGGTATAGAGAATATTTGAAATTAAATATCATAGATGATTTGGAAAAATAGTAGTGATTATGATAGAAATAGATTGAAAATATTTTACTGTGGTTTCATCTGAAAACATATATTGAATATCCATTAATTGTTTTAAACAATCAGATGTAAATCTTTAAGAACTCCCCTCACTAGACACTTTATGTTATCTAAAGCTCAAGATACAATAATGTAAGAATAGGTTCAATGCATGGAAAAAGCTCCTTGTGACTTAAGATTCATAAGCATGATGTATATGATAGTTTGTATGTGACATGAAATTTCATTTAGAGTATGATTTTTATGCCATTTCATGTACAACTCTAGGAGGGATCATTGGGAAGCTCTAAAGGGGATCATCTAATACATAAATGGATAAATATATTAGAATTTTTTCTTTAAGGAATATGATACTCTGTAAGGATTTTTTGATTTTTATTATTTGGTGATTGAAACTCATGATAAAGCACATTTGGTTTTGTATTTACCTTTTGAGTAAATTTAATCAACAAGATTTCATAGTTATAATCACTAGAAAATTTATCTATAATAATATAAGAGTATGTGTTAGCAATATAATCCATAAATTAGTTTATATAGTTAATTTTTTTTCTGGTGGAACATGGAAACACATTGGAAGGACAAAGTCTATTCTATGGTAATAAAATTTCAATCCAAATTTCCAAAAATTTGGTATTTATATTAATAATGAGACAAATTTAGGTAAAATTCCATTTCATTCAGAACATTATGGAGGATAAGCTGTTCTTTAGAAGATCACATGAATGTAAAATACAGATAATATTTTGACAATGTATTTAGTCCACGAAATACTGAGGGAGTATTTTAACTCTATGGGACGTAGATGAATGAAAGGAGATTGGATCAAAATAAAACATATGTAGGATAAAGAGATGGTTTTCTTAATTTGATGGGGATATTGAGGAGGTTCCTTGAATAAATCTTCATTGAAGATCTTTTTGGGATCAGGAAGTTCCTGCAGTTCACTGAAATTTCATCAACAAGAAGATCAGACTAGGAATGTCTACTCACTAGGTGTTCGAACATTGGTATTTTACATCATCCTTATTAGGACAATGATATTTCTAAATCCAATTAAATTTATGTTCTTTGATAGCTTTCATTACAATCAAGACAGAATTATATCAAATTTCTATATACAATTTATATTACTATTTATACAAGACAGTTATAACGTAGACATTATGTTCATTGGTATAAATATAAATAAAATAAACTTAGAAACAATGTATAGTGATTTTATAAAATTAAAAAATATTTTTATATAATAAAAAATTATTAAACTATTTCTATGTTTTAAAAATACCTTTTCCCTAAAAATTTGATTTGTATTTTTTCCTTGTGAATGTATGAGAATATTAATCATTAACACCAATATAAATTTTTCCTTGAAAAATTTATCCTTATTTAAGGAATCAACCTGTCAAAATAATAAAAATGTTATTTTTTTGAATTTTATTTGAAGAATGATTTTTCGATGAATAGTGAAAATTACTACTTTTTATAAAAAACATTTTTGTTGAAAATTTTTACAATGTTATATGTTCTTAATTTTTGTAAAAATTTATAATTATTTCAAATATATTATTAATAAACCAATTTAGTTTTTTTAGAAAATATTATGATGACTCTTGATATTAGAACATTCTATACTTATGAAAGTTTTATCATTGTACCATTTTTTCATAATACCTACAGGTTTAATATTACATTAAAATTTTTCACTTCAGTGAATGAAATTTGAAAAAAATGGATTCTATATTTGGAATAAAAAAAATAATATTATAAAATATGGTCATTATATGTTTTTCTGAAACATAATAGTGAAACAATATAAATTAATTACTGAGGTAAACATTAAAACGAGTTTACCAGGGCTAAACTAAAATAATAAGGATTACAATAACCTAAAAACAATTAAAATTATATTTTTGTGTAAATATTTCTACCCTCCATCATAAAATTTATATAATTACCAATAAAGGATCATAGATTCATGTTTGAAATATATGTCAATGTTTTCCATTTCAAAAACACAATTGTGTCCACTCCAACACATATATAAGGGAACCCCTCTCCAATACACTTCTCACATACAAAAATATTTTTTGTGGATAATAAATGATACAATATTTTAATTATTTCCTTCCACACATCCAAGATTCCATAGTTTGAAAATGAAACCTACCTAAGAAGGCTTTAAGTGTAATCCTAAAGGGGTTCTTTGATGAATAGGTATAGTCCCTAACTAGGTGTTTTCTTTTAATTTCATCTTATAACCCCCAAAAATATTGTATAACCATGATAATATGATAAAATTAGTATATAAATTATAATAATACATTATTATTATAATAATGGAATGACCTATGTGTTCCTCATCATCCATCAGTTGGGAAATGAAATCATTGGTTGTGTGTACAATGGAGTACCACCTCACGAACTGATGTAATTCATTTCCCTCACCACCTCTTAAGGATATATATAATGATGGATTTAAAATAATTAAATGATATTTATGATTTACTTATACTTATTTATTTATAAAATCACATATATATTCATAAATTATATTTTATAGGAATATGATAATGTTTCTTATGTGTACATCGATCTACAGCCTCACGAAGTGAGGGGATTCATTTTTCACATACTATTTACATTGAAGTTTATAAGGAAAAAATTAATGAAAATATGTAATATGTAAGAAATGGTTATGATTCTACAGTGGTTATAAATTATCTAACTTCTTTCATTTCCTTTTATTACGAAAATTGAAACAATGTTTTGGTGTACGCATGAACTACCCTCTCCCTGAATGGTAAAAATAATTTTATATGTCTAAATTTTATGGATTACTATAAACATATATGTAATGAATATATAAAATCTTTATATCAAGGTTATGATTTCAGATATGATGGAATCATGTACAGTATAAATGTACTAAAAAACTAAATCAGAGAATAAATGAAAAATAAACCACTCATTACCCAAAACAAGAATCTAACAATGAATTGTTAAGAAATGGGTAATTGAATAAACAAAGTAAATAATATATGGTATTATTTATATAATTTTTATTCTTAAAAACATTTATAATAAAACTATAATTTATTTTTGAGTTAATAACATATAAAAAGGTAGTTGATACATGAAGTAAGAGATCTTTATATCCCATTTATTTATGTGGGGCACATGACATATTGACCATTTGTTTATTTTTCGTGGTGTATATAATACCGATGAATGTATTTTAGGATTCATATAATTAAATTATGGGATATAAAAATCTATATAAATTTCTTTCATTCATGGGAAATATTATTAAAATGATACCTTAGTGTTAATGGTTGTATATTACATTATTATTATTTATCAGGGTTGTTAATGATTAATATTTCAATGATGATATACTATGATATATATCTTATGGAACTGGAGGACATTAAACTCCTATTTTATATCAAAAAATTAATTTACTTATTTTCATTTTAATATCTTTTTGTACTGAATATTTTGAAACAATATTTTAAGGAAAACCATATTTAATTCTCCATTGGGTTGAAAACCCATTTTCATCCATGTTCATTTTTTCTAAAAATGTTTTAAATAATATTTTCAGAATTCAAAAAATACTATTTTAAGGAATATTTAAGAATTGTTTAATTTTAAAAATTGGCTTAAAATGATATAAATTATAGTCTTACAAACAAGTCTCTCCCAACTTTTTATGAAAAATGTGAAACGAATCTTCATTGTAATGTGTACAAAATGAATGATATTTTCCACTTTCATGACCCCAAAATTATTTAATTCTTATATTAAGAGACTCAAAGTAAACCTTAAAATAAATAAAAAAATATTTAATATTAGATAATCTTATAAATTTTAAAAACTTTTTTTAAAAATTGAAAGGATATTTTACTGAAGAATTTTTTATTGATCAATTTTATGGATTTTCTATTCTATAATTAAAACAAGCTTTGGTGTTTCTTATGTTTTATAGGGTATATGATCTAATTTCACTATTTTTTTTCTTTATTCGGATGGGTTTTGATTATTATGGTTAGATTTTTATAGGACTAGTTTATTTCCATGGGTTACGGGAAGAAGAATTGATGAGATGATTATGACCATTTTATTTTTATGGGTTATTCTATAAATAAATATTTATGAAACCCATTTCCTTTTTTGTGTTATTATATGATGAATCTTTTATGATCTTATGGAACAAAAATGTACATATTATCTGATTAGTGAGACATGTATAATGATCTAATTCATTGTGGGAATGATTAAGGTCCAATGTGAATTAGGTGAACATTGTAGATTATCCCAACCTCCAAATTGGGTACACGTGAGATTATCCCAAACATAAAAGATGGTAAATGTGATTTTATCCAATGCTCATTGTCGGTACATGGGTGGTTTGACCAATAGAGACATGTTATTAGTTTTTTGGTGGGATCCATGATATATGAATTTATATTCATATGTGTATTCCACAAGTCTATGTCGTATGCCAATGTTATGATCATAGGGATCAAGTTCATTGATTATTTCTTCATTCATGTCTTTTTAAAAGAAAAGATATATTCCATGACTCAACTTTATGATATATGATATCTATGGTATGGTATTCAAATTATTTTCACTTGTTCTTGGATATGTATACTTATGTTATGTATATATCTCCCTTGTTTACCCTTACTAGCCTTATGATCTCACCGTTTCTTATATTTCTTTTCTCTCAATAATGAAGAAATGTATTATCAATTAAATCTATATAAAATTTTCTATTAATCGAGGACTCAAGGGGAGATATCGTTTTCCACCAATAAACTAGTTTTTAGGTATCAAAGTTTTCAAAGGCACTATACTTATACGATTCTAGCACATATCGTTATGTTATGTAACGAATATTCATCTATTAGTATGTGATTTATATATATGATAATTTTGGGTCCTTATAGTTGGTATAAAAGAATGTTTTTGTGAATAATTTGGAAACATGATTGAGAAAACTTTAGTGGGAAACATAATGAGAAGGATAAGTATCGAAAAATATCCTATAGTTATGGTTAAGTATAGAACATGTGGTTTTTCACAATTACATACTATGTTGACCACAATATGTTGATATAGATATATAATAGTTTTACTTGGTTGTAATAACATTGAAATGAGTGTATTTGGATTCGAATCAATTATAAACTAGTGAATGGAAATGAGCCTTACTTCACTCCTAGTTTGAAAATCCTTGGGGATTAGTTTTGGAATATCACAAAATCATTAAAAACCATCATGAATGATTTTAATAATGACCATGAAGGTAAAATTTTAAAACTAATATGTTACATATTCTTTTTTTCATTATTTATGCATCCAATAAATGATTATATAGTTTCCCACTATTACTATTAATTCTCATACAATGCATTGTCGTTTTAGTCAATGGATGTAACAAGGATAAATAATGATATCAATGATTATGATAAACAATACAATGACTATGAGAAAATTAATTGGATGATGAATGGAATGAAAAATATTGTAATTGTTATTAATTATCTATAATTATAAATTATTAGAAACACTAAATTTTTTGAGGTTACTAACACATGAAATAAGATGAGGGTGACTTTTATTAGAGTTCACATGGTAATAAATGAGGTTAAAATAAAATTTAGCATCATATTTTTCATGAAGGTGGGAAAATCACCTATAAATATATCTAAAATTATGGAGAACAAGGTTTTATTTGATAATTATGGTTATAGAGGAAGGAGTAGCCTAGTAATTTGATGTCTTATAATTTGAGAACTTATGAATTATCTGAGCTAGTGCCATAAACAATGGGTTGGGCTATATACCATGTAAGGACCAATACTATTCTAACAATTAATGTGAAATTATTTAAGTGTATATGTACTAGGATTTAGGAAATACTTTGTATAATTATTTTTACTAGTAGTATTTTGGTTATTATAATCATGTAAATCTAACAATTTTGTAAATTTTTTATGAATATATGAATTCATGTAAGCTTCACTTAAGTTTCGTGGATACAATCATGGTTCTATGAGTTTAAGACTGATTATAATTGCAATGTGTTAGGAAAAATATTTGGTTCTAAGTGAGTGGATTTTAGTGTGATTAATGACATTTTGGGACACATTTTCTTGGAATAAGGTATATATAACACTTAGGGTCAACATGAATTATTATTTATGAATAATTATATTTTAATAAGTGTAAATTTACTGATGAACATATGATTTTATATTAAATTTTATGGTTAAGGTTACTCTATAAGAATTATATTAATGTGGTATTATTAAAATATACTACCTGTCACATCTGGAAAGGCCATGAGGCTTGACCCCCCCAATTGAATGATGATATGGTTGTAACTCTTCCAAATGTATTATATGATTTCATAGTTATTTCGGAAATTATTTTTAAAAATTATGTGGAAGATAAATATTAAGAAACTTTTTGGATCATAAGTTTTATCACAGAGATAACTATAGGATTAAAAATTGATATATTAACTACTTAAGCCTCATAAAGATTGATGGTTCATGAGAAAAATTAACCAATTAATGTTTTGGATTTAGATAATATAATTTTTTTATTAAATATATTGATTAATTATCATTACATATTAATTTATGATAAATATATGTATCACAAAAGATTAATGTATATTTTGAAACAGATGTAGTTGAGTATGTTCTAGAGAAGAGGGTTGGATCTTATATTGACTCAATACCTTACCACCATGGGAAAATGAATAAGGTTTTTGATGCTTTGAGTCATAAGGATCAAACTAAATTTTTTGTGATGAGGATAACAAAATATCAATTATTTATGGTTTTAAAATAGTTTGATCACGAGATCTTGAATAAAGGGGACATATCTTACCAATCTCAAATAAGTGTCCAAATATCAAACCATGTGAGGATTAAAGAGGTGTAGTTGGATGAGTTGGAGTTTCAAAAGAAGGTGAGAAATGTTCCTGATTTTAACCTTGATAATTTTGGAATGGTAAGGTTCAAGAATCATGTATGAGTTCTATCGATACCCAATTTAATGAAATAGTAGAAAGAGGAAGCTCATAGTTCTTCATTATCTATTTAACTTAGTACTATAGAGATGTATACATATATGAAAGTGTATTTATAGTGGGATGAAATGGAGGGAGATATTTTATAGTTTTTATCTTGGTTCCTGGTATGTTAGTATGTTAAGGATATGAAAAAAAAATTAACGGTATGTTACAACCATTACCCATACCAGAATGAAATTAGAAAACACCCGCATTGATTTTGTCAATAGAATCCCTAAAAAATCTAAATGGTATAATGCAATAAATTTTATTATTGATATCCAAAAAAAATCATCATGCTTAATTGAAATCATATAATGTTATCTCTAGATCATATTACTTGAATACACATTATGAAAGTGTTAAGGATTCTTGGAGTTTCATATTCCACTATATCTGGTAAGGATATGAGGTTTAAATCAATGTTATTATGAAGTCTCGCACAAGCTCTTGAAACAGAGTTGAGTTTTAACACTCTATATCATCATTAGATAGATTTTTAGTCTAAGTGATCAATTCAAAACCTTGTAGATATGTTTATATTCCATGATAAGTAATTCAGTGTTGATTGGGATCAACACATTCCTCTAATTGAGTTTTATTAAAATAATAGACTTCACTTGAGTTTGTTGACGGCTTCTTATGAATCCCAATATAGAAAGAATTTTAAAATCTAATTTTATGGGATAGAATATTGACATAGAAAGATATTTGGAAAATAGATAATATATGAAATGGAAGATAAATTTAGAGACATTCAACAACACATAAGGGAAACATGATATTGGAAGAAAAGTTGTGTTGAAAATCACCAACGAGATTTGGAAATTGATGTTGGTGAAAATTTGTTTTTATAAATTTTCTAATGAGAGAAAGAAACTATATTTATAAATAAGGAAAAAATAATCCCAATGTAATTTAGTACCTTTGAAATTATAGATCGTATTAGGACCTTACCTTATCGCTTGGAACATCAACCGAACCTCTCTTAGGTTCACTAAGTGTTCTTTGTATATCTTATGATGAATTTTATACCCAATCTGTAAAAAAAATTGAACTAAATAGTTATAAAACCATATAAACATTATTCATATGAGAAAAAAGTAGTGTAGATTGGATATTTTAATGAGAAATTTCAATGAAACAAGAAAACTTACCTATTCAATGTTTTGTGGTGAAACCACCATCTTGTGGAAGCTATGTGGAAATAAATGGAAATAATGAGGTATAATTATCCTTAGTTACTAGTACCAATGTGATAAAATTTTGGCGGTGAAATTCATTTTACAGAGGCTAGAATGTAACACCAATAGATTTTATGAAATATTTTTCTCAAATATATTTTATTTCATCAATATCCTTTGTTATGCACAACTCTATTTTTTAACCAATCACAATATAATATTAGTATTATTATTTAAACATGACCATTATAACCTATCAATTAAATTTATTGGTATGAATACTAATAAACAAATTTTTAAAATTAAGTATAAAGGTTTAATATAAAGTAAATAAATTTGTAAATAAGTACTTAATTTTTTGTAAACTGTTTAAATATTCCAGAAATACAATTTTCAAGAAAATTTCTTTGGAAAAATAATTTTTTTATAATAAAAATAACAAGATTATATTATAGTGATTTTTTTAGAATCTTAGGAAAATATTAATTTTTCGATGTATAGTGATAAATACTGATTTATATAAAAACGGATTAATTGTTTATTGTATTTTAAAAATTAAACATCCTTTGAAGAAATATAAAAGTATAATTATTTCCGTAATGTAATTATTAAACCAATTTATGTCATTGAAATCAAATTATTATTGAAAGTTGATATTAAATTGTTCTATACTTATGAAAATTTTCACATTGGAAAACATATTTTTCATTGCCTATATGGGAATAATTTAAAATTATGTTTTTCTACTACTATGTATGAAATTTGAAAAAATTGATTCTGTATTTGGAATTATAATAATTTATATTATATATTAAGTTAAATGTTTTTCAAATCAATAGTTAAAACAGTAAAAATTAATTTCCGAAGTTATGTTTAAAAGTCATTTATTGGGCGTTTAAAATGATAAGTTTTAAAATTTAAAAAAAATCCAATTTGAATGATATATTTCAACATTATCTTATAAACAAATCTATTATGTTCAATTTAGATCTTTTTTCATGTTTATAACATGGGTGAACTTTTTTCATTTTAGAAATTCCAAATATGTCCTCTCCACTTTTAAAAGGGAACCCGTCTCCTCTCCTCTTCACACATCCAAAACCCTTTGTTTTAGAAAATAATTTCCCATGTATCTTCATATAATCTTTTCCCTTCTCATCATAGATGAATTATTGTTTTTAGGAAAACCAAATAATAAGTATTTAGGTTTAAACCAAACGAGGTTCTCCAAACAAGAGGTATTGTCCCTAAATGTAAATTTTCATTTTATTTATTCCTCTAACCACTTCAAGTAATATATATCCCTGTTAACATAATAAAATTAGTATATCACATATACATAGAAGTTATTATTTTAATTTAATGACATAAATCTATATAATATTTCATCAAGTGGGAAATGAAACTCTTAATCGTGTGCACAATTGAATATTGCATCACGACCTAATGTAATTCATTTTCTATCACTGCACCTCAAGGATGGATATATTAACGAATTTAATATATATATATATATATGATATTTATGAATTAATTATTCTTATATAATTATAATAATACATATAACTTATTACTTCTGATTCTATGTGAATATAATAATGCCACTTCTGTGTAAGGCAGACTATCGCCTCACAAAGGGATGCAACTCATTTTTGTCATGAAATTTACATGGAATATAATAATGAAAGATTTAGTGAAAATATGTGATTCATATGAAATAAAAATTAACTCAAAAATATGATACATTATTTACCATCCATCTACACATTCCTTTTAGAAAACAGAAACATGGTCATACATACGTACATCCTACCTTCTCTAAGAACAATGTAATTCATTTTCTATCTCTAACTATTTTGGTTGACTATAAAAAAATATGTAATGAATATATATAATTTTTATATAATTTTTAAAATTATCAATATTATTGATTGATAATCAATATAAATAGACCATAAATGCATAATAAAAACATTAATGAAAAATAATGCAGTTATTAACCAACATAGTATTTTCACAAAGAATTATTAACAAAAGGATAATAAAATTTCATCAGAAAATAATATGTGGTATTATATACAAAAATATGGTACTAGAAAAGATTTATAATAAACCTATATTGACTAAATAAGAGATTAAATTGTGTAAAAATATTTTTGAGACTTAAGGTAATGGATCTTCGTCTCACTTTTATTTTAATGGGACACATGCCATATTCACCAATAGTTTTTTGGTGTTCTGTATATAGTAACCATGAAACCATAAATTAATTTTTGGATTATTTACATGAAATTATGTGATATACATATCATGTAACACTCTGAGAACTTGAACCTCATGCATTGATAAGTTTATGTTTGAATTTTGATTGAATTTGAAATAAACCAAACCAAATTTAAGAGATAAACACAAGACTTTTTATTTAAGCAGGACACTAAAGTGTTTACACTGTACCCAGATCACAAGAAACCATTATAACCAAATATACCTACTAAAACCCTGATAAATACTATGGGAAGACCCCCAAATACAACAATGAGGCTTGGCCAGTAAAGGATATCATTCAGATCAGTCAAAATGAAGATCATCAACACCGTGATCAGGAAAACCGTATGGAGCATCAGGGGTATAACAAGAACCATATTCTTCAATTTCCTTAATCTTAAGACACCCTAAGATAATTTTTTATTGGGAAAAAACCCGACCATTACCTTGGGTTACCCTTGAATTCCAACATCTATACTTATAGTCATTGGCCTTGTGGTGATTTAACAAAAAACATTTAAGTACAAATTAGTTATCCAAAATTTAAAAATTGGAAATTATAAGATTACATCTAATTATGGTGAAATATTTTGAATTACACTTAAGTGATTTTAAAATGTATTAACAATTAAAAACACTTTACAAATATTTCAATTATATTGTAATGATTTTCATTTCTTAAACTGTGTTATAGACTATGTTTAATTTCTTAAAATTAAACTACGTTTTGGGCTAAACTATGTCTTGGTCTCTATAATACTAGGATACGATTTATCATTCAATTTATAAAATTGTATGATGAAGTTTTTGGGTTTGTAAATAATTTGAGCTATGAAAAAGTATGATTTGTATTCATTAGCCTTAAAATGTTTAAATAAAATTCATGTTTAAAAGGATAATCTGTTTATAGTTTTTATAAATATATTATTTTCTTATGATTTCATATTTTTAGGTTAGTTTTTATTAAAAATTAGGCCCAAAAGAGACAACCCTTTATTTGTGGGAGGGATCTCAAGCTAGTTGGCTAATCTTAGCCCTCATCCCAAGCCAAGGTCAACCCCGAGCATGGATAGAGTTTCCCTGAAGAGCACACAAGAGCATGGGAGCACAGGAGCGCATGAGTGCACCACAGTGGGCATGAGGCCACTGTGAGGCAGGGGTAGGCCGAGGCCTCATGGGGAAGGAGCCCATGTATAAGGATACCTAGTTATTTGGTTTTTGTTTTTTAGAGCTATCGTTCGGAGGCTCGGTCTTATAAATGAGACACAAACATCTCTCCATTTCAAAGTGTAATGGGTAAAATCGTCGGGGATCAAATCTGGGCCATTGGATCACATCACGGGCGATTTGGGTCATCGATCACGATCCCACGTTTCACTCTCATCAACCACAGAGAACCACTATGTTTTTTGGACCGTTCGATCAACCTTAGATCTAATCTCGACCATCTTAGAGTTTTAAAACACTACGTCAACCCCAGACCATCCGATCAAACTCAGATTTAATCTGCGTCACCCATTTCTTTTTAAAACCGCAAACACACTCCAGCCCTTGGATCAAGGTTGGACTTGATCCTGACCATCCATTCTTTCCCGAATTTCTTCCCTCAACATCGCCTTCTTCTTCCCCATGGCTTTCACTACACCAGTACCCTACACCCTATATTGCACCATTTTTCTTCACCTTTTACAGCTGTGGGTCCCTCTTCTCACATGGTTTCTAAAGAGACCTCCCCTTAGTCTTTTTATAAACCATTTTGGGACTCGGATCCCATGCAACTTGTGTTATAATATATATTATAGGTTTAGTTTATAAAATACATCTCAGGCACCCCCATGGATCCCCTCGGTTCTTTGCACTCAACTTCCAGTGAGCTTCAACAAGTTCTTCTGATCCCTCTTTCTCCTCATGCTATGGTAAGGGTTGTTTTGCCTTTCTTGTTGAGTTTTAAGCTTTATATTCATTTACAGTTATATATATGTATATACATCTTACGGTTGAGTTTGAACCCCACTTTACCAGAATTAGAGCTTCAGGATTTTTTGAGTTTATAGAGTATTAGCGGACCAGTAGCATTGATACCTCATGCAAAATTATTTTCATAACTTAAATACATAATCAGTTGAATATATATATATATATATTTATTTATTTAAGTATAAATATACATAGACCTATCTTTTTTCAAAAACCCTTATGTCTGGAATTAAGTTTTACTAAAAACTTTGAGCTTCCATGTTCATGAAAAACTATAAAATTCATGGAGTCATATTTGGTAAGAAAAATTTTCTACCTGATTATGTATGTTCTTAATTATATATTTATATTTTATGAATGCGGTTTTAATCATTTAAACATTGTTATTCAGTGATTATTCCATGCTTCTAATAAACGTGCATGTGTCAAATAAACAAGGTATGAGATCCTTACGTATACTCAGAGTGTATAATCGGGTATGTGGGTACATGTGAATATATGCCAACTTTGATCCCCAATAGTAGTTAAAAATTTACAAGGATTATGAAGAATGTAAAAAACACGTGTTTTCAAATATATTTTAATTTTACTAAACACTACTTTTTATTAACACCTTGTTGAATGAATGTTTTACACAACATGAAACCCTAAGTGTAGTTAATCCAAATGCTATTCTTTTGATGTTCTTAGTTCATGTATAAATATCAGAGGATTGCAACTACATAGTAACAAGAATGAGTTACTCTCTAATATTTATATTAAATGAAAATGGTTATAGATGAGTTTCATACTTTCGTGTTTTAATATTTTATGTGTTAAACAAAATCTTATTTATAATAAATGTTTTGCGAAAATGTGAGTTTAGCACCACACATGGAATTCTGAGTTTACCTCTTTATTTATTATGCACCTAGAAGAAAATTCCATTATGTAATTGAGTAAAATGGTTTTTAGGATTTCTCATTATATGTGATCAAGTAGGTATTTCTTTTGTTTATTAGTTGTCATCATAAGTACTCTTAACTTGCGTACCATTTAATGACCAAACCAAAAAGTTCATAGTCTTGTACCATATTCACTATATAATTATAAATGCGAATGATTTTAATTTAAATGATTATGCATTGTCCTGAAATTTTGGATTTAATTGTTCATGGTGCTATGGGACACATTGAATAAAATGAATTGGGAAATTAAACTATTCAAGGAGGTATATGACACTTTGATAAATGAGAAGTAAGAAACCAAGTACTACATACACTTGGTATGATAAGTGATAAGTGAATTAATAAATCAAGTGGTGTGTGCACAATTATTTAGAGTTTTGAGGAAGGAATTGGACTTATTATGTGACGGGTGTGGCCCTCTATATCACCTCGATGGATCGGTGGTTCTCATGAGACATCTAGAAGCGGAATTATCAGAGGCCTTTCCCAACTCTAAGTTATGGATTTTGGTCGAGTCCTTAATCATTAGATGTCTCAACCAAGGCCTTGACATGGTATGGAATATGAGTTTTCCACATTATGAATGTTTAATGTAGTAACCCAGAAAAATATTAAACTAGTAGAATATTCTTTGTTAAATAGATTATGGATTTTGGTCGAGGCCTTAATCATTAGACGTCTTGGATGAGGCCTTGAAAATATGTTTCAGAATGTCCTACTTATACACTTTTCTCTTTATGAATATAAAAATTAATTAACTAGATGACTATTCGTTTATTAGAATATCCTTAGTTAAAGAGCTTTTGATTACAAGAATACAAAGGAGTATAAGTTATGGCATGTTATTTATGTTATATTTAGTTATTTTAATGGCCAGCGTATGTTTCACAATAGTAAAGGATGAAATTCAAGTTTGATATGCTCAAATCTGATCATGCATTGCTCTTAGTTGTTAAAATTGTACTTGTGTATCCATATGTCATGATTATGTTGAATTTCTTATAATTATTACTCTAAATTCTAATGCATGTAATTGAATTATATTCCCTTATAATTTTTTTGGCATGATTTAGTTGTTCACTTTTATTATTATAAAGTGTTACATCTATTACAGCTTCTCTTAAGAAAAATGTTATATGAAAAGTTTTAATGAAATATTTCAAAAGTCATATTGGTTTATTTTAAAACCCATTTACTGAGAATTTGTATGCTCACCCTATGTTTTTTATTAAAAAAATTTAGGTATCCGTTTGAGCTATAGAAATAAGACAGAAGTGGCTGGTTTCTTAGAACCTAAACCAAATTCGATCCTCTGTTTGGACATTATATGTAGTTAATCATTGATTGATTTTGTAAAAAAATAATAACACATCATGATTCAATTCACTGGCTCTGGGTATTCTAGGGTTGGGTCCTGAACGTTGGTATCGGCGGATTTGGTTTCGAAAACTCAGGAAAAACATTACTTTAACATAGAAAAATTTACTTATGAATTACTAAATATGTGTTTTATCCAAAAAAAATAGATGGAAAACGAAGGTACTAGTCTTCTGTCTCTTCCCATTGAGGCCTTAGAAACCATAATTTCCATAGTGAGTCATGAAAACTTTATAAACAATACCTATATCTGAATGACATGTAAACACTACTATGTCGTATCCAACTCTTCCTGATTACTTCAACTCCACCGAAGAGCAGGTCTGGATTAAAACCATATGAAGCAAGCCCAACTTCTATCCGATGCACAACAGGGAAAATACTAAGAGGGATTTTTTATATTCTTCAACGCTGTAGAAGGCATCCCATCCCTCATAATCTTCCATGAAGCTGCAGCAGCGAGAGACCTCTGCATGACATATATGTGTCAAGTCTTGTCCTTTGGCCATTTTGGTCAGGTAATGGACTTTAAAATCCTTGAATAATTAGCGTCCCGTTCTGTGTATAGATGACAAGTATATACTAACATCTCCCAGATGTACACCCCTTAATCTAGACTCTGGAGACACCATAAGTGCACCCACGAGATTGAACCAGACTTCTCGGGTTACATATGGTTTAGAGAGATTGAGAGTTTTGAACTAGATATGGGGATTCATGTACTTGGGAACTCAGGAAACCATTAGCCCTTTCATTTTTATGTACCATTAGTTATATGAGAATACAACTTTTCATCTTTTCTATCTGTTATCTTTTCTTAGTTTATACTTTTATATGGGTTTCACCAATTGTACTTTCCTAAAAAATTTCAAATGGAAGGGCAGACACATATCTTATCGCTCCCTACCAAGATACTAGAGACCATCTAGGTCAAAGCTATAAAGAAGATTACCTAACTTTCAGAAATTTGAGAAAAACAAGCTAGAAACTATATAAATTTTCAAGCAATATGGAAAATCTCCATTATTGTTAGGATAATACATACATATACCATAGAATATTCAAGGTCCAATTGTCTGAGCATAGGTGAAGAGTTAAATACCATGAAGGGATCTTTCTATAATTTAATCTAGGCCAGAACTTCGTAGCTAGAGAAAGATTTCAAGAGGCCGATTTGGAGGGAAACTTTTGTGTAGCATATATGTACCAACTCATCAGTTTTAGCTTATATGACAATGCCTATGACTTAGATGCTCTCAATCGATGGTATTTTCGGTGAATTCATCGAGAGTTGGTCTATTTGGACATCTCTGAACTTTAAATCTTTCAATCCTCTCTCTGGAAGCTCGAATGCACTATCAAAAAGATCGACCCTTTCTACTCAAAATGTATCTGGGCCAGGGAAGCAGAAGGGTTGAACATTAACATGGGAATTAATCTGGCATCATTGCAGGACCCACCATGATAAAGGTTGGGGTAATGTTGGTGAGGGAGCCTATCTATTAATAGTATGTATAATGAATTGCATTGATGAAATTATTCGTAGTGGGGGATAATGTAACACCCCAGAAACATGAACTTCATGTATGGATAAGTTTATGTTTGATTTCTTTTTTGAATTTCATAATAACTGACCAAAATTTAAGAGATAAACACATGACGTTTTATTTAAGCAGGACACCGAAGGGTTTACAATGTACCAAGATAATAAGGAACAATTTTAACCAAATAAACCTACTAAAGACCCTATAAAAACTACGATAAGACCCCCAAATACAACAATGAGGCTCGACAATTAAATTATATCCTTCATATCTTTCAAAATGAATAACACCACTACCGTGATCATGAAAACTTTACTGAGCATCAGGGGTATATCAAGCACCATCTTCTTCAATTTCCTTATTCTCAAGACACCATAAGACAATGTTTTATAAGGCAACAACCCGACCATTTCCTTACGTGACCATTGAATTCCAATGGCTATAATTATAGTCATTGGCCTTGTGGTGATTTTTCTAAATACATTTAAGTACAACTTAGTTTTCCAAAATATACAAATTGGAAATTTTAAGATAACTTCTCATTATGGTGAAACATTATGAATTACACTTAAGTGAATTTAAAATGTATTAATTATTAAAAACACTTTCAAAATATTTAAATTATGTTATAAAGATTTTCATTTCATAAACAGTGTTTTAGAATATGTTTAATTTCTTATAATTAAACGATGTTTTTTATTATACTATGTTTTTACCTCTATAATACTAGGATAAGAATTATCATTCAATTTATAACTTTGTATTTTGAAGGATTAGTGTCTGTAAATAATCTGAGATAAGAGAAAGTATGATTTTTATTCATTATCCTTATAATGTTTAAATAAAATTCACGTTTAAAAGGATAATCTGTTTATTATTTGAATAAATATAATAATTTCCCATAAGACTTCATATTGTTTAGGATAGTTTTTATAAAAAAAATGGGTCTGTATGGGCTAGCCCTTTATGGATAGGCCAAGGGAGGCAGGTCATGCTATATGGTTGAGCCCAACCCTCAGACTAAGCCATGGTCGGCCCATGTGCGGGCATAGTTTCCCCAAATAGTGGATAAGATCATGGGAGTACATGAGCAAATGAGAGTTCCATCGTGGGTGCGAGGCCACGCTGAGGAAGGGGTAGGCTGAGGCCTGTGGGGGTGGGAGCCCGTGTATAGGGCTCCCTAGGTGTGTGCTATGTGTTTTTCTTAGCTATCATTCGGAGTCTCAGGCTTATAAAGGAGACACAAACATCTCTCTATTTTGATGTAGGACGACTAATATTGATGGGGATCAAATCTAGGACATTGGATAACATCGCGTGTGATCTAGTCTATCGATCTCGATCTTGCATTTGACCCTCAGCAACTGAGGAGGACCACCATGATTTTTTAGACCATTCGATCAACCATAGATCTAATCTCGGGCATAAGATTGTTTTAAATTGTAGCGTCAACCCAGGACAGTTCGATCAAACTGAAATTTAATATGAGCAGCCCATTTCTTTTTAAAACTGTGTATGTTCCCCAGCCCTTGTATCAATGTTGGACTCGATCCTGACTGTCCATTTTTCTCCCAATTTCGTTCCTCAACATCGTTTTATTCTTCCCCATGGCATGCACTGTACCATGCCCTACACCCTATATAGAACCATTTTTCTTCACCCTTTACAGCCACTAGTCCCTCCTCTCACATGGTTTCTATAGAGACCCCCCTAGTATTTTATAATCCATTTTGGGCCTCGGATCCCATTAAAATTTCCATAATATATATTTTATTGGTTCGGTTTAAAAAATACATCTGAGGCACCCCCAAAGATCCCCTCGGTTCATTGCACTCAACTTCCAGCGAGCAACAACGAGTTCGCCCGATCCCTCTTTCTCCTCAAGATATGTTAAGGGTTGTTCTGTCTTTCTTTTTGAGTTTTAAGCTATATATTCAAGTACATTTGTATATATAAATATATATACATCTTGAAATTGAGATTTAACCCCTCTTTACCTGAATTAGAGCTTTGGGAATTTTCGAGTTTCGAGAGTATTAGCGGACCAGAAGCATGGATACCTCAAGAAAAATTATTTTAATACCTTATATACATAATCAATTGAATATATATATATAAGTATAAATATACACAACCCTATGGTTTTTCATAAACCCTAATGTTTGGAATTTAGTTTTATTAAAAACATTTAGCTTCAAAGTTCATAGAAAACTATAAAACCCATGGAGTCATATTTTGTAAGAAAACTTTAATACCTGATTATTTATGTTCTTAGGTATATATTTATATTATATGAATGTGGTTTTAAGAATTTCAACATTGTACTTCGGTGATTAATCCATGATTTTGATAAACTCGCAAGTGTCAAATAAACTAGGAATGAGATCCTTACGTATACTCATAGAATATAATTGGTTATGTGGGTACATGTGTATGTATGCCATCTTTGATCCCCAATTGTAGTTGAAAATTTCCTAGGTTTGTGAAAAATGTAAAAAACATGTGTTTTCAAATATATTTTATATTCACTAAACATTTCTTCTTATGAACATCCCATTGATTGAATATTTTACACAACATGAAACCCTAAGTGTTGTTAATCCAAATGCTTTTAATTTTTTTTGTCCTAGTTCATGAGTATAAATATTGGAGGCTTGAAACTACATAATCACGATTATGAGTTACTCTCCACTATTTATATTAAATGATAATGGTTATGGTGGAGTTTCATACTGTAAGAACCAGGTCCTTGTTTTAGAGGTACGAGCTTCTTCTTTTCCTTTTCCTTAAGTGATTTTGAGAAAATATGGAAAGTGGGGAAAAATCCTAAATTTTGGAACTACATTCCCTGTACCTTATCCACACGCCGTGTACTTTTGTCCATGTTGGGATGAGTACATGGGGCGTGTGGCCATGCCGGTGATGAAGGGTGTAGGAACCGACTACACGCCGTGTAGTGGTACCTTACACGCCGTGTAGTCAGTCAGCAGGCATAAACAGTAAGGCGTTGGCGTCGCCGCCAGCTGGGAAACTATACATGCCATGTATTTGGGAGTTCATGCCATGTACTCAGGTCGACGGATGAGCAGTGTGGTGGTGCCGCCAAATGAACAGTTAAATGAAAGGAGTACACATCGTGTACTCAGAAGTACATGCCGTGTACTTTGTGTTTTCAGCTTAAAACAGGCAGTAGCCTCCTCATTTGGCCGAGGAGGCACTTGAGCTGTTTTGGAGAGAAAGGAGGAGGCAGGATCTTTGAAGATCCACCGGGCGTTCGTCTGGAATCCATTTCGGCTTCAGACGATCTCGTTGGAACCGCACGGGTAAGCCCTCTCCTCCCCTGGTACCGTTCTTGCCAATTCTTCTCCCAACATAAGTTATTTACGTTTGAATGGGGTTTGTTATTTGTCAGATATTTTCCATTCTTGGGCGTTTCTAGATCCGGCATTCGGGTATAGTGTCTGTTGGCGTATAAGGTATGTTACTTTGTGTTTAGTTTTCCAACTACTGTGTGTTTTGTGTGTTTTTGTGCCACGAAACCATGTTGGGGTGTCTTGTGGCTGAGGCTGTTGCTATATTTAATACCTATAATTGGTTAGGTATTTAATTTTGATAATAAAATGCTGGTTGGGATCATTGCTTGGATCTGGAACCACCCACGGGGTGTGTTTCTCTGTTTAGCTATTTGGCTAGGATACCCAAGGGTATGCCTTTAAAGTAGTAATTGTAGAATTTCCTTGAGAGGAATTGCTTGTTACTACTTGTTTACCTGTTGGGCATGGCCTGTTTACTTGTTTAGCCTGAGGGAGATGTTGTTTTTGGCCTGAGGGCATTGTTGTGATTAGCCTGAGGGCACTGCACTATTTATCCCGAGGGCTATAGTATTCTGCCTGAGGGAAACCTTTCGTGCCTAAGGACTTGACTTTTGTGCCTAAGGGAAACACTTCGTATGCCTGAGGGCGAGAATTTCTGTTACTCCTGTGGGAAATACCTATAGGTTGGATTTTGTATGGCCTGAGGGCAAGCCTGATGGCGTGGTTTACTATTTTTGCCTGAGGGCATGGTTTTAGTTGGCCTGAGGGCTTGGTGCTATTGAGCACAAAAGTGTCACTAAATTAAAGGAATTAAATGAATAATAAAATATAAATTTAACTGTTAAGTCAATTACTTTTGAGTAATGCTTAGTTATTTCATTTTACTACTGCACACTTGTTGCATGTTTTACACACAGTTGAGCACGGGCCTTTTGTGGGTTCCTACTGAGATATATTTCTCACACCCTGTTTGGGTCACGCTTTTCGGCCCAAACAGATTACATTGATACATGTGTAGATATGGGAAAGAGTCCTTATACAGGTACTTGACTGTTGCTGAGGAGTAGGAGGGCATGGGACTGAGCCTAGGCTCGCGATGCCGCTGCTAGCTGTTTTGCTTGCTTTGCTATACTCTGTTTTTTGCTATACTGTGTTGATGTATAACATGTTATGGATGTTTCCTTAGAAGTTGAAACATGTAGCATCATCACTTATATATTGTTGGTTATATCCACTGTTGTAGTTATTTCAGTTGTGTATGTTTACTACTTCAACTGTTGTTGTATGTTTATTTTTGTATTCCGCTGCGCTACACTTTGACAAATGAGGGCATAGTTTCCCTACTATCAGACCTGGGCCCTCGCTACTAGTTGGTAGCCTCTGGTGTTTGGGGATATGCGCTTGAGGTCACGTGGAGAACCGGGCTCGAGGCACCCTTTGCGTGGTACCCGGGTTCGGGACGTTACAAAGTGGTATCAAAGGGGTTATTTTCTTTGACTTACTATTTTGAGCCGTAGTCAGGGGTAGGACGGAACGGTAGTTGGTAATAAGCTATGCCCAAGCGTAGCTAACCCGTGTATAGGGAAAATCCAGTCTACCTCATTCTTTGCATTCTTTTTATTTTGCAAATTTTACGGTTGATATGTTTTCACCGTTGGGTGACGCACTTGGATTATGTTGTTTATATTTTATCTGTGGGATCTATTTAGTTGCAACCCGATGAGATGAGGGTATGTTGTCTCATGCATCATATAGGCACATGATAGATATCACATGACATGCATAGTTTCCATGCCATGTAGGTGCATTAGAATTTGCATGTTGGTGTGATAGTTGTTGTGCTAGTAAAGCATGTTGTTGTAATAGCTGCTTGATAAATACCTGCCTTGTGATATGGTATTTTTTGGTTGATCTTATTTATAGAATGGACGCCAAACTTTGGTTTTTGGGGAGTATGGGCCCCCATTGACCGGAATTTGATGGATCATTGGCTGGTTATTGGTTATAACACAGACAAGATGTCAAACATTGATTCGTGGGGAGTATGGGCCCTCACGGATCGGAATTTGACACTTAGGTGTTGGTTTTTAGTATTTTTTGGGTTTTGGAAAATTTTCTGAGGCATACTATCTGGAAAACCCAGAATACACGCCGTGTAGGACCTCATACACGACGTGTATGTTCTTCTGTTCGGGAAGAAAAAGGAACTTTTTGAGTACACGCCGTGTACCCTGAGTACACGCCGTGTAGTCTCTTTCCGTGTCACAAACCGTGTGGTCGGCGACACGGGGTAAGGAAGGGCTTGGGTAAAACATGTCGTGTAGTTTTGTACACGCCATGTAGTGTTGACCTGGAGTCCAGTCATGTAACTAACAACATGGGTCGGTGAACTCCTTGATAGAACACGTCGTGCTAGTTATCGACACGCCGTGTAGCGTGACCTGGGGACTCGGCCGTGTAACTAACAACATGGGCCAGTTTCACCTCTCCCTGAGCACGCCGTGTACCATTGGGACATGCCGTGTAGGCTTGTCTGAGGACAGACTGTGTGGAGTTAGCCGTGTGTCTGGGAAACAGGATGGTGTACACGCCGTGTGCGGGTGTAACACGCCGTGTAGATTAAAGCCGAGTAGTTGGCCGTGTCACAGAAGACACAGTAAGTTGGAAAATAACATCGAACACACCGTGTAGGTATTATACACACCATGTCATTTTGTTGAATAGAAGTCGTGTGGCTTAGCCGTGTGGAAGGACCCGGGCAGGGGAAGGGAAGTCAAGTACACACTGTGTAGTCATTGTACACACCGTGTAGTCTTATTTTGCCAATTTTGAATACCTTCTTCCTCTTGTTCCCTTTTTGGTTCCTTCGCTTTCAGTATTGATAATCTTGAATTTGAGGCGTGTTTTTGAGCTTGTAGAGTCATGCCGCCTAGACGACCGTGAGTTGTTCGCCAAGGGAGCGGTGAAAATTATACTCCAAAGATGGTGGGCCATGGGCTACCAGTTGATCCACCAGCAGAGCCAGATGAGGCACCAGTTGTTATACCGGACACAGGCGCAGAGGCACAGTTCCGTGAAGGCTTATTGCGGTTCATGCAGACCTTTCAGGGAGCACCACTGGCTGCCACTTCTATGGCCGAGCTGACGCGTATCTTTCAGCAGCAGCATCCGCCTACGTTCTCAGGGGATGGCGGACTGCAGGCTGCATAGTCTTGGCTAGGATCGATGCAGACTATTTTTGAGCTTCTTGAGACGCCTCCAGGGCAGAGGGTCAAGCTCCTGACTTACATGCTGCGTGATTCCGCCAAGAGGTGGTGGGATGTTACTACCCAATCAGAGCATCACAGGGACATGGTGTGGGAGGATTTTCAGGCAGTCTTCTATGACTTCTTCATTCCCGAGATGCTGAGGGTAGATAGCGCTCGAGAGTTCATGAATCTGCAGTAGGGCGCTATGTTGGTGATGGACTACTCTACTCGTTTTACAGAGCTTCAGCATTTTTCACACGTGCTGGTGGGTGATGAGACGTTGAGAGCCAGACGTTTTGAGGATGGTCCTCGGTATGACATTCGAGCGCTGGAAAATGTTTTCAGGTTTCCTACTGTACACGCGATTATGAACCAGGCGTTGATTATAGAGAGGAACCTGCGGGAATCTAGTGGTGTGGGCCAGGGAGGTTCAGCACGAGTTACTGGTACTATTTCTGCTGGCAAAAGGAAGAGACAGATGGACTTCTCTCAGGGCGGCAGTACCAGCTAGGCAGCTTCTTCAGGTGGCCCAGTCAGGTGCTACCAGTGTGGCAGAGAGGGGTACAAGAGGCCGCAGTGTCCACGAGACCCAGTGGAGTGCCGAGCTTATGGAAAGATGGGTCATCTGCAGCGCTTTTGCAGGGCGTTTCTACCAATGGCTAGTGAGAGGGGTTCTTTGCAAACTCCGCGTGCGGGAGCAGGACCAGTGGCTTCTCACCAGTCAGGGAACTGGAATACGTCAGGCCGTGCAGGCAGAGAGGGTGGTCATGGCTGTGGTAGCCAGAAACCAGGATCGCAGAGGCAACAGGGTGGGACAGCTCAGGGTAGCCAGGCTGTGTCGCAGGGCCGCGGCACCGGGCAGGCATATGCAGTGCAACAGACCCAGCAGGAGCAGGATCTCGGACCTTCTACAGTCAGAGGTACTATTCTAGTAGCTTCTGTCTTGTCTTCAATACTTTTTGATACGATTGCTACACATAGTTTTATATCTGTACCCGTTGTGGAGGTCATTGGGCTTGGTGTTTCTACTTCTTCTGATATCTTGACGCTAGACACTCCGTTGGGGACTAGGGCGGTTGGTGTGCGTCAGTGCAAAGAGTGCCCCCTTGAGTTTGATGGGTGTCACTTTCTTTGGGACCTCTATGTCATGGAGATGAGGCGCTATGACGTCATTCTTGGGATGGACTGGTTGGTTCCCTTTCGATCCTTTGTAGACTTTTATCGTCGCAAGGTGTGTTTCACGTCACTAGAGGGCGGGAGTTTCTATACAAGGGTGAGTTGGATGTTCAGGAGAGTCGAGCTGGACCAGAGCATCATGGGCGAGGTGGAGTCACATCCCAGATTGCGAGCTTATATCTGGATGACCAGGGGACTTGTCAGATGGATTTCCCTCCAGTTGTCGATCGTTTCCGGGATGTATTCCCGGACAACTTTTCAGGTCTACCTCTGGTGCGTGAGGTGGATTTCTCTATCGAGCTTGTTCCAGGAGCAACACCGGTGTCCATTCCTCTTTATAGGATGGCCACGCCTAAGTTGCAGGAGCTCAAGAGGCAGCTAGAGGAGTTACAGGCAAAGGGTTTTATCTGACCCAGTACTTCTCCCTGGGGTTCTCCAGTCCTTTTTGTGAAGAAGGCGGATGGTACCCTCAGACTTTGTGTGGATTATCGGAAGCTGAACCAGTTGACGGTTAAGAACCGATATCCCTTTCCGAGGATATATGATCTGTTTGATCATCTTCGTGGAGCACGAGTGTTCTCGAAGATTGACTTGAGATCCGGATATCATCAGCTGCGCGTGAGACCATCTGAGGTACCTCTCATAGCTTTCAGGAGTAGGTATGGTCTATATGAGTATATGGTTATGCCGTTCGAACTCACGAACGCGCCAGCAGTTTTCTTGGTTCTGATGAATCGTGTGTTCCATCCGTATCTTGATTCATTTGTGGTAGTATTCGTGGATGACATCTTGGTGTACTCTCACACTCGACACGACCATGCCACCCATCTTGAGATCGTATTGAGTACACTGAGAGGGCATCAGTTATATGCTAAGCTCTTGAAGTGCCACTTTTGGATGGACCAGATTCACTTCCTGGGTCATATCATCTCAGAGGCAGGAGCTGCAGTGGACCCAGAGAATGTGAGAGCAGTAGTTTCCTGGGAGGAGGCCAAGAACGTGTTTGAGATACGGAGTTTCTTAGGGTTGGCTGGTTACTACAGACGCTTCATAAATGACTTCTCCCGCTTAGCACCATCGTTGACAGATCTGACTAAGAAGGGTGTGAAGGTCGTTTAGTCAGAAGCTTGTGAGACAGCTTTTTAGGGCCTGAAGGGAAGGCTGACATCAGCACCGATCCTGATACTCCCAAAGCAGGGGAAGAGCTATACAGTTTACTGTGATGCATCAGGGATTGGGTTGGGAGCCGTTTTGATGTAGGGCGACTGAGTTGTGGCGTACGGGTCTCAGCAGTTGAGGCAACATGAGGGGAATTACCCGATGCACGATCTCGATTTGGCTGCAGTTGTTCATGCGTTGTGTTGTTGGAGACATTACCTGTTGGGAGAGCACTTTTTGGTTTTCACCGACCACAAAAGCCTCAAGTATATCTTTAATCAGTGCGACCTGAATCTGATGTAGAGAAGGTGTGTCGATTACCTACAGTCCTTCGATTTTGAGCATACCTATACACCTGGTAAATGTAATGCAGTAGCCGATGCACTGAGCAGGAAGACTCAGATACAGGTAGTGCAGGAGGCCAGTGGTGAGTGGAAGCTTATGGCTTTGTTTTCTGAGATGCATCTGGAGGTGCATGACAATCAGGGGCAGACTTATCTTTCCTCGTTAGCTATGACTTCTACCGTCCTGAACAGAGTGAGGATGAGGCAGCTATCAGTTTCATAAGGCCTAGTTCTAAGGGAGTCAGTGGCAAGTGAGGACCCTCATCCCGGTTGGACGATAGGTGATGATGAGGTTTTGCATTTCCATGAACGTGTATGGGTTCCAGGGGATATACGTGAGGAGAAGATGCGGGAGTTTCATGCTTCAGCTTGGGCAGTTCATCCCGGGGTTACCAAGATGTACCGTGACTTGAGACGTCAGTACTAGTGGTCGGGTATGAAGAGAGAGATAGCTGGTTTTGTTACGAGGTGTTCCACCTGTCAGTAGGTGAAGGCAGAGCATCAGAGACCAGCTGGGCTGTTACAGCAGTTGCCCATTCCAGAGTGGAAATGGGATGATGTCGTGATGGATCTCGTGACGGGATTTCCAAGGTCACCTCGTGGAAATGACGTCGTATGGGTTGTTGTGGACAGACTCACAAAGGTATCTCACTTCTTGCCGATCAAGGATACCTTTGGTGTGGACGAGCTCGGAAGGATATATATCCGAGAGATCATACGTCTTCATGGGGTCCCTCGTTCTATCGTTTCAGATAGGGACGCCCGCTTTACATCTCGTTTTTGGCAAAGTTTTTAGAGGGAACTGGGTACATAGGTGCTTTTGAGCTCAGCATACCACCCTCAGACTGATGGAAAGTCAGATCGGACGATACAGGTACTAGAGGACATGATGCGCGCATGCGTCCTAGACTTTGGGGGCTCGGGGGAGAAGCATATACCCTTAGTCGATTTTTCCTATAACAATAGTTTTTAGGAAACTATTGAGATGGAACCATATGAGGCTTTATATGGTAGGCCATGCCGATCACCTTTGTGCTGGTTAGAGGCAGGTGAGGCAGCTTTACTGGGGCCACGGCTTGTGCAGGAGACATCTGAGCAGGTCCAGTTGATTCGGAAGCGGATGGCTACCGCGTAGTCTTGTTAGAAGTCTTATGTCGATCGTCGTAGAAGACCTTTGGAGTTCGTGGTCGGGGATCAGGTTTTCTTGCGTGTTTCGCCGAGGATGGGACACAAACGGATCAGGAGACATGGTAAGCTTTCACCGAGGTATGTGGGACCATTTGAGATTCTGGAGAGAGTCGGGCTGGTTTCCTATCGGTTGCAGTTACCGCAGCGGTACCGAGCCATGCACGACGTCTTCCACGTGTCTCAGTTGCGTCGCTACCATTTAGACCCATCTCACACCTTTTAGCCAGAGGAGGTTGAGCTTCAGCATGATGCGTCCTTTGAGGAGCATTCGATATGTATCGTTGACAGAAGCACGAAGGTTCTCCGAGGCTGGTCAGTTCCTCTCATACGGGTACTATGGTAGCATGGCCAAGTGCATGACGAGACCTGGGAGTGGGAGGCCGACGTATGTGCTCAGTGGCCAGATCTGTTCTGAGCTTTCTCTTTGCCACCCTTAAAAGGGAAATTCGGGGACAAATTTCTTATAAGGGGGGATGTTTGTAAGAACCCGGTCCTTGTTTTAGAGGTACGGGCTTCTTCTTTTCCTTTTCCTTAAGTGATTTTGAGAAAATATGGAAAGTGGGGAAAAATACTAAATTTTGGAAATACACGTTGTGTACCTTATCCAAATGCCGTGTACTTTTGTCCATGTTGGGATGAGTACACGGGGCGTGTGGCCATGTCGGCGACGAAGGGTGCAGGAACCGACTACACGTCGTGTAGTGGTACCTTACACGTTGTGTAGTCAGTCGGTAGGCTTAAACCGTAAGGCGGTGGCGTCACCGCCAGCTGTGCGACTGTACACGCCATGTACTTGGGAGTACATTCCGTGTACTAAGTTCGACGGATGAACAGTGTGGCGGTGCCGCCAAATGAATAGTTAAATGAAAGGAGTACACGCCGTGTACTCAGAAGTACAAGCCGTGTACTTTGTTTTTTCGGCTTAAAATAGGCAGTAGCCTCCTCATTTGGCAGAGGAGTCACTTGATCCATTTTGGAGCAAAAGGTGGAGGTATGATCTTTGAAGATCCACCGGCCATTCGTCTGGAATCCGTTTCGTCTTCGGACGATCTCGTTGGAACCGCACGGGTAAGCCCTCTCCTCCCCTAGTACCATTCTTTCCAATTCTTCTCCCAACATAATTTATTTACGTTTTAATGGGATTTTTCTTCGTCAGATCTACGATGTTCATGGGCGTGTCTGGAGCCGGCATTCGGGTATAGCATTCGTTGGCGTATAAGGTAGGTGGCTTTGTGTTTAGTTTTCCAACTGCTGTGTGTTTTGTGCGTTTTTGTGCCACGAACCCATGTTGGGGTGTCGTGTGGCTGAGGCCATTGAAATATTTAATACCTAGAATTGATTAGGTATTTAATTGTGATAATAAAATGCTGGTTGGGATCGTTTCTTGGATCCGGAACCACCCCCGGGCTGTGTTTCTCTGTTTAGTCGTTTGGCTAGGATACCCGAGGGTATGCCTTTAAAGTAGTAATTGTAGAATTCCCTTGAGAGGAATTGATTGTTACTGCTTGTTTACCTATTGGGAATGGCCCGGTTACTTGTTTAGCCTAAGGGCGATGTTGTTTTTGGCCTGAGGGCGTTGTTTTGATTAGCCTGAGGGCACTGCACTATTTAGCCCGAGGGCTGTATTATTCCGCCTGAGGGCAACCTTTCGTGCCTGAGGGCTTGACTTCTGTGTATAAGGGAGACACTTTGTATGCCTGAGGGCGAGAATTTCTGTTACGCCAAAGGGCAATACCTGCGGGTTGGATTCTGTATGGCCTGAGGGAAAGCCTGAGGGCATGGTTTACTATTTTAGCCTGAGGGCACGGTTCTAGTTGGCCTGAGGGATTGGTGTTGTTTAGCACAAAAGTGTAACTAAATTAAATGAATTAAATGAATAATAAAATGGAAATTTAACTATTAAGTTATTTACTTTTGAGTACTGCTTAGTTATTGCATTTTACTACTGCACACTTGTTTCATGTTTTACACACAGTTGAGCACAGGCCTTTGGTGGGTGCCTACTGAGATATATTTCTCACACCCTTTTTGGGTCAAGCTTTTAGGCCCAAACAGATTACACTGTTGCAGGTGTAGATAGGGGAAAGAGTACCTATACAGGTACTTGACTGTTGCTGAGGAGTAGGAGGGCATGGGACCGAGCCTAGGCTCGTGATGCCGCTGCTAGCTGTTTTGCTTCCATTGATGTACTCTATTTTCTATTGTACTGTATTGATGTATAACATGTTCTGGCTGTTTCCTTATAACTTGGAACATGTATCATCATCACTTATATACTGTTGGTTATATCCACTGCTGTAGTTATTTTAGTTGTGTTTGTTTACTACTTCCGCTGTTGTTGTATGTTTATTTTTGTATTCCACTACGCTACACTTTGACAAATGAGGGCATAGTTTCCCCACTATCAGACTTGGGCCCTCGCTGCTAGTTGGCAGCCTCTGGTGTTTGGGGAAATGCGCTTGAGGTCACGTGGAGAACCGGGCTCGGGGCACCCATTGTGTGGCACCCGGGTCCGGGACGTTACACATACTGTCATGTTTTAACATTTAATGTGTTAAACAAAATATTATTTATAATAATTGTTTGAGTAAATGTGAGTTTACTACCCCACAAGGAATGTTGAGTTTACCACTTTATTTATTATGCACCCAGAAGAAAATTCCATGAATTAAAGGAGTAAAATGGTTTTTAGGATATGTCATTATATGTGATCAAGCTTGTATTTATTTTTTTTATTAGTTTTCATTGCAAGTACTCTTAACTTGCGTACTATTTAATGACTCAACCACATAGTTTGTAGTCTTGTTCTGGATTCACTATATACATATAAATGTGAATGATTGTAATATAAAATTTTATGCCCTTTCTTGAAATTATGGATTTAATTGTTAAAGGTTGTATGGGACACCTTGAATAAAATTAATTGTGAAATCAAACTATTCAATGTGTTATAATACACTTTGATTAATGAGAAGTAACAATTCCAGTAATACATACAATTCGTATGATTAGTGCAAAGTGAATTAATAAATCAAGTGATGTGTGCACTTTGATTTAGAGTTATGAGGAATTTATTGAACTTATTATGTAACAGGTGGGGCCCTCTATAGCCCCTCGATCCATCGGTTGGTCTCATGAGACAACTATAAGCGGAATTGTCCGAGGCCATTCCCTATTTGGGTTACGTATTTTAGCCGATGCCTTAATAATAAAATGCCTTGGATGAGGCCTTGACACAATATGACATATGCATTTTCTTAATTATGATTATGTTATTCAATTAAACATAAAAATATTCAACTAGTAGAATATTATTTGTTAAAAATATTATGGATATTTCTGTGGCCTTAATCATTAGACGTATTGGCCGAGGCCTTGAAAAAATGTTTCAGAATGTCTAGTATATACACTTTCCATTTTATGACTATGAAAATTAATTAACTAGAGGATTATTCTTTTAGTATATTATACTTAGTTAAAGACCTTATGATTTTTGAAATCAAAAGAATTATAAATTATGGCATATTAATTATGAAATATTCAAAGATTTTAATGGCCAATGTATGTTTTCCAATAGTAAAGGATGAAATTGATTTTTGATATGTGAAAATCTGATCATGAATTACTCTTAGTTGTTAAAATTGTAATTTTGTATCCATATGTCATGAGTATCATGAATGTCTTATAATTAATACTCTAATTGATAATTTCTGTAATTGAATTATGTGCCCTTGTAATTCTATTGTTATGCTTTAGTTGTGTACTTTTATTATTATGAAGTGTTACATGTGTTACAACTTCTCTTAAGACAAATGTTTTATGAAAAGTTTTAAAGAATGATTTCAAAATTTATATTGGTTTTTTTAAACCAAATACTTGTCATTCGTATGATCACCCAACATTTTTGGATTAAAAGTTTTTAGGTATCAGTTTGATCTATAGAAGTAAGATAGAAGTGGCTGGTTTCTTAGAACCTGAACCGAATGTGATCCTCTGTTTGGACATGATGTGTAGTTGATCAGTTATTTCATCTATTAAAAAAAAGAATTTCACATCATGATTCAATGCACTGACTCCGGGTATTCTGGGTTCGTGTCCTCAAATATCAATCTAATTTTAGTTCATTTGTGGAGCTTACTAATTAAAATTTGAGAAATTGGTAAAGGTTATCTGTTACAATATCGTATTTTATCAAGATTGTTTATGATTATTTTCCTGATGATGAAATATTATGATATATATAAAGAGACCAATTAATTTTCTTTTCCTATGTTATTTTATAGAAATAACATGTTTTACTATAATTTTAGTTTCTTTTTGAACTCATTCTTACAAAATAATGTTATAAGGAAAAACTGAATTTATTTCTCTCTTCAGTTGAAAAACATTTTTCTTCCATTTTAATGTCCTATAGATAAATATTTAAAGAAATTTTACATGATTCACAAATTATTGATTAAATAAATCTTTTCCCATGTTTTAGTTTTTTAAAAAATTCTTAAAATAAATATTCTAGTCATTTTTAAAAAAAGTACATCTTGAACATTAATTTAAAATGTCAGAGGAATCATTGTTTAATAACATATGTATTGAATTATATTTTCCATTTTCATGAACACTAAATAAAATAAATATTTCATTAAAACATTCCATGATTATTTAAAAATAAAAAGTTTCACTTAATATTTGATAAATTTTTAATTTTTAAATAAGTTTTTTCAAAATAAACATGATATTTTCCTCATGAATGTTTTAACAATCTTATTGTAGAATTTCTATTCATCAATAAAAAACATTTTAGGTTGATTATTTTTTTAAAAAACATGTAATCCAATTTGACTAAACTTATGCTATCCCTAAATGGTTTGGGATTATGAGAATATAATTTTCTAAAATTCATTCCTTTCCAATGGGTTATGCTATACTGAGTTGATAAGATGACTAGGGAACTCATTTCTTTTCTATTGGTTATTCTATAAAGAAATGTTTATGAATCCAATTCCATTTATATGGGTTATTATAAGATAAATATTTCATGATCTTTTGGAACACAAATGTATCAATTATGTGATGTGGGGGAACTATATATCCCTTTAATTAATTAGTTAATTATTAATGTTTAATTATCTCAAATTGTTCATAGTTTGTTATCCCTAGACCGTAAGAGGGAGAACATGAGGTTATCCAGAGAAAAAAAGAAGTAACAATGGATTTTAACCCAATACCAAAGTAGTTAAATGGGTGGAAACTCAATAATATCTTGTTATGAATTTTTGGGTGTGTAATATTCCTCATTCTTATGGATCCAAATTTTGAATGAAATTTTAATTTTGTTACCTTAGAGGTCAAATCTTGAATTAAGACTTGTAATGAGATTTTAAGAGTTGGAATACCTCAATGAGTTGTTTTGGGATGAGTAATGATACTCATGAGTTATATTGGGTGTTCATATGAGCTTCATATTATTTTGTATATGTTTTAGAAGTTTTGGGGTTTTCTAGAATGAGTGCATGGTTGGGCATGCATGGTTTAAGGTAAACTATACAACACTGTGATGATCAAGATGTATTTTGTTAAATTTGTATCGGAAATTTTTTGAGTACATAGATAGAGAAAAATTTAGAGTAAATTATTTGAATAAAATGGAGGAAATGTTTTTGGATGATGAGGTTCTAAGGCATGGTTCAAGGTCCACACATTGTTTCAGAAAAAATGGGTTCCTTATTGTATAGGGGAGGTGTAACGACTCAATGTTTTCATTGGAAATTTCCTTATTATAATTATGTCATATAATCACCTGAAATCACAAAATTTTCTAACTAATCAGTGATATGTTACCTTTAAACTTAATTTTTTCACTTCTGTGATTTGAATTTCAAAAATCTGACATACACAGTTGCAATCAGTAAGTTTTTTGGAGTCTAATATGAACAACATTATTTATTGGTGAATAGTAACATACACTTATGAATAGTTATGTTACCCTTATGAATAGTGACATAACTTAATGAATAGTAACCTTGAATTTGATATTATATAAATAAGATTCATGGGGGATTACAATGTACCTATATCTTGGAATAAAAAAATAAATGTTTTAAAATTTTTATTTTTTGAATTGATTAATATTTTAATAAAATATTAAATTAATCATATAAAGAAAATTAATTTTTAAAAATGGACTTCATTTTTTGGATACTACATGTTGAAAAATGGTTTGGGTTATTTTTTGGATTTTTCTAAAATACTTGAATTTTTATGAATAGTAAAATCTCATAATTCATAATAAATGCTAAAACCTGAACTACTACATCATGCATGATTTATGGATGATGTAAATGGTCATTTTTTTGAACTAACATGAATTTAATACTATTATTGGTCTTTTAATCATCCCTATTACTTTTCTTATGGAAAAAAAATAAACTAATGATTATAATATTACAAAACCCCTCATCTCCTCCACTAGTAACAACACTTAATCTAACCTGTTCTCTTCACTCCTCTCAAGACATGTGCCTTACTTAAATTTTTCCCAAATCCTTTCCCAAAATCCTTCCCCACGTCTATATACCTTTTATCACCTCAAAATTCCAAAACCACTCAACTTAAGTGGTTCTCAAAGAAGATTAAATCAAGAGGTAAATTCCTCTTTCCAATTCTTTTATTTCCTTTCAAGTTTTTTTCATTTATTGTTTGTATCTGAAACTCATTTCCCCCAAATTATATTATAAATATAGTGACGTATTTTTAAATTAATTCTATTATACTAAATTTATAATTTAATCATCTCTTCTTTCCTCACATTTTATTTGAATGAAATTAAAACACCATTTGACATGTGTTAATTTAGCACAATCAAGGATGACGAGTTATCAATTTCTATAACTATCTTCAATTCTAGTCATGAAACAATTTTTATAGTTGAAACAGACTATTAAATTCGTATTTTATCTTATTTAATGTTCTAAAATCTTTATTCACTCATGATGTAAAATAATAATACAATACAAGTTAGTTGTTAGAATAATCGCTAAATTTAATTCAATCGTTTATCATTAATGTATTTTATAATGATTCAACTTAAACACTATGTATCCAAACTAAATTTGAAACAATGTAATATCCTAGATGTTCACTAATATCATATAACTTCAATTCTAGACAACCACACTCATCTTACATGTTTATCCAAACATGAATATAAGTGAACCAATCATTAAAACCAAGTAAGCAAATAGACCCAGATAATGAAATTGAACTTTATATCCAATTAAAAAGGTCATTAATAAACATAAATATTTTATACTAAATATTGTAAATATATAATAGGTTATGGATTTTTTAATTAATGAACATAATTTTATTATTCAGGTCATTGATATCAATTTGAGAACACCAATGGGCTTAAGGTAAGGGTTGTTCTGCATTCCTGTATACTACACCATTTTATGTGTAAACCCTAATGATTGGGTATGATTTCGCACATCCCCCATACTACCCTCATGATTTATAAGTTATGATAAACCTCGTTGTCTCTCACAAAGTCCTCTTAAGTATACCTAACACCATGTTGATTATTCATAAGGAATTCTACCAGAACGACCATTATTCATTCGGGTTGCTTTATCATTATTTTTACCCAAATGACGTTTTCTTTCCTTTTTATGTAAAACTTATACATCCTGTTTATATGCTCCAAACACATGTTTCAAGATCCATCCCTTATTATCATTTAAGGATATACATGGTTTTAATTGATTCCCTCTGTGACATTTCCTATTAAGCAAACTCATTTTAAGAAAACATCCCAAATTTTTACCCAATTACAAGTTCACACTATCCTATGTTATAAGCGACCATTTTCTTTTAAAAATATTTATTTCTATTATGAAAACTGTTTTGGTTCAATTCTGGTTTTATATAAAAGATTTTTACCTTTTCTATATTAAAATCTCTATAGTGTTTTCCTTAAGACCGCATAAAAATGTATTAATGCTAAAATATCTCAAAAACATTTCTTACATGTTTTCACATTTATTTGAAATAACATACCATGATATATTCTTATTTTATATTATTAACAACCATGATCTTCTAATTCCTTTTTCTTCTTGGACACTTTCATGATATTCCAATTTATTATGTTTTGTGTCATGATTGTGGAACCCAATTTTTTTGATGGGTATCCCTTATATTTATGTAAGACTGATTTTCTATGATTCCTTATGTAGAAAAAATATTCAGTAGATCTAAGATGGGTTCTCCCAGAAATTAATCCAATTAATTGGGTAAATTTGAGTCTCTTGAGACATTATGTGTGACAGTCTTGGTGGTTAGCCTTGTCCTGTGATACTATGTGCAATGGTCTTTGTGGTTATCCTTGGATTGTGCTACTATGGGAAAAAAATCTATGTTGTAAGCCTTTACTCCTAAAAAATTCATGATTTATGTTTCTTACACATTTCTATGACTCTATGTTTAAGTTATCTTATGATTATATGTTATTATTCAATATGTTACATTCCTTTTTTATATCCTTATGTCACACCTTCCATCCTATATGCTAATGCATTATTCTTATAGTTATTTCCTTAATTGGATTTTATCTCATCCCTTTGTTCATGTTATCCCAAGGTTATCCTATACAGATGTATGAGCATAATAGTAGATAAGAGCTCATTATATAGTTGAAATAAAAATTAGTTTTTATAATGATTGATTATGTACCTGGTCTTCCAATACACTAAAATTTATGATTCTTGGTCTGTACTCTGATGTATAATTATGCATAAAATATTCTAATGGTATATATAAATGGATAGGGTCTCTATAGTTGGTATCAGAGGATGGTCTGGTTATTTTTGGAGATTAGGAATAGAGCACCTTAGTGAGAATCATAAGGATGAGTCGAAATATAAGAAAACATCACTAAATATTTTTAACTATAAAGTGGTTTATCAAGTAAATACATCCCTATCCAGATACAAACAAGTAGAGGTGGCTCTATAATAGATGTACCTAGGTGTGAAAACTCTGACAAGGAGTTTTGGTTTTGACCTGGGGTATCCTGTAATAGCACAATGGGCCTTCATTCACTCTTGGTTTGACTCTCCCGGGAGATATGATTTGGTAAATTCTAGAGCTTATTATAAACCATTATTATGGGAATAAAAAATCCCAAAAGAATATATGTTAATAAATAGATCAAGGATAACCTATTTTTAAAACTATAGAATTAAAAGTTATGATATACTTCTCCATTGAATGTTTATCCATTTAAGTTCAATGTTTATTTTTTATGCTCAATAGCTAAGTATTAAATCCCTCTAATTGAAGGTTCTTTTTCTTAGTTAATGGTGGGAAATATAATAACACGTTTCAACAACCAATGTGATAGGAAATGTCAATATTTCCTTAATTATAAGCCTGATATGATAAGAATGGGTGCTCAAAATGTCTTGATAGTACTTGCTCTGCTGGCTCAAATTATGTATAATAACTTGAAACATGTGGAAAACCCTCCTCATCCAAGGAAAGGAAAATTTTTCATAGAATCATTTATGTGGTAAAGGCCTCCCGTTTTTAGTAGGTCTTTTCATCCCCTCTTCGTGGAGTGGTGGATTAACTTCATTAAATAGATATTCTCCATCCTACACTGCTTGGATGAAGAGAAAGTTATACTGGCAGTCTGTGGTTTTGATGGTGAAGCTGATTAATGGTGGACACTGATCAAGAATACAAAGCCCCATGAGGAAACTAATTCCACCGATTGGTAGGAATTCAAAAGGATGTTTTTCAATAAATATTTTCCGCAAACCCTCCATCTCAATATAGAAAGACAGTTCCTCGGACTCAAGTAGAAGGAATATGAGTTCATTGGGTCCTATGAAGAAAACATAACAAGGCCTATAAGTTATGCCTTTGTCAATGTCATGAACACTAAAATTATGGTGGATCACTTCTTTAGAGAGAGAAATATGAGTATATTGATGGTGTTGGTGATCAGAGACTTCGACAGTTATGAGGAGATTTTATGTTGTTCCCTCAAGGATGAAATGGAGATTGGAGACTCTCAGTTGTCTCATGGTCCTATTGAAAAGAAGTAGAAAATGGAAAATAACATGGGTGTTTCAACAAACTAATCCCATGATAGATAGAATCCCAAATATCCCACTTGTAAAAGTTGTGGGAAGAAGAATCCTAGGAACTGTCAAAAGGGAACCAGGAATTGTTCAAATGTAGAAGGTTGGGACATCTGGCCAAGAACTGTAGAAGGGATATGAAAAATCCTGCTAATGTGGAAGTAGAAATGAATGTTCCGATCAACGCTTATCCAGTGGTATAGTGTTACAATTGCATGGATCATGGTAATTATGCAAATAGTTTCCCTAAGCCAAGGGTCGTCAGAGAAAATCAACAACAACCTTGAGGGCCACAAGGAAGGTCTTAAGATATCACCACTTCTGAGGTGGAGAAAATAAATGATGTGGTTACAAGTATTCTAGTTATTCAATCATGAATATAGAATATACTATTTGATTTTGGTTCTACACATTCTTCCATATCTTTCATGTTTAGTAGAACTATTCAAACCCCACCTCAAAATTTGGAGGACATGTTATCTATGAGAACATCTAATGGTGAAATTATTACATTCGTGGTTTATAACTCCTCCCTAATTAATGTTTGTGGACTCAACCTAAGATTAAATCATTTCATACTTACTTTAGTGGAGTTGGATGCAATCTTGGTCATGGATTGGATAACATTAAAAAATCCAATATCAACTTTCGAGAAAGGGAAATCACTCTTCACATCCAAAAGAACCTTCTAATTCATTACAAGTGTAAGTAGAAAGATGAATCTTCTTTAGAAACATCATCTCAATTGTGAATATTTCTTCATTATGAGAAATCATATCTAGTCCAAATGATAGAGATAATGTATAGAATAATTATTGAAGACATTCACATCATGAGGGATTACACTGATGTATTCCACGAAGAGTTTCCTAGTATTCATCCAGATCGAGTGGTTGAGTTCTCAATCAAAATTATTCTTGGATATCTAACTATATAAAAGTCACATTATAGAATTTCCACCTTAGATATGGAAGAATTAAAGAAGAAGTAACAGGATAATTTAGAGAAGGGTTTTATACACCCGAGTGCTTCACTGTGGGGTGTGTCGGTCCTCTTCGTCAAGAAGAAGGATGGATCAATGTGCCTATGAATTGATTATCACAACATCAATAAAATCATGATAAAGAACATTTATCCCATTCCATAGATACATGAATTGTTCGATCAGCTTTGTGGGGACAATTATTTCTCTATGTTGTACCTTCAGTTGGGATATCACCTATTAAAGTTGAGGAAGGAAGATATTCCCAAGACTACCTTTCAAATGAGGTATGGACACTATGATTTCATAGTGATGCCTTTCGTACTCACATATTCTCCAATAATTTTCATGGAATTAATGAATAGATTATTTATACATTACCTCAAAAAAAATTTCAAAGTCTTTATTGCTGATATTCTAATATACACCAAGAGAAAAGAGGAACATGATGAGAATATGAATATTGTGTTGAAGAATTTGTGATGGGAGAAGATGTATGTAAACTATAGTAAATGTGAGTTCTGGATGGATGAAGTATCATTCTTGCGGTATGTTATCACCATAAAAGGGATATCTGTTGACCCTTCCAAGATAAATTCAATCAAAGAGTGGCCCAGGCCAATATTTGTAATGATCATCGACATCTTTTTGGGTATAGCTAGGTATTATCGACTATTTTTGAATTTGTTTTGATATTTTCAAACCCAAACACCAAGATGACATGTATGGGAGTAAAGATTTTCAGGACACAAGAATGTGAAGACTGTTTCAAGGAGTTTAATGAGAGGCTTATCACTTCACCAGTACTCATAATCCCAACAAGTGGAGAAATATTCGTGGGATACAATGATGCTTCAAAGAAGGGCATAGGTTGTGTGTTGATGAAATATGAGAAATTGATTGCCTACTCCTCAAGGAAGCTGAAAATACTGAGAAAAACTATTCCATGCTTGATCTGGAGTTAGCAGTTGTGATATTTATGTTGAAAATATAGCGACATTATCTCTATGGGGAGCAGTTTGATATATATACTTATCATGAGAGACTCAAATATATATTCACACAAAAAGAGCATAATATGCACCTATGAAGATGGATAGAGATCAATAAGGATTGTGACTACTCAAACCAGTACCATCTCGTTAAAGAAAACAAGGTGGATGATTCTCTAAGTATAAAGGTTCCTGCATCTTTATCAATGATGAAAATTCAAAAGGATCTGATCTTCTTAGATTTGTAGAGAATGGACATGGGATTCATTAAGCGAGGAACATCATCAATCATTTTTCAAATGATTGCTCAGCCGTACCTCATAGAGAAAATAATGGATGCTCAATGATATGATCTGGAAATTTAGAAAAGGGTGGAAGCCATTAAAAATTATAAATCTTCTGAGTTCTTGATTGATAAGGAAGGATTTGTATAATTTGGGTCACGATTATGTGTACCATTCGATCTAGAGATAAAGATGGATATTTTGAATGACACACATAGATCGACCTTAACCATTCACCTAAGGAGCACAAATATTTATCGAGATCTCTGAGAAAAATTTTGGTGTGACAATATGAAAAGAGAGACTGGTGAATATATATCAAAGTGTCTGATATGTCAGCAAGTGAATGCTAAGTGTAAAAATTCTAGGGGGATGAAGCAACCACTACCAATACCAACATGGAAGTGGGAAAACATTATGGGATTTTTCACTACACTTCCAAGGAAATCCAAATGAAATAATGCTATAAGGTTTATTGTGGATCATCCTATGAAGAGATCTCACTTTATCGCAATTCCAGAGGACTTCTCATTGGACCACCATGAATGGATATACATCAATGAAGTGGTCAAGATGGATGGAGTACCTCTATCTTTTGTATCTGATTAAGATCCAAGATCCATCTCGAAGTTCTGGAAAAGTCTCCAACATGATCTAAGAATTGAACTGAACTTCAGTAGGGCCTATCATCCTCAAACTGATGGCCAATCTAAGCAAACTATTCAGACACTGGAAGATATGATCAGAGTATTTTATATGGACAAAAAAGGAGGATGGGACCAACATCTTCCATTGGTTTAACTCTCCTACAACCACAGTTTCCCCTCGAGCATCCAAAGGACACCATATAAATCCCCTTATGGGAAAATGTGCACAACACCGGCATGTTGTGATGATGTTGGTAAGCGTAAGCTACTACGACCTGAAATGGTCAAAAAAATGGTGGAGAAGGTGGAAACCATTTAGCAGCATATCAAGGCATCCCAAAGTCGAAAGAAGAGTTATGAAAAAAATTTCGACAATACATTGAGTTTAAAATTGGAGACATAGTATTTCTACATATATTTCCATGGAATATGGTCATGAGTTTTGGGAATAAAGGGAAGTTAATTCCCAAGTACATCATTCCCTTAGAGATTCTTGATCGTTTCAGGGTTGTGGAACATCTACTATAACTTCCACCTACCATGGACAAATTACATGATGACTTTCATGTATCCCTATAAAGTATGTATATACCAGATCCTTCACATGTACTTTTTTAAAAGGTGTTATAGTTGTAGGATGATCATTATTACGAGTAGCAACCATTAAAGATCTTGAATTGAAGATATAAAGTTATACATAACAAGATTACTCACCTGTTCAAGGTACTATGGTAGAACCATAAGTACGAAGAGGAAACAAGAAACCTAGAGGAGGAAATGAATTTAAATAACCAACATCTTTTTATGTCTTAGATTGTAAAATTAAATTTTGAGGGAGAAATTTCTTAATTGGGGAAGAATGTGACGACCCAATGATTTCAATGGAAATATCCTTCTTATAATTATGTCATATAATCACATGATATCTCAACATAATGAACTAATTAGTGCTATGTGACCTTTAATCATAAGTTTCTCACTTCTGTGAATTGAATTTAAAAAATTTGACATACATTGTTGCGATCAGTAAGTTATTTGGAGTCTAATATGATCAACTTAATTTTTTGGTGAATATTAACATACCCTTATTAATTGTAATTTTACCCTTATTAATAGTGAAATATCCTAAATAATATTAACCTTAATTATGATATTATATAAATAATATTCAAGCGGTAGTACGATATACCTATATATTGGAATAAGAAAATAAATGTTTTAAAATTTTTATTTTTCGAATAAATTATGTTTTTTATTAAATATTAAATTAATCATATGTAGAAAATTTTTCTAGAAAAATGGAATTCGTTTTTGGATTCTACACATTGAAAAATGGTTTGGGAGATTTTGTTATTTTTCTAAAATACTTGAATTTTTGATGAATAGTAAAATCTGATAATTCATCATAAATGCTAAAACCTGAATTTCTACATCATGCTTGAGTCATGGATGATGTAAATGGAAATGTGTTAGAACCCAAGAGAATTTATTAATATATTGATCTTGGAATCTTCACTATTTATTATCTTATGGAAAAATAATATACTAATGATTATAGTATTATTAAAACCATCCTCTCATCCCCTATAAATACCACCCATCATTACCTCTTCTCTTCACTCCTCTCAAGCCTTTTACAATACTTAAATTCTGCCCAAATATCTTTCCATCATCTTTACCCACGACTAGCAGCCATTTTTCTTTTCGAAAGACCAAAACCTCTCCACTTAAGAGGATCTCAGAGGAGATAAACTCAAGAGGTAAATTCCTCTTTCAAATTCGTTTATTTCCTTTTAACTTTTATTATTTTCGTATTTATCTCCTAACATCCTATCACCCATATGGCTTGATAACTCTATTAAAATAAATTTTCTAGAATTATATTATACTAATGGAATATGTTCATCAACATCTCCCATTTCATCACATTTTATTTGAAGGAAACTAAAACACCATTTGAGATGTGTTAATTTAGCATAATCAAGGACGACGAGTTATCAATTTCTATTACTATATTCAATTATGGTTATGAAACCATTTTTATGGTTGAAACAGACTATTATATTTGTATTTTATATTATTTAATTTTCTACAATCATTTTTTACTGATTATATAAAATAATAATATAAAACAATTTATTGTGAGAAATTCGCTAAAATTAATTCAAACATTTATCATTAATGCCTTGTATAATGATTCAACTTCACACTAGGTAAAAAAATTAAATTTTAAACCATATAATCTAATTTATGATCACTAATATGTTAAAACATCTATTCTAGGCAACCAATTTCATCTTAAATGTTTATCAGAACATTAATATAAGTGAACCGATCATTAAAACCAATTATGTAAATAGATCCGAACAATGAAATTAAACCTTATAACAAATAAAAAAGGTCTTGAATGAACATAAAAAGGTTATACTAAATATTTTACATATATAATAGGTTTTTTAATTTTTAATTAATGAACCTTATTTTACTATTCAGGTCATTGATATCAAGTAGAGAATACTAACAGAATTAAGGTTAGGCACCTTCTCTCTTCCTCTATGGTATGACATTTTAGGTGTAAACCCTTATAATGGGTTATGATTTCACACATCTCCTATAAATCCATAATGATTTATATGTGATTAGAAACCACGTTCTATCTCATTAATCCCTCTTATGTATACCTGATATCAAGCTGATAATCCGTACGGAATTCTACCTGAACAACCTTTATTCCGTTGGGTTGCTCTATATTTATTTTTACCCAAATGATGTTGTCTTTTATTTTAATGTAAAAATTATAAATACTATTTTTATTCTCCAAAATCATGTTTCAAGATCCATACCTCATTCACTTTTTGGGATATACATGCTTTTAAGTGATTCCCTCCTTGATATTTCCCTTAGGCGAACTCGTTTAAAGGGGACTTCCCAAATTTTTACCCAATTTCAAGTGAGCTAAATTATTTGTTTTAAGATACCATTTTATTTTTATAATCAGTATTTTTATTGTGAAAACTTATTTTGTTCACTTATGGTTTTATATAAAATATTGTCCCCTTTTCTATTTTAAAATCTCTATTGTATTTTTCTGAAAACCGCACAAAAATGTTTTAATGCTAAAATTTCTCAAATACATTTCATACATGTTGTCACTTATATTTTACATCACTTACCATTATATATTACTATTTTAATTTATGAACATCCATGTATGTTCTAATTACTTTCATTCATGGACAATTTCACGATACACTCATCGGTTATGTTTTATGTCAGGATTGGGGAACACAATTCTTTCCATGAGTAACCCTTATGTATATGTATGATTCATTATGTATGATTAATTATGTTTAAAAAATATTCAAAAAATTTAAGATGGGTGTTCCCAGATCTCACTCTAATGAATTGTGTAATGTTGAGTCTAGTGAGATGTTATGTGTGACAATCCTGGTGGCTAGCCTTGGCTTATGCTACTATATGCAATAGTCTTGTCAGTTAACCTCAGCTTCTGCTACTATGGGAAATGGGCTTTGAGGAATGCATTTAATTTTACTAAATTCATTTTTTTTCTTCCACATTTCTATGATTCGATGTTTATGTTATCCCATGAATATTTTTTAGGATTCCATATCTGACATGCCTTTTTTATATCATCATGTCATGCCTTCTATCCCATGTGCTAATGCTTTATTCATATAGGTATTCCCTTATTGGTCTTTTAGCTCATCCATTTGTTCATGTTATCCCTAGGTTATCCTATGCAGATTTATGAGCACAATTCAATATAGGATCTCATTATGGAGTTTAAATAAAAATATGTTTTTCTAATTTTATATTATGTCCCTAGTCATCCAAGACACTAGACATTATGACAATTGGATTGTACTATGATTTATAATAATCCTTAAAATCATGTAATTTTATATGTAAAAGGGTAGGGTCTCTATAATATGTATTTCTAAAAACATGCTTACTTCATGGATTTTCGAACTATGACGAACAACCATGTGCAGATGGGGGTGTTAGATGGAACATAAACCCATTATTGGGATATAATTAATACTACAGTGCAGCCATACTGTATGAGTGGGTTGAACATGTATACAGTCAGCCATATGGTTAATGCATAGTTTTGAAAACCTTGGGGCAAAACCATGTAGTGGAAAAAGGTTATTAAAAAGATTATTTCCGCAAAATGTACCCACATGTTTTTCATCCTATCCAATTTCATTCTCCCTCATTCTAGATACATGATCTAGGGGGTTTCCTAACCCCTTCCTTCTCTTCTCTCTCTTAATTTTGGGGTGTTTTCTGGGAGAGTATTGTTGTTTTGGGTGAGTTATCCCTCTATAGTTATGTCCTTTATTACCCTTCTCATTCCTATCTAATATTTGTTTTCTAATGTTTAGTTTTTATTTATGATTCAACTAGATTATTTTCTAATCATCCACTTCTCATGGGGATTTCAATCGAATTATGTAGAGGAGATATCGAGATGGATTTCCAATGTCATTACACATCATTTCCTTAAGTTGTGTGATCACAATGAATTTTATTTGGTTTTATAATGTTTTAATTTAATTATTTATTAATTTTCTATAGCCTCTTAGGGAGTTATTAGGTATGGTTTTAGGGATCCATTTCAGAACTTCCATGGTGTTTTTTGGAGTTTCCATAAGAGGTGATGGTCCATTGAGTTTTTGGAATTATTCCAAGGTGGGTTTACCTTAATTAATTAATTATAATATGTTATAATTTATAAATTTTTCATTTTTTTTGTAAAACTAGAGCTTGGGTAATTGTGATGGTCTTATTTGGGTGCTGAGGAGTTGGGAAAAGACTTGAAAGGGCCTTGATAAGGGCTCTATGCTATGGAATATTTTTTGTGAAGCTTCGATATTGAGGTAGGTCATATAAGAGATTTACCCGCATTATTAAGAACTTTTTTATATGCACATATGTAGTATACTCCTTATATCCCATGTGTGTTGTGCATACTCCCTCAATCCATCAACTTTGTTTGGGATTTAAATTGATTCCATTAAAAATCTGCAGATCATGTTGTATAAATGTTTTGATACAATGTTTATGGTCACCCATGGGGTGTACCACCATCAGAATATGAAATTTATTAAGTGAAAATATTTATGAAAAATTCCTATGAGGATTTTGAAATTAGATTAATTGTGTGGAATAGGTTTTGAACTAGTTTGTGGTGCCAATATGGGAAAGATATGTTCTAAAATGATTCATGCTTTGAAATGAGGTGTTTAACTCAAGGTGATATAAAATGGGAATTAAATTAATTTCCAATGTATATTTGAAATGCATGGTGGTGTATTTTTAAATGGTTTTAATGGGAAATGAGGTCATAGATATTTTTTGGGTTTTCAATGGGGAAGAAAAAAGTTTTGGGGGTGCTTTCCAAATATTGATAATGGTGTGATTTTTGAGTTTTATGACATCAAAAGATGGATTGAATTTTATATTGATACATGTGTTAATTTAATGATCATTTGAGACCATGATATATGTTGTGATTTAGAATTTGAATTAAAATATCTAGAAAGGGTGTTTTTTGTTGTTAAATGGTTTGAATAACATATAAAAAATTTGTATTCATGTAAAGGGGAGGAATTATTAAAATGGGAATATTATTTTATATGATAAATTTAACAGATTATAGAAATGATGAATAAATCAGTGATGATTGATAATTATTTTGGTTGGGTATGGAAGAAAATTATTTGTCTCATATTGGTTGTATTATTATGCCAATTATCCATGTTTTCTAATCTATGGTGAATAATTTTGGGGATAGTTGACCAGGACATGCCGAGTACCAGTGGGATTCTAGGATGGGTGATCCATGTTTTGTAACATACGATATATAGTTTTGGGATGTTTGACTAATTCTAAACTCTCTAATGGAGCATTGTTTTTTAGGGGAAGGAAAGACACTCTTTAACCCAAGGGTATGGAAATGGTGTTCCATATCATATTTGGGATGGTTAGACATGAAATTCTAAGTTCTGGATGGATTTGTGGACTGATAATTCATGTTCAATGACGTAATACCTATGTTTTGGGATGTTTGGGTATTGAGTTTTGTGTCTCAGTTTCATAAATGGATTGACACTCCATCGTTTATGACATCTGACTATGTTGTTGGGATAACCAGACATAGCATATCAGATCCTGACTGGATTCATGGAATAAGGCTCCTTGATTTCTCAATAGAGAACATTGTGATGTATTTCCTAGATGACCAGCTTTGGCTAGGGATATTTTAAGGGAAAACAGGTACCTTTTGAAATAATTAATGAAATTGAAAAATGGAACCTAGTGAAATAATAAAACTTATTTATTTACCTATTTCTATATAATTATTCCTTTTCATGTATGAAATATTATACTGACCATTATATTATTTAGGTTTCATTTTTGGTGGAATACTATGTTTTACTCACACCCTTTTCAGGCCATAATGGGAATTGGTCACTAGAGATTGTGGTAAATATTTTTTATAGGAATAGGGTTGGTCTAAGGAATGTTTTGAGTATTATTGGTCATGTAGGATTTCTTGAGTTGTATCAGATGGTTGGTTGGATTTCCCCTCATGAGGGGGTGGTGATTTTTCTTAATTTATTTTATGTTTTTGTATATTATGAAGCCATCCCATTGGGAAGTTGGATGTATGTGTAACATTTCCATTCTAGCTCATTTTCATATTTAATTCTATTACAACATGTTCAAGTTTAGTTTATTTATACATTATTAGAACATTAATCTGTATGATATTTTTTTATTTTAGTTTTAGTGGGTCACTTTGATATGGTACTATTGTCTCCTCATAGATCCATTTTAGGCCCATTCTTCTAGTCGTCATCCTGTAACATATGAGTCAGAATGCATTGAGGATGTGTGGAAAACTGGCATGGGCCACCAGTTCCGTAGCATTGAGGCTAGGATGTTACAAAGTGGAACCAAATTCATTACATTCTGGTTATTTTTCTATTTGGGTTTTTGTATATAGAAAATATAGGAATGTGTCGGATCATTATATGGATATAGCAATGGTGTGTCACTAACACATGTTTCAGTAGGAATCCCATGATACTAGGGGATTGGGAGTATTGTTTTGGTTTGTGATGTTAGGATTTTTTTTTTCACTTTGAACGTTGCACATTTTTTGGATAAAACGATTTATGATGGATTTTTTGAAGATGGAATATAAAGGAAAGAGGTGTCTCATGAATAATTCTAGGCATGTAAGATCTACATGTTACAGGCCTAATAGTGTCTAATATTATTGATTTTTTATGGGAGGTTCTGTAGATCTAATGTGTGGTGACGATGAGGGTGATGCTGTGGTCCTTGTGTACAGTTTGTACAGCAACCCCTGTGTCTTAGCATCATGTGATTATAGGATTATTGGACACTTATGGGTGGTTTGTTTGAGGTTGGTAGATTTTCTGATTCCTCTAATGTGTATTCTGAGGTGTAGATTGTTGGAAGGATAGACACCTTAGTTGTGGGAAGTAGTTTGATATATGGTTCTTTAGGGTGTGATACCCTATAGGCGGGTGTGTTTACATGCTGATTTTGTGTGATTATTATATGGGTTCATGTTTGGTGTTAATGATTTGTGGCCTTCGGTGAGAATAGATAGACATTTTCTAGCTGGTGTTAGTGACCTTCGTGACGTCACTTTAGTTTTTTGAGTTGATATCGTGTGGATTCAGAGGGTGACCCATGAGAGGGGTCGACCAATTAATGTGTGCTTTGAGTGGAAAGGGCATAAATGTTTTTTTTCAAAATTTTGACAATAATTAATGAAGGGTGAAACCTAGTATGGGGTTCTAGCACATGTGATGCCTTTGTTTTTGGGAAATAGCACTAACTTTCTAGTGGTTTAGCATGGTGGTTGGGTTTTTAGGGTAGGACTAATTGGGTGCCTAACCTAGTTAGATCCTAATGAATTCTTCAGAACATAGTGAGAGTAAATAACAATTTGGTAGGAACCTTGAGTGAATGTAGTGTTTTGTTTGGGTAATCTATGTGGATGTTTCTCAAGAGTTTCTTTTAGTTTTTCAAAGTTCCAAGGGTGTGTTATTACTTTGAGATAGGCATGTAGGGCAGGCATGCTAGGTGGAGCGGGTTGGTGAATCTAGTTATCATGAGACATGAATTGTTTAAGTTTTAATAAAATTATTATATTGGGTTTCTTATGTACATGTAAATTTTATGTTTTAAAGGGATCTAGGAAGCATAAGTACAAGGTAATGCTATGTGACATTTATTTTGTGAATTATAGGTTACATGCACATATGCCTTTGGTGAATGAGTAGTGCAGGCAGTCAGGAGTAGCATAAAGATCATTGTGGATATGATGTTATTATTGTGATCTAGGAGGTTTAAGACCCATGGATTGTATTGTCACGTATCTATAATAGCGAAGACATTTGGTATGCATGTGTGGTTGTGGTGTTAGTTGATGACATATTTGGATAACCATAGTAGTGATGATCATGACCAATATATATACATAATCTTAATAACAATAAGAGGGAAATGGATATGTCATTTCCTACCATAATAATTTTTTGTAGGAAATGGGGAAACATGGAGGATGTAATCATGGATCGATGAATGAGAAGTCACATGGTTGGAAGTGCACCATCAATTGTTAGTGGGCGCGGTCCTTAGGATAGACTAGATGTCGAAGAATGCATTAGGTTTCCTTCTTTAATTTCATTAATGAGTAGTATTTGGTGTTTCATTTGGGATCTCAGGTGTGTGTGAGATGGACACATATAATTTGTATTTAGGAAGTGGTTCGAGTGTGGCATTAAGAGTTTGAGTATTTTAAATGTGTCTGTGGTAACAACACATCTATGGTGGGGAGTGATTTATTGGTTGAGGAGATATGAAAATACTACTAGATAGGTAGTGGGTGTGTGGAACTAAATATGGATCGATCATTGTTGAATTCTGATTCCAAATAAAAAATTATTTTCGTGAATACTTAACTTCCATAGGGTATGCTAATGGGAGGTCTGTGAGGACAGATGATCTAGCCATGCATTTGATTCAGGCTCAAAGTGGTTCTAGAAATTAGTTTGGGGATGGAAATTGGGGGATATGTTTGTGGAATTCCCTAGAGTGTGTGGGAATATTAATTCGGTAAGATGATGGTGGGCCAGAAATTGTAGCCAGTTGTTTTGGAAAAGTGTCGGGAACTTGTTGGTTGTGTGAGTTCATGATACATTGGAGTTTCTCTATGGTATTGGTGATAAGTATCAGAATATGGTGGTTATAAGTCCGAGCTTATGATGGTGATAACTATAACTCAATGACTAGTTGAGTGAGGTTCTATAAAATGTTTTCATTGGATGGGATCTGTTAAGAGCCATCATAGTGTTTCAGTTTTTGTAAAGGATATTAGCATGAGTTTCCTACCGTATTAGGGCCTTGAGTTGTAGGCTGAACAAAAATAATGTTTCACTTTTTTTTAAATCTTTATGAGGATGTTGGTTGAAAATTTTGTGATTGATATAGGTCAAATGGTGCGAGTGGATGGCCATTGAGAATTATCGAGGTCGAGAAGTATTGCAGTGGGGAGGTTATAAGATCCTGTAACCAGGTGGATCTAAATTTTTAATTGAATTATAATTTTTTATAATGTATGGTTAAAATTTTGAATTAATACATAGAATGAGTTTATAAGAGATGATATGACTCAATTGTTTTATGAGTAATGGTGAAAGTGAGTTAGCTTGTGTTATACGAGGAGCCACAGTGGCTTCGTGATTTGTTTTAGATGTTTTTGGGTATTCTTGATAGGGGGAATGGTTTATGAGAAACCATGAAATATCTCAGTAATCAAGAGTTTTTTAGTTCAATATTAACTTGTAATGATTTGGTTTCATTGTTAGATCATGTATTGGGTTAAACCATGTGATAAAAAACTGGAACCATGTGAGGCTGAGGAGGTTCTGAGACATGGTGTAGGGGATACACACTGTTTCATAAAAAAAATTCACCATGATGTAGAGGGGAGGAAGTGCTGATAACAAGGATGGAAAATGTTTTTTCAATTTCTATAACACAAATTTTCAATATTGGAGGTGTTTGAATGTAGATGTGTTCATGGTTGGTGTAGGGTTTGGCCAACTATGTGGCTAAACCGTGCTAGTTTGTTCGTCTTTCACAAATCCAACCACATGTTTGTCGCATGGTATGGAAAACTATGTAGCCAAACCATGAATCCACTTAAACATCATTAAAAATCAGTATTTATCAAAATTCAACGTAAATTTTGTCATCCTCTACATATCCTTTCTTCTCCATTCCAGGAACACAACCCAGGGGGTACCCAAACCCCCTTCCTCCTCTTCTCTCCCTGAATTTGTGGTGCTGTCATTTTAATTCATTTCATTTGAGGTGATTTATACTACTGTAGTGATTACTTTTCCTCCCATTCTCTTTCATCTCTAATTCTAGTATTCTAACTTTTATGTTTTGTTAATGATTATATCAGAGCATGTTTGAATCATCCTTTTTTCATGGATCAATTGGTCTAATTGTGTATAAGAGTTCCCCAGATGTGTTCAGAATGTCATTTCATGTTGTTTATTTAAGGTATGTTATCATAGTGAATTTTATTAGGGTTTCCCTAGGATTTAAAATTTATAGTTTTTTATTTGGTAACACCTCTTAGGACCATTTGGGAATGGTGTCGGGGATTCATTGTGAACCATCCATAGTGGTTTCTTATAGTTTTGAAAAGAGGTGAGGGTCAAGTGAGTTTTCCATCATTATTCCATGTTGTGTTTTTGTTAATTAAATAATTTTCATATTTATAATTAATTAATTATTTTTGTTTTCTATAATAATAGGTCTTGAATTATCTTGGGGAGTTCGTTTGGGTTCTGAGGAGTTAGGATGAGACTTGGACGAGCCTTTCCAATGCCACCATGCATTGGGAATGTTTTGGGAAGCTTCACTAATGAGGAAGGTTGATTATGAGCTTCACCCACAGAATTGATAACTTTTTATATATATATACATATGGTATGATCCTTAGAGAAAATTTGTGTTATGCATGATCCATTAATTAAAGTTCTTGGTTTGGGCATTAAATTGATACCATGAACCCTCTAACAATCATGTTGGATCTAGTGTATTTTGTGAGACTATACATATAGTTTCCCATGGGTTGTTCCACCCTCAGTAATTGAAATGTATTATGTGTTTAGATTTTACGAAAAATTATAATCTATCTTTCGAAATGTTTTGACATCTATGCAATAGATATTGACCAGGTTTTGGTTTCTAAATGAGGAAATATATGTTTCAAATTGATTCATGTTTTGAAATGAGGCATTGACCTCAAGGTGATTTAAAATGGGTTTTTAGTGGATTTAGAATATTTATTTGAAATGCAAGGTGGTTACTATTTAAATGGTTTTCCTAGTAAATGAGTTCATGAACCACATTTTTTTCATTGGGGAACAACAATGTTTTGAGGGTGGATTCCAAATGATGAAAATGGTGTTGTTTTTTTGTGAAATCTATAAAGGGATGGAATTTCATTCGGAACCATTTTTTTAATTAAACATCCTTTATGACTATGATATGTTTTTTGAGTTAGAATGGAAATGGAAATAGTTATAAATTGAGTGTTTGTTTGTTAAATGGTTTGGAGAGCATATAAGGAATGTGTTTTTTGGTAAAGGGGTTAAATAATTTAAATGTGAAATTAGTAATATAAGATTTATGTAATGTATTAATAAAATGTTGAAAAATGGTGATTATTGACAATGAGATTGATTGGGGATGGTAATCCATGATATTATAATTCCCAATTGGATTCAGGTGCTCAATATCCATGTTTTTGACCTATGATTAATGTTTTTGGGAATGGTTGGACGTGATGTGTTGAGTCTCAATTGGTTCAATGGACTGATGCTTCATGTTTTCTAACATATTAATTATGGTTTTGGAATATTGGATTGATTATCAACTCCCCAATGCACTGTAATTTTTCTAGAGAAGTACATATGCTCATAAATATAAAGGTCAAGGCATGAAATTCTATATAATGGTTTGGATGATTAGACATGATGTTTTTAGTCTTGGTTAGAGTCATGGATAAATTCTTAGTTTTTCAAACTTACGACCTATGGGTTGGGATGTCATACATGGAGTTCCGAGTCCCAATTATATTCATGAACTGATGATCTGTATTTTTAAACTTGTGACATTGTGGTTAGGATGGTCAGACATGATGTAACATAACCCTATTGGATTCATAGACTAATAGTATTTTATTTCCAACCAGTAACCCCTATGACTTATATAATTGATGACTTGATTCAGTCGAGAATGTTTGGTGGGAAAATGGGAAGCTTTGGGAACAATGAATGGAATTGAACAATGGAACCTGGTTAAATAAAAAATTGATTATTTACCTTTATTTCTACAATTATTCCTTTTCATTATGTAACGTTACATTGATTAGAATATTATTTGGGAACCATTAGAAGTGTGATACAATGTTTTACTAGCACACTTCTCATCATTCCAGTTCACATGGGTACCTGAGAAGTTATCAGAGTTTTATTGTAGACACGGGTTTTGGATGAGGCATGTGTTGAGTATTTTTGGTCGAGCTAGATTTCATGAGTGGTATCAGATGGGAGGATGGGTTTGGATCCTTGAGGGTGTGGATCCTTTTTTTAGTTTCTTTTATTTTTAATATTTTATGTAACCAATATAATGGTTGGTGTGTTGTACATATGATATGGAAATTTAGACCCTTTATCACATTTTATTTTATTATAACATGTTCAATTTTTGTTTATTTATTCTTTATGCATAGTGTGTTGTAAATGATACTTAGTTATTTTCTTATGGAGATTCACTAAAATATTGTGTTATAGTATCATCAGTGTTCCTTTATAGACCACTACAACTATTCGACACATTCTCGCATATGAGGATTTATGCTTGAGGTCATGTGGCGAACTGACTCAGGGATCCAGTTCATTGTCACCCGATCCTGGACATTACATGGTGGATAACCATGACATATGATTTTATTGGAAAATGTTTTTACCATGTATATATGTCTTATTCCAATTTCTTTCTCTCATAAATCATTTTCTTTTATTCCTTTTTTATTCATGTCTTATGAAAAAGAGATATTTATTATCTAAATAATGTTTATTATATTCGATATAAAGGTTAATGTTTTAAGATGTTATTCTATTATTTTCATAACCTTATCTGTATTTAATGTTGATATCTCCCTTTTTACCGAGACTGAGCATCTGATCTCACCATTAATTAAGTTTTTTTCAACATGTTATTATGAAATTTATTATGTATGATATGTCTCTGAAGGGTGCTAGTTATGTTAAAATTAGTGGGAGATGATGTATTTCACCTATGAATGAGTTATTCTTGTATCCATTCTGCAATAGGATCTAGAGATACCTAATTATATCATAGAACATTATATTATATAGTGAATATTCATATATTATTATGTAATTTATATGCGTGGTATGTGTGGGTCTTTACAAGTTTTTAACAAACTTCCAGTGGATATTTTACATTTTGATTTTTTTGGAATTATGATCTATGTACTATCTAGGATGATTTAGTCGGTGGAATTATTAACAGAAGATATAAGTAAACAAATGGATGACAACAATTGTTAGAGTTCAGTTTCACATATTTGACCAGAAATAAAAAATTTTAAAGGGTGGGGCTAAAAATTTCTAATGTGGACAATCTGATCAATATATTTGGAGATATAAATTACTATAGTATACTGAATTATAAAAACAATAATTTTAGATTTATATGATATAGTATTTATAAATCATATACTTTCATTAAATCAATGAGTTAACATTTGTTTTAGGTAGACGTTCGAATAATATCTAAACGACCAAAAACTACTATTATTTCTTTTCTATTTTTGGAGTTCATTCTTATGTTTCTTTTGAGTTGTAATTTGAGGACTTCTTTACATCCTAATTTTGATGATATATGGTAGATTTATAATATTTGGGAGTTCAAAAATACACTATACTAAACAACTAGTGAATATTAAAATCTATCAAACTCATGGTTTAACTAATTAGTTTTTCATATGAAATTTTTAGAATGGGTATTTAATGGTCTATTTTATACACCAAAATATTATAAATTTGGATGGATAAAACATGGTGATGTTCTAGAAAAGTGGAACTGAAGGTTTATTCATTAGTTACCCTACATATTCAAGAGTATATCCTTAATAGAAAAAAAGATAGGTAATATTAAATTTAATAGTACAGTGAAGGTGTTATAATTGTGAATTAAGTTTGTTACTCATCTAGATGAATGTTAAAAATGTGAAGATGATAATAAATAATTTATTGATATAGTAGATGTTTTTTTTGGTAAAAAATTGACAATTCAAAGGAATTTTAGTTTAAATATGATCATTTTTCTATTTTTATAGATAATAAAAACCATGATCAGCCAAATAATCTGATAAAGTAGGAGGATACACAAAATATTATTTTAGATGAAAGAATATTTATTAAAATAAGGAGAGGGTTTAAGATAAAATCTCATTTCTTTTGGATTTTTTAAGTTTATTCAAGGGTGTAAACAAATTTTTTATGTATAAAGAGTATATTTAATCAATATATAAGGATTTGGATCAAATAATTATGAAAAATGTTAAATATTTATTATGAAACATATAAATCATAAATATTATCATAAAAGGTGGATTTCTTTCATAACATGTTAAATGAAAATTGAGATGTTATGAAATAAAAGAAAATACTTTTATGTAAATGTCACTCATAAGTTGAAAGAATTTATTTTTATGTGACTTTCACATTAGATTCTAGGGCCAATACCATTAGTTTATTTTTTGGTATTTCAAAAAAATGAGATACATAATTTTTCTATTGGATTCCTAGTCAACCATCCTTAATGTATAATTAGAAGAGGATGTTTACATTGAGAAACCTAATGGGAGCATACATTTTGAATATTAAGGAATCATATCTTGGTCAAAGAAGGTTCTATAAGGATAAAAAAATTAACTATAATATGGTAATCCATAAAATACACTAGGATTAAGTCATTACAATTTATATTGGGGAGAGTTATAAAAAACATCTACATCCATGATATTAAAGTGGTATCTTTAATTATATTATTTATATAGATGATATTATCCTCTCTTGAAATGATTAATTTATTTTCATGGAGTTTTCTCTTAAGAGGGGAATTTTTATGAGGTATCCATTCATTTATACATGAAGAATTTATATGGGTTACATGTTTCTCAATAAAATGACCATATTTTCCATTCTCAAGTAATTATTTCCCATAAATAGTTAAAGAAGTTGAATATAGAAAATTAAAATAATTTTTTAAACAAAATTAAATGTTATCCATGCTGCTAAGGGATTTTTTTAGAAACAATTTTGATTTTGGAATTTTTAGAAAACTTATGGATGTTTCCTGTACGTTATTACTTCGTGACCAACTCTTCTGTTTGTTGTTACACATTTTTATAGATGTCATAATGAACTAAAATAAATAAATCATGTAGTTTAAAATATAATTATTGGATAGAATAATATTCTGGTGAACTATAGTTTGAAATATGATTTTAATGTATTAATGGATATCATTAGATATATATAGGTATATTGGGATAGAAATATTAATGAGAGAAGGTTGAAATTTAATGTTCTATTTCTTATTGTGGTGGGAGTTTTTGGGAAGACAATGAAGAATTTTTATGTGACCATTAGAACTATTAAGGCAGAGTTTGATAATATAATTAAGATTCATCCCAATTGATTTGGATGAATACTTAATATGAATATGACTTGATGTGATTGATGTTTATGATTCTAGAGAGATATGATAATAAAAGTATTATTAATTTAACAACAAATATTACTCAATATCCTTTATGAAAGAACATTTTTATCAAATAACACTATATTAATGAGGAAGAATAGAAAGTGTCACCGAATTGAGATTTTGTTCTAACTAAATAGAGAATATAGGAGGTTTTCACAATGCTATTATTGGGGGATTTAATTTAGAAATTGAGTTCTATGAAGTGAGTTCAATGTTAATTTATTCCAGGATATGGTATGGTGATTTCATTCCATATTTCCATATCATGGGATTTTTTTTAAAAAAATGTAGAGTTGAAAAATATAAAATTAAATTGAATGTTTTTTCTTTTATATGTAGTGAAAATTACTAGAATTAAAAAATTACATAAAATTGATGTTTTAGATAAAAATTTCCATTAATTCACTTCCTTGATCACTATGGGATGGTGCTTTAGATAATTAGGTAATATATATTAATGAAAAAACACAAATAATAAAAAGTTTAAGGATTAATCTATATCCATTTTTAGTATAATATAAAGCATTTAAAATGAAACACATTTTCTTTTCATCTTAAATGTTAATGACTTCCATATTATATTCCTCTTTCATAATACTCATCCTCAAAACCAGTAAAAAACAATTAAATACATATGATGAGAAATAAATATTATTGAGGGATATAAAGGATATAAATCAATTATTCCATGGAAATAAATGAAAACCCATAAAGTTTTTACATTTTGACATTATTATTTGAGCATGTAAATGAAATCATATTTACATGTGGAGAACACTTTTATGATACAGACAAACATTAATCCCAAAAATAAATTAAAAAAATAAATCCTTGTATGAATCGTTGATAAATATATTCCTAACTTTTTTCACTCATGTCAAAAATAACTGGACCCTAGTTAAAATCATTGGAGATGCCTCCTCAGTTAACTCATCCCTTATTGACATTGAAGATAAGGAACATTACCCAATGCAATGAAGAGCTATGTATGGTTCACATGTCATATAAGATATATAAATTTCACCCGTCATTATATTTATGTTCAAGTAACACAAAATGAACATAAGTTTTTTTAAATTTCACCTTTTCAATATAAATAACTTGAAAAAATATTTTGAACCCATAAGAAAAACACATTCCATTTTTTTCATATAATAGTAGGGAGAAATATCACATTATATTAAAAAAAATCATTAAAATGAAAATTTAAAAAAAATATTTTTTGAATGATTTTATTTAAAAATAAACATTGAAATATGTAAATTAATCTTGAAATTATGGAAACATTAAAATGGTGGGAAATTTTGTTAATACTTTAAAAACTAAAAAATTTATTCCTTTCAAACCTTCAATAAAATTTACTTACATTGATAATAGTATGAATGTTACTTTTCTGAACCACGTAATTAATGTCAAGGTAATTGATAAAATACTCTTATAAATCATTTATGAGTAATAATATCTTTCATAGAAAAAATTGATTAGAAAACATGTTTGTGGAATAAATATATATGGAAAGGAAAAATAAAATTTTTAAAAATATCTTTTAATGAAAATCTCATACCTTAAATACGATATTGTGTAATATGTTATTTATCTCATGAAAAATAAATTTACATTAGTAACTTACAAACATGTGAACCATTTTTAGGTTCACTCCAGAATCATTATCCATTTTATATCATTTATTTCCAGGATTTCTTTTGATGCTACACTAACTAACTTTACATTTGAAATTTTGAGGACATTCATTTCATAATCCCAAAAATGATTAGGTAGGATGACCATAGTTAACGGGTTCATTATTACATAATTTAAATAATATTAAAAATTAAATTATTATCATATTAGTATATTAAATATAATTTTATAACCATCATTATAAGGAATACATGAAATCCAATCAGAATGCACTATTGAGGTGGTAGTCCACACATTCACATGAATGACTATATAATTATTAAATGGATGGAAAGTTAAGAAAATATATGATATGTCTTTTTGGTAGAATTATTTTTATAACATGAATATAATATATACCAATGAAACCCCTGATAATAACTATTATTGTGAGGCCATGATGAAAATAAATAAACTACTTTATGAAGGTGGTAATCCATATATACGCACAACCGATGTTTTCATTTCACATAGGCTATAATTGGACATTTAAAAGTGTTATAAGATAATAATAATAATGAAGTATTATTATAGGTTTGATACTAATGATTTTATTTTATCATGTTTAAATAATTTTATAATAATGTTGGAGGAGAAATAAATTTGAAATGAGTCAGTTATTACTTAAACCTTGTTCTCAGAAAATCAATTAGGCTTACCACATAAACCATATATTAACTATATTTGGATGAAACCAAAACTCTAGAATATGGTTTTTGAAAAGTGTGAGATATTTGGGTTGGTATTTCAATTACAAGAGTGGTCAAAAATTTTGAGGTTGAGAGGATATGAGGTTTCAATTTATAATTGAGGGAAGGAAAATACGTGGAATTACATAAAATATTAAATTTATATAAATTAATTTTCAACTTCATGTTTATTTTTTAAATATTTCAAATATAGGATGCGTATTAGTCTAAATATGATCATAAAATAAAAGTTTTACAATTTTATAAGATATTTTCACCCTTATCTTTTAGTCTTAACCCCCTCTTATCCCCTTTACCAATTTTCATGATATCAATGTTCTTTTTCTATTGGATTCAAGAAACATTATATTAAAGTAAAAATGGCCCACAAATACACAATGGTTTATATTATTTACCATATACAATTTAACTAGATTAAAATAAGGTTTTTATGAATTTTAAATCTTCAAATTAAATATTTGTAAACATAATATAACAGAAAGGGTAATTTCAGAAATACTGAAGTAGTTCGAAATTAATTTCATAGTGATTTTTAAACCATAAAAATATATTATTTTACCCCATGAGTAATATGATATATTTATCTAAATTTCTTTTTAACACAATAATCCATCAAAATTGTATAACTTTTAATGTTTTTAAAAATCATTAAATTAGTTTTCAATTAACTAAATGTTCATTGTGTTAGCATTACAAAAGAAAACAAGGTAATTAATCATTAAAAATGGAAAAAAATAAATTCACATGTTAATAAAATCGTTAAAATTTAAAAAAACTATAACCAATCATAACCTCATTTTATCCCTTTGAAAACATTTAAAGATATTAAAAAGTGAAAATGACATTTTTACCTATTACATAAAATCATATTAATGTAAAGAGGCAATAAATTACCAAATATTTGAAAAATGGTTAGAAATAGTCTAAAACCCCTTATCCAATAAAATAAATATTAGTGTTATGGAGATATTTAGGTGTTATCTCAATGTTCTACCCATAGTTTACCCATTTTACACTTAAATAGGATGCAAAAATTTAATATTATGAGTATTCATAATGAAAAGACATAAATCTGTTCTATTTAAAAAAATTGATCCCTCTTAAATGAAATATTAAATAAAATTTTTGATATTCAATTTCTAGATGTTGATAATATAAATATTAATATAAATTTGTAAAAAAATGGAAAAAGTTTTTTAAATAATTTTTTTAATCCTAAAAATGAACTTATGAGAAAATAATATATAATGATGATTACAATGTAATTAATTAGATTAATTTTAAATATCTTAGTATTATATAACATTAATATCAAATCAAAAACATAATGGTACTTTTTAAATAATTTATTAAATGAAAAGAAATTATTGTTTTATAGAAATTACTATATTTTACTATTCACATAAAAATAAATATTTAAAGAAATAATTCTTGAATAATTTGGAATATATTTTCTCAAAATTGAATTTCATTTTTTCAAATTTAAATAGTAAAATTTAAAAATTATTCATTTATCTAAAACCTATAATACATGACAATGAATTTAGTAAAAATAAAACTATTTCCTTTTTGATCTAAAAATTACATTACATTCATTTAATGAGTATCACTATATAAAATATAATTATTTAATATTTTTGATTTCTGAAATTTATTTAATATTACCTTAGTGGTCATATGCTTCACCCTTTTGGAAATTTCATCCTTAAAATTTTATTCACTGCACACATAAATGTGGAAATTTTTCATTCAAATCATTTTCTGATTCCAATATTACTTCTTAAATCATATGGGTTTGCACAAAATCCTTAACATAATGAATCAATTTGATCCAAAAAAAGATGTTCTCTAGGATTCCTAATTCAACTGGTTATTCCTTATAGGAATGTTTCTCTCCTCACTATTCTACTTTTAGGATCAAACCAAGAGATTAATTCCATAGAATTTTCCTTGATAATGAAACATGAAACACATCATGTACCTAGGATAAACTCTAAGGTAAGTCCATGTATTAAAAAATTATCATATTTTTGTATAATCCCACATGGTCTAATAATATGTAGCAATATAATTCCCTTAAAAAATGAATAATACATTTCTATGGAGATACTTGAAGAACAACATGGTCACATTTATCAAATGAATGATATTTCCTTATGTTATATACATAACTATTTTTTCTAGTCTGATCAGTAAGCATATTCTATTGAATCATATTTACCATTTTAGTTATCTCTTCAACCAGAATTGGTCCCAAAAAATTCATTTCACCAACATCATCCAAAAAAACTAGAGTTGGACATAGATTTCCATTTAATTCCGAAAAATGTTCCATGTATATACATGAATTAAAATTTTATTGTAAGAACACTAATATAATGAAAAATATTGATCCCAACTTCATTATTAATCCATTAAATAAGATCAAATAACATCTTTCAAAGTCACAATCATTTTCTCTAATAGTCAATTAGATTGAGGATGAAAGGTTTTATTGAAATTTGATTCAATACCCAATGACTTCCAAAGTAATTTCTAGAAATAAATTGTACACTTGGAATCATTCTAAGATACAATGTAGAGATGAACTCTAGGTAACAAAACTATCTCACAGATATAAATATTAGAAATATGAAATAAATAAATAATACATTGAATAGGATGGGATTTTGATGATTTAACTAATTGATCAATGATAATCAGAATCAGATTTGAACAACGATATGTATTTAGAAATCCCACAATGCAATATATGGTTATATTTTCCCATTTCCACTACATCATTAGAAAATGATGATGCATTCCATTTTGTAATTTAATTTTTCCTTCAATCAATAGACAATTAAAATATTTCATTTTAATATATATATTATATTACTTCATTTTATCCCACTAGTAGTACACTCCATGTATTTACTACAAATTAGTATTAGAGGATGAATCGAAATGGGAGTTCTATGATCTTCACCCAATAGGTCCTTTTTCAACTATAAGATAACTGTCCCACAAAACCTTTTTTAAAAATATCCAAACTGCATCCTTACTAATGATAAATTTATATAAAATAACATTCTTTATGATTTCTTCCATTTTACAAAAAATATAGTATTCATTTTGACTTTATTAATTCTATATGAAAATTATGAATACAATAACCCATAAAATAAAACATATTAAGTTCCTATGTTCACAATTTCGATTTAATTATTCATTAAATCATTTACTAGAGGATTATGTTCAAATGTAGCACGGTTAATGATGAAATATATTTTTGACTCAAAATATCAAATACATTGTTTTATTTTTAATGTATTTTAATTAATTGTGAAATAATAATCCTTTATCGGTTTCAACCATATTCCATACCTCTTTTTTAACTCATTTTGACTTAATATATACATCAAACTATTATGATCTGTATATATTTAAATCTTTATTCGAGGAAAGAAAAAGATAGTTTCTTATCATTTATATACTAATTTGGAAAATAAGATATCAAATAACATAATGTATAATTAAGAACCCAATGTTTTTGATGCATTCACTAGGGTGTCCCACCTCATGTGGTAACATGTTCTGGCATAACGATTGTTACCCTGCATTCCTTCCTTCCAATGGCGGTTATATTTCATTACTTTCAACAGATATTTATAAACCTTAATCAAAATAGGATTATGGGATGGTGATTCCTCCTTCCACGGATTCATCTTTGAAACTTGTCACCAATCCCCGGTCTCCCTTATAAAGTTATGTCATGTTCTTGTAACTCATTCTTGGTGTTATTCCTTTTTGGATGATAGTTAATTGCACTACTTTTTCCTGAATATTTTAATGGGTCTTGATAGGGTAGAAACCTTCTGTTAGCAGAGTATTCGTGTTTAGCATCATTGGAATGTCGTTATTCTAGGAACATTGGGCACCTATATTATTCCTCGTAGGAGTTCATATCATGGAGGAATCTTAGGCATGAAACACAAGGCATCTCGTGTCGATCATGAAGTATCTAACACAGAAGACACATATCTTCCATTGTTTTCAACGTAGGTATCCTATTTTTTGAATGTGTTAGTTGACACTGTAGGTGAATATCTTCCAATGTATTTAACTTAAGCATCCCATTTATTTAATGATTTATGTTTTGGGGTAAAAATATTATTGTCTTGTGGATATATATCAAAATGTACGGTTGATATGGTCCAAATCATGAGTTTGACATCCTGTGGAGACCTAGATGATTGATTAATAATTCCTCATACAAGGAGATCATGTAGGGGAACCCTATATAAGGAATATGTCAAAATATTATGGATAATCCCTGTGAGGGAGAAACATGATGGTTTACCGGATGGATGGATTAGAACGGCGGTGGATGTAGATCCAATAGGTGTGTCCCATAAAGATTTGTTGTCACACTTTGAAGGATTATCCGAACCCCAATAGAGTTGGACTCAAGATGTAGATATAAAAGAGGATGCACCTTGGTTTACCACTTGTCCAGATTGTGCCTCACAGATGCATCGTACATACTATTCCTAGAGTATAGGTATCAAAACCCACATACTTTGATGCCACATTTAATGGTCATGTGAAATGATCGATTCATGAAATTTAATGTTGTCTGAAGAGGATTATCAAATCATGAAGGGAGAATTGATGAGGGTTTATTTAAGTATTACAAATTGAAGCTACACTTTATATGAGGATTTTCCTTTATTGGATTTGGGGTGGTGATTACATTTTGAAGAAACACTTCAAAAGTGTATTTCTCTTGATTGGATTTCATGTGGGGCTAAAGCATTGAGATACCCTAGGGAGCTAGAGAAGATGTGGTCTCCCAGGTGAGTGGCATACCATACAATTTATGTTACTCGATGAAAATTATGATGGAATAATATGTAGGGTTTAAACCTTAAGGAGTATTCATACTTATCCCAATTAGATAGGAATCCAAGCCCATATATTTTAGAATGGTCAGGGCATAAAACAGAGTAGGAAGCCCATTGAAATGAAGCATGTGAGTGGGGATTACAAATGAAACTAGCCCATATGGATAGAATATGGGGATTATATCTATAGGGAAGGACCACAGTTGTTATTGGGAGGTTATGAAGGTCACATCCAACATCTAAGCCTATGTGAGTCATGCATGATATGAGAAACAATAGTAAGAAATTTACATGGCACTCGTGTTGCTAAAGAAACACCAGTGAGTGGTAATGTGGGGCTTATATTTATAGGCTACCTAAGGAGGATATCATTCCATGTGTGGAGGATATAGTTCGATGTGGGGAGTGTCTCATTCATTGTGAGGATAGGTGGTGTGAAGTTCATCCAATGCCACTCATACATGTAGAATCTTGCTTCTTTCTCATAGGGTAAGTCTATGATATGATGTCAAGTGTAGAGGATATTGACACCAGGTGGTTTTAAGACATGTATCTCAGATGTGGGGAGTCAATACCTACCCCTTGGGCTTATATAAACATCGCTCATACACCTTTGATAGAATGACGACTTTTTTCAATTCTAGATTTCAACAATGGGAAAGAGTGGTCTAACAGGTGGTCCATGTAACAACACCTTCACTGGGAAGAAAAAGGCATTATCATACCTATGTTGAGAATTAAAAGGAATGGAAGTTATGAACTAGAAAAATTTTGGACGTGTAGTGAGGGACCACAATATTAATTCATGTATGGTTTTATTTTTTCATGAAAATTATAGTCAAGAATAGTTCTCTAACACGAGGGAATGATATGGTGATTTAGGGAAGGGTTACATGAAATATTGGTGGTTTTCGAATAAGGACAAGGTTGTGTGCAAGAGGAGACTTTCACACACATGAATGTTTCTGAAAAAGGTTGGGTGAGGATTACCCAACTTTGTCCCAGTTAAGGGTGGACCCACAAGGAACCTATCACACATGATTTTCTACCTTGAGGGTTCCATGCTTTGTGATGTCATGTATGATGGATCTTACACACAATAGAGAATCATTTCATCTTCCATAGAGTCACCATGAAGAAGGGGGAGAGTGTCCCTCTATTTATAGCTGAACTATTCAATGATATGCGCATATGATTCTAGTCCCAGAAGAGGTTTTCCTCACATCTTCATACTTTTTTTAAGTGGTGTTTTGTGGAGGGCCACATTTGAAGTTTCCTTTGGCATGAATGAGTTTTTGAGGTGGAATATATTTCCTTGTATAAAACACTGATATCATGTGAATAGTTTCCTTGGTAATTTGAGTATCCTCCATGGAAGGGAAGAATTGACATCATATTGAGTGTTCAATTCTCTATCGAATAGATTTTGATCATTCACAAAAACTATGATACATTTTAACACATTCTTTTGTGTTCAACGGATGCCCTATAAATTTGGATGATAGTTTCATTTTTTCCATTGTTTTCTATGTGTGGATTTAGGTGTATTTCAATGCCAACAAATTCCCCCTAGGAATCTAAGATGAAATGGGACCACAAAGTTGGGTATCTAGGGAAACATAAGAAAAATTGGTTAATTCTTGTGGGTGCACAAAAAATATGACATCTGGCATGTAAGTCCCTTCCATTCATGTCCAAGTCCAGTTACATGCATATAAATTAGTGGAGGTGGCCCCTGAAAAATAATTTTGACTTTCCACGTGATAAGACACTTTTCCATCATCCACATATGTTCATCTTTTTTTTGTGAAAAGCCAAGCCTTTAGGTGAATCTTTCACATAGAATCTTCTTTTTCACACATATTACTTTGTTATCATTTTAACATTTTTCATGAACCCTTGAAAATTGTACACTAATTATACAATATTTCATAAAAATCCATTGAACCTTTCAACCTCATCTGAAATGGTTGATCAATATAATCCATAGAGTTTGAAGCCGTTGTTGCTGCTCAGAGAGATTGTATGAGTGAAAATCATCAGATCCCCGATGATAGGTGGGTCATCATAGAAAATTAGATTCTCATGAATATGATATCAGAGGAACATAAGAGATATCCAATAAGCGATTGTCTCTTGATGTGGAATTTCAGATTTCTAGATGAAGTTACCATCCCAGACGTCATTTTTGATGCAACGTGATCAAGGATTACACACAAAGATGATATCAATCCCTAGAATATCAGTTTCAATGAACATCCCTCAATAAAAAAATGGTCCATTTCTATTCATGCACTGAATGGGTATACCAAAATAATTATAGGGGGATACCAAAGGAAGAATAATTCCCTATCCATTATTCCACCATTTTCCAAAGAATTCTAAGGGACTACAATTTGGGTCCTCACATGATTGGGACCTGAGGTTTGTAAGTAATCTCACCAGTGATTTAGCCTAGGCATACTAGTTATTCTACACACATCAAGAGTAATGGGTATATTTTCACCATATAGGCCTATATAAAGTAGTGTGTATGTCACAGTTTTACTTTTACCATCAGTAGGAGTTGGTTCCAAAGATCCTTAGATGATGGTCCCTGGATAGGAACACATTCCATCTTCATCCTAAGAATGTCATCAATAGATAGTCGTATTTCCACTACATCCATTGCATTAAATTGGAAGGATAATATTATTACATGTTCCTCCCATTAGAAAACTTGTGAAAAGAAGAAATGGAATCATCTACCAGTGTACCATCATTTGGAGGGGATAATGTAAGAAATAATACATGAACCTATTTTTAAATATGTTATTTTGTTCAAGTCATCATTTTATATGTTTCTGAAGAAGGTCCAGAATCTGAGGATGTCAAATCTTGGGAAATAGTGTCAACCAAATTCATAGAGGAGGACGTCTATACTGTACTACTTGATCCTAGAGGAATGAAAATATCAAAAATGGAGGTACATCGTGGTGGGAGGCCGAGACCCATTAGTAATGTACATCAATTTCCATTAAAATTTCATTTGAATTTGGTAGTTTCCATTTAGGGATAAATGTATGGGAATATTCCCAAAGATGGTGGTAACTACGGTGATTCTAGTGGTGAAAAACAGAATCAATTTGGGGGTGATTGTGTTGGACAGACATTACATTATACTGGGCTATTTTTCAAGGGGGATACACCAAGAAAGATATGTTGTCTAGTCCATTTCTTACATGGATGGATCACATATCATCTAGGGTTTTAAAAATTCTTAAACTCCATCATCCCTCTAGAAGAAATATATGCCCATCTATATGAACAATTCTATGGTCTGGATAATGTTTCTTAACATTTTTGGGTTAATGTTTTATTTTAAACAATAAAAACATAAAATTCCACCCATTATCAACCATGGTTGGTATAATGGAAGAAAACATACAAGGATCATGGGAGTATAGGGAGAATATGGAGTATCTATAATGATATAGAGGTGGACTGATGGTGGAAAAGATCAGAGACCATGTTTATAATGAACCATACATGTCCTTCATATTTTTGAGACATTTTTGTGTCTACAACAAGTGATAATGAGAGTCAACATGGGGTTATGTGTGGAGTTTAAATCATATATCCTTCATTAGATATGGTGCATGTTGGTGACCGCATGATATGGGGAAACCATTATGTATTCACCACGTAATGTCGATGTTGGCTCGTAAACTAAATAAGCAAGAATCTCGGTGGAAGCATATCAAGAGAGAATTTTCATATGTGTATTCATGTGTATGAATAGGATAGTGAGGATCCTGATCCACGAGGAAGTAGTTGAGCTCCAACCCAATAAGTGATTTGTACATATTTGGAGTCTCAAGTTGGAATTACAGTAGTGGGGAAGTCACAATGTGCAGTCTCACCCCCTCCATATAGAGAGGATTAGTCTCAAAAAATACCTCAGTTTCCAGAAATGGAGGATCCTAGAAAGAAGCTGAGGTCACTAATATTTTCATCTTTCAATTCCATATTTTCGTCTCCATTTAGGTCTTGATGGGGTTTTTCAAACATTAATGTGGATATAAAACATGTTGTGGAAGCTTAATCAAGATGGAATCGATCAAATTGAATTTGGGTCCATTAAGATCATCAGAAGAGGTATATTTCACAAGAGACATATATATCTGACAACTGTGTGAACCTATTCATGTCATCACAGGGAGTGTGAACTACCTTCTAGCCCAATATAGGTGAATCTTGGAGATGAGTTGGATTTAGAGGATGTGCCAACTATTGATGTCTCATTATTTGAGGAAGAAGCGTCTAAAGAGTAAGAAGAAGAATACAATGGTGTAAATTCATAGGAAACAACCTCTCATGAATAGAGATCCTGATAAAGTGTTGATATTGTGACCTCATGAGAAGACATGGTTGAGAACCTTGAGGTAAAAATTAACCCACTTGCAACCTTATTTAATTATTCCCTTTCACTATAAATATTCTCTAACTCAAACTCTTCATTTATAAGAAGAATCTATAATGGGATAGGGTCCCCTACTAATGGGGGAGAAGGTGCATCGATGGGTATAAAGGAGAATATCACAAGGCTTATGTTTTATGCTGAGGTGGCTGGTGGGATACTCAAGGTTGAGTAAGTCATGGTGTAAACATTAAAAGCTAATACCCCCCCCCAATTATCTACAAGGGTCATTCCCAATCCTTCAAAAAACAACAATAACTATTGAACAAGAAGTGAGCCCAATATGGATCATAAACCAAAGTCATACACATCATGTTAAGATCTAATCTCGAATCATTCAGGAATACTAATATTTTTATGGAGACGTTTCATCAATGTGATTAAGTGTTCATGTATATCCTACCTAATCAATGCAATAGGAACTAGTACCGGTCAATGAAATATAAACTAGCATCGAAGGGTTTGATATGGGCGAAATCCCAATAATGATAAGGAGCTTCTTCTGCTGATGCTCAACTCATGCACATCCATTGCTTTCACTTTGTCATAACATCCATTTTCTGATCATATTTAATGACTAGTTCTCATTCAAAGTAGTTCTATAGATAGTTCTATTGTAGTGAGTGGATGTTTTTGGGGAATCATTTCTCCCTTCTTCGATAGGTGTTCCAGTTCATAGGGATTTTCTCGTCCAATCCAATTCTCCTAGGTCCTAAATGAACAGTCATTTACAACAGTTATTCATTCCACTAATGGGGTGGAACTCAAGGCTAGTTGGGAAGAAGGTGTGGAGGAAGAGTCGCCCTATGATGATCGAGCCCATGATATGGAGACTAGCCTATATGAGAGGATGATGGAGTATGATCATCTTACTGACCTTCTTGTATCTCTTCTTAAATAAGAGCTCATGCTACTTGAAGAACTAGAGGACTCTAATTCAGATGCAGCCAAATTTAACTGCATAATACAAAAATGGGCATGTAATTACAAAAAATTATTCATTATTCAAACTTTGAAACCACAACTAGTTGGATGGGGTCCCTTCCCCATTGGAAGTACAATATGTGAACCTGTGGGGTGGATGCTCATGGTCTTCATGAACTGGTCTGTGATTTTATTGTCTAGCGAGTGCTTGATAGAATCCAACATCTAAATGTTTCCTTGTTTTAGGAGTTGTTTGAAAATGTTCTCATTTTTTGAGAAGTTATCTAGGTGATCTATAATATGGAAGAACACAATGATGATCACACTTATTTCCTCTAAACACAATCAGAGACCGTCAGCAGACTAAGGTATCATATATAGAATCCTGCGAATCAACTAAAGTAAGTAAATTCTAAAATAAATTCCCTACAAGTTTATTGAGACTAGGAAAATACCAAATTTGATGAGATTTATTCAATATCCTATTATGAACAAGTAGATATTGAGATGAGGCATCAGATCAGGGAAGTTATTTTCAAGATTCCAATGGATCTACAACACTCGATCACTAGAGAAGATATATATGGGAAATTCTTTCAAGAATCATGAGAGGCTCTGACATGGGGATGATTCTTTCTACTTCCTTAATTCATTTGTTTTATTTTGAAAGTTTTTTTCTTGCATTGGCACATTAACTTTGCAACTTTAATAATCACACTTTGATCGTATTTGTAAAAAAAACACTGACCTATCCTTAAGCTCATGTGAGTCATACTTAGTGTGAGAATCAATGGATGACCACATGATTTCCCATTTTTATAATATTGTTAGATAATCCACTAAAACTCAGGGTATGATATTATTGAACGACCATAATGTGTGTTTTGGCAGAGAGAGGATGTGTCTAGAGAACAAGTCTCTCAGAATATTCAACTTACATTTCCATAGTGGGTTAGTGAACGAATGAGGCAATGACAAGGGCATTGAATTCTATCTGAATAAAGGGTAATTGGAAATTTGATTCCTTATTCAAAAAACCTATAATAAAAGGTGAGTGGCATAATGATTTGAGATAGTTAATGACCATGTTCAAAAAAATAGCCTCAATACCATAAGCCGATAATGGGGACAAACAAATGATGGTCTACCAATGAAAATGTTTGAAAAATCGAACCTGTCTAGAAATATCTTCCAAATTATTCTAGGGAGTTGGCCTAGGTTGGTAGGTGGGATAAAATGGCATGATACAAAGTTGTGATTGGGTCCCATTAGATGTGGAAGAGGATGAGGATCCAAATACGGATAATGTGAACCATGGAATTGGAGTGATAGAATATTTGAGTGGATTGAAACACTCTCATAATTACCCCCACCCATGTCATTGAGAACATTGGGACAAGAATATTGGTATGAAAAAAGATCAAACCCGCCATCTAGGGGAGATCTATCTGGATTCCAAGCATGATATAATGGAATATGAGTGATTCGATGCATGGATGACACTATTTATAAGGGGTCTTAAGTTAGGGCCTAAGATACAAAGCAGTTTTGCATCCCAAAAATAATATGACATATACAGCGTTTTACGTCATATAATAAGGACATTGGTCAAATAGGTTAAAACCACATGGTATGTGTAAATTATTTTATAGTTTAACATCATATAATCATGACTCACCGCATAGTTTAATGTCATGTGAGCGGGATTTTAAACATAGTTTAAGGTAGTACTGACTGGACCATGGATTTAATATCCATGAAGGACTGGTTAGTATGAAAGAGTGAAAACCCGATGTGAATAAAGGACATGGATAACCAAATACCACAAAAGATATACAATGAAGGAAACCCCACATAGAGTTTAAAATCATCATTCTTGGACTGGAACCCACAGATTACGGTCATGGATTTTTGACCAAGGGCTACTCTATGATTCTCAACCACATCAGTACACACTATAAAATAACTCCTAGGACCACATTAGTCAAGAATGGTTTGAGAAACACAGAATTGTTTGTGGGTGTTTCTAACATGTGCAAGTACACATTAGGGGTGACACATAGGGTATTGAAATTACACTATATTACATGGAAGTGAAAAGAAGGTAATATGAGACTTTATAGATCTTGATTAGGGGTGAATAATGGGTAGGGATCAGCTGTTAACCATATTCAAAACACATGAATCATAAGAAAAACATTTGGGAATGGGGAAGGAATAGTCAAGATTGACTATTGACCAAGTTAAAAAACACTAGATCTAAATTTTTCTATGAGATATCCTTCAGTGTGTTGGACCTGGATGGGAGGTGGATCGTGGCCAAACCCAACCACCATTAGGGGGTCTATCTAAATTTGAAGGATGATGGAAATATAAAATGGAAAATACTCCAATTTTGTAATGGGAAATATCATAAAGTTAGATTCAAACTCAGGTCCAATGAATTGTTTATGGTTGTATTGTGTGGGCCATAACTAGGGACAAGGGGAGAAAGGGTTAACAAATTGGTGTTTGGGGCCTAGTATGAGAGGTATAAGTGTCACTACTTGTTCAATAAGGATGTTAACCATGTCATACATTGTTCTGGAACATGGAGTGATAAGAGGCCAATGTCAATGAGGGTTATCCAGTCTATTGAGTGTACTGAATCACCCCAAATTGATCACAAGGCATCCAATATTATGATATTGGATTAGAAATCATATCTTATCAAGAGGAATCCTTATTTTATATGGGGTAAAATAGTAGTATAACATTGTTTGTTGAGGATGTTTGGCTACTCATTTTATAGTTATACGACATGAACTACAGGGGATGGCAGTAGTATATGGTCATAATTCTTGGACCTACTACAAATAGTTTCTGTTCATGTTTTTGAGATCATAAAATGGCTATTTATTTAGGGCCTTAAAGACCGTAATGTAGGTGATTTTCTTGAAAAGATTTGTGTAGTGAGAAATCATGATAAACAATATATGGACGAGGTCCCAAGAGGCCCCAAAATGATAGAACACATTCCTAATGGGAATCTCATATATATTAAAGTCATGATGCATGCACTTGTTGTAAATAGTTTAAGATCTTCTTTCCTAGACCATAACAGGGCCAAGGGGATGAAGGGTTGATGAATTTGAAGTTGGGCCCAAAGATGAAATATCTGAACGTCGCTACATGTCTGATAGGTATGGAAATCAAAAAAAAACATAGTTCTATATGAGGATGCACAAAGTTTATAATAATACGATGTATATCATGTTTAAATATGACATTAAATTATTGTTCATGCAACACAAGAGTGGAAATATGACATGAATGACCCAAGGAGGCCATAGACCACACAAAGGGAACCTGATGCCGATTTCACATAGTTAAAATTAATATGGTCTTGACCAGAGAGGTGATCAGTTTAATGTCATAATGTTTCAAATAGTAAAATGAATATTTTTGGTCTATCTTTGTAGAAGCTAACGTACCACATATACAACCTGAAATGGACATCGTATAGTTTAAGGTCCTAATATCTAGACTATAACAGAATACAAGGGGGAAAATGTTAATTTATTAATGGTAGGTCCTACAGAAGAGTGGTCTTGGGATCATTATGTATCCCATAAGGGTGGAAATAAAGCCACATGTAACTCTGGAAAACCAACATGGTGACATACTAACACCTGTGGAGGAAATACTCTCTAGTGAGGGAACTGAGGCATCCCACAATTATAATGGAGAATACATAACATGTTTAGGTATATATATTTTATAATTCTTTTTGATGAGGACATTATATCCTAGTTTATTGTTATAGAGCTTAGACCATAATGGTGGAATATCTCTAATGGGTATGTGTAGTGTGGTGTTACAAAAAATCTGATGTGAATGAGGGACATGGGGGACCAACACCATACGACACATCTTAGATAAAAACCAACATGCAGTGAGGGGATTATCCCAACTAAAATGTATTTTTGGGGTAAGGAAGGAGTAACCCGACATAAATGAGGACCAAAAAAGGCCCAAGCCACATAAAACATCCCTTGTGAGATTCCCAAAAACAATTTAATGTTTGCGATGCTTAGACTGTGATTCCTATTTTATGGTCATGGACCCCATACCCCTTGTAAATAGTTTGAATTCATGTTTCATAGACCATGGGGTGTCTATTTGTATATGGAAATGTTCCTCAAACCATGGGGTAAACACTCTAAAATGGACATTTTTAATTTGGTTGTGTAATATGGCCACCATGAATGAGGACCAAGGATGCTCACACATCACAAATGAATTTCTAAGGATTCATGAATAATGTTTTAAGGAACGTTTCTTAGAATAAAAGCATTGTTTGATGTCATGTTCCTAGGATAGGGAACTATGTATTTTATCATGTTTTAACAAGGATTATAATTCCATAGTTTGGGGACATGGGACAGGACCCATCCATGTAGTTTAATGTCATTGAGTAAAGTCATTGGTTACTATATAGTTTATCAGTATGCCGATTGGATGAGGATGTGTGTGAATTTTAACATCATGAAACTATGATGATGATGTGTTTTTAATTTAACTTTATTCAACTAGGATGATGATGTGTGTGTAGTTTAATGCCTTTCCACTATGATGATGATGGGTGTGCAGTTTAATATTATGATACTCAAAAGAACAGGGATCCTCATGAGAAGTATGTATTAAGAAAATTGGCATTGGTAGGTGGAGTAATGTACTCTCCATACATGGTTATCAGGGAGTACATGACATTTTAATTTACCTTGGGAAAGACATAAGGTCCCATCCAATTGGGTTCCAACCTTGTTTTCTTCCTACCAGGTATCATTTTTATTATGAGATCTAGTACGGTATCTCCTTGAAGGAAGGAGTGAATGTAATAATTCTTATTGAATTATATTTCTCTATTATTTTGGTTCCTCTCAAGATTATCTATGTTTCTGTGCATATTCTCTCTAAGAGATTCTAGTAGATCATGATAGACTTCTACCATTCCTTTTATCATTTCCTGATCATAGACAACTATTCAAAGAGAGAGAAATTGAATCTCAATGGGAAGTACTACCTCTTCCCCATACACTAGAAAAGATAAAGTCACCTGGGTGGAAATTTTAGTTTTCATCCAATATGCACAAATGGAATTTGAGATATTTTCCAGCCAACTCTTCTTGTTATGGCCCACCACCTTCTGTAGAATTTTAGAGAGGGTTTTCTTAAAATATTTTTTAGTCAATTTTCATGTGCATGATAGTTGTAAGTATGGTTGGACTATATGTTTTACATGAAAAAAAAACATCAATAGATAAAACACCTATAATTTTGTGCTATTTTTTTATAATTATGTGAGTTACTCTGAATTTATCAATGATATGGGAGCTCATGAATTCAGTCACTGGTTAGGACTGGAATTCCTTAATAGTGATATCATTGGCCCACATGGAGATGAAATCTATGATGGTTAGAGAATACCTGTATTTGTGAGATATATTAGGTAGATACAAACCCAGGACATTGACTCCCCTTCTTACAAAGGACAAATAATAAATTCTAGTTTGGAGTGGTTATGGAGTTCGATGCAGAAATATGGAATGAATCTGACATGTGTGGAACCTCTTGGAACAATCGATACATTCATTGACCATGGTGGGCTAGAAGTAGTTCAACCTTTGAATCTGGTGGGATATCTTCAACCCATCCTGGGGATCACCACAAGACACAACATTAACATCCTACATGAACTATGGAATATCATATCATTGGATAAAACAGAGGATAATTCCATCAAACACATGCATGAAGAGGGTCTACTCAATGTTAGTCAGACTGTGGAGGATAAACCATATTGTGTGCCAATAGATTCACTCACTCTCAACTGGATCTAGTTTGAAATATCCATGCTATAGGTAATCGGTTAAATGATTCCTCCAATTGTTGGTTTTCTATGCTACAAGTTGATTTGGAGGTCCTGATGTGGAATAATCAGTAGTCACCAAGTTTATCTACTAGTATTCATCATCATCTGGAAGGATAAGAGAAATAACTCTCTGATGGAAAGCATGAATGATCATGTCATACAATATAGTCTCTGCAAGAGGTTCATCATGACTAGATAAGGTTTCATATCAACTATTTTGTGACCTCCAGAGATGAGTCACCTCTGGAAGATAAGGGAACTAGGCCTTTATAAAGTTATTGTGCTTTAGTAAAGCCATGAGTTTTGGCTTTCTAATGATGTAGTCACCATTAACCAATTTGATGACAAATTTAGAGTCTCCCAACATGTGTAACAGGAGAACATAAATCTTTATAGATGGATCAAGACAAGTAATGTGGGGCTGATACTCCTAATTTTTGGTATAGACATATGATAATAGGAATGATAATGAAAAAATAACATCTGTTGGCATGATGAAAACAATCCCCAAGCATACTCCCTTGAGTTTGGGATTTATTAACCATTTATAAGATATATCTCTTGGGGGAACCATATAAATTAATCTTCAAACACAATGCAACCTAATCTATTGAGATGATAGACTTTTCTTAGAAATTGGCATCCATAGGAAACTCTTCAAGAGTCATATGGGTGGCCAGAAAGTCTTACAATGCCTAACCCTTAACGTATTTCCATGGAACGAACCTAATGTTGAATTTCTAAGTGATCATTAATAAGTGTTCTAGCCATCCGGTCAATTTGGTGTGGTTTAGGACATAATTTAATGGATTTTTATTGGACACCATCTATATCTCATGATGTTGTAAGTAATTCCACAAATTATTCACAGCGAAAAAATTGTAAGGCATTTATTCTTGATAAGAAAGATTCTCTCTGCCATGCCGATGATCATGAGGCTGAGATAGTATAAAATTTAGTATTTCCCTAATTGTTATTATAAGTGAGAAGGGAATATAGATATTATTCAAGAGTGGGAATGTAAATTACTTGAGGATTCCTTGAGATAGGTTGCATCAAAGTCGTTGGTTGTAGAAGATATAACCTGATTTCCTTTAAGGTATTCCATCACCCTTAATCCCACAAGTAGATGGAACATTTATTTATTGAGAATATAAAAATGATTATACTCTCTATAAAAATTCAAAATGTATTAGAGTATGTAGGATAAGTGGCCTTGGAGGCCTTAGAGCTCCTAGAGATTTCTTGGGGGAGGAATCTGACTATGGGAATGATCTTTTATAGTTCAATCTCATTGCTTGTATATCTGAAAGTGATGCTAAAAAACATTCCATAGATAACCCAAAATGCACACATAAAAGGGTTCATATTCAAATATAGGGAGAAAAGGGATCTAAACACTTTCTTAATATATTTGAGATTGTCCGGATGCTAGATGGATTTCACCACCAATAATATCATGTACCATTCCCCTAAAGTCCTGAGGATAAGTTTGAGGATGTGGTGCATAGACCACTATTATGTTTCTCCTACAATCTATAGATTAAAAGGAATTACTTAATTGAAAAAGGTTATTTTCAGTTCTTTGACAATTATAGACTTCTCCTCTTTGGGGGGTAACTGTTTTTGGTTGTATCTAGAGTATCCATCCATGATGGAGAGAGCAAGGAACCCATCTATGGAATATATTAATAAATCTATCAATAAACCAAAAAATCAACATTCGGACAATGATGGGTGAGATCCCAAATTTTATTACAGACACTGATCTTCCCATTCAAATTCTTGGAGTGGATGATGTTGTCTATCCAATTGGGGTACTAAAATTCATTGATAATGTTGAATTTGATAAGCTTGTCAAGATCGTCCTCATCCATGGAACCAGTAGAAGAGTTCATTTTCCTAGTAAGTTTCTTGAACCCATGACGAATCACAAGAAGGCCTTGACAGTGGATGGATACCTAGGGGTCTAGTACAGGTATCTCATCATAGCTTCAGGAAAATTAATCATGATGCCTCTTTCAAAAATCCACACAATTCTATTGTTCCTCTGGATACATAGATGCACTAATCAGTAATAGACTTGGATCATCCTCGGTACTAAGTCTAATCAGTAACATCTCATTGAAAGTGGTGGATATGCCCTCTTCAAATAAAGGAGGTGATTATTCTAAATAAAATTTGTTATCTAAGGCTGGGGAAATGGTGGGAGGAGACTATTCATCTAGGAAAACATATATTTGGGGAACAATTGTATCTAACTGGTTGGATGTGGAATTCTCATTAAGGGACTTTAGTTCTATTGAGACCATGGAGATATAAGATATCATTCCAATCTAATAATTCCTTTGATCATGGGGTCTGTGTTTTGTGTCAATGAAATAGGGGTGGGTATTCTTCTTTTGGTTCAACCCAAGTTTATTAAACAAGAGGGTATGATATATGATGTTATCCATGTGGATAACATATTGATTACTTATAGGGGTTAGGATTTATGGAATCACTTGGACCTAGACTATATAGGATTATGAGGTAAACTTTTGAAATTGCCTATAATTAGGGATGCAACACCCTCTCTTATCAAAAAAAAGAAATTTCCCATTTTTAGCGTCATGGATTCTAACCAGTGAATTAGGAAGAAAAAAGCATCATCCATATTTGCATATGGGTTGGAATCAATGGTGGTGTTCTCAAACTCATTGGTCCAGACCTACTTATTCTTACTTATGTAATTGTAGGAATCAAGACAGAAGGATTCAGAAGAGTTGAAGGGAGATGTGTATCCTTGATTCATGCCTTTAATACTATTGAGTAAGTACTTGAGGCATTTTTGATAAAAGGATGGGACTGATGAATGTAGATAGGGATAGTTCCTACCTGAAAGCGTGTCTTATTGTCACCTATTGACCAGTCAAGGTTCTGGTGCTCTGCTAATGTGTATAGTAGCACTTGGGTCCAATCTTCAGTGATGATACTTTTTAATAGTTTATTGTTTTTAGTTGATTGTATTTTGATTGGGTGGTTTGTTTTCAGAGATTAAATAAATTGATTAATGATTGGTGTTTGATTTAAAAATTTGATAAATATTGGGGTGTGTTTATTTTTAAGGTGTTAATCTTGTGATATCCTTGAGCTTTTCTTTAAATTGCATTTAAATAAACACCCACTCCACAATATAACATTGATTGCAATTCCTAATTGTTATGGCTTTAATCCAAGACTTTACATAACATAGGTTTCTAATATCAAACATAGCTTATTGATGGTAGTGTATATATGGTTCCAATAATCCATGGAAACCACGCGTTAAACAAAACAATACATTAATCCATGACATGTTAATTCCAACTTACACAATGTTAATTTGAAGAATATTCATCGAGCAAATACACTCAATCACTTAACATCACTAAATTATAACTCACCCCAACGAGTGATTTACTCATCTATTGAAATGATTAGAAATCTGGTTATAATTATTATGATGATAAATAAATAAGATATAAAATGAAAGGGATAAGAAAATTGTGGTGCGTCGAACACACACATAAACGATGATGATAATTGAAAACAAACTTTAGGTTGAATGAGAAAGCAAAATAAGGGAAGGGGATTCAATTTTATTTAAACAATTTTAAAAACAATAATATTAAACTATAGAAGGTGAATTATAATAAGAGATATTAAAGAAAAAACTATCATTAAAACATAATTACAAAAAAACACTTACATGATTACAAACGAAGAACAACACAAAAGTAAATGAATTGAAGAAAGGATGAATGGTTTTTCAAGTAAAAACTTGACTATGGAAGATCCTCCCAAGCCATTGGCAGAGCCTTGGTCCTGCCAACCTATCCCACATTTCTCTGAAATGCCAACTCCTTTGAAGGAGAGGAGGGGGATATATTTATAGCCCAAGGAAGTGGATTGTTTGCATTCCCAATATGTCCCTCCGCTTGAATCACCAATTTGGCTATTATGATAGATGAATCTGGAGATAGAGTCTTCTTTAAAGTTGTATAAAATAATGTTTCTCGACTACTCCCAAACATTGGATTCATTTGGACTTATGGAGCCAATGTTATGGCGGTTTTATTAAACAACGTTAAACTATCCATTTGAATATATTATATTTAGAATTCCAAAATGTGAATGGGTTTATAAATAGGATGATGCCTTCATATCCGAACACTATATTCAACCAAGTCAGCCACCTATATCTCCTATTTAACACTACAAAATCTCAAATTTATTTGGTGATTAAATGATGAGATATGTCATAAATAATGTACTAATTTTATTTCCCGAATAGAATGGTTGGATGATTTTAAATGAATCAGTTGGGACCCTTGTCTTTGATTTAGTCTTTGAAATATTTATACAAGACTCCTTACATTGTCCCCAAAACTTTTGGGGAGAATGACTGAATTTTCACTTCGGTATTGATACCACTAATTCAATCTTCATGGATGGTCCAGTTTCTTCACAGATTCTCTGGCCTTATTATGTGGTCCATATAACCTTTAAAATGGCCTAATTAGCCAATGATTCAATCTAATGATATGTTTGAAATTTAATATGGAATCCGAAAAAATAATAACCACAAAATTTGGATTCGTAGGGTTAGAGTAATAATTAAAATAGTGAACAGACTCAATTGGACTACTTCTAAAAATGCTCAAAAATTATACTTAGTATTATATCATTAATATTTCACACAAATTATGAACATTTCATATAAAATCAGTAAAGGGAGTATATAATAAGCCATAAAAATATTAATAACATCAAATTCCCCACACTTAGTCTTGTTCATGTCCTCATGTGCAACAAGTATAAACACATGACAGAATCATTTTCAATCACCAAAAATATACTAAAATTAGGTTTTCCCAAAAAAGGGGAGGTTTAGACAATATCACCAATCCATATTGAATTCTACCACACGTTGTTATAGAAATAATTTTTCAAAAAAAAAAATCATTTTTTCATGATCAAATTTAGAAATGGAAAATGGTGGCCCACAAAACATACTCCTCTCAAGATGATAAAATTAATTTATGGAGATTCACTCATTCACTAACCAAAAGTGAAAATCTTATATTTTATCAGAGATCTTAGCTTCCAATCCCTATCCTAATGTGATCCAAAATCAAGAGGTCATTTTCTGGGTTTTTCTATATCTATGGGATGGTAGGAAGATGATATCAAAAAGATAGGAAAAGGTGTAAAACACCGACATAAAAAAAGCAATACACAATTTTTTTGAAATGAAACATGGAAGAAAATGAAAATACATATTTATGAGGGAGTGATTGTTTTAAGAAAGACACGAGAGTGGAAGAAAGTTTGAAGGGTATGAGAAGATGAAATATTTACAAAAAAACTTCTCCCAATGAAATAAGTGTTCATCATTTTTCTTTTTCTTATTTGTATTTTTTTCAAAACTTGAACTTGAAATATATCTCAAAATAATCTCCCAACCCATGATTCATCTAATCATGACAATAATTGTAATAGTTATAATAATAACAAAGGTTGAGGAAGACTTTTTTTGACCCACCGAAGACACAACCCATTTTTTTGTTCTTTTTTTATTTAGTTTGATTTTTTCGAACACTTGCCAATAACACTTAAAAAATTACATAAATGAAAGTACATTAAATTACCCAAAACACAATGAATTACAACCACTCCCCCACACTAAAATGGATTCTTTCCATCATGCATATGATAACAGGGTGAAATCAATAAATGGTACCCAAAATGAAATCCATTACCCCCACACTTAAGTTTCAAAAAAATATGCAATGAAAATCCATGTTTATATTGGGTGGGAAAAGGTATTGGGCTTGTAATGTGGCTCTCAAAGAAAATTTTTTCATAGGCTTAAAGGGGATTTCAAAAGGAGGATTATTGTAAGGGAAATGGGAGGCTATTTGGATATTGTGATTCCCATGTGGTTCATAAAATTCCTCTATCATGTCAATGCACACTAAAGTATGAAATTAAACTTGACGGTCCACAAACTCAATACTCACAAATGGGGGTAAAAATATACATTTTGAAAATATTTCCATATGTATCCTTGTCATGAAAGCTAATTTTGTTACTCCTAGCTGGGGAAAATCATTTTCCAAATCAAAAATTTAGCATTCAAAATTTTTTGTTTTTGACACAAAATTCTTTATTCAAATTTATGAAGAAACCATAAAATTTTTGAGATGAAACCATGCCTTTTAACTCCCCAAAATGGTTGAACAAAATTTTGAAAATTGGAATGTGAGTAAGCATGACTCTTGATTTTTTATATTATAAATTTTCTTTTTTAGGTTTTTTTAGTTTTTTACAAAGGAACACCCACACAAAAGAGGTAGAGTAAATAAAAAAATGAGAAGGAAAGTGGTAAAAACCCAAATGAGAGGGTTGGAGGAAGTAGAGAGAGATATAGAGGGAGAGAGGTGGAGTTAAAGGGAATGAGGTGCCCCCTGGTTTAGATTTGGTGGGTTTCCATCTCCATCTAGCGGTGGGTCAACTGCAGAAGATGGGGATTCGATGGAAGTTGATGTGGTTCCAGGATTGTGTGTCCTCTCATAGTGATGCTTTAACTGATGCCCATTAACTGTGAATTTCCTTTTAGAAGACGGTTATTGGACTTGCACTGCACCAAATGGGTAAACATTTTTAATAACAAAAGGACCTTACCAATGAGAATTAATATTACCTAGGTGAATCCAAAATAAAGAATTGAAAAGAAATACCTTTTCACCTTCATGGAATACCTTTCGTAGGATGTGTTTATCATGGAGTACCTTAGACATTTCATTGTATAGATTGGAATTTTCATATGAATCAAGTCGAAGCTCCTCCAGTTTAGCCAATTGCAACAATAATTCTCCACCATATTTTTCACAATCAACATTAAAGGTTTTCACAGCCCAAAAAAACTTATGTTGTATTTAAACTGGTAAATGTCATGATTTACCAAAAACTAGCCTAAAAAGAAACATCCCAATGGTTGTTTTATAAGCAGTTTGATAAGCCATAAGTGTTTCACCAAGTCTTTCAGGCTAGTCTTTATTGGTTGGTTTTACAATTCTCTCAATAACTCTTTTCAGTTATCTATTCAAAATTTTAGACATGTCATTTGTCTAGGGGTGATTAGAAGTTGAATTTTTATGTACGACACTATTCTTTTTCAAAATATATTCTATTGTTTTATTACAAAAAATGGGTTCCTAAGTTGCTTATCAAGGAACGTGGTGTGCCAAAACGGTAGAATCTGTGTGTCTTTAAGAACTCACTAGCTATATGTGAATCATCCTTTCTAGTGGGTTTGTCCTCGACCCACCTATAAACATAATAAATTGAAATAATAATGTATGAGAATCCATTGGAATGGGGGAATGGTCTCATGAAATCAATGCCCCAAACATCGAAGATATCACAGAAGATTAAAGTCTTTTTGGAAATTTCATTTCATTTGTACTTTTTTCAAAACTTTTGACCAGTGGGACATGATTGAAAGAACTCATGTGAGTCTATGAAGAGTGAAGGCCAGAAAGATCCAGAGTCTAGGACATTTCAGGAGGTCCTTTATGGTCAAAAATGGCCATCACCGGGCATTGAGTGGCAGAATTCTAAGATGGAAGAATGCTCATTTTCATCAACACATCTCTTAATTACCATGTCTAACCCAATTTTCCAAAGTTTATTTTCTTCCCAAAAATAGTATTTTGAATAACTTCACAACTTCATTTTTTTTTATTTTGAAAAAAATTCATGAAAACACCAGAAACCAAGTAATTTATAATTAGGGCATACCATGGTATTTTTGGAGTGAGAGTTGAAAGGTTCTCAATTGGAAATTCTGGAACAATTATTTCACAATGAGAATAAATAAAAATTCTACTCATGTGATCAGCCACATGGTTTTATTTTCCAAGTCTATATTTTATTTCAATGGAAAACTCTTAGAGCATTAGGATCCATCTTATTAGCCTTGGTTTGGAATCACATTTCATGAGTATGAACATTATAGTAGAATAGTCTGTGAAGATGATGATTTAGTGAACCTAAGAGATAGGGTTGTAATTTATCTAAGGAAAAACCCACTGCTAAAAGTTCCTTTTTAGTCATAGTGTAGTGGGATTGAGTTTCATCCAAAGTTTTTGAGGCATAATAGATGACAAGAGGAATTGTTTCTCTTCTTTGACCAAGAATAACCCCAATGTCCCTATTAGAAGCATCATGCATCAACTCAAAGGGTAAGGACCAATCTAGTGGTTGGATTATTGGGGAATATGTAAGAGAAATTTTGAGTTCAACGAAGTATCTCTTGAAAACCTCATCAAAATGGAAAGTGAAATAATTTTGGAGAGACTGAGTGAGTGGGAGGGAAACCCCAACTAAAGTTATGGATGAATCGATGATAGAAACCATCATGAATGATAAATGAATGGATTTATTGAATAGAAGTGGGTTTATTATGTTATTGGATCACTTCAATTTTGGTAGGATCAACTTCAATACCTTATTTTGAAACTATGTTGCCTAGAACAATCCCATTTAAAACCATGAAGTGAAATTTTTCAAAATAAAACACAAGGTTACACTTGAAACTTTTTTGGAGGACTAGAGATAGTTAATTTAAGCAAGATTAAAATGACTCACATTAAATGGTAATTTCATCTATGAATACATATGTGCAGTGTTCAGTGAATTCAGAAAAGATACTCATCACACACCATTGGAATGTTATAGGAGCATTGAAAAGGCCAAAAGGAATTCTCCTATATGCATATTTTCCAAAAGGGGCATGTGAAAGTAATATTTTCTTGGTCATGAGGTGTGATTGGGATTTGGATTTATCTGGTGTATCCATCAAGAAAGCAATAGTGTGACTTTCCAGCTAATCATTCTGGCATCTGATCATGGAATAGAAAAGGGTAGTGATCATTTCTTATTTAAACATTCAATTTCTTATAGTCTATGCAGACATGCCATTTGATCTTCACTCGAGTTGTGACAACCTCTCCATGTTCATTTGTGACAACTCTTATCCCACCCTTTTTAGGTGCAACTTGAATTAGACTAACCCATTCACTAATAGAAATTGGGTAGATAATACCAGCTTGAAGAAGCTTGGTGATCTCTTCTCTAACTACCTCAAGTATGAGTGGATTGAGTCCTATTTGTGGTTTTCAAGTCAGTTTGGATGATTCATCAAGATGGATGTGAAGAATTTAAAGAGTAGGGTTGATTTCTAGTATGTCATCTAGGGTCCAACCTGAGACATTTTTGTTTTTCTCTAACACTTGAACAGGTTTGGACTCCTCATTTTTGGTAAGTGAAGTAGAGATAATGACAGGATAAGAGTGATCATGGAAAAGGAATGCATTTTTCAGGTGTTCAAGAAGAGTTTTTAGATCAGTATCATCTCTTATCTGTGGGTTAGACAACTCAGGAATGGTGGAATGGACTTCATTTTCATCAGATTCATTTTCCATAATACTGTCCTAGGTGGAGCTGTATATATCAGAGTTGATGTGGGACTCAAGAGATTTTTCAATATCTTCTAGATTGATGGGGTATATGAATGATAGGTCCACATCAACATCACCATTTATGACATGGTTAATCGTGTTATAGATTTCACAAGATCCTCTCTCTTCAGAACATGATGAATATGACAGAATGGGGTTCAATTGACTCTCAGAAGTTTCCTCAGAATCAAGGATTGATAACGCATAGTGATCCTCAAATGTGTATCTCAAGGATTGGAAAATGTTTAAGTTGACCATTTGGTCACCAAATTCCATTGATAAGATTCCTGAATGGGCATAAATCTTGGTTCTAGCAGTCATGGGGAATGGTCTTCCTAGAATTAAGGGATATCAAGAAGACTTCGTCACACCTTTCATGTCAAGGACATAGAAATCAGCCTGGAAGATAAGATCATTGACACGAACAAGGACATTCTTGATTATACTCTTAGGACTAGCAGTTCTTCAATTGGATAACTGAATGAAAACAGCCGTAGGATTTAAGGGACCTAGACCACGGTTAGAGAGGATGGATTTGGGAATGATATTAATTGAGGCTCCTAGGTCTATGAGTGCATCATCAATGTTAGAACTTCAATTAGTCCTGGAACTACAAAGGCCCCTGGATCTTTGAACATTATTGGAATAGACTATAGAGTGGAAACATTTTCGGAGGTCCTATGTTGTCTCTTGTGGGTGCACAATTCCCCAAGAAACCTGTCATACTTAGGGATTTGTTTTATGGCATCTAAGAGGGGAATGCTGACTTCAACACATCTAAATATGTCGAGAATTTCAGGATCAGGTTCAAAGGTCTTCCTTGGTTTATAAATAGCTTGAGGAAAAGGAATTAGATTCCTAAGTGGAATGGAAGGAGGTGAGATAATGTCTTACAATTCCTTATCATGTTTCTTTTTCTTTTCATTTTCTAGGTCAACATTCAATGGGGGTTGGAGGACTTATCTTGAGGCATATCAATTTTCTTTCCCAATCTCTTTTCAATTGTACTTACATTACTCTTGGGGTTGGGTAATGGTTGTGCTAGTATTTGAGAAGAATTTTATTGTTTTTGTTGGCTTAGGTGGGATTCAAGTTGACTAATTTGGGTTTCAATGTTTTAGAGGATGTAATGGGTGAAGGAGGCCTGATCTTCCTCTCCACTTTCCTATGGTTTCTTGAAAGAAGAGGCTTGTCCTGAATTGGTATTACCTTGATTTTGGTTCTTGGGAAAGCAATTTCATTAGGTTGGGAATTGGGAAGCACAATAGGATAGTGGATTCCATGATGAGGAAGCGGAGGATTGATCCTTTGAGGTTGAGGAAAAAAAGGAAAGTTGATTGGATGTTACCATCACTTTGACCATATTGGAATTGGTTTGGTTTTGGATGAGGGTATTGAGGGCGACGAGAAATGGGATTCCCATATCTCAAGATAGGGTTATATTTAGAAGAGAAGGGCTCAGAATGGGGTTGGTTGAAGTTTCTATCAAACTAACCAGATTGTTGAGGGTAGGTTTTCTACTGAGCATATGTTGCACTGAGCTCCATTGATCCATATGAATCAGATTGATCCTCTTGATGTTTCTGACATGTGTTAGTTGGATGAGATGGGGAGCTATAGATTCCACAGTTCTTGATAGGTCCATGGAACAGATATTGTGGAGAGGATGAGGTTGGGGCATTGGATTCCAAAACTAGTTGTCGCACAAGACCTTTAAGTTCACTCATCTACTATGTCATCTTGTTCTGCTCTATGGATTCATTTTCTTGTACTTTTTTTACTTGAGCATGTGCTTGAGTATGGAATTGTAGTGGGTTCACAGCAATGTTTCTTGTCAGATCTCATGCAGCTGCACGATTTTTATCAATAAGAGCACCACCACCTGCTACATCAATGAAAGTTCTCTCCATCACAAATAAATCCTAATTGAAATATTGTATCAAGATTTGGTCAGAGATTTGGAGATGTTTAAAGGTTGCTACAATAATTTTGAACCTCTCTCAGTACTCATGGAGTAATTAACTTGGTAATTGATTAATACCACTTATTACCTTTCGGATAGAAGCAGTATGAGAAGCATGAAAGAATTTCTCTGAGAAGAGTTGCTTCTTATCATTCCATGTGGTTATAGAACCCATAGGAAGGATTTAGAGTCATGACTTGGAAGTTTCAGATAGGGAAAAAGGTATTTCCTGAAGTTTTATTTGTTCCTCATAAACCCCTGGAGGATTCATGGTAGAGCACACCACTTGGAACTATTTAAGGTGGAGATGCGTATCCTCACTAGCTAGCACGTGGAAATGAGGAAGAAGATGAATCAAACCCGATTCGAGTTCGATATCAACCTCTATGATTGGATATTGAATACCAAGAGGTTGGTAATGCATATCAGGGGAAACAAGTTCTTTAAGTGTTTGTTTCCTCAGATTGGTAATTTCTAATTCAACTGGTTGGACAAGGACATGTTCTTGAATGAGTTGATTATCTATTATGTTCCTCCTAAGTTGGCGTAGAGTTCTCTCAATTTCAGAGTCAAACATATCTAAGGTATTGTTTGAAAGGATATTAGGAATTCATAGAGATGTTGTAAGAAACAGGAATATGGGTTTTTATTTGTGTTTTTTTCCAGTTTATGATTTTTATAAGGAGGCGGGTTTTTCATTGTGTTTTTTTTCAATTTTTTTAATTCTGTTTTTTTGGTTTGTTTTTACAATATCCAGAATCTAATAACTACATAAAGCACCATCCCCAGAAACAGTTCCATTTGGATGTGTATTTTATTGTCACCTATCAACCAGTCAAGGTTCTGGTTCTAGGCTAATGTGTATAGCAGCACTCGGGTTTAATCCTCAGTGATGATACATTTTAATTCGTGATAGCTTTTAGTTGATTGTATTTTGATTTGGGGTTTTTTTAAATAATAAAAGAAGTGATTAGTGATTGATGTTTGATTTAAAAATTTGATAAAGATTTGGGTGAGTTCATTTTTAGGGAGTTAAGCTTGTGATGTCATTGAGCTTTGCTTTATATTGCATTTAAATTAACACCCACTCCCCAATATAACGTTGATTGGAATTCCTAAGTGTTAAGGATTTAATCCAAACCTTAACTTATCTTAGGGTTCAAATATCAATCAGATATTGATTATGGTAGTGTATTTATGTTTCCAATAATCCACGAAAACCACATGTTAAAAAAAACAAGTCCTTAATCCATGACATGTTTAGTCCAACATACATAATGTTAATTTGAAGAACATTAATCATGAAAATACACTCAATCACTTAACATCTCTAAATTATAACTCACCCCAATGAGTGATTTACATAACCATTGAAATTATTGAAAATATGGTTATAATTATTATGATGATAAATAAATAAGATAAGATAAATAAAGGGATAAAAAATATTGGTGCGTCGAACACACACACAAATGATGATGATAATTGAAAATGAACTTTAGATTGAATGAGAATGAAAAATAACGGAAGGGGATTCAACTGTATTTAAACTATTTTAATAAAATTAATATTAAACTACATAATGTGGATGAGAATAAGAGATATTGAAAAAGAAACTTTCATTAAAACAGAATTAAAAAAAACAAACACTTACACGATTACAAATGAAGAACAAAACAAAATTAAATTAAATAAAGCAAGGAGGAATGATTTTTCAAGTAAAAACATGAGAATGGAAGATCCTCCAAATCCATTTATAGAGCCTTGGTCGTGCTAACCTATCCTCATTTTCTCTAAAATGCCAAATCCATTGAAGGAGAGTAGGGGAATGTATTTGTTTCCCCTAGATGTACACTTTTTGGATTCCCAATCTTTCCCACCCCTTGCATCACCAATTTGGCTATTAAGACAGCCTAATATCGAGATATCCACTTCCTAAAATTGTAGAAAATAATTTTGGACAACTTATCCCAAAATTTGGAGTCCTTTAGACTTATGGATCCAATGTTATAGTGGTTTGATTAAATAAAGTTAAACTGTCCATTTCAATCCATACTTTTTAAAAGTCCAAAATGTGAATGGATTTATCAATAGGAATATGTCTTCCAATCTGAACAATTTCTTCCAAAAAGTCAGTTCCCTATATCTTCTCTTTCATACTGCAATATCTCATCTTGATTTGATGATTTCTGCATTAAATATGGCATGAATACTATTCTGAATTTACTTACCGGCAAGAATGGTGGGCTGAGTTTAAATGAATTAGTTAGGAACCTTGTCTTGGGATTTGGGTTTTGAAATTTTTATCCAAGACTCCTTATATTTTCCTCTGAAAGTTTGAGGAGAATCTAAGAATTTTAAATTCATGATTGATCCTAGAAAATCAATCTTCAAGGAATGGACCAGTTTATTCACAGATTTTGTGGTCCTTATTGTGTGGTCTATATGACCCTTACAAAGGTTGAATTGGCCAATTATTCCTTCTAATGATATGTGGTAAATTGAATGCAGAATCCTACAAAATAAGAACGACATAGGGGGTGAGAATTATATATAAAATAGTAAACTAAGTCAATTGGACTACTTATAAAAATGCTCAAAAATTATACTTAGTATTAAAACATTAATATTTCACACAATTTATGCACATTTCATATAAAATCAGAAAATGGAGTATATAATAACTCAATAAATATTAATAAAATCACCACCCATCAATTCATTTTTTGGAGGTATCCTTTGAGACAACCATGAATTCAACATTTTCTATCAATCCATTAAACTCAGTATTAAAATGAACCAAACCACATGATCTCATCTGAGTTTTGTCATGCCACTGGATCTTCAAGTGAAAATGACTCAAATCTACTTTGGTTAATCCAATAATGTAGTGTTTTTGGGTCGGGATGTGATTAATTATGAAACCTATGTCCACAAGAGAGAAAAATCTCCACTCCATTGTACTAGATAGTGATGTACAAAGGGAAGATGTGACCATACATGAGGGATCCATCATCATAATTGAAGAACAAAATGATGGCATAACATTATGCTTGCTCAATAATTTCATCATAGAAGGCATCTGCAGCCGCAACCTCCACATAAAATTAGAGGGACTTTTCAGGGCCTTAGTGAGAGCTTTATGGAACTATTATGATTGGTGGAGGTCCTAGAGAGTTTAGAGGTTTGAAGGTATCATAAGAACTTGGATCTTCATTTTTGGTATGGATCTTGATTTTTGTGTTTTTGAGACAAAGGGGATAATTTTTAAATTTTATAAGTAAACTCCATGTACTTATGTGTACACGTCGTGTACCTAGTTACCAAAGGTAGCCAGGTACTCAAGGGTGAACGTTTTTTATATTTTTATAAATATACGTTGTTCTAGACCGATTAAAGGGTTGACATTCAAGAGTGTTCATCATACAACATCATGGTAGGTGTTTTGTGTCCTTTCATTGTTGTATTTTAGTTTTGTATGCCAAAGGGCAGATTACCCATGTTTTGGGTATTTCGTGTTAATGAAATTGAAACCTGTTTTAACTGATTTAGATTTATTGTAGGATTAAGGGGTTTTTATTATGTTATATTATATGGAATTGAATGTCTATTGAATACCCCATGGGTGTGTTTCCTTATTTGAATGTCTAGGTCCATTTGGTCCAGGTTGCCAATGAGCTAGAGCTTGTTTTTACTTGCCTTTCTTGATATGATGAATCTGTTTACTTTTTTCTTCTTGTTAAATGCTTGTAATATGAATTATAATTGTTTATCCTTGTAGTAGTTGAGATTAATTTGGGATTCTTGATATCATTTACACACGATTAAATTTCACATTGTTGTGAGAACCTAGTGTAGTTATACCATTGGAGGAATTGACATTGATTGTTTCCTCATAGTGTCTATTATATTTCATGCAACTAGATCATAGGGGGGATTATGGGTGAGTTATCCCTCTGAGTGTTTATAGTTTCCATACAAGACCATAGGGGGAATTGACATTGAGTGCTTCCCATGAGAGTCTTTATAAATTATAGAAATACCCAAGGGGAATTGACAGTGAGTGCTTCCTCAGAGTTTCTTTACCTTTTTATTGTATTTTTTCCAGAGGGTTTAGATTGTGTGAGCTACCCATAGGGTTAATGTAAATATTGAATGTTTGTGATGTGTCTGATATTCTAATAGACTAGCATGGATTCAATCCTATTATTTAGTCATATGAGATATCTGTTTTTGATACTTACTTAATTAAATGATGAACATTAAATGTGAATGAATGTAAATAGAAATGGTAGGTTTGTTTATTTTTGTGTACTCCTAGATTCTTTGTTGGATTTTAATTATTACCTACTATATATACTCACTAACAATTAGGCACAAATATTTTGGTGGTTTCTTACTGGGATTCATCTCAGACCCTATTTGTGTCATCCTTTTTGACATAAATAGTTTATATGGTTTCAGGTATACATAAGGTAAAGTTCCCTTGTTCATCAGGTACATGATTTCTGTGGAGCTGGAGTGCATTGGACCAAGTTGAGGCATGTGATGTTATAGGAGATTTATTGTTTTCGTTTATACTTTAGTTTCGTAATTTATTTCTATAAGATTTTCTTGTTTGGATACTTTCCTTGGAATGTGTGACAAGAATCATTTATATATGTGATGTAGTTGTTATTTACCTTCAGTATTCTAATGTTTACTCATTTAATGGTATTTTTCTTCCTTTACTATTTATTATTTGTTATTCCTCTATGAATACTCTTCCATTGAGTCTATAGATTCTCCACTATCACACCCAAGGTCCTCGCTACTAGTCAGTAGCCTCTGGCATTTGGGGAAATGTGCTTGAGGCCATCAGACCAACAGGGTATGGGTTACCTTTGAGTAGTACCTAAAACTGGGAAGTTAAAAGTGGTATCAAAGGAGGTTCTATTATGTTTTGTAATATTGTTTACAGATTATAGATTGGGATAATATGGAATGGGTATTTGGTAATAAGATGTTCTAGGGAGTATCTAACCTGTGTACAAGGAAATGCCAATTTACCTCGATTATTGTAATATTTCTGGTTTTACAATTGTTACAGCTGATTTTATTTCACTTTTGGGTGATTCTCATGATTTTTTCTATAATGATTTATATCATTGAGGTTTTATTTCTATTTCAACCTGATGGTATGAGGGTATTCCTTCTCATTAATCATATTAGAACTTGCTAGGGATCACACGCCATTTAGGATACATTATTGATTGCATGCTGTTGTGATAGATGTTGTGCAAGATATGCATGATATTGTGATAAAATACCAGCTATTATGACATGGTATTGAAAAACTTAATGTTTCATTTGAATAGGCTCCAGAAATTGGTCTCTGATGTGTTATGGGCCCTCATTGATCATAATTTGGTGGACCATGTGATTGATTGCACTGTTATACATGTGATATACATGAATCTAATTCTACGATTTGATTAATGGGGAGTATGGTCCCCCATGGATTAGAATTTGGAACTTTAATACTTGTTCCAGTGTTGTTATGGGGCTTTGGAGTAGTTTCTAAGGCTTATTGACTGGAAAAACCTAGAATATGTAGTGTGTTATATTGAATAAACTCGATGTATCATTCTATTCGGGAAGAAACATCTTTTCTTAAGTAAATGTCATGTACTGTGTACACATCTTGTAGTCTTTGAGTATGTGACGGACTATGTGGGTAGAGAAATGAGGTTTGGAAATGTTTGGTGGAACATGTCGTGTATTAAGAGTGCATGCCTTGCCTAAGAGGCCATGTATCTGGCCGTGTGACTAATGAAATAGGTGGACAAAATATAGGTTGTACAAGTTTTATCTTGTTCTTACACTCTGTGTAGAATTGATCGTGTCTCAGACCGTCTGACTAACAACATGAGTGGTTGAAACATAAGTGGTACATGTCGTGTTTAGGGTAAACACACTGTGTAGTGTTACCTAGAAAATAATTGTGTGGTTTTTCCATGTATAAGAACTCAAGAAAGAGGAAAAATTCAAGTAAATGGCTTGTTATAGGAGGAACACATTGTGTGTAGGGGAGTTACAAGAATACGTTTAGCAAAGGTACACCCCATGTTAAAAAAAAGTAAACACATCGTGTAGGGGTTATACACACAATGTACCCATGTTTTGTAAAACATATTTGTTTTTCTTCTCCTGTTATTTTCTTGAACATATTTATTTCATTCTTGATAATCATAAATTGAGGTGTGCTTTTGAACATGCAGAGTCAGGCCACCAATATGTCCTCTGGTTGTACACTAGATACAGGGAAACGATCAAACATCGGAAATTGTATATCAGAGACTACCAGAAAATCCTCCCGTCATGATCATCTTGGAACCAGCAGTTATACATGACACATGAGTTGACGCACAGTTCCATGAAGGCTTAATGACGATGATGCATACATTCCAAGGAGCACCGCATCATGAACCTTTAATGGTATAATTTATGCAGGTTTTCCAGTAGCATCATCCTCCTACCTTCTCATGGGATTGAGGACCTCAGGCTACAAATTAATATTTGGAATCCATGATGTATAACTTCATGCATCTTGAGATGCATCCATAGAGGAGGGTGAATCATTATACATTAATTCTACGTGATTTCTCCAAGAGATGGTGGGATGTGATATCACAGGAGGGACACCGGTGAGTTATGGATCGAGATTAGTTCCATAGTACCTTCTATGACTACTTCTACCCAGATATCTTGACGGATGAACTATCCCAAGAGTTTATGAGTTTGGAAAAGGGTACACTCTCATTCATGGAGTATTCTTCTCACTTCATATTGGGGTAGCACTTCACTCCCTTTCTGGGGGGGAAGAGTTATTTCTATTGAGGATGTTTGAGGAGGGTCTCAGGCATAACATCTGGTCCTAGGTGAACATCTTCAGGTTGAATTACATATATTATATAGTCATCCCAACACTAATCACCTAGCACAAAATGAGGTGTTCAAGAGCTGTGGTCTAGGGTGGTTCAACATCCAGAGTTGGTACCCCTCTTACTGGTAGCGAAACATGGAGTCTGCAAATGGAGATCCGAGTAGGGATGATTTTTTTTAGGTAGCATGGTGTTGTACTACTAGTGCGGGAAGGGTGGACATAAGATACCTCAGTTCCCAAGAGACCCATTTGAGTGATGATCATGTATTAATATGGGACATCTATAGCATTTCTGCAATTCCCTCCTCCATGTATCTAGTGAGAGAGGTTATGTTTCAACTCCTCATCTGGGAGTAGGACCACCAGTCTCACATCCGATTGGGGGATGGAGTTCTTCAGGCCGTTCAGGCCAAGGTGACGGTTTTGGCCACAGTGGTCAAACCCTAGGTTTTAGACAGTTGTATGGTGGATCAGTTCGGGGATCTCAAATATCTTCACCGGGCTATGATGCAGATCATGATTTTACATTAGAGAAGACCCATCATAAGCAAGATCCCAGACCCTCTATGTTAGAGGTATGTTTTCGATTGCCTCAGTTTTAACTTCTTCTCTTTTCGATATAGGGGATTCCCATAGATTTATATATGTGTCAGTTGTGGAAGGCCTTTGAATATGTATCTTTACTTCTACTGATATCATGATGTTGGTAACTCCATTGTGGATTATAATGGCTATAGTATGTTAGTTGAAGGTGATCCCTCTTGAGGTTAGTGGGTGTCACTTCTTATGGGACCTTTATTTTTTAGATATGATGGGCTATAAAGTCATCCTCAAAAGGGATTGGGTATTTTACTTATATTATTTTTTCAATTTCAATCATCGTATGGTGATTTTTATGCCACCCGAGGGTGGATTGTTTCTATATAAGGGACAATTGGATATCCAAGGGAGCAGAGATGGACCCGAGCATCATAGGTTTAGAGGTGTTATAGGTAAGATAGGTAGCCTATATCTAGATGACCAGTATAGAGATCCTACCTTTTCTTACATTACTATTACATCATTTTAAAGATAAAAAACATAATAGTACACACATATAGGATTCAAAGGTTTAGTGTCTCGGGAAAACTAGGACCATGCATAACAATTACAACGTCAAGCATAAAAATTTATTTAATTTCTTCTTCTCTAGATTCTTATTGGCACTTGTCATCTCCATAGTACATGTAGCCACCTGAGGATATACATCAAAATGGGTGAGCTAGAATCCCAGTAAAAGGATATATAAGAACAATATGGCATGGGTGAGCATAATCATAACATAGGAAAAAGATCATGAACATGATAGGAAGCAAAAATATAAGACTTGAAATGTGGAAATGCATAAAAAAGAAACATCATGTCTTAGTGTTTAACTACAACACATACCTGTTAACCAAGATAGCATCTTGGTCACACATAATTTCACATTTAATCATGAGATTCATCATTTTACCCAATGCATTGGAGCACTGTATAATTTCTGGCCCACCCGTCACATTGAAACATTCATATTGCGCTATATAATTCCGGGTGCACCCGTCACATCAGAACATTATCATTATCATTCTTGCCACATAAAACTAATATAAAAAATTTACATAACTGACCCATTGAATGGAATGGGCTTCATCTCATAATAACACAATCATATGCTTTGGGTTCCCTAAAGAAAGAGGGAATAACAAATATGTTACAAGAACCGCCCACTTTGAGTGACAAGTAAAATGGGTGTTCTTAAACGAGGAGTTCTTTTGGAAAACATTTTTTTTGAAATAAAAATCAATGAAAAACATTTATATCCCCCAAAATTAAAGAAAATTATGAACGAAATTATCTTTAATTAGTAACCATATCAAAAATGGAGTGAAAGAGGGAGAACCCGAAGGAAGAAAATTGGGTTCGAGATTTCCCCTTACCTTGTACCCGAATGCGTCCTTCACTTTAATGTCCTGTATAATTACATTATATTAATTAATTAGAAATCCAGAACCTTTTGTACATTAATATGTGTAATTATGGTTTCATTAAGTGATTTTATGTGCCTTTTTATGAGTTATATAATTTTAAAACATTGTTCGAGAATGTTTGTTTTCATGGTCTTCTTGAGTGGTTCACTTGTATTCTTAAATTGAAGTTTGGGTAGAACATGGGTAAACATCCAGAACTGATATTACATGTTATTAATTATATTACAGGAGTTTTAATGATCTTATAATGAATCATATTTTATCCATGTGTACAAATCATTAGATAGGAATTAAATGATGATTGTTTGGGTTAATTTGGATGGTTTTTCGATCAAAATGAACTTGTTTTAATTTATCACATAGAAATATGTTCAAAAGTCAGTTCCAGAACATTAAACAGGACATAATACATATAACATATTCTGGTTCAACCATGAAAATGGTTTCATGACCTGATCTGAAGGTAGAATTGGAAGAAGAAAGCATGTCATTCTGGAAGGTGATAAATTAACACCTCACAAACAACCTTCTCTTTAATAAAATAAAAGGAAGAGGGAAAAGGTTTTGGATGATATAATAACCCATTATAATCATAAAATTACATTATATGTATAATAATGTAGTTAAAATACCATTTTTATGAAGATAGGTGGGGAGAGATCAAGAAATGAACTTGAACATGAAAGGGAATTAAAGGAGAAGAGGGGGAGAAATTACCTCTTGAATCATACTCTTGATATCCTCCTTAAGGGCCTAATATTGGGATTCTGATGAGACCAGAAGCTCTTAGACGTGGGGGAGGGTCTAGGGAAGGTTTTCAGTCAGAGTTTAGAGAAGGCTTGGTTCTTGAGAGGTGTGAGGAAATGAGGGTGTGAAGGGTGGCTTTTATAGTGGAGGGGAGAGGGGTTTCCTTAATATAAAATTCATTAGTTTATTATTTCTTCAGAAGACAAAGAATATTGAGTATTACATGACCAATAATTTTCAATAAGGCATGTGAGTTCGAGATTTTGGTGCTTAAATCACTTGTGATTTCTGGAATAGTGGGTTTTATTTATAATAAATTTATACAGTGAATTAATGTATTTTACTATTCACCAAAAATTCAAGTATCTCAGAATAATCCCAAAACATTACCCCTACCATTTTTTGATGTGTAGAATCCAAAAATGAAGTCCATTTATCAAATATAATTTTCTAAATATTATTAATTTAATATTTAATTAAAATCTTAATTGACTTAAAAAACAGTTTTTAAAAATTAAAACTGCTTTTATAGTTCTTTCAAAAATTACACAAGGTCTTATAAAATTATCTAAAAACTATAAGACATTGATTAAATAATTTATGAACACATTTTAGGAAAACAATTCTTATTTTAAATTAATTAATTAATTATAATCATTTATTTATGACTTATAAAATAACAAAACGTATACTAAGGACAAATTGCCACTTCCTAAGATGTCTAAATTTTATTTAATTATTCATGGGTAAGGTTACTGTTATGTTGGATGATTTACTATTCATAAGGGTCATATTACTATTCATAAGTGTATGTTACTATTCATAAGGGTATATTACTATTCACCAAAAATTATATTTGTTTTATTAGACTCTAAAAATCATCTTGAATACAACCATGTATGTCGGATTTTCGAAATTCCAAACACAGAAGTGACAAACTTATGTTTAAAGGTCACATATCACTTAGTAGTTCATTATTCTGTGTTTTCATGTTATTTTATGACATATTTATAAGAAGGGAACTTCCATTTAAAACTTTGGGTTGTTACATTCTTCCCCCCTTGAGAAATTTCACCCCCGAAATTTCACTTTACACAAACAAGTGAGGGTGTTTCTCCTTCATTTCCTCTTCTGGTTCCCAAGTTTCTTCCTAAAACTTACGGTTCCTCAACAAAACTTTGATAAGATGGGTTGTCTTGTTGCGTATAACCTTATCTCTTTGATCCAGAATCATTACACGCTGCTCCTCATAGGAGAGATCATCTTCCAGCTACACCACCTCTAAGTTTAGTACATGTGAGGGGTCTGGTATGTACTTCCTCAGTAGTGATAAATGAAAAACATCATGAACATGAGCCATATTTGGTGTAAGTGCAAGACGAAAGGCCACAGCTCTTATGTGGTCAAGGATCTCAAAAGTTCCAATATACCTTGGGATTAGCTTCCCTTTCTTCCTAAATCGCATGACTCTCTTCTATGGAGATATTTGAAGGAAGACTTTATCTCCAACGTCGAACTCCAAGTCCCTTCGAAGGTTGTCAGCGTAACTCTTTTTTCGATTATGAGCATCTTTGATTTGTTTCTGGATGACACGAACCTTCTCTGTCATCTCTTGAACAAGATTGGGTCCAATTACCTTCATTTCCCCAACTTCATCCCAACATGTTGGAGTTCTACATCAATTTCCATACAGTGCTTCATATAGAGCCATCTAGATACCCGAGTGGAAGCTATTGTTGTGTGAGAACTCAACCAATGGGAGATGATGATCCCATCCACCATTGAATTCTAGAGAGCAGGATCTTAGCATATCTTCAAGTGTCTGAATAGTCCTTTCATACTGGCCAATAGTTTGGGGGTGATAGGTCGTGCTGAAATTTAATTCAGTACTCAAAGCATATTGAAGGCTCCTTCAGAATATATATGTGATATTTTGATCACGGTCAGAGACAATTGAGAGTGGAACACCATGCATTCTCGCCACTTCTTCACATATATCTTTGCAAGTTTTTCAAGTGAGAGATCTTCCCGAATAGCAATAAAATGGGCAATCTTGGTGATTCGGTCAACCAGAACCCATATCGCATTGTTTTCCATCGACGTCTTTGGGAGACCCCTGACAAAGTCCATAGTAACATTTTCCAATTTCCAAATGGGTATAGGAAATGGATGCATCATGCCTTTGGTCTTTTGTCTGTCAACTTTGAATTTCTGACATACCAAGCACCTTGATATATATTCTGCAATCTCATTCTTCATGTTATCCCACCAGAAGTCTTCTCAGAGATCACGGTACATCATGGTAATCCCAAGATGGATAGAGAATGTTGAGCTATGTGAATTGTCCAGTAGCTCTTTCTTTATCTCGAGTGATGAAGGCACACTAATCCTTATTCCATACCGAATCACACCATCATCATCGATGTGGAACTCTGGCAGCTTCCCTTCCTTTACTGCATCCACACTCTTTTGTATCTCCACATCATCCCTTTGTGCTTCCTTAATCTACTCCTAGATGGATGGTTTCACAATAATTTGGGTAAGGTAGGATATATCCCCAACCCTTATGATTTACAAATCCATTCTTTGCATATCCAAGAAGATAAGATCTTGCTCAATCCACAACTTGGATATAGTATAGGGTTCTTTTCTGTTTAGAGAATCAGCTACCTTTTTTGCCTTTCCAGGATGGTACTGAATAGAGAAATCATAATCCTTGATTATATCTAACTATCTCCTTTGATGCATGTTGAGCTCCTCTTGTGTGAATATATACTTTAGGCTCTTGTGATCGGCGTATATGTCACACTTCTCACCATAAATGTAGTGTCGCCAGATTTTCAAGGCAAAAATCACGGCTGCCAGCTCTAGATCATGCATCGGGTAGTTCTGCTCACAGATCTTCAACTATCATGAGTCATAGGCTATGACATTTTCATTTTTCATGAGTACACAACCCAAGACTTTATTTGAAGCATCACTGTATATCACAAAACCTTCTCCACTTTTCTCTAGTGTGAGTACAGGTGCATTGATCAGCCTTCTCTTTTGCTCCTTGAAGCATCCCTCACATTCTTTAATCCATAAATACCTTACCCCTTTCCTTTTTAACTTAGTTAGCGGGCTTGAAAATCATGAGAGGTTTCTCACAAAACGTCGGTAGTACCCAGCTAATCCATGAAAACTACGGATTAATGTGACACTAGAGGGACTGGGTCATTCCTCAATCGCCTTTGTTTTTGAAGTATCCGCAGAAATTCCCTCACTTGTGATCACATGTCCCATGAACGGGACTTGTTTCATCCAAAAGTCACACATTAAGAACTTGGCGTACAACTTCTCCGTTCTCAATGTCACCAACACAAGTCTTAGATGTTTTTCATGTTCCTCCTTGCTCTTGGAGTAGATGAGAATATCATCGATAAACACTACCAAAAATTTGTCGAGGTAATATTTAAAGACTCTAATAATCAAATCCATGATGATTTCAGGGGCATAAGTAAGTCCAAAGGGAATCAACAAAAACTCATAGTTCCCATACCTTGTACGGAAGGCCGTCATCTGAATATCTTCCTTCTTCACCTTTACCGGATGATATCCAGAATGAAGATCTACCCTTGAGAAGTACTGAACTCCTCTTAAATGATCGAACAGTTCATTAATCCTTGGGAGAGGATACTTGTTTTTTTGGTGATCTTGTGGAGTACCTGATAATCGATACACAGTCGCATTGTTCCATCCTACTTCTTCACAAAGAGCACCGATGCACCCCAAGGTGATGCACTAGGGCATAAGAACCCTTTGTCTAGATGATCTTGCAACTTTTCTTTAACTCCTCCAGTTTGATATGAGCCATCCTATTGGGTCACATTGAGATTGGAGTAGTTCCAGGTATGAGTTCAATTGAGAACCCTACCTCACAATCAGGGGGAATTCTGGGTAACTCTTTGGGAAATAAATCACTGTATTCCCTCACGATGGGAATTTTCTCAAGGTTGGAACTTTCCTTCGACTCAACCATTTGGGAGAGGTATGATTCTTCATAGGGAATCAAAACCCACACCATTGAAGGATTTTTCAAAGGAGATTCATGATCTTCCTTACATTTGTAGAGAAGCATGGGATGGTTCAGAATATGAAAAGATATTTCCTTTTACCGACAGTTGATATGTCCTCTATATAAAGAGAGCCATTCCATTCCCATTATAGTGTTGAATTCCACCAAGGGAAGTATTGCAAGATTTTCTGGAAGAATCTTCCCACATACTCCAATAGGAGAAGATTCAAACACTTGGGTTCCAATGATTGCACCACTTGGTGTTTTTATAGATATCTCTACTTCAAGGTTTCGGGGATTCGATTATATAGTTCTAGCAGACTTGTATGATATAAAGGAATGCGTAGAACTAGAAACAAATAAGACTTTTTCCATTCTTGAGTGAATTGGAAGTGTACCTTGTACGACTTCATTATCATGATCCACCTACGCAGTAGTGATGGAATAAGACTTCCCTTGTTCCTTTGGCTTTGGTGGCTGCTGACGCTGATTACCCTTGAGAACTCGATGTTTATTGAAATGGTTTTCATAGTACCCAAGCTCCCTACAGTTGTAGCATTGAACCGTGAGTGGTTCTCTCTTTTCATCGGCTACATTCTTCTTCCTTTTCATGTCTTTTCGACACTCTTGAGCATGGTGTCCTTCTTTTCCACACTTTTAGCACTTCCACATCCCTTTGAGGTAGTTCCCATAGTGCAACTTCCCACATTTTTGGCATGTGGTTCATTGAGATTTCTTCTCACCTTTATCATTAGATCCACCGGCTTGAAACTAAATTTTTCATTTCTTATCACCATAGCCATGGGACCATTCTCCAAACTCCATCTCCACTTTGAGGGCACATCTAACAACTTCTCCATAACCCCCAAAGTCTCGAATTGAAATAGCCTTTCAAAGGATTGGTTTGAATCCACTAATGAATCTATCAATTTTTCTATCATTGTTGATAAAAAATCCCGAAGCGTACCTTGCAAACCTTTTGAAATTTTCTTAATAGGTTGTGATAGATTCTCTTTCTTTTTTATTGAGCTTTATTAATTCTCTCCCCTTCTTCGTGAGAAGAGTTCATGGGAAGTACTTATTAAAAAACATTATCTTACATTCATCCCATTCCTTCTCTTCAATTTCCCCCCTTGGCTTGGTGTTCTTAATGAAAGACCACCATTGATCGGCTTCTCCATCTAGAAGATAAATGGATAGGGTCACTTTATCCATCTCAGAATAGTGATGAATAGAAAATATCTTCTCTATGGAGTTGACCCACTATTCCGCAACTAGTGGATCGAAAGATCCAAAAAACGTCAGTGGTTGTTGCCGTATAAAACATTCGATAACCAGTTTCTCCTCTTTGGTAAAGGAGGACGTTCCCCATTATTATGGTTATTGTTCATAACCTGGGATAATTGGGTAAACATACACATGAATTTATGAATTCCACCTCCCAAATAATTGGGGATGTCATTCGGTCAATCGTTGCATCATCCCTCACACGAGTTGTTGGCCTGATTTATTCTGGTTCCCACCATTTTATAAAATAGAAAAGGGTTAGAAAAAATCATGAGTAAGAAAGTAATGAATAATGTATTCATTTTAACAATTTATACCAAAAACAAAAGATATGAGATCCCTATGTAAATATTCTTCTGTTCATATTTGTACTTAGTCTCATGTTGTAGGTTTTCCTTAGGGTTCACTAATCCTAATTCCCAAATTAACTAAATCTTTCCTCTGATACCAACTATAGAGACCCTACCTTTTTCTTACATTAATATTACATCATTTTAAAGATAAAAAACATAATATTATCACACATAGAGGATCAAAAGTTTTATTGTCTTGGGAAAACTAGGACCATACATAACAATTACAACATCAAGCATAAACATTTATTTAATTTCTTCTTCTCTAGCTTCTTATTGGCACTTGTCCTCTCTTTAGTACAAGTAGCCACCTGAGGACATACGTCAAAAGTTCTGAGCTAGAAGCCCAGTAAGAGGATATATAAGAACAATACAGCATGTGTGAGCATAATCATAACATGGGAAAAAGAACATGAACATGAGAGGAAGCATAAATATAAGACTTGAAATGCGACAATGCATAAAAATGAAACATCATGACTTAGTGGTTAACCACCACTCATACTTGTGAACCAAGATAGAATCTTGTTCACACATCATTTCACAATTACTCATGAGATTCATCTCTTTACCTAATGCATTGGAGCACTGTATAATTCCAGGCGCACCCGTCACATTGAAATATTCATATTATGCTATATAATTCCAGACGCACCTATCACATCATAACATTATCATTATCATGATTTCCACATAGAACTCATATAAAAAATGTACACAACTAACTCATGGAATGGAATGGATTTCATCTCATAATAAGACAATCATAAGCTTTGGGTTCCCAAAAGAAAGAGGGAATAACATATATGTTACAAGAGCCGTCAACTTTGAGTGAGAAGCAAAAGGGGTGTTCTTAAAAGAGGAGTTCTTTTGGAAAAAATTTGGGTTGACATAAAAACCATTGAAAAACATTTATATACCATTAAATTAAAGAAAATGATGAAAAATGATCTTTAAGGAGTAAACATATCATAAATGCAGTGAAAGAGGGAGAACCCGAAGGAAGAAAATTGGCTTCGAGATTTCCCCTTACCTTGTACCCGAATGCTTCCTTCACTTTAATGTCCTGTATAATGACATTATATTCATTAATTAGAAATCCATAACCTTGTGTACATTAATATTGTTCATTATGGTTTCATTAAGTGATCGTATGTGCCTTTGTATGAGTTATATAGTTTTAAAACATTGTTCGAGAATGTTTGTTTCCATGGTCTTCTTAAGTGGTTCACTTGTATTCTTAAATTGATGTTTGGGTAGAACATGGGTAAACATCCAGAAATGATATTAAATGTTATTAATGATATTACAGGAGTTTTAATGATCTTATAATGAATCATATTATATCCATGTGGATTAATCTTTAGATAATAATTAAATGATGATTGTTTGGGTTAATTTGGGCGGTTTTTCGATCACAATGAACTTGTTTTATTTTATCACATAGTAATATGTTCATAAGTCAGTTCCAGAACATTAAATAGGACATAATACATATAAAATATTCTGGTTAAACCATAAAAATGGTTTCATGACCAGGTCTGAAGGTATAAATGGAAGAAGAAATCATGTCGTTCTTGAAGGTGATAAATTAACACCTCACAAACAACCTTCTCAATAATAAAATACAAGGAAGAGGGAAAGGGGGTTGGAATATATAATATCCCATTAGAATAATAAAATTACATTATATTTATAATACTGAAGTTAAAATACAATTTAAATGAAGATATGTGGGGAGAGATCAAGAAATGAACTTGAACATTAAAGGGAATTAAATGAGAAGAGGGAGAGAAATTGCCTCTTGAATCCTCCTCTTAAGATCCTCCTTAAGGGCCTAAGCATGGTATTTTTATTTTACCAGAAGATCTTGGACATGAGGGAGGGGATAGGGATGTTTTTTGGGAAGATTTTAGAGAAGTATTGGAACTTGAGAGGTGTGAGGAAATGAGGGTGTGAAGGGTGGCTTTTATAGTGGAGGGGAGAGGGGTTTCCAAAATTTAAAATTCATTAGTTTATTATTTCTTCACAAGACAAGGAATAGTGAGTATTCCATGACCTAGAATAGTAAATAAGGCATGTGAGTTCGATATTTGGGTGCTTACATCCCTTGTGATGTCAGGAATAGTGGGTTTTATTTATAATGTATTCATAAGGTGAATTAATGTATTTTACTATTCACCAAAATTCAAGTATCTCAGAAAAATCCCAAAAATTTACCCCTGCCATTTTTTATGTGTAGAATCCAAAAATGAAGTCCGTTTATCAAAATTAATTTTCTAAATATTATTAATTTAATATTTAATTTAATTCATAATTTACTGAAAAAACAGTTTTTAAAAATTAAAACTGATTTTATAGTTCTTTCAAAAATTACACAGGGTCTTATAAAATTTTCTAAAAACTATAAGACATTGATTCGGTAATTTAAGAACAAATTTTAGGAAAACACATTTTATTTTAAAATAATTAATTAATTATAATCAATTATTTATAACTTATAAAATACCAAAATGTTTACTAAGGTCAAATTCCCACTTCCTAAGATGTCTAAATTTTATTTAATTATTTAGGGGTAAGGTTAATCTTATGTTGGACAATTTACTATTCATAAGGGTCATATTTCTATTCATAAGGGTATATTTCTATTCATAAGACTAGATTACTATTCACCAAAAATTATCCCTGATTTATTACACTCCAAAAATCATTTTGAACACAACCATCTATGCCCGATTTTTGAAATTCTAAACACAAAAGTGACAAAATTATGTTTAAAGGTCACTTATCACTTAGTAGATCATTATGGTGTGTTTTCATGTTATTTTATGACATAATTATAAGAAGGGAATTTCCATTGATATCATTGGGTCGTTACAACCAGGGGACTTCACAGATATACATTATTCCAGTGGAGGATCATTTCAGAGATTTTTTTCCAGATGACATTTCAGGTTTGCCTCCAGAGTGAGAGGTATAATTTTCTATTAATTATGTGATAGGGGAAGCACCAGTTTCCATTCCTCCTTATATGATGTCTACACCAGTGTTATAGGAGATCATTAAGTAGTTAGAGGAGTTACGGGAAAAAGGGGTTCATCCAACCCAGTATATCTTCTTGGGGTTCACATGCCCGGTTTGCAAAGAAGGTGGACGGTTCCCTCAGACTTTGCATGGATTATGAGAAGCTAAACCAAATGATAGTCAAGAACCGATATCCCTTTCCTAGGATTGATGATATTTTTTATCATCATTGAGGATCCCTAGTGTTCTTGAAGATTGACTTCAGATCCAGTTATCATCAGTTGTGTGTTAGACCATCATATATATCTCTTATATCCATTTGGAGTAGGTATGGTCTGTATGAGTATGTGGTTATGTCATTCTGTCTCACGAAGGAAACTGCAGTTCTCATGGAACTAACGAAATGATTGTTCCATTCATACTTGGACTCCTTCTTGGTTATTTTTGTGGATGATATATTTGTGTACTCTCACACTAGACAAGACCATTCCACCCATATTGATATCATTTTGAGTACACTATGAGAGCATCATTTATATGCCTAGCTCTCAAAATTCCACTTTTGGATGGCCCAAATTCACTTCTTGGGTCATTTCATCTTAGAGACAAAAGTATTAATTGACCAAAAGAAAGTGAGATTAGTATTTCCCTGGGAGAAACCAAAGAAATTCTTTGAGGGACAGAATTTTATGGGGCTAGATGGTTACTACAGATGATTTATATTAAAAAATTTACACCTAGTAGCACCACTAACGAGCATGACTAAGAAGGGTCTGAAGTACTTGTGGAAGGATTCCTACAATTAATCCTTTAAATAGTTGAAAGGGATATTGACTTTATGATCGATACTGATTTTTAAAAATCTGGGTAAGAGTTACACCATTTACTATGATGCATCAGGTATCAGGAAGGGAGTAGTTCTTATTTAGGGTGAATGAGTCATCGTGTACGGGTCTCTATAGTTGAGGCCACATGAGAGGAATTACCCAACACGCAATCTCAAGTTGGCTATAGTTTTACATGATTTATGTTATTGGAGACATTATATTTTGGGAGTTCATTTTTTGGTTTTCAATGAACAAAAAATTATCAAGTATATAATTACTCAAAAAGATCTGAATTTGAGACAGAGAATTTGGGTTGGGTAACTTCAATATTTAGACTTTGAGCTCACCTACACGCCTAGGAAAGGCAACACAATAAATAATGCATTGAGCAGGATGACTCTGATACAAGAAGTTCATGAGGTCAATAGTGACTAGCATCTTATGGCTATGTTCTCTTAGATGCATTTGGAGGTGCTTGATAGATTGGGGTAGATGTTTCTTTTTCTGTAGTTGTTACCTCTACTCTTCTAGATAGAATACGAATGAGACAACTATCAAATTTTGAAGGTCTGGTCCTACTGGGGAGTGTGTCATAAGAGGACCCTAATCCTGGGAAGACAATAGGTGAGGATGATATATTGTGCTTTCATGGACGTGTCTGGGTGTCAGAAGACATATGTGAGGAGCTGATGTGAGACTTTAATACTTCAACTTGGGCAGTTCATCCTGATGTCACCAAGATGTATCAAAATTTTCCTCATCTGTATTGGTGACCATTTATGAAGAGGGATGTAGCTGGTTTTGTTATGAGATGTTCCACCTACCAGAAGTTGAAGGTCGATCACTAGTGACCAATTAGGCTTTTACAGTAGTTACCCATTACTGAGTGTAAGAGGAATGATTTTTCAAAGGATTTCATGACTGGGTTACTAAGGTCACCTTGAAGGAACGATGCAGTTTTGGTTGCTGTTGACAGACTCACAAAGGTTACACAGTTTTTACTGATCAATGATACCTTCAGTGTTGATGATCTTTGATGGTTTTACATCCAAGAGATAATACATTTACATTTGGTTCCTCAATCTATCATTTCAGACAGGGATGTCTGCTTTACTTCATGTTTCTTATAAGGGCTACATAAGGGTTTGGGTACACGAGTACATTTGAGTACAACTTACCATCTCGAGATAGAGAACTATTCATATCGCATGATTCAGGTACTGGAGGACATTCTTTGAGCATGCATCCTATATTTTGGAGGTTCTTGGGAGAATCACATAACTTTGGTGGAGTTTTCCTACAATAATAGTTTTTAGGAAACTATTCAGATGGAGCCTTGTGAGGGTTTATATGGTAAGCCATGTTGATCACCCAAATGTTGGATAGAGGCAGGAGAGGCAGCTATACTAGGACCTCATCTTGTCTAGGAGACCACAAAGAAGGTGAAGTTGATTCAAAAGAGGATGGCTAATACACAATATCGGTATAATTCTTATGATGATCGGTAGAGACGACCTCTGTATTCGAGGTCAGAGATCAGGTTTTCCTACTTTTTATGATGAGGTTGGGACACCGGAGGATTATGAGACAGGGGAATCTTTCAATGAGATATTTTAGGCCATTTGATGTTTTGGAGAGAGTTGGACCAGTTTCCTATCAGTTTCAGTTACCTCACAGGTACTCAGCTATGCACGACGTCTTCCATTTTTTCAGCTACAACGTTAATTTTTAGACCTATCTCATCTTTTTCATTATGAGGAGGTTGATTTGGAGGTGGGCACATCATTCATGGAGCATTGTATCTGGATTGTTGATCACATCATGAAGTTTCCCTATGGCCAGTATATTCCACTAGTATAAGTGTTGTGGCAGCACGACTGAGTGCAAGACGTGACTTGGGAGAGGGAGACTAATGTGTGATCATAGTAGCTGGAGCTGTTCGAGGATTATTGTTCACCATACTGTTAGGGAAATTTGGGGATAAATTTTTTTAAGGGCTATGTTTTTAAGAACTAAGATCTTCATTTCAGGTATGGATTTTTACTTTTGGTGTGTTCGAGAAAGAGGGGAGAATTTAGAAATATTATGTGTACACACCGTGTACATAGTAGTACACGCTGCGTACCCAGTTTCCATGGGTATCCTTGAACTAGCCGTATAACTGCTGAGTACATGGCCCTGTATGGTAACCTAGAGACCGCCTAAATAAGGGTCTGATTGAGGCATGTTCAAAGCGTGTACATTAAATGAACGTGTCATGTACTTTTTCTTTTATTTGATTAAACAGACAAGGGCCACGTCTAATGGCCAGATTCATTTTCTATTACCCTCATTTCATCTTAGAGTGACCGAGAGTGATGATTATTCTCAGAACCACCATTTTCTCCATCCAAGATTCGAATCAAACACTTCTAGGTGAATTGGATTCCCACTGGTGAGGCGTTCCTTCATCTAGAGTCTATCCTTTTGATTTATTTTCTCTCTAGAGTAATTCAAAGTTGAACATTTTTTACATTTTTATAGATCTACATCATTCTAGGATAATTAAAGGGATGATGTTTGAGAGTTCTCATCATACAATGTTGAGGTAGGTGGTTTTTTCCTTTTGTTGCAGTATTTGAGTTTTATAAGCCAAAGTGACGATTACCCGTGTTTCGACTATTTTGGATTATGGAAATTGAACCATGTATTATCTACCTTAGATTGATTATATGATTTTGGGTTTTTTTGATGTGATTGAAAAGAATGGCTGATTTTCGCCTATCGACCGGTCAAGGTTCCGGTGCTCTGGTAATGTGTATAGAAGCACTCGGGTCGAATCCTCAGCGATGATACTTTGTAATAGTCACTTGTTTTTAGTTGGTTGCATTTTGATTAGGGGGGTTTGTTTGGAGAGCTTAATTGAAATGATTTATTGAATATAATTGATTTAGAAAATTGAAAAGGATTGGCATGAGTTCATTATTAGGGAGGTAATCTTGTGATATCCTTCGGCTTTGCTTTATATTGCATTTAAATTAACACCCACTTCACAAGTTGGCGTCGATTAGAATTCCTAAGTGTTAAAGCATTAATCCAAGCCTTAACATAACTATGATTCTAATCACAATTAGTACTTGTTTATAGTAGTGTATTTATGGTTCCAATAATCAATGTAAACCACATGTTAAACAAAACATGTCATTAATCCATGACATATTAAGTCCAACATACACAATGTTAAATTAACAAATAATCATCGAGAAAATACTCTCAATCAATTAAGATCCCTAGATTTTGACTCAACCCAATGAGATATTTACTCAGAAATTTGGTTTTTTAATATTCTGGTTATAATTATTATGATTATAAATTAAGAATAAAAGAAAAAGAAAGGTATTAGAAAAGAGTGGTACGTCGAACACACTCACACAAACAATGATGATAATTAAAAACAAATTTTCAATTGAATGAGGAAGAAAAATAAGGGAAGGGGATTCAACTGAATTCAAACTATTTTAGGAACATTAATATTAAACTATAGAATGAGGATGATAATAAGAGGTATTGAAGAAGAAAATTTCATTAAAACATAATTACAAAAGAAAGGACTTACAAAATTACAACAATGAAGAACATAAAATTAAATGAAAACAAAGAGATGAGGAAAGGTCTCTCAAGTGAAAACATGAGTATGGAAGGTCCTCCCAAGCCTTTGAAATGGAAATGGACGTGGAAATATTATCTCCTCTCTTCTGAAATTCCAACCCCCTTGAAGGAGAGGAGGGGGATGCATTTATAGCCCAAGGAAGTGGACTGTTTTCATTCCCGATCTGCCCCACCACTTGCATCGCCATGTTGGCTATTCAGACAGCCGAATTTTGAGATATATTTTTTCTTCAAAGTTGTATATAATAATGTTTTCCTACTTATCTGAAATTTTTTAGTCATTTGGACCTATGTAGACAAATTTATGGCTGGTTTATTAAATAAATTTAATCTTTCCATTTCAATCCAATCTTTTTGATGTCCAAAATGTGAATGGGTTTTTAATAAGAAGATTCCTTCAAAACCGAATGATGTCTTCAACAAAGTCGTCCGCCTATATCTCCAATTTCACACTGAAAACTCTCAGACCAAAATGATTTTTAGATCAAGAGTCATGTCATCATCACTATACTTATTTTAATTCCTAGGAAAATATGTTGGCTGAGATTCAAAGCATTAGTTGGGCCCCTTTTCTTTATATTTGGGCCTAGAAATTTTTATCCAATACTCGTCTAATTATCCCCTGAACTTTGGAGGAGAAAAAAAGAATTTGGACTTCCTGATTATGCCCAGAAATTAAATCTTCATGGCTGGTCTAGTTTCTTCACAGATTCTGTAGGCCTCCTTGTGTGGTACATATGGGAATTCAAATGGAAGAATTATCCCATGATCCCTTCTAATGAAATGTTTTATATATAATTAAGAATTCTAAAAATAAAAAACCATACAATTTTGATCTATAGGGTGAGAGTTATATATAAAATATTAAACTGACTCAATTGGACTACTTCTAAAAAATGCTCAAAAATTATACGTAGTATTAAAATATTAATATTTCACACACATAATGCATATTTCATATAAAATCAGTAAAGGGAGTATACAATAAGACATGAAAATATTAATAACATCAACTCCCCCACACTTTGTTTTGTGCATGTCCTCGTGTGCAAAAAATATAAAAACATGACAAGATCATTTTCACTCACCAACAAATATTAAAAATTTGTTTTCTCCAATCAGGGGAGGTTTAGACTATTTCACTCATCCATTTTGAATTCCACCACAATTTTTTACATAAAAAATGTTCCAAAACTAATTCATTTGTTCATGATCAAATTTAGAAATGGAAAATTTGGACACTCAAAACTCACACCTCTCAAGATGATAAAATTCATTTGTGGAGGTTCACTCTTTCACCAACCAAAAGTGAAAATCTTAGAGTATGAAAGAGCTCTCAGCTTCCAATACCTATCCAAAGTGCACAAAAATCAAGAGGTATTTTTAAGGGGTTTTTCTGTGGCTATGGGATGGTAGGAATATAATGTCCAAGAGAGAGAAGAACATGGTTAAAACACCAACATAGAAAAAGAAATGCGCATTTTTTTGGAAATAAAACATGGAAGGAAATGAAAACATATATTTACAAGGGAATGATAGTGTAAAGAAAGACACGATAGAGGAAGAAAATTTGAAGGGGATTAGAAGATGAAATATTTACAAACCACAAAACTTCTCCCAATAACATAAGAATATAATGAAAGTGTTCTTTTTTTTTCTTCTTTTTTTTTTGAAAGTTGAACTTGGAAAAGATCTCACACTCATATCCCAACCCAAGATTGATCTCCTCATGACACTAATTGTAATAGTTATTACAAGATCAAAGATTTAGGAAGAGTGATTTTTGACCTACCCAAGACACAACCCATTCTTATTTTCATTTTTTTGATTTTATTGTTTTTGAATTTTTTGGACACTTTTCATTGTACATGATGAACATATATACATTCCCAAACCCCACTAAAGGACAAACTCTCCCCCACACTGAAATAGATGTTTCACCTAAATCAAATTAGAACTAGATGAAAATCAATAATAGGGTACCCAAACAATGAAATCCATTCCCCCCACACTTAAATTTCAAAAAATTATGCAATGAAAATCCATGTTGATATTGGGTGGGAAAAGGTATTGGGTTTGTAATGTCTCTATCAAGGAAAAGGTTTTGATAGGCTCGAAGGGACTTTCAAAAGGAACAGTAATGTATGGTTAATGGGAGGCAATTTGGCTATTCTAATTCTCATGTGGTTCAAAAAAAGGCTTTATCATATTAATGCACACTAAGGTAGGAAACTCAGCTCGAAGGTCCACAGACTCAATATTCACAAATAGAGGTGAAAAAAACACATTTTGAAAAGATGGTCATAGGTGGCCTTGGCATGAAAGCAAATGTTGTTCCTCATGGTTCGGGAAAATCATTTTCCAATTCAAAAAACGAGCATTCAAAATTTGTTAATTTTGACACAAATTTATTTATACAAAGTCATGATGAAAATAAAAAAATGAGTTTAAACTATGTATTTTGACTCCACAAAATGGTTGGAAAAAATTTGAAAATTGAAGGTGAGTAAGTATGACTCTTTTGGTTTTTTGTTTACATTTTTTTATTTTTTAGATCATTTAGTGTTCATTAAAATACACACCAACAAAAAAAGAGAAAGAGAAAAAGAAAAGGGTTTGATGAAGAAAGTGGTAAAAATGAAATAGAGAGGAAGAAGAAGAAAGAGGTAGAGAGATGAAGAGATATAGAGAGTTAAAGGGAAAGAGGTGCCCCCTGGTTTGGATTTGGCGGGTCGCCATCTCCATCTAGTGGTAGGTCGACTGGAGAAGTTGGGGATCCAATGGAAGTCAATGATGATCAAGGATTGTGTGTCCTCTCATGGGGATGCTTTAACCTATATCCATTAACTATGAATGTCCTTTTGGAAGATGGGTCTTGGAATTGAATTGCACCAAATGGGTAAACATTCGTAATAACAAAAGGACCTTCCCAACGAGAATTAATCATACCTAGGTGATGCTGAAATCTAGAATTGAAGGGCATTACCTTTTCAACTTCATGAAATACCATTCTCAAGATGTTTTTATCATGGAGTGCCTTGGATTTTTCTTTGTAGAGATTATAAATCTCATAACAATCAAGTCGAATCTATTTCAGTTCAACCAATTGCAACAATATTTATTTACCAGATTTTTCAAGATCAAAATTACATGTTTTCACTGCCCAAAATGAATTATGTTGGATTTCAACTGGAAAATGACATGATTTTCCAAAAACTAGCCTAAAAGGAGACAACCCAATGAGTGTTTTATAGGCAGTTCGATAAGCCCAAAGTGCTTCACCATGTCTTTCAGGCCAGTCTTTTCTAGTGGGTCTTACAATTATCTCAAGAACTATTTTAACTTATCTATTAAAAAGTTCATCCATTCCATTTTTTGGGGGGTGATATGCATTTGAAGTTTTATGTACAGCCTCATTCTTTTTTAAAATAGATTCCATGGTTTCATTACAAAAGTTGGTTCCTAAGTCACTGATCAAGGCATGTGGCATGCCAAATCTGTGGAATATGTGTGTCTTTAGGAACTCACTAATAGTATGTGAACCATCCTTTCTAGTGGATTTGGCCTCTACCCAACTAGAAACATAATCAACTTAAAGAATGGTGTATGAGAATACATTGTAAGGGGTAAATGGTCCCATTAAATCGATTCCCCAAACATCAAAGATCCCATAGATAATTAACGGCTTTCGGGGCATTTCATTTCTCTTGGAAATTGTGCAAAACTTTTCGAAAGTGCGACATGATTGATAGAACTCATGTGGGTCCTTGAAAAGTGAAGGCCAAAAGAATCCATAGTCTAGAACCTATCAGGAGGACCTTTGTGGTCCAAAGTGGCCACCACCAGGAATTGAGTGACAGAATTCTAAGATAGAGGAATGTTCTTATTTATCAACACATCTCTTAATTACCATGTCTACCCCAGTTTTCCAATTTTTCTTTTCTCCCCAAAAATAGTGTTTTGAATTACTTCTCAACTTCATTTTCTGTTCTTTTGAAAAAAAAATCTGGAAAAACACCAGAAACCAAGTAATTTACAATTGGGGCATACCATGGTATTTTTGGAGTGAGAGATGAAAGGTTCTCAGTGCGGAATTTAGGATCGATGATTTCAGAATGAGAAGAATTAGAAATTATACTCAAGTGATCATCCACAGGGTTTTCTTTTCCTGGTCTATCTTTGATTTTAAGGTCAAACTATTGGATCATTAGGATCCATCTTATTAGCCTCGGTTTGGAATCACTTTTCTTGAGTATGAACTTTATAGTAGAATGGTATGTGAAGATGATTATTTGGGCACCTAAGAGATAGGGCCGGAATTTATCTAAGGAAAAGAAAACTACTAAAAGTTATTTTTCAATTTCATTGTAGTGAGATTGAGTTTCATCTAATGTTTTTGAGGCATAATAGAAGACCTTAGGATGTTTTTCTCTACTTTGACCAAGAACATCCCCAACAGCTCTATCAAAAGCATCACACATCAACTCAAAGGGTAAGGAAAAATCTGGGTGTTGGATTATTGGGGTAGATGTAAGAGTAGTTTTGAGTTCAATGAAGGCTCTCTTGCAAAACTCAACAAAATGGAAAGTGACATCAGTTTGGAGAAACCGAGTGAGTGGGAGGGAAATTTTACTGATGTTATGGATGAATCTCTAATAGACACTGGGATGACCGAGAAATGAACAGATGTCCCGAACATATTTGGGTTGAGGAAGTGATTGGATCACTTCAATTTTGGTAGGATCGACTTCAATTCCATATTTTGAAACTATGTGCCCTGGAACAATACCATTTTCACCCATGATGTGGCATTTTTCAAAATTTAACACAAGGTTACACATGACACACTTTTGGAGGACTAAAGAGAGTGAATTCAAAAATTATTCAAATGACCTGCTATAAATGGTGAAGTAATCCATGAATACTTCCATGCAGTTTTTAATGAATTCAGAAAAGATCCTCACATACACCTCTGGAATGTTGTAGGAGCATTGCAAAGTCCAAAAGGCATGCTTCTATATGCATATGTTCCAAAGGGGCATGTGAAAGTAGTCTTCTCTTGGTCCTGAGGTAAGATTGGGATTTGGAAGTAGCCATTGTATCCCTTAAGAAAGCAATAGTGTGAATTTCCGACTAATCGATCCATCATTTGATCAAGTAATGGAAGAGGGTAGTGATATTTTCTTGTCTCAACATTCAATTTCCTATAGTCGATGCACACACGCCATTTTTTCTTCACTCGAGTTGTGACTAACTCTCCATGTTCATTTGTGACAACAGTTATCCCACCCTTCTTAGGTACAACTTGAATTGGACTAAGCCATTCACCATCAGAAATTGGTTAGATAATACCAGCTTGAAGAAGCTTGGTGATATCTTCCCTAACTACCTCAAGGATGAGTGGATTGAGTTTTCTTTATGGTTGTCTAATTGGTTTGGATGATTCCTCAAGATGGATGTGATGCATGTAAAGGGCAGTTTTGATTCCTGGTATGTCATCTAGGGTCCACCCTAATGCCTTTTTGTTTTCTTCTAAAACTTGAAGAATTTTGGACTCCTCGATATCGGTAAGTGAAGAACAGATAATGACAGTATAAGAGTGATCATGTAAAAGGAATGCATATTTTAGGTGTTCAGGAAGAGGTTTTAGATCAGTATCAACTTTTATTTGTGGGTTAGAAAACTCAGGAATGGAGGAAGGGACTTCAGTTGCTTCAGATTCATTCTCCTTAATACTTTCCACGGTGGAGCAGTAGAGATCAGAGTTGATATGGGATTCAATAGAGTTTTCAAGTTCCTCTGGATTGATGGAGTCTATGAATGAGAGGTCCACGTCAACTTCACCATTTATGAATCGGAAAATAATGGTACGGATTTCACAAGATCCTTTTTCATTTGAACATGAAGAACATGGTACATTGGGGTTTGATTGAATCTTAGAAGTTTCCTCAGACTCATAGATTGAGAATGCAGAGTGATCCTCAGATGGGTATCGCATGGCTTGGAAAATGATGAACTTGACCAGTTGGTCACTGAATTCCATGGATAGGATGCATGAATAGACATCCATCTTGGTTCTCACGGTTATGAAGAGTGGTCTTCCTTCAAATAGGGGAGATCGGGAAAAGTTCATCTCACCTTCCATGTCAAGGACATAGAAATCAGTAGGGAAGATAAGATCATTGACTCGGAGAAGGTAATCCTAAATCATTCCCTCAGGACTGGCTATGATTCAATTGGATAACTGAATGACAACACTCGTCGGATGTAAGGGACCTAGACCACAGTTGGAGAATATAGATTTGGGCATGACAATAATTGAGGCTCCTAGGTCTATGGGTGCATCATCAAAGTTGGAACTTCCAATTTGGCATGGGATCGTAAAGGTCCCTGGATCTTTTCACTTTATGGGAAATGACTGTTGGGTGGAATCATTTTCGAAGGTCCTAATTTGCCTCTTGTGGGTACACAAATCCTGGATAAACTTGGAATACATAGGAATTTGTTTTATGGCATCTAATAGGGGAATGTTGACTTCAACATGTCTAAACATGTCGAGCATTTCAGGATCGGGTTCAAAGGACTTATTTGGCTTAGAAACGTCTTTAGAAAAAAGGAATTGGGTTCCTAAGTGGAATTAAAGGAGATGATGGAATGGTTTCTGGTTCCTTTTCAAGTTTTTTTTTCATTTAATTTTCTAGGTCAACATTCAAAGGAGGTTTGGAGGATTTATATTGATGCATAGCAATTTGTTTTCCTGATCTAAGTGCAATTGCACTTACATTACCCTTGGGGTTGGGTAATGGTTGAGCTGGAAGATAGGAATAATTGGATGGTTTCTGCTGACTTAGGTGGGATGCAAGTTGACCAATTTGGGTTTCAATATTTTTAAGGCTGGAACGGGTGAAGGAGGAAAGATCTTCAACAACGCTTTCCCATGGTTGCTTGGAAGAAGTTGCTTGTCCCGGAATGGGATTGCCTAGATTTTGGTTCTTGGGAAAGTGATTGTATTAGTTTTGGAATTGGGAAGGCTCACTAGGATAATGGAATCCAGGTGGGGGATTGTTCCATTGAGGTAGAGGAATAAAAGGATAAGGTTGTTGGAAGTTACCAAGACCTTGAACGTATAGAAATTGGTTTTGGTTTTGAGGAGGGAACTGAGGGGGATGAGAAATGGGATTCCCATATCTCAAGTTAGGGTTATAGAGAGAAGAGAAGGGCTCAGAGTGGGGTTGTTTGAAGTTTCTAACAAACTGACCTGATAGTGGTGGGTTGGTGTTCCGCTGAGCTTATGTTGCATTGAGCTCCATTGGTCCAGATGAATCAGATTTATCCTCTTGAAGTTGTGGACACGTTTCTGTTGGATGAGATGGAGAGTTTCATATTCCACAGTTTTTGATAGGTCCATGAAACATTGATTGTGGAGAAGAAGAGGTTGGGGATTTGGTAGCCACAACTAGTTGTCGCACAAGACCTGTAAGTTCACTCATCCACTCGGTCATCTTGTTCGGCTTAACTGGATGATTATCTTGGGCTTTTTTGACTTGAGAATGTGCTCGAGTATGGAATTGATGTGTGTTTGCAGCCATGTTACTTATGAGATCTCTTGCTGATGTAGGAGTTTTGTCAACAAGAGCACCGCCACTTGCAGCATCAATTAGAATTCTCCCCATTGCCAATAACCCCTCATAGAAGTATTGAATCAAGATTTGGTCAGGTATTTGGTGGTTTGGGTTGGTTGCAATAAGATTTTTGAACCTATACCAATATTCATGGAGTGATTCACTTGGGAACTGATGGATACCAATTATTTCCTTTAGGATAGAAGCAGTACGAGAAGCCGGAAATAATTTTTCTAAGAAGAGATTCTTCATGTCATTCCATGTGGTTATGGAACCAGGAGGTAGGTAGTAAATCAATGAATTAGTAGTTTTAGCTTGGGAGAAAGGGAATTCTTGATGTTTTATTTGTTCTTTAGAAACACCTTGATGCTTCATGGTAGAGCACACCACTTGGAACTCTTTAAGGTAGAGATGTGGATCCTCACATGCTAGCCCTTGGAAATGAGTAAGAAGTTGAATCAAAACTGATTTGAGTTCAAAGTCAGCCTCTATGTATGGATATTGAATACCAAGAGGTTGGTAATTCATATCAGGGGTAGCAAGTTCTTTAAGTGTTTGTTCCCTAGGATTGGCCATATCTAATTCAATTGTTTGGACAAAGACTAGTTCTTGAATAATTTTATTATCTCGTATGTTCCTCCTAAGTTGGCGAAGTGTTATCTCAATTTATAGTTCAAAAAAATCCAAGGGATATTTTGGGAGACTACGGGGCATTAAAAATGTTTTTGGAAGAAAAAGGAAGACGGGTTTTTCTTTTTTTGTTTTCCTGTTTATTATTTTTATGAGAAGATGGGTTTTTCTTTGTGTTATTTTTCAATTTGTTTTAATTTTTTTTTGGTTTTTTATTACAAAAACAAGAATCTAATTACTACTTAAAGCACCATCCCCAGCAACGGTGCCATTTGAAATGCACGGCTGATTGGAACCTATCGACCGGTCAAGGTTCTGGTGCTCTGCTAATGTGTGTAACAGCACTCGGGTCGAATCCTTGCGGCTGATACATTGTAATAGTTGTTTGTTTTTAGTTGATTGTATTTTGATTAGGGGTGTTTCTTTGTAGAGCATAATTTAAATTATTGATTGACTATAATTGATTTAACAAATTTAAAATGATTTGGGTGAGTTCATTATTAGGGTGTTAAGCTTGTGATAACCTTGAGGTTTGCTTTATATTTCATTTAAATTAACTCCCACTTCACAAGTTGACGTCGATTAGAATTCCTAAGTGTTAAAGCTTTAATCCAAGACTTAACTGAAATTGGATTCTAATCTCAATCAGTTTTTTATAGTAGTGTATTTATGGTTCCAATAATCCAAGGAAACCACATGATAAACAAAATATGTCATTAATCCATGACATATTAAGTCCAACATACACAATGTTAAATTAACGAATACTCATCGAGCAAATACTCTCAATTACTTAACATCCCTAAATTTTGACTCAACCCAATGAGATATTTACTCATACATTTGGGTATTTAATCGTCTGGTTATAATGATTATGATGATAAATTAAGAATAGAAGAAAAAGAAAGGGATTAGAAAAGAGTGGTACGTCAAACACACACACACGCACAATGATGATAATTAAAAATGGATTTTCAATTGAATGAGGAAGAAAAATAAGGGAAGGGGATTCAACAGAATTTAAACTATTTTGAGAACATTAATATTAAACTACAGAATGTGGATGATAATAAGAGATATTGAAGAAGAAATTTTCATTAAAACAGAATTTTAAAAGAAAGGACTTACAAAATTACAACAATAAAGAACATAAAAGAAAATGAAAACAAAGAGAAGAGGAATGGTCTATCAAGTGAAAAAATGAGTATGGAAGGTCCTCCCAAGCCTTTGAAAAGGCTTTGGTCCTGCCAATATGATATCTTCTCTTCTTAAATGTCAACCCCCTTGAAGGAGAGGAGGGGGATGCATTTATAGCCCAAGGAAGTGGACTGTTTTCATTCCCAATCTGCGCCACCACTTTCATCGCCATTTTGGCTATTCAGACAGCCGAATCTCGAGATATCTCCTTCTTCAAAGTTTTATATAATAAAGTTTTCCAACCTCTCTCAAAAGTTTGAGTCATATGGACCTATGTAGACAACGTTATGTCCGGTTGATTAAACAAATTTAATCTGTCCATTTCAATCCAATATTTTGGATTTCCAAAATGTGAAAGGGTATTTGAATACCAATATGCCTTCAAAACCGAATGATGTCTTCAACAATGTCGGCCTTCTATATCTCCTATTTCTCATTGAAAAATATCAGCTCAAAATTATGTTTTGATTAGGAGCCATGTCCTCAACACTGTACTGATTATAATTCCCGTCCAAAAATGAGGGCTCAGTTTCAAATCATTAGTCGGGCCCCTTTTCATTAGATTTGGGCCTTGAAATTTTTATCCAATACTCCTTTCATTATCCCCCGAATTGTGGAGAAGAATAATAGAATTTGGACTTCCTGATTAAGCCCATAAATTAAATCTTCATGGCTGGTCCAGTTTGTTCACAGATTCTGTAGGCCTCATTGTGTGGTCCATATGGGCCTTAAAATGGAAAAATTAGCCCATGATACCTTCTAATTAAATGTTTTATATTTCATTAGGAATCCTAAAAAACCAAAACCACAAAATTTGGATCAGTACGGTGATAGTTATAAATAAAATAGTAAACTAATTCAATTGGACTACTTCTAAAAAATGCTCAAAAATTATACTTAGTATTAAAATATTAATATTTCACAAACATTATGCACATTTCATATAAAATCAGTAAAGGGAGTATAAAATAATCCATGAAAATATTAATAAAATCAGTGATATAATATGTAATTTAATATATGAGGAACACCCCATGGGTGGGTTGCCTTGTTTGAATGTTGAGGGTCGTTTAGTCCAGGTTTCCTATGAGGAAGACCTTATTTTTCCTTGCATTGCTAGATAGGATTGAACTGTTTGCTTTTTTTATTCTTTTTAAATTATTATGATATGCATTGGAATTTTTATCAATGTAGTAGATGATATTTCTTTGGGATTCTTGACATCGTTTATGCACAATTGAATTTCACAGGGCAATGATAACCCGGTGTAGTTAGACCGCACGAGGAATTTACATTGAGTGCTTCCTCAAAGTGTTGGTTATATTTCACTCTATGAGAGAATATGGGTGATTGATGGTGATTTCTCCCTCATAGGTCTATAGTTTACGTATGATACCATAGGGGGAATTGACATTGAGTGTATTCCTATAAAGTCTTTAGTTATTGTGGAAATATCATAGGGGGGATTAACAGAGAGTGTTTTTTCAGATTGTCTTTTCATTTTTATTGAATTTTTTCTAGAGGGGTTAGACCGTGTGAGCTACCCAGATGTATAATGTAAATATTGAATGTTTTGGATGCATCTACCAAGAAAAATAACAAATTGGATTCGGTCCTATTAGGTAGCCTTCTGTGATACCTGTTTGTGATACATACATGATTAAAGGATGAACATTAAATTATAATTATTGTAAATGGAAATGGTAGGATTTTTTACTTTTGCGTACTCCTAGAATCTTTTCTTCATTTTTATTATTACAAATTATATATACTCACTGATAGTTAGGCACAGATATTGTGGTGGTTGCTTACTGGGATTCATCTCACACCCTGTTTGGGTTATGTTTTCTTACCCAAACAGATTATATAGTTGTTGTTATAGATAAGGGAAAGTGCCCTTCTTCATCAGGTACATGATTGTTGTGGTTCAAGAGAGTGTGATACCATGCTAAGGCTTGTGATGCTGCTAGAGTTTTATTTTTCTCTTTTTTACTTTTTTTTAGTACCATATTTCCAGCTTATTTTCTTGTTTGGATGCTTTCTTAGGCATATGTAACATGAATCATTTATATATGTGCTCCAATTGTTATTTAATTATTATCTTCAACTATTTGCTAATTGTATGGTATTTTTCTTCAACTACTCTTTTTTAATTTTTTTGAGCTATGAATTATCTCCCAAACATGGCATTGTTTCCCCAAAATCACACCCAAGACCATCCCTACTAGTCGGCAGCCATTGGCATTCGGGGAAATGCAATGGAGGCCATGTGACCAATGGGGTACGAGGCACCTTTGGGATGCACCCGTAACTATGACATTAAATTTATGATAGTGAGGTGATTTAGAATGTCTTAATCTCACACCAAATTCACATTTCATCCTATAATGGAATGTTCTTTTATAGGTGGAATGAAATACAATAATGGCTGAACTACTGAATTCTTAATGGTGCTATAAAAGTCATGTTTATCATCATATATCATTCCTAAAACCACTATTAGTAGATTATCGACTAGAGGGGTTCCGACATTAACTAGATTTGTCCGACCATGGTACGGTTGCATCTACTTTTCTTGATCAGTTAGCAAAATTATATGTGGTCACATATCTGATGAACTAGGATCGGAAGGTTGTTCCTAATAAGCTGTATATAAAACTTGCTATCTAGTCTCAATAGCATAAAAAAATTGGATTGATACACTAGCATGATCATTTCACTAGTTTTCATGACATTGAACATTCGATCGATAATGTTGGATGGATACACTATGGGGTTCTTCAGGGCATTCCTCATCATCATGGACCATAAAGGGTTCTACCAATTCAATGGTATTCATGAATGCACACTCCTAATTATCCTAAAAAATATTCCAGTACTGGGTGAACCGTAGGGGTGATCTCTAATTCTAGAGACATGAAATCCCTGATGGTATGAGATGGTTCAGCACTGATTGGGGACTCTAATTTCCCTTGCATCACCGGTGCCTACACTTTTGAGATGTAGAAGGCTTCAAGGTGGATGAAGAAGTGGTAGTCGAGGAAGTTTTGATGAATTTAGGAGGTTCATGCCTTCTTTGTTGGGTATGGATGATGCCATGGGAATGAGTGACTACTCTGCAGGCTAACCAATCATCATAATTCTAGGTCCCATGATTCTAAACTTGTCGCCATTCACCTTCATTGTCGCTACCAGGCATGGCCAGAAAATTTCCCTAGTTGACCAGAATTTTGAAAAACCTGGTCTTGGATATAGTTCCTGAATACATATCATTTCATAAAGACATTTTCAAGAATCCAATGGTAGGGGCATTGTCCACGGTGATTAGTACACTCTGCATCATGGGGAATCTTACACGCTAATAGCTTTTGAGTATACTATTCAAAACCATTGGGGAAATCAATGGTAACCTATAAATCTTTTTGAAGAGTAAGTTTAGATCCTTCTATCTAGGAAGAGATCTATTGGATGCTGAACATGATGGGGGGATGGATCCTGAAAAGGTGCTAGCGCCCCAATCTCCCATAGAGGCAATTATTATTGTCAAGGTATTTCTATTTGATATTTCACTGTGTGAGGATGTCTGTGATGAGTTTGTTGCACTCGAAGAGGTTATATTGGAAGAGGGGGAAACCATTTTGGAGGCTTTAGGGCCTCTAACAGTATGGAGGTGGAAGACTTTACATCTGAATTTATTATTGGGGGATATGGGAGAGGCAATGGATATGCCTTTATACAATGATGAGAGGATTCCTCCAGGTTCCGGGTCTTATTAGATATATTTTAGAACCAACCTGGGATGTTATGAGGGATGAGGGTTGGGAACAAATTAGTCTTGATAGTCCACAAGCACATCAGTAGAAATTTTTCATTAGTCAGCATCATATCAATTGAATACATTAGGATCTTCCAGTGGGTGATGAAGTATGTGACACACTCATCAGATTAATGTTTTCACTTAGAAAGATGTTGGAAATTATTTTCATTCATGTGGTGCAGCTTAACTAGTTTTAGAAATTATAATGGTGGCCTTCCCAAGTAGTGATGGAACATATAGTTAACTGAGATAAATGCATTCCCTTCCAATGTTTGAACAAAACATGAGATATTAGTGGCCTCCTGATCGAATGGGCTTCCCATCATGGGCCCACATCCTAAGGAGATATATTATTGTGGATTTTGTAAGATTCCCATCCCATGGATATGGTAAATTATAGGCTTCCCAAAATCTGGGGGGTGATCACATATCATCAACCCCTTATGAGTACAATTTTATATTAGGTGGTATTGACACCTTTTTCTTTTCTTGGGATTCAAGGAAAGTAGTAAGATGGGATATCAAATCATCTTTTTATAGGTTCCTATCATAATGATCATCTTAGACCACCAATGAATTGAAAGACTCATCAACATGGTAGGTGCGCTCTATGGCTCATGGAGTGGGTTTATCGGGGGTCTGAGTAACATGATCACACCACTTGGGTGGATTCAGTGACTCATTTCATGGTTTACATCCGTAGACACATGTTTCTACTCATTCAGGATGTGAAGGATCAACGGGATCAACTGGGGGTGATTGGACAAGGTGGAAATGTGGCTGGCCATGCTTCCCTAGTGGAGGAGGAATAATGTCCTATCGAGGTGTTCCATAATCCAGAAGGTGCTCTTCAAGGATCCCATTGATAATTTTCTTCAAATACATGACATCTTGAAGTGATGTAGTAAATTTGGGGATGAACCCTATCTTCCACATATTTTTAGACAGACTGGGGTTTGAGAGGTCCCTTACCTTTATTGCTGTTTCAACTAGCTGGAGATTATGTGAAGGGATCACTGAGGCCTAGTTCCTACCTTTACTAGTGAGTATAGAAACCTGTATGAGGTTATATCTAATACTAAGATACCCTAGGTGGTAGGATATCTATGACATACCTTTTGTCGATTCCCAATATCCTTTTAAATATTTTGGAAAAACATATTTAATGTAATGAAACCCAGAGTAAAATCCTCAATATCAACGGTTTGGTCTTGATGTCGCAAGATAGGGATGAATTAAAGAGTTTAAAACTATCCCCAAAACCAAATCTTCACATATAGATATGCCTCCTAAAATATTCTAAAGAGCACAACGAAGCTCTTAAAGTATTTTTTTAGGATCTGGTGGTTTCTGGGAGACACAGGGTGTTGAGCCATCGATACTGCTACCAACCCAATCATCCATCACTATAGATCAAGGTCCTCAAAGTTCTCCTAACATAATGGTTAGACTAACTTGCAGTCACAAAGGGGATGTAGTTTCATACCGTTAGTACAGTGGAACAACGCTATGATGGCCACTATGAGAGACTCCAAAATATCAATTTCAGATGTTTCATTCGTCTAGAAGACCACTGCAAACTGAGCAGTAGCTAAAGTATCTCATAGGATTTCATTACAAAAAGTGGTTACATGCTCTTGGTTGGCCTAGGATTCAATCAATGTAAGCTGAGATGTTGGTGGGGAACTCATGTGGATCGGTACAGTGATTGGTTGGCTGTTAGAGGAGGTTCTCTCTGAGTAAGTAGTTCACTACATTCTATATAATCTCCCAAGGGTTGTACCAACCACATCATTTCATCCTTATAAAAATGTGTTTTTAACACTACCTCAGGTGAAAGTGTAGCAGTGCTCATTAGTGACTAAATTGAATTATTTTCATCTTTCACATTCTATAATTTCACTTTGTCATCTCATGTAGAGTTAGAGAGTAAATTTGTGAGGATAGAGATGGTCGTATCCTGATCCCCTAAAAGGGAGACGAATTTTTCTACACCAACAAGTACATATAGAGGGATTTAAGGATCTGGTGAATTTCACCATCCAGAGGTATGAAATTAACCAACCACAATCCCTTCTGAAACATTTATACTGATGAATGGGGTGAATATTCCATCATTCAATCATATTCTACCTTATATTCTAAGGATAAAATGATATTTACAATGATTGGGTACATCCTGGAATTTTTTTTAGTGATGGTGGTTCTTCATTCTTCCCTGGGAATCGTTATTCATGACATGGATGTTCTTCTACATGGGGATGACCACCATGTTGTTGGGTGATATCATGGAGATGACCTCCGATTTGATTATTTGTGATACATGGAGGGACTTCATATCAATTCCTTCTCGAGTGGTGAGGGACTCCTTGTGGACTGTTGTAGGAGTGTGGAGGACCTCTACACTAGTTATTGATAATGCAGGGAGGACCTCTACTTTGGTCAATGGAAATATGAGGAGGACATCTATACTAACCACTGGTAATGGCATAGGTAGGACCTCTGTAATTATGAGATAAAGCATGAGGAGTACCATCGTACTGATCGATACCAGCATGAGAAGGACCTCCAGTCTTGCCAAATGTGGAATGATGAGGAATTTCATACTAGTAATAATTGTTATGAGAAGTTCCTATATACTGATGGGTGATGAAGTATAGAGTACCTCTACTTAGATTAGTGTTGAAGTAGGGACGGCCTCTGATTGAGTTGGGAATGATAGAAGAAATACCTTCATGCTAGTTATCTATGACATAGTGTGGGCCTTTATGATGATCGATGGTAGAAAAACGGGGAGGACATCTATACTATTTTTTAAATCGGGGAGGACCACCACTTGAACTAAGAATGAAATGAGGCGGGTATTTGGTCTGATTATGAGAGTGGGAGGACCTATTATTGGGCTAGTCACGGTGTGGGGAGGACCTCCTCACATAAACTCATCGCCATGGGTTTTCCTATAATAACTACCTGTGGTGCTAGAAATTGATAGTGTCAACCCAGCCTTCTTATAGGGGGGATAATGTCTTGACCACAACCAAGCATGGATGGATCCATACTTTTCTATTTTTTTAATCTTGAGGAATGATTGTGTGGTGGTAGTGGCTACTGGGACTGTAGAAGATGATGGACCTTGAAGGCCATTATCCTGGGATTGTCCCCAATAATTACACTAGGTGGTCCAGACCTATGGTGGTAGAGTATGGGCATAGTCCAACAGTACTTCTTATTGTAGGGTTGTTCATTTACTGTGTTGACGGATCGTGGTAGGTGCCATTTGTTGTCGGTTCTAGGTGGTATTTGGGGGAGGGGTGACTCGGGTATCCCCCCCCCCTTCTCGGCATAGGAGAGTGAGTCATAGGATAACTCATAGGAGAGGCTCCCAAAGTGGTTCATGGTTATATAGGGAAGTGGTGGCTCCCTATGTGACCCTTGGGGGTTATAGTGTTAGTGATCCATTTAGGCATCCATGTCCTCGTAGGACATGTCCCTTAAGGTAATGAACCCCTCCCACTTGTATCGATATGTGATGGTGTCCATCACCCTCCTACGGATGATCACCGAGGGTGAGATGCAGTGTGGGAACATTATATATGATGTTATTATGGAATTCATGGAAGAGGTGGAGTAGTGTATAATTTCACCATTAATATTTCCCTGACCCTTGCATCTACAGGCATTGGGTGGTTGGTTTCCAATAGCATTGGTCTTACAAATAAAGAGGATTCAACAATCAACACAGATAAAAGTTTTGAAAGGCCCAATTCCCCAATTTAATCAAATCTCCATTGATAGAGATATAGAGAGATCCACACTAATGATGATGTAGATTGGAATGGCCAACATTTGATGATCCCAAATTCAGGTGATTTCCATGTATGTCCCTCTATTTTCTTGTTGGGTACCATCGTTGTATAGCTGGATCCAGTTACATGCTAATTTTCTGACGTGTTGAACATTACTAGTCCCGTTACTAAGGAGAAGAGTTTTATTCAATGTTTACCATTTATGTTTCTAACTCAGTCAACGAGGAGTGCCACCCTATGTGAAAACATGAACTTGCATCGCAATTGATTACCTATCGGGTCTCTTTCCAATTTTATGTGGATTTCATCACTTTCATTCCCGGTATCATCTATTTGGGGATTCCATTTAATTACACTACTTCTTTCAAGACATTCGAGTGGGTATTGCTAGAAGAGGAAATCTTTATTAGGAGAGTAGTCATGTTGGGCATCGCTGGCATATCTAGATTGTAGGAACATTGGTCACTCGTATTCTTCCTCGTACGAGGGAATCACATGGAGGAATATTAGGAATATATCCCAAGGAAACCCTTGTCAATCACGAGGTATCTAACATCAAAGGAACATATATTCCAAGGAGTTAAACTCCAGTATCCCATGTCTATCATGATGTAGATGATGTCGTAGTCATTTTTCTTCCAAGAAATTCAGCTTAAGCATCTAATGTTTTTCATGAGGTTTTTATTTTGGGTCACATGTTTAACATAATTTGGAGACAGATCAAAATGTATAGATGAGATGAATTAAGGAATGATTTTAATGCCTCAGGGAGACAGAGTAGGTTGATCAATAATTCCTCATAGAGACATATCAAGGAGGTGTGCCATCTGAAGGGAAGACGCAGCACCATGAAGGATAATCCATATGAGGGAGCACCATGATTCTTTATCAGATGATTGAATTAGAATGATGAGGGATGTGGATATAGGATGTGGGTCCCATAAAGGGAATATGTCACCCCATGAAGGTTGACCAGAACACCCTTGGAGGTGGATCAAGGAGTTACATACAGAAAAGGGAGAACCTTAGTTTATCATGGATGGGGTTGAACCTTATAGAGGAATCCTATATACTCTTTTTAGAGGATAGAGATCAAAAACTATGTAGTTTAATTCCATAGTTTAAGGTCATGTGACAGGACCTGTCAATGAAATTTAATTTCAGGTGGTAAGGAAGGTTATGTCATGAAGGGAGCATCGATGAGTTATGATGTAGGTCTTACATGTTAAACATTTCATCAAAAGATGATTTATCTTGGTTGAATTCGGTGTGGTTATTACGTATTGATCCACCATAGGGACCTAGAGAAGATGTTTCATCCCAATTGAGTTGCATGACCTTCCAAGGGATGTGACCTGGAGAAGATTTGGACAGATGAAAATGTTGGGTTTGAACATGAGGGAGGATTCCTAAATATCTTGTTTTTTTTGGAATCAAAGACCACATAGTTTGGAATGGTTGGGGTTATAGAAAAGTACGAGGCCCATTGATGTGGATAATGTGGTTGGGGCTAACCCATGAGAGAGTTCCATATGGATGGAAGATGGGGCATATATCTACATGGAAATACCTTGGTGGTGATTGGGAGGTTGTCAAGGTCAAAACCAACCTCTAATCCCATGTGATTCATGGTCTATGTGATAAAAAAGAGGATGAAATAGGATTTAATCTCATGTCATGAAATAAGCACCAAGAAGAGATGGCATGGGGCTTATGAATGGAAGCTTCCTAATGAGGATACCATTCCATGTAGGGAGGACCAAATTCCATGTGGGGAGGATCTCAATACCAATGAAGGTAGGTCGTGCTAAGACCATCCCATTTCACTTACACATGGAGCATCATGTTCCAGTTTCATAGAGAAGTGATACAATTTAATTTCATTTGTTGGGGAAGTTTGTGCAAGGTTGTTTTACATCATGCATCTTAGGCATGTGGGACTCACTCTCTACACCTAGGGCATACATAACTGCTGCTCATGAACCTTCGTGTGGGGCATGTCTTTAAAAATGACAGGATTCAATGATGGGGAAGGGGATCAATCATGAAGTCCAAAATATATATGCCAATATAGAGAATAAATATTAATTAACATACCTATGTTGATAAAAAAATTGTATTGAAACACACAGATTATAGGCATAGGGGGTGGATCGCGAGGGAACACAAAATTTTTACATGAAATAATGGAGGGTTTTCTGAAAGAGGTACATGAATGGATTGATTTTTTCATACAAAGGGTGCTTAAACATGGTTCATTTACACATAAAAATTCCATGGAGCTTAAAATAATGAGTGCACACAAGATTCTAGGTTGGCATGCATGGATAAGGATTCAAGTAAGAGGAGACATTTCACGCACTTGAATTGATCTGATTAATGTTGCTCAAGGTTTACACAATTGTGGGACTAGTCAATGGTTGGTCCATAGGGAACCATTCATGGTATATTTTATACCTTAATGGTTCCATACTTCATAATACCCAACAAGATGGCTCTAATACATAATAGAGAGGTGTTTTATCTTCCAAAGAGTCAATACAAATATTGGGGTGACCTAATATTGGTATCCAAACTCTTCAGTAATATATGCATTAGATTCTAGTTTTGGAAGAGGTATTAAATGAATATTCATACTTTTTAATGGTGGTGGTTCTTTAAAGGCTTCATTTGACATCGACTTTGGTGTACAAGAGGTTTGCGCAAGGAATAGATTTTGATTGGTATAACATGGATATGTTTCATGTGGTTTCCTTGGACGTTCTAGTTTACTATAAATTAGAGATAAATTGATTTCATATAGGAAATGAAATCCTCTTGATAATAGATTTTTATATTCCAAACAAACTAAAAAACTTGGGCACACCATTCTTTGTGTTGTTAGGATTCTTCATCGAGTCGGATGATGGTTTCAGTTTTCCCAAAATTGGTTATCTACAACTTTAGGTGGACATCAATTCCAACACCTGATAATTCTACACTAGAATAAAACAGTTTACCTTAAAAGAAGAACCATTTAATATTAAAAATACCTAATTTCTATAGGGTAGGAAGAAATGATATAATGTAATGACCCGAACCCGAACAACCACTCGAATAGTGCTAAACGGGTCGAGTGTTACTATCTTAGGTGCACCTCCCTGAACGGAAAAGGCTACCGACTAGCAGCGAGGGTCTTATTGTTATAGTGGGGAGGCTATACCCTCTCAGAGGATAATAATGGTACTATTCCGAGTATAATAATAAATATACAGTGGAATAAATGACTTAGCGGACTCGAACCAGACCCAGATAGCAGAAGCACATCTAGTATCGATAAATAGTGGAAGAAATAAATATAACCAACAACAGTAGACAGTAAACTGAACAACATGATAAACACAACTTTTAACTACTAAAAAAACCAAGCATGTGTCTATATCAAGTGAGTATGTAAAAAGGGTGCCAATTGCTAACCAACAGTAGCTACAATTAATAGGGTAAGCATGTTGATATAGGAAAAAAGGAAAAACAAGGTAAACTCTAACTAGAGAAGACCATAAGGTCCATACAATCTCCATGAAACAACTAATGTGGTCCAACTCCTGAGGTTGGCCTCTTTCTTTCATGTAAATCCATAAAGTCTACACACATCCTAAAGGGCTTGTGCAGGGTGTGATATGAAACTCATTAGGATACCACCCAACGGTGTGTGCCTAATATAAGTGTTTCAGAAGGCATGAAATTATAATACAACAGTAAATAGTATGATGCACAAGTAAGCATAAACTCCACGGGAACTATACAGCCACCATTATGTGTCACCTGCTTTGGCCAATGTCGGAATCTCTGTCATGTAACTAGGCACCATGTGCCCCCTGACATCGCGTGTCTCAAGTGCTAACATCCCGAAGGCACGTCCATGAAATAGCAACCTGGAGGAACATCGATGCATGTCCTCAAATAAGTAACCAGAGGAACTGTGATGTCTGCCCCCAAATAAAGTAACTAGAGGGACTGCGATTTCTGCCCTCAAATAATGTAACTGGAGGGACGACGATGTCTTCCCTCAAATAATTTTACTGGAGTAACAACGATGTATTCCCCCAAATATCAGTGAGCCACTACCCCCAAACCAAAAGCCTCAATGATATACCCTGAAATATCTTCACCTTCCATGTGTATTCCTATGTAAATCACCACCAAACCAATATTACATAAACCGCAACTAACGGGGGGCATCTACCCACACGAGTAGTCAAAACCACCTCATCATGAAGTCTCTCAGTGTGCACACTACTCAAAGTTCCGAGTGAGTGGTAATCATAAAAATAGTACCCAAGCCACAACACCTCTGACACCTCATGTCCCTGCAACCATGTCTTTCAAGTCTGACGGTCTCTCCATCCAAGTAAACAGGGCCACACCCAACCTGACAGTCCCCATGCCTCAAGCCGACATCCAAGACACCCAATCTCATGGTCAGAACTACCCAATGTATCCTGGACTGAGGCCAACCTATGATCATCATCACTCAAGAATATCCGGGCCACACCCAACACAACCGCAAGGGTTTCATCATATGAAATTTCACATATCACACATATATATACAACCAAAAGAAAAACATTAAGCATGAAAAACAAACTAAAAAGTTTAATTTCACTAACTATGTTTTGTCCCAAACCAGTTTCATGGTTTTGGAAGATTATAACAAATCATATCAGGAATTAACCAATAACTCTGTAATTTAACCAAATAAAACAACTTGTGCCATTTTGTCACCCTTGGCCGAAATGCCCCAAAAGAGCAACGACCCCTCGCTCGAACCCGCTCAAGGAAAACAGGTCAAATGAAATACCCAATGGCATCCCATTGGTCTAATAAGAAATATAATATACAATTGAATATAAAATAGGGTCTCTCTCAAAATATTTGAATACAGGATTTAGGCCACGCTACCCAAACATATGAAAAAACACAAAATAATGTATGCACCACCTACTCGAGACTCGTAAGATGATACCCCTCTGATAAAAACCTCTAATTATGTCTAAAATGCAGTTGATCTACAAAATAATCAAAAGTTCTCAACCCCTTATAACTTGTCTTAGAATAGAAATCAAGAAGAACAACTCAAGATGAATCAAGGCCTTACTGAGAGGGTTCTAATGCATCCAATGACGATCAAAACAGGGTTTAGACAGATGATCGGGAGTAAAAATAAGCTTCGGCTGGCTCTCCCTACTCAAACCCATTGAAGGATTGAGTTTTTGCCTCAAAATGAGGATACTTCATGTTTTAGTAGAAAAAAATACCTAGAAAGTACATATGACTACACACCATGTGTCATTTAACAATTCATATAACGACTGGTATTTCATCAAGGACTTGCCGACTGACAACACGACGTGTACCTATATTACACAGCATGTACTTCTCTACCCAGCTGACATTCCCACCACGCCATGTATATCCCCATACATGGCCCCTCTACACAGTATGTACAAATATTACAGAGCGTGTACTTACTAAAAACAGTCTACCCAACCCAAAGGCCTACACGCCCTGTTTGGCCTCCACATAGTCACGAGTACATGGCATGTCGAGCAACACTACATGCCATGATTTTGAAATTCCTGCATGGTCAACACACTTCATGTACTCAGCGAGCACATAGTCGGTACATGCCTAATCCATACATGGCGTGTACTTTAGAGTACATGGTGTGTAGTCTGGAAATTTCCAAAACTTCCCAGATTTTCCCAGTTTTCTCAGAAACAACTCAAAAAATTCAAACTATTTCATGATTTTGACGCGTTCTAAAAGCCTGGGTTCTTACAATCTACCCACCTTAACATAGCTCATCCCTGAGATATCAAACAAAACCTGGTGGTGGAACCAAACAATCCACCCCGATAAAAGTAACATAGAATACCCTAGTCTTAAAGGTTCCGGCTAAAATTTTCAAGGGGATCCCCACCATTGGATATTCCTAACTTGGTCTCGACTCGACAAAACACAAATGAAGAAACGTTTCACTAACCTGGTTCCTAGACTCATGGTCCTCTCATGATGCATCGTCACCCCAACACCTCATTGGTTCTCCTATGTTGTTTCTGACACCCAATGTATCTCGCATTGCATCGGTGTCCACCTCCACGAAGTCCTACATCCTATGGATGGTTAAGACTAACCTAGTGCCTAGCAACTCAAGTAACCTACATCCACGATGACTATATGCCATAACATCTCAAGTAACCCACATCCTCTATGAACTTGATGTTACACATCTTATGCATATATATAAATATATCACACACCTGATATGGCACCAATCCCACTGACCAGCATCTAGTCAGTCCACATTAACCATGTGCACCACGTGCACTCAAAATAGACATGAATCAATAGGTCGTGCTAAAAGAAAAAAAATGTCACGGTCACAATCCTGGTGTACCACTAACCTTCATCAGCTCCCCAGCCTAGTCACCCCCTGGTAGCTCCATGGCGTACACTGGGCCTGAAGTACGACTACCTGATGCCTGACCTCCCTACTATGATGCTCCAGTCACCAGCCACTGTCCCCTCAGCTGGTTCCCAAGGTCCCTATCACATCCTCTACTTGTAGTAGAAACTCGGCTACCCTCTCCTAGTTCCGAAACTAAACCAACTCTAGATGCCACCTTTTTTCCTTATACCAGCCTACTAGCTGTTTGAGAAGGATGCCTACAGAACCTCCCTAGATTCCCAGACTATCCACATACTCGGCACCCCATTGGAGGCATATTTGACTTAGTACGAACATTTCCTGGATGTCCACACTGAAAACAAATGACTAAAGTAATGCAATGAGGTAGTTTAGTTGAGTCATTGGACAAACTGACCTACTAAACTCATCTTATCCTCACTTCCTACTGTCTGAACGATCACATAAATCCATAGTCCGGCCAACCTGGGGCATATCCTTTTGGTTTACCTCTGCAAGGATTTCCTAATTAACCACCTCTGAGGATGAAACCGGCCTAATGATATTTACCTGGATTTGAATGATGTGTCTTGAGACATCCTGGAAGAGCCTCCCCATGTCGAGTCATCACTTACGATATCAGGCGAAAACTGAGATGGCTCCATAGAAGTAGCTACATAGTCCATGATGGCCATGTATCCCTACTGAAGGCTCAATTACTATAGAAATCTCTCTTTCCTCAGTGTCTCCGGGTAAAATTTCTCGAAAAAACATGTCATCGAAGTCTTTCCATGTTAGTACCTTATGACTGCGAGCCTGAACCAGCACATCCCACCAGCCCTTTGTCGGTCCTCTCAGCATGTACGTGGCAAACTTGACCCTCCATCGTGGAGGAGTCTTGAGTTACTCAAAGATCATATTATTGCTCTCTATCCAGTTCTTAGCTACCTATGGTCCACCCTGACCCTGAAAAAGTGGCGGGTGTTGCGACTGGAACTCCCGCGTCAGATATTCCATAGATACCTCTGTACCCTACACACCTCTGTTGATCCCCTGGAGAACACATACCAAGCTACCTCAGATATGCTCATTGAGCCACGGTCTGAATGCTAATAAACCCAACAGTAGTCCTACCTGCACCAGATCCTGGACCTAATCCTATACCTGCAGCGTTGTATCATCACCAGCCTGATGCTCCATCTGAGTCATCTAAAAGGAACCCACTGAATACCATAAATGGCCAAACAACCCATATATATATAACAATATATACTCAATATATATATATATATGTAAATTAGTATAGAGGAAGCATAAAAAAACTACCCCATACTCTCCCATATGGAAACCCATGCCCACGGCATCATGACCTCATGGCCTCTTTACTCGTCCTCAACAGATCCAAGTATCAAAAGTACCTTAGACCATGCCCGTCCAGACAACCAATGTTTCTGCAAACAGATGACCGAGCCTCCCAATCCTAGTGATCAAAATCACCTCAACCATTATACCAGCCTTCTCATACAAGAGCCAGGCCCAAACACATAGCCACATACAATTATTCAAATTTATAAATCATGTCATAAAACATTGCAATCAACAATCAATTCTATCAGTAATTTCACCTATTCACATTTCAAATCATACAAAGAATGGAAATTTTATATTATTCACATGTCATTATCACTTCACAAATCATACATGTAGTGATGAAATTGAAATTCCCTAAATTTTTCCTATCAAAAGCAAAGAAAACAAGACCTTCCATACCGGGTCGAGGTCAAATTTTCCCTTACTGCACTGGGTCAATGGTCACATATCACAATTAATAACAACACACACCAAGTGAGCCACAGAGGTGGAAATAGTATAAACTATAATGTGAGAAAAAAAAGAAAGTATCAATTCCTACCCATGGAAATGTGGTCCATCCCTCGTACCTGGGGCTGTAGGAACCCAAGAACAAGCTAGAAACCCAGTTCTAGTCACAACCTATCTCTAGTATACCATATCCTAAATAGTAAAACCAGCAGAAATAAAAGAGAAACCCCAATCCCATTAGTAGCCACCAACCCCTACTACTAAATCCCTGTCAAGAACTCCGCTGATACCACTTTGTAAAGAACCATACCCGAACAGCCACCCGAATAGTGCTAAATGGGTCGGGTGTTACTACATTAGGTGCACCTCCCCGAACACCAAAAGTTTCCGACTAGAAACAAGGGACTTATATGTATAGTGGGGAGCCTATACCCTCTCATAAGATAATAATGGTACTGGTCTAAGTATAATAATAAATATACAGTAGAATAAATGACTCAGCTGGCTCGAACTAGACACGTAGAGTTGAAGAACTTCTAGCATCGATAAATAGTGTAAGTAATAAATATAACCAACAGCATCAGAAAGTAAGTAGAACAGCATGTCGAACACAACTTGCAACTACTAAACAAATCAAGCATTCATCTATAGCAAGTCAATATGTAAAAATGGCACCAATAGCTAACCAATAGTAGATACAATTAATAAGGTAAGAATGTTGATACAAGAAATAATGAAAAACAAGGTAAAATCCAGCCAGGAATGACCACAAGGTCCATACCATCTCCATGCAATAGCTAATGCAATCTAGCTCCTCATGCTGGCCTCTTTCTTGTAGGTAAATCCATAATGCCTATACGCATCCCGAAGGGACCCTGCATGGTGTGAGATGAATCATAGTAAGATACCACCCAACAGTGCGTACCTAATATAATGGTTTAAGTAGGCATGCATTTATATGATAGCAGTAAATTGTACAATGTACAAGTAAACATAAACACCACTGGGGTTGTATAGCCACCATGAAGTTTCACCTAATTCGGCCAACACCAGAATCTCTCTCATGTAACCTGGTGCCATGTGCCCACTAACATCACGTGTCTCAAGTATCGACGTCCCGAAGGCACGCCCAAGAAATAGTAACATGGAGGAATAGTGATTCCTATCATCAAATAAGTAACTAGAGGGACATCGATGTCTACCTTCAAATAATGTAATCGGAGGGACTATGATGTCTGCCCAAAAATAATGTAACCGATTGGACAACAATGCATGCCCTCAAATAATGTAACTGGAGGGACTGTGATGTTTTCCCTCAAATAACAGCGAGCCTCTGCCCCCAACCTGATAACCTCAATGCTATCCTTTGAATGATTCTCACCTTCCATGTGGATAGCTATGGAAATCACCACCAAAATAATAGTACATAAACCAGAACTAACGGGGGCCTCTACCCACACGAGTTTTCAAAACCACTTCATCACATATTCTCTATGTGTGCACACTACTCAATGTTCCCAGTGAGCAGTAATCACCAAAATAGTACACAAGACACAACACCTCTAACACCTCTTGTCCCGGCGACAATTCTGCTCAAGTCTGAATGTCTCCCCATCCAAGTAAACTGGGCCATTCCCAACCTGAAATCCATCATGCCTCTTGCTGATGTCCATGATGCCCAATCCCATGGTAAAAACCACCCAATGTAACCCAGGCCATGCCCAACATGTGACCATCATCACTCAAGAATATTCGGTCCATTCCCAACACAACCAGAAGGTTTCCATCATATGCAATTGCACACATCACATATATATATATACAACCAAAAGAAAAACATTCAATAGAAAAAACAAACTAAAAAGTTGAATTTCACAAAATATGTGTTGTCCCAAACTAGTACCAAGGATTTGGAAGCCTTTAACAAATCATATCATGACATAACCAATAAATCTTTAGTTTAACCAAATTAAACAACTTGTGCCATTTTGTCACCACCGGCCAAAATGCCCCAAATGAGAAACATCCCCTCGCCCGGACATGCTCAAGGAAAACATGACAAAGGAAATACCCAAAGACATCCCATAGGTCTAATAAGAAATTTAATATACAATAGCAGATAAAAAATGGTCTCTCTAAAAATACCTATTTAAACAATTTAAGTTGCACCACCAAAAGGTCTTTGAAAACACAAAAAAGGTATGGACAACCTACTTATGACTCGTTTGATGATACTCCTCCATTAAAAGCCTCCAATTAGGTCTAAAACATGGTAGATCTACAGAAGAATAAAAAATACTCAAACCCCTTATAACTTGTGTTAGAACAGAAATAAAACTAATGACTTAAGATAAATCTAGGACCTACCAAGGGGGTTCTAACGCATCCGATGATGATTGAAATAGAGTTAAAATGGATGATCGGGAGCAAAAACAAGCTCTAGGTGGCTCTCTCCACTCAAACACGTTGAGGGATTGAGTTTCTACCTCAAAACAAGGCTACTGACTGTTTTATCAAAGAAAAGAAAATACACGACATATACATATGACTACACACTGTGTATCAAATTATTGTTCATATAATGGTTGATATTTTGCCGAGGACTTGTTGACTGACTACACGGTGTGTACCTAAGGTACAAAACTGACATTCCCAACATGCCATGTATATTCAAATATACATCCCCTCTACACAGTGTGTAAAAATAGTACATGGTGTGTAATTGCTAAAAATATTCTACCATTCCCATAGGCCTACAGGCCATGTATGGCCTCTAGAAGGTCATGGGTACACGGCATGTTGATAAACACTACATGTTGTGTAGTAAAAAATTCCTACACAGTCACCACATGACATGTACTCGGCAAGCACATGGTTGGTACAGTCCTAACCCATACATGATGTTTACTTTAGAGTACATGGCATGTAGTTGGGAAATTTCCAAAACATCCCATATTTTCCTAGTTTTATCAGAAAAAATAAAACATTCAAACCGTGTCAGTATTTTGACCTGTTCTAAAAACCCGGGTTCTTACATATAATTAACCAATCTTATATTCAGTTCCTATAAACATTCACCACACTATCATTTACAAATTAATTTAACTCCGTTATTAGTTAACTTTGTTAGTGGGCTAGATAAATAAAAATTATTTCCAAAAAATAGTGGTATTAAATATCTAATAATATAATAGTATGAAAATTTAAGAAATTAATAAGTATTGGGTATTCATAAAAAAATTATTTTTAGATTAGTCAACTATTAATCAATTATTTGAAAGAATATTCTTGAGGATCAAAATCTTCTGCAATGAAAATTCAAATTTACTAAACATTACAAAAATTTGTTTTCGTTGATGGTTTGAAGTAAAATCCTTATGTTTCTTTCCTGATCCCCATGAATTTTTGAATACACCAATAAGACATGGATAAAACCATTCATTTGATCCATGAATATAGATGGTGTATTAGAAAAACCAATGGGAATAATCCAGGATATATAATTCCTATACCTAGTACAAAACTATGTATTTGAAATATCTTTATCCCTCATCTTCAAATTATGGTACGTTAACCTTAAATCGATCTTTGAAGAATACTTTCCTCCACGTAGATGGTTAAAAAAATCATTTATATGAGAAAAATGATACATGTTCTTAATATTAATGTTATTAAAATATCGTTAGTAAATAAAATTTTCATTAAAACATATTTATTTTTAATAAATAGAATATAAGAACTCCATGGTGAAGTGATCAGTTTAATTAAACATTCATTAAAAAACTCTTAAAAATGTTTTATTTAATTCCAAATGTTTTACATGATCTGTTCAATATTTTGGTTTTAAAATAGAAAAATCATAAAGAACTAATTCAATTTAAATTTAAAATCCTGATTAGTAATAGTATAAATAAAGTCATCATGAAATAATTTAAAATATTCATTTACAATTGGACAACTAGAAATATGAAAAATTTCTTTTTTTTCAATAACTTGTACTATGTAGATGTTTTTCCCATATTTAATCAATTTTTTATATTCTTGGTATGTCATTAAATTCTGGAAATCATTGAATATAAATTTTTTATTATTTCAATCTATACATTCATGAAAAAATTAAATCCATTTCATGCACATCATAATATAAAATTATTGTATAGAAAGTTCAATAATTTAATTTTTGAAAAACTATTCCACTGATAACAATATTGACATTCCAAAAAGCATGGTTAATTATATAGTTCCACCATGATTCTTGACCAAAATTTATATATTCATTTCTAGAGGAGATATTCCTATTATACTTTTTTATTTCTCAAACATAATGGAAAGTGAAAATAGATAGTCAATCAAAGAAAAGAAATAATTTTAATAATCCGGTGACATATCTATCTCCACTTCATTACATGTAACAACATCAACCATATTAGTATAAAATTATTTTCTACAAATTTTCTATTTTCAATGAAACCAATTCAAGATTGAGTAACTAAATTTAGACAAATGTTAGTATAATTTCCTATCTCATTGGAATTAATGCATGTCACTATTGGATGGATATTTTTTACCGAATTGTTTGATTGATAAGGACACTTTACATTACAATGAAGAGCCATGTGACCAAAATTACCATGCTAGTAAAACATTCCATATATTTTCAAACATTCCATAAAATGTATTTTAAAAAACATAGGACATGTTTACAGTTATCCTATAAATTTAATAGTTTACTGAATCTCTATTACTCTCCACCTATAATGCTTCTCACTCTTTTCACCACAAGGCATAGAAGTGTCATAAAACTCCATATCAACATTCACAGAAAAATGAACCACATTCATATAAAATCTAGGTTTATGTGCATTCAATTATATTTATAAACATGGTTTTATTCACGAGTAAAATAAAATAATTTTACTATGAAGACCCTAAATACAATTTGAAGCACACATAACTAATATTGTAAAATATTGTTCATATAGGGACACTAAATACTCCTACATTTTCCTTAATTTGGATAACTATTTATAATTTCTATATGGAACCAACTTATGGAAATATTTTTCTATTAAATTATTCTTAAATTTATCCCATTCTATGGAATAAAACTTGTCTCTCTCTAGTATTCTTAAACAATGACCAACATCAATTTATTTAACCTAAAAAATAAAAAATTACAAGAGTTGCCTTTTTAATTTCTAAACATCCATTGACATAAAATATATTTTCCATATAATTGATCAATCCATTGGAAAAATTTGTTTTAGGTTCGATGAAATGCTGGTGGGTGTTCATTCATACAATGTTGTCCTATTGGCAGGTCTCTCTTTGGTAAAACTAAATTCTCTCCAGTAAGGATTCCACCACCATTAATATTTTATGAAAAATACTCTATATATAAATCAAATTGATCTATTCAAATTATAACCATACCATGATAAAATTTTAGAAGTATATTGTCCTCTTGATGAATTCCCATTTCAGATTCCCTGACTCCTATGTGGAAAACCATTTTCAACAGACCGATATTATATTAAGAATCATGGTAATATTTAAATACTATATCATTTAAATATAACCTAAATTTTGAATCTCTTAATGATGTTATACTAGCATAAAAAGTTATGTACATCTTTATTTTTATACCAACTATGTGGAATCATCCTTAAATAATTACACAATCTTATGTTGAAAGCAAGAATTTCCTTTCTAATGTTAAAGTATATTTACAGTTAAATATTCAAGAGAATTTGATACTAACCAATAAAAAAGAGATAATTATATTAAAAAATTGGAAAATTCCTTTCAGTGTCCATTTTCCACTTAATATAAAACATTATGAAGTATTTTTTTCGAAACAAATCATCATGATGTTCAACTGGACTTCTTTTATGTTCATAATCATCCTTAAACCCTATTAAAAATATTTAGAGACATGGGATGTATAGAAAAATATCAATAAGGGATATGAAAGAATGAAATTAATTATTTCAGTGAAAAAAATGAAAACACATAAAATTTTTATCAATTTTAAATTATTTTTTGAGCATATAAACTAAACCATGTCCACATGTGGAAAATAGTTTTTTTCATGGAAAACCATTAAATGCCACAAAAAGATAAAATGAATCCCTTGTATGAATCTTTGATAATTATATTCATGACCCATTATCACTTATGTCAGAAATTATGTGATCCTAATGAAATCCAAAGGAGATACCTCCCCAGTTAACTCCATCATTTAGACCTTTTAGAAGAAGAAACATTACCCAATTTATTAGAGGTCTACATTAGGACCACTCATCATATAAGCTCTATCAGGATCACCAATCATATAATATATATTAGGCTCACCCTTTTTCATCAATAATGGTCATGTACGATATCTTGAAAAAAGAATTCACATTTTTGTCATAAATCCATTCAAAAACTCTTTTAAACCCCTAAGATAATGAAAATCCATTTTTTATAAATCGTGGGATAAATACCACTTTCTTTTAATAAATATTTAAATTGAAAATTCCCAAAATATTTTTAAAATGGTTTTATTTTAAAATAAAAATGGGAAAAAAATAATTATTCAAATCAATGAAATGTCCAGAAAATGAGAAATTTAGTTTATGTTGCAAAATATTAAATAATGGTTCCTTCGATGCCTTCTGTAAAAGTAAATTTTTCCAAAAACTACAAAAATATTTCTTTTCATTCACAATAAAAAAAGTAAAAGTTAGTATAAAAATTCAGTAATAATATATTTTGAGTAAATAAGGTCTTCCATTTAAAATTTTAATTTAAAACATGTATATGGATGAAATATATTTGTGAATGAAACTTAAAAAATACTTAAAACAACATTGAGTGAATATCCATTACCTTAATATTGTATATAATTGTACAACCTTTTTATACATAATAATAAAAATAAGTAGTTTATTTAATTTATTAAGATTATTTTTCAGTTCATTGAACCATCATTATCCCTTTTATATCATTTATTACAATGTTTTATTTAGATACTTTGTTAGTTAGGTTTATGTCAGACGTTCAGTTCATAATCCCATCACAACATTGTTATGATGACTGTGGAAAAAGATATCATTGTTATATCATATCCAAAATATTTATAATCACATGATTATTATTTTAATATATAAAATTCAATTTTATATTCATCAGTGGGAGGCAGACATGAAAAAATAATCACATCTTATTGTGGAGGTTGTAGTACACACATACATACAAATGAAGTTATCATTTTTCAACAGATGGAAATGTATGAAAATTGATGATATATTATTTTAATGAATTATAATTATTTAATTAATGTCATATATATTAATTTAATACATCTTGATAAATATACTGGTTATGAGGAGATGAAAAATGGAGCAAATCACTTTGTGGAGGTAGTAATCCCTAAGTGCACATGAGTAGTGTTTTCCTCTCCCCTAGGATGGAAAAAGAGTTGAGAAAGGGTTGCACCATAAATAGAATAACATTATTGTAAATGGAATATAGTAATGATATTATTTAATAATTTTTAAATAATATTTTAAGTTGGTAGGTAAATAAATAAACTAATAATAGGTCAGTTATGACTTATACCTTCTCGTCAAACAAATAGTTTGGATTATACCATATACCCTCTAGGTTTGTGATATTGGAAGGACTAAGAACTACCAGACATGGGGTTAGATGTTCATGAGAGATTTTAGTAAGGATATTCTGGACTATAGTGCTCAATATGTATGAGTAATATAGGATAATATGATTCCTTTTATATGTGATGGAGTGTCAGCCTTAGAATTGCCTAGATATATAGATTAATATAAATTAGTTTTCATTTGAATGTGGCACAAGAATTGAAATATTTAGAATCTATGATGAGTATGAGTCTAAATAATAAATTCTAATAAAATTGTTGATAAATTTAAGTTATTTTTCACCATTATCTCTATGTTTTAACCCGTGTTAACAATTTCTATGTTTACTCTAATATGAACATTTTTTAATCTATATGATTCAACAAAGTTACAATAAAAGGAAAAGTGACTCATATGTGTAAAATGGTTGATATTATTGGACATATCCAATTAGCATGTCCATATATAATATATATAATTTTAAATCATTAAATGAAATATTAGTTAAAATAATATTCCACTAATGTTATTTTCAAGATTATAAATATATTTTTACTTTAATTACATCAATATAATAATGATATACATTTAATAATATTTTAAAAACCAATAATATTATATTTATATATATATATATATCTAAAAGTATTTTGTAAAATAATAATTCATCATTATTTTATTCATTTTAATTTTTTTAAAACTCATTTACAAGCATTTTATATTACATGAGCGACCATTATGTCAGCGTTGTGTACAAACATAAGGTAAATATTCCATAAAAATATAAAAATAAATTGCTTTGATAAAAAAATAAATGAAATTTTAAATAACCATTTATAACTGAACATATTCTATTTTATCCCTATGACTATTTTTTGATATATTAGAAAAATAAAGTTTCATTTTATTTTTATGCATTACTTACAACTATATCAAGGTCATTTCCAAACGAAAGTGGAAATAAATTTCTACATTTTTTAACATTATATGGTTATGATCAAAAAAACTTATTAAATAAAATTAATACAAGTGTTAGGGTGATTTTTATTCATTATCACATAGTTTTAATCCAAATTTACCCATTCTACCCTTATAGAGGATACAAATATTCACTATGGTTACTGTTTAAAATGAAAATAATTAAAACATACATTTTCTAAATTTTATCCTCTTAATTCCATATATAATATAAATTTTTTCAAATTCAATTTACTATAGTGGAATAAATTAAATTTATTTTCAATTTGTAAAATCTAATGAAAAATAGTTTTAAATAAATATGTTATTAAGAGAAAAAATGAACCTGTAACAAAATATGTTGTAATGCTATTTCCTATGTAATTAATTTTATTTTATCTTGTTAAAATTTAGTTATTTTAATTTAATATTAAATATAAAACACAATTTTACTTTTATTATTCTTTTTGTAATGATATGAAATTATAGTTTTTTCAAAAATATGTAGTTTTTACTCTTTACATAAAAATCAATCATTTTTCAATAATTAAAAGTATTCACCCTATGAAAATTTTAACTATATAATTTCAAAAATTAAGTTAATTTTTTCAATATAAAATTCCTCATTTTGAAATTAATAATTTTAATATAACCATATAACACATGAAATAAAAAATTAGTAAAAATACAACTATTTTTTTTTGATTGAAAAATTAATTAATATTCTTATAATGAATATAACTAAATATTATATAATTCATGAGTATTAATAAGGAATTAAATTTATTTTCTATTACTGGTACTTTCATAGAGAGAATACATTTTTGAGGTGTTTTTAAAAGGGTAAAGATGTAAACACAACAAGTGTGTGAGAGTCGGTGAAGTGCATAAAATATTATAATTATTTCTGTTGATAATGTCTTTTATAAACCTATTCAATTGAATTAATAGCTTTAATTTTATATAAAATGATAATTTATGTTGGGTAATATTGAGATAATTTGTTAGATATGAGTAGCATAATGAATAATATTGGTATCATAGTTAATATTTTTTGTTTACTACATTTATTTTGATCACATATTATCAAAATGAATGAATGATGATTCATTCCTATGATGAACATATTATTTGTGATCCCTTGTTGAAAAAAATATTTGTGATTATTTTATGAATGGTTGGTTGATTAAAATAATTTTAGCGGTATATTGTTTAGACTAAACTAAAAGAGATTTTGGAGGCCAATGTGTTGGGGCAGTTTTCTATGGTCGGGGAAGATGAATCCCTAAAATTGAAGTGATGTTTGATATTTGGGGGGGGGGGGTTGATGGAGTGAATGTGGAGTTAATATTATTTGAGACACTTTATTTGGATTATATTTTCAATGAATTGGTTTTAATATGAATCACAATCACTATTATGTGACTAATGTTGTTTTAGTTGAGGTGAAAGCATTTTGGAATCCTATATGATAATGAGTTGTGTGTGTATTGAGAAAGATAATGTATTGGAAATGATATGATAAAATATATATAATATCTCCAAAATATATATGGTTATTTAATAATTCAAGTTTCATAATATTAATTTCTTTTTATGTAAGATTAATTAATGTTGATGTCAAATGGTTCACATTATGATTAAATATTAAATATGATTATATTTTTGAACTCCAGATTTGGTTATGGAAATCACACTATAATGAATAAAATATGATAAATTATTTATATTCATGATTATAGGTCTGGAGGAGTCATGGAAAAGTGGTGTATCTCACACCATTATGAACATGTATAATAAATTCATGTGAAACATGTAAAAGGACACTAAACATTCGAAATGTAAATCATGTCATGATGAAAAAAATCATACCATAGTTTTTAGGGCATGATAATTTGTTTCCTATCTAGAATAGATTAATAAAATAACCATTACATAATAAATATTATCACACTATAATAGAATAATCCATTTTTTAGTATTTTGAGTAAAATTGGATTGTTGTTTAATGCGATTATTTTTTCATTGTGAAAGTAATAATGATGACATAATCATAAATGTATATTCATTATTCAATCTAAAATCCATATTTTAGTTATTTGATAATATGGTCCAATTTGTCTTTAAGGTTTCTATTAGTCATAACATTATTCCCCTTAATCATATCCATGGGTGGATAGATGTTCTGGATAGATTTGATGGAAGAAAATAAGTCGGATGATTTGGAGTGTAATTTATCACCTAAAATTATGGGAATATTTAATTTTAGATAGAAGGGATACAAGGAGTGAATATATAGTTGTGAATGAGTAAAGAATTATAGAGTAAATAAGGGGAAGAATATGTGGAATATTATGAAGATGATGAGATGATAAAGAATAAGTGATAGCAACACAAAAAAAACATCATGTATATCTATACATGGTGTAGAATCTCATGTTATTGTGATTTTAGATTATATATTTTTTATAGGGGTGTAAATTACACTAGTTTTGAGACACATTATATATCCTGAGATAAATTATAATCAATTTTATTTCAGAATGCATATAGTAATTCTATTAAAATGTTGGATCATGTGTTTTATTAGTTCATATAAATGATTTAACTACTCATTTTATCTTGTGAACCTTGAAAAAATTATTGTGTTTGATATTTATATTCCTTGGAATTATATAATTTTCATACATTAATCTAGTGGTGAAGATAAATAGGTTTTGAATGATTTTTTAAGGATAAATATAAAACTAAATGAATTCATCAATTCAAATCATTTTCAATGAATTATAGTTGTTCATGAATGTCCCTATTCAAATATTATTGAATTAATATCCTTATAATTATGACAATAAGGATAACTTTTACTTTTAATTAAATATTTTATAGGAACCATTAAATTCATATATTTATTTTAATTCCATCATAAATACAAAGGGTAAAATTTTATAAATTGATTTTCAATTTTGTGTTCTATTAGGATTAGACGGTTCATTAACATAATGTTGTATATTAGATGCGTGAAATTTTTCTCTACATGGTTTCATCTTACCAAAAAATTTAGTTACCTTTTGTACCCAACCAAGGTGTAAAAAGAAACATACAATCAATAATCTCATGATTATTTATTCTAAATGATTTCCCAGTGTTAGCTCCAGAGTGGGAAGGGTGAATTGAGTTTATCAAAATGTAAAATAATATAATTAAAACCTTAAACAGTTTAAAATTATCTATAAAATAAATAAATTTACCAATAAAAATAAAGAGAGAAAGAGTTTTACATTTCTATATATGTTTCATGAAAACACTAATCAAATCATAGTAAAATATAGATATTTATATTTTAACTTTTGAATTTTTTTTAACCACACCAATATAATTGTTGATCCCATGTAAGTATTCATTTAAATTCAATGAGTTAGTATGTGTTTTGTGAGTAAATATGAGGTGATGATTCTCATTGGAATTTTACAGACTCATGAAATTTCATTGGATTTCAAGCTTCAAATTCTAACGATTATTGGAACGATCTTAAGGTATAATGACATGTGTCAATGTCCCTAGGGTATTTAACATTTTCTCCATCATTTAAAATTGTGAATACCGTGAAAATTATTATTTTCATATAGATATTTTTAAGATTAATGTCCATGAAATATTGATATTATTTCATGATGAGGTTTGAATAACTGTTTGTGGATTTATATAGATATTGAAATCAAATATGATTGATGGAATATGGAGACCAAGAAAAATATTATTTTTTGAGGATGAATTTTTGTGAGTAATATTTTAGAATAACTAAATATAAAATTATATACATATACCTTTTTTTAATAACATTATAAAAAATGGGGACAACCAAAACCACAGAATGATGCATATCTCAACAACAAAAGGAAAATAAGATTGTTTAATTGTGATTAAGTGCATACATGGGTATCTGTGGAACATGAGGCCTATATAGAGGAAGGAATGAATAAAACCCAAAAGGAGAAAATAATCGAGAAAGTGGAAACATTTTATGATCTGGAAAGTTAGTGGAGGGCTAATGACATGGGTAGGTTCTAATGGAATCAGGAGAGATTCCAATTAATAGAAGCATAACATAGAAGGGGATGGGTTTTTTATTCAGTGGATGCCAATACCAAAGAAAATCAATGTGGTGGAAGCACTTTGACACACATGATTCCGATATTTAAAAACATACCTAAAGAGATGTCATCTAATCTGATCAATTTTCATCATCTGATATTTCAGTCATTTGACTTTGCATCATTCATTTTAGAGTTTATCTATGCATAGTTATCCCAACAATATCAGGCCTACACCGTCACTTATAGAGCTCGAATTTTATCTAATGATCATTTCATAATCACTAATATGTATTAAATAATGTTGTGATTGACATAAGCTTGATACATTCTTTCTAGGTTGTCTAGTATCCATGCATTTATGATCTATTATATGTCTTCATTTGTAAAAGCTCGAGGTGGGGTATTCTAATGTCATGACAGTGTAGAAATATATGTATAATGATTGAAACTATTAGTATATGAAAGAAAGTATTCTTTCTATGCATGGAAATCGAATGAGATCAAGAGTTTCATAACATAAAAGCTTCTAAGAATTACCATCATATTTTTTCTCTGTTTTCTAAATAGTTATGAAATAAGAGATATATGGTGCAAGATATACCATAAATGAATATCTACATAAAATATATTTCAGTTATTCAAAAATTAATATTCTGTGTGAACTTTTTTAGGCATGAGTCAATTGTGTATCATACAATGAGTATATTGGATATACTATGTGTTCAATAATTTAATACACCACATGAAAGATGAAGAATTATTTGTAACTACCGGGTATTTAAAAATGAATGATCCATGGAAAATAATATTCCAAGTATCCTACATAAAAACATAAAGAGGCCTAACCTATTTGAGAATTTTAAATGAAGGAAACATAAATATTTTAGGTTTATTTAAATGATTCCTATATTACATGAATATAATAGGAATACCTAGAATATTATCTGTTGTATAAAATTAAGATTTAAATAGAAACTAAAATTATGTCCCTATATAAAATTTTAAATTAACAAAAGTTAATTTTCTATTCATAACACATTTTATTGGGGGATTAAGGAAAATAAATTTCAGAATAAAATGAAAATTTTAATATAATATTATTTTTTATTATATATTTATGAATGAAATTTAAATAAAATTATGGCAGTAGAAAATAGGGAGATATATTGTATTTATTATAAAGTATAATTCAATAAAACCTAATATCTTTTTATATAAAAAAATGGTAAAATACATGAAATTCTATAATAATGTGATCACATGTGTCTGTGTATTTCTATAAGAGTTTAATGTCTGATAATATTGTTCCAATAAAATATTGATGGTTGTGAAGATTTTTATACATGTAAATGATATCATGTATTCATGTGTAGGAAGAGCCTTAGAATAAGAGTATCATTCTATTCTTGGATCAAAATCGATGAAGGATCAGGTAGCACATGTGTCTAACCAGCTATTGGAGACTGGTGATTAAGGTGTCTAACTAATCACCAAAGAATTTCAATTGAGATATTTAACCATTTATAGGAGTAGTGTAACCATGGTTTATAACCAGTTGTAACCACTTGTGTCTATAGTGTAAAATGTATATTGGGGTGTCTTTCCAACATTTAAAGGAGTAGTATTTCCAAAAAATCTATGTAAATCATTTGTCCTTCTCTCTCATTCATTACTATTATACTTGAGGTGAGGTTGTGATATTTTATTGAGTGGATAGAGAACTCTAATAAGTAAAAGGGGTTTCAATAAAATGTATTATATAATTAAAATAAAATTAAATAAATGAATCACCCCACTACCTCTCAATGATTCGGCTTGCTTGGGATCATACTCAATAAATATGTAATAAGATAATAAAACTGTCAATGGAAAAAAATTATAAAATAATTTGGATATAATTCATAACTATTTTTCTAAACAAAATAAACTTTAAAATAACCACATGAAATAAATAATAGAAAATATATTAATAAGATAAATATATATATAAATAGACAAATTGTTTTGATATAAATAATACACTTATTATATATCCTAGTAAGAAACCTATAAAAAACTCTACTCAATAAGATATTACTTAAACCTTTTAATTGAGTGTATGACCTATACTAGGTTCAACCAAAACAGTATGAAATTCCCATTCTAAATTGTTGGAAAAATTTTCTATGATTCTTTTTTTGTTAATAACATTATATAATTTATTATATGAAGAGTTTGTATACTCAATTTATTGTTCAAAATAGATGAATATTACATAGAAATTTATTAACCTGATATATTATTTTTAAATTTATAGAACATTATATATGAAAATTATAATAAACACACATGAAATTATATGTATTATATAATAAACATAAAAAAGATAATATATATTATTTTTTAACATGAATAATAACATATATTACATTATATAATATATTTAATAATTTTATATTACATTTAATATACCATAATGTTATATATATATATATATATATTATCATTAAAAAAAATATAATGTTATAAATAAAATTTTTTATATATAATTTTTATGTTTATTGTATAAATATTTTATATAAAACATAATTTTATTTATATAAAATATTATAAGTTTAATTTATATATAATATGTTATCTATATTATCTATAAACATACAATGTGATATTGATATAATTTGTAATTTACATTTATGAAAACCATATAATGTGTTTTTGGAATCATAGTGATAGAGTGTCTTGAAGAACCCTTCAATGGTGACCAAAAAATGATTCAAATATAAAACCATTATTTTTTACCTTTTTTTATCCTTTACCACCCATGGAGATGGATCTCCATCATAATGAAATACATTTCCCCCAAATAACCATGGAAGTAAAAGAACTTATCAAGTAATTGTTTAACCATTGCAAAGGTTTTCTGTAAGGGGGATGATAAGTGGTTTATCAGTTTAACCCTCTCAAGAATAACATGTTTCTAGAAATAAATATGGATGTTTTATATTTATATTGGACAGGATATATCGAATGAGTGACACAAACTTTATTAGGTTTCGATAATTTGTTGTTAATATTAGAAAAGGGGAAACCCTTTGATTGTGGATGAATTAATGTTGAAGCATTCTCAGATTTAGGGATTTCAAAACAAGAATATCATTCCGATTGGAAGACATTTGACTTTTAATATTAATTAAAAAATATACCGCTTGGGAATATATATTTATACTCATAGTCTAGGTGTCTTTAAGATCTCAACATGATAAATCAATATCCAAATTTAAAATCAAAATAGTATCAGTTCATGGATCTAGGTTCAAATACATGGGATTAACCAGGTGGTTTATATACATAAATATTTAATATAATTACATCCTATATCAATACCCTCATAAAATTAGATGAAAATATCATTGAAGGTAAACTATGATATAGTGAGAGAATTAGGGTTGATGAAGCTCTCTTAAAACCATTACCAAATAATTTTACACTTTTATTTGATACAAATAAGTTTGAAGTAGAATTTTATTGTGAGTTCATTCCTTCATCATTTGAATATATCAATCTGGTTGGAGATGTGGTTTCTAGTAGCAGGAAGGTTCATAACTTCTAGGTGAAGAATCTAGGTCCTAAACAGAAGGAGGTTAGGTAATTACAGATGTAGTCTATGGATATGACATCAATGATAAATCCATCAATAATTAAGGAAATAATTGTTGTAATTATTGTACTTATAGAATACATTCCAATGGGATGGGGGAGAAAGTGGTTTAGAATGTTCTTGTTTTTGAATGTCTATTAAATGAGAAGGTAGGGATGAAGGGGTATGGGACTAGGATTGCCCTAGCCTCATCACCTAACTCAAAAAAGAAACCTTCTAACAAGGGATTATTTTATTTTTGTGAAATAATTATTTATGTTAGTTTATAATGAGAAATTGTATTCCCCTGAACCACAATATAAGGGTCTTGGAGATCATTCTCCTTAAAAAAGTAATCATGAATTTTTATTGGGGATTGTTAAGGAGGTTATGAAAAAGACTCAATATAGAAAGGGACCCATCTCTAAATAATAGCATTCTAATCAGGAGGTTAGAAATAAGGGGATACTAGTGACGAAAATTCCAAAAAAGGTGATAAATTAAGACTAGATGACTGTTAATGGGAGAGGGAAAGATAATCTTGTGATGCAGGTTTAAAAAAAGAGGATAAAAAACTAAAGATAATGGACATGAGGACTTCATGGAGACCCCCCTATATTGAATCCACCACCCCCTAATAAATATATAGTAAAATGGGTAGATCCCTAGGTTCAACATGAATTTTGAAACCTTCTCTGTATGGATGGAGGTAAAAATAAAATTATTATAAAAATTAATTTTCTATATTACAATATTTTAGTAATATCTAATTCATCTGCATCTACCATAGTGAAATTATTTTCACTAAATTTTCATACATTTATGATTTTTTAGTATTAAGTATCATTTGAATGTTATTGACCCCAAATACCTAGGTTATTATAGTATTAGAATTAATCATCAAAATATAGTGATAAGAACTATTTGTGTCAAAATTTCTAGGAATTTTACCATTTTTCTAGTTTTTCACACTCTCCATTGAATGTTCACCATCATGGTAACCATGGATGAAATAAACTTTTTCTACTCCACCTATGTCATTTCCAATTAACAAGGGAGTATATCCCTCTACAAGGGAATCATGATTCTAAAATCTAAGAATCTAGGCTCCTTGGGTACTTACTTGTGACTTAAATGTACTTTTAAAAGCTCAAGATTGAAGGGGGGAACCTAACAGTTCCATTGATAGTAAGGAATTAATGGAATTCATTTAAAATAATGAACTAATATAAGTAAACCACCATGGTGATAGATTTACATTGTATATGAAATTAGTGAACAGAGTGGTTTCTATGAAGCTTATAAAATGACTTCCCAATTTCATATCCATAGAGTACTGGGAAGAGATTGAATCTGGGACTCTCAAGAAAAATAACTATTATCAACATCCTATTTTGACTACCATTATAAAAAATTAAGAAAGGGGTCACCTAACTTCCAGATTCAATAATTCTTGGATCAAAGACCCATTTTATAGGGGTATTTTTTTGTAAGTATGGGTTAATACTAAATGCTATTATTATTTTTCTTCTTGTGGATAAAATTTGGTAAGTTTAAAATAAAATTTCCATGTTATAATTAAAGATGTATTCACTACCCTAAATGGGGAGATATTGTTCACTAAAAATTAATTGAATGACCTTCAAAATATTCATAAGGAGGATTTTAAATTAGACTTCCTTAATTGGTAGGTAAATCTATAAGCAAACTGAAATTTGGAAATTATCTTGAAGGATGAATATAGTAAAGGAAAGTTTAGGATTAAATGGGTGAATGTGGGTGACTGAAACACTTCTTTTTTCAATATGTGTAAACAAATCTATAAAATGCATGAAACAAATCACTTACTTGTACAATGGGAGTGATTTTATAACATAGAATAAGGAGACGTGTTAGATCATTTTTTAATACTATTAATAGATCTTTAACAATTTCATCATTTTCAATCTGACTAACTTCAGAAATTTTATTCCACAGGTTTAGGATCACACAGAAAATATGGTGCTTACAAGGTCCATAAATCTTATGTACTGTAATGTTTCTACAATATCTCTTAATTAGGTAAGAGTATATAGAATATATTGATTAAAATATATTTTATTCAAGGAGTATTGGGAAACTTTATAGATATTTTATGAATATGTTTTTTATGTTTTTTAATATTGGTAACTTTCCTAAGAGGAGTAATTAACAATTATGGATCTCCTTTCTTAAATAGATGATTATAACTCCCTTAAATCCTTCAGGATTGTTTCCCATTCTAGCTCATTTTATTTGAACTTAATACATATTTAGTTACTCTCATTCGTTTCAAGTCACCTTTGTGAGGAAATGATATGGATCATTCAATTTAGTCTAGTGGATAATATAGGGGTCCCCTTATCACCCAGTATCTTGATTTTAGTTTTAGACTAATTTAGCAGGCATATGAATACCAGAATAAATTAATGATGTGTTCCTCCTAGATGGTGTTGATATTATTTCACTAGGGCCACATACCTCATATTAATTGATTTAATACTACATTAATTCAACACAAGGAATTGGTATATTCAGTAAATCTGTCATATACATGACAAATATAGAAAATGGAGTGGTTAGAATATCAACACTGGTAAGATATCTATTTTCATCCCAAGATACTTATTGAATACAAGGGGTATGAAGAATAAAGTTGGAATGAGAGTCCATATAAGGAAATTAACCATGTAATATGTATGGTGTCATCTCCCCCAAGGTTGAATTTGTATCCATCATTTTGGTGGCCTAGTTGATAAAATTTTCACTCATACTGTTAACTGGATAAACTATTTACTCTCTTCTAGGGGATGGATCACTCTTTTAACCAAAATACATACATTTATACACATGATTTTTTTTATCATCATGCCTAAAGATATTCTATGGTATATTGAGAACATATAAACTTCTTTAACATTATAAATTCAATCCAAAGATAGCTACTATTGGGAATCATTGGATAGGATATCCACTGAAGTTGTAGATGGTTTCATTAAGATTAGAAGAAATAATGAAACCATGAATTACCTCCATGATATGAAATCATGGAATTTCATCGAATTTCAATCACAATGGTCATGGTTCATAATAATTAAATATGGGACACGTTCGAATAGCTCATGAGGGAGAATTTATAGGTTATAGGATTCGATCTGATCACAAATACTTTCTCTGCATTATCACTCACAATAAATAGTGGGAAGCATCATGATATACTTATCAAATGATAATTGGGTGTGGAGTGTGCTTGGTTTCCCATGATTTCTAGCACCTGATCATTCCTTCACTCAATTCGGTTGGTTTTCCTCCTTTGTAGGTGATTTTCGAAATTATCAATAGATTAAGGTCTTCAAATGAATTTCAATCAAATCCTAACAAGAGAGACATGCTCTCATAAGTTCCTCATCCAATTTCCCTGGATGAAATCATTTCATTGTTTAACATATAGAAACTAAAAACATGATTCAGGGGGATCGACCTTATTATGGAAAAAACTTCCTTAAAAACTCAATTTCCATATCTATTGTATCTAATTCTATTCTCTGCCTACTACTAATGGAGTGCGATGAAAGGGGGTAAATATTTTTCTAATTATCCATGTTTTTATAATCCCAACAAAGCATATACCTCCCATATATTATTTTAAGGGTAGTGAGCTTCCTCAGTTTGGCATGGATTGATCATTTTAAATGTATATATGTTTATTTTATTACCTACATCACCTACCATCACAACTAGTTTCAGAATTAGGGAAGATAACATACACTTAGAAAAGGAAAGAACACTATTTAATGAGGATGGATACTGGATCTTCAGGAAATAATATAACAATGAAATTTATGAGTTTTACCAATTATATGCATGGAAGTGATTGTAGGGAGATGAAAATGGAAGTTGATATAATTCCTCTCCAAAAGTAGTCAGACCTCTCCTATTCCACGAGGATTCTCATGGTGGGAATTAGATTATCTTCTATGTATCAATTGAAATAAATACAATGGGAATGGTTACGATTGATCCCTTCTAATATTTGAAGGAAACAAAATGTTGATGTGTAATTAAATAATAGATATATGTGGGTAGGAGGAACTATTTGTGATTGTACTAGTTTAGTTATTATTTATTTTAGTGTTTTTTGTGGATGGGGGTACTCTATTACAACAGAATCCTCATCCATTCTCAAGGGGTTTGTTGATGTTCCACTCTCACAGTTTTAAACTAGATTGGGTTGAGACCAAATACGATATTATCCCTATTACCATCTGATAGGATACCAAAATACCATGGGTTATCACTTATTTAGTTCACAGATGCAATAGTCTTATCAAAGGTCACATGAATCTTACCCACACATGGTGAGAGAAAAAAATGTACTTACTTTCTTGATTTTTGTTCAACTCATGAAATTCCATGTATCATATTTAATACAACATGTTCCATTCCCCTTCTATGAGTTATTATTTTCAGATTCGATGCATTGGGGATCCATTATAGTAGACCTCCTCGAACATATTGGGCCTTGGCCCCCTCGTTTCAATGAAATATATTATCATTGGTTGGATTTAGGTAATGGAATAATTTCCCTCAAACCATATTTCAAAAATGATTTTGAGATAATCAATTTTAATTTTATGATAGGAGTTTTCTGTATATTTTTCATCAATGGTCTCTTTAATGAAATGATCCATGTTATCATTAAATATGTGAAAATATCTAATTAACTTAACATAATCCCTAATAGAAAATTATCTTACTACCATGTCCATATATAGTGTAATAATTTATATTTTGTCATTTTTATCATTACTAAATATTATCTATATTGGTGTATTATGGAAGGGATTGTAAATGGAAATCTCTAAATCATACCTTATGCTAGAGGTTTGATGTCCACATCCTTCATCATTTATATGGATGAATTAATTCCCTTTTTTCAAGGATTATTGTAGGCCATTGAGAATAAAAATGTTCTCCATAATCAATATGGATAAATATAAAACTATATCAGGAATTGGAATAAATCATAATTTTTCTTTAGCAAATAAATTGGACAATCACGGGAGGATTATCATCAAAAGGAAACCCAGTATTTGTGATAGATGCCAATCATTTAAATATTTGGGTATTCTAATATCCTAGGGAAGACCCAAAGTATCATAATATTAATATATTTCAAATATCATTAAGTGATAGCTCAATTACAGGAAATGGATGTGTCTCTCTCTTTCATGTATAATTTCCTTTATCAAAGGAATTATTGTTCTGAAGATTATCTACCCATTCATTGTATATAAATGTCCTTATTCCTTAATCCAAAGCCTAAATCAATGTATCTAAAACATTGTTTGGAGAGAAAATGTATATAAAATGAAATTAATCACTATCAAATAGAACACTTGTTTCAGCCCCTTTAGGTGGGAGGTATGATCTTTAAAAACATAGAGTTATTTAATAATTCAATTCTAGCCAAATTTTATAGGAAAATGAAAACTATTTATTAAAAAAAATTCAATTAATGAAGTATATATGTTTCAGAAGACACATATTTTTGAAGATATAATTTATTTTCCCCTTTATTTATCGCTACCTGAAAAATTTAAACATGGAATTCATGAATAATAGTTCATATCTAGCATCCTAGAACCCAAAACATAATTTTTTGGATAACTACCTTGAATAGTTATTTACCAGTGGCTTAGAAGGGAAATTCAATGAAACTTATGTGATAATTAAAGTTAAAACGAATCTAACCTAGATAATTTTCCATAAATTACATGGGATGTAGTTCTCACTTATTGTTTTCTTCCCAGAAAGTACTATTTTATCCGATCTCATTTAAAAATTAGTGATCTCACTTGAATTCTCTATTACAACTCCTTCAAGGGAATGACCCTTGAAATGGATGATTGGATTAACAACATCAAAAATTACATTATTTCTCCCACTTAGTTCAATCTAATATGATAGGAATTTATTATATAATTCATATAAAATATTACTGTTTCAATCATGACTTTGGTGTGTGAATGATGTGTAGTACCTATAATGAAGTATATGACTCCATATATTACATTTTCAAATATTTTTAATTTTACAAAGACTTATGGTCCATTGTGTTAAATTTTTTTGAAGTGTATACATTTAATGAAACTAATGTTAGAAATATTCCTACCCATTTTAAACTATGTGGGAGATCAAACAAATTTAACAACCTGTTCAAGGATACTATTGTGTATGTCTTAAACATTTTTATTGTGGAACATGAACTCTAATAGTTATGAGGATAATTCCATTGGAATTAACCCAACCATGAAGAACATCATCACATTTAGGAGGAATTAATCCTCTAGTAATAACGTCCTAGCATATAAACCCATTTAATAACTCACTATTTTAGATAGAATATGTGTTAGAGGTATTATCAAAACCTATAACGAATTCATTCATGTGGTGTGGATGTCAGAAACTGAATCTGGATGCCTGCAAAACTAGTGCCAAACCCAGCTCGTGACAATTAGTGAAGGGTGTTCCCTATCCCTATAGGATAGAAAATGTTCTTGAGTATCATATATTTTTGTTTTGGAATTATTTACCTGAATATGGGTGCATAAAACATCAAAAACCAATCGATAATCCGAATCAAAAACAAATCCTAAAAATGAGGTTTATACAAAATATAGAACTGAATACATAAGTTCAAATATATAATAAGAGGTCCAATGATACATAAAAACAGCAGCAAGGAATCTACATGATAAGGGGTTATCACCCACAAGCTTTCTCCACAACACCGCACCATGGAAGGGTACTAAAAACCCAAACTGCCATCACCCATGGCCTTACCATTACCTAGTTCAAACATGATCAAGCCTACTTATAGTCAATGGGTTTATTTAGTGTGTGAGACTAAACCTATTATGATACCACCAGGTGATTCCATTAAGTAAGATATACAAGATAAAAACCTTGCTTGTTTTTATACATAAGAATTTGTTGAAAAAATCTCTAAAAATGAAAATTTAAAATGTAAATAGTTTTCAAAAGAAATTTTCCATGAATGAGAACATTTCAATAAAACATTTATGATGTTATATTTTCAAACAAAAACCACCATATGACAAAGATAAATACACAAGATTCAATGACCACCAATCTGGGGAACAATCCTAGGAACTAGGTAGTCTTAGGGCCCATGTACCTCATACCTCAGTGTAAAGTAATTATAGAAAAAACCATTCTCGTGAACGATACACTAGTAGTGAACATAACCATAACCTAGTGGTCCTTAGTCATCATAAATATAGTTTTTTAGTGTTTTCATCATACATTTGTCTTAGTGAAACATGGACAAAACCCATCCAAATCACTAGCGTACTAGTACATATTCTCCCTCCTAGGTACCCGGGTTTCCCCCACTATGATAATACCATTATCTAATTATACCAAAATCTATTATCTCATAAATACATCAGTTCTATTAATAATCAAATCAAAACAGTATCTACACTTGTTTTTCACCACATACACCACTCAATAAAAACATTATAATTTCAATAAAATAACACCACTAAATTTAACAATGCTTTGAACACAAAATACCTTTAAAATCCCACATTTAACAACATGAGCATACCCATATTTACCCAAACAGAATTTCAGAACTCAAAACATTTTTATAAACCCATTACATCTATTATAAAACAACCCCATTTGGTATAACATAAAATAGACAAGTAAAACAACCAATTTAACACCAAATTGATTCCTAAAATCATTGGATCAAGAAAAAATCACCAAAACCAGATTTCACAGCAAGGATAATGGATGAAAAGTGTGCGAAAAATATAAATTCAGCAAAGCTAACTCATCTAGAATTTTCTACACATGGAATCACCTACCACATATGTCAAACCCCTTGAATCTTTTTGCGAAAATTCAACCGCACCACCGCCGTAGCACAAGGGACCTAGATCATTCCTAAAACAAAAATAACAGACCAATAAAACCATGATCGAACTCTATGTAAGAATCATTACCTTTTGGACACAATAAACTTCAATAATAGGGGAATAAACACTAAATAATGGAGATAAATCAAAGATTGAAGCACTTATATGAAGATAACATGATGTTTCCCAATCAAAACCCCATTAAAAATGAGGTCTAAGGGAGGTTTGGGGAGCTTGGAGACCTCCCATGGCTTCTAGGGTCACAATGGGGAAAAATGGGAAGATTTGGGTTTATTCCGGAAGGGGAAATGTGAATTACTAAATGTTTTTAATGAGATAGACAGGGATGCATGGTTTGGCTGCATGGTTTAAAAAACTGTGCAACCAAACCGTGCACCCTATTCCGGTCACCCAAAAACCTGCCTTTTTTCTCTAGATTCAATGGGGACCTAGAGTGATTAAAGGGGGTGGAAGATATAAGACAATTATAGGGGAAATAATACAAAAAAATGAAAAAACCATTTCACCCCAAAACTCATCGAACTCAATAGTATAAACCACCCCAACAATATACCCCACAAGAGGCACCACTATGAGTGTCACAAATTAGTTCCCAAAACACCTCATCCTCATACCTTCCCTTCAATAAAGGACAAGTCCAAATACCATCCAACAATTCCAATAATAGTTACTTATATCAGGAACAACCGAGGCACCAAATCTAATCCTGAAACACCTAGAGACCAAGAGAAAACCAAGAACCCAAAGGGGATTTGAAACAACTGACTGAAATTGAAAATCCGGGAGTGAATATTTTTTCAACCATAAAGCTTTCTGCCCCCAGAAAGCCAAAAAAATACCATATGAAAAAATAGATCCCAAAACAATAGACCAAGAGAGAATCCATACCATGTTTTCACCTGCCTAAAAAAGGCCAAACACCTCCAGTTGATAAAACAATGGAAGATAATACTCTCACAAACTATTAAATATCCCATTTTCCTGGAATAGTCAAACATATTCAAAATACATCCTTAATAAACACCAAAAACACTACTAGAGAAAGCTCAAGCAATCCACCTAAAATGAACAACGAACCTGAATAACACTACCACAACCATACTTAAGTAAAAAGATTGGGAATGATCTTATCCCACGTTTAACCAAGTAAGAATTTGGTGGTTATATAGCTTAAAATGTGACTACCTTCTACCAAGAAAACACCAAGGAGAAAATTGAGTCACTCACATGGGGTGACCCAAACGGACATGCCACCACAAGGGACTACTTAATTTCTGAGACAGAATCAGGACAACAATTGAGGGAGGACCGAATGGTCTCCCCTGCATAAGGGGTAAAATAACATTAGAATTTATTCAAGAGAACATACATGAGACACATGATTTGTCTCCCCACTATAAGAATAAACTATCTTAACTGACCAATACAGACTGGTATTAAAAGAAACCAAAATTTATATAGTTTGCATGACCGCATGGTTAGTCTGCACAGTTCGGGAAACTGTGCGATAATCGTGCATGGAATTCTACCTAAAGAATAAGCTTTGCACAGTTACATGGTCTAATGCAAATGGCCGTGTGGAGACAGTGTAATAGTTTTTGTCTCTTTTCGCATATTTTCATTAGTTGGTGCACGGTTAATAACATTATTAAAGATTTTATAATAATCTAATAATCATAATAATAATATTTAATAATATATATCAATTAAGATAATTATTATTTGACTGTTAGTTAAATTTTAATATGTAATATAATATTAAATTAAAAAGAATGCTGTTTTTCTTTCTTTGCGTATTCATTTATTTATTTTTTGTTTTAACATTTCAGATTCATTTAAGGGACTAAAACACGTCCATATTCGTCTAACTAACTCATAGGGAGTTAGTTACAAGGGAAATACTAGTGAGACGTGCCTGTCGTGAAAGAACGCATGTGTGCAGTGCACAAATGAGGGACTTCTAAAGTCAGTTGAATTGGTCGGTGACATGTAGCAGATGATGGAGGATATAAAACAGAGCAAGCAGTAGAATTTGGGTGGGGGGACTCTCTCTCATTTTTTTATTCGACGATCACATTCTCTAGAGAGGATATCTAGGGGGGATTCTCATTAAGATTCCATGACACACAATTTATGGAGATCTAAGACTCCTGGGAGATGAGAGGGAAGACATGGATCTAAAGGAGCCCAAGAGTAGAGCATCACTAAGGAAGTTCTTTTCATTTATTGTTCATAAGTTCTCTGCACTCTGTAATTGATTGTTTTTCATTGATTAAATCAATATGATCAAGGGTTTAATTGTCTTAGCTCGGGAATTCAATTCTTTTGGTTAATCTTCCAAACTTCTTCATTCAATTTACAATTTTTAGAATCATAATCAATCAATGAGATTGAATAACTATTTTATGTTTAGTTGTTTCACACCATAAATTTTTTAAAAATTCATAAATTCACGATCTAATGTCGATTTATTTATTGAATACATTTTTTCAAAGCGTTAATGTCTTAAACTGTGGAAATTTACTGCTATTTTATATTCCAACTAATATCATTTTCTAACTGTCTAGCAGTTTGACTAATTTTGGAGTGGCAGACTCCTAAAGTCAGTCTTCTGTGTGTTGAGTTTCCTATCGAGGGAGACTTTTCACCTATATTTCTTGAGGTGTGATTAAATAAAGTGTAGTAGAGAAGATATCCTCTAAACCATTATTTTTTAATTCTCTAGTTTCACATTTGATCTGCACCTTCGACCTTACTGCTTTATTTTAGTATTTTGTTCTCTTATGTTAGTTGTAATGTTGTTCTTAGTTCATCAATATACTAGTAATTGATTTGGTCTCTTTTCAGAAAGAAAAGTACAAAAAAAATTAAAAAGTAAGGAAACTATAAATATGTTTCCCCACTACTGACAAAAGTGGGGGTTTAAAATTTAAAAACCTTAGAATTCACTCACCTTCCTTCTCTATGGATCGACCATGCACCACCGTGCTAGTGTGGGAGTAAGAAATGTAGTTTTGAGGGCCGGGATGACCTCTGACCTCATCAAAATTTTGAAGTGGTCAGAGGTCGTCACGACCCTAAAAACTACATTTATTACTCCTACAATAGCACAGTGGTGCTGGGTCGATCCACAGAGAAGGAAGGTGAGTGATTTCTATGGTTTTTAAATTTTAAACCTCCACTATTGTCAATAGTGGGGAAACATCTTTATAGTTTTCTTTACATTTCAATTTTTATGTACTTTTCTGTATGCAAAGAGACTAAATCAATTACTAGTATACTGATGAACTAAGAACTATAGTTAAACTAACATAAGAGAAAAAAAATACTAATTTAAAGCAGCAAGGTCGAAGGCGTACAACAAAAGTAAAACTCGAGAATTACAATCTACTGGTTTAAAGGATACCTTCTCCACTACACTTTATTGAATCACACCTCAAGAAATAAAGGTGAAAAATATCCCTCCCCAGGATACTCAACACTCAGTAAACTGATTTTAGGTGTTCACCACTCCAAATTAAGCTAAACTACGTGACAATTAGAAAATGATAACATACGGAAATAAACTCATTGTAAATTTCCAGATGTAAAGATGTTATCGCTTAGAAAAATTATTAAAGAACTACCTCACCAGTAGATCTTGAATTTATGAATTTTTAAAACAGTTAAGGTGTGAAACAACTAAACAGAGAATCATTGTTCAATCTCGCCCATTGATTATTATTCTGAAAATTGTAAAGTGAGTGAATAAGTTTGGAAGACTAACCAACAGAATTGAATTCCCCACCTAAGACAATTAATCCCTTGATCAGATTGACTTAAGCAATGAAAAAAAATCAATTACAGATTACTTTATTAATATAATTATTCTTTTATAATTAAAATTAATGTTTTAATATATTTATATTAATTACTATTTAACTTAATTTATAAATTATTATTTTTTATATTATAATTCTTTAAATTCTTATTAGTTTTTCTAATAACCTATTTTATAACTTATCTACTTATTATTATAATTACAGTTATATATACATAAAATATTATGTATTATATTTATTTAATTAATTAGTTATTATATATTTTATTTTACTTTATCATTTTTTTTAAGATTTTTTACTCTCCCCCCCTTCGTGTCTTCTTCTCCCTGAAAACTGTGCCAAATTTGGAATTCACCGGAGGTCGTCACAGCCCTCAAAATTACATTATTAACCTAAAATGGCATAGTTGTGCAGGGTCAATCCATAGAGAAGGAAGATGAGTGAATTCTAAGATTTTATTCAAAGAGAAACTCCACTGTTTTCAATAGTGGTGGAAGTGAACATTTTTTACTTTTTATTTTCTAGAAGATGAAGTGGAAAAAGGATGATGAAACAAGTATTTTTACATAGAAACTAAAATTTACACTAAGTATGATAATCTTGAGAAATATAGTATACTAGTATTAAGCACCAAGACAAAGAAGCGATATCAACAAAGTAATTAGGAATTCTAAACTACTAGTTCAAATGGATGTTCTCTTCATAGATTACAATGGAATCACACTTCAAGATAGACTGAGGAATTTACCTTTCCAAGAAACTCAATTGGTAGATGAATATGTCTTGGAGTTCACCGCACTAAAACCTAATTAAAATTCAAGAAGTTTTAAGATAACATTTGGAAAAGAACTCGCCATAAATTTCCAAAGTTTATATTGTAAAAGATTTGAAAAATTCATTCCAGATCAACCTCACCAGTCGATATTGAAATTTTAAATTGTAAACATAGTAGTGTGAACGATCAAAAGATTAGAAATATAATGAGGCTCTCCAACTGATTCTAATTTTGTAAAAAGATTAGAAAATGAATATTTAAAGATCATAACCAGAAGGTTTTAAAATTCCCGAGCTGAGAAAGATTAACCTATGATCATATTGATTAATTTTGTGCAAAACATTCCCAGAAAAGAGTACAAAAATTAAGGACAGAAGGAAGAATAACTCCCCAAATACTACTCTGTTCTCGGGCTCCTTGATCTCCTGCTCATCTCCAGTGCTGCACTTGGGAGTTCAAATGAGAGTCTTTGGATCTGGTCTCCAATGTGTGTTTGTGGAATGAATGAGCGTGTCCCTAGCTCTCCTTTCTCGTGAATGTGATCGTCGAATAAAAAAATGAGAGAGATTCCCCCCCCAATTTTGTTGCTTGCTCTGTTTTATATCCTCCTCCATCTGCTTCATGTCACCGAACACTTCCACCGACTTCAAAAGTCCCTCATCTATGCACCGCACACGTGTGCTTTTGTCCTGACAAGCACGTCGCGCTATCTTTTCTCATGTAACTAACTCCCGGTGAGTTAGTTAAGTGAATCTGGAAGTATACTCATCTCTCGAATGAACCGGAAAAGTTAGAACATAAAAATAAAACAATTAAAACACAAAGATAGTTACTTAAGATTTTATAGTTATTTTTTAGTTTACTGTCAAAGTAATTAAATTTAATAAATAAATATCTTAGAAGATGGTTTTTATTAAATATTATGATTATTAATTTATTATAAAATCTTTAATAAAATTATTAAAATATTATTAATAATTAAATAATTAGAAAGTAAAAGTTAATTATATTAGTTAAATTATATTAATATTAATTACTTTGTTAAAATAATTATTCTGTTAGAATTAAAATTAAAGTGTAAAAATATTTATATTGATTACTATTTAACATAATTTATAAATTATTATTTTTTATATTTAAATTATTTAAATTCTTATTAGTTTTACTAATAACCAATTTTATAACTTATCTACTTATTAAAATAATTATAGTTATATATACATAAAATATTATACATTATATTTTTTTTACCCCACAAGAGGCACCACTATGAGTGTCACAAATTAGTTCCCAAAACACCTCATCCTCATACCTTCCCTTCAATAAAGGACAAGTCCAAATACCATCCAACAATTCCAATAATAGTTACTTATATCAGGAACAACCGAGGCAACAAATCTAATCCTGAAACACCTAGAGACCAAGAGAAAACCAAGAACCAAAAGGGGATTTGAAACAACTGACTGAAATTGAAAATCCGGGAGTGGATATTTTTTCGACCATAAAGCTTTTTGCCCCCAGAAATCCAAAAAAATACCATATGAAAAAATAGATCGCAAACAATAGACCAAGAGAGAATCCATACCATGTTTTCACCTACCTAAAAAAGGCCAAACACCTCCTGTTGATAAAACAATGGAAGATAATACTCTCACAAACTATTAAATATCCCAATTTCCTGGAATAGTCAAACATATTCAAAATACATCCTTAATAAACACAAAAAACACTACTAGAGAAAGCTCAAGCAATCCACCTAAAATGAACAACGAACCTAAATAACACTACCACAACCATACTTAAGTAAAAAGATTGGGAATGATCCTATCCCACGTTTAACCAAGTAAGAATTTGGTGGTTATATAGCTTAAAATGTGACTACCTTCTACCAAGAAAACACCAAGGAGAAAATTGAGTCACTCACATGGGGTGACCCAAACGGACATGCCACCACAAGGGACTACTTAATTTCTGAGACAGAATCAGGACACCAATTGAGGGAGGACCGAATGGTCTCCCTTGCATAAGGGGTAAAATAACATTAGAATTTATTCAAGAGAACATACATGAGACACATGATTTGTCTCCCCACTATAAGAATAAACTATCTTAACCGACCAATACAGACTGGTATTAAAAGAAACCAAAATTTAAATAGTTTGCATGACCGCATGGTTAGTCTGCACAGTTCGGGAAACGGTGCGATAACCGTGCATGGAATTCTACCTAAAGAATAAGCTTTGCACGGTTACATGGTCCAATGCAAATGGCCGTGTGGAGACAGTGTAATAGTTTTTGTCTCTTTTCGCATAGTTTCATTAGTTGGTGCACGGTTAATAACATTATTAAAGATTTTATAATAAACTAATAATCATAATAATAATATTTAATAATATATAGCAATTAAGATAATTATTATTTGACTGTTAGTTAAATTTTAATATGTAATATAATATTAAATTAAAAAGAATACTGTTTTTCTTTCTTTGCGTATTCATTTATTTATTTTTTGTTTTAACATTTCAGATTCATTTAAGGGACTAAAACACGTCCATATTCGTCTAACTAACTCATAGGGAGTTAGTTACGAGGGAAATACAAGTGCGACGTGCCTGTCGTGAAAGAACGCATGTGTGCAGTGCACAAATGAGGGACTTCTAAAGTCAGTTGAATTGGTCGGTGACATGTAGCAGATGACGGAGGATATAAAACAGAGCAAGCAGTAGAATTTGGGTGGGGGGACTCTCTCTCATTTTTTTATTCGATGATCACATTCTCTAGAGAGGAGATCTAGGTGGGATTCTCATTAAGATTCCACGCCACACAATTTATGGAGATCTAAGACTCCTTGGAGATGAGAGGGAAGACATGGATCTAAAGGAGCCCAAGAGTAGAGCATCACTAAGGAAGTTCTTTTCATTTATTGTACATAAGTTCTCTGCACTCTGTAATTGATTGTTTTTCATTGATTAAATCAATATGATCAAGGGTTTAATTGTCTTATCTCGGGAATTCAATTCTTTTGGTTAATCTTCCGAACTTCTTCATTCAATTTACAATTTTTAGAATCATAATCAATCAATGAGATTGAATAACTATTATATGTTTAGTTGTTTCACACCATAAATTTTTTAAAAATTCATAAATTCACGATCTAATGTCGATTTAGTTCTTGAATACATTTTTTCAAAGCGTTAATGTCTTAAACTGTGGAAATTTACTGCTATTTTATATTCCAACTAATATCCTTTTCTAACTGTCTAGCAGTTTGACTAATTTTGGAGTGGCAGACTCTTAAAGTTAGTCTCCTGTGTGTTGAGTTTCCTATCGAGGGAGACTTTTCACCTATATTTCTTGAGGTGTGATTCAATAAAGTGTAGTACAGAAGATATCCTCTAAACCATTATTTTTGAATTCTCTAGTTTCACATTTGATCTGCACCTTTGACCTTACTGCTTTATTTTAGTATTTTGTTCTCTTGTGTTAGTTGTAATGTTGTTCTTAGTTCATCAATATACTAGTAATTGATTTGGTCTCTTTTCATAAAGAAAAGTACAAAAAAAATTAAAAAGTAAGGAAACTATAAATATGTTTCCCCACTACTGAAAAAAGTGGGGGTTTAAAATTTAAAAACCTTAGAATTCACTCACCTTCCTTCTCTATGGATCGACCATGCACCACCATGCTAGTGTGGGAGTAAGAAATGTAGTTTTGAGGGCCGGGATGACCTCTGACCTCATCAAAATTTTGAAGTGGTCGGAGGTCGTCACGGCCCTAAAAACTACATTTATTACTCCTACAATAGCACAGTGGTGCTGGGTCGATCCACATAGAAGGAAGGTGAGTGATTTCTAAGGTTTTTAAATTTTAAACCTCTACTATTGTCAGTAGTGGGGAAACATCTTTATAGTTTTCTTTACATTCCAATTTTTATGTACTTTTCTGTATGCAAAGAGACTAAATCAATTACTAGTATACTGATGAACTAAGAACTATAGTTAAACTAACATAAGAGAAAAAAATACTAATTTAAAGCAGCAAGGTTGAAGGCGTACGACAAATGTAAAACTCAAGAATTACAATCTACTGGTTTAAAGGATACCTTCTCCACTACACTTTATTGAATCACACCTCAAGAAATAAAGGTGAAAAATATCCCTCCCCAGGATACTCAACACTCAGTAAACTGATTTTAGGTGTTCACCACTCCAAATTAAGCTAAACTACGTGACAATTAGAAAATGATAACATACGGAAATAAACTCATTGTAAATTTCCAAATGTAAAGATGTCATTGCTTAGAAAAATTATTAAAGAACTACCTCACCAGTAGATCTTGAATTTATGAATTTTTAAAATAGTTAAGGTGTGAAACAACTAAACAGAGAATCATTGTTCAATCTCGCCCATTGATTATTATTCTGAAAATTGTAAAGTGAGTGAATAAGTTTGGAAGACTAACCAACAGAATTGAATTCCCCACCTAAGACAATTAATCCCTTGATCAGATTGACTTAAGCAATGAAAAAAAATCAATTACAGATTACTTTATTAATATAATTATTCTTTTATAATTAAAATTAAAGTTTTAATATATTTATATTAATTACTATTTAACTTAATTTATAAATTATTATTTTTTATATTATAATTCATTAAATTCTTATTAGTTTTTCTAATAACCTATTTTATAACTTATCTACTTATTATTATAATTACAGTTATATATACATAAAATATTATATATTATATTTATTTAATTAATTAGTTATTATATATTTTATTTTACTTTATCATTTTTTTAAGATTTTTTACTCTCCCCCCTTCGTGTCTTCTTCTCCCCGAAAACTGTGCCAAATTTGGAATTCACTGGAGGTCGTCACAGCCCTCAAAATTACATTATTAACCTAAAATGGCATAGTTGTCCAGGGTGAATCCATAGAGAAGGAAGATGAGTGAATTCTAAGATTTTATTCAAAGAGAAACTCCACTGTTTTCAATAGTGGTGGAAGTGAACATTTTTTACTTTTTATTTTCTAGAAGATGAAGTGGAAAAAGGATGATGAAACAAGTATTTTTACATAGAAACTAAAAATTACACTAAGTATGATAATCTTGAGAAATATAGTATACTAGTATTAAGCACCAAGACAAAGATGTGAGATCAAGAAAGTACTTAGGAATTCTAAACTACTAGTTCAAATGGATGTTCTCTTCATAGATTACAATCGAATCACACTTCAAGATAGACTGAGGAATTTACCTTGCCAGGAAACTCAATTGGTAGATGATTATGTCTTGGATTTCACCGCACTAAAACATAATTAAAATTCAAGAAGTTTTAAGATAACATTTGGAAAAGAACTCGCCATAAATTTCCAAAGTTTATATTGTAAAAGATTTGAAAAATTCATTCCAGATCAACCTCACCAGTCGATATTGAAATTTGAAATTGTAAACATATTAGTGTGAACGATCAAAAGATTAGAAATATAATGAGGCTCTCCAACTGATTCTAATTTTGTAAAAAGATAAGAAAATGAATATTTAAAGATCATAAACAGAAGGTTTTAAAATTCCCGAGCTGAGAAAGATTAACCTATGATCATATTGATTAATTTTGTGCAAAACATTCCCAGAAAAGAGTACAAAAATTAAGGACAGAAGGAAGAATAACTCCCCAAATACTACTCTGTTCTCGGGCTCCTTGATCTCCTGCTCATCTCCAGTGCTGCACTTGGGAGTTCGAATGAGAGTCTTTGGATCTGGTCTCCAATGTGTGTTTGTGGAATGAATGAGCGTGTCCCTAGCTCTCCTTTATGGTGAATGTGATCGTCGAATAAAAAAAATGAGAGAGAGTCCCCCCCCCCAATTTTGTTGCTTGCTCTGTTTTATATCCTCCTCCATCTGCTTCATGTCACTGAACACTTCCTCCGACTTCAAAAGTCCCTCAGCTATGCACCGCACACGTGTGTTTTTGTCCTGACAACCACGTCGTGCTATCTTTTCTCATGTAACTAACTCCCGGTGAGTTAGTTAAGTGAATCTGGAAGTATACTCATCTCTCGAATGAACCGGAAAAGTTAGAACATAAAAATAAAACAATTAAAACACAAAGATAGTTACTTAAGATTTTATAGTTATTTTTTAGTTTACTGTCAAAGTAATTAAATTTAATAAATAAATATCTTAGAAGATGGTTTTTATTAAATATTATGATTATTAATTTATTATAAAATCTTTAATAAAATTATTAAAATATTATTAATAATTAAATAATTAGAAAGTAAAAGTTAATTATATTAGTTAAATTATATTAATATTAATTACATTGTTAATATAATTATTCCGTTAGAATTAAAATTAAAGTGTAAAAATATTTATATTGATTACTATTTAACATAATTTATAAATTATTTTTTTTATATTTTAATTATTTAAATTCTTATTAGTTTTACTAATAACCAATTTTATAACTTATCTACTTATTAAAATAATTATAGTTATATATACATAAAATATTATACATTATATTTTTTTTACCCCACAAGAGGCACCACTATGAGTGTCACAAATTAGTTCCCAAAACACCTCATCCTCATACCTTCCCTTCAATAAAGGACAAGTCCAAATACCATCCAACAATTCCAATAATAGTTACTTATATCAGGAACAACCGAGGCAACAAATCTAATCCTGAAACACCTAGAGACCAAGAGAAAACCAAGAACCAAAAGGGGATTTGAAACAACTGACTGAAATTGAAAATCTGGGAGTGAATATTTTTTCGACCATAAAGCTTTCTGCCCCCAGAAAGCCAAAAAAATACCATATGAAAAAATAGATCGCAAACAATAGACCAAGAGAGAATCCATACCATGTTTTCACCTGCCTAAAAAAGGCCAAACACCTCCTATTGATAAAACAATGGAAGATAATACTCTCACAAACTATTAAATATCCCACTTTCCTGGAATAGTCAAACATATTCAAAATACATCCTTAATAAACACCAAAAACACTACTAGAGAAAGCTCAAGCAATCCACCTAAAATGAACAACGAACCTGAATAACACTACCACAACCATACTGAAGTAAAAAGATTGGGAATGATCCTATCCCACGTTTAACCAAGTAAGAATTTGGTGGTTATATAGCTTAAAATGTGACTACCTTCTACCAAGAAAACACCAAGGAGAAAATTGAGTCACTCACATGGGGTGACCCAAACGGACATGCCACCACAAGGGACTACTTAATTTCTGAGACAGAATCAGGACACCAATTGAGGGAGGACCGAATGGTCTCCCTTGCATAAGGGGTAAAATAACATTAGAATTTATTCAAGAGAACATACATGAGACACATGATTTGTCTCCCCACTATAAGAATAAACTATCTTAACCGACCAATACAGACTGGTATTAAAAGAAACCAAAATTTAAATAGTTGGCATGACCGCATGGTTAGTCTGCACAGTTCGGGAAACTGTGCGATAACCGTGCATGGAATTCTACCTAAAGAATAAGCTTTGCACGGTTACATGGTCCAATGAAAATGGCCGTGTGGAGACAGTGTAATAGTTTTTGTCTCTTTTCGCATAGTTTCATTAGTTGGTGCACGGTTAATAACATTATTAAAGATTTTATAATAAACTAATAATCATAATAATAATATTTAATAATATATAGCAATTAAGATAATTATTATTTGACTGTTAGTTAAATTTTAATATGTAATATAATATTAAATTAAAAAGAATACTGTTTTTCTTTCTTTGCGTATTCATTTATTTATTTTTTGTTTTAACATTTCAGATTCATTTAAGGGACTAAAACACGTCCATATTCGTCTAACTAACTCATAGGGAGTTAGTTACGAGGGAAATACTAGTGCGACGTGCCTGTCGTGAAAGAACGAATGTGTGCAGTGCACAAATGAGGGACTTCTAAAGTCAGTTGAATTGGTCAGTGACATGTAGCAGATGACGGAGGATATAAAACAGAGCAAGCAGTAGAATTTGGGTGGGGGGACTCTCTCTCATTTTTTTATTCGACGATCACATTCTCTAGAGAGGAGATCTAGGTGGGATTCTCATTAAGATTCCACGCCACACAATTTATGGAGATCTAGGACTCCTGGGAGATGAGAGGGCAGACATGGATCTAAAGGAGCCCAAGAGTAGAGCATCACTAAGGAAGTTCTTTTCATTTATTGTACATAAGTTCTCTGCACTCTGTAATTGATTGTTTTTCATTGATTAAATCAATATGATCAAAGGTTTAATTGTCTTATCTCGGGACTTCAATTCTTTTGGTTAATCTTCCGAACTTCTTCATTCAATTTACAATTTTTAGAATCATAATCAATCAATGAGATTGAATAACTATTTTATGTTTAGTTGTTTCACACCATAAATTTTTTAAAAATTCATAAATTCACGATCTAATGTCGATTTAGTTCTTGAATACATTTTTTCAAAGCGTTAATGTCTTAAACTGTGGAAATTTACTGCTATTTTATATTCCAACCAATATCCTTTTCTAACTGTCTAGCAGTTTGACTAATTTTGGAGTGGCAGACTCCTAAAGTCAGTCTTCTGTGTGTTGAGTTTCCTATCGAGGGAGACTTTTCACCTATATTTCTTGAGGTGTGATTCAATAAAGTGTAGTAGAGAAGATATCCTCTAAACCATTATTTTTGAATTCTCTAGTTGTTGGATCGAATAGTAGATATAAAAGTCTATTAGATGGAACAATACAAGAGGGGGGTGAATTGTAGGTTTAAAAACCTTTGAGTTTTAGTAACAAATAGATTAGTTTAAATGAACTTAAACTAATACAAATACAAATACCCTCAATTGTATTGAATGAAAAAGGTATGATGTATTGTAATACTAATGTTATGTAAAACAATTTTATTCAAGATGAACACAATAATCAGAGTAATACAGATATGAATGATTCTACCTTAAAGCGTATAGAACCAATCAATACAATATGTAATGGAATGATTGTAATTGAAACAATTACAATTGAATATGTAAGGAAGAAAGGAAACAATACAAATCCCTTTCTAATACAAGTAACAGCGGAAATGTAAAAGTAATACAATTCTTTTAACCCAAAGAGAAGGGTTATCCTTTCACCTAGGATAAAAGGTCTGTCTCACCAACACCTTGGTGAGCCCTCGATACGATGATCGGCACGTCTGTCTGCCTATCCCTGGCAGCCCTCGATACGATGATCGGCACGTCTGTCTGCCTATCCCCGGCAGCCCTCGATACGATGATCGGCACGTCTGTCTGCCTATCCCCGGCAGCCCTCGATTTTGCAGGTAATCGGCACCTCTGTCTTTCAATTACTTGAAAGCCCTCGATACGATGATCGGTCGCACAAAGCTGATGAGAGAAGTCACAGTGTCTCTCTCTAGAATCTTCGTAGTTCACAGAGTCTCTTCATTCGTTCTCTTTGTTCATCGTTGTGTTCTCAGCTTCAAATGACCTCCTATTTATAGGCCTCGGGTTCCAACGGTCATATTGCCTCCAACGGTCATATTGAAACAGAAAGCACGACATCGTTTTGATTAGTTTGTAACTAACTCAACGACATCGTTTTGTTAGGACAAGAGATATATAGAAATGTAAAACATGAGTACGATTCATATGCAGAGAGAGTTTTTGACAAAGTACCAAAACAAATAATGATCATCTGAATAGCAGAGTCAGTACGATACGATTGACAGAGTCAGTACGATACGATTGACAGAGTCAATACGATACGATTGACAGAGTCAGTACGATACGTTTTGGTCGGTACGATCAACATCGTACGATACGATAAACATGATAAAAGACAATAAACATATGATAGAATACATTTGTGATTTCCAAAACATGATATAGAAGTCAAAAGAAGACTTTTGACTTAACAATCTCCCCCTTTTTGGAAATCACAAATACACAAAGTAAATGAAACGAGAAATACTTATCTCCCCCTGAGTTTAAAAAACTCTTCTGAATAAGAAAATTGAATACAACTAACTCCCCCTTAGGTATTGACTTTCCTAAGGATTGTATTCGTAGATTTTCCTTAAGAGCATTGTAATGCATTCTCCCCCTTTGTAAAACAATCTTTGCTTTGTAAATATTCTCCCCCTTTGTGATTTACAAAAAGAAAGGAGTAATCTCGAATTGTCTGAAAGTGTTAGTGAAGTAATACAAGACAATGGATAAAAGAGAAAGAAATATAAGAGTTATTACAAAACAAACAAGTTCCAAAAGAAACAAGTACAACAATCATTTGTTTTCTCTTTCCTTATCTTTCTTTATAAGCTCATGAAGCACAGCTTTCATCTTCTTGATCTCCTTCTTGTCTTCAGAAATTGATTCACCCTGAGTTTTGAGAAGCTCCTGTTGATCCGCAAAAAACTGATCTTGATTTCTGATGGTTTCCTCCTGGACTCTGATTACTTCTTCAAGAGTATCAATTCTGATTTGCAAAGTCTTGTTATCCTTGGACAACACAGAATTTTGATTCTTCAGTAAAACCATTTCATCTTTTAAAGATGAAACCTTCGAGAATTCAGATTGGAAAACATTCATCCTATCTTGCAAGTCTTTTACTGAAGGAACATCGGCTCTTTGAGAAGATAAAAGGTTCAGCCTTTCAACCGTTTCTTTATCAAGCTTGTTGAAAGCAATTGCTAGCTCATTTGATAACCTCCTTATATCTTCAATAGCTATTTCATGATCATTGATTGAGCTCTCTGTTTTGTATGACCACTTGGTCATCTTATTGCAAGCTTTCTTATGAGCAACTGAGCTTTCCGAATGAACTTTCAGATCGGCTTCTACTGAAAAAACTTTCTTTCTCAATTCTTTTACAGAGCCAAACTTTTTCCTTTGATTTTCAGTAATAAAATCAATCTTCCCTTCCAGCCTCGGGAAATAAGGAATTGTTTTCTCCACCCTTCTCAAAACATGAACAATGTAATCACTCTTCTTGAGAGAGATTGTATGCTCTGAATCAGTATCTTCATCGTACGATGTTAGTTCATACGATCTGCTTGAATCAACAACTGGCTGTTTCCCTTTTTCTTTCTGCTTTCTTTCTTCTTCTACTTTGTCACTAATGACAACTACTTTATCAGACTGAGAAGATTGAGCATCTTGCTTTTCTCGAGATGACATCCTGTCCGGAGATCTTTCCTGATCGGCATGAGGAGTTTGTTGAACACCTTCGCTCAGCTTTTGAAGCGATTCCTCTCTACTTTTCTTTGAACTTTGAAGAAATTCTAACAGAAAATCTCTTTCTTCTACTTCCACTTCTTCTATCACTTGTTTTCCTTTTTCTTTCTCAGGCAGACTCTGTACGATGGGCTCTTGGTGCACTTCCATGGTTAGTTGAGCACTAGAATCTTCAAATGCTTTCAAGACTTTAGAGATATCAAAGTCCTGAGCCTTTCTTTTCAAAAGAGTCTTCTTTTTCTTTTCAGCTTGAAGGGTTTCTTCTACCCTTATTCTTTCTGCAAAGGCCTCAGCAGGGTCAAGACCAAACTTCGGATCACCTTCCTTTCTCTGTTCCTTGTCCTTTCTCCATTTGGCTACAACTTCCTTACTGTACCTTGGCTTCTTCTTTGGTTTTGAACTAGTTTGAGGATCATACTTTCGAGTAACACCGGTGGATTGATTGTCCTTGGCTGGCATAGGTGCCGATTGATTTTGAGCCAATTCAGCTTCTACATCTCTGACAAAAAGTTTTGAATTTGAATCAAAACAAACATTCAGCTTTTTCATCGTACTCTTATTAATCAAAGATGGCCTCAAATCCATAGGTTCTCCTTTCAAAGGAATGTTACAAAACTTCATACTCTCAAGAATGAATTTCGTAAGAATGGCTGGATACATTATTATCTGGGATTTAATCCCTCCTTTCTTGACATTCTTGATGGTTTCAAAAACATATCCCATGAGATTTACTTTCCTCATATTCACAAGATAGTCGAGCATAAAGACATCAGAAACTTTAAGGGTTTCTCTATCCCCTTTCCTTGGGATAAGAAAACCTTGCATCCATAAAGTAACAAACCGATTGTCCGGTGAAAGATGAGAAACTTTCCTCTTTTCCTCATTAATAACAAACAAAGTTTTTTCAGCACTTTCTCTATTAAACGTACCAACTTCCTCTGGTAGTTTGTGATATGGAAAGAATGCATCGCCTTCTATAGAAACATTCAGAAAATGTGCAGCTTGTTTCACAGACATAGATAACTTTCTATCGTACATAGCGAAGTTTATAGTCATATCTTTGTCGAAAGAAACGGTTTTGTAAAACTGACAAACTTCATCAAAAAGAACTGGATCTTGAATATCAGGCTTTTCCACACAGAGATGTTCCCATCCTTGAAACAGAATGATCCTCTTGATTGTAGAATCGTACAAATCGAAAAAGTCTCGGGATACTAACCTTTCTCTGTGAAAGTCTTTCTCTGTAAAAGTCTTTGAAGACATTTTGGCAGGAGTATTAGCAGAAGATTGAGACATAAAGGTTCTGCCGATGAGAAGATCGTACGATTGTTTATAGCTGGTGGAGCAGAGCTTCGCCTCAAATCCTGAAACTTCAATGTGGGTTTGGGGAGGGGAGGGGGGTATTTATAGGCAATAAAGAGATGACCGTTGATATTCTACGGTCAAGATTAGATAATACCAGATCAATGGTTAGGATTAAAGCAAAAAAAAATTTAAAAAAAATGAAAAGAAACCTGTCGGAGAACATAAGGTGATTGCTGGTTTTGGTATGAATCAAAAGTAAACACAATCGTAAGGAGAAAAAAAAAATGATGCCGATGGAAAACAAAGTCATTACTATGATCGGACCGTACGATAGAAAATAATCTTGTTACCATGAACTGACAGTACGATGGAAAACAATCTCAATACTATCATCGGTCGATACAAAACTATTTGAATGGTACGATGGAAAAGAATTTCAATACTATCATCGGTTGATTCAAAAACTATTGAATGGTACGATGGAAAAGAATTTCAATACTATCATCGGTCGATTCAAAAACTATTGAATGGTACGATGGAAAAGAATTTCAATACTATCATCGGTCGATTCAAAAACTATTGAATGGTACGATGGAAAAGAATTTCAATACCATTATCGGACGATACAAAATTTTTGAACGATACGATGGAAAAGAATTTCAATACGATACAGAAAAATTGAAATGGTCAATACGATAAACAGGAAAACTAAAATGAAACGTTAAAACTGTCAATACGATAAACAGAAAGAGAAAAATAGAGTAAATAGTTAAAGATCAGAAACATAAAATAAACATAGACAGAAAGAAATGTCCTCCCCCTTTCTACGAGGAGTTTATTACTATTAGGAGAGATGTAAAACAGGAAGTAGATATGAATGATTATTTTAATGTAATCATTCCTAGCTTCTGTTTTATAAACTCAAATCTATCGGAAGGTAAAGGTTTTGTAAAAATATTAGCAAGTTGTTCTTGCGTTCCGATGAATTGTAAAACAATATCTCCTTTTTGTGTGTGATCCCTAAGAAAGTGATGTCTAACATCTATGTGTTTTGCACGAGAGTGATGTGCTGGGTTTTTACTAAGAGCTATGGCACTTGTATTATCACAAAGAATTTGAGTTTTGGAGAAACTCAAACCATAGTCAGTGAGTGTGTGCTGCATCCACAATACTTGAGCACAGCAACTACCAGCTGCTACATATTCATCTTCAGCAGTGGAGAGTGCTACTGAGTGTTGTTTCTTGCAGGACCAAGAAACCAAAGAGTCTCCTAAGAAATGACATGTTCCAGATGTACTTTTTCTGTCCATTCTACAACCACCAAAGTCAGCATCTGAAAAACTTTTTAAAACAAAATCATTTCCAGAAGAGTAGAAAAGTCCTAAATCCATAGTGTCTTTTAAATACCGAAAGATTCTCTTTACAGCTTTTAAGTGAGACTCTTTTGGATTAGATTGATATCTTGCACATAAGCATACAGAAAACATCAAGTCGGGTCGACTAGCTGTCAAGTATAGCAAACTCCCTATCATACCTCTAAAAATTGTTTGATCTACTGGTTTCCCAGTTTCATCAAGATCAAGAGTATTTGAGGTACTAATTGGGGTGCTAATACTTTTAGTTTTGTCAAATCCATACTTTTTGAGTAAGTCTTTAATATACTTATGTTGAGATATATAAGTTCCTTCTGGTTTTTGAGATATTTGAAAACCTAGAAAGAATGTTAACTCACCCATCATACTCATTTCAAACTCAGATTTCATTAAATTTGCAAAAGAATCGGTTAAAGATTTCTGAGTTGATCCAAATATGATGTCATCAACATAGATTTGGACAACCAAAACATTTTTGTTTTCCATTTTGATAAAAAGAGTTGGATCAGCTGTACCTTTTCTATAATTGTTTTGTAAAAGAAATCTTGTAAGTCTATCATACCATGCTCTAGGGGCTTGTTTAAGACCATATAGAGCCTTGGTAAGTTTAAAAACATGATCAGGATGTTTTGGGTCTTGAAAACCAGGAGGTTGTTCGACAAAAACTTCTTCTTGAACAAAACCATTTAAAAAAGCACATTTGACATCCATTTGAAATAGTTTGAAATTGAAATATGCTGCGAAGGCTAATAGAATGCGAATAGATTCAAGTCTAGCTACAGGAGCATATGTTTCTTCATAGTCTATTCCCTCTTGTTGATCATAGACTTTAGCAACAAGTCTTGCTTTATTTCTTACAATGATTCCATTTTCATCACACTTGTTTCTGAAAACCCATTTTACACCAATTACAGTTGTTTCTTTAGGTCTTTCAACTAAAGTCCAGACTTGATTCCTTTCAAATTCATTTAGTTCATCCTGCATTGCTTTGATCCAATCGTCATCACCTAAGGCCTCACTTGGATTTTTAGGTTCAAATTGGGAAAGAAAATCAAGATGTTCTATTTCATTTCTTAAGGAATTTCTGGTCCTTACAGGTTGATTTATATCACCAATGATATCATCACTGGGATGATTCCTAAGTAACAATTGATTTGGGTTTTGTAAAACCTGTTCATCAACATATGGTAGAAAATCTTCTGTGGTAAATGTTTCAGGAACACTTTCTTGAATATTTTCCTTATCAGAATGTTCTTCTAATATAGGTTGATAAACATTTTTGGAAAACACATCCGAGGATGTAGGATTGGGTTGGTTGAAAACAAAAGGGTTAGTTTCATCAAATTTTACATGTACTGTTTCTTCAACAGTACAAGTGTTTTTATTGAAAACTCTATAAGCCTTAGAGTTTGTGGAATAGCCTAGAAAGATTCCTTCATCAGATTTTGGTGCAAATTTGTGTAGATTATCTTTTGTATTCAGAATGAATACTTTGCATCAAAAAACTTTGAAGTATGAAACTTTAGGTTTTCGGCCAGTCCATAACTCGTAAGGAGTTTTATTAAGAAATGGTCTAGTTAAAACACGATTTATAGTATAACAGGCAGTACTTACAGCTTCAGCCCAAAAGTGCTTAGCAATTGAGTATTCACTCAACATGGTTCGAGTCATTTCCTGAAGAATATGATTTCTTCTTTCAACAACCCCATTTTGCTGAGGAGTTCTTGGAGCTGAGAAATTGTGAGTAATACCTTTCTTACTACAAAAAGTTTGAAAATCTGAGTTTTGAAATTCACCACCATGATCACTATGAATAGTTATCAATGGTAGGTTTTTCTCATTTTTAATTTGGGCTCTAAAAGTTTTGAAATAGGAAAAGGCTTCAGATTTCTTTGTGAGAAAGTAGACCCATGTAAATCTAGTAAAGTCATCAACTAAAACAAATACATAGTATTTGCCTCCAATGCTTCCAGATTGTGAAGGACCAAACAGATCCATATGCACAAGTTGTAATGCATTAGAAGTTGAAACTTCATTAATTGGTTTAAAGCTAGTTTTATGTTGCTTGCCAAATTGACAAGGATCACAGACTTTTGAAGAATCATATCTAAGATCCGGTAGCCCTTTTACAAGTCCTTTCTTTGAGAGTTTTCTTAGGTTTCTCAAATTACAGTGTCCTAGTCTCCTATGCCATAGCCACGATTGGTCTTCTATTACACTTAAGCAAGGTAAGTTTTGGTTCCTAAGGTCTTCTAAGTTAATAGTGTAAACATTCTCTTGCCTATGGGCAGATAGAATGAATTCATCCTTGGAATTGTGAACTAGACACTTATCATTTCTAAAATTCACAAGGTAACCTTCATCACATAATTGACTTATGCTGATGAGATTGTGCCTAAGACCTTTTATAAATAAAACATTTGAAATAAGAACTTTTCCAAGAAAAACGATATTACCTATACCAACAATCTTTCCTTGAGCATTATCTCCGAAGGTAACTTTTCCACCTTTTGTTTTGACAACCTTTTCAAAGAAATCTTTGTTTCCAGTCATATGTCGAGAACAACCACTATCCATGTACCAAATGTTCTTATTGATACACTTCTCGTTTTCCTGAAAAAGAAACAATTAGATTTTTGGAATCCAAACTTGTTTGTATCCAGAAGGGTTAGATAAAAGAATTTTAGGAATCCACATTTGTTTAGCAAAATGAGCTTTATGAAATCCTAAGGATTGAGTTTTGTTAAGAGAACAATCTCTTCTCCAATGTACACCACATTGACACTTGGAACAGAAAATGGTTTTTTGAGGAACAAAATAGTTATTACTAAAAACAGGTTTGGAATAAGTATAACCAAGACCAGAACGATTTCTCAAAGGTCTTATTTGAGAATATATCCTATCAAAGTTTTCTTTTCCATGAGTAAAGTTTGACAAACACTTTTTCAAGGATAAAATCTCTGACTTTAGTTTTAAAACCAAATTATTGTTTTCTAAAACATTTTAATTAGAACTAGAGTTAGACTCTAAAATGTTTTTCTTTGAAATAGCAGTTTCAAGATCCTTAGAAAGTTTATCCTTTTCAGATTTGACTTTCTCAAGGGTTTTCAAAATACTTTCAAAATCAGAAGTTTTCCCATCAAGATCTTTAGAGAGATCTGATACTTCTTTAGTCAAAATAGAAATTCTAGAATTTTCCTTTTCAAATCTCTTTTTGAGTTTAGAATTTTCATTTTCAAGTAATTTAGCAAATCTAGAGACTTCTTCAAAAGAAGGTAAAGTATCATCTTCTGATGATGAGGGTTCATCATTTGAAGATTCATAATATCTATTATCAACATAATTTGCATTTAAAGAGACATTTGTAACAGCTTCAGCATTATGTACCTTAGCCATGAGACAATGATCTTCAATTGGTAGTCTGGCTAGAAGTCCAATATTCCTTTGTCCTGACGTCTCATATTCTGAAGAATCATCTGAGGAATCACTACCACTTTCACTCCATGTATCATTTGCTTTCAAGCCTTTATTTGTCTTATAAAACCTTTTCTTCTTTCTTTCAGTGTGTTTCTCTTTTCTATCTTTCCTCTTTAGTAAAGGACAATCAGGCCTTATATGTCCTGCTTTCTTGCATTCATAACAAGTTACTTCTGAATCTTTCCTATCTTTCCTGTCTTTCTTTTTGAATCTATATTGAAAATCTTTCTTTCCCACAATCTTGTTCATCCTCCGAGCAAGATTGGCTAACTCATTGTCTGAAAGATTACAATCACTTGAATCAGATACAACAACTTTCTTGGATTTAGACCTTGTAACCCTATCAGGTGTTTTAGCTTTAGATGCAAAAGCTACACTTCCATTCCCATTTTTCTTCTTATTGAAATCAGCATCTCTCTTCATTCTTGTCTCATGCTGTAGAAGAGTTCCAAAGAGTTCATCAAGAGTAATCTGGGAAACTTTTCTATTTTCATCAATAGCTGTTCTTTTTGACTCCCATTCATTTGGCATAATATCTATAATCTTATCAACAAGAGCTTCATCATCAAGACCTTTTTCTCCCATAGATTGTAAGCTGTTGACAATTGTCATAAACCTTTGTTGCACTTTACATACTGGCTCTCCATAAGGAAAAACAAACCCATGATACTCTGCTCGAAGCATTGCTCTCCTTGTTTCTATAACCTTAGATGTACCAAAATGAGTGACTTCTAATTTCTTCCAAATACAGTTGGCTACTTCACATGAAGATATCTGACTATATATATTCCTGGTCATAGAACATAATAAAGTATTGTGTACCTTGTAATTCAGTTGATATTCTTGCTTCTCTTGGTTGGTGAAAGTGCTAACTTCTTTGTCAGGAATTTTGTAACCCCCAGTAAGCATAATAAAATTGTCTACACCAGTATTGATGACGAAAGTCTTCATACGATCTCTCCAATACTCATAATCATTCCCATCGAAAATTGGTGGTCTAGAAGGATTCAGATTATCTATTGATCCGATATTCATTCCTGCCATCTAATATAACAAAAACAACTTTTCCACTCCACATGTTAGTGTAGTAAGTATTCAAGATAGTAATAAGAAATAAAGCTAATAATACAAATCAGTGGAAAACCACCTCTGATACCAATTGTTGGATCGAATAGTAGATATAAAAGTCTATTAGATGGAACAATACAAGAGGGGGGGTGAATTGTAGGTTTAAAAACCTTTGAGTTTTAGTAACAAAGAGATTAGTTTAAATGAACTTAAACTAATACAAATACAAATACCCTCAATTGTATTGAATGAAAAAGGTATGATGTATTGTAATACTAATGTTATGTAAAACAATTGTATTCAAGATGAACACAATAATCAGAGTAATACAGATATGAATGATTCTACCTTAAAGCGTATAGAACCAATCAATACAATATGTAATGGAATGATTGTAATTGAAACAATTACAATTGAATATGTAAGGAAGAAAGGAAACAATACAAATCCCTTTCTAATACAAGTAACAGCGGAAATGTAAAAGTAATACAATTCTTTTAACCCAAAGAGAAGGGTTATCCTTTCACCTAGGATAAAAGGTCTGTCTCACCAACACCTTGGTGAGCCCTCGATACGATGATCGGCACGTCTGTCTGCCTATCCCTGGCAGCCCTCGATACGATGATCGGCACGTCTGTCTGCCTATCCCCGGCAGCCCTCGATACGATGATCGGCATGTCTGTCTGCCTATCCCTGGCAGCCCTCGATTTTGCAGGTAATCGGCACCTCTGTCTTTCAATTACTTGAAAGCCCTCGATACGATGATCGGTCGCACAAAGCTGATGAGAGAAGTCACAGTGTCTCTCTCTAGAATCTTCGTAGTTCACAGAGTCTCTTCATTCGTTCTCTTTGTTCATCGTTGTGTTCTCAGCTTCAAATGACCTCCTATTTATAGGCCTCGGGTTCCAACGGTCATATTGCCTCCAACGGTCATATTGAAACAGAAAGCACGACATCGTTTTGATTAGTTTGTAACTAACTCAACGACATCGTTTTGTTAGGACAAGAGATATATAGAAATGTAAAACATGAGTATGATTCATATGCAGAGAGAGTTTTTGACAAAGTACCAAAACAAATAATGATCATCTGAATAGCAGAGTCAGTACGATACGATTGACAGAGTCAGTACCATACGATTGACAGAGTCAATACGATACGATTGACAGAGTCAGTACGATACGTTTTGGTCGGTACGATCAACATCGTACGATACGATAAACATGATAAAAGACAATAAACATATGATAGAATACATTTGTGATTTCCAAAACATGATATAGAAGTCAAAAGAAGACTTTTGACTTAACACTAGTTTCACATTTGATCTGCACCTTCGACCTTACTGCTTTATTTTAGTATTTTGTTCTCTTATGTTAGTTGTAATGTTGTTCTTAGTTCATCAATATACTAGTAATTGATTTGGTCTCTTTTCATAAAGAAAAGTACAAAAAAAATTAAAAAGTAAGGAAACTATAAATATGTTTCCCCACTACTAAAAAAAGTGGGGGTTTAAAATTTAAAAACCTTAGAATTCACTCACCTTCCTTCTCTATGGATCGACCATGCACCACCGTGCTAGTGTGGGAGTAAGAAATGTAGTTTTGAGGGCCGGGATGACCTCTGACCTCATCAAAATTTTGAAGTGGTCGGAGGTCGTCACGGCCCTAAAAACTACATTTATTACTCCTACAATAGCACAGTGGTGCTGGGTCGATCCACAGAGAAGGAAGGTGAGTGATTTCTAAGGTTTTTAAATTTTAAACCTCCACTATTGTCAGTAGTGGGGAAACATCTTTATAGTTTTCTTTACATTCCAATTTTTATGTACTTTTCTGTATGTAAAGAGACTAAATCAATTACTAGTATACTGATGAACTAAGAACTATAGTTAAACTAATATAAGAGAAAAAAAATACTAATTTAAAGCAGCAAGGTCGAAGGCGTACGACAAATGTAAAACTCGAGAATTACAATCTACTGGTTTAAAGGATACCTTCTCCCCTACACTTTATTGAATCACACCTCAAGAAATAAAGGTGAAAAATATCCCTCCCCAGGACACTCAACACTCAGTAAACTGATTTTAGGTGTTCACCACTCCAAATTAAGCTAAACTACGTGACAATTAGAAAATGATAACATACGGAAATAAACTCATTGTAAATTTCCAGATGTAAAGATGTTATCGCTTAGAAAAATTATTAAAGAACTACCTCACCAGTAGATCTTGAATTTATGAATTTTTAAAACAGTTAAGGTGTGAAACAACTAAACAGAGAATCATTGTTCAATCTCGCCCATTGATTATTATTCTGAAAATTGTAAAGTGAGTGAATAAGTTTGGAAGACTAACCAACAGAATTGAATTCCCCACCTAAGACAATTAATCCCTTGATCAGATTGACTTAAGCAATGAAAAAAAATCAATTACAGATTACTTTATTAATATAATTATTCTTTTATAATTAAAATTAAAGTTTTAATATATTTATATTAATTACAATTTAACTTAATTTATAAATTATTATTTTTTATATTATAATTCTTTAAATTCTTATTAGTTTTTCTAATAACCTATTTTATAACTTATCTACTTATTATTATAATTACAGTTATATATACATAAAATATTATGTATTATATTTATTTAATTAATTAGTTATTATATATTTTATTTTACTTTATCATTTTTTTTAAGATTTTTTACTCTCCCCCCCCCCTTCGTGTCTTCTTCTCCCCGAAAACTGTGCCAAATTTGGAATTCACTGGAGGTCGTCACAGCCCTCAAAATTAAATTATTAACCTAAAATGGCATAGTTGTCCAGGGTGAATCCATAGAGAAGGAAGATGAGTGAATTCTAAGATTTTATTCAAAGAGAAATTCCACTGTTTTCAATAGTGGTGGAAGTGAACATTTTTTACTTTTTATTTTCTAGAAGATGAAGTGGAAAAAGGATGATGAAACAAGTATTTTTACATAGAAACTAAAATTTACACTAAGTATGATAATCTTGAGAAATATAGTATACTAGTATTAAGCACCAAGACAAAGAAGTGAGATCAAGAATGTACTTAGGAATTCTAAACTACTAGTTCAAATGGATGTTCTCTTCATAGATTACAATCGAATCACACTTCAAGATAGACTGAGGAATTTACCTTGCCAGGAAACTCAATTGGTAGATGATTATGTCTTGGAGTTCACCGCACTAAAACATAATTAAAATTCATGAAGTTTTAAGATAACATTTGGAAAAGAACTCGCCATAAATTTCCAAAGTTTATATTGTAAAAGATTTGAAAAATTCATTCCAGATCAACCTCACCAGTCGATATTGAAATTTGAAATTGTAAACATAGAAGTGTGAACGATCAAAAGATTAGAAATATAATGAGGCTCTCCAACTGATTCTAATTTTGTAAAAAGATAAGAAAATGAATATTTAAAGATCATAACCAGAAGGTTTTAAAATTCCCGAGCTGAGAAAGATTAACCTATGATCATATTGATTAATTTTGTGCAAAACATTCCCAGAAAAGAGTACAAAAATTAAGGACAGAAGGAAGAATAACTCCCCAAATACTGCTCTGTTCTCGGGCTCCTTGATCTCCTGCTCATCTCCAGTGCTGCACTTGGGAGTTCGAATGAGAGTCTTTGGATCTGGTCTCCAATGTGTGTTTGTGGAATGAATGAGCGTGTCCCTAGCTCTCCTTTCTGGTGAATGTGATCGTCGAATAAAAAAAATGAGAGAGTCCCCCCCCCCAATTTTGTTGCTTGCTCTGTTTTATATCCTCCTCCATCTGCTTCATGTCACCGAACACTTCCACCGACTTCAAAAGTCCCTCAGCTATGCACCGCACACGTGTGCTTTTGTCCTGACAAGCACGTCGCGCTATCTTTTCTCATGTAACTAACTCCCGGTGAGTTAGTTAAGTGAATCTGGAAGTATACTCATCTCTCGAATGAACCGGCAAAGTTAGAACATAAAAATAAAACAATTAAAACACAAAGATAGTTACTTAAGATTTTATAGTTATTTTTTAGTTTACTGTCAAAGTAATTAAATTTAATAAATAAATATCTTAGAAGATGGTTTTTATTAAATATTATGATTATTAATTTATTATAAAATCTTTAATAAAATTATTAAGTTATTATTAATAATTAAATAATTAGAAAGTAAAAGTTAATTATATTAGTTAAATTATATTAATATTAATTACTTTGTTAATATAATTATTCCGTTAGAATTAAAATTTAGGTGTAAAAATATTTATATTGATTACTATTTGACATAATTTATAAATTATTATTTTTTATATTTTAATTATTTAAATTCTTATTAGTTTTACTAATAACCAATTTTATAACTTATCTACTTATTAAAATAATTATAGTTATATATACATAAAATAGTATACATTATATTTATTTAATTCATTCATTATTATATATTTTATTTTACTTTATTATTTTTATTACTTTTTTACCCCCCCCCCCCCCCCCCGTGTCTTCTTCTTCCACGGTGGCAAGGCCTCTTGTTTCGTGCACTGGCTTCAGCTCCGAGGAACCCTCCATCTTCGTCGACAAAACCGCAGCCCACCCTTAGCTCGGCCTCGGCTCCTCCTTCAAGAGTGGTGAGACATGATGGAACCTTGGTCTCCAGTCTGAAGGCTTGGACAAGGCAGCTTTCTCCTCTAGATGAACACCAGCGGTAGCCTCCACAAGCAGATGAGTTTCACAAACAGGCACCAGTCCTTCCCTTCAATCACTGATCCCCTTGCTCCGGGATGAACTCAACAATGGAAAGCTACGGAACCAGCTTGGCTCAGTGGATCGGCCACCACCCTAAACCCTACTGCTTCTTCTTCAAACAAAATACTAGAATTGAGTTGGGAATCCCATTAGGGAAGATACCAAACTTCAGTGGTAGTGTTTGTCCGATGCAATGTGGTTGATGTCGAAGTGGTAGGCCTCGTCAACGCGGACGATGGTGACAACGTCCTGGAGGGTGTCTTCATGGCAGGGGAGAAGAGTATGGGGATCACACCACGGTCTAGATCCTTCAGGAACTCCATGAACAAGTGAATGACCTCCTCCTCCAGGTAGCCGACAATGCAGTGAGTGAGGTGGGGGAAGGCCAGGAATGCCAGGGGGTAAAATGGGATGATTTTGTTGTTCCGACCGAAGTGAAACAGTGGCAGGTCTGAGGACACGGTGAGACAGGTCACGGAGTGATGGAACGACAGCTAAAATGATACGGTTTTGTGTAGAAAATGGTGAATCCGTGAAATCCTGGGTTACAGTGGGAGGATTAAATGGTAAGACAGCATTAAGCGGTAATGGTGCAAGGGTAAAGCAGTGAGACAGTGAAGTCAGAGTGGTAGAGACACGGTGAGACCATGAGGAGAGTCATTGTGAGACAATGATGAAATCAGGGTATGATGGCACCGTGATAGAGGTGAAACCATGAACCTGCAAAATAAACAAACAAAATTAAATAAATTTTAACTTAAATAAAATAAGAACAAGATAATTAATAAAAACTAAAACTTAATTACAACAATTTAAAATTTAATTACAACACAAACATTAATGTATTTAAAAAAACAATTAAACATAAGTTAAATTATGAATATCTTCTAAACTAAATTGGTTAAATAGAAAACTAATTATTATCTTTTTAAATAATTGAATCGAGTTGAGACTTTAGATTATAAATTTGAATAAATTTAATTTGTTTCAAAACATAAATTAGTAATTAATGAATTATTTAAAAGTCATATTACGATTATGTTACATTAAATTAATTAGTTTTTAATACATGAGATATCAGATTAAGACTAAATAATTCATGTTCAACACTAAAATAATTAATTAAATAATAAATATTATATCATTATGTTTGAAGACAACGATACCAAACGAAATAGAAATTAATTACACTATACAGTTAAAGTAAGAAATAAATTAATTAATTTAAAATTTAAAATACACAATTAATTATAGAAATTGATTAAATTAAAAAAATTATTTATAAGAATACAAAAGTGTTAATATTTATTATAAATTACAATAAATAACCAATTAAACCATTAAAATTTAGTTAAAATGATGTGGCAAAACATGTGTTTTTAAAGCCACATCAACGCTTACTACTAACAATGTGGAAACTATAATCTTCAATATTCCTCGCCCAAATTCCATCCTTTTCTCTAAAAAAATAAAAGACACCCAAGGTAATAACAAGAACTTAGGCTATAACATGGAAATAAGGTCCTCCCACCTCAACCACCGAACTTGAAAAACTGGAATAAGATGACGACACCAGAGGTTTAAACTATTCTCATATTTCATACTAAGGATAGGGCATTGACCAATGGTTTGAACGACTCCATGATTTCCCCTGACTATGCTCCAGATTCACCCCCGGACCTATTGATGGAGCTCAGATGATTGAATAATCTCCTGGCATGCATTTAGGCCTTAGAGACCCCCAAACAGAGCTTTTTCTTCCAGTTCCACTAACAATTACATTGTGATCTCAGATGGTCTCAATGGGCCATGACACACTTCAAATCCACTTTAACTGAACACATCATTTTACCAAAACAAGGGATTAATGGATGCACCCATGTCACCCCTTTGTTTCTTTAGATGTGAAACATCAGAATAGAAGGACACATAGAAAAACCTTCCTCTAGAACATAGGATTCCGAAATTCCCTGAAGGGAAACATTCATCTGACAAAATAGAGACTCTCATAATATTTCACAACCTTCACCGTTACAGTTAAACAAACACACGACATCACAAGGCATCACCAAACATGACCACTACAGCTAATAAAAAACACAAGAAGAGGGACCTTATATCGAGTCTCAAATAGTAAATAATTCTAGCAAGTATCCATAATAGCCACTTTTGGCCAGATTTTCCACACTGATGGCCTAACAAGAAATCTGGATTTGATGAGACTGACGAAAGACCCAAAGACCATTTAATACTTCATTCTACACTAAAAACCTTGAACTTCTTTCACCATCAATGGCGCAAGAAACATAAGAAACTAAGGTCTATTTAACCTCCCACAACCTCTGTCCCTCCACAAGGGAATCCACATAACCAAAAATGAAGAGGGGTGAAATCAATCTCCAAATCTCAAGAAGAATGTCATTATGTTAATCAACTAGAGTATCATGAAATGGTGAATCACCAAGGGCCACACATGAATCATCCATTAACTCTTTATGGGGGTGTTCCCTATCCTACAAGAAATCCCAAGGACCCAATCAATCTGGTCATTTGGTCACAACATACCCTAAACTTGAACTGAACACATGAGGGTAGCCACCACATTGGCCTCCCAATCTTTTCATCGAAAGAGACCACTGACCAACACATCATTCCAACTTATTAATGAAACACCAACACAAAACATCATTTAAACAAGAGGGGTTCTTAAACTCAGAAAATCCCACAATAACAATCCTGAAAACACATAATCTACACCTCCTGACCACAAATTATCAAATCAAAACACTCTCCTTCAAAATGATTCTGAAAAAAAATTGGTGAGTTGTGAATTTACCGATGGTACCTCATGAGCCTCAAACATGCATGTTAACTTGCCACACTGGGCACCCACCTCATATCCATCATGAAAATCATCCAGTCATGCCATAACCATAAATAATCTCATGAAAACCCATGAATGTGGTCACCCTTGATAACACCAAAGACCAAGACCAATCCTTTACTCTTTTACAAATCAAAATCTTTTTTACCACACTTTCCCTTTCTCAAAACTGCTAACCATAAAATCAAAACTGAATTTAAATCTTACAAACCAATTTAGAAAATCACCCATAATTCAATAAAAAATCATGTTCATGCCTTTCATAACCATTTCAAAACATTTATACCAATTCTAAAACACTTCTAATTTTAGGAAAAACCCTATTTCATAAATCTATATTTAATTAAGTGCTCAAATCTTCTCATTTCAAAAAATTGTTTTAAAATTTCATAAAACATTTGAAATGATCGGTAGTTTCCAAATAAAAATCCATTTTACACCCCCATACATAAATTCTAAAACACTTAATTGAATTAAAAACACTTTTCAGCAGTTTATAAAATTCTACTAGAAACATGTTTTCCACCACCCCAACATAATTTATACTTTCAAAAGAGGTGTAAATAGATAATTTACCCTTTCAAAAAAACTCTAAAATTTTATTTATATACTTTTAAAAATTAAACCGTTTTCACTTTAATAAAAAATCACTTCATAGAAATTCACCTTCCTTAAAATCAAGACATTTTGTCATTAAAAACCATGTTTCCAAGATTCCCAAACAAAGAGACACAAGACAATGTAAGAGGAAACTAGTTTGGTGGGTGACTTTGACATACGGTTGGCGGCCATATTCCAACCACTTCACTATCACAAAGAGTGTTTTGGGGACATATCCTCTACTTCACATGGCATGCCAGGCCCTACGAGCTCATTGAGACCATTGACCCAACAGTCTTTTCATTTCCCCCAATCATCAATGAACCTTGAGAAATAATGAACTCAGATAAAACCCAACATACTATTGAGACTTGAATACCATCACAAGGTGTGATGGCCAGACACACTACCCATAACTGGAATGTCACATCCCAACAATCTTATCTCCAGACTATCTCGACTCTTCCCAAAATTAGATGACCCAAAGAGTGAACCTCCTTTGATACCATTTTTTCATGAATCGAATCTGGTCACCATCAAAACCATCACCAAAACCAACATATGTTATGGCCTGAAGGGTATTACCTATACCATGGGCTGGAACAAGTTCCCAGGTATCATATATTTTTGTTTGGGAATGATTTACCAGAATATGGAATCATAAAACATCAAAAAACAAACAATAATCTGAATCTGAAAAATTCACACCAAATGTGGTTTATACAAAACCTAGAACTAAATATATAGGTTAAAACATATAACAAGATGTCCGATGACATATAAAAACATGAGAAAAACTACCCCATGTACTCCACACGAAAAGGGGTTATCACCCACAATCCATCTCCACAACGTCGCACCAAGGAAGGGGACTGACAACCCGAACCGCCATCACCCAAGGCCATACCTTTACCTGTGTCAAACATGATATAGTCTACTTACACCCAATGGGTGTAATTAGGGTGTGACCCTAATCCCTAAATGACACCACCAAGATATTCCATATAGTAAGAAATACAAGAATAAATGCATTCCAGTTTTGATACACAATATTTCTTGGAAATAATTTCTAAAGAATGAAACTTTTAAATATAAACAGTTTTAAAAGGAAATTTTCAGTGAATGAGAACATTTAAAAAAAAGTAAGATAATATATTTTCTATCAAAAAACACCATATTCCAAATATAGATACACAATATTCAATGAGAACTAATCTCAGGAACAAACCTAGACACTAGGTAGTCTCGGGCCCCACGTACCTCGTACCTCGATGTAAATTAACCAAAATAAAATCTTTTCTCATGAACGATCTTCTAGTATAAAACATACCCATAACCTAGGGGTTCCAAATAGTCATTAATATAGTTTTTTTAGTGTTGTATTCATCCATTTTTCTCAGTGAAATATAGACAAAACCCATCCGGATCACTAGTGTACTAGTACATATATGCCCTCCAAGTTACCTGAGTTTCCCCCAGTGTGCTAAAACCATTATCTCATCAAACCAAAATCTATTATAACATAAACACATAAATAATTGTCTTAATAAACTTAAAACAGTAGATACAAATGTTTTTCACCACTTACACCACTAAATAAAACCATTATAATTTCAATAAAATAACTCCACAAAATTGAACAATGCTTTACACTCAAAATACCTTTAAAATACGACATTGAACACCATGGGCAAAACCATATTTACCTAAGTAGAATTTTCATAACCCAAAACATTTATATAAATGCATACATGAGTTATAAAACAACCCCATTTGGCATAACATAAAATAGGGATGTAAAACACCCAATTTAACACCAAATTGGTACCTAAAAATAATTTGCTCAGCAAATGTCACCAAAACCAAATTTTGCAGCAAGGATAATGGATGAAAAGTGTGATAAAATAGAATTAATGAAAATATAACCCATCTATCATTGATTAACCATGTAATCACCTACCACAAATGTTAAAAACCTTGAATCTTTGTGCGAAAATTCAACCGCAACGCCACCTCACCACAAGGGACCAAGATCAAGCCTAAAACTAAAATAATCGACCAAGTTAACTAGGATAAAAACCTAGATTAAAAACACTACCTACATGAAACAAGGAAACAAAATAATAGTGGAAGAATCCCTAAATAATAGAGATAAATAAATTATAGAAACACTTACTTGAAGAGAACTTGATGTTTCCCCATCAAAAACCAATTAAAATGACTTCCATGGGATGTTAGGGGAGATTGGAGACCTCCCATGGATTCTAGGGTTGAAATTGGGAAGAAATGGGTGGAATTGGGATTATTATATAAGTTAAAAATGGTAATTACAAAATTTTTTAATGATAGGGATAGGGATGCACAATTTTGCAGCATGTTTTAACAAACTGTGTGGCTAAACCGTGCGTCTTGTTATGGAAGCCCAGAAACATGCCATTTTTCTCTATATTCAAGGGGAACCTAGGGGGGATTTAAGGTGGTAGATATATAACAAGGATATAGGGAAATAATACCCAAAAGGACACCACCTTTTCACCAAATGACTCATCTAACTCAAGGTTATAAACCACCCCAACGACATACCACACAAGAGGTGCCAATAAGAGTGTCACAAATTTGTTTCCAAAACACCTCATCCTCATACCTTCCCCTTAAGAAAATACAAGTCCAAATACCATCCAAAAATTCAAATAATAATTAATTAGATCAAGAGAACTTGAGATACCAAATCTAATCCTAAAACACCAGATACCAAGATAAAACCAATAATTAAAAGAGGATTTGAAACAAAAGGATGAAAATTGAAAATCCAAGTGTGGTAGTGGAAGAAAAAAAATATTTGTCTAAAAACATTATGGATGGTGATTAATAACATAAATCATGGTGTTCTACATAGGGTTGAATTTTTTAGGACCTTTTATGATGAATTATCTCTTTCTTATCTAAGGATTGTGGGACTGCGGGCCCCTATGAGGATGAAATGGGTGGTGTTATTATTGAAATATAGAATTATATATTCAAAAATTGGAATAATATATGGTTGGAGTTAGATTCCTATTTCATTTCTCATTTAATCATGTTCAAGAAATCTCCACATTCCTGGTGGTTTCTAGTGACCACAATTGTCTTCAAGGAATACTATAAGAAAATAAACTTTATTATAACCCATTTATGAAAAGGGTAAAATATTATTGATTTCATGGTCACTAATAAGGGAGTTAGATATTTGGAATGTAATTGGGATAAGGTAATTCCAAAATCTATTGAGTGGACATTGTTCCCTGATATCAATAAAAATCCATCATTTTAATTTCTTTAAATTTTGGGACCTAGATATTTTCTCTGGGGACGACACTTATTATATAACGTTTCATGTGTTATTTAAATATAATTAATAAAAAACTTATAATTTCCAATATATATAAAAATTATATTTATTATCTAGATACATATAAAATATTCATATAATTTCCCTCATTGAATATTTTCAAAATTAAAAGGGGAATAAATATATTTCAGTGAACATGAAATTTTCTTAAATTAAAAATAATTAAGGAATTTAAATTTGACTTTAGGATAAAATCATATAAATTATTTTAGGAATTAATTTTTTTATGAATACTGAAAACATTCAATGGAAATAACATATATCGATATATTTTGAATAATTTTGAATGGGTAATGTTTTATTGAAAATTATATAATATATAAATCCATATAATATTTATGTAGATCATATATGATTTGTTGTCTATAAATACTGAAGAAAAAAATTATATTTTTAAGTAATATTAATGTTTTTTATATAAAACACACTTATGTCTTTTTAATTTGATAATAAAACATGTAATTTTTTTGAATACTTTTTTTAGGTAAGAAATATTCTCATACATTGATATTATATATTTTTAGATGAATATTCAATATATTTCTAAATCTCCTTCCCATTGACTATATAATTTTAGTGTCTTTGGAGGCTTGATTCACTATCTTATTATTCAAGGAATGATCTTCAATGCCTCCCAAAAAGTTTTTCCCACTTAGTACTCATTAATGATATACCCAACATAAAATATTTATTCGTAACCTTGGGAAAAAAACATATGAAACCCTAAGATCAGATTCCTAGTAAGTGTAAAAATGTAAATATCAATATAGAAAGAACATATAGGCATTAGAACATGTGAGTAATTTTTAAAAACTATACTATGTATATCATAAATTATAAATGTGGTTCATGAAATATATCAAGGTATTTCAAATGACACGAATCATAATGGGATCAAAGAACATGATCCTTGAGAGCATAACATTCGAATAAGACCTATATTTTTGTCATAAAAATAGGCTTATAAAAATTTGAACATGTATAAATGGATACATGTTCACTCATTATGTTAAGTACATGGAATCAGGCCCTAAAATAATCTTATGGGAATTCAAATAGGATCACCCATAACCTTATGGACATGAACTTTAATTCAACACATAACATTGTGAAAACGTAAGAAGGTTTATTCATAACTTTGTAAACATGTAATAAGGTTCACACATAATATTATGAATGAGTAATAAGGTTCATTCATATCATACATACTCATGAGTTATCCATATTTATATAATGCCTTTGAGTAAGATATAGGTAATATGTACCACATAATTGATACATCTATGTTCCATAAGATAATAGATCATGCATCATATCCAAACCCATGAAATGAAATTGTTTTTATAAAAATTTAATTATAACACAACTTATTGAAAATAACAATCTACATAATAATTTCATCATTTAAACAAAGAATAACCCATGGAAGAATTAGTGTGTATCATAAGAGTTTTATTATGGTATATCCTATGTAAGAGTGACAAGATTCATTCTATAAAACAAATTAAAAACTCAGAGAAAGAATAATAATGGAATCCTTGGATCATGTCCCTAACAAAGAATAAGTAACATGATAGGATGGAATATTATATGGAAAATGATTTAGAAATAGAAATAAATTGTAATGTTTCTTGAGGAATATTGTCTTTACACATTGATTTTTATTAAAAAAGCATAAAACATTTTAAAAAAAACATGTAAAATACCATGAAACTTATAAAGGAAGATTTAAAAATAATTCAAAACATTTCATTAATAAAATAACTTTTCAATGTGAAATAATTTGTTTAAAATGTAGAAATTTCCAAAATATTGGTGAAAAAAATTCATTGAAAAGTTCTTTTAAAAAATGTAAATGGGTCCTCAAATCATTTAGTGGTCATTATAGTAGTTAATAAAATTCATGTTGTGTATGTTTAAATAAATATTTCATCGATGTTTATATAAATCCAAATGAGAATATTATTTGAAAATATCATGAAGAATAATTTTTTAATGTAAATCATGAGTAAAAATGTCTTTAGTAAATACTCTGGAGAAAGTTAGAACATTTTTTAAAACATTTTTAGGAATTAATGATATGGAAAAAGGGGGGTTTTAATCGTGAAGATAAATAGTTGTGATTTTTCATATAAACATTCACTTGAACTCGTGAGTAAAAAAATAGTGGAAAACTAAGGGAAAAATTTATTCTCAAGGAATAAATATAGTATATGAAATGTCAATTGGTTCTTGAGAATTAGATCATAATATTTCATTATCAAAATCAAACTTATAAAAAGTACAAGTAAACAATGAGATTGTAACATCAAACCATTACCATTTTGGTATCTTTTGAATCATAGGAACCATTAACGGTTAATTTAAAATGGAACTCTGAATATCATGAAAATATTTACATTTATTTTATAACATGTCTAAGGTTAAATGTATACACCACAAAGAATAATAAAGGAATATAACATAACTTATGTCCTAATGAATCCAAATTGAGAAAGAAACCCCTTACTAATTTAGTAGCGTCTGAACTATAATCCTCATAAAAGAATGATACTAAAATGTATATTTAATACCCATAATTTTATGGATAATAATTATAAAATAATATCATGGTGAGTATATAAATTACATTAAATAAACACTTGGTGAATATATCTTGTGTCTCATTGAAAATAGGAGTATGATTAAAATCCCTTATATTAAGTCTCAACTTCCTTACTATATGTTAAAACCAAATTAATTAAAAAAATTATATTATTATAAATCTTTTATATAACCCATAATTATATATAATGTACATTATATGAATTAATTATGACCTTTTATTAGTTGTTTACCAAATATTTCCCCTTAAAATCATGTTTCAGGTAATAAATGCTTAGTTTTTCATGTTTGTTTTGATTTTTTTATTTTTAGTAATATTACTTTGGTCATGGTTTATTCATATAAATTTTTTTAATTATGATATAAATATCACATATATTTATTATATATTCTTCTATCATAATCAATATAAGTAAAAGATAAAAATTGAACACAATGTTCAATGAAATAGTTAGTTGTACGTACACATGAACGTTGTTTCCATTTTCATGATGGAATGAATGATAGAATGGAAAGTAATACATTATAATTACATAATAATTTTTATTTTATATATATAAATTTTTTTATTTAAACCTATTTTTATTTCATTCCATGTAATGAGAACGTGAAAATGAAATGCATCACTTCCCGAGGTGGAAATATAATGTAGACATGAATGAGATTATCGTATCTCCCATGAAATGGAATGTAAGATGTTTTATGTTATATAAAAATTAAAAATGTTTAATAATGTTAAAAATAACATTTATATTCATTAAATATATATTTTTACAATCCATGTAATTAATAAATTAAAAACAAATCACATTGCTTCGCGAGGCTATAGTCCACAATGGACATGAATGAATATTTTGTATCCTGTTTGATTGAATTTGAGATTTTTTAGGTCATTAAATTAATATTAAAATTATAATTATACTTAAGATACTAATGATTTTATAGTATCATGGATTAATAATATTTTTAGGAGTAGTAGGATGATATAAGAAAGTAACAATCAGTTATGGATGTTACATATTCTTCAGAAAACATCTTTTTCTTTGACAAAAAGGCTTTAAATGTTGGATTTAAAAACCAAATAAGGAATCAAGGATGATATTATATAATTAAGGAATATATTTGTGTAGTTAATGGCAAACCAAACGAGTTTTGGAAGTGTGAATAGGAGAGGAGAGTGGGGGACTTTTATAAATAAGGTGACTATCAAACATATAATTTTGGAAACGAAAAATGTGTGAGCATGTTTTTTACATAAAAACAGCTTAAAAATGGGGTATTATAAACCCTTATATTTTATAAGATATAAATAGGTTAAAAAATTGTTTTTAATAACTTTTTAGACCATTTTACACCTTATCTTTTTTAGTTTAACCTCTGGTAAACACATTTTCACCATAACAAGTGTAATTAATTTTTATTTTTTTACTATTCATTAGGGTATAATATTATTTTGAAATTATTAGAAAATATAAATAAAAATTATTCCAATTATTGAATCCAATTTTCAATTTTCAATTCAGAAAAGTGAAAAAATTAAATTTAAAATTAATCTTGTAGACATGATGACAAAGCATTTTTTACGAAGAATAGTTCAAAGAGATTAAAAAATATTTATATAAAAAATAAATATGTAACTAATTCAATTGAAATAAATTATATTAATTAATATTTAATTGAATTATTTTTAATTTAAAAAAATGAAAAAAATTCTCATGTAAATGATTTTAATGAAAAGACCGTTTTTAAATAAATACATGTATTTTAAAGTATTCAGGAATAAATTTCCTTTTTCAGAAAATAATCATAGATAAAATATTCTAAAAGTTTGACATTATTATTTCAAAAATGTTGTTAATTTTGTTAAAATACCTTTATATTTTTTTAAAAACTAATATTAAAATATGTTATCAAAATTCAAGAAAACTATTTTTTATTACTATATTTTTTCCATGTGAATAATTTTATTTAATCTTATATATTCTCTAGAAAACACATAAGAAAAAGGATAGATATTTAATTGAATATATTCTATATAAATTTAATTTAATTAATTCCACAAAATTAATTAATTTAATTAATTAATTAAAACATGTTTGTGCACATAAAAATAGTTTTTCAGAACTTGTTTTCCTTTTTTCGAATGATTTTTATTTTCATTCATAATCAATTGGCTAATAAAGATTTAATTATCTATACATATGTAAACCATATATTTTCATAAATTAATTAATCTTATTCATAACCACCATTGTAATTTCTATGTGATAACTATCACATTAAAAAATAATATTTTACTAGTGTGTCAATATTAAATTAAAACTAGTGTTGCTTGTATCCAAAGATACACTTTGAGTTGTCTGTAATTCAAGATAAACTATGTGTTTTAGGTAGTGATAGATAATCTTAGTTTTTTATTTAATGAAAAATATCAAAATGATAAAATTTATTTTTAATTTTTTTTTTCACAAAATCTCAGGTTGTTATATTAAACCCCTTAAATAAATTAAATCCACTAAATTTTAACTTATAATTAGTAGACAAGGGTTCCACATTTAAAAATAACATTGTGGTAAAAGAACCTCGTGAAAAAGGTTAACAAAACTTCCCCTTAAAAATAGATAAAGAAATGTGTGAGGATCCTCTTAAATAACATATACTAGGTTTGCTTATATAAAAACATATGTGGTAGGTGAAGATTAAGACATGGATGAAAAGAATAATGTCAAAATAATGATAAGAGTTTGAGGGATAATTGATCACAAGAAATTGAATGATCATGAGAAAATAAATAAAAAGAAAAGAATAAACCAAATATTTGTGAAAAGGACATTATTATCATCATAAGTGATAATAATATGATACAATTTTATTTCATGATGCTTTTACTAATGTGGGAGAATTTTCAAAAGAAGATATAGAAACATGATATCATTCCATTTCACAAGAAATATCCCATCCGTTGGTTGTGCTTCAATAAATTTTCTCACCATCTCTTAGATTTTGAAATTAATATGGTTTTTTATTCTTGAAACATGATTAGATCATAAAATCCATAAATTAATGATACATCAGTATTTATTTCTCTATTTTTAAACAATTAATATATTTTTAGCACATATTATCCATTAAAATCCAATGTAATACTTAATCCATTTCATTAGCCTTATGTCTCATCTATGTCTAATGAAAACTGAAATGAAATAAATTTATCACTAATGGGACTACATTTCCAAAATTAAATTATCATCAATTCCCCATACAAAAATAATTATCTATTAATGTTACATACTAAATATGTTTCTACATTGATGCTATTTTGTTTTGAAACATGTCAATGATGATTATTTCCATTAATTCATAATGAAAATATATATACTTCCACATTCCTTGAAAAAAATGTAACGACCCAAGAAAACCATGTTTTGATTTTTGACAAGTTTGTTTTACAATGTCACCTGTTAAGTGAACCAACACACATCTAATAAGGTAATAATAATATTATTCATCAAATTAAAGAAAAAAACCCTTTTATTCAAATAAGTAACATCTTGGATACAACATCCACTGACCAAACAAAAAATAATAATCTAACTAAGGATCCCAACTAAGAACCCGATTACAATAATGGGGAGACCGCTTAAAACCACTAAGAGCCCAAGAATGCGGTAGGGGTTTCGAGCGTCCATCATAATGAACATGAGGATGGCCAAAGCCACTGCAACCGTGCTTAGCACCATGGGAATCACACGAACCATCTTTGTTTCCCCTTCAGTCACCTGGAGTGAGGAACACCCCGAGACCAGACCCTTTAATAAGCACTATAATCTGACCGTTGAACCCCAAACGACTATAAATTAGACTGTTGGTTTCCCCAAGTATCCAATGTTTTATTTTGACCGTTGGTTTCTCCTATCCTCTAATTTTTTTTTGACCGTTGGAAATAGGATGGCTTACCCCTGGAAGGTTCGGAAAATTAATTTTCTTCAAAATGACATCAATGTTAATTTAGTTAATTTATCTCTTGTTTTCCAAAATGAGAATTTTATTTTATGTTTCAAAACGACGAAAATTAATATTATTGTTTTTTTCCACTATACATATTAATTTGAACAATTAAACTTTTATTTTCCTAATTATATTAAACCTGATGGATTTTTACTTTATGAGTTATATATTTTGCATCAAATTAGATATATTATTTCTTTGACTTTTATTAACTATTTTGGAAACTACGTGAAATTATGGTTTCTTATACTCATGTGTTTTGTGGTGATGATAATTATATCAACACACTTTTATTAAATGTAATTACGTTTAATAATAATCATCAATTAAGAAAATTAGGGTAATTAACTAATAAAGGAAACTAAAATACATATACATATATAAAAATATATTTTCATGTTAGCATAATTATATTAAGTTACCATACTTTATAAAATTATGTTTTCCTCAACGTAAAATGAAGGTTTATTATTTTGAAGATTTGGGTTGTTTAGTCTTTTGTTTTAATAACTTTTATATATTAACATGTAAATTTAAATTTAGATAAGTAGCAATAAATATTAAATTATATGTTTTGATAATGGAAATAGAGGAAAATGAAAATATATTTTATGTTTTAAATAGAGTTTTAATAGTTTAATATAAAGGTGTATTAATAACCCTTGACTTAGGATAATAATAGGTTATTAATAAGGTTATATTAATGAATTTATAAAAGGTTTAAGACAATAAAATAACTCTTTTTTTTATTTAGGATAAAAACGTTAAAAAAAATGAAGACGACGTGTTTTTTTTAACGCCACGCGTGTCTGAGCCGTCCGATCACCCATGGTTTCATCCCAGCCGCCCACTACTTTCATATCTTTCTCCCACCTCGTGCCGCTGTTTTCTTCCTCCTCCTCTCACCCACTGTTTTCTTCCTCCTCGTCGCGCCGCAGAACCAGTAGGATATGTCCCGTTTTTCTTTGTCTAGGTTGGCTAGTAGACCCCGCGCCGTCTACTCTTTTCCTCTAGTTGGCACCAACTCGGCCCGGCTGTCCGGTCGACGACTTCACAAGGAGCCTACTCGTCTCTGTTTTTTTAAATACCCTGTTGCACCAAAGGATGAAGGGCTTGCATCCGGATCCCCGGACCTCTCCGGCTTCTGGACCTCATTTGCTACTTCATTCTCCTTCTCCTCTTCAAGCAGAAGTAAGGGTTAATCTTGTTTTGTGTTTCACGGTTATATGTATATATTATATATAATTTTATATATATCTTCAAATCCTTTTTTTTATTTTCTAAATATGATTATCAGTGTTAAGCTGATGTTTTAAGGTGTAAAATACTTGTAAGGGTTAAGCATGGTTTTGTGTCTTATTTTACTTCGGATATATTTATATATATGCAAGTTTATATAAATGTATACCTCTATATAGATGCAAGTCCATAAGACACTCTTTCTTATATACCAGTATTCTTCCTCTCTTGGAGAACCAAGTTTGGGTAATAATTTAACACATGTTTTGTGAATTAACGTTGGTTTATGTGTGTATATATATATATACCGGTTTATATGTATATATATATATATAACCATGTGTATGTACGCACCATGTGTAATCACACCCAAATGTCATGGAGAACCCCTCTACTACATATAGGTTCTAAAATATAAAGGTGAGAGACCATGTCTAATTTGTGTGTTTTTGCAATTCGGTATATATATATATATATATGTATATCTATCATTTTATGTATACATAAACTTTGTTTTTACACTCATGAGAGGCCACAGAATCGCTGTATGTTTTTCCCCTTCCAGCGTAAAGGATCAATTCGGGTTAAGGGTGTTCCCTCGGGTTGTTCGTTAACGGACCGACAAGGAATTACGGTCTTATACTTCATGAGTATATATGTATATATATATACATGAGCATATATATACATATACATAAGACCTAGTAAACCCCTCATGCACAAATATATAAATATGAGTATGATTAAAACAATTCTAGTCCAGAGCTTGTGAATCAGGTAATGTATGAATTGAGTTTTATTTAATTAACTGAACCACTGAGTCACATATACACAATACACGGCTTAATGTATTTACATATGTACATAATTGTGGAATGATGGACACTACTTTTATCTAAAATATAAAGACAGATAACATAGTTTGGTAATTGTTTTAACTCTCATCCATTCCTGGAATTCCTAATAGTTATGACTCTTGTTTTATTTAATGATTTCAATTGCTAGTATGGTATGGTTCCAAAAGAAATGTCTTAAAAATAGCACTAAGACTGAAAGTGGATCTTAATTAGAAATGATGATATTTGACCTGGTGAACCATTATCTTAAGTGTTCAAGTTATTATTATTTCATGTGTAAGAGTTTTCTATCATTTAATTATGTTTAGGCCGAAGCCAGGTCTGGTTCTGTTTACTTTTATGATATGTTCTGCTTCAAATTGTGAATATGTATAAAAAAGGGGTTTTGACTATGCATATATGAATGGAACCTAATGAACGTATGACCAGGTCAAGATATGTGAGGGATGTATAGGACATACATGTGACGGGTGCGCCCGGAATTATACAACGCTCCAATGCATTGGGTAAAGCAAGAGTCTCATGAGACGTTATGTGCGACGGTCTTGGCGAATAACCTTGGCTTGTGCTATCATGTGCGACGGTCTTGGCGGTTAGCCTTGGCTTGTGCTACTATGGGAAACGAGATTGGCGTTTGGCCTTGACCCGTACTAAATTTGTGTTTTAAGGTCATGACGCGAGGTCTTGACAAAGTCCAGTATTATGCATTCCCTCTGCATGTAATGATAAGGGTCAACCAGGGGTTAGTTCAACTAACAGGACAACCCCTAGTTGAAAACTCCCCTGACTATGAGAATGTAATTTTTATAACTGTTTTTCATGTGGTGAACTGCTAGATAAACTGTATTGTTTTTCTCATGAACCATGTTATGAACGTATTCCCTGTTTAGTCACAGAATTATTTTTTAGAATTTAAGTAGCCTTGTTTGATTATTATGCATTGTTTATTATTCTTATGTTGCGCTCTCTGATCATGTTTACTTTAAAACTTATTTCAAGTACGTACTTCTCTGTGAAAGTGGTTTTCAAAATGTTGGTTTCATGAAAAGAAAATGTTTCGTTTTCAGAAAAGTGCTTTATTCTCTTCAAAAGGACTACTTTGAGAAATATTTTTCTTAAAAACGTTTTTAAAACCCCTTACTGGGCATATTTTCTCACCCTACATTTTTGTTTAAAATATTTCAGGCATGGTATGTACTGATGAAGTTTATCAGAGCAGCTAGTTTCCCAGAATCCTGAGCCTTGCAATCTTCTATAGTCATGGGACATGATATATTATTTGTAAATGTTGTAATGAAATGTTAAGTATATCATGTCTCATCTGGCACCCTGTGACGGGGATGCTATAGTTGGTATCAGAGGATGGGTTCCGACAACTCTGGAAAACCAGGTGATATAAATATATTTCTAAGACTAACTACGTAAAAATGTTATAACATTCAGATGGCTGATATACCTACCAACCTTTTGTCACTTCCCACTGAGGCTCTAGAGAATATTGTATCTCTATCTAGCCGTGAGAACTTTCTAAACTATGCCCAAATTCGCATGACGTGTAAGCACCTGTACGATGTGTCAAACTCATCTAGGGTGCTTAGTCTCCACCGGGGATTGGGGATGGATTATCTCCTAATGATGATGACCCAATTTCCCTCTTATGCACGTCGGGGAAGGTATCACGAAGGACTCTTCCGAGTGTTTACAACTGGCGAGGAATTTGGCACAATGCTTGATAACCCCTTTCAAGAAGCTGCTGCTGCTGGAGACCTCCGAGTGGCTTACCTGTGCCAAATTTTGCACTACGGATTCTGGGGCCAGTTAATAGACTTCGGAGCGTTGGAAAATGAGTCCACCCGTGTGTCTCTTAGGCAAGAAGTGTACACCGATGTTTCCCAACTCCATACCCCTCACGCTAAACTTAGGAGGCGTTATAAATGTTCCCATGAGTTTAGTCCTGTCTGTTCATCTTGTGTGTGGTTTGAAGAGTTAGGAAGTTTTTCCACCCTTTGTGGCGTACATCTTGTAAACTCAGACTTCGCCATGTAAACTTTTTCATAAATGGAAGTTTCTTGTTTCCTTTCATGTCTCCACCTTATCAATGTTGTTAAGAGTTTTTCTTCGATGTTTGTTTTCAGATGGCTGGTCAAACGAACTTATCATCCCTACCTGATGAGCTAGTAGAAGTCATCTTGATCAGGGCATGCATGGTGGATTACCCATCCTTTCCCCACCTGCGAGGGTCCTGCCAGTGTTTGCTCGATCTAGCAAACGATCCAGAGATTCTTCAGTTATGTCAAGAGGATGATCGCGTCTTTCACCTCATCGCCACTTCTCAACTCCCCTGCTATAGGCGAAGGGGAAGGTACTTTGAGGGCCTGTTCCAGTGTTTCACGCTGGCACAAAACTTTTCTGCCAGTGCATGTTTCCTCGTGGCCGCCCAGGATGACCAGCTCAGTGCAGCCTACAAGTTCCAAGTCTTGAATCTCAGTCTCCTCAACCGCATGATCCCTCTCGACTACCTCGAGCATGATGTGGCCAGAAGAGTCATCAAGGAGTTTATCTACTCAGACATTTCCGAGCTTTGCATTGCACGAGCCTCCCTTTGGAAGCCCGTGTGCAGTACGCACGAACAGGAGTTCAAGGAGTACTGTTCGAGATGCATCTGGGATAGGGAAACAGAAGAGCTATGTGCCAACCTTGGTATCCCATTAACCGAGCGAGATCCAATATTTCAGTAGAGTTGTACGTATGGGGTTTTGAGTTTTTCCTTTTTTTTATGATAGAATTGTGAGGGCGCAATTCTTTGAAGGGGGAAGTAATGTAACGACCCAAGAAAACCATGTTTTGATTTTTGACAAGTTTGTTTTACAATGTCACCTGTTAAGTGAACCAACAAACATCTAATAAGGTAATAATAATATTATGCATCAAATGAAATAAAAACACCCTTTTATTCAAATAAGTAACATCATGGATACAACATCCACTGACCGAACAGAAAAAATATAATCTAACTAAGGATCCCAACTAAGAACCCGATTACAATAATGGGGAGACCGCTTAAAACCACTAAGAGCCCAAGAATGCGGTAGGGGTTTCGAGCGTCCATCATAATGAACATGAGGATGGCCGAAGCCACTGCAACTGTTCTTAGCACCAGGGGAATCACACGAACCATCTTTGTTTCCCCTTCAGTCACCTGGAGTGAGGAACACCCCGAGACCAGACCCTTTAATAAGCACTCTAATCTGACCGTTGAACCCCAAATGGATATAAATTCGACTGTTGGTTTCCCCAAGTATCCAATGTTTTATTTTGACCATTGGTTCCTCCTGTCCTCTATGTTTTGTTTTTGACCATTGGAAATATGATGGCTTACCCCTGGAAGGTTTGGAAAATTAATTTGCTTCAAAATGACATCAATGTTAATTTAGTTAATTTATCTCTTGTTTTCCAAAATGAGAATTTTATTTTATGTTTCAGAGCGGCGAAAATTAATATTATTGTTTTTTTTTCACTATACATATTAATTTGAACAATTAAACTTTTATTTTCCTAATTATATTAAACCTGATGGATTTTTACTTTATGAGTTATATATTTTGCATCAAATTAGATATATTATTTCTTTGACTTTTATTAACTATTTTGGAAACTACGTCAAATTATGGTTTCTTCTACTCATGTGTTTCGTGGTGATGATAATTATATCAACACACTTTTATTAAATGCAATTACGTTTAATAATAATCTTCAATTAAGAAAATTAGGGTAATTAACTAATAAAGGAAACTAAAATACATATATATATACATATATATTTTCATGTTAGCATAATTATATTAAGTTACCATACTTTATAAAATTATGTTTTCTTCAATGTAAAATGAAGGTTTATTATTTTGAAGATTTGGGTTGTTTAGTATTTTGATTTAATAACTTTTAGATATTAACATGTAAATTTAAATTTAGATAAGTAGTAATAAATATTAAATTATATGTTTTGATAAAGGAAATAGAGGAAAATGAAAATATATTTTATGTTTTAAATAGAGGTTTAATAGTTTAATATAAAGGTGTATTAATAACCCTTGACATAGGATAATAATAGTTTATTAATAAGGATATATTAATGAATTTATAAAAGGTTTAAAACAATAAAATAACTCTTTTTTTTATTTAGGATAAAAACGTTAAAAAAAACGAAGACCGCGTGTTTTTTTTAACGCCGCGCGTGTCTGAGCCGTCCGATCACCCCTGGTTTGATCCCAGATGCCCACTGCTTTTGCGTCTTTCTCCCACCTCGCACCGCTGCTTTCTTCCTCCTCCTCACGCCTACTGTTTTCTTCCTCCTCGTCGCGCCATTGAACCAGTTGGATATGCCCCGTTTTTTTCATCTAGGCCGGCTAGTAGACCCCACGCCGTCTCCTCTTTTCCTCCAGTTGGAACCAACTCGACCCGGCTGTCTGGTCGACGACTTCACAAGGAGCCTACTCGTCTCTATTTTTTTTAAATACCCTGTTGCACCGAAGGCCGAAGGGCATGCATCCGGCTCCCCTGACCTCTCCGGCTTCTGGACCTCGTTTGCTGCTTCGTTCTCCTTCTCCTCTTCAAGAAGAAGTAAGGGTTAATCTTGTTTAGTGTTTCACAGTTATATGTATATATTATATATAATTTTATATATATCATCCAATCCTTTTTTTTATTTTCTAAATATGATTATCAGTGTTAAGCTGATGTTTTAAGGTGTAAAATACTTGTAAGGGTTAAGTATGGTTTTTTTTCTTATTTTACTTCGGATATATTTATATATATGCAAGTTTATATAAATGTATACCTCTATGTAGATGCAAGTCCATAAGACCCTCTTTCTTATATACCAGTATTCTTCCTCTCTTGGAGAACCAAGTTTGTGTAAGAATTTAACACATGTTTTTTGAATTAACGTTGGTTTATGTGTATATATATATACCGGTTTATATGTATATATATATATATATAACCATGTGTATGTACGCACCACGTGTAATCACACCCAAATGTCATGGAGAACCCCTCTACTACATATAGGTTCTAAAATATAAAGGTGAGAGACCAAGTCTAATTTGTGTGTTTTTGAAATTCGGTATATATATATATATGTATATCTATCATTTTATGTATACATAAACTTTGTTTTTACACTCATGAGAGGCCACAGAATCACTGTATTTTTTTCCCCTTCCAGCGTAAAGGATCAATTCGGGTTAAGGGTGTTCCCTCAGGTTGTTTGTTAACGGATCGACAAGGAATTACGGTCTTATACTTCATGAGTATATATATCTATATATATATACTTGAGTATATATATCTATATATATATACATGAGTATATATATACATATACACAAGACCTAGTAAACCCCTCATGCACAAATATATAAATATGAGTATGACTAAAACAATTCTAGTCTAGAGCTTGTGAATCAGGTAATGTATGAATTGGGTTTTATTTAATTAACTGAACCACTGAGTAACATATACACAATACACGGCTTCATGTATTTACATATGTAAATAATTGTGGAATGATGGACACTACATTTATCTAAAATATAAAGACTGATAACATATTTTGGTAATTGTTTTAACTCTCATCCATTCCTGGAATTCCAAATAGTTATGCCTCTTGTTTTATTTAATGATTTCAATTGCTAGTATGGTATGGTTCCAAAAGAAATGTCTTAAAAATAGCACTAAGACTGAAAGTGGCTCTTAATTAGAAATGATGAAATTTTACCTGGCGAACCATTATCATAAGTGTTCAAGTTATTATTATTTCATGTGTAAGAGTTTTCTCTCTTTTAATTATGTTTAGGCCGAAGCCAGGTCTGGTTCTGTTTAATTTTATGATATGTTCTGCTTCAAATTGTGAATATGTATGAAAAAGGGGTTTTGACTATGCATATATGAATGGAACCCAATGAACGTATGACCAGGTCAAGATAAGTGAGGGATGTATAGGGCTTACATGTGACGGGTGCGCCCGGAATTATACAACACTCTAATGCATTGGGTAAATCAAGAGTCTCATGAGACGTTCTGTGCGACGGTCTTGGCGAATAGCCTTGGCTTGTGCTATCATGTGCGACGGTCTTGGCGGTTAGCCTTGGCTTGTGCTTCTTTGGGAAACAGGATTGGCGTTTGGCCTTGACCCATACTAAAGTTATGTTTTAAGGTCATGAGGCGAGGTCTTGACAAAGTCCAGTATTATTCATTCCCTCTACATGTAATGATAAAGGTCAACCGGGGGTTAGTTCAACTAACAGGACAACCCCTAGTTGAAAACTCCCATGACTATGAGAATGTAATTTTTATAACTGTTTTTCATGTGGTGAATGGTTAGATAAACTGTATTGTTTCTCATGAACCATGTTATGAACGTATTCTCTGTTTAGTCACAGAATTATTTTTTAGAATTTAAGTAGCCTTGTTTGATTATTATGCATTGTTTATTCTTCTTATGTTGCGCTCTCTGATCATGTTTACTTTAAAACTTATTTCAAGTACGTACTTCTCTGTGCAAGTGGTTTTCAAAATGTTGGTTTCATGAAAAGAAAATGTTTTGTTTTTATCAAAGTGCTTTATTCTCTTCAAAAGGACTACTTTGAGAAAGAGTTTTCTTAAAAACGTTTTTAAAACCCCTTACTGGGCATATTTTCTCACCCTATGTTTTTGTTTAAAATTTTTCAGGCATGGTATGTACTGATTAAGTTTATCAGAGCAGCTGGTTTCCCAGAATCCTGAGCCTTGCGATCTTCTGTAGTCATGGGACATGATATATTATTTGTAAATGTTGTAATGAAATGTTAAGTATATCATGTCTCATGAGGTACCCAGTGACGGGGACGCTACATAAAACCATAGGTTATTACATGCATTTCATAAATCCAAAATATAATTAATCTTCATTAATGAAAACATAAACCCCTTTTACTAAACATCATTAACTAGTGAAATGGTAATTAATACTATCCAATTTACATTATTCATATCCGTATTATCTTTATCCCAACATCATTTTCTCATCATCAACAACATATTATTTGTTATAATCCTTTAATCATATGTTTTTCATAAAATATTAAAATTCCATTAAATAACATTTCCATGTATTCCACACCATTCAACTTATTCTTTGAAACCCTTAATGAAATAATTATATTGAACAAACCTTATATATTTCTAGAATCGTATAAAATAATTCTTGTATTCCCATATGGAAGTACTTCTATCAATCCACTTCCTTATAAAACCATTAACAATGATTATTCATATTATTACTTAATACCAAATTCATATGATAGGAAATATAAATTATGTCTTAGCACTTATAATCTAGAATTCTATCCCGGTTCTTACATTTAACATAAAAACCACTCTTAGAACAATCCATACCATTAATATGCAATTTGTGACCTCTTCTTCATTAATAGTATAACCACTATTAGTACCTCATTGTTTCTTCTCTTTCTTCTGTTTTCCCCTATGATATATATTTGTATAATTTTCTTACATTGTATCACAACCTGTCCCCCCGGACCAAGTTTGTTACCATTCTAGGACTTCCTTCCATAGGCCAGGTGATGGAGACTAGCATAAAAAAGCTATACCCCAAAAAGGGAAGTCGTTGAATTTAACCTATACACACACACACACGTCACAAAATTCCAAAAGGAAAATAGTAAGTAAACCAAAACTATCACAAGACATCTATTGTGAATACAATCAAAACTAAAAGTAAATGGGCTTGGATTCAAACACAAAAAAAAAGACAACTGGAAAAAAAGAGAGTACAAGATCGTAGATAAGATATTCTCTGAAAACCCTACTAGATAGGTAGGTGTAGAGTTGCTGTTTAATTCCATAGAAGTATGCCATGCCTGCCTGATCTCAAAGGTAATCGCCTTGTCCTAGGCCACCGAGACCTTCGCCAATGTCTCAGTCATCTACACAAGACACAACATGTGCGGGCGTAGCCTGTGTAGGGATGAGTAACCCAATACTCTTTAGGAACCCTAATACACAAAATAGAGGACCAAAAATCATAACCACAAGGAAAAACCTCACAGCATGATCACAAAGAAAAACATCTCACACCAGGTATAACTCAAAGTATAGGATGTAGAATTATCAGTCATAAAGCTGAACATTCATACTGTTGAGGGATTCGTCATCTAGGACTACTCATCACCTGGGCCAACTATATCACTGAGACCTACTCATATCTAAGGATATATGGATCACTTTGACCTACTTGTCTCGGGGCTAGCTATATCAGTAAGACCCACTCATCTCTCGGGCGAGCTGAATCACTAAGACCCCCTTGTCTCTTAGGCCTTCTAGATACCTTAGACCCTCTTGTCTCTAGGCGAGCTAGATCACTATAAATTGCTCATCTTTGGGCATGCTGGATCACTATAACATGCTCCTCTCTGAGCTAGCTGGATCACTAAGACCTTCTCATCATGTCCTTCGCATTGCGGCCAGTAGTAGGATTCAAGCTCATTGGGAGCCTGATTCTGGGAGAATATACACCTCAATCCATAAATCTCATCTCAAATACCGCGAAAACTCACATACAGTATTCCTAAAGGACCGTCTCGTTAGAAGGGTCCCCACGCCACAAAGGGTGCATCAATCGGATGCCCAGTCAGAATGATATTGGTGTTTTATTAAACAGGGGTCGGCTGTGTCTGGGCCCAGTCCTACCTGGCCCACTTGGCCTAGGGGTCCCACCTGACCCGACCTAGTTCAGCCGACCTATCCTGACCCGAATGGGCCTGGGATGGCTCGATTAGGCTGGGATGATGGGCTAGGCCCATTGGGCCTTGCTGAACTTGGCCAGGTTTGGTGGTGCTTCCTGCCCGCTGGGTCACCCATCGACTTGGTTTCTTCTGGCCTGACTTGCAAAAGGCGATCTAGTTCTTTCCCAGACCGGGCCACCAAGTGGTCTGGTTTGTCCCGTCAACCTGACCTGCATCAACAGGCTGACTCTTCTCTAGCCAGGGTATCCCAGCACCCCAGTTCACGCCATTGTCCTGGCTCGCATGGTGGGCTGGTTCTCCCCCTACTCGAATGCTCGTTGGGCGTCGTCATTGTGTTTCACGTGTCTAGCTGAGGCTGTTCGCCCCTTGTCCCCGAGCGGTCCCGTGGGGACCGCGTTCTTGGGACACATCCAATGCAGTGCCCTAGTAGTGCATCCATCATGGACCGGTCCCCTCACGCGGACCGGTTTTCCCTTCCTGGATCGTAGATTTACTGTTGGTCCAGATCGCCACTGCAGTCTGGAGAATGCAAGGAACCTCTAACGTAGCTATGTGGTTGTGTCCTCCCGCGGCCAGCCACTGGACTCCGGGCCGATAGCCCCAATCACCGTAGTAGCGAGGTACCAATTTTCCGCCTCCCATTTACCACCACAGTCGGGGTGAAGTGTCCTGGTGTGGCCAACATAGATGGGTGTCACGGCCTCACATCGTGACCTCTTTCCAATGTCGCGGCCCTCCTGGTTGCAGCCTCTTCTTCCCGACATCTCTGTGTCCAATGTGTCACTTCTATTGAATCAAAAATAATGGGAAGGATGAAAGGAGAGAGGAGGGTGATGAGTCACACACAGAAACACCTGAATATTGTTCTGGGTCTTTGTGCTTGTTGAATCAAATGAGTTACTGTTAACCGTACCATGAAGAATCAAGAAATAAGGTGGAATAATCCAAGAAAAAGATATCCCATTTTTATCCTGCTACATTAACCATCCCACATGAATAAATGATCTGTGGGTTAACTTTTTTTTGAGTTAACCTATGATCATTAATTAAAAAATAATAGGGAAAATAAAAAACTCATTTAAAATAAAATCCCCTACATGGGATAAGATTGTTTGTCAAGGAAGAACAAAATCATGAACCTCCATTCTTCATTCTTCATCCATAGTCCACTGTCTCTAGTAATTATTTGAATGGTGGAAGAAGGTGCATTCTTCATTCGTCATTTCCACCCACAAAAGTATCAGATTAATTACAGGATTGTGCCAATAATACAACATTTCGTATTAGTCTATTAATTTATAAATGCCAATCACTATTTCTATTATGCTACATTGCAGCATCATTATGCTAACTCATTAATGAGGTACATTAATGAGATTCATCATTACCTCATCGCTACACCACATCACTGACGGGTGACTGCTCAATGACAATGAAAAAAATTAAAATAACTTTTTAAATTATTTTTTTCCAAAATGTTTGTAAATTAACTTTCAACCTAGACCCGTGCTAGTTTGGGTTAAGCTCTTTCCAAGGGAAATCTTCCCTCACGATCTCAATGGTACTCTCATAATTCCAATCAGAGTAACCATTTCTGAGTTAAAGTGATTTAAAAATAAAATAATTATAACTTAATTATTTTATTTACTTCCAAAAACTACATTCCATTGTTGGCCCACACCGACTAATGTTAGTCCCTTTCTAAGAGAATCTTGATGCACTGAGCTCCGTGATGCCCTCGTATTTTTGATCTGATCACCAATTTAGAAGTTAGAAAACCCACTCGCGTGTTTATTTAACGATCCTTTAAAAACTTCAAATGTATGTTCTGGCCTCTCTGAGCCTCATTATTATGTTCCCACTCAGATCCTCATGTCGAAAAAATCACATTTAAGTTTCAAAAAATCATGAAATTTCTGGGGTATTACATTACTCCACCCTATATGTATTTACATCCTCATATTCCAAAAGAAGGTAAAATCAAACAAATTTGGGTACTCAGTATGAATCTGTACCTCCCACTCCATTGTGCCCTAAAAGTGATTTCCATGCTGCCAACAAACACACACCATAATAATCAACTGTCCATGAAGGATCATCTCCTGTTGATCCTCTATTTCCACTGGGTACTCCCCAAAATGTTGGGTTTTCCTCAATATCCTGCTTAACATGGTCAATGATGGGAGAAGGTTCATGCAAATATCTCCTCAAGTGAGATACACTGAAGACTTTACACACCCTCTCTTACTATCTTGGTAGAGAGAAATGGTATGCCTCCTCACTTAGTCTACACAATATTAGGAATGGTCTCATGAACCTCCGAGTTAACTTGCCACCCTGGAAAAATCTCCATATACCTCTTCAAGGATAGACTCATATGAATACATAGTACCCCTCTTAGAAATCCAAGAGTTTACATCTCTTACCAGTAGAGGACTTCTGTCAGCTCTGTGCAGTCTTCATCCTCTCTCAAATGACTTGCACATTCTCAATGGTATCTTGTACTATCTCTCGACCCAAGTGTGCTGACTCCCCTTGGTTTTACAACATAATAGTGACCATTATGGTTGTCTGTACGTTGCCTGAGATAGTTCCATACTGATGGTGGAGTGGTAGTTGTTGTACGCAAACACCACCAGTGGTTGGTGTTCCCCCCAACTATGACCAAAATCATGAACACAAGCAAGAATCATGTCCTCCAAGGGTTGTATGGTCTGCTACATCTAACCATTAGTCTGTGGGTGAAAGGTTGTGCTCTAGAATAGTTGAATCCAAAAAACCTCCTATAATCCCTTCCACAACTGGGATGTAAAGCATGCAGCATGATATGATACTATCGTATATTGGACTCCGTGGAGTCGGACTATCTTTTGGATGCAGAGGAATCCCAATCTCTATAATGAACTGTATAGTCTAATTGTTAGGAAGTGCCCCGAATTACTGAGTCGGTCTGGGATAACCATGATGGTATCGTGCCCCCTTGATGTACATGGTAAGCCCATCACTATGTGCATTGATATCCCATCCCACATCCACTATGTTTCGTCAATGGGTTGTTTCAAACCTATTGGAACCTAGTGCTCAACCTTCACTTGCTAACATGTGAGGCATATTAAGACAAACTCTGATACCGCCTTCTTCATTCCCAACCACCAATACTGATATCGGACATCCTATAACCTCTTCACCACACCTGGATATAATGGAAAAGGGGACATATGGAACTCCCTCTACACCACCTCCGACAACTCCATGGGTACTATGGTGCATACTTTTAAAAGGATGATTTTATACCCACCTATTGAAAATACATCAAGAGTATATCATGAGGATATTTGGGCACATGTAGTCTCACATCTAGAACCTCTGAGTTACACCTCCTGACTTGCGGTAAGAGTGGAGGGGTAACAACCATCAACTCAAGATAAGCTACCTCATCACTATCCACAATAGATATAATATGTGAGGCCAATTTCTCTGAGGCCTTGTTCAGTAGTCGTGAACTTGATCTCCCATTGATAGAATCTTACATCATGTTCCCCTTCCCAAGAGTATTGGATATCTTAGATTCATAGTCTTGGAAGAACTCTAGCCAATGTCACTACCTTAGAATCAGGTCCTTCTGAAAAGATATACTTGAGACTCTTATGGTAAAAGTAGATGATGAATCGTTTTCCCATAAGGTTATCTCACCACATATTAAGGGTGAGTACTACTGCTACCAACTCAAGGTCATGAGTCACATAGTTACACTCATGAAATCTCAACTATCGCAAGCCATAAGAATTCACTTCATTCCCTTACACGAGGACAAAACCACGACTGATTCTCGATGCATCGTTGTACACCACGTAGTCGGTGCCCTACTATAGAAACATAAAGATAAGACCAATCATCCATCTCTCCCAAAACTTATTAAAGCACTTCTTGAATCTTTTTATCCCCACGAAGGGTTTTCCCTTCTTCATCAATTCCATCATGGGTGCTGCTACACTAGAGATGTCTGACACAATCCTTTGATAGTATCCATCTAACCCATGGAAACATCGTACCACAGTAACGCTCTTTGGTGGCCCACAAGAAAGAACCACCTCAATCTTCACTTGATCCACCAAAAATATAGCCTCTAATATGACATGTCCTGGGAAGTGGACCTTTCGTATATATAACTCACACTTCTAGAGCTTTTCTTAAAGCTGGTTCCCTCAAAGTGTGTCCAAAACCATCCTTAGGTGTATCACGTTATCCCCCTCAGATGCTCAACGCACTAAGATTTAATCAATGAAGACCAATAATAATATGTCTACATATGGCTAGGAGATCATATTCATGAGTCCTATGAACATTTCTAGGGAATTCCTCATGCTAAGTGGAATCACTAATTACATGTAGTAGTTGTAGTGACATCTAAAATTCATCTTTGATATGCACTCATATCACTTTCGAAGATGGTGATAGCATGATCGGAGGTCTATATTTTAAAACTGTCTCACTCTCTTCATCAAATATATGAGGTCATCATTCCTCAAAATAGGATACTCATTCATCACGGTAACCTAGTTCAAGTTCCGGAAGTCCATGCATAACCTTAAACTTCTGTTTTCCTTCTTGGTGAACAACACTGGGGTTTCCTATGGTGAAACATTGGGCCTTTCAAACCCCTTCCTCTCCAACTCCTCCAACCATATCCTGATCTCCTAGAGCTCTATGGGAACCATCCAATATGAAGGTGTAGTTAACATTGCCATCCCAGGGAACATATCAATGTAGATGAAAACCTCACTACGAAGAGGTTGTCCTAGAACATCCTCTGGAAAGACATCCTCGTACTCATCCACAACTGCATGAAACTATGGTCTCATCTTATTCACTTCACTGAGTGTCCTTATATTCAACTGACAAGTGATCGGTTTCACCCACTTATGTGTGAGTCAATCCTGCACTGCTTTGTTTTCCATCTCACCGACAAAGGAAAACATATTCCCATCTCCACAGACATTCCACACAGTGTGCCTAAAACAGTCGATATGAGCAGGGACTATTGATAACCTGTCCATAAGAAAGATGAAATCGTAAGGTCTTGAAACCACTATGAGGAAATCCTACCCGAAGATCTTTCCATAAAGAATAATCTCACACTACCGAAACCAGTGTGTAATCATCGAATCCACTCTTGTAGGAGTCTATAATTGTATGGATCGAGCTAATGGCTCCACTAGAATCTCTGAGCAATGAACAATGTCCATGGAAAGGTAGGTGTGACTAGAACCTATGTCTTTACGAACTACAACTAAGGTGGAGAAACCATAGATCATATCTCTAATCATCTCTAGAGCATTGTGGTTGTAGGCCTCGATCGCCTAAACCCTATCCAACAGCTCTCAGAGCCCATGGTGGACCACCTAGGGGTGGTGGTGGTATCCCCTCAAACCTCTATCCACTGCATACCACTCTTCCATCTCTCCTACCACATCCAATGCCTTGTGAACCACCTTGTTGAAACCTCTTCTGCTCCCTTGGTGGCCCTTTGACCATCCGTTGATCATTTATGCGATGGGTCAGGTAGTCACGATCCATGTGTCCCTCCCCACTGCATGAGAAGCACACCATTCTCCTCTACTGAATCTCGCTCCCCTGGTGGACTTGTTCAACTATCTATGAGTCTCGAGGTCATCATTTAGATGGTATGTCCCACTTGGACCAATGCATCATCTATCGGCTTCCTTCCATGGATGGATCAGACACCTATCGCCTGGTGGTGGCTCCTACCATCTGTGTCTCCTCTGTGAGGAAGCTCTCTACTAGTAGAGCCAACTCTAGCACTCTATCCTGTATAGGGATGCGGAGGGAAATCATTGATTCCCTGATCTACCTTAAGAGTCACAACTTAATGGTTTGGACCTTGATGAAAAGGTCTCACACCATATCTACAGAGTAATAAGAGAGGTTTGTGAACCTTGAAGAGTACTCAAGAACTACAAGGCTGCCCTACTATAAGTAAAACAGCTCCTGTAGCACACTGAGCACAATAGTGCATGGAAGAACTCCTCCATAAAAGTCTCTCAATGTTAGACCTGGTGAGGATATCCTCCTCATGAGTCTATATAATCAAACTCCATCATCTATTTGTTGATCCCTCTAGATGGATCACCGCTAGAACATGCATTTGGTCAAGTGGAATCCTTACTAATTGGAAGACTTGCGTAACTACCTTTATCCAATCCTCAGGGACCTGCGGATCTATCTCTCTAATAAACCTAGGTGGTCTCTATTGTTAGAACTCATCTAAGGCACCAAGCCAACATGCGTCCACTACTGGTAGTACTGGTAGTAACTGCTAACCAATGGGTGGTGGTATCCCTAGGACACCACCCGAATGTGTCATACTGGGAAATAGTCCATGTAAGAAATCATCATCACTCTGTGGACTATCCTCATGGTCACACAATGTAATCATGGATGGAAATCTAGATGAGGGAATCCTAAAAGAGATTGATATAAACCATGGTCAATTAATTATACCAAGTGAGCTGACTCTGACTCAAAACAATCATAGGAAAAAATTCAAAGGTGCATGCAACCAGTGTTTTCTTGTACTGAGTCAAAAAGTAGAATTCATGGTCTTATTTTATGGATTCCCCGACCGCTAAAAAAACACTGGGCTTCCATTCCTGAAAGCCGAACTCGAGACACTTTACATTGTTACCCCATTAAATTTTTAGACTCTTAGTTTTTATGGTAGAACTAACCTACCTTTGATACCAATTTTTCACAAACATTCCCCCAGGGCCCTTACTATGACTACCCCAATCCCACCATCCCTTAGCCAAGGGCTGGTGACTATAACCAAAAAGGTATATCTCAAAAATGGAAGGAATTTCCATTAACCTGTACACACACACAACACAAATTCAAGAATTTAAACACTAAGTAAACCACATCTGTGACAAGAAAACTATTATGAGTACAATACAAACTGAATGTAAATGGGCCAGGAAACAAACCCAACAAAAGAAAACTGCAAACAAAATGGAGTAAAAGATCACATATAAACAATCCCCTGAAAACCCCACCTAATGGTTATATGTAAAGTAGTTGCTGAAAGTCATAGATGTATTCCCTGCCTACCTGATCTAACATGGTGCCACCTATTCCAAGGCCACCGAGTCCTTCATCATGGGGTCTATCATCTACATAAGACACGACACGTGAAGGTGAATCCCGTGTAAAGGTGAGTAAAATAATATTTAGTAGCCCCCCCATCCACAAATGAATGACTTCAAAGAATAACCACCCGGAAAAACCACAAAGCATGATCACAAAGCAAAACAGCTCACAACCGATATAAATCCAATTATTGGAAGTAGAATTATCAGTCGTAAATCTGAATAGTTGTACTACTGACATATTAAACATTTGGTCCCACTCATCACCCGATCTCGGGAGATCACCGAGACCCGCTCATCTCTAGGGCCAATTGGGTCACTTGGACCTTCTCATCTCTAAGTCAGGTGCATCACTAACACCTACTCATCTCTGGGATAGCTAAATCACTAAGGAGTTCTCATCATATTCTTTGGGTCACATCCTATTATATGATTCATTCTCATAGTGCTCTTGATTTTGAGATAATATATTCCTCAAGCCATCGGATTCATCACAAATGTCACGAAAACTAAATTATAGTATGACCAAATGACCATCTCATTGTAAGGTCCCCAACTTCATAGATGGAATGTCAATCAGACGCCCAGTCTGAAATATATAGGAATTTTAATTAATAGGGTCTGGTTGTGTCCAAGACTGGTCCAACTATGTCGGACCGACCCGACCAACCCTGCCCAGGGGTCCTGCATGACCCGACCAGGTTTGGTCGACCCGAACCAAACTGGTGGGGTCTAGGATTTCTTGATCATGCATGGATGATAGGCCATGCCCATTGGGCGTTACTGGAAATGTCCTTATTCGGTTGTCGGTCCAGCCCGCATGGTCGACCAGCGACCCGGTTTCATCTGTCCAAGACTGCAACAAGTGGACCAGTTCATTCAAATCCTAGTTCACCTAGCATCTAGGTTTGTCGCTTGGCTCAGCCTTCATGTCATACTAGTTCTCCCCCTACTCAGACGCCTGTTAAGTGTCTGGTTCATGTTGCACACTACTGGATGAGGTCAGCCGCCACTTCTCTACAAATGGTCTAACAGGGACCACAGGCCTGCCGCCTGTCCTGGCCTAATGACGCGGGATACTTCTCCAACACGGTGCACTAGAGGCATCTCCCTCCTACACTGATCTTCTAATGCAGACTGGTTTCCCCCACATGGCCTGTGATATTTTCATGGGTCTAGCTCACAGACGTGGTCCACGGACCACATGGAGCCTCCGAGGTGGCCAACTGGCGGTGTCCAACTATCACCAGCCACTGGACTTTCTTCCAGTGGTCCCTAAAACCACCACAGCGTGCCGCCTCCCATTTTTCATGGCATGGGGTCACCACTGCGGCTGGGTGCTGCAACCTCCTCCCACCCATGCAGCTTCTCAACGACATCGCAACCCCTTCCACTTGGTGTGTCCTCGGCCAATGCACCACCGCCGTTGCATCATGAAGAACGAGAATGACAAAAGAAGAGAGGAGGGGAAGGATTAGAACACAAAAACACCCAAATAATGATCCATGTTTTTTTGTGTTTACCCAGATGTGTTCTCGTTAACAGGATCATAAAGAAACAAAAAATAAGGTGGAATAATCAAAAACAATATATCCCCTTTTTATCTCATAACATTATCCATCCCGCACGAACAAATGATTTTTGTGTTAACTAGTATTTTAGTTATCCCGCATTCATCATTTAAAAGAATGAATAAGGAAATGAAAAAAATAACATAAAATAAACCCCCCTACCTAGGATAGGATTGTTGGTCGTGGAAGAATAGGATCACCTTCCTATGTTGTTTGTTCATGATCCGTAGCCCACCATCGTTAGAAATTATTCCAAGGGTAGAAGAAGGTTTGTTTGTTGTTCTTCATCGACACCCACAAAAGCCTCATATAAATTCTAGGATTGTGACAACAAACATGCATTGGTTTTTAGGATATTAATTGACTAACATGAATCAACATTTCTGTTATGATGCATTGTGGCATCATTATGCTGACTCATTAATGAGGTTTATTAATTAGATTCATAATTTCCTAGTCCCTCTACCGTAGTGTTGACATGCCATAGCTCAACAAAGAATAAATAATTTTAAATAATTTTTTGTGTTATTTTATTTTTCTTCTAAAAGGTCTGAAAATTAACTCTCACCCGCAACCTTCACTAGTCGATTTTATGCTGTTCCTTATGGAAACACACCTTCACGATCTCAACAATACTCTCAGATTTCCTATCCAAGTTACCATTTGGGAGTTATAAGGATTTGAAAATAAAATAATTGTTACTTCATTATTTTATTTATGAAAAAACACTACATTCCACTATTGGAACATGTCTTCCAATGTTAGTCCCATTCTAGGACAATCTGGATGCTCTGAGTTAAACAATGCCCTTAGATTTTTTATCTTGTCACTGGTTTAAAAGATAGAAAATATAACTCGCTTGTTTATTTAAAAACCATAAAAAGTTAAAAAATAAGTTCTATGCACTCTGGGACTTGGAATTACATGTTTTCTAAAAGAATGGTCTAAAAAAATCCCATTTAATTTTCAAAAAATATGGATGGAATTTCTGGGGTACTACACATTCCACATTTAAAATGTCCATCCATTGACAATACCTTACATAGACCAATATTACTATCCATTCTGTAAATTTAAATTTTCATTTTTCCTTAAATATTACTTTCTTTGTGACCATATTCTCCATATGTAAAACTTCTTCTCATTCCGTTCATTCATTCTATTGAATTCATTATTTGACGTACTTGAATTAGTAGAAAATGAGTCTTCTTTACTCCATGGTAACTGCCACTATAACACTCAAGTAAATATATAATTATATTTACTAGTGAGCTTGATATTTGATTAATGTTAAATTTGTTAATCATATATCATGATTACAATCACACATGGGTATTTAGTTTTCACATTGTTCTGGTTCATGGTTTCTTCCATGGGAGTCGTGTGTGACATGTTTGAAATTTTGAGGCATAGTTTCATCTACATGGCCTATCATTCCGTCCCTAGAATCCTCTTCAATCCTTCTTAAGTTCCTCTAATTTCCCCCATTTCCCCATTGAATTTGGAGAAAAATTGAATTTTTTTGGGTGGATAGAACATGCCACATGGTTTGGCAGCATAGTTTACTAAACCATGCAACCAAACCGTATAGGGTGTCCAACATATTAAAAAACTTTTTTTATTCAAAATTTTCCCTTTCAAAAATAAAACTAATCCACTCCATTACTCCCCCATTAAACCCTAGCCGCCATGGGAGGCCTCCATGCCTCCTTAATCACCCATGGAACTCATTTTTTAAGAGGTGTTTTGTGGTAAAACATCATGTTTCTTCATGGTAAGTGATTCCATCTCTATTTTCTTCCCTTTTCCTAGAGTTTGTTTCCACTTTCTTGAATATATAAATTTCTAGTAAGTATGGTTTTGTACCTAAATTTTATTTTTTTAGTTACCTTGCTCAATATTGTGGATTTGGGTTCATTTTTACTCAATTGTGTTGTTGTGATGGTGTGGATGAAGTTTTGAACAATGATTTGGGGTTTATGAAATCAATGGTAGGTGATTCCATGTGTAAGGATTCTTTGTTGAGTTATATTTTCTTGATTTACATTTTTATCATTTTCTTCTACTATTTTATATGGTGCAAAAACAATTTTTGGTATCATTGATAAAGCATTTATTTTAAAGCTTCATTTTTTCATTAAATGGTGTGTTTTCCACATTTATTCTAGTGGTATCATTTGGGGTCATTTTATAACATGTGAAAGTGGTTTATTAAATGTGGGTTGTGCTGAAAATTCTAGTTTGGTAGGGTTTTGGTGTTCTTTTGGCCTTTGAAATGGTGTTTTTGAATGGGTTTTATGTGAAAAACCTTGTTATAATTCTTGGAAGTGTTTTATGAAAATTGTAAATGGTTTATTGAGTTACACAAAGTGTGAAAAAACATTTTTATGTGCTGTTTTGGTGGGTGTGTGTTCATAAAATGATTTTTTTGATATGTAATGTGGGGATTTGGAATGTCAAACATTTTGAGAATATTTTTTAAATTATTGAAACTATTTATCAAATTATACGAAAGGTGTGAAAAATGTTTATGGGTAGTTTTGTGTAAGTATGATGTTAAAATGAATATGAATGTCAAAGGAGTTTTATCTAACATGCTTGTGGTATATTTGGTGTGTGTGTTTAAGAAATTTACTTTTCATGTGAAAATGGTATTTTATGAGTTGGGGATCTTGATTTAGAATAAATAGGGAAACTCAAGTATCTAGTTGGGTAGACGTGTACTGGTATGATGGTGATCTGGAGTGGTTTCGTCCCAGTTTCACTTTGTAAGTTTGGCACTGACAACACTAACTAAATAATTAAAATGATGGGGGAAACTAGGTTTTGGTTTTGTTTCCTAATGGTGCCCCATTCATGATAATTGATATCTGTTATGGTTACTTCTCACCGAGATACGAGGTACGTAGGGTCCACAACTAACTAGTTCCTAGGGGTGTTCCCATGACTAGTTCTCCTTGAATATATGATATTCACCAACATAATATGGTGTTTTTGGATGGAAAATTCAGTATCATGTGTTTTTTATATAAAATTTTTCATTCTGTAAAGTATCCCTCTTGAAAGTAGTTTTCATTTAATGTTTCACCCCTTGGAAATTTTTACTTTCTTTTTTGTTTATAGAACATGGAAGATTTTAATCTTAAAATTTTTCTCACATAGAATCTATTTGGGTTTAATTATATTAGGCTTAGAATCACATGATACTTACACCTTTGGTTGTAAGGAGATTTGGTTTTTTTTGACACAGGTAAGGGCAAGGTCTTCGATGAAGGCGGTTCAGGTTGTTAGCTCCTTCCTTTGTGTAGTGTCATAGAGAAGGTTTGGTGTTGATGTACCCAAGAAATGTTGCGGTTATAGTGTTCTAAATGATGCTACCTTTTTATCATGGACCTCTTGAGTCTTGTTTAAAATTTTCATTTCAATTTGGAATTTTATTGAAGGCTTGTTTGGACAAGATTTTCAAATTTATTTTATTTATTGTTTTTTGTTTTCTTATATTTCTCAAATAAGATAAATCATTCCAAAACATTTATTTATGATACTTGGAATTTTTTCCGGTCTATGGGGATCAGGACCATCATTCGGGCCTTTCCAAAGACTAGGTATGGTGCCTGTTTAATGGCAACCAAATCCGGTTCGTGACAAAATAGTATCAGAGGAGGGTCTCTCTTTTCGGGTTATGTCCATTGGGAAAGAGTTTGGGTATATCAGATCTAGGATTTTTAGTACATGACATTAAAATTATGAGTAGCATGCCTATCCACCACACCTTGTTACATGTTCCAAGTGTCTAGGGGAATCTGGGTTTTATCTGAGTTCTATTATTCTTGTGGTTCGTCGATGAGTGGGGGAATGAAAATAGATTGGGGTCAATGGTATTAGTGAGCTCACAAGGCCATGAAATGCATGTGAAGCCAGATATGTTGTCCTATAACACTCTATGTTATGGTGAGGTTATTTTAGTATGGACTCCAACCATATTTCCAAGCCACCCACGAACACTAGTTTCCTCTCATATTGTCATGTGTCTTTTGTTTTGGAATGATGGAGGAAATTTTTTAATGTAACAACGACATGATTTTTTGAAATTTGAATTATTGTGAAATGATTTTCCAATAGAATTGAAATGGGTTGATTTAAGAAATGGTGGAAATGAATTTTCATAATTTTTTTTGAAATTGTATATGGTGTGGTTACACCTTTTTTAAAAGTATGAATTATATTGATGTATATTTTAAAAATCAATTTCAAATAGAATTTTATAAACTATTGAAAGGTGTTTTGAATGGGAAATAATTTTTTTGAAGTCATATGTGTAATTTGTAAATTGTTTATTATTTGGTAACTAGTGATAAATTGAAATGTTTTATGAATTTTGGAACCTTGTTTAAAAATAAGAAAAGATGTGTTTCAATTAAATGGGTGTTGATGAAATGTAATTTTTTATAAAATCGTAAGTGTTTTGAAATGGGGTAAAATGTTTTGAATTTAATTTTTATTAATTTAAAGTGATTTATTATATATATTATTGGTTATTTTGTCTAATGGGTTGTAATATTTGAATTGGATTTTGATTTTTTCCTTAGTGTATTTGAGAAAGAGAAACTGTGGTTAGAATGTTTTGATTTAGAAAAGAGTAAAGGTTTGGTTTTAGTATTTTGTATCCTCATGAGTGAACACGTGTATGAGTTCACATGGAAATATGGATACTTAATGTAATGACTAGATGAGCGCTATTATGGATATGAGGAGGGTTCCCACTGTGGCATTTAAACATGCATGTGAATCCCATGGGGTACCAAGGGTGAGCTCTCTTACCACCGACCTATTTTACTTTAAAGAAATGATTTTAATTGAAAGTTTGATACTATGAATACCAGTGTTTGGGTTGTGGGTTTCATGTGATTTTGGGATTTTTTGTGGGTTTTTTTGAGTTAAAAAAACCCTATTGCTTAAATTATTCTTTGGGTTTTTCTTTTATCAGTTAGTTGGGTTAATGTGTTGGTTAGTGGGTTTTTATGAGAAATGTTTAGGGAATCCTTGGTTGTGGTTCCCCTCATGTACTCGATTCTGGTTTTTTGTATTTCTTGACCCAAGTATCAGCTTGGTTGGTTCATTAGTTTTTATTGTTGGCTAGGTTATTCCGTTATAAAAAAATAATGCACGATTGAAATGTGGCCATAGGAGATTCACCGTTGGTAGGCCATACAGTTGAACAACATAAAGACTTTCTTCTTGAGCTTTGGATTTTACATCACATCTCTACTAATTCGGTTAGGTGGATAATTTTTTAGTAAGAGTGTTACTATAGAAGGATGAAATACACCTAGGTTCCCTATGTTACTTTAATTTCATAAATTTTCATTCATGGAGTTTCACACAGTTGTGCCTTTATGTTTTATTTGGAAGTGGTGATGGTGGATTCCAGTGAGGAAGGGGAGAGTGGTCCAAGGTTATTAGTCAAAGATGATATCCTAAATGGTCATTGGGTATTGCATCAGTCTTGTCGATTCAAGGGTTCATGTATGGCCACCAGTGTGGAAATATCTGGTCATTCGTGGTTATTCTAGTTTCTTGTAGTAGTCTTTTGCAACTGGTATCTTTGTTCAAGGTTCAAATCCAGGTAATATTTCCATCACTTGAAAGGGTCATGTTTGGTTGAATCTTGTCATGTTTTGTTTTGTTTATATTGTTTTATTATGGTGTAGTCGCTTGTGGAACCAGACAAACATGTCCCATTGAGGCTTTTTAGTGCCTAATTTTCAGGAATGAGATGCTTTATTAATTTGAGCTCTAGGTGTAGGTCCCAGAGTGAAGCTGGCACATAGTCAAGAAACCCAAGGGGTGTAAGGTTTCTTTGTTTAACATCTGTCTCTTGTGAAGGATGTGGATAATTTTTGAAGTTTCAATATGGGGGTTTAGTACCAAGTGGTTCGGCGTGGTGGATAGGGATGTGCATACCCTACCCCATAGGTTTGTAATCAATGTTAGTTAGGAAGTACCTCCTTGCTTATAAGGATTCAGGGTGGTTTTTTTTTCTCCAAACCAAGTGCTTGAATCCTTGTGGGTGAAACTCTCTTTACTTTTGTTCATGTATGAATAACATGGTATTACCTTTTTGATCTCATCCCTGGTTGGGCTCAGTCAAGGATGGTGATGCCCGTGGGAGTGGTGAACCATGTAGTGTCTTTGTTAGCTTGATGTTTTATTGATCGACCACCCTTACAGGGGGTTAGGTCTTAAGGGTTTTTTATTGAGTTGGCATGTGATGTTTTGTTAATATGGTTGCTTCTTATGTTGGGAATTCTGTTCGGGCATCCCCTATTGTTTTCTTGGTTCTATCTCAGGAAATTAATTTTCCTCTTATGGTGGGGAGTCTGTCCAAACCTCCCTGTGTTCATTGTTTGTGTATGATTATTAGTAACCATGCGACCACCCTAGAAACCATGTGGTATGAGACAAAACCTACCACACAACCTCTAAACAACTATTCTCCATTCCCTAGGTATTTGTGTGAGTTTTCCCTCTTCGAAGAGAATGGTTTCCATGGTTACAAAATGGTTTCCCAAACCGTGCGGATCTATCAACAAATTAAAAAAATTATTCTTAGTGATGGTTTGAAGGATAGTATCCTAATTCGGATCTATCTACCCATCAACCTATTTATTAGGTAAACATTGGTATTGGAGTGTTCTCAATAGTTTCATTGATGTTTGGTTGTTGTAACATTGTTCGAATTCATTGTTTGTTTCATGTAATTTTCATAAGCTTCATCTAGTAGTGTTTATGGTTATTTTTCTTGGGATGTTGTTTGATTATGTTTTCCCATATTAGCAATGTTGTGTAAATTTTCTTTGGTGAGAGTATTTTTCCTTTTTCTAATCAAATAGAGGTGTTTTGGCTTTTTTGGGTGGGTGACCCTTACTAGGGAAGTCTGTCTTGGCCTCTCGAGTTAGCTCATATTCCTATTCTCATGATAGTAGTGTCCTTGTTGTTATTTCTTTGGGAACCCCCATAAACTTGGAGAATGTATTGGGTTTGTTTTTTTCACCTCTGACCTTTCTATGGCTTTCCAGGGGATAATACTATACAATGGGAAGTATTTTCACACCTGGGATTTTAGTTTTCACTTAGTTCTGGCTCTTGGTCATTTTCTCAGAAGATGGGTGTGACATGTTTGAAATTTTGGGCCATTGTTTCCTCACTTCCTTGGCCTACCATTCCATCACTAGACTCCTATTGAATCCCCCTATGTGAACCTTGATTTACCCCTCATCCCCCATTGAATTTGTAGAAAAATGGCATGTCTTTGGGTGGACAGAACATGTCGTACGGTTTGACTGCACAGTTTACAAGACCATGCAGCCGAACCATGAAGGGTGTCTAGCACATTATAAATAATTTTTTAATTCCAATTATTTTTTTTCTAGAAATAAATTTAATCCACCCCATTCTTCTTCCATTCATCCCCAGTACCCATGGGAAGCCTCTATGCTCCCTCAAGCACCCATGGAACCCATTTTGATGGGGATTTTTTATGGTAAAACATAAAGGTTCATCAAGATAAATGAATCCTTATTTTTTTCTTTAATTTCCATAGATTTTATTACAACCTTATTGAGGATATATATGTCATGAAACTAGGGTTTCATACCAAGGTTTTATTTTTGAGTTTCTTGGCTTAATCTTGTCAATTTGGGTTCTTTTTTACTCCTTTGTGGTGCGACGGTGGTGCAGTTGAAGTTTCGCTTAATGATTTGAGATTTTTTACATCTATGGTAGGTGATTAAATGTTTATGTATTTTCTGATGAGTTATTTATGCTTGATTTAAACTTTTAAAATGTTCCTCTTCTATCTTATTTGGTGCGAAAACATTTTTTTGGTAATATTGATTAAGAATTTTATTTTAATAATGAATTTTCTCTTAAAATGGTGTGTTTTTCATATGTAACTCTTGTGGTATCATTTGGGGCCATTTTATAAAACATTAAAGTGGTTTATTAAACAATTTATGGGCTGAAAATTCTAGTTTGGTAGGGTTTGGGGTTCTTTTTACCCTCAAAGTTGTTTTTAATGGGTTTTATGTGAAAAACCTTGTTATAATTCTTGAAAGTGTTTTATGAATGTTGTAAAAGATTTATTGAGTTACAAAAATAGTGTAAATTATATTTATCTACTATTTTGGATGGTGTGTGTTACTAGAATGGGGTTTTTATATTGAAAGTGTTGACTTTTGATGTTAAACGTTTTGAGAATGTCTTATAAATTGTTTAAATGATTTATCAAATTGTTATAAAGGTATGAATCATGTTTATGTGATGTTTGGCATGAGTATGATTTTAAAATGAATTTGAATGTGAAATGAGTGTTAGGTGACATGATTTTGTGTTTATTGGTGTGTGTGTGTTTTTGGAAATGGAATTTTCTTATGAAAATGGTATGTTATGAGATACGGAACTTGAATGAGAACAAATAGGGAAACCCGGGTATCAACGTGGGATGACGTGTACTAGTAAACCGATGATCCGGAGTGGTTTTGTCCCAATTTCACATCTCAACTTTGATGCTTATAACACAAAATAAATAATGATAATGTTTGGGGACCACTGGGTTAGGGGTATGTTACCTACTAGTGGCTTGTTCACGAGAATGGATATTTTTTATGGTTACTTTTCACTGAGATATGAGGTATCAAGGGCCCTTAGCTCACTAGTGCCTACGGGTGTTCCCAAGACTTGGGATAATTGAATATATGATATTCAACATCATCATATAGTGTTTCTTTCGGGGAAATTTACTAGCATGTCTGTTTTATTTATAAGTGTTCATTATTTAAATTAGTCCTCTTGAAAAAGGTTTTCACTTAAAGTTGCACCCCATTAAAATTGTTATTAACATTTCTATTTATAAAACCTACAATATTATTATCTTAAAATGTTTATCACATGGAATATATTTGGGTGTAATCCTATTGGTCTTAGGGTCACACCCTACTTACACCTTCTGGTGTAAGTAGATTTGGTTTTGTTTTACATAGGTAAGGGTAAGGTCTTTGGTGATGGCGTTTCGGGTTGTTAACTCCTTCTTTGGTGTGGTGTAGTGGATAAGGCTTGGGGTTGATGTCATCTCATAATTAGGTGGTTCTATAGTTGTACTGGCAAATACATTTTTATTATGGACCGATCATGTCTTGTTTAAATTTTTTTATTTCCATTTCGAATTTTATTAAAGTCTTGTTTTGGACTTGATTTTCAGATTCTTTTATTTATTATATTTGGTTGTATAATGTTTATAAACTCAGTTAAATCTTTCCCAAACACATATTTATGATACTTGAGAACTTGTTCCAGCCCACGGGGATTAGTAACTCCCTTTAGGACATGGGACGGACTGGGTCAGGTGCCTATTTTGATGGTGACCAGATCTAGTTCATGACAATTAAAAATTAGGAATAATTACAATATGTTTCACTCCATTCATCAACCCATTTGGTTTCTCACCAAAATAGTTTTTATCACATTCTACTTTTATATAGTTCTATATGGTTTCCTCTATTGAATAATATAAAAAATAATAATGTCTGTACTAATATTGATATTTGGAAACTACATAATAATAAAAAAACACTTATAGGATGTCTAAATCATGACAACTTCATTCTGATATATGACACCTTATGTTTATACTTGGTCATTATTGTCATTATTTAAATATTTCAGGGTGGTTTGTAAATTTTATTGAATTTAAAAATCAAATCCATAGTAGTTTCAAACCAATTGAGTAGAATGGCCAATTTTGGTACACTAGGTAATGACCGTGTCTAGCACAATGCACCTTTTTTGAGTTATAACCCATAGGTACTACTATGACATATCCACATCCACTTTTTGTATCCAAATATGGATATAATTTTTTATACACCACAACCTCTATAATTTACTAAAATTCTAGGATAATTTCATATACTTCGACAATGGTTTTTCACCTTTTTATTATATAACTTTTCATTACATTTTACTTACCGAGGATCTCTAAAGTCTAGTGTCTAGGAAATCAGGAACATAATACCTAAAAACAACATAAAAAATCCTTCTGATACACTTGTAATTATTCATTAGAGGTTCATCTTAAGTAAAATTGCTACATCTCATAACCTGGAGATATAAATCAAAGGAAAGGGTGAGCGTAAGGCCCAATAAAGAAAACAAGGGAATCAGTTTATGTCACTACCCGTCCTCAGGGCCCGTGCTGTGACTACCCCAAGCCCGCCTTCCATAGGCCAGGGGTTGGCGACCAGCACGAAGGCGTAAATCCCGGTAAAAAGGGAAGGCATTGCCTTTGTAAAGTAAACAAGCACCACAGAGTAAGCAAGCGGGAAGTAAACACTAAGTGAAAACAGAGTACAACTGAAAGTGCGGAAAAGTAAATGGGCCAGTATACAAACCCAACTGAAAGTAAAGTACAACTTGAAAGGGAAAAAAACAACTGTAAAGTAAAAGCCGCTACTCCAAGCTGTCCACTGGAAATCCCACCTGAAGGGTGGGTACAGATAGCTCCACTGCTCCTCGGGTCCCGCCGTCCGCTTCGAACACGTCCCGCCCAGTGGTCCACCTCCAGGTACCGTCCTGCTCTGCAAGCCTCAGCCAAGATCAACGCTGTCCGTCGTCTTCAACCAACACAACGTAGTGCGGGCATAGCCCGTGGAGGGGTGAGTATAAGCTACTCAGTAGGGACCCCGAGACCCCTAAGGGTCTCCCAAAATCCACAAAGGATAAACCACAAAGGATGATACAACACGAAGTAACAACCGACACTGCTTAGGTATATGCCCATACATATACCTAAGTTATCAATTCCAATACACTCTAACCTCCGAGCCCAAGTACAACTCAGTCCACATAGGAATGTATACGTATTCCACACAGGAAAGCAAAACGAAATCCACACAGGATAGCACAACACAATCCACACAGGAAAACAAAAGGATTCAGCTCACACAGGTATACTTCTTCGAAAGATGATAAAGATGATCTCTAATCCATCTAAGTCGTCGGACCCACGAAGGATCGATAGGTAACTAACCCCCGCAAGACCCACACAGGATCAGGCCCACACAGGACCTGTAGGCGCTGGTTCACACAGGACCGCTGAGCGCAATGACCCACACAGGATCAGACCCACACAGGATCAGGCCCACACAGGACCTGTAGCACTGATCCACGTAGGATCGCTGAGTGCTGCAGTCGTCGTCGAATCCACCAAGGATCTCTGTACTGTCGTCGTCGCTGTCACAGTAGTAGAAGCAGTAGCAGTAGCAGTCACAGTCGCTGCCAGCACTAGGGTTCCCGCACACAGCAAGCTCATTTGGGAGGGTCTGCTCCACGAGCTGAGAGGATGATACATAAACTGTCACAAAGTCCAGAGTTGATGTATCCAAAAGCTCTGTATCGCCAACAGGAACTCAACGCAACAGACGGCGCGTCGATCGGACGCAGGGTCTGAGAGTTATTGGCTTTTTCGTCCCAGGGGCCCGGTTGGTTTTTAAGGCAAAACCAACCCGACCATACTCCACCTACGTCCAAACCTCGGGCGGAGAATTCCAAAAGATCCGTCTCACTAAGACGGATGCAACAAAGCTGACGACACGTCAATCGGACGTCCGTAGCTCAAGATATGAGCGTTTCCGCTCCGAGGGCCCGGTTGGTTTCGTGTACGAACCAACCCGGCCGAACTCAAAGTATTCCGAAACTTTGAGTACGATATACTGAATCGACAGTCTCGATCCAAGGATCGAATCACTGTTGACGGTTCATCAATCGGAGGTCCATAGCTCATGTTATGGGAAAAAGACCGGAGTCGATTCGAAAACGGGGGGTCCGGGTCCGGGCCGACCCGGCCCGACCCCCCTGGGTCGGCCCGAACCGGGTCAACCTGACCCAGGTCCGACCCAGCCCGGCACGGCGGCGCGGTTCAGCCCAGCAGCGCGGCAGGGGCGCCACTCGGGTGCCACGCGCGGGGGGCAAAGCCCCCGCTTTCCTTCAGCTGGCGGCGCAGCTGGGTGTCGCGCCTTGGAGAAACCGGCCCCCCCTCACGTGGGGGCCTTCCTTTGAGAAAAACGGGGGGGGGGGGGGGGCTCTGCCCCCCCTTGGTGTAACCGCCCCCCCCCCCATTATGGGGGGCCGGTTTTGGCCAGCCGGGGGAATTAATTCCCCCGTTTCTTCTCCCTTCCGGCCGGTCCGACCGGGCCGGCCGGTGCCCTTTCCGGCTTCCGACACCGGCGGCCCGGCTGGCCGCCGGTCTTCCCGTTTCCACCGCGGCCCGGAACCAGCCGCGGTCTTCGTCGTCCGGCGCGGTGCGACGGCACCGCGCCCCTCTGCCGCGGCCCCGCTCCGGCCGCGGCGCCTTCGGTTTCTTTCGACGCGGCGCGACGGCGTCACGTTCATGATAATCTTTCCATGGCGCAGCGCGACGGCGCCACGCAATATTTGTCGTGTGATTCCCGCGTGGTGCGATGGCACCACGCCATCTCGTTCATCCACAAGAAAATAATAATATTCAAGAACAAAGGAGGGGGTATTCGGCCGTGTTTGTGCGGTCCGGCCCCCCTCTCGTTAGACGATAACACATAAACATTTATCCTCAAGTTTGTCATGCTAGAACCAAGAATGAGAATAAATAAGTAATCAACAACAAACCCCTACCTCGGTTTCAAGAACGATGATCGTCAACGACCCGCGGAAGACGCGTCGTGGTGGTCGGCGTCACGGAAGAAGGACGTCGATGTCGTGAAGCGAGGATTCGAAGTTCTTTGACGACGGTTTCGTCGTGGGAAATCGTCGCGGAAGAGATGACGCGGAAGAAGACGTCGTCGGTGTCGTGGGTATGGCGTCGCGGAAGACGATTCCCGAGAACGTGGCATTCTTTGTCGATGTTCGAAGGTTCTTCACGTTCTTCGTCAAAGCTTGAAGAAGAAGAAGAAGAAGGCTCCAAATTCTCTCAAGATTGTCTAGAGAATTCTAACCCAAATAAAAAAAAACTAAGGTATTATTTTATTTACTCAACCAAACCATTTTGAAATTCAAAGGTTTGAAATTAAACAACTCCACCCATTTAATAACCCAACTTGTCAAGTTAATTAAATAGGGGTTATTGGGAGTTTTAAAAAGAGAAGATGAAGAATTATGCTTCATGTGGGCCCCACCACACTTAATCCACCCAAGGGAGGTTAAGTGGATTTGGGTCCCACCTCTAACTCCCTTTGGGAGAAGTTAACCAACAAGTTAAAATAAAAATTTGTATTCCACAATTTTTATTTAACTTATTCTAAACTCCCAAAAACTAACTCTCAACCTGCAATAAACGCAACCTCGGAAAAGGTCTCCTTAAGCGAATATCGGCGCTGTGAGTTCATCGGTGCCCTCGGAATTTGATTCCGGGCACTGGTTCAGAAGTTAGAAATTCCCGCTCGTTCGTTCACTGAACATACCAGAGCCAAACTTCGGAAATTGATTCCGGGCACTCCGGGCCTCGGAATTATGTGCCGTCAGAAACCACGTTCTTGTAAAATTCCAAAGAAAATTAAGAAAATATTTCCCTTGAATTTTACGGGTCTTTACATTACTCCCACCTCAGGACTTTACGTCCCCGTAAAGATACATCAAGAACTAGGGAACCAAAAGAGGGTACTGAGCACGCATCTGATCCTCCCGCTCCCATGTGCTCTCCTGGAGGTTCCCGTGCTGCCATATGATGCCCACAAGAGGAATCGATCGCCCATGTAGGACCCGCTCTTGTCGATCCTATATCTCCATTGGGACCTCCGTAAAAGTCACCCCATCGTCAACGTCAAGCTCCCCATGGTCAATGATGTCCGTTGGGTCGTGCACGTATCTCCTCAGCTAAGATACGTGGAAGACGTCCTGCACCCGGTGCAACTGAGGTGGTAGAGCCAGGCGATAAGCCACCTCGCCAATCTTGCTGAGGACCTGGAAGGGTGCGATGAAGCGTGGAGATAAATTTCCGCCTTGGCCAAATCTCTGAATACCACGTCGAGGTGATACCCGCAAGAAGATGTGGTCGCCATCCTCGAACTCTAGTGGCCTCCACCTCCTGTCAGCGTATGACTTCTGCCGGCTCTGAGCTATCCTCATCCGCTCTTGGATGACCTGGACCTTCTCTGTCGTGGCCTGGACCATCTCCGGTCCCACAAGTGCTGACTCCCCTGGGTCTGTCCAGCACAAAGGAGATCTACAAGGTTGACCGTACAACGCCTCATACGGTGCCATCCCGATGGTGGAGTGGTAGCTGTTGTTGTACGCAAACTCCACCAAGGGTAGGTGATCCTTCCAGCTACGACCAAAGTCGAGGACACATGCGCGGAGCATGTCCTCGAGAGTCTGAATGGTCCTCTCCGTCTGACCATCCGTCTGAGGGTGAAAGGATGTGTTCAGACGTAGCTGCGTCCCGAACGCCTCCTGTAACCCCTTCCAAAGCTGGGAAGTAAAGCGAGCATCTTGATCGGAGACGATAGATGATGGCACACCGTGGAGCCGCACAATCTTCTGAACGTAGAGACGCCCCAAGCTCTCCACAGAGCCCTTCTCTCTGATAGGTAAGAAGTGAGACGACTTCGTGAGTCAGTCGAAAATCACCCAAATGGAGTCGTGACCTCTGGAAGTGCGTGGAAGTCCAGTCACGAAGTCCATAGATATGCCGTCCCACTTCCACTCCGGAACATCTAAGGGCTGTACCAAGCCTGCTGGTACCTGATGCTCTGCCTTCACCTGCTGGCAGGTGAGGCATCGAGAAACAAAATCTGCTATAGCCTTCTTCATGCCTGGACACCAGTGCTATCGTCTGAGATCCTGGTATATCTTCGCCACTCCTCGATGTACCGCCAAAGGAGAAGTGTGAAACTCTCTCATCACCTCCTCTCGCAAAGCGACTGGTACCATGGTACGTCCTCTGAAAAGGATGTCGTGCTCTGCTCCAAGGTAGAAACCATCAGGTGCCTCTTCCGAGGATATCTGTGCACGCCATGTCTCACACTCAGTGTCCTCACGTTGTGCCTCTCTGACCCGCTGCAGTAGTGGAGGGGTGACTATGAGAGACTGAAGGAAGGCTGCTCCATCTCTATCCACGAAGGATATTTTCAAAGAGGCTAGCTGCTCTGTCGCCTCCTCAAGTAGCTGAATGCCCGTCCTCCTGCTGAGGGCATCGGCTACTACGTTCCCCTTCCCAGGAGTATAGAATATCTCAAAGTCATAGTCCTGGAGGAACTTGATCCATTGCCGCTGTCTCAGGTTCAGGTCCTTCTACGAGAAGATATACCTGAGACTCTGATGATCAGAAAATACTGTAAAGCGCTCTCCCATCAGATAGTGCTGCCATGTCTTCAGAGCGAAGACCACTGCTGCCAACTCCAGGTCATGGGTAGTGTAGTTCTGCTCATGTGGCCTCAACTGTCGTGATCCATAGGCAATTACTGCCTGCTCCTGCATTAGGACGCAACCGAGTCCGGTCCCTGATGCATCACAGTAAACTACGTACCCTACTCCCTCCTCAGGAAACCTCAAGATAGGTGTGCTAGTCAATCTCTGTCTTAGCTCCTGGAAGCTCTGCTGACATCTATCTGGCCACACGAAGGGTTTCCCCTTCTTCGTCAAAGCTGTGAGTGGTGCCACAACTCTAGAGAATTCTGGCACGAATCTCCGATAGTATCTAGCTAGTCCCAAGAAACTCCGAACCTCCGTCATGCTCCTGGGTGGCTCTCATGCTAACACAACCTCAATCTTCGCAGGATCCACTGCAACTCCCGCCTCAGAGATAATGTGTCCCAAGAAGTGAACCTCACATATCCAGAACTGGAATTTCGAGAGATTACCATAAAGCTGGTGCTCTCGGAGTGTGTCTAGTACAACTCGCAAGTGATAGGCGTGCTCCTCCTCAGTCGTAGAGTAAATCAGAATGTCGTCGATGAAGACCATAACAAATCGATCAAGGTATGGCTCAAAGATCCTATTAATGAGGTCCATGAACACTGTTGGAGCATTGGTTACGCCTAAAGGCATAACCAAGAACTCATAGTGGCCATATCGACATCTGAAGGCCGTCTTCTGCACGTCCTCGTCTCTGACTCTGAGCTGATGATAGCCTGACCTGAGGTCTATCTTCGAGAACCACCGTGCTCCCTTGAGCTGATCAAAGAGGTCATCAATCCTCGGTAGCGGATACTTGTTCCTCACTGTCACCTGGTTCAGGTGATGATAGTCAACACAAAGTCGCAAGCTCCCGTCTGCCTTCTTGGCGAACAATATCGGGGAAGCCCAGGGTGAAACACTGGGTCGGATGAACCCCTTGCCCTGCAAGTCCTCCAACTGTACCCGTAGCTCTCAAAGCTCGGCGGGGGCCATCCGATATGCTGGAGTGGATATCGGGGCTGTCCCGGGGTACAGGTCAATATAAAAGTCTACATCTCTGCGAGGAGGTAGCCCTGGAACGTTTTCGGGAAAAACGTCCGCAAACTGATCCACCACTGCAGGAAAACCAGGACTCCGCACGTCAACTGCTCCAAGGATGAGGATAGCCAACTGATGATTGATGGGCTGTCCTCTCCTCCGCGGAAGTCCATCTTGTGCTGCAAAGGCTCCCTTCTTGCCGGTGAAGGTGAACCTGCTCCTGTAGGTGCGTACACATCGCACCTTGCGCCTAAAACAGTCAATCTGTGCATGGACCGTAGATAGCCAATCCATGCCCAAGATGACGTCGTAAGGCCTCGACGCTTCTACAAGAAGATCCCAGCCAAAGCTCTCGCCTCCTAGAGTAAGCTCACACTGCCGGCACCAGTGCCTAATCGTCGACTCTGCTCCCATAGGATTCTCTAGCCGTAAGGATCGAGCCAACGTCTCTGTCGGAATCTCCGAGCTCCGAACAAGGGCAGCGACTATGAAAGAGTGACTCGCTCCTGTGTCTATAAGTACTGCAGCAAGGGTGGAATAGACACAGATAGAACCTTGAATCATCTCGGGTGCGCCGTGGTCATAGGCCTATGATGCCTGGAGCTGTGCCTGTCTCTGCCCGCCTGCTCCTTGTGGTCGGGGTGGACCTCCTGGTGGTGGTGGTGGCAGAGCCTCAAAGCGTCGCCCACCACCTGCTGCTCGGCCAGCTCCTCTGCCTCATCCGCCTCCTCCCTGCGGACCGCCACGGTCGACCCTCTGCCTCTTCCTCGGTGGTCCCTCAACCGTCTGCTGCTCCTCGGCACGGCGGGTCGGGCAGTCACGAGCCATGTGGCCCTGCCCGCCGCACGAGTAGCACTGTCTGCCTCTCGAAAGACTGGCTCCACGCTGTGTGCCCCGCGCTGCTGAGCCAGTGTCCTATGGTCGTCTGCCTGAAGGTCTGGTCTGCCTGGACCACTGAGTCATCCGTCGACTGCCTGCTACAGATGACTCTGCCACGTGCCGCCCTGCGGTGGGTCTCGGCGTTGGTGTAGACTCAGCAAGGAAGCTCTCGATCAAAAGGGCCCGCTCCAGTACTCCCTTCTGAGTCGGTATGCTGAGGGAGATCAGCGATGCCCTGATCTCGTGTCTCAAACCCTGCTCGAAGGTCCGGGCTCGGAAGAATGGGTCCCGTACCATGTCGGTCGAGTAGTGCGAGAGATCAGTAATTCTCGCCGAGTACTGAGCGACCGTCATACTGCCCTGCCGCAGCTGAAGAAGCTCATGGATACGCATTGCACGAAGGGTGGCTGGGACGAACTCCGAGCGGAAGAGGCTCTAAAAGTCCGTCCATAGTAGAGATGCCTCATCGTGCACCTGGAGCATCAAGCTCCACCATCGTCCTGCTGCTGCGTGCAGTAGGCTCGCAGCGAGGATCACCATGAGGTCTGCAGGTGTCCTCACTAGCCTAAAAACTCGTACCACTGCCTCCAGCCAGTCCTCTGCTGCCTGGGGGTCCGTCTCCCCACGGAACCTAGGTGGTCGCTGTCGCTGAAACTCGTGTAGAGCTCCAAGGCGACGTGCATCGTCAGCGGCTGGTGCTGGAAGCATCGGTGGCTCGGTAGGTAGAGCTACCGCCGATGCCACTGCTGACAAAGGGCCATGCACCGAGGCCTCGTCGCTCGGTGGGCTATCGTCATGCTCAACTCTAGGAACCCTAGCTGGCTGCCGTCGTGGGGCCATCCTGAAAAGGAAACAGGTGCGCCACGGTCAGAACAATATACCTGGTGAGATGATATAAAGTAATCACAAAGAAAACTTTGAAACACACACACAATCAATGTTTTCGTGCATTAAGTCGGAAATCAGTAGTCAGGGTCCTGGTGTACGGATACGTCGGCCGCCGCACCAACACTGGACTGATAACCACACACAATACGCTAAAAATTATTGCTTCACATAGAAAAGATCAGAGTTCGCGGTAGAACCGAACTCCTCTGATACCAATTTGTCACGACCCATCCCCGGGGCCAATGCCGTGACTACCCCAAGCCCGCATTCCAGAGGCCAGGGGCTGGCGACTAGCACCAAGGTGTAAATCCCGGTAAAAAGGGAAGGCATTGCCTTTGTAAAGTAAACAAGCACCACAGAGTAAGCAAGAGGAAAGTAAACACTAAGTGAAAACAGAGTACAACTGAAAGTGCGGAAAAATAAATGGGGCAGTATACAAACCCAAACTGAAAGTAAAGTACAACTCGAAAGGGAAAACATCAACTGTAAAGTAAAAGCCGCTACTCCAAGCTGTCCACTGGAAATCCCACCTGAAGGGTGGGTACAGATAGCTCCACTGCTCCTCGGGTCCCGCCGTCTGCTTCGAACACGTCCCGCCCAGTGGTCCACCTCCAGGTACCGTCCTGCTCTGCAAGCCTCAGCCAAGATCAACGCTGTCTGTCGTCTACAACCAACACAACGTAGTGCGGGCATAGCCCGTGCAGGGGTGAGTATAAGCTACTCAGTAGGGACCCCGAGACCCCTGAGGGTCTCCCAAAATCCACAAAGGATAAACCACAAAGGATGATACAACACGAAGTAATAACCGACACTGCTTAGGTATATGCCCATACATATACCTAAGTTATCAATTCCAATACGCTCCAACCTCCGAGCCCAAGTACAAATCAGTCCACACAGGAAAGTATACGTATTCCACACAGGAAAGAAAAAAAATCCACACAGGATAGCACAACACAATTCACACAGGAAAACAACAGGATTCAGCTCACACAAGTATACTTTTTCGAAAGACGATAAAGATGATCTCTGATCCATCTAAGTCGTCGGACCCACGATGGATCGATAGGTAACTAACCCCCGCAAGACCCACACAGGATCGGGCCCACACAGGACCTGTAGGCGCTGGTTCACACAGGACCGCTGAGCGCAATGACCCACACAGGATCAGACCCACACAGGACCTGTAGCACTGATCCACGTAAGATCGCTGAGTGCTTTAGTCGTCGTCGAATCCACCAAGGATCTATGTACTGTCATCGTCGCAGTCATAGTAGTAGAAGCAGTAGCAGTAGCAGTCACAGTCGCAACCAGCACTAGGGTTCCCGCACACAGCAAGCTCGTTCGGGAGGGTCCGCTCCACGAGCCGAGAGGCTGATACATCAACTGTCACAAAGTCCAGAGTTGATGTATCCAAAAGTTCTGTATCGCCAACAGGCTCTCAACGCAACAGACGACGCGTCGATCGGACGCCCGGTCTGAGAGTTATTGGCCTTTTCGTCCCAGGGGCCCGGTTGGTTTTTAAGGCAAAACCAACCTGACCGTACTCCACCTGCGTCCAAACCTCGGGCGGATTATTCCAAAAGATCCGTCTCACTAAGAGGGACACAACAAAGCTGACGGCATGTCAATCAGACGTCCGTCGCTCAAGATATGAGTGTTTCCGCTCCGAGGGCCCGGTTGGTTTCGTGTACGAACCAACCCGTCCGAACTCAAAGTATTCCGAAACGTTGAGTGCGATATACCGAATCGACCGTCTCGATCCAAGGATCGCATCTCCGCTGACGGTTTGTAAATCGGAGGTCCGTAGCTCAAGTTATGGAAAAAAGACCAGAGTCGATTCGAAAACGGGGGGTCCGGGTCCGGGTCGACCCGACCCGGGTCCGACCCGGCCCGGCCGGCGGCGCGGCCCGGCACGGCGGCGCGGTCCGGTGCGGCGGTGCGGTCCGGCGTGGCGGCGCGGCCGGGGCGCCGCTCGGGTGCAACACGCGGGGGGCAAAGCCCCCGCTTTCCTTCAGCTGGCAGCGCGGCTGGGTGCTGCGCCTTGGAGAAACCGCCCCCCCCTCACGTGGGGGCCTTCCTTTGAGAAAAACAGGGGGGGCGCTGCCCCCCCTTGGTGTAACCGCCCCCCCCCCATTATGGGGGGCCGGTTTTGGCCAGCTGGGGGAATTAATTCCCCCGGTTCTTCTCCCTTCCGGCCGGTCCGACCTGGCCGGCCGGTCCATCCTCAACGGGACCGGCAAGGCCGGTCCCCTTTCCGGCTTCCGACACCGGCGGCCCGGCTGGCCGCCGGTCTTCCCATTTCCACCGCGGCCCGGAACCGGATGCGGTCTTCGTCGTCCGGCGCGGTGCGACGGCACCACGCCCCTCCGCCGTGGCCCCGCTCCGGCCGCGACGCCTTCAGTTTCTTTAAACGCGGCGCGACGGCATCGCGTTCATGATAATCTTTCCACGGCGTGGTGCGACGGCCCCGCACAATATTTACCGTGTGATTCCCGCGTGGTGCGACGACACCACGCCATCTCGTTCATCCACAAGAAAATAATAATATTCAAGAACAAAGGAGGGGGGATTCGGCCGTGTTTGTGCGGTCCAGCCCCCCTCTCGTTAGACGATAACACATAAACATTTATCCTCAAGTTTGTCATGCTATAACCAAGAACGAGAATAAATAAATAATCAACAACAAACCCCTACCTCGGTTTCAAGAACGATGATCGTCAACGACCCGCGGAAGACGTGTCGCGGTGGTCGGCGTCATAGAAGAAGGACGTCGATGTCGTGAAGCGAGGATTTGAAGTTCTTTGACGATGATTTCGTCGCAGGAAATCGTCGCGAAAGAGATGACACGGAAGAAGACGTCGTCGGTGACGCGGGTATGGCGTCGCGGAAGACGATTCCCGAGAACGTGGCGTTCTTCGTCGATGTTCGAAGGTTCTTCGCGTTTTTTGTCAAAGCTTGAAGAAGAAGAAGAAGAAGGCTCCAAATTCTCTCAAGATTGTCTAGAGAATTCTAACCCAAATAAAAAAAACTAAGGTCTTATTTTATTTACTCAACCAAACCATTTTGAAATTCAAAGGTTTGAAATTAAGCAACTCCACCCATTTAATAACCCAACTTGTCAAGTTAATTAAAGAGGGGTTATTGGGAGTTTTAAAAAGAGAAGATGAAGAGTTATGCTTCATGTGGGCCCCACCACACTTAATCCTCCCAAGGGAGGTTAAGTGAATGTGGGTCCCACCTATAACTCCCTTTGGGAGAACTTAACCGACAAGTTAAAATAAAAATTTGTATTCCACAATTTTTATTTAACTTATTCTAAACTCCCAAAAACTAACTCTCAACCTGCAATAAACGCAACCTCGGAAAAGGTCTCCTTAAGCGAATATCGGCGCTGTGAGTTCATCGGTGCCCTCAGAATTTGATTTCGGGCACTGGTTCAGAAGTTAGAAATTCCCGCTCGTTCGTTCACTGAAAACATAAACTATGATTATTTTTTTCACTTTTAAGATGTCTAAAATGTATTTATACATTCATGGGTTAAGTTCATATTTTTTTGTTCTATTTACTATTCATTACTATTCATATGGGTATGTCGCTATTCATAATTTACTATTCACTAAAAATTAAGTTGATCTTATTAGACTCTAAATTTTCTACAGAACACAACTGTAGAAGACCATTTTTTGAAAATCAATTCACATTATAAATTATTTAAAGAATTCAAAAATATTTTTAATTACCTCCTTTTTCCAAAATTCTTCAATAATATGGAATTTCTATAAATTCATCCTATATTTATCCATTCATTTGAAATTCAAAAAATTTTCCATAATAAGAAGTAAAAATTTTATTTATACAAAATTATTATAGAATGTAACTAAGGCTTCATTACATAGTCCATTATAACACCTACATAGGACCTAATTGTATGGTGTGCTATGGTGATAGAATCTTGGGTTGGCTCGGACGATATTTCCCAAGTGGTGATTTCTATTAGCTTGAACTTCTCTCTTAGGATATTTCGTTCAAGCCTTAAATGTTGAAGTCCGGCTTGGTCTTGGTCCAGAGAAAAGCCCTGTGATGCTACCTCCTTACCAAGCTCCGACAGATGGGATTAATATGGCCTGAGTATACTGGATGATGTCATCGACTCTTCTTTCTGTATTAATTAACCATGATCATTTGAATTTATAAACAATAATTGTAACATTATGAATTTAGTTTCCAATGGTCATATTAAAAAAATTCCACATAATAGTAAAAAACTAACAGTCTCATTTAATTATGTTCACATAATTAATTAAAGGATATAGTTTCGTTGAGTGTAAAATAAAATAACACATAAATTTATGAAAGAAATATTATTAAAAAATTTGGGTCATTACATTCTTCCCCCTTAAGAAATTTTTTCCCCTTAATTTTAACTCATATCCAATGAAGAGAAAACATGTGGGTAATTCTGCCTCATAGACTCATCTGGTTCCCATGTGGCTTCCTCACATTAGTGGTTCCTCCACAACACCTTAACAAGATGAGTAGTCTTGTTGCATAGAACCTTGTCTCTATGATTCAATATCTCCACTGGATGCTCCTCATAAGGGAGGTAATGTTCCAATTGCACCACCTCTATATTTATTACATGTGAAGGGTCGGGTAAGTACTTCCTCAAGAGGGATACGTGGAAGACATCATGAATATGTGCTAGATTTGGAGGAAGTTCAAGCTGATATGCCACTGCTCCTACACGATCAAGGATTTCATAGGGGCCAATGTACCTTGGACTAAGCTTCCATTTCTTCACAAACCACATGAATATCTTACAATGTGAAATTAGAATAAATAATTTGTCACCAACATCAAAATACAAGTCCCTTTGATGATTGTTAGCACATCTCTTCTGCTGACTCTAAGAAGCCTTAATGTGTTGCTGGATGGAATGGAATTTTTCTGACATCTATTGCACAAGATCAGGCTCAAGAAGCATTCTCTCACCAACTTCATCCCAAAAAGTAGGATTTCTACATTGCTTCTCTTATAGAGCTACATAGTGTTCCATTTGAATGCTCGAGTGGAAGATGTTATTATAAGATAACTCACATAAAGAGAGATGTTGATCCCACCCACCTTTAAATTCAATTGAGCAAGTTCTCATCATATCCTCGAGTGTTTGAATAGTTCTTTCAGATTGTACATCTGTTTGGTGTGATAGGTTGTACTGAAATTCAATTCAGTGCTCAGATCATGTTGAAAACTTCACCAGATTATTGTAGTGATCCTTGGATCATGATGAGATACCATAGAAAGTGGAACTCCTTGCAGCCTTACCACTTTTTTATGTAATTCCTAGAAATTTGATCAAGGGAGAAATCTTCCTGAATGGAGATAAAATGGGATGTCTTTTTGAGATGGTCCACAATAACCCATATTGTATTGTTTTCTTTGGAATTTATTGGGAGACCAGTGTTGAAATCTATAGTGATATTGTCCCACTTCCATGTTGGTATAGGTAGTGGTTGTGATACCCCTTTAGGAATTTGTTGCTCCACCTTCACTTGCTGACGTACCAGGCACCGAGAAGTGTAGTTAGCAATCTCCTTTTTCATATTATCCGACCAATATTTATCATGAAGGTATCTATATATTTTTTTGCTTCCAAAATGTATAGAGAAATTCGATCTATGAGCTTCATCCATCAGCTCCTTCTTTATTTCTAGTGTAGATGGAACTCATAGTCTTGTACAAATTTCAGTACACCTTCTTCATCAATATTGAAGTCAGGAAACTTCCGGTCCTTCACAGACTCAAATGCATTCTATAAAAAAGGATATTATTTCTGAGTTTTCTTGATCTTCTCTAGTAATTATGGTTGAGAATCCATTTGGGTTAGGTTTGATGAATTCCCTTCCCTTATAATTCCCAAGCCCAATTTTACTAGGTCATTGATCAATGGATCTCTTTGAATCCAAATCATGGAAAGAAGAACTGGGTCTTTCCTGCTTAATGTATCAGTGCATTTTTTTCTCTTCCAAGATGATAATGAATTGAACATTCATAATATTTGAGAAGTTTCATCCATATCCTTTTTCACATGTTCAATTCCTTTTGTGTGAAAATATACTTCAAACATTGATGGTATATGTATATATCACATTTCTCCCCATAAATATAGTCCCCCTATATCCTTAGAGAAAAAACAACCACGACCAGCTCCGTATCATTCGTATGATAGTTCTTCTCATGAGTCTTCAACTGTCGAGATGCATAAAAAATGACCTTTTCATTTTTCCTGAGGATGCACCCAATACCTTTTAGATATGCATCTATAAATATAATGAATCCTTCTCCACTTGAGGGAAGCATTAACAAAGGTGCAGTAACCAATCTCTTTTTCATCTTTTAGAGACTTTCCTCACACTCCATTGTCCAGATGAACTTGACCCCTTTTTGAGTTAACTTGGTTAATGGATTAGAAAGTCATGAAACTTTTTTCACAAACCTCCTATGATATCTCGATATTCCAAGGAATCTACGAATCTCAATTATTGTTGTAGGCTAATCCCACTCCTCTATAACTTTTGTCTTTGTAGGGTCAACTATGATTCCTTCATTGGTGACAATGTGCCCTAAGAAAGAAACATTTGGTAACCAGAATTGAAATTTTATGAACTTCCAAAAAATCCTCTCCTTCCATAGAGTTTGCAAAATAACCCTTATATGATCCTCATGCTCCTTGAAACATTTGGAATATATCAGAATATCATCAATAAAACTAACAAAAAGATATAAAGGTAGTTATAAAAGACTCTATTAATCAAGTCCATCAAAATAGAAGGTGCATTAGTCAGTCTAAAAGGCATAACAACAAACTCATAATGCCCATATCTTGATTAAAAGGCAGTTCTTTGAATATCTTCTTTCTTCACCATCAATTGATGATAACCACATCGAATATCAATCTTAGAGAAGAATTGAGCCCCAAAAATTTGGTCAAATAAGTCATCAATTCCTTGAAGAGGGTATTTATTCTTTACTTTTATCCCATTCAGTTCTCTATAATCAATGCATAGCCACATCGATCCATCCTTCTTCTTCACAAAGAGAACAGGTGCTCCCCAAGGAGCAACACTCAGTCGGATAAACCCCTTCTACAAAAGATCTTGGAGTTGTTTATTTAATTCCTCCAACTCCACATTTCCCATCCTATAAGAGGTATTTGATATTGGATGAGATCCAGGTACTAGTTTAATAAGGAACTCTACCTTTCTTTCGTGGTTATGTCTAAGAAACTCCTAAGGAAATACGTCAACATATTCCTGGATGATGCAAACATTTTCTATCCTCAAACTTCCAATTACTTCTTCTTCTTCCCTGATAAAATCCATAAAGAAGGATATAAGAGGTTCTTCTAGAAAAAGATTTTATTGATATATCTCTCTTTAGAAGATAATTGTAGGTTCCCCATTCAAGACAACATATATTTCCTTACTTCTGCATTTGATCTTAGAATTATACTTTGAGAGCTAGTCCATCCCTAGTATAATGTCGAATTTCATCATGGGAATGACAACTAGATTTGAGATAAGATTGTGCTCACTAAAGTAAATATTAGAGTTTTAAAATACTGGAAATCCTTGGATAATTCCACTAGGGGTCTTGACTGGTAACTCTACTTTTATAAAATCAGGGGTTGATTATAAATTATTTGAAAACATGGATGAAATAAAGGAATGTATAGAACCCCTATAAAACCATGTAATTTATACCTTTGAGAGAACCACAATAGTACCTGCTACCATATCCCTTGGAGCTTCAACTTCAGCTGTCATGATAGCAAAATAATGACATTGCTCCCTTGGACATTTTTGAGGCTGATGGTGGCTCCCCTCTACTGCCCTCAGATTTGGACCGTGATTAGAAAAGTGCTCAAGTTGTCCACACTTAAAGCACTGGACATCAGGTAGGTCCTACACCATCTTCCCCTTGTTGTTTTAGTTTATAAGTTGAGGTTTCACCTCACTATGACAATTCCTTGCAATATGGCCTTCTCTTCCACACTTTTATTATTTCCCGCTCCCAAGCAGGCAGTTCCCCGAATACTTCTTCCCACATTTGTTACACATGGGATGTTTCACTTTCTTGCCTCTTCTTCCTTGATCAATGGTCTTCCATAATATGGGCCCTTTCGATCTCTTCTTGTCGTTAGATTTCTTAGACCATTGTGTCTCACCAAACTCCAGCTTGACTTTCATCACACTCTGAACGATCTCCTCATAACTATCATAGTCTTGGTTGGCTATATTCTTCCGTAGATGAGGTATCGGTCCACCGAAGAATCTATCTCCCATAACACTTGGATCCATGAATAATATAGAGGTGTAATGTGAAAGACTTGTGAATTACATCTCATAGCTTCCCACATATTCATTCTCCTTCTTCTTTAGCTCGAGAAACTTATTCTCCATTCTTGTTCTCATCGATTGAGGGAAATACTTGTTGAAGAATATCCCTCTGAACTCTTCCCACTTGATAGCTTCAACTTCCACTCTTGGCCTTGTGTTTTTAATCTATTCCCACCACTGATCAGCTTCTCCCTTTAAGAGATAGAATTCTAGGGTAACCTTCTCTTGTTCAGAACATCAGAGAACCGAAAAGATATTCTCAACAGAGTTGATCCACTATTCACCAATCAATGGGTCGGTAGATCCACTAATGGTTGGTGGTCATTGATGCATAAAGTATTCCGAAGAATGTTCTTCCCTTCATGTTGAGATCATTCTCTCAGCTTGATTAAAGTTATTTCCCATAACTTGAGTTAGTTGGTTCATCATTCACATGAATGTTTCCATTTCGGCTTCCACCAGAGAGCCGTCAGTGCATGGTCCCTTGCAGTCACTATTTGCACAGTTCCTCCTATTTCCCTCCATTTTAAAAAAAATTAAAACCCTAGTGAGAAAATTATTTCATTTATGAATCATTTAACTATAAAGGATTTTATGTCTTAAAACTTCTTTAAACAAATACATTTCTCTATAAATCCTTCATAATGATTCATAAAAAGATTATGATTATCCAAACATATCCCCTGGGATTTTCATTACCAAGAGTGAAGCAAGGATAATTTTCATGTACCAGGATACCCCAGGTCAAGCCCAAAATTCAATGTCAGAGTTTTCACTCCTTGGTACCTCTGTGCTAGAGCCTCCTCTACCTGCTCGTATCCAGACAGGGTTGTATTTTCTTGATAAACCACTTACTCAATACTCACCAAAATACCATGGATTTTTACTATATTTATACTTTTCTATAGGATTATTCCTAAATTTTTAATTTCCTAATTTCCATTAATAACAAAACTATCCTTTAATACCAACTATGGAATCCTGCCTTTTTATTACATAACTTTTCATTACATTTTACATAGAGAGGATCTTTAAAGTCTAGTTTCATGGAAATCAGGAACATAATATATGAAAAAAATATAAAACATCCTTCTAATACACTTGTAAGGCTTCATCAAAGGTTCATCCTATGTACAATTACTACATCTCATAACCTGGGGAAATACATCATTGGAAAGGGTGAGCAGAAGGCCCAATAAGGAAAACAAGGGAATCTGTTTACTTGTGAAATCTATAAGAAAATGATAAAAACATAAAGATAGGAGAAATGGAAGTAGAAGAATTTTATAATGAAAATAACATGAAACATAACATGAATATGTGGCTACAATAATTAATTTAGACATTCATGAACATATCACCAAGGTTCATCCCCAAGGTGTCATAAAAATTACCATGGTTATTCAGCAAGGTATTGTAAAACATTTCATCTCTAGAGATTAATTAATTTACCCAATTCATTAGAGTGATATCAGTGAAAACCCATAATATTTATTCATTTTCATGTGATACACATATATCATATTCAACCCTTTCATAAATAACCCATGGAGAATAAAAGAAATGGGTTTCATTTCAAGATCGGGGTGTTTTAAAAGTTCTTAAAAATAAGATCATTTGGTCATTTATATCCAATGGAAAGGGAGTGAGGGTTATATGTATGTATATTCTAGAATAAAATATATTATTTTTTTTGTATTTATGAACACCCATATAATCAAAATAGGTCAGGGTATTTTCATAAATAAACAAAATAATTTCATGGGATAAAGAGATATAAATTCTGAGAAGAAAATGTTGTAGCATAACAACTACATAACATCCATTAGAAAACATTAAAAAGAGAGGGTTCAAGGGTAACTACTCATAAATGATTTATAATACAGTATAAATTAAGAATAACATGAAGATAAGAACATGGTATGGATATTTAAATGTCATACCCCTTGAAAAGGAAACTTGAACTGAAAGAGAAGATGTGATTTCAAAAACAATTAGCAGCCTGACTGCGTCACTTAAAAATTCATAAAATAAATTTATGAGAGTGGAAAGTGTCTCTCATCCTTTGTAAATGAAATAGATAGTATTACAGATATATAATAACAAGCCCCCACATAATAAAATGGAACTATAATATATAACATAAAGGAAGTCATTAATTAAAAGTGGAGGGTGAAAGGTTCCCTTACCTTGAGGAGTAACTTCGAAAGCATGAAGGTCGGGACCTTGGGAGGCATGAGTGCACCTTGGGAGGACTAATTGGGAGGTATAAAGACCAGATAATTGTTTAGTAGGATTTTGGAATGAAAATAATGAGGGAATTTCTTGGTATTTATAGGAAAAGTGAGGGAATAAATTATTAATTTCCAAGTGGCACCTCATCGGTGGTATTTGCAAACCCATGGGCTTTCCCATGGTATATACCCTTGGTATTGGACACTTAGAACACCTAAGGAAATATAATACTATTGAAAAGTCTACCAAATTATTTACATCATGATTACATCATCAATGACGTCATTAAACACTCGATACTCAAAATTGTATTTTTACTATTCACCGAAAAATCAACTGTTTCAGAAAAATCACAAAAATTTACTCTAACCTAATATCAATGCTCTGAATTCAAAAATGAACTCCATTTTATGAAAATAATTTTCTAAGTATTTTTAATTTAATTTTTATATTAAATCATTATTTATTTCAAAAATAAAACTTTAAAACTATAACTCATTTTGTAACACCTTAAGAAGGTAATCATAGTCCCAGAAAATTATCGTATAACCATAAGACAATAAAGTAACACTTTTTATTATATTTTATGAGAATAAGTTTCCATTTTAAATTATTAAATTAATTATAAAATTGTAAATAAAATATTTATGACATACAAAAATACCAAAATATAAAATATGATCGTTTTATTCACTTCTAAGATGTCTAAAATATATTTATACATTCATGGGTGAAGTTTCAATTTTTTTGGTCGATTTACTATTCATGAATATTCATTACTATTAATATGGGTATTTCAGTATTCATACTTTAATATTCACTAAAAATTAAGTTGATCTTATTAGACTCTAAATTTCCTACAGAACACAACTATAGAAGAAATTTTTTTGAATATCAATTCACATTATTAATTGTTTAAAGAATTGAAAAATATTTTAAAATACCCCCTTTTTCCAAAATTCATAAATAATATGGAATTTCTAGACATTCATCCTATATTTTTCCAGACATTTAAAATTCACAAATTTTACCATAATAAGAAGTAAAAAATTTATTTATACAAAAGGATTACAGAAAGTAACTAAGGATTCATTACATTGTCCCTTATAACACCTGCATAGGACCTAAGTGTAATATGTGCTATGGAGATAAAATATTGGGGTGGCTCGGACAACATTGCCCGAGTGGTGATTTCTATTAGCTTGAACTTCTCCCTCAGGCGATTCAGTTCAATCTTCACATGTTGATGTTCGGCTTGGGCTTGGTCCAGAGCAAAGCCCAATGATGCTACCTCCTTCCCAAGCTCCGACAGATGGGCTTCATATGGCCTGAGACTACTGGATGATTCCATCAACTCTTATTTCTGTATTAATTAACCATGATTATTTAAATTAATATACAATAATTGTAACGTTAGGAATTTAGTTTCCAATGGTCATATTGACCAATGGCTACATAACTGTTTAAACCCAACATACTCATTTTTTTTATACTCACTTCATTAATAAAAGGATGTAGTTTTTTTGAGTATAAAATAAAATAACACACAAATTTAGGAGATAAATATTATTGAAAATTTTGGGACATTAGAATGACCCATCCTAAGACTTATTATTATTTATATCCCTCGATATACCCATAGAAATGTCACTCAGGATCTCACTAAATATTTCTTATCCTAGTTTCCAACGATTAACTAAACCTTTTTTTATACCAACTATAGAGACCAAAAATTATTGTACATAAATATAAAATATTTTTGTTGAACATTGATGGAATTTCATGAATATCAAATTATAGATTGTATAATATTTTTTTATTTAGATAATAGATCATATCTTCTTGTTTCATTAATGATATAGACTGTATGATATAATGATTTTCTCACTTAATACTCTTTATTTACATACCATACTTAAACCCTTTTTCATAACATGGGTAAAAGAAACATAATAAATTATGAGCTGAAATTCAAAGTAAGGGTAAACAAGGGATATTTCATTATTACATTTGCATATATGTATGATAACATGATAATTACATTTTAAAACCATGCGATGAATGTCATAGATTGTAAACATGAATTATCAAAAAGAATATTTGAGGTCATAAGACACAAATCTTCATTGGATAAAAGAACATTAGCCATGAGGTCAAAAAATTATAATAAGACATAAGTATATGTCAAAAACATAATATGATAACAATATGAACATGTATAAATAAAAATAGGTTCACTTATTTTATTGAGGACATGAAATCAGGCCAACACATAATCTTTTGGACATGCAACCACATATATGAATAACCTTATGGACATGAAAGCTAGTATAACACATATCATTGTAAACATGTTATCATTTTCGAGCTTACAATTTTGAATATTTCATCAGGTTCATGAATAACATTGTGAATATGTTGATAGGTTCACACATATCATATTCAACAACAACTTATCTATATTTAATGAATTAATTGGAGGGAGATATGGGACCCATCCATCAAACAATCCTTCTGTATCTGTGTTACATAATCAAAAAATAGTTATCATATTATTACCCATAAAAAATGGATATGATAAATTTTTCATCATATCATAATTTATATATAAGAAACATGTTTCATAATCATTTCATCACTTCATCAATGGATCTATTATGGGAATAAAAGGTTTCATAAACATTTTATCATGGTATACCCCTCTAATGAGAGATGGGTTTCATAAATAGTATTTTATTATAATCATAAACCATTAATAGAAAGAATAAGAATGGTATCCTTGGATAATATCCCTAGTATATCATATAAAACATTAAAGAATATCATCTTATATGGAAAATCATTTTGAATTAAAAATAAAAAAGAATGTTTTTAGAGGAAAATTGAATTTTCAACATGAAAAAATATTTCTAAAAATTAAATTCATTATATTTAAAAAAACATTCTGGAATTATAGTTAAACCCTTAAAAATAATTTAAAATATTTCTTGAGGAAAAATAATTTTCAATTTAAACTAATTTAATGATATATAATAATTTCCCAAATATTAAGCAAACAAATTTCATAGAAAATAATCCTAAAAAAATGTATGTGAAACATGAAATCATTGAGTGGTCATGATAATGATAAATATTGTTCATGATGTGTATATTAAAACAATGATTCCTTTTATATATTTGTAGAAATAGAATGGAGAATTAATTTGAAAAAATACATGATGATTCCATTTAATGATTTTTATAAAAATTCTAACATGGGTTAAATTTCCTTAATTAATCTCATGGGGAATGATAAAACATTTTTGAAATATTTTTTAGAAAACATGGACATGGAAGAAAAAAGAGTTTTGACCGAAGGGAGAAATAATGAAGATTTTTCCTAATAATGTTATATTAAACACATGATTACATAAAGAGAGGAGAATTAAGTGAAAAGTTTAATTTTGGGGGGAATAAATATGGTTGATGAAATTTGATTATGTTATTGTGAGTTAAATATTTATAGTTCATCATGAGAAGTATATTCCTAAATAGTTTTTATAAACAATGGGATTGTAACATAAAACCAGTGCCACTTTGGTATCCTTTGAATCACACGAAAAATTAAATAATAATTAAAATTAAAAATTTAATAGGAAGAAAAAACTAGATTCATGATATGATTTTCTAAAGGGTTAGCAAATACACAACATGTTAGAAGATAGTTGTATAACATAACTTATATCCCAAAGATGAAAAATTGAGATGGAAATACCTTCACTCTTTGGTTACATTTAAACTATAAGCCCTATAAAATTGAGATCCTAAAATAGTTATATAAATCTAAATGATATTAAGGAAAAAAATTAATCTTATTTATATACTCTATATTAATGGAAGACGTGGTGAATATAGGAGGGAAATACCATACCGTATATCTCGACTTCCATCCTACATGTTTAAAATTTTTATAATAAATAAAATATTATTAAAAATATATTAAATAACTATATATATATATCATACCATATGTGATTTACTTATGATTTTTTAGTACCCTTTTATCAATCATTCAATCATAAAATCACGTTTTGGGAAATAACAACTTTGTTTTTCCTGTATGTTTGGTTTTTTATTTCTGGACCTCTTACATAGATCATGGTTACATAATTTCTAGATTATTAAGAATGAAATAAATATCATAAATATTTTTTACATATTTATTTATAATAATCACAAAATTTTATAGGAAGGATATGTAATACAACATTCACAGAGATTGTATGTCATACGTACACATGAATTCTATTTATATTTTTTCAATGGAAATAAATAAATAATCTTAAATAATATATTAAAAGTAAAAAAAAATTATATATATATATATATCACATTTTTTATATTTGTAAATTTCCTTATTTCTTTCCACATAAACAATACATGAAAAATGAATCACATCGCTTTGTGAGGTGGTAGTGTGAAACACACATGAATGACCTTATCGTATCCCTATATAATGGAATGTGAAAAGGTATATGTGATATAATAATTCCATAATTGTAATTATATTACAAATATAATATATATTCATTAATATATTCTTTTTACCATCTATGTAAATCATAAATAAAAAAGGCGTCATATCAGTTCCTGGGGAAGTAGTCTGTTGTACACATGAATGATGATTTCATATCTCATTTAATAGAAATGGTGATGGTTGTTGGTAGTGAAAATAACATATAAATAGAACTATATAGATGATAATGAGGATATTATATCAGAATGTTTTAATATTAATTGAAGGAGGTATAGTAAGAAAATAAAAAAAAATACTTTGTTAGGGATGTTACCTCTTCCTCAGAAAACATCATTTTGTTTCCCCCAAAATGATAATTATGTTGAATTTATGAAACAATAAGGATTATGGGATAAGACAAGGTAATTTTGGATGATATTTTTTTTGGTATATTCCAAACCAATTGGTTTTATAAGTGTGAAGTTGAATGAAGAGTGAGTAATAATTTATAAGTGAGGTTAGGGGCACAATTGTAATTTTTCAAAACAAAATGGTGGTCCCACATTTTTCACAATTGAAAATGGTCCAAAATGGACCATTTTTTAATACTATAGGTGATATGGTTTAAATATTTTCATATAGTGGGTTTTTTAAATGTTTCTAGGTCATTTTACCCCTTATCAATTTTGTTTTACCCTCAGTCAACCAATTTTAATCTTAACATTAGTAATTAGATTTCAAAGTTTTTAATATTCATTAGGGTAAAAAATTAATTTTTATTTATTTGTTAATATAAAATATTCTAATTAGATTTTTGTGAATTCATTCATCCAAATTGAATTCAGATAATTTTAAAATTTTAATTTTATATTAATCTTGGACAAGTGATGAAAATGCAGTTTTCTAAAGATAAAACATACAAAATATTAAAAAGAAATTATATAAAAGGTAAATATTAAATTTATTTAAATATAAAAAGTTTTATTAATTGATATATTATTGAACTATTTTTACATTATAAAACATTTCAATGTAAAATTTATCTTGTAAATGCGTTTAATTAAAAGAAATTCATTAATACAAACCGGTTTTTTCACCATTCATCAAAAAAAATTATCCATTTGGAAAATTCATAGAAAATAATCTATGATAATTTTGAAAATATTAGTTAAAAATTAATTTTAAGTTTTTCAAATAATATTTCTTTTGGTTTTCATAATTAATTTTAAAATAAGTTACCAAATTGAGAAAAAATGTTTTTTTGAAAAATATTATTTTAAGCAAAAAATAGATTTATTCTTAGACATTGACAAGAAAACATATAATATTAATTTCTTAAATTTTGTTGAATATATAATATATAAATTTTATGAAAATCATTCACTAAAATCAAAATTTTAAATTTGGTGAGGTGCAACACATTCGTGTGCATAATAATAGATTTTCAAAAAATGATTTCTTCTCTTTTCAATTAATGGGTTGCTAATGAAAGTTTTTCTATATAAATGTGTAAAACATATATTGTCATATTTTTAATAATAATATTAATAACATCCATTATAATGGATAGGTTAGAACTAGCATATTAAATATAAATATTTTAACATTATGTCACTTTTCATTTAAACTCGATGTTACATGTAAAAAAAGATACAATATGTTTTGTGTTTTACAAAGGCAAACCTAAGTGTTGAGTATAAAAAAATTATCCAAAATAATATTTTTCATTTAAAAAAACTATTTCAAAAAATATTTAGGAGTTAAATTTATAATGACTATAATTATGTGAATTTTTAGCATTATGTTAGACTCCATGAGTGGAAGCATGAATGGGAAATAATAAAGGGCATGAATAACCCAAAATATTTATAACGAATCATTAATCATCACCCAAAGAAAAAAACAAACATGATATTATAATCATTATTCATAAAAAATATATAATAAAATCGAATATAGACATATAAAGATAAATTTATGTAATTTTATCACACTAATAAAATAATTATTGTAATAGTGAGGACCTCTCATCATGGATCAAGTCTGCCAGTTAAATGTATTTGGGTGTAATTTATGATAAAAAATATATATTTTAGGGATTTGTTTCTATTTTTTTATAGTCTTTTGTTGATTATTTTTTTAAAAAGTAACCTTTTACTTAATAAAATATGGTTGATTTTTTTAAAACAAGATGGTGGATTTATGTCAGTAAAACATGACTCATGACACATCCCCTTAGGCTAAGCTATAATTTGTGATCTTATGGATCATTATATACAAAAATAGAAAGTTATAAGGTTCCATAAAATTAATGTCTTTTTTCATTTTGATATAATGATAATGATTTAATCATGAAGGACACCTCATTAATCTCTTTTAATTTTGAGATATTGTGTTCACTCTGTAAACTAGCATGTTGTTTTGTAACATAATTTGGATTTATTTTCATCATTTTTACCTGGTGAGTTTTTCACTATGTGGAACTATGTTTTGTTATAATTTCTTATATGTGAATTTCATATGGACATTACAAATATTCCTCACCCAATGATATTCAGATCATGTTGTTTCAAGTTCAAGGATCAAAACTTTTATGTAGGTGTTTATCGAAAATCATAGATGAATTAATGGAACACTTCAAAAATTTAAGGGGAATTATTTAGATATATTTTGTGGATATGAAGATCATTTCATTAATGATGAAGTCTTACTTTGATTATGGATAAATTTATATTTTTATTTTCACAATGATAAGTTCACACTCTGTATAGTAGTTTCATGATTAACTAATGATATGGTGGGAACATAAATTTTATAGACATGACTTGGAATTTATAGTTATTTCTCAATAATAATGGAACATAATTATCATGATAAATATATCATTGAAACCATGAATACTAATAAGTAATTAATGAAATTGATTTAATTTATAAAGAATGATTAATATTTATAGGCTTAACAGTTTCTAAAGTAGTTTTTGAGTAGAACAGAAAGGGAGAGTCTCTATGATGAAACACTAATAGACATGAATCTAAGAGTAGTTGAAAATTTTCTATTGTTTTATTCCTAGAAACAAAATTTAATGAATTAAGAATTATATGATTCATTATATCTTGATGTTCTCTAACCTATGTATAATTGAAAAATCCATTTTAGGATTATCATTTTATCAATATTTCATAGATGAAGAATATAATCATAGAAGTAGTAGTGATAAAAAAATATGGAGGAAGAGTATATAGTTTTTTAGACATGTTGTGGATAGGGAATGTGGAGTTGTATTATGACTAATTTTTTTTGTAGTAAAATGTAATGATGTTCACTAAGATTTAAGGGGCATTAGAAAACAATCGATCAAATTCTCCTTGGATATGACCAAATTTTCTTAACCAATAAATTTATTTGTTTTTATGTGCTGAATAATTTAAGAAAAAATGAGATAATTGAGGGATAAAAATAGGTATTGCATTTAAAGAGAGAACAAGATCAGGATCAGTAAAATCAAATTCATAATCTACTATAACCCGATTCACCCCCCCTATGGGTATATTTCATGATCCGTCCAACCAATTGTAACAATGAAAATATTTTTCTGGTAAAATATTTTCTCTCATAGAATCATTGAAACCATTTTTAACCACAAAGGCATCCCTATTTTAATGTAAAAAAATTAAAATTTTCTAAGATTTGGATGATACATTAATTTAGATATTTTGTGATATTTTCATTCGTGAAATATAATAATGGTATCTCAGAAATCATGAATTGTGGAGAAGTATATGATAATTATTAATAATAATTGGATATTGGTTCCAAGGTACTAAATTATATAGGGGGTGATATAGATAACCACATACACATTAAGGTGACCTCATGTAGTAATTCTCATGTAATTTGGGAGAATCAATTGACAAAATATGAAGGATACACAAAAGTTTGGCAATAAAACATATAGGTTTTTGGAAATAAATAAGTTGATTTGGGATGATCCCAAATCAAATAGTTGATATGTTTTTTTGATCAAGTCAAAATATTGGTGGAACAAATGTGTGGGATTAGAGAAAACATTAATGATTGAAAAATCATTTAAATGATTATGAGAATACTACCTATTCATATTTATAAAAAGGTCTCATTGATCAAATATAAGGATGAAAGGGAAGTATCTTTGGATATCCTATATAATACTCTTGTCTCATATGAAATTTATAATGAATATACTAAATTAAGATCAAAGGATGTCTTGGAGGATGCATTATTTTAATAAATAAATAAAAATTCAGTGAAATAATATCTTGATGAAGAATATTCTTATGAAGTAATGAAATTCCATTCTAATAATCCAAAAATGGTAAAGGATGATTCAAGTACAAAACTTTAATTTCATTCATTAGATTATTTAATATATGGAGTCGTTCTACCATGTTTTTTATAAAATTTCAAGATGATTAGGATGCTGAATAATTTGAGAAGAAAAATTTCAAAAGTAGTAAAGGAAAAAAGAAACCACATCATGATATCATTAAGAGGAATTATTTGTTATCTTTTAAAGGTGTAATATTGACTATATTAAATTTTGTGGAGGTTAAGAACTATAGATACTATCAGGAAGAAACAATGGAGTATGTTATAGATTGGTTACATGTTTTGGAAATAGATGGGAAAGAATATAAAACCACAATGTAAATTTATCTTGAATATTAATGTGAGACAACCTAGGAGAAATGTACATATTAGGGGATAATGTTAAAAAAGAAAATGTATTTGTACATGACTCCAACATTTATGTGTAAAATAGAAAAGACAAAATATGAATTTAAATTAGAAATTAAAAAACATAGATCCTAAAATCTGGGCACTACACATATATAATTTGATCTTAATCTCTAAAATAAAAAAGATCATATTATTGATGGCCCTACCATGTCAATTACATAAATAGATAAAATAAATAAAGATCCCGAAGAAGAGTTCCTGATATAGTTTTTAATTTCAAAGGATGAATAATGAAAACATATTCATTTAATTATAGTGATAATTTCTAGTACAATAGTTTTCTCATAACATAGGAATATCATGGTTAATTTATAAGAAGAGTTGTGGATTTCATACATGTGTTGTGATTTTATGGTAACAAAATTTTTCTTTTGATGGATGATCAAGAGAAGGGATATTTTGAGGTTGATAATAAATCTCAATCATAAACACCCCAATTAAAAATTATTTTTTAGAAAAATAAAAATACAAAAATTTATTAAAAAAATGATTAAAAGGGAACACAAAAAACGTGGTGTTATTCATCTAGGTAGTTGGGTCATATACAATAATTGTTCTCTATTGAAAAAATTTATTTTAGTGAGGAAGAACAATAAAAATAAACAAGAAAGTTTATAGATTTATCATATTGTTTTAATGGATGATTTTTATTTTAAAAGGATTTACATACAATGTGATAAATTGTGAAATAAAAGTGAAAAGGAAAGTTAAAAAAGAACTGAAAAAGTTGAAGATAAGAATTATATATTTAATATAACTATTTTAAAATTAAAAAATATATGCCTTCTAGAACGAGGATTATTCCATGGAGATTAATGATGAAAAATATAATATAATATCAATAATTTTTAATCATTGGTCATGGGTGAGGAAAAGACGAACTATAGAGGCCAACATGGTTGAAATTACACTAAAGTAGATAGATTTCACTAGAACAAATATTCAATATAGTTGGTGTACTTATAATATAACTAAAAATAAATACCATATCATGTGTAAAAATATGACAAATATTTAATCATTATATATGAAAATGATAGGGGACTAAATATTATTGGCTTTAAGAAGGACATGTTTGGAATAAATGGCATAAAGAGGAATGTTGTTCACTTAGTTAATGGGGTTGGTCATAATTTTCTAATGGTATTCCAATTTTTGGACTCAGCGCATGTAGTAGTCTTAAAAATGATACATACTATCCAAACCAAATAAGGTAATATTAATTTCCAAGGAATGAAAACCAAAGGAAATCCACACCCCATTGGTGAATAGAATAGATCCATTCTATACAAAAAAGATTAAAATATTCTGTGGTATAAGTATTATAGCTCATTGAGATAAAACCATTCAGAATTATTTTTAATAAATGAGCTAGAATGACACATCACAACTCATATATGTGATCACACTCAAAAATGTGATTGTGGTCAAAAGGAGAATATTTTTAGGGAAACTGAAAAGATGAATGAATGAAAACCATCATGTTTTTAGAGATGGTTCATGTGGATGTGTGTCATACAATGACACCAAAATAATTGAAATGATGGAGGATATTTTTCCTATTTATTTTTAACTATAGAAATATAGCTATTGTGTTGCTGATAACCCATAATACTGACGTATTGAAAAAATCCACCTGATATCGAAGGTTAATTAAAATGATATTGGCATCAAAGAATCAGAAACTCTACAATAAAAATTATAGCAATCAATAACATTCATACAAAATATTTTATCTTATTAGATGAATATTAAATATACAAAATGAAAATCCATGTGATAATCATATTATTTTACTATCTTTATATACATTTTAACAAAAAAAACTATTTCATAACAAACCTACATCAACTCCAATGAAGTTATTCATATCTTGAACTATTCATATATCTATACCGCCAAATACCATTCTTTATTATATGGTGAATTAAAACATAATGATGTGTGATTTTGGATACTTAGTAATGGTAAATAGTCGATATATTAATGATTAATTTAGTATAAAATTATATTATGGTTTTGATGACATGAGTATAAAAATATGGAAACCAAAACCTTCATATCATAGATCAAAATATTAATAACTGTTATAATTCATGAAATTTATAGGGATGAACCACAATTAATGAAAATTATATAATCCATGAGATCATAACATTTTCATAATATATAACATTTTCATAAACATTTAGGGATATAAAATCAAATTTTTAGTGAAGGGTCACTACAAATACTATAATAGTGGATTGTATTCACTCCCCATTGTATCATATCCATAATGAAATTTTACTCCCATGACTTTCAAATTGGAAATTTCCCTTACTGAACTAGGTTTTCTCCCTCTTCCATTCCTTATTATCTCTTGAAATATCCATCTTTACCTAATAAACTAGAGGGAGATTTAATTCTGTTACCACTTGTTAAATAACAATAAAAATATATATGTGTTCTACAAGTCTCAAAAATAATCATCATAACATAACTAATGGAAATGAAATATTTTTCCTAAAAATATTATTTGTTAATCATAAAATAACATGTTAAAATGAAATGGGTTCCATAATAATTTCATTATCACATAATGAATCCATGTGAAAGAAACAATATTCATAGAATCATCCCTAATTTATACTCATTATAATAAATAAAACTAATGAAATTAGATGGTATAATTTTATCCTGTACCCCATTAAATAATATTTAAATTTAATGTATGATATCACAGATGAAATGTTTCTATAAAAGGTCACTAGAACATTTCTTGTGAAAAATACACCTTTCATTTTGAAATTACATAATTCAAATATAAAACTTTTCCAAATATTAATGATAAAATTTTATTTAAGAATAAAATTGGAAACCAGAATAGGAATAATAAAATCATTGATATTTCATGATGGTGTGAAATTCCATTAATTTTAAGTATATTAAAAATATTACTTTCCCATTTATGGTAAAAAATAAAAAGTATCTCACTCTAAAAATCTCAAGATTCATTTTCATTTTTTTGTAAAAAAAATTATCAAGATTAAAAATGAATTTTGAAAATCATAATATATTATTATTAAATATTTTAGATAACATGTACACAGATGAAAATAAATATTCAACTGAAGAGTGAAATAAATTATGATTCCCCTAAAAATATTTATTCATTCACATGAATACATAATGAAAGGTAAATAAACAAAAAACAAGCAAATTATGAAATTAATAATAGGATAATAAAATTCATGACTTTCTAGTGATTTATATCATTAAATTGAATCATCAAAAAGGTAATAATAAACAATATTAATAAAAAATGATATTGTAACATAAATCTCTTACCTCGAGTTCAATTGGGATCAAAAGAACTCAAGAAAACTATATAATAATTTTTAAATCATACTATATTCAAATAAATACTTATAATATCATATAATATCCATTTATATTATTTACACACCCATTTACTAACAATTCCTAATCAAAATCCTCAGTTCTTAATGTAAAATATTTTATTTTTATTCATAATTTCTGTTTGGTAACTTTATTCCTTTTTCATTAATCATGGTTCCATCATATATATACTTTTTATCTGGATATGAATATCATATATATATATATATATTCATCCCTAAAGGATATATATTTAATAAATAATTACACCATTTATGGAGACGGTAGGCAATACATATAGATAATCACTTTTTTAACTTTTTGAATGATGGATTGAAATACTAGTAAATATCATTCACCTATATAAATTAATTATAAAATCTTATATATCATATAAATATAAAATATCTATAATTAATACTATCCACATGATGTGGGGAAAAAAATAATCACATCGCTTCACAGAGGTGATAGTATACATGTACACATGAACGACATAATTTTTTTTCTAATATGTGGTTAAATAAGAAGGAATATGTGAAATTATAATTATAGAAGATATTTTATATTATAAATATCGTATATAAACATTAAAACCATAATAATTAACATATATTAAAGTTTGTGGTAGAAAAAAACTTAACAGTATGTGGAGGTAGTTGTCTACAGACATGAACAAGATATACTTTCACTTACCATTTGATGGAAAAGAGGGAGAATACATGTGATTACAAAAATATAATAACATTTCATTATATTTAGGATATTAAATTTTATATTTTATGAAAAATACAACAGATTTATCTTAGGTATAAGAAAAAATCAATTTAAATAGGTCGAGTAGGACAATTACCTCTTCTTTGGTAGGGATCATTTAGATCCTATATTATTGACCCTTGTAATGTTTTTTAAGAAGACTAGTACCACTACATATTTTCTGGGGAATATTATAAGAGAATTATGTAAGGTTTGGGTGAACTAGATGGATAAATGTGGTTTAATGAAATGAGAAAATGGGTGTTATTTTATAAGGGATGGAAATGGAAAACAAGGAATTACTCATTATATTTTAATATAAATAATGTTTTTTTAATATCTTGAAATTTTTGTTAAAAAATTATATGTATTACATTATACAAGAAACACAACACTAAGAATAAACAAATAAAGAATTATTATTATTTTACTGTTACCATTATAACCATACCATAAATTGGTGGAATTTTTTTTACAACATTATGAATTATAAAATTTTCTGACATATTTATAATTTATTAATTAATATAATGCAAATAGAAACTCAATTATTAGTATATTCATTTTATTCTTCAAAATTTCATTTTCTTCAAAAATGGGTAAGTTCCTTTCATGTGGTAATATTATAATATATATTTTTTAATATTTTTAAAATTATATTAGATAAAAAATTTCATTTTTTTAATTCATATTTTAATAAATATATTATGATAAATTTTTTGAAAATATTTGGTAAATATTGATTATTCAATAAAAAATGAAAAATTATATTTTTTGTTAAAAAAATCTTGTATATTGAAGTATTTAGTAATACAATTATATGTTTTATTATTTTTAAATTTGTATTAGTTAATTATGATTAATAATAATCCAATTATGGTTTTTGAAATCTATTTTATACACGAATTTGTTATAAAAATATTTTATATTTTACAAGGTCTTTCATCTAAAATATTGGTTCTTTTTCATTTTTATTTTATATTAAATTCTACAACTTCTATGTTTTAGATATTGAATGATTGATTCCATATATGTAATAATTTGGTGCAATTTATTTAAATAGTTCCCTTTTATTTTTGTTCAATATGAATAGTAACCTATGTAATTTCTATTACCATGGTAAAAGGTAAATTAGAAAATTTAGTGTAAAAATTGATATTATAAGAACAAAAAAATTACTCAAACACATGAACAAAAAATTATTTTATCAATCAATTTCATTAATACTCATCAAAATTTTGGTTATTTGCCTTTCTACTCCATTTGGATGTGATTATAATATTTTTAATCTTATATTTGTAAAACCCAAAAATTATCATACTCTTGTACTTATTACTATAATATTTTAAACTTAATGATAAAAATAAGATATTTATAGTAATATGCATTATTTTGGAATATAAAATAATTATTTTTATCAAATTAATTTATTTAGAATTTTAAATAATAAATAATTACGAAAAATATTTAATCATCATTGATACTGAAATTTTACAGTTAATGAAAAAAATCAAATAAATGATATATAAAATATTTAATGTAACATATTTTGAGATAATTATTTTGATCGAATAATTTTATATATGAAAATGGAATTTTATAAATTTATTAATTCATTTTTTTAATTTCACTTTTTTATTGATGTTATTAATATCAAAGTAATGAATAGTTCTAAAATTTGACATTAATGATATATTACCATAAATAATATTTTGTTAAAAGATATCAAATTCTAAAAAACCTATTATTTGGAAAATATATTGTTATATTTTTTATTAAATAATCCTTGGTCCATTAATAGGTTAATTTTCCATTTACTATAACTATATTGACCCTCAATGTCTGAATATCATTGTTGTCGTAGTAAGTGTGAGAGGGGTTAACGAGGGGTTAAAAAATATAAGGGTAAAATATGATCCAAACTAATATAATCTTTATATTTATAAAGTATTTATGTACAAAATCATCCAATATTATAAATAAATTAGTTTTTAGAAATGTTCTAAAAGAATAATTTATGTTAATGTAATTTTTTGTGTAATTCCAAAGGTTCCCCACACTTTACTGATAAATGGGAACAACCTATCCACTTCTATAAACATTGAAAAACCATTTTTTGAAATATATAAATAGAAATTATTTTAAAAAATACATCCTCACATTATATATTTCTTAGTTTTTTCATAATACCATCCTTAGAGTTCTTTAGTTGGAATACAAAGGAGGTTTTCCAATGAAGAGGTATAATGTTTAAGCGAATGTTTCAGTTTAATTTATTTTTCCACTAAATTAAAATCTTATTCATCCATGATAAAATAAAAAAATTATTATCCAAAATAAACGATGATTTTATTATGATTATATAATAACCTATATCCATCTCCACTTCTATCAAATGTGAAACATAACACTTGATTTGTGTGTGTGGATGAATATAGCCTCATTGACCAATACAATTTGTCTTTTATCAATGAAAAAAATATATATTTATAGTGATGTAATAAATAAATAAATAAATATATATATATTATTGATGAAATATTCATCATTATAGAAATATAATATATCATTTACTTTCTAAAACTTACATTTATTGAAAAATGATAACGTCGTTCGTTTGTACGTGTGGAATCCCAACTCCACAAAGAGATGTGATTCGTTTTTCTTTACCACATCACATGGATGATATATATAAATATAATTAAATAATTAATATTTTATTTTTGTTATTATGGTATTATTGGATAGATAAAATGATACTTTATTTCTTTTGATAATGATCGTCGCAAAATGGAAATTTTACTCATGCGTACGTACGACTTAATTTCTCAATGATTGTATGATATTATAATTTTATTAACCATAATTAATGGTTGGATATAAAATTATAATTTATGTATAATAATGATAATTTTTTTTTTTTTTTAATTCTGATATGATGGAATAATTACACTTTTGGCCTCTATCATCCAGTAGAAGTCTTTTTGAACTAATGAACAAAACAACCACAAAACACCTTACATGGAGTAAACTAATTAAGAAATTAAAATGTATATTAAGATTAATGAAATAAATTTTGTAATGAGAAGGTACTTAAACTATAAAAGCTTTATAAGAAATGAAATAATTTATATGATATTATTATATGGGAGTTAAAGGTTTGACCTGGAATGTCTGAACTTTAGGTAAGAGATTATATATAAATTTCATTTAATTGAGGAAACTTTTATTATTATAACCCAATTAATTTTATATTCTATATATATAGAACCTTTTTCACATTATATCAATAATTATTGATATTTAGTGTTTTTTATATTTCATATTGAATTAGTTCTTTCAATATATTTTTAATCGAAAGTTTCAATGTGGTAATGTGTTTCTTAAGTATTTTTCCATTCATTGGTTTATAAGTCTTCTTCAATGACTATGTTTTGAAATGACTAGGTAATTATTAGTCTCTAAATTTTTTATTATTTATTTCAACCTTTTTGGGATTTCACTATATTACACTTAATCGCTCGATTTATTAACTCTTAATTCAAATGTATGGTATTTTTTAGGGTTATTCATCTCAAAAAATCTTTCCTTGGGACATAAGTGTTAAAAATTAACTTATATTATTTTATGAAAAGTATATAAATAAATTTTAACAATTTCTATCATTAATCTCATTGTGTTAATGATAATCAAAAAATACATTGAAGTTAGTATTTCATGGTCTTACTAATGAAATATTACCAGAATGGGAATGGATTTAGATCACAATATCCTTTTTGGGATTATTTAAGTTTGTGGTTCCCTCAAGGGAAATAATTTTATTTTATTTCCAAGATAATATATTTTTTATTTTCCACTTGTTGTGAATTTAGTTTATGTTTTTAATTTTTATTTCCCAACACATTGATTAATGAAACATCAGGAATGTTTTTTGTAAGTGGTAGTGATATTTTATCTTATTTTAGATCAGTTATCATTCTCTTTCACAATCATGTTTTAAAAAAAAATTAAAAAAATTCATTCAAAAATAAATTATTTACCCAATATTTTTAACATTGTCATTGAAATAATTTAAAAAATATTAAAATTAAATTTCTTGATGTTTTCCAAATGGATAACATTTCACTGCCATTATAAAATGTTTGAAATGAATTTTTATCTTTAAAATTTACATTATGAATGTATATTCCTATTATAATGATAATCCTTTGTTACTATGATTCATTTATAATAATCCATGTTTATATTCAATGAAAATTATTTTCACAATATTATTTTTAGTTTTTAGTTTTGAAAAGTGATTTTCAAAATGAAAAGGATACTTTCCTAAAACAATTTGTTAATGAAATTTTAATAGTCTTTCCACTAATTAGATACAACAACTAGGACAACCGCCCTCTTTATTACACACTAAAACATGACTTATTTTTTAAATATCACTTGATAAAACAAATAAAATCGATAGGTCTAGTGTATTTTGGGTTTAGGATAATTACATGATAAATTAAAACATGAAATACAACATCCTCATTGAAATCATTCTTTACAAGACCACTACATTCTCTTGTACTTGGTATTTCATGAGATAACCTGAGAAAATTCATAAGAAAAGGGTGAGCTATAAATCCCAGTAAGGGAATAAGCATGGAAAAATTTGTGGAATATAATACAGGCTACAAAATAGGCATATAAATGAATCACAAGAAAAATATGAACATAAAGTTATGATAAATCCTGATAATCATAACATGGAAACTTGGCAGCAATACTTAACATGGAATTAACATGATCCAAGTCTCATTGCACATGGAGCATGAGTAAAACCTCAATGCACATGAATCACGATTAAACCATCATTTCAATTGAATTATAATGAGTCAACACTCTCTACACATGACGTATCATGATACTATACTTTACCCAATGCATTGGAGCGCTATTAGGGTGCACCCTTCTTAAACAATTCATTTCATGTATAAGTGTGCTACATGGATCATAAAACCTGGATTAATTAAAAATGATCATTTATTCCACAATAATGGAATGTATAATTCATACATTAATCTCTATAATCAATATGTAAATTTTCATAAATGGCAATACCCTTGATAGAGAAATGGGCATGGTATTCACTGTACAATGACTTTGGCTTGAAAATCATGGTGCAATTTTGGTAGTGTAACGACATGAAATAAGTAGTCCTAAAAAAATGTATAATGAGAGATAAATGGATGTCTCATAATATTTACATGATATATAAATTAATGGGTTTATATAGATACATTTTCCAACAAACGTAATGTAATTTAGATGCATAATACAAAATAATTACGTGGATGTAAAAGAGGAGAGTGAAATCCTTCACAGAATTTCAACATTGTAACAGTTGTACATGGGAGGAATTAATGAGAGAGAAAGGGGTATCCCATAATACAAACATAAAGAGGCCATAATGGGGGATGTGTGAAATCATACCACAACATTTTTAATTGAAAAAATGGGCAAAACAACTTAAGGAAAATTGGACAAAAAATGAGAAAGGAAGAAATCCATTACTTGGATGTGGGCTTCCAAAGGATTAGAAGAGGCTTGAGATGGGATTATTCGGAGATTGGTGCACATTTGGAGGATTATAGAGAGAGTAGGGAAGATTTAGGACAAACTCCAAAGGCTTTTAGTGAAGAGTAAGTGGGAGCATGGGTGGGTTTATATAGTAAAGGAGAGAGAATTCTTTATTATTTAGGTTTGGGACACCACACTTTAAACTAATCAAAACCACAAACCAGCCAATTATTTTCTCCCATGGTTTTTAAAAAAGTGGAGTGGAAAAAAATATTTTTTGAGGCCAATGGCGGAAATTCTTAAAATAATAGGGTTTCTAATGTGGAGACGAGTCACACTCTCAATGAAAACAATTTAAAAAGACAAAATTTTTTATAAGCCTTGAAGGGTCCACTAAATCATTGTAAAATAAATCCAAAAAACCCAAAATCATATTATTATAATGTTAAAACATATATTGGCCAAAAATAGCATTTATAATATTTTATTACATTACTATTGGGTAATTATGATGTCATAAAACACATTATATATTTAAACGATATTTATTCTTTACCTAAAATTTTGACTATCATAGAAAATTATGAAAAATTCACCATTGGGTAATTTTGACATCCTGATTCCCAAAATAATATTAATTTTATCCAAATAATTTCTTAAATATGGGAATTTTTACTTTTATAATAAAAACCAGCATTTATCGAAAATTCATGGGTTTTGAAAAAAACGACTTTCAAACCTTAATAAAAATTACAATTGAATTCATAATATTATATGATCATTTATATTTCATAAAAAGTAATTTAATAATAATATTTTTTTATTAAAATATAATTTAATTAAAAAATCTCTTAACTCATCAAAATAGATTTCTTAGTTTCATATTAAGTAAAAATATTATTTGTACTTGCAAAACTATTTACAAAGTAAAAAAATAATGAATGTATATTCATTATTATAAAAAAAATAATGAACATAATAATAGTGCTAAGGTCTTATAACATAACACCTTATACACCTCTAGAAGACTGAAGGGTAACATGTGCGATAGTGACAGACTCTTGGGGTGGCTTGAATAACATTTCTCGAGTGGTAATCTCTATTAACTTATACTTCTCCCGTAGTTGGTTCAGCTCAAGATTAATGTGTTCAAGCCTGGGTTGAGATTGGTCATGATTGAAGCCCAATGATGCCACCTCCTTTATGATCTCCAAAAAATGGGCTTCGTATGGGGAAATTCTACTAGCTGAGGTCATCACTTCCTTTGTCTAAGTAAATTGGATTTGTTAAATCCCTATATGTATACTAATCATGTGATCAATGTTCAACAGCTATATAAGCAACCGTCACAATTCATAATAGTGTTTTAAAATGTAGAAACTTAATTCCATTGAAGTTCACATTTTAAATAACCATAATGAGACATTTAATTAGATCAAGAGGAATTTTCATTAATGAAAGTTTCGATCTTTACAGCAACCCCTAATGTTGAAAAAAAATGAACTAAAGTTATGTTGTATTTGAATAGTATTACTCTTTATCTAAATTTATTATGATATTGACATGGAACTTGTTTCATTTCCATGGGTGAATCATGTAATGAGTGAACAATGATTACCATTATATTGAAAAGTGAAATATTCTAAATTTATTATTCATGAATGGTACGTGAACATTATTAATGATCACGGGTGATCCCAATATAACTTATACAATTGGTTCACCCAGATATCACTCATTATGCCCAATATGGCCAATATAATGGGCGTACCCAAATAGAAATCCAGTGGATTGGGTAATGATTATGTACAGAAAATAAATATATTGGAAGGTGTCCATATATTTATTCCAAATATATGTGTTTTGTAAGGGTTATATTAAGATGATGTACCCAGGTACCAAAATAATTTATTTTAGTTTTATATGGGGTTTAAATGTTTCCTTTGATCAATATTAACATCACATTGTTCGTGATTATTTATTATCATGACTATTTAATTTTTTAAAGATTTATTCCATACCACATTTTTTTATCTTAATTTAATGGATATGTGTTCCCTTATTTTATGTTCATGGCCATTTATTATATCATCATATGCTTATGTTCATATTATTCTAATTGAAAACATTAAATTGTTAACTATTATATTTATGGTAATTGAGTATTTGGGATCACCTTTCTTATGTATCCTTTCCCTAAGGTTATAAATAATGATGATAAAAAATTATTCAAGAGAGGATCTTTATTTGAATAATTCAGTGGGATATATTCAGGACATAATATGGAATATGAAAACGAATGGTATATATTGAAAACAGTATCATAAATCAATTAGTGTTCCTTATGTAATAGTTTGATTTAATTTTCTAAACTCGAAACCTAAAATTTCTATGTGGATGTATGTGATGTAATATTTTCTGTTGACATTATAATTTTGTATTGATAAAAACTGGGTCATATTTTTTTTATCAAATATTGAAATGAAATGGAAACATTTTTTCGTTATAATTAGAATCATAGAAGGGTATAGATAATATTTGGAGAATATGATATTCTCATGTGAGGTTATATTTTGAGTTACTGATATCATAGTGAGTTTTTTATATTATATTTATGCATATTTTTTTTCAGTATAATACACACATTTTATGATTTTATATAATGACATCTTAAAGTGATTAATGAATTTTTGGGTGACTTTTTTTAGGTTGAAGTAGTTTTAAAGACTACGATTAATGTGAAGTACAAATTGTAATTTTATAGACATATGATTTATGGTAATGATATCCTTTTGGGTTTATATAATCTTGGATATTGAGGTAATTATGGGGAAAATGTTTTATCATATATTTATCCATGGATTTGAAAATTGATTTGGTTACTATGTGATTAATGTCTTTTCATAAGAGCGAAATATTTTTTGAGAATATAAGATGAATTTTATGGGATTATCTATGAGGTTAAAATGATCTTTAATATTGAGGTTATTGAGTTTATTTTTTATATTGATTTATTTATTTATAAAATGATTATTTTTTAACATTATGTATTACTATGGAATTTTGGATATTAATGTATTACTACTTTGTATGACGGTTTATTTATTTTTTGAATTATATTACCTTATTCTAAGAATTATGGATTTTTTAATATAAAAATACAAGATGTATTTTTTTTATATTCTATGGTATTATGTGATCTTTTAGTTGTTTATTTCGGTGCTTCATCCATGAAAACTCCCCCTTAAATACACATCACTTGGAGAAAAATATGAGATAATATTAGAAATGATAATTAATAATTAATTATATTTCCTTATGTTATAAGTCTGGATGATGATAATAACTCTTCCTCATTAGGGAAATTATTTTCAAAATAAAAAATATTATTGGTCTACTTTTCATATCAAGAAATCTATGCTCTTTTAACACCTCATAGATTTATAGTTTTGTGATGGTTAACTTTCTCATGAACTTTTTATATATCATGCTATAAAATTCCATGGATGTTAGTTTTTATTATATATCCATGTTTTAACATCAATTTTTGTCGCCTAGTTAAAAACCTTCTATTTGTTATTCTAGAAGACTTTTGTACTTTATTTTTTCTTTTTTTGAACAGGTTGTCTTATTAACCCATTTTATGTTGTGGGTTTTCAATAAAGGTATTTCGAATAGTCAAACTGTTGTTATCAAAAGAGATCAAATTTTGGGGAAAAATGTCTTAATGTGGGCATGGACATAATATCTTGATATTTTGGAAATTAATGAATATGTTTGTTAGCTTAGAATATATGTAATAGTATGCTTAAATGAATATCGAAATTTAAATATTGAAATGGGACTATTATAACATAGAAGTTAATTTGGATTGAAGGAATATTATTAACCAAATTCTGAAATATATAATATTCAATATCATTTTTATTATATTAAATAATTCATGAAAATAGGCACTCAATTTTGAGTAAAGTCATTTTGTTAATAAAAAATATATTTTCTTCGAAAATCGGTTTTCCTTTTTCTTTGAGTGAATGTTATAATTAATTTTAGGATATTTTATATAGTTTAATAGTAAAAATAAATTACTTTTTTAATTCAGAATGTCAAAATTATATTTGGATTAATTTTTGATAATTTTAGGAAAATATCAATTTTTCAATGAGTAGTTCAAAATACTGACTCTTATTAAAAATAGTATTCTATTTTTAAATATCCACAAGGTAAAATTCTATATCAGATTATGTTTAAAATTTAAATTCTCCTTTTTGATTTAAAATAACACAACAATAGGTTATAAATGGAATTTATACGTTAATTTAGTATAAAAATTTATATTTTAATAGATGATTCTTATAAAAGATCATTTTCCTCTCATTTTATAGGTTTGATTATATATTAAATTCTTCAACATCTATGTTTTGAATATTGGAAAATATATGCCATATTTTTAATCATTAGTTTCAAATTTTGTAAAAATTTCTTTTTTAATTTTGTGGGATATGAATAGTCTCTTAGTAAATTTTGATATCATAATAAAGTGTAAATCAGGTAATTAAGTGGTAAAAATAATATTATAAGGATAATTAAATTACACTAAAACTTGAATTTTCTATTTGATGAGTCAATTTGATCCAAAATTACCCAATATTTGGTTATGTTTATTTTTTTTATCGATTTGGATGTGATCATAAAATTTATAATATTTTATTTATGGAGTAAAAAATGTCACACTCTTTATTTATATTTATAATATTTATAAAATATGGTTAACTATAGGATATATTTGAGTATAAATATTATTTTCAAATATAAATGATTTAACATTATTATGTTAATTTATTAATTTTTTGAAGAAATAATTTCCTTAAAACATACACAATGCTAAAAAAACAATTTTTCAATTAATGAAAAATTAAAATAAATGAAATTAAAAATATTAAAAGTTATATAATTTGAGAAAATTACTAGGAGAATATATTTTAATAGATGAAAATTATATAAAATAGATGTATTAAAATATTTTTTTTTATAAATTTACTTATTTTCATGTTTTTATAGAAATCATCATAAAAAAAGATATAAAAATTGTTATTAATGGTAAATTATAATAAATAATATTTTAATAAATGATATAAAATTCCCAAAACTCTTAAATTCATTAAAGTGCTTTGGATATAGTTTATGATTTGAAAAATGGGGTATTTATGTGATTTTTTTTCCATTTATAGTAATTATAATGACCCTCAATGTCTAAATATATGTGTTGCCACAGTAAGTGTGGAAGCTATTAACAAGGGTTTAACAAAGAATAAGCATAAATTTGTGATCTAAATTTTAAAAAATTTATTATAATGTAGGATAAAGATAAAAAATAATACTTTTATATAAATAAATCAGTTTTCATCAACGTAGAATTAAAAATTAATTTATATTAATTTAATATTTTGAGTATTTCCAAAAGTTCCCCTTCATTCAGTTATAAACAGCCACAACCTCTTAACTTCTCTACACGTGTAAAGAACCATATTTTTTCCATATTATAAAAAAATACATTCAAAACATCCCTAATTACATTTTAGATGACTCTTTTTTTCCATAATACCATCCTTAGAGTTCTTAAGGTCAGAAACAAAGTAGGTTTTCTAATGAAGAGTCATAAATTTTAAACGAATGTTTTATTTTTTTTATTTTTCCACCTCCATAAAATATTATTCAACAGAGCTAAAATAATAAAATCAGTACAATAGAAATAATTATATGTTATTATGTTAATATTATAACCTACATATATCTCTGATTCCATATAATTAGAAATTAAACCATCGATTTATGTGTACGAAATACTATAACCTCACAGACCAATGTAACTCATTTTAAATCACTATATCACATTGTTTTACTATGACATAATTAATTTTTATATATATATATATATATATTATATTCAAGAAATGTTTTTTCATTATGAATTTATAATATACCATTAACTTTATTACCTTTCTATTCACTGAGAAATGATAACGGTGTTTGCTTGTTTTTGTGTGGAATACCGCGTCCTCGAAGAGTTGTGATTCATTTTTCATCACTCCATAACATGGATAATATATATATATTAGTAAATTTCATGAAATAATATGATAATTATTATATTATGGTCACTATGTTATGGTAAAAGAATACATAATTACTTTCCATAATGATTCTTGAAAAATGGAAATGTTACTCATGCATATGTATGGCTTTACATATCCATTATAATAATGTATTATGTTTTTCATAAAAATATTTAATGGTTGGATTTAGACTTATTTTTTTTAATAATGATAAATTTCATGATAATTATTCTGGAAATGATGGAATACTAACCTGTTTGAATTTAGTGAACTAGAAGATTTCATTTTTAATTAATGAACTGAACATCCTAAAAAACCTAATGTGGAATTAACAGAATTTAAAAATAAAAATTGAATTAAGAGAAATGAATAAAATTATTAAATGATATTATATTTTAATTGTAAAATTTTCTTAATAAATCAAATAATTTATATGAGTTTATTTTACATGAATTAATAGACATACGTGTATAGTATGGACTTTAGGTAAGGGAGTTCATCTGAAATATTTTTTTCATTCAGTCATATTTTATTATTATGAACCCAATTTATTGTATATGGTGTATATACTGCTCATTTTATGTAATATTATGAATAAATCATATTTCATGGAATTTTATTTTTTAATTCGAATCATTTCATTCAATATGATTTGACATGAATGTTACCCTGTGAAAAATGGTTTCCTAACCCAATTTCTTTTTGTTGGGTTATAAATATTATAAATTGAATTATCATGATATGATAATTTATGAATTAATCTATATTTTTTTAATTTTATTACACTTTTTATGGATTTTCTCTTTTTACACATAATCACTCAATTTATTAATTCACTATTTATAAGAATGATCTTGGTAATGGATATTTTTCTAATAATCTCTTTCATTGGGACATTAATTTAGGATATGAACCTATATTATTTAAGGAATATTATATAATGTTATTTGAAAATGTTTTATCATGAATCTAACTATATTAAAGATATTTAAATATTCATTTGTACTTAGTATTTCTTGGGATTTTGTGTCAAATGTTACCAGAATGGTAATGTTTTTATATTATATTCTACATTATATTTTGGATTGTTTATATTCGTGGTTCTATAGGTTGATTTAAATTTTTATTATATTATTGAATGAAAAAAATTTATTCTCTACTAGTTAGGAATGTGATTTACATGATTAATATCCATTCTATATCATCTTTGATTAATGAAACAATATGAATGTTTGTTTGTAAGTGGTATTAATCTTGTATCCTATTTTAGATCATCTATCTTTCTCTTCTATATACATGATTTATGAAAAAAATTAAATAATGTTCATTATAAAAAATGATATCCTGATGATATTTTACATGGCCATGGTACTTATTTTAAAGTGTTTTCAAAGAAAATTTCTTTGTGTTTTCCAAATAAGACACTTTTGACCCTCTTTATAAAACGTTTGAAAAGAATTATTATTTTTAAAATTTATATCATGAAAAATATTACTCCCATCATAGTAATTATATATTTTGAATATTTCATTATAATATTCAATGATTATTATCCATAAAATGAAATTTTAAAATATTTTGTGAATTATTTTATTTATTTGTATTTTCAAAATGAAAAGATAATTTTCCTCAAAAAATTTTAATTACCATTTAATGTTATTTGCATTCACCAATGAAATTAAACTAAGATATTATATACACTATGCTGGGGATATTTGGTTTTCAAACCACAAAATATTATTTTTCTAAATTAATTACGAGATTCACAAGGAAATTATTAATTTTACATCGGTGAATAATGTAATGAAAGAATAATGATTTTCTATATTCTCAAAACTAGAATATTTTAAATGTTTTATTCATGAAAGGTACATCGATGATATTAATGATCATGGGTGAGCTAGTTATATAATATATAATGGTTTTACCTAGATATCACAATGTGGGCTAGATATAGCTTATAGGATGGGTGCACATTGATAGTGTGCTAATGCATTTGGTAATGATTACGTTCATTAGATAATTATTTTGTAAGTTGGATGTATGGTTATTCTAATTTTGAATCTTAAATGATGATGATATAGAAAAGTACAGAAACATTTTATTTATTTTTGGTTTGGGTTTTAAATGTTTTATATATTCTTCATTGACATAACATGGCTCATGATTATTGATTCTCATGAATCATTCCTTTGTTAATGAATTTTCCATGCCCTATTTTTATTCATCTAATTTGAATAGGTATGAGATATCTTATGTTATGAAAATGCATAATTATTATGTAGTCATAACAAAATAATCTTCTTATTATCATTGATGAACTTTAATTTTTAATGCTTTTGTTTACACTTAATATCCATTGATCCCACCCTTATTATATTTCCTTTACCCCAGGTTGTGAAGAATGGTGATAAATATTTTGTGTTTATAAATTATTCTTATGTGATTAATTCATTTTTAGAGATGTTTAATACTTAATATTGAATATTAAAATATGGTTATATAGGGAAACGTTCTCCATGTAGGTAATGATAATTGTTTATGTACGTTTTTTCCTAACAATGCAAAAATATAAACCTAAAAGGTCCTTTTTATGAATGTGGTCCAATAATTCCATTTGATGTTGTATGTTTTTTGGGGTAAAATGTGGGATACATTTAACCGTATTAAATCTATAAATGTAATTTCCATGTATGGGTGCTTATATTATTTCTAATTTATAATTCTTAAAAATATACCTGACTTATAATAAAAACTGGCTATATTTGACATATCATCATCCAATTAATGTTATATAGGTTATGGATTCATTTTAATATTTATCTTTTGGTTTACCCCTTCATTAAATGATGTTTACCTTAACTATAATACAAAACTTTTGAATATTTACGGGTTAAAAAGTAAATATTTGATCATAAATGGAAAGGTGATGAAAATTTATACAATTTATAATCATACTTGTCCTCTTTAAATGTTATTATTACTTTTAGATAAATTAATAAAAAAATTCTAAAGTATAAATGATGTCATTATTTCACTATTCACATAATTTGAATTGAAAACATAGAGATACTAATGAAATTATAATATATAGCTTAAAAACATCAGAATGATTTTTTAATAATTTATGAATTAGTTGGTAAATATTACTCAATAAAAAATATTAATTTAATCGTTTAAAACCAATTAAAATATTTTTCTACTCCCTGCACTTGCATTGTGTCAACATTCAGTAAGATGTTAAGGTAATTATTAAATCACTAAAAATTAAAAGACAAAAAATATGATAACAAATTAAATTAAATTTTAAATAATAATCTAGAACAAAAATTAATCACTTTTTATCCTTATGTAATTTTTTAAAATATTAAAGTCAATAGAGTGACATTATTGAAATATCATTACTTAAAATAATATAAATTTCATTTTCATTGGACAATGTAACAAAAAATAAATATATTATAATTCATGATGGATATGGTATAATATTTAAAATAAAATGAAATAAAATCTTTTTTTGGTTGATTTTGAAACATTATATCATCGATTTAACTTCAATTAACACATTTTACATTTGTCGAGGTGATAAATATTTACCCCACTTACTATTCAAAATGAAAAAAATTAAATGGACATATTTACATTGTTTTAAACTAATGATAATAAATATATTATTCATCGTTTTATGATTAAATTCATATAATTCGTATATTTTACATTAAAAATTGTCATGAAAAGTGAGAAAATAACTATTTTCCAGAAAAAATGTTTTTTGAAGTATAAAATATCATTATAATAAAATAAAACATTTAATAAATTACAATTACTTCAATTAGATTATTAATAATATAAATTAAATAATATTACTTAAAAATAATTTTAATATAAAAATATCTCATGAATATTATTGAAATGAAAATAGTGTTTTGAAAAAAATCATTATTTTCCAACATTTATTTAAAAGTAAATATATTCATAAAATATAAAAAATCACTCTAAGATAATTTTTATTTGATTATTTAACACATTTATTTCATTATTTAAAATAAAATTTCTAAAAGTGGAAGAAATTATTAATTTTTATTTTCTCAAAAAAATAAATAAAAACAATTTTCAAGGGAAATCGTAATTTTGAAGGATATAACGACATTTCAAAAAAATTAAAAAATATTTATCAATATATTTAATTTTTGTAAAATCAATATATATATATTATAAAAAATTGGATATTCAAATTCACTCTTATGACTTAACAGATAGGTTATAATAAAGTATTACTTTAAGAATCATTTAGAATAGGGGTTGCACGTATCACAAACTATCAAGGAATATAAATTTATATAATGAGAAATATTTCATAACATCTCAATGTATTGTATTATTAAACCATTAAAAGGAATTTTACTAATAATATTACATCATTTTGATATAACAAAAAAATGTTATATGTATTTCATTACATTCTCGGTTTCCCACGTTTATTTTTAAAATATCAAATTCCTCTAGAAAAAATTAACCATGTGAGAAATAATGTTCTATATTACTTTATATCTATGATCTATTATTTATAGAACATTTTGTTCATAGTAAATATCATGATAAATTAGTATAACCCCTGATTTCAGTACTTATCATGTATTAGGTTTGTACTTCCATAGGAGAGATACATCAAACACATCCTAAACTTGAGAGAGGTTTGAAGGAAGTTCCAAATGATAATATACCATCCCATAATAATTAAGAATATTGAATGGGGAAATATGCATAGGGATTAGATTTACCTTGTTTCTGATTCTCAAAACCATCTTCCGTGGTTAAACTCACTAGATTATCTTCTTACTGACTTCAAATTCCAAATTTCACCATTTATTGTCAACATAAATTTTCTATTGACTTTGAGATACCTTGATGTGATATTGAATGGATATGAAACTATATACCATTTTTATAGATATCTCAAGTACCAATATCTTTATTTTCACCAGCATTATCCCAACACATTAATGTTCCTCACTTCATTCATTAGAGGGATTTATATGGTGCCATATAAATGCTTGAGTGAGATCTTTTTTTATAATAATTTTACTAGGTGAAGGTATTGATCCCCACCACATTTGAAATATATATTTTAAGACTTCAAAATATCTTCCATGGTTTGAATAGTTCTCTCAAAATTATCATCCATTGAAGGATTATAATCATTACATAAATATAACTATGAATCTAGAGATTATGGAAGTCATCATCAAAACATCGAGGTTAAGATTGGTTCCTCATCAGATTCAATAGAATATTGCAATTGATGAATCATTACCTCATCCTTAATTAATACCCTAGAAAACTAATCAAGATATAAAAATTAATTTAAATAATGAAGTGGGATGAATTCATTATGTGGTCAATTATAACCCAAAGAGCATTATGGCTTATAAAAATTTTAGGGATTCCAAAAAAATATAAGAAATGTTTTCCCATTTTCCATTAAGGTTTGTGTAGTTGTTATAAATCCCCTAATACTTCCTTAAATTGACCTTAACATGCTGGCATACTAAGAACCACGATATATACTCTATAATATATTTCTTCATTTTGTCCCACTATAAACACTCTTTAAAATCTCAATACATATTTTTTACTTCAAGGATGAATTGAAAATAACAAACAATGAGATTTATTTGATCGCTCCTTCTTCATGTCTAGTATTGACATGACATGCAAATTTCTCCAAAGCCATATGATTACACCCCAAATAACGTTATCATACAAAACAATTCTCACCTTATTTTTCAAAAATAAAACATACTTTTTTCCTCTCTAATATTCACATGGATAGATGGTTGAAAAGTAATTTGAGAAACGAAATATTTCCCCCCTTCCTTTAAAATTTATTAATCAATTCTTTATAAATATATAAATATTTGATATTTTATGACCCTTATCATAAATAAGATATCATTTTCATTTTTCATAAGAGAATCTATTACCTTGTTCACTCACTCAAAATTAAATTTTTTATTTTCAAATACTTTTGAGGATAAAAGTGATAAACCAAAAGTTCAAGAACAAAAAGAGGCCATCGAGTAATTAAAATGAAATTGAAGTCTAACAGATTTTATAACCATAAAAAGTTTCCATAAGATGCAGTTTACCTGAGTTAATGGTTCCTCAATCAGAATAGCTTCAAACCATAATGACAGCTTGTCCCAGGATTGGATATACTCTTTTATACTTATCTTCCCTTTGTTGGAGACTCATATTAAAATTTGGTCCTCCATATCAGTCTAGTTTCATTGATCTTCATTGGGAGGAACCCATAAAACTATTTTCATCATTCTTTCAGCCTCTACATCAAGCACATTAATTGTTAGGCCAGTTTTGACTATTACCTCTTCTGAGGTCATGAAAAATTCAAAAAGATGTTCATGGATAGAATCAAATTGCAACTGTTTTGTCACACGCCACTGGCTAGGAGGAAGAGCATCCTCTTTTACTATCACCACATCCTCCCATTGTAGTATTTCATCCCCTTGAAGATCCTTTAACATCTTGTATGTATCCTCATGGGGGGTCCAATCCTTCTGTTCACTTTCCCATTAAGACCACCTTGTCACGCTATGGGGACCCGATGTATCCTACATGATGAGCCACCACACCATCAACTATATGAATCTCAACTACATTGATTTACCATATTTTTTGGATTATTGTGTCTCCACAGATTTAGGATGATAAGAGAAGTCTTTGCAGCCTTTGGGTTTCTGCTTCTTGGTAACAATTCTGCTCCCTGGATCCCTATTTTCCTTATTTCCTTTCTTCCTCCATGGAATGTGCATGCCTTTACTATATCCCCCTCTATTATTTTCATTATAGGGTTTTCCTTCTACATCAAACATGACATCAGAGGAACAAAGGGTGTTATCTCCCATCCCTTTATTGATACTCAAACTATTAAAATAATTGTTTAAGTTGAGACATGCCAATGTTCTCATCGTATTTGTTCCGTGTTTGGTATTCATCATCCTGTATACAACATGTGTTGTCTCCTCCCACTCCAAACCACCCATAGGATTTCCATTTCCAATCAGATGTATCGTCCTTTCAGTGATGTTATAACTTCCAGCATGCACAACCATAGCATATGTACATGAAATTGGGCTCACATAGCCCTTAGAATTTAGAAAATCATCTCCAAAAGATTCACCCAGAGGATGATCATTATCATTTTTCAAATCTTGAGAGACTTCAACCATTGTATTGGTCTACACACCCCATGAAATTGTATCTCTAGGGGGACTTTCTAAATCTTTACTTAGCTTGTTAAAAATTCCATAAGTACTCGGCTCAAGAGGTAATACGATAACTTGATTTTGACTCACTACATCACCTAAACCTATAAAACGAGCTATCCTACTAGTTCCCCACCAAGATTTTTCCCAACCATCATCAGACCCCTCATCAACCATATCCATAAGCTTACCACACTAACAAAGAAAACCAACTGGGGCCCTGTTCACCTATGCACTCTAGCCAGACAAATCTTCATCGACTTTAGACCTCATGCCCCAGTCGATTCCTCCTACATCCACACCTTTTTTCTTCTTGAGTTTCTTCGACCCCCGCCTATAGATTGTCCTTTTCTTCCCATTATCTAAATGTGGGAACAAAAATTGACCCAGGATTCATAAACAATAGGTTGTCTGCAATGAAATTATTCAACCATTAATATACACACATACTCATCATGCAATATTGACACATCACCATCCTCATAGATTCTTGGATTAACAGAGAGAAAGATATAACAAGTTCTATTGTCGGAAAAAAAGAATATACCAATAAGGTTCCCTAACATTCTAATCATCGAAGGTTTATTAAATAGTAAAGTGAGTTTGGGAAATCTAACAAATGTAGCAACTAATGGTGAGTTGAACTTCAAATAGATGTCATAAGACCATATGAAGAAGAAGAACTATTATCCATTATAGCTATGGGGAGCATTGGACCATGATTTGATTAGGACTTCATCTGACGTGACCTGAACCATGATGTGTCTATTATCAAGAGAACCTAAAATAACCCTTTCAGGTAAATCCCTATATGCGAAGATGAATCTATCCAAAACATCGACCAAATATTGTCTCTACTTTATTCAAGTGATTAGGGTTACATTCATGAGTGAAGAGGCCTTATTGAATTTTGTGGTTGAAATTAGATTGTTAGGGCTTCCATTGAATAGAGCATGGTCTTTGGGGAGAATATATATTTGGGGAAACATGGGAGAAGGTCGGGAATGGAGAATGCATCAAAAGGGATATATTCCACTCCCCTTGATGATTTCAAAGGACCTTCCCCACTAGTGGGGGAGGGGCCGCCACATTGTCCACCACTGTCATGGTTCTAGAGAAGGCATCACGTCTCCCTCGAGAGCACCCTCGTTACACACCCCTTTCCTCATCTCTGTCGCCTTGATCACTTCCTCCATGTGTTAATGTATTAAGTAGTCATAATATTTAATAAATTACAACTATATTGAATAAAACATATTCATCAATTTATCAGTAAATATATAATTTAATAATTTATGATAATTATATATATCACACTTTTTTTGTAATGATAATTCTTCTATATCTACAATTTAAAATTTTCCACAACTTGCCCTAAATAATTATTGGGGAATTTTTTATCTTGAACATTCAATTGGAATGAGGCACAATATGTAATCATATCATTTTTCATGAGGATTCAACCATGACCCCCTTCAATAAATCACAATAGATCAAAAACCCTTCTTCCCTCCATGATTATGTCAGAACTACATGTTCCATGTACAGTGGAAGAGTGTGGAGGGTGTACCAAAAATTAATTTTTTCATTAAAATGATCAATATAATATCCCTAACGATGATAAACTGTTGGATCATTAGAATAGAATGATGAATGAAAGAAAAATATGGGAGTCCCCAAACCATAGAGAGAATCGTAATATGTTGGTTATAATTAATTTAATTAAAAGAGAAGAATTTCCTTAATTAAATTTTCTCTTGGTTGATGTTTTTGATCAAGATCTGATTTGATCCATCATTGTATCGCAGAATCCAAGTGTAGAATTCTTCTAGTAGTGATCCACACATACTTCACATATCTCTGGATGTCTCCAAAGGGATCTTCGGGTGCTAGTACAGAAGACCCTTTACTTGAGATATCAGCCTTCAATCACCTTCAGAGCTGCTTCTGAAGCTCTATCCTTGACCCATTGGAGGAGGATCACTCTCATAACTTGAGAGCGTTCTTATAGGAAAGTAATTATCTCTTATCTTGAGATATTTATCTATATTCATTGTGCACAACTATAGAGAATGGTTAGATCTCAAAAGAATAATGTAATTAGGATTTTATTACATATAATGATAAAATGAATTAATTACCTGAAAAAATTTATTCATTTCATTTAATTATTTGTAAGACCCCATGTCTAATAATAACAGTTTACTATTATTATCACTTAACACACGCCCAATAAATTACACAGAATATTATTTAATTAATTAAATAATATTATATCTCAATAATCCCCAGAAAAACTACATGGCTTGTATAATAATACACCTGGAATATACTTTTTTATATTATCTTTATTTCATCAACCACATTTATTAGACCTTGAATAATGACTATATATTTCTTAAATAAATATCACTACATAACTTGCTAATAAATATATTATTTCACACATAATATATTCTATTGAATAACTAGTGTTGAAATAAATGTGATTAGGTATCCTCAAATAATTATTAAACCTTGATATGGAATAATCATTATTCAACTTGTTAAATGGAAATTTAATTGAGGTGCTTGGACATACTTAGTGTGTGTCCCTCTATTCATCTTTATCAGTGGAATTTGGCAGGTCCTGCCTAATGTCCAAGGTTAGCATATCAAAATATTCTAGGGCAACCATATGTAATGAAGTTAATGCCATAATGATGTGTCAACTCCTACGAACTCTGACCTTGTAATGTAATCATTTTTTCAATATCTCGAATCAAGTTGGATTCTTGTTAGCGCCGTCTACCCATGTGCTTGACTATTCTTTCATTGACTTTCCGAAATTGAACTTGCCAACTCCTCACCATGGAGATGGATCATTTAGGTTATATAAATATCCTCAAAGGGCATAATATATCAACTTTTTTTATCAAATAGAAGGGATAAATACTTCTCCCTGTATCTATTAATGTAGTATTACTCATGATGCACCAAACAAATCCTATCTCACTGTGAATAGTGTTTCATCATAGTTTTTTTCAATACATCTAAGTGCATGAGTTTTAATAGCCATTAATAATAATATTAATGTCTATGGAAGAATACACATGTACAAATATAGGAACATCCAATAACACTATGAAATTAGGATTTCCTACTGGTATGTCACATTATCATAATATCCTCATAAACATTTCCAAGGGATCACACTAGGAGAAGGTTCCTAAAAGTTCTATGAGTCCTCACCCCTAATGGCCTATATTATTTGTGACCATCAAATAACATCATCCAGAAGTAGAACATATATTCAAGTATAGTGTTATGGCACTTTCAGGTTCTCATCAAAGTAGGGATCCACTATGACCCTTTAGTAAAACAGCTATCCATAGGAAATTATCACACGCATTATCATGTAGATGAAAATTAAAGATGTGATAAGGTATTTATTAATAAATAAATTAAAAAGTAGTTGGTTCTAGGCCACCTACTCCAATAGACTCCCACTTAGACTAGAGACAACTACTAACAAAATTTTACCTGCTAGCTCTCACATGATTTACATGATTTCACTGAGATAAGACATAATTAAGGGCATCTACCACGTTCTATTTCGTGGACACTATGCGCACTGCAACTTCAACCCTTTGACAGAAATCCCTCAAGAGGTGATACTTCCAGAGAATATTATTTTTCTATTGATGTGACCTTGGATCTCTTCCAAGAGCCATCACTATAGTATTATCACAATACAATGTGATAGTGTCTCTACTGTTAGGTCCGTCATCAAGCACTTAGACAAAGTTATAAATCCAAATGGCTTCCTTGGCTGCATCTAAAGCTGCTATATACTCAGAACTCTGCTGTAGAATCAGAGAAAACTGGCTAATTTGAACTCTTCCAGCTCATAGCTCCTCTGTTGAGATAAAAAACATATATTGACTACAACTTCAGATCATTCTAATCTATTTTAAAACTAGCATCAGTATACCTTCTGATGACAACCACCTCATATCCTCTATAAAGATAGAACATATCCATAGTTCTTCTCATATACTTAAGGATAGTCTTAACAGCAGCCCAATGTTTCTCTCATGTTTCTACTTGATATCTTCTTATCATGCTCAGTGCATATGAAAACTCAATCCTGGTATATAACATGGAATACATGATAGATCCTATAGCTGAAGTGTATGGGATATTACTCATCCTATATTTCTTTTGTTGTGTTTGAAGACACATTCTATTAGAAAGATGTAGGCAACGTGAAACTGGAACCAATCCCCTCTTGTACTGATCCAATCTAAGTATCTTTAGTATCTAGTCAATGTATGTACCTTGACTTAGTCCAAGAAGCCTCTTGGATCTATCACAAGTGATCTAGATCCCTAGAATGAAGGATGCTTCACCTATGTCCTTCATGGAGAAACAATTTTTCAACTAGTCATCAACTGACTATAAGACCGGTATATCATTTCTAATGAGTAATATGTCATCAACATATACTACTAGGATAATGACCGCATTACCATTAAAGCTCTTATAAACACATGGCTCATATTCTTTCTTAGTGAAACCAAATTCTTTTATGGATTCATAAAATTGAATTTTCCAACACCTGGATTCCTTCTTTAATCCATGAATGGATTTTTGTAACTTAAAAACCCGTTTGGATTCACCAGGTGTCAAAAAACCTTCTGGTTCGGTCATATAGAAAACTTCCTGAATATTACGATTATAGAATGATGTTTTGACATCCATCTTCCAAATCATGTAGTCATTGTAAGTGGCTTTGGAAAGTATGATTCTTATGGATTGAAACATAGAAACTACCTAGAAGGTTTCATCATAGATTTCATAACTTCTATTCATCATGTAGTGTCTGATATCTCTACTAATTCCTTGTAAGAGATAGGTTCATCGTTGTCCAAAATTAATGATTCACCATCCTCGGTGACTAGGATACCAAATCTCTCTGGTTCAATTACCTCTCTTGAGATCCAATGCAGTACATGTGTTTTTGGAACCTCTTCTATAGGGACCTATGGAACTTCTTCTTGTACCAACTCTTGTGTATCTTGAGCATTAACTCCATCAATGTCAATCATGCTCCCAAAATCTCTTTTGAGGATGTACTCCCTCTCTAGAAAGACATACTGTTTGGAAATAATCACTTTCTTTTATGAAGGATTATATATGTTATATACTTTCATTTCCTTGGGATATCCTATAAAGATACACCTAGGGCCCTGTGGTTATAGTTTGTTTTCTGATAAGTCCATAAAAATGCATCACATCCCCATACACCTGTTTGTGACAAAATGGGTTTCTTTCCATTCCATAGCTTGGAAGGAATTCAATTGTCCACCATAGTTGGAAATCGATTTAATGTATATGCTACAGATTGTAATGCATATCTCAAAAAGGATAATATAAGATATGCATGACTCATAATTGACCTCACCGAGTCCAACAAGGTGTGGTTCCTCCTTTCACTAACACCATCCCACTGTGGTGTATAAGGAGGAGTGACTTGAGATAGAATCCCAGACACTCATAAAAGGTCAATGAATTCATGGTTTAGATATTCTCCAACTCAATCTTATCAAATATTCTTTATCTTTTTACCAAGATGATTCTATACATCATTCTTGAATTCCTTAAATTTCTCTAAGGACTCTTACGTATATCATATTAAGTTGATATATCCATATCTACTAAAATAACCAGTAAAATTAATTATTTAAGAATATCTACATCTAGCTTTTACTAAATATGGTCCATACACATCTGTGTGCACCAATCCTGGATGTTCTATGGACCTTTCACCCTATCCACCAAAATGTAGATTGGTTATTTTACCTTGTAAACAAGTGTGATATTTGTCTAGTGGTTTTAGCTCTGTAGATTCAAAATAACCATCTTTTATGTGATCTTTCAAGCACTTCTCACTTACATGACCAAGATGGGGATGCCACAACTTCGGTTTTTTAGTCATGTGAGTTTGTTTCATTATCGATTGCCAAAACATTTTTTTCTTAATTTAATACATACAAACTATAATTTAAATGATCCATACCATAACACATGTTTTTCTTATAAAATAAAAAACCCTTATTCATAAACATGAAAAAAATCCATCCATATCCACACAAGATATAGAAATTATATTCTTGGTAACACTCGGGACATAATAATAGTTATGTAAAACCAAAAGCATCCCTGTTGGCAATGAGAGATGTTAATAACTAATTTCAAATGTAGCCAGCCTCATTCCATTTTCAGATCAATGATCCACCTCTCCTCTTGAAATATTTATAAATCTAATTTTTCCTATATTTGAATACAGATGTGATCCCCACAAGCTATATATAATACCCGATGTGTAGAAATGGAATGATTACACTCGATTCTGAATGAATATTTAGAATCCCCATGCTTTGGGGTGCCGAAACTATTACAGTGGCTTGCCTTTCCGCATGAAAAACACATTGTGTCATGTTCCTTTCCCTTCCTCTAGATCTTCCCATTATTAGAGGTATGGTGCTCAGGGGATTCAGACCATTTAAAAATCCTTGGACCCTTTTCCTTGTCCTTCCATTTCATATTCAGCATAAGAACTGTGGGTTTTTCACACCCCATGTTCTTATCTACCTATATAATTACGGTTAGAAGTTCTGATATAATATTCCCATTTTTTATCATGTTTTACATGAAAATAAAGCTAGATAAGTTCTTGGGCAGTGATAGTAGAAAGAGATATGTATGCAACTCATCTGGGAACTTAATCCCAAAGATGTCCAGGCATTCAATGTAGCCAATAATCTTGACTACATGAGGCCCATCTGGAAAATACACTCCATGATTAGTTGTGAACAATGTGTTGGAGATATCATATATCTCCTATCTGACCTTCTCCTGATAGAGATCTCAAATGTGATACATCATGCTATAAACTTCCATGTTTTCTTTCTTCATTAAGAGCCCGTTAGATATGGATGATATCATAAAATGTTGGATAGTTATGACATCATCCATATTTTTTATATAGATATATATTTGTCATCACTAGCCTCTTTTCCCGGAGAAACTGGAATAGGATCCTCCTGTACAAATAATTTCCTCTCATGGTGAAGGATAATGTATAAACACCTCTTCCACTCAAAGAAATTGGTGTCAGTGAAAATGTTTTCCTTCTCAGGTATGGTTCGCAATGATATGTTTGAGGTCATTTTTCTATTCCTTTCTAAAATTTAAGACGATCAAATATATAGTACTTTTTTATGATAAAACTGAGACAAATAAAGAAATTATTACTTATTAGTCTTCCATTATTTTATCGAAATCCAATAACCCTCACCGTTTAATTCAGAATATCTAGATGCCTAAATATTCTAGTAGAATGAATCCATATTACCCTTTATGTTACCCCAACAAGGGTTTGTCAAAAAACATGAGGGTTTTTAGGTAGGAATTCCAAATTACAACTTCATTAACTCACATTTCCTTGATCAACTGTGTGGGCTTCCCAATCCTGAAATCTTATTATTTGGGATTTCCTCAACCTTTGCCTCTCTGACACACAATTTCTTATAGTGGTAGTCAAACGTCGATGAGAACCAAGTCATGTCAACCCAAAAAATTGATTTAGAATTCCCAGATAATTAAAATCATCCCAACTAGGGTTGGTCAAGCACTTTGAACTATGGTTCAATTATAACCAATATTATGGAAAGTTATACCCACTTAATATTTCTTTGAGGGATTTTATCCTTATACATAAATGTCATTTTATTATATTTAATTTCAAACTTGTTAATATTATGTACGATATGCATATGTGATTAAATATGTATAAGATAATATTTATGTATAAGAGTTATTATTATTGTTTTATCTTGCATGTGTGTTTAATTTATTAATTATGTGATTGCAAAAACAGACCCACAATAAATTAACAATGCAACTGACAGAAATACATTAATTTTTTTATCATGAGATTTTTTTATTGATTATTTTATTTAGAAATTGATAAACTAACGTAATTCCTTTGAGAGAAACACCTTGAACCTTTTGGGTTCGTGTTTACATATTTCCACCTGTCCACCTTTGTATCTACGTGGATTGGTTTCACCTTGTCTCTTATCTTGAGCTGCCGTTAATACTTGGGAGCTCCATCCATTACATATGCTTTTATCTCATTTTTGAGTGAGGGGGTAAAATGGGGTTATAAATAAAACAAACTGTGTGAATATAGGTCATATATATTAATGAGGATAATTCTCATAGGCAAACAAATTTAATTTAAATAAATAAATTAAAAAACCATCCATATAGATTGGTGTTTGTTTATCTAATGATCTTCCACACATGAAACGATATTCATGCATAAATAAAACTAGAATTCAATTATTTAATCATTCTTATTTATGATAAATCAAACTAGAATCAATAAATTATATTTAATTAATCAATCCATTTATCTTAAAACCTTTTTTGAGTTTACATGAGATTTTCATCAATCATACTTTTAAAAAATAAATTCATTTAAAATTATCTTTGTACATAATGTTTACCTTGGAGGAAATCTGGTGAATTCATGTTCATAACTACGTAATGAGTATAATAAACATTAGACATATTTTAAATTAAATACATATATAAAAAACACCTATCACATGTTTTGTCTTGGATTTACACTTGCACCATGGTACATGTATCAAGGGTTTCTATAATATAATTATAAGTTTTAATAAATCTACATAATTTCGATTAATACATGGTGTGTAGTTAAAACTACACGACATGTAATATCATTCACCATCCATCCTAATTAAATGCCTGGGATATAGTGTGTAGATGTGCTTGGTAAATCATCAGAGTACACAGCTTGTCCAGTGGGCCACACAACAGGTAGTATCTACGTAACAGGGTCTCCAGCCAGGCCAGCCATATATGGGGTACACGGTCCAACTCTAACCCAAATGGACTAAAAGTCATGTCAAGTTGGCCATCCGATGTGTAATTGGAAAACCATGTTCCACCTGTTCATGGTCGACACATAGATTCTTAAAGACATAGATAAACTCCAACGCACTACTTGGTTTGGTAGACTAGACCCAAGGCATTGAACCATGACTACACAGTGTGTACTATAGAATACATGCAGTGTGTTTTGGTTGTCAAGCTAGGAGGCTTTGGAACCTCTAAATGAGATCCTCTATTTTATTTTAATCTAAATTAAAAGATAAAGATCACTTCTGTAAGGTGAATGTGAACTGAAAGAGGAGGAACTGATGTCAAGATTCAGATTTTCATAACGATTTACTTGAATAGAACTAACTAATTTATGAAATGTTTAAATGATAAACCATAAAATAAATAATTTCTATTAGAGATATGACTGCTCTGATACAACATGTATGTTCCAGGTGTAGTGGAAGTGTGTGGATGGGTGTACCTTACTTTAATTTTTCTGTTAACAATGATCAATCCAAGATCTGTCATGATGATAAAATGATGGATCTTCATAAAAAAATAAAAAATGAATAAAAGAGGGGAGTCCCAGAACCATATATAGGATCATAATATATTGGTTATAATTAATTTAATTATAAGAAAAGAATTACCTTGATGGAATTATCTCTCCATTGATGTTTCTAGTCAATATCTGATGTGATCAGTCATTGTGTTGCAAAATAAAATTGTAGGCTTACTCTAGAAGTGATCTATATGTGCTCTATGTATCATTGTACATCACTAAAGGGATCTCAATTTTCTAGAGTAGAAGAGAATTTTCGGGGAATTTCTACCTCTGATCGCCTTGAGAGCCGCTTCTAAAGCAATCTCTTTAATCTGGTGGAGGTGGATCTCTCTCGTAACATGATAGCATTCTTAGAGGAAAGGAATTATTTCTTGGATTGAGAACTTTCCTAGATTCATTGTGCACACCCACAGACAGTGGCTAGATATCATGAGAATAATGTAATTTGGATTTTGTTACTTATAATAACAAATTGTATTAATTACCCAAAAGCATTTATTAAATTTAGTTAATTCTTTGTAAGACCCCAAGTCTAATAATAATAGTTGACTATTATTATCACTTAACATGCACCCAATGAATGAAACCTATGATTATTTAATTAAATAAATAATATTATTTCTCACAAATCACCAGAAACCAACATGGATTTTTTATTAATATACATGGTGTGTACTTTTTTCTATTTTCTTTATTTCCTCCACCAAATTTATTAGACCTGGAATAATGACTATTTATTTTTGAAATAAATATCACTACATTCCTTGCTAATAAATATATCATTTCACCCACAATATATTCCCTCAAATAACTAGTTTCTAAATAAATCTGATTAGGAATCATCGAATAATTATTAAACCCTGATCGTGAATAATCTTTATTCAACTTGTTAAATGAATATGTAATTATGATACTTGGACACACTTACTGTGTGATCCTATATGCCTATTTCTCAATGGAATTAAGTAGAGCCTACCTAAATTCCAGGGTTTTGATCTAAAAATATTCCAAGGCACCCATAGATAAGGATGTTAACACCACAATGATGTGTCACCTCCTACGAATGCTTACCGTGTAATGTAATCCCTTTGTCTTGATATCTCAAATGAAGTGGGTTTCATGTTAGTTCCATCAAACCATGTTCTTTATTATTATTTCTTTGAATTTATGCAATTGAACTCGTCCATTACTCGCCATGGATATGGATTTTTTAATGCTATATCAATTCCATCAAAGGGCATCAAATATCAACTTCTGTTATGGAATAGAAAGGACAAATCCTTTCTCACATTATCTATTAATGTAGTATTACTCGTGACACACCCAACATTTCCTACCTCACTATGAATACTGTGTGATCATAGTTTTGGTCAATAAATCTACGTAAATGAGTTTTAATAACCATTAATAAAAAAATGTATAAGGACCAATACACACATTTTTAAATAGGAACATCCAATGAAACTATGAAATATGGATTTCCTACTAGCTGGTCTCATTCTCATAATATCCTCCAATATATTACTAAGAGAGCACACTATGAGGATGTGCCTCAAAAATTTATCAGTCATCACCCCTAATGGACGGTATTATTTGTGTCCCTCAAATAACATCATCCATCCATAGAACATATATTCAAGAATAGTGTTATGGAACATCAGAGTTCTCATCATAGCAGGGATCTACTATGAACCTTTGGTAAAAATGTTATCCTTATGACATTATCACATTAATTATCACATAGAAGAACAATCAATATCTGATAAGGTATTTGTTAATGAATAAAGTACAAAGTAGTTGGTTCTAGGCCACCAAATCCAACAAGAACAAGTTAAAATACTATCCTTCTCTTTCGTTCCATTAACATTTGTATTCATTCATATGTCCAAGGGAATTTTTCTCCCTTTTCAGTTAACATGTTGGGTAGATTATAAATATTTTAGAAATTATCAATTATGAAATGATAATATACATCCAAATAGAAATAATATGGATCTTGACCACAATGGTTGGTCTAAGTTAATTTCCAAAAATTTCCTTATTTGATTGATCAACAAATATACCTTCACATGAGATTATATGACCAAAATAATTAAATTTTTTATTTCCAACAGTCAAAAATGGTAATTTTTACATAAATATTCACCTTCTGTAGGTTCTTAAATACAATCCTCAAGTGATCATTACGTTCTTCCTTACACATGAAATATATAAGAATACCATCTATAAATACTTTCACAAACCAAGAATGGTAATATCTAAAGACTATATTAATAAAATCCATGAAGATAATGAGGGAATTATTAAGACCGAATAGAATCAGTAGGAATTTATAATGTCCATACATCATATGGATTTCTATATTTGTTATGTGATTACTTTTGACCTTCAATTGAATGTATCATTAATGAGGATAAATCATGGACATGTTTTGAGCTCCTTGAAATTGATCGAACAAATCATCATTATAGTTCATAGAAAACTTATTATTGATTAATTTATTGTTATATCCCTGATAATAAATAGAGTGTTTCTTTGATACATATTTCTTCTTAAAAAAGAATAAGTACATCCCAAGGTGATTCACTTTGAAAAATGAATCCCTATTCAATATTTTCCTAAAGTTTCGTTTTCAATTCCTATAACTAAATCGGGTCCAATATATATATATTCCTTGAAATATATGTAAACATAAGTATGATTTATATTGAAATATAAACTTAATGTTTCATATAAATATAAGGAAACTATTATTGAAAAAAGAAATGACCTATTTTATAATAATCATATAATACATGTTGAGTTTCTCCCCTACCATCCAAGATAGACACCAATTTTTAATAGGAATCAGGACCCATATAGTGGATGTTGTTTCCATTGAAAGTTCATATTTATCTTTTACCTTATATAAGATCATACATAGGTTAATAATATCAAATATGACTTACTTTTCATAGAAATTGATGTGGGTTTTATGTATTAAATCTAATCCATGGCCGAGTTAACATAAAATTCAACTAGAAAGAGAATAATGATATTAGAGGAAGGACATTCCCACAAGCATAAGTTAGATAAAAATAATATACATAATATATGATCGTCTTTCCATTAAGTTTTTTCAAAACTAAATTAGCATCTAATTATTAGGATGGTATTATGTTTCCCAAATAAAATTATTGTTCTATAGATGTGTGCCTATATTTAGAATCAAATAAGACATTAGTCGTTATTAAATATATTTTAAGTGTTCCATTCAACAATTATAATCATACCCCACATTAATAAATTTGATCACATTAGATTTTTATTTTCCTCAGGTCATATGAGATTACTTATATTGACCCTCATCTTTAACATTCATATTTTAGCACTGGTTTGAATAATTCCTAAACACCTCTCATTTAAAAATCTGTTCTGTTTCTGGCATATTTTATGGTGTTTTATCGCCATAATTACATAAATTATTCTTCTTATAACATCAGAAATTGATTTCTCACTCAACTCCCTTTCCATACATAAAAAATATATATGTTACCTAATGAAAATTTCTTCCATGATTCTATTTATACATCAAAAATAAATAAAATATTTTCTTATTCTCTCAAGGATTTTTATAATATTCATTTAATTTCATTTTTATTTTAATACCAATACTATGTGGTTTATGTGTGACCCCAATCTCAATTTCCTTCATGATAGCACATCAATATATTCCTCTATAATAATGAAGTCTGTTTTGAATAATACCCTTCATGTCGTTGCTCTTAATCCACCAAAGAATCAATAAATATATCATTGATGTGGGATGATAATTCCAGAACCATACCTTATATGTGTTAAAAAATTTCTCTCATATGTACTAATAGATTCAATATCCTTTGTATTTTGTAGTAGGAATTTTTTTTCTACTTTAATATGATGAATATAAAAAAATTATCGTCGAATAATAAGCTCGAAAACTCATCCATATCCATGTATTAAATTTATTCATGTTGCCTTATGTTTTTGATATGTTTCCACTATTGAAATTATTTGCATTCAAGATTGTAAAAAGAGAGAATAAAGTTTTCTTATTATGAGTAATGGAGGATAAAAAATAATTTATTTATTATGATAATCCATTACTAAGAAACTATTGGGATATAAGACCTAATGAAATAAGGCGGATGTTGCCTTATGAAGGACTCAATAGAATGTTGTCCCCTATTTCACTAATTTTTTAGCACAAAATTATTTATATATTGAGATACAAGAGTAATAATAACAATAAAATATTATATTATATCCCCATAAAAAATGGCTTCATAGGAGGAAAATCAATGCATCTCCCATCACATTCAATGTCAACATAGTTCCACTGGGTTGATTCTGTAGAAATAAACCAAAAAACATAGTGTAGGAAATAATAATCATAGTAGAGAGCCACATAATATCTTTCTCTCCAAAACATTAAGATATTATCTTATACATAAATTTATCCCTAGGGTAATTAATAATGTGTTTATCCAAGTTTTTATAGGTTACTAATCCTTTATCTTATACCAGCTATAGTGACATAATGTTTTCATAAATAAATATTACATATTACTGAATGAATTTTCAATACATAACATAATGATCCACACCAAAATCATATAGATTTAGTGTATTTGGAAAATTGGATACATAAAAAACATCTTTGAAAGTGATCTACCTCATTTCCCAAAATGTTCTTCATAACTAGAACCCATCTTAAACATGTTATAATTGAAAACATTAATTACAACCTATATAAAGGATACATAAGAATGGGTGATACCAGATGCTCAAGAATGAAAAATTAAGGATATATTAATGTCCACATAAGCATAATATGATTATAAAGGTATGATGGAATGAATTTGACATTTGAAAACCATATCTTTCAAATCATAGATCACAATATTGAGTCATGGAATAATAATTAAGAATTTATATGACCAGAAGCATAAATAAATCAATAAATGTGATCCATGATATCCAAACATTGACATATGAAATAAATTGGTGGCATACACATAAGAATTGAATAATATATATTTACTAAGTGAAAACTTTGACAAATATCATAGTAGATTGGGATCACTCCCAATTTTATCATATGATTATTGAAGGTTCACTCCAAATAATATAATAATAGAAATTTTCCTTTACTAAACTAGGTTCATTCCTTATTCTAGTCCTTATTATCTCATGAGATATCCACCATTTCCAAATGCATTGGAGGTCTATATAATTTCAATCACACCCATAAAATAATGAAAAAATAAATATGTTTTCCACATAATCATAAAATATTCATAATGCCATAAATTGTGGAATGTAATTGGTTTGCATAAACACTTCATCATTTAATAAAATAATAACCCATTGAAAATAATTGGGTTTCAAAATGTTTCTTCATAACAAATTTAACCAGCGGGAAAGAAACATATTCTATAGAATAATAATGAAATCATCATAATAATAATCCATCCCAGGAATTAAAGTGGATGGTATCATTGGATCATAGACACTGGTAAAACATAACTAACATCAAATTATATCATCATAGATGAGAAATTCCATCAAAATATATTTAGAAAATTTATTGGGGGAAAATATCATTTTCATTTTGAAATAATATATATAAAAGAAAAAAATTACCAAATATAAATTTAATTGTTTTTCTTTAAAAATAAACATGGAAAATTTTAAATTATTCATTAAATCATAGACTGTGTATAATGATGGTATGTTTAGCTTATACTATGTATAATAAAACAATAATTACTCTCATATTTCATGAAAATTTCCAGTTATACTTCAGTCATAAAATGAAAAGGATATTCATTTTAAACTATTTTTTTAAATCAAAAAAGGGTAAAATGAATTTAATCATTCATAGGAGTATAATTAAAACATTCTTAAAAATATTTTTTAGAAAACATCATCTCAGAAGAAAATTTATTTTCGACTGAAGATAGAAATAAATTTGGATGAAATTAAAAATAATGATTTGGTCGCTAGAATTACTAAAGATAATAAAATGAATAGAAAAAATGTTATATATAGATATAACTAGAAATAGAATAAAGTTATAGGGTTTCATTGGAGGTATATAATTAAATTTCATCATCACAAATTTAATAAAAACAATCCTGATGAATAATGAGACTGTAACAGAAATCCCTTTCCCCGAGTTCGAATTTCATTGAAAGCAATCTATCTGCCTTTATAAAAAAATTAAATTTATTATAATTATATACCATGCCATATTTGTAATTGTAATTTCATATATGACCCATTTATGATATTTTAATACCCATTTATTAATTATTTCTTTTTTAAAATAATTATTTCTGAGTGTGAATTATTTTTTATTTTCTATAGAATTTTGGTTTTGTAGTTCAAGTAAAATGACATTGATCATCATTCAAACAACTCATAATGTATAACATGATATTAAAATCAAATATATTCATTATATATATATATATATAACTATTTTAATATATAGATGATAAATCTATTAAAATAAATCACACTGTTCATTGGGATGGTAGACTGTACATACACATGAACATTATTTTCACTTCTCAGAAAATAGAATTACATAAAATTAAATATTAAGTAAATTTTTTTGAATCATTATTATATCATATATATTATATATATTCATTAAATCTATCCTAATTACCATCCATGTAAATAATAAATGAAAAATGATTCAGATCATTTTGTAGAGGTGGTAGTCCACACGTATGCATGAGAGATGTTATTGTTTTCAAATGGTTGAGAAGGAATGAAGGTACATATAATATTATAAAACAAAAATAATTATTATGTCATAAATATAATATATAAAAACACATCATAATAACCATTTAAAAAATAACATGATAGAAACTTAATTGTATCGCTACATAGAGGTGGTAGCCCACATGTACACCTAAGAAATACTTTCACTTCCAATTAGATTTAAAAGACGGTGAGTGCTGGAGTATCCATAATAATAATAAAATTTTATTATATTTGGGATGAATAATTTTAATTTTATGAAAAATATTAGATGTTTTGTAGAAGTAAATGAAGAAATAAGTTGACATATTTTGAGTAAGATGATTATAAATTCATTAGGTGGCCTCCTTTGAATTCTTTTTAAGGTCACATAGAATGAAATTCAAAGCATATAAACACCTATAATTTGTGTCTAGGGAATTTTATAATAAACTCGGTTACAGGTTAGTAGACATATATGGAACAAAGTGGTGTAAATAAAAGAGAAGATTGACCTTTTTATAATATAGTTAAAGGACACACTTAAAATTAATTAAAATATTTATATATCAATAATGTATTTCTCAATTATAATGATTCCTAATAGACATTAACTTCTTGAAAAATTGACTATGGTCAATATATATTTAGAGAATAAAATTTATATTGGTTTTGGTGTAATTTTAATCCTTATCTCTTGGATTAACCCATCCATTAGTCAATTTAATCTTTAACTACAATAACGAATTATTAAATCATAAAGGGTTATAAGGTAAAAAATTTCTCATAAATGGAAAAGTTGTGTAATTTAGAAAAATATTCATCATACGTATCCCTTTTCAATAGTTTTATTATCTTTAAATATTTTATTAAAATAATTTTCTTTATAAATTATCAATAATATAAATTATTAAACAATTCAAAAAAATTTAAAATAAAGATATTAAGAATGTAATTTAATTCAAATATAATCAATTAAAACATAAATAATATGTTTTAATAATCAATAAAATTCATATGTAACTAAATACCACCCACACAATATTACTTCAAAGTTTTTAAAAATAATTTATAATATTAATCTACTACATACACAAGCACTGTATTGGCCTTAAGTTTGCATATAAGGTAATTATTTCATCACAAAAATAAAATAAAATAAATCACCATGAAAAACATACAAAGTAATATTAAAAATAAGAAGTTATAACTTATTGAATCTAGTTTTCTTCTATTTTAATTCTTTTAGATATATAAAATTCAATAGAGTGACATTTCGAAATGTTCATTACATTAAATAAAATAAAGATCATTATCCTGGGAAAATTGAACAAGAATTCCATATATTATAGTTTTATATGGATATGGTATAATTGTATCACTTCTCAGTAAATAAATTCAATCATAGGGTCTATTTTGAGACCTTATTTCATAGGGTGAACACTATTATACCGATTTTCCCCAGACTTAGGTGATTAATATTTACCACGATTACTATTCATATTGAAAAAAATAAAAGGTAAATATTTAATAATTTAGAACCTCCTAATTCAATATATTTTATCAATTCATTAATATTTAATTTATATAAGTGGAATAATTTAATTTACATATAATTTCCAAAGGTGAAGAAAATTTATTTTTTGAAAACATTATTTGGAGAATAAAATGTTTTTATAGAAATATTAAACACAATATCAATTATAATGACCATAATTAGACAATTAATAAATAAATGATCTAATTTTACATTTAAAAGCTTTTTGAAATAAAATATAACTTTGTAAATTCTTTAAACTAAATTTCATTTTTCAATAAAAATAGTATTTTTCCATATTCAATAAAAAATCAACATTTACAGAGAATTATCTAAAATTCAAACTAAGTTAATTTGGATGTGATGATATCAATTTTAAATATTCATTTTAAAATATTGTTTCTAAAAGGGTCCAAAATTAATTATATTACTTTATCACAAAAAAAAAATAAAACCATTTTGGGTAAAAATGTATTTTTAAGCATATAACGACTTTGCAAAAAAATGAGTAATTATTATAAGTATATTTTATTTTCCTAAAACAATTTTATGTTTTCTAAATTTTTTTCATATTCACTCTACCAACTTGATGAATAGTTTACAATAGTATGAAATGTTAAAATTAATTTAGTCATGAGGTTTTATATATCACAAGATATTGAATACATTAAAATTATTTGAAAACAAATATATCATTAAATATTAGGGTGTTGTAATAATGGAAAATATTTTTACAATCATCTATTGAAGTATTATAAAGAGAAACATGGAATTAACATCATGTTTTTGTGGTGTGGACACCAGAATAAAATACAGTTGATTATAATAGGAACTATATTGTCAATAACATTGGTCAAATCGTAGTTACAAAGATGAATCTACTTAAGATATATTTAAATGTAGAATTTATCAAATTATACTATGTATTCATAATGGATTTTCTATTTATAAATAAGGGGAATACTCCCTAAAAACTGTGTTATGGGATGAATCAAACACTTATGTACTTTCTTGTCTTCATATTTAACTCTTTAGTTGTGAATAAACAAAAAAATTCTAATTTTTATGGTTATAGAAAAATAAAATTTCAATGGATAATCATCAAAAGGAAAAAAATAAAGGTGTTATAATAGTATCAAAAAAATAATTAAAGTAAATGAAATTAAATTTATTTAAAATAAGATGTTTTTAAAAACATGTTTGAAGATTTCAGGAATATGAGAATATATTTTACACAAAATTAGTATAGTTTTTAAATAAGTGAGTGAAGATACTGTATGTAGACAAATAGAAGCGAAAATAGTAATAGAATACTATTATTATTCCACCAAATATTACAAAATATATCTAGTAAATAAATTTCTATTCATAAATATATCACAATAGAAAAATTGATGAAATTTGTAATATTGGTTATTGGAAACCCTAATACAAATAATAAGGATGAATTATCAAACAAAAATGTTACCTAAATCCTAATTAGATCCCAAAAAATGAATAATATTCTATGATATAAAATTAGTTCAATGTACCACATGAATAACATGAACTAATTGAAGATAATGATAGATTATAATATTTTCTGAGACCATAAAAAAATTCATAAATATATGGGGTTTCTAGAAGAAACTCACTAAATATGGAAAAGTGAAAAAGAAAAAATAATGAATTCTTCATAATAGTTATTTATAGATAAATTTAATTGAAGTATATGATACTTTGATTCTAGTGGCTTATCATGAAGCTCTAATATTATTTTTGGATATAGTTGTACAGAAGAGATTTAATGTGTATTAAATGGATGTAATGTAATATTTATGTAAAGAAGTTATTGAGGAGGATATTTATATTCCACAAATATATTTTTTCTTATTAAATAATATGAAAACCATATTATTTTAGTTGAATAAATCTTTTTATTTTCTAAAATAAACCTTAATGGTTTGGACGTTAGCACATGATCAGTAGTTAATGTATCTAGGATCAAAAAGAGGGGGGGGGGGGGGTTAATGATTACCTCTACATCAAGATGGATAATGAATTACTCATTAAGATTCATATTTATGAGGATGAAATCATTTTTTGTGGCTCAGATGTTCTATAATATAATAAATTTTTAGATTTCATGAAGTGCATGTTTGAAATGTTTGTGATTATTTTTTTTCATTTTTTCTATGATTACAAGTGATCCAATGAAATTATGGTCCAATTTTTTACAAAAAAATATATTCCCAAGTTGTGTTAAAAATTCATCAAAGATATTATTCAAAATCAATAATTTCTTTAATGGTTACATGATTTAGATTTTAAAAATATTAGGAAGTAACGTAGGATAACATTATTCATTATATGTAAATCATAAAGAGTTTGTGGTGCCTGATATCGACATGAATGAGCATCATGTTGTGCACATTTATATATACATATTAAATAATCTTTCCCAAAGGAATTAATAATAATAATATGAAAATTATACTCCATTATATATATAAAAATGGATCCCGAGTTTTATTAGTATATCATCACACAATAAAAACTCTTCGGATATAGATAGTTAGATTTTTTATGTTTAGTATATAGTTGAACATAAATATTTGGAGGTGTATTATCTCTTAAAAGTTATTATATATCTTACCTATGAAATAAATTTGATGGTGTATACTTTACCAACGATGTTTGAATATGTATCATCCTTTCCAACTTACACCTATATAATATATTTGCGATGATATCTTAAAGACACTTGGTTAAAAGTGGAATATCGATTTTTTTCATGTATGAAAAATGAAGTGTTGTTAATATTAGAAAAATAACAATTTTTAATTTCAAGAATGAATATTTAATTAAATACCATTTTCTAATAGATTATATAGGGAAACAATTTTTTGTTGGATTATGTGTCTACTAAGAACCATGTGGCTAACATTATGACTAAGACACTACGAAATATATATTTTGAATGGAACCATTTTTCTCTTGGATTAAAACTAAATCCCTCTAACTATATGATTTGGAAACGGGACCCCAAAACCCCTATGGTAATTTATAATTATACAGTTGTATTATTACTTCATTAAATTAAATATTTGAATTTCTTACCCACATTTGTGAACATTCAGAGAAGTGATATATGGATTCTCTAACAAAGTGGGAGATATTGTGTATAGAAATTGATAAGAGAAGATGATGGATTTCTATGGGATGTTCCCACCAATAAAAAAATACATATTAATGTTATTTTATAATGTGGGAGAGTTATTAATGCTTAATCCAGTGGATCAATTATTAAAGTGAAGTTTCTTGTGAATGAAGAATAACAAAATGTTTTAATGAGGATATTCTCAATAAAATAATTTCACTCAAATTGATCTTATCTCAAATGGGCATAGTTTTTTTGATGATTTAATCATTGAAACACAAAATATAAAAAATTCATATAGTATTACTGTGTTGATTCATTTAGTTTTGAATGTTTCCAAGTAAGTAATAACTGAAATATTTTATTAATTATAAAGGAAACACAATGGGGATATTTTTGGAAAACATTAAATTAGAGGATTTTGTTTTTCTTGTTAACAATGTTATATGGTGGATGATTTCAAAAGAATAATTCTGAGTGATTATGGAGTCTTGTGGAGTTATCATATGAAGATATAAGAGTTATATCTATAAAATAGGAGTCACGCCATGATATCTCAAGTTACATCATGATTTGAGCTCATTAGTTTATGTGTTTGGTAATGGAGAAAGTTTTATTGTTCTATAAAAAATTCAAAGGGATTTCATCATGCTATTATGTGAATGATAACACCCTAATGGACATTAAATAATAGTCTTCATATTTTGAGGGAAAATATTCATGTAATACACATGTCTACCGCACACCAATTGAACCATGGTATATTTTTTTATTAATAGAATTATGGGGAATGATAAGAAGAAGGAGTCCACACCATGTTAATTTATGTTTTTATTTTGATGGGTTTATTAATGTATGTCTCCCACCACTATTTTTATATGATACAATGATGGTTTCAATGATTAAAATTTTAAAAAATCTCTAGGAAGAAGTTAAAAGATAAAGTAATGGAAGACATCATGAAATGAATGTATGTTATTTTGATAAAATTTTTGGATCTAATGATAAAATCTTGATTTTTATATTCTAACTATAAATTTGGTTAACTTTATATGGTTTAACTTCCAATGAGAAGTCGAAAATATAATGATGTAGTTTCTAGATTAACTACTGATGTGATTGAAACATATGTGATAGTGTCGGGAATTTGAATATCTGGATCTTAGTATTTCATAATGGAAAATAATGTCCATGTAAAATAAATTGAGGAAAAAGTTAATAATTATCACTACATTAATGACTGTGATTTAATAAAAACTACACGATTAATACTTAAAATTTTTTCTAAAAATCTCATTCTGTAGGCCATATTTTGGGAGACTCTTTAAATGAACATTGACCAATAAAAATATAAGAGATATAAATAAGGGGTTCCCTCCATAACCATGAAAAATAATAGTGAATATTAAGGAATTAATAAATTCATTCACTATAGAATCTCACCAACCAGTATGATATTGTAAACACAATTTGAGGTTTATCTTATTATCAATCATTTATAAATAAATAAAATCATCATAGGAGTAGTGAGAAGTTATATTTGATGATTAAAATTGAGTTATTAGAATATGTTCTGGATAGTGAATCTTAAGGGTCATTTTAACTCATTTATTTTTAATCCATGTATTAAAATGTGAAATTATTGTTTTAAGTGCATTGGTACACTTTCAATTGTAATGTACATTGATTGGCCTAGTTTGGGTGAATGAATTGAAAATTATTGTGTCTATTTTACTATATAATTAATTGAAGATAGATAATGATAGTGATAAAGATGTACTTTGTTAAAAGGGTAAAAATGATCATGATCAATGAAGGAAAATTCATAAACTACTATACCATGATTCAACACCCTATCAATGTATATTTCTTTATTCTGACCAAAAATTCCTAATTCTTGGAAAAATTTCAATAGATTTATTAATATCTGAAAAATTAAAAATAACACACCTATTCTTCCCCCAAAACTCCAATCCAAGGTTCCAATATAAAATCAAAATAGTTATAAGTTCCAAATAAATTTCTCGTAACAAAAAATAGAATGGATATTTTATTATTCTATATCAAATTTTATAATATTACATGAAAATTTCACCAAGAGATATTGTTCTAAAAAAGTTTCAATAATGATTAATTACCCTAATAGAGATTGTTCCAAGATTATGTAGAGTTGTTATATCTAGTATCATCCTCATGTCCATTCCAATTGCAGAATTGTGTACAATTTTATTCATTTCACCCATTTTATAAACCTTAATATTAAAAATGAAGTAAATTTGAACCATGAATAGGGGAAACTAAACGAATGTATTAATAATATATTATTTTTATGAACAAGTTATTTCTTGAATTAGAAATGATAAATAATATTTCAATTATTTAAAAAGAATCAAATGATATAATTCTTGAAAACATTTTACTCAAGGGAAGAATAATTGTTTAGTGGGGTAGATATTGTGAAATATTGTAACAAAAAATATATACAATTACATAATGAAATTTCTATGTGGAAATACCATTTTATAACATATATTTTGATAAAATAAATTTTTTTTCACAATTAATGTTTTGGATGTGAAAATATATCTAGTATTTAATTTTAATGGATAATTTACTAAGATATTTAATTAAAAAACCATTTTTATTAAGGGAGAACATATATTATATGCAACAAAAATTCTATAATAATTTAGAATAATATTTTTTTAAATACCCAAAATAAATTTTTATGTATGGATTTCAAAAAAACTTTTTGAGAAAAAATGTAATTATTTTTTAAATTCATTGATCATGTTTTTTCAAAAAACTATATTTACACTTTTAAAATATTATTACAATGCAAATAAAATATATATGTTTCACTTATTATTAATATATATTTTCTATAAAAAAAATATCATATATAAAACACACACAAGTACTCCCACATATTAGAAGAGGATATTTACAAGCATTATCACATATAATATTTAGAATATGTAAATATATACATATAATATAGAAAATGTTTACAAACCTTGTATAATATATTTAGTCCACAAAAGGCACATGCAATATTATGAAATTAGATATATGTTATGTATAATTATATTTTATAAGAAATTATATATATTATATGATTATATATTATGTGAAAGAAAAAATTTTCTCATAACATGTGTGATATATATTTATATATATATTAATTATATCACACACATATAGAAAAATTATGAAATTATATATTTTATGAATAATATATATTTGAGTGGGTGTATGTGTTTCCACAAAATAATTTATTAATAATAAAATGCTATAAATTTGACATATGTGTTAATAGAACACCTCCACACATTAATATAAAACCTTTTTTCATGTAAGAGACAAAATTTGATAAATATTTTCTTATAACCATTATATAAAAATGGATTGAATTTTTTTTTTGGAATAATTGCCTCACAAAATATTATTTACAATTATTCAGAACACAAACACACACATTAATCTTTGTGTATACATTTATGTATTAATTTATGTGTGTGTGTGCCAACAAAAAATATTTATCTAAAATAACCATAAAATTTATATATAGATTCAGAAAAAAATAATTATTGTTATTTATAAAAATATATATATATTAATTATTATTGAAAATTTAATATAAATGATCACAATATAGATATATATAAATGTTCAATTTTTTTGATAAAACTATTTACAAATAATTTGACAAAAATTTTCATAGATTAAAATGTTTAAAATAATAAATTATATCACAAAAACCAAAATCAAACTAGGATTGAAATTGAATGATCATATCTTGAATTAATAATAATACATGATCATGAAACAAAAAGAGATAATTATTAAGTACAATTAAAAAAGATAAGAATACATGTTATGACCTAAAGGATAGAAAATATAACAAAAGTATGGAGAATCATCCTTAATATTCTGAATAAACCAAATAATTTAAATAAAAAATAGGATGATATAGGGAAACTGAATTTTACTCAACCATTTCCCTTGAGAATGTCATATTCATCATCAAAGATGTATAGAACACCACTAATATATGATAAAGAGAAACCAAATCCCTGTGGTTAAAATACAATTCCATTTTATAAAATGCCTACAAATAAATGATATATATTTTAATTCTTGAATATGAAAAATGAAAAACTAAAAAGGATGAAACCATAATGGATCTCATATTTAGATCAATTATCCTGACCGTTAAAGCCGAATATGATCAAACAGTATTTCATATCGTTAACTTGGACAAAAACCCATATACATAAGTAACGTTTTGAGAATTGACTATATTTTCTTAAAAAATAATCATATTTATTAATGTTATATGAAATTATAGGTAAATTATTTGACTAATTTTCCAATAATTTGGTAATGAAATATTAAATATGGTTTACTAAAATGTTGGTAATAAACATCTCTAATTAAAACATTAAATATTGCATGGTTAAGGGTGAATAAAATCATTGTTACTTATATAGATCAAGGTTTTTTTCGTTAGAGGGGACAAAAAATGATCCACATAAGCATTTCAGATTGATTATATAGTTATAACTTTTTTTAAATAATGATGTATTTAAAAAAAATTGTTTCATGTTTGGATAAGAACGTATATTCCCTAAAAATTTTATTTTATATATAATAATGAATTGGTTTTTGGTATTTTAAATGTGAATAATTTTTTAAATATTACATACCTATGTTACTAAATATATAAAATTAAAAATGAGTAGGTCATTGTCAATGAGTCTAACAACAAATGCCTTTAGAAAAATCCATTTGGACAAATAAATGAGTAACACATCTAATTATTCAATTAGGATATACTATTGGATTTTTTTTATTATGAATCATTTGAGTTATATAAATCTTATTTATTTAGAGTGGTAGAAAATATTCCATTTTTATATAAAATGATAAAAATATAATGACTTATTAAGTTTAATAAATATTAATTTAGGTTTTATCTGAATGAAACATTTCATAGGTAGTTATATATACTTCATGAATTTTATTGATTATTTATGTTAGTGGGGTTATTTGATTATTATGCAGAAAAACATTAAATCTTGTAAAATATTAAAATTATTCAATAATTAATTTTAAAATCTTCATGAATGAGGTATCAGAATATTTTTACTATATAAATATGTGACGTAAATAAATCAATAATTTATCAATGAACTTAGGGAATGAGTAATTTTCTTTCTAATTCACACTAATAGGGTTTTCATAATGAAATATGTTATATAAATGGGGAATATTTGGTTTTAATGTGTTTTAATAAATTAAAAGTCAATAAAACATTCCTATATCCATTTAAGGTTATTTTATTTATATTTACACTTTTATTTTAAATATATTAAATTTCATTAAATTTTAATTCACCATATAGTATATAATCAACAAATTTTTTATGTTTGTTTTCATGATAATTTAGGGTTCTAGAATTTTTTTGAAGTAGAATGTTTCATAAAATATTGGGAATAAATAAAATTAATATCTATTTTTAGTATCAAAATTAGATGTTGTTTTATAATTATAAAATTCAATAAAGAACAATTTTTTTGGCTTAATAGGTATTTTTTGGAGAGGTACTATATTGTTCACAGAACGAGTTTGAAGAAGCATTATCTTAGTAAAATTTAAGACTGAAAAATAAGAAATATTCCTAAGGTGGAATATTTTATAGTCACAAAAGTGTCTATAGAAATTGAATATACACATATAAATCAAAAACCATGAACATCTAATAGTATTTATCAAGAGATTAAGAGATAACGTTTCTTATGGAAAATTTTAATGATGTCTTGTTTATAAAATATGAACCTACTTCTTACTATGATCACATTATGAATTTTTATTCTACAAAATAGTTAAAGGAAATAAAATATTAAATAGAACCCACACACAAATCAATCATAGAACTTGGTTGATCTAACTAATAGGATAATTCCTATAGGGGTAAATGGGATTGTTAGAAAGGAAAATAAATGTATCATAGAGTATCTGCATTAGGGTATATATGAATGGTTATTAATAAATTCAAGGTATTAAATTATAAAAAACCTTATCATCGTTGGGAATAAAAATTTACATTATGATTTTTAATATTACTTCAAATTTAATTTTTATGATAAATACATTATAGATGAAAAAACTACTTTTCTTAAAGGAAAATCATTAAATCATAAAAGACCAAATGTTTTTTATTGTTGAGATTATAGAGTTTGTCTTCAAAAGAAGGAAGATAAATCTTGTATATAATATTATTCTAATGGGAGAACTATTCTAACTTTTATATTTTATATAAATGATAAACTACTCATCAGAAATGATTACCCGATTTTAAAATAAGAAAAGACCTAAATGGATATATATATATATATATATATATATTTAGTAGTCTAATACATGAGAGAAATAATATATGTATTTGGTAGTAAGATCCTTATATATAACTAAAAAATGATGGTTTGGCCGAGTAAAGGTATTTATAAATATACTACGATATAAAGGTTTAGTACATATAACATTATAAAATGGTCTCTTATATTGTTATTTATTATGAAACTTGTGATGGATCAATGATAATATATTGATATTGAAATGTGATATATGATTGATATCTCCTACTATTCTATAATAATATATATCTCTTTTTTTATGTTGTATACTCATCTTGATATATCTTATTCTTTGAGAATAACTATTCTAAATGAATTAGATCCTATTAAAAGTCACATGAATAATTTTAATAATATACAAATGTATTTGAAGAGGAGAAAATTTGTATTATTTCGGTAATTATATAAAAATATACTTATTTTAAGTAGTTTTACAAATGTCAGATTCCAAATATAAAAACATGATATTACATCTCAATTTAAATTTTTATTTTGTATCATTGGAGAAAAATAGTTTTAATTATTTTTATTAACATATAAGGGTTGATTATAATGTTGTGGATGAGTACATCAATACATCAGACACCATAAGATCCCGACTATTTCTGGATTTATCACATGCATGATTTTAGGTAATTTTTTTAAGTACGTTTGTTTGGATTTATGACATGGGGTGTATTTGGGTGGAGTATTAAGAAATTTGGGAGAAAAGGGTTTGTGCATAGTTGGCACACGATTAGGGAAAAATGTGCAACCAATACAAGTAAACCATGCATGCCCAGGTAGAGTGGATTGACAAGGTTGGTACACAGTTAGGCTAATTGGGAAAAGTATCCATGCGAGGCCCCCTTGATGAAATGGATAACACACTATTAGTGCACAGTTTATCTCACCATTTGACTAAACCATGTGTGGGATAATAGTGAGATACTAAAATTGTGGATCTCACTTATTTCCAACATTTAGTGACCTGTTTCACCTCTTATACGGCCATAACTCAGGATATAGCTTTCCACAGGGTAATGTAATGCTCTCAAATCAACTTGGAGGGATTTGATGGCCATATGAACTTTGTTCTTTGAGATTTAAAGCCCAAATTGAATATCTGATCTCCTCCCGATAAGTTTATATCATCGTAATGCATTTTTTTCATTATCCTCTTGCTCCATCATCCTTTGGGGGAGGATATCCTCTGTTTTATTATATCTAAAACTATGTGGTGAGATATATATATAATAATAGAGATCTATATGTAGTTTGATTATATCATGTTATCAGGATTTGGATTCATGGATTGCGATCCAGAACACATATCTTCATAGTTGCGCTTCTTGGATTTTTGGAATTTCTATTGAGGGAATATCCATCAATGAATTAATGTAGGTGGTCTAAAACTATTTCTCATAGTGGTGGATTTGATATGTATATGGAAAATTGTAGAATTCATAGTATCCTTTTGTAATTAATTTAAATTAATTGGGTTTATTAGATTAACTAATTGACTTATCGATGTTCTGTTGAAATATGTGATTAATTGGGAATTAATCACGAGACTAAAGGGACACCCTATTGGATAATTAATTTAGGGAAATTGATTATAATAGGCTAGGGTAGTAATAAAAATAATTAATTGGGGGATTACTTAAGAGATTTTGAAATGACTATATTGACATAATTAATTGTTGATTAAATATTTTCTTCTGATAATATGATCAAGATAAATAATTATGGGACTAATTATGGAATATTGAGTTTAGACTTAGATATTTAATTCTGTAAAATTAATAATGGAATATGAATTTCGATATTGATTAATTAATTGATGAACTAATTAATGGTTTGAGGCACATAGTTAATTTTTGAGTTAACTAATGGAATAGATGTGTTATATAATTGTTTAATTAGTAATGAGATCTTTGTGGACAATTAATTGATAAATTAATTCTATGATAAATATTAGGAACATGGTCACACTAATTTAGTTAGTAAAAATGATAAAATTGTCATCATACATTGGAGTAAGGAGAATGGTAATAGGGTCATTCTAAATTGAGAAGAATACATGGTAACCTGGTCAATATAATTTTGATTAAAGAGAATGGGAACATGTTTATCAAATTGACGAGTACGCATTGTAACATGGTTATCGTATATATGTTTGTAATATGGGTATCTTTGGAAATGTTTCTTTAAAATGTGAAATTGAAGAATTGAAATAATGGCACTCTGAATTATGGACATATATTAGAATATTCTAACACCAGCACAAGTCGAATCAGGTATTAAGATATCATGGCACCATTGAATACTTTGATCTTTGGCAAGAACAATGCATTAAAAATTGGTATTATCGGGGGAACACTTCGAGATCTTACGCGAGATGAATCTAGTGTTGGGGTACGTGTTTCCTAGGTAATCCTTGACTAAATATAGTTAGATAAGAATAACGGATAATTTAATAATTAGTTATTTTTGCACAGTACTTATTTTTTATAGAACTGGATACACAATATTTTGACTGGACTGGATTTAAAAACCATCTGTGATGGCCTACTAAGTTTTAAACACACACTATTCGAGCTTCCTGATCGGTACCCAAATAGATTATATTGATGAAGGAAAGGATAAAGGGAAATTCCCTAGGATTGATTTCTGATTTGGGAAGGAGCTTGGTAAGGGGACCAATCATGGTTCAGTACCATTTGGTTTTTCATAGTGTCTTTACATTAAATTTCGTCATAGATACATAACACATGTATTTAATAGCATGTTTACCCTTTCAATTGAGTATTGTATTTTATATGTGGTTATCTTGTTACAAAAGTATTTTTATGGTTATATATACACTTCCAATATTTCTTATTTGCATATTTAGGTGTTTTACACTAATAAAAGAGGGAATAGTATCCCCATGAATGACTTATTAGACCCTCACTATTGTTCTACAACCTCTAGAATATGGAGAGGTGATATTAAAATCATGTGGTGAACTGGCTTAGGGAACCATCATGTGGAACCTAGGTCGGGATGTTTAAAATTGGTATCAAATCTCCAATTTTATTTCTTCGTCATTTGTCTTAATGTTTTTGGAATGGTAGACTAATAACAATGAAGATTCAAGGCTTGATAATGAGCTCATTCATGGAAATTAAAAACCAATGTATGGGGGAAAACCTAAGTTCTCCTACTGTGATAGTTGCTATTGTTGTCTTCTTTTAAAATTGAATATTATTTCACCTCGGGTGATATACTTGTGTTGTGATGTGATTATTATTTTTGAGAATTTTTTATTATTGAATCATGGTCCATAATGACATGAGAGTTCAGTTTTCATACATTATTCTAGGCACTCAATATTATTGTGACATGTATCATTTTAGGCATGCATGAGAAAATAGTTTATAGGTAAGTTGTTGAAAATAAAAGTTTTTCCTTGTTTTTGAGATTAAAATAAAAAATAGTGCCTATCATGAATTGAGATAGATTGTAAAATGGTGAGAAATTAGAATAAATGGGTTTCTAAATGAGAAACTTTTTAAGATGGTGTGTTTACCCATGTTAACAAAAACCTATGAGTAGAAAGGTTAAGGGTGGTGATAGTGCCTCGGTATTGACTATGTTGTGAGGTTGGGGAAAATAGATTATTGTGATTATTCCTCTAATGTAAATGTTATAAGGTTTTTTATGAGACCTATGATGTGTGTTTGGCATAGTAGAGAGTATTCCTCCTTGACACGTGTTGAGGGGTTGACGGAGGGGAATGCATAGGAATGATATTCCAATTAGGGAATATGAGGAATTGATCATGATAGATAAATATAAAGGGGGTTAGTTTTAGGATACCAACGCCCATTTCATGCAACTCATGGAAAGAGACCAAGGGAGTGTTGTGGAAAATATGTCTGAGATGACAAGGGAGCTTTTGTTGCAGCACCCTCAGACTTTTATTGGTGAGGGTGGACCTAAGGGAGATGAATTATAGATTGAGTTTTTATAGATAATACATGACCATTTGGATATTACAATAGAGATAAGGGTCAAGTTGGATGCTTTTATACTACAGGGATCAACAAAGCACTGGTTATAAATTCAGGCATGAACTGGATAGACTGATGGTATGTTATTGAAGGAATTCATGGAGAGGTTCTTGGAACACATTTATCCAGAGATGATGGGACAAGATAATATTGATGGGTTCCTAGATCAAACTTAGGGGAGCATGTTACTTATGGACTATTCTGAACAATACACAAATTTTCAACACTTTTCTCCAACGTTAGCAGGGGATGAGCAAGTTACGATGAAATATTTTCATTATGGACTTAAGTGTGAGATTAAGTCCAAGGTGAATATATTTAGGATGAAGAAGTTTATAGAAGAGGTGGATCAAGATATCATAGTTTAAGGGAACCTAAGGGAGGATTCCTTTGCGAGACATGTAGTTATTAGTAGAAAATCAGTAGGTGCAACTACTGAGAGTAGGAAGCGTTGTTATGACAGTTTTGGGAAAAGCAGTGGGAAGATTCATACACAGAAAAGTGGGTTAGTTGGAAAAGACCATACTAGGGTGATCTATCATCAATGTTATATAATGGGAAACTATCATTTACGTTGTTCCTGACCACCGGAAGAGTTTCAATCTTTCATAAATATGGGACATCTATAGAAATTCTACAGGTCATTGTGACAAAGTGGTGCTAATGGAGAAACTAGGCAGAGTGAGAGTATGGGAATAGGATATTCTACATCATATCATTCTGGCAGTTGGAGGAAAACTAGACGGGGCATTGGAGGTGGTGGATGTGGTGCTTATAAGATGGATCTCCCACATCAGTAGAGTGATGCTACTTAGGGGAGTCAGACAATATCAAATGGAAGAGGGACAACATAGTTACAAGAAGTAAAACTTATAACTGTGGATATAAAAGACGGACCATTTATGATGAGAGGTACTATTCTTCTAGCTTTTACTTTATCTAGTTCCTTGTTTGATATGGGTGCCCCTCATTCCTTTATATCTGCAAAATTTGTTGATGGTTTTAGCATGATGGCGGAGTTTTGGATCAGGGTAGTGACTATAGATACACCATTTAGAGTGTGGTATGGAGATATCTATCAATACAAGAGATGTTCACTAGAGTACAAGAAAAATTCCTTCATATGGGATCTCTATGTTCTTGGTATGTCAAGCTTAAACCTAACTATGGGTATGGTCTGGTTAGTCATATACCATGCCCACATTGATTGTTACTATAGGAGAGTAAACTTTGTGTATTCTAAGGGTGAACTGTATATTCCTCACGGAGAGTGGGATATCTAGGTAGTGTGAGAAGGACAAATTACTTAGCAACTGAGAGAGCCCACAACCCATGTTTCTTGTCTATTTCATGATGATGTGGGTGTTAATAAATATTTCCTTCCACCAGTAGTTGAACAATTTTAAGATGTGTTTGCGGAAGACTTCTCAGGGAAACCTCCTAAGAGAGATGTCGAATTCACTATTGAGCTCATGTTGGGAACTGATCTAGTGTCTATTCCACCGTACAAAATAACATTGACTGAGATTCAAGTGCTTAAGACTCAATTGGAGGATTTGGAGGATATGGGATTTATCTATACCATTACGTCATCTTGGTGATCACTTATTTTTTTTTGAAATGAAAGCTGATAAGAGTTTATGTTTGTGTTTTGATTACTAGAAGATGAAAAAATGACTATGATGAACTGATACCCTCTTCTGCATATTTTGAATCTATTTGTTCAATTGAAGGGATCATGTGTGTTCTCGAATATTTATTTGAGATTAGGGTATCATCAATTGAGAGTATGAAAATATGATATACTGAGGTACGATTTTAGAATCATGTATTGACTTTATGAGTTTTTTCATAATTCTAGTTGGGTTGAAAGATTCATGAGAAGTGTTTATTAATTTGATGAACAAAATATTTTATCCTTATCTAGATCAGTTTCTGGTGGTGTTTGTGGATGAAATATTTGTGTACTCCAAAACTCATGATGATCATTCCCAACATATTGACAATATCTTGGGTACACTAATAGAACATTAGTTATACACCAAGATATCTAAGTTTCATTTTTGGATTGATCAGGTACACTTCATGGGGCACATCATCCCGAAGGAAGGTATGTCAGTGGAACTAAAGAAGGTCTAGGTTGTGGATTCTTGGGAGCATCTCAAAAATTATTTTGATATCCGATGATTTTTGGGATTAGCTAAATATGAGAGGATATCTATCTATAACATTTCCTATTTGGCCACACTGATTTCAGGATTGACCAAAAAGTCAGTAAAGTTTGAAAATTCATAGGCTTATGAGAGAGATTTTTAGGAGTTGAAGAAGTTATTGTCATCAACACAAAATTTAATCATTCTTGACTCGAGTGAGGAATATATAGTTTATTGTGATGCTTCTGGGATTAGACATGGAGTTTTGCTGATGTTGGGAGGTTTATTTGTGGTGTATGGGTCTCATTAACATAGGCATCATGAATGGAATTACCCTACACATGACCTCAAGTTGGAAATAGTGGTTTATGATCTTAATTGTTAGTGAAACTATATTTTGGGAGAAAAGTTTTCAATTTATACATATTATAAGATATTGAAGTATATATTATACTAGATTGATTAGAATATTTGGCAGCAGATATGGTTGGAGTATATGAAATCTTTCAATTTTGAACTCGCACATACACCCAAGAACGGAAATTGTGTGGATGATTCCTTGATAAGGAAAAATCCAACTCCCATGGTTCAAGAGTTGAGTATAGAAAGGAAGATTATGATCTTGCTGGAAGAAATGCATGTTGTGGTTCATGAGAGTTAGGAGAAGATGAATCTACATTCAGTTACAGTGGAGTCTACTCTTTTGATATGGATCAAGGATAAATAGTATGAGGATCCTAAGTGCTTAGCCTTGAGTGAGATCATTGAAGGTGGAGATAAATCTTTGGACTTCATGATAGATGAGGATGACATCATCTATGTGGATACTCTATTTGTGCTACCTATGAGCATGAAAGATGAACTTGTGTGGGAATTACATACCTCAAAATGGGTTGTGCAACCAGGTGTAAAAAAATGTACCATGACCTACAATGATAGTTTGGGTGGCAACCATGAAAAAGGAGATAGTAGGTTTTGTGAAAAAAATACTTCACCTTTTAGCAAGTGAAGGTGGATCATCAATGATTGAGTGGTTTTCTACAGTCATTGACTATTCAGGATTGGATATGGGAAAACATGACCATGTATTTTAAGGTGGATTTCCCGATGATGTTGAGGAAGAATGATGCTATTTTGGTCATTGTGGGTCGACGGACAACGATATAGCATTTATTTCCTATAAGGAAAACATTTATATTAGAGAATTTTGGAGAACTATATGTTCGAGAGATAGTAAATCTTCATGGAGTTCTATAGATTATAGTTTTAAAATGTGATTAACCGTTACTTCGTGAATCAGCAGGGTTTGTGGAAGGCACTTGGTACATATGTTTTATTGTGTACTACATTCCACACATAGAATGATTGGAAGTCAGAACATACTATATAGGTTCTTGAGGATATGTTATGGGAATGTGTGATTGGAAATAGTGGATCTTGGGAAATGAACTTGGATTTAGTGGAGTTCATCTATAACAACAGTTACTAGGAAACTATACAGATGACACCATATGAAGATCTTTATGGTAGACCATGTAGATCACTGCTGTGAAAGATAGAGGCTTGTGAGTCAGAGTAGTTATGACTAAGTCTCGTGCATTAGAAATCTGAGAAGGTACAGTTTATTCAGAAATGTATCGCTATGACTGAAATTAGAATGAAGTCACGTGATGATAAACGAAGATGACCACTAGAGATTATAGAGGGTGATCATATATTCCTTCAGGTGTTGCATAGGTTGGGTCACCATAGGATTTGGAGGTAGGGATATTTGGATCCTAGGATTACTACACCGTTTGAGATAGTGGACTGAATCGGCCTGGTAGCATACCGATTAGCTCTTCCATTGAGAAAAAAAACTATGCATGATGTTATCCATGTGTCATAGATTGGGATATATCACCCTAAACAATATCATGTGATCGATTTGGAAATGGTTGAATATGAGATAGATGCATCCATTGACAAGAATCTGCTACGTGTGTTGGATCGTAGTGAGAAAGTGTTATGGGGAAAGGCTATGTCAGTAGTTCATGTGTTATGGAAACAAGGACGTTTAAAAGAGGAAACATGGGAATGAGAATTATATATGATGTCTCAATGGACTAATATTTTTTTCGTAGAATCATAGAAATACTTGGATGTCAAGCTCAAGGATGGGTTGTTATAAGGCGGGGAGATTATAAGATATTGACCATTTCTGGAGTTATCTTGGGTGTGATTTCATTTAATTTTTTCTGTTCATAATTACCTTCTTTGGAGTTTTGAATTGGGGTGACATTGGGTGGAGTTTTATGATTTTTTTTGAGAATAGGGGACATGCATGATTGGATCATAGTTAAAGGAAACTATGTGACCAACCCTGGTAAATCATGCATGCCGATGCAGATATTATTTGCTCATATGGAACACAATTTGGCTAACTGTGCAAGGTAGCATTGCGATAACCTCATTAAAGTAGTGGATAATGCATAGTTAGTTCATGATTTGTCTGACCATGAAACTAAATCATGCACGGGATAGAAGTGAGACAATAAAATTGTGGATCTCGCTCATTTTCAAATTTTAATGATTTGTTTCACCTCTTATGCAAGTTTAACGTAAGATTTTTCTTTCTAAAGTGTATTGGATTGTTCTACCATTGACTCAAAGAGATTACAAGGCTATAAAAATTCTAATATTTGATATTGAAATCCTAAATCTAATATCCACTCTCCACCATTAAATTGGATCTCATCTTAATGATTTTTATGTCTATTCTTATCTCTCTCATTCATCTTTTGGTGGAGGATATCCTCTATTCTCTTATATTTATACCAATGTGCGGAGATCTGGATCTAATATTGGAGATCTAGGTCTTGTTTGATTATATATTGATATCATGGTCTTGATTTCGGGACCTAGATCATTAACTCATATCTACATAGTTTCACTGCTCTGATTTGGGTAATTTCTATTGAGTGAGAATCTGTCAATGAATTGAATAAGGTGGTATAAATAAAATTCTCATAGTTGTTGATTTGATATTTATAGGAAAATTGCAAAATTTCTAGTATACTATGGTAATTTAGTTTCTTGAATTGGGTTTATTATATTGACCAATTAATTTGTCTAAGTGTTTCTGAAATGGTTTCTTAATTGGGTAATTAATCTTGACAATAAAGGCATGTCATATTAGATAATTATTTTGGGGAAATTTATTATATATGGTAGGGGTTTTAATGAATATAATTAATCAAGGGATTAATTTAGAGATATTGAAATGGATATGTTGAGATGATTAATTTTGGATTAATTATAAGAAATTGATAATATAATCTATAAAATTAATTATGGAAAGTTTATTTTAGAATTAGATAATTAATTCTAGAAAATTAATTGTGGAATTTGAGTTGTGATATTGAATAATTAACTAACGTTTTAATTAATGGTATGAGGCACTTAGTAAACTGTAGATTTAACTAATGGAATGGATGTGTTTAACAAATTATTGAATTCGTAATGTAATTTTGGTGGATAATTAATTGATAAATTAATTATATGATATAGAATTAGAACACAGTCATTCTAAATTGAGAAGTATGAATGTTAACATGATCATCATACATATGAATAATGAAAATGGGAACATGGTCATTCTAAATTGAAAAGTATACATTGTAACATGGTCTCTATACATATGATTAAAAAGAATGAGAACATATTCATTCTAAATTGAATACTATACCTCATAACATGGTGTCTCGTGGCACATGACGGGATCATGGGGGAGAAATGTACGCTACCTGACAGTTGATTAGAGAAGATTGGGTTCGGCTTGATCACTCATATCGGGTGCACCGTTTTCACCTCAAAACACCCAATGGTTCCATATCCAGCAATACGTGTACCTTCTTTCCAAAGGTAGGCGTTCGCTGGGTGGTTTGACCAGTGATGCTTAAGAACTCACATTGGTCGAGAGGATGGGAATTCCGGCTCATCACACCCTTTTGGTGGGAATATATTGCCTATTCCGGGACTCTCTTATAGATTTAAGACGTATTCATATGATCACGAATCATTGATTTATACCCAAGCACAGTATCAACGGATTACTTTTGGTTGCCAATGGTCATCTGGACACAGGTGTTCAAATCATTTATCCCCGAGGTTTACCATCCCTCGTTGGATTAATGACCCCGAGAATTATGGACTCATTGAGATGGCACTGGTTTAAAGCCTCGTAACTAGGCATGCTGGAGTTTATTGTCATCCAGGGGGGACAAATAATGACTTGAGCGGTTGGATGGAACCTGTGGTATGGGCCTCCTATGTATCCCTGCGAGAGGAATCAGAATTCACATAGTTCAGTTTGGTATGGGGCTTACAATATAGGCTGCCCAGGGTTGGCATGGTGAACCGACGTGAAGATGGTCGGATCTATAGGGTGTTGGGCTTGAACCTTGGGGAGGCTTCCTACGTACCCTACCTAGGAGATAGGGATCAAAGTCCACATAGTTCAGATTGGTATGGGGATTACCCTCTAGGCTTCCCAAGGTGTGGGTAAACCGACGTAAAGGGGGGTTAGAATGACTGATTGTTGGGCTTGAACCTCGGGGAGGCTTCTTAAGTACCTTGCCTAGGAGATAGGGATCAAAGTCAATGTATCTCGAATAGGGGTGTTAGAGAACCGATGTGAATGTGGACCCGGGGGTCTGATGGTGATCAGGCTTGAACTTCTTGGAGGCTTCCTACATATCCCTATGGTTGGGAATCAAAGTCCACGTAGTTCAAATAGGGGTTTCGGAGAACCGACATGAATGTGGACCTGGGGGTCTGAGGGTGATCGGGCTTGAACCTCTTGGAGGCTTCCTATGTATCCCTGTGGTGTGGAATCAAAGTCCATGTAGTTCAAAATTGGTATGTGGCTTACGCTCTGATTAAGACCAAGGTATGGTTGTCATGGTAGATGCTTACTCTAAGCCCAAGTGATTCATGCTCGGGGTGAGAAACAAGAGGTAGCATGGACCAGAAGATGACGTCATGAAAAGTGCGTCTATGGGAAGTGTGATGGGGCTTACGCGTGGGGTTGGCCCAAAAAGTTGGGGCTTACTCTAAGATGGACACCCATAGTGATAAAGCCTAGTGGGAAAGGGACTTGGACCCAAAGAAGAATGGAGCAACAACCTTCCCCACTGCGCCTTTCCATGGCCATGGCCGTGGGGGAGTACGGACGTGCATGTGTGATTCCTTTTGATGGGTAGTCCGCCACTCCTCGGGGAGGTGAGAAGTGCCCCGGTCCCAACAAGTGGAGGGATAGAAAGGGGACTCCTGGGCTCGGACTCCGCATTACCATGGGAATGTGATCCCAAGAATGATTTGGGAATCCACTCAAGGGCCGGAGCAACCCCTTCACCCTCTCCTACCATGGGTATGTGAACTCAAAATGGCGTGCTGATGCGCCTGAAGGTTACATCACACAAGTCCGATGGCTCTGGTGGAGGCCTCGGCTCGGGGCCGATGAATGGGCCAATGAGGGGGTTGCAGAGGACTAGGCCGGATTGGAAGGATTTTATCTCGCTCGGGGAATGGGAACTCCGAAGGATTTGGCGGGCCACACATGTGTATTAGGGGTGGCTACTTTTGCATAGGGAGGTGCAACGCAGCTGGAGAGGTCGTCCGTGAACCAGGATGGTCTGCGGACTGCTGGGCATCCCGTGAACCGGGGTGGTTCGCCGCTTTGAGTTCGGCGCACGTACCAGGTTAGTACACGGAGGGGTCCACACGAGTAGTGGCAGACGAGAGAACCTTATGTTAGAGGTTCGTCAGTCAGGGCTTTGCCCGCGTAGGAGGGTGCTACGCGGTGCGACGGATCGAAAAAGGGGCATAAACTCCCTGGTCTGCAGGGAGCGCATCCACATAGGGGCTATGGTTCGTGGTCTTCTTTGATATAAGTTCGTGGTTCAGCAAGTTATTATGCATTTTTGGTTCCTTTTTAATTCGTTTCCAGCTTCATACCTGTTCTGGTTCGTGAACTGGAACTTCACTGTTTGCGAAATCCTAAGCTCCTTCATTCAAAATCCTTCCACCCGAATCTGATCAATCTCCCTGATCTCCTTCCCCCGCCATCTCCAATTATAGATTGGGGAAAAGAGATATATTTGTGGTCATATGGCACCATTTGGAGAGGCCCATGACTAGAAACCCGGTTTACAGATGAATTGGTCAATCCACAACTCGCGGGGGGCATTCAACACACCTCCCCCGCAAATAAAACTAGCCCGAGGAGTGCTTTGCGGCCGCGTAGGGTTCTGACTCCATTCTGTGAACGACAGCAGAGACGGTCTGGGATGGTAGACACGGTTCGAGGCTGGGGTAGTTCGTGATGGTGGATCGGGTTGGTGCATGTCCTGTTTCGTTCCCACAGAGGATCCCCACCTCTGTTCCACAAACGACAGCGGTCCGTGGAGGGGGTGCTTCGTGGAACTGGCTACGTACCGTTATCATTGGACCAGTCTGCGGACCGGTTCGTCTTGTGCCATCCTTTTAGTATTCTCCACACTTTTCTCTAATTATTTGGGGGATAATTGGGTAGAATCTCCCTTGTATTAAAGGGGATTCTCATTCTCCTTTGTAGATTTTTCAGGACCCTACAAATTCCCCCCATCGGAATGGGGTCTGATTGGAGCGAAGGGGAGGCCATTCCAATGTAGAGTGGTCCTGAAATGTGTATGGTTTGCGGTAGGGGAGTGGACATAGTAGGGGACCATGCCTATAAATATGGGGGGGCCTTCCTTTTTCTTTTACTGGATTCTTCATGAAACCATAACTCTCTTACTTTTGGTCTCTCCATGCTCGTTCCTTTGCAAAATGCCTCATCCGCGAACCAGCTACCACTTATGTGAACCATTGCTCGTTCACACCCTTCTTCACCCATGAACCAATCTCCCAGCCGTGAACTGACACTTTTAATTAATTAAAAAGTAAGTCATGACGGGCCGCGTATGAACTCACTCCATGGTTTTTATGGTCCACGGACTGTAATCTTCCAAACATTGAATGTTTCTTAATTCTACTGAACCTAACTATTTAAATCCAGGATTAAGATTCCACGGAGCAACTTGGTTTGCAGTTTTCTAGACAATGCTCCATGGGATAGAGTACCGCGGACCTCTTCCGCGTAGGTTTGGTTCACGAGATGCAGTCATCATGAACCACATTTTGAGGCCTACTCGTGGACCACGTCATGAAGGCTTCTTGACTCCTTTTCCATATTCATGGTATTTTTTCCCGGATTTTATTATTCTAGACTAACCATTTTCCTGGTTTTTATAATGTGGGGAGAAAATATGGTTCCCCCTCGCCCTGCACCCAGGCCTCCTACCGAGCCTCTTCCAATTGGTTTAGGGAGACTTCTAGCTATGATTTGTAGAGAGGAGAGCATCAAAGAGGACCCTAGTCGATCCATCATTCCCGATGATGGTGTCTTGAAGGACTTTCTTTCTCTTGAGATCATGGGTTATCCACTATCAAATTGACTTCCGCTTTACGGCTTTGGTCTTCAAGACGACGTCCCTATCCCCCCTACATTCTCAGGTCTTCTATGTCCTTTCTTGGAAGTGTCAGCAAAGTGTATTCAGGCAAACCTTGCCTCATTGGGGGAGATGATCTCTGATTCTGATCTAAAAGAAACTTTCATTTTGAGAGGATATGTTTGGACCCAAAGTGATCAGTGCACTTAAGACTTCTCTAAATAGGATGTCTTCAAGAACTACCCCTCTATTATCAAACTTTCTCGAGTGGATCCTAATACAGGGTGGATTCTTAGGTGGGATCTTCGGTCTGGTGGGATTTTCTCAAATGATTGGGCTTGGGCCTTCTGGGTCCATCATCACTGCCAGGAATCTCCTGAGTCATTAGAAGTAGTCAATCTATACTTCGTAGTGTGGGCCTCCCAATTTCCTATTTACCCACCATCTTTGACACTGCCTGACCTTCTCAGTCACTGGTGTTCAAGCACTAATACTTTCCACCTTGCCCATGGTAAAGTTGACATTATTTTATGAGACATCTACCAATTTGGAGGGCTTATGATCATTGGTGAGATGTATGATGAGTTTCTTCACACTCTTGATGCATGGGATGACGTCAAACAAGTGCCTTCATTGGCAAGGGATCTAATGGTTAGGGCGGAGCGGTCATTGTGTCAGGCCTTGTGTGCCCGCTCTCATATTCCCTATAGCACCTGGATAAGGATATTTCTGAACACCACTGGTCCTGTGCCAAAGATCTAGCGCACCAGGAATCATCCTTCTCAATAGTCACGAACCATCCCAGGCACCTACTGGGAGGTTCTGGAGGCGGGCGACTACATTTCATGGGGTTACGAGGTGCGCCCTAGTGTTCCGCCTATGCTTAGGCTAGCAGGTCTATTTGCAATTTTTTTAATTGGGTGTCTATTCCCTTCTTGGGATATCAACCTAGGTGTCGGGGCTTGCACCTTGATGATGGTAGTTGAGTTGACAGAGGGCCGCCTGGTGAATTTGGTCATGCCCACTTTGGCACGTATTTACGACTAATGAGCCACGTGCAGGAGGGAGGGTCGCCCTACCGTCTAAGTGGGCCATTTCAATTCTTATTCGGCTGGACAGGGAATCATTGTCGCTATTATGAGTATTGTCATAACATAGTCATCCCGCTTCCTAACTTTAGGCCTACCCTGCTCGATATTGTTGGGGTTAACTTGAATCCCTCAGTTTTTATGAATTCATTAAGCTTCTGAGAGACTTTTCTCAGTATGCTTTCGCTACCACCCCTTCAGGCGTTGTGGTTGACAACCACAGGGGGATCCTGGAGGAGTGTTCTTACGTGATTTCACTAAGGGATGGTTTTTTGTCCGCGTGGATTAACGGGGTTTTAATCTGCGAGTTTTATGGCCCCCATTATTTTCCCCACCAGTTTGGGTGTATGAAACTCCAAGTTTCACTTCGCCCTCCACAGGCTCGAGGACTGCACCCAGCCACTCTCCATCAATGGTGGTTGGTGCTGATGCGGGAGGGGTCTGACACAAGAATTCCCTTGCCTGGCATAGGAGCGGCTTCCAGCCAATCCTTGGAGTATTCAGGGATGTGCGTAAAACATTATCCAGATGGGATCCTGGGGAAGGCTGTCCAGAAGGTTCCCAAATGAAAAGTCATTATGGCTGTTATGCCTACCTCACATTCCTCATCAGCTCTGAGGGAGGATCGACTGATGGCTTGTCGGTCAAAGTTACTCAGGCGATTTTCATCTCCTAGCCCCTCTATAGCCGAAGTTCAGATGGACCCAACCTTCTTGGATGTGGATGAGGATGAAACTGTGGTTTCAGGTCCCAGCGAGACAATTCCTGATGTTTTTTCGGCAGATATCGGACTTAGAAACTTGATTCCCAAGCCCGAACCGGGGTTAGAAGCTTCAAAACTTCTAGCTTCAGAACCATCTTCTAGCGTGCACATGTCTACACTGATCGCAATTCCAGACTTCATTTTTGTGCTACCTAGAAAGGATACCAAATATCCTCGTGTCATGGTAGACCACCGAGTAGTGTGCAGGTGGGCCTGGCCCCGAATTTGTGAGATTATCGCTAAAACCCATCTGTCTAAGATGGCAACTAAAACTGAAGCTCTTTGACAACTCTTCCTGGGTTTGGGGTCAGGTGGCTTTGACTATTGGCATATTCATTTTCTCGGTTGCGAGGTTGTCACGGCCCGTGAGGATGTGTCCAATAATAAACACAATCTTACTCACTTTTCTACCTCTCATTGCGGGACCCGAGACTTGGAGGAAGCCATGATAAAGCTCCATCAACTGATAGCACATGAGGTGAGCTCTCAGGATCAGGAAGTCGCCCTATCTACCGAGTTTCATAAATGTGAAGTACCGGAAGTGATGCTGAAGGATCAGTTGTCAACTCTGACTGGTAAACTTGAAGCCACTAGGAAAGGGATCACTGATATCCAAACGACAGTGGGGAATACTCATTCGGTGGCCTAGGTGGAGGCTAGGGAGAGGGTCGTGCCTGAGCAGACATTCAACAACCTCCGCCGCACGGTTGTCGATCTGATGGAGAGAGAGAGCCAGGATCCTTTGTGATGGTCAGAACCATTCTTGTACACTCTTTTTTGCTTACCCCCCTTTTTTTGTTTCTGTGAGGGAGAGGCCTCACCTTGTGGACATCCTCACTTTTGTTCAAATAGAATACAATCTATGTCAATCTTTCCTTGTTGTAAAATTTTATTGTTACTGGAACAATTGTTGTGAAAATAACAACTTACCGAATCAGAATTAATCATAATTCCAGTAAAAAGAAAAAAACTCTAACTTTCGCCTAGATCATGGGATCCAACAATCATAGTTTGACGATTTCATGGGTTTTCTAAAAAACCCCACAAACTTTTTTTTCTTTTCTGTTAATAACCTTATTTTTCCTTAGCCCATTTGGTGTGGACCCAACAGGTATGTCCCGACTTTTTATTAGGTCCCCCTTTTAGGGTTTTCAGCCTAACATGATTTGTGCCTCTTTTTGTGAGAGGTTTAAAGTCCCTCCGACAAGACTATCATTTCTGATGTTTTAGGTCGAATAGATTTGACCAGATATGGTGGGGTGAGGGCCCCAATGAGGTTTGGTTGATTAAAAGATGTCTTGATATCCTTCAGAAGAATTTGGGGAGAAAATGTTTAGATTTGAACGACATGCAGGGCATGTCTCAAGGCATGGGGGTCGTATCGGCATGCAGAGGTAGGAAGATCATCGCCAAAGGAAATCAAGCCTTTGGTAGACGGTCCAGGGGTGATCAATAGTAAAATCCGCTGAGGGAATGGTATGCATAGTCGTGCAATGATGTCCTTATGTCAATGACTCTCTATTTATGATGGTCTAAGGACTTTATGAATGTACGACTTATGGAATCCACCTTGGGTGGCTTAGAGAATTTTGAAAAACAATGAGGGTGGATTGGAAAGGGTGTTTAACAACTGAAAGGGTTTGAGAACATCTGTATTAATCTAGAGTGTGGACTTAGGGTCTATGTCCTAGTCATTTAGTTAGAATAGAGGATGATTGGAGATTAGCGCAGTTTAAAGTCATGCTGCTGGGACATCATCTAGAATGGAACAGCTTCTCCTGGTTCTCGGTAATCTCGTCAGAGACGTTCCACCATATTTAGGCTGGGTTGTGAAAGAGGCTGGTAAACTATAGCTCAGTGGGTTACCGAATCCCAAGGTGTACATGGGGGCTCATAAGGCCAAGAGGAGTACAGAGAGATGCATTGCCTAAAGAAATATTGCCTTTGGTAGAGGAGCCAGGGGAAATCAATATGCAGAGCCATTGAGGTCATGGTATGCATAGTCATTCCAAGGCATCCTTATGTCAATGATTTCATTCTCCCGATAGCTGGGAAACTTCAAGGAAGTTAGAGATTTGGGACCACCAGGGGTGGTTTATGATAGTTCGGATTTTTCTAAGTACATAGTATAGTTTATGAGGAGAGGGTTCCTAGATATGGGAGAAACATTTAGGCTAAATTTCCCGAGAATGGGTGAATTTATTCCTTCTCACACTGGTGTGAGACGGTGGTTTGTGCAGGTCTGACCCGTGCACTGAGGGACAAAGAAAAGCATCTGTTCCTTACTGAACCCATGAAAGGTTTGACCATTAATTTTAACGTCATGTGGTAATGATGACTTCCGTGCAGTTTAACTTCATGTGGTAGAGACTGTGAGAATTATTAAAGGATGCTCTGCAGTTTAACGTCATGTAGCGAAGATGGGGGGCATTTTTGCTGATACTGTGCAGTTTTAACGTCGTGCAGCGAGGACTGGCATTTTTAAACAAGTGAAAATGCTTCTAGTTAGTGGCATTTCCCTGGATGTTTAATGTTTTGTCATTGTGGCTTTATGCCAAGAGGCCAAGATGTTCTGTGTAGTTTAACATCATGTGGTAAGGACTTATTCCGTGCAGATTAACGTTCTATGGTAAAGACAAGGTTGCAAAGGTCTCTCTTGATGAGAATGTAACTGGGCTCTAACTTCTCGTCATGCTCAAGACGTGGAGAGGAGTTGATTGGTGTAAATTGTGGTTCAGGGGATTCTTGGATCAGGAGAAATGATATGGGGGCTCTGAGGTTGGTAAGCGTATGGATCTAGGAAGAGTATCACCTATGGAAATATTTCCTTTGGTAGACGGGACATGGGCTATCAATATGCAGAGCCGTTGAGGGTATGGTATGGATAATAATGAAAAGGTGTCCATAGGTTGATAAATTTCCACTTTCGATGGCTGGGAATGGTTATGAGGATCCGTGATTTTCTGGGCCATGAAGTCTGTCATTTGGTAAGAAAATATCTGGACATGTCAAGTATATTCCGCACTGGTTGCTCCCTGTGCTGATTTATCTTGTGTGCGGGGGTGTACATTCACTCCATGTAGTGTAACTTCACGCGGTAAGGATGAAGTAATCCTATTTAGCAGTTATAGAGCTCAGAACAATGGGTGACTATGGCTATAGTCACTCGAAGGATAAATGAGTTAACATGATATGATATTCTCTGAACAGGTTGGTGGATGGAGGTTGTAAACTGTAACTCGGAGGTTTCCCGGATCAGGAGATGTGGTGTGGGGGCTCTGAGGCCGGTAAGCGTACAGAGCTAGGAGGAGTATCCCCTGAGGAAATATTGCCTTTGGTAGATGGGCAAGGGTATATCAATATGTAGAGCCGCTGGGGGAATGGTATGCATAGTCATGCAAAGGTGTCCATGGGTCGATAACTTTCCACATCCGATGTCCATGAATGATTATGAAAATCTGAGATTTCTCACAGTACATAGTTCGGCATGTGGGGATAATGGTGTTCAAGCATACATGGAACATCTTCACTGTAATTTTCCGTTGATTCAAAGTAGCCTAGCCCTGGCTTGATGTTCGTAGATGCAGGTCATTATGTGAACCACATGCGTATACATAGGCTAACCAGGTAGGGATTCCCTGACAACGTTTGGATGTGAAAAGGGGGACGAACTTGTAATCCCCTGCGCCAAAAATTTCTGGATCGGGAGATATGATATGGGGGCTCTGAGGCCGGTAAGCGTACGAAGCTAGGAAGAGTATCGCCTGAGGAAATCTTGCCTTTGGTAGATGGGCTAGGGGAAATCAATATGCAGATCCACTGAGGGCATAGTATGCATATTCATGCAAAGGTGTCCCTGGGTCAATAAATTTCCACTTCCGATGGTCATGAGTGGTTATTAGGATCCATAATTATCCGGGTCATGGAGTGTGATGTATGGAGAGTATGCATCCAAATGCGTAAGGAGTATTTTCATCTAGTTTCTCCATATATCTTGGCTGGGTTGTGATGATGTCCGTGCAGTTTTAACGTCGTGCGTTGAGGATGAAGTTCGTGCAGTTTTAACGTCGTGCGGTGAGGACGATATCCGTGCAGTTTTAACGTCATGCAGTGAGGATGAAGTCCGTGCAGTTTTAACGTCGTGCGATGAGGATGAGGAATACACCCCATGCAGGTTTGGTCCATACACAAGGGAAGAGGGAATTTATTTTAAATCCTCGTTTGGGAATGGCTGGGCTAGGATGGGAAACCCTGCCGTCACTACGCCTCCTACGAGGGCAGGGATCAACCCACACGTAGTTCCATGAAGGAGGTACACCCCGCACAGGGTTAGTCTATACACAGGGGAAAAGGGAATTTTTTACTTTCATTTGGGGATGTTTAAGACAGGGTGAAGGACCCTGGCGTCACTGCGTATCTTACGAGGACAGGAATCAAGCCTCACATAGTTCTCTGACGTCTATGAAGTTTAACATCGTGCGGTGAGGAAGAAGAATACACCCTATGCATGTCTGGTCCGTACACGGGGGGAGAGAGATTTTTTTAATGGCTGGGCCAGGATGTGGAACCCTGGCGTCACTAAGTATCCCACGAGGGTAGGAATCAAGCCTCACGTAGTTCCTTTGCGGAGTACACCCCGTGCGGGTCTGGTCCTTATGGGGAAGGGGGTATTTTTGGCTTCATTTGAGGTAGCTAGGCCAGGGTTTGGAATTCTGGCGTCACTACGTATCCCGCGAGGGCAGGAATGAAGCCTCACATAGTTCTCTGAAATATAATACACCCCATGTAGGTATGGTCCATACATGGGGGACAAGGGCAAATGTTTCTCTTAAACCTAATTTGCGGGCGGCTGGGCCAGGATACCAAATCCTGGCGTCACTACGTATCCTGCAAGGGTAGGAATCAAGCAATGCGTAGTTCTCTTAAAGACAATACACCTCATACAGGTTTAGTCCTTACACGGGGGAGAAGGGGAATTTTTTTTCGTTTATCCTTATCCGTGTAATTTAACGTCATGCGGCGAGGACGAGGAATACACCCCATGCCGGGATGGTACGTACACTGGGGGAGAGGTCATTTTTAACCTTTATTCGGGGGTGGCTAGGCTAGGATGGGGAACCCTGGTGTCACTACGTATCCTACGAAGGCAGGAATAAAGCCATATGTAGTTCTCTGAAATAAGTACACCCCGTGTAGTGCTGGTCCATACACGGGGGAAGTGGACATTTTTTTAAATTTGATTCCATTTGGGAGTGGCTAGGCTATGATAGGGGATCCCAGCGTCGCTACGTATCCTGAGAGGGTAGGAAGCAAGCCGTACATAGTTCTCTTAAATCCATGAAGTTTAATGTCGTGTTGTGTGGACGAAATACTCTTAGTTTAGGGTCATAGAGTTTGGATCGTGGGGTACATAATAGTTTAACGTCGTACAGCTCGGACGATAACTACTTTTAGTTATGCCAGTGAGGATGAAATACTCTTAGTTTAGGGTCATAGAGTTTGGACCATTGGGTTCTTGGTAGTTTAACGTCCTGTAGCTCAGACGATAACTACTTTTAGTTATGCTCATGAGGATGAAATACTTCTAGTTTAGGGTCATAGAGTTTGGACCATTGGATGCTTGGCAGTTTAACATCTTGCAACTCAGATGATAACTTATTTTATTTAATATGTGAAATACTTCTTCAGGAATCTCACATTTGTAGGAGCGGTAGTCAACTACCCGTCCATGGAGATCAGGGCATATGCTCCATTTAAGTTGGACTTGTGTATAACATATAGTCCCTCCCAATTAGGCTCTAGCTTTGGAGGTTTATTTCTGGGTATCATTGGGGTCCAGAGGACCAACATGAATTCTCCTTCCAAGAAAGACCGAAGAAGAACCTTTTTATTGAAGGCTTGTTCCATCCGGTTCTGATATACATTCAGATGGTGCAAATTGTGCAACTGCTTCTCGTCCCGATGTTCCAATTCACCTAGCTGCTTTTCTTATTGCTCATTGTTGGATAATTGATCACAAATGGAAATGAAGAGTGAGGTTAGTTAGATCTCAATGGGAAGGACCGCTTATCATCCATATACTAATGAGTATGGAGTATCCTGATTAGCAGTGCAGATTTTGGTTCGATAAGCCCACAATGCATGGAGGATTTTCTGGCCATGAATTCTTGTCTTTGTCCACCAATTTCTTTATAATGTTGGATAGGGTCTTTTTGAAATCCTATATCTATTTTTTGGCCACTGCGTGGTAACGGGTTGAGTGGTTCACCTTGATACCATATTCTTGGTATAGTTTCTCCAATTCAGCAGAGCAGAATTTGGTGTTATTATCCGTCAGTATGGTATGAGGGACACCAAATCTGGTGATGATATTCGATTTCAAGAAACTAACAATGTTTCTTGTCCTGTCTTCCTTAAGGGGTATAGCTTCTGCCCATTTGGAAAAGAAGTCGGTTGCTGTGAGGATACACTTTAGTTTTTTGGCTGTGGTGGTAGGATATGGTCCCATGACATCCATTCCCCAGACAGAAAATGGCCAGGAGTACTTGGCCTGATGAAGTAACTCCGAGGGTTGGTGTATGAAGTTGGAATGAATTTGGCATGAGTGGCATTTTGTGGTAATGTTCTCGAAATATCATGCCACTGTGGGCCAATAGTACTTAAGTCTTCAAACCTGATTGGAAAGCTTGGACCCTGACTGGTGTGATCCGCAAACTCTGGCATGTACTTTAGTCATGATGGAAGTGGTTTCTTCTCCATCAATTCATCTGAGGAGGATTCTGTCGAGGCCTCGTTTGTAGAGGACCTCTTGCTGACCCGTGCCGCCATATAGGACAAAGTTGATTTCCCTTCTCCGTATTTTCTCTCGTTTAGCCCTCTCTGATGGAAGTTCTCCCCATTGAAGGCAGTTTGTAATGGGGGTCATCCAGCCGGTGGAGAGAGCATATGGCTCGAGGGCAGGACTAACATCATTTATTTCCTTCGTCTAAGTCTAGAAAAATGGCAATACCATTCGATGATGAGAAATGCTGATAACTGTTTCATCCCGGTCTAGGTCATCTAGGGTTGTGGCCACCTTAGCTAATGCGTCGGCCTGAGCATTCTGAGATCGGGGAATATAGTTCAATGTTGGTTCTGTGGATAATTCTGCCATTAACCCTCAAACATGGTGAAATTGGGGAATCAACTCCTCCTTTTTAATAGCATCGACACCATTGACATACTTGATGACCAGTTCTGAGTCACCTTTTACCTTATGGTGTTGTACTTGTTCCTAGAGTGCGACCTCCATGCCTAGAATGAGGGCTTGATACTCCGCTTCATTGTTCGTACATCCTTCTGATAGGAAGAAGGAATATGGAAAGACTGCCTTTTCCAGGGACATGAGTATTATCCCCAAACCCACCTTGTTAAATTTGGGATCTTTCATCTTCTTCCCGGTTGGGCTTCATGGTGCGTCGTTGAAGTACATTTCTCATGCTGGGAACTCCTCTTCAACTGATAATATGTCTTCATCAGGTAGCTTGGTGTCCAATGTGGTGGTCCCCATTGAAGGGTGTTCCGCTAGAAAATCAGTTATTTCCTAGGCCTTGATGGCTTTCTGAGGCACAAACCGGCTGTCAAACTATTGCAGGATGACTTCCCATCAGGACAGGTGCCCAATCAACATTTGGTGGATAAGTATGTACTTGAGCGGGTTACTACGCAAGACCAAATGGAATTTATGATGCTGCAGATAATGCCACAACTTTTTAACTGTGAATACCAAGGACAAACAACTCTTTTCGATGTTTGAGTATCGAGTCTCAGTATCAATCATGGTTAGGTTGAGGTAATAGAGACTTTCTTCACTGCCGACATCATTTTTCAGCACGAGGAAGGATCCTAGTGACCGTTCTAGGGCTGTCATGTATAGGATGAGAGGTCTTCCTTCAACTGGGGGCATGAGCACCGTCAGGCTTAAGAGGTACTTCTTTAAGCTGTCGAACTCCTCTTGGTAGTCATCTGTCTACTGGTACGTGACTCCCTTCTTCGTTAACATGTTAAAGGGACAACATTTGCCTGCCAGGTTGGCTAGGAACTGCCTGATATAGTCCAGGTGTCCTTGGAATCCCCTCAAATCGGTGAGATTGTGGGGAGGTGGCCGGACAAGTATAGCCTTTTTATTTTCAGGGTCGACTTCAATGACATGATGGCGTACGATGAAGACAAGGAATTTCCCTAAGGTAACCACGAAGGCACATTTCAAGGGATCCATCTTCAGAATATGTGGTCGATGTTTTTTGAAGATGGTCTCAAGGTTTGACAGGTGATCTAAGCGTTGTCTGGACTTAACCAACAAGTAATTCATGTAACATTCAATGAATCTCCCTAGAAATTGTTTAAAGATATGATGCATGGCACACTGATATGTGGCCCTAGCGTTATTGAGACCAAAGGGCATAACACTATAACAAAATATTCCTTGAGGGGCCCTGAAGGTAGTGGCTTCTTCGTCTTCTCAGGCCATCTTGATTTGATTATATCCAGAATAGTCATCCATGCAGTATAGAACCTCATACCTGACCGCTGCATCGATTAGTAACTCAGTGATCGGGACCTGGAAATCATCTTTTGTACAATGCTGATTGAGATCCCTAAAATCAATGCATATGTGGATTTGTTCGTTCTTTTTCTTGATAAGGACGATGTTGGCCAACCAGATGGGGTACTAGACCTCCCGAATGAAGCCTGCTTTAATTATCTTATCGAATTCAGCCTCTATTTTGGAAGCATGGGAGGGGTGTGTCCTTCCGGCGGCCTTTTTATAGCCCCAGTGGTCTTCTGGCAGGCCTAGGTGATGTGTTGCCAATTCGGTATCGAGTCCCGACATTTCCGTGTAATTCCAGTCAAAGACATCTTGATGTTTCCCTAAGAAAGTGGTATATACATCGTGCTCCTTGGGGGACATGGCTGCACTAACAAGAGTGGGCCTCAGGTCTTCCTCGGTACCTAGGTTTATTTCCCTGAGCTCATCCACAGTGGTGGAGATACCTTCCTCAAATGCGGGAGGTGCATCCTTGATATCTTCCTCATTTTCTTCTCCCAAATCCTCATTTTCCTGATCTGACGGGGGAGATATCCCAACACGAGTTCTTGGGAGTCTAGAGGTGAGGCATTGTGCATGTCCTCGCTAAAGTATTCGCCCCCAAATTGAGGGTCAGCGGATGTTCCCGTGTTTTCACGCTCAGCCATTATGGCTAATGTCTTGAGGATAGCTGAGTGCGTGTCCGAACATAAACCCCTGCTCTCAACATGGTTGATGGGCAGTACGTAGTCTCTGCCAAGCTGTTTGAGGGGGTCGTCAGGAACCATTTCCAGACCATTTGGAGAGGGGATCCAGTCAACACCATCGACTAAAGGCTTCTTCTTCTTTTTCTCATAAACCCTGACATCAATGTAGTGTGACTAAGAGATCTTGAAAGGGGCCTTTTCGGCCCGAAGTGTCCCACTTTGTCCATTAACGCAATACATAATACACTGGTGGTAGGATAATGAAACCTCCATGTGCTTATAGAGCCATGGCCTTCCAAGTAGGGCATTGAATGTTGTGTTCTACCGGACCACAAGGAATTCCGAATAGGCCACAAGGTCTCCAAAATGGGTCTTTAGCTTAATTTGTCCCATTGGCTTCTGTTCACTCTTATCGTAATTTAACAAAGTTTTGGCTAAGGGTTCTAGATCATTCTCATTGTAGCATAGCTTTCAGATTGTTCGTAGGGGAAGGAGGTTAACTCCAGAGAAATTTTCAATAAAGATATTACGGATCTCAACATCATTTTGTGTGCTAGACACATATATTGGTTTGATATATCCTTGCATTACGACATCTTCGTCCTGATTGGTGAAGTAAATCACCGCATTACATTCAGTCGGGGCAGTCTTCGTTCGATAAATATCGGTGGCAGCTACCTCAGCTTGAAACTCCTGGGGGCTGAGCATGGCTTCTATAAGTGCCTCCCTGAGGTCTGCTGACAAACTCAGGGCATCCAGGATTGATAGTTTGGTTGGTACTGACGCCAGCTAATTAAGAATTTCATATTTCGATTCTAGTAGCCAATGCTTCTCCGTTGGAAGGAGAGTTTTAGCGGGTATCATGGGAGTTGGAATACATGACGAGGAGGGACCGGCTATGGGGTCAGATGCCGATGATGTCCCCAAGTTCTAGGGACTCGACCCGTTAGGTCTGTTTGTGAGCACTAGGTGGCTAGACACTTGTTCCTCCTTTGATGGGTACTGAAAAATGACAGGGGAAGAGTTCCCCCTTGAAGATGTGGAGGGATATTTATTCTCCTCTTGAGTCCGTTGAAGGTCTCTCCCACGGGTTTCTGTGATATTAACGTTTTGGGACAAGGTCCAATTGTAGGGATGGTTTCAGCTGCGACTGCGCCTCCCCCAGTATCCCCTGCTTCGGTGATTCCCCCTCCCAGCTCCTTGTGTCGGGAACTTGGGTTCATAACCATACCCTTCATCAGGGAACAATTCCATAATATGGATGATGTTGATGGAACCAATGATTGGCTCCTCATCCTCTGAAAAGTCAACCCGGTCGGTTGTCCTTGATGGTGTCATTTGGTGGGTCGGTGCCCATGGCACGATGTTTGGGGGCATAAAATCCGACAGTGTCGGGGATAACTTCAGCCATGTCGTGGACTTCTCGTATTGTGCTTGTTTCCTCCCTTTTTGATTTTGCCTGGATGACATTCTTGTGGAGAGTTGTGAGGCTGATATTGTCGGTTGTGCGGCATCATGGGCTGTTGGCGGAAACACCGGCTGCTGTAGTTGAGTTCGGAGTATGTCATGGGCTCGGTTGACAGTCTTCTGAGTCATCCAGTCATCAAAATTTGCCCCTTTTTCTGGTGACTTCCCCCCACCCCTCCCCTTTTTCGGAGTCAGCGGTAGAAATATATGTCACATGTGCTGGGGGTGATCCCATATCGACATGCCCGGATTCTACCATCCTTTCCTGGAGGTCTTTGAAGATGTAGCATTCCTGAATATTGTGCCCAAACATTCGAAGGTAGGGAGATTAATCTGGCCCGTCATCGCGGCCGACTACTTCAGATTTTTTGGCTCTCGGAGGCAAAGCAAGTTGAAATTCATGGAGGCGATCAAGTAGCCGCAGACTTGGTCCTCGTAGAATGAGTATAAATTGTGTCTCCGTTCTTCAAATAGGTTCTGATTCGATCCTCTCTGATAGTCCCACTTAGGCGGAGGCGACAACTAATATACAGGGGGACCTTGACGATTTGTTGGAGGCCTGAGTGGTGAAGAAGGCATAAGGGCTAGCTTGAGCGTGACAGAGGACGCTTCAGCTCTGGCTGCTCTCTTTGTGGGAGCCTGCAAGACTATTCAGGACATCAAATTGGTCCGCTACAGGGGGTTCTCAATTCAATAGGCAATGTCCGAGAGACGGAGGAAGCCAGTGGTGCACTCCATTTGTATGAGCAGTGTTCACAGCTCATCTCAAAGATTATATATGCATATGGAAGACATCTTGTCTTGATTCATTGTCCTTTTCAGAGATTAGGTCAGACCTTTCAGTCTAGCGATGAAATCTAAGACCCTCTCGTTCTCCCTCTACTTCCAGTTCATGAGGTCACTGACTGTTGTTTTAGGCATTTTTGTGCTGAAGTGGAATAGGAACTACTACCTAAGGTCTTGCCAGCTTTTTATGGACTGGGCTGGAATACTCGTATACTAGACGGAGGTAGGTCCTTGTAATGTTCGTACGAAACATCTGAGTTTCACTACTTCTTTTTTGTTTCGGAGTTCCCATCCTAGGGTCACAATAAGACGCGTAGTGTATAAAATGCTGTCTCGGATCGCCTGATCCATTTAAAATAGGGAATTCAGGGCTCCCAAAATTGGGTAGAGGTGGTGTGTTTCTCATCCAATACATGTAGGGATTCCGATCTGGCTATATCGGATTGCGTCGACCTTCTATTGCATCCAATCGAGCTGTTTGTGCCTCAATGGTATTGGTGATACCCTGGTTTTTATCCTGTTGGGCCCAGTCCTGGGTAGGTGTAGCTTGAGGCATTGGTTGAGTATCCAGCTCCGTTGGGACCAGGGGTGTATGTGCTGTTTGTGACACCTTCAGAGGGTTCAGACGTACTCTCTCCTTTTTCTTTTTGAGTGGAGGGAAGTCTTGGTATTCATCCGGATCCAAATTAAGGTAGTTGGACGGACCAGGAACCTCATTTGGCTGGGAAAACCTGGGTCTTTGAGGTTTACTTACTGGGAGTGCAAGGTGTGGGTCTTCTTGGGAAGCGCTTTCAATAAGACGATTCCTCTGGAGTAGTTCGGCGTGAAGCCGCCTCAATTCATTCATTTCCTCTTCCTATCGGGCGAATCTCTCTTCGAGCATGAGTGACTTGTTTTTATCGAGAGAAGGAGGCGAGTTAAGGGTAACCGGTCCTTTATTCTTATCCTTTTTGGAATCTTTCATGGTAGGCAGTGGAAGGTTAGCTTAAGGGGTGGCCATATTTAGAGCAGCCCTCTAGTTCCGGGTGTGCACACCTGTGGGTTCGTTGTGAGTCAGAGCCTGACCGGAACCATAGTCTCCCAATCCATTCGGATTTGAACCATCTTTGGTGTTACCCATGGGGTTAAACTCTATGGTGTTGATGGATTCATATTGAGGGGTGGAGAAGATGTCATCTTCTAAATAGGACTAGGATCACCCGTATCTTTTACTGGTCTTCCCTTTCATGTCCCGAGATAGCTTTTGGACTCCATAACGAAGGGTGAAGCAGAGAGTTCTTTGATGTAACCTTATGGTACGCCTCCATTTTGGAGGGGATGATGATTCAAATGATGGGATAGGATAGGAACCACCTATTCTGACTATCCTCCCTAGACTGGAGAATACTGATTCCCATGGGAGAGGTTGTTGTTGAAGAGGTAAAAATGCCCCTAGCCCTGAGGGCTGGGGTTGGCTCCATTACTTGGATGTTTAGTCTCTTCCCATTTTTATTGGTCTTATATGGGAATTTGTTTCTTAAAAATGATCCCAGCCCTGTATGCTGGGGTTGACCATGGATTGTAGTAGTGGCTGCTGCTATTGCTACCTGCCTGATCTTACGTTCCCCCATTCAGGGGTAAACTGGGTTTGGTTCCGAGTTCTTATGTGAATCAATCCCTTTTGAGGAGGTAGTCGATGACTGCTGATTTGGCTCTCTTAGGTGAGAGGCATGTTGTATGATCTCAGGGGCTTGATTCCAGATTTATTTGATGGCTTGTTCCCATCGGGTGTGACACTCCTGAGACTTACTCAAGGCCCGTCTTTGTTCGGTGTGTGGCCTTTTGCAAACAGGGAGACCACTCAATTGTTGTCTTGACATGATGGTGTTGCAAGATATTACGCCGAACGAGTTCCTCTATGCGGGGAATGGAGTGAAATGAATATCTCCATGTTCTCCCCATCCTCAGATATGGACTCCCATCGGAGGGTCACCGTTAAGGCGACACAACTGGTGAAGTGCATGGAGGTAGGCTAACTTAGTGTTCCCTTTACGCCTCTCAGGTCGTGGTTGTCATGCCGAAGGAAGAGATTCCAGGTCGATGTGACACATGAGGTCTCCTATTGTCTTGACATAGTCTACATACCCGTCGTAGGGCAGGAAGCTTGATTTCAGCAGGCGGAGGGTTGTCCATATATTGTAGTGGATATCGTGCGTGCATTATTCCGACAAATTTCTGGGTATGTCGAATTGAGAGGTGGCCGTGGGCCAAAACATAAATTTTATATCACCCCTAGCCAGTCGTTTCCTCAGGTGTAACATGTCGGCATACTCCTTCGCTAGTGATTCCTCTAACTGGTTAGCCCAACTTAGATGCTCACTGATATTATTGTCGGAAGCAGTGGGACTGGTATGTATCGAATTATCATGTGGGTGATTCCGAGGTGGCTCATAAGATGAATGTGGCCCCGAAACATCTCCCTATTGAATAAGGGTGTCATTGGTGACTAGCTGGGAATCTGACAAGGTTGATCCCATCCTTCTGAGTTCCTTGGAAAATGAGGGATTTTTTGTGCTTGATTCGGCAGGGGGGGACCTTCCTATCAATATGATTTGTAATTGTGGGGAGGACCATCTCAATGATGTCCACAATGGCGAGGACTACCAAAACTGCTTGATGCCTCACTACATAGAGGACTTTTGCAGTGCATTCCTTGGGGAGGACCTCCAAGGTGTGTCACAGTAAGGGGAGGACCATCTGGCTGCATAGCGTTGTTATGGGGAGGCCCTTCGTAAAACATGCCATCATGGCGAGGATGACCATCATGGTCTGACGTTTGATGTGCATCCTGGGGAGGACCTTCAAGACACACTGCGACAAGGGGAGGACATTATTGTTGCTTGGGGCCACTACAGGGAGGACTTTCGCAATGGTGACCGTGGTGGAGAGGACTACCATCATAGCTACTGCAACGGAGAGGACTACCATTACAACTACCATAGGGAGAATATCTGTAGGGTACACCCTGGGGAGGGCCTTCATAATGTTCCACAACAAGGGGAGGACCTTTTTGTTGCTTCACATCTCTACGGGGAGGACCTACGTTATCAGGGTGGTGTGGACTACCACCGTGATCTGATGCCCGACTGCGAGGAGTGTCTTTGCAACGTAACCCCTATGGAGGACCTTTAGGGCAGGCCATGACCAGGGGAGGACCATATTTTCCTGACGAGACATCATTGCAGGGAGGGACTTTGTAGTTGAGACTATGATAGTGAGGACTAATATCATAATTTGTGGTCCCACTGCATGGAGAGTGCTTGCAGTGTATACCCCAAGGAGGACCTTCTGGGTGCACCATAGTAAGTGGAGGGATTTCCTGCTTCTTGATCTTCTAGTCACGCAGAGGGTTGTCATGACTCGTATCACAAGATAAGCTCTTGTGATTGATCGTTATATGCCCGTGGGGGAGGCTCCCACGGGTGCTCTGGGGAGGACCTTCAGAGCTGCTGGTAGCGACATTGCGGGGAAGACCTTCGCAACTGCTACTACCACTCCCATAATATGGTAATGGGTGGGTAGGGTTCTGATCCTTCAATATGCTCTTAGTGGTGTTGGGAACCCCAGCTTCCAGCAGAACAGATTCATGAACCCCCTCTTTATTTTCCAGTATCCTTTGGCACGTTTGGGGTGCTTTCTTATGGGAAGTGGGGACCGTCTACTATTGAAAATGGCCTTCACCTTTGGGTCCCTGTCTAATTGTGTCCCATGATGCCTATGGGATACACCGACAAACATCTTGACTTTTAGTAGGAATATATGCCTGCTTTGGAGCATCCACTGTGATGGACGGGTGTCCCCTAGTTAAAATGAGTGAATCTGCTCGATCTGGTTGCCCTTGTATCACGGAATATAGCCCAAGACCCTCATAGTCTGAAGCAGGGATATAGATATACTCTGAGTTGGCTATCTCATCTCATAGATGAGTCACCTCAATTGGGGAGATGGGCTCAGGGGCCTGAATCCTTGCTGTTTCCGCTGATGCAATCACATTCAGGCAAGTCTCCAAGATATGATCTATGATCGATACCTTCTCCTCCCTCATTTCTAGGATATGTAGAGAGACATCTTTGGCTTGAATGGGTATGAAGGCCCATTCCGATATCGAAGTAGGAATATCCTGCTCCGGTCCTCTGGTGGTCAGTGGGTACTGACAATTATCCTGTGTCGGGGCAGGTGAACGAATCTACCCCTAGGCCGGGATATGCCGGTTTATCTCTCTGTTTTCCGCCACATTGGGATGGCGGACCTTACTTGCATCTGCATGGAGCTGGACCTGCATATGTTGGTTTCCCACCATTTCATGTCGGTGACCTTTTTTGGCACGAAGACATGCCCGCCTACTAATTTCCGCCACATATGGATGGTGGGATTTGTTGATCGCCACCATGTCGAGTTGGTAGGCATCAAGAGAATCTTCTAGGAGCTGTTCCTGCAGGCTCTGGGTCACCACGACATTGGGTTAGTGGGCTTCACGACCCTGGGTAGGGAGAGGTGCCTGCCGGGTAGGTGTCGTCTTGGGTGAGCGACGAGCTTGATGGAGCCCGGCAGGGATGCTTACCTGCTCGTATGTTGTCGCCAAGTCTAGATGGAAGGCTTTGGAGGAGCAAAAAGGTGCATGTTCCTATTCGTGATACGTATCTATGACTAGTAAGCGGAGCTCCTCCTCAGGGACAAGGGTGATGACCGGTCCCTGGTTGTACGTTTCTCGCCCTTGTCGGGCGGTCCGAGGGGCCGGAGCTCGGGGAGCGTGGGCCTGGATCCTCCGGGCGACATCCTCGTTATCGTGAGGATGTTGAGTCGTGACATGACTGTGATGACTTCTTCCAGTGGGGGCCTTGGAGCGGAACCCTCGTTCAGTGGTGATGAGGTCCTCAGTTTCAACCTAATCCGTCTCCCTAAGATAAGGGAGGTACGCGTTGTCTCGTTCGGGGGATATACTCCTGAAACGGTTTGAGATGGAAACAGGGGCCTTCTGGTTCTGCTTTTGGGGCCGCTGCTGGGTAGGTGACCGGCGAGTCCTGGTGGATTGGAGGGCGTGCATGGATGCCTCCATCGTCGGGAGAGTACCGTTCACGTGGTACTCTCAGATCAATGCATTCGAGACCCAGCGTTGAAGACGCTGAGTCAGTGATGGGGTCCTCCATTGGTGAGGAAGTCCAGTCATTTCATTGTTGGAAGCATGCACCTGTGAGTTCCTTCGTGATGCCATTGGATCGAAGGGAGTTCTAAGTGGCACCTATAAAATGTTTTAACAAATACAAATAGAAAACCCATCAAAGAAGCATCTCATGACCACATGTGTAATTAATGGCCTTGATTGGCCCTCCTTGTGAGTATAAAGGGGGAACAAGGTGGGATTTGGTTAAATTCGTCATGATTGGTTAAAGATTCATGTCATGTTCACTATTTTTTATCTCACGGTGCACGATAGGATCGTGGGGGAAAAACATGCACCACCTGACGGTTGATTAGAGAAGACTGGGTTCTACTTAATCACTCATATCGAGTGCACTATTTTTTCCTCGAAACTCCCAACAGTTCCATATCCATCAATATGTGGACCTGCTTTCAAAAGGTAGGAGTTTTCTAGGTGGTTAGACAAGTGATACTTAAAAACTCACATTGGTCAAGAGGATGGGAAGGTGGGCTCATCGCACCCTTTTGGGGGGGAATTATTGCTAGTTCCGGGACTCTCTTATAGATTTTAGACGTATTAATATGTTCGTAAATCTTTGGTTCATACCCAAGCATAGTATCCATGGATTACTCTTGGTTGGAAATGATCAGCTGGGCGCAGGGGTTCAGAATCATTTATGCCCGAGGTTTACCATCCCTCGTTGGATTAATGACCCTGAGGAGTCTGGATTCATTGAGACATAACTGGTTTAAAGCCTCGTAACTAGGCACTCTGGATTTTATTGTCATCCAAGGGGGACAGATAACGTCTTGAGCATTTGGATCGAACCTGTTGTATGGGCCTCTAATGTATCCCTGTGAGAGGAATAAGAATTCACGTAGTTCGTTTTCGTATGGGGAATATAGTCTACGCTTCCCAGGGTTAGTGTGGTGAACCGACGTGAAGATGGTTGGATCAACCGGGTGTTGGTCTTGAACATCGTAGAGGCTTCTTACATACACTTCCAAGGAGACAGTGATCAAAGTCCACGTAGTCCGGATTGGTATGGGACTTACGCTCTAGGTTTCCCAAGGTGTGGGTAAACTGACGTAAAAGGGGGTCAAAATGACCTATTGTTGGACTTGAACCTCAGGGAGGCTTCCTACATACCCTGCCTAGGAGACAGGGATCAAAGTCTATGTAGTTCGAATAGGGATATCGGAGAACCGATGTGAATGTGGAACCGGGGGTCTGATGGTGATTGGGCTTGAAACTCTTGGAGGCTTCTTACATATCCCTGTGGTGGGGAATCAAAGTCCACGTAGTTCGAATAGGGGTGTCGGAGAACCGACGTGAATGTGGACCCGGGGGTCCGAGGTTGATCGGGCTTGAACATCTTGGAGGATTCTTACATATCCCTGTAGTGGAGAATCAAAGTCCACGTAGTTCTAAATTGGCACGCGGCTTACGCTCTGAGGTATCCCAAGGTATGGATGTCATGGTTGATTCTCACTCTAATCCCATGCGAGTCATGCTCGATGTGAGAAACAAGAGGCAACAGGGACCAGACGATCATGTCGCGAAAGGTGCGTCTGTGGGATGTGCGATGGGGCTTATGCGTGGGGTGGCCCAAAAAGTTAGGGCTTACTCTGAGATGGACGCCCATAGTGATAAATCCCAGTGGGAAAGGGACTTGCCCCCAACTAAGAATGGAGAAAAACCCTTCCCCACTGCGCCCTTCCTTGGCCATGGCCATGGAGAGGTACGAAGGTGCATGGGTGCTTACTTCTAATGGGTAGTCCGCCACTCCCCGAGGAGGGGAGAAGTGCCCCGGTCTCAACAATTGGAGGGGCAGAAAGGGGACTCTCGGGCTCAGACTCCACATTACCATGGGAATGTGAACCCAAGAATGATTTGGGAATCCACTCAAGGGCCGGAGCAACTCCTTTTCCCTCACTACTATGGGTTTGTAAACTAAAAATAGTGCACTGATGCACCTAAAGGTTACATCAAACGGGTCCGTTGGCTTTGGTGGAGGCCTCAGATTGGGGCTGATGAATGGGAAAATGAGGGGGTTGTGGAGGATCAGGCCAGATTAGAACGATTTTATCTGGCTTGGGGAATGGTAACTCCGAAGGATTTGGTGAGCCACATGGTTGTATAAGAGGTGGAAAAATTCGCGTAGGGAGGTGGTACATGGCTGGAGAGGTCATCTGTGAACCAGGGTGGTCCGCCGACTGATGGTTATCCCGTGAACCCAGGTGGTTCGTGGCTTCGGGTTTGGCCTACATACCTGGTTAGTACATGGAGGGGTCCACGCGAGCAACCGCGGCCAAGGGCGATGTCGGTCAGAGGTTCGTCGGTCGGGGGTTCGCCCATGTAGGAGGGTGCTACGCAGTGAGATGGATCGGAAAAGGGGTATAAACTCCTTGGTCTGTGGGGAGTGCATTCGCGGTGGGGCCATGGTTCACAGTTTTCTTTTCTTTAAGTTCATGGTTCACCAATTTGTTATGCATTTTTGGTTCGTTATTAATTCATTTCTAGATTCATAGTTGTTCTAGTTCGCAAACTGGAACTTCGATGTTTGCAAAATCCTAAGATCCTTCCTTCTAAATCCTTCCACCTGAATCTGATCGATCTCCCCGATATCCTCCCCCATCCATCTCCTTTTATAGAGTGGGGAAAAGAGATGTTTTTGTGGTCTAGTGGTACCTTTTGCGGTGTCCCAAGACCGGAAACCCGTTTTATGGATGACTTGGTCAATCTACATCTTGAGGGGGGCATTGAACGCACCTCCCCTACGAACCAAACTAGCCTTGGGAGTGCTTCGCGACCACGCAGGGTTCTGCCTCCATTCCACGAATGACAGCAGATGCGGTCTGGGCAGGTTGATGCGGTTCACAGCTGGGGCGGTTCATGATGGTGGACCAGGTTGGCGCCCGTCCTGCTTCACGCTCGCGAAGGATCCCCACCTTTGTTCCGCGAACGACAGTGGTCTGCGAAGGGGGCGTTTCACAGAACCGGTCGCGTACCATTATCATTGGACCGGTCTGCGGACCGGTTCATCTTGTGCCATCCTATGAGTATTCTCCAAACTTTTCCCCAATTCTTTGGGGGGAAATTGGGTAGAATATCCCTTGGATTAAATGTTATTCTCATTCTCCTTTGTAGATTTTTCATGACCCTACACGTGGTCATTATAATTATAATTAAAGAGAATGGGAACATGTTCATTATATTGAGGAGTAAGCATGGCGACATGGCCATCTTACTTAGGTTTTTAATATGGGTAACATTGGAAATGTGGCTTTAAAATGTGTAATTGAATAACGGAAATAATGGTACTCCGAGTTATGGCCTCACACGAGAATATTCAAACTATGGAATGAGTGGAATTTGGTATTGAGTTATCGTATCACCATTGAATAATTCGAGCATTAGGGAGAAGTAGGTTTTAAGATATGATATTAAATTAGGAAAACATTGGTCTACAGTACGATGAAAAGATAATATTAGGGTATAGGTTTTATTGAGAAGCATGGATTTAATGCAGTTAGATAAGAATAAATAATAATGTAATAACTTGTTATTTTTTAATTGTACTTATTTATTACATAACTACATACACTATCATTTGACTGTACTAGTTTGAGACATCATTGGTGGTGGCCTACTGAGTTGTACCTACACCTTATTCGGGCTAACTGCTTGGTAACTGAATAGATTATATTGTTGTTGGTTAGTATAATGGAAAAGGACCTAGGATAGATTTCTGATTTGGGATTGTGCTTGGATGAGGGGACCAGACAAGGTTCGAAACCCACATGGGGAGTCATAATGTCTTATTCCGAGTTGCATTACAAACAATTGACACTTAAATTAGAATAGAATGTTTTCCCTTTTAGATGAGTACTTTATTTCATGTTTATTTAAATTTTGAAAATTGTATAGTTCTAGATATATATATTCTTTCACTATTGAATCTTTACATATGCTGGTGTTTTACTCTGATAAAAGAGGGTATAGTCTCTCAATGAATGACTTACTAGGACATTGCTGCAAGTCGTCAGCCTCTAGTAAATGGGGAGGTGCAGTTGAGGTCATGTGGTGAACTGGCTCAGGGAATCGTCAGGTGGCACTTGAGTCAAGACATAACATAAACTATTAAAGAACCATCTGAGATCAAGAATTTCAATTTTGAAATGGGGTATACTCTAAAATTTTAAATCTATCATAGAAATATTATGAACAATATATATATCATTTAATCATGGGAACCCTAATCACATACAAGATCAAACCATATTCCATGGATGTACAATATTATTTGAGGAATTAGTTATAGGGGTGATATATTGAATTTTATAGTTGATATAGAATATATTATATAAGACCAAATAACATGACCATTATCACTGTATGAGAATTATTAACATCTATAGTACTTTTGTATAAGAAAGTACATTTATTAAAGTTAATATATTATTTATTTTACTAAATTCTAATGATCATTCATATAAAAATTGGAATTATATAATGTATTATAGTTTTATTATTGATTGATATTTCATTATTTCTATTCAATTATTTGTATTTCCATTATTATATAATTGTATAGTGAAAAATAAAACCTCAAAATAAATATTTTAGAAATATTTAGTGGATAATCATCATTTAAAGTCATTATCTATGATTATACTTAGAAACCATGATTTTTGTGATCCAAACCATTAAAATATTTCAAATAGTATATTTGAGAAGGGTCACTCAACCATCCAGATGTTTTGAGAGATATAAAGCCTTGATAATAATACAGTATAAATAAAATATTATTTTTACACCATTCATGATAGTTATACAATTATTTGTCTTCAATCATGAATAAAGCTTCATACTGGAAAATTTATTTTACATTAGTGTTGGGAATACGAGTTTGGCTCTAATAGTAGTGTTATATTTGTTCACACCTAGGGTACCAAGGTTATCCATTATGGGTGACCAATTAAAGGAAAACAATTAAATTTTAATGAAATAATTTCTATCTTTTGAAATAATTTCCCACAATTTAATTCATTTTACAGTTTCTCTCTCAAATTAGAAACTGTTACAATTGACACAACAATAGAGAGGGAGATAGAGGTAAGAGAGACTATATATCGATGGAATTGGAATCAGATTAAGGGAACAAGACCAAATATGTGATGATATTGATGAATGGATAGCATTGAGATGATGGATGAAATAATGGAGTCAATTATGGATTAAAAAAATAACCATTGTACATTGAGTATGGGATTTTATTTTCATTTATTCTTCATTCTTCATGTTATTCATATAGTATTCAAGAATCTATATAGTTTCTTATAGAGAATAATTTATCACATGACTTTACATCTCTACTAATCATTATCATATAGTATTGTTTCAAATAGTGAAAAAAATATTAGGATAATTTAATAGACTATCTATGGTCAACAACATAATCCACCCAAGCTATCCCCTCAAGGTGAGTTACAACAAAAATAAGTAAAAAAATCTGGAATTTATTCAAAACACGAAAGAAATCCAGATCACAATACATAAGAAAAATCTACAAATGGAACAAGAAAACATGTCAAAGAGTATAAAATAGAAAATTAATAATTATAAATTTCAAACTATTCTTATGGTGACTAATAGTCACCTCCAAAACCACTCAAACTGAAGGAAGTGATAATAAGAGAAGCCTTCATGCAACAAGATGACCATCCCATTTCCTAGATCTTGAAATACAACATATACAGCCACCCAAATGAAATGGTATGGTGTGAGCATAAGGCCCAGGAGCATACCACCAAATTAATCTACACATGGTTCAATATTTAACATCCTATGTTTTTTAAAAGAAACTATGTTTGATATCGTACATGATACACCACATCAAATTTAAGAAAAAATTAAGTATTATTATTAAATGTTACCATATAACGTAACAATTAAAATAAAATAGTTAAAAAATAATGTTTTAATTTTGAAAATATGATTTAGACATGTTTATACTTAATTATTTGATGAATAAATAATTATAAATGAAAGTAAAAACTTTTATAAATAAAAGGATTTTTTTAGAAAATTTATTTATAAATAAGTGTGTATATAAAATTATAAAATCACACTTTTGGGGTTTCATTGATGTAATATATATGTAATATATTAAATATAATGTTTAAAATTCATCTTATATATTTTATAGAAATGATTTAAGAATAAATTCAATTTTTTGATAAGCGTGCAATAAATAAATAGTTTTTTCTCCTTTTGAGGGAGAACCCATTTTAAATATAGTTTTTGAAACTTTTATGCATTATATATGAAACAATAAACGTCATATTTGTAATTGGGGCATAAAAATTTAGTTTTATAATTTTTTGGAATTTTTATGATAATATTCATATTTTCATGAATAGTAAAAAATACTTCATTTTAATTTGAAGCTCCTTTTTCGCCAAATTTATTTATTTTCTTAGATTGTTTTCATTATTGGGTATGAAGTATAATAAGATTAATTTATTATCAATTAATCAAATTTAGGTCATTGGAAGTAATTCCACATTGAAATTGGATATAAACATATGTCAATATTTAAATGGTTTTTATCTTTTAAAAAAATCATTTTAACGATTCATCAATGAGATTAATTTTATATTAATTAATAAAATACATGGGTTTTAAATTTTGAAAAAATGGGTCTAATATTTGAAATTACGGGGTAAAAATTATATAAATAGGGTAATATAATTTATTTGGATATTATGAATATTGACTACCATAGTTTTTACTTACCATAGTAAAAGGTAAACCAAGTAAATTAGGGTAACAAATAATATGATAAGTATAATACTATTACCCTAACACCTAAAAAATTCTTATTATACTAGAAACTATCTACCCTTAACACCTAAATATCTTAATTTACTCATTTAATGGACTTTTACCATGAATATGATATAAATATTATTAAAACAAAATAAAGTGACATGAAAGTGACAAAAATTCAACCTCTTATTTCTCATACGTTTAATATTTTTAATATAAAGGTAAATATGATATAACATAGATATTAAATAGTATTATAAACTTTAATGAAATTATATACACCATGGGTCATTATTTATAATTTTTAGAGATTAAATAAAAACTATAAATATTGATACAATAGTGATACAATAATTATTTTGTTAATATAAATATGAATTAAATGTTATAAAAAATATTAAAATAAATATAATTGGAATTGAATAGTATAATACACAAATTTAATAGATGACTATAGAATATTATAAGTCTATTAAATGTTTTTGTGAAGTTATCTTTTAATTTGGATTTTATTTAAATTTAATGAAATGAATAGTGTCAAAATAGACACTATTGATATTTTATAAAACTAATATTATATTAAAATACAAATAAAAACAAATAAAAAATAAAAAATTTAAAAAAAGTTACTATTAAAAGATCTAATGTTCAAAAAGTGTCCATTTATATGAAATTTACCATGTATATGTCAATTTTTTAGCCTCTTAATATTTGAAATGTTGTTACCAGAATTAAAAATAAAACTACATTAATTAACATTAAAATGAAAATATAATAAGTAAAATAAAATAAATACAAGTATAAAAATTATTGTAGGAGATTATTTAAAACCATCCTAATCTGATAAGTGACATAACTCAATTTGGGGTCATTTGGTGTTAAAAATTAAGTAATATTAAATAAATATTTTAAGGATTTCCAATGGTTCCCTCCCCTCTCCAATGAAAAGTTACCCATTATTCTCTATTAAATACACTATAAAAACGTTTTTAATAATAAAATACCTACCCAACCCCATTCCTAAATTCATTCGGCACATTCTTGAGGCCTTACATTAGGCATAACACCCATTTTAGAGGTGATAAGGTGTTCTTCAAAGGTGATAACCCGAAGAAGAGTAATCATTTTTATTTAAGTATTTATATATTATTTCTTCATCTACTTCATAAAATAAGCTTAAACCATGATTAAAAAATAATTTAATTATCTTAAATACAATTATATTTTATTATTTTAAAATTATCACCTAAATCTATCTTCAATTCCATCAAATGTCAAATGAACTGTTTGTGCGCATGTATAGAGGATTATCTCCTCACGAACCAATATAGTTTTTTCCTCACCATCTTTAGAGATTGGTTATAAATATGGAATTAATTTTCATAAAGGATATTCATGAAATATTAATCACTATAAAATAATAATATAACAATTATTTTCTTACTTTCCATGCTCATAAAAATGATAACCTCATTCGTGCGTACGTGTGAACTATCACCTCCACAAGGCAATGTGATTCATTATTCACTACATCACTTGTATGAAATATAAATGTATATTTAAATTATAAATATGATAATAATGTTGTTATGATAATTATTAATGATTAAATACTACTTAACATAATTTCAGAATGATAAATAAAAAATTAAAAAGTTACTGATGCATACGTATGACCTACCGTCTTCATGATTATAACATTGTTAATTTTTCATAAACATACCTTATGGTTTGATTGGAATGTATAATCGATGTATAAAAATGATTATAATTTCCTGAATATTATTCTTCAGATGATGGAATTATGACCACATGGTCAATTGACATAATACCATCTTCATTTTCAACTCAAGTGACAAATATCGACAATGCATCCAATATGAACTCAAATTATTATGAAATTTTTTATAACATTGTAATAAGGGATATAAAATTAATGATAATAATTAAAAGTTTATAAGGAAAATAATTAATTAAAATATTTTTATTTTTCAAGAAGATAAATAACATAAGTGACGATTCAGACTCGGGGTAAGGGACCCCATCTCAATCTCCTTTCAAAAATGCATATCATGATATTATACACCTTTGTTATCCCATAAGTTATATATTAAACCATTTTTATATGTTATGTCATTAATTAGTGTATTCTAATGATACTTAATGTTTTTTAATGTTATTCCTTAATGATTTTTATTCTAGTGTGTCTCCTGTGGTAAGGGACTCTTCAACTAAAACAACGTTTAAACGTATTAAATATCTATTATTAGAAGACCTTCAATTTCATGTAATTGTCTTCAAAATGTTTTTTATAATTTTATTAATATGGACCTGAATGTTTTAAAATGTTAATCCATTTAAATAGTTTCAATGTTGTATGGTACACTTTTATTCAAAAGTATTTTTATTAAATGTTTTAAATGTTTTTGGAGATGGATTGAATGTTTCTATATCTTGAAATGATTCCTTATGATTGTAAATGAAATTTTTATGAGGGAAATATTTATAATTTAAATAATTTATGTTTTATTATATTATAATGGTACTTGTAAATTTGATGGGTGGTTATGTGAAAAACCAAGGATGGTTTGTTACATGATAAACTAAGTATGGGTGGTCATGTTAGAACCTCTAATTCATTTTGTATGGATGTCAACTGTATGTATATTCTGATAGTAATACTAAAAAATAAGAAAGTTGGTCACATGGTTATTCCATTTAATTACTATTTTGTCCCATGTTAACTTTATATGTTATATGTTATTTCTAAGGGTTCTATGGTAATCTTTTGACTTAAAAAAGTGTATGAAATTAGATTATATTCATAAGAATTTATTTACTACTTATTAATAGTGGAAATTATGGAATTTTGGAAAGGTACTCATTGTTTATAAGATTTCCAAAAACTAACATTTTTCTTTCATTCTGTATCCCTTACTGATCTTGTGCTGCACATTCCATGTTTTTAAAAAAATTTAATAGATTTAAGGGAGAATACAGACAAGTGTGGGATCAGCGGAATATTTTTGATTATTAAAAATGAAAATAATCCATGTTAATTTATAACAATTATTTATTTTTTAGAGAAAAATGGACACTAATTTGATGTGTCTAATTTTAAATTTTTGAGTTGATATGTATTAATAATGGTCTAATTCTGTAAAAATGTAAACCCAAATTATTTTTCGAATATAAGAAAGGTAATTCTAAATTGATTTCACTATGTCACGTATGGTCAACTCCTTATATTTGGTATGAGAGAACAACTTCGATAAATTTAAAGGGGAGAATGTTATCTAGTTTTACGTTAAAGATCATTTATAAGAAAGTGGTTTATTAACATATTGGAGGATTATGGTAATTTGGGTAGACTGGATAAAAACCGAAATCAACTGAGAAATAAGTTGGTTGGGGGATTATATTATTATAAAAAAATTCAATTATTATCATTAACCTATAAAGTATTCTTATTTTAATAATATGTTAGGATTTTATGTTAGGTTCTTTTAAAAATATTAAGGATCAATTTCTAAGATGGAAGGAAAGATCAATTGTGTAACACAGTAAGATTTTGTGAATTGTTTTTTTGAATTAATTAATACTTTTGATATTTTTCATTTCATGAAATAATGGAATGTTTTATTTTATGTTTTTATTTTGATATATGAAACACCATGTTGATATTTCACTACACAAAACAATTATCTTATATTGAGGCACACACAACACTAAGATAGATTATTATACACACAAGATAGAGTTTTAACATCTTTTAAGGTAGACCAATTTTAAAACTAAATTTTTACATATATAAGATTTCTATTTTTTAAAATAAACATCATTTTTGAATTTATAATGTTTAAATTAGAAAACAATGAATTTTTGTGATTTTTTTAAGAAACAACATTTTTTGATGAATAATGTAAACTACTGCTTTTTAGTTAAAAAGTATATTTTTATTTAAATAATTATTATTTCTAAAATATATTTTAGATTTTTTTTCGAGACACATTAGATCAATAATATATTAATTTATAAAATTATGTAAATAACTCTCACGTTTAAATAGAAATATAATATAAAAAATTAATAAACTTTTGAACGTTTTTCTACTTTAAAACCCCATTATTTCACCCCATCTTTGAAAATAGAATTAATATTTATTTTATAAATTCTATGATTTTTATTTTGAAAATACAACATACATAGTTGTAATAAATATGACATTTATTTCCTAATAAGGTTAACTTAAGTTTTTTGACCAAAATTATTAGTGAATGCAATTGAAATTAATTATGGGGATTAAGGTATGATTAATCTTAACAAGAGACTAAACCTTAATCCAAATAACAAAAATGAATGACAAACTTCTCCAAAATCCATTGGATGTGAATATTTAGACCGTATCCACACATAGTTTGAAATTTATGGTTTATTGGGTTATTATTAAATGGAAGTTCCCTATATAAAACAACATGTGAGGAAAGGATAAAAAATGAACTTTCTATACCTTTAATGTTTAAAAAAACATTGAGACATGTAAAAAACTTCATATTTTCGGTTATACATATCCTTTTTAAATATATATCTGTTATTTTATCAAAATAATTTATGAATAATTTTTATAGATTGTATAGTTACATAAAATACTTAAGAAACACAAATATAGTGATTCTTTAGTTAATAATTAAATAAAATAATTGATACTATAAATAATAAAAGTGAAGTTAATTGATTGAATTATTGAATTTATTTATTTTAATATATGATTATATCATGTTACACATCTTTAAACCTATTATAATTTTATTCCAATATTATATTTATATTTTTAATTTAACATTAAATACTTAATGTCAAATTTGACAATATTGTTATTTTACAATAAATAAAATTTTATTAAATGGTTTAAAATTAAAAAAAACTTATATTCTTCCAAGTAATATTTAAGTTTAAATAAATATTTAATATGGTCTATTAATGAAAATAATAATAATTTATAATTGACATATTGACCCATATACTGTAAAAATGTTGTTTACACATTCCGGGTTTATGTAGTGTTTTGGTGAGTCACGTTCTATTGTTTTAAAATTAATTTCCAAAAAAGATGAGAATTCTACTTTATAAATTATATATTATATACATAATTAAGTTTCTTTATATTTTATAACAAATTTTACTTTATTTTATTCTTAATGGTGAAAATAATTAGATTTTGAAAACTAAATGATTTAACAAAAACCAAAATGTTAAAATTAGGGAACATTATAAGTTAAGGAACCAAATTATTACAATGATCATATTTTTGGGTGTTTGTGGTGTTAATATATAATAATTCCACTCTAATACACTATTCTTCCATTTTGGAGGCACTTTAGGTAAGGTATAATACCCAATAGTGAATGCCTTTTGGTATTTACAAGAGTGCCACTCCCTCTACACTATAAAAATGGAAGCACTATATCACTTTATCACACCTGTCAAGCCCCTTAGATCACCCAAATTCTACTAAAATAACTTCCAAGACTCCCTCCCTTACTCCTAGTATCCTAACATTGAGCATAAATCCTCTCAGGGAAGCCTTTTGGCTCAAACTAAAAGGAGTTACCTGATTAATAGGTAAGACCTTCACTCAAACTCCTTTAGTTTATTATTCTTCTTCACCCCCACCACTCTCTATATTCCATAATTATATGAAAAAAAAATTATAATAAATATACATGGATATATTTATGAAATGTATTCAACATAAAATTATACACACCTACATCTAATTGATCTCAAACATATTGTTTCTGTGTGTGGTGAACTTCTTCCTCACAGAGACGATGATTGTTCATTTTACATTTACCACCAATCAGAGTGGATATTATGTTAGAAAATATATTTATATAAGTCACATATTTTAATTATTATGTCTTAATGTTTTATTATTCCTTTTACAACACACATTTCATCACATTACATTTGGTTTTAATACGAAAATCTTGTTTGAGGAAGTGTGGACTAACATCCCCTCAAAGTGATGCGATTCATTCACATGCCACATTGAATGTATTAAATATAGATTTAGTGAACATATTATATATATATATGTGATATATTAATTATTATATAATAATGATGTATATATTTACAAACATAAACATATATACTTATGTCTTTTATATACTTTCTTTTGATGTGACAATAAGAATGAATATATTGTTCCTATATACGTACAGCTTACCGTCTCTATGAATGGTGTATTCTATTTCATACATATTTATCCTATAGATTATTATAATATAAATATAATGGATATACCAGTTATTTATATCATGATCTACATTTTTTAATCATTATATAAGTATAAGGATCAATGATATAACAAATTAAGATGCATGCGAAGAAAAAATAGAATATTACCTGAAGGGAAACCTTGACATTGGATCATTAATAAGTTGGTAATATAAGGTCATAATTAAACCATATATGGTTATATATATAAGAATATTATTCTATAAAACATTTATAATAAACTCATATTTATTATATTGTAATCTTGTATGTGTACAGAGAGAGTTACGACAAAATATAAGGGGTTTTAAACTCACTTTTATATTCTGTGAGATTCAAGCTATGTTTTTCACTCTAAATTTCTTTGAGACTCATATTTTATTAATAAGTATTTCATTCCACTCATAGTGTAATAGTTTTAGAATTAATTTCCTGAATAATTTTCATGGATACCACCTGAGAGATATGTGGGATTAAATATTGATCTCAGGAAGGGGGTCGAGGTAGTATACATTACACCATACAGAATGTAGCCTCCTGTGTTTCAAGAGATTAATACAAATTTGAATGAGTTAAAGGGTAAGGATTTATCTATCCAAGTACGCCCCCTTTGGAATCACATGTTTTGTTCACAAATAAATCAATAAAAGTTTAAGTTAATGTTTCGATTACTGGAAGTTGAACAAAACAACTTTGCTCAACTGATATCCTCTTCAGTGTATCCATGATCTGTTCGGAATATTTAAGGGATCAGGTGTGTTCTCAAAAATTGATTTGATATTACGGTATCATCAGTTGAGTGTACAAACTTCTGATATACCGGGGAATTTTTTTATAAGCAGGTATTACCTTTATAACTTTTTCATAATGTCATTTGGGAAAAAAATGTACCTGTTGTGTTTATGGCCTTAATGAAAAAGATCATTCATTTATATCTGGATCAGTTCATGGGGTTGTTTCTTGGAAAATATCTTGGTGTACTCCAAGACTTGTTATGATCATACCTAGATAGACCTGAACTTATTACATTACATAATCTTGAATTGAGTAAAAAAATCACTTCCTTTCACATTGATGTTCTTTTCAATATTAGATACTTAGAGAAAAGAGACATAACACATTCAAGACATTACACATTAATAGAGAGTAGATACCATAAAAATAGAAGTCATTTATTCCATAATATAAAACATTTCAAATAAAACATTATTTCATTGACAATTCTTCAAAGATTTAACTTGGATTACTTATTTTTCAAACATATCCTTATAACTTGTGAGAATCATTTAAAAACATTGGATGAGCACAATAATATCAGTAAGGGATATAAAAAGAAGGAAAGAACACATTATCCCATGAATTATTATAACGTATGAAATCATTTTCAAAAGGCATAGTTGTCAGCCATATATACTTACTTTGTGAAACATGGGATTTCAAAAAGATTCCTAAAAAACATAAAGAACATCATTATAACCATAAATGTATCTTTGGGAAATACTTAAACAATCATGTAACCCTATTGGCTACCTTATAATTTGAAACCCTCATAGCTACCTTACAATTTGTGTAACTATCACAGTTTCACTTGGAGTAACCATATGGACGACCACCAACATACACATAAACAATTAATTAGAGGGATATATAGGTCCCGACCTTCATCATAATAAATTCTCAAGAAATAGAACACATTCATATAACATGAATAATTATAAAAACATTGCATCTGAATTTCGTAAAACAGAATTTTAAAAGAGGGGTTTTAAAAGAAAAGTACCTTATAAATACTATATAATTTAATTGAGACTTAATATATTTGAAGGATTATGTATATAAATTGTAAATAAACATTATTTAACATAATATAAACAAAATTCATCTCATAAAAAATTTCAATACCACATAAATAATGAAGTAGAATGTTAACCCAAAGAATAGAAATTAGGTTAATAATTCCCTTACACCATGTTTTCCTTACATAAAATTTGTTTAAACCTCTGGTATAACGGTTAAAATATTGATATAAATATATTATAGACAAATATTTTTGTTTTTAATACCTTATATTATCATTTCATTACATAATTTCACCAATTAATTGTTAGTATTCTGTTCGTTGCATTGTTTTGGGTGCGTTCTTTAAATGGTTCCCATCATCGGTTTGGGATGGATATTCTTGTTGATGGGAAGTGAAAATAAATAATTTGAATGGTATGGTATTAAAATATTTCTAGTACCTTAAATTATACCATTTATCTTTTTTAATTCTAATATGAGCAAGATTATTATGTTAAAACATTTTGGATATTTGTTTAGGTCATTTTTGTGATTCTTCGATCATAATGAACTCATTTTGTTGCAAAAATTAATAAAATGTGTTCAAAGTGATTCCATAACCTTATATAAGATATAACACATAAATTATAAGATAGTTTAACCATAAAATTGGTGTCATGAGTAGTCTTGAAGGATGTAAAAGAAATTAAAATCACATTATCCATGATATCAGTAAATCGACACATCACAGACAGTGTTTTAATTTCATAAATAAGTGGGAGAGGAAAAGAAGTGTAATGGTGTTTATTATAGTGACATGATTAAATATATAATATTTATGATATTTTATCATTATTTCCTTTTAGATAATGGAATATGTGGAAAGAAGAATAATAGAAAAGAAAATGAAAAGAAAAAAAAAAGAAAACAAAAGAGGATGTTTAACTCTTGATCTCTTCTCCTTGAGATCCTCCTTAAGGCCTTTGGTTTTGGAATTTTGGTGAGACCAGAAGCTCTAGGAAGTGGGGAAGAGACTTGGGAGGAGTATTGTGTAGAACATAGGTAAGTCTCAAGGATTTATAGGTGTGGGAGAAAGAGGGGAATGAGGGTGGTATTTATAGTGGAGGAGAGGAGATATGTTTCATTATTTTAATCGTTATTATAACATTTTTGCTCAAGACAACGAATAGTATTAATTAATGTGACCCAAAATAGTAATAATGGAATGTGAGTTTTAATTATGTGGTCTTACATCACTTATAATGTTATAAATAGTGTATTTAACTGATAATTTGAATATACAGTATTTTACTGTATTTCTCTATACATCAAAAATTCAAAAATATCATAAAAATCGCAAGAATTCACCTTTACAATTTTTCTATGTGTATAATTAAAAAATAAAATTCTTTTTTTTGAAAATAATTTTGTAAATATTATTAATTTAATTTTAAAAAAAATCATACATTATTCAAAAATTAACAATTTGAAACTATAAATATTTTCATATCACATTGAAATATTAACACAAATTTCATTATCTTAAAGCCTTAAGAAAATATAAAAATAATAAAATTTACTATTCATTATGTTTGTATTACTATTCATATTACTATTCATAATTGTCTGTTACTATTCACCAAAAAATCAGGTTGATTGTATAAGACTTTAAATAACATAATGAACATTGTTGAAGATGACCATTTTTTGAAATTCAAAACATTGATGTGGAAAAATGATGTTTAAAGGATATTTGTAAATATCTACATAAATAAAGTTTCATGAATTTCATTTTTTTCTTAAAACCTTGGCGTTTTACATTATCCCCACTTTCCAGATGTTTCACCCTCTTAATTTTATTTACTCATTTAATAAGTGAGGGTACCTTTCACTCAAAGAATTTCCAAATTCCTCTGTTTCTTCATCAACCATGTGGTTTCTCTGTAAAACCATTACCTGGTGGATTACCTTATTCAACAATACATGTTTCCATTGATCAAGAATCAGAACTGATTTCTATTCATAATAAAGGTTCTCTTCCAACTGAACTGCTTCTAGGCTCAAGACATTAGTTGAATCTGACACATACTTTCCCAAAATAGAAGCATGAAAAATATTATGTATCAGGGAAAAAATCGGAGGAAATTATACTCAGTATGCAAGTGGTCCATCTTTATATATTATTTCAAAAGGTAAGATGAACCATGGACTTAGATTTCCATTCTTATAAAAATGCATCAAAAATTTTCAAGGAGATATTTTAAGGAAAACATGGTCACCTACCTCGAAAGAGAAGTATTTTCTTCTATTATCTGCATAACTATTCTACCTGCTTTGAGATTTCCTCATGTGCTTCTGGATCCTCTTAACATTCATAGCCACTTCCTCTACTAATTCTAGTCCCATCAACTTCATTTACCAAAAATTATCCCAAAATGATTGGCTGCTACACCGCTTCCAATATAATGCCTCCAAAGGTTCTATCTGTATAATAGAGTGAAAAATGTTATTATAAGAAATCACAACTAAAAAATATGATGATCCTAGCATCCCTTCTAGTTTATTGAACAAGCTCAAAGCATGTCCTCCAATGTTTGAATTGTTCATTCTGACTTCCCATCTGATTGAGGATGGAAAGTTTTACTAAAATTTAATTATGTGGCCAATGACTTCTGATGTCCTTTCTAAAAGTTATAAGTGAACCTAGGATCCCGATTAGATACAATAAAAAGAGAAACCCCATGTAACTGGACAATATCTTTGAGGTATAGTCGAGAAAGATGATCCAAAGTCATTATATCTCAAATAGAATGAAAATGTACAGATTTTGTCATCTGATCAATAATAACACGAATCAATTTTCTACCATGAGAAGTTTTTGGTAGTCCCACTACAAATTCCATGGAAAAATTCCTTAATTTCTACTCTCTCACTGGTTGTGACTAAAGCAACCCATTTAGTAACTACCACTCATCCTTTACTTATTAAATTGTAAAACATTTCATGGTAAAATCAGCAATATATCTTTTTATTGCATCCCACTAATAATACTCTTGAAGGTCTCTTTACATCATAGTACTACTAGGATGAACATAAAATGGAGAACTATGAGCTTCACACAACTAATATTTCTTCAACTGGGAATCACAAGGAACATAAATTTTTTTACTAAATTTTGAAAAATAATCTTTATCAAGGTTAAATTCTTAAAAGTTACCCATTTTTACCAATTCAAAATTTTTCTATAGGTCATGGTCTTCCTTCTGTGCTTTCTTAATTCTATCTAATAATGATTACTACATTGAAACCTGAATGAAAATAGAGGTCTTTACTGCACCACTAACCTCTATGTTGAAATTCATCAAATCATTAATCAAGGGATCATGTTCCAAACGAAACATGGTTAATGATGCATGATGTTTTCGACTCAATGGATCCACCACTTTGTTTTCTTTTCTTGGATGGTAATTGATCATGTAGTCATAATATTTTATAAGTTTATGCCATCTTTTCTGCGTCATGATTAACTACTTCTGATTAAATATATACATTAGACTTTTATGGGTAGTATATATTTCACATTTGGCTCCGTATTAGTGTTGCCTCCCAATATTCAAAGAAAAAAACCATAGCTTCCAATTTAAAAATCAGATGTGGGATAATATAACTCATGAGGTTATAGTTGTCTTATAGCATAAGCAATTACTTGATCATTCTAAATCAAAACACAACCAAATTCCTTCAATGAAGCATCATTGCAGATGAAAAAATAACCATTTTGGGAAGGTAAGGCCAAACCGGAGCATTCAACAACCTCTTATTTACTTTCTAAAAACAAACATCACATTCTTCCATCCATATAAATTGAACCCCTTTTCACATTAACAAAGTTAGTGAGAAAGACAATTGTGAATTTTTTTTAACAAACCGTCATTAATAACATTCTAATCCAATAATATTATGAATCTCTTTAACATTTGTGGGTATTTTCCATTCATTAACCACCTTTTTTTAGTAGGATAAACTATTATTCCATCCTTATTCACAATGTTCCCAATAAAAGAAATTGGTTGTAACTAAAAATCACACTTTTTTAATTTTCAATATAGTTTCATTTCCTTTGTGGTTTGAAAAATAACACTTAGATGATTTCCATGCCCCTCTTTACTCTTAGAAAATACCTGAATGTCATCAATAAACATAACTAAAAACCAATCACAGAACTCATGAAATATTATATTCATAATATTCATGAATATAAGAGGTCATTTGTTGACCCGAACAGCATAAAAAATTCATAATTCATATAACTATTATGAAATGTTTTTTTGGGAAGTCATCCCCCTTCACCTTCAGTTGATGTTATCCAGATCGCAAGTCAATCTTGGAAAATTACTCATCTCCCTAGAGCTAATCAAACAAATCATCACTATTAGGAAAAAGATACTTGTTTTTAACAGTGATTAAATTCAATTATATATAATCAAGGAAATGTTTCAAGGAACTTTATTTATTTATTTTAAAAAAAAATGGAATACCCCATGTTGAAGTGCTAGGAAAATTAATCCATTATTATGAAAATATTGCAACTGATTTTCAATTAAATAAGTTTCATTTGAGCCATTTTTTTTGGGTTTTTGAAATTATATTAGCATCAGGGACTATGTCAATGGTGAATTTGACTTCTCGATCAAGTATAACATAAAGTAACTCATCAGGAAAAAAATCAAGGTATTCATTTATCACTAGAAAATCATTAATCTGAACACTTCCATTGTTTTCAACAATGTGACCAAGATAACATTCATTTCCATCTTTCAATAGTTTCTTATCTTCCTGAAATGTTATCAATTTTATTGGTTCTTTATTGTATACAAACCAAAACTCTTTCTAAAAAACAACTTATTTAGATCTACAATCATACATAGCATGATAAATAAAAATTCAATCCATTCCCAAAATGAAATCAAACTCTACTAAGGTAAAACCAAAAGGATTGCATGAAATATCTTTCCACAGACCACAATAGAAATATTCTTATAATTATTCTTTTATATAAAATGTTCTCTTAGTGTTTTAACAACATGTTCTGGTCTCATTTTTTGAGGAGATATTTCCAATTTACCAGAAAATTCCACCGAATTAAGGGAATGTGTAGACCCCATATCAAACAAACTTTACCCAAATTTGAGTTAACAAACAAGATACCTGATAAAAATTCATTGGATGGACCAAAATCGATTTATATAGTTTCAAAGGATATCACTACACCTTTCAGCTTATAGTTTGGGTTCATATAATTCTTTAGATCTCTCGTTAGGCAGTCATTTGCATAATGAAAAATCTCACCACATTTAAAACACTTAACAGTTGTATTATCAATATTCGTCTTAGGATCATTTTCATTACAATATCATTACATACATCTAAACATAGCACATCGAAAACACTTTCCAGTTTTGGTAAGGCATTCCCTAGGGTTCTTCTTGCCACACTTTTCAAAAACTAAAAACTGTATTTTCTTACCATCAAATTTATTTGGTTGATTCTTACCAATTTCTTTCCATATGGACTTCTTATCCTTTTTTTTCAAAATGCATGTGATCATCAGAAAAATCCATCTCTACACACTCAGTACCTTGGAAAAAAATCTTATAACTTTTTAATTCATGGGAGGCTAATGCCTTTAAATACATGGGCATCAATCCAGAGTAAAAGTGGTTGATTTTTCTATCAAGATCTTGAATAAGAGTTGGAGTGTATATCGCCACTCGGGTGATGTTCGCTTCATACACAACCACTGAATATTCCTCTTTTTTCCTTCAATTCATGTAATTGGTTCTCTATCTTAAGTCTCACTACCTTTGGAAAATATTTTTCAAGGAAAATAATTTTAAATTCATCCCACTCTAAAGCGTCAATATCCTTTCTATCCATAATATTATTTACCATTGACAATAATTGATCAGCATAATTTTCCAGATGATAAATGGAAAGACTTACCTATGGATTATCTGAATATCCCACATCATCAAGTATCATTTTCAAGGGCATTAATCCTTTTTTTTGCTGCTATTGGGTCAGAAGATCCATTGAAATCAATAGGGTGTTGTCTCATAAAATATTCCACTATCTTCATGTTCTATTGTGGTACCTTTGTTTGTTCTCTTTCATTGATGACACCACTATTTATTTCATGTGTTAGTTGAGCCATTACTGTCACAAACTAGTTGGTTCCAATCCTATACATTTCAGGCTACATATTCAGAAGGATATCATTCTGTCAGTGCCTATCCTCTTTAGCTTCCCATTTTCTTTTGTGGAAAACCATTCTGAACAAACATATCTTAGTTGAAGAATCATGGTAATCATTAAATGATATAATTTTTCAAATTAACCATAAATTAAAAATCAATTATGGTATTATATTAATATAACCCGAACCCCTAAAGTTATCTAAACCATCTTCTGATACCAATTATAAGGACCCGACCATATTAAATTACATAATATTGAATTTAGTCAGGAAATAAATTCCTTTCACATTGAGGATCCTTTCATGTTTAGTGGTTCATATAAAAGCGACATAACAAATTCATGACATTAAAATTTAATACATAGTGGACACCATAAAAATACTTCTCATTTCTTCCAAAATATATAACTTTTCAAATAAAACATTATTTCATTGAAAATTCATCAAACATTAATCTTGGATTAATTATCCTTCTTAAAAATAATTATAACCTATAATAAACCATTTAAAAACTTGGGATGATCACAATAAGCTTAGTAAGGGTTATAAAAATAAGGAAAGAACACATTAGTCCAGGAATACTTGTAATGTATGAAATCATTTTCAAAAGACATATTTGTCACCCATATATACATACTTTATGAAACATGAGATTTCAAAAAGAATCCAACAAAACATAAACAACAAAATTAGAACCATAATGGTATATTAGGTCATTACAAACATAATCATATAACCCTCTCAGATACCTTATAATTTGTAACACTCACAGCTACCATACAGTTTGTGTAACTATCGCAGTTACACAAGGAGTAACCATACGGCTGACCTCCAACTTATACATACCAAATGAATTGAAGGGAGATATATTTCCCACATACTATCATAATAAATTCCCAAGAATTATAATACAATCATACAATATGAATAATTACATAAGAATTGTTTTCAAATTTCATAAAACATAATTTTAAAAAGGGGTTTTAAAAGAAAAGAATATGATAAATATCATATAATTGAAGTGAGACTTAAAAGAGTTGATTGATTATGTTTATACACTATAAATACACATTATTAAAAAAAATAAACAAAATTCATCTCACAAACCACTTCTATACCACAAAAATAATGAAGTAAAATGTTAACCTAAAGAATGGAAATTCATTTATGAATTTTCGTTCCTCAGGTTTTTCTTATTTAAAACTCATCTAAACCTCTGGTATATTGGTCAAAAGAGTGTTATTGATATCTTAATGAAACATATTGATGTTTATAATAACTTATATGATCATTTAATTACATTATTTCACCATTTAATTGTTAGTATTTTGTTCCCTACATTCTTTTGGGTGTGTTCTTTACATGGTTCCCATGATCGGTTCAACATGGATATTCTTGTTGATTGGAAGTGAAACTCAAGAATATGAATAGAATGGTATTTAAATATTTATAGTCCCATAAATTATATCATTTATTATTTATAATTCTTACATGAGGATTATTCATAAGTTAAAACATTACAGTTATTTGTTTATTCCATTTTGGTGATTCTTCGATCATAATGAACTCATTTTGTTTCATAATTTAATAACATGTGTATAAAATGATTCCAGAACATTATATAAGATATTATACGTAAATTATAATCTTTTCCAACAATAAAAATGGTTTAATGAGTATTCATGAATTAATTAAAAGAACTTGATATCACATTGTCCATGATGTTTGTAAATCGACACATCACAAACGATGTTTTAATTTCATGAATAAGTGGGAGAGGAGAAGAAGTAATATGGTGTGTATTCCATAAACATGATGAAATAAAAAATATGTATTATACTATATCATTCATTCCTTTTGGTTAAGGGGAGGTGATAAAAGAAGAAAAATAGAAAAGAAAATGAAAATAAAAGAAAGAAAACAAAAGAGGATGTTTACCTCTTGATCTCTTCTCTTTGAGATCCTCCATAAGGCCTTTGGTTTTTTCCTTTTAGTGATACCAGAAGCTATATGACGTGTGGAAGATCCATGGGAGGAGTATTGGGTAGAACGTAGATAAGACTTAATGCCTGAGAGGTGTGGGGGGGAGAGAGTAATGTGGGTGGTATTTATAGTGGAGGCGAAGAGGTATTTTTCATTATTCTAAACATTATTATAATATTTTCAATCAAGACTAAGAGAAGTCTGAATTTATGTGACACAAAATAGTATCAATATAATTTGAGTTCCATGAAAGTTTTCTTACATCACTTATGATGTCATAAACAGTGTATTTTAATGATAATTCGAATATACGGTAATTTATCGTATTTCATTATTTATAAAAAATTCCAGAATTTCAGAAAAATATAATAAATTAACCCTTACCATTTTTCGACATATAAAATTAAAAAATGAATATCATTTTTTAAAATTAATTTTCTAAATATAATTAATTTAATTTATAAATAAAATCATACTTTATTAAAAAATTTACTATTTTAAAACAATAACTATTTTTATATCACAGTGAAAAATTAACCAAAATGACATTATATTAAATCCTTATGAAAATAAAATTATAATACAAGTTACTATTCATTAGGGTCATATTACTATTCATATTAATTTTCAAAAGGGTATGTTACTATTCACAAAAAATCTTGTTAGTTCTATTCGACTCCAAATAACTTATTGAAGACTATTGTAGATGACTATTTTTCAAAATTCAAAACATAGAAGTGGAAAATTTATGTTTAAAGGCTAGTTAAAAATATCTACTTAAAGCAAAGTTTTATGCATTTAAATTTATTTTCAGAACCTTGGGGTGATACAATGGCCAACATCTTGACATCGTCCTATGTACACTATAAGAGCATAAGTTGTACACCAATTTATCTAAGTGTTAGTTTTTGATTGGTCATGTACATTTCATGGGTAACATCATATTAGAGGAAGGAGTGTCAGTGGAACCAGAGAAGGTTTATGCATTGGTTTATTGGGAGTAGAACAAGAATGTCTTCGATATCTGGAAATTTTTATGTTTAGCAATATATTATAGGTGATTCACCCAAAACCCTTCCTTTTTATCAATATTCCTTTTAGGATTGATCAAAATGGGGGTAGTGTTTGAGTGTTCAGAGGCTTCTTTGAGAGATCTTTATTAGTTGACGAAGAACTTAAAATAAGCACCAATTTTTTTCTACCTGAGTTAGTTGATGAGTATATAGTTTATTGTGATGCTTATGGGATTGGACATTGAGCTGTGCTATTGCTGGGAGATCTAGTTGTGGCATATGGTCTCAAAAGATGAGGCTTCATGAACAGAATTACCTTATGCATGAACTTGTGTTATTAATAGTGGTTTATGCTGTTAAGTTTTGGTGACACTGTCTTTAGGGATAAAAGTTTGATGTTTTTACAGATCATGAGAGCTTGATGTATATCTTCTCAAAGTGTGATTTGAATCTTTGGTAGCAGATATGGGTGGAGTATATGAAGTCTTTCGATTTTGAATTGGAACATATGTCCGAGAAGGGAAATAGTGTGGATAATTCCTTGAGTAGGATAAATAAGACTCTTTTGGTTTAGGAGTAGAGTGTTGAGTGGATGAAGAAGATATTTCTAGCTGAAATGCATCTGGTAGTTCAGAATATTCAGAGGAAAATGACTATGGTTTTAGTCATAGTGGAGTCAACACTTTTGAGATGGATCATGGATTTAAAATATGAGTATCCATAGTTCTTAGCCTTGAGGGAGTGATTTTAAGGTGGGGATACATATTCGAACTTGTTGATATATGAGTATGAGATCATCTATGTGATGAATTGAATTGTGCTACCTATGATCATGAGAGTGAATATCATGTGGGAATTTTATTCCTCGAAATGGGTGGTGCATCCAGGTGTAACTAAAATGTACCATGGCCTATGACAAATATTTGGTGGGCAGGCATGAAAAATGAGAGAGCATGGATTGTGATAATTTTCTTCAACTATCAGCAGGTGAAGGTGGAACATCAATGATTGGGATGTTAGCTATAGTCATTTCCAAAATGGGAATGGAAGTGGGATGAAGGGACCATTGATTTTGAGGTGGGTATCTCGATGATTCTTATGAAGAATGAAACTATTTTGGACAATATGGTTCAATTTATAAAGGTAGCACATTTATTGCCTATACGGGAAACCATTGTAGTAGAGAAATTTGGGGAATTGTAACTTTTGAAGATAGTTCAACTACCAGGAGTGCCACCGACTATAGTTTCATATCATGGCTAACACTTTACTTAGCACTTCTGTCAGAGATTTTGGAAAGGGATTGGTATGTAGGTTTTATTGAGTATGGATTTCCACCCACTAAATTATGGACAGTCAGAACGTACAATACAGGTGATTGAGGATAAGCTACATACATGTGTTATTGACATTGGTTGATCATGGGAAAAGCCCTTGGATTTATTAGAGTTCTCCTATAAATTTTTTTAGGAAACAACACATATGGAATCATATGAGGACCTTTGATATAGACCATGAAGATCACTGCTTTGTTATATGTAGACAAAATTCATATGCTGAAAGATGAAGAAGACACCTATAGTTAATAGATGGTGATCATGTATTCCATTGGGTGTCTCCTATGATGGGTCGCCATTGGATATAGAAGCATGGAAAGTTGGAACCTAAACATGTTGTACCATTTGAGATAGTGTAGAGAATCAGGCCAGTGGCGTACTAATTAGCTTTTTCATGGAGATACAATGCTATTCATGATTATTTCCATTTTCATATCTATGGTGGTGTCACCTCGATCCTTCTTATGTGATCGATGTAGAAGAGGTTAACCTTGGGATAGATAAGTCATTTGATGAGCATATGATACGTGTGTTGGGTCACAGTGAGAAAGCGTTTATAGGAAAGACCATGCAGATAGTTCATGTGTTATAGAATCGTGGACATGTACAAGAGGGAAAATGGGAAGGAGAAGTAGATATTAGGGCACAATGACATAATATTTTTGGCTTAGAATCTTATAAAGACATGGAAGTGCAGCTCGAGGATGAGTTGTTATAAGGGTGGGAGATTGTAAGATTCTGATCATTTATAGAGTTATCGTGGGTGCGATTTCATGTACGTTTTGTTGTTTTTACATACCATTGTTTGGAGTTATGACATGGGGTGAGTTTGGGAAAAGTTCTATGAAATGTTAGAGAAAAATGGGTGTTTCATAGTTGGTGGACGATTATAGAAAACCGTGCGACCAACCCAAGTAAATCATGAATGCCCAAGCCGAGAGGATTCGTATTGCTGGAAAATGGTTAGGTTAACAATATTATTTAACCATGTTAAGTCCCCCTTAAGGTAGTGGCTAATGCTTGATGAGTTCAAATTTTTCTTATCATTCGACCGAACCATGTGTGGGATAACAGTTAGACCATAAAATTGTGGATCTCGCTATTTTTCAAATTTTAGTGACATGTTTCACCTCCTACACCTTCCTAAATCCAAATTTTTCTTTCCAAAGTGTATGGGAAGTTTCTCCCATCGACTTAGACGGTTTCCAAGACTATACAAACTCTGCTCTTTGAGATTGAATTCCTAAATTAAAGATCTACTCTCCACCGGATAAGTTAATCTCATTGCAATGAATTGTTTTGTTCATTCATCTCTATCTCCTTCATCAATTGGTGGTGGATATCATCTATTATCATAGAACTAAACCTATGTGGTGAGATAAATATCTAAAATTGGAGATTTATATCTAGTCTGATTATATCTTAGTATCATGATCTTGATTTAGGGATTTAGATCTATAACTCATATCTACGTAGTTGTTCGGCTCGAATTTTTGAAATTTTCGTTGATTGAACATCTATAAACGAATTGTGTTAGGTGGTCTAAATCTAATTCACATAGTTTTTCATTTTATATGTATATCAAAAATTGTATAATTTTTAATATCCTTTAGTAATTACATTTTTGGAATTGGGTTTATTAGGTCGACCAATTGATTTATTGACGTTTTATTGAAATAGGTGATTAATTGGGGAATTAATCATGAAACTAAAATGGTCTACCTATTAGATAATTAGCCCATGAAAATTGATTATCAGGGTTTAGGGATGTAATCTTGAGAATTAATCAGGGGATTAATTATGAGATATTGGATTGTATATGTTGAGATAATTAACTATGGATTAATTATGTGCAATTGATAATATTATATATATAATTAATTGTGGGATTTATTATGGAAATTTGTTATTAGAATGAGATAATTAATCCAGGAAAATTAATTATGGAATATGAGTTGTGATATTGATTAATTAATTGATGAATTAATTAATGGTTTTATGCACTTATTTAAATATTGATTTAAATAATGGAATGGATGTGTTTTACTAATTTTCGAATTAGTAATGATATTATAGGGTATAAATAATTAATAAATTAATTAGGTGATAAAGAATGAGAACAATGTCATTCTAGATTGATAATTACAATTGGTAACATCGCCATCATACTTATGAATAAGGTGAATGGGAACATGGTCATTCTAGATTGAGAAGAATACATGGTAACATAGTCAATATATTTATGATCAAAGATAATGGGAACATGGTAACTCTGTTGAGGAGAATGTATGGTAACATGGTCAAAATACATACATTTTATATATAGGAAACTTTAGAAATGTGGATTTAAAATGTGAAATCAAAGAATAGAAATAATGGAACTCCAAGTTATGGCCTCACATGAGAATATTTGAACACCAGAATGAGTCGAATCAGGTATAGAGATATCATAACACTTTTTAATAATTAAAGATTCAGCATGAAGGAGGTATTGAGATATGATATTACCATGGGAAAAAATTAGGCTCCATCCAGAGATGAATCTAGTATTGGGGTACAGTTATCCTTGGGAACCTTAGAGTTAATTTAGTTAGATTAGAAAAAATGATAATGTAATAAATGGTTATTTATGCATTGTAATTATTTATTATAGAACTACATTCACTATATTTTGACTGGACTGGTTTTAGATACCATTGGTGGTAGACTACTCAGTTTCTCTCGAACCCTATTCTAGATTCTTGATCAGTACCCGAATTGATAATACTATGGTAGGATAGTATAAGGGAAATGTCTCTTGGATAGATTGCTAATATTGGATAGAGCATGTATGAGTGGAGAATATATGGTTTTGAACCTTCTTGAAGAGTCATAGTGTCTTTACATTTAGTTTCATTATAGACACTTGACACTTATATTGGCATAGCATGTTTTCCTATTAAGTTGAGTAATGTATTTCATGTATGGTTATCTTACGATAAGAGTATTTGTCTAGTTATATATATTCTTCCGCTATTTTTTATATACATCTTCTGGTGTTTTACTCTGATAAAAGAGGGAATAGTCTCCCTATGAATGAATGACCAGACACTCACTACTTGTCGACATCCTCTAGTGTTCGGAGAGGCATGGTTGAGGTCATGTGTAAAACCATCTCAAGGAACTGTTGCATGGATCATGAGTTGGGACGTTATAGACACTATGAAGGAACTATCTGATATCAAGAATTTCAATTCCGAACAAGGGGTATACTCTAAAATTTTAAATCTAACATAGATCTATAATGAAAAATATACATATCATTTAATCAAGTGAACACAAATCACATCGTAGTTCAAAATATATTTCATTAAAGTAACATCTAATTAAATGAATTAGTTAGAAGGGTGATATATATATTTTTAGAGTTGATAAAGAATTTAATGTCTAAGATCTAATAAAAAGACCATTATCAGCGTAAGAGCATGACTAACATGTATAATACTTCTGTATAAAAAATCACATTTATAAAATTTAATATATTGTATATTTTACTAAATTAAAAAGATCATTCATATAATATTTGGAATTATATAATGTATTATAGTTTTATTATCAATGTAGATTTATACATTTCTATTAATTCATTAGTATTTCATTAATTTATTAAATGTATAGTGAAAAATAAATCCTCAAATAAAATATTTGAGAAATAGTTAGTGGATAATGACCATTTAAATTCATTAGATATGATTATATGTATAGAGATAGATTTTTTTGATCCAAATCACTAAAATATTTCAAATAATATTTTTCATATGGTTCACTAAATTATCTATATGTTTTGAGAGTTGTAGAGCCATTGTGATAATATATTATAAATAAAATATTATTTTTAGTCCATGAATTCATGTTATTATATTTTTATAATTTCATCATGAATAATTCCTCATATGGGAAAATTGATATGAAAGTTATGTTGGGAATATTGTTTTTACCCTAGGAGTATTGTTATTTTTGTTCACACCTAGGGTACCAAGGTTATCCATCATGGGAGTGAAATTAAAGGGAAATAATTAAATTCTAATTAACTCATTTTAATCTTGTGAACTAAATTCAAAAAATTTAATTCATATCATACTTTCTCTCTTGGATTAGAAATTGTATCCATTTACAAAACATTAGAGAGGGAGAAAGTGGTAATAGAGACTAAATATTGGTGGAATTGGCATTAGATTAAGGGAACAAGACCCAATATGTGATGAAATCTCTGAATGTATAGTGATGAGATGATGGATGAAATAATGTAATCAGTTATGGAATAAATAAATGACTATTGTGCAATGAGGAAGCAGTTTGATTTTGATTTATTCTTCATTATTCATGTCATTAATATGGTATTCCAGAATCAATATTGTTTCTTATGGAGAAAAATTTATCACATTACTGTACATCTTTATCGATGATTATCATTTGGTATTGTTTCTGATAATGAAAAATTTAGTCAGAAAATTTAATAGACTATCTTGTGTCAACTATACAATCCACTCTAGCCGGTGCCTGAAGGATAGGTAAAACAAAAAAAACTAAAACAAGTCTTGAATTTATTCGAAATAAGAAATAATACCAGATCACAATGCTAAAGAAAAATCTACAACTGGGTCCAAAAACAACAATTACAAAAGGCTAAACTAGAAAATTAAGAATTATACATGAACAACTATTCTCTAGGTGACCAATAGTCACTCCCAAACTAACTCAAATCAAAGGCAGTGATAATAAGAGAATCTTGTATACTACAAGATGACCTTCCCATATACTAGATCCTACAATACAACTTCTAAAACCACCTAATGTTAAAATTATGGTGTGGACACAAATCCAAGTAGAATACCACCAAAATAATATATACATGGTTCAATATGTAACGTCCTAATTTTTTTAGAAAAAGACACTATGTTTGGTACTGTATTTGATACACCATATCGAACTTAAGTGAACAATTAGATATTATTATATAACGGTTACAGTATAACCTAGATGTTAAAATGGAAAGAATAAAAAATATTTTTTGAATTAATAAAATATGATTTAAACATGATTATAAAAAATTATATTGTGAATAATTAATTATAAATGAATGTAAAACCATTTTTAAATAAATGGAATTATTTTTCTCAAAAACTATTTAAAATTAAGTGTGTCTATAAAATAATAAAACCATAAATTTTAGTTTTTATTAGTGAAATATATATGTAATATATTGAATATAATTTTTAAAATTCAACTTATATGTTTTATAGAAATTATATAAGAATAAATTCTTTTATTTATGATAAACCAGTATATATAAAAAATAGTTTTGTGGTCATTTAATGGAGAACCTGATATAAATATAATTTTTGATACTTTTATAAGTTATATTTGAAAAATAATATTATTATTTGGAAGAGGGAAATAAAAAAGTTAGTTTCAAATTTTTTTGGTATTTTTCTAATAAAATTCATATTTTAATGAATAGTAAAAAATACTTCATTTTTATTCAAAATTGGTTTTTCATCTAATTTATTTATATAGGTAGTTTATAATTTTAATTAATATTTAAGTATAATAATATTAATTTTATGTCATTTAATCCAATTTAGGTCATTAGAACTAATACCACATTGATATTGGATATAAATACATGCTAATATTTTAATGGTTTTTATTTAAAAAAAACATGTTTTCTTGTTTTGTGAACAAGATTAATTTTAAATTAATTAATGAAACGGATGTTTTAAAATTTTTTAAAAAAAAATTCATATTTGGAATAAAAATTTCAAATTATCTAAATAGGTTTATTTATTTATTTTTATACTATGGATATTAACTATGATAATTTTTATTTACCACGGTTAAAGGTAAATAGAGTAAATTAGGGTAACAAATAATATAAAAAGTATAATAAAATCACCCTAAAATTTTATAAAAACCTATTGGACAAGTAAATTTCTACCCATAACACCTAGGGATCTTAATTGACACTTTTAATGAATTTTTCCCATGAAAATGATATAAATAGTATTAATATAACAGAAAGTGACAAAATTAAATCCTCTTATTTCATATAAGTCAAATAATTTAAATATAATGATAAATATGATATAACATAGATAGAAAATAGTATTATGAAATATAATTAAATAATACAAATCATGTGATTTTATTTATAATTTTTATATATTAAATAATAACCTTAAATATTGATTCAACAGTGATACAAAAATGATTCTGTAAATAGAATTATCAAATAAATGATATGAGAAATATTAAAATAAAAATAATTTGAATTAATTAAGGTATTGTAAATATTTTATAAGTGAATATGCCAAATTATAAGTCTATTAAACTATTTTTTAATGTTGTCCATCTTTTTGGATTTTACTTAAATTTAATGAAATTATTATTGTCAAAATTGACACTATTGTTATTTTATAAAAATAATTTTTTATTAAAATACATAAAAATAGAAAAAAATATTTAAAAATTAAAAATTTTCTATGATATGATATAAACATTAAAAAACATTCTATTTATAATAAATTGACCCTATATATATACAATTTTTAACCTCGTGATATTTAAAATGTTTTCATCATAATTAAAATAAAAATAGATTAATTAAGGGAAAACGAAAAAATAAGGTGAAAAATAAAATAAATACGTGTCTAAATATTATTGTAGGATAGTATTTCTAACCATTATAATATTATCTACGAAATAACTCAATTTTGAGTCATTTGGAGTTAAAAATTAATTAATATTAAATTAATATTTTAAGGATTTTCAATGGTTCCCTCCCCTCTCCTATAAAAAACAATTTATTCTTATCTATTAAATACACCTTAGAAACATTATTGTTTCATACAATATGTACCCAAAACCAATCCTAGAATCCCTCCCAGTATTTTTAAGGCCTTATTTTAGGCATAACACCTATCTTGGAGGCGTTAATGTGTTCTACAAAGGTGGACAACTGAAGGAGATGTGTCATTTTTATTTAAGTATTTATATATTATTCTTTATTCCACTTATTATAATATCATTAAATAATGATGACATAATAAATACAGTATCCTTAATACACTTATATATTATTTAATTAATATCATAACCTAAAACCATCTTCAATTCCATCAAATTGGAAATGAACTTTTTGTTCATGTGTACGGTGGACTATCGCCTCACGAACCGATATAGTTTGTTTTTCATCACAGTCTACAATGAATTGTTATAATGATGGAATAAATATTAATATTGGATATTCCTGAAATAATAATCATTATAATAAAATAATATATCAATTATGTTCTTACTTTCCATCCATATAAAATTATTACATCATTCATGTGTATGTGTGTACTATCACCTCCACAAAGTGATGTGATTCATTTTTATTTACTAAATCAATTGAATGAATATATAAGTATATATAAATTATTAATATGATACTGAATATTTCTTGATAATTTTGGAATGATAAATAGTTCTTACCTTCTTTCCATAACTATTAATGGAAAATGGAAAATGCTACTAATGCATACATATGACTTATCATCTACATGATTATAACATTGTTAATTTTGCATAACAATACTTAATGGTTTGATTTTAAAGAATAATTTATGTATAAAATTGAAAATAATTTTATGGATATTATTCTGTAGATGATGGACTTATAACCACATGGAATTTGGACATCATACCATGTTCATTTTTTACTCAAGTAACAAAAATCGAAAAAACGTCAAATATGAACATAAGTAATTATATATTTTTTATAACATGGTAATAACTGATCTAAATTAATAATAAACATTATAATATTCTCATGAAATTAAATAATTATCTTACGTTTAATATTCAAGAAGATAATAACATATGTGATGAACCAGAGTCGATGTAAGGTACTTCATCTCAATATCGTTTCATTGAGGCATATCTTGATGTTATCACCTTTATCATCCAATAAGGTGTATATAAAACCATTTTGAAATTTTATATCATTAATTATTATATTCTCAATATATTTAATTTTTTCTTAATGTTATTCCTTAATGATTTTCATTCAAGTGTTTCTTATGTGGTAAGGGACCCTTTAACTAAAACATCATTTATAATGTCTTAATGATTTTTTCTTCTAAGACCTTCTATTTATTTTCCACGTTTTGAAAATGTTTTTAATGATTTTATTAATATGGACATGAATGTTTTAAAATAATAGTTTAATTCAAAATATTCAATGTGCTATGGGACACTTTGATTAAAAAAACCTTATATCAAATGTTTTAAATTTGTCTTGGAAATGGATTGAATATTTCAATATCATGAAATGATTCCTTCTGATTGTCAATTAAATATTTTTGTGGTAAATGTTGATAATTTATGTATTTTAATTGTTATAATTATATAATGGTACTTGAAAATTTGATTTTTAGTTACGTGATAAACAGAGTACGAGTGGATATGTGATAAACTAGATATGGGTGGTTACGTTATAAATTCCAATGCATTTGGTATGGAATTTGATCGTATGGTTATTCCATTTATAGGTGTGAAAAATATGGAATTCGACCACATGGTTATTCCATTTAATTTTGATTATGACCTAAGATAACTTTATATGTTATATGGGATTTATATGGGTTCTATGGAAATCTATTGATTACAAATAGGGCAAACAAAAAGTTTATATACAAAGGAATGTATTTACTTCTTTATAAAGGTTAAAAGTATTATTTTGAGATAAAGTATTCATTGTTTATATGTTTTCTCAATAATAAAATTTTCCATTCTTTATGTATCCCTTACCGATCTTTTTATTCACATTCCATGTTTTATAATGTTTTCAACGGGATTTAAGGGTGAATAGTGAAAAGTATAAGATCCGATGAATAGTTGCGATTATTGACCATGAAATGAAACCATGTTTATCTTAAATAGTTTTTTAATGGATTTTGAGTAAAATTTTCTACATTTATTTTGAGTTTTTATGTGATAATTATGGTCTAATTCTCTAAAATATTAAACTAAAAAGATTTTGGGATTGTAAGAAAGTGAATTCTAAATTGAATTTACTATGTTATGTATGGTTGGGTCCTTATAGTTTCTATAAGAGAACAGTTTAGATAACATTGTAGGTTAGAATTTCAACTAGGTTTAGGTTAAAGATCAATTATAATAAATAGGTTTATTAAAATTTTGGCGAATAAGGGTAATTTAGGTAGATTGGATAAAAAACTAAATCAACAGAGATATAAGAAGGATGATGGATTAGAGTATTATAAAAATTTTATATTACTATATTTACCATATAGAGTTTTCTTATTTTAAAAATTATTTTCATTTTTATGTGATTTTCTTTTAAGTAGATTAAGGATCATTTTTTATGGAAGGAATGATCTCTTGTGTAACCCTGAGATTTTCTGAAATATATTTTTAAATTAATTCAACATTTTAGATTTTTCATTTCACGCTACAATGAAAATGGATTATTTTATATATTTCTTGTGATATACTCAATACCGAGTTGATCATACACTAAACATAAAGCTTATCTTAGCTTGCAGCACATGAAACACTTAGATAGCTTGCGATACACACACAATTAAGTTGTTTCCATATTTTAAGGGTGAACCTATTTTAAAACTAAATTTCAAAAAATTTATGAATTTTATTTGGTAAAATAAGCATCAGTTTTTAATTCATAATGTAAAAAATTATCCAAGGGTGAATTTTTGGTATTTTTTCAAGAAACTTCATTTTTAATGAATAATAAAAACTAGTGAATTTTAATTAAAACCCGCCTTTTGTTTAAATAATTATTAATGATAAATTATATTTTTTATTTTTTATATTCAAATTAGATCAATTATGTATCCATTTATACAATTATGTTCATTAGAATCAATTCTACATTGAAATTAAATATAAAAACTCAACAAACATTTGAATGTTTTTCTAATTTAAAAACATGTTATTTATCCTCTTATATCGAATTAGAGTTAGTCATAATTTTCTCACTTCTGTGATTTGAATTACGAAACTCCAAATTACGCAATAGTAATAAGTATTAAATTTTTTGTCTTATTAGATCAAATTCTTTTTTTTTGATCAAAATGATTAGTGGATGCAATTAAAATTAATTATAGTGATTAATGTAAGATTAAGATTAATGAAAGATTAAAACTTAATCAAAAGGACCAAAATGACTTGGAAATTTTTCCAAAAGACATTTTATTCCAATATTTTGACCATATAATGACATGGTACAAAATTTATTGTTTATTTGGATATTATTAAATGTAATTTCAAAATATAAAAGTTTTTTCAAGGAAAAAAGACAAAAAAGGAAGTATCCTTACCTTTAATATTTGTAAAACATTAAGATATGTAAAAAAACATCATATTTTGTGTTATATATATCCTTTTGAAATATATATGGGTCATTTTTATAATTATAATTTATCAATAAATGTTAGATATTTTATAGTTATTTAAAATTCTTAAGAAAAACCGATATTGTGATTATTTAGTCAATAATTAACTAAAATAAATTATATTATACATACTAAAAGTGAAGTTATTTGATTGAATTATTGTCTTAATTTATTTTTAGATGAATATATCATGTTACACATCTGTAATCATAATATAATTTAATTCTAATTTTATTTTGTTTATTTTAATGTTAGCATTAAATAAATAATTTCAAAATTGACATTATTGTTACGTCACAATAAATGAAATTTTATTAAATAATTTTCAATTAATAAAAATAATATACTCTATAAAGTAATTTTTAATTATTAATAAATATTAAATATCATATATTAATGAACAAAATAAAATTTTATAATTAATACATTGACTCATATATTCCAAAATCATTGTTAACATGGTCCGGGTTTAAGTAGTGTTTTAATGTTTCATGTGCGCTTGTGTGAAAATTAATTTCCAAAAAACATGGTAATTTAACTTTATAAATTTGATATCATATTAATAATTTAGTGTATCTATATTTTCTGAAAAACTGCTCATTAGTTCATTTTTATGGGGGAAATTAATTAGATTAGAAAACGAAATGCTATAATAAAAACCAAAATGATTAAATTGGGGAATCATAGAAGTTAAGGAACTAGATTATTAAAATGAACATACTTTGAGGTGGTTGATATTTTAATATACCCTTATTTTTCTATAATCCATTATTTTTTCCAATTTGGAGGAACTTTAGGTAAGGTAGGCTACCCAGTAGTGAATACCATTTGTTATTTACAAGAGTTTCACTCCCTCTCAACTATAAAAGAAAGCTATGTATCACTTCATCACACCTATAAAGCCCCTTGAAAGAAAAAAACTCCTCTAAAATAATCTTGAAACTTACCTCCCTTCATCCTAGAACCCTCCCTTTGAGATTAATGCCTCTTAAGGAAGTATTTATTCACAAACAAAAAGGAGTTACCTGAATAAGATGTAACGTCTTCTCTCAAGATCCTTTCATTATTTTTCTATTTCACCCCCTTAACTATCTGTATTCTACAATTTTATAACAAAAACAGTATAATAAATATACTAGTGTTTTTTATGAAAATTTTTCTAGATACACTTACACACACCTATATCTTGTAGATATAGAACATACTATTTCTATGTATGGTGAACTACTGCCTAACGAAACAATGATTGTTTATTTCTCCTATACCACCAATCATTGTAGTTATTATGATGGAAAATCTTTTTATATAATACATAAATTATATTTAGTATGTATTAAATATAATTTATTTCTTTAAAACATGCATATATTTATATTTTTTTATGTTTTAATATGACTATCTCATTTTAAGAAGTGTGTACTACAGCCCCCTTAAAGCCATGTGATTCGTTCACACACCACATAGATTGAATTAAGTATGGGTTTTGGGATATTATATGATATATATGATATTTTAATGATTCTAGAATAATTTTATATATATACACCAATAAATATATACATATTTCTTTTACATACTTTCATTCAATACAGCTATAAGAACAGAAAAATCATTCATGTGTATGTACGGCTTATTGTCTCCAAGAACAGTGTATTCTATTTCATAATTTTTATTGTATAGTTTATTATAATGGAAATAACCTTGATATACCTGATATATAAATCATTTTATACATTCTGGAATCATGATATATGTATAATTATTAATGATATAAAAAATTAATAGACATGAGAAGAATAAAGTGAATATTACCCGAAGTGAAACCATAGCACATGATCGTTAAAAAGTGGGTAATATTAGGTCACAATAAAATCATATATGGTTATAGATATAATAATATGAATATATAAATTATGTATAATAAACTTATATTTATTATACAGGAATATTGTATGAGTATGGAGAGAGCCAAGACACAAGATAAGGGGATTTAATCTTACTTTCAATTTCGGTGAGATACAGGGTATGTCCACGACTCTTTCTTTTTGTGTGGTGTATTTACTAAATTGATTTTATTCTATGAATATTTTTCTTAAATTTTTAGTTATTCACTTTTCCATATTATTATCCTTATTTCATGGGGTTTATCGTTCCCAAGTTAAAAAATAGATAAAATAGTTTTGTCTCAATTTTCCTTCTTTGAGCCTCATGTTTTGTTAAGCACTTAAATTAATTTACAAGGTGTATATACTTACATTTGGCATGATATATCATGAATCTCATTATTTTGATTATATATTAATTTTAATTTAATTGTTTTTCTTACCTGGATATTATGTTCCTAAATAACCATGTTATATGAGTTTATTAAGACAATCTCATTGTTTTTTCGAGATTTTTTATGTTTATACCTCCATTAATTAAATATTAAAAACCATATCTCAAGAAAATTATGAATTTTCTTCTCAAATTATTATTCATTATATATTAATGTATTTGTACCATTTTCAACTCCTTAGTACAAATGATAGTTAATAAATTGTTTTTAATAGACCTTGACTTTACCCTCTTTTTGGACAGATAACTAGGCTTTCTAAAAATGGTTTTCTATGAATATTATACCATTATCTTATAATATCTAAAATAAAAATTTACCTTTTTTTCATTTATGAATCTCTTCAATAGAATATTCTCATCACTTTCTGAACAAGGTACTTTTTTAGCCTTTTTACCAAGTAAAAGGAATGCACATTCGACCTCATATGACAGGTGTGTATTTACCCGTTGTCATTTATTAAAAGCTTTATTTTCATTTTTTAAAGGTTAATATTTATGAAAATGTTTTAAAAATATATTTTCATGAAAAATTATTTTTAAATTTTTTCAATATTCCATTATATTTTTTCTATAAAAATGGTTCTCAAATTGTTTTCAAGATTATTTTAAAACTTTTCAAGTAAAATTATTTTGAAAATGTTTTCAAAATCTTTTTATGAGATTTCAATGTGGTTTAGAAGAAAAAGGATTTTAGAAAATTTTGAATCTTATTTTATATGTTTTCAATGAAAAAATGTTTTCCAAATTATTTATTTCCTTCCTTAAATGTTTTCAAGGTATATTATACAAAAATATTCTCAAATTGTTTTTTATATTAAAAAAATTCAAACAAGAAATGATTTTTTCCTCAAAAAATGTTTTTAAAAGATATTTCAATAATAATTTCAATCTAAGATTACATCTATTGATGTTACTCATTCCAATATAAAGGATCCATTCATATAATTTCTATGAATGGTTTATATTTAATTTCATTATCTTTATGAAACCCATTTCACATTCATGGGTTATATTTATATTAAATTCATTACTCTTTTATGGGTTATGCTTTTGATTAAATGATTATGAAACCTGTAATTTTTCCTCATGTTGTGATATGTTTACGTGTTTGCGATACCTATTTCATTTCATGGGTTATGATATTTCTATTTAGGAACTTGTGTAATTTGTATATATGATTAAATTATGTGATGGGTGGAACCTATATCTCCCTCCAAGGAATTTGGTAAATATTTTTATCTCCAAAGATAAACTATGATGGCCTTGGTAGTGTACCTCGACTACTATGATGGATAGGGGAGTTAACCATGACTACCAAGATGGTATGAGGAGTAAACTCAAGATACTATGATGTATATGGGAGTGAACCATGATTACTTTGTTGGTATAGATAGTCAACCCATACTACTAATATGATCTTTTCATCGATTCCTTGGATACTATGGAAATCATTATATGCTTTTGTGTTTTCCATAATTTCATGTCTTATTCCTATGTGATGTTATCTTTTCATATGTTATTTATTTCATATTATTCCGGTATTATAAACTATTAATCTTTTTTTCAAGATTTCATGAATGATATTTGATATGTAGTGTATGATATTCTATTTTTAGGATCACATTCTCAGAACCTTATAGGGATGTTTATGCTTACATGTATTCCTTGTTTACCCTTATTGAGCATTTGAGCTTACCCCATTTATATTTTATTTCCCCTGGTTATGATGATATGTACTATGTTTGATATCTCTAAGAAGGTATCTAGTCAAGAAGAACCTAGTGGGAGATGATGTAGTTGACATATGTACCAGTGTTTATGTTTCCATGTTTCCAAAGGCATTATACCAACTACAGTCTTTGGGAGTTTATTTATATAATGTTTATGTATTTCACAAAAGTTATTTAATGTTATGGTTTTGAAAATTGCAGGTCACTATAGTTGGTATCAGAGAAAAGTTATAATTAACATTTGGAAAATAGCACGAGATAACATTTGTGAGATCTCTACTCTTATTTCTAAGGACATGTCTAGGGATATAAATAAGGATATGTATAAGGATGAGTTAACCTTTAGAAAAATTTCTTGGAATTTTGGTATATGATAGAGTGAGTGGTTTCATAGAAATAAATCCTTGTCTATATACTACCAGAGGAAGTGGCTCTGCTATAGATGTACCTAGGGGTAACAACTCCGACAAGATGTTTTGGGCTTGACTCGGGGTAATCTAGTACATGACCATGGGCCTTGTTGCACACCTAGTTTGACACTCACATGGGATATACTTTGGGAATTTACAATCTTTTCATGAACAATCAAGAAGTATTTAAATAAGCTTTCTCTATGAATAACCAAGGATAAACCTAAGGGGTCATTTATTAAGGAAGGTGTCATGATTTTGACATCAAATATGTAATTTTTACTGATTAAGGGTATTTCTAATATGACATGTGTTTCTCGGACCGAGATTTTGGGTTTTTGTAATAGTGATTACTAGAAGGAACATGGTTAACACTTAATTTTTTATATGTGGAAATTATGCGTATTATGAGAATCAATTTCCCTAGAGGAAATAAAATAAAGAGAATCGGGAAGGAGTTACAAGTATTGGTTATAATTCTGTAGATAAAGAGACCTTACATGACATGGGAATGGTATGTGATGTTCTTTCAGTATTGTTTAAATTAAACACAAGATTCATTATTAGATTTAGGTGGAGAAATCATAAGACATGATTCATATTTCAAATTATAGTAAGGAGGTATTAAGGAATATGTCAATGAATCCAGAGTAACGTTTTAATAAAAATGTCTGACTGATAAAATATTTATGTTTTGGAATTCAACAACATAGTTATTTGAATCATGAAATTTATAAGTAATTTCATTATAAGTTTTAATTAATGATTTAAAATGATATGTTTAATGGTGACAGAGACATAGAAATGTTATTTCATGGGATTATGGTATTTTGATTAAGGGATGGTAACCCTTAACTAATGCCTGATGTTGAGATCATGAAGTTTGAACAAAGATATAATATACATATTAATATGTAAAATAGATTGTACTGATTAACCTAGAACTGATTTTTGAAAACGTGTTCTATGTCAGCAATGATGGTTTTTACATCTTATTGGATTTATGGAATATATCTAGTAACCATTGGAATAAGGAAGCATGAATGTTATTCAAAATAATTTATGGTAATTCAGGTTATTACCATGATTAAAGAAAATATATGATGAGTGTATTCATTTTTTTAGAATGTGATAACCAATAACTACATTGTGATATATATGAGATCAATGTTAAGATGATTTTGTGACTTCTTTCTAATGTTTTGGATTTTTATCTTTCAGAGGTGTCATGAGGTTAACCATTTATGTAATGATTAAGTTAAAAATCATATGAAGTAAGTAAGATTAAAGTGTTATCTCTCTATTTGAAGATTGATTCATATTGGAGAGCCAGTTCAAACTACTCTGTGTTGATGTTAACTAATGAAAAATGGGGTTGAATATCCTGGATCTCATGATCTATTTGTAGCAACTAGGGTTTTTGGTCATGTCAGACTTTGAAATATTTCTAGGAATAATTCCAGAGCTAGGCGCGAAGATGGCGTGTGATTCCGAGGCCCGATGTGCCCAGAATTAATTTTATAAAAATATTAAGTATTTTTATACTACGCACATGGAAGGGGTGTGATATCTCCTAAACGGTAGCTCATAACGGGAATCTGAGGGCACGGTTGTGTCCGGAATGTGCCGTTTACCCTATGCGAGGTGTAAACTTTGCGGGCGCGGGCCTGCGGTGAGAAACGCAACCAGGGGCGTTTTCGTAAATAAGTGGCAAAGTTAGTGTGCGAGCGTCGGCTCGAATAACATCTGAAAGGAGTCTCGAATGGAAAATCTGAGTCCGCCGTTGCGTTCAGAATGGCGCGTTCACCCTAGGGGTGACCTTACTTTTGTTCGCATCGGGCGTCGGGTCCGAGGCGGGTTTGGCGCCGGTGGGCCGCTGATATAAATATCAGCGCCCCCTCCTTTATCGTTCTTCTCGACGTTTTCACCGTTCTTCACTGCCACTCCGCCGAATCGAGCAAACGAAGCGCCCACGAGCCTGGAATTCGACGGCGGACGTTCCAGGAGCGCGCAACGGAAGCTCTGGAGCACGGATCTGAGGCAGAACGTCGGCGTTTCACCCGCGAGGTAGGCAGATATGAGTTTTAACCCTCGATCCCGTTTCTGCTGCGTTTTTCTGCAAATTGAAGCTGTAGTAGTGTAGATCGGGTCCTGAGGGTCATGTAGACGCCTCCGGATCACAAAACGGACCACCGGGGTGCCCCCGACGGTCCGCGGAAGATCCGCCTGCGCGGCACCGGCGCAACGGTCCGCGGCGGCGCGCCGGCCCAGCCGCCGGAGCGCGGCGGAGAGCCGCTGGCCAGGGCGGGCCGACGGCGGCGGCCGATCCGGCCCCTTTTCTCATATGGGGGTCTTTAAACCCCCGTATCTTCCAATCCGGGAACCAGATTCGCGCACCGTTTGTGGCGACAAGTCCCTGACGATGAGGCGAACCCTCCGGTGTGGATTCGAGGGTTTAAAGATTCGGGATCGTGGTCCGGGAGCTAGAAACGTCGTATAAAATAATATTATTTTATTATTTTACGACTTCGGGCCGTTGTAACCACTACCCGGAGCGTCCGATTGACATGTCGTCAGTGGCGTTGAGACCCTGATGGTACGGCGGACTTTTTGAGATGGTTTCTGGGTGTTGGGACTGAAAACGGGGTGCGGGCCCCACGAGGCCGGGTTTTGGCGTTTGCGGAGAAACGCACCTTTTGCACCAAGAGTCTGATTTTGGTAGATAAATAGTCGATCCTGTGTGTTCTTCTGAGAGGAACACAATGGTGCATTCCGTTCGATGTGTTTCGGAATCCAGGCATGGGCCCCACCCGTGCTGGCCTTCGGTGAATAGTACATTTTTCACCGGGTGTCCGTTTTGGATGAGCGAGTAGTCGATTCCGCTTGTTTTTCCGAGGGGATCGTCGTGGTATGGTCATCTTGATGAGTTTCGAGATCTTTGTGTGGGCCCCGCATGAGCTAGCTACGGTGAATAGTTCCTTTTTCACCGGTGATCCGTTTCAGGCGAGTAAATAGCCTATCCTGCGTGTTTTTCCGCGTGGAATGTGATGGTGGCCTCGTTTTTGGCCTAGGAGGTGCCCAGTGTGACATTGTGGTGGGTCGCTCGGGTTAGTGACGTTTGGACCAACAGTGGTTGAGGGTTCTCCCTTGGATTGTTCCTACGAGGGTTCGTGTGGCATCACAACCTTCGTATGGGTTTGTGATCCTCTCAATGGGATGTTTAAACTGTTAGAGTTGTAGTATCCCTCTGGTGGGCCGGAGCGGATCCTCTAGCATCTTTACCCTAGATCGGGTTCTTGTTATCGATGTGACCGCTTATTTAAGGACGGCAATCCCCTATCTAGCAGGCTAACCCCGTAGGGTTTGTGGCATCATCAGAAATATAATCCCATATGTGGTAGTCCGTGCTCAGTAGGGTTGTGGCATCATAGGGTATATGATCCCCTACTCAGCATGTGGTTTATAGTAGGGTTACGGTATCGTTGGTTATGCGATCCCCTACTCAACGTGTGGTTTTGGTAGGGTTGCGGCATCGTCGGTTCGATCCCCTACATTGCGAGTTATACTAGATAGGGTTCTGGTATCCTCGTGACCATCTTTATATGGACGATGATCCTCTATCTGAGTGTGGAGTTCTGTCGAGCGCCAGATCGGGTTGTGGTATCCCCCAATGGATCTTGGGTGTGATCCCCTATCTGTGAGAACTACGTATGCCAGATCGGGTCGTGGTATCCCCCAGCAGACCCTGGGAGTGATCCCCTATCTGTGAGCTACGTATACCAGAGTGGGTCTTGGTATCCCCTAGCGGACCCTAGCGGTGATCCCCTATCCGAGGAGTTTGGTGGTTATGGTGTTTCAGCGATGTTTCCTCAGTGATGTTATCCGACGAGCGTGGTTTCTCGGGTGAGCGTCTGAGATGTTTGTTTGGGACCCGATGGAGTCTATCTCTCGGATGAGTGTCATCTGGTATGACAGTGTTCGTGTGGTGTACTCTCCTGGTTGGGGCAGTTACGGGTGATGAGGTCGGTACCTCTTGTGGCCTTGTGGCGGGAGCTGTGTATATCTGGATTGTTCAAGGCGTATGTATGGGCATACACATGAGCTGAGCTAAGTTGACTAGTTGTGTTTAGCCGAGGATGGTCACAAGATGGAGTTTCTCTCTCATCTGGGTTCCCTCTGGCTGGGTTGAGCGGATTGTTGCCTTTCGGTTACTCCCTTGGGTTTTGGGTTTTTGGGGTGCCTACTGAGTATGTTTATACTCACCCCTGCACGGGCTTTGCCGCACATGTTTGTGTCTTGTGCAGACCACGTGCCTTTTGACGGAGTCCCAGGAGGACCCGGAGCAGGCAGAGCTTAGTGAGTGAGTTGACAAGGGTGTTTACCGGAGCTGTGCCGAGGGAGCTTTCCGGCGGGTGTCTGTGGCAGGGTTCCCCTTCTTCAGAGTAGGTTGGACGTTCTTTGTAGTTTTCTTTTGGTGGGCCCTGTTTTTCCCTTTGTACTTTTGCTATTGCTCTCTGGTTGTGGGATAGTGTATGCATGAATTTACTTTCCAGTTTCTATATCTCTGCACTGTTGCAAGGAGGTGTTTGTGGGTTCGTGTGTACAGGTACCTTAGGCTAATGCTCTCCATGTGTGTGATAGCCTACTCGGCGCGGGTCGCCAGCCCCTGGCCTATTGGAGGAGGGCTTGGGGAGTCGCGGCTCGAGCCCCGTTGGGTTGGGTCGTGACAGAGTGGTATCAGAGGAGGTTCCACCTTTGGGATCTCAGAGCGTAGCTAGTCTAGCTGTGAGCTTGGTTTGGGTTGCATAGAGGTAGTGTTAGGATGTTTCGTGTTCGGCTTTCAGGCCAGGGACTCCAGTGTTGGTGCGGCGGCCGACGTATCCATACACCAGGACTCTGATAACCTGCCTTTCGACTCGGGACATTCGTACACTGGTCGCAGGGACATAATGGTACATACATCATGTAAGACTGGGTTTTTGGTTTTTCCTTTTCCTTCTTGAGTCAGCTCTCCAGATATACTCTTTGACTGTGGTGCGTCTTGAATGTATTTCAGGATTCCTCCACGATGACAGCCAGCGAGGGTTCCGCAACAGGATTGTGCTGATGACCCGCCCCGTGTAGTGGCTGTGGAGCAGGGCGAAGGTTCTGAGGTTGCACCTCCAGGTGGTCTGCCAGTTGAGCCACCACCTGTTGAGCAGCTGGTTGTGTCGGCGGTGCAGGACAAGGTTGCGCGCAGGCTGAGTGCACTGCACGAGTTCCAGAGGCAGCGACCTCTGAGGTTCCGGGGTGATCCAGACCCCCAGGCAGCTGATGACTGGCTTGAGGCAGTCACCCGAGTTTTCTGCCTAGTGAGGACACCTCCAGATCAGATGGTGGTCCTAGCGGCGATCCTTCTGCATGGTTCTGCCGGGCGATGGTGGAGTTAGGTGACGCAGTCCCATGTCGAGGAGACACTCACGTGGGCAGAGTTTGAGCGGCTCTTCAGGGAGGAGTTCTATCCGGTGACGCTGAGGTCAGTGCGGATCTAGGAGCTTCTGCAACTTCGACAGGAGAACATGACTGTGTCAGAGTACTCAGCGAGGTTTACATACCTGTCACGCTACTCCCTGGATATGGTTCGAGACCCGTTCTTTAGGGCTCAGACCTTCGAGCAGGGCTTACACAGGGACATCCGAGCAGGTGTGGTTTCCTTGTGCCTGCCCACCTATGCTGGAGTGCTGGACCGAGCGTTGGTGGTGGAGAGTTTTCTGGCTGAGCAGATTCCCCCTGTTAGTGCTGGGCACTCGAGAGCTGAGACTTCGTCGGTTGGATCGGCATCTGGTAGCCGACGACATACTCAGGGGTCTGTACGTGGCCGACGTTTCAGGAGGTGATCCCATGATGGAGGATCTGAGCCTCAGGGCTCACAGGGCTCGCAGGCCAGTTTTGGTCAGCCACAGGAGAGGCGGTGTTACCCTTGCGATGGTCGGGGACATCTTGCTAGAGATTGTCCGACCCGACATGCTGTTGAGAGGGAGCCGGTCGATGGACCGCCTTGGTAGAGGCAGCGTCTCGAGCAAGGAGGTCTGCAGGGCGGCAGACGTGGCAGCGGAGCTGGTGCAGCGGGAGGTGGTGGTAGGCAGTACCAGTTGCCACCACCCCCACCCCCAGGTGGTCCACGCCAAGCTCAGGGAGCTGGTGGTCGAGGGCGAGGACAGCTGCATGCCCTGGAGGCAGTTGACCCAGAGGCACTGCGGATGGATAGAGGTACGCCTTGTGTCTTTTCTACTTACTACAATAGTTTGTTAGACACTGTTTAGCGGTACTCTTTCCTTTTGGTGCTTGCTTGAGTTTTGTTCAGGGTGTTGATAAGACCCTATATGGGAGTTGTTCCGCATGCTTCGAATGCGCGAGGAAGGGGGATCCTTCCCCCACCGAGACGCGTTTCTGTGACGCGATTAAAAGCGTGCAGGTGAGTCATTGCCACCCAAAGGGGATCGTATTGAGGTGTGGCGGATGAGTTCCTCTGACATATACGTTCGGGCGTGGATGTTTGTTGGTGAGCTCACTGGGGTGTGAGACCCAGTTGAGAGTCTGATCGATTTCCTTGTACTTAGGGCTTTTCGGGGATGAAAAGTTCTAAGGGGGGGAGGATGTAGCGACACAGGTTTTTGGTCCTGTCATACTTTGGAATATTTCTAGGAATAATTCCAGAGCTAGGCGGGAAGATGGCGTGCGATTCCGAGGCCCGGTGTGCCCGGAATTAATTTTATAAAAATATTAAGTATTTTTATACTATGCACGTGGCGGGGGTGTGATATCTCCTAAAAGGTAGCTCAGAACGGGAATATGAGGGCACAGTTGCGTTCGGAATGTGCCGTTTACCCTAGGTGAGGTGTAAACATTACGGGCGCGGGCCTGCGGTGAGAAATGCAACCAGGGGCGTTTTCGTAAATAAGTGGTGAAGTTAGTGTGCGAGCGTCGACTCCAATAACTTCTAAACGGAGTCTCGGATGGAAAATCTGAGTCCTCTGTTGCGTTTAGAATGACGCGTTTACCCTAGGGGTGACCTTACTTTTGTTCGCATCGGGCGTCGGATCCGAGTCGGGTTTGGCGCCGGCGGGCCGCTGATATAAATATCAGCCCCCCCCCCCTTATCGTTCTTCTCGACGTTCTTCGCCGTTCTTCGCCGCCACTCCGCCGAATCGAACAAACGAAGCGCCCACGAGCTCCGAATTCGACGGCGGACATTCTAGGAGCGCGCAGCGGAAGTTCTGGAGCGCGGATCTGAGGCAGAACGTCGGCGTTTTGCCCGCGAGGTAGGCGGATTTGAGTTTTACCCCCCAATCCCATTTTTGCTGCGTTTTTCTGCAAATTGAAGCCGTAGTAGTGTAGATCTGGTCCCGAGGGTCATGTAGACGCCTCCGGATCGCAAAACGGACCACCAGGGTGCCCCCTGCGGTCCGAGGAAGATCCGCCGGCGCGCCGGCCCAGCCGCTGGAGCGCGGCGGAGAGCCGCCGGCCAGGGCGGGCTGGCCGGACCGGCCGGTCGGGGCCGGTCCGGTCCCTTTTCTCATACGGGGGTCTTTAAACCCCAGTATCTTGAAATCTGAGAGCCGGATTCGTGCGCCGTTTGTGGCGACGTGACCCTGAAGACGAGCCGAACCCTCCGGTGTAGATTTGAGGGTTTAAAGGTTCGAGATCGTGGCTCGGGTGCTAGAAACGTTGTATAAAATAATAATATTTTATTATTTTACGACTTCGGGCTGTTGTAACCTCTACCCGGAGCGTCCGATTGATGTGACGTCAGTGGCGTTGAGACCCTGATGGTACGGCAGACTTTTTGAGATGGTTTATGGGTGTTGGGACTGAGAACGGGGTGTGGGCCCCACGAGGCCGGGTTTTGGCGTTTGCGGAAAACGCTGCTTTTGCACCAGGAGTCTGATTTTGGCGGATAAATAGTCCATCCTATGTGTTTTTCTGAGAGGAACGCAATGGTGCATTCCGTTCGATGAGTTTCGGAATCCAGGCGTGGGCCCCACCCGAGCTGGCCTTCGGTGAATAGTACTTTTTTCACCGGGTGTCCGTTTTGGACGACCGAGTACTCGATTCCGCTTGTTTTTCCGAGGGGATCGCCGTGGTATGGTCCGCTCGATGAGTTTCGGGATCGGTGTGTGGGCCCCGCATGAGCTAGTTACGGTGAATAGTGCCTTTTTCACCGGTGCTCCATTTCGGGCGAGTTAACAGCCTATCCTGCATTTTTTTCCGCGTGGAATGCGATGGTGGCCTCGGTTTTGGCCTAGGAGGTGCGCAATGTGGCGTTGTGGCGGGTCGCTCAGGTTAGCGACGTTTGGACCAGCAGTGGTTGAGGGTTCTCCCTTGGTTCATTCCTACGACGGTTCGTGTGGCATCACAACCTTCATATGGGTTTGTGATCCTCTCGATGAGATGTTTAAACTGTTAGAGTTGTGGTATCCCTCCGGTGGGCCGGAGCGGATCCTCTAGCATCTTTACCCTAGATCAGGTTCTTGGTATCGCTGTGACCGCTTATTTACGGGCGGCGATCCCCTATCTAGCAGGCTAACCCCGTAGGGTTTGTGGCATCATCAGAAATATGATCCCCTACGCGGTGGGCCGTGATCAGTAGGGTTGTGGCAGCGTCGGGTATACGATCCACTACTCAATATGTGGTTTATAGTAGGGTTACAGTATCGTTGGTTATGCGATCCCCTACTCAGCACGTGGTTTCAGTACGGTTGCGGAATCATCGGTTCGATCCCCTACATTGCGAGTTATACCAGATAGGGTTTCGGTATCATCGTGACCATCTTTATATGGACGATGATCCTCTATCTGAGTGTGGAGTTCTGTCGAGCGCCAGATTGGGTTGTGGTATCCCCCAACGGATCTTAGGTGTGATCCCCTATATGTGAGAACTACGTATGCCAGATCAGGTCATGGTATCCCCCAGTGGACCCTAGAAGTGATCCCCAATCTGTGAGCTACGTATACTGCAGTGGGTCTTGGAATCCCCTAGAGGACCCTAGCGGCGATCCCCTATCCGAGGAGTTTGGTGGTTATGGTGTTTCAACGATGTTTCCTCAGTGATGTTATCTGACGAGCGTGGTCTCTCGGGTGAGCGACTGAGATGTTTGTTTGGGACCCGATGGAGTGTATCTCTCGGATGAGTGTCATCTGGTATGACAGTGTTCGTGTGGTGTACTCTCCTAGTTGGGGCAGTCGCTGGTGATGAGGTCGGTACCTCTTGTGTCTTTGTGGAATGAGCTATGTATATCTGGATTGTTCAAGGTGTATGTATGGGCATACACCTGAGTTGAGCTGAGATGACTAGTTGTGTTTAGCCGAGGATGGTTACGAGATGGAGTTTCTCTCTCATCTCTGTTCCCTCTGGCTGGGTTGTGTGGACTGTTGCCTTTCAGTTGCTCCCTTGGGTTTTGGGTTTTTTGGGTGCCTACTAAGTATGTTTATACTCACCCCTACATGGGCTTTTCCTGCACATGTTTGTGTCTTGTGCAAACCACATGCCTTTTGACGGAGTCCCAGGAGGACCCGGAGCAGGCGGAGGTTAGTGAGCGAGTTGACCGGGGTGTTTACCGGAGCTGTGCCGAGGGAGCTTTCCGGCGGGTGTTTTTGGCAGTGTTCCCCTTCTTCAGAGCAGGTTGGACGCGCTTTGTAGTTTTCTTTTGGTGGGCCCTGTTTTTCCCTTTGTACTTTTGTTGTTGCTCTCTGGTAGTGGGATAGTGTATGCATGCATTTACTTTCTAGTTTCTATATCTCTGCACTATTGCATGGAGGTGTTTGTGGGTGTGTGTGTACAGGTACCTTAGGCTAATGCCTCCCATGTGTGTGATAGCCTACTCGGCGCTGGTCTCCAGCCCCTGGCCTATTGGAGGCGGGCTTGGGGAGTCGCGGCTCGAGCCCCGTTGGGTCGGGTTGTGACACTATTACTACTCGAAGAATGAAAAAGTAAACTTTTTTTAGATAAAGAGTTTAAGTGTATCAATGAACAATAATGGGTGATATTGTATGAATATCAATCATGTATATATTTTAATAAAAATTATTCAATGTTAGGAAAAAGGATCTTGAAACCAAAAATGTTTCCCTATACATACGTTTTTGATTAATCAAAATGTATCTTATGTATAAGGACCCGACCTTCAACATTACATATTAATGAATTAAATCAATAATTAACATTGATGATCTTTTTATGTTTAGAATGTTAGAGAATTAGGATGTAACTATTACATTACATCTAAAAATTTATAGACTAGGCACTTCTACTCTATCTAATTTTTTTCAAAATAATAAAAATCCTCAAATAAAACAAGAGATATTTTCTTGATATAAATCTTCTTGAATTTTTCCTTTCTCTTACACTTCCATATAACCTACTAAAAAAATTTCAAAAAAATTGGATTAGAAAAAAAATATTCGTAAGTGTTATAAAATATGTAAAGAAAACATTATCCCATCAATATATAAAAATAAATGAAACCATACATTTCAATCACAAAACATAATCTCTTTAATAAACCTCATGAAATCATAAGATATTTTAATAGAACATAGAAATCATAAATCATAAAAGAAACTTGTCGATTCTATAACATAATTACATTATATATTTCACAGCTATGTAGGGAATTAAATTTGGAATACCCATCACAGTATAATCCCTAAATCTATTAGGAGAAACATTAACAGTTACCTCTGTCATGTTACCCAATGCAATGAAGATCTATTTCGGGCTCACTCACCCTAGTTTTATTCAGCCATATATGAAAAAATTACCAAGATCCAAAACAAATTCATAACACATAAAACCAGCATAAAGGAAAGATAGAATTTCCTCATTTCATTCACAAGATATCAGTTCAATATATTAATATAATCAATTCATTTAATGCATTCAAAAAGAAGTGTTTTGAATTAAAGTGTTCCATTCCACTATGAAACTTTTGAAAGTAATTTACACATTAAAACACACATGTAAATATACATAAATACTTAAAATAATTTATAAAACATGAAAATAAAAGATAAGGATTTATAAGATCAAATCTTTAAAACATTTAAAATGATGTTTTGGTTAAAGAATCCTTTACCACTTCAGAATCTCTTGAATAAAAATAATTAAATAATAACATCAAATAGAACTATAAATATCATTAGAATATATAAATTCATGATATAAAATGTCAAAATTTCACCTTATAGGATGATAAATGTATACAATATCAAGATACTCCTCAATGAAAGAGATTGAGAAGTAGTCCCTTACAAAGATTGTACCATTATATTAAGGTTAAATCAATAACATAATTATGTGTGAAAAATATAAATAGACCAATTATAAGTGTATATTAAGTGTAAAACAATAATATTTCATTCACACATATTCATAGAATGACATAATCAAGAAGAATATGTTTAACACAAAGAATTGAAAGTTGGTTAAGAAGTTCTCTTATGCAAATTCGGCAGCCTAACGACATCAGGTTAAAATTAAAAAAAAAACGAGTTGTTGGGAGAGAAAAGGGTCTCTCATCACATAGAAATAAAATTTAAATAAATAAGGATATATGATAACATATCCCAACATAATAAAATGGATATTGAAATACATATCATAAATGAAGTCATTGACTAAAAGAGAAGGGTGAAAAGTTCCCTTACCTCGAGTTCGACTTGTCTCATATGTTCATTGTTCTTCCTGAATCATAAACATAAGTTCATTTATAATTTCTTCAGAACCTTTTTAAAGTTATTTATTCCTCTTATATCACTTAATACATTTATATAACTATTAGTTAATTATTTGAGTTCATATTTTACATTTTTCGATGTTCGGAATTTGAGTCAAAAATTAACTTGTTATAATTACAAACTGTCCATGTGATCAAAAGTCCATTATATCCATAATGATATTCATGATTTAAATATCATATAGATAATATATATAAATTATATTTTCTTTTATAATAGTCCATATAATTTAGATATATGAAAATTAAATGCACCATTCATTGAGACGGTATGCTGTACGTACTCATAAACGCTACTTTCATTTCATTTTTTTCAATTTTAATGAAATTAAAACCAAATTATAAATTGATATATTATTATTAAAGTATAATATAATATCTTATATAAGTTACATAAGTTCATTAACTCCATCCTTTATATGTTTTATGTATTGTGTGAATGAGTCATATCACTTTGATGCGGCGGTAGTCCGCACTTCCTGAAATGAAATTATTGAATTTATAAAACATGAAAAACATAAAGGTATGTTATAAATGATAATTAAAAAAGAATAGAGATATAATAAATATTGAAAATATAATATATAATTATATTTTCATTATAAGGGCCTCCATGATAGTTGGTAGGGGAAAATCAAACAATCATCATTTCGTGAGGCAGTTGTTCACCGTTAACAGAAAAAGTCTGTTTGTATCAATTAGATGGAGGTGTGTGTAAGTGTATTTGGAATCCTTATAATAAAATTAACCATGGATATTTTGAATACTGGGTTTGTTATAAACAAAATTATAAGAAGTTAATAGGTATTGGAGAAGGAAAAATAATGAAAAGAAACTTGAGAGAAGACATTACCTCAAATCAGGTAACTCCTTTTGATTTGAGCCAAAGGGCTCTCTTGAGTTGAATTCTGCCTTGGGGAAGGCCTCTAGGAGGAAGACAGGTATGTTGGAAGCGTATTTGGGATGAGAATGGGTGATCCAATGGGCTTCAAATTTTTGAGTAACGGGTTATAGTTGGTGTCCTTTTATAAGAGGGAGAAGAGGCTCTTTAAGAAAGTTTAAATGTATTATTTTATTATAAATTTATTTTCGATTTTAAAGGTCCAAAACTCATTAAATTCAAATATTAGGAGAATATAAGTCGAAGTTAAATCATACAATAATAATAAGTGAGGTTTTGGATATTTTTTAATCCTTATCTATTTTATTTAACCCTTTTCTTACTTAATTAACTTTTATCATTTCTTCTTGTATATTCATAATATGTTGTTAATATATTTATTATAAAATTCCAAAATGCATACTTAATGTCATTTGTAACATAATATATTTTATTTGGCCAAATATTATTTTTTATGACTAATTTATCATTTGATAAAATATTAATTGATTTAAAAATTCATTTATGTTAGTTTTTATACTATTCATATCATAACTTTTTAAAAAACCATAACAATGTGATAAATTCGAACAGACTTCATTAATTCAAATATAACAAGTCATAATCATCCATAATATTCTTGTATTTCATAAAAAGTTTCAAAATAAATTTATGTTAATATTTATAATCTCATATATTAGAAACATTCAATAATGAGGTAATCATTGCATCATCATTCTGTCATAAATAAATTTATTCATTTCATGTCAAAAATTTATAAATAAAATATCATGATATGTGAAATAATTTTATATTTATAAGGAATATGTATAGTCAAATATTTCAATTATATATCCCATCATTAAAATTGGTTTAGCAAAACAATACAAGTTTATGATATTTTTATTTTTACTTCAAATAAAACTTTATTAATGTAATTATCTTACCCAAGTGGCATTCCAAGAAACAAAATTCCACCCTAGGATTTTATTGGTTGTCCATGACTAATCCAATAAGTTTAGGACAAGTGATAATGAAATTTTATATTATTATAATATTATTTTTACCTTGAATTACCTTATTTACATTTAACCACGGTAAATACAAATCAATAGTTACTATTCACCAAAAAAATATTTTCATCCTATTTAACCGAATTTTACATAAATATGACAACCATATATGATGGATTTTTGAAATTAAATTCAAATAAGTCGTAAAATTTTATTTAAATGAAAATTTTGGTTTTTAACTACTATGCAGTGTTTTTCACTATTCATAAAAAATGTATCGTTTTTAGAAAAATACCAAAACTTCAACCAAAGATATTTTTGATATTCCGAATTATAAAATGATTTCTATTTTACCAAATTCAAAACCTATAATTTTCATTAATTAATTTAAAATTAATTTCCATTTTCAAAACTAGAATGCATGTTTTTAAGATGCAAACATTACAAAAAGATTGACATGTGTTTATATCCAATTTCAAAGTGAAATTACATACAATGAAAAAAATTGGATTAAATGGAAAAAACATAATACAATTACACATTAAAACCATTTAAAAGGATAATATAACCATTTAAATAAATCAGTTGAAAAGACAATTTTAACATAAAATGTAGTATTTTTCGGTATTCATTAAAAAATAAACTGTGTCAGAAAAATACCAAAACATTACCCAAAGTAAATTTGATGTCACAATTCTAAATAGTAATTTTGTTTTGTCAAATTAAACTTATAAAAGTGAATAAAACAAGATTCAAAAGGGGTTCTCCATCAAAAGGTGGTAAAAATACCTTTTAAAAATATTAGATTATTTATGGTTAAAATTGGATTCATTCTCATTTTAAGTCCTTATATTTAATCCGATAAAGTTAAAAACATATAAAGACATTTTTAATAAAAACATGGTTACTTATATTCATTAAATCCATTAAAATGGATAGTCTTTAACTACCATTTAAAATAATAATATTACTATATTATTTTTTGGTATATCTCAAACTTGTGTGCAAAGTTAGATTTCAAAGAAACTCATTGTTGCGTGTTCAATATGCTATCATACATAGCGACCCATTTAAATTAAAATTAATATTTATTTCGCAAATATTAATAAATATTAAAATGTAATATTCTTTATTTACCTAGGATGTCACGTCCTTCCCCCCTTTTGGGAATTTCATCCTCATAGTTTTAAAATTGGGCTCGGAAACATCACCGAAAGTCCCACATCGGAAAAAGAGTAAATAAAACTATCAATTTAATAGGAAAAAGATAAGTACAAATGTCACCCGAGATAACCCATACAAGGATTCCATGTAGAAAAACATGGATATAGAAGAAAAACTAACCATCAAGTTCTGATGGAGAGTGATAGAAAACATGATCAGGAGAAAGTTAACCACCAGAAAGTCACAAACTTTTGATGGGTTAAACGGTCTTTGATTCCCCAGAAGGAAAAGTAATCATACAATGTTTTTTTTGTTTTAAGTTTCCTTTCGTAATGTTGTAGAATTTATTTATGATATTGAATAAGAATATAAGGAAACATACTTAATTGTCATGTATACTTTCATCCTTTACTAAATTTCTACCAAAAACTCATCTTTTCTCCAAACAATGAGTATTCATGACTACATTGCCACACCCTAAGAGCTAGAATCAACTTCTAGAGAATAACACAATAAATAAAAGATGAACTATATATTTCCCCTGTCTTTAAACATTAACCAATAAAAAAATGGTTATTATGAGATCAGATAATCCCCAAGGGTATAATCCTTTATAAAAATAAATACTACAATTAATCTCTAAAATTCAAAAAACAACCCCCAAAGTTCAACAATGACCACTCAATACACAATTGTCTTCAAAATAATCAAACTAATATTGAAAACCAAAATTCCGATGTCTTTGATCACATAGTCTTCCATGATAAATCATAACACTTATCCTTAAATAACATTGGATACTATTGTAGTATCATATTTAAAAGCAATTAACCTAATCATATTTTCCCTATGATAGGTTAATCATTTACAAAAATAACCCAAATAGACCTATGTCCACAATAAAACAAATATTCTTCCAAAATAATATTTCAACGATTACTCCACAAATGAAATCCCATTGTATTCTATTTTCCTTAGGCAAATAGTGTTCCCCAAAAGAGAAAACGTCTTTCAAAATAACCATTATCATTTAATCCCCAAATCATTTTCAAATACTACGGATATCCATTTGATAAAAAATTAATTTTCAAAATAAACTTATTATTGATCAATAATATTATTTAACAAAAAATAATTAGTCATACTGACGAGGGCCTTCACATAGTCCAGTGTTAGGCGATAAATCATAGTGGCACTTTGGTTGTGGGTTCAATTCCCATGGCTATATCTAACATGACAGGTTGTCACTCGGTCTGCATGTTGTCCTTTTTCAAAAAATATATAATTTTAAAAAATTCCAAAAAATTGATAAATTCCTCATAAATATCCATAACATATTTTAATCACAAATTTTATCTCATACCTCGCTTTTTAATCCAAAAAAGTAATATCCTATAATTTCCTTAAATTCCAGGACCATATAAACCCAAATGGTTCTTTATAACTATATACACAAAAGAAAAGATAATTTTTTCATGAATAAAATGTTCACATATCAAACTTTAGGGATACACATACTTGAAAAATACATCCAAAGTAATCATATCATTAATATAAATGAACGTATCATCATCCATAGATCCAACATAACTATTCATTTCCTAAAATGTAGACATCTTAATCATCGAAAATTATTCAGGATCCTTTATCCATATTGTTTTATATTATTATTTTATACTTATTTCCTAAAAAAATCATGCATAATGTTCTAACATTTCATAAATGTAATACATGATCAAAGAAATAATACATACCTTTCATAGGTCATTTTTAGTTTCCTCATCTTCAATTGGAATGTCATGAGTAATTAGTAAACATACATTTATACGATCCTACTGATCCCACTCCCAAAACATCTTCACAAGACACCTATTTTTATAGTGACAATGACACCACATTTAAAACATTCAATTGATCCTTAAGAAAGAACTTCTTTCCCTTTCCTGGAGTCATCTTGATGCTTCCTTTATCCATAGAAGGTTTTTGTTTTGTGACCTTCATTACCACATCTAAAACATCTTCCCATACCATTGAATAATTTTCCCATGTGTTTCTTTCCATGTCCATGACACATAGGTTTATGAATATACTTAACTTTATGATTATTACCTGAACTTCCGTAGGTTTTTTTCTCACCTATATGATGCCTTATAAAAATCACCATTGTTTAGGTGGTAAATCATAACTCTGGATAGTTGATTGTGAATAACTACATGATTTCTCATTGCAGGTCCCATTTTATTCAGTTTCTGATTAAGAAAATTGTCACATTTTTGTTCACATCAATTCATACATAGGTGCCTACTAGATCCAACCATTTACTAAAACCAAAAGGTTTGTGTTAGTATATCATTAAACTCAACATATAAGATCTTATGAGGAGGGTAAACAATAAGATATTCTTATTCATGTTATATTGAACCCATTCAATTTATGTAAAATAACTATGACTCTTTCTAATATACTAACCATTATGGCTACGTCATTTATGTTTAAATAACACCCTAACCTCTAAAGTTATCTAAACCGACCTCTAATACTAACTATAAGGATTCGACCTTCTATATTGCATAATCATGAATTAAAATCAGTAATTAACATTTAGGGTCTTTTTAGGATTTTTGTTTTAGATAATTAGGCTGTAACTATTACACTACATATCAAAAATTACAAAGTAGACACTTATAATATGTCCAAATTTTTTTCACTATAATAAAACTCCTTAAATAAAATAAGATTTTTTTTCATGATGTAAGTCTTATTGAATACTTCCTTTCTCTTATACTTCCTTATACCCTAAGAAAAACATATCAAAAACTTGGGATTAGCATAAAAATCTCATTAAGGGTTATAAAATAATAAAATAAAACATTATCCCATCAATACATAAAAATAAATGAAACCATACATTTCAATAATAAAGCATAATCTATCGAACATAACTCATGATATCATAAGATTTATCAATAGAACATAGAAATCAAAAATCATAAAGGTAAATTGTGGCATCTATAAAAAACTTACATAGTAGTTTTCACAACTATATAGGGAGTTACCTTTTGAATACCCATCATTATATATTCCCTAAATCTATTAGGACAAACATTAATGTTTACCTCCGTCGTGTTACCCAATGCATTAGAGAGCTATCTCGGGCTCACCCTCCATAGGTTTATTATGAAACCACCCATATATGTAAACAATTCCCAAGATCCATAACATATTCATAGCATATATAACTAGATTAATGGAATTGTAACATTTCCATATTGAATTCATAAAATATCAGTTCAAGATATTGACATAATCAATTAATTTAAAACATTCAAAAAGAAGACTTTTGAAAAAATGTTTCCCATACCACTCTAAAACTCATGAAAAGAATTTTCACTTTAAAAAACTCATTTCCATATAAATAAATCCTTAAATTCATTTCTAAATCATGGACATAAAATAGAAGGATAAAGATGATTAAATCTTTGCAACATATAAAATGATGTTTTAGTTAAAGAATCTTTTACCACTTGAGAAACTCTAGAATAAAAATAATTAAATAATAAAATCAAATAAAACATTAAATATAATGAAAATATATAAATTTATGATATAAAATTTAAAAATGTCTGCATATACACCTTATAAGATAATAAAGGTGTACAATATCTAGATATGCCTCAAATTAAAGGAGATTTGGACATAGTCGCTTACAGAGATTGTAATATTAGATTAAGGATAAATCAACGACATAATTATGTGTGGAAAATATAAATACACCCAATATAAGTGGATATTAAATGTAAAAAATCAGAGGTCATTCACACAAATTAATAGCGCAACATAATCAATAAATATAAGTTTACCCCCAAATAATTGAAATTGGGTTAAAAAGATCCCTTATGAACATTCAACAGCCTAACAGAGTCACTTTAAAATTTATAAACTTATTTATGGGAGATAAAATTGTCTCTTATAACTTGGACATAAAATGTTCTACAATAAGGATATAGGAGAACATATCCCTTTATAATAAAATGGAAATTAAAAGACATAACATAAAACAAATCTTTGACTAAAAGAGGAGGGTGAAAAGTTCCCTCACATTGAGTCTGTCTTCTCTCATATGTTCCTTGTTATTATAGAATAATAAACATAAGATAATTTATATTTTCCCCAGAACATTTTTCAATTTTATTATTCATTTTATATCACTTATTACCTTTCTATAACAATTAGTTAATTATTTGAGTTCATATTGGACATTTTGTTGATGTTCGGAACTTGAGTCAAAAATGGACTTGTAATAATTTCAAATTGTTCATGTGGTGAAAATTAAATTATCTTCAGAATGATATTGATGATTTAGATATAATATATATAATATATATCCAGTAAATATGTATTTATAATATTCTATATCATTTCGATATATGAAAATTAAAGGCACCGTTCATGGAGATGGTAAGTTGTACGTATGGATGAATGCTACTTACATTTCATTCTTTTTATTTTTAAAATAATTAAAACCAAATGATACATAAATATATTATTATTCTAGTATATTATCATTTTTTATATATTTCACATAAGTTCATTAACACCATCCTTTATACGTTCCATGTATGGTATTTCTGAGTCATATCACGTTGAGGGTGCGGTAGTCCGCAATTCCTAAAATAAAATTATAATATTTATACAACATGAAAATAATAAAGCTATGTTATAAATGAGAGTAAAAGAAGAATAGAGATAAAATAAATAAAATAAATATCATATATAATAATTTTTCTATAATAATGTCCACCATGAGAGGTGGCAGGGGAAAATCGAACAATCATCGTTTCGTGAGGCAACAGTTTGCCATACACAGAAATAGTATATTCGTATCCATTAGATGGAAGTGTGTGTACGTTTAGATATAATACTTATCATAACAATAACCTAATATATTTAGGATAGTGATGCTGTTATACAAACAAATAATAAGAAGATAATAGGGAGAGGAGAAACAAAAATAATGAAAAGAAACACCAGAGAAGACCTTACCACAAATCCGGTAACTTCTTTAGATTTGAGCCAAAGATCTCTCTTGAATAGACTTATACCTAGGGGAAGGATTCTAGGAAGAATATAGGGATATTAGGAGTTTATTCAGGAATATTTTCAATAAGACATGGGGCTTGAGAGGTGTGAGTAATGGTTTAGACGTGGTGTCCTTTTATAAGAGTGAAGAGGGTCTCTTTAATAATGTTTGAAAGTATTATTTTATTATAAAATAATTTTCGTTTTCAAAAGACCCACAACATATTAAATTCTAATATAAGATGAATATATGTTGAAATAAAATCATCCTATAATAATTGGACAGGTTTTTGGATGTTTTTTAATCCTTATCTTTTTTATTTAACCCTTTGTTAAATTGTTTAACTTTTACCATGTCTTCTTGTATATTCATACTATATGGTTAATATATTTACTATAAAACGCCATGTGACCCAAAATAGATAATTAATGAAATTTTTAACAAAATATATTTTGTACCTAATATTATATTTTTGGGACTATTTTATCATCTGATAAAATGTAAATTTATTTAAATACTCATTTATGTACATTTTTATACTATTAATATCACGACTTTTTAAAAATCTATAAAAACGTGATAAATTAGAAAAAAATTCATTAATAAAAATATAACAAGTCAAAATCATCCATTAAATTCTTCTATGGAAAAAAATGTATCAAAATAAATTTATTTTAATATTTATAATCCCATTTGTTTAAAATATTCATTTTTGTGGTAATCATTATGTAATCATTGTGCCATAAATAAATTTATTAATTTGATGTCTATAAATTATAAATAAAATACCATAACAAATGAAATATTTTTAAATTCATAATTTCAATTTATTTTCAAGGATATAAATTATATAACCCCACATTAAAACTAATTTAGTAAAACAATACCTGTTTATGATATTTTTATTTTAACTTTAAATAAAAAAGTAATTAATGTAATTGTCTTACCCAAGTGGAATTAAAAGGCCAAAATTTCAACCCAAGGATTGTATTGTTCTTCCTTGACTCATCCAATAATTTTTGTACAAGTGTTTTGGTAAATTTAAATTATTATAATATTATTTTTACCATGAATTATCATATTTGCCTTTAATCGCAATAAATAAAAATCAAAATGTAATATTCACAAAAAATATTTTCCTCATATTGAACCACATTTTACATACTAATGACAACCATGTATGTTATATTTTTTAAATTCAATTCAAAAAATCGTAAAATTTGTTTTAAATGAAAAGGTATATTTTTTAACTATTATGTAGTGTTTTTCACTATTCATTAAAAATTGAACGTTTTCAGAAAAATTACAATAATTCACCCAATTTTAATTTTGATATTATGAATTCAAAAATGAATTATATGTTACCAAATTAAAAATATATAAGTTTCATTAATTAATTTAAAATTAATTTAAAATTAATTTCTATTGTCAAAACTAGAAAGCGTGTTTTTAAGGAGTAAAATTTACAAAAAGATTCACACGTGTTTATGTCTAATTTCAAAGTAAAATTACTTATAATGACCAACATTAGATTAAATGGTAAAAATATAATGAAATTAATATTTAAAATAATTTACGAAGATAATCTAACCATATAAACAATCAGATGAAAAGACAGTTGTGACTTAAAATGCAGTAATATTCATTATTCATTAAAAATGATCTTTTTCTGAAAAATAACCAAAATTAACCAAAGTAAATTTTGATCTATTGATTCTAAATAAGAGGTTTATTTTATCAAATTCAACAAATAAAAGTGTCAAAACTAGATTTAAAAGGGGTTTTCCATCAAAAGGTGGTAAAACTACCTTTAAAAATATTAGAGTGATCATGCTTTAAATTTGATTCATTCTTATTTTATGCTTATATATTTTGTTGGATAAAGGTGAAAACATATAAAAAACATGTTTAAACATAATATGGTTATTTATTATCATTCCTACCAATAACATGGTTAGGAATTAACTACCATTTGAAATAATTAAAATATTTTATTATTTTTTGGTATAACTCAAAGTTGTGTGCAACGTAAGATTTCAAAGAAACCTGTTGTTGCATGTTGAGTACTCTATTGGGCATATCATCCCATTTAAAGTAAAATTAATATTTAATTCACAAATATTAATAAATATGAAAATTTCATATTCTTTATTTACCTAGGTTGTTACATTAAGTCATCCAAAATTTATGGCTTTGTGATTGTTAAATTTTTTCTGACCTTGTTCTCTATCATTATCCCTAAAAAAATGCTAGTTATATTTTTCTTATGTGTCTATGTTTTCACTATTCACCTATGTTCTCCTATAAGTAAACCCAGTTATATGTAAATTTTGGAAACTGTTATGGTTCTAACATTTCCTTTTTAAGTAAAATTTTGTTTTTAGTTTTTATGACTTGGGTCTCTATGAATAAAAATTTCCAGCATTAAACCATTGATAACCTAGAGGAATCTTGAGGGATAAATTCATTTTAAGGGGGATAGATTATAACACCTCGAGATTTTCTGAAATTTGATTCTGAATTAATTAATCAATTTGAAAATTTTCATTTTAGAAAACACTAAAAATGGAATATTTTATGTTTTCCTTTTGATATACAAAACACTAATTTGATCTTTCACTACAAACAACAATTATATTATCTTGAAGTACACGCAATACTGTGATAGCTTGCAGTACACACATGACCGAGTTTTACCATCTTTTATGGGGAAACCAATTATAAAACTCCATTTAAAACCTTTATAAATGTTGTTTTGTAAAATAAACCTAATTTTTTAATTAAAAATTCTATAATTTTTCTCGGGTAAATCTTTTTTATTTTTCTAAGAAACGTCGTTTTTTGAGGAATAGTGAAAACTGCTGTATTTTAGTTAAGAAACGTGGTTTTTTAAACAATAATTAATGCTAAATTATATATTACATTTGTTTGAGAGTAAAAATAGATAAATTATACAGACATATATACAATTATTGCCATTATAATCAATTTTACATTGAAATTTAATATAAAAACATTACAAACTTTTATTGTTTTTCTACTTTGATAACTCGTTATTTCACCCCATCTGTGGGATTAGTGTCAATATTAATTTTCCCACTATTGAGATTTAAATTTTGAAAATCCAAAATACATTTTGGTAATATTTATGATATTTTTGGCCTTATAATATTAACCTAATTTTTTTACCAAAATGATTTGTGAATGTGATTAAAATTAATTACGGTGATTAAGGTCAGATTAAGCTTAAAAAGAGACTAAAACTTAATTAAAAGGGAGAAAATGGCTTGGAATCATGTCCAAAGGCCTTGTTATGATAATATATAGACCATATACCTATATTTTTGGAAATATATAGTTTATTGGGATATTATAAAATTAAATTTCCCCATATAGATGTTTATGTAAGGAAAAAAGTCAAACAAGGAACTTTCCTTACCTTTAACCTTTATAAAACATTTAGATATGTGAAAAAAATAATCATATTTTTAGTTATAAATATCCTTTTTGAAATATATATGGGTTATTTTTATTAGAATAGTTTATTAGTAATTTTTCAAAATGGTATAGTTACATAAAATGCTTAAGAAACACCAATATATTGATTATTTAGTTAATAATTAACTAAAATAAATGATAACACAAATACTAAAAGTGAAGTTAATTGATTGAATAATTATATTTATTTATTTTCATATATTAATATATAATGTTACACATTTTTAAAAATAATATAATTGAATTCTAATATTAGGTTGATATTTTAAATTTAATATTTAATAAAATATGTCAAAATTGACATTATTGTTATTTTATAATAAATGTAATTTTATTAAATGATTTAACATTAAAAAAAATATATATTCTACAAAGTGATTTGTAATTTTGAATAAATATTAAATATTGTCTATTAATGAAAAAAATAATCTTTTATAATTAACATATTGACCAACTTATAGTAAAAACATTTTTATAATGGTCTGGGTTTAAGTAGTGTTTTAGTGTCTCATGTGTGCTTGTTTTAAAATGAAATTAAAAAGCACAGGGGAATTATATTTTATAAATAATATATAATATTGATAATTTAGTGTCTCTATATCTTCAAATAAATCTCACTTTATTTTAGTCTTAATGGTTAAATTAATTAGATTATAAAACTAGATGTTTTTATAAAGACCAAAATGATAAAATTGGGAAATCTGAGAATTTATGGAAGAAAATTATTAAAATGGGAATATATTTTTAGTAGGGGAGGTTTAAATAGACCATTATTCCTCAATAACCCAATATTTTTCAATTTTAGAGGCACTATAGGTATGTTAGACTACCCAATAGTGAATACCTTTTGGTATTTACAATAGTGCCACTACCTCTCCACTATAAAAAGGAAAGAACTATATAACTTCATCACACCTCTAAAGCCCCTTTAAGCACACAAATGGTTATTTAATAAGCTCCACATATCCCTAAATTCCTTATAGAATCGTCCCTTTGGTCATAAATCCTATAAATGAACCATTTTGGAACAAACAAGAAGGAGTTACCCGATTATGATGTACTATCTTCTCTGAAGCTGCTTTCCTTTATTTCTTTCATCACCCCTCCACTATATTTATTATATAATTAATTGAAAGCACCAGTATTATACATATTATTGGATGTTTTTATACAATTATTTATACCTAAATTTACACACACCTCAATCTGATGGATAAAGAACAAATCGTTTGTGTGTATGCCGAACTACTACCTCACGAAAAGATGATTGTTTATTTCTCCTTTACCGCCAATCATGGTGGCCAATATGATGGATGATATATTTATATAAGTCATATATTATATTTATTATGTGTTCAAGATTATTTATTCCTTTTACAAAACACATATCGTTACATTCCATTTTGTGTTAATACGATAATCTCATTTGAGGAAGTTTGGACTACTGCCCCTTCAGAGTAATATGATTCATTCACACTCCTCATTGAATGTATTAAGGATGAGTTTGGTACACTTCTATGATATATATGAAATATTCATGACACTGGAATAATGATATGTGTTTATATATAGAAATATATTTATATTCACATATATATATATATATACATAATTCATTTACATACTATCTTTCAATACAATAATAAGAATAGAAACACCGTTCATACATACACACACCTTATTACCTCCATGAATAGTGTATTCCATTTCGTAATTATTTATGATATAAATTGTTATAATAGAATTATATAGTATATAAATGATAATTATATAATGGAATACATTCAGGAATGATGATATAATTATAAGGATCAACGATATAACAAAGTAAGATGCATGCGAAGAACAAAGAGAATATTACTCGAAGTGAAACATTAACAAAGGATAATTAATAAGCAGGAAATTTAAGGTCATAATAAAAAGATATGGTTATTGATAAAAGTCTATTATTATAGAAAATATGTGTAGTAAACTTATATTCATTATATATGATGCTTGTATGAGTACGGAGAGAGTCGAGGCCCAATGTAAGGGTATTTCTTCTCACTTTTAATTTCTATGAGATAAAAGATATGTTTTCCACTCTTTACTTTTGGGTGTTTATGTAATTAACATGATTGTTTAACATGTATCTTTTACATAAATTATGGTTATTCACAAGTCAGTTTTATGATCCATTGTTTCATGGGGCATAACATTCTAAATTTATAAAATTAGTATAACAATTTTGTCTCAATTTGTCTTATTTTAGACTCATGATTTGTTATGAACCAAAATTCTTTTACAATATGTATATACTTCCATTTTACATGTTATATCAAGAATATCCTTATTTTCCAGACATCTTAAGCTTACTATAATTCCATTTCTTACATGGATTGTATGATCACATGTTTCCAAGTTATAAGAGCTTATTGAGACAATTCATCTTTTTTTGAGATTGTTTAGGTTTATGACTCCATTGATGAAATCCTATAAAATATTTCTCATGAAATTCATGAATTTTATTATTATCTAGTTATTCATGATATATTAATGTATTAGTACCATTTTCTACTCTGGTAAATAATATAGTTAAAAATATATTTTTAAGAAATCCTGACTTTACCCTCTTTTCAATCAGAAATAAAGGTTTTGTAAAAGTGGGTTTCCAATAATATTAAAGTATTGACTTAAAATCTAACAAAATCACATTTTAAATTTTTGTATTTTACCTATATCTTCAATGGAATCTTCTTATTGCTTTCATAAAAGGGAACTTTTCTAACCCTTTTTTCAGTGCAAAAGGAATGTTCTTTTGACCTCATACGACATGTACATATTTACCCGTCACCATTTATTCAAAGCTAAATTTCCATATTTTAAAGGATATTATTTAAGAAAATGTTTTTAAAATATATTTTCAGGAAAACTAGATTTGAAATTGATTTCATGATTCAATTATATGATTTATAGTATAATGGTTTTCAAAATGTTTTCAAGCTTCTTATATATTTTTTCATGTACAATTATTTTCAAAATGTTTTCAAAATAATTTTATAATTTGTCAGAGTGTTTTTTAGGAAAAATAATTTTGAAATAATTTTAATATTACTTTATATGTTTTCATGTAAAAATATTTTCAAAAATATTTGATTCTTTCTTAATAATTTCTTGAGGTATTTTCTGATAAAAATATTTTCAAAATATTTTTGAATTAAAAACCCTTTTTTCAAACAAGAAAGGAGTTTTTATTCACAAAATGTTTTTAAAATATATTTAGAAATTGTTTTATATATATGATGACATATATTGATGTTACTCATGCCAATATAAAGGTTCTATTCATATCCTTTCGACGAATCATTTATGCTTAATTTCACTGTCTTTAGGAAACTCATTTCACTTTCATGTGTTATATGTATGTGAAAACTGTTACTATTTCTCATGTTATGATTTTGATGAAATGATTATGAATCCTGTAATTATTACATAGGTTTTGATGTTTTTACATGTTCATGATACCCATTTCATTTCATGGATTATGATATGTTTATTTTGGATCTTGTGGCACAAGTATGTATGATTTCCTTTGTGATGGGAGACACCTATATCTCCATAAAATGTATTGGGTAAATATTTTTATCTGCTTATATAATGTTAAATGGTCTTGGGAGTGAACATTGACTACTATGATAGATATGGGAATGAACCATGACTACTAAGATGGTATGATGAGTGAAACCATGCTACAATGATGGTTGTGTGAGTGAACCATGACTACTATGATGGTATGAAAAGTGAGCCCATACTACTAATATGGTCTTGGAAGTGATTCCTGGGCTACTTTGGTAATAATTTTATGCTTCTATGTTTTCCACAATTCCATGTCTTATTCCTATGTGGTGATTTCAGGATTATTCTCTTTATTTCATATGATTCATGTCATATGATCTTTATTTAAAATGATTCATGTATTATGAGCTTCCAATATTTATTCCAAGAATTGGGTTGTAATATTTGATACGTAGGGTATGATATTTTGATTTCAATATCACATTCTCAAACCCTTTTACTCATTTTTTTTCTTACATGTATTCCTTGTTTACCCTTACTGATCATTTGAGATAACCCCTTTTATATTTACTTGAACCTAGGTTATGATGATATGTACTATGTTTGATATGTCCATGAAGGGTTATATTCAATAAGAACATAGTGGGAGATGATTTATATCACATATATAATATTTTTTTGGTATCCATGTTTCTAAAGGAACTATACCAACTATGGTCTTTGGGAATATGTTTGTATAATGTTTATGTATTCTGAAAAAGTTATGTAATGTTAATATTTTGAAAAGATAGGGTCTCTTTATTATTAAAACCTTCATATCCTTCCCCAATGATTTTATCATCACTATAATGAAAAAACCATGTTCGAATGATTTTGACAGCTTCTTGAGAATTCTAATCACCTGTAAGAAATTGTTTTGAGTTATCCCACACCAACTCATTTCTAAACCAATTTATTGGGTCATGATATATGTTTAAAATTAATTCAAGATCTAAAATTGTTGAACTCTAATATAAATTTAAATTATAGAGTTGGAGTGAACATCCAATTTTTATAAGTAGGATAACATTCCAAAAGAGAAAGAGAATATCAATAAGATCCTAAGATCTGGATCCAAGGTATGAATTATCTTCTTATCCATAAAGTATGAAACATAGTCTGATTGAAATTTATGAAGCATGAGTATGTAAAAAATGTATTTGATTTTTTGGAATGAAGAATTGGTAAATAATATGGCAATTCAAAGAAAATGGATTGTGAAGAACACTGAAATATTAATATCTCAACATATAAAAGATATAATAGCTTTATTATACTTAAGGATGATAAAATGTATAAATTTATTAACACTCTTTTAATAAGGGGGTAATTTTGAAGAGCTTTTTTATGTTAAATATATTCCTATTTTTTTTTGAAAATGTTATTTAAGGAATAATTATCTTTTTTGGACATATTTATTAATTTATGGACAACCTTCAGGGTTCATATGATTTTGAAATAATTATTACTTATTACATTTTGGGTTTCAAAATTAATGTTGTGAGTTAAAATTTGAGTATAGAACAATCTTTGGTTATTTTTTAGGACATTACCATATATCATAAATTTAGTAAGAATAATACAATATTAGAAAAAAGACAACCATTAGAATGGGTGACAACCTATCACTTCCGATAAGGCCACAAAAATCAAACCCCCAATCGATAGGTGACAAGGGTAGATCCCCAACCACAGGACCATGTGATGTCCCTAGTAAGTATGAATTCATTATTTTATAGTTAATCGATTCGATATAATTAGAATAAGGTGATTTTTCCGAATTTATGTTTAATCAAATGGGTATCTTTGGTATTGAAAGATGACATAGTGATTAGTTGAATAATGTTATTTTAGAAGAATTTCACTATTTTGGGAATCCTATAAGATCAAGGTAAATAGAATACTATGGAATTTTATTTTATGAATAAGGGTTGAATTATATTCTGTAAGAATCTATGATGGACTTATGGTGATTCGAGTTATTTATGGAAACAATTAGGGTATCTTGAAGATTATTTGGACAATTAATTTTTTTATGAGATACTTCAAGGGAAATAGATGATATTTGGATATAAATGTAAAAATTAATCTTAGAAGACTATGTTATCAAATCCTTATGATTTAGGGTTTCAATATTACATTGGATAATTTTTTTGAATTTCACAAACAATTTTTCTATGAAGGGTCTTTGTAGAACGTGGGTATTAGTATTGAATTTCGGAGATTAAAAATAGTTTTTCATCATACAATAATTAATTATTTTTAGGAATTAACATAATTTGTACTAAATTTTTTTGTTTTAATCAATTTAAAAAGATAATATAAATATGTAATTCCTCTTTTTTGGATGATGTGATTCTTTAGAAGTTGAATCTAGTGATTCTAGAAATAAAAATTCTTCTTAAATACAATGTTTTTGGACAAAAAGATGATTTTTTGTTGAAATTTATTAAGGGATGAAACTATACATTCCAAGTATGTCAACATCCTTATGATATTATTATAGGTATTAGTATAATTCCTCAACTCTATGAAAAGGATCATAAAATAGAAAAACCTTTTCCATTTAATTTTCCACCGTTTAAACCAAATACTATTTAACGAATCAAAAATTTATGGTTTTTTAATTACTAACATTCTACATAAAATCTTTCCTATCACAATCCCTCAGAACAAAATGGTTTTTTCTATTCTATATCCATGTTTTCTTACAAGGAAACCATGTATTTGTTATCTCAAGTGAACATTATACATCTCTTTCTTTCTTTTAAAGTTGTAGGTTTATTATCCATTTTTTCTAATGTGGTATTGCAAGAAAGGTATTTTGAAAAGTGATAAATTAGTCACCAATACTAACTTCAAATTTTGAGGATGAAATTTATTTGTTAGGTGTTTGAGGATGAAGCATATTGAGTTAAAAAAACACTATGTTTGATGGTGTACTTGATATGCCACATCAAACTTAAGCAAACACCTAAATATTTTTATTTAAATATTACCTTATAAATAAGATGTTAAAATGGTGAGACTGAAAAATATTAACTTAATTAGGAATAAATGGTCTACACATGGTTAAAATTAATTCTTTTGTGAAAATTTAATTATAAATGAATGTAAACACCTTTTTAAATAAAAGTAATTGTTTCTATGAAAAATTATTTAAAAATAAGTGTGTACGTAAAATAGTAAAATCATTATTTTGTGTTTTATTAATGATATACATATGTAATATATTCAATATTAGTATACAATTAAACTTATATTTTTTATATATATTATTTAAGAAAAAATTTATTTTTTCAAATAAAGGAGTATTTTTTTTTAAAAAAAAATTCCCGCCTTTTGATGGAGAAAAAATTTAAATTATTGATTTTGACACTTTTATAAGTAATAATTTATAAAAATAACCTTCTTATTTTGATTTGGGATATATAATTTTATTTGGGATAATTTTTTTTGTATTTTCCAAATAACATTCATATTTATAATGAATATTGAAAATAATACATTTGAATTCAAAACTAAATTTTCATCTTGTTTATTTATATTGTATGATTATAATTTTAATTGGTTTTAATGTTTCATTAGATTTTTTTATCGTTTTATCCAATTTTTTCATAGTAATTAATTCCACATTGAAATTGTATATAAACACAAGTCAATCTATTGATGGTTTTTACTTAAAAAAGTTTTTCTAATTTCATTAATAGGATTATTTTTAAATTAATTACTGAAACTTATATGTCTTAAATTTTTAAAAATAGATTGAATATTAATAATTATTGGTCAATGTTATTTAAATAGGTTACATTTCTTAGTTAGATATTATGATTAGAAACTACGATATGTTTTGTTTATCATGACAAAAGGTATATCAGGTAAATTAGGGTAACAAATAATATGATAAGGGAAACACAATTATCCAAAAGCCTAAAAATTAATATTGGATGAGTAAACATCGATCCTTAACACCTAAGGATAATTATTTACTGATTTAATAGAAATATTTTGATGAACATGACATAAATAGTATAAAAACAATAGATAGTGACATGAATGTGATAAAATGTCACCCTCTTATTTTTTATATGGATAATAATTTTAATATATTGATAAATATGATATAAATTCGACAATTAATAGTATTAAGAAAGATAATTAAATTATATACACCCTTATATTTTATATAAAATTTCTAGTGATTAAAGAATAATAATAAATTTTGATAAAATAGTGATACAAAAATTATTTTTTTAATAGAAATATCAAATAAATGATATGTAAAATAATAGAATAATTTTAATTTTAATTAAATACGGTACTCCAAAAAAATTATAGGTTACTATAACATATTATAATTCAATTAAATAGTTTTTAGAAGTTATCATTTTTTAGATTTTATTTAAATTCAATGAAATGAAATGTGTAAAACTGACAATATAGATATTTTATAAAAATAATATTATATTAAATTATTTAAAAATTAAAAAAATATTCAAATATTAAAAAGTTCCTATAAAATGGTCAATATGTTCTTAATGTGTCAATTTATATGAAATTTTCCCTATATAATTAGACATTATGACATCTTAATATTTAAAATGTTGTTACCATAATTAAAATTAAATTTGATTAATTAATGATATAATGAATAAATAAGGTGTAAAATAATATAAATATATTTCAACTAATTATTTTAAGATAGGATTTAGAATATTAATCAACTTAAAAATTTTCATAACTCAATTTGGTGTCAATTTAAGTGAAAGAGAAATTTATATTTAATTATTATCTTAAAGTTTTACAAGGGTTTTCTCCCATCTCATATAAAAAGGTACACATTCTTCTCAAATATATACACTTCATAAAAAAACATTATCTAACACAACCCACCCAAAAACATTAATAAAATATATCCCCAAAGTCTTGAGGCCTTATTTTATATAGAAAACCCTCTTTAGTGGGGGTAATGTGTTTTCAAATGTGATCAATCGAAGAAGAGATATCATTTTTATTTCAATATTTATATATTATTCCCTCTTCCACTTCATCAAATTTCCTTAAACCAAGATGAAATTATAACTCAATTATCCTAAATATACATATATTTTATTATGTTAATATGGAAACAAAAATAAATCTCTAATTCCATCAAATGCGAATCAAACTTTTCATTCCTGTGTACAGTGGATTATCCCTTTACGAACCGATATAGTTCATTTTTCAACACCATCTTGAAATTTTAGTTAAAATGATGGAATTAATGTTTATATGTGATATTAATGAAATATTAATTATTACAATACAATAATATATCAATTATGTTTGTACTTTCCATGTACATAAAAATGATAAGGTCGTTTGTTCGTATGTGTGAACTATCACCTCCACAAAGTGTTGTGATTTGGGTTTTTTCACCACATCACTTGTATTATATATATATGTATATTTAAATGATTAATATTGTATAAATGATGTTATTATTAATAATTAATGATAAAATTTAACTAACTTTCTTTCCATAATGATCAATGAAAAATAAAAAACATCACTCATTAGTACATACGACAGAACATCTCCATAATAATAATTTTTTTCATTTTTAATAATAATACTTAATGGTTTTATTTTAAAGTATAATTGATATTTAAAAATTATAATAATTTCATGAATAATATTCTAGGTATGATGTAATTATGACCACATGTACTATTGACATCTTACCATGTTCATTTTTATTCAAGTACCAAATGTCAACAAAACGTCCAATATGAAATTAAATAATTTTATAATTGTTATAACATCTTAATAAGTTTTATAAAATTAATAATGAACATTAAAAGGTTCTTAATAAATTAAATAATTATCTAATTTTTATTATTCAAGATGATAAATAACATATGTGAAGAATTAGACTTGAGGTAAGGGAATTCATCCCAATCGCCTTTCATTATGGCATATCTTGATGTTATGCAACATTATTATACAAAAAGGTTTATATAAATCCCTTTTGACATGTTATATAATGAATTAGAATATTCAAATTATATTTAATGGTTTATTTAATATTATTTCTTAGTTATTTTTATTCAATTTTTTCTGAAGTGTTAATGTACTCTTTAACTAAAACATTCTTTAAAATTTTTTAAATATTTATTTTTCTAGGACCTTCTATTTCATGTCATTGTTTTTTAAATGGTTTTTATGATTTTAGATATATATACAACAATATTTTAAATTGATAATTTATTTCAAATGTTTCAAAGTGGTTTGGGGAACATTGACTCAGAAGTCTCTTTATTAAATGTCTAAAATGGTTTTCGAAATGGATTCAATATTTCAATATCTTGAAATTATTTTTTGTGATTGAAAATGAAATTTCTTTCAGTAAAATGTAGATAATTTAAATCTTTTATATTTTATGATTATGTAATGGTACATGGAAATTTGAATAGTGGTCATGGGATAAACTATGGATTTGTGGTTATGTGATAAACCAAGTAAGGGTGATTATGTTATAACCTATAATGAATTGGGTATGGAAGTCAGTTATATGGTAATTCCATTTGTAAGAGTGAAAAATATGGATTTCACCTGCATGTTTATTACATTCATGTATGAATATTTCTCATGTTACCTTTATATGTTATATGTGATTTCTATGGGTTCTAAGGTAATATTTGGATTATAAAAGATTATGAAATGATCTTTTAAAGGAAATTATTGACTATTTATTAAAGGTCAAAATAATTACATTATGATATAGTATTCATTGCTTATCTATTTTCGAAAGACTAATAGTTTTTATTCTTTTATATACCACAATGAGACATTCATTCTCATTCTAAATTTTAAAATGTCTAATATAGGATTTATGGGATAATAGAGGCAAGGATACGATTAAAGTAATAGTTCTGATTATTAAACATGAAAATAAATCATTTTTATTTTTAATAATTTTGGATTTGAGAAAAAATGTATAGTGAGTAAAGGTTTGTAATTTGTAATCTTTGAGTTGTTTTATATGAATTGTGGCCTAATTATCTAAAACTATAATCCTTAAATATTTGGAGAATGTAAAAAAGTGAATTCTAAATTGAATTTACCAGGTTATGTATGGCAGAGGCCTTATACAATATCAAGAATGAAATATTTATAGATTTTAAAACAATTATAGTTTTAAAAATTATATTCCTAAATCCGAAAACATTTTTAAATAATTATCTTTTAGTTTTTCATAAAATCCACTCATAAACATAAATCAATAATATGAAATATAAAAGTGATAAAAAATAATGAATATCCACAACCAAAATGAATGAAAATATAAACACATCAATAGAAAAATCCATCATGAAAAACCATTTGACAGAACTGCATGTAAATATAAAATGTGAGTAATAATCAATGATAAGAACAATAATGTGATAAATATCCATTTATTAAAAAGAACCTTGTTTTGGGACCTAAAATATTTCAATTCATACTAGACATAATAGAATCTTAAAAAATAATAATGTCGATGTCAACCAATATTGAGTCCTAATAATGTCCATCGATGTCCAAATATAAGGCCCCATCCTTAAAAATTACGTAATTTTGAGTTAAGTCAATAATTCAAATTTGGGATCTTTTTAGGATTAGTCTTTTAGAGTATTAGTTCGTAACTATTACATTATGTCTCAAAAATTACAAACTAGATACTTCATCTCTATCCAGTTTTTCAATAATAAAACTCCTTAAATAAAACAAGAATTATTTTCTTGGTATAAATCTTATTCAATTATTCAATTCTATTACCCATCCATATAACTTATGAAAAAACATTTTAAAAACATTTGATAATCATAAAAATCTCAGTAAGGGATATAAAATAAGGGAACAAAACATCAGTCTAAGAAAACATACAAATCACGAAATCATACTTTTTAATCATAATGCATAGATCTTTAACATATCTTATTAAATCATAATATATATGAATAACACATATAAATAATAAATCATATAGTTAACTTGTGGCATCCATAACATACTTTCATTGTTGCTTTCACAGTAACATAGGGAGTTATGTTTGGGATACCCATCAGAGTATATTCTGTAAATCTCTTATGAGAAACATTAACGTTTAACTCTATCACATTACCCAATGAATTTGTGAAATATCTCAGGCTCCATTTCCTTAGGTTTTTAAAAAAACCACCCATATAGGTAAACAATACCCATGAACCATAACATAATCAGAATAGATAAAAACTGCATAAAAGAAATATAACATTTCCACATTAAAATCAAAAAATATCATTTCAGGATACAGAAATAATCAATGAATTATAAAAACCATTTTCAATAAAAATTACATAAAAATGGTGTATGGTATTTATTTTCCTTTTAGAAACATTTTTTCTGGTTATAGAAGCAAAATATCAAATAATACTTGTAGTGGTGGAATGGTCGTTATTGTCGTGTACTTTTAAAAATCATTCTTTTATTCATTTAGTAAAATTATTCATATAAAACAATTTTACCATTGAATGAAATTAAAATTAAAATAGGTTTATACACCATATAAAATAATTTTGTTTATAAATAAAAATATACCTCAGCAAAAGGAGGCTGAGATGAAGTCCCTTTCAAAAATTTTGTAACCTAACAACATCACTAAAAAATTCATAAAATGAGTTAATGAGTGAAAAAAGGTTCTCTCATCACATGGAAATAAAATATATAGAAATATTGATATATAAGAACATATCCCAACATAATAAAATATAAATTAAAATACATTACATAAAAGAAGACTTTGAATATAAGAGGATGGTGAATGTTTCCCTTACTATGAGTCTGATTCATCACGTATGTTCCTTGTTCTTCCGGAATAATAAATTTATGTTAATTTCAGGTAGCATAAATTTTATTTTTCGGTTTATTATTGATTTTATATAACTTATTAACATGTTATAAAAATTACATAACTATTTAAGTTAATATCGTTAGTTTTGTGGATATTGGGTACTTGAGTTGAAAATGATCTTGTTATAATGACAAATTTTCCCAGTGGTCAAAATTCCATTATCTCTAGAATTTAATTCATGATATAAATATCATATATATTAAGTATATATTTATTTAGATCTATTATATATATATTTATAATATGACTTAACATTTAGATATAAAAAATGAAATGCACCGTTCATGGAGACGGTAAGTTGTACGTACGCATGAACGCTACTTTCATTTCTTTTTAATATTTAATGGAATGAAAAATAAATGATACATAATTATATTATAATTATATTATAATATCCTATTTTATATACATTATATAATTTCATTAATTTCATTCTTTATATGTTCCATGTCTGGCATGAATGAGTCATATCACTATGAGGGGGAGATTGACTGCACTTCCTCAAATAAAATTACTGTATTTACACACTTTAGAATGATTAATAGTCTTATTTAAATGGGAAATAAAGAAGAATAGATACAATATAAATATAATATATATCATATATAAATAACATTCCATCATAATGTTCACCATGAATGGATGTAGGAGTTAATTGAAGAATCATTGTGTGGTGAGGCAGTAGTTCATCATCCACAGAAACAATATGTTTGTATCCATTAGATGGAGGTGTGTGTAAGTTTAGTTTGAATAATTCTCAGGAAAATGTCGTATTATATTTAGTATACTTTTGTTTTTATGTAATAAAATAATAAGAACAAAATAGGGAGTCATAAATTAAAATAATGGAAAAGAACTTTAGAGAAGACACTACCTCTTAAAATGTGTAACTCACATTGATTTGAGACAAAAGGCTCTCTTGAATTGCCTTATGCCTTTAGTAGGGCATCTATGTGGAATATAGGGATGTTGGGAGATTATTTTGGTAGGTATTTGATGATCCAAGGATCTTGAGAGGTTTGATTAAATGGTTAGAGTTGATTCCCTTTTATAAGATGGAGGAGGGGCACGTTAGGAAGGCATTGAAATAAGATATTATTAATATATGATTTTCGATTTAAAGAGGTCCCAATGTCATTAATTACAATGATACGATTTTTTGGGTTTAAAAATCTCAACAAATATGTTTTAGACAAGTATAGATCAGAAATTTAATCTTATCTTTTAGCTCTAACACTTAGTTAACTAATATACCTCTTACCATGTCTTCTTGTATATTCATATTATATGGTTAATATTGTTACTAAAAAATTCCAATCTAACATCAAGAAGTTTATTAATGACATTTTAAACATTATTTAAGTCATTTTTTAAAATAATATATTTTTAGGACTATTATATAATTCAATAAAATAGTATTTGTTTTAAAATTTCATTTTTGTCAATTTTTATAATATTCATGGCATGGGTTTTTAAAAAAACCATAACAACTTGATTCTTTCAAACAAAAAACTTCATTAATTTAAAGATAACAAGTCATAAGAATCCTTAAAATTTATGGAATGCATAAAAAGATTCAGAATAAAATTATTGTAATATTTATAAACACATTTATTAAAATTAATCACTAAAAGGTAATCATTACATAATAATTTTGTGATAAATAAATTTATTTATTTAATGTCTAAAAATTATAAATAAATTACTGTGATTCTTATTTATCATATGTCTATAAATTATAAATAAAATACCATGGTATATAAAATATTTTTATCTTTATAATGAATATTTATAGTATAAAATATCACTTATATTACCCCATATAAAATTTTTTTACTAAAAAAATACTATTTTATGACATATTTTTCATTACATTAAATTAATTCTCATAAAATGTCATTCTCACATCAAAGTGGCTCATGGGGTCCCAAAATCGACCCAAGGATTTCCATGATCAGAAATATATCCTCCAATATGACTAGGTCACGTTTTAGGGTAGTTTTATATTATTATAAAATTACTTGTTTACCCTTATTTACCATATTTACCCTTTAACCATTGTAAATAAAATATTTACTATAGTTAATATTCATAATGTCTAAAAATAAAAGGTACCTATTTACACAATTTGGAGATCCCGATTCCAAATATTGAACAGATTTTTTAAAATTCAAAACATATAAGTTTCATTAATTAATTTAAAATTAATTCTCATTGCAAAACCAAATAGTGGGTTTTAAGAAGTAATAACTATCAAAAGATTGACATGTGTTTATGTCCAATTAAAATGTGATATTATTTCCAACTAAAATAATTAGATTAAATGACAAAAATATAACCCAATTATACATTATAACCAATAAAAAAGAGAATCTAATTATATAAATAAATTATTTGAAAAGGAATTTTTGAATTAAAATACAGTATGTTTCAATATTCATTAAAAATGAACTTTATCCAAAAATACCAAAATTTCGTCAAAAGTAAATTTTGATGTCCACTTCTAAAATGGATTTTATTTTTATAAATAGAACATATAAAAGTGACCAAAAATATATTTTAAAAGAGTTTTCCATTAAAAGGAGGTAAAACGGCCTTTTAAAACAATTAGAGTTTTTCTCGATTAAAATTATATTCATTCTTATTTTTAGACTCTATAATTTATTTTATAAATATAAAAACATTTGAAAAATATTTTTAATCACAATGGAGTTAGTTTTTTTCATTCCTATAAATACAACAACTATGTGATTAATACTATTTAAAATAATAAAATTATTATATTATTTTTCAGTATAACTCAAAGTTTTGTGCAACGTAAGATTTCAAAGAAACCTATTGTTGTGTGTTGAGTACGCTATAAAAAAGTGTTCTATTTAACATAAAATTAATATTGTATTCAAAAATATTAATAGATATGAAAATTTATTATTTTATAAATACCTCGGTCATTACATCCATTGCCCTTTTTGGAAATTGCGTCCTCACAATTTTAAAATTGGGCTTGGAATATTCATTGAATGTCCCACATTAGAAAAAATACCAATAAAACAATCACTTTAAAAGAATGAAAGATAATTACAATGTTCATCTGAGATAACCCATACTAGGATTCCAAGTAGTAAAACATGGATATGGAAGATAAAATATGTGTCATGTTCTGATGGAGAGTGATAGAAAACATGATCAGGAGAAAGTTAATTAACAAAAAACATAAACATGTGATGAGTTAAATGGTCTTTGATTCCCAATTAGGAAAAGTGAATTGATATTTTTTTGTTTTACGTTACTTTTCAAAATGCTTAAGAATTTATTTATTATATTTACTAAAAACATAAAGAAATATACTTAATTTTCATGTATAGTTTTATCCTTGAATAAATATCTACCCCAAACTCATCTTATCTCCAAACTATGAGTATTCAGATTACATGGTCACACCTAAATATCTAGAATCAAATTCTAGAGAATCAAATAATCCTCTAAAGATAAACCATATATTTCCCCTATCTTTAGACATTATCCAAAACGAAAATGGTTTGTGAAAGATCAGATAATCCCCAAAAGGATAATCCTTTATAAAAATAAATACTTCTCTTAATCTCCAAAATTCAACAAACAGTACCCAATGTTCAATAGTGACCTTTAAATACACAATTGTAAATAAATTTATTCAAATTAATCTATCTATGATTGTAACTGAAATTTTTGAAGGATTTGATCACAAAATTTTCCATGATAAATCTTAACATTTTTCTAAGAATTATATTGACTACACTTAAAGTCTCATACTAAAAAGTAATTAATCTAATAAAATATTCTCTATGATAGGTTAATCATTTCCATAAATAACGCAAATATCCATATGTCCATAGTAAAACATAGCTCCTTCCATAATAAAATTCAACCATTAATCATCAAATGAAATCACATAGAATTATTTTCCTTAGGCATATAGTGTTCCCAAAAAAGAAAATGTCTTCCAAAATAACCTGTATCACTCAATCACCAAATCAATTTCATATAATAATCATATACATTTGATAAAACAGAAGTTACCAAATTCAACTTATCTTGGATCCATAAAATAATTTAACTAAAAATAATAAATCATACCAACCAAGGACTTCATGTTGGCCAGTTATAGGTGATGCGCCTATATCGCCCTTCAGCTGTGGGTTCGATTCCTGTGGCCTTTCTGGATGTGATGGGTTGTCACCCATCTTGAATTTTGTCTCCTTTTATAAAACTAAAATAAAACCATAACATGTTTTAACCTCAATAGATGTCTTATACCTCTCATTGTTATCCCAAATCATTATGACCTCAATATTTAAATTCATGAAGTCTTATATATATTGAAATTTTTTACCTCTATATTATAGAAGTTCCATGAATTGTTAAAGTGAATTACATAACTTTAAAAATAATTTTCTTTCATTATCCAAAAACACCTCTTAGAACACTATTCATATGAGTGTTCACATAAAAATAGTTTTAGAAAATAATCATGCATGGCATATAATTTCAGCACATCTGATAAAACAATATTTTTATAAAATATTCAAACCGAGTTTTATTTGAAAATTTCAATCAATAGACCTCTTAAAATACCATATGTTTATGATTAAATACTATAATTAAAAAGAAAATATAAATAGGTCGTGCAAGGGTATCCTTCTTCAGTACCTTTTTCAAAATCATAATATGCTTCAACATCTTTTGATAAGGTATTTTTTTTTTTAAAATTACTTGATAATATTTACATTTGTTAAAAATATGAGAATATTGAGAAAATAAGATTTAATTAAATACAACCCATGATCCACAATTGTATCTAGGTATAGTGGATGTGTATGATATCTCAAACAACATCTTGCAAGTGGGTTGTATGCTAGAAAGAGTTTCACAAAAATACATACATGAATTTTCAATAATTATTATGAGTATTTAATCCTGAAGAGATAGTAATTTAGTTTGAAATACTTCTATTTCTATTAGTTACTGAATTTACTTGATCAGAAAAAGTTATAAAACAAGGATTTAAGTAGAATAATATAGGTAGAGACTAGCCATGTTTTCAATGAAAAATCATAATCCCTAAAGATTTTTAAACAAACCTCTGATACCAACTATAATCCCCCAACCTTAAACATTACATAATCTTGAGTTAATTCAATAATTTACATTGATGATCTTTTCAGGTTCGGAGTTTTAAAGAATTAGGTCATAAATATTACATTACATCTCAAAAATTACAAACTAGACACTTCTTCTCTATCCTATTTTTTTCAGTAATAAAACTCCTTAAATAAAACCAGAATTCATTTCATGATATAAATCTTGTTGAATTATTCCTTTATCTTACCCTTCCTTATACCCTATGAAACACATTTAAAAAACATTTGATGAGCATAATAAGATCAGTAAGTGATATAAAATAAGGGAAGAAAACATTAGTCAAAAAATACAGACAAATCAAGAAATCATACTTTTACATCATAAAGAATATCTCTTTAATATAACTTATGAAATCATAAGATTTATTAATAACACACAGAAATCATAAATTATAAAGGTAACTTATGGAAACCCCAACATACTTACATGATATCTTTCACAGCTACATAGGGAGTTACATTTGTAATTCCCATCAAAGTATATTCCTTAAAACTATTGGGAGACCATTAACGTTTGCCTATGTCACATTACACAATTCATTGGAGATCTATCTCGGGCTCACATTTCATAGTTTTATCAGGAAATCACACATATATGTAAATAATTCCCAAGAACCATAACACAATCATAACATATAAAATAATAATAAAGGAAAGATTACATTTCCACATTGCCATAAAAATATATCATTTTAAGATATTGATATAATCTATGATTTATCAAATCCATTTTCAATAAAAAAATACTTAAAAATGATATAGGATATTTAATTTAAATTTAAAAACATTACATCTTGTTAAAGAAGCCAAATGTCAAATAATACTTGTAGTGGTGGAACGGTTGTTGTCGTCGCGTACGTTAAAAAGAAACATTATTATTTTTGTTTTGTAAAATGTTTCATAGAAAAAAAAGGAATATTACATTTCAATTATATTAAATTTAAAATGGGTTTATACACCATATAAATTAATGTTGTGTATAAATCATAATTTTCTTTAATGAAAGGATATTGAGATGAAGCCCCTTATAAAAATTCAACAGCCTCACAAAGTCACCTAAAAATTATGAAAATGAGTTAATGAGAGAAAAAAGGGTTTCTCATCACATGGACAAAAAATTTACAACTATAAAGACTTACGAGAATATATCTCAACATAAGAAAATGGAAATTAAAATATATGACATAAAATAAGTCTTTGAATAAATGATGAGGGTGAAAGTTTCCCTTACCTTGAGTTCGATAAGTCGCTTAATTTCAGCTTTCTTACTAGATAAAAAACATAAGTTAATTTATATTTTCTTAAGAACCATTTTCAATTTTACTATACCATTTATATAAATGATTACCACATTAAAAAATTCCATAATTATTTATGTTAATATAGATCATTTTGTTGATATTGGGTACTTGAGTCAAGAATGATCTTGTTATATTTACAAATTTTTCATGTGGTCATAAGTCCATTATCTCCAGAATTGAATTCATGATTTAAATATCATATATATCCAATATATATGTATTTAGATCCAGTATATATGTATTTATAATATTCTATAATATTTGGATATAAGACATGAAATGCATCGTTCATGGGGATGGTAAGCCGTACGTACACACGAATACTACTTTCATTTCATTATCATATTTAATGAAAGGAAAACAAAATGATATATAGGTCTATTATAATTAATGTATAATATCATATTTTATATACGTCGCATAATTTCATTAACTCCATCCTTAATACATTCTATATATGGCATGAATGATCCATATCACTTTGAGGGGGCAGTAGTCTGCACTTCCTCAAATGAAATTATAGTATTTACACATTATGGAAAGCATAAATGGATGCTTTAAATGAAAAATACATAAGAAAAAATACAATATAAATATAAAATATATCATATAAAAATAAAGTTCCATCATAATGACACCATGAGGGGGGGTAGGAGGTAATTGAACAATCATCATTTCGTGAGGTAGTAGTTTGACGTCCACATTAACAGTATGTTCTTATCCATTAGAGGGATGTGTGTGTAAGTGTAGTTTGAATCATTATCATAAAAAACCTAGTATAGTGAGGATACTAGTGTTGTTATATAATCAAATAATAATAATATAATAGGTAGTGAAGAAGTAAAACAATGGAAATGAATTTAGAGAAGACGCTACCTCTTAAAATATGTAACTCCCTTTGATTTGAGACAAACGGATCTCTTGAATTGCCTTTTTCAGAAGGTAATGCTTTTAGGATAAAGATTGGGATGTTTGGAGTTAATTTAAACAGAGTTTTGATGAGAAAAGGGGCTTGAGAGGTGTGATTAAATGGGTTGAGTTGATGCCCATTTATAAGAGCGAGGAGGGGTACTTTAGGAAGGCATTGAAATATTATTCTATTAATAAAATGTTTTTGGTTTCCAAAGGTCCCAAAATAATTTATATCAAAGATAAGATTCATTTGGGTCAAAAACCTCTCAACCAATAGATTTTAGACAATTCTAGAAAAAAATATAACCTAATCATTTATCTTTAACCCTTGGTTAACTAGTTTAACTTTTACCATGTCTTCTTGTATATTCATAATATATGGTTAATATAGTTTCTATAAAATTCCAATAGAACCACAAGTGGTTCATTAATGTCATTTTCATAATTATTTAAGTCATTTTTCCAAATATTTGATTTTTAGGACTATTATATCATTCAATAAAATAGTATTTGTTTTAAAGACTCATTTATGTAAATTTTAATACTATTCATAACATGTATTTTTAAAAAATACATAACAACATTATTATTTAAAAAACATCATTAATTATAAGATAAAAATTCATAACTATCCCAAAAAATTCTTGTATGACATAAAAATTTTCAAAATAAATTTGTTTTAATATATATAATCGTATTTATTAAAATCATTCATTGATAAGGTAATCATTACATCATCATTGTGTCATAAATAAATTTATTTATATGATATCTAAAAAATAGATATAAAATAACATGATATAGTTAATATTTTTATATTTATAATGAATATTTATTGTATAAAATATCACTTATATTACCCCATATAAAAAATTACAAAAAGATACCAGTTTATGTCATATATTTCATTACATTACATTAATTCTTATAAAATCTCATTTTCAGATCAAAGTGGTTCAATGGGGTCCAAAAATAGACCCAAAGATTCCCATTTTAGGAAAAATATCATAAAATATAAATATGGCACGTTTTAGTGTAGTTTTATATTATTATAATATTATATTCTTACCCTTATTTACCAGATTTAGCTTTTAAACATGGTAAATAAAATATTTACTGAAGTTACTATTCATAATATCTAAAAATAAAAGGTACCTATTTAAAGAACCTGGACCTCCTGATTCTAAATATGGAATCCATTTTTCCAAATCCAAAATAATTTAGTTGATGTAATTAATTTAAAAGAAATTCTCATTGCCAAAAAAAATTTGGTTTTGAAGTAGTAATAACTATCAAAAGATTAACATGTTTTTATGTCCAATTAAAATGTTAAATTTCTTATGATGGCCATAATTAGATTAAATTATTAAAATTTAATATAATTATAATTTAAAACCAATAAATATGAGAATCTAACTATATAAATAAATTAGTTGAAGAGGCGGTTTTGAATTAAAATTCAGTAATTTTCACCATTCATTAAAAAATAAACTTTATCTGAAAAATAAAAAATTTCATCAAATGTAAATTTTAATGTCATGCTTCTAAAGAATGATTTTATTTTGTAAAATAGTATATATAAAATTGAAAAAAATATATTTAAAAATGGTTCACCATCAAAAGGCTACAAAATGTCTTTTTTAAAAAATAGAGTTTTTCAGGGTTAAAATCACATTCATTCTTACTTTATGCCTTTAAAATTTATGGGATAAATGTAAAATATTTTACAAAAAAAAATTAATGACAGTTTAGTTAGTTATGTTCATTCTTATAAATACAACAGTTATGCATTAACTACCCTTTAAAATATTATTATTATATTATTATTTTGCAGTATAACTCAAAGTTATGTGCAACGTAATATTTCAAAGAAACTCGTTGTTGCATGTTGAGTATGCTATTAGAAAAAGTGTCCTCTTTAACATAAAATGAATATAATATTCATAAATAATAATAGATATGAAAAGGTATTATTCTACAAATACCTAGGTCATTACACCCAAAGGATGCTTCATAGTGGTTCCATACACACTAAGGCTACCCACGTATCTTTCCCATCACACATAATTTTAAAATTGTGACATTTTTTTTTCATAATATCCATTTCAAAATAGAGATAAATATTATATATAATGTAAATTCCAAGCAAAATCCACTTCAAAGTTTAAAACCCCATTTTTAAAACAAAAACCTCCATGCAAGCATTCGAACAGAAACTTGGTGGTCATAAAGTAACTTTAAATGAAAAAACATAGAAAAATAGTTCTAGTTCTAATAAACACCATAATATAATCAATAAATTCATTTAAATGAAGAACCTAATTGAAGTTTAAAATAATAATAAGTAATTCCTTTTATTATCCCATTATATAGAAATGCTTATCTATAAATGGAGGTAAAATAAAAAACCATTTAAAATAAAGATGAGGGAAGGATAAATTGGGTCCTCGTGATCATAGACCCACAAAAAACTACATCAAACCTCTTCCAAACCCTTTTATACCTATAATACACATCCTATTTGGACCCATGATTATATAAATGGGTATTATTTTATTTTAGTTGATTATTAATCACATTAACAAAATACTTTCTCGAGCACCATAATAGTTTATTGTCTTTGGAAACATGGAATGAAAGTATCTAAATAAATGAAATATATTCAATACTTTCAAAAAATATCATCCCCTGTATTACATCTACTTAAAACCATTCTTCAAAGCTTTTGAAAAGGAAACATAATAAAGGGGTGATCTCAGATTCATAGTATGGGTAATCAATGGATATATGTAAGCATAACATGAGGATAAGGGTATGATAATAACATTTTAAGACTATTCCCTACCTATAAATAGACATATACAAGAGTCATGGAATAAATATTGAAAGTTCATAAGACATGAATCATAATGGAAACAACAACATAATCCTTTAAAACATGGCATTGCTATATGAAATGGAATTTATTTTATTGTCATAAAAATATAAAATCATATTTCAAGGATAACTACCAAGACCTTTATAACATATTGAGATTTGGATAATAACATGTATACCTTTTTGGGGATTGTGTTTCCCTCCAATGTACCATTGTATTTAGGTCTTTGTATGCCCTCCTGTGTACAATCTTATTTTGGTCTTACGATGCACTCCCATGTACACTCTTGTTTTGGGTTGGGATACCCTCCCATGTACCCACTGGTTTTGGGCTTATGATTCCCTATTGATTTGGGACATATATTCCCTATTGTTTTGGGCTTGGGATTCCCTCTCATATACCCTATATAGATCATAAAACATTTATTATTACCTAATAAATTTGTGGGAGTTATAGGTCCCACCCGTTACATATTTAAATCATACATGAATTTTCCATAAGTAAGAAAACATTCCTCATATCATGAACCATGAAATTATTGGGTTTCATTAATGTTTAATCACATCATAACCTATGAAAATGGATATGATTTATAATAATTTCATCAAATAATAACCCATGCAATGAAACATGTTTCAAAAACATATAACCTAGGAAATTGAAATAAGATTCATAGTTGTATAACACAAGAAGGAGAAATGGGTATAATTAATATCATGCCATAAAAACATAAATCATTCAGAGAATTAATATAAATCGAGACTTTGGATTATCTTCTATAAAGTCATGAGTAACACCAACATATGTCATCTTAGATAGGAAATAATTTGGTAAGAAAATTTTAAACCATTTACTAGGGAAAATATCAAATATTATTTTAATAGTTATCTTCAAATTAAAAATCCTTTTAAAATCCTTTTCCACTGAAGAAATATTAAAGAAGATTGAAAATGTATTGAAAACTATTTATTCAAAAACACAACCAAAACATACAAATAAATAATGAACAGAAATATAAAAAAACTTTGAAATCACTTTGAAAATTTATAAATAATTCTTGAAATTATTTTGAAAACCATTTACCTAAAATCACTTTGAAAACATACAAATAATGATTTATTTTTTTAAACCATATATTTGAAAACTCCTTAAAGACTTATAAATTATTCCTCAAATACCATAAAAAATTAATTAACTTTTCCTTGAAAATGTTATTAAAATATCATCATTAAAAAAATTGAAATTTTTTTTAATAACATTGTCTTTGAAAGAAAAAATATTTTTCTACTGAAATAATACATAAAGTCATATTTTCAAAAAACACATTTTATTAATTATCATAAGTACCAAAGGATATAAAATTAGTACTATTACATGGATATAAAATGAATAACTATAGTTCAATAAAATTCATTAGATTTACTAGTAGATGATTCATAATATTTCATCAATACAATAAAAATCTTAAACAATCTCAATAAATGAGGTGATTATACCTAAAAGTTGCTATCACTTTGGTAACATTGAATCATCAAAAAATGGGAATATTAACATTCGTTGAAGCTTTAAATATCATAAAAATTAATATATTAAGGATATAAAATATCAATGATAGTATATACACTTCACATAAAAATATAGGTGCATAACTTGGCATGTGTCTCAAAGAAGGAAAATTGAGGGAAAATTACCTTACCGATTTGGTTACATTTGAAACATAAAACCCATGAAATTTAGAAAATAAAATGGAAATTTAAATAACCATAAATTTAAGTATAATAACTATATATTACATCCCTGGGAACTATACACACCACAAAATGGAAATAATGGGTGAATGATACATGTATCTCACGGAAACAAAAAGTGAGATAAAACTCCCTTACCTTAACTCATGACTTTCTTCATTCTTATTCAAACGATAACACCCCAATATTTCTTAGGACATAGATATATTTTATAATTTATTTGATATATTTTTTTGTAAACTAAACCAATATATGTTTTAACTACATGAAACACCAATGTATCTTGTGGTATACACATCACTATGCTATAATTTTGTTATAAACAATTTTGAGTTCTTTAGATATATTTCATTTTACGCAAGATCGAGTTTAAGAGAAAAATTGAATATTATTATGTTACCTTATAACCTATCCATTATAATGGAGAGTATGAAAATTATTAACTAAATTTTGAAAATAATCATTACACATGTATAGAGGATTAATTATTTGGTGGGAAGTTAATTATAAATGAAAATAAAACCCTTTTTAAAAAAGAAATGTTTTTCTAAAAAAATTTTTAAATTAAAATATGTGAGTTTATAAAATAATAAAATCAATCATGATGGATTTTATTAATTAAATATATATGTAATATATTTACTATAATGTTTAAAATTTAATTTATATGTTTTATATACATGATATAGTAACAAATTCAATATTTCATATAAAAAAAGTATTTTATCAAAAAATGCGGTTTTACCGCCCTTTGAGGGCACACCCATATTAAATATATTCTTTCACAATTATATATATTATGATTAACAAAATAAATATATTCTTTGAAATATGTATATAAAAATTTACATTGGATGAATTTTTGATATTTTTCTAATAACTTTCAAGTTTTAATGAATAGTAAAAATATACAAAATTTTAATTGAAAACAACGTTTTCAATGAAATAATTTATGTAGTTAAATTATTTTTTTGTATGATAATAATGAATAAATAGATTATATATTTTAATTTAATATAATTTAGGTAATTATAATTAATGATACATTTAATTTAGATGAAGAAACATTCAATCTTTTGCATGTTTTAAATTTTAAAACCAGTTTTATAATTCTTAGAATGAGATAAATTTTTAATTAGTTATGAAGAATTATATATTTGGGTCTTGAAAAATAGATTCAATAATTTTATTGATTAGGTACAAATTATGAAAATATCTATCCTTTAATTTTGGGCATTATAAATAGTAACATTATAAATTTTTATTAATACGGTAAACAGGTATATCGGGAAGTTAAAGAAAAAATAATATTATAAAATTATACTAACACTTGAACTAATATCATTATATTATTTTTTTTGACCTAAATTATCCTTAGGTAGAAATGGAATCCTTTATAAGCTTCTTTGATGATATTAGGACATTTTATTTATTTTATTTTAGGAAAAGTAAAATATATCTTACTCAAACTTTAGTAAATATATAATTTTCAATATAAGGTCATACAGAAGCTAAGCTTAAATATAAATACTCATTTTAAATATATATATATATTTTTTAATTACCATTGTAATTTATTTTTAATTTGTATAATGTAAATAATTACATTAAAGACTTATACATTAATGATTCAAAAACTATTTAATTGATGAAAAAACAATAAAATAATTTTATTGAAAGGATAATCAATAATAAAAGACCAAAACACATGAACCAATAGTATTGTATTATTATATATCAATAATAATCACCCAATGGTGGAGTTATTGAAGATTTAGAGTAACATGGAATAGATTGTAATACTATTAATATTTTATTTCATGTGTTGTTAAAGTTGTAACATAGATGTTTTAATAAATATAACATTTTTTAAATGGGATTTTCTAGAATATATATAAGAAAATAAGTATTCCGCTAAAAAATAGAATATTTATCTTTATTATTGAATTTTATCATTTATTTTTTTAAACAAATAATTATATTATATAATTACACAAAACAAATGTAAAATTTATTTTATTAATGGAAATATCAAATTAATGTAATTAAAAATATTAAAATAAATATAATTTTGGATAATTAATCTATAAAATTAATTTAATAGATCACCTTCACCCCTTATAGATATAATAAAATATTTGTTCTAGGATAATATCTTATCTTGATATTTTTAAAAATCAATAAGTTGAATATTGTCAAAAGGGACACTATTTATTATTTATCAAATAATATATTACTAAATCATTAAAAAATAATAAAATATTTTTAAAAATATATAATAATTATTATATGGTGTAAAATTTTCAAAATTATTCATTTATGGTCTAATTGATATAAAATAAGTTAATATTTTACAACATTAATATTTAAATATTTGTTACCTTAGTTAAAAAGTAAATAGAGTAACTAAGTGTTAATTAAAAGGATATGGTTTAAATTGACCACATAACCTATCAATGTTTTTTTCGTTGATGAGATTACAAAATTATATCATATCATATTCAAAACTAGGAAAATTTATTGGGTTTCTGAATTGGTTTTTATTTTATTATAAAAAAATATTTTTGGAGATTCAAAAATTGCCCAACACCTCATTTATAAAAGGGCACATCCTCCCCCACTTATTCACTTCACATTGATAATTAAATATTGGACATACCATACACATTTCCATTATAAAATTCCTTAGTCACATTCTAGTCAGTATAATCTTCTTCAAAGACCAACTCTAGTGCTTTAAGAGGAGATCTAGAGGGATCTCATTGAAGAAAATATAATCACCTCTACTGAATGTTTCAAACTTATTTCTTATTATAGTTTTGTTGCCTATGTTGTCTCCATTATAAATTAATAAATAATGTATCACCTATATTCTAATATTTTATTTATATTATGGAACAACTATATTCTATCTTCTAACTACCTTACAAAAAATGAAATCACCACGTGTGAGGAAGTATGGTTTACCATCTCAACACTGTTGTGTAATCTAGTTTTCACCACCACCTTACATTGAAGGGTATAATGATGAAAATAAAAACTATATATTATTATTATATCAAATTTTTTATTTTGGATCAATATATATACCATGCAATTCAATACCATTCCACAATTAAGTGAATAATATCATCCCTTGTGGATACGTACAGCCTATCGTCTCCATGATGGAATGTGATTCATTCTACCTGATATTTATTAATTAATTATTATATAAATTTTGATAATGAGTAAATATGATATATATTATATTAATATAATTCTAGAAATTATATAACTATAACCTATGAAGAGTAACATGAAAATATCTGATAAAACATGCGTAAGAACATAAATCAGTTAATACCTGAAGGATAAGTAATAATATCACTAAAAAATGGGTAATAAGATACTCAATTAAGATATCATAAAAATTAATATGATTCTATAATAATTAAATTACATTATTTAAACCATTATACAAGAGTTTTGAACACATATAAAGGAACCCAGACCTACGGTAAGGGATACTTTTTAAATCTCATTATTATTTGAGATTTTTTATGTGTAAGTATTTACTAGAGTGTATTTATAATCCATGTCCATGTTTTACAAAAATGATTCCATAAAGGATTATATTAATGTCCTATAGATGTTTAATGTCTTGTTACCCAATTTTTACTTTTTTACTTCACAGTTTGAAAGGAATATTTCTCTCATTTTCCAAAAGTGGTACTTCTTAACTATTCCAAAAAAAGTACAAGAAGTATATATTTTTAAAACTTATATGGATTGAATAGATATTTCCTCTTACATATTTCCTTATTTACAAGAATATTCATGGACGATATTTCAACTTTATTTTCCACAAAATTCAATTCTTTTAAAATTATGTGGCATTTTGATAATGGAAAACATTTTTGAAGAAGAAAGAATATGTTCCTCAAGAATTAATTTAAAATGTTCTTTCAAAACTATTTCCCTTCATAGATGGAATTATTTAAAAGGGTTACAAATCAAGTATACTATCCCTAATGTTCATATTATATTATTTTGTTTATGATTGAATGATATTTATAAAATCTATTTTCTTTACATGGATTATGTTATGTTGGAATGAGGTTTAAGAAACCCATTTTATTCATTAGGTTTTGATATGATGAACTATTTATGTTTTTGTGGAGCATATAAGAATTATTTAATTATGAGATAGGTGGGACATATATCTCCCTCCAATACATTGGGTAAATATTTATATCAAATGAGATAGATAAGACTATAATGGGAAATGATATTGGTTCAGTAAAATAAGGCTAGATCGAGAAATGATCTCGATTAAGGAATATAGGGCTTGAACATTAAGTAAATTTGATCCAGTAATACATGGCTATAACGAGTAGTGAACTTGGTTTATTAAAGGAATTTTTCCGCTATGATGGTATTTGAAATTATCTTTGGATTATGTGGGAATTTTTTTTCAATACTTAAGTGTTTTCTACAATTCCTTGTTTTATTCCAATGCTATTTTCTCAATGCTGATGTTCCTTTATGATTTATGTCTTATGAACTACCAATATTTATTTCATGACTCAATATTATGATATATATTATACATGGTATCAATTTCAAAATAAATGTTCATGTTTTTAAATTATTATGTTAATGTTTTGTTTGATGTTTTCCTTGTTTACCCTTATTAAGAATCCGATCTCATCCTTTTCATCTTATTTCTCTTGCAAGAGATATAATGAATAGTTTAAGGTTGCAAAAACAAAGGAGAAGTTCTTTATTGGAGATTTTGAAAATATTTCCTGAAATTATATGATTATGGTCAATGTTTCCAATGGAAAAAAACTAATATGGTCATTGGATGTTTTTTGTGTGTAATGTATTATATATTCCAAACAAGTAATGTAATATTCTTGTATATAAATATTATGTCATTAGAGTAGGTATCAGAGTGAAGGTTTATTCAACCTTATAAAAATATTATGTGAAAAGTTTAGTGAGATCCCTATAGATATTTCTTTGGATATCTAGGACTTTTCCAAATAATAAATCTATATATAGGATACAATCATGGAAATTTGGTAAAGATCATATATAACATAGTATTAATCCAATGATGTTAGAGATTGAAAGTAAATTCCCATGATAATGAGGTTCTTTTAGTATGATTAATTCCACTGACACTTTTCATTTTGGGTTTTAGAAAAATTGATGAAAACAAAAGGATTCATGTTAATATAGAATATTATAGACAATGTAATGATATTAATCATGTGATACCAAATGGAATGGGAGTTGGAATGTGAAAAAAATATTATTCCTAATTATTAATCACATAATATGATAAATAATCTCAATATTTTTGAGTTTACTGACCCACCTAATAAGAAAATGGTGGAGTTTCACGGTGACCATAGAGGAAAGAATGTTCAATTTTCCTCATGTAAATCACATGGGAGGAGGTGTTAATGATAATCATTCAAAAGAATTAGAATATTCTATGGGTGTAGAAATAAAGGACACAAAGAAATTAATTGAGAAGGAAAAGGATCACTTAACACAATGGATGAGGACAAAGGTATTTCTATAAAATCAAGGATAGATAAATGTTTAAAATATAGAATATAAGGGCATTATGCAAATCGATGACATATAATTAAATATCATGAACATAATCATCATGGTTGTATGAATAATTGATATATTTCCGATAATGAAGAGACTATGAATGATATGTGAGATGAAATTAGGTATAAAAGGATGATGTTTTGTTAATTTTTTAAGAAGATATTATAATTATTTCATGCATATTTATTCGAAATAAAGAATAATGTTGTGGATGTAAAATTATGGTATTATGGAATAATGAAACATCATTGTACTAGCCCACTGTAGTTTTTCCATATATATTTAAGAGAATATACTAAATGGTTCTGGTAACCATGAAAAGTGGGTGAGGTAATAAGTTGATATTTTTTGGAAAAGATGTGACTATGGGATGTTAACCCTGAATTTTTTCAATATGAATAAAAAATTGAGTTTAACAGGAATAAATATATGTTGGATATAATTTATTGGAAGATACAAATTATAGATTTTATAACAAGTGGTTTATGCTATCATTGTTGAATTTTACTACTTTTTTGACTTATGCATAAGGAAATGTGAATGTTTTCAATAAGGATGTATGTTGAATTAGGTTATTACTATGTTTCAAGAGAATTAATGATTGAGGTATTAAAATGTTTGGAATATGATAACCAAGAACTTCCTTATAAGATATAAGAGATAAATGTTAACCTAGTTTAGTTCACCTCTTTATTATTTTATAGATTTTAATAATTTAGAATTATTGTAAGGTTATCCATTTATGGAAAGTATAATTTAAACTTTGGATGATTTTTTTATATTATTGAATTCTCTAACTATTTTTGGACTTATTTATATTTTATAACTTGTGCTAACCTTCTTGTTGTTATAAAGATAGATGGAATGACCTGTCATTCTATTTATAGATCTAATGATAATATAATGCTCATAGAATTCCAAATTCACCTTTATTTCTTGGAATAAGATATGAAATGGAAATTGATCAATGAAAAATGAAAGGATGAGATTCCACTTAATCAGGTAAGTATTCATTTTCATTATTTAACTCTATGGAATAGATCTTGAAACCAGAAACATTATCATAGTACATTATTTACCAATGAATCAGATGGTCCCTTAGATCATCACAGATTTATGGATTTTGATTGTTGACATTCTTTTAATTTTTTTCTATATTACCCTCCATCAAAACAAAATAGTTTGATTTCTCTTCCATATCCATGTTTTTACATTCCACTAATGTTCTCATATATAGAATACTAGTGATGAGTTCCTTTGGGTAATCATTATGTTTCTAAAATTATATTTTTAATCATGTTTTTGTATTCATTTTTACGATGTGGGTCTCCAAGAATGAAACATTAATGTTTTCATACTTTTATAACCCATAAGATTTTTTAGGATCAAATTTATTTTAAAGGTGGGTAGAATGTAACACACTGAGATTTGTATGAGATATATATTTTTTGAATTTTCATTAATATATTGTGTTTTACACTACACGGTGATAATCTTATGCTACAAAAAATACCGAAATAGCTCACAGTATATGAAATATTATTTTTTGATTTTGATACAAAACATTTCAAGTTCTGTTGATAGATTTGTTTTCATGCAAGATCAGTTTAATTAACTAACAAAATATTATTATGTTACATTATAACCAAGCCATTAAAAAGGAATGTATGAAATATATTAACTAAATTATGAAAATATTCTTTACACAAAGATATATAATTAATTATTTGCTGAGAAATTATTTATAAATGAAAATTAAACCCTTTTTAAAAGGAATTGTTTTTACGAGGAAATATTTAAATACAAATAAGTTAGTTTATCAAACAATAAAATCACAATTAATGAATTTTTTTTAAATTAAATACATATAATATACTAAATATAATGTTTCAAATTAATATTATATTTTTTCTAGACATGATATAATAATAAATTCAATTTTTCAGTTAAAAAAATATTTTTTCAAAAAATGATTATTTACCCCATTTTGATTGTGTAACAATTTTAAATCTAGTTTTTGAAAATTTTATATATTTTATTTTAAAAATTAACTTTTTATTTAAAATCAGTCGATGAAAAATTACATTTGATGAATTTTTAATATTCTTTATATAACATTCAAATTTTTGTGAGTAATAAAAATGTACTAAATTTTAATTGAAAACACATTCTTTAGATCGAAATAATTCATTTAGTTAAATTATATTATTGAATGTTTTTAATTTATAAATATATTATATTATTATAATTTAATATAATTAATGTAATTGTCTCTAATTTTATATTTAATTTAGATGTAAAAAAATTCAATCTTTTGCATGTTTTAACTTTTAAATCTTATTTTCTCATTCCAACAACCAGATTAATTTTAAACTAATTAATGAAAAATCAATGTTTAGAGTTTTGAAATATTTATTCTATATTTTTAATCATTGGGTCCAAATTATGTAAATAGCATTCTTTTATTTTTTCTAATTATGAATAGTAACTTCAATAATTGTTATTAATTCGGTAAAAGGGTAAATTGGGTAATTAAAAGACAAAAATAATATTATAAAATTACCTTAAAATATGTTTTAATATCATTGAAAGACATTTTTTTGATCTAGATCATCCTTGGGATGAAATGGTATCTTTTAGAAACCACTTTGATGAATTTATGATGCCTAATATATTTTATTTTATGAAATATTAAATATGTCTTACTCAAATTTTATTAACTATATATGTTTTCATATAATTTTTAATATAATTTTATACGTAAGATATCTTAGACTATAAATTATCATTTGAAATATAAATTTATTTTATCATGGATATTTATATTTAATTTTTAAGAAATAAATAATTACCTGAAAGGCTTATACATTACTAATATTGAAATTATTTAGTTGATGCAAAATCAATAAATTATTTTTTATTAAAAATTTAATAAATGTTAAAAGACCAAAACACTCGAACCAATAATATTGGTCGATTATATATGGACCATAACAGTCGAAGTTTAAAATTATTTAGTATTTTGTGCCATATAGAATATATTATGACACTTATAATATTTTATTTAACGTGATGTTAAAGTTGTCACATTCATGTTTCAATAAATATAACATGTTTAATATCAGATTTTATAGAACATATATTTGACGACAAGTATTCCTATAAAATCTAGAAAAATTATTTTCATTATGGTTTTTTATTTTTAGTTTTTATTAAATAGATAAGTATATTAAATAATTACATAATAGTAATGTAAAAATTATTTTATTAATGGAAATATCACATTAATGTTATTAAAAATATTAAAATAATATAATTTTTAATAATTAAAATATAAAATTAATTTTCTTGATGACCTTGAATTTATAAAGATGTAGTAAAATTTTTACTTTGATAATAAAATCTCATCTTGATATTTTTTAAAAAATTAAAAAATGACTAGTTTTAAAATTGACACTATTGATTGTTTATGAAAATAATTTATTAATAAATTATTTAAAATTAATAAAACATTTTTTTAAAATTTATAATAATTATTATTTTGTGGAAAATATCCAAATTCATTCATTTATAGTCTAATTTACACCAAATAAGTAAATATTTCACCCCATTAAAATTGAATTATTTGTTTCCTTAATTAAAAATTAAATTGAATAAGGAAGTGTTAATTAAAATTATAAGGTTTAAAAAGATAGAAACATTTGCATAAAATTTATTAGTTCATTATTTTACAACCTTATCTAATAAAATATTAAAAACTATAACATGTTTGGGGGTTTCATGGGTTTTTATTTTATTAAAAATTAATATTTTTGGAGATTCCAAAAGTTCTTCTCAGCTCAATTATAAAAGGGAACATCCTCCCTATATTATTCAAATCACATAGATCTATCATTATTGGAAATCCCCTACACATCTCCTTTATAAAATTTCCTAGTAACAATATAGTGGTTCAGGTCTTCTCCAAAGACTAACACTAGTGTATTAAGAGTAGATCTAGAGGGAGGTCATCGAAGAAGTTGTAATCTCCTCTACCTATTCATTCAAAATTATTTCATATTATACTTGTTCTTCCAGAGTTGTTACCATTATAAAGTAATAACTAGAGTATAAAATATATTTTTAGATGTTATTATTATTATATAACAACCATATTCCACCTTATATCAATCCAATGAAAAAATTAATCGCCATGCGTGTGTACATACGACTTACTGTCTCCACTTCATGGTGTAATCATTTTTCACTACCACCTTACATGGTTGGTTATAATGATGGAAATAATAACTATATATGATTACTATAAAAATATTTTTATTATGTAATAATATATATACCATACACTTTCATACAATTCCATAAATAATGGAATAATATCATCGCTCCTGCGTATGTATGGCCAACCGTCTCCCCGAAGCAATGTGGGTCATTATACATGATCTTCATTAAAGCATGAAAATATATTTTTTTAAACTGAATAAATATGATATATATTATGTTAATATCATACTTTAATTGATAAAACTAGAACATAATAAGATTAATATGAACTTATATGATAAAACATGCATAAGAAAATTAAACAGTTAATACCCAATGCATGAATAATAATGTCGTTAACAAATAGGTTATAATATGGTAACTTATGATATCATAAAAATTAATATGATTTTGGAATAAGTTAATGAATTTTTTAAAACCATTATACATGACTATTGTAAACATACAATGGAACCTATACCTAAGGTAACCAATAAGTTCACAATCTAATTATTTTATGAGATTGTTTATACGTAATTATTTACTGGGGTATATTTGTTATCCATGTTAATGTATACTAATTTTTTTTAAAAAAATGTTTTAATTTTTTAATATAGATGATTAAAGTCATTTTTACCTAATTTTGAATTTTTACTACACATGTTTAATGGAATCCTTCTTTCATTTTCCAAATGAGGTGCTTCTTGATTTTTCTGGAAAAAGTACAACAAGGTTGTTTTGAAAAATTATATGGAACGAACATATCTTTATAATTTCATAACACATTGTATACATGAAGATTAATTTGAAATATTTCATGTTTATATACATATAAATTATTTTATTTTCAAAGTTCATGGAATTTTGAGAAAATAATTTCTTTTTTGATATTTTCCTCCATAATTAATTTCAAATGTTCAATAATATTTATTTATATATAAGATGAAATTGTTTCATAGGGTTATGTTTGGAGTATAATATCCCCATTGTTAATAATATTTGATTACTTTTCTTATGGAATGATATTTTTGGATTCCATTTTTTTAAAATGGATTATGTTAGGATGTAATGTTGTTTAAGAAACCCATTTTAACTTTTTGGTTATTCTAAGATGAATGATTTATATTTTTGTGGAAAACATAAGAATGATTTCGTTAAGAGATTTTTTGGAACTATATATATATTAAATTCATTAGGAAAAGATTTATATCTAATGATATAGACTTGATTGTGATGGGAGATTATCTCAGTTCAGTAATACAGGGATGGAATAAGAAATGATCTAATTTTAGTAATAAAGGAATAGCACAGTAAGTAAATAGGGTTTGGTAATCTAGGTATGGAATGAGGAGTGAACTTGGTTCATTCAAGGAATTTTTCAACAATAACATTATTTTAAATAATCCTCGGTTGATATAGAAATTATTTTTTATTCTTATACATTTTCCAAAATTCAATGTTTTATGCCAATGGTATTTTCTCATGGCTCGTGTTCCTTTTTGATTTATTCCTTAAGAATAGAAAAGATTTATTTCATGACTCAATATTTTGATATATGTTATAGATGGTATTATTTTTCAAATTTATGTTCAAGTTTTAATATTCTTATGCTCATGTATTGTTTGATGTTCTACTTGCTAACCTTTACTGATCATCAGCACTCTCCCTTTTCATATGTTTTATTTTCCATAGGATATAAATAAAGCTTTTAGGTAGGAAAACTAAAGGGAATAATATTTATAGGAGACATTGAAAATATTTCACCAAATTAGATTACTTTTTCCATATGTGCAAAGGCTCTAATCTAATACAGTCTTTGGGCGTCTCTTTGTGTAATGTATTATGTATTCTGAAGAACTAATGTAATATTATTTACATCAAGCTTTGCTATTTAATCAAACCTCACGTATAGTAAATATAAATTTATTATAAATCTAATAAAGAAACATATTATTATATCTAATAACTATATGACTTTTATGACTTTATATTACCTTTTTATTAATAAATTCATTTAATATTAACTTTCAGGTAATATCTACATTGTTTTTTATGTATGTTTTGGCATTGTTATTCTTGATACTCATAATTAGTTCATGATTTAAATATTTAAAGAAAGAAAATAATGATATAGATATCATATATATTCCATAAATATGTTTTTATAATTTTATATTAAATATATAAATATGACATGGAATACACCGTTTCTTTAGAAGGTTGGTTGTACATACACATAAATGATGTTTCTGTTAAATTGTTGTATAGTAAGAAAGAAAGAAAATGAAATATATGAATATATATATATATATAATATTTACATAATCATTATTATATAATATATATCATATAATTTCACTAAAAATTTCCCTTATAATTTCCATGTATATTTTGAATGAATCACAATACTTTGATGAGGCGGTAGTCCCCACTTTCACAAAAGAAATTATCGTTTTAACCAAAAACTAAAACCATGAAGTTTTGTTATATATATTATTTAAAAAATAATTAATAAATTATATTTATCATATATATCATATAAAAATATGGTTTCCATAATAATTCCCAACAATGAGAGGTGGTAAAGAAAAAATGAAAAACTTTGTTTCGTGGGATGATAGTTCGCCACACACAATAATGAAAAGTTCGAAGCCCATTAGATGGAATCTTGTGTAAGTTTAGGTAGAACCATAATAATAACAACATATAAGTCCATTTAGGATAACTAATATATTATTTATATGTGGAATAATATGAATTGAGTTTGTGGAAAAAGAAAAAAAATGGAACATGAAGGAGGATGTTACCTCTTCTTTGGGAAACTCCTTTAGGATTTCACCAAAGGGATTCCTTGGTTAGATTTCTGCACAAGGGGAGAATATAAAGAAGAATGGATAAATTTTGGGATGTGAATTTAGGGAACCTAATTGGTTTAGGAGGTATGAAGAAGAAAGAGAGTTTGTGACATGTTATAAATATCAGAGGGGTAACTCTTGGGATTTTTAAAATAGGTTAGGTGTACCAATGTTTTCACCCAAAAAATTAAAAACATGAAAAAAATTCATGAATAAAAGTGTTTCAGAAGATATATTTCCAAAAAATGAGTTTTGAACATGTGTCTAGGTCATTTAGTCCATTAATTTTTGGGATTAGTATCTTGTTATGCTAATTTTTTCCTAAATTATTATAATTAATTTTAATCACTTAAACAAATAATTTTGGTCAAAAATTAAGTTTATATTATTATAAAATATATATTATAATTATTAAGAACATGTATGTAAATTTTTTAAATTCATTTCATAGAATCAGGATAAATTTTATTGTTATTCTTGCAAATGTGGTGAGAAATAAAGTTTCTGAAGTAAGAATGTTTAAATGTTCCTTGAGATTTTATATTTAAATTTAATATGAAAACCTAAATTGGATTAATAAATATATAATTTATATATTTTAAATTTTAATCTATATTAATATATAGTTTATCTATATAAATAAATTTTATGAAAAAACTGTTTTTTATTAAAATACGATACTTTTCACTATTAATCCAAAAATAAAGTCTCTCAGAAAAATCCCAAAACTTTTCTCTAAGATAATTTGAAATATACAATTAAAAAAAGATATTTTATTCTATCCAATTTAATTTCTAAAATTTTATAACATAAATTTTATTTTTTTCTCACATAAGGACATAAAAAGTAGTTCTTTTATGAAAATAATATTTTCACGCATACAAAGACTTTACTAAAAAACTATATCGTCTTATAAATATAATTAATCTATATAAAAATGTTACAAATTATATTTAAAAATTAGTTATTTATATTATTATATCTATGTTTAATGACTATGTTATAACTATCCCATTTAATTATACATAATAATAATATTTTGTTTCATAGAAATTTTGCATTCTGTGTAACCCAAGCCATATATATTTTCTGTGTTGTGTATTATTAGCTTGGTATATAATATATTTCAAGAAAAAAATTGGGAATTTTTATGAAAGAAGATACATTAATTGTTTTGTAAAATAAAAAAAATATTAAATTCATTTGAAAATGAGTTCATGAAATCTTATGGTGTTGCATTATACCTCCAAAAAAATCAATTTCTACCTATAAATTCATCTAGTTTATCGAGGTATTAATACATCAATTTTCCATTATTAGTATACAAAATTGTACAAATCAATGTTAAAAATTCCTTTAAAAAATAATGTTGGCAACATAACTATTACCCAATGTAACTCATAACTAGGTTCCCACATAGAATAATATGGGGGGGAAGTGAAAACATGGACATTGAAGTGAAATATTACAATTATGTTCAAGTGGAGACTGATATAGAACATAGTTAAGATAAAGCTAAAAAAATTAAATCCATATGTAATTAATGATCTAAGGGGCCATTTGATTCATCAAAATGAATGTACTAGGATGAATTTTTTTGTTTCAATGTCCTTTTTCCTAAAGTTGAAGAGCATTAACCAAACGATATACTTACACAATTTTATACCTTTTCAAATGCACAATACCGAATCTTTGTTCATCCATTCATGATTTACCATTTATCTCTAGCACTATGAAATGATGGATAATTTTTCATTCTATAAGTACTAATAGATCATGAGATACATGATAATTATACCCACATTCCTTTAGTTACCATCAACACAATGTTGTTAAAATGGGTTTTCTAATATGCATAAATCCTCATGTGGTGACATAATACATCGATATCACCAACTAAATCAAGAGATTAACTTAAAATTTCCATTATTTATTAACCTTATAACCCTTCCAAAAGATGAAAATAGAAAATTCTAGATGGAAGAACACTTGGTCATACAAAAATTGAACCCACATATATTTTAATGTAGCTCTTGGTATTCAGATTCCAAACATATTAATACCTTAATCGTATATTCTCTTAATAAATAGTAATAACTTTAATTAATATAAATCCTTTTTAAAAACCATCATGATTCATTATTCCAAATATTACTGGATGAATTCCTTGAATCCATGATATTGTAAACTTCATCCATGATTACTTAGACAATTTTTTAAACAAATCCATTATCATTTAGGCTGTTATAAATACTATATAATTTATATTATCTATATCATCACATCATTATCCATATAAAATACCATTTTATCTCCCTCAAGAACATGCTAATGGTTACCTTCCCTTAATGTAACCTCTCCATTATATAAATTTTCCAGGTCATCTATATCATTTAACAAATTCTTGAAAACACTTAAAGTAAAACATATAAAATCTATCATTATATAATTCAAGATTTATACATCATAATCATTTAATTACAAAATATATACACTTCAATCATACAACATTTTTCTTAAACCATTACTCATACTTCATCAAATAATTTCATAATAACTCTTTACTGTATTATGAAATATGAATCATGTCTTAATATTCCTCAACATTAATCTAATCATGATTTTTGTATTTAATGTAAAAAATATTGGAAGAACATTCCCTACCATTCATGTGTCATTTTAAATCTCCTAATATTCAGAAGTATATCCAATAGTTGTATAACCTACATGATTCTCTTCACGAGGATTACACATAGGACTTCAATTTTTATAATTACCATAATTTATCCATTCAAAACTTTTAATGTTATTCTTATTACTTCTAGTTCATGTTATTGACTATGACTAGAAATCATAGGGTGAGAAATAATTATCATTTAAAAAAACATCATAATAAGGAAAAATAACTTATATAATGTATAAATTATGACACATACATCTTTAATTTGTGATACCTTAAGATTATCCTAGGTTATTCATAGAAATTATTTATTTAAATACATCATGTTAATCTATAATCAGTATATGAAATACCAAATAATATACCATGGGAGTGTCAAACTAGGTACTATGTAAGGCCAATTTTGTTTTACTAGGATGCACTCAAGCCAGGATGGTCACCCCTTTTAAGAGTTGTTACTGCTAAGTACATATGTTCTGGAACCACATCAACCTATAGTATCTTAACATGGATTTTTTTCTAGTAAACCACACACTCTATCCTTCACCATTATTCCAGGACATTTTTTTGAAACACTAACTCATCCTTACACTTATCCAAAGAGACATCAATAGACATATCCTTAGAAACATACCTAGGTGTCTCATAAAGGTTTTCTTATCCTAGTTTCCAAAGGTTGAATAAAAATTTCATTTGATACTAAATATTACAATTTAGGCTTAGCATAAATAGATATTTCATCATTTTAGATGAATTTTCCCCACATCAAAAAACTTTATTCTTGAGGACCATAATTGTTTAACGCCTTTGAAAACATGGAACACAATATTCAAACTCGATGAAAGATATTAAATGTTTCACATATAGATATTTCCCTCTAGTAATTCACATACAACCATTATTCATAACCATGAGAAATAATACATAATAATAAGGTGTTCTCAGATTCATAGTAAGGGTAAATAAAGGTGACCCATAATCGTATCATAATCATAAGGGTATGAAAATAACATTTGAAGATAAAACCCTATATATCAAAGATCATAGATATAAGTCACAAAATAAATATTGTATATTCATAAGACATGAATAATAATGGAAAAAAATAATCCATGAAAACATAACATTAGTATATGACGTGGAAGTTGTGTCATAAAAATAAACATATAAAATCCTATGTCAAGGATACCTACAAAGACCATCATAACATGTGGGGTTTGGGATAAAAATCAGTGTCCCTACTTTTGGCATGGGATTTCATCCCATGTACCCTTTTAATTTGGGATTGTTATTCCCTAACATGTACCTTATTTTTTTCCTTGGGATTCCCTCCCATGTACCCTCCTGTTTCGAACATGGGAAGCCCTCCCATGTACCCACTAGTTTCAGATATTAGCTAACCTATTATTCTGGGCTTAATATTACCTCTTGTTTTGGGATTGGGATTAACTCTTGTATACCTTATTGTGATCATAAAAAATTTATCATTACCCATTACAATGGATGGAGATATGGACCCCACGAATCCCATAATGAAGTCATATATGCATGGGACACAAGATAACAAAACATTGATCATATTATGAACCCTGAAATAAAATGGGTATCATTAATGTTTAAGTACTTAATAACCTATAAAAAATGGATAATTTTCATAATTATTAATCAATGTATAACCCATGAAAATTAAGGGTTTCAATATCATATATAACTTAAAGTATAAATAGGATTAAAAATCTTATAAACCATAACATAGAAATAGGTTTCATAAACACAATGCCTTGGAAAAATAAATCATTGAGAAAAATAATATAAATGGACCCATTGAATCATTTTCTATAAATTCTTTAGTAACACTAAAATATTTCATCTTACCTAGAAAATAATATTAAAAGAACCATTAAAACCATTTATTGTTAAAATAATGAAACATTCTTTGAAAAAATATTTATAAAACATAAATACTTTTGATAACGTTTTCATTAGAAAACATATTAAAGAATCTTGAAAACATTTTGAAAAAAAAATTCACTAAAAATAGTTTGAAAAAATATAAAATAAGCATAAACACATTTTGAAAAAAAATTCTTTGAAAAAAATATGAAGCCTATAAATATATAATTAAACAAATTTGAGAACCATTACTTTGAAAACACTTTCAAAACATAGAAAGAAATCTTGAAAACTTATTTAAAGATATTTCATTAAAATCCATTTGAAAAATTATAATGGATTATTCGAAAACTATAAAACATTTTTAAAATATATTTTACTTGGATTTCTTTATTAAAATATCATATTTACAAAAAAAATTCAAAAAATTTGTTTTGAAAACATGGGTTTTGATAAAACAAAGATTTCTGGCTGAAAGGAGAAATAAGGTCAGATTTTCATAAAACATTTCTTAGTTATCATAAGTACCAAATAGTGGAATAATGGTACCCTTAATTGGATATAACATTAATAAATATTAGGTAATAAAATTTGTGAGTTATTATGATATGGATCATAAGATTTCATGAATGGAAGAATAATCATAAACAATCTTGATAAACAATGAGATTGTAACTATAAACCGCTACCGCTTTGGTAACATTGATTCATAATTAAATGGAAAAAATAACATTAAATGAGGATTTAAATATCATAAAAATATTTATAATAATGATATAACATGTAAAATTCAGTATATTCATGTAAGAACTTGGATCTTCTTTTCAATTATGTCTTTCCTTTTCTCGTAGTTTTTGATAAAAAGTGAAAAATCTGGAAATTTTTAGAGTACACCCTATGTACTTTATGAGTACACACCATGTAATTTGATGTCACTGAAATCTGTGTGATGGCCATGTCATGGTAACACACACAGCCCGGTAAGGGTGACTTGGAGGCTGCCTAAAGAAAAGTATGGAAAAGGTAAGTACACACAGTGTACTCCAGAAGTACACGCCGTGTACGTTGTTTTTTTGTTAAATGGACAAGGGTCACGTCTAACCTATATTTTCACCTTCTTCTCCATCTAATTTTATCTAGAGCATCTGAAAAGGTCAAATATTCACTGATCCACTGATCTATCACCGTTTATCTGAATCGAACACCATTGGTTGTAATAGAATCACAACTGTGAGTTTTTTGTTCTCCTTTGGCCACACTTCCGGATTCATTCTCTTATGAGAGTTATTGTAGGTTAAATGTTTTAGATTTTTTTGTAGATCTTCTCTGTTCTAGGCCGATTCACAGGGAGAGGTTCAAGTATATCTATCTCTTAGGATCAAGGTAGCTAGTTTATTGTCTTACGTTGAATATCGTTGAGATTTTGTGCAAAAGTGCTGGATTCCCATGTTTCGGGTATCTCAGGTTTGGTATTTTGGTCCTAATTTTTAATTGCCTTATATTTCTCATTAGCTTATTATTAATTGATAATAATGTATTCTTTTTTTCATGTTTGAGGACCCCCAAGGTTGTTATCTCTGTTTGGCGGTTTATCGCCATTTGGCACAGTTTTCATACAAGGCAAACCCTATTAAATATACTAGTTTTCTTGTTATAACTGATTGCCTGTGTTTCCTACTATTTTAAATGATTGTGATGCATTATAGCTTTTAGAAAAGTTGTTTCTAAACTTACTTAGGGATACTGACAGTCGATTACACACGACTGGACTACTCACGGCTGTGAGAACCTGGTGTGCGAGACCAAAGAGGGAATAGGTGGTTTAGTGATCCCCTAGGGAGTATTTTGGAATGAGTTTCGTACGCTGGACCTATAGGAATTAGACTTTTTAATTCCTTCTAGTGTCTTTATTTTACACATGTATCGATACCACATGAGTAATGATATGTAAGAGCTTCCTTAGAGAGTATGTAGCTATCATTGGAAGACCACAGGGGAATCAACATGAGTGAATCCCAGAGTGTCTGTGCCATTGTATGTTTACTTGACTATAGGGGTCTGCTATTTTGAGCCACCTAGAGAGTCAGTGTGAATTTGGATTGTTTGGTTGGTTTAGATGAGTCTACCAAGCCAAACCACAAACTTGGATCTATTGGACTACTTGTTTGTTTAGGTAGTCTTTTGATGCCTGTTGTGTTACCTGTTTACCATAGAATAGTGAGATTTTCTAGATTCATTGGTTGTTTAATTAAATGAATGAATTAATTGTTAAATTAATGTGAATGGAAATTTTTATGATTGTTTTCTTATTTACTCCAAGTTCATTACTACATTTACTTTCATTACTTCGGCAATATTACTCACTGACAATAGGGCATAGATCTTGTGGTGGTTGCCTATATGGATTAGTCTCACACCTTGTTTGGGTTCTGATTTTCAGCGCAAATAGGTTATATGGTTGCAGGTGTGGATAAGGAATGTGGCTCCTCTACTTCAGGTACATGATTGCTGGTTAGAGCTGGAGAGCATAGGACCGAGCTTAGGCTTGCGATGCTTCTAGAGTTACTGTTTCCTTTCCGTACTTTGTTTCTTAGTTGTATTTCAGCACGTTGTTGTGGTAGCTTCTTTCCTTATATACTTGTACCTGCTGCATCATTATAATCATTACTATATTACCATTGTTTTCTCTATTTAGCTTTAGTTATTGTATGATGTTTAATACTTCCTCTATTTACTGTTATTTCCTTTTCCTTGTATACCTTACCGAATGATGGCATAGTTTCCCCAATGACTCACCAAGGCCCTCGCTGCTAGTCACAAGCCTATGGCATTTGGGGAAATGCATTTGAGGACATGTGGTGAACCGGGTATGGTTCACCAGTTGATTTCCTCGGGATTCAGATCATTACAAAGAGGTATCAGAGGAGTTTCTTTTCTTTATATTGACTTACTGTTTAGCGACATTAGACAGGGATAGGACGGAATAGGTAAATGGTAAATAGTTGTGCCCGGGAGTTCTAGAAACCATGAACAGGGAAAAATACAGGTTACCTTGAATATTACAATTTTTTAATTTTGAAAATGTTACAGTTTAATTGATTTCACCATTGGGTGGTGCACTTGTGTTGTGTTGTTATTGTTTATATGATTGTTGTTCTATTTTGTTGAAACCCAATGAAATGAGGGTATGCAATATCATACATCATATAGGAACTTGTTAGGAAATCACATGTCATGAATTTTTCCATTCCATCTAAATTGAATTAGAAGTTGCATGCTGTTGTGATAGAATTTGTGATAGACTATGCATGTTGTTTTGATAGTTGTTGTGATAGAATACATGCTATGTTAATAGGTTATCTTTAGTTTAGAGCTTCTTTGTCATGGATTCAAAACGTTGGTCTTAGAGGTGTTATGGGCCCTCAAGGATTGGAATTTGGTGGATCATGAGTTTTTTATACTATTTTCCTGTTATATGCATTGTTATGATGCAATGTTTGGATTCGTGTGGAGTATGGGCCCCCACGAATCGGAATTTCGCACCTTAATTATTGTTTTCTGTGTTTTCTGGGCTTCGGGGCTGTTTCTGAGCAACTTCCTGGAAAATCCCAGAATACATGGTGTGTATTTTTTTAATACATGCAGTGTAGTTTTGAAACCATGTCACTGACTGTGTGAGTATAAACACGATGTTCTGAAAAATATTATAGGAACATACCCTGTACTAGTTTTGCACACCGTGTAGTATGAAATAGGTAACCCGACTCTGTCATGAACAACACAGGACGTGTTATCTTTTCACATACATAGTATGTCTAAATTTTACACACCGTGTAGTTTGATCTAGGTGCCCGACCATGTCACGGACAACACGGGTCGGTGCTATCCTTTCTTTTACACATCAGGTTCTCCTAAAACATGCCCTCTAGTGTCAGCCGTGTAGCCAGCCATGTAGCTAACCACACAGTCTGTTAGGACTTCTTAGTAAACTCTATGTCATTATGGAACACACCATGTAGTTTTACTTGGGTACACAGGCCATGTCACTAACAACACGGGCCAGGTGAATCTTGTTAAGTACACGTTGTGTATACCTTGATCACTCTGTGTAGTTTTGTCTTAGGAGAGTTGTGCGGCTTAACTATGTTGAAGGACTTGGGCAAGGAAAGAGGATTCAGGTACATGCAAAGTTTTGGGACAATACGCCGTGTGTAGGGGTTGTTACATGACCAGTTCAGGTAGGAGTACACGCCAATGTAAATGACTTAAGGGAACATGTCGTGTAGTCTTTATACACATCGTGCAATCATGTTTTGGTATTTTTTGAATGCTTCTTTCCCCTGTTCCCTTCTTACGCTCCATGTTTTCATTTCCTAGTAATGTGATCTAAAGTGTTCTTTGACTTTTCAGAGTCATGGCACCGAGACATCCTCCCGTTACACGTCAGGAACCAGTTAGTGACCATATGCCTCATATGACAGATCAGGGACTACCAGTAGTTCCGCCTCTTGTTCTTGACATGGCACCAGTAGTGATTCTAGACACTGGTTTTGACACTCAATTTAGAGAGGGTTTCATGAGATTCATGCAATCCTTCCAGGGAGCTCAGCATCTTGCCCTGTCTATGGAAGATCCGACGTAGGTTTTTCAGCAGCAACATCCTTCCATGTTCACAGGGGATGGAGGACGTCAGGCTCTAGAGTCAGGGATAGAAGCCATTCTATCCATCTTTGAACATATTGAGACACCTCCGGAGAGGAGATTGAAGCTCAAGTCATATATGCTGTGAGATTCAGCCAAGAGATGGTGGGATGTGGTTTTGCAGGTATGGCACTAATAGGCTATGGCTTGAGATGAGTTTCAGCGTACGTTCTATGAGTACTTATACTCGGTGACGCTAAGGGCTGACAGAGCCAAAGAGTTCATGAACCTCCAACAGGGTACTCTCACAGTTATGGAGTATTACTCTCTCTTAACAGAGTTACAGTGTTTTGCTTCCGTTCTGGGGAATGATGAGCTATTTTTAGCAAAGAAGTTTGTGGAAGGCCTCAGACCAGACATCAGATCACAGGTGAACATCTTTCAATTGACTTCTATTGAACTGATAGTCAACCAGGCACTTATCACGGAGAGAAATATGAGGGAGATTGGAGCTGTGGACCCGGGCGGTTTAACATCCAGGGCTAATTCATTTCAGATAGACAACATAAAGTTCCACCGAGAGTCTATACGAGGTGACCTGAGGAAGTGAGGTATTCCTTATGGTAGACAGGATCTTCCTTATGGAAACCAAGTGGTGTGATATCAGTCTGTAAGAAGCAGAAATAATAAGCATCAGTTCCCTAGATACCTGGTGGAGTGGCGATCTTGCGGCAATATGGGTCATCTATAGCGTTTCTGCAGGGTTCTCCTTCTACCGGCTAGTGAAGGAGGATCAGTTTCGAATCTGCGTATAGGAGCAGGATTACCAGTTCTGTAGCAGACTGGGGGCTGGAGTTCTTCAGGTCGTTCAGTCTAGGGTAGAGGCTGTGGACGCAATGGTCAGGCCTTGGAAGGGTTAGCTCATGGATCTCAGGCTGCAACACAGGGCCGCGGTGCAGGCCATACTTTTGTGGTAGAGCAGATTTATCAGGAGCAGGATCCTGGACCTTATACAATTCATGGAACGATTTTAGTAGCCTCAGTTTTATCCTCTGCACTTTTTGATACAGGAGGATCTCAAGGATTTATTTCTGTGCATACTGTGGAAAGCCTTGGACTTACTGTTTATACTTTTGAGGATATGATGACGCTAGACACTCCCTTGGGAATTGGAACTGCTAGCGTGCGTCAATGATTAGACTACCCCCTTGAGGTTGGTGGATATCGTTTTTGTGGAATATATATGTTTTGGAGATGATAGGCTATGATGTCATTCTCCGGATGGACTGGTTAGTTCCCTTCCATGCCTTTGTCGATTGCTATCATCGTAGGGTGAGCTCCACATCACCAGAGGGCGGATCATTTCTTCACAAGGGCGAATGAGATGTCCAGGAAAGCAGAACTAGATGAAAGCATCATGGGTTGGCCGGTGTTATGGCCCAGATTTCTAGATTATATCTAGATGACTAGGGGACTTCTTAGATATATTTTCCTCTAGTGGTTTATCTCTTTCCAGATGTCTTTCCAGAAGACTTTTCAGGTTTTCCTCTGGAGCGAGAGGTAGAATTCTCTATTGAGCTTGTTCCAAGAGCAGCACTGGTATCCATACCTCTTTATTGGATGTCTACACCTGAGTTACAGGAGCTCAAGAAGTAGTTGGAAGAGTTTCAGGAAAAGGGTTTTATCTGACCCAGTACTTCTCCTTGGGGTTTGCCTGTTCTCTTTGCAAAGAAGGTGGATGGAACTTTACGGCTTTGTGTGGATTATCAAAAGCTAAAACAGTTGACAGTCATGAACCGATATCAATTTCCCCGGATAGATGATCTCTTGGATCATCTTCGAGGAGCCATAGTGTTATCGAAAATCAACTTGAGATCCGACTATCATCAGTTGCGTGTCAAACCATCTGATATACCTCTTACAGCCTTACGAAGTAGGTATGGTCTGTATGAGTATTTGGTTGTGTCATTCGATCTCACGAATGTGACTACAGATTTGACGGCGTTGATGAACAGAGTTTTCCATCCTTACTTGGAATCTTTCATGGTGGTTTTCATGGACTATATCTTGGTGTACTATCACACTCTACACGGCCATGCTACCCATCTTGAGATCATTTTGAGTACACTGATGGAGCATCAGTTTTATGTTAAGCTCTAAAAGTACCACTTTTGGATGGACGAGATTCACTTCCTGGGTCATGCCATCTCAGAGAAAGGAGTATCAGTAGACCCATAGAAGGTGAGAGCAGTAGTTACCAGGGAGCAGTCGAAGAACATCTTCGACGTACGAAGTATCTTAGGGCTGGATGGTTACTATATGCGGTTTATACATGAATTCTCATGCTTAGAAGTGTCGTTTATGGGCTTGAATAAGAAGGGGGTGAAGTATGTTTGGTAAAAAGCCTACGATTCAGCCTTTCAGAAGTTGAAGGGGATATTGACTTCAGCACCGATTCTAGTTTTGCTAAAGCCGAGTAGGAGTTATACAGTTTTTTGTGATGCATTTGGAATTGGTCTTAGAGTAGTGCTTATGTAGGAGGATCATGTCGTTGCATATGGATCTCAGCAGTTGATGCAACATGAGAGGAACTATCCTATGCATGACTTGGAGTTGGATGTAGTTGTTCATGCTTTGCATTGTTGGAGACACTAACTTCTAGCAGAGCAATTTGTGGTATATACTGACCACAAGAGCCTCAAGTATATCTTCATGGAGCGTGACTTGAATCTAAGATAGCAGAGGTGGGTTGAGTACCTAAAGTATTTCGATTTCGAGGTTTCTTATAAGCCTGGGAAAGGCAACACTGTGGCAGACGCATTGAGCAGGAGGACATAGATACAGGTAGTTCAGGAGGCCAGCAGTGAGTGGCAGCTTATGGCTTTGATCTATGAAATGCATTTGGAGGATCATGACAGACATGGTCATACATTTATTTCTTTTTTTTTTCTCTTACCTCTACCCTTCTTGACCGATTTTGAATGAGGAAGCTGTCAGATTCTGAAGGCCTAGTATTACGGGAAAGCATGTCAGGAGAGCACCCTCTTCCCGGATGGAATGTTGGCGAGGGTGAGATCTTACGTTTCCAGGGAAACGTATGGGTGCCAACATATATACACAGGGATCTAATGCGATACTTTCATTAATTAGTTTGGGAAGATCATCCTGGCATCACCAAGATGTATCTTGATCTACACTGCCAGTATTAGTGGCCAGGTATGAAGAGAGATATTGCAGGTTTTGTCATGAGGTCTTCCACCTGTCAGCAGGTGAAGGGGGACCACCGACAACCAGAAGGGATTTTACAGTAGCTACCCATTCCTGAGTGGAAGTGTAATGATGTCACGATGGAATTCATGATAGGGTTACCGAGATCTCCTCGAGGGAATGTCGTGGTATGTGTTGTCATTGATAGGCTCATGAAGGTTGCTCACTTCTTGACCATTAAGGATACCTTCGGTGTTGATGATCTTGGACAGTTTTACATCCGCGATATTTTACACATGCATGGGGTTCCGAGTACTATCATTTCAGATAGGGATGCCCGATTTACATTGCATTTCTGTCAAGGGCTACAAAAGGCTTTGGTTACACAGGTACTTCTGAATACAGCTTACCATCTCCAAATAGATAGACAGTCAGAACACACGATTCATGTGCTAGAGGACAAGCTACAAGCATGCGTCCTTGATTTTGGAGGTTCTTGGGATAGAAATATACCTCTAGTGGAGTTTTCCTACAATAATAGTTTTCAAGAAACTATTCAGATGGAACATTACGAGGCTTCGTATGGTAGGCCATACCGATCACCCTTGTGTTAGCTGGAGGCAGGAGAGGAAACTATGCTAGGACCTCATCTTATTCAGGAAAACACAGAACATGTGGAGTTTATTCAGAAAAGGATAGCTACTGCACAGCCTTGACAGAAATCCTGTGCTAATCAGTGGAGAAGACCATTGGAGTTCAAGGTCAGAGATTAGGTTCTCCTACATGTTACCCCGAGGGTGGGACTCAAGAGGATTAGGAGACAGGGTAAGCTTTCACCGAGATACATCGGGCTATTTGAGGTTTTGGAGATAGTCGGGTTGGTTGCTTATAGGTTTCAGTTACCTCAGAGGTACCAAGCTATGCATGACGTCTTCCATGGTTCTCAGCTTCAATGCTATTTCTCAGACCCATCTCATGTTTTTCACCCCGAGGAGGTTGATATAGAATTGGATGCATCATTCGAGGAGCATCCTATCATGATTATTGATCATAGTGAAAAGGTACTCTATGGCTGATTTGTTCCTCGGGTACAGGTGCTATGGAAGCATTACCGTGTACAGGATGAGACTTGGGGGAGGGAGGCCGATATGCAATCCTAGTGGCCAGAGATGTTCGAGGTTCCTTCTTTTCCACCTTGTTAGGGAATTTCAGGGACAAATTTATTTATGGGGGGAAGTTTGTATGAAACTGGATCTTCCTTTCAGGTATGTCTTTCCTTTTCTGGATGTTTTTGAGAAAAAGAGAAAAATCTGGAAATTTTCAGAGTACATGCAGTGTACATTGAGGTCACTGGAAGCCGTGTGCAGGTCGTGTCATAGAAACACATGCAGCCATGTAAGGGTGACTTAGAGGCTGCCTAAAGTGGAGTATGGAAAAGGAAAGTACACACCGTGTACTCTAGAAGTACATGTTGTGTACTTTTTTCGTTAAATGGAATGGGGTCGCGTCTAACCCCTATTTTCACCTTCTTCTCTCCCTACTTCTGTCCAGAGTATCTGCGGAGTCTGAATCTTCACTGAGCCACTGATCCCTCACTGGTTATCCGAATCGAACACTGTCAGTTACAATAAAATCACAGTGGTGAGTTCTTGGTTCTTTTTTGGCCGCGTTTCCTGATTCTTTCTCTTATGAGAGTTATTATAGGGTGAACATTTTAGAAATTTTTGCAGATCTACTATATTCTAGGCCGGTTCATAGGGAAAGGTTCAAGTATTTCGATCTCTTAGGATCGAGGAAGGTGGTTCATTGCCTTATATTGAATGTCTTTCATTTTTTGTGCAAAATTGTCAGATTCCCATGTTTCTGGTATATTAGGTTATGGATTTTGGTCATATTGTTTAATTTTCTTATATTTTGTTGTTATCTTAAGGTTAATTGATAATAATGTATGTTTGTTTTCATATTTGAGGATCACCCCATGGGTGTTACCCCTGTTTGGTGGTTTATCGTAGTTTGGCATAGTTTTCCTGCAAGGAAAACCCTATGGAAAATACTATTTCACTTTTTATAACTGATTACATGTGTTACCTACTGTTTTAAATGATTTTTTGCATTTTATATTTTATCCAAGTAGTTGCTAAAAATACTTAGGGATACTAACAGTCGATTACGCACGACTGGACTGCTTTGCACTGTGAGAACCTGGTGCGGGATACCAAATAGGGAATTGACAATTTAGTGCTTCCCTAGGGAGTCTGTTAGAATTAGTTTCGTACGCAGGACCTACAGGAATTAGACTTTGTGATTCCTAAGAGTGTCCTTAGTTTACCCATGTATCAAGACCATAATAGTAATTACACATAAGATCTTCCTCATAAAGTCTATAGCTATCGTTGCAAGACCATAAGGGAATCGTCGTGAGTTCTTCCCAGAGTGTATGTGCCTTTTTATATTTATTTGACAATAAGAGACTACTAGATTGAGACACTAAGAGAGTCAGTGTGAATGGGGATTGCATATTTCATTTAGATGATTCTACCAAGCCAAAACAAAAACTTCGATCTATTGGTTTACTTGTTTGTTTAGGTAGTCTTTTGATGCCTACTGTGTTACCTGTTTACCTTGGAATAGAGATATTTGCAAGATTTCTTGGTTGATTAATTAAATTAATGAATTAATTGTTAAATGAATGTGAATGGTAATTGGTATTATTGTTTACTTATGTACTCCTTATTCATTACTACATTTACATTCATTACTTCTGCTATATTACTCACTGACAGTAGAGCATAGATCTTGTGGTGGTTGCCTACTAGGATTAGTCTCACACCCTATTTGGGTCTTGCTTTTTGGCCCAAAAAGGTTATGTGGTTGGAGGTGTGGATAGGGACTGTGTGCCCTCTACTTCATGTACACGATTACTAGTTGGAGCTAGAGAGTAAAGGACTGAGCTTAGGCTTGTGATGCTGCTGGAGTTACTGTTTCCTTTTCGTACTTTGTTTCTCAGTTGTATTTCAACACGTTATTGTGTTTTCTAAATTCATTATATACTTGTACCTGATGAATAATTATCTTCATTACTATATAAACATTGCTTCTGCTGTTTATTTTTTGTTATTGTATGTTGTTTAATTCTTTTTCTATTGACTGTTATTTCCTTTTTCCTAGTATACCTTACCGAATGAGAGAATAGTTTCCTCAATGACTCACCATGGCCCTCGCTGGTAGTCGGCAGCCTCTGGTGTTTGTAGAAAAGCACTTGAGGTCATGTGGCGAACAGGTTATGGGGCACTAATTTAGTGGATCCACATCCAGGTCATTACAATACACCTCATAGAAAAATAAGTTTCCAAAAAACATGTGATAAATTAATCGTGAAAGGCATAAGGATAAAATATTTTTTATATCAGATGATTATATTCCAATCTAAATGTTTATAACATCATAGAGAATTCACGATTCAAGAAAATTTTTGTGGAAAAAAAGGGAGATGATAATTTCTTGTTTTATGGTTTTAGTTATTTGGATCTAGAATCATTTTAGATAAAAATGTAATTTGGTGTATGCGAATAAGAATGTAATGAACTTATAGGTTCTTTTTGAAGTTTTGGTCAGCTGATCATTCAAAATTATCAATCCAACAAATGAATTGATTAAATTAATGATTCATTAATTTTTTTTGATAGAAATAGGTTATTGTTGATTCTGTTCCATCAAACCAAGTGTTCCACTAATCCATTAGACAAACGATGACACTTATACTACATTAGATGAAGAATATCATCAATGGAAGATTATAATTGTTGATTGAAACAATACAGAACAATTATTGGTATAGATGAATTAGAAGGGTTATAGAGTCTGAATAATTATATTATGTAAAAAATATAGTCAACCACTTTCATTGAAGTATAATAGTGTTGTATCATGGTTTTTTTCATATTTTTATGAATAGAAGTGATGATTTGTTTAAATTAGTTCAAGTGTCATTTGGAATGAATTGAAATTTTTTTATAGGGTGGGTCATAGACCGATCAATTAAATGGAGAAAAATAATGTAGTCATCCATATTCATATAGTAAATGTTTTGGATTGTTTTAATTTTTTCATGACTCATCAAACTGAATTTGAAATCGAAATGTCATTGGTTACAAGACATCAGTAGAAGTAGTTTTTCTCCTATCAGAAGAGTTGTTATAAAATGAATAAAATTTGAAACATTTTGAAGGGTAATTTTTTGTGTTTCATAGTGGTTTAGAAACCAATAGAAGTTTCAAAGGTTTTTTTGTAGAATGGGTTTAGTTGGGCATCAGAATTGGAATTCTTTAGTTTTACATAAGTTCAATCAGAGAGAAAAAATATAATACTGAAAATTTATATCATATTGAATATATTTTTTAGGTTTGAAGAAAATTGATGTTGTGATAAGTTTAATGAATAATATAAAATAATCAATAAGAATTTAGAAGCATTATTGTGGTTAAAAATGAAGTTTGAATGGAAAATATATTCATGTTTCTGGAATTTCATTGAGTGGGGAAACTATTTTTGGGTCATGTAATCTCTATTTCCATGACACCTATAAATAGATACTTTGAAAATTTTCATGTCGGGAGAGTGTGATACTTGTGATGTTTTTATTTGGAGGATGAAGGTTTTATGAAAAAATTAATTAAAAAAAGTTTTCTAGATAGAAGAAGAGTTAATAAGAAGTTGTGATCATATTTTATTAATCAGACCATGTAATTAGACTAACAATTTTTGGAAAATAAAGAAGTGAATAAAATTAGATTTTGGAACATCATTCAAACTTATTTTTCATCAAGGGAATCAAAATAAAGAATAATAAAAATTATTTAGATTGAGAAATAAAACTGATTTTTCTAAAAATTACTGAGAAGTTGTTCATACCATCTTCTGGGTGAAAACACGATTAATTATTTCTAAGGATCTACCAAAGTAGACGTTGTTGAATCATTACAATGAAAAATTCAAAACTAACTAGTAAATTTTTATAAACATGTTATAAAACATATGTAACGCATTTTTCAAAGAAGAAGAACAAACACTATCATATTAATCATAGTGTTAATAAAGTGTAAGAGTATTTCCATATAGTTATATCCACACAAAAAGATGTTTTTCTAGTGTTTTTTGTGCTATTGGATTATTTCAAAACCATGTAAAGGACTAGATACTCTTATTTAGTAGTGAACCTTATAAATACTTATGTTCACGTGGATGTGTGAATGTTTGTGTCTCCATGAAAGTGATAATTATTTAACATGATGAAAAGGGTAATATTAAGGAAATATAATATAATAGAAAAATATATCACTAATTATACCGATCCCTCTCTAAGTGATTACATTAATAATAGTTGGGCCTCTTCAATTTTTATAAGAGAAAACAATCCCTTTTTTCTAGTTTCATATGTTATATATGTGAATTTTTTATATAGAATTTGAATTGTCTGAACCATAAAGAGATTTCAGTATTTCCTAGGAAGAACTATTATATATGCAATGATATAATTTTTTCATATCTTATTTCTCCAGGTTATGATATTTAAGAATCCTCCTTATATATATTTCCTCCACGTGTGGAAAATGGTTCTCTTACACCTATAGATAATAAAATTTTGGATAATGATGGATGATATAATAATTTTTTACCATCATCACTTTCTAAAATTGAATTACATAGAGTTAAGATAGTTGTAAGTATTAAAGGTATATTTTAAAAGGTGATTATTTTTAAGGAAAAAGAAAAGTGAATAATGAAATGTTAAAAATCATAATACTAAAGTAAAATAATTTTCTAAATGGGTGATAATGAATATGTTGGTGAACTATTTACTAATGTGTGTTCTATTGTTAGGAAAATATGATGTCTTGGTGGGAAGTTGTAAGTTTCAAATTTTATTGAAAAGATATTACAAATTATTCTATAAAATTTTGATTCCAATTTTTCATCTTTATAAGATATATATCTTGAAACTATATCTTTGGTTGACCTTTATAATGCTCTTGTTACATATGAAATGAAAAGGTATAAAGTTATGAAAAGATAATAAAAAGTTAATCAATAAATGAACTACAAGGCTATTATGCAAGGAAAATCTATAAATATTATTGAAGAGAATGAAAATGGTGATTTGGAATCTGAAAATGAGGTAATTATAAATCATGATGAATTTTTAACCATAATTTATATGAATATGAAAAGAGGTATATGAATTCTGAATGGAAATATATGTCCAAAATGTTTTGAATGTGGAGTTTTTTAAAACATAATTGTGAATTTTCCACAACAAAATAATGAATTTAAAAAATTTACAAGAATAATTTTAAAGAAACATGTAGATAACTCAAAATAATATGTAAAGGTAAAATATTAAAATATATCCAAATCCCAATGGATATGTTTTTTTCCTAAATACAACGAAGATAAATATAGTGAAGTTTATGTTGAAAAATTCAAAAATGTTGCAGAAAAATATGATTATTTAAATAATCCAGGACGAAATGTTTGAAAGAATTTGTTTTAAAGAATAAGATACTCATTTTTAATTTTATGTAAAACTATAGTTTAATAATGTCTCAGAAATATTTTTAAGTCCTAAAGGTGATATCAATATGTTGAAGAAATATTTTTATAAAGAAAAAAATTAGGAATTTTTTTTAAAAGATAATTATAGGTTACTAGAAGACATTTATTGGTTGAAGGAGTCACTTAAAAAGGAAATAAATCAGAATAAAGATCATGGAGTGAATATAAATTTAATGGAAGAAGAGTTGGAACTTTTTTAATAAAAGTTGTCCAAATATGATAATGTATTTACATGTTTCCAAAAAACTATCACTGAAGTTAGAGAATGTTCTAGAAAATATAATCCTATTAAATATAAAAACAATTATCATTAAAGGATTAAATTAATGATTAATATGGACCTAAGAAGAATAAATATGAGGAAGTATTTTATATTCCAAATATCAATACTAGTGAAAATTCACAACTTTCTAAAATTTTTCAGTTTGGAAATATTACTTTTATTTTAAATGAAATAGATAATTTTTTGATGAAATATGATTTGACAAAGAATATTTTGGATAATAATTGGAAGTTTAGGGCTCAACTATGTGTTGGAGTGGAAGGTAATAATGTTGTTAAAAAAATAGTGTACAACTCCAGGCATAATAGATATTATAGAGGAAAATATTTTTTCTATGGATACAAATGGTATTATGGTGGATTTGGGAATTTAACATATATTTTTTTGTTTAATCAATAACACTAAAATTGTCTCCCAAGTAATAGGAAGAAAATATTAAAGTGGAGTCAATCCAATCACAAAAAAAAAGGAACTTTATGAAATATGTTGTGAAAGATGAAAAAAGATTCCAAAAACTAGAAATTATGTTAGAAAATTTGAACAACCTGAAAATATTGAAAAATGGTTCCTTGTTATGTTACCACAAAAAATATATGTCTATAAAAATTCTCAAAATCCATAAGTGAATGAATATAATGGGAAATAAAAAGTTTTTTTTGTTGAAACTTTTCTCAATGCTGCAAAATAGGAATGATCCTAGATTTTGATGATTCGTTTTTCTTTCTATATGATAGGAGACATTAAATAGTTAAAAAATATTAAATATTTCAACTAGAAAAAATGAATTTTGGAAATGATGAATCTATTATCATATAAGGTGTTGGATATATTATTTTTGGGGAATAAAAGATGAATCCATGAAGCCCTTTTTTGTTTATGGAATAAAAACCCACTTTTTGAGTGTTCCATAAATATTTTATAAAAAAATAATGTTTTTTATAAAATATAGTGATGTTGTGAAAAGGGTATAAGATTTAAAAGTTGTTACAAGATGCCAAAATACAACGAGAAACTTGTTTTATATCAGTGAAGTAAAAAATTCATGTTTTCTAAGCACGATGAAATAAAATTAGTTATGGAAAAAAGGATGGGACATGTTTGTTAGATAAATATGGGAATTTTATCAAAATGAGATAGTGTACCTGATATTCATAATATGTTAAGAATAATTTTATGGTTTTGTACATTTTTTAATAAATGGACTATTAAAATGTCAGTGAATAAGAACGTTGAAATTCATTCAACTCAACACTTGAAACAAATTCATTTCAATATTTGCGGGTCAATGAGTTAATAATACACTTCTAGAGATAATTATATCAATTATTTCATGGATTATTTTACTCACATTACCTCTATTATGTATTTTAAACATAAATTAGAAGCCCTAAAAAATTTAAGAGTCCCAGGAGAACATCTAAAAAGTAATGTGGATATTCCTTGATGAATTTAAAAACTGATAATGGTGTTGAATATAAGAATTAATTGTTCAAAATTTATCTTTATAGAAATTAAATTTGGCATGAGATTAGTGCACTATATACACCACAAAACAAATAGTGTGCTAAAAGGTATAATAGATTTATAGTTTGTATGTGGAATAAAATACAAATTTAACATGATTTTTCACATTACAAATGGATGCAATAAAAAAGAAAAATATAATATATTTATAATTGGGATTTCTTTTACCTTTTTTCTAATAAAACTCCTTAGGAAGTGATCTATATTTAATTTCAATGTTTCATTCATTTAAGAGTGTTTGGGATTACATATATCATAAATAATAATTGTGGAAATCCTGGGAAATTTTATCAGAGAGGTAAAGATGGAATCATTCCTATATATGATCTATAAGGTAGAGAAAAATGATGTTTCAAAGAAGGTATATGAAAAATATTTGATCCTTTTTATGTAAAATTTAATGAAAAAACTACAAAATATGTTTCAAAAATCCATGTCGAAAAAAATTGGAGAAGACTAAATATATGTTGTTAAGAAACAACAAAAATTATTCCATCATTTTTCATTCCATAGATATAGAAGAATTAAACATATTTATTTCCTCTGAAGTGGAATAATTTTGTACAAATCATCCTAGGATGTGAAAAAGGTGTAAATTCAATGCATTATTAGTGAAAAAAAACTAAAGGTTCAAACATAAAGAACATAAATTTTTGTTGCACATACTTCCGGGTATTCAAAATTTGTAACAAATGATGTTAATGAATTATTATAGCATTAGTAGTACATTTATGTGATGAATGAAGAGTTAGAATACATTGAGAAAAATGAAACTTGTGAATTTGTACCTGAACCAAAGAACAAATATTTTATTGGTAAAAATTAGGTGTTCCAAATAAAGTTGATTGAAGATGGTGAAGTAATAATAAAAAAGAAATTTTTTTGAATGTTTAATTATAGATTTAAGGAATTTACATTGATGAAACCTTTAATAGGGTTTCAAGGTTAAAATAAATCAATAAAATTTCAAGATTTACTGCACAAAAATGTATCAAAATGTTTCAGATGAATGTGAAATCAGTATTTCTCATAATAGGAGATGAAAAAGGATTTTATACGGGTAGAAGATGTCGGTTTTTTTATTTAAATGATGGAATATATGTTTTAACGATAAATAAATATATGTACTGATTAATGGAATATCTATGGTATTGGTATTCCAAAGTGGATACTTACCGAAGGATGCTTGTATTTACAAAAGGAAAACCATATAGAAATCTCTAAATGAAAGGCAATTAGGATATTTCTCTCACTATTCTTGTATATTTTGATGATATTATCTTTTCTGGGAATAATGAAAATAATTGTGATTTTTTTTTGAAAATATGTATATGTTTTTTGAAATGTCCATTATTTGTGAAATGATATACATTATTGTATTTAAAATCTCACAAAATAAGAAATACATTTTTCTATATATAGAGAAATATGCAAAAGAAATTCTTACAATATTTTTTATGGAGATTTTGATACCTTTTTCCTCCCAAATATCAGTTAGAACCATGTTATCTAAATATGGAGAATAAAAATATGTAGTTTATATAATATTTTAAAAGCTGATTGGAATTTTTTATATCTAAATAATTCATGAAATGATATTATTTATGATCTAAACTTATATTCATGATTTATAATTTATTCAAATTAATCTCATCTATTGGTGGGAAAAGATTGATTTGATATATAAGAGCCAAAAAATTCTTCTGAATCAGATTTGAAAACATTGGAATAATTTATTTTTTTCGATACACATATGTTAATTTGGTAGGAAGCGTAGATGATAGAATATCAACATATGGTGGAGTTTTCTTTACGTGTAAATAATGTGAATGTTTTATACTAAGAATTATAATTCAGTAACTCTTATCATGTAAAAATATGAATGAGTTTCCAAAACACAAGATACTTCACAAATTATATAGATGAATTAATAGTTAAAATATTTGTTTGTTGAAGTCAAGTTACCACATCTCATGGGGAGCTTTATTTATACTTCTATAAGCCTTAAAATAAATATAGTAAAACATTTTCATTCAAAACATATTTATATTAAATATCACATAATCAAACAGCATGTGGTAAAGAAGGAAATAAAGCAATAATATTTTTCAATAATGAAATAAGTTTCTAACATTTTCATAGAACCTTTACCAATGGAATCAATTTTTTAACTAAGAATGAACATGGGAATCCAATAGCTTTCACTCTAAGGTTGACTTAAGTGTTTTTATCCCCTCTCTCATATATTCTTTATATTGAGTTTTCAAGGGGGATAGAAATGATTTTTCATAAATCTATCCCTAGTTATATGCTAAAACTATTAAGGAAGAATGTACAGAGGTGGAGTTGTGGGTATATTGTGACCCAACCAGTATTTTTGTGATACAATAAAATTGTTTTTTTATGTTTTTTTAGAAAACATTATTTTATACGAATGTGAAAGATGTTTTAAAGAGGTGTAATGTTTGAATATTGATAATGATTTACAGTTCACTGCTAATGGACAATATGGTGTTTCATTAAATGATTATTATTTCCTATAATGAGTTCACTTACGTAAATATATGGAATTATTGATAAATGATCCATAGGATAAGTCATAATTTTTTAGTTATTAATGAACCTGGGTGGAAAACAAAATTTGAAGGGAAAGATTGTTGGGTCCATAGTGTCTTGATGTTGTTTTTTTCCAATGATTTAGATTTTTTTTTGTTTTTTATTATTTCTTTTATTGTAATTGTAAAAATTAACATCAATTTATAAGTTCTATTGATCATTCATGATGTTTATATTTCAAAATATTGGAAAATATTTTTTATAATTTTCCTGAATTTCATCTTTCTTTTATGGAATGTTTCTCCAGATGAAGATGAGTTTCAGAGTTACATTTTTTCCAGTTTAATGTTTTACATCGGATTAATAATATCAATCATATCCAAAATATGAATTAAGATATTTGATTATAAATCTGAAAATTTATTAAAATTTTGTATGTAATCAATATCACAAGTTTTTTGAAAAAAATTTGATCCATGATTTGTGAAGAAAGGAGGAGAGTTTTTTTAATTTAGATGGTTCTATACAATGACAATATTTATAACATCATGAATAAGTAATGATATAAGAATATGTGTGTATAAGAAAAGTGAAATAAGTGTTTTTGGTTTTTCGATCTCAGTTCATAAAATCTCGAATTCTTTTTTGGATACAGATGTCATTTGGTGTAAGTGAATTTAAATGTGATAATGTTATTGTTTTTACTAAAGTGATAGTTGACCGATCTATTAGACTAACTGATCCATCATGTTAACTTATTCCAAGAATGAACAGCCTGGTTCATATGTTTTGAATGAAATAAGTCTTTAAACATTCCAATCGATCAGAAAATGTGTTCCCCTGATCTAGCAGATAAATGTTGACACCAATAATACATAAGATGAATAATATCATCAGACATATAGATGATTTGTTTACTAAAATAATAAAGTATTTTATTGGGTATTTATGTAATATAATGGTTTCATAGACCAATAAATAAGATGATGTTTACAATACAATCAATCATTTTCATCAAAAAATATGAGGTTTCTCTCAAAGTTGTCCTATTTTGAGTTGGTTAAGAATGGAAGTCATGATTTATTTAAATATATTAAAGATTCATCAGAAATGACCTGAAACTGATCCATAAAATGGAATCATATTTTGATTAATTAGAAGATTAAAAAATTTAGTAATCCATTTTATTAGTGTTAATATTTGGAATAGCTTCAATTAGGTCAAGACATATTAGAAAATATTTGAAACTGATAGGTCATATGATGTGGGACTTTATCAGACATAGTATTTCATCAGTATAAAATTATCTTAAATAGATATAAAACAAAGATGAAATGAGTTAAAGCTACTAATAATGTTTTTTTGAGTGGATTTATTTTTTATATATATGTTAATGACTTTTACAGTATAACAGGTTCAATTATAGCATCATAATTGGATGTCCTCATTTTTACATTAGATCAATGCGAGTGAAAAATGTAATAGAATAAAAAATTGTATTAGACTAAAGATCTATATTTATGTTTGAAGAAGGATTATTTTATGATATGATTCATAAAGACTCAAGAATAATCCATTAGACTTGAAAAGTGTAGAAGTTTTCAAATACTAATTTGAAAAAATTGAAATTTGAGGTTCTATATTTCATTGAGTGGGAAAAATATTTTCGGATCCTATATTATTAGTTTCTAATCAACCTATAAAGAGTGGAAAAAGTTCAAAGTACTCTATAATTATTTATATGTGGAAATTTTAGAGAGTTTTGAACTCTTTATTTGGTAGATAAAGGTTTCTAGAATTAATTTACTGAGAAATATTTCCAACCAGAAGAAGAGCTAAGAAGAAGTTGTGATAATGTATTTTCAGATCGGACAAAAGAATCAAACTGACCATTAAAAGAAAAGGGAGAATAAAATCAGATCAAATTATAGAAAATCAATAAATTATTTATCTAATGTGAGTAATATAACAAAATAATCAAATAGGTGAATTGTATTAGGACTTCAAACAATGATTTCATACAAAATAGAGAGAATTTTTTCATACATGCTCCTGGGTAAGAATGTGAATAATTAATTTTTAATGATCTAGAAAGGTATATTTTTTTAAACAAATTTATATTTTTGGAATCAGCTTGTGATGGTTTATAAATATATTTTAGAACATATTTACATAATTTTTTCTAGAAGAATCACATGGACTATTGTATTTATCATAGTTCTACACGATTGTAAGGGTGTTTCCTTCTAGTTATATCCACAAATACTATTTTCTTTCTTTTTTATTGTGTGTTATTTCATTATTTAAAAACAATGTCAATTACTAGATACTATTACTAAATAATAAACCTTGTCAATACTTGTGTTCTTGTATATGTGTGGTAGTTTTTTTTTCAGAAAATTGAGAATAGTTTAACAGGAGTTGAAGGATGTTATAAAAGAGAGTTAACATAAAATAAAATGATATCATTGATTCACCCATTCACCATTTTATTGATTACATTAAATATGGTTGGCAATTTTCAATTCCATTGGATTGTGAATATAATCATTGGTGTTGAGGCCACAAATAGTGGTTATATGGAAATGAAACATGGGTTTAGGCTAAGAACCCCAGTTAAAGTTTCCTTGGCACATACACTGGGCCTTGGGTTAAATGATGTAGCTTCCACTCATGGAATTGTATCCTTCTCAAGCATAATTTATTTTCCACTAAAGGGAGAGAAAACAATGATACCTTGAATTGTTCTGATTGTACATTTAGTATTAAAATGTTAGGTAGAAATATCTGAATCATGAAAAATGAATGGTGAGTAGGTGAGATTTATTAACAAGAGGAATGTTCTATCCATGTGAATGTTTTTGGTTTCCCTATATGGGGAAAGATTGGTGAAGGGACGGACATCCATATAAATATGTGTGGCCCCCACAACTAATTGGGTGAACCAAAATCCATTTGAGTGAGATATTAAGAATAAAAAATTCCCCTCACTATTGTGTTTCTTGATTATATATGGTAGTCATGTGAGTTATTAATAATTTTAATAACAACTCTATTACCCTTTTGGTAGGTAAAAGTGTTCTTAGTGTAGAATGATGGTGTGGTTTCTTGGATATTCCCCATGGCGTTGCATCTTATAGGGATACATTGGTGAGGGGGTTGCTGAGGGACCATATGATAGTGGTTTGGAAAGGGGTATTGGTTTGGAACACTTATGAGGTGGTTTGGTGAGTCATTTTAGAGATGTAGATTTAATAGGAACCTTGGTGAAGGGACTTTTCAGAGGCCACCTAGGTTAAGGGTTCTTATTAAGGCCACTTTGGTGCATCATTTTTACCTTTGTTAATTTTTTTCCTTGTTTCTTTTACCTCCTACTCAACATCACATTAGAGTATTTATATATTTGGATTCCCATACTGATAAGTTTCTAGATTATATTGAATATTTATGATGGTCATCTCATTAAATAACTTCTCATTCATTAATTCTACTACTCAAATCAAGTATATGACCACAAATTTCCAAGAGGGGTACTTAACTAATAACGATCCATTCCTACTAGTATATTTTGAGGACATAATGAAATAAAAATATAAATATCCAGCATTATAATTATTACCTATATACAGGTACAAACTACTAATGTACATCACCATCCCTTTTTTAGATGCCTATATTTTAGGTTTATGGTTTGAAGAGTATATTAACCTAGTTACAGTGAACATTTAATTAAGGTAACATAAATTAATAAATGAACCATCAATAAATTCTATACAATTTATCAATCTATGAAAACCATGAATAATATGAAAAACTTAAAGGTGATACAATGTTATACTCCTATATTATATATCATTCTACCATTGATCAATAAAATGGATGGAATAATGATTTATAGTTGTGTCCTAGGGATGGTTTGAAGGATGAATATAGATGAAAAAATTATTTTCATGTAATATGAATATAATTTGATACATGTATCAATTATGTTCCCACCTATGATGTTAATTTAATCTTAAATACATAGGTTTTCAAGATCAACGACTTCAATTAAAATTTTTTAATTAATTCATGTCTAAGGCCTACAAGTTTCTCTTTACCAATGACTTGAATTCCTTCATGGGTTTTTTAGAGATCTTTAGACGTTTCCAAACATTTTATAGATATTTTTTAATGCATTTAAGGATTTCATAGAGAAAGAACCTAGATCCCAAACCAGCATCAACATTGAAACCTAAATAAATAAACTCCTAGTCTGCTAGGAAATATATCTTACATGAAAGAAGCCAATGTGATTCCCTTCCCTAAAGAATAGAGGGATCACAAATATATATAGGTTGGATATCTAAGGGGGTAATTATGTGATGTGGGAGGTTAATTTTATATCAAGAGTCCCATCTAAAAATCAAATGGCTAGTTTTATATCCATTTGTTCATGTGGTTATCTCCTCCCAATGCAAGATCATCATAATGAAATTTGACCAAAATCTACTATATTGGAGGCTATGTAGGAAGAGGTGGAGTCACTGATATTTTTTGTTCAAGTATTTTTAGTGATTCACTAATTCTATTTGTATATCTACAAATTAAATGTAATCTTCTATATCTCATAGCCATTCTAGACATAATGGGTCTAGACAGAGGCTCACTAAAAAACTTATAGCATTCGTAGTGAACTGAAAATCCCAAGGTAAGGTTCATATTAGTCATCCAATATTTCTCTTATGTTAAGTCACTTTCATATAAAAGTGAATATTATTTCCTTATTATCAAAATATATTCCATATTTAAACCCTTTTTATATGGTCAACCCCCCATTAGGATGACCCTTCATGATCACACAACCACCTATGAATTATGTTCATACATGGTGGTGTTGTGGGATAACGTACTTGTGGTTTTGGTTAACCATGAGCTAATTTATATGATTTATTCATCTGATAAATTTTTATATCAATTTTGACGACTTCAATATATGATGATAGTGCCTCTTGTGTATCTGAGGTGATAGTAAATCTCAGGGGGGGTAATAAAAACTATAGTTAATGATGTCATAAGAGACTACATGCAATATGATCAGAATGATTTTTGAGGGTGTATTTGTAATGATATTTTCTTACACTTTTAGATTGTATATATCACCATACAATAAGGAAATGTTATCTAAAAACATCCATTAGGTCATCAAAGTGACTCATTTAGATAGTGATAGGTGGTGGACCAACAATACCTATATAAGGAACACAATATTTCAGGTTCTAAGGTCATCAATCCATTGTAATCCTCAAATTGCATCCCCATTGAGGGTCAGTTCGGTACAAAACATGTCTTCAAAATTGATATCCATATTATAAAGAATTCGGTAGGTCCTAGTTGAAATTGAAAGATATAAGAAGATTATAAATTCAAAGGAGACTAAGATTTATTTTAGAAAAAAGGAGAAACCATCCAAAGACCCTGAAGAACATGTATATCCAAATTCCATTTGGTTTTGGAGAAGTGGGCATTTTATATGTCATGTATAGAGTATTTGGGTCTCACACACGAGTTTTTTTCAATCAAAAAAATTATAAAATTATCGATACTATGGATTTTTAATTTGAGAAAAACCTTTCAATGGTTGGAAACACATCCAGAAATTTGATATGTTGATCAGGTCCATAGACTCATGGGTTCTTATTTCATGGTAGGTAAAATATATAAAAGTCAATGAAACCATTAAAGTGGTACTAAACTAGACTCAAGATGAATAATTTGATTGATTAATTAATCATAAGAATATTAACTAAATTATTTAGGCCTTAAAACATCCAATCCTAGAATTTGTTTTGTTGAATTTTTTTATTCATCTTGAAGAAAATGGGAGTAGATCCAGTAACAAATGGATCCCTTGAGAATATTCTCGAGGACTCTTTAATAGACTCCATTGAAGAATACTCCTCTAATAAAGAGGTGGGGTAACTGTCTCAAAAGCATTATATTATGCAGAGATAAGAGATTAATGACATTATTATATCATCCCTCTAAAAATGGGGATTTAGTATGATAGATGGTCTAATCCCTTCCACATAGGAATCGAAGTACTGATAGAAAACCAATCCAATTTCTAAGTGAATAATTAATGAATGAATTTGTCATCCTTTAATCAAATCCCTTATATTAATATTATATATAACAGCACATTAAATTGAAAACCCTATGGCCCACTAATAGCAGGATCTATCTCTTCCTAGAAGTCCAAAAAGAATCCCATATATGCTAGTCATTAGATCCTAGGAAAATCTAAACTCAAGTTATAAAGAATGTTGCATCTATAATAGAGTGACCACCGAATATGGTCATCCCAACCACCCTCATTTATGTAGGGAATATGGATTAGGTATACTAAACAAATGAAATCAATATGTTATAAAATTCCCACTAATATACTTTTTTATAATAGATGTCATTATAATTTAGGAGGATGACATTATCAGGCATGAGATACTCAATAACATAAAATTACCTACTAGCATAAACATGCTCCATGATCATCATAAACTAAAAAAATATCATTAGAGACTTTAATATATTTTGAATTTTATAAAGTTCTAGCATGGTTTATTCATTCCAATCCTTAACCCACACAATCTATTAAAATGAACATAGCGGTGTTACAACATCAATGGGTGGATCTGGAATTTTCATCTATTGGTGCATAATCACGCATATGAGATGTCGTAATAGAAGAAACCAACTGAAAATCTTGAATTACATTAAAATATTCCCAACGGTATCTCTCTATTAATTTGTTACAATTTATAAAAAAATACAAGGTAATCAATGAAGGGGTGAGCCCAAACCCACTAGGTTGTCGAATCATGAAGAGAGAAGTTGATGATTCTTCCAACTCACATATGATGGTGGAGTTGAAGAAATGTGATCCTAGAATAACCAATTATGAGACAAATATCCCTATAATAGGCATAGTTACACCATTATCAGTAATAGTATCTAACAAATCAGTTCTTGCTCCACAGGTTGGTGAGTCCCTAGAGAATTATCGATTTATCCTGCAGTTCCAATAATTGAAATTTTAATCTAATTGTGAATTATTAGCGGTATTGGATCAAGAATTTTTTCTCCTGAATAATACATTTATTCCAATGATTAAAAACATTACTATATAGAGACCAATTCTACATGAGGACATACAAGTTCAACAGGTGTTCTGTGAATGGCTTTGTTGAGTGTGATGATTCCAAAATACATTTTTCCTTTTTAAAGTGGTTCAAAATTTGATTAAGAGTATACCATTACATGATTCATGTAATTTTAATATGTTTGGATTGTAATATGTTTGTTGATAGTATGATCCACCTTAAAATACATTCCTATAAAAATTTAAAGACTCTTGTCATGACTCGTCCCCCCGGGGCCCGTGTCGTAACTACCCTAAGCCTACCTTCCATAGGCCAGGGGATGGCGACTAGCGAAAAAGAAGTAAATCCATAAACTGGGAAGGAATTACCTTTATAACTCTAGACAAACACATTAGATTACACAACTGGGAGAAAAACACTAAGTAAAAACTATATACAAAAAGTGTACTGGAAAGTAAAAGGGGCCAGAAATACAAGCCCTACTATAAAGAACAAGTACAACTGAAAAAAGGTACAAATAGCTGAAAGGTAAAGAGAATCTCCTGGATCGTCCTCCGGGGTTCCTACCTAAAGGGTAGGTACAGATGGCCACCTCATCACTCCACATCCTTCAGACTCATCTTTGTAACGACTCGTCATATGGTCCACCTCTGGGTACCGTCCAGTCCTGGCGCTCTCACCTCCATCAGCACTGTCTGTCGTCTGCATCCAACACAACGAGGTGCGGGCATAGCCCGTGCAAGGGTGAGTATAACAATAATCAGTAGGTACCCCAAGACCCTCATGTTCTCAAAAAATTCGAAAAGGATAAATCAAAAATTATGAAATCAACAGATAACCATTACTTAGGTATATGCCCATACATATACCTAATTTTTCAAGTAACCCATCTCAATTATGAGGAAAACACAAAAGTCATTGACTCAACTCAAACAAGGATTTTTATTCATGATGTTTAAACCACGACTGCTGAAGAATGCCTCCTCTGTCAAGTACAGTGGGCCTGCCACTACAACCATGCAATTCCCACTATCCTTGGATTGTTGTGGTACTCCACCTATCGAGTAATTTGGGTCTTCTGCACTCACATAGAGTCGCTCCCCACCATGGGTCTGCCGCTACAACTAAGTGCTCCCCCATATAGCCTACAAGGGTTCTCCTTCTGTCGAGTACCTTGGGTCTGCTGCTATAACCAAGTGGTCCTCCTCCGTGTGTCTGCTTCTACAACCAAGCGCTCCCCCCTAGGCCATCCGAAACACTCTGAGTTGATCGGTCAGTAGTCGTCAAGTCTCAGCCAGATACTAGGTGTCTGAAATCTACTCGCTTGTCATTAGGAGGGTCCACTCCATGAGCTACAAGTCAATACACCAAGTGTCATGAAGTCTCAAGTAGAAGTATCACAAATTATCACCATGTCATAGGGGTCTCAACACAACTGATGACGCGTCAATCAGACGCCCAGTCTTTGATTTATTAGCCTTTTAGTCCCAGGGGCACAGTTGGATTCATGTACGAACCAACGAGACAGTATCTCAACTATACCCCAAACTCTAGTAGAGTATACTCAAAGGGACCATCTCTCATCGAGATTACCAGCGCCGCTGACGGCTCATCAAACAGACATCTGGTGCCAACGATATGGCCAAAGTAAGCAATGGGTCATTAGTGTGCCCGGGTCCGGTCCGTCCCGGTCGGACCGACTCGGCCCAACCCAGTCTAGGCCAACTCGGTCTGGGTCAACCCGGACATACCCGATGGGTCAGACCCAGCCCATTGGGTGGGTCAGCCTACTATGTTAGGTCCAATCCGCTGGGCCTGACCCAGCGGACTGCCAGGGCGGTTTGGCCCTAATGCCGCCACGCAGGCGGCTCGACATGAAGACTCAGGCTGGTTTGACCAATGCCGCGAGGGGTGTAGTAAGGCCTGCTGGACACTGGGTGGGATATGGGTGTACTAGGCAGGGCACAGTAGGGGGGCAACAGGGCCGTCGAGCGGGGCGTCGGGCGGCGCACCGGGTCAGCGAGCTGGGGCGCCGGGCAGGCCTCAGTCGGGGACCGTGGGGGCGCCGGGGTGCCGAGCAACACGCTGGGGCGCAGGAAGAATGCCAGGACGGCGGGAAGGCCGTGGTAGGGGGCCACGGGGTGCCAGGTAGGGCGTCGGGGAGCCGAGCAGCGCGCCGTGGAGCCGGGCAGGGCGACGGTGAAGTCAGGCAGCACACGGGGTGCGCGGGCAGGCGGCGCATGGGCAGGCGGCGCACGGGAAGGCTGTGCGGGGGCACCGGGTAGGGCACTGGGGGTGGCTCAAGGGTTTTGTGATCAGTGGAGGCCGTAGGTAGTTCACCCTTTGTTCTCCATCTTCGTCACCTAGTTGCCGCTTCCAAGAACACCACAATGAAAGATCGACGAAGGGTGTCGGGTTGTGTGAGTTTGGCCCGAACCCTTCGCGTTTAAGGTGATAGTAGTTGGTTCATAAAAGGTAAGGTGAACAACAATTTAATCAATTTTTTTTTCAAATATTCCTTTCAAAAAACATGAGAAAATAAAAGCAATACTTCTTAAGGTAAACCACCTACCTTTTGATTTGTCACTCGACGCTCATCATTTGTTGATGGATTCGCGAAAGGATGACGGAGGAGACCTTCATTCGTCATGTCCTCCACATTTCCTCAATTTGTAGATCCGTTGGTTCGTTGACGACTTTGTGGATGGTTGATTGGTAGGTGACCCGGGAAGAAGTCGAAGAAGAAAGTGTGTCGTCGGTGTTCTTCGCGTTCTTTAAGTTCTTCATTAGAAGAATAGTTCTCCCTAGCTCTCCTCTTCCTCCGTTCCACCAATAGAATTCAAACCAAAAAATAATAATAGGTTTTCTATTATTTTATTGTTGGCAGGAAATTCAAACGGAGAAAGAAACTCCCCTTAATAAATTCACAGGCATTGGCGTAGTTAATTGGGACGCGCATTGGCACAATTATTTGGCACCTGCATTCGCACAGTTAATTGGCACGTGCGTTGGTGCAGTTAATTGCATAGATAAGGTCAAGAGGTCCTCCCTCATTAATGTGGGGGAGTAGAGATGTTTCATCCTCTACCATCAATAAGGGTCGGGTGGTCCCCACCTCAATTATCTTCCCATGGGAGGTTGTGCTAGAGTGGGCCCCACCACCATAACCTCTCAAGGGAGGTTGGGGTGTGACAGTCCCACCATCAACTCCCAAGTGGAGGTTCCAACTACCTGCACTCACATGGCTACTCAAGAAATAAAATAAAGTGTTACACTTTATTTTATTATATATTTAAGATAACCCAAAAACTAACTTTTATCCTCAACTCATTTTCGTCGAAGTGAAAAGTCTTATTAAGAGAATACCAGTGCTTTGAGTTCTACAGTGCCCTCAGATTTCAGTTCTGATCACCGGTTCAAAAGTTATAAAAAACCACTCGTATGTTTACTGAAAGTACCCGAACAAAACTTCAGAAATTGATTCTAGGCACACTGGGCGTTGGAATCAAGCGCCGTAAATTTTCACAGACTCGTAAAAATCCCATGTATTTTAAAAAAATTCCACGGAATTTCTGGGTCTTTACATTCTACCCACCCCAGATCTTTACATCCCTGTAATCTATAACACACACTAAGGGAACAAATGGTGATACTGAGCACACTTCTGAGCCTCCTGTTCCCATGTGCTCTCCTGGAGGTTCTCGTTCTACCAACGAGCGTGCACCAGAGGTATTGACTATCCATGTAGGTCCTTCTCTATTCGGTTCTCAATATCCTATGGATCCTCCATGAAAGTCTCCCCATCGTCGATTTCCAACTCCCAATAGTCGATGATTTGAGAAGGGTCATGCACGTATCTCCTCAGCTAAGATACATGGAGGACGTCATGTACCTGGTGGAACTGAGGTGGTAGATCTAGGCAGTAAGACACCTCTCCTACTCTGTTGAGGACCTAGAATGGTCTGATGAACCTCATAGATAACTTGTCTCTTTGGCCAAATCTCTGTAGAACTCGTCGAGGTGAGACCCGTTGGAAGACGTGGTCACCATCCTCGAACTCTAGAGGTCCCCCTATCCTATCAACATATGAATTTTTTCTTCTATGTGTTGTGTTCATCCACTCATGGATGATCTGAACCTTCTATGTGATAGCCCGTACCATCTTTGTCCCCACTATTACTGACTCCCCTAGGTCTTTCCAGCAGAGTGGTGATCTGGAAGGTTGATCATAAAAGGCCTCAAAAGGTGCCATACCAATGGTGGAGTGATATCTGTTGTTGTATGCAAACTCCACCAAAGGTTGATGATGCTCCTAGCTACGACCAATGTCTAGGAAACATGTACAGAGCATGTCTTCAAGGGTCTAGATGGTCCACTCGTCCTGGCCATCTACTTGAGGATGGAAGGCAGTTCTTAGACGTAGCTGTGTGCTGAAAGCCTCCTACAGCCCCTTCCATACCAAGGAAGTAAACCGTGCATCACGATCAGAGACTATAGAAGTAGGTAATCCATGAAAATGCACAATCTCCTATACATAGAGGCATCCCAAGCTCTCTACTGAGCCCTGCTCTCTGATAGGTAGGAAGTGGGCCGACTTGGTGGGTAGGTTGATGATCACCCAATCGAATCGTGACTCCTGGATATACGTGGAAGACCAGTCATGAAGTCCATGGATATCACATCCCACTTCCACTCTGGTACCTATATGGGATGAACCAAGCCTCCTGGTACCTGGTGCTCCACATTCTCTTTCTGACAAGTGTGGCATCTTGAAACATACTCTGCTACCTCCTTCTTCATACCTCTCCAGCAATGCTGTCATCGGAGGTCCTGATGCATCATCGACACTCCTAGATGTACCGCTAGAGGCGAAGTGTGTAACTCCCTCAAAACATCCTCCTGAAGTGTTACTGGTACCATGGTATGTCCACTGAAGAGGATGACATGCTCCCCCCCCCCCTTCAGAAAATCTATTAGGTGTCTGCCCTGTGGATATCTGTGCATGTCGTGTCTTACAGTCAGCATCCCCAAGCTGTGCCTCCCTGACTCACTGAAGAAGTAGAGGAGTGACTATAAGAGACTATAGATAGGCTGCTCCATCCCTACCCACAAGGGATATCTGTAAGGCAGCTAGCTACTCCATCGCCTCACCTTTCAGTTGTATAACAGATCTCCTGCTGAGAGAATTTTCTACAACATTCCCCTTCTCAGGAGTATAGACTATATCGAATTCATAGTCTTGGAGAATCTCGAGCAGTTGCGGATGTCTCAGGTGCAGGTCATTCTGAGAGAATATATACCTGACACTCTTGTGATCAGAGTACATGGTAAAAATTTCCCCCATCAGATAGTGTTGTCACATCATCAAGGTGAAGACCACTGTTTCTAACTCCAGGTCATGGGTAGCATAGTTCTACTCGTGCTGTCTCAGCTGCCAAGAACCATATGCGATCACTGATCTCTCCTGCATTATGAAACACCCATGTTTGATCCCCGATGCGTCATTGAAAACTATGTACCCTACGCCTTCCTCTAGAAGTCTCGAGATGGGGGCACTAGTCAGCCTCTGACTTAGCTCCTGAATGCTCTTCTAGAATCTCTCCGACCACATGAAGGATTTCCCCTTCTTCTTCAAGACTGATAGTGGTGTTGAAACTATAGAGAATTCTGGAAACAATATCTGATAGTACCCTACCAAACCCAGGAAACTCCGTACCTTTGTCACACTCATGGGTGGCTTCCAAGAAAGTACCACCTCAATCTTCACTGAATCCACGACAAATCCATCCTTCGAGATGACATTTCCTAATAAGTGTACCTCTCAAATTAAAATTTTTTTCTTTGAGAGCTTACCATAAAGCTGGAGCTCTCAGAGTTTATCCAGTACTACCTGCAAATGGTAGGCATGATCCTCTTTAATAGTCGAGCAAATCATAATGTCATCTATGAAGACTATAACAAAGCGATCAATGTAAAGCTGGAAGATCCTGTTTATGAGACTCTTGAACACTTCTGGAGCATTGGTTATGTTGAAGGGAATAACCAAGCACTTGTAGCTGTTGTAACACTACTTGAAGGTTGTCTTCTGCACATCCTCATATCGAACTCCAAGCTGGTTATAGCCTGATCTAAGGTCTATCCTCACGAACCACCGAGATCCCTTTAGCTGATCAAAGAGGTTATCAATCCTAGGAAGTGGGTACTTGTTCTTCACAGTCACCTGGTTCAGGTGACGATAGTCGACACAGAGCCTCAAGCTCCAGTCTACCTTCTTGGCAAATAGAATCGGGGCTGCCTAGGGAGAAACACTGGGCCGGATGAATCCCTTCCCTGGAAAGTCCTCTAGCTATACCCGCAGCTCGCGAAGCTTAGTTAGAGACATATGATATGCTGGAATAGATATCAGTGCCGTCCCAGGGTACAAGTGTATATATAAGTCCACCTCTCTACGAGGAGGTAGTCCTGGGACATCGTTAGGGAAAACATCCTTGTATTAGTAGACCACTACAGGGTATGTCAGACTCTCCACATCAACTACTCTAAGGGTAGGGCAATCCAACTGGTGAATTATCGGCTGCACCCTCCTTCGATTTAGTCTATCATGTGCTGCAAAGGTTCCCTTCTCACCGGGGAAGGTAAAACTGGTCCCATCCGTGTAGACACACCGCACATTTTGCCTAATACAGTCGATCTGGGATGGACTATAGATAACTACTCCATAACTAAGATGATGTCATAAGGCCTCGACGTTGTTACTAGGAGATCCTAGCTGAAGCTCTCGCCTCCTAGAATAAGATCACACTACTGGAACCTGTTCATAATCATCGAATCAGCTCCCTTAGGAGTCTCTAGCCGTAAAGATCAAACTAATAGCTCCTTTGGAAACTCCGAGCTCCGGATGAGGGATGTGGGAATGAAAGAGTGACTGGAACCAATGTCTATAAGAACTTAAGCTATGGTGGAATAGACATAGATTGTACCTTGAATCATCTCTGGAGCACGATGATCGTATGCACATCCAGTTCCTCTGCCACATCTGCCTCCTCCTTGTGGACCACCTCAATAGAACCTCAGCCTCTGCCTGGGTGGTCCCTCAATTGTTTGCTAATCATTAGTGCAGCGGGTCAGACAGTTATGATCCAAGTGAGCCTATCCACCACATGAGTAGCACTGCCCTCTCCAGGAAGCTCTGTCTCCACCCCGGGTACCTTGCACTTCTGATCCTGAGTCATGTGGTCGACCACCTGTAGGTCTGGTCCTCTTGGACCTCTGCGTCATCTGTCTACTGCCTGCTGTAGAAGACTCTACTGCATATCGGCTAGTGGTGGGTCTCGCTCCTGGAGACTACTCAGTAAGAAAACTCTCCACTAATAGGGATCACTCTAACACCCCTGTCTGCGTCGGGATGCTTAGGGAGATCATCGGAGCTCTGATCATTCACCTGATCCCCTGCTCGTAGGTCTGAGCCCTGAAGAAAGGGCCCCACACCATATCTATGGAGTGGTGCGAGAGGTCAGTTAACCTCACTGACTACTATTCCACCATCATGCTACCCTGGTGTAGATGTAGTAGCTCCTATATCCACACTGCACGAAGGGTGTCTGCTACAATCTCCGCCCGGAAGAGGCTCTCTTAGTCTGACCAGAGTAGGTTCACCTCATCATGCATCTGGAGCATCAGGCTCCACCATCTTCCTGCTACTGCCTGAAGGAGGATGGCAGCAAGGATCACCATGAAGTCTGCTGGTGTCCCTACTAGCCTGAAGACTCTCTCCTTAGCCTCCATCCAATCCTCAGATTCCTGTGGGTCCATCTCTCCCCTGAACCTAGGTGGCCTCTAGTGCTGCAACTCGTGCAACGCGCTCAAGCGATGTGTATCATCTACTGTTGGGGCTGGTGGCATCGGAGGCCCAACGGGTAGTAGTAACACTGGTGCCTCCGCTGGTGCCTCAACTGGAAGACCGCCCTACACTGAGGCCTCATCGATCAGTGGGATATCAGTATGTATGAATCTCGGGGATCTAACTTGTCATCCATGGGGAGGCATCCTGAAAGAAACAAATGCGACGCAGTCAGAAGACTAAACCTGTTGAGCTGACCTAGTTGAGCTGACTTAATGAAAAACTTCAAAAAACACACATGCAATCAGTGTTTTTGTGCCCTAATTCGGGAATCAGACGTCAGGGTCCTGGTGTATGGATACGTCGGCCTCCCGCACCAACACTGCACTCCCTGAACTGAAAACCACACATAATACCCTTAAAACTATTGCTTCACAGAAAATTAAAATCAGAGACATATGTTCTGCAGTATAACCGACTCGTCTAATACAAATTTGGCATGACTTGTCCCCCAGGTCCCATGTCGTAATTACCCAAAGCCCGCCTCTCATAGGCCAGGGGTAGACAACTAGCGCCAAAGGTGTAAATCCCTAACCTAGGAAGGCATTGCATTTATAACTGTAAACAAACACATCAAAGTACACAAGTGGAATCCAAACACTAAGTAAATACTATATACAAAAAGTGTGCTAGAAAGTAAAAGGGGCCAGAAATACAAGCCCAACTATAAAGTAAAAGTACAACTAAATAAAAGGGACAAATAGCTGAAAGGTAAAGAGCATATCTTGGATCATCCTCCGGGGTTCCTACCAGAAGTGTAGGTACATATGGCCACCTCAGCACACCACGTCCGTCAGACTCTTCTGTGTACTGACTCGTCATAAGTTCCACCTCTGGGTACCATCCAGTCCTGGCGCTCTAGCCTCCTTCAACGTTGTCTATCATCTTCATCCAACACAACGTGGTACGGGCATAGCCTGTGCAGGGGTGAGTATAATGATACTTAGTAGGGACCCTGATACCCTCAAGGTATCACAAAATCCAACAAGGATAAATCACAAAGTATGAAATCAACGAATAACCATTACTTAGGTATATGACCATACATATACATAATTTATCAAGTAACTGATCTCAATCATGAAGAAAACACAAAATTCATTGACTCAGCTCAAACCAGGATTTTTATTTACGATGTCCAATCCACGGCTGTTGGAGAAATACTCCTCTGTCGAGTAAAGTGGACCTGCCGCTACAACCAAGCGCTTCCCAATAACCTTGGACTGCTGAGGTACATCAGCTGTCAAGTACTATGGGTCTGCCACACTCACATAGAGGCGCTCACCACCATGGGTCTACCGCTACAACCAAGCGCTCCCACTCATAGCCTACAGAGGTACTCCTTCTGTCGAGTACCATGGGTCTGCCTCTATAACCATGCGCTCCTCTGCCCTGGGTCTACTAATACAACTATGCACTCCCCACTGAGCCATCTAAATCACTCTGAGTTGATCGGTCAGCAGTCGTCAAGTCTCAGCCAGCTACTAGGTCACTGCAATCTGTTTGCTCATCACCGAGAGGGTCCGCTCGTCACCAGGAGGGTCCACTCCAAGAGCTAAAATTTGATACACCAAGTGTCACTATATCTCACGTAGAAGTATCAAAAAGGACTGCCACGTCATAGGGGTCTCAACGAAACTGAAGACACGTCAATCAGACACCCGATCTTTGAGTTATTAGCCTTTTAGTCCCGGGGGCCTGGTTGGATTTGTGTACAAACCAACCCGACCGTATCTCAACTATACCCTAAACTCTAGTGGAGTATAATCAAAGGGACCATATCTCATCGACATTACCAGTGCCGCTGACAACTTATCAAATGGACGTTTGATGCCAAAAATATGGCCAAAGTAAGCAATGGGTCATTAGTGGGCCCGGGTCCGGTCTGTCCCGGTCAGACCGACTCGGCCCAAACAAGTCTAGACCAACCCAGTCTGGGTCAACCCGGACAAACCCGATGGGTCTGACCCAACCCACTGGGCGGGTTAACCCGCTATGTTAGGCCCGGTCCGTTGGGCCAGGCCCAGCGTACTGCGAGGGCGGTTCAGCCTAGATGCCGCCACGTAGGCGGCTCGACCTGAAGGTCGGGACCGTTTCGGCCAACACCGCGAGGGCCGCGGCTCGGGAGGTCGGTAGGCGAGAGGCCAGCGGCAGGCCATGCGGGGCACGGGCATGCCAGCTAGACACTTGGTGGGCCGCGGGTGCACCCGGCAGGGTGCGGATGGGGGGGGCCGCTGGGGCACCAGGCGGGGCACCGGGCAGTGCACTAAGGTAGCACACTAGGGCGCTGGCAGCGTGCCAGGTCACTGGGAAGGCCATGGGCAGGGGCTGCGGGGGGGGGGGGGGGGGGGTTGTCGGGTAGGGAACCGGGCCCCACACCGAGGTAGCACTCTGGGGCATAGGTACCATGCCGGGGAGCTGGGTATGGTGCAAGTGGAGCCGAGCAGCCCGGGGGGTATGGGAAGGTGGCGCGGGGGAACCAGGCACAACGCCGGCAGTGCCGCGAGGGCAGCACGATCCGCAGAGGCCGTGGGTAGCGCGACCTTTGATCTCCTTCTTCATCGCCTTGTTGCTTCTTCCAAGAACTCCACAATGAAAGATCGATGGAGGGTTTCAGGCCTTATGAGGTGGGCCTGAACCCTCTGTGTTTAAGGTGACAACAGTTGGTTCATCGAAGGTACAATGAATAACAATTTAATCACAAAAGATCGCAAAGATTACTTTCAAAAGAAGATGAGAAAAGAAAAAGAATACCACTTAAGGTAAACCCCATACCTTTGATTTGTCCCTCGACGCTCGTCGTTTGTTGACAGAGTCGCGAAAGGATGATGGAGGAGACCGTCGTTCGTCATGTCCACCGCACGTCCTCAATTACGAGCTGCGTCAGTTCATTGATGACATTGCGGAGGGTTGATCGGTAGGTGACTGAAGAAGAAGTCAATGAAGAATGAGCGTCGCCAGCGTTCTTTGCATTCTTCACATTCTTCGTTGGAAGAGCTGTTCTCCCTAGCTCTCCTCTTCCTCCGTTCCACCAAAAGAGAATTGCAACCAAATAATAATAATAGTTTGTATATTTTTTATTATTGGAACGCAATTCAAACAGAGAAAAAAAACACCCCTTTATAAATTCACACATGTTGGCGTAGTTAATTGGCATGCACGTTGGCACATTTAATTGGCACGTGTGTTGGCACAATTAATTGGCATGTGTGTTGGAGCAATTAATTGTGCAAAGGAGGTCAAGAGTTCCTCCCTCATTAATGAGGGGGAGTGGAGAGGTTTCATCCGCTACCATCAATAGGGGTCAGGTGGTCCCCACCTCAATTATCCTCCCATGGGAGGTTATGCTAGGGTGGGCCCCACCACCATAACCTCTCATGGGAGTTTGGTGTGTGGCGGTTACACCATCAACTCCCAAGTGGAGGTTCCAACTACCCGCATTCACATGGAGGCTCAAAAAATAAAATAAAGTGTTACACTTTATTTTATTATTTTTTTAAGAAAACCCAAAAACTAACTTTTATCCTCGACTCACTGTCATCGAAGTGAAAGTCTTCTTAAGCAAATACTGGTGCTGTGAGTTCAACGGTGCCCTCAGATTTCAGTTCCAAGCACTGGTTCAAAAGTTATAAATACCCGCCCATATGTTTATTGAACATACCCAAACAAAACATTAGAAATTGATTCCAAGCACACCGAACCTCAGAATCAAGCACCATAAATTTTCACAGACTCGTAAAAATCCCATGTAATTTAGAAAGATTCAATGGAATTTCCAGGTCTTTACAACTCCACATCTTATTCACATGGATGGGAATTGGTTGATTTTTTTATCACACAATTCACTATATCCTGAAGGTGATCATATAAATGTGGGGATATGTGTAAGATATTCATGAAATTATTCCAAAATAGAAGTTTGATGCTTGATTTTCTAAGCTATAAGCTACAATATCCTAAATAGACTCCTGTTACAATACGGTAGTTGTGGAATAACAACACTTACGTGATGAAATTGCTCTTGAAATGGATTCCTCCAATGGAAATATGAAACATGAAGGGAAGGATATAACATTTCCCATGGAATATGGTATAACCCATCATCAATAAGTAGGTCGTGATTTCTAAGATGAAAGGACTTTATGTATCACTATACTGTATTTGAATATATTTTCAATTAAATAATCATTATATTGTTAGATTTTGTTATAGTTAACAGAAAACTAAAATGATCCATGAAATATTTGAGTAAATGTTTTCAGAAAATATAAAAAAAATAAAAATATAGTAAATAATTTTTTTAATGTATTAAAAACTCATTAAAAATAGGATTAAGAACACATAAAGAACAAAAATGTAGTTTTTTTAATAAAAATGTGTTCTTTGTATATCGTGTTTTCATTAAATTGGTATATTTAAAAATTTATAATTTCAAATTTTTTAAAGTGACCATCAATTTTTAAATCATCATATCGAAAAAAATTAGAGTGAACTTTTCTTGAGTTTTCCTAAATAATTGATTATTATGTAAATACTATAAAAATACTGATTTTTCTAATACAATCACATTTATGAAAATATCACAATACAAGAACAACTTAAAATAATTTGAAAAGGATATATATATATATATAATATTTTTATAAAGTAAAATAGACCATTTAACGATAATATTTTGAATTTATAAAACCCATGATTCATGTTTTGGGAATTGACATAATAATTTTTCCTCAGAAATTATTTATTCACTTATATTAATTATCAATTTTCCAAATGTGAAGAAATTATATCTAAAAACTTCATTTGATATTTTATATGAATATGTTAATATTATTTAATAAGGATAAAATAATTTTTATTCATCAATGAATGACTAATAATATTAAATTTAATGAAGCAGATAATTGTCAAAGGGTTATTATCAAATAATATTTTTATTAATGGTGTGTAGTTTTTAGAAAGAAAATTAAATTGATGTATTTTATATAATGAATATGTTATTTTTTTAATATGTATATACATATATATATATATTTAATCATTTTATTTTATATTAATATTATATAAGATTATATATAGTTAATAGTGGAAATCATATTTCTACAAGACAATTTTTATATATAAAAATATAATAATAAAAATGTTAAATATATATTATTTATAAAATTAATTAGACTATATGGATGATATTTTTATGGTAAAAACATAAAAATGTCATCAAATAGTATACTATAGATTTTTAATAAAATATAATGCACTTGGGTAAAAACTGGTTATAAAGGTAAATACCAAAAATTATTAAATATAAAAAAGTAGTTTTAACATACTTAATAAATGATTATTTTTTTTATGAAAATTAATGTTAGAGTGTTTATCAAACTTATATCACCCAAAAATTCATACATTAAAACTTTTTAATCTACTATGCCTTTGAAAAGCATCACCTCATCGTTGAAAAAGTAATGGGTATTCACAAAGTTTCATTTTGTCATATTATAAAAGCAGAGGACTTCCACCACATTTCCACACCCATTAAAAAGAATTATGTCTACTGAAAATCCACCTAAGTCTCTCCTAAAGCCACTTACCATGTTATATAAGCCTTTTATTTCTAAAATAAAATGCTAATGGTCCTTTAGTTGTTACTAAATAGAGAACATCCAAAACAAGATGTAATGTTTTCAACCAAAATCTCCTAATACATTTTGCCTCCAACCTCATAAAATTAATTCTATTCAAATAAGTATAATATCATAAGTATGATTAATATTATAATATATTATTATTCAAATAGAACATAACTTTTCTATATTTAAAAAAAAAGAAAAACAAATATGTCGTCATCCGTATGTGTGGACAATAGCCTCCATTAATGGTGTATTTTATATTCCATTAACAACTAACATGGGTGAGTTTGAAAATTTATTTGATGTATAAAAATTATAATTATGAATCTATTACTATTATACAAGGATAATATTATATATTATATTAGTTATATAAATAAGAAACATACATATTAAACATAGTTACCTAAAATGGGAATATGAAGACACCTTTATTATTATCATGATATTTTTGGAAAACCAATGAAAATGTACAAATTATGTGAGAATTTAATAATAAAATAGCTCAAAATATTAAATTTTTAATCTATTTTACAACACATTTGACCACATGTAATATACTAAGGGGGTTTCCAATAAATCAACCATACATCCTCAAGTAAACACTATAATAGAACACTATATTATTAATAAATAACATATGGTAATAAAAAAGAATTATAAAATAAAACATTGATGGAAAAGCTTCCTATAAATTTATTTAATAAAATAATTTATATTATTCAGGATGTTAGGTGCATTCATGGAATTAATCAAGACACATCATAATGGTTAATTTTCACTATTTTCAACTCCACTGACATATTTGATATTGGGAACCATATTTTACCGTATATGGTGTATTCAATTCAATATTTCATTCAAGTGTTATGAATATATTTCATTTAATGATATTTGAATATCAATTTATTTGTATCCCACTGATGTGATGGTTCCAGATTCATTGGTAGTGCATGTTGGGCCTATAGAAGACTTAGTTGTTGTTGGATTAAACAGATCATTTTCAAGGTATATGACATGTACACCATGACCACTAATTATTTTTATAATGAATATTGTAAACTTATATTTATAGAAATAAGAGACAAAATTTATGAATTTTAATTTTTAAATAATATAAAAGATAATTAAATTATTACCTGAGTCTAGATGATATTCTCTGTTAATGATGTTGATATTATGAACACAATCTATGATTTTTCATTTCATTGTGAGGAACCAAACTAGATCCCCAATAGCTGTGATCCAGACTTGGCCCTTTGATTTACAAAAACATAGATGATAGACTGAGTGATATCATGACTAACTGATTGTATCATATTGTTCACCTTGATCGCTTCATGTTCCATTATGCTTCATGGAATTTTTTAATTCTTCTTCTAGGTTTCCTCATGAAATTATTTGGATAGATATCTAGAGAGAATTTTTTTCATACAATGAATAAACCCTCACTGATTGAAATAGAAGTATATTTATTGAATTATGGTTGGGGTTTAACATTTAATTAATTCTATAAAGACCCATAATAATATTTAACCTAAAAGAAACCCATTACTTGTAATAAAACTAAAACATTTTGTTTTATTTTATAGATTATGCTAACTCAGAAATGAGAAATATTTATTTTACAATTTAATAAATAAATATTCATTGCTGAAAAAAATATTCTTTTCATATCAGGTATAATATTTAATGAATTATCAAATATATATTAAAAATTATTGTTTTTTAATAAATAAATGAAGATTATATTCATAGTCTACTGAATAAATATGTATTTAATATTCATGTAAGTAAATAAATTAAAAAAAATATTATCTCTTAATGTTTGAATATAAATTAAACATAAATATTATATATTAATTCAATTAAAAAAATTGGTAAAAATTTATTTAGTATTTGTGATCAATTATTAAGTACTGAAAAAATAGTAATTCACAGTCTAGAGAATAATATGTATTCTAACATTTAAATATAAATATTTTTTAACTAATATCGATGTAAACACTTTGTTTGTGACCCTCTATGCCTATTACATACTGAAATTAGGTTTTCTTACTTTAACTCGATTAATAATTTCTAACAATGGGTCATTGAAAAGTTAAATAAAGAATATATGTCACAACAACAAAACCACATAATAATTATCACTTTGTAATATAATATATTTTCCATGATATGTCATTTAACAGGTCACATACTTATATCATGAACAAATATTCTTTATACGTATTTCTTTAACAATCATAAATGAAATTATCAATACAATGTAGCTATAGAACTTAGTTCAATATTTTCATTTGAATCAAAGGGATAAGACATCAAATTCCTTTAATATTGAAGGGAAAATCCGTCCTTGACATATTTAGTGATAGCATGTCATTTGTGATGCACCCAACATACACATATTTATAATGATCATATGTATCCATATTTTATGGAAATGCATCATATTGTGTGAGTCATGAAAAGAATTAATAATATACTAAAAGACTAAGGATCATTACACACCCTCATAGAGAATAATATCTAATGAAATATAAACAACTGGATTTCCGATAAGTGTTCATATTCTTATAATAATCCATTTAAATATTACCAAGTGGGAAATTCATCAGATGAAGTGCCATCTGCATACAAGTACTCACACCAAATTTTCGACATATTATATGTCACATCATATAAAAATTATCAACATTTGAACAATATTTAGTAATATATTTATGGAATTTTCATGTTATTATAATATCATGGAGATAAAATTCCCATTTTAATGTGATTGATACTCTAGGGTATTATTATGAAAATGTTATGTAAAATAGTGAACAATATGTAGTTAGATATTTAATTTTTATTCATATATTTTAAAATACATTAATTCTAGAAAAAAGGAGATGTTTTTAGGATATAAACTCAAATAAACACCTACATGGACTTGATCCATCTACTAATGACATTTAGGACATGATCACATGCATGATGATCATGTTTCTATTTAATTAGGGATTTATATTTGGGGTTTTCCACAATATCATTCATGGAAACTATAATTACTATAATGTCATCTCTCTGAGAAAAATACCTTAATGGAATACATTTTAAATATATGTGATTCATCTATTGATCTGACCATGTATACATTTCAAGATCCAATACTATAATAATATCATTATAGTGTGTGATATGGTGTTTACATCTAGGAACCATGTCATGATATCTAATGAATTTTCGTATACAAGACACATTTTTAGATTCTCTAGAAGCCATAATATACTATTAATCTAATTCATAATTAGAGATAATGGATTTTATTGGCCACTTAAACCTCCCAAACCTACATTGAGAGTGAATATGTCTCCCAACTATGATATCAGATCATCTAGATCGGTTTTGAAAAAAAATCATTTGCAAGTAGTTTGTTGTCTAGCCCCTCATCAACTCTATAGACCTGTAAAATATCATTATTATAGATGGATAGTATTGATTTTAATATAATGGAGGTAATTTGGGTCAACTTAAGATATACATATTATATTTCTATGGTAGGTGACATCTAGCTTGATATATAACATAACACACATGAATGAGCCAATTGATGACGTGTATCGAGTACTTTCAAACATCTATATTTCCTCATGTGTTTGAGGAAACGTTTTATTTGAAGGATAAATGTTATGAGACACTTGAAAAATTAACATTTGGAATGTTCTATAACAAAACTCACCATTATATTGTTAATATTTGTAATTTTACTTGGTCAAAGATGACTCTTGGATCAATCATGAAGGATATTCACCCCATGAATATAAGATAAATAACCCAATTACTTAATGGAGAATTAGGTGTCTAACTAGAACAGATCGAACTATAAAACTATTATTTGATTTCCAATAAGTAGTATGTCATCAATATAAACAATTATGAAAACCACTTTACTCCAACTAAACTACTCATAGATAGAATGATCAAGTTCTATATTTATAAAAACAAATTCTGTTATGGATTCATCAAACTTAATATTCAATGACATTGATAAATTTTTTAATCTCTATATAGATCTCTAAAAGTAACATACCATTTTGGCATCCTTTTGAGTCCCAACTATTCAATTTTTTTCATAATGAAATCATATATAAGGTTCTCATTATATAAATATGTTTTTTAATACATCTCCCAAATAACATATTCATGGGAAAATACTATGTAATGTAGAATTATGATCCATTTTTCATAGATAATAGAAAACAAATTTCATCATAGTCTATTGAATAATGATGTTTGAACTCTTTTACAATACATATTTATGTATGTGTACCAACTTATATATTTAGGTCTAGTTTCTTCTTGAATAAACATTTATAAAACATATTCTCTACATCTGTTGGAGGATCTACTGAAACCCAAACATCAATCCTATATATAGAATCCATTTTAGAATAAAAATATTCTTTCCCTTAGGATGATTTTTTGAAACATACTTCTTCCTTATAAGTTACTTGATAATTATTAAAAAATAATAATGAGTCACAATCCTTAGGGACAAGAAAAAAAATATTTTTTAGTATCTCTAACCACTCTTCTTATCGTACATATTAATTTTTTCTTCATTAAATACTCTTAAATTTGTATTTTTGTAATATTTCTCTATATTAACTATTTTATATCTTGATCCTATACTTCATCAATGTATATCTCACTCCCACTATTTTATTTAAATATGGGGTCACCTTTATGCAAGGTGGGGAATCTTCTAACAAAAAAATTTTTATATGAAGGATCACATAAGTAATATCACATAGTTTCCTTAGGATTCCATATAAAGATACACAAAAGTTTCCATGGAGTATGTTTGATAAAAAAATTTCCATAATAAGAACATTGAAATTCCACACTCATACAAACAACTGCATGGTTTTATTTCCATACCAGAGTTGATATGGAGTATTGATTTTCAATTTCTTATAACTTAATTTATTATGCATACTACTATTTTTAAGGATTATCTTGAAAATGATATTCAAATAATCACATGAAATATCTTTGATCTCACCATATCTAATAGGGTGTGCTTTCATGCATCACATACACCATTTCATTGTGTTTTATTTGGAGATATTCATTAGGATAAAATCCCAAAAATCCATAAATAAAAAATAATGTATTGAATAAAATATTCTCCACCATAGATTGAGTAGATTTTTTAAATATTCTCAGTAATATGGTTATTGACTTCATTATTTTATTCCTTTAATTTCTTATATGAATATGACTTCTTCTTTAGTATGTAAACAAATCGATATATAATAAAAGAATCAATAACCATTAGAAAGGATGAGAAAAACCACTAGTTTCAAATATAAATGGTCTATATAGACCATTATAAATAACTCAAGATGCTCTATCACCCTTTCACATTTACAACTAAATAGAGATTTTTTAATTTATCCTTACAAACATGAATGATATAAGGAAAATTATTTTTTTAGTGAATCCAGGTATCCATATTGGTTTAATATACTCAATTGAATTTAATATCCTAATAGTTTTTGTTATTCCACAATATGGTGTGTTATGAGTCATATAAACTAGATTTGCCATCGATTTCAAATACAAAATCATGTAATCCAACACCCAAAGGACATTATTAAAATATTCCTTACCATAACATATTATCCCATTAAAAAATCTGAAATATTTATTTCCAAATTTTAAAATAAATATTTCTATATCATATTTGAAAACATAATAAATATATTCCAAAATGGATATCGTTCTGTTTGGAAATGTGAGGTGGTAATCATAAATTTCAACCATATCCTATTTGGCTTCATTGAAATCACATAGAAACACCTCCCCACTATAAAATTTTTATAATATACATTGTTATATTATTTTAATACATATATAATAACAACTTATTATATTTATTAAAAAATTTATAGAAATAAGTAAATTTCACTCTGTAATAAATGCACCTAAAATTTTCCCTTGATTTTTTTTCTCGTGTAGTTTTTCTTCAAGTAGAAATTCATTTCATATGAAAAATAGTTTCTTGTTCCCTTACTTTTGCATTGATGAACCTCTTCCTGGAAATATGGTGTAAATAATATTTAGGCTTGGAGTCAATCAAAGAGGTATTTTCTTAGATATTCCCTTTCTTCACTATGATAACCTCAGGATTTTCATGATTTATCTCTTTATAATGGTGGAGATATATAGTTATGATAACTTGGTGATAATTATAGATGTTTTTCATATTGAATTTTATAACAAAAAAGAATAATCTCTAGGTAATAAATGAATAAATTAAAATAGTACACAGTAATTTAGACAGCATAATTCCATTAATATTTTTAAACTCAATATAAAAAATAATTTTGATGATATGTGGCCCATCTGATACACATTGTCTACGATTTCATATAAAGAGTTCCTTAGATATCCTAAACCAAGCTTGTCTGTCTCTCTCATGAAAATGAGCATAGATATGTTGAACATTCCAATATGAATCATTGTTCACATATAAATTAATCAATTCACTATAAATGGAAAAAATAAAACAATGAACATATAAAACAATGTTCAAGTGTTTGTCATATAAAACAAATGATTCATCACTCATCTCCTTAACTAGTGTATTTCAAATGGATGATTTTAACACTTAAGAATTCTATTCATGGACCAACACTAATTGAAATTGTCTAAACCCTTCAAATATGATTTTTATAGTTAGGAGATTGTATTTATCAATAATTAATCAAAGCTATAATGTTATTGATGAAATTTCTATTATAATTTAATAAAATGATTTCATATTAATGGAACATCATTGAATTACAAATTATGTGTGATAAAATAATTGTAATTTTATTAGGTCTCCAATTATTTTATCAAGTATTGATGATACACACCATTGAACAAAAAATATCCAATTACTTCATATATTACAGTGTAAAGGATCCATATTAATCTCTTATGAACCCAACAATATCCATACACTATAAAAGGTGTTTAAGTAGATAATCTTTCCATCTACAAGCTTTTAATTCCTTATTTTGTTGATGGGACTACCCAATTTATAATTATTGACATGGATTTTCCCAAAAAATGCCTTAATATTTTATTTAACTGACTATTAAAAATAAATTCATAAATATTTTGATTATGGAGGCCCCTTAACATAGTTAAGACTCCTTGATAATTAAATGTTCCCCCACTTATGGAATGAATTGAAACTTTAATTATAGTTTTATTAATTCGTATAATGAAATGAATGATGAATAAATTTTTACTTGAGGGATTTCTTTATTATTCTTAAATATTCTTATTTTATATTTTAAATTATTTTTTCATATTAAGTATATTTTATTTTAGTGATTGAAAATGTCCTACAAAAACATTTACTCATAATAATTCTTTATTTTATATATGTCTTTGCAATTTATCCAGTTATCTTTGTGATCTTGGTCTTGAATACATAAAATAAATCATAAAATAGTTTCAAATAAAATATATAAAATATCGCATGAATATGACATTTAACTATTTCGTTTTTATTGATATGATAATAAAAAACAGTAATCGTAGGTGAAAAATGACCTCTTGTCGGTCTAGGATCATGTTCGTAACATTCCACCTATTTCCTATGGATATATAATGTTTTGTTTTACCTTTATCTATCTTGAACCAAATACATGTTCCATGGAGATCCATCCTTTAAATTATTTCACTTAACACATAAGTGAAGGGAATTAGAAAGGGGTTTTGTATAAAAAAACCATGGATACACATGACTTTATAAAATTAGAAGGGATGGATGACTCATATTATGAATTTAATTTTATAAAATAACTAAAAAATACCAATAAATACATAAATTTAAATAAATCATATACACTCATAGTTCATTTTAATAACAATATTTTTTTTATATTAATGAATATTCATATAAAATAATTTAATATAAATCAATTTGACTCTATATTCTGGTATAATAAAAAATGTGAACTAATTAAAATAACTATCTAACTAAAGAATTAGTTAAATATGTCTTCATACTCATAAAATATGTTCTAGATATACCAATATTAAATTATTTTGATTAAATTAGATTATCTAATTTAAATTAAAATTTAATAAAATATGTACAAAAAATATACGTGGAATAATCTTGGCGGGTACCTTTTTAAACTTCTTTCCTTGTATAGATATCATACACAATATACTCATGTTGTATGTACCATACATGTATTACAATATAATTACATGTAGTGTGTGATTTAATTAAATTGAACACATAACACATGATAATTAACATTTCAACAACTTATTTTAATGTGTTTAGAGCCATTGAGGTGTAACGACTATACAAGGTATGTAGTTCAGAAATTTACATTGATATTCATTAAGAATGTTATATTTATATATATTTATATTCTAATATGTTGTTTATGAGCCTATAAATTAAAAATAGAACACCTTCTATTCTGGATGATAATATTAATAAATTAATTTTTTTTGGAAAACATGGTGGGGAAACGATGTATGCATCCTTCTATATTCTGTGTATCATCCTCATCATAAGAAAATCATACACGTCTAATGAATCATTGTATATTACTATATCAACATGTTTTTTGTACAAGACATATACAACTGGTAAAAATTTGTAATAATCATAATTACATGTGTATTAGCCCCTACACATCATGTAACTATTTACTGCTTTTTATTTTTCCACACATTATCTTCCAAAAAACACAAGGACTATAATATGTGTAACATTGTTATTTGGTGTGAAGTCCCAAATTTTTTTTTCTCTAATAGGGTTCTCAATATATATATTATTTATTGAATGATGTGTTCTTCATTTCATGATGTGTGGAATTAATTCACAATAAGTCCTAGTGAAATGAATCTTGATACAATACAAGTACACCAACTAAACGATTGTAGGGTCCTGAAAAATCATCAAAGGAGATTCTACCCAAATCCCCCAAAGAATTGGGGAAAAGAATGGAGAAAATTAAAATAAGGGACACATGAAGGACTGGTTCACGGACCGGTCCCATGAAAACGCAACGTGGCCCAGCCCTATGAAGCACCCCTCCACGAACCGTCGTCGTTCGTGAAATGGAGGCGGAGATCCTCCGCAGTCGCGAGGCAGGATGGGTGCCGATCCAGTTCACCATCATGAACCGCCCCAACCGCAGACCACATCGAGCGGTTCAAGCCGCATCCGCTGTCATTCACGGAATATAAGTGGAACCCTCCGTGGCCGCGAAGCACTCCCTGTGTTCAGTTCGCAATGGGGAGGGAGAAGCGTTCAATACCCACCAAGAATTACAGATTGACAAAGTCAGCTATAAACCGGGTATTCGGTTATGTGCCTCTGCAAAAGGTGTCGCGTGACCACAAATACCTCTCTTTCCCCACTCTATAAAAGGAGACCGAGGGGGGAAGTAGGAGGGTTTTGGAGATTCGGATTCGGATGATTCGAAGGCAGAAGAAGTGACGAGCGATTAGACTCGGATGGAAGGATTTGGAAGGAAGGCTTAGGATTTCGCAAACAGCGAAGTTCCAGTTCGCGAACCGGAGCAGGTATAAACCTGGGAATGAACTAATATGAACCTAAAATGCATAATAATTTGGTGAACCGCGAACATAAAATAACATAAAAAGATAAGACTGTGAACCATAGCCCCTCCACGGATGCACTCCCCATGAACAAGGGTGTTTATGACTCTTTTATGATCTACCGCACTGCGTAGCACTCTCCTACACAGGTGAAGACTCGACCGGCGAACCCCCGATCGGTGCCTCCCTTGGCCACTACTGCTCGCATGGACCCCTCCGCGTACCCCCCTGGTACGCGGGCCGAACCTGAAGCCGTGAACCACCCTGGTTCGTGGGATGCTCGCCAGACCGCAAACCACCCTAGTTCATGGGATGCCCCTCAGTCCGCGGACCACCCTAGTTCGCTGGATGCCCCTCAGTCCGCGGACCACCGTGGTTCACTGATGGCTCCTCCAGTTGCGTAGCACCTTCCTACGCGAAGGGCGCCACCACTCCTTCATATGTGTGGCCCATCAGAGCCTTCAGAGTTCCCATTGCCTAAGCCAGATAAAATCCTTCCAATCCGGCCTGATCCTCCGTGACTCCCTCATCGGTCTATTCATCGACCCTGAGCCGAGGCCTCCTCCAGAGCCACCGGATTCGCATGGTGTAACTTTCAGGAGCATCAGTGTGCCATTTTGAGTTCACATACCCACGGTAAGTAGAGGAGAAGGGGTTTCCCCTACCCTTGAGTAGATTCCCGAAGCATTCCTGGGTTAACATTCCCACGGTAATGTGGAGTCTGATCTCGGGAATCCCCTTTCTGCCCCTCCACTTGTTACGGGATCCTCGGGGGTAGTAAAATACCCATCAAAAGGAATCCCTCACGGGGTTCAAGAGAGGAGACAGGCACAGGAGCACCCCCTTTCCCTCTCCCACTGCGCTTTGTCACATGGGACTCCTCAGAGTGTAAGCCACAATCCATCACCCTGGGCATCCACCTAGAAGTAATCCCTGACCTTATGGGCCACCCTCATGCGTAATCCCCACTCCACTTCTCACGGACGCACATCTCATGATGTGATCCTCTGGTCTCTGCTGCCTCTTATTTCTCACACCGAGCATGACTCGCGTGGGCTTAGAGTAAGTATCAACCATGACATCCTCTTATGGGCCTCCTCAGAGTGTAAGCCCCAATCAATCATTTCGGGTTTCCTCAGAGCATAAGTCCCAATCCAATGCGAACAATGTATACTTTGATCCCTACCTCCTAGGCAGGGTAGATAGGAAGCCTCCAAGAGGATCACGCCCAACACCCGGTTGTTCCGACAACCTTCACGTCGGTTCACCTTTGTCCCGCATGATGATACAATGTGCATGAGAACTACGTGGACTTTGATCCCTGCCTCTTAAGCAGGGTATGTAGGAAGCCTCCCTGAGGTTCAATCCCAACAACCGGTCGATCCGATTATCTTCACATCAGTTCACCGTGCCACTCCTAGTGCCGCCTCAATGAGTTCCGACTCCATGGGGTCATTAATCCAACAGTGGATGGTAAACCTCAGGCTTGAATGATTCCGAACACCCTTGCGTCCAGTTGATCATTACCCCCCAGGGTTAAATCCATGGATACTATGTTTGGGTATAAACCAAAGATTCATGAACATATGAATACGTCTTAAATCTATAATAGATTCCAGGAACAGGGAATAATTCCCCCCAAAAAGGGTGCGATGAGCCTGACTTCCCATCCTCTAGACCAATGTGAGTTCTTAAGAGTCACTGGACAGACCATCCGGCAAACGTCTGCCATTTGAGAGAAGGTCCATCAATCATTGGATACAGATCTGTTGGGCGTTTCGAGGTCGAAAACACGAAACAAAAATGGGGAACCCAACGTGAATCATTAACCAAGCATGAAGGGTTTAACTTAATCCCACCCCGTGCCCCATTTTACTCACAAGGAGGGCCAGGGAAGGTCATTTATTACGCATGGGATCATGAGATGATGCTTTTACGGGTTTGCTTCTTGTACTTGCTAAAATGTTTTGTAGGTACTACCTTCAGAACTCCCTTCGATCCAATGGCATCACAAAGGAACTCACAAGTGTGTGGTTCCAACATCGCAAGGACCGAACATCCTCACCTACGAAGGACCCCATCACCCACCAAGTGTCTTCAGTGATGGGTCTCAGATGCGTTGATCTGAGAGTACCACGTGAATGGTACTCTCCCAACAGTGGAGGCAGCCATGCACACCCTCCAATCTGCCAGAACTCGTCGGCCGCCTGCACAGCAGTGGTCGCAAAGGCAGATCCAGACATCCCATGTTGCTGTCTCCAACTGTTTCGGGAGTCTACCCCTGGAAGGTGACAATGCATACTTCCCTTATCTTAGGGAGGTGGATGAGTTTGACGTTGAGGACTTCATCCCCACCGAATTGGGGTTCCGATCTAAGGCCCCCGCCGGCAGACATCATCGCGGTCACGTTGCGACCCAACATCCTCACGCCGGGGAGGATGTCTCCCCGATGATTCAGGCCCATGCTTCCTGAGCTCTGGCCCCTCGGACTGCCCGAAGAGGGCGGATGATGTACAATCGGGGACCGGTCATCACCCTGGTCCCTGAGGAGGAGCTCCGCTGCCCAGCCACTGAGAAGTACCACGAATAGGAACATACACCTGTTCGCTCCTCCCGAGCTCGCCATCCAGACATGGAGGCATCGTACGAGCCGGCGCACACCCCCGTTGAGCTCCATCAAGCCCATCGCTCACGTAGGACGACACCTACTTGGCAGGCACCTCTCCATGAGCAGGGTCATGAAGCCAACCAACCTAACGTGGTGGAATCCCGACACCTGTAGGACCAGCTCCTAACAGTTTCTTTTGATGCCCTCCATCATGATATGGTAGCGATCAACAAATCCTACCACCCAGATGTGGTAGCAACTCATAGGCGGGCACATCTTCCAGCCAACAAAGGCCACCGACTCGATACGGTGGGAAACCAACATATGCAGGACCATCTCCCTGCGAATGCATGTAAATTCAACCATCCCGATGTGGTGGCGAATGGAGAGATAAACTGGCGTATCCCGGTATAGGGACAAATTCGTTCACCAGCCCTGACACAGGAGAATTTTCAGTACCCATTGACCACCAGAGGACTGGAGTAGGATATTCCTACTCCGATACAGGAATGGGCCTTCATACCCATTCCATCCAAAGATGTCTCTCTACATATCCTAGCAATGACGGAGGAGCAGGTATCGATCCCAAATCTTATCTTGAAGACTTTCCAGAATGTAATTGCATCAGCAGCAACAGCAAGGACTAGGGCCTGTTATCCCATCTCCCCAATTGAGGCGACTCATCTAAGAGACGAGTTAGTCACCTCGGAGCAGATCTGCATCCCTTATTCTACCCAGGAGGGTCGCCGACCATATTCCGTGACGCAAGGGAAACCAGATCGAGCAGCTTCACTCGTTCTAACTGGGGGACACTCGTCCATCACGGTGGATTCTCCAGAGCAGGTATATATCCCTACTAAAAGTCAATATGTTCGTCATAGTATCTCGGCAGAATCACGAGACCCAATTAGACAGGGACCCAAAAAAGGTGAAGGTCGTTTTCAACAGCAGACGGTCCCTACTGCCCACAAAAGAGCACCTCGAACGTGCTGAAGGAAGCCGGAAGATAAAGAGGGAGTTCATGACTCCGCTCTGCAGGAATCTGGGATTCCCAATGCCGCTAGGAATACATTAAAGGCTCAAAAACCTGCCCACCCATTACCATATTATGTGAGTGGCAATAGCCGTTGCGAAGGTCCTCCCCGTAATGTCGCTACCAGCAGCTCTGAAGGTCCTCCCCAGAGCACCTGTGGGGTCTTCCCCCATGAGCAGATAAAGATCAATCACGAGACCTCATCTTTTGATGAGAGTCATAGAAACCCTCCACGTGACTAGAATATTGGGCAGCAAGAAGGTCCTCTACTTGCTGTGGTCCACCCTTAATGTCCTCCCTAGGGTATACACTGCAATCACTCTCCATGCAGTGGGACCACAGATTATGACAGTAGTCCTCGCTATCATAGTCGCAACTACAGAGGCCCTCCCCATAGTGGCGTCTCGTCACGACAAGAAGGCCCTCCCTTTGTCGTGGCCTGCCCTGAAGGTCCTCCCCAGGGGTTACGCTGCAACGGAACTCCACACAGCCATGCATCAGATCGCGGTGGTAGTCCTCGCCACCCTGATAACGGAGGTCCTCCCCATAGAGATGTCATTCACCGAGAAGGCCCTCCCCTAATTGCAGTACATTCTAGAGTCCCACCCCTAGATGTATCCTGTAGATATTCTCCCTGCGGCAGTAGTAATGGTAGTCCTCGCCATTGCCGCAACTGTGATGGTAGTCCTCGCCACCACGGCCGCCATTGCGAAGGTCCTCCCCGCATTTTCCCCAAGCAACAAGAAGGTCCTCTGCTTGTCGCCGTGTGTCCTGAAGGTCCTCCCCAGGATGCACAACGAATGTCAAGCCATGATGGTCATCCTCACCATGATGGCAGTTGTTGCGAAGATCCTCCCCGTAACGACGCCACGCAGCAAGAAGGTCCTCCCCTTGCTGCGACATGCCTTGGAGGTCCTCCCCAGGGTGTGCACTATAAAAGTCCTCTATTCGGTGAAGCATCAAGCAGTAATGGTAGTCCTCACCATTACGGCCTCCATTGCAGAGGTCCTCCCGCGATGACATATAATATCGACATGAAGGTCCTCCTCCTGCCGAATCATGCACCGAAAGGCCCTCATATGCCAAGGAACTCAGAAGGACGGGATCAAGCATGTCAGATTCCCAGTTAGTCGCCAACGAAATCCTTCTGAATATAGGAGATAGTCCAGGGCCGCGTTCATCCTCTGAACCACCATGGAATCGCACACATAATGACTCAGCACCTACCAGTCCCACTGCCTCTGACCACATTGGTAGAGAGCGTCTCAGTTGGGCCGACCAGGTAGAGGAGTCACTAGCGAAGGAGTATCCCGATATGCTGCACCTGAGGAAACGACTAGCTAGGGATGATATACCAGTTATGTTTTGGCCTACGACCACCTCTCAGTTCGACATACCCAGAGAATTTTCGGAAGAATGTGTGCACGACATCTGCCATAATATATAGACAACCCTACACCGACTGAAATCAAGATTCCTTCCCTACAACGTGTATGTAGACCACGTCAAGATGATCGGAGACCTCCTGCATCACATTGACCTGGAATCTCTTCCTTCAGCATGACAACAGCGACCCGAGAGGCGTAAAGGAAACATGGAGATAGCCTGCCTCCGTACGCTGCACCAACTGTGCCGCCTCATCGATGACACTCCAACGGGAGTCCATATCAGGGGATGGGTGGAATATGGAGCTATGCATTTCACTCCGCTCCCTGTCCAGCAAAACCCTTTCGGCATGGTGTCTTGCAACGTCGTCACATCAAGATGACAATCAAGTGGTCTCCCTATTCAGGAAAGGCAACACAACCAATAGAGTTAGGCCTTCAGTAAGTCCCAGAAGTGTTAGGCCCAATGGGAACAAGCCACTCAAGAACTCTTGAATCAGGCCACCGAGAGCATACAATAGGCCTCTCTCCTAAGAGAGGCCAATCTGCGATCATTGCCTACCTCCCCAGAAAGGATAGGTTCACAGAAGAACTTGGAATCAAACCATGTTCACCCCCGAATGGGGGCACGCAAGATCAGGCAGGTAACGATAGCCGCAGCGACTGAAAAAATCTAGGGTCAACCCCATCCTGCAGGGCTAGGGGCATTTTTAACAAAAAATGCCCTCGTATGACCAATAAAACCGGGAAGAGACTCAATGTCCAAGGAACGGAGCCAACCCCATCCCTCAGGGATGGGGGCATTATTACCCCCTCAAAAAAACCTCCCCCACGAGAATCAGTGTTCTCTCGTCTAGGGAGGACAGTCATAAGAGGAGGTTCCCGTCCTATCCGGTCATTTGAATCATCATCCCCTCTGAGAGGAAGTCGCACCGTAAGGTCACATCAAAGAACTCTCCATGTCAGCCTTCGCCAAGAAGTCCGAAGGCAATCCCAGGTCATGAAACAAAAGGCCAGTAGAAGATGTGGGAGATCCTCTTCCCATTTAGAAGATGACATCTTCTCTGCCCTACGATATGCATCTATGAACGTCATAGGGGTTTACCCCACGGGTAACACCAGAGATACTGCAAATCAGGAGGGATCGAGAGATGATAGTTCCAGTCATGGTGGGACTCACAATGAACCACCAGGTGTGCAAACCCCAAACCAAAGGGCCGCCCTAAATATGGTCGTCCTTCCATCCAACCCTCCTCCTCCAACCCAGTGAGCTTCCAAATGGGACAAGAATAAAGGAATGGTTACCCTTAACCCGCCTCCTTCTCTCGAAAAAAACTAAGCCACCCACGCTCAGAGAGGGATTCACTTGACAGTAAGAGGAGATGAAAGAATTGCGGTGTCTTAACGCCGATATACTCCAGAGGAACTGCCATATTGAAAGTGCATCCCAGGAGGAGCCACATCATGCACTCCAAGTAAGTGCACCTCAATGACTAAGGTTTGCCCTGACAAATGAAACACTGTCATGGCTCCCATCCAATGAGGTTCCTCGCTCGTCCAACTACCTAAACGTAGATTCATATTAATACCAAGAATTCCCTCTACTCAGGAAGAAACCGGAGTGAGTACGCATGGACACTCCGAAGGTTCCACAAATGGGACACGCTCCCCTGGTGTCGGCCAATCCAGATCCTCAGGCAATGCCTTGGGCTACGCCTACCCAGGACTGGGCCCAACAAGATGTAAACCAAGGTCTCACCAACACCATCGAGGCACTAAAATCTCGATTGGAAGTGATGGAAGGTTGAAGCGCTCCGATACATCCATAGCGGAAACCCTACCTAGATTGGGTGAGCAACACACCACCTCCCCCCAATTTTGGAAGCCCTGTATTCCCCATACTCAATGGATCATGCGATCCAGAGAAGCATTTGATGCACTACGCATTCTATTGCGACCCTATGATGGGAAATACAGAACAACAAGAAGCAGTGAAACTCAGATGCTTCGTACGGACCTTGAAAGGATCCACCTTCATCTGGTACACGAGTCAGCCAGCCCAGTCAATAATGAGGTGGGAAGACCTCCGGCAGTAGTTCCTGTTCCACTTCAGCTCAACACTGCCTAAAACAACGGTCATCGATCTCATGAACTACAAGCTAAGGTAGAATGATACGGTCTCATATTTCATCGCCATATGGAAAGGTCTGAACTATTCTATGAACAGGACAATGCCTCATGATGAGATGCTAGCCATATGCATCGATAATCTTTGAGATGAGTTGCGAACACCGCTCATAACAGTGGAGTGCACCACTGGCTTCCTCCATCTCTCGGCCATTTCCTAGAGAATTGAGGACTCCCAGCATTGGACTAATTAGAAGTCCCAAATAGCCTCGCAGGCTCCTGAGAAAAGAGACCCTAGAGCTGAAGCGTTCGTTGTCACACTCAATTCATCCCCTATGCCTGCTCCACTGTTCAGGCCTACACCAAATCGTCAAGGGCCTCCTGCATATCAGCGGCCACCTCCACCTAAATGGGACGATCAACGAGGACCGAAGTGGGATCCGTTTGAGGAACAAAGAGAAAAAGTATAATTGTTCTGACATGATCAAGTCCTCAACTACTTCATTGCTGCCATGAACTGCAACTTGCTCTGCCTCCCAGAGCTGAGGAAACCTAAAGAGGTCGGCCGCGATGACAGGCCAGATTACTACCCCTACCATCGGATATTGGGACATAGTATCCGAGAACGTTTCATCTTCAAAGAACTCCTGAAGAGGATGGTAGACTTAGGACAGGTCGATCTGGGACCACCCCCAGCACATGTGGCATGTATCTCTACCACCGACTCCGACAAAGATGAGGGTTGGCAGAATGTCACCAGCAAGCAGGGGCGGAAATTTGACAACTGGATAACTCAGATGACTATCAACTGAGCACATGGAATACTCCGAGATTAACTACAACATCTAGTATTTCCACCAACATCCTCTGAAGCAGCAGATCCAACAATATCGACCTCACAACCCTCCACGAGCCGGCCATCCGGGCGTAATAGAAGGAGGAAACAATCGCAAGAGGAGCAGTCCGCGACGGGGCCAAAGTTAGTCCCGACCCTTGCAGATTTCATGCCCTCGAACTTGGTGCCACTGGCACCGACCCACCAAACAGCACCATCAGGGACTACCGACAAGGTTGACCTGTCAGAGGATGAAGAGCCAATCTTTGGTTTTATTAATGGCATCCATCTTATGGAATCATTCCCTGACAAATGGTATGGTTACGAACCTGAGTTCCCCGCACGTTGAGCCAGGAGGAGGAATCGTAGAGGTAGGGGATACCAGGGGAGGTGCAGCCGCGGCCAACACCAACCCTATGGTTGGACCCCGTCCCAAACCGTTAGTATCGTAGAAACCCGTGGGAGAGCCCTTTAACGGACTCAGAAGGAGAAAGAATGCCCCTCCACTTCCATAAGCAGCCACTCTACCCATGTTATTCTGTGATACCCACCAGAGGAGGAGCAAGTGTCTGGCCGCCTAGTGCACACAAACAGACTGGACGGGCCAAGTCCTCAAAACGTAGGAGTGCCATTGATATCCGACCTCGTGGTCGGCCCCTCCTCGTCAAATGCTCCATCCCCTAAAGCAACCGCTAAGACTCTCCGGCCAATGGAGAATTTCCGGCCACTGGAGTAGAAATATGATATCCTTAAGCAGATGGCATCGGTACCAGCCAAGCTTTCAATCCCCGATGCCCTAAGTCTGTCAGCAGACCTTAGGGAGGCACTTATAGAAGCTTTGATCAGCCCCTAGGAGTTTCAAGCCGAGGTAGCTTCCATCGAAATTTACCGGACAGAGACTGACCTGGCTGAATGTAATGTGGTGATTTCCCTCACAAATCAAGATGAGTATTCCATCATGCAAGGACACATCAGACCACTATATGTGTCCGGCACAATGAGTGGTATGGAGATCCGAAAATTCTTTATAGACAATGGCTCTGGAGTTAACCTCCTCCCCTTACGGACACTCTGTAAGTTGGGCTACATTGAGGATGGCCTAATTCCATCAACCACAACTCTGTTGGGTTACAACAAGAGTGGGAATAAACCAATGGGAAAAATCAAGATAAAGACCCATTTTGGTGACCTGGTAGCCTACACAGAATTTCTGGTGTTCCGGAAGAGCACAACATTCAATGCCCTGCTGGAAAGGCCATGGTTCCATATGCACATGGCCGTTCCTTCATCCTATCACCAGTGTATCAAGTACTTCGTCAATGGACAAAGTGGAACATTGCACGGTGACAAGGCCCCTTTAGAGCTCTCCGAGTTACATTACGTTGACGTCGAGTTCTATGAGAAAAAGAAAAAGAAGCCTTTGGTCGATGGTGTTGACTGGATCCCCGCTCCAAATGGCCTGGAGATGGTTCCTGATGACCCCCTCAGGCAGCTTGGCAGAGATTATGTCCAGCCCATCAACCACTTTAAGAGTAGGAGTTCAAGTCTGGGCACGCACTCGGATGTCCTCATGACTTCAGCCATAACGGCCGAGTGTGACATTGTGGGAACACCCACAAACCCTCGATCTGGGGAAGAATACTCAAGTAAGGACGACCATGACACCTCGCCTCCTGACTCCCAAGCGCCTGTGTCCGAAACTCTCCCCACATCAGATCAAGAAGATGAAGACATGGGAGAAGAAGAGGAGGAAGATATCAGGGATGCACCTCCTGCATTTGAGGAGGGTATCTCCGCCACTGTGGATGAACTCAAGGAAATAAACCTGGGTACCAAGGAAGATATGAGGCCTACTTTCATTAGTGTAGCCATGTCCCCCTAGGAGCATGAGGTATATACCTATTTTCCGAGGAAACATCAGGATGTTTTCACCTGGAATTACACAGAAATGATAGGACTCAATCCCGAAGTAGCAACACACCACCTAGGTCTTCCAAAAGACCACCGGGGCTATAAACAGGCCTCCAGAAGGACAGATCCCTCACATGCCGCCAAAATAGAGGCTGAAGTCGATAAGATCATCAAATAAGGCTTCATTCGAGAGGTCCAGTACCCTATTTGGTTGGCCAACATTGTCCCTGTCAAGAAAAAGAATGGACAAATCTGTGTCTGTATTGATTTTAGAGATCTCAATCGGCATTGCCCGAAAGATGACTTCCCGGTTCCAATCACTGAGTTGTTAATTGATGCAATGGCCGGGTATGAGGCTCTGTCCTTCATGGACAACTATTCCGGCTATAACCAAATCAAGATGGCCTGAGAAGACGAAGAAGCCACCGCCTTCAGGGCCCCTCAAGGGGTATTTTGTTACAGGGTCGTGCCCTTTGGTCTCAAGAATTCTGGCGCCACATATCAGCATGTCATGCATCAAATCTTTAAACTGTTCCTGGGGAAATTCGTTGAATGTTATGTGGATGACCTAGTGGTCAAGTTCAAATAGTTTCAGATCACCTGTCAGACCTTGATACCATCTTCAACAAGCTTCGACATCATAACATGAAGATGAACCCCATGAAATGCGCCTTTGGGGTTACCTTAGGGAAATTCTTTGGCTTCTTCATATGCCATCGTGGCATCGAAGTCGAACCTGAGAAGACAAAGGATTTCCTTGGCCTTCCACCGCCCCAAAATCTCACCGAGCTGAGGGGATTCCAAGGACACCTAGCCTATATTAGGCGGTTCATCGCCAACCTGGCAGGAAAATGTTTTCCTTTCACCTGGTTAATGAAGAAGGGGGCCACATACCAATGGACAGATGACTGCCAAGAGGTGTTCGACAACTTGAAGAATTACCTCTTAAGACCACCAGTTCTCATGCCCCAGGTTAAAGGAAGTCCTCTCATCCTGTACGTGACAGCCTTAGAGCAATCACTGGGAGCCTTCCTTGAACAAAAGAATGACGTCGGCAACAAAAACAATCTCTATTACCTCAGTAGAACCATGATTGATGTTGAGGCTTGATACTAAAATATCAAGAAGAACTGTTTGGACTTGGTCTTTGCAGTTCAAAAGCTACGACATTATCTGCAGTATCACGAATTCCATTTGATCTCACAGAGTAACCCGCTCAAGTACATCCTCAGTCACCCGATGCTAACCGGATGCCTATCCCGATGGGTGGTCATCCTGCAATAGTTTGACATCTGGTTTGTGCCTCAGGAAGCCATCAAGGGTTAGGAATTAGCAGACTTTCTGGAAAAGCACCCTTTGACAGGGACCACTGCACTGAACGCCGAGCTACTTGCTGATGAAATCTTCTCGGTTCAAGAGGAGTTCCTGGCATGGGATATTTACTTCGACGACGCATCCTAAAGCCCTATTGGGAAGAGGATGGAGGATCCCAGATTCCAAAAAGTGGGTTTGGGGATAATACTCGTGTCCCCAGAGAAGGAAGTCCTGCCATATTCCTTCCTCCTATCAGAGGGATGTACGAACAATGATGCAAAATATCAAGCCCTCATTGCAGGCCTAGAACTCACACTCCAAGCACAAGTACAACACCTTAAGGTAAAAGGTGACTCAAAGCTGGTCATCAAGAAAGTAAATGGTGACTATACTATTTAAAAAAAATCTTATCCCCCTATTTGACCATGTCTGAGGGATAATGGCAGAATTCTCCACAGTACCAACATTAACCTATATTCCCCAGTCTTAGAATACCAAGGCTGATGCATTTTCCAACGTGGCCATAACCCTAGCTGACCCAGGCCAAGATGAAACAGTTATCAGTATTTCCCAGCATCGAATGGTATTGCAATTTGTTCAGACCAGGACGGAAGAAATCCACGAAGTCAGTCCTATCCCTGAGCCATATGCTCCTGCCATCAGCTGAATGACCCCCATTGCAAACTACGTTCAATGGGGAGAAATTCCATTAGACAGGGATGAACGACAACAAATACAGAGAAGGGCAATCAACATTTTCCTATATAGTGGCGCGGGTCAGAAAGAGGTCCTCTACAAACGAGGCCTCGATGGAGTGCTCCTCAGATGCATTGACGGAGAACAAATTGCCACTGTCATGACTAAATTACATATAGGAGCGTGTGGAGCACATCAACCGGGGACCAAGCTTTCCCATCAGGTTCGACATCTTGGGTACTACTGGCCCACAGTGTCACGAGACTATGAGAGATTTACCGCGAAATGCCACTCATGCCAGATTCATGCCAACTTCATACACCAACCCCCAGAGTTACTCCATCAAGCCAAGTACTCCTGGCCGTTTGCTGTCTGGGGAATGGACATCATGGGACCATATCCTCCCGCCACAGCCAAAAAGATGAAGTATATCCTCACGGCAACCGACTACTTTTCCAAATGGTAAGAAGCCATACCCCTCAAGGAAGTCGGGGTAAGAAATATTCTCATATTTGTGAAGACCAATATCTTCACCATATTTAGCGTCCCTCATACCATACTGACAGAAAACGACACCAACTTCTGCTTTTCTGAATTGGAGAAACTATACCACAAGTATGGTATCAAGGCTAACCACTCATCCCGCTACCATGTTGCGACCAACGGACAGATAGAGGCTTTCAACAAGTCCCTGTCCAAAATTCTCCATAAAATGGTGGGCAATGACAAGAAGTCATGACCGGATAAACTCTTCCATGCATTGTGGGCTTATCAAACCACAATCTGCACCGGTACTCTGGCTACCCCGTACACATTGGTGTACGACATAGAGGCGGTCCTGCCCATTGAACTCTAACTTCCCTCACTCCGTGTTGCCATCTGTGATCAATTATCCGATGATGAGCAGTCATAAAAGCGGCCAGGTGAATTGGAGCCGCTAGACGAGAATCGGTTGCACACTTTTCACCATCTGGAGGTATACCAGAATCAGATTGCACGAGCCTTCAATAAAAAGGTCCACCTCTGGTCTTTATTTGAAGGAGAATTGGTATTGGTCCTCCGGACCCCAATGATACCTGGAAGGAAACCTCCAAAGATGGAGCCCAAGTGAGAGGGACCATACTTTGTACACAAGGTCTACTCCACCGTAGCATATACCCAGATCTCCATGGATGGGCAATTCACCACGGCTTCTACCAATGCGAGATTCCTAAAGAAGTATTTCGTATAGAAACCTGCCCGAAGTGTATACTTCATCCTTACCACACGATGTTAAACTGAACGGATAATAAGAGTCAAGAATGCTCCCTACCCCCGTGTATAGACCAGACCTCCACATGGTGCATTCATCGTCCGAGATGTATGACATTAAACTTCCAATCACCCAACGGTCCAAACTCTATGACCTTAAACTAGGAGTATCACATCCTCACCACATGATGATAAACTGCACGGAATCTAATATATTCCTTACCGCACGAAGTTAACCTGCACAGATAATAAGAGTCAAGAATGCTCCCTCCCCCCGTGTACAGACCAGACCTGCACGGGGTGTATTCATCGTCCGAGTTACATGAAATTAAACTACTGAGAACCCAACGGTCCAAACTCTATGACCTTAAACTAGGAGTATCACGTCCTCACCAGATAATGTTAAACTGCACAGAATCTAATAATACCCCTCATCCTAACCACATGACATTAAACTTTATGGACCTCATCCTCACCACATGACGTTAAACTGCACGGATTTCAGAGAACTACGTATGGCTTGATTCCTGCGCATGTAGGATATGTAGCAACGCCAGGATCCCCTATCCTGGCCCAGCCCCCTGAATAAAAGATAAAAATGTCTTCTTCCCTCCGTGAATGGACCAGAATTTCATGGTGTGTATCAATCATCGTCACCGCATGACGTTAAACTACACGAACAAGAAGTTTTAACAATCCCCCTCTCCCCCCCGTTTATGGACCAGACCTGCACGGGGTGTACTTCTTTCAAAGAACTATGTGCGGCTTGATTCCTGCCCTCGCAGGATATGTAGTAATGCCAGGGTTCCCAGTCCTGGCCCAGCCCCCTGAATAAAAGATAAAAAAAGGCCCTTTCCCCCCGTGTACGGACCATACCGGCACAGGGTGTACTTCTCATCCTTACCACACGACGTAAAACTGCACGGATAGAAAGATTTAAAAATTCTCTCATTTCCCCATGTATGGACTAGACCTTCATAGGGTGTATTTTTGCATCTTTGCCGCATGACGTTAAACTGCATGGAAAATAATGTTAAAAATGCCCCCTTCCCCCGTGTACGGACCAAACCTGCACGGGGTGTATACTTCGTCCTCACCGCATGACGTTAAACTACATGAACTTCTTCCTTACCGCATGACGTTAAACTGCACGGACATCGTCGCGACCCACCCAAGACACATGGCGATACGAGATGGAGATACTCCTTGCACATTTGGATGCATCCTTTCCATAATCAGACTCCACGACCCGGATAATTATGGATCTTCATAACCACTCGTGGCCATCGGATGTGGAAACTCATCAACCAGTGGACACCTTTGAATGACTATGCATACCATGCCCTTAGTGGCTCTGCATAATGATAGCCCCTAGCTCATCCACCAAAGGTAGGATTTCCTTGGGCGACACTCTTCCTAGCTCCGTACTCCTACCAGCCTCAGAGCCCCCATATCACATCTCCCGATCCAAAAATTTATGGAGTAGTGGTTTACTAGTTCATTCCCCTTTTCAAATATAAGTGTTTCCAGGGTATCCCAACTTGGCTAGACTATGTGTCCTCCGGTGGTTCACATAGAAACCTGCACCAATGAACATCAAGCTAGGACTAGGCTACTTTGACTCAACGGACAATTGCAGTGAAGATGTTTCTTGTATACCCGGATGCTATTATCCCCATGTGCTGAACTCTGCACTGCGAGTAATATCGGATTCTCATAATCATTCATGGCCATCAAAAGTGGAATGTTATTGACCTGGGGACACCTTTTCACGACAATTAATACCATGCCCTCAGTGGATATACATAATGATAGTCCCTGGCTCGTCCATCAAAGGCAAGATTTCCATGGGCAGTACTCCTCCTAGCTCTGTATGCTTACCGGCTTCAGAGCCCCCACACCACACCTCCAGATCTGGGAAAACTCAAATTTATAGTTTACAACCTTCATCCCCCACCTTGTTCCAAGTATATCAGAACATGTTGACTCAGTTATTCTTCGAGTGACTGCAGTAATAGTCACCCAATGGTCCGAGCTCTATGACCGCTTAACTAGGAGTACCTCATCCTTACTGCACGATGTTAAACTGCATGGAGTAACGGTACACCCCCGCGTGCAAAATAAATTAGTGCAGGGAGCTCTGTAAGCTTTAACAGAAACCAGGGCTAAGTATGCACGACATGATCAGACATTTCCTTCCCCGATGATAGACTTCGTGCCCCGGACAATTGTGGATGTTCATAACCATTCATGGACATCAAAAGTGGAAATTTATCGACCCGGTGACACCTTTGTACGACTATTCATACCATTCCATCAGCGGCTCTGCATAATGATATCCCCTGGCTTGTCCACTAAAGGAAAGATTTCCTCGGGCGACACTCTTCCTAGCTCTGTACACTTACCGGCCTCCGAGCCCCCATATCATCTCTCATGATCCAAGAAGCCCTGGAACCATGATTTACACCATTAAACCCCCCTCCACGTCTTGGAAATTCCAGGATACTCGGGCCCAGTTACATTCTAATCAATAGAGGACTTTTTATCTACTTCCTTACCACACGACGTTAAACTGCACGGTCAATCGTCCTTGCTGCACGAAGTTAAACTACACAACATGGGAAAAGGAATGAAAAATTCTCATCGTCATCACTACATGATGTTAAAATTCACAACATCCTTTAATAATGCTCTTCGTCTTTACCACATGATGCTAAAATGCACCGTCAAACCCACCACGGGTTCAGTAAGGAACGAATGATTTTCTCTGTCCTTCAGTGCACGGGTCAGACCGGCACAAGAAACCATCTCACACCCATGTGAGAAGGAATTAATTCACCCATTCTCGGGATTTTTGGTCTATATAATTCCCCCGTATCCAGGCACTCTCTCATCATAAACGAAACTTTTCACTCAGAAAAAGCCGAACTCTTATAAGCCACCCCTGGTGGTCCCAAATCTCAACTTCCCTGAAGTTTCTTGGCTATCAGGGGAATACAGTCATTGACATAAGGACGCCTTTGCATGACTATGCATAGCATGCCCTCAGCGGATTTTCATATTGATCGCCCCTATCCCGTCTACCAATAGAAATATTTCCTTAGGAAATGCTACTCTCCATATGCCTCTTAGTTCTTGAGCCCCCATGTCTATCCCAGGATTCAGAAACAAGTGATTGACAGAGACTGTATTTCATTCGAACTAAAAAAGGGAGGACACCCACAAGCTGGGGTCTCTCCCTCACAATAAAAGGGGAGAGGGGTAAGTGAAACAGAGGGTACAAGAGTGGCTTTGATAGTCATAAAGGAGCCTGAATCTCTCTCTCCACTAGATCGGCAACCGTGCGGCGGAGGTCGTTGCAAGACCGTTCCAACACGGCCTTCTCCCTAGCTTCAACCTCAGCCACTGGACGATTATTCTCCACTGTTTTTTGGAGATCGTTGATCCCTTTTCTAGTGGCTTCGATACGACCGGTCACAGCTGAGAACTGATTCCTCAACATTGTTGTCTATTCTTCACATTCATGCAACTCGAAGGATAGGACGACCACTTGATCTCGAGAGGCCGCCTCCTATTCCATCAGCTAATGGAGTTGTATCATGGCTTCCTCCAGGGATCGGGTCCTGCAATGAGCAGAAGAAAATTGAGAAAGTTTGCGTTCGCTTGTGGCAGCTTCCTCACGAGCCATGAAAACTTGGAATGCAAGAGAATGATACTGCCGATAGTCGAAGCCACCCGACCCCAAGGCCAGGAAGAGATGTCAAAGAGCTTCTATCTTAGTTTCTATATCAGCTAGAGGAGTTTCAGAAACGATCTCAAAAATTCGAGGCCAGGCCCACTTGCACACCGCCCGATGGTCCTCCATGACACGCAGATCTTTGGTATCCTCGCTGGATGGAACAGGAATGAAATCTGGCATTGCAACCAGCGCAGGCATGTGATCGCTAGAAGTTGGTTCTGAAACTGGAATGTATGGATCCTCTAACCCTGGTTCAGGCTTGGGGATAAAGTTTCTAAAACCGCTGTCAAGTAGCAAAACTTCCGGGATTGTCTCACTAGGACCCGGAACCACAAGGTAGTCCTCATCCACGTCCAAGAAGTATGATCCCTCCTGAACTTAGGCCACCGCGAGACTGGGAGAGGAAAATCCACTGAGCATCTTTGATCGATGAGCCATCAGTTGATCCTCCCTTAGAGCAAATGGGGAAGGTGTGGTAGACATGATAGCCACAGTACCTCCTGATTTGGGAACTTGCCGAATGGCCTTCCCTAGGATCCCATCAGGATAATATTTTTCTCATGCCTTTGCATACTGCATGGAAAGGCTGGCGGCCACCCCCATGACAAGAAGGGGAATCCTCGCGTCAGATCCCTCCCGCGATAGCATCAGCCACCATTGACGAAGTGTGGCAGGGTGCAGTCCTCAAGACTGAGGAGGGGGAAGGGAAAATTGGACTTGCATGCACCCAAATTGGTGAGAAAATCGATATGGGACATACAACGCGCATAGAGAAACCCCATCGATCCATGCAGACAGAAATTTTTCCCGCAGAGAGATCATGTAAGAGCGCTCCTTGAGGCTCCCCTGGTGGTTGTCAACTAAGACGCCAGAAGGGGTGGGGTAGGGAGTGAAAGAAAACCGGGAAAAGTCACTCAGAAGCCCGAGGACTTCACCAGGGCTGAGGGATTTCAAGCGAACTCCAGCTATATCAAGCAGTGTAGGCCGAAAAGTAGGAATTAGGATGATCGTGTAGTGACGATACTCATAACAACAAAAATGATCCACTACCCAGCCATACAGAAATTGAAATGGCCCACTCAGATGGAAGGGTGAACCACCCTTCTGCATGTGACCCATCAGTTCATAAATACGAGCCAATGTGGGCATGGCCAAATTCACCAGGCGGCCATCATCCAGCTCAACTGCCATCATCAAGGTGAAATCCCTGATGCCAGGATTAATATCCCGAGAAGGGAATAGCCACCTGCTCAGGAACATAGCAAACAAACCCACCATCTGGAGCATAGGCGGCACACTAGGGAGCACCTCGTAACCCCATAAAAGGTAGTCTCCCGCCTCCAGAACCACCCAGTAGGAACCTGGGGAGGTTCATGACTGCTAAGAAGGAGGAGTCCTGGGGCGCTTGATCTTTGGCACAAGACCAGTGGTGTTCAGAAATAACCCTATCCAGGTACTATAGAGAATAAGAGAGCGGGAACGTAATGCCTGACCCATTGACTGCTCCGCCATAACCAAAAGATCCCTTTCCAATAAAGTCACTTATTTGACGTCATCCCATGCGTCAGGAGTAGGGAGAAATTCATCATACATTTCTCCGATAATCGGGAGTCCTCCCAATTGATGGATATCCCACAGACTAATACCAACTTCACCATGGGCAAGGTGGAAAGTATTAGTGCTTGAACACCAGTGACTGAGTAGGTCTCGCAGGACCAAGGATGGTGGGTAAATGGAAAATTGGGAGGCCCACACTACGAAGTATAAATTGACTGCTTCCAATGAATCAGGATACTCCTGGTAGTGATGATGGACCCAGAAATCCCAGGCCTAGTCATTCGAGAAGATCCCGCCAGATCGAATATCCCACCTAGGAAACCACCCCTCATCGGGTTCTACTCGAGCAAGGTGGATAATTGAATAGTAACTCTTGAAGACAGCTTCCTGAGAAAGGTTTCGAGCATGCTGATCACTTCGGGTCCAAACAGAGCCCCTCAGAATAAAGGAGTCTTTCTAGTCAGAGTCGGAAACCATTTCCCCCGATTGGGTAAGGTTCTCCTGAATACACTTGGACGACGCTTCCAAGAAAGTAGAAGGAAGACCTAAGAAAGTGGGGGGAATAGGGATATCGTCTTGAAGAACGAATCCATGAAGTGTAATTCGATTTGATAGTGGATAATCTAGGAGATCGTGGGGGTGAAACTATTTCAAGGCACCATCATTAGTAATTATGGACCAACTAGGGTCCTCTTGGGTGTTCTCCACTCTGCGAATCATAGAAAAACGTCTCCCTAAACCAATTGGGAGTGGCTCTGCAGCAGGCCTCGATGCAGAACGAGGGGCAACCATGTTTTCTCCCTGCACAATGAGATCCAACAATCAGTTAGTCCGAAATAAAAATTTGGACAAAAATACCAGATATATGGCTAAGGGTCAGTTGAGGAGACTTCATAATCAAAGTCCGCAAGGAGGCCTCAGAGGATGGTTCACGACGACATCATCCCACGAACCAGCCCTTCGTGAAATCAGTCCGCGAAACCCTGGCGCACAGAGCGTTTTCCAGGAAACCATGAACCACGTTGCTCCGTGGAATTTCAATCCTGAATTTAAGTGATTATGTTCGGATGACCTAGAAACTTTTAAAGTTCAAGAGATTTTAGTCTGCAGAGCATCGAAACCGCGGAGCATCAAAAACACGGAGCACCAAAACCATTAAGCAAGTTCCTCCACAGCCCGTCATGACATACTTTTTGATTAATTAAGAGTAATGGTTCGCAGTTGCGGAATTGGTCCACGGGTGAAGGTGACTGCAAAGGTGGAGTGGTTTGTGGAAGTCATAGCTGGTTCACGGATGAAGCACTTCGTGAAGGAACGAGCACGCAGAAGTGAGGAAGCTTTGGTTTCGTGAAGAATTCGATAAAGGACAAATGAAGGCCCCCCGTATTTATAGGCGTGGTCCCCTACTGGGTCCACTGCCCTACCATAAACCATCTCAGTTTTAGGACCACTTTGCATCGGAATAGCCTTTTCTTCGTTTCGATCAGACCCCATTCCGATTGGGGGCATTTGAAGGGTCCTGAAAAATATGCAAATGAGATTTTACCTAAATCCCCCAAGGAATTGGGGAAAAGAATGGAGAAAATTCAAAGGGACAAAAGAAGGACCGGTATGTGGACCGGTCCCATGAAAATGCAACGTGGCCAGGCCCTGCGAAGCACCCCCTCCAGGAACCATCCTCATTCGTGAAATGAAGGAAGAGATCATCCGCGGTCGTGAGGCAGGATGGCCGCTGATCCGGTTCACCGTCATGAACCGCCCCAACCACGAATCGTGTTGACTGGTTCAAGCCACATCCGTTGTCATTCGCAGAATGGAGGCGGAACCCTCCGTGACCGCAAAGCACTCCCTGAGTTCATTTAGTGGGGGTGGAGAAGTGTTCAATACCCACCGCGAATTACAGATTGACCAAGTCAGCTGTAAACCAGGTATTCAGTTATGGGCCTCCGCAAAAGGTGTCGCGTGACCGTAGATACCTCCCTTTCCCCACTCTATAAAAGGAGACTGAGGGGGAAAGGAGGAGGGATTTGGAGATTTGGATTCGTATGATTCGAAGGTGGAAGAATAGAAGAGCGATCAGACTCGGGTGGAAGTATTTTGAAGGAAGGCTTAGAATTTCGCAAATAGCGAAGTTCCAGTTCGCGAACCAGAGCAGGTATAAACCTGGTAACAAACTAATAAGGAACCGAAAATGGGTAATAATTTGGTGAACAACGAACATAAAATAACAAAAAAAGAGAAGACCACGAACCATAGCCCTCCAAGGATGCACTCTCTGCAGACCAGAGTGTTTATGCCTCTTTTTAGATCTGCCGCACCGCGTAGCACCCTCCTACGCAGGCGAAGCCTTGACCGATGAACACCCGATCGGCGCTGCCCTTAGCCGTCGCTGCTCGCATAGACCCATCCGCATACCCCCTAGTTCGAGGGCCGAACTCGAAGCTGTGAACCACCCTGGTTTGCGGGATGGTAGCTAGACTGCAAACCACCTAGGTTCACGGGATTCCCCTCAGTCCGCGGACCACCCTAGTTCACGGACGGCTTCTCCAGCCGCGTAGCACCTTCCTACGTGATGGGTGCCACCACTCCTTCATACGTGTGGACCATCAGAGCATTCAGTGTTCCCATTCCCCAAGCCAGATAAAATCCTTTCAATCCAGCCTGATCCTCTGTGACTCCCTCATCGACCCATTCATCGGCCCTGAGCTGAGGCCTTCACCAGAGCCACCGGATCTGTGTGGTGTAACTTTCGGGCGCATCAGCGTGCCATTTTGAGTTCACATACCCACGGTAAGTAGAGGATAAGGGGTTTCCCAAACCCTTGAGAAGATTCTTGAAGCATTCCTGGGTTCCCATTCCCATGGTAATGTGGAGTCTGAGCTCGAGAATCCCCATTCTACCCCTCCACTTATTAAGGGCTCCTTGGGGGTAGAAAAATACCCATCAGAAGGAAGCCCTCATGCGGTGCAAGAGAGGAGATGGGCACAGGAGCACCCCATTTCCCTCTCCCGCTGCGCTTTGTCACATGGGCCTCCTTAGAGTGTATGCCCCAATCCATCACACTGGGCATCCACATAGGAGTAAGCCCTGTCACGAACCAACCTGAGTCGACCCTGAACCGGTCACCCAGGCCAGCCCGCGACAAGTCCCGAGAGGCATTCCCGATCCTCCCGAGATGGTGACAAGCACCAAGGGAATCAATAGAGTACACAAGGGAACGATTTCACCCATATATAAAAAATCAAAAAAACAATGGAAATAAACGGACATCCCAAAATGAATTTATATAAAAATTGAACTAAATATTATTTGTACAAGAAAATAAAATTAGAAGAAAACCGACAACTCAACTAAACAAACCTGATGAACAACTAACTCCATGTGACACTTCTGGTCACTCTCCAACACAATGATAAAATGTTGCCCAAGGTGATCGAACTGAAGATGAAACCTGCACAAGGGCTAAAAAAAGAAGAAGACTATAGGCGTGAGTATTAAAACTCAGTAGGTTAGCCCTGTATTCTATTCCCAATGCACATTCCTTTAAAATAAAAGAAACATCAATTTATATTTTTAAATTCAAGATTTGAAAGTATGGTTTTCAAATGAGTTTCCATGCTATAATAATTATCAGACAAAAACATGCATGACTAATAAACAAAAATGCAAGTAACAATTCTTTTCAAAGAGGTGAAACTTTAAAATGAAAATAGTTTTCAAGAGGGCTGCTTTAATGAATTTTAACATTCAAATAAATAACACATACTACTGAATTTACCAAAAAAACACACCGTATGCCGACGGTGAGTACAAAATAGCCAATGAGCACTAGTCACGGGAACACCCCTAGGCACTAGTTAGTTGTGAGCCCAAGGTACCTCGTATCTTGGTGAAAGTAACCATAATAAATATCCATTCTCATGAACGAGCCACTAGTAGGGAACATACCCATAACCTAGTGGTCCCCAATCATCATCATCATCATAGTTTAGTTAGTGTTGTCATCATCAAACTTGCTACGTGAAATAGGGGCCAACCCCCACAGAATCACTAGCATACTAGTACACGTCCGCCCACCTAGATACCCGAGATTCCCTTTAGTGCTCAATCAAGTTACAAATATTATCAAATACACATTTCACATCCACATTCCATTCCAAAACCATAAAAACACAAACATCCCATAATCAGTCTTCACATTTCATACAGTAATCAACAAACTGCTAAATATTTTGGTAAAACAATTTCATGAAGTGTATTGAGGCGTTGCACATAGAACTCTTTCAAAAACACTCTTAAAATTATAAACACACATCATAACCAAACCAAATAATATTTTGCAGCCCAATAAACATTTAATAAAATCATTTAATGGACCATAAAACAATCCCAATTTCCCAACTTGTTATATACAAGTAAAACACTCCTTCATTTCTAGGAAATGCCAAACGGGCCTTTAAACATTTTCTCAAAACTAACCTTTGATGAAGGTATGAATTTTAATTTTATTAAGGATCTATATAAACATAATTTACAGCAGAAAAACTCATTCATAAATCTATTATAATACTCAGGTTACATATTCAAAACACAACCATTTTCATAAAGATGTGAAACGGTCCATTTTTGGGCAACTCGGGCCAAAATATGTTGTAAATCAAAACCCACTTGTTTGTAAAAACAAATCCAAATTGGAAATCAATATAAGTACCCAAAATACCATTTATAATTATTCCAATTCCTTTATAAATTCAATCAAATAACTTTTAAATCACACATCACACATAAAATCCAACCGGGCAATTTACCGAACACATGTCATGCCCTTTTTAAACAAAATAATTTATTTTATGTACATGAAAAGGAATAAAACACCAATTGAATGTAATATTTTCATTAAAGATACTGTAAAATGTTAAAAATACCATAAATCAGATTATAAACCTCAAAAAATATTTTCAAAAGATAATGGGACATTTAAACAAACACTTGTTGAGCACTTTCATGACAAAACAACACTACCTTTCACATAACAGTGATTAAACAATGAATTTGCACACCAATAAAATTATATAAAGGATTAAAAACAACAATAAACATTTATATCAGTATAGGATAATATTAAAATGATGAAACTTCTATGATAAAGGCATCTGCAAGGGATATCCTACCTCAAATCTTTGGCGTAATTGAAACGCACACCCGAAATCACCCGCCGCGGGTTTATAAACCTTAAAACTATAAATAACAGACCTATAAAAAACATAAAAACCATCAAAAAACATTGTATAACAAAACCATAGGTCGATCAAGACTAGGGTACAATATAAAACCAAGAAATAATGAATGGAGGGGGAAGAGGAAGAAGAAAGGAGAAGGAATCTCACCATTCATCCTAGAAAACTCTTCATATTCCATTAGATCTGTAGGCCTAGAGACAAGGGAATGGCTTGAAAAATCTTTGGAGAGACTCCAAAGGTCTGGACGAACCAGGGGAAGAATATTGGTGGCTAAAAGAGTACGAATTGATTGATTTATGAATGATTAAACTTACCTTGGAAATTCTGGACGATTTGAGGTTTCTTAAGAATTTTCGCCCTAATCCGCGACCCACATGAGATCTAAAGAGGTAAAATCGATTATTATGGTTGGGATATGGTTATTGGCTTCGAGGGAGAGGTGGAATTACCGGAAAAGAGTGAAAAATGAAAAGGATATAAATGAAACAAATTATTGTTTTTAAAACAGGAAATGGGCCCATGGGCTGGCCCAATACCTAAATAAGTAACCCAAATTCACCCGGCTTATGAATTTATAATGGGTCCAAAAGGATAAATAAATTTTAATATATCATTATATGACAAGTGTTAAGTTGAATGGGTGAAAAAGGATGAAAAAAAAGAGTTATAAAAGAAACAAATTCATTTTTTAAAACTGGGAATGGGCTCACGGTTGGCCCAAATCATGAAGTAACCACCCTTTATTCAAAAACTACTAAACAAACAACGGAGAACCCAAATTATGGTGGTTAGACATATATGAAACTTAAAAACTCAAGATTCATCTCATAAAATACCCATGAATAGGACCAGTATTTCTAATGGGCCGGATCAATACAAAGACAGCAAAAAACCGTGTGTGACAATTCTCCCCACCATTAAAGCTTTCCTCCCCCGGAAAGCCATAACACATTCCGGCTGAAAAAAACAACACCTAAGGATTCCAGAATGTACTCCCCACCATTAAGAATCAACTAGAACTAGAAATGTTCTTAGGATGAGAATCCAGGAGACCCATGGTGGGTCTCCCCACCATTAGAAACCAACTAGCAATGAATAGACAAGAATTGAACATGAGCTAGAGTTGCGACTCACTCACACAAGACCAAAAAAACCCTCCTACAAAAACCTACTATACCAAGTTAATAGAGTTACAACATGAACATATAAACCACCCAATCCTGAATGGAGGGGACAATAACGTGGTTGACACATTCAACACAATTCTAGACCCCCGTCACTTGGGGATGGGAGGGAAGGGGACCCAATAATTTGGCAACTGAAACAACAAAAGAAACAAAGAAACTAATCAAAAATCTCCCCCTATGAATAGGTAACACCAAGACTGCACCTGATTTTTTACAGGGGGTCTACATAGGGACATTGATTGAAAACCCACATCCATGAAGGAATAACCATAGACACTGTGTGAGGGGTTAAGTCCACCACGCTTGTTGCGACAAAGGGAAATTCATAGAAATGAAGAACCAAAACATTGACATAGAAAATAACTTAACAAAACAGAGGAGTAAGGATCCTAATCGAGCACTCCACACCTCTGTCGATTTTATGACTGCGTGAAAAGCTTCACTCCGAGGCCTATGGCTAGAGCCCTAATTCCTGAAGCATTTGTTGCACCGCAGTTAGGTGATAAGGATCACACCACTCGAAAAAAACACACACTTGATCACCAAACAAAAAACTTCATCTAAATAGGAACTCATAGATACATATCAAAATTTTATCTCACTCCAAACGAGGGACAGAATGGACAAGGAATATGACGAAACACATCAACATCACTGAACACAACTACTCTGTCCAAAAGAATTATCATGACGTAGAAGCACTTTTAATAGATCCCAAACAGCTCTCTATTCCAACAAACCGGTTGAGGCATCATCAGAAGAGGTGGATTTAAAATTTGAAAGGAATCCTTAGGTTGATCAGCAGGAAATATTTCCAATGCAGAACTATCCATGGCCACATCACAACATCAAACACATCTTTAGAAACCCACTGAAAATTACTCCAAAACCGAGCCACCAACAAGATATCATCACTAAATAGAACAAGAGTATGAATTCTAGATCACATGGAAGCTAACCAAATAAACAACTCTTTTAAGACATAGAAAAATCAAGCCACATAACCATTGATTTTAAAAAAAAGGCCACAATTTTCAGCTCAAAACAATTTTGAAAAATCAAACTAACTTGGTTGGTTTCCACATTCACCAATGGTGTTTCATCAAGTCTCACCCACTTGCACATTTCCATGACACCCCTAGCACCCAACCACCATACCATATAGGCCATACTTCCAGATATAAATACAACCATGCATGTGAGCACCCATGAAAACACCAAAGGCTAAAATTAAACATCATAATTCAAAAAAAAAACATTTTACCTTCAAAAGGAACACCAACCACCAAGTCAAAAAAACATTTTCATATTTCACAAAAAAAAACCACAATTAATTAAGAACCATTTTCTTAAAAACCCACCCCTTTTCATTTTTAAAAACTTTTTAAATAACCAAGCCACTCCAAACAACCCCTTCCCATTTTTTTAAAAAAAATTCAGCAAGGTATATTTTCATAATACGAGGTCCATTGAGACAAATACCGTTTGTAGTAAAACACCAACCTATCAAAACCAATTGCAAAAACTAATTTATCCAATTCAAAGACTTTTTAACATCCTAAAATACCCCATTTAAAAAAAAGATCCAGAATCACTTTAAAATGATTTACAATTTCAAAACATTTTATTTCAACAAACCACAAGTTTAGATTATGGATAATCCAATCCCTTTAAATCATTTCTGCTTCCCTCCATTTCTTTTCACAAAAACACAACCTTCCAAAACCATTCTTATATTTAATTATTGAAAACCCCCTTTTTTCACTTTTCAAAATCTAATCCTTTCATTAAAACACATTTCCACAATTCTCACACAAGGATTTTAAAAAAAAATTCAGAATTCAAGAAAGGTTCAAAAGACCCAAAAAAAGGGAACTAGTGTCGGTGGGTGACTTGACCATATGGTTGGAAGCCATATGCCAAACACAACACCAACCCAAGGAGACATATTAGGACCATTCCCCAGCTCCAAATGGCTTGCCAGGCCCTGTGAGCTCATGAAGTCCATTGGTCAGACTCCCCTTGTCATATCCCAATACCAAACAATCAACAAGAACAATGGACACTAATAAAACTAGACTTCCATGGAAACCTGAGGATTAGAACAAGAAAGATTTCATGACGCCCTTCTTGCACTTACCCCTCAAGTACCAACAATCCTACTCCATCTACCTTGAAATCCCCAAAATAACAAGGGCACTCTAAAAAGAAAGGTCTGCTAATAGCCGACCACCTCTGATACCATTTTGTCACGAACCAGCCTGAGTCGACCATGAACCGGTCACCCAGGTCAGCCCGCGACAAGTCCCGAGAGGCGTTCCCGATCCTCCTGGGATGGTGACAAGCACCAAGGGCATCAATAGAGTACACAAGAGAAAGATTTCTCCCATATATAAACAATCAAACAAACAACGGAAATAAACGGACATCCCAAAATGAATTTATATAAAAATTGAACTAAATATTATTTGTACAAGAAACTAAAATTAGAATAAAACCAACAACTCAACTAAACAAACCCGATGAACAACAAACTCCATGTGAAACTTCTGGTCACTCTCCAACACAATGATAAAATGTCGCCCAAGGTGATCGAACTAAAGATGAAACCTGCACAAGGGCTAATAAAAGAAGAAGACTATAGGCGTGAGTATTAAAAATCAGTAGGTTAGCCCGATATTCTATTCCCAATGCACATTCCTTTAAAATAAAAGAAACATCAATTTATAGTTTTAAATTCACGATTTGAAATTATGGTTTTCAAATGAGGTTCCATGCTATAATAATTATCAGAAAAAAACATGCATGTTTAATAAACAAAAATGCAAGTAAAAATTCTTTTCAAAGAGGTGAAACTTCAAAATGAAAATATTTTTCAAGAGGGATGCTTTAAAGAATTTTAACATTCAAATAAATAACACATACTACTTAATTTACCAAACAAACACACTGTATGCCGACGGTGAGTACAAAATAGCCAATGATCACTAGTCACGGGAACACCCCTAGGCACTAGTTAGTTGTGTTCCCTAGGTACCTCGTATCTCGGTGAAAGTAACCATAATAAATATCCATTCTCGTGCACGAGCCACTAGTATGGAACATACCCATAACCTAGTGGTCCCTAATCATCATCATCATCATAGTTTAGTTAGTGTTGTCATCGTCAAACATGCTACGTGAAACAGAGGCCAACCCCCACAGAATCACTAGCATACTAGTACACGTCCGCCCACCTAGATACCCGGGACTCCATTTAGTGATCAATCAAGTTAAACATATTATCAAATACACATTTCACATCCAAATTACATTCCAAAACCATAAAAACACAAACATCCCATAATCTTTATTCACATTTCTTACACTAATCAACAAACCGCTAAATATTTTGGTAAAACAATTTCATGATGTGTATTGAGGCTTTGCACATAAAACTCTTTAAAAACACTCATTAAATTATAAACACACATCATAACCAAACCAAATCATATTTGGAAGCCCAATAAACATTTAATAAAATCATTTAATGGACCATAAAACAATCCCAATTGCACAACTTGTTATATACAAGTAAAACACTCCTTCATTTCTAGGAAATGCCAAACTGACCTTTAAACATTTTCTCAAAACTAAACTTTGATGAAGGTATGCATTTTAATTTTATTAAGGATCTATATAAACATAATATACAGCAGAAAACCTCATTCATAAATCTCTTATAATACTCAGGTTACATATTCAAAACACAACCATTTTCATAAAGATGTGAAACAGTCCATTTTTGGGCAACTCGGGCCAAAATATGTTGTAAATCAAAACCCACTTGTTTGTAAAAACAAATCCAAATTGGAAATCAATATAAGTACCCAAAAATACCATTTATAATTCTTCCAATTCCTTTACAAATCCAATCAAATAACTTTTAAATCACACATCACACATAAAATCCAACCGGGCAATTTACCGAACACATGTCATGCCCTTTTTAAACAAAACAATTTATGTTATGTACATGAAAAGGAATAAAACACCAATTGAATGTCATATTTTCATTCAATATACTGTAACATGTTAAAAATACCATAAAACAGATTATAAACCTCACAAAATATTTTCAAAAGATAATGGAACATTTAAACAAACACTTGTTGAGCACTTTCATGACAAAACAACACTACCTTTCACATAACATTGATTAAACAATGACTTTGCACACCAAGAAAATTATAAAAAGGATTAAAAAAAATAATAAACATTTATATCAGTATAGGATAATATTAAAATGATGAAACTTCTATGATAAAGGCATGTGCAAGGGATATCCTACCTCAAATCTTTGGCGTAATTGAAACGCACACCCGAAATCACCCGCCGCGGGTTTATAAACCCTAAAACTATAAATACCAGACCTAAACAAACATAAAAACCATCAAAAAACAATGTATAATAAAACCCTAGGACGATCAATACTAGGGTACAATATAAAACCAAGAAATCTTGAATGTAGGGGGAAGAGGAAGAAGAAAGGAGAAGGAATCTCACCTTTCATCCTAGAAAACTCTTCGTCTTCCATTAGATCTGAAGGCCTAGAGAGACAGGAATGGATTGAAAATTCTTGGAGAGACTCCTAAGGTCTGGAAGAACCAGGGGAAGAATATTGGTGGCTAAAATAGTACTAATTTATTGATTTATGAATGATAAAAGTTACCTTGGCAATTCTGGGCGATTTGAGGTTTCCTAAGAATATTCGCCCTAATCCGCGACCCACATGAACTCTAAAGAGGTAAAATCGATTATGAGGGTTAGGATATGGTTATTGGCTTCGAGGGGGAGGTGGAATCACAGAAAAAGAGTAACCAATGAAAAAGATATAAATGAAACAATTTATTTTCATTAAAACAGGAAATGGGCCCATGGGCTGGCCCAATACCTAAATAAGTAACCCAAATTCACCAGGCTTATAAATTTCTAATGGGTCCAAAAGGATAACTACATTTTAATATATCAGTATAGGACAAGTTTTAAGTTGAATGGGTGAAAAAGGATGAAAAACAAAAGAGTTATAAGAGAAACAAATTCAGTTTTTAAAACTGGGAATGGGCTCACGGTTGGCCCAAATCATGAAGTAACCACCCTTTATTCAAAAACTCCTAAACAAGCAATGGGGATCCCAAATTATGGTGGTTAGACATATATGAAACATAAAAAATCAAGATTCATCTCATCAAATACCCTTGAATAGGACCGGGATTTCTAATGGGCCAGATCAATACAAAGACAGAAAAAAACCGTGTGTGACAAGCCCCGACCTTATGGGCCACCCTCATGCGTAAGCCCCACTCCACTTCTCACGGACACACCTCTCGCGATGTGATCCTATGGTCCCTACTGCCTCTTGTTTCTCACACCTAGCATGACTCACGTGGGCTTAGAGTAAGCATCGACCATGGCATCCTCCAAAGGGCCTCCTCATAGTGTAAGCCCCCATCCATCATTCTAGGCTGCCTCAGAGCATAAGTCCCAAGCCAATGCGAACTACGTGGACTTCGATCCATGCCTCCTAGGAAGGGTACGTAAGAAGCCTCCACGAGGTTCAATCCCACCACCTGGATGTTCCGAAAACCTTCACGTCGGTTCACCTTTGTACTGCATGACGATAAACTGTGCATGCGAACTGCATGGACTTTGATCCCTGCCTCCTAAGCAGGGTATGTAGGAACACTCCCTGAGGTTCAATCCCAACAACCGGTCGATCCGATTATCTTCACATCAGTTCACCGCAAAACTCCTAGTTCCGTCTCAATGAGTTCCGACTCCACGGGGTCATTAATCCAACGAGGGATGGTAAACCTCAGGCTTGAATGATTCCGAACCCCCTGCATCCTGTTGACCATTTCCCACCAGGGTTAAATCCATGGATACTAGGTTTGGGTATAAACCAAAGATTCGCGAACATATGAATATGTCTTTAATCTATAAGAGAGTCCCGGAACATGCAATAATTCCTCCCAAAAAGGGTGCGATGAGCCCGAATTCCCATCCTCTTGACCAATGTGAGTTCTTAAGAGTCGCTGGTCAGACCATCTGGTGAACGCTTTCCTTTGGAAAGCAGGTCCATCAATCATTGGATACAGAGCCGTTGGGCGTTTCGAGGCCGAAACCACGAAACCACGATGATAAATCATATATTGTCTAAAAAAATATTTCATCAACATGAAATGAATTAGTAAGATTTTATTCAATAAAAATATATGAAATTTTTATAAATTAATGATAAATTAAGGGAGGAAGAAGATATATCAATAATAAGATTCAATAATGATTTTAATGAAATTAGAAACTGAATTTAAATGTGTAAATAGTAAAAAATCAATAAATAATTATAAATTGAATATGACCCACTCAAATACCAATTGATGGATCTAGATGTAGAAAAAAAGTATTTTTGGCCAATTTATAAGTTAGTTTTCATTGTATCTAATGAATAATTCATAATAATAATTGCATAAATTCCATAACTAAGGAAATTTTTTTAATGAATACTGAAAAATTATTTTTCTAGAAATAAGTGAGTTTATTCAGATTATAATTTACAATTAATTTGAAAAATATGAATAAAATTATTAGATATCCCTTGAGGTATTTATTCATTTATGTTTTTGATCTTCTGACCCTAATTAGTGTTTTTATGTTGAGTGGTGAGTACCCAAATTAGGGACCCTATAGTGGTGATCCATACATTCTCCTTCAATGTTTAAACAACACCAATCACCTTATAGGTTCTATTATAGTAGTTTTTTTTGTCTTTTATTGTTCACATTGATGACTTCACATTCCTTTAATCTTTCCAAAATTTCCTCTATTATTATTTATCTTGATAAGAAGAGAGGTTGTGGGAGATATTGAGAGGAACTTATTTTGGATTATGAATAACCATTATATGATTGACATTTAAGTCGATTTATTGACATAGGGTTTTGGTGTAAAATTTAATAAGTTCAAAAATTGACCATTAATATTATATTTAAACAAATCAAACCCCATTCCATGTTATAAAATAGTGATATAATTGTAATTTATAGTGTGTTCTAACACACATATTGATAAATATTTATTTTTTAACATGGAAAATTAATATTTATCGACAAAAAAAATTTAGTCTAGCCACCTCCTCATAATTTACAAAATTAAAAAATAAATATTTAAATACATATTAATCATTCAATTAATAAATAACTATTCTATTACTAGTTTTGTGAATAAATATTTATTTCATATTTATAAAACTAAATAAATAATATATTTATTAATTTTATTATTTCATTGAATTCAACAATGGATAAATAAGTATTATATATTCCATAATTAAAAAATTTACTAGAGATTAAATATTTACTTAATATCTATGATCGATTAATAAACCATGAATAAAGATCACATCCGAGTATGGAGAATTAAATTTATTCAGATTATTGATTATAATTAATATATTATTGAAATGAAAAGAAAAACATTTTGTATCCATATTGACCTCTTCCATAGTGGAATTATAGGGGTTTTCCTAAAGTACAATATTAATCTCATGTAATGGGTCTTGGAACCCACAAAGGAAGAATATATGTCCCAATTAAAGGACAATATATGAAAAATACCTATGTTATATAATCCATTGGTCATGAAATATAATCATGTAGGCCGGAAACATGTTTCATCAACCAATATGCTTTATATGTATTTTTACTATTTATATTGACCTCTTCAATAAACCATGAACATAGAATTTTATACAATGTTTCCCTTTAAATAAATGGATAGAGGTATAAAATATAATAAATATGGAAGGGAAAAATAAATGTTTGATATATTCACTAATAACATATCATTCTTGATGCCACCAATATAATGTTCTTCACCCTGATCAAATGTCATCATCATTTATGACAATATGTCATAGTGATTTTGTTATGAAATTAATTAATGATAATCATAAAGTCTTAGGATAATTACTCATGATCATGTAAAGTAATTTCCAATGACACACAAGCATGTGGAATTCCTACATATTGGTATTTTCTTATAATATCACATCATGGAGATTAAAAAGTAATAACTCAATGAGTTAGAGTGTCATCTTATTTATAGTACCCTCATATATTTTTAAAAATACTATGAGTCCTATTATAGAATACTATATGACCATTGAACAAGCTTTAAAATTTCCTTTATGGAATTTCATGTCTCTCATCATTGTGGGGAATTGTTATGAAATTTCTAGTGTGATGAAATACTATATGACATTATTATTTTAATGTCACAAATAGCAATGATATTTTTTAACAAGATTTTTATTATATGAAACTATTTGAATATAAATGAAATAAAAATTAAAAAATTATGTTTTTAGCACAAAAAATCAAACATTATGGCTATTTTCTTATATTACCATTAATGTAAGTGTTTTTTCATATCAATTTTTCTTTATTGAGAAATTATGTTTATTCAACTATTTTCCATTTTTATGGCCTATATAGTGGAACTTAATTTATTTTATAATAAATTATATATAATATAAGGTATTTTAAAATGCATCCCATGGTCTACCTTTCATGGGTTTTCAATTCAAATGATAATGACAATATATGGTTTTTGGGAAACAAAATTTTCATTCAATGATTTATGATTGTACATTTTGAAATTATATCAAATATACTTCAAAGGTTTTGGTGTCTGATTTTTGTGTGTGGTATTTTCCCATTTTTTAGGGATTTACATTTAAACTGCATAAAACCCATTCTAAGTGTCCCTTTCATAATGAAATATGTTATCTATAAGGGATTTTTTACCTCAGTTTTCCTATATTTGAGTTAACATGTTTTTCCTTGAGAATTATTATTAGGTTTTATATAAATTGTTTTATATCTGATTTAATATGATACTATCATACTTTTATATAGGTATAATTATTTTTTCAATTAGATATTCTTTTTCAGTGAATTTTATTCACATAAATATGTAACATTTTAAAGTAAAAAAATCACATCGCATTTAAAGTTCATTTTCTCCCATTTTTAATTTAATTATTCTCAAATATGTTTTCAATTATTTTTATTGAATTCAAAATATTGTTTTAAAAATTTTCAATTCTATTAAAAATTACCACTTTTAATAGGTATGTTTTTCTAATATTTTTTATGTTGTGGGATTTCAGTAAAGGGTGTTCAGAATATTAAAGTTGTTTTCCATCCTTTCAAAATGTAATTGTTTCCCTTAAAACCCACATGAATTTTTTATAATATTTATTTATATTAAATGATATTTTATTTATGTTTTTTAATTGAATTATTTCCATGTTTTTTAGTTTAAGTTCTTGAAAACACCTTTTCACAGATACGATAACTTCATTTTCACACCAAAAAATATTTTTTGATAAACACTTTTACAATTTCACTATCATTTTATTATTTATCATTAAATTAAATATTTAAATATAAATTATTTTTAATTAACCACCATATAATTTTAATTATGAAATAATCATTTTGGGAGATTTATTTTTAGGTTTAAACCATTTACATTCATAATTTCTATTTTGGGGATATCATCTGGAAATGTTATAAAACCCAATTTTTCATTTCATGGGATCATTATGATGTGATTGATGAATTATTTAAATTGTAACACATATTTATTGATTATTTATTGGTGGGGCCTTATATCACCCTCAAATTCATTGGTCTGGATTCTATATCTCATTAGATATATATTCACTGTAGGTTTGTGAAACCTATATTTATTATGGACCATATGAAACTGACTGTTAATCCATATAAGACCATAGTTTTGTGAAATATAAGTCACATATGGATCGTATGTTTGTGAAAAATCATTCACTTATTGACAGTATATTTTTTAAACCAATGTAACTTATGGACCATAGGTTTCTGAAAACAAATTCACTTATGGGTTATAGGATTGTGAAACCTAATTAACTAATGGGCCATATGACTGTGATCATGATACCACCATGTAATGACATCATATTCTTATTGATGTGAAATAGTTTTTTTTGTATTCTAAATTTAGATGACATGAAATATCATTATGCCCTTTATTTTTATCCACGGATCATATTTATCATTTCAGGTTTCTATAATCATATTCCAAAGTAAATTTTATCTTATTTGAGATTAAAAGTATTTCATAACTGAATTGTGGATATCTATTATTGCTCCATGATATTTAAAATATGATATTTCTCACTTAATCATGTTTTTTAATAATATTATAATATGACCTTGGATGAAATATTGAGATGTTTTCAGTAACTGAGCATTTGACCTCACCACATTCACATATATATATATATATGTATGTATATTTATATTCCTATATTCTTGATATGAGAATAAACTAAGTGCAGTTTAGAAGTTGATCTATAGTGGTCGACTATGGTGAATTTTTCTCATTTATTTTAAAATATAAATCTTATGTATATGATCATCAAAGAAAATAATGTTATATTCATGGTATTCTTTATTTTTTATGAGATGTGATGTTTAACTTATATACGTTTTTTAAAATAAATTTATGTTACTATACCTTTTTATCAAATCCAATTTTACATGTATGTGTTTTTATCACCATATTGGGGAGTGTGTGTCAAGGTTTTATAAATTGGTTTTAGAGTAGGTCTTGTTATTTTTTATGAGGAGTTTAGTTATTTTTAGGTAATAAGATGATATTAATTTTTTGAAAATCCTATGGATATTTATAAAGGATTAGTTAATGTGTGGGAAATCATCTGGATTTTTTTGTAACTATTTGAGTATATGGTTTTTCATTAAATTTTATTCTTGTTTAGAAACAAGAAAGATGATTTGATTTTTGAATAGACTCACATAGGTGAAATAAACATAAAAAAGGTTGGTTGAGTATAAAATTAATCATTAATTTGGTAAATGATGACCTAAAATTGGACTAAACTCCAAGATTGATACTCTAGGAGAATATAATTTTGTTATTCACATTTTTATTACAATCAATTTTAAAGAATTTATTATGTTATAAAATTAGGATAAGGAGTGTGACTAATCCCAATCTAGATAAAATTATAATGAACCAACTGTGTTTTACGTTGAATAAAAATATAGTGTAATAGTTTTGATGATTAGTATATTTCCTAATTAAGTTTACAATATATTAGTTTCGAAAACTTTCTTAAGATATTAAATATTCATAACTCACATTATAACACGTTGGTTTTAGTAATGGATTAATCTTATGGAAACCGTGTTAATGAAGGGTTATCTGGATAATGCTGAGAATGTACCAATTATAAACCAAATCATATATGAACTGGAGTTATAAATATGTTGGTTATGATTAAAATCTCAATCATAGATTAATTTTAAAACACTCTAAATTATATAAATTTGATTTTTCCTGAAAAATCATGTGATGAAGACCATAAATAAAATATGATTCAATATTCTACATATAAAAATGTGATAATAAGAAACCAGGGAAATGACTCATTGTGACAAAAGGATTTTTATTCATTAAAATTTAGGGAATAGATAAAAATGTTTCTGAGGGAAAATGTAGAGTTTAGTTTACAAGGTGAACATAAATAAAGTACATCATAAATAACCACTAATAGATCAATATTTTAAATGTGGAGATATTTGACATCATACTAATGAATTCCCCAACCCAAGGTCTAATAAGGATAATAATCATGAAAATCCTCCCCAAAAAAGAAGATCTTATGCAATGAATAACATGGAAGTGAATAATTATAAGTTAGTTTCACATATCCTCCACTCAAAAATAATGAATGTCATATTTGATTTCAATTCTATAAACTCTAGTATATCTAAGATATTTTCAAAGGGAATAAAACAACTACCCCAATGATCTGATAATGGATAGGAGATAAAAACTCTAGTTTTATGAATATTTTATCACATGCTGATATTTATAGAAATGTTCCTTGTAGAAATAATATTATCATTAATTTATTTGAATTTAAGGGGATTTTTGGAAATGTGTTAGTTTTCTCTAAAAAGAAGAACGTTTATTTAATGGAATAGGGAAATAAAATCTGATTTGAACCTAGGATAGTCTATTAATACATTAATAATTTTAAACACCATTTAAAATACAATTATATAATATGGTTAATTAAACTAAATTATAATTACCTCATTCCTTATATTTCTGGAGAACAAAAACCAAATATTAGGGATAAGCCTACTATGAGGAAAATAATATATTTACCAAGATAAAAATTATAACATGGGTTGTGCCTATTTTTTAGACAACCCTATCTATTATCATTAGTAATTCATAATAGAAATAAGTCTAGGACCCAATGTTATGGGGAAACTCCAATAGAACATACAACATGTATACAATAGTACCACCAAGGGAAAAAGAATATGAAATCTAAAATATAAAATTATTCACAATAATTTCATATCTCCCTCCCTAAACCAAAATCTATTACCCATCCAACACTCATATAAACGTCCTATGGATCCTCAGGAATAGATCTCATCAATAAATTACATCAAATTATTTAATGAAACATTTAAAAATAGTTAATAACCATATTACTTATAAGAATAATGGACACAAAACTGAATTAGAATCCTTCAAAAATTGATTCCATGAGAAACAAGGTGCGGTTCAATCTCAAAGTAGACCCAGAACTAAGGAAAATAAAATCCCCAAATTAAAATAATCAATAAATGAAAAATACACCAAAAATATTTAAAACACTAATGAAGTTCATGGTGAAGCATACCAAATGGGAAAAAATTAAATGGTTGCATGAATATTCCATATCAATACATCCTCTATAAATAGAATATTAATTCCCCCTCATGCATGGAAAATATTCCATCATCTTATAAATCATTCGCCCAAATTACTATCATCTGAACCAGAACTTGGGAGAATGGAATATGTGAAATAAGTGGTAGATAAGATGGATTTTTTTGGAATTTTCAAAATAAGATCAACCCAAATCCAATTGATAAATGGGTATTTAAAATGATAGTAAGATTATCCAAATAATGCTCCTCTCTACCTTTCATAAAGTAGCAATAAGTTTTTCCTTATGAGTGGGGAGAGGGGGGTTGAATTCCACTTATTAAATTACCATATAGAGTGAAAAATTCATACATAAAATAACAACATCATAAACCCATGGTTGTTTTTAAAAATTTATCCCTTGAAAGGTTGTACTACAATTCCACCCCTTGGGATTCGATGAAACTGACCTCATAGAGGTAGCCTGATGACCCTGACTCTTAGGGGACCACCATTGTGAAAACTGCTAGCTATGGAACTGGGATTTACCCCATAAGCACCACCACATCACAACCTATAATATGTACATTTGAGTAACCTTTCCATGATACATCGCACCAAAACCCCTATTTTTGCATTGTGTGTACATGATTTCTACAACATATTTGAGTTAGGGTCACCCTAAACCTTCTATGATGATCAACTAAGGAACTAGATCACGAACTATTCCCTACTCAACATACAAAAATACATCCATGAGATGTCCAAACTCTTGAAAAATTGTTCTGATCTTCGATTATCAAAATGATCCCCTAACTATATCAAAAAATTAAACTACTAAAAATATATCAAAAAAAATTATGATTTGGGTCATTAATGCATGGAATGTTATAACTAGATATCAATTCGAGAGTACACACAATGAGGCAGATATTTTTACAGCCTTATGTATATCATATTAAATATATTTTTATATATATCCTTCTCATTATTTTATTATGTGAATTTATAATTTGTTTTATGTATCAATAAAGTGATTTATATGGCTTAGTTTATATATATATATATATACTAGTGACATGTCTGATTACTTTAGGAATTAAATATTTTTTTTGTAGGATGGTATTTTATATAGCCTCCCATATTGACTGATAAGGCTAATTAATGTCATCCACCATCACCTAGATTATTAGAAGTAGTACTGGGGTGGGAAACATAGCTTACTACCAACCATAGAGGGGCCTAGGTGGGCCAAGTCATGTCATCATATGTTAACATTAATTTGACTCTCAAACATAATCAAGATATAGAGTTCACTCAGGAGATATTACTATAACTTATTTAGTGAAAAACCCTATAAAATTACAATATGTCAATTTCATGAATAATTTTATTTATATAATCATGGGTGTTCATTTCATATTATTCCCAATTACATAATGTTAAAAATGAATCCTACTATAAACCTTCATAATTTGATACATTTTTTCCAGTATTAATGATTGAGATAATCAGGGGTAGTTAGGTATGCCATTTATCAGTAGTTGGTTTCCCATAAAAAATATGTTTTTGTTGGATATTCAATTATCATAGATTCTATATGGTGGTTAAATAGTTTATGATAACATAATTGAACTTTATTCTCTCCTATTAAATTACCACTCACTACTATAAGAAGATAATAATACCATGGTTAATAAAGTAACTTAAAAACATCATTCCTTTATTAAGTCTAATAAGATATCTCTTTTTTAAAATTTTATTAATATTATTATACATCTTTTGTTCAATAATCTCACTCTCCCATTTAATAATAATACATTATGAATATAAAGAGAAAAAATATCCTTAGATAATTTCAAAGTGGAGGTTAATGTGATGAAAATGGATATCTCTTTATTGTCCTTGTATAATAGCATCAATGTGATGTGAATCCTGAATTTAAAACATTTTGTAATTTTAAAACCTTCAAATGAATAGTGTTATAGTTAAAAAAATAAATAAATTGTTTCAAACTAATATAAATTAGAAAATAGATAAATTTTATTTAATATGGAACACTATCCAAAATAAATAGAAAATTTTAATCATAATGAAATTATTGAAGTAAACAATAACATGAAAGGAATAAAATATAAAAAATGATTTTTTGGGAAAGAAAACACAAAATACCCAAATCTGATTTAAATTAAAGAAAATTTATCTTAAATTTTAGAAATTATTTAATTTTGAAAAAAAATGATAGTAGGATGTGGCCATAAATCTAAATTATAATTAACTATGTTATAATATATATCTCTTATAAAGCCAAGTTCTATGCAAGTTGTTCTTTGGTCAAAATTTATTGAAAAATAAATTCATTATCACTATTAAATCATCAATAAAAAATATAGAGAATCAATAAAATGCATAGAAGAATCTATTTATACTTGATACAAATGTAAACAGTAATAGGTGGAATGACATAGAAGAACAAAAAACTGGGAGCATAATGAGATTTTAAAAAATAAAAGGCTTGTCCTGAAAAAAAATTTAGCATGGGATTCCATAGAAAAATAAATAAAACAGAAATATTATAGTTTTTAAATAATATTTAAAAATATTAAGTGCTAGGTTTCTTCTAAATATACTATAGTATTTTTTCAAAATATTCATTGTAACATAGATTACTGTAATGAGGAGAAAAAATTCTACAAGAAAAATATATATATATTTCAATTTTTTATCAACATATAAATTATTATATTAAAATATCAATAAAATTTAACTTTTGTATAATGAGAGTTTAAAAAAATTAATTCTATTGTGAGATACATAAAATATTCAAATTATAAATATAATAATTTCTTATAGAAATAGATTTTTAAGTAAAATAATAATTAAAATAAATATTTTAATTATGATTTATTAGAAAAATGGACATACAAGATGTTATCAAAATATGACTCATTAGTATTACCCTATCTTAAAAATAATAATAAATTGTAAGAAACATTTAGTTTATGAATACAAAATAAAATAATGGTAATGAAAAATCCAACTTAATTGAAGATTCACTATTAATATAAATTTCAATAACCATCCCCCTTACTTAATCTATATAACTTTATCTCATAGGAATTCCTCCATACAAAACTAAATTTTTATCTGAAATGCAAAAAAATTGAGAATCATATGAATTATATATATATATATATATATATATATATATTATAAAAACTAAAACATTTTTTTAAAAGGTCAATTTATTAAAGTACAATGGAATAAAATGAAGGAAATAAAGATTTCTATTTATCTTCCTAATCATAAATATATTTCATAATTATATCATTATACTTTTTTAGTGCATCATTCGTATTATCCATCTCATTCAATCAAATTTAATTATTTTTAATGTAGATATATATCTTCATATAAAAATAAATATCCTTATAGTAATATCCCAAGAAATTAATAATCAAATATTTAAACTATAATAATTCATTAAAAATATGTATTTTGTCCAAAAAATTAAAAAATTGAATGAAATATGTCATCATGTTTTTTAATAATTTTGATAAATATTTACTATATGATATAATGATTCAATTTTGAATATTATTTCCATGTTCTGAGTCTAGATTGATAAATATCTTTCAAACCATTTTATCATTTAGAGAACATCTAATTTTACAAATTTATCTAGATATTTTCTAGGATAAATAGAACAACCATTGAGGTATTTTATATTGACATATTCCCACCATTTACAAATAAGTTCTAGAAAATAATGATTTCATCATTGAAGATTCATTATCTAAAATGTCCTTTAGAATTTAAAATTAATAATTCTATATTCCTTTATGTAGAGTATATTAAAAAATTTAATAAATAATTTTCTTAATGAATTTATAGGTTATTTCATGTTTAAATATATATTATTTGATAATGTATAACACTATGTTGGTAAAATAATAATACCAAAATTCACTTCTCGTTATTAAATTATGTTAGATTATTCTATATTTTTCATGCCCTTGTGTGTTATCAATTTTCTATGTTTAAGGTTAAAGTTTATAAATGGAATAGAAATATCTTCACTATAACTAATAATATATAGTATAATAGTTGAAAGTTAGAGGTCAAACCACTAATAACAATTTTACAGTAACCTATGGTTGTTCATAAATACTTAGATGCATTTTAATAAAAAAAATTGGAATAAATTTAGATAAAATAAATTTAGTAAAAACAAGTACTCTCATATTCAAAATGAAAGGTAATGAAATAATTTTTAAGGATGTGTTGCTGAAAAAGTATGCTTTTATTTTCTTATATATATGATTGGATTTATTAGTTATTTTAATTATAAGGTAATTAACATTCCCTAGTCAAAAGTCAATCAATATTATCATAACACATTAAATTCTGTAGTACCTAAAGAATATTATGAAAATAGGGTTTAAGAAGATCAAATATAAATTACCAAAAAATTATTATTATACTCAATTATAAAATTATATCCATTTCATAATGGGTTTCCAAAATTAAAAATTACTTCTCTAAAAAGTTAATATGGAATAACATGTGATTCCATAACAATGAAATACTTAATCAATAATAATCAATAAGTAATAAAAAATATTCCATCAATGTAAATTACCATTAGAATCTCAATCCATAATCTCTTAAGTGACTACACACTCATGATATAATTGTAACCAATCAAAAGATATAATTCCATCTTAAATGATGTAAAATAAATATAGGTTTATAAAAAAATAAAATAATCAATCCAATAGAATTGGGAAAACATCACTATCATTCAAAACCTTCATCTTAGTCATCTAAAATATCGTTTGTTCTATCAAATATCTCTATATAGGGTAATAATCATCAAAATACTATCGATCTTAATAAAAATGAAACAATAAATAAATTTAAAACAAATTTACATCAAAATAAAATTGTATTCATAATGATATGAAAAATGTATCATAAATAACTCTTGTATATTTTCTCCACCAATTTAAGTTTATCACATCCTTATCTTAACAAATATTTGTCCAAGGGTGTTGGTTGTGTTATTATTCACATTTTTTATTCTCTTCTAATTTTGAATCTCTATAATATATGGTGCATAAACAAAAAAATTCCATCCATGATTTAATCAAAAAAATTATTACCCGAACTAATTTCACATTGATTAATCTGAAATTTTAAAAATATAAATCTGTGTATTACTTATTGACTCTTCCATACATGTTTTAAATGACTATATTTCATTGAATCGTGATTTACACAAACATCAATTCTTTTAATTGGTTTAATCCAAAAAATATATCATTGTAAAATGGTATGAATCACGGAATGAGGAACTATTTTAGAAATTTTCCAAGGGTTATGCATATTTGGTACTTGTATTGTGATTTGAAAAAAAGCCAATAATGTTTGTTGAAATTCTAGTCATATTGAAGTTTTTAATAATTCATAGAGTGAATGTTGTACAAATTTTCTGGAATATTTTTTCTTATTCCAACTCATGTTTAACCTTTACCAACATGTCATTGATATGATTAAAAAACAATTAGGTTTTATTTGAACCCATTATCTATAAGAATCATAGGATAATTATATGAAAAACAATTATATTTATTCAATGACCCCTCTCTTGAATAAAATTTCACCCCTACTAAAAATATCAAAATATTATAAAAAAGAATTTAAATTTCATGATGAGAAACATCCAATTCTTAACAGTTATAAAAATTCTATAGTATATATGAATTTCAAAAAAACACTTCCAATAAAGAGTTCTGTAATCAGGCATCAAATGAAATTCCAATCTAAAACTATTTCCTTCTTTAATAAAAATTATTCAACTTTAAAATAAAATCACAACCTCTTATGATACCTTACAAAACATTATATCACTCATCCCTCAAAATAATTTAGTTTATGTTATTATCAATGTAATGTTTTTTTCACTATAACCATAGACGTTCAGGTAATCTAAATATATTGATTGAAATAAAATCACAATAATTTAGAGAAATTTTTAGGTGTTTTTCTATGGTTTAAGGTTGGTGTTTTATGATATAAATGTAAAAACTAAGGACTATTAAAGGATAAATTACTTAATGTACCATTCAAGATTATCAATAATTTTCAATAAAAAATATAATAACCTTCATTATTTAAAAAATAATCTAATACCACTTTCTCTCTATCTCCATATCCTTAAAGGATTGTAAATTAAAAAAATTAAAATATTTATATATTTCCCAATTTTCTCAAATTTTCTTTTATTTTTTGTTAATTGTTGGAAACATTTTGTGAATAAAGCCGCATAAAATTCAAATAAAATGAAATAAAAAATATGACCACCAAAAATATTTTCTAGAGACCACTATAAATAGTTAGAATAATTTTTCTAAAATTTTAAGGTGAAAATCCAATCACTGGTATTCTATTACTCATTTCTCTTCAAATAGTATAGGCTTCTAGTAAGTAATATAGAAAATGTATTTGAATAATTTTTATAAGATAATTAATTGAAATTATGATCCATTTTTTTCTCTTTTCATATAATTATCATCATGTGGTATAATGAATCAAAATTCCCCATCCATTTCAACTCAAAATAATCATGGATATAATACCAAATAATTAGTTTTGAAAGGAAAATTGAGATACAATTTTTTCTTCTTCATAAAAGGTTGTCCATGGTATCTACAAGATTAAAAATTCTTTAAACATAAGGTGGGTAAAAAGTTAAATGGGGTCAAATTTATTCAATAATGACCTCAATCTTATTAACAATATTCAAAATCGTCTTTCTTTGAAAAATAGTAAACTAGAATAATCTTGTAGTGATCTATATCTCGTGTATCTCTCAAGAAATATGGTATAACAAAGAATACATCAAAGGATATTAGAGTTATTTTAGTTAATGAAAATTTAATATACTAGTCAACTATTTATTTTTAATAATATTACTAATTAGTATAATTAATTAAAACTTCCATGAATTAGAATCATGAAAAGGAAGCATATTATAAATGACTTCAGATATAATCCATTATATAAATATGCGTTAAACTGTTATCAATTTTTACCTATGTATTTTTCATTTATCAGTAATATTAATCAATGTTTTATTAAAAATCAAAAATATTTCTCCTAGATAATGATGTCTCCCATATCAATAAAGGAAATATAGTCTAGTGTTTCATATAATTCTCCCCCACATTTATATTGATCATTTTATCTGATTTTTAACTGAAATAATGGAGTGTTCATATAAATTTGGATTAATGTAATTAAAATAAATATTGAAAGATGTCAGAATAATTCTCATGATACTCTATATTTATGAGTTATTTTGTTCCTTTATCATTTTATTCCATTTTTTTAATTATATTAAATTCACTATAAAATTTGGTACATTGAAATCCTATAAAAAATTCTAATATGATATGTATTTCCTCACTTTATCATTTGAGTAAAATCACCATTTCATGGTGGTTTAAACCATTATAAAATCATTTCATGATGGTTTGGAGAAATTTCTATCAAATAGGCTATTAGAAATCATTTCACTATGTTTTGTTAAATATTTTAATGGATCTATTAAATTTCTATGAAATTTTTTATTCATGGATGTATTATCATTTTTCAAAATAGTTTTCAGTTTCAATTTTCAATTATAAAATATAGGTTCCTTTCACATATAATATATATATACCAAATTTATATTCACATTAAAAACGTTTTATATGAATTAAATAATTTATTTGAGGCTTAAACTACATCAATATTATCCTATAAAAAAACTAGAATTCAAATTAAAACCCCTAGAAATACAAAAAACAGAAAAACATTTCATAGATTCACATATACATCATCAAATATAATAGTTCAACAAAATTTAATATTATGTTCCCATTTAATGGTTCAATAACATCCATGTTATTTTCTACACATTATAAAACAATAATCCATGCGTAAATCCAATCCAACAATTCATTAAAAACATCACGATGTCATTATATCATAATGTCAGTAAATTTTCCTTGAAATATATAAATGATAATACATTACATATGATGTAAAAATCTTGAATTCAACATAAATAATTTTAAATACACAAAAACTGACATCAATAATGAAAATAAACCAATAAATACTAATTTTCATGTTAAACCATTATTATGTACCCAACTCATGTGGCCATTAACTATTATAGACCAATAAGAACTAATAAATCCTGATTTCTAAAAGATATTACAATTATAAAACTAAGATTTAAATAAGATATTTTAACCAAATTCCTAGAAAATTAATATAAAAACATATTCCTCAAATTTGGATGATAAAAGGTTAATATGATTCATGATGATTGTAATGCAACAATGATAAAATTTCTATTACAATACCAATAATATGGTTCCTAAAATTAAAAAACATAAGAACCATTACAATTTGAATATAAAAAATTATATATCACAATCAGTAAATCTTAAATAGTATTCTAAATCTCTAGAAACAATCCAAAAAATATATATGACACAAATTTTATTAAAAGACAAAATTAGATCTCTTAAAAACAAATGTCTACCCAATATTAAAAATAATTATTAGTGTATCCCATAAAATTTAGTATCAAAATAAAAACCATTCAATGTATAAGTAGTGATACCTCATCCTCCTTTACCCAGATATGTTTATCCAATTTATTCACCTATACAATGAATCCAATGGATCCATCTAAATAAATCCCTTATATGTTTTAATATATGTAAACTCTATAAATCCCATATAATCATCACATGAATCATTGAAATAAATAACATATATATGATTCATATACTCTAAATTACAATCACCTGCTCTATAATTTATAAGTATTGAGGTCAGTTAAAAACTAATAATTTCAATATGGATATAAAATTCAATCCACATGACTAACTCCTGATGAGAGACCCTCATCTCCATCATCATCTCAGTCTCTATGTCAACTTTCTTCTTCTGGAAATTATATTTTAGTTTATTTGAAAATTAAAATATGATTTATATTTATACTTAAATATAAAAGAAATAAATAAATTATTATAAATGAATAATAAATTGTTAAAAAAATTTCCCCTACACTATCTAAGCATGTATACATTCTCACAAGGGTCATTTCTAGTCATCTATAAATATAACTCATTTAATGCATTTTATTAGAGGAAATGTTAATATCTTAATTTTTATATGAACTATGTGTTTATGGATTGTGTTATCATGACCTTGAATTGTTATTTTCATCATTTTAAATTCCCTATGAGTTTGGGGATGGATAGAATAACTATAAATTTACCTAGATGCTATAAAAAACAACCTCAGTGAACTGCCAATGACTTCAGAGTGAAATTGTCCTGAACGCTTGTCATGAACATGCATGTGATGGTTCTTATCAATGACATGACCATTAGGATCATCATAGGATACCAAGGTGAAGTGATGGGTGTTATAATCACACATTAATTTTATTTTAAACATTAAATTCAATATCAATCGAATTTAAAATATTAAAAATTCACATAAATCACAAGAAAAATAATTCTAATGTCTCACAAATAATATCAAATTGAAAAACATAATAATTAAGGTTAATTTAGAAATTGTTTCAAATAGAATAATGAAGAGAAACATGTTTTGGTTACATGTTATAGGATTAAGACTCCAAAATATATAACAATAAAATAAAAATTATATAATGAGAAACCATTTAGGACCATAAAAATTTACCCTAATGTATTTTTCCAGCTCATTCACATAACTACCATCAAGTTTGGTTTTGGGATCTACAGAAAACTATTTCTAAGTAATTTTATATTTACCATCTTTATCAATATGAAAATTATATTCATAAATATTTTAATATATAAAACACAAAATATTGTCATATTAAAATTGAAATTCATAGAAATTTCAACACACTAAATCTATTTCAGGAAAAAATTGAAGTAGATGTGTCTGGGATGATTTGTTTCACTCTACTAAATGAATGTTTTACAGACACTACATGAAAAATTAATAGTTAATTTAGAAATTTTTTATAGACATAAATAAAATTATATTTATATAATAATATAATTTTCAAAACCATTTTTTCCAAGAGATAACAGTAAAAAAACATTTTATTTCTCGCATGATACACCATCATGTATGTTATCACACATCTATTGAATGTTTAATGTAATATCTTTAATATCATACGAAAATACATATTTCAGAAACATCTAAAACTAATTAATAAAATTAATATCCATAGATAAGCAATAACATAATCTATAGTAACGTTTAATAACATATTCAGAAACAAATTATTTGAGTTATTAAAATTTTATTGAATAATGACTATAAATTCAATCATTGTAGGTTAATTTATTAAAATTAACATTATTTGTGAATCAAATATCAAATTATTTCATTATATAGGTATATGAATAATAGAACTATTTAATAGGAAGGGTCACTAGCTTATAATTGGACTAGCCTAATATTTGATTGAATAATCATGTAGAATCCCTTGTGTGGACAATAAAACCACCAAATCATATAACTATCATTTACCGATTTAGATTCCATACATCTTAATAATAAATTATTGTATTAATATCTATATTTTTGTATCTATTACTAAAAAATATTCTATTAATAAAAAAATAACTCTGTTTTTTTGTAATAATGATTTTTATAATAACAAGATTGTTGAATGTCCTCATGAGGCAACTGGAGTGAAAACATGCTCCCTATATGCATGAATATCACCTATTAAAGATAGTGAATCTATTGTAATTGTGAAAGATGTTGTTGGGTTGGGAATTTGGGCTTTCCCGTTGCTACTGAGGTTTAGTGAGAGTGTTTTCTAAAATCAATCATGATGGTGGTAGAGGCATGGAAGGCATAATTTGGGACGGATTATCAGGAAAATTATTTTTTCATGATGGATGGAATATCATCAGTTGTTAATATGATAATTTTAGTGAATATTTTATTCCTTAAAAATCCAATTATTTGAAAAATTAATAATATTAGGAGAATATATTTTTTAAAACATGTTTAAAATTTTGATTTTCAAAATTAAAAACATTATGCATATAAATAAAGGTAAATATGATAATAATATTTATAATAAATAATATATTATATATATAGATAAAAAGTTAATGAATGAAATCACATACAATCATTTTATCCTTTAATAGTATCATTATCATTCTCTATCACTACTTATTAAATTTCATCCACCCTTTAATGATCAATAATAACATTATCATCATGGATAATTAAGACGATTTATTTCATTTGTGGGATTAATTGTCAAAAGTCAATCCTTGAACATCATCACACATATCATTAAATTTTATATGTTTCATGTGAAAAACTATAATCCACCCTTCATATATTAATTCTTATATATAATATACAATTTTCACTATCTATACAATGAAATATAGATCATTTTCTTTATGTTCAAAAATATCCATCAAGTGAGTTAAGTAATCAAAATTTCATTTTAACAAATATATTTTAATACTCTTTGTCATATTAACCCCATTAAATTTGTATTAAATAAATTGAAATTGACTATGGTACATTAATTCAGAAATATCATTCAAAATTAAATAGTATCCCAATCCAAAAAACATTAAATATAAAACTATTTTTCATTTCTAGTTCATTTTACTATTTGAATATAATAAATTTATTCCATTAAAATTATAAGAATAAAATTTCTGAGGATTATTTAGGGTACTGAAGCCGAAAAAATTAAATCTTTTGGAAAATAATATTTAATATTAATATAAATTATCTATAAAATTTATATAATTTATTACATTTAAAGAATATATATTTAATCCTAATATATATAGATATAAATCATCATTTTAAGAAACTTTAATTAATTTTAAACCAATGTACTAGATCTTTATTAAAAAATAATTTTATATTTTTATCATTTCATGTTTGAAATTAGAAGAAAACGTTTGTTTTTATCCTCAACATGTCATTGAATAGATATTTAGTTTGAATATTTATTAGATCATATTAACGTTATTGTAATAATTCCAATTGTTTTAGTTTTATATTTGAGTGCCACCAACTATATGAAATGCAGTAGGAAGTATTGATGGTTTCTTATCTAGTTTAGATTTATTCAAAAATTCGTTAACACATTTTATTTGATAGAATATTTTCTAAATACAATAAAATTATCTATAAGAAAATGGATAACATTATGCTTCAAAATAACCATCAGAAAAAAAGTATTTTTGTTAGAATTATTTTTCACTTATTATTTCATATAATAGAGGTATCTATAAAATGAATACAATGTAATATAATTAACTCTATAATTAATTTGAATGAATGGTTTACATAATAAGAAAAAATATAAATAAATATATTTTTCTATTTTTTAAATTCATTGATCATGGAAATGAACTCCTAATTTAGTTTTCTCATCAAAATTCATAGTTAAATACACCATGAATCTAACAAATGATGGTGGGGTGATTATCTTCATTGCTTAATTTTTTAGTAAAATTATTTCTTTATTCTTGTCAAAATTATTTAGTTTTAGAGTTTTCTAATGTTTCTGTTTTAATAATGTGTAGAACTATAGTTCAACCACATGAACCTTTTTATATATAAATTTACACATTTTTAAAAGATGAAATAGATCTTGAAAAATATCTAAATAGTAAAATTTCACCCCATGAAACCTTTGATGATTTATGTCACGATAAATGTTTCTTGAATAACTATATGGTACTTTCATATGTTTTAATATGAAATACGCTATAACATTCTTATTATTTCTATTGAGAAAACATCTATAACATACCTTCCATTCTCATATGGATATAGATGATGATTTATATTTATGACATTTGTGTATTTCCATGAATAAATATGGTCTTTTATATTCCAAGGTCATTAAGTAATGTGAAGTTCATATTTCCACAAAAAATCATCTAAATATTATTTTCATAACAATTGAAACATATATATATTAAATTTCCAATATGGATGTCTGAAAAATACACTTTTTTTCAATTATTTTGTTACAATTTCAACTAATGATATAATTTAAACTAATTTCATACTTTTATAGAAATAAAGATAATTAAAAAATCCTCCCTCAAAATATACTAGTAATTATAATATTTCAAAATATGTTAGAAATATTAGAGGGGTCTACTTTCAATTATTCCATTGAATTTTGAGTTAATTAATTATAATATATCACATGTTAAGAAACATCATAATGAGATAAGAAAATCCAATTTTTTATTATAAGGTAGTTATTCAGTCTCCAAATCACTGTTATAAACTAGAAAATCCAATACAATTTGAGTGTTCTGACTATATAAGTTAAAAATTCAATAGATGTTAGTAATCGTCCATGGTAGAGAATCATGGATTATAAATAGTGTCAGAATTCAAGCGTTATATGTCTGCACACATTTTTTCATTATAGTTTTTAATTCTTAAAACATAATTTTAATTTATCCATCAACTACATTTACATGCATCTAATTTCATGGAAAAATAATCAAAGCAATGATGGATGTTTATTACATACACATATATAGTGATAGATTATATGGTTTTAGAATAACCGGTGAAATTCAATAATAGATACACAATTTTTTTAATGGGTTAAAACATCAGTAGAAAATAATAATCTTATATTACTTGGATTATTTACTAATCAAAAACATTACATGATTTTGGAAATCAAGGTTATCACATTAACTCGTCATTGTAATTTTCCAATGCCTGAAACTTTTTATATTCATTGGTTTTAGATTACATGATTATTCATAACAGTCTCAATTTTAAAGAGACATAACACAAAAACATCATTTGACTAATCTATTTTATTCTTCTTATTAGTTGTATATTGATTCAAATATTTAACATTACAAAGAAAATTTCATCTAGAAGATGATTTTTTACACTCCTATAAACTTTTATTATCTCCATAATATATCATAAAATCATTGGGACAAGAATATATTTCATTATAATTGATCCCAAGAATGATCAAAACTGCATTCATATTATAAAAAGGATCTGTATTCCTAGCCTATAAAATTGAGTCACACAAAAATTGCAATCTCATCGAGATAGAATAATTTGTAATTATATATATGCACTTATTATGTTAAACAATTAGAGTAAAAGAATGTTTTGAATAGTTGAGACACAATCTATATAACTATTGATTTAAATTTTCAACTATATCATGAAAATAATTTGTGTGATCAATTGTTTTTTCTATTCCATTATTCTTCACAGCATTTTCAAGAGGTCCCACTAATATGTTGAAATCATGATTTTGTTATTCGGGGGTTCCAAAAATAATCATTTTTTATATTTATATTTATATCATCCCAACTTGTAATACTAATATTTTTTTATATTAATGATGCTTCCATAAAATTCCAAAAGAACCATTTATCAAACTATAACGTTCATTCCCCACTATTAATGAAATAGCTTGTTAGAAAATATATATTGAATGTAGTTCTCAAACATTATATTAAATTTGATTCAATTTTCCAAATTCAATAAATATATTGTGTAGTGAATTGGATTAAGAGGAAGTGTTCAAAAACATCGTGTATCTTCAACCATATTCTTAATTTCCATTATGTACAAATAGATTTTATTCTACCATCAAAAGAACAATTCAAAATTGAATTATATTAAATCTCCTCCAAAACCATATCATACTAATGTGTCTTCAATGTGTTATTATACAATATATATAAATATATCACTAACTAACTACAATTTTTGTGACAAAACATATAATTCTTTTAAAATCACGGTATTACATAATCACATTATTAGTACCATTTAGGATCATAGTTACAATTAGTTTTTATGATCAATTAATAAATTATATTTTGAAACTATTTTTTCATCATACCTATTATAATTTAACCTAATTTTATGGTAAACATAGATTACTAACATTCAGAAAATGTTAGAAAATTAATTATCATAGAGTTTTAAAAAAAAATCAATTTTTTTCAAATTATACATGGTTCACAATTAAAGATTATTCTATTATTCATAAACCAATAAAACTAGAATTTAATGTCCAAAGTATAAACTTCTTATGTTTTTTCTTATATGGAATATTATTTATCATTGATAAGGGATATAAAAATTAACCATGGAATTCACATGAAACCCATGACATTATACAATCATAAAGTGATGATAATTTTTTTCTTTTATTATTAAATTTAGATTTAAAATAAAATGATATTTTGTGGATTTTTATATGACATAGAACATCCTACCTATTTCTCAGCCTCAAAATGTTTTCTTATATAAGACCCTAAAACCATATCCACAATTATCCATAACTAACTTCCCATGAAAAAAATCATTTTATAAATACCCAAAATGAATCTAATTAAAAAATCCAGAGAAACCCCTTATAATTATTATAGAAATAAATAAATGGAGAAAACTGATGAATAATATTTATTAACCACTCAAATGAATACATAAAGAAAAAAAGTTTTATAATCACTATACAATGGAATATATGTACAAGAGTTTTAAAAACATAAAAATCCTTCACTTAAGTTATCTAGCTTTGGAATTTTCAAATCCCAAAAAACATTATTAGGTATACGTCCCTGAAATAAAATTATAAATTTATTTTACCTACGTATTTCATGACATGTGGAAGTTCACTCATTGCTAGTGTGGTCACATGTTGTTAGTGGGTATTCACAACACATGATTTCCTATACGTTGATGAATATTTTTCATGTCACCATGGTTTTTAGAGGAGGGATCAAGGGTAGGAGGGATCTTAAATAGTAGGGGTAAATAGGAGGGTTCTTGTAAAAGATATCTCGCACATCATATTGGGGTTATGAGGAGGGATCAGGTTATATTGATCTCAAATGTCACCTTTGGGGTAGGATTACATATTGGGGGGAGGAGATCATGAGTTGCGGATTAGAACTCAAAAATATGAGCAATCAGGGGAAGGAGAAATGGGCATTGGGTTTTTATTTTCATATTTACTAGAAAATGTTTTCTTGAAAAACCTTAAAAAAATAAATAGAAAATTATTTATCAATAGATTATTAGAGCTATAATAAAAAATTTCTATGATATACACATTTTTTTCTAGTGGATTCTTTCGTAAGTCAATAGTGTAGATGAGTGTGAACCTCAAAGATCTCTTCTAATAGGCCATAGGTTAGAAAGTAGTACTATAGGTACAACAATATTGAAATGTGGGGAAATTAAAATTTGACCCCTGTGAATATTAAAATAAAAAAAATTAAATTTTTCGTATAAAAAATGAATGAATCATGTAAAGTGTGAAAAGGAATATGTAAAATATATTCATCAAATAAAATAACCAAAATGTATATTCTATGGAAGATACTCCACAGTCACATAGTAACATGAACAACCCCCATGAGATAGTATTGTCTAGCCCATTAACCAACCAAATCCATAATAACTAATATATAAATATAAGTTTAATTATGTAAGTGTAATATGTAGGATTGTTCTCAAAACCTCACATGAAAATGTGGATGAAACATACTAATGATATAATGAATAAATATTGAAACCAATTCATTACCTATAATAGGTCAATTAATCCAAAATCTCATCTAAGGATTACTCACCCAATATCACACATATTTAAAAAAAATATAATAATCAAAACAAGTAAAGGAATATTAACCGTTTTTCCTATTCCCAAATAAATTATTCACCCTAACACCCCAATGGAAAATGTCCTATGATAATATCCCTACCGTGCCCACATAACCATGTAACCACATGACTGTATGTCTGAATGACCATACCCATTTCCATAAAACTATGTTACACATAAAGGTGTGGTATATAATTTAGTATACATCAAATTTATTGCATCATACAACTATATTTGAATCCATAGTGCACACACCTCATAATAATATAACCACATATCCATAAAAACCCATATATTTGAACAAAGACCCACACACACAGTTTGCTTGATCGATTAAAACCAGTATATAAATATATTTTATAATTATAAGTCATTAAAATTGTTAAAATGTCAAGAAAATATAGTAGGGAAGAAAGAATAGTATTCCACCCATATCCTCTACAACCATGATATTGGGGAATGCACTTAAAACCTACAACTACATATGTGTATCCATCACATTACTGGACCCTAGAGGTGGGTCATCAAAAGTAAAAAACGATAATGAATATATAATAACACACATTAAAACCATAAGGTTACACTACCTAATATTATGGAAGTAGGTTGTAACTATCACCACTACAAATCAACATCGTTCCTGCCGCATGCCATAAAATAACCATATCCACTATTACACCATAGCACTACAGCTTCAGTGTAAGAATCTTCAACCCATGTCATGTTTCATAATCACTTCCATGTAATTGAATAAATATGGAGTGTATATTCATTACTGAAATAACATTAATTAACCACATTAACATTTATCATATACATAACATTCTTCATCCCACATACATTTATACCCACTAGGATTATAATTAATCACATTCAATTCAACATTAATGATTCTTATTCAATATGAATTCTATAAAACACTTTACTCATTCAACTATGTATCATTACACATTAAATAAAAAAATTTACTCATTCAATTATTAATCAAGTCCAATGCTATTAATATATCATTTACATATTTATTATAAAATAATTTCATATTAACTTAGCCCATACCCATCATACTTTTCAATTAAATAATTACCATCAAATAATTTTGAGAAACTAAGATACACCTATACTGACATATAAATATCAACACAATAACAACCATAACATCATCGACTCCAAAATATATCCTAAGGATCTAATCAATAATAATTAAACCACTTATCAATATATATGACAACATCACACCATAAAACACATAAAAACACTTCCATAACAACAACTTTTCAACAAAAAACTACCACCACAATAGACCAATAACATAAAAAATCACAAAATCACAACAAGGTGAAAAACTATAATAACCATAATAATAATAATAATCAATCCATCATGGAAACAATAAATTTCATTTTAACTTAAAAAAATAAGGATTCCATCTTACTAAAAAATTATAAACATAATAAAATAATTAACAATTTTAGATTTAGCATCCTTTATTTTAATTTACCATATTTATGTTATTATCATTTTATAAATATTAGAATCAATTAAAAATATTAATTTACTAATTTAAACAAGATTATCAATCATTTTATTCACTATTATGTGATCAATATAATTAAAAACATATAAATCATAAGCTAACACATATTTCATTTCAATTATTTAACATCATTTCATTATTTTCTAGGTTCAACTAAATGACATTGAAAAATAAGAATAACTAATTATAATTAAAAATTCTTAAAAGATAATATAAGGATATATTTTTAATCCCATGCATAAAATTATGGTTTGACGATCCTTGCAACTGAATTAGAAGAAAAATGATGGTCAAACACCATCAAAATCATGAATATGCCTTAAAAACCCATAGACTATATCCCAAACACCACACAATAACAAATATTTATAAAAACTAAACTAGAACACCTGTTATCTAATTATATATAATAATACAAGAAAATTAATGCATAAATAAGGTGGGAATTGATAAACGAGGGTAAGGAAGGATGCTTGGATTGAATATGGAATATATTTTGAATTTAAAGTATTTGAGTCCTCAAGGAGAGAGACAAGGGGTTAAAAGTGATAAACAATGTATTTATATGGTTTTATGAAACATAGAGATATTGAACCAATAGACATATCTAAAATGAATTTAAAATATAAATTGAATTTAACAATATAAAGCGTAGAGGGATCCTCAACATAGCATGGGGGAGGGGGTCAATAAATTGTGGTAAAACATTTATTAACATTAAAATAGTATAAATCTCCCATGATCACATGATGTTTTCATTACAAATATAGATTGTTCACATTCGTCATGGAATAATGGTGCCAAAAATTGCTACCTTAGCCTCAGACCCTAAATCCCACCATGAACAACCATGACATAGCTTGAAATCCTTCTCTATTTTTGGACATTCTCTAACATTCAACCATGACAAAAAAGATTCATAAAAATTGAAATTTTGAATCACCTCATAAATACGTGTTTAGTGTTCCTATTTCTTATTGGTCCCTACCAATAGACCACAACAACTAAAATGACTACCTCAATGCCTTAAACATCCACCAAAGAATAACACACCCTAAAATATAAGTTTTAGACATAAACATCTCAATCCTATCAAAATTTCAAGGCTACTTCACCCATATCCAATTTACACCACCTAAAAGAACATAAAACTTCCTAAAATTGGTATTTTATACCAATATAATAAATTATTTTACATTTATAATTTAATCAATCTCCAAGATTTATTTCTATACATCAAACACCCTCAAACTATAATATAGGGGTTTGAGAAATATCATTGAATATACACAAAATTATGTAATTATTATGTGTAAATTGATATATTAATGAAAATGGTGTTTCTAAAAAGTTTCATGGAAACTATATTTCACCATGGTGGTATATAAGATGATTTAAAACAATCATCAAGGAAAGAAATTCATGTTAATATAAAAATTATTATTTCTTAAAAATAAAATATCACCTTTAAAAAATGGTGGAGGGGGTCTCCATATACTCATAGGTTTCGACTTAATCCTCTCCTCTATAATTATCCTCTTATTTATCAAGATTCCATATATTGAATTTTGGGAATTTTGTAATAAATATCTCACACCATCATTAAAATTCATTTTTCTCACCCAAAATAATAATATTTTCGACCATTGACACCAATATATTCATCTATATGTTTGTAACAACATGAATTCCACCATCTCACATGAGGAAAATTATTTCATTTATGGCCTCATGGTTAGTTATATTCAGAATTGTTTTCCTCAGAAAACCCTTGAGTCTAAATGATGTAGAGGTATTAGAGAACTATAGGTTTAATGTTTATTATAGGCTCGAATTTATATAGTTCTACTCTATAGGTTTCACCATTATGGAAGTGGATACTACTACTGAAGAGGGTGTCATCTTAACATCTATACCCATGGTCTTCTCCAAACTGATGTCAGTGGTCAATAGCTCAACTTTTATAGATGGTACAAATGGATTGGAAAAGTGTATCATGGTTCGTTGTATCATTCTATGTAGATGACTCCAGGATCTAGTTTGAGTTTGTAAATATCTCAAAATGATCAATGATTAGTATTTATAAGGGTATATTTATAATCAACTAATTTACCTTCAATTCAACATCATACACTTGTTGTATATTTTTTTTGGAAAACACCAATTTACCAACTTAATCATAAATATGTTTATATAGGTATAGTCCTCATCAAAAAGTCGATAATACTAGAGCAAGAGGATGGGTGAAATTTGTGGTGGATATATATGTGTGGATGGGATTATGATGTGGTTTGGGATTGAATTTGGATGGGGTCCAATAAGGTGATTGATTTGGATGGGAATGATGATATTTATATGCGGGAAGTGTTGGTGTTGATGTATGGGGTTGAATAGGTGATGGATAAAAATAAACCATCTTCCACTAAAAATACTTATTGTTCAGTGTAATAATTTATTAGAACACATGATCACCAAATCTATTCCTCAATACCAAATATGTGATGGTGACTTGTTCTAACGTAGGTCCATGTTTGGCTTGAGGTAATGGGGATTGTACAGAATAGAAGATTTCCTTAGAATGGTTCCCATCAATCCTTCCTTATACCTATCTGAATTTATAATCTTGTCTCTACATATATGTTTTACCTTCAATTTATAGGAGTCTCTTTTTATAAATCAATGGTCTGGATATCAACTAGATATTATAAATTGTGGAAAGTTTAATAAATGGATAGAAGGAAGAAACATGATTAGTCAAATAAGTAATAGTTTTACACCCTTAATTTCCCATTGTTCTCCTTCATATGTCCATAAAACTAAAAAAAATTCCAAGGCCCTATTGATTTACTTACCTACATAAATTGATTTCATAATGACTAAATTAATATATATTATTCTCCCTAGGGAGTCAAAAATAGTAAGAATTGAGTGTTTTATATCTCAATGAATTATATTGAATATGGAAATATTAAACGAGGTGATTTTTTTATTTAGCACATGCCCACTAATTTGATAAATTGTACTAGTCAACAATATCTGATAAGAAATTCTATGATGGGATCCAAAGTAAAATATATTTGTTCTTTTGTCCTGATAAACTAATGGCTATGAATGTTATTCCCTGGTCTAAAATAATTGAGAGATAAAATGAACTATTTTTTACTGAACAAAAATTATATATCTATTTTATTTTATTGATAAACTGTGAAAAACTACGATGTCATCTAATGATAGGAATATTCAAATTCATGAATTATATACTCTAGATGCATGGTCTTTAAGGTATATATTAATTTTATATCTTTTACACTTTATTACAATATACACATATTCAAATAATTTACTGATGATATAGTTATCATTGAGTGATTTCTCAAACAACATAAAAGGTGATATGATTTGAATTGGTGGGGGCTGTGTAGGTTCATTTTGGATGAATCTCCTATTGAGTGTGACTTAGGGTTTATGATATATACAATAGGTAGGCTACGTGGATCAATTAATGTGTATATTTTATTAATGGGTATATTTTTTTATTGTGATGATACATGGATCGTGGAATGTTTTGGCTAATAGGGTTGGGTTTATGCTTCATGGATTAAGTAATGGGTATATTTTTAGTTCTATAGGAATATTTCTCCCCCTTTGAGTGAGGTGAAATGTTTTTCTTATGTATGATGGTGGTGGGGTGAAGATGATTGGTGGAATGGAAGAGATTATTAATGAGTTTTAAAAGTAATGGTGTATGATTGTGAAACAAGATTTCATTTTCCATAGAAAACACAGTGTTTAAGGTCCCAGTTGGGGAAATAAATAATATGTAATGTAGATTTAAAACATGATAGGTATTGAATTGATATAATTAAATTAATCAATAATTTCTTAATTGATCTGATTGTAAATGAGGCAATTTTAAAAAAGCAATCCAATTATGAGGAGGTACTGAGAGAGATTGATATTTATAAGCATAGGGTGCATGATAGGTTTTCTGCTATATTTTAATAAATCATTATTTCATGTAAATGTAATGAATATTTTTATTCTAGGATTATTTTGTTACTAGATGCCACATATTTTTATGAATAGGACCTCAAGGATATTGTCATATTATTTTTTAAATCATGACATAATCCTTAATACATTTAAATTTTAAATGTTTCGTAAGAGATTTATCAATTGTCAATCAAATTGTAAAAAGGGACCCTAAGAGTGATCTGGTTCTACTTTTCCCTCTATTCAAGCTATTGTAGTGCGTTTAGATAGGCTACACCTTGATTTAGTCTTTTCATTAAAATGATAGATTTTTTTGTACCAGTATTTCATAATGGGGAACAGAAAGGAGTATTTTTTTAGAATGACCCCTCTCACCAAAGTCTTATATTGTAATAGTAGGGGATGTGTTATTATTTTTTCCATGGATTTTCCCTTTGAACCTCAAGGGGTAGCTTAATAAATTATGTGGGACACCATGCTATATTTTAAATTTTGGTTTTCACCTCTCATAGACATATCAAGGAATAATTTGGCTCCATGGTTTTTGGTGTTTTCTTCCTTTTGTTGTTAGTTTTTTGTATGATGGGTGACCCCTTGTTGTATTATGTTTCCATTATTTCAGCCACCATTCTATTATGGAATTATTAGGACATCTTTGGTAGTGATCAACGTATTTAGAAACTCTAAGGCAAGGAATTTTAATATGTAATATGGTGTTGGGTCATAATGTAAGATACCATTGAAAAATTAATCTCATTCGTTATCTATTGATTTATATATTTAATTTTTCATGTCGAATTTGTATTTCAACATATTTGGGGAGGGTTAAATGGATTAAGTATATATTGTTATGGTTGGGTATTTAGGGTCGATAAAATGAAACATACATCCCAAGAATCCCTAACTAATTTTTATAATATTAATGAAATATTACTAAATGAAAAACAAAACATAAGTAGGCTTCCTCCTATAAATATCATTATTTTATAGAAAGGACCCATCCCACTTTATAATGTTTAATATAATACAAGAAGTAATTTTAATTCACCTTGAAAGGTGGTCTAGATTTCTTGGAATCTCAACATATCCACGTGAAAAATATTCAACAACCACAAGGGTATAGACCATTATGATACGATCATTCCTATAAATAAATGAAAACTCGAGTTGGTAGAAAGTACCATATATCAATTTTAAAACTCTTTGTTCCAGATGAATTTGTCTTGTAACATTTTTTCCCATGCATATGGTTTAATTTCCATAATAAAAACTCTTTATCTATATTATATCATCCCAACCAAAGATCAATTTTCTCTCAAAATAATCCTCTCACCAGTTTTGTTGTTTGACTGTGAAATATAATTCATAGGCATGTTACATCAAAAGGAGTCATGTTTTCCTATATAAAAAATGGAACAAATAATTTTCAATTATTGTTTTATAGACCATTATATATAAAAAAAAAATTTATTTAGTTTCCATGATTAATATTTTCATTTTTTTATTAATGGTCTTATATAGAATCAAAATTATCTAATGGTAGTAGATATCCACTTGTCTACTGATTTAACTATGGTATAGAGAAATCGTGTTTCATTTTATGTCTTAATTCTATAGTATTACTCTTATTAAATTATTATCAATGTGTTTTTATGATCATTTATTATTAGTATAGAGACTTCGAACAGTGATATTTTTATGTTCTTCCAAAATATCATGAACACCATTTCAATTTTAGGATATTTGAAATATGATTTAATCCATTATGGTTTTCAGTTGACACACACTAGAATTTACTTGTGTTAAAATAAATAGGAAAGAGATGATGGATGTCTATTCATCAAAAAAATTACGACCTCTATTAGTGGATATTGAGGTATATTATATATTTTTTTGATGTTTCATTAACTTTGGAAGTGATTAAAAGCGTCTAAAACATCTAAATTCTCTATGGAGGGTTGGTTAAAATAAATGAATTTTACTAATCATAGTTACTACTCATTTTAGATCACATCTTGCTCCCATTAATGAGGAGTGGAAGAAGATAAATTGGAATAATACTTCTTTATTAGAAACACATTGGAGAATCCATACATTTGAAAAATTCATAAAGTTATGTGGATCACCCAAAAAATTATTAGGATCTTCACATAGTAGCATTTTTCTATGTTATTATGTGGATTGTTGGAAGATCATACCAATTCCAATATGATTATTAATGTTAAAAAACAAGGGTTATAAATTGAACATGTATTAAAAAATTCATCTATTAATTAATCCTTATTATTCACTTATAAATTTTGGAGCTCCATTATTGATAAATTGTTAGAAATATTTTTGGTCCATTTTATTACATGATCTCAATATCATGATTTTAGATCAATTGAATCAAGTGTTTATGTTAATATTTTTTAAATAATATTCTTTAGTGTCATGTGTTCCTTATAAACCCCTTATTTTGAGGTAATGAGATAAGTTATAAATTTATAAAGTGAATAAAAACAATGCATGTGGAATAGATATCTATATGTGTTTAATATATATAATAGATAAGAATGAAAAATATATCTATTCAGTATTTAATAAATGGTCCAAATTTATAATATTTCTCATTGAACACAAGGTAAAATAATTGTCACGAACCAACCCGGGTCTACCCTAAACTGATCAACCAAGTCGGTCCGCAAAATGGCTCAAGAGGTGTTCTCGATCCTCTCATGCTGGAGAAAAGCACTAGGGAATCAACATAGACTGTGGGAATGGTTTTTCCCATGAAGAATAAAAAAACAGTAGCATAAATAATAAAGAGCAGAGCATAATAGATAAACCATATAAAACAACTAAACAAGAACAAAAGAAATTAAAACTAACAAAACTAGACATACAAACATACTCTATGTGACCCCACATGTCACTCTACGACTCAATGATAAGCGTCACCCAAGGAGATCACACCCAAGTGGGAGCCTGCAAAAACACTAAAAACCGAAATGAACTATAGGCGTGAGTATTAAAACTCAGTAGGCTATCCCGATATCTATTCCCAATGAACTACCTTTAAAATTAAGAAACAATAATTACAAGTTTTAACTATAACATATTAATGTAGGAATTTATACAATTCTTACTTGAAAACAAAGTACAAACCATTTACCTTAGTCATTTGGAAAACTAGAACAAAAGAGTTTGAAAAACATCTTCTTTTGAAAACATTGACACATGAGTTAAGAAAACCAAAATGTCACTTTTCATGAAAAACACCACACAAGATTACCAAGGTAGATATATCTTGGTAAATGTAAATAGAAATAAAAATATATTAGAAACAGATCATTAGCTAAAAACCACTAGACATAGGTGAATCAGAGAGATCGAGAATGATCCAGTCGACACTAATACCTGCGACCCCATCCACAGTATCATGCCACATACGATTAAATCTAATGCTCCAAAATGCTTGGTCGTCCTTTCATAGGCAGACTAAGGGAAAATCCCAAAGCAATAAATCAAAACATATCCGCCTACTATGGGTCACTGGTCAGTATGGTAACCTATGAGTGTTGTACTCGTCTTAGACAATTCTATCAATATGTCAGTTTCGTATGTCGCAAGTATAAAAGGTGGTGAGCCAACGGAAGTAGCTGAGCATCAAATCAAAACCCATATATGTAATAATATTTCACAATAGGTCTCACTCCACGTCTCCCCATGGACGAATCTCATGCCTTTAAATAATTATATTACAATAGTCCCTAATCGAGGGATCTACATAATGGAACTCAGAGATCCCATAACAAGGACATCCCTACCTTTCCTTGTTGGCAAGGCATGAGAACTAACCAATTGGGGTTTTTATAATAAGAACATCCTTTTATTTTCACAAGGTGTCCAAATGGGCACTTATACATTCCCTAAAAACATTCTTTATCAAATATTCAAACCAATTTCTAAAGAGGTGAAAGACACACCATTTACCAAATAAATGCATTCGTAAAAATCCCTTCAAAACATTTCCGACGTACTTTCAAACAAAACTAACATTTATGAAAAACCCAAACCGAGCTACAATTCCTTATCACAAAACAAACCAAATTTTAATGAAATCTACTTTCACACTTCACTTCATTAAATCATTTGAAACTTTTCCAATTACCACACATTCCGTTATTTCACAAGCAACACTTTTTTAAAGCCAAACCACTTTGGAAATCCAGAAAAAGTCCTCAAAACAATTTCACACTCTTCCAACACTTAAAAAAACAAAACATTTTATGTCACTTTTTACACATAAAGGACAACTAGGCACCATTACGAAAACCAGACATGCAATGCTTAACAAACGATTTTTGTTGACACTCACAAAGATATAAAACACCAATTTGCATGTCAGGGTCTTATTTATAATGCTAAACCATGTTCTGAAACTCACAAATTAGGTGCAAACCAAACACAATATTTTATTAAAGAAAATAGTGTGTACAACTATAACCGGATGATACCATTTTTATAAGAAAAGTCTGAAACTGCTCTTTTTCAAACAATGTAAATTTACCAAATATAGCACAATGAAAATTAACACCTAGAAAAAGGGAAAGCAAGAATAAATAGATAGAACTCAAATTATGAGGTCAAGCATAATAAGACCCTAAATTTAGTTTGCACTGTTTTACAAAGAAAAGTCAAAAATCAATAAACAAGCTTAAAATAACCATTGCACACTAAATAAATTTGAACCCGAGCTTGAAATTAGAAGCTAATAATAAAATAAATTATAAAAGCATAAAATTAATGATTCAAAAGTTAACAAGGATATGTTCCTAGGAATCCTACATCATATATAGTGCACGATGATAATGCAAGTTCAGTAGAAAGGTGCGATGATGACGCTCACTCAAAAACGCCTTGCACAGGTCCTAAAATACTAACTATACCAAAATAAAAATTAACAAATAAAAACCATAACAAAACTAAGAAAAATTACATAGCCTAAGGGAGGAGGGTATACTGGAAGGAGTGGTGTTCGTGCCATAAGGAGTGCCTCGCCAGCAGGGAAACACGTCGGTAAAGGCGACGCACCTGAGGGGTTGCGGGTCAGGGAAACACCGATGGGTGAGATTGTTGCGCACAAGGGCAGGCCACTAGGGTTGTGTGCGAAGCCGTACAAGAGGTAACCATGACGGGAAAATGGGGTGCACTGCAATGAGAATGGTCGAGGCGAGGCGGCTTGGTCCGAGGCTGAGGAGGTGTGGTGGGTGCGCTATAAGAGAGGTCGCGGTGGGCTGGACTGGAGGAGGGTGATGGGTGTGCTGAGCAAGGAATGGGCCGCGGTCCAGGGGGGCTATGACGAGGATTGCTGGTGGTGGAGTTGGTGCTGGTTGGGTGAGGCCGGTGAGGGTCTGCGAGGGGGAGTCTGAACATGAGACGGGGGTCAGAGTACAGAGGGAGGCAAGGGGGAGTCCACCGCTGTGGCCCACTGGAAGTAGAAGGTAGGTGGTTCTTGGGCTCGTCGATGCTGCAAGGTGACAGATCTACTGGAGCCAGTGCAAGGAGGAGATGCAGGGTGTCAGGTCGCGCTGCGAGTGAATGACAGTTGTAGGTCGAGAGGCGCGGTGGCGGGGAATCATGGTGAGAGTGCAGGTGGAGGAGAGGCTGACGGAGAGGGTGAGCGGGAGAGAGCAAGGCAGAGCGTACCGTGGCGAGTGGGAGTAGGGGGGGCACTGGCTGCTGCAGGAGCTGCTCAACAGGGAATAAGAAGAAAAAAACTGGGGCATTCATGGTGTGCAATGGAGGCCGAGGGGGAAGCTTGTTGCGACTAGGGGGGTCTCCAGCTTGCATCGTACACCAAAGGGAAAATGGGGGAGGGAGAAGGGTTATCCGAAAACCCTAAAAAAAGGTGTTAAAAAGGTAATGAAGTAAATAAAAAAACTAAAATATTATATATATAAATATATATATATATATATGTATTTGCATATTTTTAAAATTCTAATAACTAAAAAGTAAGGAATCTAATAACAATAATAAAAGAATAATAATTTTTATTATATAGACATAAATAATAGTGATAAAAATAATAATAATAATAAAGTATAATTCTAAAAAGAAAATCATGATGATAAAAATTAAGATAATGAAAGTATCTATTTCATTTTAATAATCATAAAATCCATAACAATTAAAATTTGAAACGATGCAACTAAATTTTATTTCTAATTGAAAAATAATTTATCTTCATTTTTAGAGAATGGGTCTTCACGCCGTTACCCAGGCAGAGCCACATGGGGTTTTTGAAATGCGCTTTTCCCCTGCACCCAAAACTTTCGAACGTAAAATGCGCATTTTTATTGTCAAAACTCAAAAATTTCCTTTGGGACTCACCTCGGACCCCATTAAAATTATTTAAAGGCCGAAAATTAATTAAAATAAATTTACTATCATAGGTTGGGGTGTAAAAATTATCCCCACCATAACGCTTTCTTCCCTTGAAAAGCCACAACATTATTCAACCGATTGATCAACACCTCAGGATTCCACACAAGAATGATACAACCTCTTAAATCAAGGACATTTCGGTGACCACTGATGAGACTCAACCTCGTTGTTTGAAAAAAATCACCAATGAAGGGGATGTCTCAATGGACTCCCCACCATAATAACTCAACTAAAATCCAATAATTACATTAGAGAAAACCCAAAGAGACTCAAGGTGGGTCTCCCCACCCTAAAGAACCAACCTATACATGGCCAAAAGAAAATATGACTTAGGCATAAACCAGGCCTTACTCAAACTAAGAGAAGCATGACAAGAACCTTCAATCCACTCACTCCCAAATGAAAGGGATAAGAGCTTAACAAAAACACTGCATGAACCAAAAACCCTAACCCCATGGGAGGGAGGGAGGGCCCAAGGATTGGATCAATGAAAATACGATGTACAACTACTCATGAATCATCACTTCGAGATAGACCCAAAATGAATCTATAACTGGTCCACATGGGTGGTTCACGCAAGGCCACCACTCAGCACCTCGCATCCAAAAAATCAAAATTACTGACATTGCGCAAGGGCTAATTCCATCATGCTATTTGCAATAATAGGAAATTTATAATTATGGAGAAACCACAACAGAAACTCTAAAACTTTTTCATCACAACGATATAGGCACAACCTTCACCAGACTCCTTAAAATACCCTAGGGTTCCTAACTATGCACCGACTTCACTCCAAGGCCTTTTGGTTGGAGCTCTGATGGATAAAGCGTCTCCTTTATCATATTCAGGTTTTGAGAATCCAAATAATAAACATACACCTTTTGATTTCACAAAAGAAAGGATAAGATTTTAAAATGAAAAACATACTGGTATTGAAAACCGGAGTTAATCTAAAGACCCACGACATCCCATACATGCCAAAACCCAAAACACCATCAGTACAACTACAACGATAAATGATACTTTTAACTGAAATGAATCTTACACAAGAATCTTTGATCAAAAACCCAACTACACATCACTTCTAAGAACTTCCTATGCGATGATTTCTAGCAACGCCCTGAATGAATCGTTGCAAGTGACCTGGATGTCCACAAGCCTAGCATGGTTTCAGAGCACTTTGGCATGACGTCTTCTTGTGACCCAACTTGTCGCACTAATAGCACATGAGGATCTCTCATTCTGAAGAGGTTGATGAAAGATCCCGTGGCCTTTTTATTCCATGACCTACTCCATACACTCTCAATTGCTTACTCATCTCCATTCCAGAATCTTCACCACTTCTCATAGGGATTGAAAGAGGGAGGACTAATTTGAACACTCTTGCCATCACGACTTCTACATGAAAAGCTTGTCTTGCCACATCAACCAAATAAGTTTGGTTAGACTTTGACACCATCGACTGTAGATCAGGGTGGAGACCCACCTCGAAGCGTCGAGCCTTCATGGGGTCATCTGTGGTATACCCTGGATCATAAGCTACTAGCTCCACAAAGCGCTGGAAATATTCCAGCACGAATCTTATGCCCTGATGTAGACAACACATCTCCATCCCCTTCCTCACTCTTTCTTCTTCAGAGAAATACTGACAAATGAATATTGACTTGAAAAACTCCCAAGTAAACTCTTCACATGGCTTTTTTAAGACACCTACTTCCACCACATCCACGGTGAACCTTCAAGCATGAAGGTTGAAAAAATGACTTTCAACGACTCGAGAAACTCATTGAGGTTAAAGTCCATTTCAATCTTCCACATCCACTCCTCTATTAAGGAAGGATCTTCTTGACCATAAAAGATAGTTTCATCAAGCTTCCAAAACTCAAGCATAAAATCCTTATGTTGATCAACCAAAATATGATCACCCATCAAATATTTAAGGAAATAACTGCTGGAGAGTAAGAGAAAAGAACCCAATCAAGAACCACTCAATAAATAAAAATACTCAAAATAAAACACTTCATATATGAAATGATCTAAACACATAAAAACAATCCATCATAAAATAAAAATATTTCCTGTGAAAACATCTTTAATTTAAAACAATCTTGGTGGGTTAAACCCTTAGAGTCTAACTCACATGCATGTATTCGTGCCACCCCAGGCATCCATCCACCAAACCATAAATCTATTCATATTCCAACATACCATTATGCATGTGAGAACACATCGGAACACCATGGCCAAAATAAATCAACTTCATTTTCCAAAAGCAAATCATTCATCTCATTTCCTTTAAAACAGTCCTCAAATTAAATATTTAATTTCAAACAATCAATTTTCAAAACCATTTTTTCTGATACAAACAACTTCCAGAAGTTAGAAGAGACCCAAAATAACTCAAAAATTGAACTAGTGTTAGTGGGTGAATTGACCATTTGGTTGGCGGCCATATGCCAAACATGTCACCGACATGGAGAGTCTTTTTGGACCTTTGACCTAGATCCACATTTCTTTCCAGGACATGCATCATAGGAGGACTATTAGCACAACTCTCTTTGTCATGTCCCAATAACAAAAAATTCTATAAAACCCAAAGAATAGTTATTAAACTTGACTTCCCATTGAAACCTAAGGATCAGCATGGGCAAGAGTTCAGGACGCTCTTCCCACACCTAGCCCTCGAGTCCCGATAATCCAACCCCATCTAACTTGACATCCGAGATAGCAAAGGGCTCTATAAAAAAGTGAGGTTTGCTAAGAGATGACCTCCTCTGATACAATTTAGTAACAAACCAACCCGGGTTGACACTAAACTGATCACCTGAGCCGGTCCGCAACATGGTCCGAGAGGCGTTCCCCATCCACCCGGGCTAGAGACAAGTGTCAGGGCATCAATAGAGACTGTGGGAATGGTTTCTCCCATGAAAAATAAATAAAATAACAAAAATAATAAAGAGTATCACAATATAGATAAACCAAACAAAATGACTAAACAAGAATAAACTAATTTAAAACTAACCAAACTCGATGTCCAAAATTACTCCGTATGACCCCATGGGTCACTCTCTGACTCAACGAAAAGCATATCCCAGGGAGATCCCACATATGATGGAGCCTACAGAAACACTAAAAACAGTTAATAACAAAAGGCGTGAGTATTAAAAATCAGTAGGATAGCCCAATATCTATTTCCATTTCACTACATTAATAATTAAGAAACATAAATTCCAAGTTGGAACTAAAATATATTAAAGAAGGAATTTCTACAATTTTTACTTGAAAACAACGTAAAAACCACTGCCCTTAGTCATTTTAAAAAATAGAACAAAAGAGTTTGAAACACATCTTCTTTTGAAAACATTTTCATATGAGTTAGGAAAGTCAAAATGTCACTTTTCATGAAAAATACCTCACAAGGGAACCAAGGTAGATATATCAAGGACAATGTAAATAGGAATGAAAATATCTCAGCAACAGTTCATTAGATAAGAACCACTAGGCATAGGTGAACCCAAGAGAATGAGAATAATCCAGACGACACTACTACCTTCAACTGCTTCCATAGTAGCATTCCACATATGATGAAATATAACGCTCTAAAACGCTCATCCAAACTTTCTTAGGTAGAGAAAGAAAAAATCCTATAGTAATAATCCCAAACATATCTGCCTACTATGGGCCACTGGTTAGTACCGTAACCTACAAGTGCATTACTCATCTCCGAAAATTCTCTCAATATGTCGTGTTCGTATGTCGCATGTATTAAAGGATGTGATCCAACAGATGCTGTTGAGCATCAAATCACAACCCATATCTATAATAATATTTCACAACAGGTCTCACCCTGAGTCTCCCCAAGGATAAATCTCATGCCTTTAAATAATTAGATTGCAATGGTCCCCAATGGAGGGACCTACATAATGAAACTTGGGGATCCCATACCAAGGACATCCCTACAATTGCATGTTGGCAAGGCATGAGGACTAACCAAATGGGGAGTTTCATAATAAGCACTTCCTCTTATTTTCATAAGGTGGCCAAACGGGCCCATAAACATTCATAAAAACATTCTTTATTAAAGATGCAAACCAATTTCTAAATAGGTGCAAGACACACCATTTACCAAATAAATGCATGCGTAAAAATCCCTTCAAAACATTTCTAACGTACACTCAAACAAAACTAACTTTTATGAAAAACCCAAACTGAGCTATAATTCCTTGTCACAAAACAAATCAAATTTTCGAGAAATCTACCTTCACAATTCACTTGACTTAAAACATTTCAAACTTTTCCAATTACCCCACAATCCATTATTTCCCAAGGAACACTTTTTTTAAGCCAAACCGCCTTGGAAATCCAAAAAAAGTCCTAAAAAATTTCACACACTGCCCACACTTTAAAAAAACAGACAAAACATTTTATGTCGCTTTTAACACAAAAAGGCCAACCAGGAACCATTATGAAAACCAGGCATGAAATGCTGAGCAAAAAATTTCAGTTGACACTCAAAAAGTTATAAAACACTAATTTTCATGTCAGGGTCTTATTTAAGATGCTAAATCATGTTCTGAAACTCAAAAATCAGGTTCGGACCAAATGGAACATTTAATTAAAGAAAACAGTGAGTGAAGCTATAACGGGATGATACTATTTTTATAAAGCAAGGTAGGAACTTCCCATTTGCAGAAAAAAGTAAATTAACCAAATATAGCACAGTGAAAATTAACACCTTGAAAAACGGAATGAAAGAATAAATATATGGAACACATATTATGAGGTCAAGTGAAATAAGACCCTACATTTAGCGTGTTCTATTTCACAAAGCAAAGTTAAAAATAAACAAACAAGCTTAAAACAACACTTGCACACTAAATGAATTTGAACCAAAGCTTGACATTATCACCTAATAATAAAATAAAGTATAAAAAGAATAAAATTTAAGATTCATAAATTAAAAAGGATGGGTGCATGGGAATCCTACCTCAAATGTGTAGCGCGGCGATAATGTAACTTCGGAATCAAGGCACAACAACGACGCTCACTCGAAAATGCCTTGCACAGGTCCTGAAATAAAAAATCTACCAAAATAAAAATTAACAAATAAAAAACATAAAAAAACTGAAAAATGACACAACATAATAGAGGAGGGTATACCGGAGGGAGTGGTGTTTGCGCCGAAAGGAGTGGCAAACCAGCAGGCAACGCGCCAGCAAAGGGGATGCACCGGAGGGGTTACAGGTTGGGGAAACCCCGATGGGTGTGATTGCTGCGCACACAGTAAGGCCACTGGGGTTGTGCATGTGCCAGACAGGAGGTCACCGTGATGGGACAAATGGGTGATCTACAATGAGAAGGGCCGACGTGAGGCGGCTGGGTCCGAGGCTAAGGAGTTGTGGCGGGTGCACTATAAGAGAGGTCAAGGTGGGCCGGATAGGAAGAGGGCTCTAGGTGCGCTGAGCAAAGAAATAGGTCGAGGTCCTGGGTGGCTGCGATTGGGAGTGCTGGTGGTGGAGCCCGCACTGAATGGGTGTTGCCGGTTAGGGTCCCCATTGGGGAGGCCGAACAAGATCTGGGGAGTTTTGTTTACATTTTTTCAAAAAAAATATTTTTTAAAATACCACCAGGGTAAAAAAAAATATTTTTTTACCTCCCATAGGCGGCACCTGGTGTGCCTCCTTTGAGGGTTTTTTCCAGCCAGGGCAAGGCGGCACACGGTGTGCCGCCTTTTCCCAAAAACTAACCACAACGGCGGCACACCAGGTGCCGCCTTTACATAAATATTTTCTTTTTAAAAAATTTTAATTTTAATTTTTTTGTTTTGTTTTGTTATATATATATATAACAAAACCATTCAGTAGAATTTTTCTGCTATTTAATATCCAGCAGTTCTACCATTACAGCCATCTGGATTCTGACTAATACCCTCACCCATGACTCCCTTTTATAAGGGGGTTTTCCCTGAAAATCAAACTGCATTTCCGATGTGGGATTCTTGTTATTCTTTTCCTGTGCAGTACATTCTGTGTTTCGATGTGTGATTCTGTTTCAAGTATGCGACTTTGAAATACTATAAAAAATAAATTATAAGACCGATATAAATGAAACTTTAAAAACTGATTAAACATAAAATAAATAGTTGAAAACAAAAATAATTTCATAAAAAATGTTGATACAAATTAATTTATAAGCTTTCAAAACCACAGACTTGAAACTTAAACATATTTCAAGTACGTGACTTTGAAAGATTATAAAAGATAAACTATAACACCAATATAAATTAAACTTTAAACATTGATTAAACATATAAGAAATAGTTGAAAACAAAAATAATTTCATTAAAAATGTTGACCAAAAATAATTTATAAGCTTTCAAAACCATCAACTTGAAACTTAAAAATGTTTCAAGTTCCCGACTTTGAAAGACTATAAAACATAAACTATAAGACCAATACAAATGAAACGATAAACATTGATTAAAAATATAAGAAATATAGAATTTAGGGATCTAATTTTTATACAAATGTTGTAAATAAGTATATTTAGAAATATTTCCAGAGGAGTGGTGGATCTTCGAGCTGCCAATGGCGCAGGGCTGGCTGCGTTGGCCATTGGCGATTACCATCTCTCATTGCCAACTAGAATGCTTCTGGTTTTACATAACTGTTATTATGTACCTAGTGTTACCAAGAACATATTTTCTGTATCATGTTTCAATATGGATGGATTTATTTTCATGTTTGGAAGTAAGGGTTGTTTCTTTTATAAGAACAACGTATGTTATGATATGACACATTTAAATAACAGTTTGTATGTATTAAATTATGAAAACCAAGTGGTGAAAATTGATAAAGAAACAAACTCAACTGACTCATACAACACCCAGTTGTGGAATCACCATATCAGTCATGTAAATGGGAAGCATTTGACAAAGCTATCACTACTAAAAAAAACGGGCAAGGGAAGCACCACTTTATATCACCGCTAAGAAAAAACTGATGATAAAGAAGCCATGTAGCAGTGCTAAAATTTTAGCACTGATGCAGGGTAATCTTTATCATCACTGAAAAAGCGCTCATAAAAATCCCCATTATCAATGCAAAAAAAGTGCTGATAAAGAAGGCATGTATCAATGCTAAAATGTTAGCGCTAATACAGGAAGGATTTATGAGTGATTTTTTAGTGCTGATAAAACCGTAGTTCCATATTTTTAATAAATGGTTAATGATATAATAAATCTTATTAATGATTAATGAATGGATTATAGTGGGTAGTGATTTAATTATTGTTTTTACATTAAAATGGTTAACAATTGAAATGCATATGGTAATAAAAATCCAAGAAATTATAATGTTAAATGCAATAAGAAGTTGGTAATGTTGATATGGATGCTTATGTGATTTTTTGGGGATTATTTGTGTCATTATAATGGAATTGGTTATATGAGGGTGGTAGTAACAAGGCAATGGTTGATGAGGGTGTTTGGAGTGTTAGTTTGGTGTAAACCCTTAGGAAAGATTTATGTGTGACTATATACTTATTATATTTTCTTATTATTTCTTACACACCACCACTTGAGTTGAGAAAACTGATTGAAATCCATATGGGTACTTTGGTTCTGAGTGTTTTTCTCAATATCTAGGTTATAGAGGGAACACATATAGAACCACTCCCTATTCCCTTTCCCCCTTAACACTTAATATGTGTTGTAATGGATCACAGTGGGTGTATATATACGACCTATAATGATTTTAGGTTTTGGTGTATATATATTCTTTTTTACATGATTATGTGTATTTGGTGTGGATACAAAGTGGGGGTTGTGCATTATAGGAGGAGAGTATGATTTTTATGTCCTTCATGTTCACGATATCAAACTGTGATTTGGATGTGATGTGTGGTTGTTATGTGGATATGGTTTTTTATGTGTTTGTGACATGTGTATGTGTGGATATATGGTTATGGGATTATATAGAAGGGGTTTAAGTATAATAAATGTTCCATTAGATTGTGAGAATGACCACAATCGATTACCATCTCTCATTGCCAACTAGAAGGGTGAAAATCCAATGTTTCTTCCTCATGCTGCTTATACTCTTTCTAGGGAGGAGAGATATATTTGTTTTTCAACTTGTTCAATGATGTAAAGGTTCTAGAGGGGTATTCATCAAATATCAATAACATCGTGTCAATGAATTATATGATGTTAGAAGGATTCAATTCACATGACTGCCATGTTTTGATAAAAAATCTAATTCCTACAGATTTACGTTGCATTTTTCCCAAGAATTTTCATCATATGTTAACCAAACATTGTTTCTTTTTCAAAGCTATATGTAGCAATGTTTCTTTTTCAAATCTATATGTATCAATGTTTTAATAAATGTTTAATGTTTCATTTATGTTGTTCATATATTTTATGTTTTATAGTCTTTCAAATTCGCGTACTTGAAACATTTTTATGTTTCAAGTAGACCATTTTGAAAGATTATAAATTAATTTTTATAGACATTTTTTAGGAAGTTTTTTTTGTTTTCAACAATTTCTTATATGCTTAATCAATGTTTAATGTTTCATTTTTATTGGTCTTATAGTTTATGTTTTATAGTCTTTCAAAGTCGGGAACTTGAAACATTTTTATGTTACAAGTTGATGGTTTTGAAAGATTATAAATTCTTTTTGGTCAACATTTTTAATGAAATTATTTTTGTTTTCAACTATTTCTTATATTTTTAATCAATGTTTAAAGTTTAATTTGTATTTGTGTTATAGTTTATCTTTTATAAGCTTTCAAAGTCACGTACTTGAAATATGTTTAAGTTTCATGTAGGTGATTTTGAAGGCTTATAAATTAATCTATATCAACATTTTTTATGAAATTATTTTTGTTTTCAACTATTTATTATATTTTTAATCAGTGTTTAAAGTTTCATTTATATTGGTCTTATAGTTTATGTTTTATAGTCTTTCAAAGTCACGTACTTGAAACAGAATCACACATCGGAAACACAGAATGTACTGTGCAGGAAAAGGTGAACCAGAATCCCACATCAGAAATGCAGTATTGTTTTCAAGGCAAACCCACTTATAAAAGGGAGTCCTGGGTGAGGTTATCAGTTAGAATCTAGACTGCTGTAATGGCAGAACCGCTGGATATTAAATAGAAGAAAAATTCTACTGAAAAGTTTTGTTATATATATATATATATAAAACAAAACAAAACAAAAAATAAAAATAATTTTTTTTAAAAAAATATTTATGCAAAGGTGGAACCTGGTGTGCCGCCTTTGCGGTTAATTTTTGGGTAAAGGCGGCACACCATGTGCCGCCTTGCCCTGGGCGGTAAAACCCCCAAAGGCGGCACACCACGTGACGCCTTTGGGGGGTAAAAAAATAATTTTTTTTATCCTAGATGTATTTTCAAAATTATATTTTTGAAAAAATGTATAATAAAAAAAACTCGGATCTAGGGGTCTGTGCACAAAGGGAGTCAAGGGGGAGGTTGCCGTTGTGACCCGCTAGAACTAGGAGGTTGGGGGTTCTTGGGCTCTTCGATTATGCAAGGTGGTGGATCTACTAGATCTAGAACAAGGAGGCGACGCGGGTGGCGTGTCACACTGCGAGAGAAGGCCGGCTGCAGGTCAAGAGGTGAGGCAGCGTGGACTCGCCGTGAGAGTGTAGGTGGAGGTGAGGCCGAAAGAGCGGGTGAACGGGAGGGATCAAGGCAGAGCACGGGGTGGCGAGCGGGAGTCAGACAGTCTGTGCTGGCTAGGACAAGATCCGTTGAACAGGGAAGAAGAAAAAAAAGCGGGGCGTGCCTGGTGTGCATGGGAGGGTGAGGGGGAAGCCTGATTCGACGAGCGAGTCTCCTGCTTGCATCGCACACTAGGGGGGGAAACCTAGGAGGGGAAAGGGTTCTCCAAAAACCATAAAAAATGGTTTAAAAAAAGGTAATAAAATAAAATAAATAATAAAAAAACAACATAAATATTATATATATGTGTGTGTGAATTTATATATTTTTAATCTTCAAATAACTAAATAGTGATGAATCTAATAATAATAATAATAAAAGGAATAATAACTGTTATTATATGGAAAAAAATAACAGTGTTAAGAATAATAATAACAATAGTAATATAGAATAATTATAATAAGAAAATCATGATGATAAAAATTAAGATAATGAAAGTATTTATTTCATTTTAATAGTCATAAAAACCATAGCAATAAAAATTTGAACTGATGCAATTAAAGATTGTTCTAATTGAAAAATCATTTACTTTTATATTATGAGAATGGGAAGTCGTGTCGTAACCCTGGTGAAGCCATGCGGGGTTTTTGAAACATGCTCTGCTCCTGCGCCTAGTAACATCAAACCTAAAATGCACATTTTTTTTTATCAAAACACAAAAATTTCACCCAGGACTCACCCCAGACCCTAGTAAAAATATTTAATGTCCGAAAAATAATTAAAATAAAATTACTATTATTGGTCTGGGTTTGATAATAACACTACCAATTTTTGGTGTATAATCATTTAAGTAGTGAATAATCATATATCAAACTCTTTTAATCCATCCTTTCATATTTTTATTAATGAAAAAAACATCAGTTGTTAGTATGCATGTGAGCGGTTGAGTAAAGTTTAAAAAAACATGGAAATTTTTTAGTATAAACTTCCAAATATCAAAAATCATAGGTTTTCCTCAATATTTTATGTTTCAAAAAATATTTTATCAGATTTTTATTTTTAGGATCATCCTCTATGTAGTCCTTTAAAATACTGTGGCGAAATACAATACCATATTTTACCATGAAATGGAACATATCCCAATTTAGATCTCATCATGTCTTTTAACATCATTCCAAGACCTAGTTCATATTTTTTATTCATACATGTTATGATCATTGATAAATGTATAAATAATATATAAGTATTACTTAGTTATCCAAGGGAAAATATGTGTTATTCACCAATAAAATGTGTTGGGTGACATACACTGACAATATAAGGTTATATATGTACTTATAATGGCTCATTTTTCTTGGTCTTCTGGGGCCATTTGAAATTTCTTAGATATTGAGGATCCATGATGAAAGTAATAGCTCCCATATTTTGATAACTATGCTAGTAACTGGTTGATAAATGGAATTAGAATGTGTTCCTTACTCATTGAATTGTTTATCTTACTAAAATAAGAATTAAATATATAACTTGTCATCATTCGAAGGGAGATCAACACATTTTCCTTATTTACCTATATCATATATTTTTTTTTAGAATCAATTAGGTCAGGATCACCGATTCACTATACGAAATAATGTAGGTGATACCAATTCCCATGAGTTTTAAGGATCCCTTATGAATTATTTCATTAGATGTGTCAACCTCCTTTAGGGCTACCAGGATATATTTTTTCATATTCATGCCTCACCGTTTTAGTGAAAAGGGGTGAGATTATTGCATTAATATCAGCTCTACTCCATGTAATGGAATCATTTTTCCCCAAAACATCAAGTAATCTGTTAAATTATTTAATTAAAATATCTAGAATCTATTCTATATTTATATCCATCATAATCCTAAATTTTATTAACTCATTATACTAATGAGTTTCTTTAACTATAGATTAAGTGGCTTGAAAATCAAGGAATCGAATTCCAAAAATAATTCATGTTGGATTTAAGAGATTATGATGGATAGAAGAGGGGGTGGGGTATTGTAGCATAAAATTTGATGTAAAAAACATAAAATATTCTAAATGAAAATGATCATACCCAGAAATTTTATAATGATCGAATTATTAAAATCGGGACCAGATATTTTCTTGTTATATCAGAGCCGTTTATTGGCACCACATACAAACTGATAAAATAGTTTATTAGAAAGATAAGATTAAAATAAACATTATAATACACATGTACATCACCAAATAAATCGTGTATAAATAAGAAATAAAAAATATTCTGAAAATATGAATGAATTACAAGCTTAATAAAAATATTTACCCTTTAATATTAAGAGTAAGTACAATAAAAAATTCTGACTAAAGATATCCACATCATTAATTATAATAATTAAATTTTTTACTTTCCTTACTAGAAAGACCCTCAATCCAATAGATCGGTATGGATATTTCTTCTAATAACCTTGAATCCCTCGATCAGATGGAATAATATTAGCTCTGTCATTCTTGAGAAAGAAATCCCTAGATTAGACGATCAACGTCAGCAATTTCTTTCTATCCCCTAAAACCATCAAATAATCACATGATAGGTCACTTGAATAAAAAATAAAATAGTTCTGAATTTATTATCCTCATAAGTGTTCCTTAAATCTTCAACTATATAAAAGATTAAAAATATTAAGAATGAGACGTTCACACACAACGATCTTTAGATAAATGGAGTTATGAATGCATCATCTACTTTCTCTTCAAATGAACTATTATTTATAGTTATTACACCAACATTAATATTTCTAATTTAGTTTTAACAACCTTGGAATCTTTCAATTTGATAGCTCATAATGATCTGGATCTACAACGAGATAACTAAGAATGTGTTTTACTTCATTATTATGGTGTAATTTATTTTTGAAAAATTAAATCTATATTTCTCCCACATGATAGACATAATTATAATCACTCTATTTATAAACATTGAAATGTATAAAGGCATAACTATTGATTTTCAATTTGATAAACTAAACAAAGTATAGTCATATGTATTCGTACTAATATAAATCTAATGATCATGACTTCTTTTAGTTTGTTAAATAGTAACTAACTCTAATAACTAGTTATATTAAAAGTTAGTTTGATAAATCAAACACATCATCATTCTGATGTATCAGATTGAAAAAAAACATTATAATTATTTTAAATTAGAACTATTTTTATGTTTGGTATAAAATATTTTTTTCTGAAAGCAATACTAAAAACTATGGAAAATATAATTTTTGTGAACATATTTTAAAGAATGTATTTTTGATTTTCAAAACTTTGTAAAGGAAAATTATAAAGTATAAACTTCCACTCAATAATATCCCCCTTTTCGAAATCAGAAAACACAACACTAAAAATGAAAATTAGTAAATTTAAAATACCGAAAGATCTTTATTATTTTATAATCATTAAAGGATATACTATAAATATTAACTCCCATTATGTTTATGAATTATTTATGATATGCTGAAAATTATAGATAGATAATTCAGAATTTAGAAATTAAGATAATAACTTCCCCTTAAAGAAATAATTTTTTAAAAAAATTCCCCAATAACATTTGAAATACATAAACACTTTTAAAAATATACCCCTTAAACCTAAATTGTTGAAACTTATCCCACTTTGTGATTTTCAAAGAGTATAGGGAATGTGTATCACTTGAAATGTTAGAAAATTATAACATGATGAAATAAAATTGTATGTGAGTTAATTAATCATCCATGATATAAAAGAAAAACATATATAATAAATTATTTGAATAAATTAAGACACATCGATAAATACTCATTCACATTTATCATTTATTATAAATGCTTCAAAATACATTAAAAGGTCAAATGAAAATGTACAATATTTCTTTAATATCATTTTTATGATCACCTTCACCTTCTTAATATCATCATGAGCCTTCTAAGCTTCTATGAATGATGATTCATGATTCAAAATCTGTTAATCTACAATTTATTTCTTTCAAACCTCTAATTTCATCCTTTCAACTCTTAGACTAATATTATTTTTTATACTATCATGAGGAAAAATAATATTCACATGTTTGGATTCAGTTGTTTTCTAAAAATAATTTGTGAACATTTTCTTTTATAATTTCCACTTCCTCATCCAAAAAATATACTATGTATCTGAATTCTTCTTCATTCATAACACTTCCTGAAACATCAATAGAAAAATTTATTAGAATAATTATAAAATTCAAAAGATACTTTCTTCATATCCACAATCTGATCCTCATGGTATTTCAAATCACTATCAACCTGTCTCTCCCATGAAACCGTCTGGTTGAGATTTCTCTTGCATTCCTTTTTAAATTTTGTGGTTTTAACTTCTTCTTCAATATTAATAACCTTATCATTCAAAATTGTTAATTCTTTTTTGTTTTATTTCATAGGATAGTGAATTTTTTCATATTGTTTCAATATTGGGAAGGTAGGGTATTGAATCACCTAAACATTGCGAAGATAGGAAAATATAGTCACAATATTTTTATGCCTATGTTGTAGCTGAGCCCAATGAATTTTATTGATTATATAAATCATGTGGTTTGGATGTTATAGCATCTTTATTCTTTTCTTCATAATAAACATTAACATTTTTAAAACTACCATAATATCCATTTCTATATTTGGATCCTCATTTTTAGATACATTAATTCATGATTTTTTGTTATTATTATTCCTCTTTTAATGTTGACCTTACATCTCTATAATTTTCTATTTGGATAAGTATCTGACTAAGAAAGTAACACATCCAATGATGAGGATAACACTGATATACTTTTCCATTTGTTAAAATTTTCTACCATATCTATTTTTTCTTCTTCATCCACTTATTCTTCCTCTTATTTTATTTCTTCTTCTTATTCTTCCAATCCATTTTCTAAATTCCTCTTTTTTTAAGTATTTATTTTTAATATTTTTTAAATTTTCCTTCTCAATAACATTCTATACATGAGATGGTACCCATTCCTTGAATTCTTCTTTTACTTTTTTTTAGATTTCCCCTTGTCATCAACTCCAAAAATAACTAATGTATATAATGAAGTTTCTACAAAATCATGGCTTGAATAATTAAAGGTATTATATGTATGATATATAGCACTACACTATTGAGAAAGATGCACTACTGAAAAATGAGAAACTGAATGAACTAGAATATCTGTAGATTTTTTGACTTATTTCATTAATCATTTTACTATTTTTGTTTCAAAAATTATTTTCTTCTATCTCATTATTTTTTATTCTTCCTTTATATCATCATCAGTTATAATATTTAGAATTTTGGACTCATCTTGTCACGACTCGTCCTCCGAGCCCGTGCCGTGACTACCCCAACCCCGCCTCCCATAGGCCAGGGGCTGGCGACTAGCACCAAGGCCTAAATCCCGACAAAAAGGGGAAGGCATTTCATTTATAAGGTAACAAACACCATAGAGTAAGCCAGAAGAAGTAACCACTGAGTAAAACTGGGTTCAAAAGTAAGTGTGGAAAGTAAATGGGCCAGAATACAAACCCAAACTGAAAGTAAAGTACAACTGGAAAGAATGTACAACAACTAAAAATAATGCAGCAACGTCGGGCCATCCACTGGAAGTCCCACCTGAAGGGTGGGTACAAATAGCCACCTCAGCTCCACGGGTCCAGTCGTCCGCTCCATGTACGTCCCGCCCAGTGGTCCATCTCTAGGAACCGACTACTCCACAAGCCTCAACCACGATCAGCGTTGTCAGTCGTCTGCATCCAACACAACGTAGTGCGGGCATAGCCCATGCAGGTGTGAGTATACGCTACTCAGTAGGGACCCCGAGACCCCCGAAGGTCTCCCAGAATCCAAAAAGGATAATCCACAAAGGAAAGATACAATCACGAAGTAACAACCAACACTACATAGGTATATGCCCATACATATACCTAAGTCATCAATCCAGTTCGGCTCCAACATCTGAGCCCAAGTTCGATCACGTCCACATAGAAGTACAACCCAATCCTTACAGGATAACACAACCCAATCTACAAAGGAAAGCAAGTCAAACATATCGAAGATATTGATTGAAAGTCAAGACTCAGCTCACACAGGTATACTCATTCGTAAGGTGATAGAGATGATCAGATATAGCCATTGATTCATCTAAGCTGGGACCCACATAGGATACTAAACCAATTAATCTATCGGACCCACATAGGATACAAACCTCTACTCTGCCAGACCCACGTAGGATAGCAAGAACATAGTCGTCGCCATCAAACCCACGGAGGATTTCCATACGGTCTTCTTTGCTGCCGAACCCATATAGGATTTCAGTGAAGTCTTCATCACCGTCGAACCTACAGAGGATTTCAGTACGGTCTTCATCGCTGCCGAACCCACATATGATTTCAGTGCAGTCTTCATCACCGTCGAACCCACGGAGGATTTCAGAACGGTCTTCATCGCTGCCGAACCAACATAGAATTTTAGTGTAGTCTTCATCGCCGTCGAACCCAAGGAGGATTTCAGTACGGTCTTCGTCGTTTCTAAACCCACATAGGATTTCAGTACAGTCTTCTTCGTCATCCAACCCACAGAGGATTTCAGTACGGTCTTCATCGCTGCCGAACCCATAGAGGATTTCAGTGCAGTCGTCACAGTTGCAGTCGCAGCCAGCTCTAGGGATCCCGCACACAGAATGCTCGTTTCCAGGAGGGTCCGCTCCACGAGCCCAAGGGGAGTCGATACATCAACTGACATGTAGTCCGGAGTTGATGTATCTCAAAGTTCCGTTTTGATAGGCGGAACTCAACGTGACAGACGACAGGTCAACCAGACTCCCGGTCGGATAGTTATTGGCTTTTTCGTTCCTGGGGCCCGGTTGGTTTTTAAGTCAAAACCAACCCCACCGCACTCCAACTGTGTCCAAACCTCGAGCGGGGTAATCCAAAAGGTCCATCTCACTAAGCGGAATCCAACAAAGTCAACGGAACGTCAATCGGACGTCCGGAGCTCAAGTTATAAGCGTTTCCGCTCTGAGGGCCTGGTTGGTTTCGTGTTCGAACCCACCCGGCCATAACCAAAGTTCTCCGAAACCATGAGTGTAATATACCGAAATGACTGACTCGTTCGAAGGATTGACACGCAACTAACGGTGCATCGATCGGAGGTTCGTAGCCCAATATATGGGAAAAAGACCTAAAGTGGTCCGAAAGTGGGGGGTCTGGGCCCGGTCCGACCCAGCACAACCCCCCCGGGTCGGCCCGAACCGGGTCGACCCGACTCGGGTCCGGGTCCGGCCCATTACGGTGTGACCCAGCCCGGTGGGCGCGGCCCGGCCCGGCTTGGCGCGGCCCCGTCCGGTCCGCGCAACCCGACCCGGTCCGGCCGGGTGGCACGCTAGCTCAACCAGCGGCCGAGCATGGGTGGACACGGTCCCCCCTTCCTTAGCCAGTGATGTGGCACTGGTCACCGTGGCCGCGGGACCGGTGGCCTGCCGCCGCGGCTTCAGCCGTAGCGGTCCCTCCTGGCGGCGCGTCGGGATGCCGCTGCCTCCGTCCGCCGGTGCCGCCGCGCTGGCGACCCGCACTGCTGGTGAAGTCCGTGGGCCACCGGAGTTGCTCCGGTGGTCCGTTTTCAATTCATTCTACGTCGTTGTTCATCTCGAGTCCCGTACTTTACTGCGGAATTATCAAACTGCCTATGTGGCCTGTTCTCTCATCTCCCTTCAATCCTTCGTCAAATAAACAATCTGTGGAGTCTTCGAATCGCCTCAACGGCGCCACGCTTCTTTCCCCATTTGTCATTGTTTCCATGCGGTGCCGTTGTACCCCGCCGCCTTTTCTCGTACCGCAATAAGTACAATGAACAAAGGGGGAGGAGGGTCAGCCGTGTTCGTGAGGTCCAACCTCCTCCCATTATTACGATAACAGGCGGCCCAAACAGAAGTCGATGAACGGGAAATAAAATAATTCATGGGCAAAACAAATAACCCCTACCACAAGGTGTCGTCGAATGAAGGTTCGTCACCGGAAATATTCGTCGCGGAAGACAGCGTCATGTAATAAGGTTCCATAAACGTCGTCGGCGTCACAGAGAAGAGAATCTTCAGCGTCGCGGTACCCGGGGTCATGTCATCGATCTACGAGGATTCGACGTTCTTCGTCGTCCATCATCGGAGGCCGGCGTTCTTCGTCGGCGACGGTGCGTTCTTCGCGTTCTTCAAGGAGGAAGAAGAGGATTCCAAGGGTTGAGCAATTCATCTCCAATCCCTCTCGCACAACGAACCCCCTTAATGAAAAAAGACTTCTCTTATTTAATTAACACACAAGCCAACATCTCAATTTGAAATTCAAAATAAATCATTCAATTAATTGAATTAATTGAAGAGTTTTAACCGCCCAATTAATGTGACTGTTGACTCAGGATTTAATAGGGCTGTGCGGGTGAGTTACCAAAATAAATACTCGTGGGAGGTGAAAAGGAAATAAAGGGGGTGGGGATCGTGTGGGCCCCACCTCGCTAATATGCTACCTAGGAGTTAGGGTTTTAGTGGGTCCCGCTCCAACCATCAAGCATAGGTTTAAGATACCTTAAATAAAAAATAAAATTGGTTGCAAAAATTTTATTTTATTCACTACTTAACCCACTATTTTTAATAACCACACCCGAGCAAACACAAATCCAGAAAAAGTGTTCCTAAGCAATTACCGGTGCTGCGGCTTCATCGGTGCCCTTGGATTTCAGTTTTGAGCACCGGTTCAAAAGTTAGGAAAATCTGCTCGTTCGTTTAGTGAACGTACTTGAGCTAAACTTCAGAAATTGATTTCAGGCACACCGGGCCTCAGAATCAGGTGCCGTCAGAAACTGTGTCCTTTTAAAATCCCGAAGAAAATGAAGAAAAAGTTTACCTTGAATTTTACAGGTCTTTAAATTACTCCCACCTCAGGTATTTACATCCCCATAAAGATACATCATAAACTAGGGGAACAAATGTGGGTACTGAGCACGCATCTGAGCCTCCCGCTCCCAAGTGCTCTTCTAGAGGTTACTGTGCTGCCATCTGATGCGCACTAGAGGAATCGACCTCCCACATAGGACTCGCTCCTGTCGATCCTCGATCTCCACCGGGACCTCTGCAAAAGTTTCCCCATCGTCAATGTCCGACTCCCCATGGTTGATGATATGCATTGGGTCATGCACGTATCTCCTCAGCTAAGATACGTGGAAGACATCGGGCACCCGGTGCAACTGAGGTGGTCGAGCCAGGCGGTAAGCCACCTCGCCTACCCTGCAGAGGACCTGTAATGGTCTGATGAAGCCCGGAGATAACTTTCAACCTCGTCCAAATCTCCGTAATCCACATCGAGGTGAGACCCGCAAAAAAGTCGTGGCCGCCATCCTCGAACTCCAGTGGCCTCCGCCTATTATCAGCATAAGACATATGTCGGGTCTAAGCTGTCCTCATCCATTCCTGGATGACCTGGACCTTCTCTGTCGTGGCCATCTGTCTGAGGGTGAAAGGCGGTGCTCAGACGTATCTGTGCCCCAAATGCCTCCTGCAACCCCATCCAAATCCAGGAAGTAAAGTGAGCATCTCGATTGGAGATGATAGATGATGACACACCATGAAGCCGTATGATCTCCTGAATGTAGAGGCGTCCCAAGCTCTCCACTAATCCCTGCTCACTGATGGGTAAGAAGTGGGCTGACATGGTGAGTCGGTCGAAAATCACCCAAATGGAGTCGTGACCTCTGGAAGTACGTGTATGTCCAGTCACGAAATCCAAAGATATCCCATCCCACTTCCACTCCGGGACCTCCTAGGGTTGTACCAAGCCTACTGGTACCTGGTGCTCTGCCTTCACCTGCTAGAAGGTGAGGCATCGAGAAACGAACTCAGCTAAAACCTTCTTCATACCCGGCCACCCGTGCTGTCATCTGAGATCCTGGTATATCTTCGCCACTCCTGGATGTACTGCTAAAGGGGATGTGTAAAACTCCCTGAGCACCTCTTCCTATAAAGCAGCTGGTACCATGGTACGTCCTCTAAAAAGGACGTTGTGCTCTCCTCCTATAGAGAATCCATCAGGTGCCTGTCCTGAAGATATCTGCGCATGTCATATCTTATAGTCAGCGTCCCCATGTTGTGCCTCTCTGACCCGCTGCAGTAGTGGAGGAGTGACTGTGAATGACTAAAGAAAGGCTAGTCCATCTCTATCCACGAAGGATATTTGAAAAGTGTCTAGCTACTCCATCGCCTCCCCGAGTAGCTGGATGCCCGTCCTCCTGCTAAGAGCATCGACTACTACGTTCCCCTTTCTAGGATTATAGACTATCTCAAAGTCATAGTCCTGGAGGAACTCAAGCCATCGCTGCTGTCTCAGATTCAGGTCCTTCTACAAGAAGATATACCTGAGACTCTGGTGGTCAGAGTAGACTGTAAAGCGCTCGCCCATCAGATAGTGCCACCACATCTTCAGAGCGAAGACCACTGATGCTAACTCCAGGTCATGGGTAGCGTAGTTCTGCTCATGCTGCCTCAACTGACGTGATCCATAGGCGATCACTGCCCACTCCTGCATCAGGACAAATCTGATTCTGGTCCCTAATGCATCGCAGTAGACTACATACCCAACTCCCTCCTTCGGTAGCCTCAAGATAGGCGCGCTGGTCAATCTCTGTATCAACGTCTGGAAGCTCTGCTGAAATTTGTCTGACCACACGAATGATTTACCCTTATTCATCAAAGTTGATAGTGGTGCCGCAACTCTGGAGAAGTCTGGCACAAACCTCCAGTAGTACCCAGCTAGCCCCATGAAACTCTGCACCTATGTCACGCTCCTGGGTGTCTCCCAAGCTAGCATTGCCTCGATCTTCGCAGGATCCACCGCAACTCCCACCTCAGAGATGATGTGTCCTAAGAAGTGGACCTCACATATCCAGAACTGACACTTTGAGAGCTTTCCATAAAGCTGGTGCTCTTGGAGTGTTTCTAGTACAACCTGTAAGTGGTAGGTGTTCTCCTCCTCAGGGGTCGAGTATATCAAAATGTTCTAGATTAAGACCACAACAAATCGATCGAGGTATGGCTGAATGATATTGTTCATGAGACTCATGAACACCGTTGGAGAATTGGATACGCCGAATGGCATATCCATGAACTCATAGTGGCCATACCGACATCTGAAGGTCGTCTTCTGCACGTCCTCATCTCGAACTCCGAGCTGATGATAGCCTGACCTGAGGTCTATCTTCGATAACCACCATGCTCCCATGAGCTGATCAAAGAGGTCATAAATCCTTGGTAGCGGATACTTGTTCCTCATGGTCACCTAGTTCATGCGACAATAGTCAACACAAAGTCGCAGGCTCCCGTCCGCCTTCTTGGCGAACAATATCAGGGAAGCCCAGGGTGAAACACTTAGTCGGATTAATCCCTTGACCTGAAAGTCCTCCAACTGTACCCGTAGATCTCGTAGCTCAGCGGGGCCCATCCGATATGCTAGAGTGGATATCGGGGCTATTCCAGGGTACAGGTAAATATAAAAGTCTACCTATCTGTGAGGAGGTAGTCCTGGAACTTCATCAGGGAAAACATTCACATACTGATCCACCACTACAGGAAAACTCAGACTCCGCACATCAACAGCTCCTAGGATGAGGCTAGCCAACTGATGAGTGATGGACTATCCTCTCGTTTGCGTGAGTCCATCCTGCGCGGCAAAGGATCCCTTCTCGCCGGTGAAGGTGAACCTTCTCCCGTCGGTGCGTATACACCACACCTTGCACCTAATACAGTCGATCTGAGCATCGACTGTAGATAACCAATCCATGCCCAAGATGACTTCTTAAGGCCTCGACTCCGCTGCAAGAAGATCCTAGCCAAAGCTCTCGCCTTCTAGAGTAAGCTCACACTGCTGGCACTAGTGCGTAATCGTCGAGTCAGCTCTCGTAGGAGTCTCTAGCCGCAAGGATTGAGCCAACGACTCTGTCGGAATCTCCGAGCTCCGAACAAGGGCAGCGACAATAAAGGAGTGACTTTCTCCTTTGTCTATAAGAACTACATCAAGGGTGGAGTAGACACAGATAGTACCTCTAATCATCTCTGGCGCGTCGTGGTCATGGGCCTCTGCTGCCTAAAGCTGAGCATGTCTCTACCTACCAGATCCCTGTGGTTGGGGTGGACCTCCTGGTGGTGGTGGTAAAGCCTCAAAGCGTCACCCACCACCTACTGCTCGGCCAGCTCCCCAGCCTCATCTGCCTGCTCTCAGCAAACCGCCATGGTCGACCCTCTGCCTCAGCCTGGGTGGCCTCTCAACCATGTGCTGCTCCTCTACACAGCAGGTCGGGCAGTCACGAGTCATGTGGCCCTGCCCGCCGCATGCGTAGCACTATCTGCTCCTCGGAAGGCTGGCCCTGTGCCCTGTGCCCCGCACCTCTGAGCCAGTGTCCTGAGGTCGTCTGCCTGATGGTCTGCTCCGCCTGGACACCTGTGACATCCGTTGACTGCTAGATGCAGATGACACTGCTACGTGCCACCCTACGGTAGGTCTTGCCGGTGGCGTAGTCTCGGCAAGAAAGCTCTCTATGAGAAGTAATTGCTCTAGTACTCTATCCTGTGTCGGAATGCTGAGGGAGATCATTGATGCCCGGATCTCATGCCTCAGTCACTGCTCGAAGTTCCAGGCCCAGAAGAATGTGTCCCATACCATATCTGTCGAATAACACAAGAGATCGGTAAATCTCGCTGAGTACTGGGAAACCATCATGCTTCCCTACGGCAGATATAAAAGCTCCTGGATGCACACCGCACGGAGGGTGGCTAGGAAGAACTCCGAGCAGAAGAGGATCTCAAAGTCCGTCCAGAGGAGTGATGCCTCATCGTGCACCTGGAGCATCAAGCTCCACCATCTGCATGTTGCTGAGTGCAGGAGTCTCACTGCGAGGATCACCATGAGGTCAGCTGGTGTCCCCACTAACCTAAAAACTCGCACAATCTCCTCTAGCCAATCCTAAGCTGCCTGAGGGTCCTTCTCCCTGCCGAACTTGGGAGGTCTCTGACGCTGAAACTCATGCAGTGCACTAAGGCAACATACACTCTCAACAGCTGGGGCTGGTAGCATCGGTGGCTTGGCAGGTAGTGGTATTGCTGGTGCCTCCGCTGGAAAAGGACCCTACACTAAGGCCTCATCGCTCGGTGGGCTGTCGTCTCGCACAAAGCTCGGAACCCTAGCTGGCTGTCGTCATGGGGCCATCCTGAAAAGAAACAGGTGCGCCACGGTCAAAACAGTATACCTGGTGAGCTGTCACAAAGTAATCACAAAGTAAACCTTTGAAACACACATACAATCAATGTTTTCATGCATTTAGTCGGAAATCAGAAGTCAGGGTCCTGGTGTATGGATACGTCGGCAGCCACACCAACACTGGACTCCCTGGACTGATAACCACACTCAATACCCTAAACACTATTGTTTCACATAGAAGAAAGATCATAGTCTTGAGTTCTGCAATAGAACCGAACTCCTCTAATACCAATTTTTCACGACCCGTCCTCGGGGCCAGTGTCATGACTACCCCAAGCCTGCCTCCCATAGGCCAGGGGCTGGCGACTAGCACCAAGGCATAAATCCCAACAAAAAGGGGAAGGAATTGCCTTTATAAAGTAACAAACACCACAGAGTAAGCCAGCAGAAGTAAACACTGAGTAAAACTGGGTACAAAAGTAAGTGCGGAAAGTAAATGGGCCAGAATACACACCCGAACTGAAAGTAAAGTACAACTGGAATGAATGTACATGAACTGAAAATAAAGTAGCAACGTCGGGCCGTCCACTGGAAGTCCCACATGAAGGGTAGGTACATATAGCCACCTCAGCTCCATGGGTCTAGTTGTTCACTCTGTGTACGTCCCACCCAGTGGTCCACCTCCATGTACTGACAACTCCACAAGCCTCAACCACGATCAGCGCTTTCCTTCGTCTGCATCCAACACAACGTAGTGCGGGCATAGCCCGTGTAGGGGTGAGTATACGCTACTCAGTAGGGTCCCCGAGACCCCCGAAGGTCTCCCAGAATCCACAAAGGATAACCCACAAAGGAAAGTTACAATCATGAAGTAACAACCAACACTACTTAGTTATATGCCCATACATATACCTAAGTCATCAATCTAGTTCGGCTCCAACATCCGAGGCCAATTTCGATCACGTCCACATAGGAGTTCGACCCAATCCACACAGGAAAACACAACCCAATCCACAAAGCAAAGCAAGTCAAACATATCGAAGATATTGATTGAAAGTCAAGACTCAGCTCACACAGGTATACTCCTTCGTAAGGTGATAGAGATGATTAGATATAGCCACTGATTCATCTAAGTTGGGACCCACATAGGATACTAAGCCAGCTAAGCTGTCGGACCCACATAGGATACAGACAAGCTACTCGGCCAGACCCACGTAGGATAGTAAGAACAGAGTCGTCGTCGTCGAACCCACATAGGATTTCAGTATGGTCTTCTTTGCTGCCGAACCCACATAGTATTTCAGTGCAGTCTTCATCGCCATCGAACCCAAGGAGGATTTCAGTACGGTCTTCATCGCTGCCAAACCCATATAGGATTTCAGTGCAGTTTTCATCACCGTCGAACCACGGAGGATTTTAGTACGGTATTCATCGCTGCCGAACCCACATAGGATTTCAGTGCAGTCTTCATCGCCGTCGAACCCATGGAGAATTTCAGTACGGTCTTCATCGCTACCGAACCCACATAGGATTTCGGTGCAATCTTCATCACCATCGAACCCACAAAGTATTTTAGTATGGTCTTCATCATTGCCGAACCCACAGAGGATTTCAGTTCAGTCGTCACAGTCGTAGTCGCAGCCAGCTCTAGGGTTCCCGCACACAACATGCTCATTTTTGGGAGGGTCCGCTCCACGAGCCCAAGGGGGTTCGATACATCAACTAACATGTAGTCCGGAGTTGATGTATCTCAAATTTTCGTTTCGACAAGGGGAACTCAACGTGACAGATGGCGGGTCAATCGGACTCCCGGTCTGAGAGTTATTGGCTTTTTCGTTCCAGGCGCTCGGTTGGTTTTTAAGTCAAAACCTACCCGACCGCACTCCAACTGCGTCCAAACCTCAAGAAAAGTAAGCCAAAAGGTCTTTCTCACTAAGAGGAATCCAACAAAGTCTACGACGCGTCAATCAGATGTCCGGAGCTCAAGTTATAAGCGTTTCCGCTCCGAGGACCCGGTTGGTTTTGTGTTCGAACCCACCTAGCCATACCCAATGTTCTCCGAAACATTGAGTGTAATATACCGAAACGACCATCACATTCCAAGGATCTTCACGCTACTGACAGAGAATCGATCAGATCTCCATAGGCCATGATATGGGAAAAAGACCGAAAGTGGTCTCAAAGTGGGGGGTCTGGGCCCGGTTCGACCCATCCCAACCCCCCTGGGTCGGCCCGACCCGAGTCAGGGTCCGACCCATTAGGGAGCAACCTAGCCCAGTGGGCGCGGCCCGGTCCTGTCCGTGCAACCCAACCCGGCCCGACCGGGTGGCACGCTGGCTCAGCCAGCGGTCGAGCATGGGTGGACGTGGTCCCCCCCCTCCTTAGCCAGCGACGCGGTGCTGGTGACCTCGTCTCCCCCAGGTCCCACGCGGCCGCGGGACTGGTCGCCTACCGCCACGGCTTGAGCCGCGACGGTCCCTCCTGGTGGCGTGCCGAGACGCCGCCGCCTCCGGCCGCCGGTGAAGTCCGCGGGACACCGGAGTCGCTCCGATGGTCCGTTTTCAATTCCGTCTGTGCCGGTGTTCATCTCGGGTCCCGTACTTTACTGCAGAATCATCAAACCACCTATGCGGCCCGTTCCATCATCGCCTGTCGATTCACTGTCAAATAAACAATATGTAGAGTCTTGGAATCGCCTCAACGGCACGGCGTGACGGCGCTGAGCTTCTTTTCCCGTTCGTCATTGTTTCCGCACGGTGCCGTTGCACCGCACCGCCTTTGCCCGTACCGCAACAAGTACTATCAACAAAGGGGCAGGAGGGTCGGCCGTGTTCGTGCGGTCCGACCTCCTCCCATTATTACGATAATAGGCGGCCAAAATAGAAGTCAATGAACGACAAAGGAAATAATTCACGGGAAAAACAAATAAACCCTCCCTCATGGTGTCGTCGAAAGAAGGTTCGTCGCTGGAAATATTCCTCGCGGAAGACGGCGTTGTGGAACAAAGTTTCGTAAATGTCATCGGCGTCACGAAGAAGATAATCGTCAGCGTCACGGTACCCAGCATCGCGTCATCGATCTCTGAGGATTCAGCATTCTTCGTCGTCCTTCGTCGGAGGCCGGCGTTCTTCGTCGGCGACGGTGCGTTATTCACGTTCTTTAAGGAGGAAGAAGAGGATTCCAAGGGTTGAGCAATTCCTATCCAATCCCTCTCGCACAACAAACCCCCTTAATGAAATAAGACTTGTCATATTTAATTAACACACAAGAAAACATCTCGATTTGAAATTTAAAATAAATCATTCAATTAATTGAATTAATTGAAAAGTTTTAACCGCCCAATTAATCTGAGTGTTGACTTGGAATTTAATAGGGGTGTGCAGGTGAGTTATCAAACTAAATTCTCATGGGAGGTGAAAAGGAAATAAAGGGGGTGGGGATCAAGTGTTCCCCACCTCACTAATATCCTACCTAGGAGTTAGGGTTTTAGTGGGTCCCACTCCAACCGTCAAGCATAGGTTTAAGCTACCTTAAATAAAAAATAAAATTGGTTGCACAAATTTTATTTTATTCATTAGTTGACCAACTATTTTTAATAACCACACCCGAGCAAACACAACTCCAAAAAAAGTGTTCCTAATCAATTACCAGCGCTGCAGTTTCATCGGTGCCCTCAGATTTTGGTTCTGAGCCCCAGTTCAAAAGTTAGGAAAACCCGATCATTCGTTTAATGAACCTACCTGAGCTAAACTTCAGAAATTGATTCCGGGCACACCGGGCCTCAGAATCAGGTGCCGTCAGAAACCGCGTTCATGTAAAATCCCAAAGAAAATTAAGTAAAAAATTCCCTTGAATTTTACGGGTCTTTACACATTTATATCAAGGAAAAACTAAGGATCACCATGTTTCTTTTGAACCATATGAGACATCAGAAACTTGAACTCAACATCTGTCATTTTCAACATCTTTTTTTACTTTTTATAAGATATGATATAAACATTTTCTTTTTTTTTCAAAACATAATTCACTTTTACTATTCTTGAATAGGTATTGATATTATCTACTAAATTCACAATATTTTTAACATGTAATAAAAAACATCATTATTGGCATGGTTTCTTCACTAACTAGGGAAATATTTTACATCATGTGATACATCTAATTATTGATCCTGAAAACATACTTATAATTTACTAATAACTTTTTATTGAAATAGGGGAATATCAGAATCTTTAATTTCATTGATGTAATATTTATAGATTCTGTTGTGATAAAAATAAACACCACTATGTTCTTTTATCTCATATTAATCAAAGAGTCTAAAACAATTATGTTGGAAACATTTAGGGAATCCCTTTCACCCTTTATCAGAATATGATTTCTCTATATACACAATACAATAATACTTTCATCCAGTGTGGTGTTTTAAACCCTTCTAACATTCATAAATTCTGAAAACAAAAATACCTCACATTTAAAATATCAAAACATTGATGTTTTTTTGTTAATTTGGGAGACATAATATATAATTCAACCTAATAAGGAACTTATACTATCTATGAAATTTTTTCCTTATAATGTTTCTAATTTTCACCAAATAAATTGAAAGGTATATATTTTTTATCATCCTTATAAAGAGCCTAAAATGAAGCATAAATCTCTCAAACTGTCTATGGGTAATAAAATATGACATCTTCTTTCGTAAACAAAAATATTTTTCTTAACATCGAAACGTGATAACTATTTTCATAATTTGATCATATAGCTCATAACATTTTTTCTTGATATGTGTTTTTATGAGAACTTCACATTTCAAAAAGTCTTCAATGATTTCCATAGTACTGTTATTTATACCAGTAATTAGACAAATGAAAAAAATACCAATTTAATCACTAAAATAGATTGTGAGTGTTAGGAATAAAGTCTTTAAAATACAATGTGGGGAACTCAATGACCCACCCTTAAATAGACATGCGAGGTGGAAGTTCGACTTTTAGATGAAAAAATGGATCATACTAGAGTTCTGGATCTAATCATATGGTCAATATTTAGTTGAGGAATGTTTACAAAACATATAAACTGTTATATTTTTGAAAAAAAATTTATCATAGAAAATAAAATTCTGATTTGAAAAAAATTTTATTTGATAAACTAAAATTACTTATAACTAACAACATTGATAAATTATATTAATTAAGAAGTGAAAAAACACAAAGTGGAATACCTTTCAGATTTTAAATAGTTCATCAGTATGAGTAACATGTGCTTCTTGGTTTTTAAAATAGAAACATATGATGATAAATTTTATAAAAAAACTATTTTACAAATGGATTTTAAAACCTTTTTAGTTATATAAAATTATATCACATACTTTTAATAATTTATTTTTTATATATATTGAGCTATATAAATTTTGAATATAAAAGGTTATTATATTTTTTGAGTCTAAAAGGTTTATAAATGATTACGACTCTGAAAAAGATAAAATTTTAAATACAAAATAATTTTAGAAAGATAAAAATTATTAAACAAAATGAATTTGTTTAAAAAGTAAATGAATTTTTAGAAAAATTAAAGAATGTAGAAAATAATAGTTTTTGAAAAAAGAAAAAAAATAAAAATTTTACTCCACTGACGAAAAAGAGTTTATTGATGAGAATATATTGGTAAAAAGAATTATAAATTAATAATCACATTATATTGATCATTCCTAACATTTTTTACTATTTTAAAATCAATTGGAACTAAGTGGTTTGTTAAAAATATCAGTATATTTTTCTTGTGTTCCAATGAGTTGTAAAATATTATACCCTTTTTTGTGTGATCCAAATGGAAGTGATTTCTTATGTCTATGTACTTATAACATGAGTGATGTGATGGGTTTTTACTTAAATAAATGAAACTTTTATTATCAACCATTATTTTTTTATTAAAACTTCTGACATAGTTTTTCAGTGTGTGTAGCATCTTCACTACTCGAGCATAACAAGTTCCATCCAACACATATTCAACATAAGGATTAGAAAGTGATACTAAGTGTTGTTTTCTACAATACTATGAAACTAATGATTCTCCTAAGAAATTAAATGTTCCATATATACTTTTCTTATCAATTCTATGTCTGCTAAATTCATCAACTGAAAAACATTTTAACTAAACATAATTTTTAGAAGAGTAAGATAAACCTAAATCCGTAGCTCCCTTAAGGTGAAAAAAATTCATTTAAAAACAATAAAATGTGACTCTTTTATATTGACTTCATATCGAGCACATAAACATACTAATATCATTAAACACGGATGAATAAATTTTATGTAAATAAATTTCCATTCATACCTCTAAAACAAATTCGATTGACTTGTTTCCTAGCACCATCAACAGCAAAATTATTTGTGGTTCTGATAGGATAACCTATACATTTAGTGTTTTTATACTAGATTAATTAAGATAATAATTAATAAACTTATTTTGTGATAAGAAATATCCTTTTTATTATTTTAAAATATAAAAAAACTATTAATCATTTGAACTCACCCATCATACTCATTTAAAACTGAGATTTCATAAGATCTACAAATGAATCTGTTAATGAATTTTGAGTTAAACCAAATAAAATTTCATCAATATATATTTTTAAAATTATAAAATTTTTATTAACTTATTTTATAAAAATAATTGGATTCACATCACCCTTATAAAAATTTATTTGCAACAAAAAATTAGTTAACCTATCATACTAAGATCTAGGGGTACATTTAAGTCTATAAAGTGACTTTATATGATTATAAACAAATTATAAATGCATTTTATTTTTAAATTCAAAGTTTAGTTCTACATAAAAATCCCCCTAAACATATCTATTATGAAAATCACACTTCACATCTATTTGAAAAATATCAAAATTTAGGAACTGAATGTATGGTAGAAGTATACGAATAGCTTCAAGTATTAACACATGAGAATATGTTTCTTAAAATTATATTCATTCATATTGATTATAACCCTTTTCAATAATTCAATCATTACTTATTAATATTATTCCTTTTTCATCACATTTTTTCCAAAAAAATTAAATTAAACTCCAATTATAGAAGTATATTTATATCATTATACCAAAGTCCAAACACTATTCATAAAAAAATTATTTCATATTGAATAGATTTTATCCAATTCTCATCACCTAAATCCTCGTCAATATTTTTAGGTTCAAATCATGATATTAATGGTAGATGTTCAATTTCATTTTCAATGAAATTCAATTTCTAACTAGTTAGTCTACATCAACAATGATATTATCACTATGATGATTCCTCTGAAACAACTGAGCTCTATTGTTTTTAAATATATATTATTCAAAAAAATAATGAAAATATTCTTGATGTATAACCTTAGAAACACATTATTTACTATTTAACTCATGATAATAACTTTAAAAAAAAGGTAGATATCAGTTTTACAAATAACATTCGAAGATGTATGTTGGGGTGGTTTAAAAAAAAGTATCTGTTTCATCCAACATAACATATAGCATTTCCCCAACATTACAAGTAATTTTATAAAAAACATTAAAATATCTAATTTTTGTACAGTGACATAAAATATTCCTTCATTATATTGTGCAAAAAATTTATGTAAATTATTATAAGTATTCAGAATGGATACATTGAACTATAAAAATTCCAAGTAATTTTTTTTGTATTCTTATTGTCCAAATCTCATAATTTGTTTTAATAATCAATGTTAAAATAAAATAAATTTATAGTATAATATATAGTACAAACCACATTATCCCAAAAATGTTTATAAAATGAGTATTCACTCATCATTGTTAAGGTAATCTCTTGAAAAAAAAATTTCTCCTTTCAACTACACATTTTTTAAAGAGTTATAGGAGACAAAAAGTTATGAATAATAATTTTCATATAATAAAAAGTTTCTAAATAAAAATTCCAAGCTTTCCACCATGATTACTATAAATATTTATCAAAGAGACGGTTTTTACATTTTTAACTATGGTTATAAAAGTTTAAAAACAAATAAAAGCTTCATATTTTCCTACTAGAAAATATACCCATGTATATCTAGTCTAATTATCATCTAAGAGATATACACATTAGTCACCACCAATAATTTCAGTTTTTGTAGGATGAATTTATTTTCTATGAACTAACTATAAATATTTTTAATTTTATAATTATGTATTATATTTAAAATAAGACTTATGTTTCATACCGTATTGAAAATTATTATATATAGTAGAAGTATCAAACCTATGATTTAGTAAATCCATAACATTTCCTTTCATAGATTTCCTATAATATGTTCTATGGTTATAGTTTCATAAAATTATATTCTATAACAAATATTGATATTCTATTTATCTTAGAAAAGTTATGTCTTTGAACAAAAGGTCTTCTATGTTTAAAATGTAATCATTCTCATGCTAATTAGAAAAATAATAATCTCATATTTAGATATATGAAAAGTAAATGTATTGTTCTATAAGTTCACTAGATAACATCCATCACATAATTGGACTATTCTTATAAGGTTATGGTTAAGTCCTAAAATATATAAAAAAATTAAAAGTAATTATTTTCCAAGAATAATAATGTTACATATACCAATTATTCTTTATTCAACATTATATTCAAAAGTTAGATGTCCACCTCTCAACATTCTAATATTTCTCAAAAAATTATTTTTTGGAAATCATATGTCTAGAAAAAGAACTATCCATGTAAAAAATAATCTTATTTCTTGTACTTTTTTTTTCAAGAGAGAAAATATATTTTTTTTTCAAACCCCAATCCTTCTTTGGGATGTTATAATCAAAAAATAATATTTTTGGTAACCATATTTTTGAAAAATTATTATTTTGGAAATGAAAATTTCATATTAAAAGTAGCATTATGAAAACATAAAGACTGAATTTTATTTATAGAAAAGTTTTCCTTCTAGTTTCCATAACTTTTAAATTTTTTAGAAATGGATCCCTTTTTGGAACAATGTAATTGTTATTAAAATAATGATTTTTATTATTAAAACCCTTTATAGAAATGTCACTATAAGGTCTAATTTTTTTATAAATTTTATTAATGGCTTCCTTCCCAAGGATAATCATATTCAAAAGCTTCTTCAAATGCGAAATATAAGATTGTAGTTTAACAACAACATTATTATCCTTAGTAGTATTTTTATTTTAACTGTGTTTTACCAAAATAGTTTATATAATATTTTTTATAGAAATTTATTTTTCGTATTCTTTTAAATGATATTATTTTTCAAAATTAGACATTTCATGATATTTGGAAATATCCTATATTTATTATTTTAATGTATAAATTCCTGAAAAATCCATAACATGTTTTTATTTGAAATTATCAATTTTTTTATAAATTTTTTAATTTTTATTTTCAATAATTTCATCACATATATATACTTATTAAAAATTAGTTAAGGTATTATCCACATCCGTAAATAAATATTATTCATCACAGGATTTTTAATTTTTCTCATAATTACTATTTGGGTAATTTTCATTTAAATTTAGTTTTGGATGGGATTCATCATTTTTTCCTTATCTAAAATACATTTCTTGACCATTGGTAATTGCAAAAATAATCCAATATTCCTCTATCCAGAATAGCTATTGTCTGAAGAATTATCAAATGAAATATCTCCTCTACATTCACTCTAAGTTTCCAAATCAATAAAACTTTTCTTATTCATTTTCTTATAATAAATCTTATAATTTTTATATATATTCATTTCTTTACTATCCTTCCTTTCTATGTTAGGAAAACTAGGTATTATATGTCCTAAATTATTTCATTGAAAACATATAACATCATAATATTATTTCTTTTTAGTCTTATCCTTATTACAATTATTTTATATATATGGAAAATATTTCTTTTAGAATATATTATTAAATAGTTTTTGAAATATTTTGTAAATAATTTATAGTAAGATCTAATGTACTTAAATCTGGTTGATTAATAAACTTCATCATCTTTCAATATTTCATAAAATTTTCAGTGGATTGAGCTTCTGTAGAAACAATATATGTAGGTGAAAAAGAAAATCACCCATTCTTATTTTTTATTTCTTAAACATCTCTTTTCAAATAACATTTTTTTCATGATATTACCAATAAAATATTATCAGGTAAGATTATTTATCTTATTTATATCATCAAAGGTTATACTTTTGGTTTACCATTTATTTGGAAATCTTTCTATAATATTTTCAACAAAAATTCCATCTATTAGGTATTTATATATAGGGGAATGAAAACCATTAACAATAGTCATGGATAATTGATGTGTCCTTTCTATATATTCCCTATGTATGAAATCAAAAGATTGATAGTCTGCTCTCATTATAGCACTTTCTAGACTCAACAACATTAAAATTTACAAAGTGTGTAACTTTAATATTTTTTCAAATACTATTTTCAACTTCACAGGATGTAATATGAATATATACATTCCTTCTAATTTAATAATGTATAATATTCCTTAATCTATAATTCAGTCTATATTCACGATTTTCCAATTGAGTAAAGGTAGTAAATTAAATTTTATTTTTATTTTAAACAACATTAAACATCAAAAATATATTCATACTAGTACGGATAATGAATAGTTTCCTTATATCTCTATATTACTCCTAATAATTTCCATTAAATATAGGTATTTTGAAGGGTTTCATATTTTATAAGGTGCCAACATTTAGACCTTCCATCATAAACAGAGTAGAAACTCCTTTCAATAAAAACGTTACTGTAAAAAAATTACATAAAATATTTAAAAAGACATAATAAAATTATATTTGATAAATATTTTAAAAAATTCCTTAATTATTGTAGTAAACAAGCTATGATACCAATTTTTATATCCTAAGAGCTTGCAATGGGTTTAAGAGTTATGTGTGGGTAGATTTTAGTTTAAAAATTAAACTTAAACAAAATAGAAAACCTCTTTAATATAAAAAATTAGTCACATAATTTGTATGATGATAAGAATATTAAAATGAGGACCATAGATTGTCTGATTATATAAGATTTTTTTATTGGTATCAGAGACACACTGATGAAATAGTTTCTTAGAAAGATAATAAAAAATATCTCTTTCTAATATACATAGATAGTGGAAAAATAATTCTTGTATAAATAATAAATACAAAATTTTATAAAATTTATAATGACATACAAGATTAATAAAATAAAATAATTTTTAAACATAATAGATAATGTAGTCATAAACCCAGAGTATTGATTTCCATAGTTGTAAAATCTAGAATAAAAGTTCTACATTTCTTTTTCTAGAAATAATTCTATCTAATAGATTGGTATGGATTAGTATTCTATTACCCTAGAATACCTATATCCTATGTATTAGAATCACCTCTATCTTTCATTACAAAGAAATCCCTCGATGTGATGATCGATGATATATATATCTTCTGAGCCATGCAATCCCTCTTTTAGCACAAAAATTAGACACCAAATTACAAAATAAAATAGTTTGATGAATTTAAAATCATCACAAAGATTCGTTATAAATTAAACTCTATAGAAGATTACAAATATTAATGATGACATACTTATGTTGTGAGATATTTAGACAACGTGAGTTCTAAATGCATCATCTCCCAACTCTTCAAATGACCTCCTATTTATAGGCAGACTCACAATGGGTATATTATTGAGTTGGTTGCAATGGACTCAAGTAGATTTCACTTTGATAGCTTATAATGATCTAGATTTTGATCTTGATAGCTAATAATGAGTTATAAATCACTGTTCTGATGTGGTTTTTTTTAGAAGCATTACAATGTTATTTAGTATTCCATTTGATAGATATAAGTATAATCACACAGATTATAAAACTAGAATAATATAATGGAATTCACTATTTATTATCAATTCCTTTAAGTGAACAATGGTCAGTCCGATGTATCAGTACCAATGAATTTCTGATGATAATGAAATTATTTTAGTTCGATAGATATTACATAAGTCTAATCAGTATTTATAACAAAATTCAGTTTGATGAAAGGAATCCATCATCTGTTTGATGGATCTGATGGAATAATTAATGTTTATATTAGTTAATCATTAGAACTATTTATATGTTACATATTGAATAGAATGTTCCATAAAAACATACTAAAATACTTGGGAATTATTAATTGAGTAAACCTATTTTTAAGAAATTGATTTTGATTTCTAATACTGAGTAATGGAAAATTAGAAAGGATAATTTTTTAGAAAAAACATTCACATGAATAGTAGTCTATAGTGACATAGATTTCCCAGGTATTATTTTTTGATATTTTATGAATTATTTTCAAGACAAGGAGATAAGATGGAATGTGATTCTAATGGATGGTGTCCTAAGAATAAATGATTGAAATTTACTAAATATATTAATATAACATACACATTGTTTTCCAGAAAAAAGTTTTATAGATATTAAATATGGGATCAAATTTTAAATATGATGGAACCATTTAGTTTAGAATATGGGGTTTACCTTAGGTGAGACATAACCATGGTCGATGTGGGGAGTTTGTGAAAAATTCTACATGGTTGAAAAATATACAATTTAATTAAATAGTTTATTTTAATTTAATTTTTGACACAGTGACCTACCCCATACATTAAATGCGATGTTATATCCAAAATTGAATTATTATCCACATAACCCTATAATTTTGATATAGAGTTATAAATTCATCGTGAGAGGATCCATTGAATAATGTTAACCGGATCTAAGATCAACTGTCACTATGTTATGAAATCTGAGGATCTAATTAGCGGAAACAATATAGATTCATTATTCACCAACAATCTATCTGAATCTTGATAGAATGTGGTTTTTTATGGATTCCATACCTATTTTTAACACATATTATGAACCTCAATAAATGGGACAAATATATTGATTCACATATCATTTGTATTTCAATATAGGTCTATCAACAGATATTTATTATGAGAATTATTAATTTGTTACGGTTCTTCCTTAGCTATTCTAATAAAAATAGATCAAGTCCAACCAAACCTATTTGAGGTTCATTACTCTCTTGAATTTTTCTTATTTTTCACCAATATTTCTATGTTCATTCGTCCCTAGGGTTTGATTTTTCATATGTTTCAACCCAAATACAAAGGACGCAAGAATTTGAATCCCATTTCATGGTGAAATTAATCAATATACCATATTTGGATTTCATATAGCTTGGATATTGTGAAACATTGACAAAAATAATGGATTAGGGCCATATTTTTGGTGTTTGTGCATCAATTTTGGGGAATTGAAGGATGTGAAACTTAAATATTTGTTTTACAGAAAATCAAATGATGGAATCCGAACATCGGTAGTGATAATTATTATCAAATCCCAAATCTGATTTCCATGGGTGTGATTGATGGTAGTGGTGAATGTTTGTGGAAGATTATTGTTAAATCTATAGATTTCTTGAATTCACAATATATACAAGTTGTAATCTAGGGATAGACAATGTGGGACCCTTTGTTCTCTTGTTAGGGATTATATTATGAGGAGAAATTTAACATAGTGTGTGACTTTGTCACATGGTGTGTGAACCTTCCCAAGAATATTGGAATATGCCTCAAAGGGTATATATATACATCCATGAGTACATAGTGATAACCATGTCATGTACTCCCACATGGACATGGTCATACTAGGTGTACACGAGCAAAGGTGTGTACATAGACATAGGTAGAAGTACAAAGACATGGAACTGCCCTGTACATAGACAAAGACAGAAATGAAATACATTCACACTAGGAGAACCTATTTTCAATGGGTAATAGATTTACTACTAGTACCCATCATGTACTTCCATAAATATGGCATAGATTTCTTGTCCTCCATATTATAGACAATATTCATTAAGCTGTGTTCCCTATATCATTTCCCTAAGGGTTGGTAAGGAATCATGTCCTACACATAGGATAGTGAGCGCATCAAGAATACATGTTTGATTGAGTTTTTGAAATACTTCTATTAGGCCTAGAGTGATATCCTATATTATCTTTATGAAATTGTTGAATTTCATGATATAGTCTTGATAAACACTACATGGGCTCATACCCTCTACTTAGCAGGTTATTCTAGATTGATTTCTTGGTATACTCAATGGAATTGGGTGTGATACTCTTCTATGTATCATTCTATTCAATAATTCATTTTATACTTCCTATGAAGAGACCTAATGATCCAACCTCTTGGATGAACATTATAAGTGTTATAAAACATATGTATACATATACCAGTGCATATCTTACTGTTATAATTACTGATATATGATTAGCTTTTTCAAGGTGTTCTACAGAGAATTTTTATACTCACCCCTACACAGTCTTTTCCCACACATTTCATGTCCTTTATAGATGATAAATATTATGATGGAGTTATATAGGGAATAGGAATAGGTGGTTATTAGGGAGATGGATAGACCAAGGTGTGTTTATGCAGTTATCTTGACAGTGGTCCCCATCTTTACTTTTAGGTTGGACTTGATATCAGACTATTTTTAGTGGGCTTGTATTTAACCTTTTTTACTTTCCATTACTTTGTTTCATATTCTGGGTAGGGGATTTAGATTTATGATTTCATGTTTCTTTATATGTTTTAAATTTCATCATTTTATGGGCATGGATATTTGTGCACCTGTACATGATCTTAAGACTAATTCCACCCATGTTACTATTATTCCTACTCAGTGCTAGTTTCTAGCCCATGGCATATTAGATGTGGGATTGGTGAATGGTGGAAAGGGTCTCATTGGGATGTTTCATGGTAGAGTGGTATCAATTTAGTTAGATCTAATTTAGAACATGAGTCTATGATATTGTTTTTTGGCTAAAGTGTTGACTTTTCAAATTTAGATTTCAAGAATGGGACTCGAGTATTGGTTTAGTGGCCAACATATCCATACACCATGACCCAGATCACCTTCCATTCAACTCGATGCATGAGGAAAACATTCATAGAGAAAATATTGGTAAATATAGCATATAAGAGTGGTTTTCAGTTTTCATGTCCTTTTTGAGACATCTCTCTAGAAATAACCCTTGATTTTAAAGCATCAGGTTTATTTTAGGATTACTCCAGCACATTACCATGATAGGATTTAACATCAGGATCACAAGTACTATCTCCTTAGAGAATATGAAATATTATAATGACCATTTTGAGAGGTGTTACCTTTAATAGGTGCACTATCTATACCACCACATGTTGAGAAGAAGATGGTACCCATACTACCAATGATGAGTTTCACTAATTGAACTGACTTCATGAGTTTTAGCAATAGTGACACCAAAGGATTCGAGGGGAGCTCGACCCATAAGTGACTGGGGACTATCATGAGGTGGTGATGTGAGTTTTATTTCTTTCTAAGACACTAATATATCAGATTTTTAATCTATAAATGATCATTCTTTATGGATTTTTAGAATGATGGTGAACCTTTGTGACCCAAATTATGACAAAGAGACTCTAGGATTTTCATATTTCAAACCCTTTTTATATAGAAGTTATATCTAACACAATTTATAGATGTGCATATCCACAAGATTATAAATATTTAGTAGGGCATCACCATATTAATAGTTTATTCATCGAGGTTCACCAACCATTCTAGGAATGAGATGGATATTCTTTGTGATAAGTTATTTTGAGTTCATAAATTTGAGGGAGGAAAGCGTTGACACTTATGAACCAATGTTATACGTATGTTCATTAATACATAGTATGGGGGTATAGATAGTTCTTTGGTATTCATGTGATTCTTGGATGAGTAGACATAGACAGTTGTTGTTGGTAGTTAGCAAATTTGGGTAGAGACATCTGCTGTATAGTGCTGATATTAATCCCAATAAACTGTGCATTTGAGGCATTTCAAAAATATGTTCCATGATAGAGAATATATAGTTTATGGTGAACATTGTCATTCCGGTCCTTCTAGGGAGAGGCAGTGTCAATAATTTGATCAGTACAAGAAAACGGCCGTTTAGCGGCGGTTTTTTCGAGGCGGTTTTAAAAACCGCCGCTAAATGCGTTTCGGGCCGCCGTTTCGCGGCGGTTTTTAAACCGCTGCAAAAAAACCGCCGCGAATTGCCATGATTTGTTTTTAAATTTTTTCAAGGATTAGCGGCAGTTTTTTAAAAAACCGCTATGAATTAGCGGCGGTTTCGGTAAAACCGCCGCGAAATGAAATGAAAAAATAAAAAAACATGAGAAACCCTGAAATCACTAAAATGACTATAACTTTTGATCCGGGCGTCCGTTGGAGCGCCATGACCAATAAAATCGAAGCTCATGAAGAGATATAGAGGGAAATACAATCAAAACCATGATAATTTCTAAGGTGCAGAAGATATTAGAGTTATAATAATGTTGAAAAAAGTTCTCCAACTTCAAACGGCCATAACTTTCGCTCCGGGTGTCCGTTTGGGCTCTACCACATATCAAATCGAAGCCAGCGAAGAGAGCTATTCACCAACTTGACAGAAGTACCCTTATGTCTTGTTTTTCTAGCCCAAAAACCCCTTAGAAGGCCTCCGAAACCCTGTTTCTGTCACCGGTGTCCCGTCGAACTTGTCTTCAAACGGACCTAACTTTTGATCCGCGTGTCATTTTGGACACCTCCACCTACCAGATCATAGCTTGTTCCACGAGCTTCAGTTTGACTGGTCGCGGTGCCCACATGCACTCCTAGATCATATGTTATGATCTTTTTAGTGGGTATCGGGTTTGTTATGTTTTTCGATTCCTCGTTTCTAGCACTTGTTCCCCGTCAGCTTTTTTTTAAATGGTCATGACTTCTGATCCGCCTGTCCATTCGGACTCTTTCACCTATCAGGTCGAAGATCGTTTCAGGATCTTTGATTTGACAGGTCATGGATCTAAAACGGACTCTCAGATCATAAGTTATCTCCGTTAATGTGAGTCCAATGTTTTTGTCTCTTTATGACCGTTTTGACGGGTTTTCACGGTTGCTCCATTTATTACTGTTTATTTGGGTTTCAATGACTTGTTATCTTTATCAATGGTTTTTTGTGGGTTATTATGATGATTATGTTGAATTATTAAGGGGTTTTCCAGAGTTGTCATGAGTTTTCATGCGTTCTCATGCGTTATCATTCTTTCGAATGCCTCCTTCTTCATATGGTTCTCCATCCGTTTTCATACGTTTTCATGATTTTTCATCCCTTACCATGCCTTTTCATTCTTTTTCATGTGTTACCTTTATTATTTATTATTTATTATTTATTTATTATATATATTTACTTATTATCTATTATTTATTATTTATTTTTAATTATTTATTAGTACTAATAATAATAATATATTATTATTATTAATATTTGTTACTGGTTATTTATTATTTATTATTTATTATTCATTATTTATATTTATTATTTATATTAATTATTTATTATTTATTATTTATTATTATTTAATATTTATATTTATTTATTGTTTATTATTTATTATTTATATTTATTTATTATTTATTAATTATTATTTATATTTATTATTTATATTTATTATTTATATTTATTATTTATTATTTATTATTTATTATTTATATTTATTAAGTATTTATATTTATTAATTATTTATATTTATTAATTAATTATTATTTATATTTATTTGTTATTTATATTTATTTATTATTTATTATTTATTATTTATATTTAATTATTATTGATTATTTATATATATATTTATTATTTATTATTTATATTTATTTATTATTTATATTTATTAATTAATAATCATTTATTAATTATATTTATTTATTATTTATCATTTATTATTTATTAATTATTATTTATTATTTATTATTTATATTTATTAATTATTAATTATTAATTATTTATATTTATTTATTATTAATTATTAATTATTAATTATTAATTATTTATATTTATTTATTATTAATTATTAATTATTAATTATTAATTATTAATTATTAATTATTTTTTATTTACTATTTAGTAATTATATTTATTTATTATTTAGGTTTTTTATTATTTATTATTTATTATTTATTATTTATATTTATTCATTATTTATTATTTATATATATTTATTATTTATTATTTATATCTATTTATTATTTACTATTTAGTATTTATATTTATTTATTATTTGTATTTATCTATTATTTATTATTTATATTTACTTATTATTTGTTATTTATATTTATTTATTATTTATAATTTATTTTTATTTATTATTTATATTTATTATTTATTATTTATACTTATTATTTATTATTTATTATTTATTATTTATTATTTATTATTTATATTTGTTTACTATTTATTATTTATTATTTATATTTATTTATTATTTATTATTTATTATTTATTATTTATTAATTATTATTTATTATTTTTTATTTATTATTTATATTTATATTTATTTATTATTTATATTTATTTGTTATTTGTTATTTATATTTATTTATTATTTATTATTTATTACTTATTACTTATTATTTATTATTTATTATTTATTATTTATATTTATTAATTATTAATCATGTATATTTATTAATTATTTATATTTATTATTTATTTATTATTTATTATTTATATTTATTTATTACTTATTATTTATTATTTACTATTTAATATTTACTATTTAATATTTAATATTTATTTTTTATATTTATTTATTATTTATTATTTATTATTTATTATTTATTTATTATTTTTATTTATTTATTATTTATATTTATTTATTATTTATTATTTATTATTTATTATTTATTATTTATTATTTATTATTTATTAATTATATTTATTTATTATTAATTATTTATATTTATTAATTATTTATATTTATTATTTATTATTTACTATTTATTATTTATTATTTATTATTTATATTTATTTTATATTTTATATTTATTATTTATTATTTATTATTTTTTATTTATTAATTATTAATTATTATTTATTTATTATTTATATTTATTTATTATTTATTATTTATTATTTATTATTCATATTTATTAATTATTTATTTATATTTGTTATTTATTATTTATATATATTTATTATTTATTATTTATATTATTTTATTATTTATTATTTATTATTTATTATATAAATTTATTCATTATTTATATTTATTTATTATTTATATTTATTTATTATTTATTATTTACTATTTACTATTTATTATTTATTATTTATTATTTATTATTATTGAGTTTATATCTATTATTTATGTATTATTTATTTTCTCAATTAATATATATAAGTATATTAAATTATCTTTACTAACCACCTGACGAGCTTGTTGGAGTGGTAAAGTCATTGGAAAATATGCAAGAGGTTAGGGGTTCAAATCTCACCAAACACAGTATTTCTTTATATTTCATGGGCATGGGCATGAGATGTTCATGCATGGATAAATAAAGTAAATAAAATAATACGAAATAAATAAAATAAATAAAATAAATAAAGTAAATAAAGTAATACGAAATAAATAAAATAAATAAAATAAAGAAAATAAATAAAATAAATAAAATAAATATGAAAAAAATAAAAAAAAATAAAAAAAATAAAAAAAATAAACAAATATTAAATAAATAAAAAAAATAAAAAAAATAAAAAAAATAAAAAAAATAAAAAAATAAAAAAATTAAAAAAATTAAAAAAAATTTAAAATTTTTTAAAAAAATTATAAAAAATTTTAAAAAAATTTAAAAAATTTAAAAAAAATTTTAAAAAAATTAATAAACTGCCACTAAAACCCCGACGCGAAACGTTCTGCGACGGTTTTAAAAACAGCTGCGAATAGTTTCCCGACGCACGATTTCGCGGCGGTTTTTCAAAACCACCGCCAATCTATTGAGCGGCGGTTTAAACCGCCGCGGAATGAAAAAAAACCGCCGCTAAATCGTGATTTTGCCGTAGTGGATGATAGGTGGCATCGATCGCATGATTGTCTAACCCACCAAATGTCTAATAGAGAGACAGTGGATGGGCCACTATCATAAAGATATTGGATGGAGTAGATAGTTTTGTAGGGTATTTGATGAGGTAAAGGATCTATGATAGAAGTTAATGGTTGTATGATATTATAATTTTTACCACAACCATCCCCAAGTGGTCCTCACGATGCTCAGATAGCAAGAGGTTAGAAGCGGGGGGAAGATGCATGCACATGAGGATTATGACTAAGAGGAATGAGGGATGATATGAGTTATAATCTATGTCACTTGTACTGTAGTTTCAGTTCTAACAAACATCGGTGACAATAATTCTTTTATTTACACATATCTAATTTTGAGACTTTGAGATTTTGGATGTGCCCATTAGCTTGACCCTTTCACATGGAGTCTCCTACTGAGGATAACTCATTTATCACATACATGTGACTAAAGAGTAAAATGAATCTTGTAGAAAAGTGTTTCAGTTGGGATCTCTTTGTATTATTGATGTTGACTTATTAATTCAACTTTGGTATGGAATAGTTATCTATATTTCACACCTATATTGACTATTTCTAGAGGGATGTGGAGTGTCTGTAGTGATGTGAATAGGTTTTCCATTATGGATGAAAAAGAAACCTATGAGGAATATTATCCACTCATGTATAAGAGGGTGAAACTGATTACTCATCATTAGGCTATAATGACCCTTGATGTAGTGGATGTTATGATTTTCTAGTTCCCTGTAGTTTTGGAGAAGTGTACATATGTCTTTATTGAGGACATTACAACTTTAACTCCCCACCAAGAGATAGACTTCTGCATTTATCTACATCCAAGGATGAACCTAATATCTATTCCATCATATCAGATGTATCCTGCAAAACATTTCAATAATATGGTTCACTTAGAGGACTATTTGAGTGATGACTTTATTAGAACTAGTGTTTGACTCTAGGTAAACCCATGGTTGTTCTCCAAGTTAGTGGAAGAGATCATGTGGTTTTATTTGGACTTCAGTTACCTATTTCATGTGACACTAGAGGATAATTATCCACTACCAAGGATCGATGACCAATTTTATTAGTTGATAATAGTGTGGTGGTTCTCGAATAATAATGTCAAGTCAGACTATAACTAGTTCTGTGTACATAATGTGGATATAATAATAATGAAATTCAGATGTCTCTATAGTCACTTTGAGTACATGGTGATTCACTTTGGCATGAAGAACACCCCAATAGTGTCCACGAGACTCATAAACCAAACCATTTAGGATTTTTAGACCGGTTCATGGTATTCTTCATCGATGATATCATTATGCAGTTGTCATCAATGAATGATCATACAAGACACTTGAGGATTGTTTTGGACATACATTGAGAGCACCACCTTTATGGGAATCTCTCGATATTACAATTCTAGAATATAGAGGTCCACTATCTAGGACATGTTATCTTAAGAAATGGTGTGGAAGTGGTCCCAATAAAAGTTCGAGGTGGTGTTAGCCAAGGAGCCACCTAAGAATGTGGTGGAAGTACCGAGCTTCCTTTTGTTGAAAGACTTTACTGGAGATTCATACATGACTTCTTCATAATATCATCTCCTATTAAACATTTTACACAAAACTGGTATCCTTTAATTTCAACATAGTGTTTCCAGATGGAATATCAGGAGTTGAGACATAGATTGAAGGGTGCTCCATCCATGAGATTTTTGGGGGAGGCTATCATGTACATAGTGTTATACGATGCATCAAGAACTAGGATTGGTTATGTTATGATATAGTGTTAGATAGAGATTTCATGTGGTTCATAAAAGTATATTATGCAGAAGCAGAACTATGTGACCCACAATCATCAGTTAGAATTTGTAGTCTTCGTGTTAAATTTGTCGCGACAGTACAACATGGGTGAGTGGTTAATCATATAGTCTGACCACAAGAGTATCAAGTATACCTTCTCTTAGAATTATACAAAATTGAAATAGAAGTTATGGCTTGAGTTCCTATATAATTATGACTTTGAGTTTATAAATACTCCTTAGAAAGGAAACATGGTGGAAAATGATCTCAGTAAGAGATCTTATTTTTAGTTATTGAATGGTGAGAAATATTATTTATACTCGTTTCTATTATCCATTGTGAATGGAGATGGATTAGCTTACCTCCAGTCCAGTGTTGTTACATCTTAGATTATATAGTGAGTTAAGGAGGAACAACATTAGGATGAATATTGCAGGACCATACATTATCAGATTTCCACTGGACATGCTCCAGACAAGTTTTATGAAGGTAGGGAGCATGTTTTTCTATTCATAAGATGCCTTATGGTACTATTTACATTATGGGTGGAGGTTATGAGATAGTTTCATATATCTTCTTTGGTAGTACATCCTGAGGTGGAAATGATTAATCAAGACCTCTGATGTCATCTTAGGTGGCAGAGGTGATGAGGGGGTGTTGAAGAGTTTATCTATCAATATCGTGATATTTATTTGTGAATACTAAGCAACATGTTCTAGTAGGTTTACCTCAACCCATTAAGGGGCCTGAGTGGAAGTGGGATTTGATATCCATGGTATATGTGACAGGGTTACCAAATATGTCTAGGGGACACGGTGACATCCATGTGATCGTATACGAAGCCACCATGTCATCCCACTTCATATCTATTCATATGAAGAGTTATGTAGAGATATTGGAACACCATTAAATGTAGGAGATAGTTTGACTCCATGGAGTTCCCTCATTGATCGTCTCGGGCCATGATGATATCTTCAAATCTCTATCATGGAAGGGATTAGATAAGTCTTTTGGGACTCATCTTTGTTTGGGCACAACTCTTCACACATAGACTGATAACCATATTGAGTTGACCATTTAGGTATTGGGGTAATTTTTTTGTCTTCCATTATGGACATTGGTCATAGTTGGGAGGATCACCTACCACAGTGTAGTTTGAGTACAATGTCAACTACCATTTCACTATTGGTATGGCACCATTTGAGGCCTTATATGGTAGACCCTATATGTCACCACTTTGTTAGACTGACCCCATATAGACAACACTTAACAGCTTAGATTTGGTAAAAGCTACTGGGAAGGTACAGAAATTTTAGGAGATGATGATGACTGCACAGAGTAGTTAGAATTATTATATTGAGAGATAATGGATGCATTAGTAGTAAAAGGAGTTAGACCATGTGTTCCTACAAGATTCACCACAAGGTGGATTATGGAGCATAGCTTGGTTGGAAAACCATATCTAATATTCATTGTTAATTTCAAGTTACTTTTAGAGTTAGTGAGGAGCCATACTTATTTTATTGGCCTTTATAGTTATATGGGGTACATGATTCCTTACACATATCATAGTTGATGTGGTACAAGCATGATATGTATCAAGTTATCAATTGGGGAAAGAAGTACATCACAGATGGAAATAACTTTGATGAGTATCAGGTAGGGATAATGGCTCTGCATGAGAGAATTAGTAATGGGTGACTGATTAATGTATTTATTTTTTTCACATGGCATGAGAATTTTCGGGAGAGCACTTGGGAGTGGGAGGCTCATAATTGTTATCATTAGCCACAACATTTTAAATCACCACTTGTTTTGGATTTTCATGATGTAAATCCTCATAGTGGTGAGAATTTAGCGATAAAGATTTTCCTTGTATTAATTTTTTGATATTGTATAAATTAATTTTGGGACCATCCATGGAGATGACATATAATACCGAGTCTCAATGTTCCCATATAAATTTTTGAATGAAATTGAATATATTAATTGCATGCCCATGGGGTTTTTCTGAAGGAGTGAAATAACTTTTAAATAGGAGACTATACTACAAATTTGATGGCACCATTGAGTTCAGATCAGGGGTATAATCATAGGTTCAATATAAAATTTTTTAAAGTAGGGAATTTATAATAAATTAATCAAGGATATAAAATGAATAAAATATTTTAAAAAATTATTTTTTTATTCATTGAAACTATGACCTACCCACTACATTAAGTACACTATTATAGACAACATTGAATGTTTATCCATATAACCCTTTAATTTTGATATAATTTTAGTGAGTCGTTGGTAGAGGATATGTTGATGACATATAACCTTATTAATAAATGATAACCAAATTGTAATATAATTAAAGGGTCTCGCCAATGACAATGACACATCTTTTTTCTTCATATGCGATTGATATGATTGAGGTAAGTTGTTTTTTCTGTGGATTTATTACATGTCATTAATTACTATAATGAACACGAATCAATCAACCAATGGATTTATTCACGGATCAATTATATTGAAATATGGGTTTATCTAAAATAATTTAGTGGGAGATTTATTGATTATTTTGGTTATTCTTTTATTATTATAATGGTAACATATTGATGTGAACTGAGCACATAGGGTGCTCATTCCGCTCATGCATATTTCTTGGTTTTCACCCATTGTTAAACATTTACTAAACATTAGGGTTTCATTTTCCTAGTGGTTCATCCCAAATACCGAGTACTATAACATTTTTCATATGTTTCTTAGCACAATGATCTGATATCAAATATTCAGACATGGAATTTAATGGAGATCATGCAACGACAACAACAATGGTGGATAAAGACTAGATCAGAGGTCTTTGTGAATTTATCTTGGACAAATGATGTAGGCATAACTCCAGGTTGCATTTTTTGGTGACTAAAGGCTGGAATTTGGCCACTGGTAATGGAAATACCATGTAAACATCAGATCTGAGTTTTTTTTGGAGTGATTGATGGAAGTGTAAATAGATTTGGTAAGTCACATGAATAATCAACAAGTTTCTAGAAATCATGATATATATAGGATGTATTTTAGAAACACATGCCATGTGGGAACCCTAATGTCGTGGCTAGGGAAACCATGATGATGTTAAATATCACATGGAATTTGACTTAGTCACAAAGTGAGTGACCCTTACATGATATCTTGTCATGTATCTTAGAGGGTACACATACTGGGCTAGGAGTACACATTCAATAAAAAATTAATTTCTCCCACATGTTCATGGACAGGTCCATTATATATGAGAAGATCATTATAAATGGACACATTAAGAAGTACAAAGGCATTAACGCACCTTGTTTTTTGACACAAGCATTGACATGGGATGTTTACATAGGACAAACTTAATGTTGAAGGGACATGCCATGTACTACAAGTACATATAGTGTAATTTATTAAATACATATTATAGGCCTTATCCGTAATATCTTGGACAAGTATCATTAGGGTGGGTTTGAGATATCCATTATACAAGGGTTATAATGAAATCATGTCCTACACATAGGATGGTGATCCCTTCAACATGAATTATTTAATAGAATTTTTGGAATCCTTTAGTGAGGCCCGACGTGAGATACTATATCATCATTATTACCTAGGTGGAGTTGTTGGTGTCATCATGAAAAGCACTATGAGAGAATTAATACTCTACTTAGTGGGTTATTATAGATTGATTTTTGGGTATACCCCATGGATTTTGGTGTGATCATGATTTGTGTATGATTCTCTTCATACATATTGAATATACATCCAATGAAAAGGCCAAACAATTTTACCTCTCATATGGACACCATCAGTGTTATTAGACTCAGGGATTGTGTTCTCCAAGATGAGTGTTATGTGTATCCTTCATGAAGGATTATTATACTATAAATATGGTTGTGAAGTTACCTTGAGGTTTTATGTTTCTGTTGAGTACTTATATATATATTTCTTATATTTTCTATACACATATAACTATATATATCTATCTATTATTCTTTTTTTATATGCTTTCATTTTTTCAATGTGTCCTTCTAAGTAATGTTATACTCACCCTTTCATGGGATTTTCCCACATGTGTTGTTTCTTTTTTATATTATAAACCTTTGGATGAATTCATTGATGGACCAAGACTAGGTGGTTTTTAGTGATCCAGACTGATGGAGGTGTGTTCCTGTGTTTATCTTGATAGAAGTATGCATATTTATTTTCATATTGTACTTATTTTTAGACTCTTTTTCATGGGATTGTATTTGGACTTGTTTATATTCCATTACTTGTTGTCAAAATCTATTTTGAGATTTATATGTATGCATCCATTGTTTATCAATTGTTTTTACAATTATTCATTTTGGGAATTGATATGTGTGTTTCTGTATAAGTTCTTTTGGATAAGTCCTCCCATATTAGTTATAAACCTACTATACATTACTCACCAACCCATAGTGTTTTGGAAGTGGGATTGGGGAGTCATTGTAGGGGGGCCATTAGGATTTTCATGACATTGTCAGCTATAATGAATCCTTCATATTGATAATATTTTTCACTACTGTACGCAATATTGTTTTCCACTTCCTCCTCAATGAGGTTCGCAATAGCATTATAAACCCTCGGTTGTATATCCTATAGACAAGACATCACATAAAATATTTTATATTAAGAAAATATTTATGTTCATTACCCCGTTTCACTAATTTCATAAAATAAAATTATGTGTACTCATCTCTATATATAAAGATAATTTTCCAATGATTTACACAGATGAATAATTTTCACATGTCTATGAATTACTATCTATGATTTAGGGGAACCTATCCTTCGTTCATTATCTATAGAATTAGAAATTTATCTGTGGAAATAAACTTCCTTATATTCACTATGATATCCTATAGAATTTAAATTGGTTAATTAACTAATTTGTGTTCATTCAAAAGCGGAAAATCTTATGGGATTCATATTCCTTATACTAATATTTAAGAAAAAAAATTAAAATAAAACTATAATTACCCATAGATCATAAGGGGATTTTCCAAAATCCTATGATAAAATAGATTGTGGATTTAAAAGGATACTCAAAATCATATCTTTTTTATGGTTCTTACCTTGAACCATAATTTTTCTTTATTCAGTTAGAGCGATAATTTCCAAGATCTCTAATTAATTGTGGTTTGATAAACATTTTTTGAGGATCTTGGTATAAACCATCATTTAATGGATTTCCTCACCGAATAGAATACTTATATGAATATATTTGAATATACCAATGAACTTATTATATTGGTATTGAACCTTCTATTAGAAAATAATTTTGTCAAATAGAATTGATGGATAGAAATGTTTAATATTATGTGGATTTAAAGTCTACTTTCTTATAATCATTTCTACTTGTTTAACTACCCCGATAACATTATGGGATTTTCCATTCATTTTTCTTTATTTCTCCATTAATTTATCCTTTTATTTATCAATTTTAGCCACATTATCATTTTTGTTATCCCTACACATTATCTAACTCTCACTACTCAATATCATCAACATTGGTTCTCTAGTAAAAAACATAGGGTTTCCCACAAGAGTAATGAGTGTCCATTCATGCATTTGTTTGGAGATCTATCCCTAATAATTATGATTTTTTTTAAATAATAGATTAATTATTATTGATATAGGTATTCTGAATTCTTTTTTTGTGTAACAAATTGAAAGACAAACTCATCATTTTTTAATGTATTGATATACAAGGTCATTAAAGAAGTGTTGATATTCCATAACTTATAGCAATAATTTTTGGAGTTACGGATTATACATCACAAGTTGCATTAAGGATTAGAATTTATTCCAAATATTTTGAGGCCCTAATATTAATTATTGAAAACATAATGAACATGGGAATGAATCATGTGTCACTCTCCTCAATGTGGTTTCCAATATCATATTTCTCCATCAAACAATTTGTATTTTTGTCTATATTGATTTTCAAAATAATGTTATGTGTTCTTTCCCCCAAAAAAACTCACCTTCATTTTTCAATTATTGTTATCCTTATCTTGTGAATAATAAAAATAGTGTAGACATCCACATATGAATGAAGATTAATTTTATATCTTGAGTGATGGTATATTGATTGGGATAAAATGTAGTTCTTCTAATTGTTTAGATACAAATTTTAAATGCAATTTTTTCTTAGTGGTTTCCATCACTTGGGGAATACATAATAATGTTGGTCCACTTTATCCATTATAATGATAGTCATTTAAAAATAATTCATCAATTAAATATCATTATTTGACATGTCTTTATATCGTAAGTAATTCCAGGGATTATGAGTAAACAACCGAAATAGAATTCAATTGTAAACCAAAACAAAATATTTTAGTTACATTCAAAATAATACCCATTTGTTTTGGAATTTTCATTATAATTCATTAAACCACATCAATTCCCCATAATTATATTCTATTACACAACAAGATTTTATTTAATGAATACTTTAAATGATATCTTATGATACATGAAATAAACAGTATAAACAAAACATGGTATAATTTCGAAATATTATTATTATAAATATGACCATTATAACATGGTGGTTTGATTAATAAGTATGAATATGGTGAATTTCATTATGAAAAATATGTTGAAATGTTTTGAAAATAATATATGTTTTCTAATACCTAGGAAATAATTATGCAATTATTTATGAAAATAATTAATTCAAGTTAGGTAAAGACTAGCTAATGTTTAAATGGGATATGTTTCAATAAAAAAGGTTTTCTTAATAAAATATATTGTATATATAAAAGTAAGATTTATCTCATTTTGATTATTAATTTTTTTACAAATATATCATTTATACATTTAAACTAATTTATAATTATTCATACATTGATTATCAAATTATTAGAAACGAAGATAAAATAATTTGATGCTAAAAGATTCATTGTTTATAAAATTATTTTAATGGGAAGATGAATTCTTATCATAATAAATTTTATTAATATATTTTAATTTTTTTATTAAAAGTTTCTGATTATATATATAATTAAATAAATTAACAATCATGTAATGGTTGTTACTAGTAATGGATTTGGAATAAACTCATATTATAATTCAAAAATACATTATTTCTAAAAATAGGTTGTACACATTTTCTGCACATATATTACAATTATTTTTTATCAAATCAATAAATTTAATTTGATAAAATTAATATCATTTTTTATAAAATAATACCAAATTTTTCTTTTATATAATTTCTTTTATTTTTTTGAAATAGTTTATTATGTAGTGAGTAGTAAAACATATCTATTTTATACTTGGTCACTTTTATGACTATATAGGGATATAAAAGATACCTGAATATTTATGAAACATTATTTGAAGAAAACATTCATTTTTATGATGTAATACAATTAATTTAAATATATAACTGATCGATGTAGGAAAGAACTATGTTATTAATATATTTCCAATGATTATTGAAGGATCATAAAACGAAATATATATGAAAAGTGTCTTAATAATGTATTTAATAAATTTAATTTCATTATTAAAGAGGATATAATGCATCCTACGAAGAATCTATCAATATAGAAGTTTTGTTGTCTCAATTCCACACCATTGAGATATATTTTATATTAAAAACAAAATATTTTGTATATAGTATATATGCTACCACATTGAAATATAATATCATAATTCATATTCATTCAATGTATTTAGTGTTTCAATTTATGTTTTCTCTCATAAATGGTTTTCATTAAAAAGTTATTAGACCCATAATTGTTTGTTTCATAATCTCTCTCTTATTCAATTTTTTTTATTTTAAAATTTATGTTAAAATAATTATATCATATTAATATTATTGATACCTATATATTTTATTATCCACTATTTATTTATATAGTTTCCATTTTTTATTCCAATATATAATATCACAGGAACTAAAAAATATCTTAAACATGTTTTGAAGAAAAACAGACCATATTTAACTTCTTATAGTGATAAGTTTTTATTTTTCATGTCAATTTTCATCAAATTATATTATGGATATTTATATATAATTTTTAATGTTTTGTAAATTAATTTTATATTACAATGTAATTTTTTTAGAAAGTATTAAAATGATTATTTTTAATGGTTTCAGAACAAGTCATTTAGAAATTTTTAGGGAATTAAAAAATGAATGTACATTTTAACTTATAAAACATGTATATATTTTCCCACCTCTATTATCATTATTATATATAAATATTCATCTATAAGTTTTCATAGGGTTCCAAAGTAATAATATTATCCAATAATTCTTTTCTTTTTTTAGTTTTTATATCAAAATGAAGGTATTATTTTCTAAATGGTTCAAATGAATGTTGGAAATGATTTATATCTTAATTTTTAAAAAGTATTTAAAAATGATTTAATAAATGGGATCATATTATTATATCCCATTACTTTTTTGTGTTTCAGGTTTTGGAGGTTTTAAATTATACACAATAGATTATGATTTCTGCATGTAGTCTTAGGATACATTTCCGAGCCTAGTTGTTAGTAGAGGCAATGCCATGGATTAAGAGTTGTGTGATAGTGGATAAAGAGGAGAGGTTTTGTTTATTATTATTTTTTAGTTCACTATGATATGTATCTTGGTTGGGGTAAGGCCTTTTCCTTTTCCTTTCTATGTATTACCATGTTTTGGCATGCCCTTTTCTGTTATTTCATATTTTTTCTTGAGTTAGTAATTTTTTATAACATCGTGAATTTATTTTCCATGGAATTCTAAACTATATATATCATATAAATTCATAAACCCAAATTAAATATTCCCCCCCAACTAACTCCCTTAAACTATAGATTCCCTATAGATTTTATTCAATTTCCATTGAATCCCCTTGGATTATATTTATCCCACTCCTTCTCAAGATCCGACCTTGGTGATCTTAGTTGAGTTTCCCTATTTATATTACGGTTTATTACCTATTTGGTTTTATTCACCCATATCACATTTCCTTGCTTTAAATGTTAATATCCAATACTCTCAAATAGTTAGTTTTAGATTTGCTGGTGTGACCATGGTGTAGCGTCCATAATGACCATTGTTTCTTTTTGGGATATGCGACAATCAATATTCTCTTATTGTTTTATTATAATTTTATGAGTTTTTAAATACATTAAGTAGGGTATTCATTGATTCTACTTGATTTATGTTAAATCTTAATGTTATCATTATTTAACTCATTCGGTAATGGTTGAATTAACCATAATGAATTTTACATAAAAATTTAAAATAAAATAAATGTATTTTTGTTTTATGGATCACATGTTTTTTTCATGTTAACTGTTTGCATATTGATTCTATATATTTTATGATATCTATTCATTGTGTCATGGTTTATCATGTTTGATGTGTATGGAAACTAGATAAGGACCATAAATATTTTAATGAATGATAGATAAATATTTAAGAGTGATGTTTAATTTTAAGGGTTCTTCATTGGTAATAAAAAGAAATATATTTTATTTTAGGGGCACATTTAAATAATATAGTTGTTGATAGATAATTCCTTATGTTTCTCATGGTTATAAACATTGTTAAATTAATCCATTAATACAACATGGTAGTGAATTTTTTATTTCAAAAACATAATTATTTTTAGAATAGTGAGACATTTTTCTTATGAAAGACAGAGGCCTTGGTTCTAGGATGAAGATTCCTAGATAAAAAATTTTAATTTATTTATCCCATGTGTGTTTTCTCTATTTGAAGATCCTCTCCATGATACCCAATTAAATATTTTATGGATGATGCTTTGGTGATAATGGGTTTGGATTCTTGTTTTTGTGGAATCAGATGTCACCTATGATAAAGGGATTGATTGTAATATTTATAGTGGGGTTTTAGATAGAACCAATATTGTTCGAGTGGGATGAAGATAAGATTTAGAATTGATTATTTTGATGAAAGATAAGGTAGTTGGTTGTTAATTATTCAATATTAAAACCTACATATCCAGATTCCCTATTTTCTTTAGTCCTTTCTCAACTACATAATATAGTATGAAATACATACTTTATGATTATTATATGTTAGTTTTGCATGATTCCTAGGGTACATAGAATGATAAAATTTAAATAAATGTAAAACAAGTATTTCCCATCCTGTTTTAGGAATATAAGAATTTTTAATTATGATACTCTCGAAAAACTATTGAAATGGTTGGATTATTCTTGGAGGGCATTAAAGGTTTATTATAATCATGTGATGTGAAATTTTTAATAGAGAAATAAATTAAAAGATGATTTCATAAATTTTTTATGTTGTTATAAGATATCTAGTATTTTATAATGGCATCCGAGGGTCTAATAGAGGAAATTTGTAGTTGAGTTTATGCTATTCAGCTTCCCATAGTGTGGTTTATTTGGTATATATATATATAGTGTGTGTTATCTTATTTCATACACTACTCCACCCTTGTCTTTAGGGTTATGGGAACCCAGTGGACTCTAGGTAGTTCCTCATATTATGTTCTGTGAATAATGGATTAATAACTAACCCATATTTTCATATCGTCTTCAACTGATAGTATTATGTTCCATTATTCATGGTGGTTACCATAACCATATATTTATATACAAGTATATAAAGGGATTTCATTATTTTAAACACATTTCTCACCATATGAAGTATACTATGAACTATTCGAGGTATATTGTATATGGGATGTAATTAATTGGGGTATAATGAATGAAGTACAGGCTAAGGTGTCTTATCAAAAAATGTGGTTACTATCAAGAGATGGGATTGTTTATGATAAGATAATGTGATTCAGAGGTTTTATGTTGTGTTATATTTTCCATGGTGTCTATATAAAGGATTATTTATTGGAGAGAGATGGATCAGGATGTTCAATGTTGGGGTAGAGTGAAAAATTAGTGGGGAAGGGGTAACAAGCCTCATTAGATTGATTTTCTGTTAGATATTATATTATAACTTTTATGAGATACTTAGTTAGGAATACATAATGTGTTTGGGAACTTTGTATACCTATTTAGATGATGTGTTTGTTTCACCTATTTATTCACTAGGATTTAGTATTATTTATTTATCTTGTGCATGTGACGTTTAGTGGGGGACCCTATGGAGTATAAATTTTATTCTTATCCTATGTGTGTATAAACTATTTTTTACACATTAGGAGATGGCTAGTGATGGCAAAATACATTACTATCTAATGTATTTGTTTAAGATCTATTTAAGAATCGAGGTCACAAACAATAATTTTCATTTTCTAGTAATAGTTTCATAGAAATTATATAGTTTTATAACATTAAATTCTTGAGTTGATGTATTTTAACTTTTCTAATGAAAATGAGTTGTTTTTTGAGTTTCTATTACCCCTTTTTCTCATTATTCATAGTGGTTAATGACTACTAATTTTGTGTAGTATAAAATATTCGTACTTTTATCTAACCTATTGACTATTAGAGATAGTATTTGAAAAACATTATCTTCCTTCTCCCATTGATTTCCTAAGAGTGGTGCCTTTGGGGAAGTGGTCAGGATAGATTTGTATTAGAGGGAGTATTAGGGGATAAAATTGTGTTTGGATGTAGGAATTGTTGATGAATCCACGCGTTGATAGGAAAATATGGTCGTCTATGCATAATATGAAATGTATACAATGGAGAAAAACTAAAACATGAGTATTTAGCATCCCCTATGATCCAATATGGGTAAATTTATGTTTAAAATGACTATTAAGTTAAACGATACTGGTTGTGATGTAGAGATGAAGGAAAGGATCCTACATAACTTTTCTTTGTTCCTACACATGAAATGGGTATACCTAAAGGTTATGTTGAACCTTAATAAGTAAAATTATCTGTAGTATTATATATTATATATTTAGGATATACTATTTTTTTAATTTACGTGAATAATCTAGGAAGAAATTATAAATAAGATCATGCTAAGAATGATTGGTGGGATGCACTAACTAATCTCCCTAGAGTTGTGGTCAATGACTATGAAACATGGAGGAGGAGACATTGTGTGTTCTAGAAGTACAGTCAGTAGAAGTATGAGGGGTTTGTTTTAGACTTAGTGATAAATGAATTTTTAGAGTATGTGGAGATTTCCTCATATTATATCCTTTCTCGTAAGGGGTAATGGGATTAATTATATGCGATGATTCAGTATAAATCTACCAAAAGGAGGTGGTTCTTGTCCCCCCAATGATAGTGAGAAGTTAACTATTTCATGTGATAAATTTTAAAATAAATTCTATGATAATTGCTTTTTTTTAAATGAAGGAGGATAGTCTCTAAGATTTGTTTACACTTAAAATAAAAACCTCCAACATGCTGTAATTTGGGATCTATTTCAATAATTTTCTATGATATACTTCAGGCCTATTTCCAGATGAGGAGGCCATGGAACACTATTTAATGTAACCATTACACCTAGATATCAATAACTAGATTAACCCATTTATTCTTACTATATATCATTATTTAATAGATAGAAAATTAGAGGATGATAGGATGATGTCTAGGATCATATCATCATAAGAGGTGATTCATTTGGATTATCTATGTATCATAGATGTTTTACTTAGATCCTATTTTCTTAGATAAAAGGATTTGAAGATAGATGGAGGTAGGTTTTAACCCTCTTTATCATTTTTCTCAAGTGTTGGTGGCTCTTAGGCCCATTCCTGGGAATAAACATTTATTTATTTCTATAGGATACATTCATCAGTGGATGGAGTGCCTGCACAATTTGAGAAGATGATTTGTAACTAGTGGAAAACATTAGGTTCTCTGATTGTCATATTTTAAACTATGAAAACAAAAAATGTTTTCTCCGGCCTATGATCAAAATATGGGACATGAGTCGAGAAATAGGACATCCATGTGATGATCATCATCCCCATGGTCTACAATGGAGCCATGGTTTTGGTCTCCTTATGGGCCAGAGAGACTATGAAGTAGGTATTGGTTAGCTTTAAGCTCAATAGTATCTAGAACGAGGTGATCAATATATCATTATAGGTAACATTTCTTGTTTTCTATCTTCATGCATGCATTTTTTTCATTTAGGAGTCACATAGTTATTTATTTCATGTTCTCTAGTCTGTGTTGTGGGACTTAAGGTGGATAGGCTTATAATACCCTAGGTACAGACTATTTTATATGGAGATCGAGGGAATTTTTGTGAATAATTTATAGATATTGAGCTCTTACTAGGGTTGAATCCCTCTTGGATATACTTCATATTTTTGTTGATATAAAATATGGAATCATCCAAAATATGGATTGGATATAATCAGAATATCCTATTCTATTTTTCTTTATGGAAAATAATTTTTTCTATGATGGGGGTTTAGATTATACAACATTCGTCGGTGAGAATTCCCCTCAGATGGGATGGAGACATGTTCCATACTAATCTTAGTTTATTTTCCATTTGATTCTATGTTCTTAGGATTTTAAGAACCTAGAGTCTCCTATAGTTTTGGAAGAGTTCCCCGAAGTCTTTATTGACGAGATTGTATCATTACCCACTCAAATAGATATCATGTTTTATATCCAACAGTGATCGTGAACCTCACCCATCCTTATGAATTCATACAATATGACACCTTTTAAGATATGAGATATGTTGATATAGGTCATTGATTTATTATAGTGATGATTCGTTTGGTCGATGAGGTGATTCATTTCTAATTTCAAAGAATGATAATGATTTTATAATTCTATATATCAACTATTGGAATATAAATATGGTCAAAGTGAAGATTCCCTTACATCGTCATCAAAATGATGATTTATTTAACCCATTTTAAGGATCTATTTAGTTCTTTATGATGTTTTTATTATTTGGATATCATGAGATAAGGGTGAAGGATGAGTGTATTGTAAATATTTTTTCCCAATGTCCTTATAATAATTATGAGTTTTTTTATTCCACTCAATGTGACAAATTATCCATATGTATCCATTGTAATGATGGATGTAGTGTTCTAAGAGCTTGTGGACTGCTTCCTAGTATTATTTATCAATTAAATCCTTGTGTACAATGGGTCTGAGGATGAGCATATAGAGTATTTATGCGCCTTTTTGGGAGTTACACACCATCCACATCTATTTAAGAAGATATAAAAGTTTCAGTTCTAGGATTATGGATATAATATATTTATATATTTTATGTCTTATTAGGTTGTATTACTAGATCCTTTGATGATTTTTTTTGTTTTTTCTTGTGTATATGTAGCATAGATATAAAGTTTCCTTGTTTTGTTAGCTACTATAGGTCATTCATTCTTAGTTTATATCAGATTATGACTCATATGATATCCTTTACTAGAAAGTATTAGGCATTCTTATGGAAATAAATATAGTCATTATTTTTTTAATTATCTAGGGAAGAAGTTTGTTCGTGCACTAGTTCATCATTTTTGGGATGAGGGAGTTTAGATTGAGATTTTTTTTATGATTCAGGTACTTTTTTAAAGAAATTTCTTGGTCCATTGGAGAGTTTTCCTTTATTATGGATGTTTAAAGTTATAATCCCAATAATGTAACTATAGAAACCATTATCTCATGTAACAATGTCTCTTTTTTCCATAATAGTTGGGTGAGACTACCTCTTTATTAAATTCCTTATGGTTTTCACCAATCATAAGAGCCTGAGGTAAGCCTTCTCTCTATGTTACATGATCATATGAAAATGATGGTGAAAGGAATTAATTCCATGCATTGAAATATATATTTCTTATAAACAAGTAATTTAAAATTATTGAAGTTTGTGTAGGTTGAAAATACTCAACATTTGGGAAATATTGAATATGGTGGTTGGACCAACTGTACTATTTATCTTCAAAAACTAATAATAGAAGGTTTAATAACCTAAGGAATTAGTTCTATAAGGGTTTAAGGATAAAAAATTCCATGGGTGTTTCTAGTGAGTTTCGGGAGCATCGGACCACGATAACTCATTTTTTGAGAAAGCACATACATAGAAGCATTATTAGATTTAACCATGTGGCCTCCTAAGAGTAACCATGAGGCCCAATAGTTACTATGGATACGGTATGTCAAACTATGAGGTTTGGGGAGCATGATTTAATGGAACATCTATTTTTTCAATAGAGGTGATACACATAGTCTTCATATGATTTGGAAAACTATGCACCAAGCCCATTCATGTGTGGTTATTGTATAGTTACCACTGCATGGTTAGTGCATAGTAACAGAAATGATGTTTCGTGAAAATATATGACATTTATTGAGGTGAAATTAAATTTCTAACCCTTCCCCCTATTTCTTATTTTCCTACTATTTTCACCTCCAATTCACACGTATCATTGTCGAGCTCACATTTCTCCTCCTCTCCTAGAATTTGGCCTACCACTCCTGACCAGAATCTGATTCTTGTGTTGTTGGCCACATTGAAAGCATATTGGTATGGTATTTAATCTTCATTCTTCTAGTATTTTGTTTTCGTATTATATAGAGTGAAAATCATTATGATGTCTATTTCCCTATTTTCAGGGTATTCATAAAAATGGCCGATGTGTCTCATTTATACTCGAGTTAGAGGCCGAAATCTAATGAGGAGGAGCGTACTAGAATAATGTTGGTGGTTAGTATATTTATAATTCATTTTATATAAGATATATGGTGATATCTATATAAATCCATGTGTAAGGTGATGTAACATCATTTGATGGTGTGGAGACCATCAGTTATGGTATGAGACTCATCGTGATACTGGAAATAATCCTTGGATTAAAGCCAACATCATTTGATGGTGTGGAGACCATCAGTTATGGTATGAGACTCGTTATTTGTTTTTGATGGCTTTAATCCAAGTATTATTTCCACTATAATTATATATACACACATGTTTTTTATTCCATATATATAATTGGGGTCATGTATTCAGAGGTTACCAGTGTTGGATGATGTCAGTAACATTTCATTATGGCTATTGACCATAAGGGAAGAAAATTGATTATAATATGTGTGTGAAATATATATATATATATATTACTATATAATTATGGATTTAAAATAGGCACAGGTTGGTGGTGGTCGATTAAGATTTATTCTCACACCCAACACGAGCCACATAGGGTGCGTGTAGACATTATATCACTAATACCTGGTTGTGTATCTTGATTTGGATATAGAAATTATTAATCATAGATGCACATTTAAGAATTAATTTATTGAAAGGTACTATGGTGTTTCTTATACATCATATGGAGTTTCCTTCTTGTTTTAGCATGATCTATATACAAGTTAGTACAAATATCATCAGCTATAGGTGACCCTGATTGTTTGTTTTGTATGAAAAGTTGTGGTATAATTTTTCTACAAATATTATTGTTCATTTATGATTTTTTATTATAATTCTGATTTTTATTTTTTTCCTTCCACTATATTTTTCTGATTTTCTTACTTTTGTTTAGTTATGGTGCATATTTTTCTATTTAATATACTTATGGACCGTTATAATTGTCCTTAGATGATGGTATAGTCTCCCCCTATCACCCCATAAATTCCTCACTTCCATTTAGTAGCCTTTTGGTGTATGGGGAGGTTCACCTAAGGCCTAGTAGCCAACCATCCTGAACCACTATTCTGGTGGAAAACTGGCTAGGTTCGATACAAATAGTATCAAAGAAATTTTATTTTTTCCTTCCCTCATTACTATTTGGGATGTGGTCAGCCAGAATCTAGGATGTAGTCGAGACTAGGCCTGGATCTCATGATTGGGTGTATTTAACCAAATACATATGGGATAATACATGTTTTCAGGTGTGGGAAATGGATGTTATGCTTTGATCTTTTATAGTCGATTTATTTTCATCATAACTGGTGCACTTGGGAGTGGTGGTAATCTGTTATTTTTCTCTTAACCCGTGACCAGATAGGGAAAGGGTGGATTGATTGGGAATCATGAAGGTCACATTGGCTCATATGATGTGTTTTTCTTTTGATTCTCATTGGGATCATGTGATTCTCTAAGAGGGGTTGGGCTATTTAAGGTGTGAATTAAGAATCTAAATATGGTTTTCCTATGTAGCCTCTTTTAGTGAAATTCTACTCAGCCATCCTAGGCATGTGGATCTAATGATATTTATACGTTATGTTATATGCATGTGATATGTGGGACTAAACCTAATAAGGGTTTGATGGGATGATGAGGGGTGTGGTATGAGTTTTTATAGTGTCAAAAAAGAAGATAAATAGTTTTTTCCTTCATTGAAACTTCACTGGAATTATACTATACTACACCTGATTGATATATGATATGTGATTCCTATCCCTTTAATGGAAGGAAATCGACCATGAGTTAAGAATATATGTTTTTTCTTGACTCCAATGTGTGTAGGAAGAGTTCAATAAGGACATATTATACATTATACCTAACCCTGATATGAGTAGGTTATGGGTTATGATGTCAGATGTCTTGTGTCATGAGTATTGTGTGGAAGTTTACGGGTGGTGATATGTGATGATTATAATATATTTCCGTATTTTTTATATTTATGCATATAATTTTATAGTTTTTTACCATTATGATTGGTATTCAGTGAGATTCCACCTAAACAGATTCTAGCTGAGCATTCAGAGTGATGTGGTAGGGATCCACTTTAACATGCACAGGATAAGCATTTGAGGGTTGAGATGAGGTCATGGAGGGTTAGAATGATTAGGTGTAATATGTATAGGCTCTGGAATAGGAAAAACAATAGTAGAATATGGAATAATTCGGGTCATGTCTTGATGAATAGCTTAGGATGAGTTTGATTCTAGTAATTTAGGGTATTGATCAGGGATCTTCGGGAGATGAACCATCTATATCATATTTGACTTGGTAGTTCCTATCTCAACACCCACTTATTTTTTATGGTGAGGGAATAATTTTATAGGAAATGAACTGGATAAATTTGATCCAGACGATCTTCACTGGTCATGAGACACCCCAAAGGTTGAGGGTGAACCTAGTTATGTACATGTTAATAGGAAAGGGAATGAAATGGTAGAATGTACAGTTTTAGGAAGGCATACATGAGGGAGTTTCTTGGAAGGAAATAGAGGTTAGGTAATTAGATAAATTTTTTATGGAGATAATGAGGGTGGATAGATCCTATGATTTCATAAATTTTTAGAGTGAGGAAACTTCTATCATGGATTACTTAGTGAACATTATAGATTTGACTCGTTTTTTACCCGCTATAGTTGTCAATGACCTTCCTTGGGTATGAATATTTTAGAATAGTTTATTGAATACAATAAGAGTGATGATTAATATCTATATAATGAATTCATTTCAAGAGGTAGTAAATCATGTATTGATATTCGTGGTGAACCTGAAGGAACATTCTTATTCGAGATGGGTTTTGGAGTTAGGTGAGTTTAGATGTGATTCTTTGGGTAGTCAGAAGTGAGGCTCTAAGTAATCTTTTTATGGATTATGGGTCAAATATTATCATAGGCCACTAAGGAGTGGTTTTTCTGTTATTTTCTTCTACTATAAGAAGTTAGGGCATGTTCGTAACTAGTGTGATCATGTTCTGATGTAGTGTGGGGCATGTAGTCATATAGCCTATATATAGTGGTTCTACAAAAAACATTATCAGATAGTTAGGATCCAAAGATTTGGTATGAATCATGGATTATATGTAGGACTCATAACAATAATAGATATAGTTTCCATGATTTATTATAAAGTGAAGGTCATGGTTGAGATAGTGGGAGCCAATAGTGGGGTCAATTGCTGGGAATTGGTAGAGCTATGCACGAAGGACATGCTTTGGGTTGTCAGGCTTCACATTAGGTGTTTGTAATTGAGATTAAAGGTTCATAGTTGGATGGGGAGTCAACTATGGGCGTGATGGGGTTTCTTCTATTTTGGCATGGAATGTTTTGAAATAGGAGGTGAATGTTTATGGTTTCTTCACTAAAAATTTCATTTTATATTGTTTGAAATTGATTATGATCAATGATATATATATATATATATATGATGTGCATATGCAAATGGGAATCAATGTGATTCATGTTTTAAATGGGGTGTATCAGTATCTAGGCATCATAGTGATGTTGGTTTTATGTGAGGAGAATAGGGATCAGAATTTTTATGGGAGTGTGTGTATATATTTATATGATGTGAGAATATTTTGAAAATCTACTACGATGAATGGTAAATGGGAATTTAATGATATATGAGACATTATGGGTTTCATATATTACATATTCATTATTTCGGATCATGATGAGGTGCAATATTTATTATGCATCACTAGAGGACATTTGAGTTTAGGGATAGTTAGTGGACCATAATAATATTGGTGGGTCAGTACGTGATTTGGTACATAATTCACATGGTGGGGACCACCTTGAGAGAATTTGAGTTGGGAATTAATAATTAGGGTATACTGGGTCAACATATATGAGATGGGTATGTTTGGTAGAATCTGTAGTTAATTCGTGATCGATTATGTCTGAGCAATGATATGGTGGGGATATTGTCGAATCCTATGTTTTTGAGCGGGTAAAAAATAATTAACATCTTTGAATTTTTTAGAATAGTGGTCAGGAAAAATATTACCTTGGTCATTATAACTTAAATTTGGTTGTTATGTTAGCTCAGTTCCTTATTTGTAGATCAGATATAAGTATCAAAAAGTCCCTTGGGGTTTCAGATGAGTTTTAGGTATATCAATTCTCAGAAACTCATTTTTAAGAAATCATAGACACAAGTGCACTATTATATTTAACTGTGATGCCTCCAAGGAGTAGCAATGAAGAAAAATTGTTTCCCTGGGCATGTTGTGTGAATCCATGAAGGTGAGGGATCACAGTCGTGAGAACCCTCTATAGTTTTTAATAGTGGTTATAAAAATGGTTAGTGCATGGTATAGAAAATCATGAAACTAACACTTGTGTGTGTAGTGCCTATACAGTGAACACAACATAATTCTACCACATTTATCAAAATCATCTAGCCAAATCATGATATTCATTTATTTTCATTAAATTAATTTTCTATCATTCCCACTTTTTTCCTCTTTTCCCCAATTTTATCCTCCACATATCATGTAGTACTTGGGAGCTCTCATTTCTCCTCTTCTCTTAGGCTTTAGCCTACCTTATCTAATATGATTTTGATACTTGATGCATTGGTCTCTTTGTAATAAAATCATTAATGGATTTAATCAGCTATCTTCCATTAATTTTTTATAATTCCATAATGTGTGTTAAATCCATGTGATCTTTTTTGCCCAATTTTTCTATCCTTCTTCTAAAATTCCAATTTTTCTTATTTTGTCTTGAGTTTGTGCATGATATAAAATGATTTATCTCCTAATAGACTAATGTATGTGGTTCCTTAAAACCTCATTTATTTTTCAAATGTATTTTTAGTGAAAATACCCCAGTATTAATGAAGCTTGTGTCTACAACCACTACATTATGATGATTATATGAAATCAAATCCCAAAGGATGAAGGAGTTTAGTTTTATTAATAAAATAGATATATATATGTGTCTTGTACAAAAAATGAATATACTAATTACAACATAATTTTTTCTCTTTGAGGATAACATTATTCCTTCTATGATATACTTACGTAGCATTCATAGTACACTTCATGAAGTTATAGAGAAGGAAACAAAATAACTGTGAGATAAAATTCTCGATATGGGTCACGCATAGAAGAATTAGTAATGAATCATAGAGAATAGTTATATGGAAAGTTAATTAATAAAGACACTTTCTATATAGTTAGCAAATTGAGATGTAAGTAAGTAAAAAACATGGAATGGTTAATAATTGAGAACACGTGCCATTTAAATTAACTAGATAAGGCATAATCAATATGGAAAGGTAAGAAAAAAAATCCCAACGAATCTGTACATTTATAATGAAATGCATCCAATGAAGTTTTCATAGACAAAATATCATGGATAAAAAAACATAATCAAAATGAATTAAATGACTAATTATTTAACAACCATTTAAGGAAAATGAAAACCTATATTTTGAAGACCATTCACAAGATAGTTTAAAACTATATGTAGAAACCTATTTAATTTTCATAACTAATTTGTCTCATGAGAACCTATCAATGGATCGAGGGGTTGTATAATGTCATGGCCCCAACTATAATTTCAATTCCAAATAATTCTGAATATTAAATAATCGATTCACTTAATAAAAAATATGCCTTATCAAATATATGTATTGAATAAATTAAACAAATTTATAAATGTTTCTAAATAAAAAAATAACTATCAAAGTAAACATCATATGTTAAAATTGTTTACGGTTCACAAAATAAGCATATCCATCATAAATGATATGGATAATTGGAGAAAATTCAATTTCAAATGATTATAGTAAATTCAATATTTTAAGGGGACTAACAAAGGAATCAGGGAATTGAATTTCAATATTATCCTTGTCTAAACCAATCATAAGACACCCCATGTATGAGTAAGGATGGTATCAATACATACTATCCCATGTGGAGTATAACTAATGGGTTTTATTATTTACTAATATAAATTATGTAAAAATATATTTTAAAAACATCCATAGAAAAAATATCCTTTTTATTTCAAAACACATTTTGAAAATACCATTATTTAATAATAACTTTAAAAAATTAATAAAAAATTTACATTTTAATCATGTAATTTATGATTTGAATAAATTGTGTCAGGTACATCTATATATGGAATATAGTGTAAAAATAACATTCATTTTACATGATAAAAAGCCTAGAAAAATGCCTTTTCTGGAAATAGATAAGAGGATTAATTTAAAAAATGTGGTATTAGAAAAAGAGGTTGAATTTTATTTTAATAAATAATTTTGAAAACATTATAAATTTTTTGAAAACATTTTAATAAAACATCGTTTTAGAATAAAATAGGTTTTTGGACTAAATAGATATTGATGTTGTGTTTTCTTAAAAACATTTTTTAAAACATGTTAATACCAAAGAATTGAAAAATGGATGAATTACCAAAAAAGGGTCATGAATAAGCATAAGAGGAAAAAATTAATATTTTTATTGAATAATGGTCACATAAATTCTTTTAAAGTAATTTCATGAATTATAAATCTCGAATAGAATGATATTTTTAAATAAAACTGTAAAATGGTCATAATGTTGAAGTAATATTTATTCAATAAATTGATTCTGTGTAACAATCATAATTCAAAAAAATAATGATAAATAAATAAATATATATTCAGTATAATTATAATCATAATCATATAATATTAATGACATATATGAAGTAATATAACACAATTAAAATGAATTGAGTTAAGAAATTTCCCTTCAACATTGTTTTCTTTAAAAGTATATACCATTAGATGAAATAAATAAAATTAAAAATCAAAATATCATGGATAATGAATTAATCAAGATATTTCATTTCAAATTTTATTTAGGTACACCATATATAATCAATTAGGTGCACAATAATAAAGTATTCCTCAATGAATGGAAATTGAGACAAAATCTCTTACTGTGTGGTATCTTTTGAATTATAATCCCCATGAAAGAAATATTTTCAAATGAAACTATAAATTACATGAAGTGAAATGTATTCATGAAATAAAATACAATATCTTCGTTATATAGAGAACAAAAAAAATTAAGAGGTGAAAATTGTGTATGTCCACATGGAAGGAAAAAGTGAGAAAAGAATCCCTTACTGTGTCTTTCTTTTTTAGGTGAACATACTTTAACCTCATGTATACGTGTTTTAAATATGTCAATAACATATAACAGAACCATTAAAAATTTTTATAATATCATATTTAAATTCATAAAATATCTTATTACTCATTTATAAAAAATCATTCGTTATTTTCACTATTTAGGTTGTTAATTGCCTTGTTTTTTCAATTAGGGTTTTAGTTTTTTACATGTTGTTCATGTTAATTTGATCAGGATTTCAACATAAAAATAATGTAAAAAATATTTAAATATAATATATATTCATTACATATGTATTTATCATAAAATATTACAATTGGAGATTGGAAATAAAATGCAACATTCATGGAGAAGGTAGGCCATACGTACACATGACCACTACTTTTATTTCATTGCAATATTTTAGAAGTATAAAAAGTAAATGATATATATTTATGTTATAATTAAAAATTCATTTTTATGTAATATATATCACATAGGTTTATTAATATGAACCTTTATGTGTTACATGCATAGTGTGAGTAAGACACATCTCTTTAAGGGGGCACTAGTCAACACTTCCATAAACAATGTTATCGTATTTAAAAAAATTAAACCACAAAGGCATGTGTTATATAAAAATTAGAAAAAAATTAATTTAAAAATATAATAAATAAAATATATAAATATATTTTCCATCTTAATTATCAACCGTGATAGGTGGTAATAGAAAAACTAATGTCATCGTTTTGTGAGGTTGTAGTTCATCATACAAAAGAATGTTAAGTTTGTTACTCCTTAGATTGAATTTAGTGTATGTATAGGTGGAACCATTAGAATTAAAACATATAATATATTTATTATACTGATATTATTTTATAATCATTGAAAAATTACAGAAGGGTGGTGAAATAAATTGAACAAAGATGCACATTAATTAATGTTACTCGATTTTTAGATAACTCCTTTTTGTTTATACAAAAAGGACTCATTGGTTAGATTTATGTCCAATATGGGGCTCCTAAAATGAGGGGAATGATTATGAGATATTATTTGATTATATTTTATCCAATACAAATGGATTTATAGGTGTGAATAAGTTGGAGGGGTGAGTTCAAATTTATAGTGGAGGAGGAGTGTCATTCTTGTAAATTTTTTGAAATGTAATTCCACCCACATTTTCCCATATGAAGTGGAAAAAATAATACCAAAAAATAGATAAAATGTAAGATAATGTCTAAATATTAACATACTACTTATTTTTTAAATATTTATAGGTTATTTTGGACATTATGATTAAGGTATAGTCGTTTGTTAAATTAATGTATCTCTTAATTGTTGTCATTATTTTTAATTACTTTTACTAATAATATAGGTCAAAAAGTAATATAAAAATATTATAAAATATAAATTATTCTGATGCCAAATATGCAACATTTTTTCGAAATTCAAATACTATAATTTTCATGAATAAAGTTAAATTTAATCTTGTTGAAGGGACAATATTATAGTATTTTAATGTAAAATTTTCACAATATTGAAAAGTTTTTATATCCAATTTCAATATGAAATTGATTATGATGACATAAATTTAATTAATTGATATTTAATTGATCTAATTAATATTTTAAAAAATATGAATTTTTAATGTAAATATTAAAAATAAATATGATGAAAATGAATTTTTGAATTAAAATTCTTTATTTTTAACTATTCATCGAAAACTGAAACTTCTCAAAAAATACCAAAAACTCACCTTTGATAATTTCTATGTTATTAATTAAAAAAATGTTTAGATTAAAATATAAAATTTATAAAAGATAAAAAAATTGGATTTAAAATATATTCTCCATTAAAAGGCGGTAAAATATCATTTTAAGATAAATACAAATTTTATGCAAAAAACAAGATTTATTATTATCTTATGAAAATCAACCCTATTGGATTAATTTTAAAAAAAATATTATATAATATATATATTTAATTAATATAATTTTCTAATAGTAATTAATTTTATTTATTTGTATAAAACACCTTTGTGTGCATAAAAATATTTCCTTTATATTCTATTAATCTCTACATTCATTTCTAATTAATTTGTTTCATATGAATTGAATTTTATATTTTTATTGGCCATATATATTCAATATTTAATTAATCCTATTTATATATTTTAATTTAATGATTATCTTATATATTATTATATTAAAATAATAATATTTTAACAATATATTTTTGTTTGGTAAAACACAGTCTTGCAAGTAACATAAGATATCTAAGATATTATTTGTTGCATGTGAGACAAGAAAATTATATATTGCATGAATTTCAAGATATAATATATACTTAATATATTTTGAAATTTTTTAATATACCATAATTTTTTAAGAGGGTATATTATTTTCTACATTTGGTGTTGTGTTTCGTACATGCTGGAAAATAAAAAGTTACTCTTTTAAAATTTTCAGGGTGTTACATTCTCCGCACCTTAAATAAATTGTGTCCTAAATAATTAAACTCGATCATGATAATAAAAGTGATTGATATTTAAAAATTAATTTATTAAAACCCAACTTCTTGAGACAAGTTAATAAAATATCTTCTTAATAAGAATGAATGGGAAGTAAAAAATCACATGGAATGACATATATCTACATCTCTATGTATGAAAACATCAGTGGAATGTGGAGATACATACTTGTGTAAAAGGTGTAAATATTTATAGGGAGTGATTTAGGTCATCAATAACAATAAATTTAATGATAAATGGAATGTCAAGGGCTTTAAATCAATAAATCCATGATGATTTAGAAGACCATAGGTTCAATTATGGTATTAAGACAACAATTGTTTTGTTCCTTTAACTAATGGTGAATAATTATTTTACTAACTAATAATATAATGAAATATATTTAATTGATACATTTCAAATTCATTTGATGAAGTCCATATTTTATCGTTGATTTAATCAAATTAAATCTTATACCTTAGTCCATGAAATGGATGTACTAAAATTAAACCCCTAACTTTTTAAAGAACTGAAATATTTTTGAAATACACATGAAATAAGTCAATATATTAGTCTCTAAATATTTTACAAAACCAATATGATTAATAAAAAATCTCTATACCCTAAAATGTGACCATAATAGTTCATCATTAATATTTATCCATAAAATTGTTTAAAAAAGACATATTAACTTGGACATTTTTTACGACATTATATGGAAGGAAACCCCTATCAGCTATTAGTCATGGGTTTAAGACCCACCAACTTTCCTAATTTGATGGGTTTTTACTAGCATACTATTTGTCTATTCTCGAAAACAATATTAATGTAATTCAAAAAAATATGATGGGAATCATATTAAATTTAAAAATTAAATTTCATTTCAACTAAGGTTTCTAATACAATTATTTTCAAATAGTAATAATCTTTTTTGAAAATTATTACAATATAATTAATGATCACAATTTTACTAAAGGTTATTAATACCTTTAAACTCGTGTCTCTAAAATATAAGGGAAATATTCCTCAAATAGGTTTTCCACCAGAACATATAATTTCCATAAAATGTAACAAAATATCCTTGGCCTTGGTAGAAATTCATTATATAAAACCTAAAAAAGGTTTCTAGGAATTAGAACATATGATAAACCTCAATCTCATAATCCCTTTATGGTATCCATCACAATTAATCTAATGAATAATTTTTTTCTTCTAAATTTTTTAAAAATCTCTATATGTTTCATAATTCTTCAAAAAAACAAAAAAAAACATTTACCATTTAATACTAGAATCATAGTAAACACTTCAATAATTCAACATAAGTTGTTACATGGTCTAAGGTTTAACTTAGGTAACTCATTTTCATTATTGAATCAAATATATCATGATGGTTTGTAAAGAAAATGTGACCTATCCTAAGAATATCCCCCAAGATTTTAAAACTAAGTGCATAGTACATCCCATTATTGTTTACTAGGATATGATTGAGTCAGACCCAACACACCTTTTCAGTGTTTTTACCACTAGGTACATCTTTTGAAATACCACATCCACTTGTAGTATCCAAAAAAGGATATATTTCTTTGAAAGACAACATAATCTCTAACTAACCAAAAAATTGAGAATTTATCATCTAATTATCCTTCATGTCTATCTTAGGGTTGTATTCTATAATCTATGTTTCATAAATATAGTCTTAAAAGGTTTCTAATAAGCATTATCAGATAAGAATTATAGAAACCCCAACCCCAATAAACTCAAATCTGACATCTGCTACCATTAAATTGGATGATTACATGGAATAAAATCTTCAATGACTAAAGAGTTTAGTAGAATTGATAATCCTAATATATAAATGATTCTATTATTAAAAATGAATTCAAGAATGAAATCATATTTTTTTTATTTTAAGGTTAATTTTATTCCATTTATGATATCCTTACATGTCCTTTTTGTACCCTTCACGGAATCTTGTGGGAAACAATCAAAATTAGAGTTATCTCAAATTCATATCAAGGGTTGCGTTTAGGGGTAGCAATAATGAACCAATGAGAATAGTCAATTTGTAAAGGTAATATATGAAGAAACATTCCATTTAATCAATAATCCAAGAAGAAAGTGTATGAATAATATGGAATGTTTATTAACTGAGAACACATTCCACTTAAAATAAATATATAAGGAATAATCCATATGAAAAGTAAAAACTAAAAACACAATCCATAAAATCAATAAAATTAGAATGAAATGCATCCATATATTTTTTCAATGTTAAAACCTCATTGATAATAAATAATTAATTAAAAAACATTCAATGATTAATTGTTGGACATCATCTATGTGGAACTTGAAGACATATACCAGCATGATATTTCACAATACAGTTTAAAATTACAGGTAGAATACGCTTTAATTTTCACAAAAAAATTTCCTCATGAGAACCTTATGATGCATCAAGGTGCTATTTAATGACCAGGACCCACCTATCACATCCTGTCCAAAGAACTACACACATCAAATAATTGATTCACTTAATAAACAACATGCCTTATAAAATATCTGTATTGAATAAAGGATATAGATATATCAAAGATTCCCTAGGAATGAAAATAAATGTAAAAGTAAAAACTATATATTAAAATGATATACGGTATAAGAAATAATCATATCCATTATAAATGATATGAATAAATAGGGGAAATTAAATTTATAATGATCATAGGAAGTTGAATATTTCAAGGTGACCAACAAAGGAATCAAGGAAATGAACATCAAAACTATCCTTAGAAAAAGGAATCATAAACCATCCACAAGAAGAGTAATAATTGTATCAAAAAACAATTCCTATCTTGTGTAATAATAACTCTCTTTTCTCATTTATGAATATTTATACTATAAAATTTCATTTGTAAAAATTATCTAAGAAAATATACTTTTGATTTCAATTTTCTTTTAAAATCATTTTCATTGAAAATCATATTGAACAAATTTAAATCAAAATTAATCTGTTTAACATGAAATAAAAGCTTAGATGAAATGATGGAGGGTAAATCTATATATTTTATATAAAGTAAAAAAGAACAATCCTTTTTCATGGTAAAAATGTTTGAGAATTTCCATTTAAAAAAAGAGACAAGAAGTTTCCTTTGAAAATAAAATTAAATAAAAAAGTGGTAAAAATTAATTTAAAAAAAATTATAAGCGACATACTCTCCTCTGAAGCTTCCTCGATGAAGCCCAAGCATCTATGATGGCTTCAGTGGCCCCTCCCCAGTAGGGCGAGGGGTCTCATCCTCACAACACTTCTCAGTAGGGGTCTCAGGATAGAGGTAGGGTTTTTATTTCATTACCTTCATCTGAGGAAAAATCGTTATTTCCTTGTATTTCCGTCTCCCCAAAGGTTCCAGGGGTCCTTCATGGACAACCCATGGTCCCGATTTCTCCGAAAGAGTTCAACGCAGCCTCTACGCTTCTATCATTATCTCTGGTGGCTCGGTTCATTTGGAGCCTCCCCTTGGTTGTGTTTTTTGACAGGATTGTGAATGAGGAATGGAGATTATATCAGCGAGCAGTTGTCAGGTTTCTTGGGCCACGATATATTATTCTTAGCTTATCAAGAGAGGAATACCTAGTTTGGGTGTGGTCTCGACCTATAAGATCAGTTCGAGGCTTCCATTTTCATCTTCTGTACTGGTCGTTCAATCTGCATATGCAGTGGGATCCTTCTACCACATTGATTTGGATTCACCTTCCTGGCCTTCTGCTGCCCTTCCAAAATCCAGCGTTACTCCCATCGATAGGTAACTCCATATGATTATTTTTTTGTGCTGATCGAAAAACTTCTTCTCTGAAGCATCCGATTGTGGTATGGTTATGTGTTAAAATGGATCTCTCTTGACCTCCTCCCTAAGTCGCGTGGATTGTGATTGGGGGGGAGTATAGGTATTTCCAACCGATTTTATATGAATCTTCGACTATGTTTTGTTGTTTCTGAAATATATAGGGTCATAGTCTTCTCGAATGCAGGATGAAGGCTATTGTTTCTTATGAGGAAGACCCCTCTAGTCGGTCTGTTGGGCTTGTTTCCTAGGTGGATGCTTCAGGGGATGCTTATAAAGAGGGTAATCTGTTTGTCCAGGACAAGGGGGATCATATCCCTTTGGGCAAGGACCACTCCGGGCATGTTCCTTTGGGCCTAGCCTATGGGTATTCTTCTGTTGCAACAAAGAAAGGTGGTCCAAAGGATTTAGGGACACTTGTTTCGGAGGTTTTTTATCATCTGCGTCGTTATCTAGGTGCAAGCAGAGCCGATGACGATATGCAGGGGTGCATGGCAAGGCATTAGGAGAGGCCCCTTCTTATAGCTGTGGATCAGGTCCACCAAAGGGTAGGTCAGACAGTGGGGGAAAACCTCTGGGAATCTCTACAGGTCTTCTGGGAGGTTTCTCATAAAACATCAAAGGATACTGTCCTGAACGTTGATAGTAAGGGTCACGGTTCCAAGGAGGCCTCTCAATTACTAGCTTTGGAAGACAGTCCCAACCATTTCTAATGTATGGGTCATGGTCTTGAGAAGATACGAGTCTTGGACAAGACTAACCAGGCTCCCCAGACCACCTCTTATGTGGAGAAGCTTCTAGAAGGGGCCCAATCAGGACCTCCCAGAACCGGTATGCAGTGCTTAGTGAAGATCAGTGCCTCAATAGTGAGGATGTTACTGGGGTGGATCACAGTTAGGACCTTGTAGCTGATGCAGAAACATCCAAAGAGGAAATGGTCAAGCCCTCAGACTTAGATAAGCCCAAGAAACTTGTTATATAAGAGGACTATTTTAGTTCCATTATGTGGAAAGGCAAGAAAAATGTTTTGGATTCTGATGGCTTCATGTCGAACAACTAGAGGGTACACAGAAGGAAGGATTACTCCAACCTCCCCAGCCCTCCTATTACCAGATCTGCTGGTAAGGGAATATTTTCCCCGAAGGCCTCTACAAAGGCTAGAAGCTCAACCCTGAACAAGTCCAAATACCTTTTCCAATAGGAGGTGGCTGCCATCTCTAAAGACCTGGTTCTGGTAAGATGTGATGTTGCCTTTCCTGAGTATTCTTTAGGCGGTGTGGAGCTGAGGGGTTAGGGGCAGCAGCGTGAAGTGGTTTCTAAAGCTGACCCACAGTTCCAAATGGTCTCTGTGTCAGAACACAGGGATCTACTCAGGCATTCGGATGAGGAAATTTTTTAGGAAACTTTGGATATAAATGCTTTGAAGAATAATAGACTGATCCAGGTGGCTACTATAAAGGAGAAAGGCGAGTGGGCTGAGATGTAGGCACACATTCTGATCAGAGGCTTCAACATGGGGAAGATTATCAAAGAGGAGTTCAAGAAATCCTAGGACAACATGGAACATCTTTTCAAGGGAACCATAAAGGAATTACCTAGCATGAAGGTAAACAATACTCCCTGGTTTTTTAGGGAAAAAGATTCCAAACAACTCACTCTTTTCTATAATAGATATGTCATATCCTTTGGCTCTAAAACAAGCTAGTTGTGAGGGTTCCCACTTTCCCATTAAATGTTATTTCTGTTAAATAAATAAATTATAGTTGGATGATAAATTTAATAAATCATTTTATAATTGTAAGAATAAAATTTAAAACATTTTAATAAAATATGGTTTTTATAGGAAAGACTTAAGAGTGAAATGAAGTCATGTTTTGTTAAAAACATTTTCTAAAACATTTGAGTACTGGAGATGGAAAATTGTACCATTATTTGAAAACATTCATAAGTAACTAGAAGAGAATAAAATGGAATAGTTAATGGAACCATGTTCATATAAATTTATATAATTTAATTTCAATAATATGTAATCTTGATTATAATGAGAATGTGAAATAAACCCTTAAAATTGTCATAATAATGAATTGAGAATTAATATTTGAATGTATTATATGTATCAAATTAAAATGTAGATAAATAAAGGTAAAATAAGTCAGAAGATAGTAAAATTAATTTTACACAAAATCATATAATATTAATGATAATGGTGATAAAATATAACCAAATAGAAAGGAATTCATTTAGGAAATTTATATACCACTCGCGTCACATTAAGTGTAAATACCATTAAATGAAATAATTAAAATTAAAACTAAAAATATCATCATGAATAAATTAACAATGATATTTCATATTAATTTGTTTCAATATAAACCATATATAGAAATTAGGTGCAAAATAATAAAGTATGACTTAAAGAATGGAAATTTAGATGAAGTCCCTTACTACTTGGTAAATTTTGAATTATAATACCGATGAAGGAAATAATATAAAATGAAACTATAAATATTATGAATATAAGTTTGTTAATTATATAATATATAATAAGGGAAGTATATACACCACATAGAATAATTATGTGGTGAAAATTGTGCATGCCTTATGAAAGGAAAGAGTCAGACAAGAATCTCTTACCTTGCATTTTATTTTTTAGTGAATGTCCATAAACCTCTAGTATAATGGTTTTAAACATTTAAATAAATTATAAGTAAACCGTATATATATTTATAATATAATACATTAAATCTCATAATATATTATTACCCATTTTTTAATAATCTTTCATTAGCTTCACTATTTTAGTAGTTAATTGCCTAGTTTTTTCGAGTATGTTTTCATATGTTACTCATTGTTCTTATTAATTAGATAATGATATTTCACATATCTAGAATTTAAAACAGGATGTAAATATAATATATATTCATTATATATGTATTTTTAATAATCCATAAAATTTGGAGAATGAAAATGACAAGCACTATTTATAGAGATGATAGGTCGTACGTACACATGAACACTACTTCCATTTCATTTTCATATTTCAAAATAATGATAAGTTATATATTTTTAAATTATAATTATATTATCATGATAATTTCATATATTTCACATATTAATATTGAAATCATCCTTTTTATGTTCCATGTACAGTATGAATGAGTCACATCGCTTTGAGGAGGTTGTACTCCACACTTCCACAAACAATGTAATTATATATACAAAAAATGGAAAGAATAATGTTATGTGTTATATAAAATTTAAATAAGCGCAAAGACATTATAAATATTATATATATAATATATAAATATTGTGCCAACAATAATTTCAATCCATGAGAGGTGGTAAAAGAAAAATGAATGACATCATTTTAGAAGGCGGTGGTTATCTATACACAAGAACGATACATTTGTTACCCTTTAGACGGAACTATGTATAAGTGTTATATGAAGAAATAGATTTAAAACCTATAAATATATTGATAATACATATTTTATTATATAATCATAAAATAAAAATAATTCAATGGGTTTGGAAACAAATATAAAATATATTCGCATTGAAGAACATTACCTCATTTTCGGGTAACTCCTTTTGGTTTATAACAGAACACATAATTGGTTGGATTTATTTCCCAGGTGGGAATTCAAGGATAATGGGAGGGATTTGGGATATTAATTGAGTATATTTTTTGTGGTATAATGAGATATATATGTGTGAATAATTGGGTTGTGAGTTCATTTTTAGAGTGGAGGAGGAGTGGAATTCTAGTAATATTTTGAAAAGTGAATTCCACCCACATTTTCCCATTAATGTTGTATAAATAGTGAAATAAATTTAGGAAAATGGATTATAAGTCATAAATATGTATATAAAATTGCTTCTTAAATGTTTATTGGTTATTTTGGCCCTGACGTTTAAGGTTTGGTCTCTTCTTAAGCTAATTTTTCTCTTAATGGGTGTAAATAATTTTATTTATATTCACTATTATTATTGGTAAAAAACTAATTTGACCATATTATACAATAAAAGTTATTATTATTTTAAATAATGAATCTATTGTTTCATATTTTAATCAAATATTTTGATGAAATTAATTTAAATTTTATCCCATAGATGGGATGATAAAGAATGTTTTTTACAGAAAAATTGTCCAATATTTTGAAATGTTTTTATATGAAATTTAAATTTTATTATTTATTAAAATGACCAAAATTTGATTAATTGAATTATTATTTATATAATCAAATAATTAAACAAATAAATAATAATTTTACCCCATAAATAAATTAGATTAAAAAGCATATTTGAATTAAAATTCCGTATTATTCACTATTCATCCAAAAATGAATCTCCTTAGAAAAATACAAACAATTCACCCTAAGATAATTTTTATATTACTCATTAAAAAATTTGGTTTACTGTGACATGTAATATTTTTAAATTTACCACAAATGTTATTTAAAATAGGGTTTCCATTAAAATGTTATGAAATTTCCGTTTTAAAAAATATAATTTCTAATGATAAAATGTATTTATTATTATCATATGAATATAAAACCTATTGAATGAATACAGAGAATGTTTTATTGAATATAATATATATATATATATATATATTTCATTAATATCCTTCACTAATTTTAATTATTTTAATTTATTTGGATAGAACACCTCTGTGAGTTTAAAAACATTTCCTTTATAATCAATCTATTTTTATATTCATTTATCATTAGTTGGTAACCTATAAAAACATTTTATATTTTCATAAACCATATATTTTCATAATATATATAATCTTATTCATAAATACTATTTAAATAGCTAGGTTATATATTATTATATTTTATAATAATATATTATTGTGTGGTAAAACTCGATCTTGCATCTAACACAAGCAATCAAAGATTGAATTTTTTGTATATGATTTAGGAAAACATAGTATTTCATGAATTTAAAGACATAATACATATTTAATTTATTTTGAAATATTAAATATACCATAAATTTTCATTGTTTTATATTCATTTATTTATTTGGTGTTATGTTTCATAAACGCTATCGAATGAAACATTTCCCTTTTAGATTTTTCAAGTTCTTATTATTTTGGTGGTTCTCACTATAGAAATATCAATTTATGGTTATGGACCACATATTTATGGTATTGAGACCATAAGTTTGGGGATGAGGCTCACCATGATACTTTGGGATGTTGGGTGAGGATATTTGGAAGATGAAAATCAAATTTCCTTTGGATGTCGGCTAATGAGACGATGATTATTATTTATTTGGGGAGGATATCGTCTAAACTTTGGATATTGGGATATTAGCCAACTGTGATTTTTTATGTCAAGTATAATGGAATATGGACTTTATTGGGAATTACTATTGGATTCTAGTTTATATTATTGACGTCTTGAGGTGTTAGTGACATTAATTTGGGAGGAACCTAAAGGTTCACCGGATCAGATACACATAAGGGGTGCCTTGGGCTCTAATACATGGATTCTCTCCATATTAATTATATATATGAAATTATTTTTTGTATGATCTTTCTATAATTTGGGGAAAATATTGAAATTTAACTATCAATGGATGAAGATGGTAAGGATTCACTATGGATTTTGATCAATAGGTAAGTGGTCTAATTATAATATGTGTGTGCATAAACATTTATTTATAGATAACATACACTTTCATAATTATGGATGTATGATATGAAAAAGTTTTTTGTGGACTACTAAGATTTATTCTCAACTTTTACACAGACCACTTTGGAAATTTGTAGAATTTATTTCTCGGAGATCAGGTAAGGGATCAGGGTCTATATATGGACTTCAACAATCATAGATAGACCGTTATCATGGGATGTGTTGAATGGGACCGTGGTGGTTCCTCTACATTAGAATTATTTTGCCTTTTTATTTCATAATGATCAATATATATTTATGTACTAATATGGTCATCCTTGGGAGGACCTAATTATTTATTTAGTATCACCTTCTACAATGTGTTTTTTTAAATTATTTTTCCTTTGGCAGCGATTATTATACTGCTTCTATTTATTTATTGTTCTATGGATTTTTATTGATTTCATTACATTAGCTATGTTATGGACCTTATTCAATTGTGTTATATACATAAATACCATTATTATTATAATCACTAAATGTAATATTCTCCTAGTTATCACCTTATTAGACCCTCAATACTAGTTGAAAGCATTTGGTGTAAAGGGTGTCATGCCTTTGGCTTAATGGCCAACCACCCTAGAGAACCATTCAGGGGGAAAACCTAGTTAAGGCACTAATGTAAAGGGTAATGTTTTATCTTATTCACTAATAATAAAGTCAGGTAGTGATACCCTTAAAGTGTATATGGATTTATAGAAGGGTAATGAATAACTCATCATAATAAATCTTGATATGGGATAGGATTGTAGAAGATGATTTATTTTTCAGATGACACTAATTTAATCATTAGTTAAGCAGGTGTGGGATTCAAATCTAGTGAAATTTTATGTGGACATATGTTGAGATTGAGTTTCTATTTTGATGGCCCTGATATATTATTTTATGCTCGTCAACATCGGTTACTATTTTAGAGTGGATTTTTGTTTACTTTGTCACGTGTGAGGTGGTTCTCCATGAGTTTCATATCTCACCATTAGTTTACTTACTTTCATGATAATATATGTAATATTATCTAGGATATATTAAATTTTGGTCTATGTAAAATCATTAGCTTACAATTTTTTGTGTCTTGATGATTATTTTATTATAAGCTAAGGGTTGAACACCTTGTTCTCAGGGGATTACTATAATAGTTTTTTATCCCTTTGTGGAAGTGGGAAGACATTGTTATAGACTTCATCATAGATTTACATTGATATCTAGGAGGCTATGATTCTATATGTGTAGACATATAATTTTAATTAAATCACTTCAATTAATATTTACCAAGGATTTGATCAGAATTAAGTTTTTATTGAGGTATTATTTGAAGGAGGTATTCAGACTTCATGGATTATCAAGGATGATCATCTATGATCATGATCCTCGTTTCACCTATAGGTTTGGTGAGGTCTCTGGTGAAAATTTGGTTATTTTATATTCCATATTAGTGTTATTCATTAGTATATGGATATTCATAAATAAAGGGGCATACAGACACATGAAAAAAAATTTTTTACTTTTTTTTCATGAATTTGAGATGGTTGTGAGTGATGATCCTACACAAGGTTTAGTTTTATATAATTATAGTTTATCCTTCATAATCGATATAGAATCATTTAATTATTTTTATAGATGAAAGTTTTTATCCAATATTATAAAATAGGGTTGTATATTCATCAATTCTCAAGTATGAACTAGTATAATGAATTACAGATATGGTCCATGTGATTTGGGAATGGATTAATGTGACATAGGATAATTAGATTTCCAATGTTTACCACAGGAAACGACTATTGGAGTTTTATGTTTCAGTTAATGTTTCCGGAAGTTGAATCCTCATCATAAGATGCAATGGTTTGTTCATAGGATTAATAATTCTCCTTGGTTTGTTGGGATTTTCCAGGTTTAACTCAAACTAGATCGATTAATTATTGATCTGCACTTCCCTTGTAGATGAGATGAATTCATGATGTCTTTCAATTTTAACATATTTTAAACTATATTCATGAATTCACTCGCATGATAGATTGGGAGATATCTATATTTATGATAATGAAACCATTGAGTAGAGTCCCATGCAAAAATACCTCTAATAGAAGGTGTTACACATTCATGTAATTCCATTAGTTTGTGCCCATGAGTGATACGATGGTGTGGAGGATTCCCCCAAGGAATTTGATTCATAGATACACACTCTGTATCATTTTTTTGATGAATTTTTATCTTTTTTAATTATACATTCAAATTGATTACATTATATGGATTATGGGATTTTTCTCTCATCTATAACGCCTTATAAGTTGGTTTTCTCTCATTTGAGTGGTATATCCCCTGAGAGAGTACTACATTGATTTATACCTTATTCCCCTAAATGAGTCGGTTTTGATCCTATTATGGAAAGTTTATCATTATGTATATTGTGGGGTTTTGTTCAAATGATAAATTTCATTCCTTTATCTCCATGGTTGGTTTTAAATTATTGAGGTTTATAATTGATTTATACGAAACAACTATAAGTGTTAGAATTATTAATTTGAAAATTTTTCTTTCTTTATCTCAAAGTTGAGTTTTAAATTATTTAGTGATAAAATTGTTTAATATGAATATTATGTAATGTCTTATATATTTATAACACATTGAAATATGTGTTTTTGGAGTTGGAGGTGTTAATAAGAGTCTCATGGGAGGAAGGAGGGGATTTGAGCTCTAATTTTAGCTATATATAATTCTCATAACATAAAGTATCATTTTTTGTAGTGCATCCCATCCAGGAGATGAGGTTATGGAATAGATAAGGATCTATGACATAAAGGCTTGAGTGGGGTTGATTTAATGGTTTTTTATTTTTGGTGGTCAATATATACATGATATGAGTTATGATGTATACATATCCTTTAGTAAAAGATTTTAGTTGAATGGTCGTTTACCTTATATTGTATTCATATTCAAAATTTATAAGATAAATAACAGGACCTATCGTTGTTTCTCATATGTGAATCTAACAAGGGTTTCTATGGTGTTGTCTCTTACATTACAACATAATTTTCTCATATGTATATATTATTGTGTTGTAGTGTGGGGCACTGCATTGTGTTATTCAAAATATAAGATTACATATAAATCCAAAAACTCACATTATTTTTTTTTATTTTTACTGAATTTATCACTTGAACAATAGGAACCCACAAGATTGTTTTAGGGCCTTTGAATACCTTTTGATTAAATTTAACCTCTAACTTTTTGATTTTTTCCTGTGTTGATTCTAGTTGAGTTTTCATTTTTTATGTTTTAAACCCAATTTAGTTTTTTACCTCTTATTTCACCATTTCATCCTATGGTAGTTGATCTCTTTCATGTCAAAGAGTTCTTTTGATTCTCAGTGTCATTATTATTGTGTAGTGTACATTGGGACTATGTATTCCTTGTATGAGATGTTATTTTAGATATTTCCTTTTTGTTTCATTCTCATTCAAATATGTTTGAAATTATTGTTTTTTTGTTCATTAGTTCTCCTATTTTTTTATATAATCAAAATTTTATTATTATTTATCATACTAGGTAATTTTGAAATTATCCTTATTGAAAATTTACCAAAAATTAAAATGAATAATTGGTTTTTGGTTTTCATGATATCATGTGTTCATGTCGTGTTGATTGTCTTCCTTTTGATTTGGATGATAATATGTAATTTATTGTTTATAAAAAAAATAAGTAATATTATGTTTTTGGAAATAAGATAAAGTAAAAAAATAATTTTTATTGGATAAATAATAAATATAATTGTTTTACTATAATTATTGTGCCTTTATAATTTATGAAATAGTAATAATGCTTGAAGGGGGTTTAAATAACATAGTTATTGATAACTGATGCCTTATATTTCCTATGGTTTTACTCTATGATAAAATAGTAATTTAATCATAAATTTTAATGAATTGGTCATATAATAAAGATTATTATGTATGGCCAAATAAGCCTGTTTTAATACAAAATTCGAGATTCATTATTTCTAAGGCCTAGATGACCTGTTAACCTTTTTTTTCTTACTTCATTGTATTAATGTTATGGTTGAGGGCCATTTCTATGAAAATGTGATGTGAGACTTAGATGGATGATGGATTGGTGACAATGGAAGGGTATATCCATGTTTATTGTAGCAGTTGTATTCTGTGATAGTGGGATGTATTGTGATATGCATAGTGGTGTTGAGAATAGAACCAGGACTGATGGAGTGAGTTGATGTTGGTATTTAGAATTGATTTTTATGTCAGCATATGAGACTAATTCTTGTTAATGTATTTGTTTATGATTACATATGACATGCTTTCTTATTTTAGGATTTTCATTACACATTGCTTAATATACATGGATCTATATGGTTTATGAATCATTTATGGTAGTATAGGATAATTCATAATGTTTCTATAATTCTCAAATGGAAAAAATATGAAATATTTTCAACCCCCGGTGGTTGGAGGATGGATAAAAATAATTAATGATGATAACTCTAGAAGGACCATGGGAATTGTGCGATTATTACTGGAGGTCATGGAAATAGGTTGATAAATATGTAATATGAAATTCATAGTAGAGGAATAAAAAATGTTATTTTCTTGAAATGTATTTGTTCTTATAGGATATATAGTCTTTAATTGTGATAGTTGGGTTCCTTAGAGATGATAAATGAAATTGAGGCTAATGATTGGTACTTAAAAATAATAATATTTATGAGGTATATATATTTTGTATGTTAGGTGGTTTCATATGCTACCCCAGACATGTTGGTTGGAAGACCAACACCCAAAACACTCTTGGAAGACGTTTTTAAAAAAATATAAGATATAGAGGAATAGATAACTAACAATCCCCTATTTCCCTAATATCTTCTCCTAGTATTATTTGTGCTTTTATACATGGTGTAAACCTTTCCCATATATGTTTTTAGTGGGATGTAATGGGTTGTTTCTATTTCACACACATATAACTATAAATATTCTGTCACAAGGAATATTATAAGTATATTTTGTATGGGATGTGATATATAGAACTATTATAAAAGTTTTATGTGATAAATTAGATAACCAAAAAAATTGGTTATAATATAAGGATGGGATTGGGGATGATGAGATGATATGATGCACCCAGTTCTTGTTATATTACATTTTACCAGGTGTTTTTTGGTATGATTGTTTAATAGTTAGAGATAGCTTGGGATGTGCAGTGTTGGGGTAATGTGAAACAACATTGGGTAATTGGTTGGGGGTACATGCATGTGATATTATATAGTTTATTATATTATTATTTGTGTTATATTTTGGGTGATAGATCCATGGTGATGCTTGAAAATTAGTAAATCTATTTAGGTTATGAGTTAGTTTTTGTTTATTATTCAGTGGGCTTTATCATAATTTCATTATCTTTTGCATGAAATTCTTTAGGGATTATTTTGGATAATATAGCTATTATGATCGCTATATATATATATATATATATTAAAACAAATTTGGGACCCCTAGTTGGGGATAATGATCATGATGTAAATTACTAGCACGTGGAATTTTTCAAGAGTTATTTTGGGTTTGAATGTATTTTTCGAGGATTTTATTTTTGTACTCATTGTTCCATATTAGTTTTTCAATTTGTATGAAATTAAATCCATAAATTGGGATCTCTTACCATTATATTATGCATGTTTAGTATGGTAGTTTTATATTATCTCTTTTCCACATTATTCTTAGAGTGTAATACCTCCCATTTGTGTGTATGATGTATCTTCGACGATTGTTGCCAAACAATGCATATTGGAGGAGGTCCTTAGGCATCATTACCTCTCCTTTTCCATTTCTGAAAAAGGAGGGGATACCTTTGGTTTAGGTGGTTATTAAATTTGATGAATGTTTCTTTATTATGTTTTTCTTCTATTTTCTTCTCCATTTATCAAAATACATTCATTTACATTTGAACCTTCATTTCAAGTTAATTGACTGTCTCTTTTCATACATTTATAATTTATGGATTACAACTCATTTTCAATACACGGAATAATATTAGTTCCTTGATGATATGTGCTCTATAATTCCTCATCTCATTTTTTACTAAACCATGTACTCATTATTATATACAATTTGAACTAAATGATGTTTACTAAGAACATAATATCATTTACTGGGGAAATATTGATATTAAAAATTCTTGATTTAGTATTAAAATATATTAATAGATATGGAATATTTATTATATATTATATCATTTAATAAATATAGGAGACATACAATAGTCATATATAAGTGATTTATGGGGCCCAATTATAGGTATCCCCTCAATCCACTGATATGTCTCATGAGACTGATAAGAATAGGTATCTCTTAGTATATTCTAGACAATATGATGAAAAATAAAAAAACAAATTGTGGTGATAGTATGTAATATTTCTAAAAAAAGGCCCAGGTTGTAAATATCATGATGTCTTCCCATACGACTATATCAAAAATATATTGATGTCCAATATTAGAAATTTATATCATTTAACATTCAGTTATTATTATCCATGTGATTAATTTTTTTATATATTTATTGGATTCAATTTTATGGTCAAGTTATTGATTGAATTGAATATTTTTCGATTAAGTACATTACTATATTATTTATTTCTTATTTACTCAATATATCTTCCACATACACCACCATTTTTGAGTATCTATGATCACTATTTCCATAGGGTATAATGAATGAATCATGTAATGATTCTAAATTATAAAATAAATTTATTCATTTTATGTTTTTATCTACCAATGAAATATCTATTTCTTATATGTACTTAGTTTTCCATGATTTCTTAACATATTGATTGTTCATGGTGTGATCCAATTTTTCATGTTCCAATATAATAATTTAGCATAGTCTATAAGTTATTATATTCAAGATTTCTACAATTGGTATTATAATAAGTTTTTAGTACCCTTTCAAACTAGACTATTTATTAACAAAACTTTTATGAGAATTATGAAAAATCCTTTAGAATGTCTGATAAATTTAACATTTATTCTGTCTTTTATTTTATCACTCAATAGTTATTAGGATTATGAGCTCTATTTGTGTGTGACATTGTATAGAGATAGATCCTATAATATAGAAGTTAAATTATATCTACTCCAATTATAAATTTAGTTATTTTCTATAATAGTACTTCAATATGTCTCATGTTATAGCTGAATGGATTATGAAAATATTAGGGATGTTTTCTTGGTTTGTATCCAATAACCATTCTTGTATAGATATACCAATTTTTTCATCACAATGAAATGATATTAGATAACTACATTTTATATAATTCTTTATTTATTAATCGAACTACTAATCCACTGGTTACTTATCAATGGATCATGTCCCATAAAATGATATTTATATATATTATATTTAATGGAAATGAGAAGGTAATTTTGGTGTTACATTATTTTGAAGCATATATTTATCCACAGTGTTTATTGATTTATAATACTAAGGAGTAATATGTGATAAAAAAATATGTAATGATAAAATTTTATGTTTATATTATTTGTGAAACATTTTAATTTAGAAAAATGAGTTTTATGGAAGGGAATATTTTTAATTTTAAACAAATGGAAGAAGAAAGTGTTTCTTGGAATAAAGTAATCATATGATGATTAACAAAGTATTATGCGGGCAACACATATAATTTATTAGGTAATATTGAATGTTTCTTTTATGTGATATAACCAATACTTCTAATGGATTTAGTTTCACAATAATTTCATAATATTATGATTTTAATCAAGTTCCATTATAATATAAATATTAATCTCCATGTATTATATTTTCAACGAAAATTAAAATCATAATAGTATAACAGAGTACTATTAAAAAAGAAATGCGTCAATGAAGTAATAGAGATGAGTGGAAATTCTAACATGTAAAAATTGTGGAAAGTCTCATCTAGGAAAAAATTTAACAGGAATGACTTTTTTTAATTAGTAAGTAGAAGGACATAAGGATAATGAATTTTCAAAGAAGAAATAATCCACTAATATCCTATAAATTAATTATAAAAAAGACATTGAACAATTTGAATAAATTCCCCACATTTCAATAATTATTGTGAAAATTTTATTGTTGTACTCATTTATGTAATATTGGTATGATATAATTGAGACAAAGAACATGATAATCATACATTAATCATTCATGGGACTCCTATAGGAATGAATTTATTTTATAAATTTTTATTGTTTGAATAATATCTTTATAATGTCTCTATTTTGGAAATATTATCTCTATGGATATAATATTTGTTGATCATTATATTATATGAAAACACCTAAAATATTTATATAAACATTAAGGTTATTTTGAGATTTCAGGGGAGCGTAATTCCCCCAAATTTATATTTGTATATGTTTAGGTTGTATTCATATTTTTTGTATCATATCGAACCTATGGTGTTATTTTTAAAATTTTAGAGATATAACTCTTAATTTTGTAGTTTAATTTGTTAAATGTTAATTTAAATTATGAAAATATTTTTTCTATATAAGTAAATGGGTAGAAATGAGGGAAATCACGAGTAAAGAAATATTTCAAACAATATAGAACACTATCCTTTACTGGATCTCATGATCCCATAAATGTTAGTTTTCATTTTCCACGAATGAAAAATCCATCTTGTTCATTCATAATTTTTAATATGAGATTAATTAATTATAGAAAAATTCTTAAAAATAAATTTAGAATGAAATAAGTAATTTTTTTATTGTTTTTAGAACTTAAGAAACAGAAGATAAATCAATTATGTTTTATTTGTAATGTATCACTTACCTATCGTGGTATGATTCTAGAAAAATAATAAACATTAAAAGTGTTATAAATAAACAAATATTTTTAAGAAATATTTATTTTCAAAATATTATATTCCCCTAGTGAAACCAAGAAATTAAAATTTATGATAAAATTATTATGTCCTAATATGCTAGTTTTTTGAAAACCTTATTAAAATAGGGAGGATGTAATCTCTATAATGGGGAGGGACTATAACATCTCATGTTTTTATTTAATGAATACTATGTATGATATATTCTAATAAAAACATAAGAAATCATAAGAAACCTAGATATAATATAGAAATATAATAATTTAGATATGATTGTTATAATCTAGCTATTTGATTTGATGGTATGAATAAGAGTAATCATATTATAAAATAATTGTTGAAACATTATTCTAATAAAAATATAATGATTAATTCCATGGTTATAAGTATGAAATATTGAATAATATAAATTAAATCATATATTTTTAAGAATGGTAAAGGATTAAATGTGTTATTCGAATATAACAACAAGTTTTATTTATATTATATACATTTCTTTTCAAAGATACATTTAACTTATTTTTAGTATTACATTTATTGAAACTGTAATTTATTTATAAATGTAATTTAATTAATATTAATTTATAAATTAATTATAAATCTGATAGAAAAATTGATAAAATAATTTGATGATAAAAAGAGATATTTTTTTTATATTAAAATTTTTAATTTCATAAAGTTTTTTATCTTAATAAATTTGGTTAGTTTCTATTAAATAATTATTTTGACGAAATTTATTCCTAATATATTCAATAAAATAAATTATAAATCATATAATGGTTTTTACTAGTTAATTATTGAGAAAATATATTTTTTCTTCGATATTATTTTAGTTCTCATTATGATTTTAACACGCATTATATACCAATATTAGAATTTTTTTATAAAATATTTTGAAATTTTATTTTATGAAATGTAATTCAATATTTATAACATTATATCATAATTTTCATAGTGTGAATTTTTGGGAATTATTTGAAATAATTGATATTTTCGTGAATAGTGAAAATTCTAATTTTACAAATATTTTCACTTTTATGAAATTGTCAGATTAGAAATGTGAAAGAAATGTTTATGAAACCATTTTCAATAAAATAAATATTTTTTATTTTATATAATTAATTTTTAAATAAATATCTTTAATCATAAATTTATGTTTGACATTCTGTAAATACAAGTACTGTTTTTATTCAAAGAATTGTTTTTTGGGTTTACTTTATTAATTAATTATTCCTAAGGTTTCATTATATTTTCATATTTTTAAAATGTAAAATAAGAAAGCTTTTATTTATAATAATCCAATTAGTTACATAATTATTAACATTATACCTAATTGTTTTGTGAAATATGTTTTATTCTTACGTGATCATTTCTCAAAAATTAACATTTCATTACATTTTATGATCTTATATAAAATTTAATTTGTAATAATTATTTTAATTTAATATTATATAATGGATTGATAATTTTGAATCACAATAATTAATACTATATAATATAATCAACTTAATTTTAGTTTATAATGATTAACAACCATAGAAAATATTCATCACTATGGTTAAGGATAAAATGTCTTAAATGGGTTGAATAAATTGACACAAAATAAATATTTTAAACAACACTTACTTAAACCACATTGGATGGATATATTTCAATATTAACCTTCTCATAATCTATACCATTAAAAATTGGATCCACCTATCATGAGTAAAACATATATTATATTTTATCATTTCAAGCATTTAAAAGATTACTACCCACATCACATATAAATGGGAAACTCAACCCTTAGAATATACATAGTTAATGAACCACATATAATGACCATTCAATACAAAAATATTTTCAAAATAAATTCACAGATTTCCTAGAGGTTATAATTTTACTAAAAGTTCATTCTAAGAACACTTATGTTGTATCCCAATAAAGGATTCCCAAAGAAGATGTAATCATCTTAACCAAATCCTTTCAATTAAAATATAATTCTACCACCGTCTAAATAAAATATTACTATAACAACATAATTAAATCAATATCTTCATTATATAGAAATCTTATTATGAATAATTCACAAACATTTACCACCTCTTTCCCATGCCATGGAAAATTATAAAATTTACATTGCGTATGTGTGGACTACCACCTCCACGACGAATTGTGTTTCATTTTTCATCACCTCTTATAATGGATGGATAAAAATTTCAAATTAATTATTATTTTTGAATTTAATGAAATTATAATTATTTAATTATGATAATATATTATATACTTCATTTCGTATCCATCCATAGGTAAAAGTTTACGTTACTCGTGCATATATGTTTATTACCACCTCACCAAAGTGATAATATTCATTTTACATTTAATCCTTACATATATGAACATAAAAATGGATAAAAGAATAAATATTATATTTATAATATTAGTATGACTATTGAATGGTAAAAAATTATCCACTTTATTTATTTTTCATCTATTATAAAAATGAAAATGTAGTTCATTCATACGTACAAACTAACATCTCTATGAAATGATATGCTTCCTTTATCAGGACCTCCTAAAATAGATAGCTCTAAAAGTATTTTGAATTTATAAACATGATAAATATTAAATTTTTTATAATATTTAGATGATGGAACCATTTCATAAAACATTTCAATATGGTTAAAATACTAACTTATTTTTAGATAAAATTCACCAAACATCCATAATTGGTCAATGTAAGAACAAACTATATAATGAATGGATCTCAAATGATTATAAAAGGACTTTAAAAAAGTAATACAAGTGAAAATAGTTTTTAAGGAATAATTTTAAAATTTTAAATTGATTACAATGGAGGATATAATGAGGCCAAAGAATATATATTCCAATGTAAGGGCTTTTCATATCAATTCGACTTCATTGTGACATATTTTATATTATACACTTAATTTATTTTATATGGAATATATACATCATAATTGATATATTATATGAATAATTATTATATATTTATAGTGTTTAATGTTTTTATTTCATTTTTTATTGGTTAAACTGTTTGGATTCAATTGTTATTAAAGACCCAAATATTTATTTTTCAATAATTCCATTATTCAGGATAGTTTTTGAATAAATTTATGCCAGAATAATTATAATATATTTATGTTCTGAAAATTCAAATATTTTCATCTCTTATGGATTATTAAGTTCACAAATTTCCTTCAATCTGTTCCAATATTTCATACTAAAAGCTAATGAAATAATTTTTTAAATAAAAACTAGCCACGTTTCACTTCTTTTGGATGATAATATGTATATTCAATACCAATATTCCGAAATTATATTTAATTAAATTTAATATAAAATATTAAATAATTAATGACGTTATATTTTATTGCGTATTAATTTCTATACAATATTTTACAAGGTATATTTTTAACATTTTTAAAACAATTATTTTTCTAATTTCAATAATGATGTATGAAAATAATGTTACTTTTAATGTATAATCCATGAATGTATATTCCAAACTCTAAAAAAATTATTCCATTTCTAGAAACCTCTACATTTTTATGGTTATAAATAAATTTATCTTTTTCAATTATTCTATAATTTTTTGTCTTTTTTTAAAATTAAAATGAGTTATTTTATAAAATTCTGAAATGAAATTTGGAAATGAATTATAACATAATTTTTACAATAAAAGTTAAAAATCAATTCTGAACAGTTCATTATTAATGTTTGGCTTCATTTTACCCTCTAATTCTTAAAAGAAATTCCTTTACTTTGAAACAACCATTTTTATGATTTGATAGTCCCCTTTCACCAATTAATAATTTATAATTTATACCTTATTTTTTCACAAGAAATAATATCAGTTCCATGAAGATATTCTCTATATAATTGTCCATTTTAAATATTGGATAAAATGTATACTGATAATTATATATTATGTGAATTTATTGAATATTACTTAGAAAATTATTTTATTTACTAGGTAAATTATAATATTTTATATTTTACATTCTATATAAATATTTATTGAGTAATCAGGCATATTGATTAGGGATTATATATTTGATTGAATATATTAAAAATGACTTGGACATATTTAAGTTATCATTGGGTCCTTATTATAGATATCCCCTTGATTAATCAATAAGTATCATGATAAGAAAAACAATGGGAATCCCAAAAGTATTCTAGAATATATAAAGGATAATATCCTAAAAAATGACCCTGATGGTATGTAAGATGTATTAGAAGAATCCCCTGATGGTGAGGTTCATGATATCTTAACTTGAAGCCTTGATGGAAAGATGATAGAATATTACATTTTAGATTTCCATTTTTTATATTTCATCTATTATTATCAATTTGAGTGTTATTTTGAAACTTCACCTCGATCTATTACTAATATCATGTTATTAATTTGATCGTATATGTATTTTTTAACAACTTTCATATATTTTTTTTACCTTATTTAGTGATGATAACATCCATTGAAACATACCATTAATGTTAATCTATGATTATACTTTAATTTTTTATTTTACCAAGGATTAAAAGAATAAATAATTAATTAATTTCAAGGAATCTTGGTTTTTTTCATAATATGTTTTTATCATACAATGTAATATGGTTGTAATGAATGTATGTAGACATACCAGAATTATGTAATGATTGATCATTAATATTTTGATCCCTTTTATATTTTACCAATGTAAAAATTTAATCATAAGATCGGGGTTACTATATTTTGGGAATCTATAGAATCTTGGTTTTGATGGTAAATGTTTTAAATCTCACTTTTGAGATTAAAAGTGTTTACTCATGTGTATAATTTTTTTAGAAATATCTTTTATGGATCATATTATATGGTTCTTGATATATTAGTAAATGAAATTTAATCATTCCATAACATTATTCAGTAATAAAAGAAGATGGAATCATAGTCTAATCACATTATTGGATACCACCTTTTTTTAAAATTTGAAAAATATAGTTAAAACTGGAGAGGTTCCTACAAATATATTTTCTTCACAATCCATGAAATTATCCAATATTTTGGATCACATATAAGAGACCCAACATCTATTCAATGGTAATACCTTGTTTTAGTTTCCACATGATGCTAATAAAAACTCTTTCAATTGATGAATGTCTATACTCCACTAAGGTAAAATTTATTTGTTCTCATGGGTGTTTATGGATGAGATCTCATTGTTTTTTATTCATATTAAGGAGAAATCATGTTTCCATTAGAAATCATCAATGTTTATAGAAGTAGTGATCTATATCGGTTTTTGAATCAATAGGGTTAGTAGTGTCTAAATTATTTATCATGTTTTAGTGGTTATATACCATGAACACAAGACCAAGAAGATACAAATTTTAATCACCATGCACGTAAAAATGGAATAAATTAAAAATTGAAAAAAATAAATTTAAATAGATTTAAAATAAAATTATTGGAAAACATAGAAAAAAATTACACCAAGAAGAAAATAATAACAATTTTGGATAATTTTATGATGTAACTCTATGATATATAATAATTCCAAAAACATAACCTTATATTAGGCATAGATAGTTCTCATGGATGTAGTTAAATGTTTAAAAGTTTAATCCTGACATCTTAACTAAAATTATTAAGTCATAGTATTATAATGAAAAGACCATGTTTAAACCATTGAGATAAATGTTACATCACAATTTCCAAACTATCATTGTTCATAATTTTTCATAAAAAAATTATAATTTAAATTAATGTGAAATAAATTAAAATAAAATACATTACAATTTCAAGAAGATCCCTTTTATTAAAAAATGATATGAGGAATAAATTTCAATAAGAAGGTTATTTAAAATAACTATTTTCTCCTCTTGTGGAAATTATTGGATAGAATATATTTGATATTTTTAAGGCAATAAATGTTTTCTTGTAAGATATTAATCTATAATATATTGAAAATTTTACTTCTTTATGAAAAAAATAATTTACTTAAAGCATAAATAATTAACATAAAATATATATTATAAATGAAAAATCCAGACTCTCTTAGAGAAACAATTCCACCTGATCACATTGGGTTTCCTACCTTATCTATTACATTACATTAAAAAAGAACATAGAATTATTAAATATTCAATTAAAATATAATAATTAATTAAGAAAAATAAAATTTTAGTAAAAATAAATTAATCAATGAAAATTACCATTCTAATTCCCTTAATACATCATCTCTTAAGAGACTACTCAATCATGATAGAAATAAAGTCTACTAAGTAAATTTTAATCTTATGAGATTTATATGATATGTATTTTGACATGATAATCCGAAAAATCACGATTGATACAACAATAAATTCATTTGGCATTGAAAACATTGAAATAATTCATCTATAGTGGTTTAATCCTCATCCAAACTCTCTCTATAATTGATAAAATCATTAAATGTTTATAAATCAATTTAACTATAAAAAACAAAATATTCATAAAACAAAACAATGTCACAAGGTAAAAGAAGAATTCATTATGTGATATTTTTTTCATAAGTATCCCCTTATTATTTTCTAATACATTCCCTTTATATATTCCTTTCATTTATAGATAACAACAGATGGATTTTTATGTTTCTGTGATTCTCATATCTCAGCCTCCTTAATTTTTTAATATAAAAAATTCATTGTTAAACATCATAAAAATTGTGTTTATGATTTAATCTTAACAAAAAATACATAATATAGGTGAATCATGATCAGGATCTAATTGTAGTATGAAAATGTTGTTCATAATTATTCCTATAATCTTTGTGGTGGCATGATTCTCTTTAATCATATCATGGTTTTCATTTTACCAAATTTTGTGAAATGTTTTATTCATACATATCATTCATGAGGAAATTATAAACATCATGGAAAAATGTACGCATTATTTACTCTAAGTAATATTCTAATAAAAAACTAGCAGTGTGGTTTGAAAAAGAAACACCATGTTTTGTTTGAGGTCACAAATTCAAGACCACATAAAAAAATCAAGGAAATATACTAATGTGTTTTAGTTTGATTTTTGTATTTTCTTCTAGAAATATCCCCAATTATATCTAGTTACTAAAAAAGTGGTTTTTTTACCAAAAACATCTGTAACAGTAAAAATTATAAAGAGTTTGATCTATATTATCAAGTGAAAAAGAATAATGATATATATAAAATAAATTTTTATGATTTATTTATAGAGTTGTAGACTTAACATTTTAAAAAATAATAATGGGACCTATGAATAGTCATTAATTTTTTTTATTGTTCTCCCTAAAGGTTTTCATTGATAGATTGATGTTATAATTTATCATTCACTTTAACTCTCAAAATTTGATTTTATTAAATAAAAACAATTTAACCCCAAAATATTTCCCTGTTTATAGTAAGATAACATGCTAATTTTGATTTCATATTCACTAAGTCTATAAAATTATATTTCACATTAGTTTGATCTTAAATATTGTAGGTTAAAAATAAATATTAAACTATTGTGCTTCAAATATCATGATTTTTTTTTATGTTTTACTCTTTTTAAATTTTATGAAAAATATATCATTTATTTATGATCATTCATCTTCTCAGGTTTAAGTTCACCTTAATTTTAAATTCCCTCCATTTTTCTCAATTAAGGATGTGTTATGAATGTAAATTTTTAAATTATTTTTAAGCTTGTTAATTACTATATCAAGACCTTCCCTAAAATATATTTTCAAAAAATAATTATTTTTTCATAAGGTCATCTTCCCCCTTTTATATTAAATTTTTTGAAATCTATTTTTTTATTATAATTTGATAGAAAAATAAACTAAATTTAATAAAATTGATATAATTAATTGGGAAATAATTAATAATATTTCAATTATTGACTATTAAATTGAATTTTCATCATCAGGTTATTACACCATTTCTTAAAGCTATAATACCCCAAATTCATCTCTAATATTTGTTTTCCATTAAATTTATTTTAATAAATCAATGAATATTTTCTCATAGAGATATTATTCTCTATAAATAAAATCATTAAAAAAATTATATTTATAACATCAATAATACAAAATAATTAATATTTTAAAAAATATTATTTAAAAGTCATTAATATAATACCGTATGAAATTAATAATATCGAATATTTTCTTACCAAGAATGAAATTTTGAATATAAATATATTTAATGTTAATATCAACGTTCGCTAAGATAATAATGTTGGAATCCATAAAAAAATTATTATGATATCCATTCTATGATTAGTCATCTTTAACAGGTTGTTTTTGGAAAAACTTCTAACAATATAATCATCATTCTTAAAATATCCATTTTTCTAAGAATTTTATAATATTCAAACATAATTTATATTTCATATAGTAATCCAAGAACATGATAAAATATTATAGATTAATTTAAAAAATAAGAAGCATAATGAAATTTTTTCTCATAATTCCTATGATAAATTCATAATTTGATTTACTATAAAATAGATAAATATTAAATATATAAAAGGAATACTATTTATTATAAGTTAACTTAATACATTTACAATTTCTAATCTAAAATTACTACCATTCACGTAGAATCATACATATTGAAATAGTCAATGTCAATCCTCAATTTAATGTTAATATCCCTCATGATAATCATTATATGACCTTTTTTCTTGAAATTTTCATAAACTACCCAAATAAGGGAAATTTCTCTTACAATATATCATTTATTTACATGAAAAAATAACATTAAATAGAATATTTTTAAGAAATTTTTTAGGTCTCTGTAATATATTCAATATAAAAGTTTTATAGTATCAACAATTATTTTGATGGATAAAAAATAAAATAAGACAGTTGATATAAAGGACATGTTAATGGTCAAATTTTATTCTTTTAGTAAATAATACTGGAATCAAATTCATGAATTTTTTTATGTTTATTAATAACATGAAGTTTTATTAATATTAAATTATTAGGAAAATAGTTCGGTTACCTATAAAATTAGAGATTTATAAATTAACATGTGATGATACAATTTTTTATTACATTTATAAAATATATTACATCATTTTAATATCATAATATTTTATTTTCCTTATAGAAGAGACTACATGAAAGTATTTAGGTATTTTATATAAGAATATATAATTCCCACTTTCAAGAAGTGTTTTTTAGGGTGAGGGTTCAAATAATAAAAAAATATGAGAATTTATATTAAATAATTAAATTATTTTATATTCTAATTTAAAACCTTTAATAATATAGAGTATTTATAAAATTATTGGAATGTTAATTTTATATTCAAACTAATTAATACATACATCAATCTTTTTTGTATGACCACTATGAATATGATATCAAACATGAATGTGTTTATCTTGTGATTGATTCTAATTATTTTTTTTAAAAATGAATTGAGATTTTTCAACATGAATATTCATAGTATCTACAATGGTAACTCTAAAATAAGTGAGTGTGTTCTTTATCCACGAAAACTATGAACAAACACACCCAACTGCTACATATTATTCTTAAAAAAATAATATGTTCGATGAAATATTGTTTCCTACATGACCAAAATATCAAGGATAAAACATGTTCAAAGTATTCGATTTTATATGGAGTCTAAATCCTCCAAATATTTCATCTTAATTGATTTTATGTTAAAAAATATATCATGAGGTATAATGTAATGAAATTACTTGGGGACTCAATTCATATTAAATGAACATGATCCCATCAAATCCTTATGCATTCTTCATGATCACTAGACTATGTAAACTAATTCTTAGAGATAAAAGTAAAATAATCTATAATTATTTAATACAAAAGTATATAAATTCAATGATAACAAATGAAATTATAAATAAAATAATTTTTAATTAATAATTGTAAAATTTATACTTTATTTATAAGGTTATAATTTTTATTTATTAAATAATAAAGAAAACTTGTGAAAATAAACATAACTCATGTTCCTAGAGGATCGATGGACCATTGAGAGGGGAGGGGTGAAATAATGATAACATATTACTTTTACTAATTATTTTCTTTTAAATTCTTCATACTAGACTAAATTAGTATTTATATAGTACTTCTTGTGTTTGAAAACCTATCTTTCATAATTCAGTAAGTAAAGGAACATGATCAGAAGGATTTTTAAACTATCAAATACTAAGATATACTCCATTAATTGATTTCATAAGAACCCCAATAAAGGATTTTCAAATATAATCAATATAATTCAATTACCTATAGAGGGTGACAAATTCCCCATAACTGAATCAGGGATTAACTAATACTATCTCAGTCGAAGTCTCACACATGAATTTTCCTACCCCTCACATGAATTCAATTTCAAGAATCTCACTAGACTCTTCAACAACATCACATGGTATTCACTGAGTCACATAGTGGCATTCCTAAACACCATGAGTCTCATATGTTTAATGTATTTACCCCTAGTATATATAAAGGTTGTTTCAAGATCCTAATCCATAGTAGATCAACATATTCCCATAAGATATCTCTATGTTAATAAAAATTATTTCTTTATTCTCACAGTGAAGAATTTCAATGGATTTATATATTTAGGATAAAAATTGTGAAACATTTTTTATACTATATATCAGCTTTACAGTTCATAAAATAGATATACCCACTTATATTTCTCCCTAAATAATTGCGAATGTTTTACCATCTAATGACCTCAATAATAACCACAACACAACATAGTCAGTCTTTTCTATTTTCATCTTCTCACTACTTCAACTCTCTCTCTCAAGATAATCTTTAATATGCCTATTTAATTATTATTCTTATTTATTATAGGATGTAGTGGGAACATATTCTTATTCATCAAGTGTTGTACTTTATTTCATGCATATCATATAAGATGGTTGATTTTTCACATTTTCTATCATGATTTGTTTTACATATATAAGAGAAGAAAATTTTATTTTCCAATAATAAAATATAGAAAATACCTTCAAATTTCATGTCCAATGGCATCAAACATCTCAACTCCATTCATATAAAATAATCCCAAGATCTCTATTTTGGTATGTGTGGATACATTCTTTTTGGGAGAGTCAACTCCTATTTCCATGAATTGAAATATAACAGTAAATTCATGGAGAAATGTATTATGGATAGGTCACACTAAAATTTCCAATATAGGGTTTTTTTAGATAGATTCAATCATTTAATGACAGACTTTGCCTACCATATTCTTTTTCATTTCACTTATCTTGGTCAAATATGTATTCATAAATAAAAATCAGTAATATTGGATAAATTTTACTCAAAATAACTCCATTGAGGTTTTTAAAACTACATAATATTTTAATCTATATAAAATATATGCATCATGAAACTCATTTACTTACATCTTAAGAACATACAACAAGAATATAACATTATTCTCATTATTTTAGAAAGAATTAGATTTTCCTTCTTCATTATCTCCTGTATAGGCTTGGATCAAAAAATATTAATCATTTATGAACAAATAGGATTAAAAGTAATATCATCTTCATTATTATTAAAATCATAAATAATTAATTTTTTCCTTCATGAAATATATTTAGTGGTTACCCTTAACTCTACAAAGAAATAGGCATTGATACTGAATAAGATAGGATTGATTATTATTTGATCATCAATGAACAACATAAGAATCATTAGATTTATATTTATTCTTGAGATTCATTAATTTAGGATCTATATAATTTACTCCTATAAAATATTTGATATTTAGTTACATGACATTCACTTTCACATACATGACCCCGAATATATGAAGGAATCAGTTACATTGGCTCTAATTCACTTATAAATCATGAGTTTTCATAGGTGGAATCATTTATATTGAAATTTTCAACATTCTCTCAATTCAAATACATTGAGATTCAGTTTGGTATGTAGTTTTGGAAAATCTTATACATTACTAAAATCATCCATGTTATCATTTTTCTGCATTCAATTAATTATAATACATAAATATAAATATATGGAAATACCTTTATACACATTGAATTTGGATATTTGTATTGATTTATGCACTTGAATTCTAAAATAAAACCATTCACATATGAAAAAAATACTACCATAATATTTTTTTTTAATTTTATTGAATAATTCACTTTAAGGGAAAGTGGGAGCCTATAGAAAATCCAAAAAATACACATTAAATATTTCAAAATTCAAATTATAAAACATACCCATAAAAACTGCACCACAACAATTCAAAACACACCCTGATTCAAAATTCAATTGATTCAAACAAGATCCAACATCATGAACTCTATGTGCACACTATTGCACATCACCTATTTCATATTTCAAAATAGACACCATCATCATATCCTTGAGCATACCAACTCATGATCCAACCCTCATCAAAACCACTCCCTCTGAAAATAGAATTCCAAAAACAATCCGTTTTCACTGAAAACACACACAGTGTCAGATCACACCACCAGAAAAGAAGAAAAACATTTAGACAACCGAAGACACAATTCAAGTAATGCTGAACAAAAATCAACCAGATCAAGCGTCATAGAAAAAACCAATAGACCTTCACTAATTGAAATGTCACAAACACCAAAAAAAATAGAAAATAAAAAATTTATCTAATATGGAGATGATTCAGAATAATTATCTGAACCATCATCAAAGATACTCGTGTTTAGAGTGCCTCTCTCTTCCGAACCACACACTGAAAACCCCATCCTTACCACCACACCCAGTCTGCCTTGGGGAGGTGAAGAGGATCAAGATATCAGATAATGAAAGAGAGGACTGAGGGCTATAAAAGATAAATGTCAAAGAGGCTGAAAATATAAATCCAACAAATCAATGTCTAGAAAATTTAGGATGTTCCTAAAAATCACCAACCACTAAACTGAAATTCCCAAAACCTCATTGTATTTACCACCGAAAATATAACATGGGGAGTTTCCAAGTATCGTGAGTTCATTGCAGTTTATGAGAGACCATGTAATTTGACACAACCTTCATCATATATAAAACAATATAATGAAATAAGATGATGATGACAAAACCAAAACACCAATACATTAGCGATCACTGAAGCCACCGCTGGAGATGAAACCATAGAGGAAAACAAGTGAGGAGCGGACAACCCAAGAAATTGAAAATGGAGAAGAACCCATAAAAAAGACACACAATTGGAAAGAAGATTGAAGGGTAGGAGAAAATAGGGGTTGAAGAGAAGAATGGGATAATGGGACGACGAGCAGATGCGCCTCTGTACCTCTAGCAAAGGGTTATAGAGGAAAACCTTAGGTGAAGACGACGTATGAAGAAAATAGACTTACACACACATATGAAGAAAATAGGCTTATACAATACTTCAATAGTTTTTATGGATCAAATGAGGACTACTCTAGCAAAATCTACAACCATTCTAAACCTATAATAAACATCTCAAAACACCTTTGGGATTTTATAAATCATTCTAATGAAATATTAAATTATTCCCATGAACATTATAGAAACTAGAGACTATTTATTGATATCTTCAAAATCATACACTATTTCATGATTTTTTGTTAATCAAAATATTTATCCAATTTTTTCATCATGATTATCAATAATAATATTCATAATTACACTAAGATATAATTATTTTAAATATATAGGTCATTAATCTCCAATTAGCTAACAAATTTTTCACATATCATATGATCCCAACAAGCTTTTCATTATAACTATCACTCATGAAATTCTAAAATATTATAATTAGTACTATAAATAAACCTTCATAAAGTTTTCGGTACATCAATTAAAATAAACTCACCAATAATAACAAGATTTGGGATACTAGGAATCTTTCTATTTCATTTATTCTAAGAATCAACACCTTAAATAACATATCTGAGGCATCTATCAGGGGAGTAGCTAAGAAATAACTTATCCAAACCCATGGGTAGTATCAAATCATCCTTGGGTGTGGATACTAAATAAATAATACAAATTATATTTAAATTGATTACATTTATAATCCTAATACATAATAAAAAACAATTGGGTTAGTCATTAACCCATGTCTGAAGTATCCAACTACAACTCCCATTTATTCATCATGGATCTATGACTCAACATAGGTAAATATATATGCATTACTATTACTTATATCACATCTAATAGAATTTACATGTTAATAGATACACACACATAGTGGGTGAGTAAAAAATTTAATAATATTCCTTGATAATTCTTAATAAACTAATGTATGAGTGATAAAAACATACAAAATCAATGAAATATTTATAAAATATTTACATAAAATATATTATCAAAACCATTTCATGTAAATTGAATTCTTATTCAAATTATTATATAAGATAATAATAATATAATGAGAAGAACCCTGTTTTTGTTCAACCATAAGGAAAACACGAATAAATGTTATAATAGAAGGACAATTTATAATAATATTGAAAGATAACATCCCCATCCCATAGAACATATCCCCTATTATAACACGGTTTATATATATATATATATATATCATATTATGAGTTTAAATAAATAACACCAGAGAAGAATATTAGATTTATGAATTTAATTCGTACCTAGAAGAACTATCACACACTCAATTTAATCCTATAGAAAAAACATTATTTTACTATAAACCACATTCTAAGCATTCATTAACCTAGGAATGTTTATATAACCTATTAATATGGACCAAATCATAAAATATTTTTTGAATCCAAATAAAAAATCATTTATTATTTTTAAAAAGATCAATCCCAAAAGTTGATATATAATTATAAGTTTCAAAAAAAAACAAAAAATATTCGTTTATAAATTATAGAACCAACCATTTTATAATCAAATCTTGGTATAATATCTTTACAAAACCCCAATTTAAAATTAAATCACAAAAAACATTCCACCTATAAAAAATATTCATTAAATTACATACAAAAAATATTATAAAAATATCATCAAATCAAAAAAATCATAAATAAACAAGATGGATATGAAAACACACAGGTTACTAAAAAAATAATCAAATAATGACTCAATTTCAATATAAACTAATTTTTAAAAAATCATTGAGAAATAGTCATTATTTAAAATGGCATTAAAAATCCACAGTATGCCTATTCCATGAGATGGGTAGATTAGAGCCACCTATATTAAAGTGGCTTCTCTATAATTTTCACAATTCCATTGATGATTTATATGGGGTACAATATGGATACATAAAAATAAATTATTATCAACAAACAAAATAAAAAAATTCCATCTTAATGGAAGTTTTTCCATGTATGTGCATATTTGGCATTACATTTATGACCTATTTGTATGGCTTGTGTTACTTTTTATGATTTCCTTGTAACTCCCTAGAGTAAATCACATAGTAAGTATCAAGAGATTCAAATACCCCCATCTTATTATTTAGGACTCCCATTTTACTCTTTTTTATTATAGTATAACATAAAATTTGTTGGTAGAGAAAATAAAAAAAAGATCACGAACATCATTCTAATTTGGCATGAACAATTCCAAATTTTTTAAATCACCAATTTAACAACATAAAAATTAAAAAGAAAAATTAAGGGATTTATGTTTTTACACATTTCTAAACACTTTGACTGGTTGTTATAAATTATAAAAAATAATATATATCAAATACCTTGATAATTTTAATTTAATGCTTATCCACTATCCATTTTTATTAATGTAGTCTAACTCTAATAAAATAAAAAATCATAGGATTGAGTTTTTAGAATTTAATAAATTAATATTTAGGAGGCCGATCAAAATAAAGAGAATCATCTTCTTAAAATCAGACTATATCTCTATTATACATTTGGTATTTAATCCCTCTCATAACAGAGTCAAATTTCCATTATTTATCAAAAAATTTTCCTAACCACTCAACTTTATTACTCTTTAATTTCGTCTATTAAAATACATCCACAAAACATCATCAACCAGAAAATATTTTAATTAAATATTAATAGATAGAGATAATTTCATAGGTAGTTATATCAATCAAAAAAATATCCCAATTAATTCCAACAAATGATATTTTACAGATTCAATTGTAAACTTATAAAAATATATTCCTTATAAAATTGACGAGATAAAACCTATCTGATTACATGAAAACAAGAGTGATACCTATAAATAGAAAAATTTAATCAATTTCTATTTCAATAAGAGGTATAAAATACATTTAATAAATTATTTTGATATTATCTTTTCTAATGGAAATATAAATCCAATAAATGAATTCCAAATAATATTAATATGCGTAAAAAATCTAAAATTATAAAGTTTAAAATTATTTCCACTAATAATAAATTTCCTAAATGAAAAATTACATAATGTGGGATTATATATAGGTATAGAACATAATATTTAAATATATTTATTTCTAACAAAAAATTAAATCAGTCTCCGAATAAATGACATCCTTTGCTCTAACTCTATTGATTTCAAATTGATTAAATAAAATGAGTCATATAGATATTTCCATAGCTAAGATACATGAAATAAATAATAGATCACATCATATTATATAATTAATTATAATATATATTCCATTTCATGAGTCCATTATATAATCTTAAATAGACACAAAATAAAAGGTATTGAATTCCATTACTTCCCATGTCTCATGTCTCTTAAATAAAGAGTGCGTTTTAAAATTATATAATCACTAAAAAATAATCCATTAGTACAACATAATCAATAATTATATGAATTTTGTGTACTTTTTAATGTTTATATAAACATATAAATTACTATAATTATTTGACTTTTATCTCTTACTAAACATATTAGTACATGAATCATTTCATAAATTACCACATAATGTATGTATTATTGATAATAAAAAATATAAATATCCATAAGTCAATCTACATGAATTGATTATTCATAACTATTATTGTAAAACAATTAAAACAAGGATAAATTTTATTCTCTATTCCTTATAAAATGATGTATAAATTTCAAAATTATATCACTTAAAATCAAAATAATTTTTAAGATTTCCATATTTTTATATATATGACAAGTTTTAATTGTCATTAATTGGGTGCCCTATTAATTATTACTTCCTTCCAAGAATGTATACAGAAAAAGATGATGTCTATAAAAAATGATAAACATAGGAACTCCATGATTTCTAGTAATCTCATTGACATAATTATTTTTATGATCCTCAATTTAATTACACTCTTGAATTGGAAATAAGTGTGAAGAATGTTTTTCCCAATCCACTAAAACCAAAATTGAATAATACATTATCTTTTATATAGGAATTCTAATTATAAAATTTAAAAAATATCCTCTTAATCCAAAAATGGTATAGATAATTATTATAACAACCTATCTTGCCATATATTTTATTCATTTACCTATTGAAAAACAAAAAAACATAAATCATGTTAAGAAATGCACTCCCACATTTTTATCCACCAAAAAAATATTTTATATCATAATATTTCATATTAACTATAGTATTTATAACCCAATTGTATTGATAAAAATTCATTACAACATTATTCCAAAAAGGAATAAATAAATTTATTCAATTATTAAGATAAATAGTTAAATTTAATTCAAAACTACACTTATAAGTGATCACCCCACTATAAAATGTGTCTTTTATACCCTTATACTCTAGTTCAGATACCAATGACTGTTATAATTTCCCTAAAAACATATAATAATATGTTAAACTATAAATAGCAATAGCATTATCTATTTCAATTTTCTCAAAGTCACTATCATCTAATTTATCCATAAAAATTAACAACACAAATAATTGTTTCTTATAATGTGTATGAATGTTGATGATCAAATAACTACAAATTTTTTTTTCCAATTCGTTATGAATTTTAAAAATGAGTGGTTAGAAGATAAACTACCCATTTTAACACTATGAAATTTAGATTATACAAGTATTAAATATACTTTATTCAATTATAATTAATATAAAATATGGATTTCACAATAAATAATAATCCCTAAAATTCTATAAAGAGTGATCCAAAACTACTCTACACCATTAATATGATTTTATTCACATAAATTTTTAATTTGCGTTATCTAGATAACATTAATTAACATCACATCATGAGAAAAAATAATAATCCTAATGTTGAGTGTCACAACATACCTTAAAACCATTACCTTAATCTAGTAGGAAAAAATATATTTTGATGTAATTATAATACTTAAATACGGAATCAAGTTATAAAACAGATCATTCCATTCAAAATTAAATAATTTTAATATTAATACCTTCATTGATTAATATTATTTTGATATTTACTTAATAAATCAGTGATAATAATCATATATCCAAAAAAAATTATAGATTTAAAATAAAATCTTATGAAATTCCCAATACATGAGTACCTTTACTTTTTAGGGGTCAATGAAGTCTCCATTTTCAATTAAAATTTCTTATCCCAAAAACTTCACAGTGGAATCAAAAATTTACATATAGAAAACTATTCATATAATATATATTCTCTCAAAATTCTCAAAATAGTATCTAGGTGTCTATCATGATCCACCATTTATCTTGAATAAATCAAGATATCTTCCATTAATATTTTCACAATGACATATGAGAACATATTTATGATTTTAATCATTAAAAAAATGAAAATAGTTATAGTGTTAGTAACACAGAAATGCATAAACAAATAATATTAATGGATGCAAAGTGTTTGTAATGATATATTTGGTATATCATCTTATTTAAACTTCTATTAAAGGTTTGCAGAGGAATGATAATTTTTTCAAAATAATCCAGATTGATTTGGATTATCAAATAAATAATCAATATGGGGTAAATTAAACGTATTGTTTGTCAAATATATGTTAAGTTTAAAGTAGTAAAAACACAACTATAAACCATTACTGTACTTATTTATAATATTAATATGACATTTCTGATGGTGAAATGGAAGGTTGAATAAATCATTTACAACCCAATTATCATTACTATGCTTTCAATTTAAGTAACTATACATGTGCCTTTTTGTAAGAGTTTAGGGAAATAAGATTCATTCCACAAAAAATAAATATATATTTCAACATATATTTTTATAGGAAAACCTATGGGATCATTAGGAAACACATTTTGATTATTATCAAGTATAATCAATATATTGAGCAAGATACCCATGTTAAAATAATAAATAATTAAAACCATAATGTGAAAGGAGAAACATAAATTATCTAGAAAATTTAAACTAGTCTTACCTGAATTTACATCCCACTCTAAAAATATTAATTAAAAATACTATTGGGAAAAAAAGTACACTTTAACTATATCAGTCATATTGGAATTTTTACATGATACACAATACAACCAAATAAATAGTTCACATGTTTTCATCAAAAGAACTATTCCCATAAGAGTTTTACATTAGTTATAATAATTAAACGTGATGAATATATAAATACTTATTGATTATCATCACCCAATGATATATCATTTTTCATGATATAAGGAATCATTTCAATAATCAAACCCAAAATATTTTTACCCATATTGATATAAAACAATGTGATGAACTCATATCATTTAAATCTATATTAATCAATGAAAAAATCATGATAGTATATATAATAGTAGATAAAAGAACCTCAATATCATATTTTCAAACACTTGATAAACTATAAAGAGTATGACCTACTCCATTGGATGCCTTTCCACTTTCTCTTGGGTCCCTAACCAACATTACATCGAATTATCTATTGTATTATATGAACCCTTACATCTATTTTGATTACTATATACATGATATTTAGTAGAAGTAACCAAAAAATTTATTCAAGTGACAAATCAATCTATATTGATGGAATGGTTGCGTTTTAATTTGAAAATGATTCTTTATATGACCCATTTCTATATATTTGTATCATATAGGTTTCAACCCACCATGATATGTACCCAAGTATTTCTTAGACGATTCCTTACAGAAATACTTAAATTTATTATTATGGTCACTAAAGGAATTCAATTATCTATACAGTTAGATAAATAAATTTATAACACTACATTTTTTTAACAAATATGATTATATTAAATTAGAAATATATATAACCTTTATTTTTTATGATAATTTCCTTAAAATAATTCTAAATTTTATATATGGTGACAAAAAAATCTCAAATATCCAAGATTATTTTTTCTCATTTATTAATAATATTGGTTTATAATATTAAATTATATAATAATATATTCTTAATCCATCATAATCATTATATTTAATTTATCAAAATCAATATATTTTGTATATTTTATATCATATATTTTTATAAACTATAAAACCCACTATAAATATTCTTTAAACCATTATAGTATAGATCATTTGAATGATTATATTGTGTGTCAATATCCCCTAATTTTCATGATGATCTATCTAGAAAATAGGATATGAATTCCCCCTTGAAATTCATTTGAATTATTTTGAAGAATAATATATCATTCATCTTCTCCAAGAATTAAAATTCTAGCATCAGTCCAATATCACCATTGAAGTATGGATGACCTTGGTAAAAAATGAATACCTATCAGTTTCCCATAACCTATCATGTTAATCTTCCTTTTATAATTATTTTATAGTATGTATAATTATGTAATCCAACTGAGTATCCATGAGAGATACCTCTACCACTCAACGTCATTTTCTAAAGGGAAATATCTTTTCAGATAGTTCTCTATAATATGTACAAAATTTCCTTAACTGAAATTATCCATATATTAATTTATAACAATATATATATCAGGATCTATATATTACTTGGATAATCTTAAAGAATAAAAATATGAAAAAACTTATTTTTCTAATGTATTTCAAAATAAATGTTCAGAAATAAAAACCTTAGAGTCATTGGAAATCCAATTTTAAAACCCATTTATAAGAATAATCAAGTAAATAATTTATATCGTGTTTAAAATGGTGTAAAAATAATTTTTTATGAATTTTTTTAATATTATTATAATAACAATAAACATGGTATTCTCCAAATTATATTTAACCTATAATTCCTGATTACTTGATGTTTTCCATAATTCCTCTTAGAGACTCTCTTCTCTAGAGGCTAGTAACTTTTGCAGGTGGAAAAAATAAAAAACTAGGGTTTAATTTACCATCTAATTATTTAAATTAAAATACAACAAATTCATGTAAATATAACCCTTATTTATTAACATAAATCAAAACCCAAACATATAGAATAAATATTTTAAATTTTTAAAAAAATATTAAAGTAGGATAACATATTGGACAAAAAAGTGATTAGAGTCCCTATCTTCTCAATCAAATATCCATATCTCAATAATTGACCTATAGATCACTAATGATGAAGAAAAAAATATTCATTTTATGTTGGAATGAATTTGTGTGTGGACACAAGTACTCATGTAGGGATGAATATAATCACAACCTGATTTTTCCAATGACTCCAATATAACCCCATGAATGATTAATCCAAATATAAAAACCAACAAAATTATTGTAGATATCTTATATAAAATATATTATTAGAATTATTATAAGTAAAAGGTTTTTATACCAATAATTAATTATGTTATAAAAATTAAAAAGACAATATCTTTCAATTAAACTATATGTAAAACTCCACTCTATGTTATACCATAAAAAATCTATGTTTAAATAACTGATGGTAACACACCCATGTAAAAAAATATAACCCAAAGTATGATATGGTTTTAAAAATTCCCATCATGAGGATAAATTAAAAACTTATATGTAAAATATACCGGCTAGAAATTTAATTACTGCCATAATAAACGGTGTCCAACTTAATTCAATAATTTATGGAATATCACCAACTGACCATAAAAACCTAGTCAAACCCATACATAGCCCAAAAAATTAGATAACCAAGATATATGTTCTTGGTAATATATCCTTTTCTCAATATATGTAACATAACCAACATGATTTACAAAAAAAATCATACCATCAAATAGAAATTTAAATGTACTATTTTTTAAATACTATAAAACCCCATTTTCAATGGTAAATTCCTAAAAAACACATTTTATAATCATATATGGGGATAATATATTTAAAAAATTCTTATTTATAATATATTGTAAAATATATTTCCATAATTTTAAAATCATTCACTAAATTAATTTTTAAAAATCTTGAAAACACATTTTATCATAACCCCCCAAATTTAAAAAATAAACAATCTAGATATTAAGATTGTAATTTTATAGAATATAAATATTCTTATTGAATAATAATTCAAAATACACATATAAATAATTTTTTCATATAATATGTATATAATAATTATATAAAGATAATTCGATAATTCACATAATTACGAGAACTTGATTTGGTTAAAATAAATCCACATAACCTAAAACACATTCTGAAAAATTTCCCTGATTCATCTAATGGTCTCTATATAATTTCTCACCATGACCAATCATCACGATTCCTTTATAATTTTCTATTTATATTTTTTTAATAATTATCTTATAAAGGATGTTTATAATGGGTTGTACATATCTTCGACAACCCCTTTTCCGCATTTGTATGATCCATGTCATATTATATTGTATTTTTGTAACTAAATATAATAGAGTAAATAATATCCAAAGGGTGGTATAACCTATATTAAACATGGAATGGAACTGGTGTAACACTCTTATCTCATGTTATAAAAGAAGAAGGGGTCCAGGTATAAAATAAGAGAAAGAGGCACGAACGCTAAGCTAAATTTTAAAGACCCATATAAAATGTCATAAATACTTATTTTAACACCTTAATCATAACAATGAAAAAATAATTATTATGTATATTTGATACACTTAGAATCTATTTGAATAGTTCATATATATTATAGAGAATAATCTATATCACATTAATTGATAATTTTAAACAATATCCTATCCTTAATTAATAATTAAATAAAATGTAAACCCTTAATATTAGGTAAAATGGTATATATATAGAGTTTTAATGAGATGATATGAATATATGATGGGCGTGTTAATATTGGGATAACCATATTCTTAAAAACGAAAACCTTTTTATATTTTAGTCCTATATTAAATAACTATCATAACATAGTAAACTCTCTATTTTTATTTAAAATGTCTTAATCTCTTCTCTCCAATATTTTTATATAATGTCCTCTATTAAAACTACACTAGGGACCATCATAAAAAAATCTTATTTAACTCCTCAATAATAGAATAAAATAAATTTATAGTAAATTATATTAATCTAAAAATATACTAATTAATTCCTGTTAATAAAATGACATCAATTATAACATCAAATTTTCAAAAAATTATCCACATCAAGTTAAAAATTTAATTCCCAATTAATTACAATTTTAACAAGACAAATACATAATAATAAAATAGTAATATTAAATCACATTTCTGTGTCAACATAAATTATAACATCATTAAAATATTAGATATTAATATATCTAATGGAAAAATAACAATAATAAATAAACTCACATTAATCTTCATATATATTAAATTAATAGATATTTATAAATTATTTGTAGATACACCAGTTTTGAATTACTCTTAAAAATATTAAAATTGAAGTAATTGAATTTCCAAAGATATTATTTTTTTTATTTTCTGAGAATATAGAACAAACACATAAATATTTTAAAAAATTGGTTGACCTTATATTTAAAGGGCCCTTGGTGATTTGACTAACAAATATTTTTTAATGAGGCCACCTGATTTTATGTGGAAAAGGGGAAATTTTGAGTTGATCTCAATCATGTTATGTTCAATATTAAAATAATATATAGAATAAGATTTAAAGATATCTCAATTTCATCATTTTATCATATAGTGTAGTGTTTTGATAACATCCACAATATGATAATTCTATTCATTGTTTCCTGAGTAAATTCATTCTTGATTATTAAATATAATTCCTTGTATTATTTATTGGAAACATACTCATGGTTGAGTGATTCATTATTTGTAGATAATTTTAAGGAAAAAAGAAAATGGAAATTTTGAGGAATCCAAGTCTATGTCTTGGTGACACAATAGAAACAATGTGGTCACCTATCCAAATTATCTTATAACGATATTATGGGGAAAGCACCAATAATGAAATTAGAGTCTAATGATTTTCTTATATTAGACCATGCGATTGATCAAAATAGTTTTTTTCCATATTTCTTATTTCAAGGAGGAAGATGAAAACTCTCATTATGGTAAAATCCATTGTTATAGGAAAATTAGTTGAAGTTTCTAAAGATAAAAAAGGAGGAGTAATAATTGAGACATGAATTTTTAATATCATGGTGAAAAATTAAATTTCTATGCACTAATAATTAATGAAAAATTACCCTAGGAAATGAGTGTTTTGTTTGGAAGAAGAATGTCTCTAAGAAATGGAAATACTCTCTATGTTATAGCCATCGAATTGAATAATTATTTTGGATATTTAAATGTATTACAAAAATGATATGATATAGATATATCTAGTCATAGAACTTTAATATGGATTATATTTTTTGGACCACACTATAATGGACAACAATAAACCTTGGTGTTATTTATTCAATAATTAAATGATATGTTCAACTCTGTAATGGGAGAATGAAATATGGATTTTATCTAAACATTATATAGAGTGTTATAGAAATAATTAGGTGGAATCTATGTAGATGGTTGATTATTTTCATGTGATCCATAAAAAGAGGAACAATATAGGGGAAGCCAAATATTTATCAAATTAGTGAATCTCATCTAGATTTTTCATGTATATAGTGTTTAAGACTAACTTCATATCCTATTTTTTGTGCACTTTTTTAAAAATATAAAAAAAAATATAGAGAGATCCCATGTATTTGTTAAGAATTATATTATATAAGATAAAATTATTATGGGGACCTTATATAGCTCCTGAAATTTTAAAATAAGAACATTTTATTTTATTGCACATGTGATATAAAACACCAAGAGTAAAAAAATCTATAAATATATTTCTTTAAATTGAATCTATTTGATACCTTACATATTTAATGTCCCAAAGAAGGTTCCATGCACTGGTTCACCATGCCAATCAGTTGCATGACCACATGTGTTCCTCCTAATAGGCCAAGGGTCTCTGAATAGTAGTGAGGGTCAGATAAGTCGATCATGGGGATAATATACCCTATTTAATCAAATTAATAGAACATTGGAAATAAATAAAAAAATGATTAATAATATATATAAATAATGATAACAATATCTTATGATAATAAATGTAGGAAATAAAATATCCAACTAAAGTAGAAAACTTTCCATAATAAGGTACGTTTCAAGTTTCTAAAATGAAAATTGAAAATAAAGATACCAACGACTTCCAAGAAGGTCTCAAACCACGTATGACACCCTTATCGAAGCCACATCCCCTACTCATCCATCTTACTCGAGTTCATTCTCCATAACCTATCCTACAACAATAATGTATATTCAGGTAACAATCAGGCATCCTAGGTAGGGTGTGAGTATAACTTAGTATGTGACCACCAACAATGTCTAATAAAAAATGCTGTAAATAAATGTGTAGGAAGTTTTATAATGAAATTATTATAATTTATAAAAAGATAGTATATCATATAAATTCTTTATTTAATCTGAGAAACATCATGTGTTTTTTAGGACAACCAAACTACAATACCTACTTTTTCCCATGCTAGAGTCTGATCTATCCTCAAGCGATATCAAATTTGAAAGTACATGTAACAATTCTTAATAATTTTTCGAATTTCCATGTTACCATTCACCATTGAATTTCATATAATTGAATGAGCATGTTACCACTAAAAAATACATAACTAAATTTCCATGCTATCATTTACTATTTAATAATATATAATTGAATGAGCATGTTACCATTGATAATACTTGGCCAAATTTCATTGTTACCATTTAACATTTAATATCACATAATTGAAAAGATCATAATATTACATATATCTCAACAACCCAAAAATTAATTCCCTAATTAATTAATCATACTAATAATTTAATTATCCCATAACTAATTCACCTATTAATTATTCAGCCCTTAACATCAATATCCCACAATTAATTCCATAATTAATAATCTCTATTCATGGTATCAATATCACATAATTAATTATACCATTAATTTTCTCAATTCATGATATCAATATCTCATAATTAATCTCACAATTATTTGTCAAAATCACAATCACTAAATCTCATTTTTAATCTTTTAATTAATTATCCATTTGGAAAGACTATAAATCCCATTATTAATTCCCCAATTAATTATATATTTTGACAATTCTACAATTAATCAATTGGCCACATTAATTAACCCCATTTAAGAATTAAAATTTCTAAAAACTCTATAAAATATAAATTTTAATTCATGTATCTAAATAATTCATATAGGATTTTGTTATTATACAACCTACCTCAATTCTTCGATGAATAATCACCCAATAGAAATTCCCAAAAATGGAGTGACACAATGCTCTAAAATGATATCCCAATCTTAAAACCAAAATCATGATTAAATAAACAAAAATCATATAAATATATATCTGGATCTACAATTGTATATCAATATCTCAAAATATATATTTAGATCTATTCCTAATAGAGGAATACATCTCTAAAAGAAACCAGAAAGAATGAGAGAAAGATGAGCAATGAAACGAGATATGATTCACTTACCGAGAGCAGTGAGGATCATTGATATGCACTATAGATCCTGAAGAAAAAAGGTGAGAAAGGCTTGGAATTCATTAGTAGAGTTCAAAAATCCTGAAATGCATAATTTAGTAAAATGGGGGGTTGAAATTGGTATGTTTTAGGGGTTCAAGGTATTTTAACCATTAAAATAGGATTCCTTCAAAAATCATTCAATGTTTCCTAGGTATGGGTGCATGGTTTTCCCTAACTATGTTTCTAAACTGCACACCAATTTTATAGGCGTACATGGTTTATAATAATAGGTTTCAGGGTTTGAAAAACCATTCACCAGCTATGTAGTTCACCTCTGTCCTAGATTTCTCGGTTAGTAGGGATGGGGCACACAATTTTCATTAAATGAGCACCAATAATTGAAAAACCATTTTTGATCATTTTTCTCCAAATTACATCCAAACACACACCATGTTATAACACTAAAAAATTATTCAAATATAGAAAATATATTACCTAAAATAATTCCCGAGTCAACTTTAGAAAAAGGTAATGATCTTAAAATATCCCCACCTTATAACAGCTTGTACTCGAGCTGATCTTTGAGGCATCCATAAGATTCTATGTTGAAGATATTGGGCCATTGAACCCTCATATATACTTCCCTATCTTAATTTTCCTCCAACACATTCCCTTGTTTCCACATTATACAAATTATCATCATTTACTTTCCCCAAAAAAAAATTCTTATTGAGACCCAACACACATATCAGATTCTCTTCAAAGGAATTATCTAACTAAAGCTCAACATCATCGAAAATGATCACATGACAAGGGTTGGGGTGATACTTATGATTTTATGATTCATGAAAAACATCATTCATATGACTTTATTTCTATAGAAGATCCAATTTGTACTCCAGCAACATGATTCTCACGAGAACCTCAAATAGTTCAACGATCCTGGGCACCAATTTTCCCTATCTCAATGTCATGTGGTGACCCAATCAATGACATGCCCAAAGGAATACACGATATCCCTTTTTTAACTCTATGGTTCATCCACATCTATCATCATATGACTTCATTCCACTATGATCAGTATCCTTGCACTTCCATATTATCTGTACCAGTTTTGATATCTCATGCATGGGAATCGATCCCAAAAATCTCACTCACCCACCTCTATGAAACATAATGGTGATCTTATTGTCTATTCATTAAAATCCTCTTAAAGTTCCATCTATATATTTTACTAATAAATTTGGTTGTAGTAATACTTCACTAAATCCAATTGCTTCTTCCCAGACCCACTGAATTCAATTACACATGCATATATCATATATTCATGAAGCTGTATAGTAAATTCTTACTTCCCATCAATCTATTGGTGGAAGGATATAATCTATAATACCTATATACTATGTTCCTTCTCCAAGACCTTTCAGAATCATAATGTGAAACATGAGTCATGGTATGAAACTATAGTCCTTTTAACCCCTTACTGATAGACTATTTAACTAATGTACAAATATTCCAACTAATCCACTAATAAATTACCATATATAAGAAGGAAATGTGCTACATTCGTCAATAAATCCACAATAACATAGATACCATCATTATTCATTGGCTTCTTAGGGAGACCAACCACAAAATCCATGGTCACATCATTTAACATCCACTCTACGATATGAAATGGTTATGGAAAATATCCAGATCATTGATGATCTTCCTTCACCAGTTGATATGTTTACCATACTAACATGAACCATTATATCTATTTTTTTATGCCTTGACCCCAACACTATCATCATAGTTCACCGTACATTTCAATTACACCTAGATGTACCACCCACTTTGAGGCATTAAACTCACATATTGGCTCATCCCACATGCTCATATGCACAAAATCATGTTTCTTGACATAGATGATCACATCCACATCAATGTTCTAATATTAAGGTGACTCCCCACCATAAATGCCTTCCCATAAGGTCAATCACTCTAGATCCTCATACTCCCTATCTCAAATCAGCCTCAAAAGAGTAGACTCCACTGAAACTAATATAATAGTCATCTACTCCAGACACAGTTGAACAACCATATCTGTCTCCTCTAGTAGATTCATCATCTTCCACTCAGCTCTATACTCCTAAATTTCCTAAGTTTATTTTTTTAATAAAATTTCAGTCATAATGATTCCTTTTATGGGAATATATGCTAGCTCAAAATCGAATGACAACATATACTCAACCAATCTTCACTACCAGATATTCAAATCTCATTGCGAGAAAATGTACTTATGATCTTTTGATCTACATACATAAAATAATTTTCAACCAAAACATAATGTCACAAAAACAAAAAATAATAAACAACTACCACTAGATTGAGGTTTTGTGTAGGGTAGTTCTATTCTAGTGACCTCAAATCTCAAGACTGATATGCCACAACTCGATTTCCTTACATCAACACAGATCTGAGCATGATCCCAAAATCATCATAATAAATTGTGCACTCCTCATTTGGATCTGGTAGGATCAAGATTGGTGCTGATGTCAAATGCTTCATAAACTCATTGAAGGCCTTTCCACATGATTTTAAACAATCAAACATTATCCCCTTTTTGATCAAGCTCAAAAGCAATTATTCCAAATAAGAAATTTCCTAGATGAATCTATGATAATATCCAGCTAACTCCAGAAATATCAAATACTTTTTATAGGCTATTCCCAAGAAACCATTGGATGAACCATCTTTGTGTACACTGAAACACTTTCCTCTAAGATGATGTGTCCCAATAAGAGTTCAAGATAAATAAAAAATTTACACTAAGATAAATTGAAGTATAATTGATTCTCTCTCAGTGTACTCATGACATTGTCAAGGTGTAGGGAATAATCTTCAGGAGATGTAGAGGAATTTAATATTTCTTCCATGATCACTACAAAAACTTGATCTAGGTATGTGTGGAAGATCTTTTTCATCAATGGCATATACACAAATGTTGTGTTTGTCAACCCAAATGGAACTAAGATGAACTCATATATTCCATACCGACTTCTGAATGAAATCTTTGTTATATCAATAGATTAAACTCTTAGTTGATGATAAATCGATATTTAGGAACACACATGCTCCTCTAAACTAGTCAAATAGATATTCAATACATGGAATCAGATATTGGTTCTTTATTTTCACTCAGTTAAATATTTGAGAATCAACACACAAGCATAGAGTTAGATCACCCTTCACAGAAAATAGCAATGGATAACCCCAAGGTGATATACTTAGAAAAATACACTATCCTCTAACTCCTCTACATGATTCTTCAGCTCTTGAATATCTATAAGTTCCATTTTGTATGGTGGAATATAAATTTTTTTATCCCTCGACATGACCTCAATTGTGAATTCTAAATATCTCTCCGGTTAAAGCCTAGAGAATTATTCAGGAAACAGATCCTAAATCCATTCCACTACTGGTGGAGAGACATCATTCTTTACACCTCTATCATCTTGAAAAACACTAGAAACCTAGGTTGTGATTTCTCTATGTTGCGGAGTAATTGGATCTACTCAGCCTACCTAGATATCCCACTCTCCAAGGTGAATTTATGAGTAACACATTGTAGACGTAAACATAAATATTCTATAGAAATAATCAATGTGTGTTCATTATGTGACCAGAAAATCCATACCCATAATTATGTCAAATCCTGATATTCCATGGATGTAGGGATCCCATAGTCAAATGATACACCCTGACATCATGAGATTATTCCTTGCAAAAATAGTTTTTTCTGGAACATAATATCAATGGTGTATATACAGTCATTACTTTGCTCACAGACTCCCCATCCTCGATCAATACATTAACATGTACTGTAGATATAAAGACTGACATGCCCCATTATCAATTAAAGAACTAGATAATGTTGATGATATGAGAATATTACCTCTTACTATTGATGGACCAGACCCATTATCCGTAGGTTCATGAAAAATTGTATCTAGTTTTCTTAACCCTCTTCATTATGATATAGTCTGACAACCCCATTGTTGCACCAAGCTTCTAATATGGGCGCTCATTTCCAGAAAATCCATTTCTACTGCCTCTATCGCCTTGAGTAGTAGAACTCCAAATTCTAGACTAATATGGTGCAGAATATCCCCATATCGTACCCAGGATTTATCAATCTAATCCACCACTAACCATCTATCGCCATGTCCTGTAGAACCTCTATAGATGTCCCATATTTCTGCAAGATAGGCACTCTATGGGTTGTTGGGAATACATCCTAAAATAATGTCCAAGACTACCAAAATAGTGATAGAACACTCCAGTAAGGTCTTGTGCAACTGTCCCATCTATCTAGCTACAATTATTCCCACCATACTGGATAACATCTTTATAATGACACTTCATGATCTTTAATGTTGTACCCCTATATTTCCAGTTGATACCACATGTCTTACACTAGAGGCCACCTCAAGGTTTCCCTCAACTATAAGAGTCTCATCTGCTACCTTGGAAAACTAATTTAATTAAAAGAGGTTAACTTGGGACATAATTTCTCACATAAGTCCATCCTAAAAGTGTATCTCATATCTGTATCCTCTCCTACAATATCTGTAAAAAACACTGTTGTTTGTAATGATTCCATCATAGTCCATCACGGACAAGCTCCCCTGATTCATCCATATAAAAACCTTTTTGTCTCTAATCTCAATATCACTATTGATATGTTCTCCAATAAAATCTCCAAAAACCCATTTAATAATATAAAATTATCTTGTATAGTCTATATATGAATGTCCCACCAGTTCTTCACTGATCCTTGTAGAAAATAAGTCGCCAGCCTGACCCTCTTCTCTGTAGGGGACTCCAAATGGTCACATATCATCTAGATAGACTCAGACCAGAACTATGCTCTCTCAGTTCCACTATCTCTAGTACAAGTAGGAGGGTGATTAAATTTTAACTCCCTTTTCATGTCAAACATTCTTTTCAAATCCCACCATTGGTCACCTTTCATAAATTTCATGAAGCGGGTGATGTTCTCTCAGAACTATTCCCCTATATCCTCTATAGAAACTATCGTTTCATTAGGTCCAACTATTGGTAGATCATCGCTAACCATATACTCATGTCATCCTCTCAATAATAATCATATTGGAGATATAATTTAATTATCCAAACCCATTCCTTATAATAATATTATCAACTTTATCATATTTACATAATATGAAAATAAAAAAAAGTCACCACCAGACTTTTACCCAAACATATAAATGTGTTAAAATCCAAGGCATTATTAAAAAAATTAACCCCCAAATTTATTTTTATCAAAGTGTATTCTCATTTTACTATCAGGTTTCTCATTTGGATAACCAATTATTAAAATTTCCCTTCATTTTATAACTTTATCAACTTTATTTTAAGCACCATTTTCTATATATTTTCCCATTCGAGGAGTAGGTAATTTAACTTCAACAACTTACAGAAAACATATTTTCATTAATTTCTATGATACAATTCACTATTTAAGATCACATAATTTAATTATCATGTTACCATTCATAATACTTATCCAAATTTTCATGTTACCATTCAACATTTGACAATACATAATTGATTGAGCATGTTACCATTTATAATACATGACCAAATTTCCATGTTACCATTTACTATTTAATATCACATAATTTGAAACAACACAATATTACATATATCTCAACAACCCATTAATTAATTTTCTAATTAATTAATCATACCCATAAATTAAATATCCCATAATTAATTCACCAATTAATGGTTCAATTCATACTTCAATGTCCCATAACTAATTTCTCAATTAATCATCTCTATTAATAATATTAATATCACATAATTTGTTATACCATTAATTATCTCAACTTGTGATATCCATATCTCATAATTAATCACCAAGTTAATTATCTAAATCATAATGCTTAATTCTCAAAAATAATATGCCAATTATTTATCTAATTCTACATCCCCTAAATCTCATTATTAATTCCAAAATTAATTATCTATTTCAACATTACGTAAATTAATTAATTGGTCAAATTAATTACCCCAATTTAGGAATAGAAATTTCAAACAACTCAAGATATTATAAAATTTTCATACACGTATCTAAATCATGAACATGGGAATTGAAAATTATATTACATAGCTCAATTCGTCAATGAATAATCGCCCAATATAAATCTCGAAAAATTTAGCAGTAGAACGATGTAAAATGAGATTTGAATCATCGAACCATTAATAAAGATTAAATAAATAAATATCTTATAAATATAGATATTTATATAAAATCTTATATCTAAATCTCACCAAATATATTTTTATTTTTCCATAACAGGGGATTACATCACTAAACGAAAGTATAAATAACGGTAGAAAATGATGAAAGCATGGGGAAATTTTTGTTTAATTAGATAGGTGCAGATCTTTGATCTAAGCTTCAAACCATGATAAAAAAAGGTTTTTAAGGCTTTTAATTCATTCAGAGAGCGCCAAATTTGTTAAATAACTCCTTGGGTCAAATGTGGGTCGAAATGGGTAAATTTTAGGGGTTTAGGGGAATTTTGAAATCAAAATTGGTTGAACACAAAAATCACACATAGTTTTCTTGGTAGGGGAACACTATTTCCATTATTAGTGTGCCTAATATATGTGCATATTTTATTGGGTTTCATAGTTACTTCTAAGATGGAGTATTTTTTGGCAAACCATGTGCCAAACTGTGCAATTCCCCACTGTCCAGGGTTGCATGGTTAGCTCAACTGTGGTGTACGGTTTTCTCTAACCCTGCGACAACCATGAAAAAAACATTTATCATTAATTACTTTCAAAATTCCATAAAAATACACCCAATTTCATGACACCAACAAAAAATACTCAGATAAGGGTAAATAAGAGCCTGTAATCAAGCCCGAGTCAACTTTTGAAAATGTCGGAACCTCACAATTAAACCTACAACCCCCTGTCTAAATGAAATGAAATAAATTATATTTTTATAATATTTAATTTAAATAGGAGGATATTAATATTCCTAAATATATTATGAAATTAATGTTTATATAATGATTATAAATTAAATAAGAAACATTTAAATGAAAAAGAAATGTTCTTTGAAAACTAAATTTTTCTAAAAGAAAGATTAATTTACCATTGAGAACATGATTTTAAAATTATTCTTTCCAATTATAGAAATTTATATGAGAAAATAATATTTTTTTAAAAATAGTTTCAAAATTATCTTTAGGTTAATTTTTTGTGTTTTTTTATGGAATTTTTTATCAATGAATAGTGAGACATATTTAATTTTAGATGAAAAGTTATTTTTTTTCAAAATTTGTATAATGTTATATATTATTTTTAATTATAGGAAAATTAAAATATTCTAAAAAATTTACCATTATATCACAATTTGTAAATTTAAAACATTTTCATATTTAAATTTTATATAAAAATATGTTTTATTAATGAACATTTTCTCTTTGAAAATATTCTTTCACATCCTGCTTGTGGGATTAGTTTTAAATTATTTTTTTCATATATGGGAATTGAATTTGGAAAAATAGATTCCATATTTATAATAATAATCATTTATATTTTCTAATTATTTTCACTTACTTTTTTCCAAAACAAATTCTGAAAACCGTAAAAATTAAAAATCGTGGGTTAGGTTAAAATGGATTTACCATGTGTACATATAAAAATAGAAGAGTTAAAATAAAATAGAAATATGTTAAAAGTAAGTTGTATGCCAATATTTAGACACTATTTTCTCTAATTATCATTAATACTCCATTTTGGACTCCGTTTTAATTTGACTAATATGGGTACATCTTTTTATATTAAAAAATTACATGTGGTCCCCTCACCTCACTTATAAAAGGCCACCCATTATCCTCTCTTATTCACACCATGAAAAAATTGTGGTTTAGACAAGAACTACCCAAATCAGTTCCCAAATTCCATTCCCTCATATGATAATCCATGCTTTTGGAATAAATCCATTCTAGTATGGTTTTTAGTGCAAACCTAAAGGCAATACCCAAATAAGAGGTAATGTTCTTCAATGAGCCACTTCATTTCATTTCTTCCTCCCCATAATTGAATTATTATTAAACCATTCTAAAATAATAACCATAGTATCATCCAATTATTAAAATCTTGTTATGTTATGTCAATAACATAGAACCATCTATGCCTCCATCAAATGGGTTATGAAATCATCATTTGTGTTCATGTCGGACTACCCTCTCACAAATCAATGACATTCCTTTTTTGGATTACTATATCTCACTATTGGGCATGATGATTGATCCAATATATGTATAAGAAACTTATTAAATAAGTATACATATATATTAATTATAAAATATATAATTTTTTTAATTACCATTTCATAGGGGATATGAAAACATTGATCGTGTGTATGGAATACTATAGTCTTATGAAGCAATGTGGTTCAGTTTTCACAAAAACATTACATGAATGATAATAAGAATAAATTTGTGTAGAAATTGTGCTTTAAATGAAATTAATATTATATTCATGAAATATATATCATTCTTATAGTATAATATATATAATTGTCTTTCTTACACTACAATATGATAACATCATTCATGTACATGTTTAATATCACATTAACGATGTGATGTGAATCTCCTTTCATCACCACACCACATGGATGATGTATATACAAAAATATTTTAAGAAATAATATTTATATTATTATGTTATAATTACTCTACAAATATTAAACATTACTTACCACCATTCCATAATGATTATCAAAAAATATAAATGTTACGCATGTGTACATATGGCCTACTATCTATATGATCATAATGTACTTAATTTATATAAAAATCCTTATGTATTTGTTTTAATAGTATAATTGATGTAAAAATTTGATAATTATTTCATCATTATTATTCTAGATATTATTTATCTACATAATATTAAGAAGAACCAGAATATTTATAAAAAAACACAAATTAGAAAATAGGGCAATTAACACAAAAAATGAATATATTGAAATATTATTAATGAACAGGTAATAAGTTGTAATAAAAGGATCATATATGATATTCTAAATATTAATATGGTTCATTAATTATGTAATGAGTTTATTAAAACCATTATAAATGAGTTTAAATAACATTTAACCAAAAGGAAGTGTGATGTAAGAGATTTGGTCTCAATTTCCATTCATTGAGGCACATTAGTATGTTATGCAACAATTTATTTAATATGTTGTATTCACATCCCACGTAACACGTAATATATTAAACAAACGATAATTCATGTTATTAAATGTTTCAATTTCAATTATTTCACCCTATGGAATTTGACATAAAAGTTTATAAGTGGTAATGAATTTCATAACTCAATTTCTTACATTGAGTTATTATATATCTTCATCATCTTTGTTATTCTATTATCATATTTGAAGTGAAATTTTATTATCATATGAATTATTTTAAATTTGTATTTGGATATACATTTGATAAACAAAATCCATTAATTTTTTTTATTATCACTTCAATGTTATGATTAGTTTAATGGTTAATTTCACAATCTCATTCTAATAGAGATTGTCTATTCATGAATTTCAATTGATGGAAATTATTTGATAATTATGTAATAAAACAATAATTTTATTATCCCTTGGTTATTCATGATATTTTCATTTAAAATTACTTTTTTATACTGTTTTTTATTCAAAATAATTGAGAAAATGTTTTTAACAAAATTGATCTTTGTTTCCCACTTCAATAGAAATTTGTTTTCTTCCAAAAGTATGCTTTAAAAAAAATCAAAAACGTTTTAACATTTTTTGAATGATTTATTAAATAAATATTTACCCATTTTTACTTTTTACAAAATGTATTTAAATAAATATTCATTTTGTATCCAAAACAATACTCATTTTTTTTTGGAATAACTGATCAAAATTAATTTTTTAATGTGTATTGTATGAATGAAATTTTTAGTCATCATGACAACTAAAATGTTTCAAAGATTCCTTTTTAACATACAAAGATAATTTAAAAAAAATAGTATTTTAAATTTTTTTAATATTTTGTTATAAAAATTTATTTCCAAAATGAAGTGGATATTTTCTGCAATATTGTTTTTATTAATCTTTTTATATAATTTCTATTAAAAAATGACAACAACCCTTTATTCTTACTAAAATGGGTACTTATTATATTGATACCATATTTATTCTTCCTCTGAATGGTTTATTATTACATTGACAATGGAATTTAATGACATTATATTTATTGATTCTTTTTTTATTAATTGACATTCCCTTGAAATAATCACATTAATCTCATCATAAGATATTAAATTTCCACTAGATATCCATATTATTTTTCAAGGATATGTTTATTTCGTAAAAAATAAATAATTTCTACATATATTGTACTAGAATTCATTTTATTTTTTTGTTTATAGAAATAATGATGAATCCACATTCCTTACTTAATACGGATATTTTATGATAAGGCACGTCATTCATGAAATAAATTTATTATTACATATTTTAGGAATGGTTCAAAAATTAATAAATTGGAATGACTCCACTATATATAGATAATTGATACATTTATAGTCTCATGAGTTGAATTAGTAAGATGGCATTATATCGGTTGGACAAAAATGAGTTTCTAGCGAGTACTTTTAAATATTCTTGTGAATGATATTGAAAGAAGAGGTATAATTATCCTAAGTTCATGAATACTAATATTTAATCATTTCTTTCATTTAGAATTTATTTATTTTTATCAATGAAATTTTTTCTATGATATTAGCTCTAGATGCAATTTATTTTCATTTTTTGATTAAACTTCATGTGTTCTCAACTATTAACCTTTCTATATTGATTATTCATTATCCAGTTATGATAATGATATTATTAATTAAATGATAAATGTTTTTTGTTATTTACATTTCAATATTTATTTTTAGTAATGATATTATTTCATTGATATTATCTTGGAAATCACTTCCTTTTCTTTTTATTGATTGCATTGCATGCATGTTTAGTTTTTTTGTTATATATATTGTTAATTCTTATTGATTCATGATTTATTAAACTATATCTAACCATTTATAAACATTTAAGATCACCCATAATTATTTTTCCTTTTTTAGGAATCAATGATGTTTACTAATATTGGTATTCAAGGATAACATAGGGGAATAATGTTATTAGGAAAAAAATGTGTTGTAATTTTTATATTCAAATGTAATGAAAGACATAATTATGTATTTAGATTACTAACTCTACTAAAATTTCTAGTCCTTTAATATTCAATTCATTTTATCTTATGATAATTTATTAAAGTAGACACCATCTATGGGATTCTAGGGTCATGGTTGATACAATTTGTATTATAGTAAGTTTAATAGAAAATATCATAACTTGATTTAGGAAAAAATAGATCAGGGATCCTAACACTATTATATAATTTTTGGGTATGTATAGAAAAACAACCTAATAGTTTGATAAGGTACTGATTAAGTTGGTTTTAATAGTAATAAATCCTTTTTATGGACACTACAAGGGGATTCGATTTTGGAATAGAGGAATATAGGGGTGAAAAAATCAAGAAGGTTATTTTGGGCTTGAACCAATCATCACAAAGTGCATGAAAATGGGACTTACTGCACACTTGGTCTGACAATCATAGGGGAAATTATATGGATAATTGATATTTTCATTGAAAATAATAATGAAGGATTTGAATAGATGATGACAATAAACAACCAAGGATAAAAATATGGTTCCCAAGATTAAAAAGATGTTTTCTTAATGTAATGGGGAAATGTTTTATGTGTGAAGAAGAAGGGAATAATGTATTGAATTGTAAATGAAAATTGAGGTGTATGGTGGAAGGGAAAAAATTACATCCTAGGTATGAATTTATAGTTTTTTATCTTAAATATGGAGAACATAGGAATTATCTAAGTCAATTCTCTTATCTAATTTTTTACTCCTAGACCATATAAGGAAATATGTCGAAATAAAATTATAGAAGTATTAATTGGGATTCCAGAATTATATTATATAAGTATTTTCACAATTTTATTTTTTTATAAGAATTATGAAACATATAATTATTTTGATTAAATTTATATGAGTATATCTCTTTATTAACATACGTGTTATTAATACCATCATGGGATTTTGTGTGTAAGAGTGATCATATGTTCAATTTCTGAGACACCCATTTTTAGGGTTTATGTCATGTGACTCTACCAATATTAAGGATATTTTTTATAGATTTTATGGGAATAGAACACATTGTTTTAATATATGATTTTATGTAAAATTAATTTTGGTAATAATTACTTTAAATATTGTTGATATATTTTTAAATGTATTTATAACCTTTATGGTTGACATTATCATTAAGAACATTATAATAATAATATAATAATATTATTAGATATTGTAATAGTAATAATATAATAAATTATGTTTTACTAGAGTAATTAGAAAAAAATGTAATTTAATTACTAATTTTATTTCAAGGATGCCCATCATATTTTATGTAAATATTTTAGGAATTATTTTTTCATAGATTAATAAAATAGTAACCTCATGTTGAGTGACAACCCATCACGTACAAAAAATCAACAGGTCTTGAACCCTTGGATAAATGATTGTAAGGGTTTAAAACCAAGAACTATCATATGGGATGTCCTAGTTAATATCACATGGTTTTTAGTTAAAATATTTAAATAAAAAATAGTAATTATGAGCATGTGGTGTCACTTTTCTTGTTTAGAGATTAATTTATTGTTTGATAACTTGTGCTATCCATATTGGTTTTGAAAAATTGCTGTAGAAACACATAAATACATGTCACCCTTTTATGGATATTAAAATTCATTATAAGTGAAATTTACTTGCTTCAGGTATAAAAAATTCAATTTTAGATATTAATTTTTTAGAGTAATGGATGAATTTGAAATATATTGAAGGACAACCAAAGGATGGAGTTTTTCTTATGAAGTATAAACATATCAATTAATTAAATATCCATATTTTTTAAACAATAAAATAATTACCAAACATTAGGAAAATGATATTAACAACCCTATTACATTCATATCCAATGAATTAGATGGTTTTTGAAATCATTACAGATTAATGGTTTTGAGGGCCTTCACTTTTCTTTATTCTTTCATATTTTAGGATAATTTTCCTCAATCAATATAAAAAATTATTTATTATTTTCTTTAATGTAAAAACTTTAGATTGCACCAATATTATCCTTCAGAGAAACCATGTTATGTATTATTCCATATGGACTTTTCACATCCTTCTCTCTCTAATTAAAAGAATATTTTATTTTCCCTTTTATGGTATAGGTTTTTAAATAATGGTATTTACAAATTCCAAGACCCTGATTAGCGAGATCAAGTTTAAATTGTGAGAATGTAATTTATTTAAGGTGGGGATAATGTAACATGTCAAAATTTTTAAATAAGAACATTTTATTTGATAGTGAATTCGACATGAACAACGATTTTAAACAACTCATCAAATATATTTCTTAAAATCTCATCTCTACAATAGTATATGGAATATGAAAACCCATGTCTAAATGAACTGTGACATAGTATACCATTATAAAATATCTATTATATTGTAAGGAAATAATATTATTAAATAAATTGCGAATATTATGGATATCAATTGATTATTAAATAAATAAAAACAGTTATAAAAAATAGATTTCAGAAAATAGAACTATGTTTTTCTAAAAGAAAAAGTAGTCTTGGTTTGCACATAGAAATAAAAAATAATTTCTAAAAGTGGTATAAAATTTTATGAAAAAAATAGAATTCATTTTTTAAATAAGAATACCAAAATTACCTTAGGGTGAACTTTTAGGGTTTTTTTTAAATATTTATATTTTCAATGAATAAGTAAAAATACCTAATTATAATTGACAAGTGCATCTTCATTCAAATTATTTATAAAGATAAATTATATTTTTTAAAAAATAATAATAAATTGAATTATATATCAATAAATCCGATTTAGGTCATTTGACTCATTTTAATGTTTAAAATTGATGTAAAAACATTGTACGCTTGTGTAATGTTTCCCTTTCAAACCCCTCTTTTTCTTCACATCATTCAGTTTAATTTCAAATTAATATGTTCCAATTCATTGTATGTAATTTTGGAAAATAGATTCCATATTTCTAATTGTAATAATTTATATTATAAATTATGTTCAACTGATATTTTGACTAAACTGAAAAGTAAAAACAATAACAATTAATTAATGTGCTTACGGTAAAAATGGATTTAACATGGGGTGGGGTTAATCCTAAAATATATGGGTGAATATAAAATATTTTTTATTGAAAATCTATTTTATGGACATATTTTGACTCAATAATGTATATGTATCTAAAATAATCCACTTTTGACATTTTTTTCATTTGAAAACCATAGGTACATCATTTTTATTCAAAAATGATATGTGTTCCACTCACCCCACTAATAAAAGAAAGCCCTATATCCTCTTTTATTACAACATTAAAACACTTTTGGATTGGCCAATAAATACCCAATTAACATAAAAAATTCCATCACCTAATCCAAGAACCCTTATGATGGGAGTGAATCCACCCATGTAAGTATTTTGGTGCCAACCTAAGGAAGACACGTGAAGAAGAAGACACATTCTTATATGATTGCCTTTATTTTATTTCATCCTACACCGACTTCAATTCATATTAAACAATTATTATATAATAAAACAACTATATTTTATATAATGGGATATGTTTATGGTATTTTCATGACCTATAACCCTCTACACTTCCATCAAAATGGTTACAAAATTATTATTTGAGTGCACAGAGGACTACAACCTAATGAATCAATGGTGTTCATTTTTAACATTACCACCTCTCATGGTTTTTATGATGTTTTATAATATATATATATATATATGATATATATATTATATTTATTCAAATTTACTCATTATATCATATATAAATTTTTTACATTCCACTCTGTAGGGGATATAATAATGTCGCTCGTGTTTACTGAGGACTACCACCACATTAAGCAATGTGATTCGTTCATCAATAACAATTTACATGGAAGGTATTAAGTATATATATGAGGAATTTCTGTGATATAAATGAGAAAATTATAATATTAAGGTCATATTTATGATTATAAAAAGGTAATATATATCACTTTCTTTCATATAATGAAACATGAGGATAATGTTCTATAGGTGTGGACTGCCACCTTCACGAAGCCATGTGGATCTCTTTTTATAACCATACCACATAGATGTTATTTATAAGTTTTTTTAAATTAATAATATGGTAATTATGATATTATAATAATATTTTAATGATAAAACATTTGTTACCACCATTCTATAATGGTCATAAAAAATTGAAATGTCACTCTTGTATACATAAAAAATACTGTATCCATGATTAAAATGCACATCATTTTTCATAACCATCATTCATGATAAGTTATAAATGTATAATTGATGTATAAATATGGGAATTATTTAATTTTTATTATTATGTAGATTATTTAAATATATAATATGTACAATAACCAAAACATTCATAATAAATAATGAATGAGTATACAATGATATTAACACATGAAAAAAAGAATATAATGAAATATTTTTACTGAAATGGTAACAAGATATAATAAAATAATCATATATTATATTATAAATACTAATTTGGTTTTTAATAATTTAATAACATGTTTGAAACCACTGTATAGGAGGTTTAATCAGTTTCATCCAAATTGAATTAGGAGGTAAGAGACTCTCTTTCAGTTTCCTCTCATTGAGGAAAATTTGAATGTTATGAAATAATTTCATTTATATGGTGTAAAAAATGTCCATTTCACATTTAATATCTTGAATATATCATAATTCATGGAATTTTTAGTTTGAATTTGAATTATTACATATAAGGGGATTTGACTTAAAAGTCACAACGTGGTAAAGAATTTCATAACTCAATTTTTTCATCAGGTTATATTAATTCTTCATCAACATTTATATTATACAATTGCGTGGGTAATTTGTTGGTATTAACTCATTTTGTAATTATAGTTGTTTATGTGTATTGATGGTCTATTTAAACAAATGATTCATTGATTAATTATAACATTAAAATTTTGATCATTTTAAGGGTTTACGTAAAAATCTCATTCTATAGGAGATTTTTATTCAAATATTTCAGTTAAAGGATGTTATTTTATCATTTTTTTTTGTAAAAACATTTCATTTTATTCATATATAGTTATTCATGATAATTTTCATGTAATAGTAGAATTTTTCTTCTCTTTGATAATGAAAATAATAAATTCCAACTTCATTTCTATTTTAATTCAAAAATAAATTTGATTCCAAATCCATGCATTCAATTTTTTTTTCAAAACTATTTTTTACCATTTCCAAGAGTTTTATTATTGTTTTTTTACTATCTATAATTTTTTTGAAAGGAATTTCCTTTTTTCAAATTATTTTTCATTTTCTTTTCCTAAAACATTGAAAAGAATTTTTTTTATAATTAATTTATGAACAAAATTTACATCCATCATAACCAATAAAATATTTTAATTCTTCAATTATATTATTTAATGATTAGTTTCAAAATATATATTTTCATTTTTTTCATGTTTTGGATTAAAAATGATAATATTCAAATTAAAAAGTTATTTTCCTCAAGAATGTTTTTAATGGCCATTTAATGGTATTTTTTTAATCAACAAAAAAACATTATTATTACTCAAATGAGTATGTTTTTATTTATAACATAGTTATTATTCCTCTAAGAGATTTATGATCATTCTGACTAAGAAAAGTATTGATATTCACTTTCTTGATTCTTTTTTAGAGTCATGAAAAATCCATATAAATAGTCAGTTCCCAATGATCATTGGAAAATAAAATTCCCATAAATAACCATATTATTTATCATGGATATGTTTTTTATTAAACCATATATCATATCAAAATTTGGTGTTCTGTAGTGATTGTTATTTTATTATCCAGATAAATATTGATAAATTACTTTTTATACTGAATATTGATATTTTATGATAAGGAACATTGTTAGTGAATTAAGTTAACTATTAGATATATGATGAATGCTTTAAAAATAATGACATGGGTGGGGAATGTTTATAAATATCCCCTCAATGCATCATTACTCTCATGTGGAAAACAATTAAGCTATAATAAAATGAATTATCTATGCTAAATTAGTTTTTCCACAGTAGATTTAAACTTTTTTATGAAAGGTGTTGAGAAATTATTTATCATAATCTTGAGTTCAAGATGTCTGTTAATTTATAATTTCTTTCATTTATAATTTACTAATTTTTATACTTGATATTTTCGAAATGATATTATCTCTAAAATCATTTCATTTTAATTTATTGGTTAAATGGAATATTTTTTTAGTATTCACCTTTACATATCAATTATTCCTTATCCAAGAATAATAGTTATGTTATTGATTAAATGGAATATGTTTTTAGTTGTTTACCTTTCCATTTTGATTATTGTACATGATATTTTTTCATTTATATTTTCTATGTATGAGTGTTGAATAATTTAGGGGAGATTTTGTGCGTGATAGAGAGGATCCTCAAGGATATAACTTGGGAATATCTAATGATGATGATAGATCATGTGTTGGATGTTTTTTTCCACTAATCTGTTGAAATGAAGGAGCCTCCTTGATACCCAAACACTGATCATTTCATTGAACTGAAAATGTTTCAACATCCTAGTTACATGTCAATATTATTTTTGATGAATTACTTAAAACTCCTCTCTTAGTATGTATGATTTTTTATTATTGGGAAATTTTTATAGTGTATTACTTCTTTTAACTACTTTATAATTGCACGTTAAGCTATTGGGTTCATTGGTATTCACAATGTCTTACCAAACTCCTCGAATGTTGTATTTTGTTTTTTTATGAAAGAGATTATTATTGTTTCTCGATGATGAGATCATTGGTTCTTGGGGGATACTCCATGAAATTCATTTAATAGACTGTAGATTTCAATCCTAACATTGAACCTAAAATTACTCCAATTTGGTTAGGATTCATTATACTTCCCTATTATCTGTTCAAACAATCCACCATTTACAATTATCCTCTTAATTAGACAACTGGTTAAACTATTACATGATGCCAAAAATATTTCAAGTCCCTAAATTAGGAATGATTTAACTGAAATTGAAATATCCTAACTTCTTCCATCCTATATTTTGATGAAAAACTATGATATTTTGTTTTAACAAGAGGTAACATATGAAAATATACCAACCTACTGTAAAAACTATCACGAAATTGGCATGTCCTCCAAAATTTTAGGTAATGAAGAAACTCTTATACACCATCTCAAATATAATAAGACCTTATGGGTGAAAAAGATTAATTAAAAAATTAGTTCCCAAATAATTTAAGTATCATGATGACATGAACTTAGGGGAACATATGTCCATTATTATACCTGTGGATACCCAACCTCCATACAAGACTGTGTTGGTGGATAATTCACAACCACTCTATGAGAATATGGATATGAGGACTCCAATAAGGCTCACACCCAACATGGATGTGTATTTTTATTCTAAATAGTTATGAACTCTAAATCCTATAAATAATTCCTTCTCTGGATTTTTGGATGATGTTAATAATTCTCATCTAATTTTCGTTACCTTAGACGATCCACATTCTACTTAAAAAATAGTATAATTAATCTTTATCTAGTGAATCAACCAAATATTCAGTTGATCATGTACACCAAAATGAGGATGAATACCTTCACTCATGTTCTCGAATGGAATGATGCCAAATTTTGACCTAAACTAGATTTATTACTCCACACCCAAGAAGAAGAAAAAAATATATATTACTCTATTTTGGAGTGAATGTTTTTCACAATATCTATGGGGAATAAATTGAAAATAAAAACTATGATCTCTCCTTATCTACAAGAGGGAGATGAACCCTCCTCCTTATCAGATGATGAAGAATATTCCAATCCATTAGATGAAGAGGAGTCAGAGGATGTAATTATGATTAATAATTCATGGAAAGATTATAAGGATGTATATAAGGAGTAATTCTACCCCTTAATTAATGAAAAAGAGTGGTGGTCTTTAGGACGTCACATTTATAATGAGATAACTATAGATGATTATCTCTGCATTAGAGACTCGATATTTAATAAGGTGTAATTTAAATTTGATAAAAACTATAATTTTTATTTTTCACAACATTAATTGGAATATATCTACTTGGAGATAATTAATTTGTAGCAACTATGCCAGACCTTGATCCTTATATCTCAGCTTGGATATTTGTAGGGAAGTGGATCACTATTTTTGGTGATGAATTTATTTCATGATTTGTTGTTGTTGAGAAATTTCCATCACTCTTCTTCATACTGATATATTTGGTTGTTAGAAATAATTTTGGGAGAATAAACATATTATTAATGGATTTTATTGACATAAAAATGGTGATCCAATGTGTTTTACCGGTGTATAATTTTTTTGATATTATAGTGAATTATTTTATGGGTATTATTTAGTTTTTGAATTCTGTAGTCCATGGAAGAGGCCATGTTCTTAAGGAAGAAGGTGAATGAAGTGTTCCATAATTTGTGTTCCATATCAAACATTGTTATTAATATTTCATGCCACTTTTATGCCATTATATACAAAAATGATTTGCATACACAATGTTGGAATATTGTGTCATTATTGATGTTTGAGACATGCATTTCTAAATACTGCTTAATGAAAGTAAGCTTCCATTAACATGAAATTAATTTGGATGAAGGGATAATCTCTTGCATTTTATTATCAACTAGTTATTTACTCTATAATGGTTGTGGAATGAATATATTCTAAAGACCTTGAATAAGGTATTCCATCCCTGGATCATTAAATGTAGATTTGGAGAACGGTTTCCCTTTGATATAATGCGGGATGATTCTAAATACAATTAAATTGGATGGTAGGTAGAAATACAATGTATTATCAATTTCTAGCATGAGGGAATTGATGCATTCTATTTTCTAACACTCAGTTTGAAATCTCTTTATTCTCGGTTGGAGAAAATACATTTTCCCTCATGTGATCACTTTTTCGTTGACTTTTCATTCAATAAATTTATGTGGTATGGGTTGGGTAACCAACTCATGAATGAATGGTTTTGGTAAATCTATAGATGAAATCCTTCTTAGTTTAATTACTACATGGAATGTTTGATCAGATATATGACCTTATAAATTGATTATGCTAATTTATTCAACATTACATCAATTGTACTTAACCCTTACTATGTATTTTTTCTCACCATTATTTTGTTTCCTTCCTAAAAAATCCATGAAGTCTACTATGATTGATATTAAAGAATATTATTGTCAGAATAATGATATTATATTTTTTAATTTTATATTCAAATTTAGTTAAAGACTCATATATGTATCTAGTTGGGGAAGACTACTATACTATTCCATAATTTGGGATTCAATTACTTGTATCTTACACAAATGTATAAATTCATACCATAGCTTGTATCTATTAGGGTTGAGGTTGATATAACATATAAAAACACTTCGGTTGTTCCCAATATATGTACATCTATCTCACATCATCATTTGGAATCATTCTTGAATCTAAAATTAATTAATATTTGAAATTATTTTGAGAGTTTTTGTTTTGGTAAAAATTGATCTAACAACTTCTATGTAGTGGAATACAATCTTTTGAGATAGTCCTTTGGTATTATAGAATACTATTGTAATGAACACACTCATCAGCTATGCGACATCCAATAATTTTATAACAAAGATGTCTATTACTATTAAGTTTTCATATAAGAAATCTCATATTATACATGTTTTTTATAATTATTTTTCACATTCCCATGTATCTGAATTTTCTTTTTTATTTACAGTATCATTTTCATTTATCACATCTATATAAATAATGAATTTTGTCCAAAAATTGGGGTTCCCATACTATATAGGATTATATTAAATCTAGATAAGGATTCACAAACTTCATATCATCCATCTCTAATCTTGGAAGTAAATGAAATCCTTTAGAAAGGTTCTCATCATCTCCATGTTTGGAAAACATATAATTTTCATGAAAATATGTATATTGAATCTGATTTGAGAGTCTACAATCCATTACTCTAAGAACTCACAGTGAATGAGTTATCATGATTTATTGGTTTGAAGCTAGAAAATATAATTTTCAGAAGACTCTATGATATCCAAGAAAAAGATAAGAAAGTCAAAAAACAAGATTATAAACATATCATGATAAATTTAAGGATATTATAGTGTGATAAGATGACACAATAGATAAATTATTCAATCATGTGAACAAAATTGTACGCTTGATCCCATTTTGTAAAGATGTTCTTGAGGGATCCATTTTGGTAAATAAATTGATGTGAAATCATCAGGACAATTCAGATCCAAATATTTCATCTATTCAGGACAAAGAAATGAATGAGTAGACCTAATATACTAAAAAATTACTTCATATCCTATAATAAATAGATAGGAACAACCTTAAAAATTAGAAAATATGAAAAAGATTTCAAACCCACATCATAACAAGGAAAAAAACATTGACTTTGAGAGGTCACATGAGGAAGATACCACATCCAATGTTGATTCCATAATTTTTAATTCAGTTTTTTGTTTTCTTCCAAAGAAATGAAATAAGTAATAGGTGAATACGTGGGTAAAAAATGTTTTATGTGTTTTAAATAAGTAAAAATTTACACTTTTCAACCAGTTTTATTGAGAATTATACTTAAGAGGTTAAGGATGACCTATCAAAAATGATATCCTGAATGAACATGGTATCAAGTGTTTAAAATGGATTAATGTACACTAAAGGAATAATTAATGTCAAAAAAAACATAAAATAACTATTTCTATCTCACAACATGATTGTTCAACATATGTTGAAGAATGTAAAAAATGGGATAAGGACTCAAATGAAGAGGGACCCACATTCTACATGACTAAATCAATACCATACAATGTTTCTCTAGGAATAAATTAAATATTAGTGATGAATATAGAAATAATTATAATCCACCAAAGTATATTCAATGAAGGATGACACTTTTAGTGTTCCTAATGAAAAATATGAAGATAAAAAGTGAAAATAAATCATTAAAGAATGTAAAATATTAAGTAATGAAATATATTAATGAATAAAAATATAAGGATACATCCAGGATACAAATGGATTTCAAATTGACTATTGGTGATCTTAATATAATTTGGGAAGAAAGAGACACCATTTTTTACAATACTATAACAATTTAATTAATAATTACTAAAAGTAAACAATTTTTAGGCAATTTTGGTTGATGTTGAAAAGTCATTTAAATAATTCTAGAAAAAATATTTCAAAAATATTGTAAAATATGTTGGTGAATCTTCGAAATCATTTCAAAATGTAAAATTTATCTTTTTTATTGTACTAGGGTCCCTATACCAACTTCATTATACATTGATGTTTATATTCCTTTCCAATTATTATTTTCTCATTATCAAAAATACATTATTGTGGGTTAAATGGAATCCCAAAAATTTATGAAATTAAACATTGACGATAAAAATTTATCATTTTGATACAAACCTAAACTATTAAATCACATTATCTTATAAAGGATCCAAAAAAATAAAATTTATTCAACATGGGGTAAATTTGAGTTGTATCCTTGAATTAGAAGCCAATATTATCCCATATCTTTTTGTATTATTCTATGATATTCATCCTTGTGTAAAAAACCTTCTATAAATTGATTTCTTTGTAAACCATTCAACAATATGTCTTCTTGATCGGTGAAAACATTTATACATCTATCATTTACCTTGTTATATTCCTCATGTGAAGAAAAATTAAAAAAAAATCATTTTACATCATAGCATCCTCTTAATGCATGAAAAGATCAATAGAAGGATATTGATTCAATAGGATGAGGCCTAGTGGAAGTACCCATTTTTCAAAATACATTATATATTTTTCCTCTTGTCCTTAATTTATATCTAATCAAATATATCATCTAATGAACCATATTAAATTCATTGAACATGGGGGGATTGAATTTTCATGTTCTTCACCGATTCTTCTACTAGTAGAATCAAAGATGAGATTACCTCTACCTTAATCTACATAAAATGGATTAAGGACCTTTACACCTAATTTAGTTTCCATTCGATTCTATAGGTTGTAATAACCATTATGATGTGTAGGGAATTTAACATTACTTTTTGGTCAATCCCCAAAATCAAAAAATCATCTTATTATTAATTTTGAAATTAAAGCTAATGAGAACCTCCACCTGTTATTCCTTCCCAGAATATGATGATTTATTGGTATCATCATATCTATCAATAGGTTTATGATCCTATAATTATTCATTAATCATGTTCAAAACCATGGGGTAGTAAATGAAATGAAGTTAATTAAAGTTATTACCTAAACTAAGGTTGAGAATATACACATTTTAAGTTCAATTGATAATCATGAAAATTAAAAAAAATGATATAGGGAGCAATAAATAATCCATTTCATAGGGGAACAAAATTGTGGTAGGGAATATTCATGATTTATAGAAACATTATAAAATGGAATATATTTCATATCAAAAGGAACTCAACATGATAACTTTTATAAAACAAAATTCCATCTAAGGGGATTTTATTTGAAAAGGGAGATGTCATTTTTGTTGAGTCTATGAATGTAAACAATATATGTTTGGGTATAATTTCTTACTCTTGAGAAATAATGTTCAATTTATGAATCAACGGGGAGTGAATCTATAGTTTCAAAATTCACCATGAGATAACATCTAAATGATAAGGAAAAACATCATAATATATTTGACTATCATAAAAAAAATCATGAGACGTGTGATCTAAATATACATACCTCTTATTAGAATTTAATGATCTATCAATTAAAATGAAGAATAATTAAAACACTGAATTTAACAATTATTTTTATGATGGAGATAATGAAATTAGTGTTTTAGGAATCATATAAAGTATTGAAAGGTATAAATCCCTAGATACTTGAAAGTGGTTTCTATTCACAGAAGACCAACAAAAAAACATTAAAGACATACGTAGAGGCTTGATGGAGGACCTACAACTTTTTAAGTGATGGATTACTCAATGTGAGATAATTAATAAGAATAGAAATTATTAAAAATTTGTTTTAATTTGAAATTCCCCACCATGATCATATATTCACCATTAAAGTGGGGTTGAATTTGAGGGGTATTTTTATCAAATTATTTCACCCTTTTAAATTCCATTCTAAATATTCATATATCTATTATAAACTAAGATATATATGGGTATATTTTCGATTACTGGATGCACAATTACAACATGATAAAAAATAAAGAAGTGGAGAAACACATAGTATATTTGTATGGTTTAACCCTAATGAGGCTATATAATCCATTCTATGTTTAGATCAAGTTTGAGATGTAAAAATCTAGTATATAACCGATGTGTATATAAAAATTAATTCCACTGAATAACCTATTTTATCAATTCAAATGTTCATAGTCTCCATAATTTTTTATAGTCTCTTGATTTCTATATTTATACCTAGTCCCACTAGTTTGTAACAGTTAATTTTAAACTCATTAATGATTATGATATTCATAAAACTACAGATGTAGCTATCTCAAATTCATAAGATCATCCTTGTCAAAAGTAGGTCGCATACCAAAAATGTATAATATTCTACAATCTAATTCACTTCAACCATGTTCTCTAGTGTAATATTACTTAAAAACATAATTTTTGATTTAGATATGTGGCCTATCTTAATCAAATAAAAAAATTCATGAATATCCTTGACAAACAAAACTAAAACATGGAGTTGAAATGTAATCCTTCCAAGAGTCACATTTTCTCCTTCATTTTATTTGAATTCTATGATATCAGGATATCATAGGGTACAACATTTCTACTACATATCTTTCACCTTCCTCTATTCTTCTTCCATACTTCCAATTCCTCAATGCACATTACATGTTTTCAAGAATGTCATTGGATCCAATATATTTGATACAAATAATTCTTACAATTTTAAAGTAATATATTTCAATGATATTTTTCCCGTTTATCTTTTTTATCTAGATTTTACAGTTATAATCTCAATAATATATTTTCAATATATGAATATATAATACTTACTCAATATAAATGAAGTGACCATATCATTTGATCCAATAAATAAGATTCCCAAGAAATCTACAAAATAATAATTCTGATTTTATCCTACTAACCAACATCATAGTTTAAGGTTCCATGAGACTCAAGATTTACCTTTTTAAAAACATCCATTGAAATTGTATAAATTGAATCTCAATTAGTAAAAGTTAATATATATTATAACTATCATGACATTATTATATCTAGATAAATTCTCTTTACCACGCATTGTTCCATTTCTTTCTCCCCATGACATGAATCCATATAAAATTACATATCTAGTTTCAATGTGTATTTCATCCTCAAACATATTCATGACATGATACCTCTCTTTATGGTGTGGTCACAATCATAAAAACTCAACCTTATTAATTAATTCTTTGTTTCACTTTTATTATCTAGAATCATGGATTGCCAAATTTACACCTTTTATATGACTTTAGAATATATGAAAACACATAAAATATTATCTCCAGAAAATAATATCCTTATATGAACATATTGTTATGTATGATGTGGAGATATCATATCATATGATTTTCATTTTCCCATATTTTATCCATTACATATATTTATTATTAGGTATTACATATCATTATGCATACCTTTATAAATGATAATCTTACTCTTACTGATCAATGTGTGGGTCTAAGACATTATAAAAATTTTCAGAGAGGAACACTTATATATTAAATTGTTAATCTTTCTTTTTAACTAGTTGTTTCTTACTTATCAATATAATGGTTTTTACTTTTCAAAAGTTATTATATACACAATAGAACACCTCTTATATATTATCCATAGAACCATTATCAATTGAAATATTTTTTTTTCAACTTCTACTTTTGAGTGTTCACTTCAAAAAATTAATTATGCCTTAATTAATGCATGTTATACAACAAATTGTATCCATGAATTTACCTATTATCACCCACTAAAATTGATTATCATATATTTGAATGTTGAACATATGTGTATGTTATTTCTTTTTCTAGTTTGTACAATATCGCTTTATAAATTTTATCCGTATGAATTAATATAAATTAGGTCCACCTTAATATTCATTGCATTTCCGATTTCAAAATAAATTATGATAGGGTTATTATTATGAATCATATTATAAAAAACATATATATATTATAGTATCATCAAAAAAAATTAATTATTCTATTTTGAGAAAATCAATTTTCTTTATGATACCCATACTTCAATATATCCACTCAAAATAACTTCAAACATTTTTAGGGCCACTAAAACCACTCTGAAACATAAAAAATGATATTAAAAATTATAATAATGTTTCAAAATATCTTAAAAATAATTTTTTAAACATTTTTAACTTATCAATACATGAATTTGATTTCTCCAATGGTTCTCTAATGGATTAATACATATAGATCCAACCTCAACCCCATATATTCATCATCCAAGTGATATTCTCCATAAATTATTGTTTCCATTATCCTTGAAAATTTAGTGATGGGTATTTACTATTCTCACTTCCATTCTTATCCAACATCCATATACTCCTATGGTAGAAAATTGTTTAAATTTTGTAGGAATTTGTTGGATAAATTTATTCCAAACATTAATTTATGTTTTCAATGATACTCATTATATTCATCTGGTGTAAATTATTCTTCATTGAATTTTTTTTATTGAATAAATCCAAGAATCTCCATTGTATCACAAAAAATATCAATTAAGTACATATTTTTTTATGTATTTTATGTATGTAATGTTATTGGGGGGTGTTTGGGAAGGTTTGGAGGACTTTTGGAATACCATTGGGGTTTTTTTAAGGTTCATGTTATGAGCATGGTTAGTAGAAACTATAAAACACAACCAGGAAATGTATAGGTGCATGGCTAGGTGAATGATTTAGCCAAACTATGCATCCACTCAAGAGAAACTATTCTGTTGGGAAAACGTTCTTGGGTATAGTTAGCACATATTTTTACTAACCATGTGTCCTAACCATGTACATCCAAAAGTTAGATCCAAAAATTAGAAATCAAACATAGGATATTTTCTTAACCCCAATTTTCCTCTATTACGACCTTAACTCAATTTCCAGTCGTACCTATGGATATAGAGATCATTCCCTTCAATTGTTAGCGATCTATTGGAAAATTTTCATGCTTTGAAGCCCGAATTATTTGGTAAGTCTATATTAATGGTGGTTTTCTTAGATATATTCACTTTCCCTCACCTATATTCATAGATCAAATATGTAGGGGATATAAATATGATATTTTATAACCATAATGATTATATTTGACTTTGGTAACGATAAGTAAAGATATCTAAGGTGAGTTTTTTGAGCCTCAACCCCATTTTGTTATGAAATTTGTGTCATTCTTCATTTCCACTATAGTTTTCGAGGTTGGTGGATTAACTATTTACTCCTCTTATTAGAACATGAAGGAATGGTTTAATTTTTTTATTTCATTGAATTTATTATTAAATGTTTGTTAAAATCTTGGTAGAATCATTTTTTTTGATCGTTTTTTAAATTATGGAATTGTTGTGTGAATTGATTTTTTGAATGATTTTAAAATGAGTATTCTAAAAATGGTTTTCTGGAGTGATTCAAGGAAAAAATATTGAAAATATTTTGAACTGATATATTTTTTGTTGAAATGGTTTGAAAAAAATGGTCATGGTTTTGGAATAATTGGTTGGAATGTGTTCATTTTCAATGATGTGACACTCTGGAAGGTATTTGTGCCACTAGGGAACTACTATATTTTCCCCTTTTGATTACATAGTAGATCGATGAGATGCCACTCATGAGTATGAAATTGTGACATGTTCAATCATGTGAGGATGTGTGTATTATAATGAGTTTTTTCAAATGGATTGTTAAATGGTTTGAAATATTTGTTTGGTGGTTTCCTATAAATATATTTTAGTATAGATAACTTTTTTGGTGTCAAATAACATGGATTTTATATATATTGATAAAATTTATTAAATAGTTTTGTGTAAATTGTTTTATATAATAAGATAAATTTTTATATCCTAGTTGAATGACTAGGGAATTCATTTGGGCAAAACCTACTGAGATTCGTTACATACATGCTTCTTTGGAACTTTGGTGCATTTGGAGATATTTTTTATCAATACATATTTAATAGAAAATATTCTTATTTATTTATTGATAAATTGTGATATATTGAGAATGGACTGAGGAGTTGAGCATTGAGCATGTTGAGAGTTATTGGGTGAGATTCTTGGTGACTTTGATTTTTTTTTGATTTTATTCACTGTACACTGATATGGTTTATGTTATAGTTCGGTGTTGTTTCATTTATGTATTAAATTATTCTCATGCATCGTATAGTGGTTTCCTTATGGTATTTTTTGTTTGGTGGTTTTTATTTTCCAATATGAAATTCATCCTCCAATTATTCTATATATTTAGAAAGGTTTAAGATTGTTAGGACTTGAAATGAAGAGGATAAAAAGGGGCAACTAACCTATTTATGTTGAACCTAGAGTTACTGTGGATATTGGGTACATGAGTGTTTTGAGATACTTAAAGGAGTTTTAATCTAATTTTCATGGTATTAGCTAATGAGACGAGCATGACAATAATTTTATAAATGAAATTCCACAAGGATTGTATATTTTATTTTGAGTGATGATTTATTATTTGATGCAAAAAAGTTTATATTTGAAAAGTATTGACTTTTTTTTCAATTGTGATATTTGGAAAAGTTATGATCAGGATATTTTAAAAATGGTTTTATTATAAAAATAATTGTGGAATTATAAAAAATGGTTGAACATGAAAAATGTTTAATTCTAGAATGAAATGATGTAATGTGTGTGATGTGGTATAATTTTAAATTGTGAAGCCTTTAGTTTCAAGATAATGAATCTTATTTCATTTGATCTGTTTATAAAAAAATGGTAATCGATATGCATCATTGAAACCAATCAGGAGAAGCTACTGAAAATGCTGTTTAATCTAAGCCATATGTGAACAGTAAATGAGTTCATAGTATTGTCTAGGATTTTAAAGATGTGGATAGAGGGAATTGAAGGGATGAACCAAGGGAATTCGATCAATCCATTTAGTTTCCAAAGAAGAATCCACCAATTTTTAAGGGTGAATATGAACTAGAGAAAGAAGAGGTATGGCACAAAAGAATTAATTCAATATTAGATTCCCAAGGCACACTAGATGGGGGTAAAGTCATGTTGGAAATATAAATATTAGAGTATCCTTCATTCCAATAGTGGGATTTAACTGTTTAGGCCTAATTATAGCATGGTATTGCATGGGAGGATTTTTGTGCAATTTTTAACAAACAATTCTATCATCACATGTTCATGATTTCTAGAATGATATATTATTTTATATTGAAGGAGTGGAGTATCTCAATGACATGGTGTGTGGAAAAATATATTAATGTAGTATATTTTTTCACCCAAATTTATTATTGGTTCATCCTTGAAGGAAAAATATTTGCATCAATGTTGAGGTAATAAATTCAATGGATTATTTGCATGATTTGTATAATGGAATATATGAAAATGGTCTATAGGGTGACAATGTATTAAAGGGACATCTCAAAAACTATAGGTGGAGGAAGCATATTGAAATATATGGGAAATGGTGGAAACTCTAATATTGAAAAACAAGTGGAAAATGGAATCCTATTTTCAAGGTAGTGGAATGACTCATAATCAGATGTCTTGATTGGAAAATATTCCTCTAAAAAATAGTAATGTTGGATGTTTAAAATTTTTATATTTTGATTGAATTAAGTGAGATTTTATGACACCACATATATAATTCCATAATTGCAACCATATTTTCCATTTTCAATGTCATTAGCACAATGCTCCGTGGTCGGGTCCTTCAGACACATCTCACAATTCAATGAGCTTTTATTCGTCAATGTGGAATGTGCATCTGATTGATACTCTCCAAAATAACAATGATATCCATGGTTATTCTATTTATTCCATGAATCTTTAGAAAGTTAAATCTCAATAGGGAAATAAAGAATGAAGTATAGTGAGTAAGAAGTTATATGGAGTTGTGCAATCTATTTTGGATGATTTATCATGATCATCAATGGTGAGAGTTAACATTATTTTTAATTCTAACCTTATCAAAACATTTTTTTAATACAGGTGCATCCCATTTATTTATTACATCTTTTATTGTTGACCATCTAGGTTTAAATGTTAAGATGAATCCCTCTAGTTTGAAACATCAAACACATATTTGTCAAAGATGTGTCCATCCATTATTGGAAAATCATTCCATATAACTATTTATAGAGAATAATTAAATTGGTAATACATTATTATTGACATGGGTGTCTTTGATATAATCCTAGTTAATGATTTGATGACAATGTTCAAGTATCACATCAATTATTATACCAAAACTTGTAGTTTTTTAAATGATGATGGAATCAGACATCACGTTAGAGGGGACAAGAATTTATTGGTATGTATGAAAATATATTTGGTAGTAGAAGTTAGATATATCTTTTAACAATTAAAAGCTTGGAATTTTAATTGGTGTATGAGATCAAGACTATCATTTTTCTAGAAATGTTTGATCAGTTTCTAGATGTTGTTCTTGAAACAATCTTAGGTTTTCCAACTAGAATAAAAGTGGTATTTACGATTGATATCATCCTGAAGAACAATACTATTTACCACTATCATATGATATGGAATCAATAGAATTAAAGGAATTGATGTTCTAATTATAATATTTATTAATAAAAATTTTCATTCATCCTAGCATGTCCCTATTTGCAGAACCAGTCTTGTGTTTCAAATGATGGGTGAAACACTTTGGCTCTGTGGGAATTATCCTAAACATAACCATGTTATGATAATGAATTAGTATCCACTTCTACATAATGATGATATATTTGATCAATTTGGATGATTTTATAAAATTTAATTATGATCAGGATATCACAAACTAGAAGTTTGAAATGGGGATATTCAGAAAATAGATTTTAGGAGTAGATATGAATATCGTGAGTTTTTTTATGACTTTTGGTATTACGAAATCACCAACGATCATTATGGAATTGATTAATCAGTTATATGAAAAGAATATGGATTCTTTTTTTGTGGGGTTTTTGGATCACATATTTTTATATCCATAGAAAAGGGATGAGAATGAGAAACACATAGAAATAGTGTTGGGAATTTTATAGGATCATCATTTGAATGGAAAAATATCAAAGTGTGATTCTTTAATATAAGTGGTATGTTTCAAAAGACATGTATTATTTGACCTATGTGATTATGTGGATCCCAAAAAGATCAAAGTTGTTATTTCTTGGAAAACGCCAAAGACTATCTTTGAGGTATGTATTTTCCAATGTCTGTATGGTTATTATTGACTTTTTTTTTGAATTTTCACAAATAGAATCACTAATGATGTCATTGACAAGGAAAAATATTCCACTAAAATGGAACTATGAATTTAAGAATAATTTTCAATAGATTATAGTTCACGTTACATTAGCACTAATCATGATATTTTTGGAATCATGATAAGGGTTTTTGGTGTGTAGTGATGCTTTGAGATCTGGGTTGGGATGTGGTCTCATGCATAGAGATAATTTTTTCTCTTATGACTAATAGAAGTTATGGTATAATGAGAATAACTACATAAAAAGGAGTATTATTAGGCTTCCATATTCCATCCATTTAGGACTTCACGACCTTACCTCTTTGTGTAAAATTTATGGTTTTTATAGATCATCAGAAATTTAAATATGTTATCTCACAAATAGATTTGAATATAAGACATGTAGTATGAATGTATTATCTAAAAATGTTTTAATTTGAATTTATGTATACATTTAGTAAATTAAATTTAGTGTTTAATTCATTAAAAATAAATTCATATAGTCAGATAGTAAAGGTAGCATCATATTAGAGCAGTTAATCTCCGTGATAGTTGGCAGGAACTTGGATTGTGTAGAAGAAGGTATTGATGCAGTTTTCATTCTAGTATCATGAATTCCTAATTTGGTTGACAAGGTTAAAAATACACTCATGTCTAATTCATAATGTGTATCTGTGTGGTCAAATATCAATGGTAGGGACACCATTGAGGGATGAAAGTGGTGTGGGAATTTAACTATGAAGTTTCGAATTGGATGGTCATACATTTGGGTTTTTTGGAATAATTTCTTCAGTATTACCATCATTAAATATTGTATTTTCATCATATAATAAATAAGATTTATAAGGAAATGAAAGAATTTTTTTTGTGGGTCGACATGAAATGAAACGTGGTAGAGTTTATTCAAGATGCTTAACAACTCAGAATGTTAAGTCACATCACCCATGAATAGAAGGTTTTTTTAGTATTTAACTATTACTATTTAAAAACGAAATCATTGAGATATTTATTTTAAGATGAGTATCCCATGGATTGTTTGGAAACATTATTCTGTTGGATCGGATTATACCAAATATACACAAGAGGTGGGGGGGGGTGAATTGTGTCTTTTCACAAATCTTTGTGAGATTGTGTTCTGATATTTTCCTTTAATCAAATGAATTAATGGAGCGGAAATATGAAGTGAAGATACACAAAATGTAGAGTGGTTTGGGGAATAGAAATCCCATAGTACACTCCACCAACGCTCTACTTCATGAGCTTGGTGATTTTCACTTTCTGGTCCTCATTTCAACATACCTTTCAAAAACTGAGTATAGGCAGTTGACACCATTACAATCTAAGGAAAAAAAAATCTTTCTAGTTCACTCACAGAACCTACAAAAATTAGTATGAGAAGCCAGTCACTCAAGAATATAAAAGAAATATTTTTTTTATTCTAAAAATACTTTCCATATGTTCTTCACAATTTCAAAAACATGAAATTGACAGTAGATAGTTCATCACATTCAAAAATAATGATCATCACAAAAGAGTCATTCTGAGTTGATCCCTCTACAGTATAAATAGAAATATAATTCACAACTTCAACAGTAGCAGATTCACAATAGATTTTTGATCTAGAACGAAAGAAACTTCAATCATGATTCTTCTTCTTCAAAATATAGAGCTTTTTCGTTCTTGTGGAATCAGCAGATCTGTGTTTTTTAATAGTCTATGTTTTTCTTCCTTTTTATAAATGATCTAAAGATATTGAGAGAGAGATCTCTCTTTACTATTTGTAAAAGCTCATATATATATAATAATGAAAATGACTTCTTCAACAAATTTAGATAAACAAAAGTCACCTTCTGACTCATGATATTCAAACATTTGAATTTACAGAGTAGTCGTAACATCCCTGAAGACACGACATAAAAAGATCCTTTTAATTAGATCCTTAACCCAATGATAAAATAGATTTGAATCAGTCAAAGTAGCACTTTAAAATCAGCTTTAAATCCAGCTTGAAATCAGCCTAATAATCATCTTGCTGACTGTTGCATAATAATATCAACTTTAAATTAACTAACGTCAAATGTAAGGTTATTTTGTACAGTATGCATATTCTTAACATAACGTAGATCACAAATGTAAGGTTGATGATGTATCCTAAAAACGTAGGGTTGACAATGTATGGTTGATCAAAAATGTAGGATTGGCAACGTATGGTTGATCACAAATGTAGGGTTGGTCATCCATTCTTTTCTTTTCAACGTTCAAATGTATGATGAAAGATCCATACTATTAATTGATCCATAATTTTTTAAGAACAAATTGTTTTTTTACAAAAGTAAGTTTGATGAACCATACTTTTGAGAAAAAAAATTAATGATTAACACTTACGTACGGTTCTCCTTCCATTCTTTTCTAATATCCCAAAACATAGGGTTCCTACTTAACATAGGATTCCTCTTCCATATTTTGTCAATAACATATGGTTGATTAACCATACTTTTCTCTTATCTCATAAAGTATACACTGATTTTCATCCTTAAGTTACGTTTCTCTACGTAGGGAATGGACAGTGTTTCCAGAACATGCTAAAGTAGATCCTGAATATGTAGAGAATGAACAGTGTTTCCAAAACTCGCTAAATTCGATTACCTTAAAAAATAATTCTCGTTGTTCAAAAATTAAAATATTTCTCCCAGGAATAAAAAAAACAATGAATAATAAATTTCTACAATATTCTTAAAAAAATAAGAAAATAATTAAGGGTATTTGTGAGCATCAAAATTATCATAAAGAGATAGAGTATTATTTTCAATAAACTCCCCCTTTAAACAAAAACAGTATGTATTTTTGGAAACAATACTAGATCAACATATTCTATATTGGTGATAGTAGATTGGTTCACAATTTCATCCCATTTCATTCTTATTTTTGAATCTCATGCCATGGAGGAATTCTCTGAAATCTATATCTGAGAAGTGGTAAAGAGGTATGGAGTATCAGTTTCTATATTATCAGACTGATGTCTATGGTTTATGACTTGGTTTGGTAAATCTGTATATGAAGACCTAGGGACTTAGTTGACAATGGTTACAATGTATCATCCTCATACGAATGGAAAATCATAAAGTATGATACAAATGTTTGAATACATTATTTATTCATTTTTAATGGATTTTGGTGTCTCAATGAAGGATCACATCCTATTAATGGAGTTATCATATTACAAAATTTTGTATTTATTGATAGAAATGGTTCTTTTTGAATCATTGTATTGGCGTCCTTATCGTTCACCACTTTGTTGGGTGGAAACTAGTGAGACGTCACTTGTTGGACAAATATATTTCCAATAAACAATAGAAAAGATTATGTTCACTAGTGTTGGTCAGAGTGGATACTCAAGAGGGGGGGGGGGGGGGGGTGAATTGAGTACCAATTAAAAATTCAGTTAAAAATGTTTCTCTTAATATCCCCCAATTTAAAAATAAAGTTAGACTATAGTGAATATATACAGAGTGTAAAGGTTCAATTAGATTCTTGAAGATTGATTAGGTCTCAGTTAACTTAACTTGAAGATTAAATTAACTTTTGAAACTAACTTAATGGCTTAAAATAAGTATAAGAACTTGCTAATTTAACTATCAATGTAGCTTTAAAATAGTTTTGTATTTCAAATTAATAAGCAACGGAATGTAAAATATATATGTAATACTTATAAGCATAAAATAAAAGCATAGAAAAGTTAACCAAGAGGATCAATCTCAAGCCGAGACTTAGTCCTCTAACAATTTATATAAATTGATCCACACCCTAGATCAGGGTTAAACAACAGTACGTTACTGTTCAGGTACAAAGACCTCTACCACAGTTCTTCGTGGAAAAAACAAACAATAGCTCACAACTTTCACAACTATCCTGGTCTTACTCGAACTCAACCACCATCCACAGTGGGATTCAAAAGAGTTATGGAGTTTGAGTGAGGATTTAAGAATCCTCCGGTTTAACTTAGGAGACAGTGTGTGTAAAATAAACAGGGTACACACACTTCTCAAAATGTAAATGAAAGAATAAAGAAGATAACTATGATTGATTTTAGAAAAGATTTAGTTATTAGCAGTGTAGCTCTGGACTCATTTAGTTTATTAGAAAATCTTTTGAGTCCTTCTCTGGTTTTTCTTAGAAAACAAAGTGTCGTTTTATTCTTTGATTCTTGGTCCAGCTTAACATCCTGAGCGAATGAAATGTTTGTTGTAGTTCTTCACTCAAGATGCAGCTTGGGAGTTTCTTCATGTATGTCCATGATTATTGGAGTATGGATGTAGACTAGTGAAAATGCTCCACATTTGAATGATGTTCAGATCTTGTCTCTTTTACCCTTCCTATGTATTCTTAGTTCCATTCGTGTCATATAAATCCATATATCCAGTGTTCTCTTTCCATCCCTTTATAGCTTTCAGCTATGGCAGAAAAGAATAATCGCCTTTTGTATGGGTAATAGGTATGGTTCAATGACATGCAACAGAAATAATTAAATAACATTAACTGCATTAAAACCATCAAATGTAATCGTTAGCTAAATAAACAAATAGCATTGATAGTATAGAGTATAGAGTTTGACTTGTTGGTCAAGCATTAGTAGACATTTATTGGTAGACGTGCACAGTAGAATTTGTGTCACAACACCTTCCATTGGTATCCCTTTTGAACTTTCATCGGTAGCTCATATACCAGTGACTTTAGTTCCATCGGTAGCTCTTGTTATCGTTAGCTATTGTTATCGGTATCTCTTGTTATCGGTAGATTTTTATCCATCAGTAGCTATCTCTCCATCGGTATCTCTTTGAATTATTAGTCTATCGGTAACTACTAGTACACATGCACATCGGTAGGTCATCTATTCTGTATCGGTAGACTAAATCTGTGAACTGGTTCTATCGGTAGACTTCTGTCTATCGGTAGCTCTGGTCTATTTGTCTATCAGTAGATCTATACATATTGGTGATCTTAGTGTATTGGTGTCTCTATCTATCGGTAGACTGTCTATCGGTAGACTGAGTACTGGCAGCTCAAGCTAAACATAGAACAAAGACTTAATACTTATCTGTTTTATACAAAACATATCCGAATGGGTTAGAATTATTTCAAAGCTTATATAAACATGGATAAACAATGATTTGACAATATCAGGGGTTATTTTAATATTATTATCATCATGAGCACATATTGAATGAATTAATATATAGAAAAATATTAGATTGAGATTATCAAAGTATATGAAATCATAATTGGGATTATCAAAACAAGTGAGGTCAACAACTAGGAAAGTGATGGTGATGGATCAGAGTCATCAAAATTAATATAATAATCATAATCAAAGTTCATTATCATTTTAGGTGAGTGATTGTGTAATCTTGAGAATATCTCCAAAGATTGGGCACTTTAATTTTGGGAGTCAGGTCTTGTTACCTCCTTGATAAATAGTCCATTTTGAGATACTTGAATGTTTGGGTGATATGGAATATCAGTTGGAATTGATACCATGGTTCAATTAAGTGAATAATGTGTTATATATATATTAGTTGAAAATTTATTAGCATGATCCTGACTAATTGATTCGATGGGATCTCGTTGACCTAGAGACATATTCTCTATTTTTTATGTGTCAGTGTTGATTGTAGATTGGAAAGAGAAATTATTTCTTGGAAAAATCATCATTCTAGTGCAGTTCTTATGGAAATATGGTTGGAATTGGGAAGAAAACTAGGAAGGGGAGAAGGAATTGGCCAATAAATGGCCTAAAATCGTTCAGGGAATTTTTTTTCTACTTTCTTAGGATATAAATACTAATGGTGGGGAGAATGTAGAACCCCCTATTTCATTTATGTACATCCTTATTTATGTATTTTATTTTTTAATGCGTTTGTGTAATTTTTGGGAGGGTTTGGAGAAATTTTGTAATGATTTTATGTCTTTTTTAGAGGTGCATAAATTAGTAATGGTCAGTATAAATTGTACAACACATCTAGCAAACTATAAATAGAGTGGAAGTCAGCTTTGGGAAGATGCACAGTTAGGTGCACTGTTTTTTAAAACAATGCTTAAATCTAGAAGAAACCTTATTTTTTGGGAAGATGGATTCTGCATGGTTATCACATGGTATTCCTAATCATGCTACCTTACTATATATAACCAAAAGTTAGATCCAAAAATTGTGGAACATTATCATTTTATGACCTCACCCCTTTTTTCCTCTATTACAACCCGAACTCGATTTCAACACTTCCCAAATCTATTAGTGACCCTTCCAGTCAATTTAGTAGTGATTTCTTGGGAATTTGTGGTGCATTGAAGCCTAGATTCCATGGTAAGTCTCTATTATTAGTGGGGTTCTCATTAATCTATTCTTAACCCATATTTTTGATTCATATATCTAATACATTGATGATTATTCTAGGTTACTTCATGACAATAATAATGATATTTGGTTGTTTTAGTGATAGGGAATGAGATATAACATGGATTTTTGGAGTTTCAACATTATTTTATTGAATAATTTGTGCCATTATTCATTTCCACCATTGTTTTTTAGGTAGGTAGATTAACTCCAAACTCCTCTTATTAGAGTTGTAAGGGTTAATTAGAACTTTTTTAATTGTTCGAATTGATTTGTGAAATAGTTGTGAAATTATTGGTAGAGACACTCTTTAGTGATGTTTTGTGAAATTGGGGAATTTTTGTGCAATTTTGTATATTTAATTATTTTAAAATGGTTATTTTAAATAATTTTTTTAGGTTTGACTCATGCAAAAATGTTTTCTCGAATTCGGTTCAAAAAATATAATATTTTATTGAAATGGTTTGGAATAATTGGTTTGGAATGGATTTGGCCTAATTAGTTACCATGTGTACATTTGTATACAAATTAACCTATGGAATTGTTGTGTTCCAATGGGGAATAAGTATATAGTTACCTTTTTTTGACTTGGTTGATTGATTATAGACTTCTCAAGAGTATGGAACTGTCACATTTGAATACAATTAGGGTGTTTGGTTTCTAATGGGTTATGCCATATGGATTGTGAAATGTTTTTCATGAATTTTTTGTTACATACATGAAAAAAAATTTAGTTTAAATAATTTTTTTGGTGATAATCCACTTGGAATTGTTATAAAATGAATATAAATGGTTTTATATAAATTTTTTTATATAATTTCAAAACTTTTTTTTATCATATTGGCATGAGTATGGAAGTCATTCGGGAATACTTATTGAGTTTCAATAATCAATCCCTAATTTGGATTTTTATGGTTTTATGTTTATATTTTTATATAGGAATAAGTAAATGAATAGTATCTCATTTATTTAATAATGAATCATGATACATTGAGTATAGATAGGGTAGTTATATCTTGAAGGATGTCGGGATTTTTGGAGTTTGTGTCTTTGAGTCTTTCATGTTTTTTGTTTTTTTCTACAGCAATATACCCTGATATGGGTTTTGATATAGTTTTTTTTATTATTTTATATTTATATTAAATTTTCATATTAATAACATTGTTTTTGATTATGGTATTTTTTTTTGGTTTTTCATCTTTTAGAATGGTAAAATAGTCCTCGAATTTTCAATAAATCCCTTGGCATTTATTATCGGCCTTTGGCATCGTGGAAATGTCAGCTAAGGAAATGTAGCATTCCCACCTCAAATCATGCCAATATAGTGGAGCATGATGTTACATAAATATTCTTATTCAATGACTATATTTATAATGGAAATAACTCAACTAAACCCATTTAACAATATGTTAAGGTATCCTTCTAAACTGATCTAATCGATGAAATATATTATACAAGTGACCCAAACTAATTCCAAGTTACAACTCAAATAATTATATATATCCATTAAGTTCTATATTATACCATCATTCAAAACATATTTATAACCATATTACTCAATGATAGAAAATTTTATCAATAAAATATATTTGGATCTTCAATTTTTTTCATTAGATTCTATTTCAATTACATTATCTTATTTAAAAAACATCTTTTCAATATCTCTTCGGCATATGTATTTTATCTCTATGTTATTGATAACAAATAAAATGCAACAAAAATTATTGAAAGTCATAATTATATCAAAAGGTTATAAAATTTAAACTTGTCCACCATAGAAAATCCCATTCCATTTGAGAAAATGGGGGCATTACATTTCTCTATGAAATAATCTATCAATTATTCCTCTCACTATTATGCTTCTTGAATATCACAATTTCATGGAAGGGGGTGATTCTTTCTTTGACTGACTCCACTATTTCATTTTATGGTTGGTGGGTAGTGATGAAACCGAATCCTTTTCTCATCTTGTTTTCTACCTCTTATTAGATGTTATGGTCCTTTCTACCTGTGGTTTGTTTTTTGTGGAGTTTTTCTATGGTCATTGTTATCTAATCCCTCTTCCCCAATTTTTCAAAACGGGATTCATTTTATTTATTAATAATAACAGGGGCTTGAACCCCCACCTGTTGAAAAATATTATTCATCCCACTATATAAAATAAGAGATATTAACATAGACATCAAATCATTACCTGTGGTTTGTTTGATACTAATTTCGATTTAGTTTTCAAGGAGGAATCATGATACATATTAAATTATTCCACAATGGATATTTCTTCTTAAACTCAACATATTTAATTCACTACACCTAAAAAAACAAATATATGGTAATAATTTATGTCAAACGTTGATTCTAAATGTGTTAAACATGGTTGGGAGAAGATTATCAACATATAATCTCCCCTTCTCAAATGGACTTTCCATTATGATTTCAACCATGATTTTTCAAAAACTAATATCCATTTTAATCATTGGTTTTCTTATTATTTTATGATTTGTTTACATATGAAACTTTTTCTCGCATTGGCCATTATAGAACATGGCTTATTTTTTACCTATAATGATTATTCATGCCACATCAATGGTGCTTAAATGTTTTTCTCTCAACATCTCCCATAATTTAAAGTAAACTATTATATATATTTTTGTAGTACGTCACTTCATTTCTCACCATTCACATAGATTATCAAGAGCCATTATGATACACTTATTTTGAAATATCATCAAATTATAATCTAAATAATTCTTCCCCTAAACCAATTTAATTATTTATTAATTTTATTGATTCATTCATTTTTTATTATAGTGAACTCCCACTATTATTAATTATAATGAATTTCATACAAATATCTTGCTTGTTTCCCTTTATTCCATTTTATAAGAAACATATCATTGGTTTAACATCATTTATAATCCACTTCCAATGGTTTACTCAAAAAATATTTATTCAAATTCCTTCACCCGCCGTAGAAAAAATTTTTAATTTCCCTCCTCCCATATAAGATTTTGGGCCTTCACACTCCTTCAACATGTGAATAATGTTTAGTAGAATTGGTCCACAATTATATATCAAATTGACAATTCATGTTGGAAATTAAACTAAATTCTCAATGTATCCATATATGTTCCTGACAGATAGATTCATCTTATCCTATGTACTTGGAATAATTTCCACTAGTATATACTTTTTCTTATAATTATACAATATCTATGAATTTAAATGTTATTGTAGTAAGAAATTTATCTATGCCAAAACCATCCACAACACCACCAGTGAACAATATAACTTTTTTTAAACAAAAATAAATAGAATTTATACCATTCTATTTCATGATCTAATAACTCTTATTTTGAGATTGATTTTGGGATCCTTTCTTTATACATATTCGCACATATACCATTGATGATGTGATAAGTTTCTAATAATCATTATTTATTCGTAAATGTCTATAATTTAATTTTTAACCAATATTATCATATGAAAAAACATTATTACAAAAACAAATTCTCGATTTTGGGTAACTTCATTCCTCGATCCTATTGCGGATAGAGAATTAGATGAAATTAATCCATTCAATTAGTTAATATTTTTCTTTTTTATGTAATTCAATTATCATAATCATTAGTATGGGTTTCTCTTCTTTCCTCATTAGTTTTGGAGGACTCATATTATTTCACATAAATGGTTACAAATTTGACATATAATTCAAGTCACATTATATTTCAGTATTCTTCAAAATCATATGCAATATTATTCTATCAAATAAATATCCATTTTAAATTTTAATCAATTCCTCTTTCATATTTAATAATTATAGTAGAGAAATTTTCATCTCTATTATAATAATATATTAGATTTCAAACTGAGAATCATTATCACAAATGGGATCATTTAAAGAATGGAAGTTTTCTTCGATGATTTTATTAATCTAAACATAATCACTACTACCCTAATGTAATGATTCTTTTGAAAAAAAAGTTTTTTCTTTAAAAATAAATATATCTTAATTTATTGCCTCTCGAATTTGGGTGAGTGTTTTGTAATTTTGGAACATGTTATCCAATGATGTATCCATATCACCATATTTGATCATTATTTTTTTATTTTCAATACATAGTTCCTTGTTAAAAATAGTTTTGTGAATAATATATTGGCATAATTCATTACATAATAATTGTCTTTAAGAGATAGATAATCAACTAATTCAACAGAGCTGTACATCACACAACATGTATATAATAATTCCATAGGATAATTTTAAATATATTTATAATAATAATAATAACCACTTCAGTTATACTTAATTATCTGTGGATAATATTTCTCCTTTGGGATTATTCTTAACTTCTTATCGTCTCTATTTTTTCTTTTATTAATGAATTTTTATGAAACCTATATGTTTTAAATTTTTTGGATAGAAATTATATTAATTATTTGAGGAAAATCTAAACCATATTCAAAAACATAAATGTCCATATATCTGATAAAATACCACTACAAAAAATAGATTTAATAATAATAAAACTAAAATAACTCTAATACAACATTAAATTTCCTAGAAGGATCATGTTGTCACTCTTGGGGGGGTGGGAGAATCAGTATGAACTGTTTATGAAATTATTTTACCATTTTAAATCCCCTAATATGTATTCAAAACTATATTATTTTTTAAGAAATATATAGATAATAATATTATTACCAACCCCAAAATTACCTTATAGAAATCATTAATTAATACTGGAGAAAAAATAAGAATATTTTTAAAAGGTTAGATCCCAATGTGAGAATTTACTACATACTATATATGGGTTTATTTTGAGAAATAGTTATCCAACATATTATACATGTGAATGAAAATATGATATCACTTTAAAATCTTATTTTTTCTCTTGATCCGTTCATAGTATTCCATAAACCAGTGGTCCCCTCCATATAAAATAATGAATTGTATCTCCATGAATCTCTTGATTTCACTACATTAAAATAATAATATCATTCTCCTCAGAAATAAGTCTTCAATATCCAAAGGATATTATTTTATAGTCACATACACATAGACCATGTTTAATAATGTTACCTAATATCCTAAACATATTCACAATTAGGATCATTGGCATTTCTCACTCAACACATTCTTTTTCTTCTTATGACTCGTAACACAAAACATGCATAGGTAATAGTAGTTCATGCATTTTTCAAGTCACCATATTCCTTTATCTTATTTGGATTATAAAATTTAGTGATATTGTGAACCCCTAATATTTTTTGAAATGTTATTATTTAATTAATTTAATACTTATAATATTATATATTTCACACAACACTAAATATATCTTGTGTTTTATGAAAGAACTGTGTTTCATTTTTTTTTTCACAAAACAACATATTAATCTTATGTTACATGCAACACTTATATTAGATTGTGGTATACAAAACACTTTATTTGGACTGTGTTATACACAATGTTGATTTCATTTGATAACTTGTGTTTTACCAAAGACATAGTTTTACAAATATTTAATGCATTATTAATAATGTTATTATAATTTTCACTTATCCATCGGATTGGTGGTTATGAATACGATTAACTGAATTATGAAAATTATAGATTAAAAATTTATAAAAGATGATTTTTTTTTTCTGAACAGACAAATATAAAGGAATATAAAACTCTAATATAGGAAATCATTATCTTGAAAAATATTTTTATGCAATTAAACAGATTTTACCTCAATAAAATAATTAAACTACTTCTGATAAAGTTTTTTAATTAAATTTATATATATTACATTCATTAAACAATTTTACATTCATCTTATGTGTTTTCTAGGAAAGAGATAAAAATAAATCTTATTTTAAGTATAAAGGTATATATTCTTCATAAAATGTAATTTCACAAACATTTAATGGAACCCTTATTTTAAATAAAACTTTTAAAAATGTTATAATAATTATTTTAAAACATAAAAATCATTTTTTGAAGGATAAATATTACAATTTACTTTAGGTTATTTTTGGTATTTTTCTGAGAATTTTCATTTTTTATTAATAGTGAAAAACATTATAGTATTATTCAAAACATCATTCTCATATAATTTATTTATTTTGTTCAATTTTATTTAAAATTATATTATTTTATATTTAGATCAATTATACATCTATAAATAATAATTAAGTCATGGGAACAAATTTCACATTAAAATTTCATATAAAAACATTTACAACTATTGAACTTTTCCAAAAGGGTGACTATGGATTTTTACAGGATGTTATATTTGAAAACATCCCTTCTTTCAATAAAAAAATGCATTAAATTCAGATATACAACAATAGAATTTGAATATTTTCTCAATCATGCATGAAACCTTACACATTTGAAATCAATTTGGGTATAAAATGATTAAAAAATGTGGTGATTTTTGATTCCTCAGTATGTCAAGGGGACCATGTTGATAAAGATATCAAACAAAATATTTCTGATATTGATGTGAATATTAAATTTTATATTGATCTCTCAAGTTTCACAAACCCAGTTCATAATGCTTAGGCATATCACGATGATTGGAAGACTCTTAAAATTTTTTTCTTGTAGATATTGAGACATTAAAGTGGATCAACCCTCAAATGGGGATTAAAAGAGTGACCAATCCAATTCCTATGATTTTTTACATTATGATCATGTGAAATATAATAATATTAAAAAGATTGAAAAAAAGGATTTGGCATCTATTATTTTCCAATTTAAACTTTGATTTTTAACCAACGTCTATAATGATGAAATTTAAAACATGGTTTTCAGCATCTGTTTTTGGAAAACTAACGCCGAAAATGTGAATTTGCTTCATTTTCAGCATCAGATTCCTTATAATATATGCCAAAAATAAAAAGAGGCTCATTATGGTAATTTTTTTCCATCAAAACTTGCACTAAAAAATAAATGAATTTTTAATATTTTTTTATTTTAGTTTTGGTGAAAACCGAAGAATAATGTTAAATTAAAATATAGAAAATTTTGGCTTTTACACCCCCCAAAAAATAATAATCCCTATAATATAACAACATTATAAAAAAATCAAACACCATATATCATTAAATAAAAATCTATAAAAACAAACATACTTTTAACATGATAATCCAAATATTAATTAAACATTTTTATTATAATAAACAATTTAAAAACACATTCATAAAATTTACAACATCATCATTATCAATTGATGTTGAAGCATTATTTTGATATCATTATGTTAAAACACATATAATAACAAAATAATTAGTTTTTGAACAGTCATTATTAGAAAAATGTAATACTCATTTTAAACATTAGAGTATACATTACCTAAATCTCAATTATACTTAGCAAATACATTCCAATCAAATATCGAAATGGGTAAGTTCATATTTCATGTTAGACTTGGAATCATTGGATTTATATAATAACACTTAGTTATATAATATTAAAAAAATGAATACTATGACATAAAGAATAAAATAATTAATATAACTAATGATATCAAATATTATAATTATCGCTATTGTGATGTCTCATACATGAATTGTTGAACAAAATATCCACATTCAATATATCCTTGTTGATGATAACACTATGGTTATAAAACATTAACATGATAATATATATATATATATATCAAAAATCAAAATAAAATCTAATATGAAAAATAATTACAACTAGTTCCACATAATAGATTTCATTTTAGTTATTTATCGACATGTGGCCTTTGTTAATTTTTTTTCCATGAACTTCATTTTCTTATATAACATCTGATAATACATGTATATATAATATGAATTAAATATGAGAATCTTTTAAAAAATAATAGAACTAACCTGTCTAACGAGGTGATTTTTTTTTACGAAAAACACCTAATAAAGAGAAAAACTGATATAATTTATATTCACTTGGGAATAATACACCTAACATCCAATGACCACTACAATAAAAAGTGTTCAAAATTAATTTCAATTATAATTAACCATGTTTCATAATTTTTTTTTTGTTTATACCAGTCCATAATTGGAAAAAACCAACACCAAATCTCTATCTCTTATAATCTCTAACATATATATGTAACTCTATCAATAGTCTTAAAATATTTCCTAGTTGGATAAATGAATTATAGATCTATAAAACCATAAATGTATGTGTCCTCGTTTTGAAAAAGAAGCATGAGTAGATACCTAATTAAAAATGTAGTATAGTTATTCAATTTAAACCATCATTAAGTAAAGAAAAAAAACTGAAACGTCAATTTACTTACATGGAAAAAACAGCAAGACATGCATGTTGATCTCTTTAAAATCAATAAGATCGATTATATATTTTCGTAATATTCTCAATGAATAGTATCTTCTATATATATCAGACATCATTCAAAACTCATAGATATTATCCACGGAATAAGAAGTTTGAGATAAGTTTTGTATCCCTTTAGAAATATAAAATGTATAAATTTTTTTTCTTCGATAACCTTTTGTTTCATTTGTGCCGTTTCATTTGATTTTAGATACTCTTATATATGTTAAAATTCAAAAATATATATGTAATTTTCAATTTGATGTAATTAATATTTAAAAAACAAATACTTCATATAAAGGATAATGAAGAAGGATGGATGTAAAAAGTAATGAATGACCCATATAATCCCTAACTTTGGTAACCTCATTAGTAGAAAATGGTTGTAAAGTAGTTGGATTAATAAAATAATGTACTGATACTCTAACATGACCCATCCTCATTAGTTGGTGATGTAAAAAATCCACCCAAAATATTCATTACTCTGAATAATACCGTATACACATGAGGATCTCCAACATACAACTCACCATATAAGGATAGGTCTAAGTGAGGAGGTGGAGGATCTAATTATGTGGGATAGGCAAGATGGTTTAGCTGGGAGGGCTGCATAGGCTGTAAAGTAGACTGAAAAGGTTGGACACATAGGTAAGGTTGTCCATACTATGACTGTCTCATGGATATGGGTGATTACATATTATTTTTGATGAAAATAATAATGCAACAATCCCAAATGTAGCACATTTTATCTGCTATATCTCTATAAAAAGTCAATATAGTAATATTATTTTATATACTGAAAGGATGTTTGTTGGCTATAAAGTTATAAATTAGCAATAGGTTGCTGTAACGGTAAAATAATTCATTTGATTTATTTTATCTCATTTTGTTAATAGGATATATTTTGTGTAACTAATATTTATTTAAATAAATTACAATGACAATAAATTTTAAAGAAATAGAAGCAATTAAGAAAATATGACTTTATTTAGTAGCAGTTCAATGGAAATATTTTAAAAAAATTGACAAAATATTATGTTTTCAAAATGAGGAAAATAGAAATCCATGCCTCAAGTATGATTTTTTAGATGAAGATACATGGAATAATTTAGTTTCAAACTGACATGATGAAGCCTTCTGATATGATAATAATATTACATTGTAAAATTAGTGAGTTGATAAATCTCTCCATGACAAAGGGGCAGTTTTTTTAAATGTGTAATGCCACATTTACCAATTGTAGAACTCAATATCTTAATAGTAAACCTAGATGACCCCATTGCTAAAGACTTATTAGTAGTCCTGCAATTCATTTTTCAAATTAAAATTTCATTTTCAATAAATAATTACATTATTGGATATTTAAGAATATGAAAAAATAAAAATACCCCAGTAAATATTCCTCTGTATCTGTGTCTGTAACAATCATTGAAATAGGAAAATGGAAGGAAATTATTATATATCTACATATTATTAGACATGAAAATGATTATAAAATTTGAAAACATATGTACATAAAAAAGTATTCGCACATGTATATGTATTCAAAAATAATTATGTTTTGATTCTTAACCAAAAAAATATACAAGGTAAATTATTTAATATATAAATTACTTCTAAAATTATAGAAACATCTATATATTTACATATCAATGTTCGAATAAGTGTTCTCATATTTATAACTTTAACCAAAATATAATAATGTATGTTAGGTATTTCATTAAAAATATGTTTAACCATAACTATATAATATATAAATTTAACATGAAAAATAATATAAATAATCAAATATATATAATTAAATATATAATAGCCATTACATAATAATGTTTTTACATATATAAATTTCAAAAAAGTAAATATAATGTAATTAACAACCAGATTAATTAGAAGAGTAATTTAGTGTTTTCCCATATACCTTCATCATGATCATTTCATACTACATGAACTATATTTGTGTTATTTTCATTATTTTCTGTAAATTGTGAAATAGCTGAAGAAGCCTCATATAAATTAATAACATCATTATCATCCTCATCATAAAAATGTATTATTTCCCCTTTCAAAATGATGAAACACTGGTCATTCTATGGATCAATAATATAAAATATTTTATTCGCATGTGTGGCCATGATAAATTTCTCCTCATTGAAAAAAATATCAAATCAACCATTTTAATCCCATATTATTCCTATTTCACACCAATATTACTTGAAAACCAATTACACCTAAATAAGGTGACTCAAAATTTAATATAATAAATTTCCCATATGTCTCCAAGAACTCAAAATTAAGTCCTTGATATAGACATTTGGTTTTTATATTTTGTAGTCGACAAAATTAGTTCTTCAGTAATGAAAATTAGATCACTATTTATAATGGTACTCTTTTCATCCAACTTTTTTTGTATAAAATGTGTGCCCATTAATATCAAAATTCTACCATGTGATCACATAAAGAGATGGTTCCCTTACCAACTATTTCAATGTTTATGATGTAGATATATCTATGATTACTTTTTATTTAAACCATGTCAAAAATATCTATCTATGCTCAATCATTAGCCAATTTTCATTTCTTTTCAGATATGGTAACTTTAATTCAGCAATATGTGATGATATGTATTACTAAACCTCAAATGTTTTGTTCAAAACATATAAATTTTCATGCGTCACATAATCACATGGAATGAACATTACTTTAAGCTATGGATCCCTATTCCCTCACTATCTACTATTATATTTCAATATATAGGTAGAAAAATATGATCCACTCCATATAAACAACCAATACAGAACTCAATCACCTCTTCCACTGTATATTTTTTAACAATAAAGGGCTTTGGTTTATAAGGTCTTATAAAATATCCCAACAAAAGATTCATATGTCCTTTAAAATTATATATACATTGTAAATAAATATTCCCATATATTCTTATCTCATCCACCAAATGAATCACCAAATGGACCATCATATCCAAAATGGTTGATGTGAAGTACATTTATAGTTAAAAAAGATGAAGATAATATTCATTCTCCATGATATCAAACAAATTTGGATCAACAACATTACAGTACATGTATTTGAAAAAATTAAATAACCTAATGATAGTCTTCTTGATATCTATTAGAAATATTCTACACAATGCTACTAGTAGAATATATCACATCAATACACGAAAATAATGACATTTCATACATATTAAGTTATAATCCTTATATGAAACTAAATTATTCACATTCAAAGAATAACCACTGGGTACTTTAATTCCATGAAGACACAAAAATATAACTTCTAAATCTTTCTTAATGTGTATCAAAATAGATGTAAATATGTTATGTTTCCTCTCATAGAGAGAGTTAACTATAATTGTTTTTTTATTGATATAAAGTCCAATCTAGTATTCAATCAATCTATTTTATATCCTTTTTATATATAAAAATCGTCCAATAAAACTATCACATATGTTTTTTCGACATCCATAACATCAAAGTTATGTTTTATCTCTAAAAATCTCTAATATGGTCATTCAATATAGATAGACAGTTTCTTCCAGATAATTTTTTGAAGACCAAAAATTATTTTCTTTCCATATGTCATTTCAAAAATTTTCACCTAGTTGTAATATTGTTCAACTGGAATTGACAATGACTGTGGATTTTATTCCTATAAACCTTTAAATTATTTTCTCAATAGATGATAATGACGATGAATTCAAAAAAAATTAATGTCTAATGTAAATTTTCTTTCTTCCATTCCACAATTGATAATAAAAATTTTATTCTTAAAATATTATAAATACTTTGTGTCCCTTAACACTATATCCAGATAAGTTCCATATATAATAAAGTAATTTATAGTGAACATTATTATTAAATAAAGAATAAAATAGTATTTCTTGTATTCATAGAAAACAATAAAACATATCTCCAATATCAGTTTCAAATCATTAATAAATGGTGAATGGTGATCATAAATATAATTTCTCGACTATTTTCATCCAGAAATCGTGAATATCATCATAAAATATTTTTTAATAATACATATATGTGGGGGAAGTTGTAAGGTGCCAAAAAAATTAGCCATGAACTATAGTTTCTACTTAGGATCTGATGTAGATTCATTCCACTAGTATAAAATACCATTTTCATATTTCTAAATTCACATCTAAAATAACAATTTTTTTATCATATCACTTTTAATGTGGTGAATTAGAAGGGTGGAATAAGTTTCAATCAGATATGATCTCATATGAATCCAATCATAAAGTTTTTTCATCAATTCAATCTGAAAAGGGACTCTTCGAGTGATGAATTATTGGACGATGACAAATATCATTATCAGAAAATTTGATTCTAGTACCCGAGAATGAATCACAGTTGAATTATCAGAATTATATAAAGGAATTATGGGATAATTTTTTTAGAAATTATAAAAAATAAATTTTGTATGAGGTTGTATTACAGTTCTTATGAATGAATATGAGTTGAATTTTTAATACAACTTATAGCATGATGTCTCACATGAAGGATAGTTTGATAAATTTCCATATTATTTTCTATTCAGAACACTGTCATTAGGGAAATCATTGTATCTTTTTATTCTTCAATCCCATTGGTAATTTTATTTTCCTTGCCCTATAATTAGGATTTGTAAGCCGGTTTCCTTTATGAAGATTATTTATTAAAACATTAAGTTAGAGAAACATTTATCACTCCACCCATTTTTTTTTTCTAATTAACTAATCTTAAAAATGATGACAAAATTTTATAATTACTAAAACTTGGGGAAAATGGTTTTCTAAATCTCTACACAATCATTCAATAGTTACTATTTTGTTGATAGTTTCAACCCCTATGTCATGAATTAATTCTTCTATGATTCTCAACCTGATTATGAATACTTTCATCAATATTTTATATTTAATTTTCAGTTTCTTTAACCATTCATATATACAACGTGTATAATTAAGGCTAAAACCATAGAAAACAATATGATCCTTGATTTAGAAGGAGTTTAAAATTCTCATATTGATACTCTTCACACATGGACAGAAAATAAAATCTATGTTTTTAAGATTTTGGTTAGAAAATTCAAATAAATAATTAAATCTCTTTTTATATTCACTAGTGGTTCTTCGTAAATTTATCCAATTAAAATCCATTCAATACCTGATATAACAATATAATCCATGAATATATTTAAACATATAAATATTTAAGTATATATATATATATATATAAATGGATAAATTGGAAACATAAACACAGACAATAAAAATTATTAGTAATCAGATAAGAAACATTAACTATTTTTTAGAATAAAATAATAACTAATATGCTATCATTGTTTATTTTATGTGGTGTGTGTCATGATAATCCAATGGTCATCACATGTAATGACCCCAATAGAAATTCCCAGTAGAAAATCATGATTTTGTTTACTAATCTATTATTTTTCTTTAATTTATTTCCTTTTATTTCATTATATATATATATATATGTGTGATATTTCTAGTAGAATATCATTAGTTTCCACTATATATATATTTTCCACACCACATATTATAATATTGGATTGTTTATTAAATTTCAAACCATAATGTTTTTGGATGTGTATTATAAATCATTACATATTTTTTTGAATTGTAATTCAAATATGTGGGGTATAGTCTCCCCATGGTAACTCTTTAGACCCCCACTCCTATTGAAAACCAATTTTTGGTAAAAATAATATTATTCATTATTTACATGAAAAAAAATTATTTTTGAAAGATTCCAAAAAGGTTATACTATGATAATATTGAAATTATAAATTATAATTTATGTTCATTTCAACAAAATATCTTTATAGAATTATATTTTTAAATTGAATTATTATATATAATGAAAAACAATTTTTTTAAAAATATATCCATTTTTACATTTATTATTTTATAATATTATTTCAAAATATTATAAAAATTAATTTGTGATAATATATTAGTGCATATATGGAAGTATCATATATTGTTTCTATCATTTGAATGTGGTTGATTTATTTTATTAAGGTTATTTACACAAAATGTTTATATATTTCATTTTAAAAACTCTTGTTATAAAATAAATTATATATCTTCTAAATTTAATAATAGTAATATTTTTCCATATTATATATTTGTGGAATATTTATATTATAATTTAATTATCTACAATTATGTAACATGTATTAATTCATTTTACATGTTTTTTATTCTAGTTTAGTGTTACATGTGTCAAAAGGTATTGAATATTATATTAATTTAATGGGTGAAAAATACGGAGTCATTACATGTGATGTACATTTTATTGATGAATGATAACACAATATATCATTGTTCATTGTATAATATCATAGAGGACATTTGATAATTTCGTCAAATAAAAAATTTATCAAAATAAAATAAACTGTAACCACAACATTTATAAATAAAAATCAACTAAATACTAATAATTGAAACAATAAATACAAGATATAACTAAATGTTAAATAATTCAACTAAAAAATTAAAAAAACATACAAAATTCAGAGTTGGACAATAAAATTGGATCCTTAAACTGAACATCCTCCCACAAATTAGTTGGATGAATAAACACTATTAGATATAACAAAAATGTTTGTAGAAATGATATATAGACATGAATAAAGAACTAAAATCAATTTTTTCTTTATGTTTAGAAAGAAAAAAATTGAAGAGAAATATTTTTGTGGATAGAGAAACAATGATAAATGATGAATAATCAAGACCATATACCATTAAATGATGATAAAATCAAATAAAAACATTAAAAATGGCCATTGAGGATTAGTGTTTCATCGTCGGGGTTATCCCAATTCTAGAACAATGCTTTATAGATCCAAAAAAAGAGTGTTTCACGATACCTGGTTTCTTTTAAAATGATTTTGGCATAAGTTTTTACATAAAATTATGTTAAAAAATATTTATTGGTGTTTGTTTTTACAAAAATTGACACTGGTATTTTTAAAAAAAATTCTGGAATTAGTTTATTACAAAAAAGATGCCATAAATCCTTTTGATGTCCATTTTTGTGTAAATTTTTACAAAATTTGACTCCAAAAGGCCAATATAATTTATTTCATTGATTTATCATAAAATTGAATCTAAAAATTGATCAAATATATATTTTCATATGTTTATAAAAACTTTACATCATATATTTGATGTTGAATCCACTTTTTCTACTAGTGTGAGGACAATTTCTTAAAAACTAATGCTAAAAGACATAAAAATCGATGGCTGATTTGTATATCTTGATCAGTTTGATAACTAAGAAGACTAAAAATCATAGATATTAGTCATGTATTATGAAAATTATTGTCTTTATATCATTATTATCCACTAGGAATAAAAAAATAGTTATTCCCCAACTGTATGTGGTTTCTTCAAAATGACATCATCTGTTGATGGAAATGATTTAGAAGGAAACAGAAATGATAATATTGGGGAACATTATGTGAGGGATGTTTTTCAGATTTAGGATAAAATTAAATTTACATTGTAATTTGATTATTAGATGGTAGATCAAGAAACTTTTCCTTTTTTAAAAAATTAATATGGTGAAATGTCTTCTGAGTCTCTCCTTACAATTTAAAAAGGTATTCTCATGAAAACAGTGGAATAATTTAATCAAAATCGAAATTCATAATTTAATGAAATTAAATAGAAATAAATCATTCCTATCATAGATTTTGGAGATGTTTTCATTGGTATATTTATTCAATTTTTTTATTCATTGGCTACTTTATTATACAATAATTTTTTAATTATGTTTTCAAGGGTGTTCATCATGCAATATTCTATTACGATTGGGAGTTTTTTTACAGCAGGATTTTTGTAATTTCATTATGGGTACCATGTTATCTTAGTATGACTCTTATATTCACTGTTTTGGTGGGATATTTGTTTTTTTTGTTGTCACATAAACATGCCATGTTTTCTCATCTCTCTATGGCAAGAATTGCTTTGCTTCTACCTAAACTATCATTACTCCTTTGGTTGTCTATTTTTTATTGTTTTTAAATCCCATTTGGAGTTACTTTTGGGGAATTTATATTTGTTATTTATTTTTTAGTGACTTTTATTACCTAATGGTTTATTATATTTAATGGGTTTCTTGTGCTCATTCCTGATTAAGGATAGAGAAACAACATTTAGATGGACAATTTGTTGTTGAATGATGGCCTTGATAGAGTGATATTTTTCCCGATACGTTAGGGATTTTTTTTAGTTTTTAAAGTAATTAAATTAAATTTAATGATTTTTAGTCAATTTAAACATCATGTATATATGGTTTCCTTTTATACTTCATAAATTTTGCAGATATAACAGTTGGGTGACCAACTCATGTTTCAATTTCCTCTTATAAAATTACATAGTGTTCAAAAATAAAACAAGATGGTTTAAAATGGATCTAAAATTTTCAAAAACCCATTACTTGTACATATATATATTTTATTACTTCATGGATCTAATTTTGTTTGTTATTTAATCCTCATAGTTAGTAAAAATGTTGGGAGCTCAAAATTATTTTCAAAATTTCAATGTGTGTCCTCTCCCTCCACTTATAAAAGGAACTCAGCCCCACACATCCTCACACTCTTAAATCCCATTTTCTCGGTAAAACAATATCCAAATATCATCTAAATATACCTAATATCAACCTAGGATCCTAAAGTTAGGAAAAAAATCAAACCATGTATGGCCTTTGGTGCAACCCAAATGGAATTAACCAAACAAGAAGTAACATCCTCTAACAAGAAATTTTGATTTATTTCTTTGTCCACCTCCTAAATTAATATTATTCCTTGATTAGAATATTAACTCATTATTATAAATATACTAATTTGTTTTAATGTTATTTTTATACCTACACTTACACACACATCCATGAAACTAGGTATTTATTCATCTTTTCCATATATAGAGGACTACCGCCTCATGAACCGATGTCGTTCATTCTTATATTACCACCATTCATGTTTGGTAATAATGATGGGGTTAATATTTTTATATTATATATATGATATTTATGAAGTATTTAGTCTTTTTGAATTATTATATGACACATATCATCATGATATCCACTCTTTTGGAATATAATAACATTGTATGTGGACAAGTGGACTACACCCCTCTCAAAGCAATGTGATTCATTCACATATTACATAGAATGTATTAAGGATGGATTTAGTAGATATATATGATATATATGAAATAATAATTGTACTTTAATGATAATATATTTATATTTATTCACATATATTTCATTTAACTTTTTTTTAGTATGATAAGAAAACAGAAACAACATTCATGTGTACGTACGGCCTACCGTCTCCATGAACGTCGTATTCCATTTCATATTTCACTATTTTATAAATTATTATAAATAATTATAAAATTTATATATATTATATTTAATTCAGGTTTTAAATACTCTAAATAACTAAATCATGATATATGTAAGAGGGTCAAAAATAACAATTCAAAACATATATGAAAAATTAAGCAGTTATTACCCAATGTGTTACTTTAGCATGAACTTTTTAATAGAGAGGTAATATAAATTCATAATAAAATTATATATATGGAATGATATAAAATAATATGTTCATTTTATGAATGTATAATAAAATTATACTCATTATAAATTATGTTTTAATGTTTACGAATAATTTCAATACATATGGTAAAATAATTTCATCTCGCTAATTATATCCATGGGATATATGCCATATTCACCAGTTTTAGGATTTATTTGGTTTATATACTACCATATGACATGATATACCATAAAAATAATTAATTTAATGATATTAAAATTTTCAATTTATGTTATTTCTTAACAGATCACATGGTTTAAAATTTACTCAAGTAGTACATGTATTTCTAGTCTCACTTCTATTTTAATGAGACTTATGTTGTATTTAGAACTTATTTTTTATTGGTGGTATATATTATTCAAATGAATGAATTTTATGATTATTTTCCTTTTATTTATGGAAATTTACATATAAATTTTATGACCTATGTTTCTTTGGGTATATGGTTCAAATATTTCTCAATTAGTAAGGTAATTGTTTATCAAATTTGTCTTGCTTGAGACTTAAATTATGTTATGTTCCAACATTTCTTTATGAGGTGTATAGACTAAACATTGAATTTTTATATCATTATTTGAATTATTTTCATGATACTTTAATCTCCATTTAATATCATTATACCATGGGGATTATTATTTGATGTTACAAAAGTGGTATGAGTTTATTACAATAATCTCATTATTTGTTAGGATTGATTACAATTAGGCTTCCATTGATGAAATATTATGACACATATCTATATAACTCATATTAGTTTTTCTATAATATTTTTATTGATGATATATTCATGTATTATTACCATGTTTCATCACTTTTTTACATAATAGAATTAAAAAAAATGTTTTTTATAAAATCAATAATTATTTTTATTCAGTAGGAAATCAGTTTTATTAAAAACTCAAGTTTTATTAAAATGTATTCAACTTTATTTTAAAATTAAATTTATAGTAGATTTTAAAATAAATTTATTTCAAAGAAATTCAATGTTTCCTTCACAATATTGAAAATTTATATTCAAAAAAATTTCTTTCAAAATGTTTAATGTTTTAAAAAAATTTCTTCAAGGAATACTTATTAGGTATTGAGGTTTATTTTAAAATGAAATGTTTATCAAATGATTTATGCTCAAAAAGTGTTTCCCAATGAAAAATTATATTTTAATTAAGAAATAACTTAAATGATTTTTTTTATTAATTCACATTTTTTAATGTGGTTTATAAATATTTGGTTATTGAAAAATTTTTTTTTGAAAATATATTTTAAAATAATGTTTTTTCAATTATGAAATGTTATAGGTGATATTTTGAAATAATTCTCCAAATAAGGTGAAAAATAGTTGATATATTTTACACTTTATTTTGGATATAATCAAAGGACACCATTTTTATTATTTTTAATTGTTTTCTTCTAATAATGATATGTAGTTTCTGAAACTCATTTCCATTTCCGGAGTTATAACATGATATAATGCTTAAGAAAAATGCTTCTTTTAATAGGTTATTATATGATTAAATGATTATTAGACCTATATATTTTAAATAAATTATAATAGAATGAAATATTTCAGATACCCATTTCATTTTCATGTTTATTATATGATGAATGTTTATGATATTTTGTCACATAAATCTATGATATAATTATATGATAGGTTAGACCAATATCTCCCTCTAATGAATTAGGTAATGATTTTTATCACATGAGATAAACATGGATAGAACTTGGAGTGAACATGGTTCAATATGACAATTGTTGAATAAGAAGTTAACTAAGTACAGTAATATGAAGTTGGAATAAGTTGTGAAGTCAGTTCAACAATATAGGGCTTGAATGGGAAGTGAAACTGATACAGTAATACAGTTATGGAATTGGAAGTGATACCAATTCATTAATGCAGGGTTAGAATGAGTAGTGAAACCAGTTCATTAAAGGAATTTTTCCACTATGGTAGTATTAAAAGTGAAACTTTACTACTAATATGGTTTGGGGGAGTGAACCCATTCCACTATGTTGGCCTTGTATGTAAACCATGACTACCAAGATATTAATTTTATATGTTTATATTTCTTCCATAATTCCTTTTATTATTTCTATGTTATGATTTTATATATTATTCTCTTTATTCCCTTATTATTTATGTCTTATGATGTACTAATATTTATTCCCTGACTCATGTAAATGATCTTTGATATATAGGGTATGATATTAAAATGTTATTCTTGTGTTCTAATACACTTATGTCATATATATATTAATGTTTTACTCTTAAAAATAATCTAAGATCACCGTTTCTTATGTTCCATTACCCATGTTATAATGATATGTTTTATGTATGAGTACTAAAGGTGAAGATATTCACTGGATCCTTTGGAGATATTTGACTACGTTATAAGATATTGTATTTTAATTTTATAAAGGCACTAAACTGTTACAGTCCCAGTCAAGTATTTTTTTAATATGATGAATATTCAAATCTAATGATTTAATATCCATATATGTTAATCCTAGGTTTCTATATTTTGTATATAGGAAAAATTTTGTCATCCTTTCGAAACTAGGATGAGAAAACTTTTTTAAGACCACAAGGGATATTTAAAAGGATATATTTGGGGATGCATCTAAGGAAAAGCCAAATGTGTCATAGATTTAAATGTAGGTTTCATGATTTAGGAACTATATAACTAATTTTTCATGATTATGTCATTTTATGATATGATAATTGTTTCTCATGCTATTTTTTGGTCTTAGTAAATTATGGGAACTATAAGGAACTGGGTTAACATTGAATGTTTCAAAATTGTGGGCATTTAACAAATCGATGTACAATATGTAAATATCATTAATAGAATCGAGAATGGGGTATGAGTATTTTTTATACTTCTAAATATAAAGATACAGAAAATTAATTATCAAAGGTAATGTATTTTATAATAGTATTGGATACATTAAAAAATCATGATTAGATTGTGGTTGAGGATCATTTAGACATAATTAATATTTGAAATTATAGTAAAGGGTTATTATTTAATAAGATGATTAATTCTATTTAATGGTTTAAGAATAATGTTGGTTGATTTAAGTGTATATGTTTTATAATTCAAAGATTATGTTATATGAATCATCATGTATATAAGCATTGTTTGTTTAATTTTTTCATTAACGTTTATCAAGAAGGTGTTAATTGATACTAATGGCCTAGAAAATTTATTTAATGATCATGTTACATTAAGGGAAGGTAACCCTTATTGTGTTCCAAAGGAAGAGAAATGGTTTTTTATTAGGATAAATACATGTTGATATGGATAAAGTAAACTATATAGTAATTATGAAAACATAAATGGTAAAGTATTTTTTGAATTTTTTTTTATTTTAACATGGATGGAGTTTATGATTTTTTTATTTAAGTAGTTTATCCAATAATAATTAAAATAAGAAACTATACATGTTTTCAATATGGATTTATAGAGATTTATGTTATTACTGTATTTTAATAGAAAAAATGATAATGGTATTCACATGTTTGATATGTGTCAAAAAAGAGGTAAATTATGATATATTCAGTATAAATGTTTAGGTGATTTTTATAAATTTAGTGACCTTATTTCTAAAGATTTTTATTTTCATCTTTCATAAGGGTTACTAGGTTGACCATTTATGGAATGGTTTATATTAAACTTCAGATAAGGTTTTAGAAATTATTGTATTTTCTTTCTATATGTGGATTTATGTATATTGGATCATCCATGATACCCTTTTCTTTGTACTGATAAATAAGGATCAAGGAAAGATTTATCAATATTTATATGGATCATATGATCTGTTAGTGCTTCTCGAATAACAAATTCACCTACATTTTTGGAGTAATAGATGTTGTGTAAAATTTTCAAGGCACAACCAATAGGAGAGATTGAACATATAAATGGAATGAAATAAAGTAAGTATATATCTTTGTGAAAAGTATTCATATTTTGGAAAAGGGTCTTGAAATAATATGTTATTCCATTTTAATATTTTTTTAGGATATCAATGATAATTCTAAATCCTCTTAGCTACATGGACTTGTGATTGTTAACTTTCTCCTGATCGTGCTCTCTATCACTCTTCATCAGATAATGATAATTATATTTTCATTTAATGCCCAATTTTCACTTATCATTTATGTTATATTATGTGTAAACCTATTCACAAGTTACTTTGGGTAACTATTATGGTTTCATATTTCATTATTTAATGGATGTGTTTGTACTCATTTTTATAATGCGGGTTTCTATTAATAAAACATTAATGTATTAAACCGTTGATAAACTAGATGAATTTCAATGGAGAAATTAATTTTATTGGGGTAGAATTTAACACCATGTGATTTTGTGAAATATTTTTTTTAAAATTAATTTAATCTTTTCGATATTATGCATTTCATGAAGGAGTAGATATAACATGTGTTATAAGAAATAACCATGAATGGGTTATGATGCACATAACACAATGTAAATATTATGCAACTTGAAAATCCATGTTTTTTAGTACACACAACACTATGTTTTTATTTTATTACACACAATGTTGCGTTCATCAAATTACTTTCATTACACGCAAGACCTAGTTTTACAAAACAATAATGTTGTATTAGTATTACTATTAAATTATTATTATAATTGTTACCTATCTATTATAATAGAGGTTATGAATAATATTAATTAAATTATGAAAATATTTTTTACATATGTATATAAGAAGAATTATTTTTTGAGAATTTATTTTTAAATGAATATTGTACACTTTTAAAAATATAGGAATTCCTTTGCTAGAAAACTAAATTTACCTAATTAATCAATTTTTACCTCAATAAATTAACTAAAACAATTTTGAAAAATTATTTTAATGAATTGTATATATATATTATATTAACTCAAATATTTAACTTTTATCTTATGTGTTCTGTAGAAAAGTGATAAGGAAAAAATTCAATTTTACATATTATGATATATATTATTTCAAAAAGGTACTTTTACCACCATTTAATGGAGCACCTATTTTAAATATAATTTTTTGAGTATGTCCTAAAATTTTATAATGTAAAATTAATTTTTTAACGTGGAATATCAATATTTACTATGGGTGAAATTTTGGTATTTTTGTGAGAAATTTACTTCTTTTATAAATAGTGAAAGAAATCAATTTTAATTGAACAATGTATTTTTAATAATTTACATATATACATGAAGTATTTTTTTTAAATTAGTTTTAATTTAAATTTATAAAAATTATTTACCTATTATAAAAATGTAGTTTATTGGAATCAATTTTCCTTTGAAATTTTATATAAAAACATTTACAATATTTGAACATTTTCACATTAAAACCCAATTGTCTGGTTATGTATGACAGATTAATTTTAAATAAATTTCATAAAATTATATATATATATATATATATTTTGTAATAATTGAAAATTTATTTGGAATCAGAATAATATATATTGTATAATAAGTTCAACTTATTTTTGACCAAAAATACTAGTGAAGTTGATTAAAATTAATTACACCGATTAACGTAAAAACAAGATTACTTAACATTAAAATTTAGACATAGGGTTTAAAAATTTCCATACACTTTAAAAAAACCATTTTATGTAAATATTTATACCTCTAACATTATTGTATATAGTTTTTTTATGGAAGCCTATTGGTTGGTAATAATGTGGCGAGTAAACAATTTTATTCAAAAATTTCAAGTGATTCATCTCCCTCAACTTATAAAACGGAACTCGCCCCCTCACTTACTACCACCTCTTAATCCCTTTTTATAAGAAAAAACCTATAAAAATTTTTATATACATTTATTCTCTCACCATATCATCCTGATTTTTTTAATAAATCAAACGAAGTTAGTCCTTTGTTACAAACTAAAAGGAATTACCCAATGAAGAGGTATCATTCTTCAACAAAAACTTTTTTTTTATTTCATTCTAACCCCCCTAAATTATTATTATTTCATTATTATATCATAAAAAATTATCCTAAACAAAAATATATTCTATTATGTTATGTTTTATACCTTCACCTTCCCAAACATCCATCAAATGTGAAACACAATCAACATCCATGTGTATAGCTGACTACTGCCTCACAAATTGATGTCATTTGTTCATCCATTACCTCCTTAACGGATCTGAATAATGATATAATTTCAGTTTTTTAGGATATATATGATAACCATGTTGTTTATATTCTGTGTTTATTATTATATAGAATATAACATCATGCTTTCCAATTTTTGGAATATGATATCCTCATTTGTGGATGTGTGGACTATCGCCTTCTCCAAGCGATGTGATTCGTTCATACATAACATGGAATTTATTAGGATAGTTTTAGAAAAAACATATGATATATATTATATAATAATACTAAATTAATAATAATATATTTATATATATACATTTATTTCATTTAATAATTTATTTCTAATATGATAAGAAAATAGAAACAATGTTCATGCGTATGCACGGCCTATCGTCTCCATGCAAGGTGTATTCCATTTCATATTTAAATATATTATAGTTTATTATAAAAACATATATAATGAATAATTATGATATTTATATCATGTTTTAAAATATTTAAATATGTAAATCAAGAACTAGGTAATAGGATCAATAATAACATGTCAAAACTTATATAAAAAAGATAGTTATTACACAACACATAAATTTATCATTAAATTTTAAACAAAAGGGTAATATAAATTCATAATAAAAACATTTATGTTTTGATATTTATGAATATTTTTCTATGTATGATTTATTATAAACATATATTAATTATAGAAGATGTTTTAATGTGTAGTAATAAAGTCAAGACTAATGTTAATGGACATTATCATACTTTTTATATTTGTGGGATACATGCCATATTCATCAATTATTTATTTTATGTAGTGTATATATTAACCTTTAACATTTTATACCATTAATTTATTTTATTTTATAAAATTTGAAGTTATAAATTATTTTTTTCATTCTCAGATCTCATGATTCAAAGGTTATTCAAGTATAAGGGGATTCTAGTCTCCAATTTATTTCTACTAGACATATGCTTTATTCAACATTCCAAAATTTTTTGTGGTGTATATATTTACCATTAATTTATTATATGATTAGTTTAATTATATATATATGGGTATTTTCATATTAATTTTATTATCTACGTAATGGTGAATATGTTTTAAAAGATACTGAATATGTAATGTTTATCTCAATTTTCCTTCTTTGAGAGACATGTTATGTTACGAACCTATATTCCTTTAAAAGCTGTATATTCTAACCCTTGATGTGTAATATCATGATTATAATTATTTTAATGATAGCTTAACATCCATGTAATTTCATTCTAGTATAGGTAATGTGTTTACATTTTAAAAAAGTTGTATGAGTTTATTGTGAAAATCTCATCGTTTATTAAGACTATTTATGATTAGGCTTAATGTTTTATCTATTATGACCCATCCCCCATGAAAACTCATAAATTTAACTATTAATTAATTATTAATGATTTATTATGGTCTTGGTACCATTTTCCACTCTTTTTTATAAAAGGTAATTAAGAAATATGGTTTTACAAAAATTAGTATTTTTTCTATTTTTTTGAAATCTGTTCTATTCAAAAACCTTGTTTTGAAAAAAAATTAGAAAAATGTTTTTAAACGATATTTTAATATGTTTTTAAATGAAAATTATTTAAATTATTTTAAATTATTTATTTATATGTTTTCACGAATATTTTCAATTAAAATGTGTTTCTAAAAGTTTTATCATTATAAAATTGTTTTTCAAAGCTTCCTTAATATGTTTTACTATTTATTTTAAAAGGAAAAGGGATTCAAATGATTGATATTTAAGAAGGTTTTTTCAAAAAGAAAAATTTATTTTCATAATGAAAGGATAAATATGACTTTTTATTCGTACTTAATATTTTTTAACTAGTTTTCAATGTATATGGCATGGTGTATTATATATGTTTTAAAAAGTGATTTTCAAATAATGGTAATTTTCCATCAGAAATGATCTGAGGGGAATTTAAAAACACTTCCCCATATGGGATGAAAAAATATTATATAGTTTAGTATTTATGGTTGATATAATCCACATAAACCTTTTTTTAATTCTTTAATGATTTATGATTATGATAATAATTTGTTTTGGAAAAATATTTTCGTTTTATGGGATATACTGTGATAAAATGATCATGAAACCTTATTCTTTACTTGGGTTATTCAATGATGGATTGATTATGATAAATATCTATTTACCCTAGGTTATTATTAGATGAAATTTTTATGATACCAATTTCATTTAATGTATTATGATATGATTATTTTTAGTATTTTCTGGTAGAAAAATGTATGATTTCATTTTGTGAATAGTGGGATCTATATCTTCCTCCAATGAAATGGGTAAAGATTTAAATCACATGAGATAAAATAGAATGGAAGAAGGAGTGAACTTAGTTTAGTATTACTGGACTAGAACAAGGATTGAACACTATTCAGTAATACATAGATGGATTAAGGAGTGAAATATATTCGGTAATATATGGTTGGAATGGGAACTGAACTAGATTTTGTAATACTAGGCTAGAATGCGATATGATCCTAGTTCACTAATACAAGGATGGAATGGGGAGTGAAAACATATCATTAAAAGGTATTTTCCACTAATCTATTATTGGGTGTGGACCATGATTACTGATATGGTTTGTGGAGTGAACACATTCCACTATAGTGGCCTTAAAAAAATCCTTGACTAATATGGAAATCACATTATTTGTTTATTTTTCTTCCCCAATTCCATGTATCACTCTTATGTTATGATTTCAAGGATTATGAACTTAATTTCCTTATGATTAATATATTATTAACATATTATATTTATTCCATGATGTGTGTATATGATTATTGATATGTATGTTAAGATCTTTAAATGTCATTATCATGTTCTCACATCATTATGTTCATGTTATGCTTTTTCATGTTACGTTTTTACCCTTACAGAGCATCTGAAATCATAGTTTCTTATGTTTCATTCCCTAGGTAATGAGAAACGTTTTATGTAAGAGATCTAATGGGGAATATATTTATGGGAGATATTGGAGATCATTCACAATGTTAAAAGATATTATGTTTCATGTTTCCAAATACACAAAACTAATACAGTTCTCAACAATGTATTCTTGTATTGTGCTGAATGTTCATGTAAAATGATATAATATCCATTTATTTTAACCCAGATTCACTATAGATTTTGTAGGTTATAACTTTTTTCCTAATTCCAATTATTATACATCTCTTCTTCTTCTATTCTTATTTTTCCTCAATGCACATTGTCTTCTTTATGGAATATCATCAACTCCTGTATCCAAAAAATGTAATGTTCACTACTGTGCGGAATTAGATTAACCCTATATATCCATCTCTTTAAACTTATTGTTATCAATCTATTTTTTTAATTCTTATAATCACATGATTTTATTTTCCAATTTTAATCTAGAAAAATCCTTTAATATAAGTAATATATTTTTAATTTTTGAATCCAAAATTATTCTCATCAAATCCTCTAGATATTTATTCCCATTAAATCCAATTAAAATGTGTCACCATTTAATAATATAAGAGACTCAACAGTTTCCTCCTTTGAAAGATCCAAATAATCTGTTACAATTCAACATCAATTTTTTCAATATAACATTTTGTGGATGTTTCATAGGGTGATTCTCTCCTTTTCCACTATCATTATCATGCACTACAACATGATCTTCTCCTCATATAATGAATATATATCAAATTATATAACCAACATTGTATTGGTTTTTATCCTAATTCTTTTTTCTATCCAAACACTCCCATTAATGGTGTAGAATACCTCATCACCACACAACCAAATTCATTAATTTACACATTCATTGTTCCCTTATAAAATCATGTCTTATTGAAGCATCATTATGTTGATGACATGATAATCTCTACGACATCATAATAATTTATCTATAGTAAACAATATCCCTATATGATCATGTTATATTGTACAAAATGAAGATATAATATCTTATGATTTTAGTTTTCTAAAAAACTTCACCTTATGTATCTCTCTATTAAATTTTATATTTTATTTTATTAACCATTATATAATAATACGTCACCCCTCTTTATTAAATTGATGATCTAAGACTTTTTCCATGTTTTAGGGAGTAATAATTAAAAATGTAATTTAAATTATAACGTATGAACTAGAAGTTCATTATGTATCAATTTAAGGGTTTTATAATTTATTAATTTATATTATATAAATTAAAATTATTTTATATATTTTCCATTAACGGCTTATGTGTTCAAAAAATGTTTTTTCATTTTACACTTTTATGTTGGAATGATAAAAAATATATTTCATTAGATCAAATTGATATTACATATCATAATGAATCAATCCCGTTTCAAATTTTATAATCCACCACATATTAAATCTTAAATTTAGGGTAATAAACCCTTTTATATTGTTTTTCACATGGAAAATTTCCATAATATTCATTAGAAAATTTCTTTTATATGCATTAAACATTTTTATGTGTTTGTGTCGGTGTTAGGACTCAGAGTTTAATAAATGGAATTACCTGATTATAATTATTCCTTATTGTATAATCACAATAGGTAACACAATGAAATATCATGATACTAAAATATATATAACCATTAAACATAAATTTTGCACATCTGTGTCTTGAATTTAAAAAATATGACATACAAGGTTGCGTTCAGGGTGATTTTTGGGGTCCTATGGAAGAAACATAATTTTTAGTAAATAGTAACCTTCCCTTATGAATAGTAAACTACCCATATGAATAGTAATATGACCCATATGAATTTTAAATCATCCAAAAGAATAGTAACTTCATTCTAGAATGTATAAATAAAATTTAGGAATCTTATAAGTAATAATATGACAATTATAAAAGTATTTTTATTTTTGTAAGTCATAAATAATTAATTACAATTAATTATTTAATTTAAAGGAAAATGTATTTTCTTAAAAGGTGTTCATAAATTAATAGTTTTATGTCTTTTGTTTTTAAGGTTATTTTATATGACCTTATGTAATTTTTGAAAGTAATATAAAATCCATTATAATATTTAAATATGTATTTTTCATATCAATTATGAGTTTAATTAAAAATTAAATTGATCATATTTAGAAAAAAACATTAAAATGGATTTCATTTTTGGATTATACACATTGAAAAATGGTTTGGGTGAATTTTTGGGATTTTTCTAAAATACTTGAATTTTTTTGATGAATAGTGAAATACGATAATTTGCAAAATAAGCTAAATCTATTAATTATTGAGCCAAGGGTGACGTTTTGCTAATTGAAAAACCATTGCTTCAAATTTAAATTCAAATAATACTATTTTTTCATGGATTATTCACAATTTATTATCTTTTGGAAAAATAATAAACTATTGACTTAAATATTAAGAAAACCCTCATCCTCTCAACTATAAAAACTACCCACACTTCCCTCTTCTCTTCACTCCTCTAAAGACTTGTGCCTTGCCTAAATTTTTCTTGAATATCTCCCTAATATCCTCCCCCATGTCCAAAATCCATTGGTATCCTCAAAATACATAATATTATTATTTTAAGAGTCTCTCAAGAAAGATTAATTCAAGAGGTAAATTCCTCTTTTCAAGTCTTTTACTTTCCTTTCTAGTTCCTTCATTCTCGTTTCTTTTCTAAAATCTCCACATCCAAATATTATGACAACTCCAGTAACTTTAATTTACTATAATTTTGTTATGATATTGTAATATGTTGTTATCATCTCACTTTTACCCTTCTTTCATACCTGTAGTAAAGACACCACCCAAGATGTGTTAAGTTACCACATTCAAGGACGATGAGTTTTCAATTTCTATTACTATCAACAATTCTGGTCATGAAATCATTTTTATTGTTTTGATAGACTATTACATATTTATTATGTATCATATATGGTTCTAGAATCTTTTTTTACACAAGTAATTGATTTATAAAACAAAATGTGTTCGTTTTGATCAAAAGATTCCAATAAACCCAAATGGTTATCACTAATGTATTATATAATGAATCATATTCACTTGAAGTAACCAAATATAATTTACAACCATGTAACCTTATAAATTTTCAATAATATAACTCTAATTCTAGGCAACTATATTCATTTTAAATGATTATCCATTCTTGTATATTAGTAAACAGAGCTTGAAACAAATGGACCCGAACAATGAAATTGAACCACATAACCAATTAAAAAGGATATGCATGAACTCCAAAATATTATAAAAAATAAATTAAAAGTTAAATAGGGTCTTTAATTATTAATTAATTAATATAATTTTATTATTCATGTCAATAATATCAAGTGTATTGAACCATCTATCTTAAGATAAGGGATTCTACCCAAACCTCCATTATTCCTTCGGGTTTTTCTTAATCTATTTTTACCAATTGAAATATTTTATTCTATTTATTTAAATATTATAATTTCTTTTTATAAGTCCTAAATATTATAACAAGTTCCATTAATCATTATATTTTGGGGATATATATGCTTTTATGTGATTACCTCCTCAATACATCCTAATAAGAAAACCCATTTAAAAGGAACTTCCTAAATTTTTACCCAATTTCAAGTGCACTCTACCATCAATTTTATGCCACCATGGTTTTTATAAAATATTTCTTTTTTTTAATAAATAATTCTTTCTTCACTTCATTCCTTATATAAAATATTATGCCTATTTTTATTTTAAGTTACCTTTTGTATTTTTATTAAACCTGGACTGAAATATTATAATGCTAAAATTTATTAAATACTCTTTTTACATGTTGTCACATCTATTTAACATCAATTACCATGATATATGACTCATTTTCCCTATGAATTTCCATGTATATTCTAATTCATTTTTTTTCTTGGACACTTGTATGATATTCCCGTTAAATTATGATTTATAACATTATTATAATACCCATTTATTTTCCTGGGTTCCCTTATATTTATGTATGATTGATTCTGTATGATTCTGTATGTGGAAAAAATATTCATGAATATTTTATGATGGGTGTGCCTATATAGTTATCCAATATATTGGGTAAAATTGAGTCTCATAAGATGTTATGTGAAACGGTCTTGGCAGTTAGCCTTGACTTGTGCTGCTATGGGCAATGGTCTGGGTGGTAAACCTTGACTTGTGCTCCAATAAGTGAAATGAGCCTTCATTCGTGCTAAATTCTTATTTAATATTATTTCCACATTAAAATGATCCCATTTTTATATTATCCCATGTAATACATTTTATGGTTCTATATGTTCAATTACGTTATGTACCTTTTTATATCATTATGACATGCTTCCTAACCAATTTACTAAAGATTTATTCTGATGAATATTACCTTACTCAGATTTTTATCTCATCCCTTTTTTCATGATATCCTATGGTTATCCCATGTTGACTCATGGACATAATGGTATTTATAAGCTCAATATGAATATTAAATAGATAATTTTTTTGTTTTATTTTTTATGTACCTAATCTTCAAAAACAATATAATTCATGATCCTTGGCTAGTATTATGATGTATAATTATGTATAAAATCATATAATGTTATGTGAAAAGGGATAGGTTTATTATAGTTGGTATCATAGGATGGATTAGTTATTTTTGGAGATTAGGAATAGCGCACTTTGGTATGAACCTTAAGGATGATACTATTTATAAGAAAACATCCCTCTAATTTGGTAAGTATAGAGTAAGTGGTTTATCAAGAAAATTCATCCGTGTAAATATACAAATAGGTTGAGGTGGCTCTGAAATATATGAGCCTAGTGGTAAAACCCAAAAAAATGCTTTGATCTAGACTCAAATGGGAACTGTTACTTGACAACTGGCCTTGCTGCTCTTTTGGTTTGACACTCTAGGGGGATATTCTTTGGTAAATTCATGTGATTAGTATGAATCATTATTAAGGGAAAAAAATCCAATAAGAATATATGTTAGGAAATAGATCATTTATAACCTAGATTGAAACCTAGGGAATCACAAGTTAGGATATACTTTTATATTAAATTTTTTTCCTTTTATGTTTAAATATTCCTTTTTATAGTTATTTTCCAAGTATTCAAGCCCCCTAATTATACGTTCCTTTTCATAGTTAATGGTGGGAAATGAGAGAACACATGCCAACAATCGATGAGATAGTGAATGTAAATATTTCCCTAATGATATTCCAAATATGATGGGAATAGGTGCTCAAAACGTCATTGCAATACATGCTCTGGTAGATCAAGTTATGAATAATAAATTGAATAATGTGAAATTCCCACCTCCTCCAAGGGAAGACCATGTTGACGTTGAATCTTTCATGTGTCAAAGGCCTCCCATGTTTAGTGGATCTTCATATCCCCTCCACATGGAATAGTGGATTAACACCAATGAAAATATATTATCTATCATCTAGTTCTTTGAAGTAGAGAATGTAGTATTAAAATACTATCTTTTTATGGGGAAGCTGATAAGTCGTGGAAAATGATAAATAATATGATGTACAACGAGGAAATCTATTCCATGGATTGGGAGGAATTCAAGAGAATATTTTTCAATAAATATTTTCCCCAAACCCTCCATATCAAAATGTAAAGAGAGATCCTCAGACTCAAGAAGAAGGAAGAGGAGTACATCGGGTAATATGGAATACACATTACAAGGATTTGAGGGTATACCTCTATATTTATCATGAACAGTAAAAGCAATGTTGATATCTTCTTTAGATGAATGAAGCCGAGTCTACAAAAAGTGTTGGTGAATCACATCTTTGACAGTTATGAGGATATTGTCTGTTGTTCCCTCAAGGTTGAAATGGAGATTGGAGGCTTGAAATGGTATCATGGTCCTAGTGACATGAAGTGGAAAATGGATTCTAATATGAGTGGTTTGGAAAATAATTCCAAGTAGTTATAGAAGATCAAACAGCATGCCTGTCAAAATAGTTGGAAGTAGTATCTTGTGAACTGTCTAAAGGGAACCAGAAATTTCTTCAAATTTGGATGAATGGGACATCTAGCATAAATTACTAAAGAGATATGAAGAATCCAACTAATGTGGAATAAGAAAGGATGTTTAGTTAAATTCTCAGTCCCTAGTGAAGTGTTAAAACTACTAGGAACATGGTCATTATGAAAACAATTTCCCTAAGCTGAGGGTTGTAGGAGGCAATAAAAAAAACCTCCAAGGCAACAAGGAAGTGCTTATGCTATCACAATAGGTGAGGTGGAGACAGACAACGATGTGGTGACAGGTATTCTAGTTATTCAATCAAGAATAGTGAATATATTATTGGATTCTAGTTCGAATTATTCTTTCATACCATTCATGTTTATTAGAACTATTTAAACACCAACTGAAAATATTAGGGATAAGTTATATATGAGAACAGTGAATGGGGTGATTATTGAATCCAAGGATTATACATCATCCCTGATTAACGTATATGGACTAAATCTCTTATAAAATCTCATCATACTTAATTTAAGGGAGTTTGATGTTATCTTGGCCATGGATTGGATATATTTATACAAATATGACATCAAAAATCAAGAAAGGGAGATCACTATTCACATACTAAAGCATCCTCCAATTCTTTACTAGTGTATGAAAGAAGATGAATATTTTTTAGAATCAATTTCCCAAGTGTAGATATTACTAAATTATGAGTATTAATGTCTAGATAAAATTATTGAGATGAAGGAGATGATACTTATCGAATAAATTCACATCCTAAGGGATTACACTGATTTTTTTCCATGAAAAGTTGTCTGGTCTTCATTTGGATCAAGAGGCTGAGTTCTCAATTGAACTGGTTTCTGGGCCTTTTCCTATATCAATGACACCATATAGAGTTCTCACAATTGAGTTTGATGAGCTAAATAATCTGTTACAGGAGAATCTAGATAAGGGTTTTATACACATAAGTGCTTCACCATGGGGTGCACCAATCCTCTTTGTCAAGATGAAGAATGGGTCAACGCACCTCTTCATTTACTATCTTGAGCTCAAAAAAATAATTATAATGAACAAGTATCCCCTACCATAGATAGATGACTTGTAACACCCCAGGATTTCATAGTGGGTTATTTCTTAAAAATAATTCAATAACTTGCACTACACGCAACACCGAGTTCAATCACACCTTGACTTACAAAAAAAAAGGCCATTAAAAGAGGTCATGAATAGTATTAACTAAATTTTAAACTTTATATAATCCTTATAATTTTAGAATCCATATTATGAGTTTCTTAGTCATAATGCAAGAACAGATTCATTTTTAGTATTTCACTTTTATCAACTTCTAATAGTGAAACCTTTTTAAATACAATATTTTAAACTTTTTGACTAAATGGGGACATCAAAAAAATTTAAAATGAAACACCCCAAGCTTCCACGGTACGTTTCCCTTTGAATAATGTGATAGCGTGTGTTGTACGCAACACCGAGTTCTAACACACCATAACCAATCAAACTAGCCGTTATAAATAGTAATATCTACTTTTTGAAAATATATATATTTTATATTTCAAAATGGACTTCATTTTTGGATTCGGAATATCAAATTTAGCCTAAGGTGAAATTTTGGTACTTTTCGGATAACTTTCATATTTTGATGAATAGTGAAAATTACTAAACTTTAATTAAAAACAACTTTTTTAATCAAAATAATTAATAGTGATAAATTGTGAATTTGAGTGGTTTTAAAGTATATTTAGAATATATTTTTACCATTTAATATAATGTTGGTCATTGGACATAATTTTACAATTAAACCGAACATAAACAAGTGTCAATCTTTTGATAGTTATTATCTCTTAAAAACACGCTATTTGTTTTGACAGCGGGAATTAATTTTAAATTAATTTCTGCCACTTCTGTGTTTTGAATTTAGGAAAATGGATTCCATATTTGGAATCAGGATATTCAAATTGTGTAAATAGGTAACTTTTATTTTTAGACATTTTGAATAATTACTGCGGTAAATATTTTATTTACCATGGTTAAGGGTAAATCCGGTAAATAAGGGTTAAAAAATAATATTATAATAATACTAAATTACCCTAAAACTTGTCTTAACCCTATTGGTTGATACATGGTCGACCATGGGTATCTTTTGGTCTATTTTGGGACCCCATGGATCCACTTGTAGGTGATAATGACACATTATATTAATAATGTTAAAATAAAAATAAAAATGGCATAAGCTTACATCTTTTAGAAGAACAATTTTTACATAGGGTTATACATGTTGGATTTTCGATTATAAATATTCATTAGAAATCTAAAAAGATTTTCTACATAATTATATTTGTTTTATAATTTTTAGACATTAAATAATCTATTTTATTTATGACACAATGATGATGCAGTAATTACTATAATAGTGAAAAATTAAAATAATTGATATTATAAATACCCAAATAAATATAATATGAAACTTTTAATGAATTAAACTAATTTTCTAGGATAATATGATATATTAGGATTGATTTAATTGACTTTTTTCGAAGTAATCAATCTGTTATGAGTTTCACAAAAATCAACTATTGAATAGTGTCAAAATTGACATAAAAGAGTTCTTAAAACAAATATTATATTATTAATTGATATTAAATTCCTAAAAATCTAAGGTTCGGCCAAGAGACTTATATTATGATAGGTTAATCATTAATGGACCACTTGGGGGTCTCTTGGATGTATATAGTAAGTTTATTAACCATATTATATAAAAATACAAAGAGACATTGTAAAAGTGAAACTAATTAACTTAGAGTTAATACTTAAAGATAAGGTTAATATAAGTACCCAAACCTGTCTAAATTCTATTGGATGAGTTGTTTTCGACCTATCCCCACCTCATCCTTTGAATAGTCAACTTTGGAGCCTTTGGAAACCGAATATGAATTTATTATAAATTAATATTTATAGCTTTTCCAAAGGTGCCCCTCACCCCTCTTATAAAAGGGCACTCCTCCTTCTCATTTCCTCACACCTCTCAAGCCACATGGCTCGTCCAAACTCTGCCCAAATAAGCTCCCCACATCCCTCTCCTCCTCCTTGAAGCTTCCCCTTAGGAAGAAATCATTTCAAGAAGTCCTTTGGTTCCAACCAAAGTGAGTTACCTAAATTAAAGGTAACATTTTCTCTTAAATTATTTTCAATTATTTTGCTTCTTCAACCCCCAAAATCTTTTTATTTCCTTTCTTTTGTAACAACAACAGTATCCTAAATATACTAGGATGTTGCTATAAGAAGGATTCAAACTACACATACACACAAATCCATCTAATGGATGATGAACATAATGTTTCTGTGGATGGCAAACTAACGCCTCACGAAACGATGATTGTTCAAAAACATCTTACCGCCTCTCATGGTGGCCATTATGATGGCACTGTAATTAAATATGATATTAATGATATATATTTTTTATATAAGCTTCTGTAATTCCATTTTATTTCATACCATTATTCGTTTCATGTTGTATATACATACGATAATTTCATTTGAGGAAGTGCGGACTACCGCCCCCTTAAAATGATATGACTCATTCATACCACGCATGGAACGTATAAAGGATGGTGTTAATGAACTTAAGTAACATATACAAAATATTATATTATACATGAATAGTAATATACCTATGTATCATTTGGATTCGATTCTTTTAACATAAAAATTAAATGGAAGTAGCGTTCGTGCGTACGTACGGACTACCGTCTCCACGAACGCGATGAGATTCATTCTCCATCGTATCCATTCAAGTATAATTATCATTTGATGATTTAAAAATGATGTTTAAGGACTTGGTACCATTATAGATTTGAATAATATACAACTTATCCTTTACAAACATGTCTTACGTAACCAAACATTTAAGAAGAACGAATCGATTATCACCGAAACGACGATAATACTAAGATATTATTAATAAAGCAATGTTAAAAGATCATATATGATATCATATTAATGTATATGATTATTGTACAATTTAATAACAATTAGTTCACCATTATACAGGAGGTTAACCTACCCCAACCAAGGAAAAGTACAAGGTAAGGGTTTACTTTACAACCTCTTCATTATCCAAGGTTGTTTATATGTAATAATCTACTGGGATCTCTTTATCATCCACATCCATGTTTCTAAAAAATGTATTTCAAAACATTTTTACTATTTACTAAAATATGAGTTAAAGTCATTTATACCCTTTTTGACTTTTATAAGTGGTTTATAAAGGAATCTTTCCGTCATTTTCAAAACAAGGACCTTTTTAACCTTTTCGACAGAATTGAGGTAAGAATGTTTTTTTAACTTATACGGCGGGTGCGGTTATTTTACGCCGTTATAAAATCTTCAAAGCTTTCCTTACAAGATTATAAGAATATTTTCAAAGAAAATGTTTTATTTTATATGGATCTTAAATGATTTCAAAATGAATATTTTAGGAATTCCAGAAAGGTACTCTTTATCAAAATCAGAATTTTCAATGTTTTAAAGATTTATCTTTCTAAATCTTTTCAATTAATGTCCATGTCTTCAAAATGGTTTTTAAGGATTTATTTATATGGACATGACTGTTTTTAAAAATTTTAATTCCTTTCAAAAGTTTCAAAGTGGTATGGGACACTTTGATTCAAAAATCTCTTTTTAATTACTTCCTTTATAAATGTGCGACTTTTAAATAATTTCAAAAAAGGAGATATTTCTCTCAAATAGTTTTGATTTCATCTATGTCAACATCCTTTGATGGATTTTACGCTTATTTGAAGTTGATTTATTATGATACAAAACTTCTATATTGTATTGAAGGTTTTGTGATATGTTTGACTGTGGATGTGCTATTTTTATACCATTCATAGTTTATGGTGAAATTATTGACATTTCGTATGCTAGTTTTAATACGAATGTTTATGTTATGTTTAAACCTTTTCATATGGGAATGCATTGGACTTAATAAGTGACTGGTGGAGCCCGCTATAGCTCCTCGATGCATCGGTAGGTCTCATGAGACAAACTAGTGTCTTGGCACAAGGCCTTGACAAAATCTTATTTGTAGTCTTGGCACGAGGCCTTGGCTATGTGGTTATGATAGTCTGGCATTATGCATTCCAACATTATGAAAGTGGTTATTGATATTGCATGTGATTATTCAATTAGTAGAATATCCATGTGAACAAGTAAATGGCATTATTTCATTTTACTTTTGCCATACTATGTTGAAGTTCAAGTTTAAAAGGCTTTTGTTTTAGTAATTCATTGCCTTAAATGTTTACGCTTATTTTGAATGTTCCGCTATATTGTTATCCTTACTGGGCATTTGAGCTCACCCCTTTTCTATGTTTTATTTTTCCCAGGTGGTGAAGAAGTAAATTATGATTGACTTGCAGGGATTTTATGAGGGGTTAATAGTGTGGATTGTGGAACATTACGTTGTTGTATTAGTTTTTCATTTTATGATGTAATGTAAAACTTATGATTATATCTAGTGTTTCCAAGGCTACTAAACTAATCGGTCTTTCGAGATTTGATCTTTCTTGTGATCATGCCAATGTTACGAAGTAATGCACCGACTCTGGGTAGCTGGGGTCGGGGCGTTACAGTTGGTATCAGAGGAAGTTTAGTACAAACCTTGGAAGCTAGATTTAGATAAACTCTGATTAGAACACGTAGACCTAAGATGAACTTTGAGGATTAGTATAGAAGAACATCCTAGAATTTTGGTATTGTAGAGATTTTGTGAGTTTTCCGAGCAATACATCCCTGTCTGGATACGAGCAGGTAGAGGCGGCTCTGGCACAGATGTACCTAGGGGTAAAACCCGAAAACACCGCTTTGAGCTAGACTCGAACGGGAACTGGTGCACGACAACGGGCCTTGCTGCACTCTTGGTTACGACACTCCCGGGGGATATGCTTAGGATAACTCTCATTTTCTTTACAAATCATTTTGAAGGGATTATGAGTATATACATCCTCAAAGAAAACATTCTTATGATTATGGATTATATCCATAAATATTTCAATTTATGTTAAGTGTTTTATAAGTATGGGATTATGTATTTTGATTCATAAACTGATCTAGTTTAGGCCATTGTTTAGAAATGGCACCCAGTAGAAGGAATGAGAACTCCGGAAATGCACATGATCCAAAGAGAAGGAAGGATCATATCTTTCATGGTCTTAAGCTAGAATTTATAAGAGAAATAGTCTACCATGTATTATCATCATATAAAGAAATAATATCATGCATTGATAAGATAAGTAAAGAGATTACTAAGTCCTATGGCTTTGAAGGGAAGCAAGAGAAGAAAAGGATAGAAGAGAGAAAGATGGATAAAGGGAAGAGGGAAAAGAAGAATTTTCCCATATGTGGTAACTGTGGAAAGAAACACCCTGGAACTTGCCTAAAAGGAATGGGAGTTTGTTATAAGTGTGGAGGAAAAGGGCACAAAGTACGTGACTGCAAGGGTAAGAAAATGGTTTCAAATGTACAATGCTTCATTTGCAAGGAGTTTGGACACTACACGAACCTATGTCCCAGTCATCAGACTATGCCGCAAATGATGTTATTGGATAATAATCAAGTTATGATACTACCACAGATGAAGAGGAATGATTAGAGTTCTTATGTTGATTATTTCAATTGAGTGTTGTATCAACAATGTACTTGTTATAATAATTATGGAGTATGTAAGGATTGTACTGCAGTACTATTTCATTAAGGACTTAAGATGGTGTGGAACAAAGAAAAGTGACTCAGTAGCAGGTTAAATGTTTGGAAAATATATGGTTGAGAGCAAGATAAACCATAATATGGTTCAGATACTGAGGTGGTGATTTTAGAATAATACATGATTGATTTGGATAAATTATATTGGATATTATTGACTACCTTGGAACTGATTAATGATTTGTATATTCCATCATTGTTGGGGTTTAAAACATTTTTGGATTAATGAAGTATATCCAGCATTCTATATGGAATAAGGGAGCATTAATGTAATCAATAAGGAATATGGTAATACATGATGAAGGTATTCATATGCTATTACCGGGTAAAAAGGATCTATATTATGTTTACCTTCCTTATAAATGTTGGACTGTGAGTTTGGACAGAAGTATTTTGGATAGTTCTAGTTTAGATTATTTTGGATTGCCATAAAAGGATAACCCGGAGGTCGGGCGGCAACCCGTCGCGTCCGGCAAGGCTGCGAGACTTGAACCCGCAACCGAAGGGCGACAAGGGTGTATCACATACCAATGGCCCACGAGATTTCCTGGATTAAATAATGTAGTTTTTTTTAAAAAGGATCTGGTAGATGAACTATAAATTCATTTATTTTGGAAGCCTGTACGAATAGTATATATTTTAAAAAAAAATTACATTCTATTATCTTTTAGAGTGAAAGATGAGTTTGTGGTAGAAATTTATTAATGGATAAAACTCTAATTATAAATTATGTATACCTCCTTATGTTCTTAGCCAATCTCATAAATAAATTCCCCAACATTAAGAAAACGAACTTAGAACAAAAATGTTTTCCTAGATGGTACCTTAAATCATCACTAATTTATGGCTTTGGGATTGTTGGCCTTTTCATAGCCATGTTCTCTACCACTCTCCATCAGATAATTGATGGTTAGATTTCTCCTCCGTATCCATATTTTCCTACATGGAACCCTAGTATGTGTTATTTTCGGTAATCTTCATACTTTCCACTCTTTAGTTTAAATAGAGGCCTCATTAATTCATTTTTTGATGTGGGATTTCAACTAAGATATTTTGAAATGTCAAAAATGTATTATCCCAATACCCTATGTTTTGTTGAACCGATGGTATTTCAAATCATCATAGATTGATGAGTTTAAGGACCTCAATTTTATACTTGTTTGTGATTGATGACCTCAATCACTACCTATAAATATTTACGTTTTTCCTCCAATTATATGTCTCTAAATGCCACCAATGTTCTCCTAATCGAGATCATAATTTGGTGGTGACCCTTTCATTTCTCTTTTCCTCATATTAAGACTAAATTTTAGTAACCCAATTTCCGATGTGGGTTTTCCCACAAATATATTTTCTATTTTCAACCTTTTATTTTCGAAGAACAATTTCAAATTGCGAGGACGCAATTTATTGAAGGAGGGGAGAATGTAACACCCCAGGATTTCATAGTGGGTTATTTCTTAAAAATAATTCAATAACTTGCACTACACGCAACACCGAGTTCAATCACACCTTGACTTACAAAAAAAAAGGCCATTAAAAGAGGTCATGAATAGTATTAACTAAATTTTAAACTTTATATAATCCTTATAATTTTAGAATCCATATTATGAGTTTCTTAGTCATAATGCAAGAACAGATTCATTTTTAGTATTTCACTTTTATCAACTTCTAATAGTGAAACCTTTTTAAATACAATATTTTAAACTTTTTGACTAAATGGGGACATCAAAAAAATTTAAAATGAAACACCCCAAGCTTCCACGGTACGTTTCCCTTTGAATAATGTGATAGCGTGTGTTGTACGCAACACCGAGTTCTAACACACCATAACCAATCAAACTAGCCGTTATAAATAGTAATATCTACTTTTTGAAAATATATATATTTTATATTTCAAAATGGACTTCATTTTTGGATTCGGAATATCAAATTTAGCCTAAGGTGAAATTTTGGTACTTTTCGGATAACTTTCATATTTTGATGAATAGTGAAAATTACTAAATTTTAATTAAAAACAACTTTTTTAATCAAAATAATTAATAGTGATAAATTGTGAATTTGAGTGGTTTTAAAGTATATTTATAATATATTTTTACCATTTAATATAATGTTGGTCATTGGACATAATTTTACAATTAAACCGAACATAAACAAGTGTCAATCTTTTGATAGTTATTATCTCTTAAAAACACGCTATTTGTTTTGACAGCGGGAATTAATTTTAAATTAATTTCTGCCACTTCTGTGTTTTGAATTTAGGAAAATGGATTCCATATTTGGAATCAGGATATTCAAATTGTGTAAATAGGTAACTTTTATTTTTAGACATTTTGAATAATTACTGCGGTAAATATTTTATTTACCATGGTTAAGGGTAAATCCGGTAAATAAGGGTTAAAAAATAATATTATAATAATACTAAATTACCCTAAAACGTGTCTTAACCCTATTGGTTGATACATGGTCGACCATGGGTATCTTTTGGTCTATTTTGGGACCCCATGGATCCACTTGTAGGTGATAATGACACATTATATTAATAAAGTTAAAATAAAAATAAAAATGGCATAAGCTTACATCTTTTAGAAGAACAATTTTTACATAGGGTTATACATGTTGGATTTTTGATTATAAATATTCATTAGAAATCTAAAAAGATTTTCTACATAATTATATTTTATTTATAATTTTTAGACATTAAATAATCTATTTTATTTATGACACAATGATGATGCAGTAATTACTATAATAGTGAAAAATTAAAATAATTGATATTATAAATACCCAAATAAATATAATATGAAACTTTTAATGAATTAAACTAATTTTCTAGGATAATATGATATATTAGGATTGATTTAATTGACTTTTTTCGAAGTAATCAATCTGTTATGAGTTTCACAAAAATCAACTATTGAATAGTGTCAAAATTGACATAAAAGAGTTCTTAAAACAAATATTATATTATTAATTGATATTAAATTCCTAAAAATCTAAGGTTCGGCCAAGAGAATTATATTATGATAGGTTAATCATTAATGGACCACTTGGGGGTCTCTTGGATGTATATAGTAAGTTTATTAACCATATTATATAAAAATACAAAGAGACATTGTAAAAGTGAAACTAATTAACTTAGAGTTAATACTTAAAGATAAGGTTAATATAAGTACCCAAACCTGTCTAAATTCTATTGGATGAGTTGTTTTCGACCTATCCCCACCTCATCCTTTGAATAGTCAACTTTGGAGCCTTTGGAAACCGAATATGAATTTATTATAAATTAATATTTATAGCTTTTCCAAAGGTGCCCCTCACCCCTCTTATAAAAGGGCACTCCTCCTTCTCATTTCCTCACACCTCTCAAGCCACATGGCTCGTCAAAACTCTGCCCAAATAAGCTCCCCACATCCCTCTCCTCCTCCTTGAAGCTTCCCCTTAGGCAGAAATCATTTCAAGAAGTCCTTTGGTTCCAACCAAAGTGAGTTACCTAAATTAAAGGTAACGTTTTCTCTTAAATTATTTTCAATTATTTTGCTTCTTCAACCCCCAAAATCTTTTTATTTCCTTTCTTTTGTAACAACACCAGTATCCTAAATATACTGGGATGTTGTTATAAGAAGGATTCAAACTACACATACACACAAATCCATCTAATGGATGATGAACATAATGTTTCTGTGGATGGCAAACTAACGCCTCACGAAACGATGATTGTTCAAAAACATCTTACCGCCTCTCATGGTGGCCATTATGATGGCACTGTAATTAAATATGATATTAATGATATATATTTTATATATAAGCTTCTGTAATTCCATTTTATTTCATACCATTATTCGTTTCATGTTGTATATACATACGATAATTTCATTTGAGGAAGTGCGGACTACCGCCCGCTTAAAATGATATGACTCGTTCATACCACACATGGAACGTATAAAGGATGGTGTTAATGAACTTAAGTAACATATAAAAAATATTATATTATACTTGAATAGTAATATACCTATGTATCATTTGGATTCGATTCTTTTAAAATAAAAATTAAATGGAAGTAGCGTTCGTGCGTACGTACGGACTACCGTCTCCACGAACGCGATGAGATTCATTCTCCATCGTATCCATTCAAGTATAATTATCATTTGATGATTTAAAAATGATGTTTAAGGACTTGGTACCATTCTAGATTTGAATAATATACAACTTATCCTTTACAAACATGTCTTACGTAACCAAACATTTAAGAAGAACGAATCGATTATCACCGAAACGACGATAATACTAAGATATTATTAATAAAGCAATGTTAAAAGATCATATATGATATCATATTAATGTATATGATTATTGTACAATTTAATAACAATTAGTTCACCATTATACAGGAGGTTAACCTACCCCAACCAAGGAAAAGTACAAGGTAAGGGTTTACTTTACAACCTCTTCATTATCCAAGGTTGTTTATATGTAATAATCTACTGGGATCTCTTTATCATCCACATCCATGTTTCTAAAAAATGTATTTCAAAACATTTTTACTATTTACTAAAATATGAGTTAAAGTCATTTATACCCTTTTTGACTTTTATAAGTGGTTTATAAAGGAATCTTTCCGTCATTTTCAAAACAAGGTCCTTTTTAACCTTTTCGACAGAATTGAGGTAAGAATGTTTTTTTAACTTATACGGCGGGTGCAGTTATTTTACACCGTTATAAAATCTTCAAAGCTTTCCTTACAAGCTTATAAGAATATTTTCAAAGAAAATGTTTTATTTTATATGGATCTTAAATGATTTCAAAATGAATATTTTAGGAATTCCAGAAAGGTACTCTTTATCAAAATCAGAATTTTCAATGTTTTAAAGATTTATCTTTCTAAATCTTTTCAATTAATGTCCATGTCTTCAAAATGGTTTTTAAGGATTTATTTATATGGACATGAATGTTTTTAAAAATTTTAATTCCTTTCGAAAGTTTCAAAGTGGTATGGGACACTTTGATTCAAAAATCTCTTTTTAATTACTTCCTTTATAAATGTGCGACTTTTAAATAATTTCAAAAAAGGAGATATTTCTCTGAAATAGTTTTGATTTCATCTATGTCAACATCCTTTGATGGATTTTAGGGTTATTTGAAGTTGATTTATTATGATACAAAACTTCTATATTGTATTGAAGGTTTTGTGATATGTTTGACTGTGGATGTGCTATTTTTATACCATTCATAGTTTATGGTGAAATTATTGACATTTCGTATGCTAGTTTTAATACGAATGTTTATGTTATGTTTAAACCTTTTCATATGGGAATGCATTGGACTTAATAAGTGACTGGTGGAGCCCGCTATAGCTCCTCGATGCATCGGTAGGTCTCATGAGACAAACTAGTGTCTTGGCACAAGGCCTTGACAAAATCTTATTTGTAGTCTTGGCACGAGGCCTTGGCTATGTGGTTATGATAGTCTGGCATTATGCATTCCAACATTATGAAAGTGGTTATTGATATTGCATGTGATTATTCAATTATTAGAATATCCATGTGAACAAGTAAATGACATTATTTCATTTTACTTTTGCCATACTATGTTGAAGTTCAAGTTTAAAAGGCTTTTGTTTTAGTAATTCATTGCCTTAAATGTTTACGCTTATTTTGAATGTTCCGCTATATTGTTATCCTTACTGGGCATTTGAGCTCACCCCTTTTCTATGTTTTATTTTTCCCAGGTGGTGAAGAAGTAAATTATGATTGACTTGCAGGGATTTTATGAGGGGTTAATAGTGTGGATTGTGGAACATTACGTTGTTGTATTAGTTTTTCATTTTATGATGTAATGTAAAACTTATGATTATATCTAGTGTTTCCAAGGCTACTAAACTAATCGGTCTTTCGAGATTTGATCTTTCTTGTGATCATGCCAATGTTACTAAGTAATGCACCGACTCTGGGTAGCTGGGGTCGGGGCGTTACATGACTTATTTGATCAACTTCACGGGGCTATTTATTTCTCTAAGGTGGACCTTTGGTCGGGATATCACTAATTAAAGGTAATAAAAGAAGATATTCACATGATTGACTTTTAAATGAAGTTTAGATAGTATAAATTCATATTTATACCCTTTAGAATCACTAATTATCTAGAAATTTTCATGTGTTTAATTAATATTTTCTTTATATATTATATCATCAAATTTTTTGTAGTCTTTATCTATGATATCATGATATACTCCAAGATCAAGGAGGAACATGAGGAGAATTTTAGTACTGTGCAAAAGAAATTATGAAGGGAGAATATTTTTGGAAACTATAGTAAATTTGAGTTATTGGTGGAGTAAATATCATTATTGGGGAATTTTATCACTAGAAAATGAATATATGTGGATCCTTCTAAGACATATGGAATTGAAGAGTGGACCAGGACATCATATGAAACAATGTTTTTAGATTACTTCGTCTATCTTAGTATAACCGATGATATGCGGATAACATTTCTTTATTTTAAAATCCAATGACCATGCTGGCATAGAAGGGGGTGAAGTTTTTCTGGACTCAAGAATGTGAGAGAATCATTAAAGATCTCAAAAAGAGGCTTATCATTATGCTAGTACTCACACACCCAACAAGTGGATAACTCTTTATGGTGTTTTGTGACATTTAAAAGAAGTTTTTATGCTATGAGATGATGAAAATTGATAAAGTGGTATCCTACACCTCAAGGTAGCTAAAAATATTGGAGAAAAACTATCCTATGCATGATATGGAGTTAGCGACTATGATATATACATTGAAAATATAGAGGCAGTATCTCTATGGGGATAAGTTTTACATATATACTGATCACAAGAGTCTAAAATATATATTCAAAAAAATCTTAACAACAACTCGTGGTGATGGTTAGTGATCATCAGGTATTATGACCAATCAATCCCCTACGGTCCCAATAAAGTAAATAAGGTGGAAAATCCTCTATGTAGAAAGTATCTTGTATCTTTATTAGTGATGAGAATTAAAAAGGATCCAATCTTCATTTATTTTTAGAGGATAGACATGGGAATAATTAAGGGAGTATCCTCAATAATCCATTCTCAAATAATTTCCCAATCATCCCTTACAGAGAAAATAAAGGATTCATAAATAAAAGATTTAGAAATTCAGAAAATGGTGGATTCCATTAGAAATGAAAAATCCTCTGAGTTCAAGATTTCTTTGGAAGGAGTTTTAATATTTCGATCATGATTATGTGTAAAATCCTATTGACAGATAAATAAGGATATTTTTAATGATTCACATAGTTCAACCTTCTTTATTCACCTAGGGAGAACAAATATGTACCAAGATCTCGAAGAGAACATTTGGTGGGACAATAAGTAGAAGGATATTACTGAGTGTAATCAAAGTTTCAGGTATTTCAACAAGTAATGGAAAAAATACATAAGTATAAAGGGATGATTAAACCACTACCCATACAGACATGGATGTTGGAAAACATCACCATGGACTTTGTTGCTGGACTTCCAAGAACATCCAGAGGAAACAATGTGAAATGGGTCATTGTGGATCATCTTATAAAGACAGCTCACTTTATCACAATTCGAGAGGACTTCTCATTGGAAAAAAATTCATATATATATATCAAATAAGTAGTAAGGATACAGGTATTACCACAATATATGGTATCCAATAGAGAAATGAGATTCAACTTGAAGTTCTGGAAAAGTATCCAACATGATCTAAGAACTGAACTAGACATCAGTACGTCATAACATCCTCAAACTGATGGCCAATCTAAGCGAACTATTTGTAAATTTGAAGATATGTTGAGAGCATGTTCTGTGGAGTTAAAATAATGTTGGGACCAACATCTTCCATTGGATGAATTCTCCTAAAGTATTAGTTTCCACTATAGTATCTGAATGGAAACATAGGAAGCCCTTTATGGGAAAGGTGAAGAAGATTGGTGTGTTGGGTTGAAGTTAGTGAGAATAAGCTTTAGGATTTAAAATTGTTGAAGAAATCATATAGATGGTGAAAAACATCTAGTAGCACATCAAGGCAGCCCAAAGTTGAAAAAAGTGTTATACATACAATCATCGATGAGACCTTGAGTCCAAAGTTGGATACATGGTATTTCCATGTATATCTCAATGGAAGAAGGTCATTATATTTGGGAAGAAATAAAAGCTAAGTCCTAGGTATATCGGGTCATTTGAGATCCTTGATCGTGTCATAGTTGTGGCTTATTGACTGGAACTTTTACCTACCATGTCTAAAGCGCACTATGTCTTACATGTATCCCTATTAAGAATGTACACACCATATCCCTCACATGTACTGTCTTCAGATGTGGTACCATTGGAAAATGATCATTCTTACAAAGAGCGGCCAATGATGTTCTGGGATTGTAGAGATAAAATTCTACAGAACAAGATTACTCACTTGGTCAAAGTGTTATGGAAGAACAATAAGTATGAAGAGGCAACAAGTGAATTTGAAGAGGAAATTATGGAAAAGTACCCGTACATGTTTACAACATAGAATTTAAAATTAAATTTTGAGGGATAAATTTCAAAAGGGGGGAAGAATATAATGATCCAATCTTTAATCAATGGAATCCCCTTCTTATATTCATGGCTTATAGTATAATCACATTATGTAAAATAATGACATATCATGATACTAAATACCGTGTGACTATTAAACATAATTTTTCCACCTATGTGTCTTGAATTTCAAAAATTTGACATAGATGGTTGCATTGAGGGTGATTTTGAGGTCTTATAGAACAAAATTAATTTTTAGTGAATAGTAACTTTCTCTTATGAATAGTAACCCACCCCTATGAATAGTAATATGACCCTTATAAATAGTAAATCCTCTAAAATAATAGTAAATTATCCATTTAATGTAAAAAATAAAATTCAGGCATCTTATAATTGATAATATGACCATAGTAAAAGTATTGGTATTTTTATAAGTCATAAATAATTAATTACAAGTAATTAATTAATTTAAAAGAAAATTTATTTTCCTAGTAGGTGTTCATAAATGAACAATTTTATGTCTTTTAGTTTTAAGATAATTTTATAAGATCTTATGTAATGTTGAAAGTATTATAAAATCAGTTATAATTTTAAAATATGTATTTTTCATGTATATTATGATTTTAATTAAAAAATAAATGAAACATATTTAAAAAAAATATTTTTGAAAATTGGATTTCATTTTTGGATTATACATGATGAAAAATGTTTATGATAAATTTTTGTGATTTTTCCAAAACACTTGAAATTTTTTATGAATAGTGAAATACTATAATTTACAAAATAAGCTAAATACATTAATTATAGAGTCATGGGTGATGTTCTACTGATGTAAAAAACATTATTTTGATCTCATATACACATATTACTATTTCTGTTCATGTATTCATCATTATTTCTTGTCTTACAGAAAAATAATAAACTCAGGAATTAAGTATTAAGAAAACCATCCTCTTATCCAATATTAAACCCACCCACACTCCCCTCTTATCTTCAAAACTCTCAATCCTTTTTCAATTCCTAGATTCTACTCAGATATCTCCCCATCATCCTCCCCCATGTACATCGGCCCTTGGTATCCTCAAAATTCCAAATCCTCTCCCCTTATGAGGCTCTCAAGGAAGATTAATTCAAGAGGTAAATTTCTCATTTCGATTCTTTTGCTTTCCTTTCAACTTCCTTTGTTTTCTTTTCAATCCTTACCTCTCATCATCCAAATGCTATGACATATTTATTACCTTATATGTGCTTTAATGTTTTTATTATAATGTAATAATTTTTTATCATCTATCATTTATCCATCTTCTATAATAATAGTAAAAACATCATCCGATGTGTGTTAATTTACCACATTCAAGGATGATGGGTTTTCAATTTCTATTACTGTCTTCAATATTGGTCATTAAAGCATTACTATAGATTAACTAGAATATAATATATGTATTATATCTCGTCTATGGTTCTGTAATTTTTATTACATGTGATTTTTATTTATAAAATGAAATGTGTTCGTTGTGATCAAAAACTTCCAATTAACCCACAAGGATATCACTATAGTTTTATATAAAGAATCATCTATACTCCAAGTAACCAGATGAAATTTAAAACCATGTAAACTTATGCATGTTCAATGATAAAAATAAAATTATGTACAACCATATTCATTTTAAATGATTATCTGCTCATGTATATAAGTAAACTGATCATGAAACAAACAGACCTGAACAATGAAATTGAACCACATAACCATTAAAAAAGGAAATGAATGAATTAAAATAGATTATAATAAATAAATACATGTAAAATAGGTTCGTTAATTATAAATTAAGAATCCTAATTTTATTATTCAGGTCATTAATATCAAGTGGTGAGCTCCATCTGACTTAAGATAAGGGATTATACCCGAACCTCCATTATTCCTTTGGGTTATTCATACTCTCTTTTCACCAAAATAAAATCCTATATTATATTTAGGTACATATTCCAATTTATATTTATATATCAAAAATCTTGTATAATGATTCATTAATAATTCTCTTTTTGGGATATATATTCATTTAAGTGATTCCCTCCTCAATACTTCCCGATAAGCAATCATGCTTTAAAGGAACATCCCGAATTTTTACCCAATTTCAAGGGCACTCTATCTTTTTTCTAATCCACAATTGTTTATATAAAATACCTATTTTTAATATGAAAAACATATTATTTGACTTTTGGGTTTATATAAAATATTACTCTCTTTTTTGAGTTTAAATTCACTTTAGTATTTTCCTCAAAAATGCACTAAAAGTTTTAATGCTAAAATATCTTAAATACTCTTTCTATATGTTATCACTTATGTTGGATAGAATATACCATTATATATACCTATTTTTACTTATTAATGTCCATGTATGTTCTAATTCCTCTATTTTATGGAAACTTTTATGATACGCCCATTAAATTATGCTTTATAACTTGATTGTGATACCCATTTCTTTCCATTAGTTCCTTTATGTCTATGTATAACTGATTATGTACGATTTTGTATATGGAAAGAATATTCAGGAAAATTTTATGATGGGTGTGCCAAGATTTCACCCCAATGCATTGGGTAATGTTGATTCTGATGAGAAGATATGTGCAACGGTCTTGGCAGTTAGCCTTGACTTGTGATACCATGTGCAACAGTCTTGGCGGTTAGCCTTGACTTGTGAAACCATGTGAAAATGACATGGTGTTTTACCATGACTTGTTATCCTCTAAGTTAAAGTATCATTGAATCATGTCAAATTAATGTTTTATGTTTCTTCCACATTACTTTTATTTCATGTTTATACGATCCCAAGTTATACATGTCATGATTCAATATGTTCAATTTTGTTATGTGCCTTTATATATCACTATATAATGCTTCCTAACCAATGTTTTAATGATATATTCCTATTCCCATTCCCTTACTAGGACTTTTATCTCACCCCTTTGTTCATGTTATCCCTAGGATCTCATATGTCAATGTACGAGCAAAATGGAAGTTGGGAGCTCAATATGAATATTAAATAAAGAAATGTTTTATGTTTTCAGTTTTTTGTACCCAGTATTAAAAGAAACCAAAATTCACTATCCTTGGATTGTATTCTATTGTATAATTATGCATAAAATCATGTAATTCTATGTGAAAAGGCCAGGGTTGTTATATTCAGATTCTTTACTTCTCCAATTTCAACACACCTCAGTATAGATTTATTCTTACATATCCTCATATATGTTCCTCTGGTTCTCTAAATCCATTTTTTTCATTTTCTAGGTAAAACAACATTTCTAGGTTGAGTAGTAACAATTAAAAACCATCAAATGAATTATAAAAAAATGAATAAATTAGTTTTACAAGTCATTGAAACCCCATATTATAAAATACCAAAGATAAAAAAACCGTGAATAACTAATAAAACAACATTTAACCACACATATCTTGTAACTATATTAGAATAAACTATAAGCTTATAAAAAACTAGAAAGAATTCTCATATTTATGTTAATAGAACTTTTCCACACACCAAATAAATAACATAGTCATATTAAATATGATATATGACCTCCTATCAACAATGAAAAATAAGTACATGAGATTTAGAGGGAAATGTATTCTTCATAAATCTAAAATTATCTATATTGAATTTCAAGTCCTTATATAGGAGTTTGGAGGTTAATTTTATACTACTATTATTATTCTTTTATGTTTTATACTCATCTAACAAAAATAACACTTATTCCTAGAGTTTTCACTCTGCAAATTTTGAAGCATAATTCATGCATACATTTTAGTGTATTTTATTGTATTGATTTATGTAATTAAATGAATATTTCTACCAAATTTTGAATAGTTTAACTTATTTTTTGTTTTGTGGTAGGATACAATGGATTTATGAGAAATTAATGAAAAGAGTTAGAAGTTTTTGAAAAAAGACACATCGTGCGACAAGTTAAGAAATGTGGCGCGACACTGGATTTTTGAAGTAGAAGCGGGCCCAGGAAACTGAAAAAATAATTATTACACATAATTTATCTTCAGTACATTTCATGAATTAATAATAGAGGCCACCAATAAGAAAGAAAATTTATGACTATAGGAAATGCTTGGAAAGCTGATAACACGTCATGAGTCATGCTTATATATCGTGACATAAGTAAAAGATTCAAAGTTGTGTACGGGATTCACATGAATACAGAAATAAGGGAGGTGAATTCGGATCAGGATTACATGATGTGTAATCACATTACATGTCATGAATGAGTTTATACATAACTCAATTGAAGCCAATAAATAGAGATGATGGTTGCTGCTTTGAGGCACTTAGATTCTTCTAAATACCAATGCTTAAAGTGAAGCTACTACACCCTTTTCGAGTTATTTATCTATAATTTCATTTTATTTTCTCCTACCATACAAACCTATCATCTCTACGATGAGGAGGTAATCCCTACATGTTATTGGGTAATGTAACCAAATGGGGTAGGTTCATTGAATATAATTTTTTTATTCATGTATCTTGTTAGAATAATTTCATTAATCAATTTACAATCGTTTTATTATTATTTTATTATGACCAATTATATTTGAATCTAAAAGGAACATTAAAATTGTTCAGCTGATAACCCTAAATGAGGAAAGAACATTATCTAAATTAGGTTAAATAAGGTTTAAATACTGTATTGAGACAAAACTGATTTGAGGAATTCCTATATTATCGGACCTAGGGAAATAGGGTATTTTCACATTGAGGAGAAGATAACATGACCATTGGATCGTTCTCATCTTGAATATGAAACCGATCATCAATTCATTAATAAATATTCTAAAAATCAATTTCTCCTAAACTATGACATTATAGAACCCCAACATGCTTTCAAAATATGTTTCAAAACCAATCATTCTTGTTTTCATTTGCCTTTTTCTTTTTTAAAATCGAATCAAACCCAACTGTTCTCATCCCTTTCTCTAAGATAAAAAAATAAATATTTTTTGAAAAATTAATAACATTATTTACCATATCTATGGAATTAACCGAAAACATACCAATAATACAGTTTAATTAATATAATATCATAGTTTGAGTTTTTTCAATTTTTTTTCATTTAACCGTAGGGAATTAATGATGATCACTATGGAAATCAAACTAGCATTGTTTCTGAGGATGATAGCCTTTTATTTTTACAAATTAAAATTTTAAATTTACTATACTAGTTCAATTTCATTTTTTACAATGGGTGTTATAAAACTTTGAATTTTATATTTTTAATTTCCAATTAAAATAATAGATCTATGAAATAAGACATCACTAAGTCCACCCATTATTGTAAAACAACCTCAGAAATCAAAATAACATCCACCATGACATGGGAAGATAAGAATCTACTAGAATTTTTTCATAGATATTAGGGGAAGAGGATGTTGGTGGACTATAGGAATCCATCGAACACAAGATTTCAACTGAGCATCCTAGCACCCCTATCACTTCAAATCATTTTGATATCAAACCAGCAATCATCACAATGATCTCAAAAAGCGTGTAATTAACTAGACATCATCATGAAGATTGAAACATGTATATGGGATATTTCCTCGAGATCTATGAAAAATTTCAATTTCAAAACATCTCATGTGATGTGGTAAGACATCATATTTTCTTATTCTCACTGTGTTATTGAGCTCAAGACTGGATCCAAAGCCTACCTGCTAATTCCATCACAACATAATATGAGTTAGTAGGAAAATTTCTCACCAACTTCTTTCTACCTTCCAAATCAATGGATATACGGGTAAACATTCTGAAAATTTCTTAATATAAAGATGAATCTCTATATTCGTCCTAGGAATCAAATTAGTAAATGACTAGATAATGCCCACATCATGGAATAGAGCCATGGGCTCTAATAAAATCATACTTAAAGGGTTTATTTTAGGAAAACATGTCAATTCTTAAAGCTTCAGTTGGAGGATAATTAAGGAATAAATTAACTGAAGTGAGATATAATTTACTGGAAAAGATAGCGAGCAATAGTTTCTGATGGCATGGTGAAGGAACTCAATGGAAATGCATTCATGCAATCAATAATAATGACTGTATAGAATCACAACTGGAGTCACTAACCAAGAATATTAACATCCTTATGGTCCATTAACAAAACTCACCAATTAATATGTATAGAAGATGAAAATTAGGATGACTATAATCAGGGTAATCAATTTTATGGATAGATTCATCCACATCATCAAGGGAAGGATATCAATAATGATCACAAGGGTACCAATAACAAGAACCTCAAGGGCCCACACCCATGAGCTAATTCCATTTATTGGAGGAGAAATTGGAATCATTCATGGACACTTATGGGGAAACATTAAATGAAATTAAAGAAGTTTCATTGCACAAAAAGGCCATATTAAGGAATCAGGAGATTCAAGTTAGCCAAATCACTGATTTTCTGAGAGAGAGAGAGAGAGAGACCAAGAGGTTCAATGCCAGCATATCCTAAGGAATTCCCACATGATGATTAGAAATATATGGATCTCATAAGTTATAGGAAAACCAAATTATGGGGTGTACAATTTTTTGGATGTCCACCTATAAAATCAAGAGAAGATGATGTTGAAGCTGAAAGGAGTAAGGAACAAGTAATCGAAGAAGAAGAAGAAGAATAGGAACCACCTCGGTAAAAGTCAAAGATCCTTTTTTCCAGATAAAATAGAATGAGTGAAGAACAATGTTCAGAGATTTAATTTTTTCGAACAGATTATGAAATTTGATATTAATATACCTTTTTCAGAGGCACTCACAAACATGTTGGCATATAAAAAAATCATGAAATAGGTGGTATCCAAAAAATGAAATCTAGATGATATGGAAACTATTCCACTCCGAAGAGTGTGTTTGACAGTGGTATAAAATGACAATCCTAATAAGAAAAGAGACCCATGTATCTTTTCAATTCCAATCATTATCAAAGATAATAAATGTGGGAAGAATTTTTGTGACTTAGGTTTGAGTTCTAATATCATGTCATACATGACATTAAAGAGTTTGGGACTGGATGGATTGAAGACAATAAGATTAATTCTTCAATTAGAAGACTCAACCATGAAATCCCTAAGAGGAGTCTACGAAGATGTCCTGATCAAGGTCAAACAGTTCAACTTTTCTATCGATATTCTAGTTCTAGATATGGAAGAGGAAAATAATCCACTCATTCTTGGAAATCTATTTTTTCCAAATGGCATGGGTTGATTGGTGTTAAAATTGGAGAACTCTGTCTGAGAGATGGAAGTGATCAAATAAGTATCAACATCCATCAGGAAATGATTAACTACGATCTGCAAAGAGAAAATGAGTTTAGAGAAATAGAAATATCTGATGTTTAGGATGTTTCCAAGACTGAAGAGGTTCATGAGTTAGATGATGTTGTTCATGAAGATTATAAATATAAAAATAAAGAGAATATGATTTCCAAGAATATTGAATCTAGATGAGAGACCCACTCCACTACCTTTGAGAGAGGAAAATTAGTATGAATAGTATATAAACAACCATTTAGTTCATCATGATTGAGGAATAAATGATGGGTCCGTCCAATGGAGATAATGAAAGTACTACCATCTGGAAGAATCAGTTTTTTATAGAATAAGGAAATGTATCATCCTATGTGGATAGGACACAAATGAGACTACTCATGGACCTCGAAGAGGTATAAAATATTCACTCATATAAAACAAGAGTTGGAGTTGTAATAGGTATGGTCGATCCAATGATGTTAAACAAAAGATTTTCTGGGAGGAAACCTGAGATTATATTTCATTATTTATTTTATACTTTTCACTAAAAAATATTTTATCAAAATTCATTGATGAAGTCATTTTCTTTAACATGTTTATTTTTAATTTGTAGTACCAAAAATACCCAATCAAGAAGAAAGAAGCATGAATCAATATAATAATGTGAAGAAACATGATATGTCATGTAGGAAAATTACATGTCGTTATTCATCTGTATACAGAACATAAAAATACATGAATAAAGAAAATTTTTCTAGGGGAGTAAGACTTTAAAATTAATAATTTTCATACTATATTCTTTACATTGAATTATAATTTTTTAACTGTCAATTCCATACCACGAATATGATTATTTCTTTAATAAACTGAACTATGAGACATAAACTACCTAGGATTTTTACAATTCCATGTATCTAATTTTCATTGTCAAAATATTTGTAAGGGAAAAATAGGAAAAATAATTATAGAAAAAGGAATGTTGTTTTGGATTTGACAAATCATGACTTTGAAGAGAATTTTGATCATTGTAAATGGAATTTTTATGATGTTTGTCCATGTTTTTAATTTCCAATGTTTTCATTAATTGATTCAATTATTCATATGCAGGGCTATGAGTAGTTGACCCAACCATTCATCTAATTCCTAAGACATCCACTAAGCCAGTATTTTCCATTACTTTCTATAGTGTATTTCTTTATGAACTTGGTCATGTTTTCTTTTATAACATTATTTACATATTATTAAATCTGGGAATGAATATAATCACTTTTATTATGATTGGGGAATTATTTTTTAGCCTATATCCTGAGACCCACCTTGAATTAATCATTTTTATACTCATAGATTCCATGGACAACATTGTTAGGAAATGAGAAATGTTATATGATTATTTTATCCATTCCTACATTTCTCTAAATGTTTTTCATTATATTTAAAAGTATATGGTTGGGGAAATTTTGGGTGTACCGGGATATACGTTGTTGTTGATATTTTTGTGAGGGATTTTACATTATGATATGGGGAGATTCCATAACATATTCCATTGTATTTTATTTTTCACATCACTTTCTCAAAAAACATTTTAAAAAAATGAAAAAAGTGTGTTCAATTTTGGTAAGTTCAAAAATCACTATTTTCTAGAATGAAAATACTATGATCGTCTGTGGTTAGGTTATAGATGTGATATTTTTCCTATGCATAGCTTTTGAAGAAAAAAAAATATTTATTTAAAAAAAAGGACATATTAGTTTATTCATTCATTTCACTTACATGTATCATGGGTACACATTGATCTTTTGGGGGAGAAGAGAACACATTTATAGAGGGATAAATTCTTTGATCTTATCTTTTGTTATCATACTATGTACTTTAGGGTTGAACCTCATTTTTGATCATTAAATTTTACATAATCTACCTACCTACCTCGATTCCACAGATCCATTTGAACCTTAATAGTGAAGCCCTTATGATTAATTGTGATTTTTTTTCATACACAGTTAAGGTGTTAGATTCTTTTCAAGCCTATAGTAAGTGAAATTTTCTTGAGGTATGTGCTGAATTCCATATAAATTTGTACCCTGATAATAGAGGAAAAACTCTTGTGAGGTAAATTAAAACCAGAATACATATTAAAAATGAATTGAAAAATGAAAATGAATGAATGAAGAAACATGTTTATTTCAAAAGAGGAAATTAAAAATACCTAGTTGACAAGATTCATTGAAAAATGCGTCATTGAATAATTTTATTCATATAATTTGTGAGAATTTAATTTTTCATTTGATCATTTTTAGTTGAAATTGAATATGAATCATTTTAGGGTAAATTTCAATTGTATTATATTGAGATTCTTACCCTGTGGACTAGGCCAAATTCATGTTTGGGGAATTAGATGAGCATAATTCATGAATACATTTTCATGTATATTGGTGTATTGATTTATGTAATTAAATGAATATTTCTACAAAATGTTGGAATGTTTAACTTGTTTTGTGTTTCATTATAGGATACAATGGATTTTGGAAAAAAAGAATGAAAAGGGGATGAAATTGGAGAGAAAAGACACTTCACACTATGAGAAAAGTGAAGCAGCGTGAAACTATATTTTTGATGTTTAAGTAGAACTTGGAAACTAAAAAAATGATTAAATATCATGTATATTCAGTACACATCATGGCTTTATAAGAGTGGTCACCAGCATGTTGTACATTTTGTGACCGCAATAGAGACTATGAAAACTGATTATACATCACGAGTCATTCTTACATGTCATTACATGATTCAATCATTTAAATCCATGTATGAGGATCAGACAAATAAATAAATCAAGTTATTCAAATCAGATCAATATTACCAATGAGTAATCACATTACATGTTTGGGTGAGTTTAGTGAAAACCCAATTAAATTCTATAAGTAAATGTGATGGCTACAGCTTTGTGAAAATCAGATTCCACTGAAGACTAACACCTGGAGGGAAGATATTGTTCCCTTTTCAAGTTCCTTCTCTATGATTTTATTTTATTTTTCCTTTCCCTCTAAACCTCTCATCACTAGGATGAGGAGGTAGTATAACCATGATTTATAGTGATTTACTGAAGGGGGAAGTGCATTTTATGTAATTATTTTTATTATTCATGTGTCTGGCTTGCATGATTTCATCAATAAATTCCCAATCCTTCTCCCTTTCATTTATCATGACCATCGATATTAGAATCTAAAAGGAACATTAAAATTTCACAACTGATAATCTTAAAGGAGAAATTTCCATTTTTATCCTTAGTGGAAATGATGTTTAAATTTGGTGTCGAGAAAAACTCGAATCGCTGATATCCTATATTACCAGACCAAGGGAAATAGTGTATTATCAAGTTAAGGAGTAGATACATTTACCATTGGATATTTATCATCATGAATCTGACTATGACCATTAATTAATAAATCCACATTCTAAAATTCAATTGAACCTGATCCCTGAAGATACAAAACCCTATCACGAATTCATAATTTGTTTCAAAACAAATCAATATTCATTGCTTTTATCATTATCTTTTTCAAAATAGAATCAAATATAACATTCCTTATCCCATTCTCTAAGATAATAGAAATAAATCTGTTTAAAATCATAATAACCTAATTCAACATTTCTATGGGTTCGACCTCAAATATAACAATACTAAACTTTAATTAATAGAGTAGCATAGTTTGAGTTTTAAAAAATTTGTTTTTTCATTGAACCATAGGGAATTAACGATGACCTATGGGGATATCATCTTGAAAACACACCCTATTTGTTCATGGGATATGTTATTTGTAAATCAGATGAACCATACAAAAATTTATCATTTCCTTTCTTTTTATCTCGATAATTTTTCTCACAAGACCCTAGAAACAATTCATACTCTTTATGGAAAATAATTGTACTCCTCATATCAGTAATTAAAACCACTACATGGGTCCTTAATTTTGGGGAGAACTATAGGAAATTAATCTTTATAGTAAGTCATGAACCAACAGCATGTATAAATATCTCAAAAAGGCCAGTAGTATAACTAGGAAGAGAACCACATGGGGGAACCACCAATAAGTCAACTAGATTAAAAACATTTATATTTGGTTACAACATAAGTTTTTTAATTCCACCTCCCTATATAGAGAGAAAACTAAATGATTCAGCAAGTATATTTCCCTCCACGATCATATGCCATAAATAAAGACAATTCAATTGATCCTAATCTAAAAAAACCAGCTGACTGGGTTGTATCCATCAAGAGGAGAATCATGCGTATGCACATTCATATACAGTTGTTTCCTTTAATCTGAGTGATTGAATGTATCATACTAGTGGACATGAATCTATTTGAAAGTTCTTAATAAGATTAGTGGTTCATTGAGAATCCATTTCATGAATCCATTTTTTCTAATAGAGATATGGATACACAGAGGAATATTATTGGTAGGATCTATCTCATTATTGAAACATGTACATGAAGAAGTAACCATGTGGAGAGTCTAGTCATAAACTAATAAGAAGATCTCAATTTGGATTCAAATACCTGTATGAATGGGAGCATTCAGAAAGGGTATGGGAAGCAATAATCATCAGATCCAGTGTTCTTATTAAATGTAATTTTGGAAGATATATAGATATCATAATGTAATACCAGTGTATTTTAATTATTCTATTCTGATAGAAACACAAATATTTTACATATGAAATTTTGATGTCTAAAATTAGACTATGAACCTATTCTAAGCCTCTTAGGGAAGCCCTGATTACTAAAAAACATCACAAAAGAAGTTAAATGTGATCGAAAATTTTCATTATATCCGCAAATGCTTATGGAATTAATTTTCCAATACTTACACCATATCTACACTCAACATCCAGTATTTCAATGAATTTCCACTACATCAACACTTCTATAATGAATTATAACTTTCTCCTGTCATTATAAAAGTGAAATTAGTGATATATTATATATGTGTTTATGTATGATAATCCAAGGATGGATTTAAAATTTTCACACTTCCATTATAAACATGCATTACTGAACTTCTCTTATAACTAACTATTTAAATTTATCAATAATTTGTAGTCAAAATTTTTATAAAGCGCCAATAAGACTTGTTAATAACTCCCATTAATATCATCTCTACTATTACTAGTTTTATAAGATTCTTCCTTGAATATTTTTATTCATTAAATCAAACAAATATCCTCCTATTACTCATTTAATTTTCTTCATTATGGAATAATATTAAGTAAATTAATTTTCCAACACATCCATTGATCTCTAGAACAATATATAATAGTATTAGGATTCAATATAAGTGATATATTATAATTTCAAGTCACATATTACACCATAAATTCATCATTAATTGGGTCATTCCTCTATCAACCAAATTTTTTTGCAAACCTACTTACATAGGGGCAAAATATTTTTATCCTAACACAATGTGATCTATAGAATTTAAAAATGTTATCACTACCAATTAGTTGAGTAATAAATCTATGAGTGACTATTAGCATTGTCATAATGGGATTGAGTTAAATTTTTTCTAGAATTTATTTTTGATAAGGTTGTTAAAAATGATTCAATCATTATGAAGACATAGAATATAATGGACCAACTATTTCCATTTACAATGATTAAAATTGTTTAATTATTAGTATGAAGGAAGATAATGGGATTTGGAATAGAATACATGTACATTTGATTCAAAAAAATAAATATAATCTATTCAAGTGTAAATTAATGATAAATTTACCATAGGTCAATTTAGATGGAATCAGAACTTGTGGTATATATAACAAAGACAAGATGGTTTTTAAAAGTCACAAAATTGGGGAGATCAATACCGACAATCCTCTTCAATTGATATTCCCAAATGTTTGAGTTACAATGAGATTGATGTTAAGAAATTATTAAAAAAATTATTATTTCTAGTAATGATATTATATAAATGACATATTACTACTTTTTAGTAAGTAAATGTAAATATCTGGATATGTTTAAGAACTTCTATAGGTGTGAAAAAATAGTATAGGATCATCTAGAAAAATACCTATAATTTATAATACACTAGAATAAAAAAATAGATATGTTGAATAATATCATAATATTAGTTGAATAAGAAAAAAAATATAATACTCCATAACACCCCAAAAAATTATTGTATGATTGGATGAATCAATATTTTCTACACATGGGATGGTCTATTTTGTCAAATCATATAAATTTAATGTATTTTTCTATATATGACATAGTATACGTTATTTAAATTTTGAATTTCTTTTTACCCTCACATGATTCAGTCATAAACCATCATGAGACATTCTTTTGTATGAATCTAGACATGAAAAAACTATTGGAAATAAAAATGTTGATGTCACATTATAGTCAATGTAATATATTTTTGAATGTTTGAAAAAAGAAACCCTGAGGGGATTCTTCTTGAATAAAAACTCAGTGGAATAAATTAATGGTTTTACGAGAATAATATAAAAAATCACATTTTTTTCTGTTTTATCGGAAATAAAATCATTAAAAACATCACTAGAAACTAATTATGAGATTATATAATCCTAAAGTGATAATGTTAGCGAACACATAGAAACATTAAATTTTATATCATATTTTTCAAAATTTACATTATAATTATAAAATTTCCAATGATGAAGAAGGCATAAAGGATGAATTATTTAATTTATATAGTCTTATAAAATATTTTTAACCCTAAAAATAATTACATATAATAGAAATTTATTTGGAACTACTGAATTTTGTGAAACTATATTCATACCATCATTATTTTTATAGTTGAAATAATAAGTGATTAATAAGAATTAAAACATTGGGATTATAAAAAATGGTGGATGAATAGAAAATTTTTAATTATAATATTGATACTAAGGATTTATTGTCATGTCAAAAATATAAATAAATATCTAGAAGAAGTATGTTTTCTTAATATATATTGTGAAAATTTAGGTAATATGAAATAAATCACATCATGTGATTATCATTAAATCTCAAATTGATTTTATTGACTTTGGAGAGACTAATTATCCATTAATAAATATTTAAATAATAAGAATCCTTCATGTGGTATATGATCAAAGGAATTATAACCTACTCAAAATTTATTTAATGTATTAATTTGTGAATGATGAACTTAATAATGTTGTATATTTGGAATATATAAAAATACTTACACTATATTTTTATGATTCTACAATTTTTTTTCAAATAAATTCTTTTTATTAATAATGAAACATGTATTATAATCTGTATATTTTGAGAAATTACCATAAATCACTCATTATGATTATATAAGTTGATTAAATTATTTTCATTGAAAATAAAAGGAAAAATTGTGAGAATATTTTTAAATTAATGACAAAAAATTGATACGTTAATGATTGGGGTTATGAAATTATTTTTAGGCACAGAAGTAAAAAAATACAAAATGACTTATAATTCAATTTGAAGTGAAATTTTATTGTGAGTTATTAATGATATTTATAATAGAATAATTGAAAGTGGTAGTTAGTACAAATTTATATGGGTCTTTTTTATCCATATATAATATTGGATCGAGGGTTGATAAAAAATAGTTATATATTCTTATTGGAAATATACTAAATTTTAATGAATCATGATCGACATAATTTTTATATGCTTCATTTTTATGATTTTGAACTATTCTTAAGTAGTCACATTTTTTGAAATAAATTATATCAATGAATAAATTAAAATAACTATTGATCATGGAATATGATATGAAAAGGAATCACCTTTACATATTTATTTCTATTTACTTGTTGATTGGGAAAGTGGTGTTGGTGATAAAATGTAAATATTTAGATAAGAATTGTTTATTTAAGGATGATGTGTTTATTCAAAATATATGAATCATAATTCAATCACTCTAATAAAAATATAATCTCAACATGATTCTTTATTATAATACAAAAAATAAGTGATGTGGATAATGGCATGACTTAAAGACATGAGTGCTGAGTTTTCATACACATTGGTGGTGGTGTGTGGTAACCAATGTTCAAAATACTTATCAAATAATCAAGTACAATATTGGATATAATATACCACTTAATTGATTAAAATGTGGAACATGAGGATATATCTATGTAATATGTTTCAATAATGGTTATTGTTTAAGATTTCATGAAAATTACACTTATAATGGATTTTTTAGCACATGATCACAATGTTGATAGTTTATTCTTCCCCAAAATACATAGGTGTTTTTTGTTTTATTTTCCCATTTCAATTCCAATTTTTCTTTTGACATATTTGGATATTTTTTAATGAAACATTATTAAAAATATGGAGAGATACTATTTTTAATAGGTGAGAGTGTAGGGGGAAATTAGTGGAAAAATTTTCCTAGTAGGGTTCATATATAGTGTTTGTAGAATAATCATAGATAATAAATTTTATATTTATCATATGTTATCAACTACTAAAAATGAGTATATTAAGGATCCCATTGTGATTGGCTTGAGGAGTTTTATAAACTAAAGGTCCCCCTTGATGTTATATGATAAAGTTATATTTGTTAGCTTATCTCAGTTTAGAAATTATAAATATAGTATTTATCTTTACATAAAGAGTTGGATGACTCTCAAAAAATTCATCATATAATGTGGTGTGGTATTTTTATTACATTGAAAATGGTAGGATTTGATAACTAGTTTTTTGGGGGAATTCAATCATGAGTATTATAGTTTATTTCATGTTGTGTTTTCTAAAAAGGTGGTCAATGATGAGTGGGATATTTTTTGGAGCTCATTAAGAGGTAAAATAATGATGAAATTATAGGGGAACTAATTCTATTACATGCTGACACCATGATATAGCATGGTTAGCTACCCAAATACACTTATAAATTAAAAATAGAAAAATATTCACTAGAGAAATCATGGTCTATTATTATCTTGATATTGGAAATGAAGTATATCAAATGTGTGGTAGTTTGTATTCCCTACTTCATGATTGATGATGAAAATTCAAATAGTGGGGTAACTATGGTTTTGAAAAAACAGATAGAATTTGATGAATGCATAAAATATAGAGCATCATTTGAAATGGATGTTTTATATCTTCTGGGGTGAAATAAAATCACATGTACCCTAATTTGATGGAAATATGACAAAAATTCTGAGATATCTATAATGATTTTCTGGGGCTATATGTCTTGTAAAGATAATATATTCCATGGTTGTTCAATTGATTATATATATAAGAGATGGAATTAGTTTTTCAAATTGATGATATTTAGATATATCTACAAATAGATCTAAGGTATGATTGATGTTAGACAAACTATGCAGTCAAAATTTATTTCACATGGTGTTGATTTCCTTATTATAATAAAATATTATATTCTACTTTTTAATTGATGATGAAAAAATGAGATATTCTATCAAAAATTATATAGATAATTCTTCATTGAATTTGGTGAAAAATGTGTATAATAATAAAGTTATGAACATGATAAAAACATAGAGAGTCAAGGTAGGAAGCCTAAGTATTATCATATTATTGGCACCATATAGATATTTTATATACATTTTCTCAAGTTCATATTCATTATCTATTCGATATTCTTGTTAAAAAAAATTTATGAATGAAAATTCTTGGATCATAATAGTAGTACATAATAGATTAGTTAATTAAAAGAGAGTGTGAAGTATTCAATATTTTATAATTAATGATCATTCTATCTATCAATATCTCATTTAATCATTTAGTTTCATTTAGAATACATTAAAATAAACAATGATTGGAAAAATTATATATGATTTTATGTTTCACTAACCAATGATCTGTATCACCTCTCAGTGACGATATACTCCTTTATGGGGATATCAAAGAAAATTTCTAAAAATTCCTCTAAAAATAAATTTATATTTTTATGTTTCAATCTTTTATCAATATATACCTCATAAAAAATTATTGAAGTAGTAATAGTTTCTTCATTAAAAAAACATTTCAATATATGTACTATATAATTTTCTTAGGAAATATGTTTCAAAATAATTATTAAGAAATTTGAATGCAATAATAATAGTATTTTTACTTATCATGTTCATCTAATATTCAAATTACATTACTGTACTAACACATTTTATAAGTGGTTTTAGGTGGATTAGAAAAAAATAATATTTACAGATTTTTCTAGAATACAATGTCATTAAAATATTTCATGATAAAAATTTAATGATATTAAATAAAATTTATAAAACCATTCTGAATAAAAAAGATTATATATAGGATCATACTAGGTCACTAAAGCTTATATGATTCATTAAATATGATTGATTTGTTTAAAAGTTGTTTGAAACATTTTCAATCTTTCAAACATTCATGTTGTTAAACATAAAATTCTTCTTAATAATAACCATTTTGAAAATAACCTTTATAATCCATTCAAAATTGAATTAAATTTAGATATTTTTAATGGAAAGTAAAATCATTATAAACCCAGCTAGAGTTAATGATTAAATAGTTTCGTCATATTCAATTCCTAATGATTATGTATAACCATTTTAAATAATGTTATCATTCTTCTAAACTACAACTCTTTTATCAAAATAGAATTTTCCAAGAATCACTTTGTTAATATAAAGAAAAACTAATTGGAGAAATTTTTATTATGATTTTACTATCTTCTATTTTAACTGGTTGAGTTATTCATGAATTTATGTGATATATTTTTCACGAATAAAAAATTATTCATTGAAATTATCATAATTATAATTGATGTCACGACCCGCCCCCGGGGTCCGTGCCGTGACTACCCCAAGCCCGCCTTCCATAGGCCAGGGGCTGGCGACTAGCACCAAGGCGTAGATCCCAGCAAATTGGGAAGGCATTGCCTTTGAAAAGTAAACACACACCACAGAGTAAACAAGCGGAAAGTAAACACTAAGCAAGCAGAGTACAACTGAAGTGCGGAAAAGTAAATGGGCCAGAATACAAACCCAAACTGAAAGTAAAGTACAACTCAAAAAGGGAAAAACAGCAACTGAAAAGTAAAGGCCGCTACTCCGTGCTGTCCACTGGAAAATCCCACCTGAAGGGTGGGTACAGATAGCTCCTCTGCTCCACGGGTCCCACCGTCCGCTCCGTGCTCGTCCCGCCCAGTGGTCCACCTCCGGGTACCGTCCCGCTCCGCAAACCTCAGCTAAGGTCAACGCTGTCCGTCGTCTGCAACCAACACAACGTAGTGCGGGCGAAGCCCGTGCAGGGGTGAGTATAAGCTACTCAGTAGGGTCCCCGAGACCCCTGAAGGTCTCTCAAAATCCACAAAGGATAAACCACGAAGCAAAGTACAATCACGAAGTAACAACCAACACTGCTTAGGTATATGCCCATACATATACCTAAGTCATCAATTCAAATACGCTCCAACCTCCGAGCCCAAGTATAACTCAGTCCACGCAGGAAAGTATACGTATTCCACAAAGGAAAGTAACAGGATTCAGCTCACACAGGTATACTTCTTCAGGGACGATAAAGATGATCACTGATCCATCTAAGTCGTCGGACCCACGAAGGATCGATAGGTAACTAACCCCCGCAAGACCCACACAGGATCGGGCTCACACAGAACCTGTAGGCGCTGGCTCACACAGAACCGCTGAGCGCAAGGACCCACACAGGATCGGGCTCACACAGAACCTGTAGCACTGATCCACGTAGGATCGCTGAGTGCTGTAGTCGTCGTCGTCGAATCCACACAGGATCTCTATACTGTCGTCGTCGAATCCACACAGGATCTCTGTACTGTCGTCGTCGCAGTCACAGTAGCAGTCGTAGCAGTAGAACAGTCGCAGCCAGCACTAGGGTTCCCGCACACAGCAAGCTCGTACGGAGGGTCCGCTCCACGAGCCGAGAGGCTGATACATCAACTGTCACGAAGACCGAAGTTGATGTATCCAAAAGTTCCGTATCGTCAACAGGAACTCAACGCAACAGACGGCGCGTCGATCGGACGCCTGGTCTGAGAGTTATTGGCATTTTTGTCTCCGGGGCCCGGTTGGTTTTTAAGGCAAAACCAACCCGACCGTACTCCACCTGCGTCCAAACCTCGGGCGGAGTATGCCAAAAGATCCGTCTCACTAAGAGGAACACTACGCGACTGACGGCGCGTCAATCAGACGTCCGTAGCTCAAGATATGAGCGTTTCCGCTCCGAAGGCCCGGTTGGTTTCGTGAACGAACCAACCCGGCCGAACTCAAAGTAAACCGAAACCTTGAGTGCGATATACCGAAACGACCGTCTCGATCCAAGGATCGCGTTGCCGCAGACGGTTCGTCATTCGGAGGTCCGAGGCTCAAGTTATGAGCCAAAAACCGAATCTGGTCCGAAACGGGGGGGTCCGGGTCCGGAACGACCCGGCCCGACCCCCCCCCCCCCTCGGGTGGCGCGGCGGCCGGCGGCGGCGGCCGGCGGCGGCGGACGGCGGCGGCGGGCCACGTGGCGGCGGCGGGCCGCGTGGCGGCGGCGGCCGCGTGGCGCGGCGGCGGCGGGCCACGTGGCGGCGGCGGGCCGCGTGGCGGCGGCGGCGGGCCGCGCTGGCGGCGGCGGACCGCGCTGGCGGCGGTGGCCGCGACTCACGCGGGGGGCTAAGCCCCCGCCCTTCCGAAGGCGGCGCGGCTTTGCCGCGCCGTTTGAGACAAAACGGCCCCCGCAAATGGGGGCCGGTTGAGTAAAACCGGGGGGGCTTTGCCCCCCCCTCCTTAAAAGAACCGCCCCCTCATTAAGAGGGGGGTCTTGATGGACCGGCCGGGGGTTTAAACCCCCGGTTTTTATGACATCCGGCCGGCCTGCTGGCCGGCCGGTTTTTACCAACGGGACCGGAATTTCCGGTCCCGCCCTTGACTTCCGACGCCGGCGGCCCGGCCGCCGGTCTTTCCTTCCGCCGCGGCCCGGAACCGGCCGCGGTCTCCTCGTCTCACCGCGGCCCGGAACCGGCCGCGGTGTTCGTCGTCCGGCGCGGTGCGACGGCACCGCGCCCCTTTCGCCGTGCCAAGAATCCTCCCAACGCGGCGTGTCGGCGTCGCGGTCTTGAAGTCTCTCCTCGGCGAAGCGCGACGGTATTGCGGAAATCATAAGCATGTTCATCCGCGTGGTGCGACGGCACCACGCCTCTTGCTTCCACCCGCATGAATCAACATGAACGAAGGAGGGGGTTTCGGCCGTGTTCGTGCGGTCCGACTCCCCTCGCGTTAACAAATAACATAACTAAAAAGTCTCACGTTTAGTCATGCTAAAATCCACGATTCAGGAATGGAATAAAATAATTAATAAAAACATCCCCTACCTCGGGTTTGAGATTTCAAGAAATCCTCTACGTTCCGCGGAAGACGGCGTCGCGGAAGTTAGGCGTCGCGGTCGTCGTTCGTCAAATCCGTTGACGAAGATTTACGTCCGATGCGACACGTTGTTGGCGGATCTTCGTTTGCCGACGAAGAAGGTCCGAAGAGGAAGCAGAGGTCCGAAGATACTAGGTCTCTGAGTCGATGATCCTTGACGAAGTGTTGTCGTTCTTCGTCGAGGATGAAGACGTTCTTCGTTCTTCGTCAGAGCTTGAAGATGAGAAGGCTCTCCAAAGGCAAAAAAAAAGAACCCTAAATAAAATAAGACTACCTCTTATTTTATTAACACAACACAAAAGAATTTCAAAATTTGAAATTCAAAAAGGGCTTTAACTTCCTTAATTAAATAAGGGTAACGTAGGCCAATTAATTGGGGGTTAAGAACGTTGAGAGAAAAAGAAAAGTCTTAGGGGTTCGTGTGGGCCCCACCACACTTAATCCTCCCAAGGGAGGTTAAGTGGGTGTGGGTCCCACTTCCAACCCCCTTAGGTAGGTTTTCTTTAATAAGTTAAAAATAAAATTTGTTTTACACAATTTTATTTAACTTAATTGAAAAACCCCAAAACGTATCTTTCAACCCGCAACAAACGCAACTCCCGAAAAGGTCTCATTAAGCGAATATCGGCGCTGCGAGTTCATCGGTGCCCTCGGATTTTAATTCCGAGCACCGGATCAAAAGTTAGGAATTCCCGCTCGTCCGTTCACTGAACGTACCCGAGCCAAACTTCGGAAATTAATTCCGGGCACTCCGGGCCTCGGAATCAGGTGCCGTCTGAAATCGCGCTCTTGTAAAAATCCAAAGAAAATTAAGAAAAAAAATTTCCCTTGAATTTTACGGTCTTTACATTACTCCCACCTCAGGGCTTTACGTCCCCGTAAAGATACAACAAAAACTAGGGAAACAAATGGGGGTACTGAGCACGCATCTGAGCCTCCCGCTCCCAAGTGCTCTCCTGGAGGTTCCCGTGCTGCCAACTGATGCGCACAAGAGGAATCGACCGTCCACGTAGGACCCGCTCCTGTCGATCCTCGATCTCCACTGGGACCTCCGCAAAAGTCGCCCCATCGTCAACGTCAAGCTCCCCATGGTCAATGATGTGCGTCGGGTCGTGCACGTATCTCCTCAGCTGGGATACGTGGAAGACGTCGTGCACCCGGTGCAACTGAGGTGGTAGAGCCAGGCGATAAGCCACCTCGCCAATCCTGCTGAGAATCTGAAAAGGTCCGATGAAGCGCGGAGATAACTTGCCGCCTCGGCCAAATCTCCGAATACCACGTCGAGGTGAGACCCGCAAGAAGACGTGGTCGCCATCCTCGAACTCCAGTGGTCTCCGCCTCCTGTCAGCATATGACTTCTGCCGGCTCTGAGCTGTCCTCATCCGCTCCTGGATGACCTGGACCTTCTCTGTCGTGGCCTGGACCATTTCCGGTCCCACCAGTGCTGACTCCCCAGGGTCTGTCCAGCACAAAGGAGATCTACATGGTCGGCCGTACAACGCCTCGTACGGTGCCATCCCGATGGTGGAGTGGTAGCTGTTGTTGTATGCGAACTCCACCAAGGGGAGGTGGTCCTCCCAGCTACGACCAAAGTCGAGGACACATGCGCGGAGCATGTCCTCGAGAGTCTGAATGGTCCTCTCCGTCTGACCATCCGTCTGCGGGTGAAAGGCTGTGCTAAGACGTAGCTGCGTCCCGAACGCCTCCTGTAACCCCTTCCAAAGCCGGGAAGTAAAGCGGGCATCTCGATCGGAAACGATAGATGATGGCACGCCGTGGAGCCGCACAATCTCCTGAACGTAGAGACGTCCCAAGCTCTCCACCGAGCCCTGCTCTCTGATGGGTAAGAAGTGTGCCGACTTGGTGAGTCGGTCAACAATCACCCAGATGGAGTCGTGACCTCTGGAAGTGCGTGGAAGTCCAGTCACGAAGTCCATAGATATGCCATCCCACTTCCACTCCGGAACCTCCAAGGGCTGTACCAAGCCTGCTGGTACCTGATGCTCAGCCTTCACCTGCTGACAGGTAAGGCATCGAGAAACGAACTCTGCTACAGCTTTCTTCATGCCCGGCCACCAGTGCTGTCGTCTGAGGTCCTGGTACATCTTTGCCACTCCTGGATGTACCGCTAAAGGAGAAGTGTGAAACTCCCTCAGCACTTCCTCTCGCAAGGCGACTGGTACCATGGTACGTCCTCTGAAAAGGATGTCGTGCTCTGCTCCAAGGGAGAAACCATCAGGTGTCTGTCCCGAGGATATCTGTGCACGCCGTGTCTCACAGTCAGCGTCCCCATGCTGTGCCTCCCTGACTCGCTGCAGTAGTGGAGGAGTGACTGTGAGAGACTGTAGAAAGGCTGCTCCATCTCTATCCACGAAGGATATCTGCAAAGAGGCTAGCTGCTCTGTCGCCTCCTCAAGTAGTTGAATGCCCGTCCTCCTGCTGAGGGCATCAGCTACTACGTTCCCCTTCCCAGGAGTATAGACTATCTCAAAGTCATAGTCCTGGAGGAACTCGAGCCATCGTCGCTGTCTCAGGTTCAGGTCCTTCTGCGAGAAGATATACCTGAGGCTCTGATGATCGGAAAAGACCGTAAAGCGCTTGCCCATCAGATAATGCCGCCATGTCTTCAGAGCGAAGACCACTGCTGCTAACTCCAGGTCATGGGTAGCGTAGTTCTGCTCATGCGGTCTCAACTGTCGTGATCCATAGGCGATCACTGCCCGCTCCTGCATCAGAACACATCCGAGTCCGGTCCCTGATGCATCGCAGTAGACCACGTACCCTACTCCCTCCTCAGGCAACCTCAAGATAGGTGCGCTAGTCAATCTCTGCCTCAGCTCCTCGAAGCTCTGCTGACAACTGTCTGACCACACGAAGGGTTTCCCCTTCTTCGTCAACGCTGTGAGTGATGCCGCAACTCTGGAGAAGTTCGGCACAAATCTCCGATAGTATCCAGCTAGTCCCAAGAAACTCCGAACCTCAGTCACGCTCCTGGGTGGCTCCCATGCTAACACAGCCTCAATCTTCGCGGGATCCACTGCAACTCCCGCCTCAGAGATTACGTGTCCCAAAAAGTGGACCTCACGTATCCAGAACTGGCACTTCGAGAGCTTACCATAAAGCTGGTGCTCTCGGAGTGTGTCAAGGACAACTCGCAAGTGATAGGCGTGTTCCTCCTCTGTCGTAGAGTAAATCAGAATGTCGTCGATGAAGACCACGACAAACCGATCGAGGTATGGCTGAAAGATCCTGTTCATGAGAGCCATGAACACTGCTGGAGCATTGGTTACACCGAAAGGCATAACCAAGAACTCATAGTGGCCATACCGACATCTGAAGGCCGTCTTCTGCACATCCTCGTCTCTGACTCTGAGCTGATGATAGCCTGACCTGAGGTCTATCTTCGAGAACCACCGTGCTCCCTTGAGCTGATCAAAGAGGTCATCAATCCTCGGTAGCGGATACTTGTTCCTCACTGTCACCTGGTTCAGGCGACGAAAGTCAACACAAAGTCGCAAGCTCCCGTCCGCCTTCTTGGCGAACAATATCGGGGAAGCCCAGGGTGAAACACTGGGTCGGATGAATCCCTTGCCCTGCAAGTCCTCCAACTGTACCCGTAGCTCTCTAAGCTCGGCGGGGGCCATCCGATATGCTGGAGTGGATATCGGGGCTGTCCCGGGGTACAGGTCAATATAAAAGTCTACCTCTCTGCGAGGAGGTAGCCCTGGAACATCGTCGGGAAAAACGTCCGCATACTGATCCACCACTGCAGGAAAACCAGGACTCCGCACGTCAACTGCCCCAAGGATAAGGCTAGCCAACTGATGAGTGATGGGCTGTCCTCTCCTCCGCGGAAATCCATCCTGTGCTGCTAAGGCTCCCTTCTCGCCGGTGAAGGTGAACCTGCTCCCGTCGGTGCGTACACATCGCACCTTGCGCCTAAAACAGTCAATCTGTGCATGGACCGTAGACAGCCAATCCATGCCCAAGATGACGTCGTAAGGCCTCGACGCTGCTACAAGAAGATCCCAGCCGAAGCTCTCGCCTCCTAGAGTAAGCTCACACTGCCGGCACCAGTGCGTAATCGTCGAGTCTGCTCCCGTAGGAGTCTCTAGCCGTAAGGATCGAGCCAACGGCTCAGTCGGAATCTCCGAGCTCCGAACAAGGGCAGCGGCTATGAAAGAGTGACTCGCTCCTGTGTCTATAAGAACTGCAGCAAGGGTGGAATAGACACAGATAGTACCTCGAATCATCTCGGGTGCGCCGTGGTCGTAGGCCTCTGCTGCCTGGAGCTGTGCCTGTCGCTGCCCGCCAGCTCCCTGTGGTCGGGGTGGACCTCCTGGTGGTGGTGGTGGTAAAGCCTCAAAGCGTCGGCCACCACCAGCTGCTCGTCCAGCTCCTCTGCCTCGTCCGCCTCCTCCCTGCGGACCGCCACGGTCGACCCTCTGCCTCTGCCTCGGTGGTCCATCTACTGACTGCTGCTCCTCGGTACGGCGGGTCGGGCAGTCACGAGCCATGTGGCCCTGTCCGCCGCATGAGTAGCACTGTCTGCCTCTCGGAAGACTGGCTCCGCGCTGTGTGCCCCGCACTGCTGAGCCAGTGCCCTGAGGTCGTCGGCCTGAAGGTCTGGTCTGTCTGGACCCCTGAGTCATCCGTCGACTGCCTGCTGCAGATGACTCTGCCACGTGCCGCCCTGCGGTGGGTCGCTGTGCTGGTGTAGACTCAGCAAGGAAGCTCTCGATCAGAAGAGCCCGCTCCAGTACTCCTGTCTGAGTCGGGATGCTGAGGGAGATCAGCGATGCCCTGATCTCGTGTCTCAAACCCTGCTCAAAGGTCCGGGCCCGGAAGAATGGGTCCCGTACCATGTCGGTCGAGTAGCGCGAGAGATCGGTAAATCTCGCCGAGTACTGGGCGACCGTCATGCTGCCCTGCCGCAGCTGTAGAAGCTCCTGGATACGCACCGCTCGAAGGGTGGCCGGGACGAACTCAGAGCGGAAGAGGCTCTCGAAATCCGTCCAGAGAAGAGATGCCTCATCGTGCACCTGGAGCATCAGGCTCCACCATCGTCCTGCTGCTGCGTGTAGTAGGCTCGCAGCGAGGATCACCATGAGGTCTGCTGGTGTCCTCACTAGCCTAAACACTCGAACAACTGCCTCCAGCCAGTCCTCTGCTGCCTGGGGATCCGTCTCCCCGCGAAACCTGGGCGGTCGCTGTCGCTGAAACTCATGCAGTGCGCTGAGGCGACGTGCATCGTCAGCGGCTGCTGCTGGAAGCATCGGGGGCTCGGCGGGTAAAGCTACCGCCGGTGCCACTACTGGAAAAGGGCCCTGCACCGAAGCCTCGTCGCTCGGTGGGCTGTCGTCTCGCTCGACCATCGGAACCCTAGCTGGCTGCCGTCGTGGGGCCATCCTGAAAAGGAAACAGGTGCGCCACGGTTAGAACAGTATACCTGGTGAGCTGATATAAGTAATCACAAAGAAAACTTTGAAACACACACGCAATCAATGTTTTCGTGCATTAAGTCGGAAATCAGACGTCAGGGTCCTGGTGTGTGGATACGTCGGCCGCCGCACCAACACTGGACTCCCTGGACTGATAACCACACTCAATACGCTAAACATTATTGCTTCACATAGAAAAGATCAGAGTTCGCGGTAGAACCGAACTCCTCTGATACCAATTTGTCACGACCCGCCCCCGGGGTCCGTGCCGTGACTACCCCAAGCCCGCCTTCCATAGGCCAGGGGCTGGCGACTAGCACCAAGGCGTAGATCCCAGCAAATTGGGAAGGCATTGCCTTTGAAAAGTAAACACACACCACAGAGTAAACAAGCGGAAAGTAAACACTAAGCAAGCAGAGTACAACTGAAGTGCGGAAAAGTAAATGGGCCAGAATACAAACCCAAACTGAAAGTAAAGTACAACTCAAAAAGGGAAAAACAGCAACTGAAAAGTAAAGGCCGCTACTCCGTGCTGTCCACTGGAAAATCCCACCTGAAGGGTGGGTACAGATAGCTCCTCTGCTCCACGGGTCCCACCGTCCGCTCCGTGCTCGTCCCGCCCAGTGGTCCACCTCCGGGTACCGTCCCGCTCCGCAAACCTCAGCTAAGGTCAACGCTGTCCGTCGTCTGCAACCAACACAACGTAGTGCGGGCGAAGCCCGTGCAGGGGTGAGTATAAGCTACTCAGTAGGGTCCCCGAGACCCCTGAAGGTCTCTCAAAATCCACAAAGGATAAACCACGAAGCAAAGTACAATCACGAAGTAACAACCAACACTGCTTAGGTATATGCCCATACATATACCTAAGTCATCAATTCAAATACGCTCCAACCTCCGAGCCCAAGTATAACTCAGTCCACGCAGGAAAGTATACGTATTCCACAAAGGAAAGTAACAGGATTCAGCTCACACAGGTATACTTCTTCAGGGACGATAAAGATGATCACTGATCCATCTAAGTCGTCGGACCCACGAAGGATCGATAGGTAACTAACCCCCGCAAGACCCACACAGGATCGGGCTCACACAGAACCTGTAGGCGCTGGCTCACACAGAACCGCTGAGCGCAAGGACCCACACAGGATCGGGCTCACACAGAACCTGTAGCACTGATCCACGTAGGATCGCTGAGTGCTGTAGTCGTCGTCGTCGAATCCACACAGGATCTCTATACTGTCGTCGTCGAATCCACACAGGATCTCTGTACTGTCGTCGTCGCAGTCACAGTAGCAGTCGTAGCAGTAGAACAGTCGCAGCCAGCACTAGGGTTCCCGCACACAGCAAGCTCGTACGGAGGGTCCGCTCCACGAGCCGAGAGGCTGATACATCAACTGTCACGAAGACCGAAGTTGATGTATCCAAAAGTTCCGTATCGTCAACAGGAACTCAACGCAACAGACGGCGCGTCGATCGGACGCCTGGTCTGAGAGTTATTGGCATTTTTGTCTCCGGGGCCCGGTTGGTTTTTAAGGCAAAACCAACCCGACCGTACTCCACCTGCGTCCAAACCTCGGGCGGAGTATGCCAAAAGATCCGTCTCACTAAGAGGAACACTACGCGACTGACGGCGCGTCAATCAGACGTCCGTAGCTCAAGATATGAGCGTTTCCGCTCCGAAGGCCCGGTTGGTTTCGTGAACGAACCAACCCGGCCGAACTCAAAGTAAACCGAAACCTTGAGTGCGATATACCGAAACGACCGTCTCGATCCAAGGATCGCGTTGCCGCAGACGGTTCGTCATTCGGAGGTCCGAGGCTCAAGTTATGAGCCAAAAACCGAATCTGGTCCGAAACGGGGGGGTCCGGGTCCGGAACGACCCGGCCCGACCCCCCCCCCTCGGGTGGCGCGGCGGCCGGCGGCGGCGGCCGGCGGCGGCGGACGGCGGCGGCGGGCCACGTGGCGGCGGCGGGCCGCGTGGCGCGGCGGCGGCGGGCCACGTGGCGGCGGCGGGCCGCGTGGCGGCGGCGGGCCGCGTGGCGGCGGCGGCGGGCCGCGCTGGCGGCGGCGGACCGCGCTGGCGGCGGTGGCCGCGACTCACGCGGGGGGCTAAGCCCCCGCCCTTCCGAAGGCGGCGCGGCTTTGCCGCGCCGTTTGAGACAAAACGGCCCCCGCAAATGGGGGCCGGTTGAGTAAAACCGGGGGGGCTTTGCCCCCCCCCTCCTTAAAAGAACCGCCCCCTCATTAAGAGGGGGGTCTTGATGGACCGGCCGGGGGTTTAAACCCCCGGTTTTTATGACATCCGGCCGGCCTGCTGGCCGGCCGGTTTTTACCAACGGGACCGGAATTTCCGGTCCCGCCCTTGACTTCCGACGCCGGCGGCCCGGCCGCCGGTCTTTCCTTCCGCCGCGGCCCGGAACCGGCCGCGGTCTCCTCGTCTCACCGCGGCCCGGAACCGGCCGCGGTGTTCGTCGTCCGGCGCGGTGCGACGGCACCGCGCCCCTTTCGCCGTGCCAAGAATCCTCCCAACGCGGCGTGTCGGCGTCGCGGTCTTGAAGTCTCTCCTCGGCGAAGCGCGACGGTATTGCGGAAATCATAAGCATGTTCATCCGCGTGGTGCGACGGCACCACGCCTCTTGCTTCCACCCGCATGAATCAACATGAACGAAGGAGGGGGTTTCGGCCGTGTTCGTGCGGTCCGACTCCCCTCGCGTTAACAAATAACATAACTAAAAAGTCTCACGTTTAGTCATGCTAAAATCCACGATTCAGGAATGGAATAAAATAATTAATAAAAACATCCCCTACCTCGGGTTTGAGATTTCAAGAAATCCTCTACGTTCCGCGGAAGACGGCGTCGCGGAAGTTAGGCGTCGCGGTCGTCGTTCGTCAAATCCGTTGACGAAGATTTACGTCCGATGCGACACGTTGTTGGCGGATCTTCGTTTGCCGACGAAGAAGGTCCGAAGAGGAAGCAGAGGTCCGAAGATACTAGGTCTCTGAGTCGATGATCCTTGACGAAGTGTTGTCGTTCTTCGTCGAGGATGAAGACGTTCTTCGTTCTTCGTCAGAGCTTGAAGATGAGAAGGCTCTCCAAAGGCAAAAAAAAGAACCCTAAATAAAATAAGACTACCTCTTATTTTATTAACACAACACAAAAGAATTTCAAAATTTGAAATTCAAAAAGGGCTTTAACTTCCTTAATTAAATAAGGGTAACGTAGGCCAATTAATTGGGGGTTAAGAACGTTGAGAGAAAAAGAAAAGTCTTAGGGGTTCGTGTGGGCCCCACCACACTTAATCCTCCCAAGGGAGGTTAAGTGGGTGTGGGTCCCACTTCCAACCCCCTTAGGTAGGTTTTCTTTAATAAGTTAAAAATAAAATTTGTTTTACACAATTTTATTTAACTTAATTGAAAAACCCCAAAACGTATCTTTCAACCCGCAACAAACGCAACTCCCGAAAAGGTCTCATTAAGCGAATATCGGCGCTGCGAGTTCATCGGTGCCCTCGGATTTTAATTCCGAGCACCGGATCAAAAGTTAGGAATTCCCGCTCGTCCGTTCACTGAACGTACCCGAGCCAAACTTCGGAAATTAATTCCGGGCACTCCGGGCCTCGGAATCAGGTGCCGTCTGAAATCGCGCTCTTGTAAAAATCCAAAGAAAATTAAGAAAAAAAATTTCCCTTGAATTTTACGGTCTTTACAATTGATGTTATCATCCATTTTATAAATAACCACCAGTTTTGAAGAGTTTATTTATATTGAAAAATAATATTATTAATAGTACATTCCCATAAGAATATATGGTTTTAGGAGTATTTTATTACTATTCCACTTCTACAAAATTCTACACTTCTAGTTCATTATTATAAGATTTTTGTGATAAAATTATCAGTTTTTATGTTGATGGGTTTTTTAAATCAATTAGGAATTATTGATATCACCTAGGTATATCGAAGTTTTCCTTTTAAAATGATCAATTTATTGGATACCTTCATTCCAATATTTATTAGGATCATTATGAATTCACTCATTATTGGTGGGATGTATTTTTTAATTAAAAATTTTAAATCTTTGACTTTATTGACATCTTTAATTGATTTGTATAATTGAAAATTTTTTTGTCATGATTTTCATTCTTCATTATTACCAAATTTATATAATATTTATCATATAAATTATTAAAAAATATTCCAAATAATATAAATATAGTGGGATAAGACATTTATTGTTTCACCATCTTTTATAAATGACTATATGGAAGGAATGATTTAAAGAACCAAATATTGATATTCATCACACCCAAACACTTAGATATAGTGAATCCATATTCTTTATAAGTAGTTTTTGATACAATCTGATGTGACCTAAACATATCCATCCACAATTAAAATATCATTAAAAAATATTGGGACACATACATAAAAAAGTTCTACTTGGATTGGAGGATTGGTGAATTAGTAAATAACCTCTAACTAATAAAACTCATATTTTTCCAATGAAATGGATATGTTTCCCAATAAACTGGGGATTCCTTATTTTTAAATATTCCATCAACATCCCACAAAAAGTCTCCAAAAATGATAAACTTATACAAATATCACACTTAGTATTATACTTCATAGTATGAGGAAAATGAAACATAAGGAGAGTGATTTAAAATTCACAATAAGGGTTAGATTGTAATCAAAGCTATCATGGAATAACAAATGAGTGAATAAAATTGATGGTATAAATAATAATCATATACATCCACATAAATTAAAAAAATTCATCATGTTACATGTCCATGGATAATATAACAATGTATGTAATAACATGGAAAACAATAAAAAATTCATTTGTGATAAAATACCAAATGGAGGAAATTATAATCATAATTTAAAAGCCTCATGTTAAGTCATCATACATAATTTTGTAAGTGTAACATGAAATACCAAATCCTTATTATCTTGTAAGACCTACTGATGCATCAAGGGGCGATATAATTATTTTACCCAATTGTCACTAATTAATTATAATTCATTCATCATATGAATGATTGATTAAACACAAAAATTTATAACCAAAATACCTTAATAATAAAAAAAATATCACGTTTGAAAAGATATGTATATATAATTTAAATATTTAACCTAAAATAAATTGATAAAATTATAAGCTAATCACCCTTTAAACATAAGTCATATATATTAATGTGTATATGTGTAAGTTAATAAATAAAACACAATATTAAAATAGTGGATGTGTTATATAATATATCATGAAAATTTAAAAACACCGAAAAAAGGAGAAACATAATTTCAATAGAGAGATTAAGAGTGATAGAAAACATGAACCTTATGAATAGGGACATGAAGAAACTATAAATTAATAAGAGATATTATAGGGTAATACTTCAATGATAACCCCAAAGAAGGTAGATCATTAATAGTTTTAGAAGATAATGTGAGATAAATTTAAAAAATACTTTACAAAACAGTTTTGCAATATTAATATGAAAATATTTTATGTAACTTCACATATCCATTTTAAAGGGAAGGAAACTAGAATTAGAAATCCTTAATTTTAAAATAATTTCCAAATATTGAATCATTGATATGAAATGGTGTCAAAGACAGGAAATTAGGTGTCGTAGATAAAAACATAAAAATGTGAAATGATATCTATTTATTTATTCTTTAAAAACATTAAAAAAGTGAAAACCCACATGAATATAAATTACATTGAAAAAACATGAAATCTTATAAAGTAATATCGATAATTAATTACATACATAGTGATTTGAAATTTCAGTTTTTCAAAAAACATTAAATTTGAGAATATTTTCAAACCCTAATAAAGAAAGTCTAAAAATGACCTATGAAAAAAATATTAAATGAAAAATTACAAAAAAATTTAATTAATCTTAATTATAGTGTATAATAACAATAAAAAATAATTGAATTATAGATATAAAAATTCTTGAAACATTTTCTACGGGAATTGAAAGAGAGGAAAATATCAATTACCTTAGTTCTGGTTTTATTTTGGTCACCCTTGTGAAATCATTATCGTAAATATATACTTTTTAAAATATGAATCCCGAAATAAATTGTATTATATTTTTCATAATGCATTATTTATTATAATATTAATTTTTTATTAAAATTATATTTACTGATATAATGTAATAAAGACATATTATATTTTAAATTATCTCATTCTAATTAGATTTTGTGTTTTTATTGTTGAATAATTATCATTTTTAAAATTATTTATTGAAAATTATAATATTGAAAAATATATTTATATTAAATAATATACATTAATCATAAATTTATGATATGATATGTAATGTATTGAAAAAGAACTCTTAGGAAGAAGAAATATAACATTATTGGCATATATTAAAATAGAGGATAGATAGGTTATATGATATAAATTGATTAATATAGGAATAAAAGTAACCTAAAAACATGAATATGTTATATAATAATGTATGAAATAAATTATAATGTTAGAAAATTTTATATTGATTTTTGAGTAGAATGAATAAGAGAAAAAACAATGAATGATTATCAGTGTCACAAACCAACCCGGGTCGACCCTGAACCGATCACCTGAGTCAGTCTGAGACATGGCCCAAGAGGTGTTCCTAATCCTCCTGGGTTTGAGAAAAGCGCCATGGCACTAGAATAGAATGATTGGGAATGATTTCTCCAAAAGAAAATAAATAAAGAAGTAGAAATAATAAAGAGAATCTCAGAATAATTAAACAAAAAAACGACTAAACAAGAACAAAAGAAAATAAGACTAACTGAACTCGACATCAGAACTAACTCAATGTGACCCCACAGGTCACTCCCCAACTAAATGATCAGGCTTATCCCAAAGCGATCACACCCATTAAGGAGCCTGCACAAACACTAGAAACAATAAAGGATTATAGGAATGAGTATTAAAACATAGTAGGCTAGACCGATATCTATTACCAATGAACTGCCATTAAAATAAAAAACATTATTTCATGTTTGGACTAAATTTTTTAAAATATTTTACATAAAAACAATGTAAAAACCATTTCCTTAAATTTTTTTAAAATCTATATTCATTTCATTAGTGGAAATGTAATTTTATAAAGGGGAAGTGATGTTTATATATTTAGATTATTACAAAGCAGATTAAACACATTAATTTTAAAAAACATTTTTAGAATCCTAATTAAAACCATTTTTCCACTTTCCAAGAAAAACAAAACAAAAATATGCACAAGAGTAAGTACACAATAAGGTAAATGTAGATATGCATACAGGTACTATATTCATCACTAAAAGTAATTTAATGTTCATAGGCATGGGTGAACCTAGGAGATCAAGAATAATACATAAGACACCAATACATGAAACTCCATCCTCATTGACATGTCACACATGATGAAATAAAAATGCTCAAATGCTTGGCCATCCTTTTTCAGGAAGGCCGAGGGTAAATCCCATAGTAATGAACAAAAACCTATCTGCCTACTATGGTCCACTGTTCAGTACCATAACCTACCAGTGCGGCAATCATTCTTAGAATATTCTCTGAATATTCCAGGTTCCCATGTCTCAAGTGTTTAGAAATTGGGTGAGCCAACCGATGCCAGCCAAGAATCCAATCACAGTATATATATAATAATAATGCACAGAAGGTCTGACCCCGAGTCTCCCCTAGGATTCTTCTCAGGCCTTAAAATAAAACAATTATAATAGGTTCTGACCGAAGGACCCTAAAATTAGATTATGAGAATCCCAAACAAGGACCTCTAACCCATTGCAGGCAATCGAGGCATGATAACCACACAACGCGGGTTTTCATAATATATATATATATATATATATATTAAACTTCATGAAATGGCTAAACGATCCCTTAAACATTCAAAATAAATGCCTTATCTAAAAATGATTTTTTTTTTCAAATGTGGTGTCAATCACACTATTTCCACTCAAAAATTTATAAACATTATTCAAAGCATTACTTTTCCACATCCAAACAAAATGATTTTACACACACACACACCAACCAGGCCATAATTCAACACTCCACATAAAAAAAATTAAAAATCCCTAACAATTCCTTTTAATTTAATATCATTATAAAATAGTTTTCACAAAATTCATGTCTACCAGAACACAAATGCATTTTTATGGGGTGGAAACACACCCAAACACCTTGAAAGGAAATATTCTTTATAAAAAATGTCAACCGTACCATTGATCAGTGGCATATGAAATATTAATCAAAACATTTTATAATTAACACTAAACAAGATTCCAAAACACGTTCCATCTGATTAACTTATTTAAATCGTTAAATCGGGTTAAAAGAGTCACAAACCAGGTGAAAAACTAATAAGACATTTAATTAAACAAATAGTATTCATAATTGTAATAAAACGACATTATTTTTTCACAAAACCAGAATTTAAATGCATATATGAATCATAAATAAATTGACACGATGTTGAACAATAATAAGTAGAACATACATATAGGGCACAAATAGTAGGAAATATATGCAACTTAAATTCTAAAATACAGTTCAATGGGGACCTACCTCGAAACCAAGGTTCAATGAAACAACAGTTGTCTAAAACCAGGTGGTAAGGTACAACGTGCTACAAAACAAACACTATGAACATAAAAAAACCCCAATGAAAGTATGCATAACCTTGTGGCGGGAAGAAACACTCACCTAGAAATTGAAGCACGACGACGACGAAAACCTGACACTACCTCCATAGGGTTTCAAAAATACCAAACCCCCCAAAATGAACCCTCAATGTAAAAAAAACCAAAAATAAATGAAGGAAAATCACAAATAAAAATTAGAGGGCTATACCAAAGAGGCTACACATGTCCAAAAGGAGATCACTAGTTGGGCGCATGCTTATAAGGGCTGTGTGCACCAGTAAGAATCCGTCGGAAATGGTCGGTGGAAAAAACCTCGTAGCAAGGGGAAGAGGTGTTGGATGGATAAGTCACTATATGGGTGCAGGATGGACAGAGGAAGGCTGGAGAAGATGTGGTTGACCGATGAAGGGCACACCAGCCAGCAGGGGCTGTACTGAAGGGTGTCACACCAGCCAGCAAGGGTCGCGCTTGGAATTATCACGTCAGCCAGTAGGGGCTGCATTGGGGGGGGGGGGGTGTCGCGCTAGGGAAATAGGGGTCGCGCCAGGGGTATTGAGCCATGAAAAAGATGGGAAGTGTGATGGAGGTCATCGGGGTAGGTATTACAACCAGGGGAAGGCTGTTGTTGTGCACGCATGTTATGAGAGGGTCGGACGAGGAATAAGGGAATGTTGGCGCTGACTAGTATAGGGGGGTCCTGCAATGAGGAGAGCTGGTGGAGGAGTACACAGGGTAGGAGGTACGTGGGGAGGGAGTTCCATTGGAGAAGATGTCTGCTGTGGGGTGGGAGTCTGAGCTAGTGCGCAAGTGGGATCAGGCTGCTATAAGGAGGCCAAGGGATGAGGAGTTGGTAGCCGAGACAAGTGAGCACCGGTGGACAGGGGGAGCCGGAGGGGGGGTCGGTGCTGGAAATCACCGCACGAGGGGGTATCACACCGGGAGAAGAGGCAGAGGAATTGGGGTGTAGAATAAGAAGGAGGATGATGGGGGTTTGATTGATGGATAGGAAGGAGGTTGGAAAGTGAGGTGTTGTAGGGGAGGAGGGAACTGGGGCGGCGGAGAGGCGCTGCTCACACCGAATAGAGAAGGAGTTTGGGAGGATCCTTGTTCACGCTCCACACACAAAGAGGGGAGGGTACTGGGTAGCACATAGGGGCTTCTGTTTTCCTTAAAAAACACCAATAAATAAAAGAGCTAATTAAAAAATAAACAAAATAATAATAATAACAATAATAACATGAAAAACATAATAATAATGACCATAATAGTAAAAATAAAAATAAAATAGTAAAATTCTTAATAACCATAAAAATTTTAATTGACATAATCAATCAAAATTTATTTATATACATTAATTATTCAAAGATGAAACATTCATGTAGTATCCTGGGTGAATCTGTGTGGTATTGCGCTCTGCCCATGCATCTAATGACGTCATGGCCAAAATGCACATTTTTAACCAAAGACCCAGAAATTTCATACGGGACTCACCCTTGACACTAGAAAAGAATTATTTAAGTATAATGAAACTATAAAATAATAAAATAAAATAAACGCCTAGGTCGGGGTGTGACAATTCTCCCCACCATAATGCTTTTCGTCCCCAGAAAGCCTAAACACCATCCAGTCGATCGATCAACACCCAAGGATTTTATAGAATCATGATCCAACCTCTTAATACAAGGACATTCCATCAACCACCAATAGGACTCAACCTCCTTTCCCGAAATAGATCACTAGAAAAGGGGAGGCCTGAATGGGCTCCCCACCATAATAACTAAACTATCACCCCATAACGACTTAAGTGAAATCCCAAACATATAGTGGGTCTCCCCTAATAAAGAACCACCCTTTACATGGCCAAATGAAAATCTAACTTACACCCTCACCATGACTTACCCAAGCTAAAATAATCACAACAATAACATGAAAACCACTCACTCCCTCCCGAAAGGGCTAAGATATGGAATGAAAAATCCATACGAACCAATAATCATATCCCCATGGGAGAGGAGGGAGTGGCCAAGGACTGGATCAATGAAACTACGACAGACAGTTTCTCATGACATACAACTTTGAGATGGACAAATTCTAAATCCATAACTGATCCATATGGGTGGTCCATGCAAGGTCAATAATCGATACCTCACATCAAAAAATGCAAAATTACTAATATTTTGTGAGGGATAAGTACATCATACTTTTGCGATGACAGAACATTTACAATGAAAGATAAAACACAATAGACATGCTAAAACTACCTCACCACAATGATAGAGTCACAACCTTAACCAGACTCTTTGAAATCCCCTGAGGTTCCTGACTATGCGTCGACTTCACTCCAAGTCCTTTTGGCTGGAGCTCTGATGGATGAAGTGTATCCTGACTCACAGTCAGGTTATGGTAATCCCAATAAGAAAAATACACCTTTTGACTGGAAACAATAAAAGAAAATATTTTAAAATGAAAAACATACTAGCATTGATAAACTTAGTTCATCAAAAGACCGACGACATCCCATACATTTCAAAACCCAAAACACCATTAGTACACTACAATGATAATATATCCCTTACACCAAAAGAAAAAATACACATGAAACTTTAAATAAAACCCCAAAAACACATCACTTCTGAGAACTTCTCCCATGACGTTTTCTAGAAATGCCCCGACAGAATCGTTGTATGTGACCCAAACGTCTACAAACGTGACATGGCTTAGGAGTACTTGGGTATGATGGCTTCTTGTGACCCCACTTTCCACACTAATAACACATGAGGATATTATTCTTCTAATAGGTTCATGAGAGATCCCGAGGCCTTTTGATTCCATGACTTTCTCCATAAACATTCAATTGCTTCCTCATATTCATTCCAAAATCTTCACCACTGCTCAACAAGATCAAAGGAGGGAGGACTACATAGAGCTCTACTTCCATCATGGCTTCTACATGAAAATCCTATCTTTACACATTGACAAAATAAGTTAGGTTTGACTCTGACACCTTCTACTGTTGATTTGGGTGGAGGCCCTCCTCGAAGTGTCGAGCCATCATAGAGTCATCTGTGACATACCTTGTATCATAAGGGACTATCTTTCCAAAGTGCTAGAAATATTCCAACACAAATATATTGCCCTGCTATAGACAACACATCTATTTCCCCTATCTCACCCCTTCTTCATCAGAGAAATATTGACGAATTAACAAAGCCTTGAAAAACTCCCCAGTAATCTCTCAATGAGGCTTGTTCTGAGACACTGACTTCAGCCACATCTATGGTGAACCTTCAAGCATGAATGATGAAAACTTGAACATCAAAGACTCGGGTAACTCAATGAGGTTAATGTCCCTTTCAATATTCTACATCCTCTTCTTCGCTAAGGAAGGGTCTTCTTGGACATAAAATAGAGGTGGATCTAGCTTCTGAAACTCAAGCATAAAATCCTTAGGTTGATCAATTGTACTATGATCACCCATCAAAGCTTCAAGGGAACAACCTCAATACAATAAAAGTCAAGAATCCAATCAAGGCCAACTCAATAAATAAAATCCTCAAAATGAAACACCTGATGGATGGAAATATCTAAACACAAGAAAGAAACTATCATAACATCAAAAAAATTCTCTTTGAAAATATCTTTATTTTAAAAGAATCATGGTGGGTTAAACACTCTTAATTGGTATTCCTTAGAGTCTCACTCACACAAATGTTATTATGACACCTTGGGCATCATCCTCCATACAAGGCATTCGTCCAAATTAACATATACCACTATGAATGTGAGAACCCCTCAGAACACCAAGTCTAAAAAAACAAATTCATTTCCCAAAAACAAATCATTCATCCCATTTCATTAAAACAATCCATAAATTAAACTCTTCATTTCAAACAAACAAGTTTTTGCAAACCAATTTTTTTCTAATTCAAATCACATCTAGAATTCATAGGAGACCCAAAACATCTCAATAAGTGAAATAGTGTCGTTGGGTGACTTGACAATATGGTTGGAGGGTATATACCAAACATGTCACTGACACGGAGAGCCTTTTAGGGCCATGACCCTAGCTCCACAAGGCTTTAAAGGCCATGTGGGATCATGATGACTATTACCCCAACTCCCCTTTCCACATTCCAATCACAAAAAATTTCATAAAAACATAAAAAAAGTAATTAAACTGGACCTCCAATGGAAGCCCAAGGATTAGAATGAGAAAGAGTTAACAACTCTCTTCCCACCACTACCCCTAAAGTCTAGAAAATCCTACTCCATCTACCTTGACTTCCCAAATAATAATGGACTCTCTGAAATGATAAGTCTTTTAACAACCGACCTCCTTTGATACCATTTTCTCACGAACCAACCCAAGTCGAACCTAAACTAATCACCTGAGCCGGTCCGCGACATGACCTAATAGGAGTTCCCGATCCTACCAGGCTGGTGCTACTAGAAATTAAAAATAAAGCCACACTTATATAGCCATGGTTTAGAATAACCGTGGCTACATCCCATGATACCACCACGGTTTTTAAAAAACAATGGCTTTATCCATGGAAATTCCTCCCTCGCTCATGGCTTTCCTCTCTCGTTCTCCAACTCTCCATCAAAACCCTTCTCCTCTTCCTTGCAGATTTTGTCCGGTCATCGGTTGACCGGTGAATTCTCTCACATTCATCCTCGCCTGCTTCGGTTCCTATATCTCTCACTGTGATTCCTTCATTCGCAGCGCGACTTCTCCATATGCACCCTCTCCACTCGTGGTTCCTCTTTCCCTCACCCGTGTCTATATTTGGTGCATCGACTGAAGCTTTCCTCCCCTATATTCGAGTGTTCCTCCTCCATTCGGGCATTACTCCTCCATTCAGGCATTCATCCTCCATTCGGTGCATAAGTTCTTCAGGCATTACTCATCCATTTGGTGCTTTGGCCAAACCATTTTACTTCAATCTATTTTGTGGCTCCTATTTGCATTATTCCTTCTTATTGCAGTATTTTTAACCTATTTTATGGATACCTTATGTTTGTAGGATGAGTTTACAGTATTCATTATGATTCGGGAGATTTCAATTGTAGGAGGAGTTCAGCAGAAGAGTTTTTGTTTATTGTCAACTATTTTGAGGCTCCTCTTTGTTCACTAGTATCCTGTCAACTATTATTCAATAAAATTTCATGGTTTATATTTCAATATCATTCTCATAATTAATCTGGTATTCTGATATTCATGGTTTAATCTATTTACTATTCTATTATCTATTTACTATTGTGGAATTATTATATTTCTATTTACTACTTAGATATTATTAATCTATTTCTAAGTGTTTTTTGTGATAGACATTGTATTTCAGAAATTTACAGAATTTATATGTTTGATATGAACATCCATCACTTATGTGACCACAACAATTGAAAACAGCATAGATTTCTTCAATCTTTCAAAATCGGGTTGATGTAGACAAGTTCTTTTCAAACTATGGATGTTTCTTTTTACGTAGCCTGACCCCCTTTGAAATTTTCTTCCTTTGTGCTTCAATTATTGTTGGATTGTATTGAAAATCCATTGAAAAATTCCCAAACCTGTTACACTAACATAATTTTCCATCAAATCTAAATCTTATATTCTTTTTAACATATTGTTTAGAATTTCCATTTTTTAGATCAGGTTGTTTTTGGGATTATTTTATCACTAGTTGGGTTCTTCTTACAAAACAAGCTTCCAAACTCATTCCTCTATCCACTATAGACATGGTGTAAATATTTTCTTCATTTTGATTCCCCCATAATTTTATAGATTTTATTATCAATCCTTCACTTTCTATGAAAATAGATTTAGAAAAATTATTAAATTAGGTATACTTGAGAATTACCATTAGATGACACAATGATCTTATTTTCAAACCTTCACTTTCTAATGGTTTAGTTACATAGAGTTATAATGATGAAGGTCATTATATCATTGTGAAGAAGTTTTGAACACATTCTAGAATATTTTGATGTGTTTTAGAGGATCTAAAAAAGTATAGAAAAATTTGTAAATTCTATGTATCAGAATACAGATGAAGTGAAAAAGGAAAAGATAAGTAATATATTACCTTTTTATAGAAATTTTCCAAAGGATATTACCAACTAAGTTGACATACATCAAAATTTCAAAATCTTTTAGAAACCTCACTACCACTCAAACGAATCCTATATCCATTGCTCTAGAAAAACCGAAGGGTCCTTAGAAATTTATCATTTAAGGTTAATTTATATATTTTGAGGACATTCTTTTCAAATCCTAACAATATTCATCCTAAAGACTACTTCATTGTATTTATGGTATCCTAATTAACATTTTAAAATATCACTCAATATACTTATACTATATTTAATGCTCCTATTAATTCTTTAATCTATTCATCCATGCCCAATTAAGGAGTAATATTGTCACATTTTCTCATGGAATAATGTTTTTGTGAACATATATTCAATATTACACCATCAAACTATCTTATATAACCCTAACACTCTATATTCAAGCAATATTAAGATATAACAATACTTTAGGTTGATGTGATTACACATCACATAAACCACTAATATCTAGGCCAAATGAATCACACTCGGATTACCAAAGTAGAGTGATTAATTTTTCTAGATTCTTTCAATCTCTACACATAGAAATTTAGTCGTGGTAGAAATAGAGTACAAATCTTAGATAGATAAATATTTACTAAAATTGAAATTAATTATAGATTCGGAATAAAAACATCCAATATTTAAAATAGAAGAACCTTCCAATCTTGAAAATAGAAATTCTTCTCTCTTTAATAATAATGGTAAGCTTTTACTTGTATATCATTAGAACTGATTGAATATATATCAAATTTAACATCACTAGTTTCTTCATTTTTAGCTTTTACTAAAACACATGAATAATTTGGATTCAAATCTCCCCAAATTAATGGATCTATAATTTCTCACTCTACATCATTACAACCATTTGTTTTGGGTCTTATCACTCTTTTACATAGCTCATATAAATAATTCTATCTTGAATAATAGTTTCAAACATTCACATGTCTCAATTTCGAATTACAAGAATATATATCAAATGTAGAAGCACTAATTTTTCTTTTTCAACGTTCACTAAACCTCATGAATATTTTTCCTTCAAATATCCCTGAATTACTGGATCTAGAATTTCCCCCTCCGCCCCCACCAGCCTCCTCCCCCAAGCCCTACCTGTCCCCCTCCCCCTCCACCCTGCCCAGCCCCCCTGCGCAGCCCCTCCCCCTCCTCCCTACCTAGCCCCTCCCCCTCCTCCCTACCCAGCCCCCCTACCCAGCCCCTCACCATCCTCCCTGCCCAGCCCCCTACCCAGCCCCTCCCCCTCCTCCCTGCCCAGCCCCCCTGCCCAGCCCCTCCCCCCTCCGCTTACCCAGCCCATCCCTCTCCCCCTCCACCCTGTCCAGCCCCCATCCCAACCCTCCAACCTCCCTACCTATCCCATCCCTCTCCACTCACTACCCAGACCTCCCCCCCACCCCCACCCAGCCCAGCCCCTCCCACCTGCCCAGCCCCCCACCCCACCCTCCCTACCCAGCCCCTCCCTCACCCTCTCCCTACCCAGCCCCTACCCAACCCCTCCCCCTTCCTGCACACAAGCCCCTCTCTTATACATATTATTACAACCCAATATTCTTAGAAATAACATCCTTAATATATAAACCCCATGGTATACTCTAATTGTGACATTCAAATATGATGCATTGCACATTAATCCAACCTTTGATTCATTTTTCACTATATAAGTATCTAAGAATGATACCCTTTGTACGTATTATTATATTTTCCTTTAGATATAAAATTTTACCTCCCCTTGTATCTCATATATTTTAGTATACCATGTATTTTATTATCTTATTTTTAGATAATGTAAATCAAAAATGATTTTGATTGATTCATTTAGAATATTTACTAATATCTAGAAATCTGGGAACTTTCTAGCAACCCATGGTTGACCTATCATGGTGTAATAATTGATAGTAAGAGATTTCATTATTTATTCTCTTAACATGACATAAATATTAATTAGTAGAAATGGGTATAGTTATTATATGATTATGATTTAGAGATCTCATATGATTTAGTAAATGATAATGTTATAGTTGATTCATTTAGCTTGAACATTTACTTATGTTTCTCAAGAAGATTTTAATGAATAGAATCCTATAAATGAGTCCATATACTACTTTTAATAAGCATGAAAGAGTTTAAATGTTACTATTTACAATAAAAAAATTTACTAACTGTTTGTTTATTCATATTAGAATGGATAGAAGCTGGCTGTATAATTTTGATTGGATCACTGATGAGTTTCAGATGGAGTTTGAATATTTTTTGGATTTTGCATTCATTAGTAGTTCATATGGTGGATTGATTTGAGGCCCATGTTTTGATTTTATTGGAAGACAATGGTTAGCTCATGAGGAATTAAGTTACCACATCACTAAAAAAGGTTTTCAAAAATAATATCATGTTTGGTATCACAATAGAGAAAAAGTTCCAATGGAGAATGACATTGATCAAGATGAAAGGATCAGAATGTAAAATTTAATTCCTGATCGGTTTCCATTGGCTTCTCAGGAAAACACTTCATGTAGAGTAGTGGAATAGGAAATGAATACAGGTACATATTTTTCATCTAGTAATCAGAATGATGACGTTGAGCATGTTAGAAAGTTGTTAAAGGATGTGAATACCCCAGTTTACAAGTCATGTGAAAAAATGACCAAACTACAGTTTTTAATGCGACTGTATCATGGGAAAATGATGTATGGATTTATTAATATTGCAATAAACTATCTACTTACTCTTTTTAAGGAATTTATACCTAATGATGCATGTATTCCTGAAAATGATTATATGGAATCAAATTTGGTTTAAAATTTTGGATGTTCAAGTAATAAAATCCATGCATTCCCTAATGATTGTTGTCTATTCTGGAAGGATAATGTCATGTTAAATGTGTGAGAACAATGTGGTACTTTGAGATGGAAGACTAATAAATATGGAACTCAATACTGTGTACCAGAGAAAGTGATGTGGCATTTTCCATTGATTACAAAACATCAGAAACATTTTATGTCAGAACAAATGGCTAAGAATATGAGATGGAATGAAGATGAAAGAAATTAGGATAATGATGATATATTTCATCATGTTTATGGGTTATCATGTAAAATTTTTTATAGGTTACATCCTGATTTTTCATCCGACCCACAGAATGTTATATTCGGATTTTCATGTGACGGTTTCAACCCATTTAATCATATGCATATTGCACATAGTACTTGGACCTTTTCCATTCATATTTATAATTTTCCGTCATGGATGTGTATGAAAAATACAGTTACTATCATGACTCTATTGATTTCTGGACCCAATGATCCTAGAAATGATATCGACATATATTTTCAACCATTAATAAATTAGTTGAAGGAGCTTTAGACTATTGGGGTGCATACATATGATGCATTTAGAACGGATTACTTTATTTTTCGTGCAACATTATTATGGAAAATAAATGATTTCCCTGTATATAAAATGATGTCTGGTTGGAGTAAAAAGGGGATATTATATTTCCCTATATGTATTAAAAATACATGTTCTAGTATATTAAAGTTTCGACGAACTTTCAGCTTCATAGGGTATCAACAATTTCTAAAAATGGATCAACCATATAGAAAAAATCGAAGACAGTTTGATAATTCCTTATAGAATGATGAAATACCTCAATGAATGTCATGGGTGATATCCTTAAAGAATTTGGTAGTTTGAATTTTGTTCTTGGAAAGGGTTAGTTAAATTCCAAAATGCAAAAGACTTTTCCTTTGAATTCCAACAATAATTGGAGAAAGAAAAGTATATTCTATGAGTTGCCATATTGGTCATCAAATTTGATGCATCACGACTTAGATGTAATGAATATTGAGAAAAATTTGTGTGAAATGTTACTTTCTATGATTTTAAATATAAATAGAAAGACAAAAGATAATTTTTTCTCATGTCGTGATTTAATGGATTGGGGTATATAACCAAGCCTTCATCCCGAGTTAATTGGCCAGAATCAGTGGAAAGTCCCTTTTGCATGTTTTCGATGAAAAATGTAGAGAAAAAACAATTTCTTCAATTCTTGGAAAGTTTAATGTTTCCAGATGGTTATTTAAGAAACATTTTGAAATGAGTGAATAGACAATATGTGAAACTAAAATCCCTCAAAACCCATGACCACCATGTCATGTTTCATGAATTAATTCCTATTTCCATTCGACATTTACTATCACATAATGGAAGGGTCGATGTGATTATATTATGTCACTTTTATTGAGATATTTGTGATAAAATATTGAATAAAAATGATATGAAAAAACTACATAAATATGCACTGATCATTCTTTGCGACTTGGAGAAAATATTTCCCCCATAATTTTTTACATGTATAATACATATGGCCATGCATCATCCAACATAATTCTTTTTGGTGGTCCTATTTCTAGTCGTTGGATGTATCTAATAGAAAGAATGATGTTTACATTGAAATCTTATGTGAGAAATAATAATCATCCTAAAGGATATATTGTGAAAGGTTATTTAGCACCGGAATGCATGGATTTTTGTTCAATGTATTTGCATAATGTCACCACCAGATCTAATCGGCCCATGAGAACTAATGATGAGCAATATGATCCCATTAAGCCAAAATTTCATTCACTGCCTTAAAATTGAGGGATATCTAGATCATACAAGTTTTGTACATTGAATATTGATGAGTGGGAAATGGCTCATCATACAACATTATTTAACTGTGGAATGGTTGATAATTACATCAAGTATGTAAAATTATAAATACATACATTTTGTTCATTATTTTTTCATAGTTCCTAACATCATTAATTTTTTATATTTGCAGAGAACATAGTCAAATTATAAAAAGAACACATTGATCTTTATCTATTAAGAGGCGGGAGCAATTACACAGCAAAGAATTTCCTAATATGTTGAAGTCAAAGGTAAGAAATTCTTTTGATTAAATTACCAAATCATTTGTAGTTGTTCAATATTCATTTTCTTTATATTTCAGGTCCAAAGATTACTGATGGATGATGTATCTGCTGAAATAAGGGCATTGTCTATTTTTCCAAACAATGTGGTTCGTGATTGCAAAGCAGTGGATGTCAATGGTTTTAAATTCATTATAAATAGTTGTGAAAAAATGATGGAAACACAAAATTATGGTGTCACGATAAGTTCAATAACATATTGTTATTCTAGTGCATTAGATAGACATCCTTGATAAAAAATATATGTCATATTATGGGGTTGTTGAGAGAGTTTTTTATTATATTACTATGCACATGGTCGTGTCACTATGATGAAATGAAAGTGGTTTGATTCAATGACACGATAAGTCTTGTATATAGATAATTGTGGATTTATAGTTATTGATATAAAAATTCAGCTGTGAACAGATGAGCCTTATATTCTTGCATCACAATCTAGAAAATTAATTTATGTAAATGTCCCTTTAGAACCATAATTTGGTGTTATTGTTGATATTATTCCCAGAAGCATTTTCGATGAAGGATTGAATGATGGTGATGCTTTGGATGAACCAGTTGGTATTCAGTCAAATATATCATTTGATGATATAGATGATTCAATTGTGAGAATGGTTTGTGAACATGAAATTATAATAGAAAATTTGTAGCATTACATGTTTCTAAGTATTCAGATTATATTATTCTGACCAGGTGCGTGTTTTTTTAAACTATTAAAGTATCAGCTTTCCTTTGTTTTGTAATGTTTTCATTTAGTGAGTAAATGACATAATGAAAAAAACCTAATAGAATATGTATGGTTTTGAAAAATAATATGATTTTTTTGGAATCTTTATAGTTATTTAATTCTTTTGTTATATTTTATAATTATTCACATCACTTTTGGCATTTACAGATTATTATGTACTATGAGGAGTTTTGAAGAAAAAAATGGAGGAAAACGATCGCCGACTTTGAGAAGTTGGCCTGAAAAATATGATTTTTCCAATGAGTCCTTTATTTAGTTATGTATTAATTATTTATTAACATTCCACAAATATTATTTAATATGAACATGAATCATAGAGGATGAAACATGCATTCACTGAGGATGGTTCAAACACTCCATAGTATAGGACCATCCCTACATGCATCCCCCTACATGTACCGCCTCACAGTCCATGGCTCTGTAGTCACTGAGATGGTTTCCTCCAATCATTCCCCCACTTATATGCCTTATCCATACATGGACGGTAATCCTTTTTATCCATTTCATCCTCCTACGATGCAAGGTATTCCATCTCCCTCTATCCCTCAGCCTTTTTACCCTTATCCACATTCATCTCTATAGGGTACACCTGCATTGGTTATGCCTCTTTTAAACCCATACCCTCCTACCCAACCTCACCATCCACAGTCTACTATGGAGGGTACACCTCCATTGGTTATGCCCCTCGTATACTCGTACACTCCTACCCAACCTCATCATCCACAGTCTACTATGGAGGACACTTCTCCAGTTGTTTCCCATCAGCATTGTGTGCATGATCAAGAAACAAAAAATAGTGATAGTCGTAAATGTTTAAAAAGTAATGAAATTAATAATTTTTTTATTAAATTTCAGTTATATATGTGTAAAATATTTTGTTTCTTTTTTCAGGACCCTCTTCTACTAAAAGACGTGGTCGTAAAAAGATGCATAATGTGTGGAATAGACACTTGAAAATTATGGTTCAGTATAACAAAGAAATGAAAATTATTGAAGAAAATGGTAATGAATTGTGGAGTTTCATGGGGAAACTCAGCAGACATAGAAATATTGTGCCGGTTCAGCCAATTGAGTGGAGAAAAGTTGGACAAGAAATAAAAGACAAGGCTTGGGAAGAAATTTGGGTAATATATTTTTTAAAATTATTTTTCAATTTCTTTATAAATTATTATTTCTAAATTTGTTTGAACATTCAGATTCTCTATAACTTCCCAGATGGTCTCCACGCTAAGAGAGCTAGGTTAATGGAACCGGGGGAGATGTGGCAGGCCTACAAGCATGACCTGCATGTTGGCTAGAAAAAAAAGAAGTGGTACTCCTATTGAAAATGAACCAATCATAAATTAATTCCCAATTTCCCAATAGAAATAATTAATTGCATATTAGAGTTGTTCGTCTTTCAAGATAATTTACAATCTTAATGTTTTTAATAAATTTCTATTTTTCAGTAATCATAGTTTTCTATAGTGGATGATTTTATAAGATGTGATTGTGTTCAGTTTTACTTTCCATACATGGTTATTTCAGTTATGTCTTGAACTCAGAGTTGTTCGTCTTTCAAGGTAATTTACAATCTTAATGTTTTTAATAAATTTATTTTTTTCAGTAATCATAGTTTTCTATAGTGGATGATTTTATAAGATGTTATTGTGTTCAGTTTTACATTCCATACGTGGTTATTTCAGTTATTTCTTGAACTCATTAAATTGTTAACATGAAATGATGATTTTTTATCCCTTTTGACTTATTGAATAGCTAGTTAATTTTTTTACTAATAGTATTCATTTGAAATAAACATATGAAATAAGGGAACCATGATATATAATCATACTCTAGGGAAAACTAAACTTCCAGACCATGAATTGTCATAGGTAATATTTGATTCAACATTGAATATAAATTTATTTTTTCATTGATTTATGTTCAATTTTCATGTAGAAACGAGCATTAAATTTCGAAGTACGTGTTCCCCAATCATTATTGTTTTTTTCCAGTAGTAAAAAGAATGATGGAACTATTGTGAATCAGGCAATGAAGGAGAAAATTGTAAGAATGTTTTTAAATTTTTAGCTTTTAGTATGCAGTTTCAGTCATTAAACAATATATGAGTTGTGTTTTCCTTATTGGGAATGATAATTCTTGAGTCAATTCATGATAAGTTATACCAACTCTTAAAAGTAGTATAAAGAATATAAAGGACATACGTTACTTATGTTTTGGTCTAGATTTCATAAAAAAATGAGGTTGTAGACATTTTAATCATAACATGTATGAGCATTTCAATGGAAATTTTTTGTGAATTTCTATTAAAATGGTAACACCCTTTTATGGGATTCTCTTCAAGCTCTAATGGCAAAGGAACCAGACAGATTTGGACCAAATGATTATTTACATCAGGTTCTTGGCAACGAGCATAGGGGCAGAGTTCATTGTAAACCCAGAATGAAAATCATGTCGTCTAAATATTGGTCATAATGTATTGAATCTTCTAGAAATATTAAAGAAATGGTTACCTAAGAACAATTACATGCTACCATAGTGAAAACAAAGAAAGAAGTTTGAAAAGAGTCTAAAAAATATGCAAAAAAAAGAAAATAAACAACTTTTCACGTTGATATCATCTATATGCCCTTGACATCCTCTATAGGGTGCAGAAATAGTGGATGGATGCTTATCAATTTTGTAATCGATGTATGAGGATGATGATGATTGTGTAGCTGAAGATGCTCATGGAGAGGTTGAAGATGTTGCTGATGGTGGAGAGGCTGAAGATGCTCCTGATAGTGGAGAGGATGAAGATGCTGATGGTGATCATGATGCTATTGAATGTGGTACACACGTTGATGCTATTGATGTCAGTGCTAATGATGAGGAGGATTCAGATGAAATTTTGGAGAGACATTATTGATAGTTTTTGTATCTATCATTTTTATCATTGTTTATAAAATTTCAATTTTATGTGTATTAGTTTTTTTTCTAGTTATGTGGAAATGAGATGCTATAATGGTTTCTGTAATTCATTGTAGGTGTATGTGTATGGTGTATTTGTATAATATAGGTTTGTGGAGTGGGGAGGGGGCCTGATAGGGACAAGGGGAACTGGCAGGGGAAGGGGGTGGGGGTGCAAGGGGTTTTAGATTCAATTATCATAAATGTTATATAATCGATATTAATTTCTATAATAACACAATCAAGAATTGTTTCTGATTTTTTTTTTGAAATATGTAATCTGGGGGTTGGGTATAATCACATCTAAAAAAGAAAAATAATACTTCAATGAGCTCCAAAAGCACAAGAAGGAATTTCTGTGGGTCAACGATATAGATGGAAATGCAATTGAGCTTTCATTCATAAATAAAAAGATTGAAGTTAGAAAGAATTGGATTCCACTGTTTGAGGTTCAGAATTGACTTTTACAGGTTATTTATAGGGTTATATGCATCTTACCTTATTATATTAAATGTTTCTTCAGGATGACATTTACCACGAGGAGACCAGCCTTGGTGGTACACCAGATCCAAGTATGCTCACCCTCCAATCTTGTTTTTCATTTTTCAATGATTACTTTAGGGTATTTTCACTGCTGTTTTCCTTGTAGTTTGATAGAACTTCACCTGAATCTGATTTTTTTTGAGAGCTATGCAGGAGACTCTCCAAAGTGACGGTAGATATGGGCCAACAGCTTGCCAATCAGGTAATAATGTGAAACTTGCTAATATCCAAGAATCAAAGGTAAATATTTTATCCATTTTTCTTTGATTCCATGGTATTTAAGATGAAAGAAAAAATCATAAATTTTTAGTTCATGGTGCGAGGGGGCAGGGGTGGGGGACTTGTAGGGGTAGGGGTGCAAGGGGGAAGGCAACGGGAGGGGGTGCTAGGGGGAGGGTAGGGGGCGGGGGGGGGGGGACTGGTAGGGGCAGGGAGGAATTGACATGGGGGAGGGGGAATGGGAGGGGAAGGGGGGACTAGAAAGGAGGGGGTGCAAGTGGTGGGGTGCAAGGAGGGGTGAGGCAGGGGCAGGGGGGACTGGAAGGGGCGGGGGTTGGGGACTGGTAGGGGGAGGGGGTGCAAGGGGGAGGGCAATGGGGACTGGCAGGGGAAGGAGGGACTGGCAGTGGGGATGGGTGCAAGGGGTGGGGTGAACTCGCAGGGGGTGTGGTGCATGGGGAGGAGGGGACTGACGGTGTGGGTGAGGAACTAATGGGAAGACTAGTATTCTAGGAATGTGCATGCTTCATTCCACATTGATATCATTTTCAATGTTTGATGAATACATTACAAGTTTTGTTTGTTGAAATTCGATTTGAATTTTAATTAGTTATAATCATGTGCACTATCAAGCTGAATTATAATTTCTAAATCCTGAGTTTGGTGCTGGTTTCAACTATTATATATATGGGAATAAGATTCTAATAGGCTGTTATTTCCTGGTTTACATGTGATTCAATTTTTATACCAGATTTTTTCAATAAAAATAAAGATGAAAGAGTCTTGGGATTGGATGCTGTTACTCAGTGGATTATTCTACCTCATATAATTTTCTTCTCTCTTATTTTCACTTAAATTCAAAATGTGTGCTGAGTTTATTTGTCTCTACATTCATGTGTTATTTTTATTATTTGTTCCCATATTCTTTTACTATAGTTTGTGTGTTTATATCATATTGTAACTGAGTTTTAATATGTTAGGTTTATTAGATTTTTCTTGATAATTGGCTTTGTCACCCTCATTTTTTTCTTAATTCATCTGGTACTATAGTGGATGAAGATGGATATTTATATTTTTTATCTGAAATAAATCAACCTTTTCTCTTTGGGGGGGTCAGGGGAAAGGGGGCAGGGGGTGAAGGTTGGGGTGGTAGTGTGTAGGGGACAAGGTGGGGGGTAGTGTGTAGGGGGCAGGGAGGGGGGGGGGTAAGGGGGTAGGTGGTGAAGGGGGTAGGTAGTGGGAAGTGTGCATGGGGAAGGGGGTAGTGTGAATCGGGTGTAACGACCCGAATTCAAAGCCACTCAACTGGTGCCTCGTACCCCATTCACCACATGACTTCAAGCGTCTTTCCTCAAATGCTAGAGGATGCCAACTAGCAGCGAGAGACTTTGTGAGACATTGGGGAAGCTATGCCCTGATTTGGTATGGATTACAATGAAAAGGAAATAATATTCAATAGTGGAATCAGTAAACAACTTACAATAACTAACACTAAACAACGGAAAATATAATAATGATGAAAATGATGCAGCAGGTAAAACTATCTAAGGAAAGCAGCAAACACAACAACATGCTGAAATACAACTGATAAAAATGTACTAAAAGTAAATAGAAACTCCAGCAGCATTGCAAGACAAGGCTCGGTCCTATTCTCTCCAGCTCAAACCAGCATTCATGTACCTAAAGTAGAAGCTCCACAATCTTTATCCACACCTGCAACCATATAACCTGTTTGGGCCGAAAAGAAGGACCCAAACTAGGTGTGTGACTAATCCTAGTAGGCAATCACCACAAGATCTATGCCCTACTGCCAGTAATCAATTTAGAAAAAGTAAATGAAATAAATGTAGAAGAGAAACAAGATTACACTAAGTAGAAAAATCCTACAATCCCTATACACATTAAATTTGTAATTTAGTTCAGTCATATAATTATCACCCAAGGAATCTTGCAAAAGCTCTATATTCCCAAAGCATAACAAGTAATACAACAGGTATCTCAGTAGACTAACTAAACTACAAGAAGTACAAAACACAAGCTAGTTCTTTGGCTTGGTGGACTCATCAAAACTAACCAAACAAATTTTACACTGAGTCTCTAGGTGGATCAAACTGGAAGACCCCAATATTCATGTAATCATGCATGGCACAGACACTCTTGGAAGCACTCACCGTCAATTCCAGTTCAGTCTTGCAACAAAAGATATAGAGTCTCTGAGGAAGCACTTACATCTAATTCTGCCTCTAGTCTCTATACGTCACTAAGGACACTCTGAGAAAGCACAATTTCCAATTCCCATAGGTCCTTTTAATGGTACTAATTTATAACAGACTCTCTAGGGAATCCATTAATGGACAATTCCTTCTTTAGTCTACTACACCAGGTTCACAAAGCCCTAAGTAGTCTAGTTGTGCGTAATCAACTGTCAGCATCCCTAATTAAGTTCAAAAACAACTTGTCTAATAACTACAATGTATCAAAGCATATAAACAGTAGGAAATACATGAAATCAAATATCTCAAGGTAGGAAATCAAAGCAACAAGGAATTCCTCACAGGCAACCTAAGCCCAACGGTGGTAAACAACCAAAACAAGGGGAAACACCCATGGGGTGATCCTCGACATGATAACAAGCAATAATTATTCATCTAATAGTCTCAAGCACACAAGTAATCTAAGGTAGATAATAAAGCAGGATAAAAACTCTAACCCGAGATACCCGATACATGGGTATCTGACACTTTTTCACAAAAAGTCAAAGACATTCAACGTAAGGTAATAAACCACCTACCTCAACCCTAGAAGATCGATATACATGAAACTCGGCCCGTGAATTGGACTAGAATAGAGTATATCTACAAAAACGTTTAAAACATTCCGCCTCGGATAATTCTTATAAGAGAAAGAATTAGGAAACATGACCAAATAGGAACCATGAACTCACCACTGCGATTCCATTGCAATTAATGACGTTCAATTATGACAGCAGGTTATGGATCTGTGGCTCAGAGAATATCCATAATCATACCCTCACCCTTGTTTGAAGACACTGCAGAAGAAGACGTATTCAGGGTTAAGTCATGACCCCGATCCATTTAAGGTAAAAAAGAAAGTGCACGGCGTGTACTTTTAGAGTACCCGCCGTGTACTAGGGTTTTACGTACAATGCATTAAGCAGCCTCTACATCACCCCTACACACCATGTGTTTGTCTCGGACACGGCCATCCCACAGACTTGTGTGGTAACAATGTACACAACGTTTACTTAGAAAGTACATGGCGTGTACTTGGAAAATTTACAGATTCTCCTATTTTTCCCAAAAATGACTAGGAAAGGAAAAAATACATGAATAGAAGGTACGTGTTCTTATAGGGGGTAGGGGCAGTGTTTAGGGGTAAGGGGGTAGTGTTTAAGGGGCAGGCGAGCAGTGTGTAGGTGGCAGGGAGGGGGAAAGGGGTGTGGGGGTGCAGGGGGAGGGTGGGGGTAGTGTACAAGGAGTATGGTGGGGACAGTGTGCAGGGGGCAGGGAGAAGGGGGCAGGGAGGGGGGGCAAGGGGGTAGGGGTGAAGGGTGTAGGTGGGGGGGGGGGTAGTGTGCAGGGGGAAGGGGGCATTGTGTAGTGGGGGTAGTGTGCAGGGGGAGGGGGGTAGTGTGTAGGGGGCAGTGTGCATGGAGGGGGGCTGGGGGTGTGGGGATGTAGGGGGAGTGGGGCAGTGTGCAGGGGGGATAGGGTGGTGGCCAGTGTGTAGGGGGCAGGGAGGGGGCAGGGTGGGGGTAGTGTGGGGGTAGGGGGGCAGTGTTCAGGGGGAATGGGGGGTGGTAGGGGGTGTGGGGGTGTAGTGGGTGGGGGTGGGCTATTTTAGGGGGGGTGGGGGTGCAAGGGGCTGTCCAGGTGTGGCATGGGGGTGTCCAGGGGTGGAAGTGTGTAGGGGTAGTGTAGGGTGAAGTGGCACAGGTTGTATGGAATATGAAACAATAACATGCTTGTATATATGTTCTATTACTTTATGTGTCATTTAAAGTCATGTTTCGGGTATCTAAATTCTTCTTGCATGGATTTCATGGGTATCATGGGTTGAATTCAACCTTTATCTTCTTTTCTTATTCAGTGTATCATGCAAAGCTCATGATCTAAGCAATGTTATGTGATCTGTTGACTAGCTTTGTGTGACCCCAAGTGTGGATCACCAAATTTCCTCGCATAAACAAACAGATGCTTCACAGGATCTCAAAAACACTATGTGGTCAGAAGATGTATTGCATAAATGATTTTCATGATATATGGTGTGTTCGTTAGTTCTCCTTCACCTCTCCTCAAGACCTAGTTTTTTTAGGTTTCTCCTTTGTGAGACAGTAGATATGTCTGTGGGATCACCTTTGTGGGACTATGGTTTGTCTGTGGGTTTCTACTTTCCATCGTGTAACCATGATGGTTTTGTGAGATCTTCTTCTCGTGATTGAATCATGTGAGCTCATTAGTTTTGAGAGTTACTATTGAGTTCTCAGAAAACCAACACCAACCAAACTCTTGGTTTTTCCATGGTTTATATAGGTGGTGTTGCTTCTTTTTTTAAGGTGTGTAACAGACCTCTTCATATTCCCTATGATATTGGGATCTTATGAATGTCGATATTCTCATCATCTCCATAATTGCTTGAATGATGGAAAAATCCATGTGATGACTACTTCACATGATCACTCTATTGATCATGCAATGCCTCATTCTATATCATCTCAAGAAATCATAATAATCCAAATGATAATTCATATAAAGGAAGGGATGGGGTGGGGTGTAGGGAGGTGTCCAGGGGGGTGTCCAAGTTGGTATGGGGGTGTGTCCATGGGGTAGGGGGTGTCCATGGGTTGCATGGGGGGTGTCCAGGGGGATCTTCATGGGGTATGGGGGTCTGTCCAGGGTGGGGGTAAGGGGGATGTCCATGTGGGGAACATGGGGCAATGTGCATGGGGCAAGGAGGGGGTGGGATACTGCAGGGGAGGTGGGGGTACATGGGGTGTCTAGAGCGGTGCAAGGGGGCTGTCCCGGGGGGAATGGGGGTGTATGGGGAAAGGAGGGGGGCAGGGGGTGCAGGGGGGTGTCCAGGGGTGTAGGGGGTGTCCAGGGTGGTCATGGGTGTATAGGGGGTGCAAGGGTGCTGTCCAGGTGGGGTTTAAGGGGGAGGGTAAGGGGGTGGGGAAGGGGGACTGGAAAATGAGAAATGAAATATTGAATGATGATCAAATTGTAGATTATGTTTGGTATTTTCAACTCCCTAATAATGTTCTCTCCATGATTAACTTGTAGATATTATATTTGTTTTAAATTAATGTTGTGGTATTCTGGGAATGTGCATTCTTTATGCCATGTTGATATCATTTGCAAGTTGGATGGACACATTACATGTTTTTTTTTATTGAAATTATATTTGGATTTTAATTAGTTATATTCAGGTGCAATATCAAGCTAAATTATAATATCTAAATCCTGAGATTGCTACTGGTTTCAACTATTGTATATATGGGAGTAAGATTCTAATAGGCGGATATTTCTTGGTTTATAGATTAAATATTTGTACTAGATTTGTTCAACAAAGATAGAAGAGTGAGTCTTGGGATTGGAAGCTGTCACTCAAGAGAGTATTCTACCTCATTTACTTTTCTTCTCTCTTATTTCCGCTTAAATTCATAATCCATGCTATGTGTATTTTTCACTGCTTTCATGTGTTATTTTGATCTTGTTGCATGAATAGAATGTTGTTTTCATATACTGAAAGTGAAGTAATATCAATACTAATGAAATTTTATTTAATTATTATACAAGCTATTTCTGTAGGCGGCATGGGGGTGTCTAGGGGGTGCACGGGGTCTGTCCAGGGGGCAGGGGGTGCACGGGGTGTTCAAGAGGGTGCAAGGGGGTTGTCTAGTGGGTGAACAAGGTCTGTCTAAGGGGTGTCTAAGAGGGTGAAAGGGGGTTGTCTAGGGGTGGAATGCGGGTTGTCCAGGGGGACATGGGGGTGCTGGGGGTGTTCAAGGGGGTGTTCTAAGGTGAAGGTGGGTGTTCAAGGGGGCGCACCGGGGCTATCTAGGGGGTGTTCTGGGGTGCGGGGGGGGGGGGGGGGGGGTGGGTGCTCAAAGGGGTGCATGGGGGATTCCCAGGGTTGTCCAGGGGGTGGAAGGGGTTGTCCAACTGGGGGACTGAATTGGTTTTTATACCATATTCATTATACCGCCATGGTTTTAACAGTGGAAGTATGGCCCTATTTCCACGGTTTAACCATGGAATTCGGGGGTATCTTGCCATGTTTTTAACCGTACCAGTAGATCCTACTGCCATGGTTCTAACAATGGCCTTAACCACCCTAATTCCATGGTTAAACTGTGGCACTATTGGCCTATTTCCACGGTTTTAACCATGTAAAAAGTCCCCTACTACCAGAGTGATAGCTACCATGGCCATATGCAATCACCACAGTTTTTGGGCCTATATCCCTGGTTTCAAATTGTGGCCTTAGATTAATATTCTAGTTGTGTGGCAACAAGTGCCAGGGAATCAGTAGAGGATGAATGGGAACAATTTCTCCCAAATAAAATAAATAAAGTAGTAAAAATAATAAAGAGCAATGCAGAATAATTAAACCAAAAAAATGACTAAACAAGAACAAAAAAAATTAGACTAACTGAACTCGACGTCCGAACTAACTCTGTGTTACCCCACGAGCACTTACTGACTCGACTATCAAGCGTCGCACAAGGTGAGCTCAACCAAAAAAGAGGCTGGACAAAAACTAAAAATAGGAAAGGACTATAGGCATGATTATTAAAACACAGTAGGCTGGCCCAATATCTATTCCCTATGAACTACCTTTAAAATAAAAGAATCACCATTTCAAGTTTAGACTACGATTTATAAAAGTATGTTTTTCTAAATATTTTACATAAAAACAAAATATGAACCATTTCCCTTAACCATTTTCAAATCAAGATTCATTTCATTGGTGTCAATAGAATTTTAGGATGGGGGAAGTGATGTTTATATTTTTTTGATTTGTACATAGAGGATTAAACACATTCATTAAAAAAACATTTCTAGAAACATAATTAAAACCAGTTTACCACATTCCAAGAAAACAATAAAAAAAATGAACTAGAGTAAGTACAGAAAAAGGGCAATGCAGATATGCATAAAGTTACTATATTCATCACAACAAGTAACTGAATGTCAATAGACATGGGTGAGCCTAGGAGATCAAGAATAATCTAGAATACACCAATAAATGAGTCCTCATCCTTGGTGACATGTCACAAAATAATGAAATAAAAATGCTCAAATGATTATCCATCCTTTCTCCGGTAGGATGAGGGAAAATCATATAGAAATGAACCCAATCATATCCACCTACTATGGGACACTGCTCAGTACCCTAACCTACCAGTGCATCAATCATTCTCATAATATTCTCTCAATATTCCTGGTTCCCATGTCTCATGTGTTTAGAAAGGGGGTGAGCCAACTAATTCCATGTGAGCATCCAATCACAATATATATATGTATATATATATAATAATAGCGCACAACAGGTCTCGCCCCGAGTCTCCCCTTGGATTCTTTTTATTCCTTAAAATAAAACAATTATAATAGGTTCCAACTGAAGAACCCTAACATTAGATTCTGTGAATCAACAACAAGGAACTCCCACCCATTGTAGGAAATCGAGGCATGAGAACCACCCAACAAGCATTTTCATAATATATATATATATATATATATTAAACTTCATGAAATTTCCAAATTGACCCTTAAGCATTCACAATCAAAGCCTTATCTCAAAATGAAAATTATTTTCCAAAAGTGGTGTCAAGAACACTATTTTCACTCAAACATTTATAAACATTCTTCAAAGCATTCGTTTTTCACATCCAATCAAATTTTTTTTACACACACACACCAAATGGACCACAATTCAGCACTCTATGTCAAAGAGATTAAAAACTCCCCAACTATTCCTTTTAATTTAAAATCATTTAATTTTTTTTTTCACAAAATCCATGTTTACCAACACAGAAATGATTTTTAAGGGGTGAAAACAGACCAAAACACCTTGAAATGAAACATTCATTATAAAAAAATTTCAACTAGACCATTTATCAACGACACATGAAATTTTCATCAAAACAGTTTCTAATTAACACTCAAAAAGATTCCAATAAGTAGTTTATCTGAAAAACTTATTTAAATCATTAAATCAGGTTCTAAGAGTCACAAACCAAGTGAAAAACTAATAAGATATTTAATTAAACAAACAATATGCATAATTGTAATAAAAAGACCTTTTTATTCTCAAAAACAAAATTTCTCTACCAATATAAATCATAAATAAATTAACTAGACATTGAAAAATAATAAGTAGCACATATATAATGGGTGAAAATAGCAGGAAATAGATGCAACCTAAATTCTAATAGAGATTGCAATGGGGACCTACCTTGAAAACAAGGTGTAAAAAAAAAACATGCATTAGAAACCACGTGGTAAGGCCCAACGTGCTACAAACTAAACAATAAGAACTCAAAATAGAAAAAAAACACCAATTAAAGTATGTGAAACCAAGCAGTGAGAAGAAACACTCACCTCAAAACTGAAGCATGATGAAGATGAAAACCGCACACTACCTCCCAAGGGTTTCAAAAAAAACCACCCAAAATGAACCCTCAATGTGAAAAAATACCATCATAAATGTAGGAAAAACATAAATATGAATTAGAGGTCTATACCGAAGAGGATATGTATGTCTGGAAGGAGGTTTCTAGCTGGGTGCGTACCGATAGGGGCTGTGCACACCGAGGAGTAGCCATCGAAAATTGTTGGTGGAGAGAACCTCGTTGGAAGGGGAAGAGGTGCTGGATAGTTAAGTCACTGGAAGGGTGTGGGCGGGCTGGAGGAAGGCTGGAGAAGGTGCAGTTGACCAGATAAGGGTGCACCGACCAGCAGGGGCCACACCTAAGGGTGTCACACATGCCAACATGGGACATGCTTGGAATTATCTCATTGGCCAGCAGGGGCCACGATGGGGGGGGGGTGATGCGCTGAGGAAACAAGGGTCGCACCGGGGGTATTGAGCCAGGAAATAAATGGGAAACACGCTAGAGGTCATCAGGGAAAGGACTGCAACTAGGTGGAAGTATGGGGATATTTGTGTAGGCTATGAGAGGGACAAACGAGGAATAGGGGAGGGTTTGCACTGGCTGGGATAGGGGGGTCCTACAATTGGGATCTTTGGTGGTGGAGCGCACAACAGAAGAGATGCGTGGTGAGTGAGGACTGCTAGGGAAGTAGCCGGCTGAGGGGTGGTGGTCAGACCTAGTGCGTAGGAGGGCTCGGACTGCTGTAAGGAGGCTGAGGGCCGAGGATGTGGCAATCGATATAGGTGAGCACTGGTGGATAGGGGGAGAAGGAGGTGGGGGTCGGTGCCGGAAATCACCGCAGGAGTGGGTATCATACTGAATGAAGAGGGAGAGTAGTTGGGGCGTAGAAGTAGCAGGAGGCTGAGGGTGGGGGGGTTCGATGGTTAGATAGGAAGAAGGTCGAGTGGTGAGGTGTTGGAGGGGAGGAGGGAACTGGGGTGGCGGAGAGGCGTTCCTCACACCGAATGGAGAAGGTGGCTGGGAGGATCCCCGATCACGCCTCACCCACAAAGAGGGGAGGGGACTGGGTAGTGTATAAGGGATAGGATTTTCTTTAAAAAACACCAATAAATGAAAGATATAATTAAAACATAAAGAAAATAATAATAATAATAATAATAATAATAATAACAACATGACAAACTTGATAATAACGGTCATAATAGTAACCATAAAAATAAAATAATAATATTCTTAATAACCATAAAAATTTTAATTGACATAATTAATTAACATTAATTTATTTACTTTAATTCATCGAAGATGTAATTACCACACATTTTATTGGGCGAAGCCGCACGGCATCGTGCTCTACACGTGCTTCCAATGATGTCAAGTCCAAAATGCGCACTTTTTATTAAAGACTTAGAAATTTCATCTGGGACTCACCCCAGACCCCAAAAAATAATTATTTAAGAATAAAGAAATAATAAAATTATAAAATAAAATAAAATCCTATGTCAGGTTATGACAATCAGAGTTACCACATAGTTTATGACTTATTGTTCTGATTTCCACTCTTTTTCAATGGTATTTTTATGACAGAATCTCAAAGATAGTGTTTTTAGCGATGAGATTCCATAAAAAAATACCATTCAAAGAGATTTTATCATAAATGTGGTTATTTGTGATGGTCCATCAAAAATAATAATTAAATATTATCGACTATTATTCACATATCAATTAGGTCAAGATATTTTTTTTAATTATTTCAATAGAATAAAATATCCTTCAAAATAAATTATAATTTTTCAAATATGTAATTAAATATTAAATAATTAAAAATTAAAAAATAAATTTTATTTAAATATTATAAAAAATGAATATTCAATTATTACACTATTTCAAACATAATATATTTATCGAATTAGATTACATAACCTGCACAAAAATGATTTATATTATTTATTAATGTACAATATGGTGGTTGAAAATCTAATGTCAATCTATAATGTGAACATGATCTCATGACACCCAAAAAAAGAAACATAGTTTCATAAAATCGCACTATCCTTCCCAATAGATAAATAAAAAAAATATGTAAATAAAAAAATTAGAATATTATTACTAAAACTAAAACAAAACTAAATATAAAATAAATACATTAAAAAATAGAACATACCACTGTAAATGATGATCAAAATCATGAGGTGGATGTATTTTTACAACAAGGATGTGAATCATAAATCTTATAATGATGCATCCCCAACTAACAGATGGTCATGTAATAACATCCTGTGGGTTAGATAAATTAGTCTTATCATCTAGAATACCAATAATAATGAGGGAACATAATAGATTATAAGCACCATCTCTGCATATATAAAAGAAGTATGCACACCTGTAAAAATTCTAAATAAAAATAAATAATTTTCAAAACTAGTAAATTCTTAGTTATAATAATTACCATACATTGAAATAATTTTTCATATAAATATAAAATATAAAAACCTGATTAATTCTAAAATATAGTAATTAACTACTAAAAATATCATAATATAATAATACTCAATGTAAACAATTTTTTCATACAGTTATAAAATATAAATAACGAATAACTATCACAAAATATATAAAAATATTACATTTAAATATTTTATAATCTTATATCAAATATAAAAATATAATAAATAACAAGTAAAATATAATAAAACTAAAAGTAAATGATTTTCAGTAAATATATCAAATAAAAAAAATAAAAAACACTAGTCTTATCTTGGGAATGTAGTAGATCATCTGGATTGTCTCAATACATCTGAAACAAACAAAATGACCTAAAAGTAATTCTTAATAATGACATTAAATATAAAAAACTAATAAATACCTACATATAATATATCATATTCATATTCATCTTTATCTTCATTGATGTTAATGCCTTCATATTTATCTTCATTAATGCTAACCACTATAATAAATTCATTTTTATCATCCCCTTTTAGTTTATCAAAATTATCAATATCATCTGCCCTTAATAGGGGGTATTCTTCATCAGTATTTATATCTCATCAAGTAATATTTGTAATTAGGGATGTTTATTGATAAATTTGAATATTTTTCACATCCACAAAACCATTTTTATTTTTTAGAGACCATTTTTCATGGTATTCCATTTACATTACACTCCGCCAGTTATTTAAATATCTAGAATTGTTTTAGTAATTCTCATAATAAACATTATGTGACCATATAAATGGTTCATTTGAGGTAAGAAAACATTAATATTTAATGTTTAATAATCCATTTCCGGGATAAACTCACATCCCTCGATTAGTATAACACCAATTGCATTTAAACATTATTGCATTATTTTGTCCAAGATAACATAACTCCATTATTTTATCCAGAAACTCATATAAGATAACATTAATTTATTTATGATTTTATTATTAAAAAAACATCACTGTTCATTGATTTATTTCATTAAACATATCTATATCCATAAAATAAAAATGAATAAACCATATACCTAATTTAATATATTACCAATATCGATGGAGGGTTTCATATAACGTAGAATAAACTATAAATTCTACATTGATGTTGAATTTCCTATAAATAATTTTTTCATAATATATATTATTGTAAAATTGATATAATTTACCATAATAAAAAATAATACCTACTAGTATTTAAACCCAATATGCAATATTCAATTGTTGATGTTATTCAAGAAAAATATGGGTAATTTGTATTTTTTTTGATATGGTAATCATATATTATATAATAAAAATATAGTAAATAAATTTAAATCATAATGTATTATAAATAATAATAATAAAAAGTTGCACCTACATCACATAGCATGTCATTTGTTCATAATTGATTAGAATTAACGTATGACCACAATAATATTATTCATCCAATTCTTATCGTTAATGATAACAACCAAAACAATTATCATGCCGATTAAAAAAATAAGGCTCATGGTGTTTGAAATAATTAATATAGTACTCATTAATACCAATGAGATTATGTGTTGACATATATTCAAATTGAAAATATTTTTTTTTGGACATTTTCTCTAACATGTATGATTATACAATTTACCCTTCAACCAATGTTTTGATTCTTAATTTATTATTTATTGTTTACATACATATCTCAAATGCGAACATCCATCAAAATTGTACCAGCATACCACATTTAGCATCAAATAAAAATTTTAATCTTAAATATTTTATTGAGTCAAATAAAGATGATGAATATATTTTCTCCAATTTACATAAAATTAAAAAAACATCTTTCAAAAGAATACTCAATGAATCATAATATGATTTTTCTACACAAATATATCAGATGGTATATAATATTTCAGTCAAAATTTCCCATTATTAAACAATTCAATAGCCTTGTATGTCCAACATGATATAGTATTTCCATTATGATATGACATTGAGGGCCTTTTAACATGGTAATGTTTCAATCTTTACCAAATGTGAAAAATTAAATGAATAACCATCTTGTAAACTCAAATATGTAATACATTAAAAAAATAAAAAAATCAAGAGATTGTGTATAAGATTACTTTTTCTTCTTTAAATTGTGTGATCTTTCATCCTATAATTATTCATGTAAATGAGACCTCTAAATTTGGGGAAGATCTAACTGTTCCTTTATATTATCATTGGTCATACTTAATGTGTGAAACATTATATATAATATATTATCAAAAAAGTTATTATCAATATATATTACAACTAACATGTGATGAACAAAAAAAATAGATGAATATAGAGTTTCTTTAAAAATAATTTACATCATTTAATTATGATGTCCCCAAAATGAATACATTGTTTGTTCATTTATTATTGGAATAAATTTAATAGGAGGTAAAGAAGAGGTGGTAGATTTTATCTGAATACCTAAGAGAACTACTAGAGGTTCATCTTTTCAAATATTACCTTTTATAAAATTTTAAAATAGGGTGACTGGTAGGAAGAAATAAATTATGATAGTAAATAAACATAGTGTTTATTTGATTGACCGTAATAAATTATTTGTTCTCAACCATGACGTATGTACATGATTTTATATGATTTTTACTCCTAAATAACATACCATAAACTGAAAAGAAATTAATTTCCACATTAAATCATAAACCAATTTAAAATTTAGATCTTTCACTATATACCATGTTGTTACATGATTATTCCAAAAGCATATTAACTCGTAAATTAGTGGTTCCAAATAAACATCAATATTTTTTTTCGATTTTCCAAGATTTCATAATGAAAAATATATGTAGAGTTCCTTTATCACCATCCAATGAGGTATGTTATATGGTGTATGGAAAAACCAACAAGAATATTTGGCTAACATAACCACTAAATTAAAAAAAATTTATCCACAGACTCAACCATAGGTTAAGAGATTTTAAAGAAAAGAAGTATGAATCTGATCAAAGTGTTTCCATTAATCACCATCACATGAATGATTTAATATTTTATTAATTGAATTATTTTATTTATGTCATTTATTTAATGTATTTGTGTTTCACTAGATAATAGATCCTATAAAATAGGGGTAATTGGAAAATACATCTACTATTTTATAGTAAATATAAAATCTTCTTAAATTCCACATTATTCCTTGATTTAACACATGTTAGAAAATTATCTAAAAATTCATAATCACCAACATATATGATGTTTTGATAAGAACATGCACGGATGTTATGATAACCTAGACCCAAATTTTTGACCAACTTTTCATATTCATATAATCTTGTATGTAATTTATTTTTATTATGAAACAATGACATAATTAAAGAAACTATTTAATCAAAACAACAATTTGACATAAAAAATATTATTTATTAGATATAAAATTTGCAACAACATCATGTTTACTTATAATGAATCCTAGATATAAATAATCCTTAATAAATATCAATTAATTGCAAAAAAGAGATGGATTTGATTCTAGATTTAAAATATCATTATGATTTATTATCCTAGGGATAGATATCCGAACAACCTCATTTATTAAATTCAGAATTGAAATACCCATAATAAAAAAAATTATATTTTCCTAGAATTTTTTTTCACCATGTCGATACCAAAAATATAATCTTTATTAAAAGAAAAAATACATTATATGATATCGCAAATTGTCCAATGTTTTAAATCACATGATATATCATTTTGAATATGGGTAGTTAGTAGTAACATTATAATAAAATTCTGAATTTGACTATAAAATGATATAAATTCTCTAACACCTTTAATGTAGATCAGATTTATACGATATGAGTTTGTATTATTTTCAATCATTTATCAAATCATGAAAATTTAGTGGAAAATAATTTCTACTACCTAATTCCATATTTATCTAAAAAAACAAAAACAAAAACAATTATTACTCCCTATGTGTGACTATTATAAATTATCACAAAATTTTTTATCTATAATTATGACTATTAATCACCAATATTCTTATTATTTTTCTATTTATTAGTAATATTTATTAATTATTATAAAATATTACAAATATTTCTTAATTAATACAAATTTTTTGTTAATTATAATAGAATTTTGATTCAATATTAATTTTATTTAGAAATATTAATATTTTTTAATATTTATTTTTAATATTCTATTTTTTATGACTTATTTTAAATTATCATAATTTTTAATAAATTTTACAACAGGTTATTAATATATAATAATTATTACTAACAGTTAAAAATATTTAGATACATTCAATAATTATTTCTTAATTATAATTATATATTTAATATATAAAAAATTATTATTTTTGGAAAAAATTTCAAATATTATTTTGAATTTTAGATAATTATTATTTTTATATTAATTTTATAAAATTAATTTATTACAAATTTTAATTATTTACTAATATTTTGTAATAATTTATATTATTTATAATGTTGTATAAGCCTTTATTAAATATTACCATAGTTGTCAAATTGTGTTAGATAAGTCATGATCCTAGCGGTTCGACATATAGAGGTGTTCCACTGATCATGGTGGCTATGTCACATCGCAGAACTAGATCATGTCTGTCGTGATGTAATCTCGGTGCTGTTGATTATGTGTGATCCAGGTGGTCGTGGATGAGTCATGTTTTTGCACAGAAAGAGTGATGTATTTTCCCACATATCTGATTTCTTTATTGTATATTTTTTAAAAATCATTAAAGTATTTTTATATATCTCAAAAATAATCCTTTTTATTTTTAATTTTTAGTATTGATTATTATTGTTTATATTTTTTTTATGTTATCAAAAGTTTAACCAATTTTAACACATATTGATCAATTTTTACTAATTAGTGTTATTATTTATTATATAATACATATAATTTATTTATTATAACTGAATTTCTATCAAATAGTACTATGTATTAATAATTAATAGAATGTGAAATATATATTTATAATTTGTAACAATTTATAATAACTTATTAATATTTACAAATTATCACCAATATTTACTTATTATTATATATATTTTATAATTTTAATTAAAATTGATATATTATTTATTATTTATTAAAAAAATAATGATTAATAAAAATTAATTATATTTATTAATAAATTTTTACTAATTATTGGGATCTTATAATCATTTTCATTATTTATTATAATTATTATATTTTATTAAAATAAATTACATATAATTACGTATCTATAATATGTAATACTAATTATTTTTAAAATGTACCTAAAAATTTAATAATTTTTTTACAGACATGAGAATTAATATAAAATATGGGAAAGATCAAATATAATAATAATAGTAGTAAAATATCATTGAAAAATGATATAAAAAATTAAAAAATTCAAGAGGCCTAAAAATGTAAAAAAATTATATAACACATATAAATCATGATTTCTAATAATTCAAACAAAAAATACTCATATCAATAAAAATATAATTCAATTAATCATTAACCACTTTCAAATGTTATAATAAAAGATCAATAAACATTCAATACTAAATATATATATATGTTTATATATGAAGTAATAATATGAATTATGAACAACATGTAACTTATGAAAAGAAATAATTTTAAAAAATTCTAAAGAAACGTCGAATCTTAATTAAATCATGTAATCCATTTAATATAAACTTAAATATAATTTTAAAACAAAATTTTTATTGAATGTGTCTATCAAAATCAATGTAAACTAAGGGTAACTCCCAATTATGGAACATTTCATTAATCTAAAGGTTAAATGTTGGGGAATTACCACATATCATGTGGAATAAACCAGTACAAAGATTCAACTTGTCATCATTTATGTTCAACCCCAAATAAAAATCAAAAAATCTAAACTGACCATAAAAACCAATTAATCCATAGAAGTTGGGTAAATCATTCTAATTAGGGTTTGACCAAACAAATTATAGTGATGGAGGAGTTCCTAACTAGGGGATCCAAATCATGATCATCAGAAAACATGATATAATGGAGTAGGATGATGTACAAGGGATACACTATGATAGTTCCATGATGTGGGATGGGTTGTGTGATGGGAAAATAGATTTGGGGCATCCTGATAGGGAATGAGAGGTGGGGTGAGTGACAACGAAGGCTGAGTGATGGGTGGTAGTGAAATGGTAATGGTTTGGGATTTTCATGGTAAATGAATAATATGGGGTAAGGGGGACATGCATTTTATTATTAATATTTTTCATGAAATAATAAAGATGGATAGTTTTTCACAAAATTAAAATGAACAATAGTGTTTTTGGATGAATCAGTTAATATATCATAAAAACCATCCTTAATTAATTATAGTGTTAGAATGTATTTTCCATCCCAAAAAAACTATTTCTATTTTTTTGTGACGTATGTTACTTATGACACTAAAATTAATTACATATGGTTTTTTGGATAGACTATACATCAAGGAAAATTACACGTCATAAAATATTCTCTTTTCTTGTAGTCTTCTTAGATAAATCCTTCAAGTATTTTGGTTGGTTAGACATAGAACATCCATAAGGATACTATTAATTTTAAAGGAGGATAAATGGGTATATATTAGTATTTAATAAGTGTATCGGTAGTGATTTTCCAAGGGAAAGAGAGGGTGTAATTATACATGTGGTGAAGTTTTTTTTTGGCTTGAAAGATTTATTTTTTTCTCATTTCTGAAAAATAATCTAGAAAAATAGTGACTGAAAAAAAATTATTTGTTTGTAATTAAATAAAATAGGATTATATTACATTAAAAATAAGATAAATCTAACTAGGATTTTTGTAATACTTAATTGATGTTGAATAATCAATAATATTTTTTATTATAATAATATATTACTTAGGTTCAAAAACAACAAACATTGGTTTGTAAACTCACCATAATTATTTAACTAATTTTAATTTACTCCATAAACATATATTCAAATTTTAAAAAATATTCATAAATTTTCAAGACAACATTGATAAACATTTGTGTCATAAATATTGTATTATTTTATAATAAATTTTATATTTTTACTATTTGAAAAAATATCATCTTCCAATGAAAAATCCCAAAAAAATTCCCCAAGATAATTTAGATATTATAGTTACCAAATTAAATTCATTTTAATCAAATATAAATTTTTAAATTTAGGAATATAACTTTTAATTGAAAATATATAATATAATTAAAAATAATTTTATTTAAAGAAAATTATTTTGCGAATTTAACAATATTTAATCCTATTTCTTATAATTTGTTAGATAAATTATTTTTAATATATTAGTATTTACATTAAAATTTATAATTTGAATAATAATTTGAATTTTGAAATTTAATTTATTTATATATAATTACATATTATATATAAAAATACTATTCCTTAAAAAAATAGGCCTTTTGGACACTAAATGATTTTAATCAGAAATCTTAAAATTTAATTTTCTTTCTCCCAAAAATAAAATTTCATATACTCGTCGATATTAAAAGAAAATAAGTTATTCTTCAAAATAATAATAACAATATGTAATTAGTTAAATATTATATTTTAGCTATATTTTTATTTTCCTCAGGTTTTACACGTTTTGTAATTTTATTAATGATATATAAAATATTATTCTCATGATGTATTATTTATATTAATTTATTTTATATTTCATGGATAATTTTATTTTATTGTTTATTATGATAAAATTTATTCCCTAAGTTTTTTATATAATGAATAGATAAATTCTAAAATCTCAAGGAATTACATTTTAACCCATTAAATAAATTACTTCCATGAAATTTTAATTTCTCTCAGCAATGAAATTTGATGAGTGAATTATTAAGATAATTATTTCTAATGATATAATATTAGATTAGAATAATTCCAAAATTTATAATGATATTTAGAAATATATACAAAATATCCCTCCTGTATGTAAAACTATATGTGTAGTTAGGTCCCATTATTTTTCACCGAGTGAATATTGAGTAAATACCCAACCAACTACTTATTAACCACTTTACACATGATTGATTGAGGAATATAGCATCAATAAACTAGTATTATATAGATAGGGATTTCATTTCTAGGAAACTACGTACACTTTACATTAATAAATTTTTTGGGTGTTTTCCTATATCTAGATTTATCCACCTAAGTTTCGATAAATGTATTATATTCATAATTCCTCATAATAAATATAGGCAAATTTATAAATACGTTTCTTACAAAATTATAAACATCAAATTCATTAAATCCAATGATCATATAAATACATTTATCCTTTAATAGCCATAAAATAAAAAATCACATATTATTAGATAAATACCACAATGTTATATACTCCCATAATATTTGAATATTCACCCAAAATAACTTAACATATGTAAACATAAATTTACATTCCATCCATAATGGTTTCATAAACATAAATTACATATTATTCATAAAAACTAATAATCATCTCCCAAAATATCATTTATCACCTTTAAATAGGACAACATCAGTCCCCAAAAAGTGTATCTATAAGGATCCAACATTAAATTTTTCATTATCAGTAGTTTTAATGAATAATTTTATTTATCTAACTATTAGGATCTTTTCAGTTTTATATTTTTTATAGAATTAGGTCATAACACATACGTAAAAATACCATAAAATCAAAATTGGACGCTTCTAATTATATCAATTTTTTCCATAATATAAATCCTTAAAATAAATCATGAATTTATTTTATGGGAAATCTCCATGAATTTCAACATGACTTCATCCTTTCACTTACCCATATATAAAATCTTCTGAAACATTTTAAATACATGGGATTATCCCAAAATATTTAGTAGGGATATAAAAATAAAGGAAGCTACTGTTCATTAAAAACATGAAACTCATATAAAAGTTACCATGATCATGAAATAAAACATTTTCATATGAATAAAAAATACACAGATAAAATTATTAAAACCCATAGTAACCAATTAATACTCGTTTAGGTGACATAGAAAATAATATTCATAAAACACTTCCAAAACTCTATCAAATCCCTTTAAACCCCCCATGAAAAAACCCTTTCAATAAGAATAATTATATGATCAACATCTAATACTATTATTACCCAATTAATTGGAGAGCTACAATTTTGTCACCCGCTGATCTCTAGGATGCCCCATTGTGTAATCTGTAATGGGCTCACCCAACATGATCTGGGTTCCCCATATTGTAAGCTATAATGGGATAACACAGGGTTATATTGGCCATACCATCATGTAAGTTGTAAGGGGATCACCCGACATTATCTAGGACACCCCATAATGTAAGTTTTGATGGGGTCAACCAGTGATATATGGGTTGTCTCATCGTGTAAGGTGTAATGGGATCACCAGAGGTGATCTTGACCACAACATAATAAAATTATCATGTAACCTATCATGAATAAAACTCATTCATCATAAAAACCATTACTTTTTTAAACTCATATGAATAATATTTGAAAATAAAATATAATTTTATCTTAAAAATTAATTTTCAATACCAAGACACACTTTTCATTGAAAACACATTTTCAATACAAAAAATTACAAAAAAAAAGAAGGATTTTTTTCAATTAATAAAATGGTTAAAAATAAATATAAATATAAAACAAATAATAGGAATAAAGGTGGGAAACTAATTTCCATCATGTACATTAATAATAGAACATTTGTTTTGTGATTTTTCAGAAAAAATAATATAAAACACATATAAGTATTCATTTTGAAAAAAGTTAACTGAAATTCAAAATGTATATAAAATTTCATTTATAAACATTTTATATACATATAAATAATCATTTAAATAAAATCAATAATATTTACATGGGTTAAACAATGTTGAAATTAAATCATTAAACAATTAATGAAAATATATTTTTAAATCAATGTGTCCTATAACATTTTGAAACATTTGAATCGTAAGCCCCATGATGAGATATAATATAAAAAATATAACATAACTTGTTAGGGAAAAATTTCATGATATGATAAGTAAAAGGTGTTTTATATACACCTAATAATATAAGGAGGGTTTATAATATCAAAATATGACCTACTGAAAGGAGATTGAGATGAAGTCCCTTACATTGAGTTCAACTTGTCATGTGTTCCTGTATCATCATGAATAATTTTTTTTTGTTAATTATTTAATTTATTCAGCATCTTTTTAATATTTACTATTAATTTTATTTTACTTATTCCAATTTTTTATAAAATTACCTACTAAAATATGTTTATATGAGATGTTTTGACCACATTCAACTTATTTTTCAAAAATGATTAATGTTGGCTAACTATGGTAAAATAGTTCAATATATAATCATATTGATATTAATAATAATTATATAAATATAATATTTATACATAAATTATAATTTTAATAACAATCATGAAATATGGTCATAAAAATGAATTGGCATTATAATCATAGAGACAGTATGTCATACGTACATATGATTAACGTTCCCAATTTTCAATGATCATTATAGAAATAAGTTAAGTAAAATATATCATTATTGATTTATCATTATATAATAAATAAAATATTATTTCATAATATATATATATATACTTATTGGTATCTGAAATGAATCACATCACTTCAAGGAGGCATTAGTCCACATGTCCACGAACAACGTTATAACTTTTTCCGTGTGTGAAAAGGAAGTAAAGGAAATGATATATTATATTTCATAAAAATAATAATGTAATTAAAATAATATATATATAACTTTTATAACATATTACTGATACACTCATCCTTAACAATTTCAATGTAAAGTGTGAATTAATCACATCACATTGAGGATGCGATAGTCCACACATCAAAAAACAATGTTACTATATTCCCAAAAAATTGATATCATGAAGGTTCTTGTCATATAATAATTACATAAGTATTAATAAAATATAAATATAACATATATCATATGAAAATTTTATTTCCATCTTAATTCCCAACAATAATAGTTGGTAAAGGAAAAATGATCAATATCATTTCGTGAGGCGGTAGTTTGTCGTACACACAAATGATTATTTCATTAAATTTTTTATTGATTTGTGTGTAGGTGTGGGGAAAAACATTACCAAAAAGAATATAAGAATTTGTGGACATTTATGTTATTATATAAAACATTAATAATAATAATTTAGTTGGGTGGTGAATGAAAAAAAAAGAGATCTTTGAAGAATGTTACCTCTTCTTCAGGCTCCTTATTGTTTGAACCAAATTACTATATTTGATTATATTCATCTCAAAGTGAGGATTTTATAATTAGAGTATGGATGTAGGGATATTATTTTGTATTTTTGGGTTTGAAAAAAATTCTTCATATGGGTGAAGAATTGGTTAGGGTGAGTGCCTTTTTGTAGTGTAGGACTGAAATTATTGTAAATATAAAAATGTAAACACTATTGGGAGGCCTCTGTTACCCCATGTTCCACCAATAATGAACCAAATTCGATAAAAGTGTGGATAATTAATATATATTCCCATAAAATGAGATTTTTACATGTTTATAAGTCATTTGGACCCATATGATTAATGCTTCACAACTAAGAAAACTCGTTTTTAACCTCAATTGTTGTAGTTAATTTAAATGTATTTCATTAATTATTGTGGTCAAAAGTTATGTTTACCATATTAAAATAAAAAATATTATAACTATTCAAAATATGTATATCCTCCTTCAGAATTCAATTCACTCTAGTGGAGAAAATTAATTTAAAGCTAATCCTGCTGATGTGGCGAGAAAGTGGGTATTTAAAGGGTAAATGTTCAAAATTTTACTATGATTTTATATCTAAATTCATTTTAAATATGATTCCAATGAAAAAATTGGATTAATATAATTAATATTTATCAATTTTTACTTTATAACCAAATAAAAATATAATTTAATTATAAAAATTATTTAGATGAAAAAGAATTTTTCAATTTTAATTTAGTTTTTTCACTATTTATCAAAAATATAACTTCTCATAAAAATACTAAAACATACCCATAAGATAATTTTTAAATTTATCTTTAAAAATTGAAAATTAATTTTTTTTTAAATAAAAATTTTCAAAATTTATTTAAAAAACATGCCATCCATTAAAAGTGGTAAAACTGGTTTTTAGAAAAATATAGTTTTTAAGCATTAAGCTATATTTATTCGTATCTTATCCCTATAAAATCAATTTGATGAATGTAAGTATATTTTATAAATTTTTCTAAACATAATATAGTTCTTCTTATTTATACCCTTAAATATAAATTCATTGTGATAACTTCTATATGAAATATAAATATTAAAATTTTACTATTTTTTGTTAAACTACCCATTAGGTGTAACTCATGTTATGAATGGATTTAAAATTATTTAAAAGAAATTATATTTCATAAAATCTCATGATGTTATATCCTAACCTCCTTACAATTAATTTTTCTATATAAATTAATCTTGTTCATCAATGGTTTTAACATTTTTAGAATTACATTATAGAAACACACATTATAAAAATGAAATAAAGAAAACATCACTTAATAAGGGAAAGTGGGAAACATAAATGTCACCCAAGGAATAACTTGGATTAAAAATATAGTGAACATATGTAATAAAGGAGGGAAAAAATAAATTATTATATACAGTTATTGTGGTAATTAATCATAATAAAGTGAATAATAAATAGAATTTTAAGGGACTAAAAACCATAAACCTATTATGATCAAAAAGGAAATAGGATCACCATAATTGAAGTTAATTGGATAATACTATTGTTTCCAGATAATTCTTCTAGTTTTGAGGAATTTTTTTATTCCATAAAATTATTGAAATATACTTACTTTATATATTTCCCTCTAATGTGGAATATTTCATACTCATAAAATTCCACGAAATATGATGAAAATCCATAAAAATAACATTAATAATCAAAGATAATATAAACCCTATAGTTTATCAATTCCTTAAAACACATTTCCAAAACTAAAAGTGTAGTTCTCATTAAATAAAACTTTTACATAAACATAAACATGACTAAATATCACCCAAAAATTAAAATAACATTTTATGATCTAATCACTTAAAACATCTGATGGAGTGTATAAATACTTGAACATATGGTTAAAATTCGGAAAATAATGATCTCTGAGGAGAATTCATTACCTAACCTTATTTATCAACATCAACTGCATTAGTGGAAAATTATTTTCTCACACCTTTTGAATTTGAACATGATGATTTAAACCATGAGTATGTAACATCATACACTTCTTAGAATAATTCCCCAACTCTATGCATATAAAAAACTAACTATTGACTAGATATCTATTATCTCACTCTTTTATTGTTCATGACACTTTCCCTTTTAGTCACAAAAAATGTAACAAAATATACCACACTGGTAACACTTTCCAGATCCTAATATACATTCCCCAAAATGAACACTACAACACTTGGAACAAGATTCAGGCTTACCTCTTGAATTATTAGTTATTTTATTCATTATTTCCTACCACCTGGACCATTTCTTACACTTTCCATCCAATGGTACATATGTTTGGAAAAAATCCATATCAAAATTCATAGAATAATAAAAAATTATCATAAATTTTAAATTATCATGTGGATAATTCTCTTTTTATGATTGGTCTTAACACTAAATAATGGACTCAACCATTTCAATCTTGGCCGCCACATCATGTAAGTTGTAACATGACCACCTGATGCTCTCTGGGAAGCCCCATCGTGTAAGCTATAAGAAGATCACCCAACACTATCTAGGAATCCCCATCATGAGATTATCTTGTACTACGTCATCAATAAAAAACATTCATATCATAAACCTATTAAAAACTATTCTACACTTTTATGAACCACTTTTGAACGAAATTTTATTTTCTTTTGAAAACACATTTTGAATACTAAGACACCATTTTCTTTGAGAAGACATTTTAAATACAAAAATACCCAAAATATGGTGATAAAATGATGGAAACGACCATTAGGGTGGACAATAATAGAGAAACGAGGTAGTGGATTAACAAGAAGAATCGTATCCTAGTAGGTGGTTTCAATACGAGGAAAATCATCCAAGACGAATACATACAAATGTGGGACATACTAGAGGGATGAATTTAAGACCTTATAAAGGATCATCCATAAACATCAGTAACTTATTTTTCTGAGAAACATATAAATAAAAAAAATTCCAAGGGGCTTAAGTTTTCCTTTAATAACCATGTTTTCTCTTAGGGTTTCTCACTATTTCCTTAAAAGTGCCTTTTGTATAATAATAATAAAATAATGTTATGATTATTTAAAAGGATTCACATGGCTTCAAAAAGGTGGTAGTTTACACGTCCACGAATGACATTATCACTTTTTTAGTGTGTCAAAAGGTAATAATAAAAATAATATATTATGTTTCTAGAAAGTTAATTATTGAATTCATATCATATAGATTCAATTTATTTCGAATATTTCTATTAAATTCATCCTTCATACATTTCATGTAAAGTGTGAATGAATCATGTCACATTGAGGAGGCGATAGTCCACACATCCACAAATGATGTTATCTTATTCCCAATAAATGGAATGAAATGTTTAATTTGTTATATAATAATTCCACAAGTTTTTATACACCATAAATATCAAATATAACATATAAATATATGTTCTCCCTCATATTTTCTAACCATAACATTTGGTAATGGAATAACGAATGATATTATTTTATGAGGCGATATTCCATCATACTCACAAATTATGATTTCATTATCTATTTAATAGAAGTGTGTGTAGGTGTAGGTATAACCCTTAAGATAAAAGCCTCTAAGTATTTTTAGGAAACATAGTATATTATAAAAACCTATATTATGAATAATTTAATGTAGTGGATAACGAAAAAATAAATGTTCTCATTAAATAATTTTACATATTCTTCAGGTAACTTCTTTATGTTTTCACCAAAGTACATCCATTAAATTATTTATGGTGAAATTGAGACATTTATAATTATATAATGGATTTGGGGTGTTTATATGAGTATTTTTTAGATTACCCAAAACATTTATATGATTAAAGATGTGGATAGGGTGAGTACCTTTTATAGTATAGGGGGATTTGAATTCATATAATTATAAAATTTTAAACACTGTTTAGAGGGATCCCTTATATAATTTTCCTAAAACAATAAAAACAATTATTTTCATGTGGTTATATGGTCTAATGATATACATTTAATTTGTATTGGAATTTTTTCTAGGTTATTTGGCTCCTTAAGATCAAATTTTGACCACTAAGTAAACACATTTTTTCAAAAATCATTATAAATAATTTTAATTTCATTAACCATTTAGTACTATAAAAATTATATTTCCCTTATTAGACTATAAATATTATAAATATTATAAATATATATACCTATTTTTTCAAATTCTATTTAATTTAGGGGAAAATTTTAAAATAATGGTAATCACTACATGGTGAGAAAGCATGATTTTAATGTGAAAGTGTTTAAAAGGTTAAAATGTTTTTATGTTTATATTCATTATAAAAAATATTCAAATGAATGAAATTGTATTAATATATTTTTAGTTTTTCAAATTTTAAATTAAAAAATATTCAGAATATTATTTCACTATATTATTTATTTAGACCAAAAAAATATTTTTAATTAAAATTCAGTAATTCTCATTATTCATCAAAAAATGAAACATCTCATAAAACTACCAAAAATTAACCATAATATAATTTTTACATTAATAGTTAAATAGTTATGTTAATTCTATCAAATAAAATTTAAAAAGGTGTAAAAATGAGTTTTAAAACAAATGTGCAACATAATGTAGTAAAACTGCTTATAAGAAAAATATAGTTTTTAAGCATAAAACTATATTTATTCTTATATTATGCCAATAAAATCTATTGGATGAATGTAAAATTTTACTATAAATGTGTGTAAACATGATATCCTTAGTAATATTCAAACACTCAAATATAATGTATTTTTGATAAAATCAATATTAAATAATAATATTAATAATATATAATTGTTCAGATAAACTGTGCATTTCCTGTAACTCAAGTTATCAAAGAATTAAAAATAATTTTAAAGAAAATATATTTCATAAAATATTATGATGTTACAAAATCTATTAATTTAAACATATGATAGTACTTAAAATTATTAGCAAATAATGTTTAAAAAACACAAGAATTTTCATCAACTATAACATCTTAAACTATAAAGTTATCTAAACTCATCTACAATACCCACTAAGATGCCGCAGACCACCACTAACAGATCTGGTGCTCAAAAAGTATTTTTTGTATAATATTTCTTATACCAATTGATTTTAACCAACCATAACCATCACAAATTATAATATTAATTAAAAATATTGTGTAACAAAAATACCACAAACCATTTTGGATAATATTTTTATGAAATTAGTAAATAAACTCTAACTAAAAAACCCATATATTTCCCATAAAGTACACATTTCCCCTTCAAATCCAAGGATTACTTATTTTGTAATTCATATTGATAATGTCCCCATAAAATTATCTACACAATATACCCAAGTAGATATATCATACATAATAATATTCTTTATAAATTTTAGTAAATGAAACATAAGACGGGTTATCTCAAATACTATGAAATGGTTAGTACACAACAAAATCTAAAATAAAATAAATAAGGCACCATAATAAGTCTTCAATAAAAATATTAAAATAATATGATATAACTGATATAATGGGTATCAAATATATCTATGGGTAACATAACACTGTAAATTAGCACATGATAGTATTACCTTATTTCATTATGATTTAATAAATAATTTTAAAAATCATACTCATTTATTGAACGACTCATACAAAGACATCACATATAAAAGGATAAGGATTAAACTAAATACCTAAGCTTGTTTTTTTATGAGACCTATTAATACATCTATGTGTTTTATAAATTTTCTCCCCAAAAAACACTAATTAAGTCCACTATATTAATCATATTATGTAATGAATAAATAATAAAATATATAACCAAAATGCCTAATTATTCAATAAATATCCATATTGAAATAATAATTTTATGGAATACCAATATTTCCCTAGTCAGTAAATGGTATAAAATTCTTGGCATGAACCCTTTAAACTAACATCATATATAGAGTTGGGTATATTATCAATTCAATACTAATAATACTAAGGTTGAAATAGTGTGTGTTATATATAATATATCAATGAAATCAAAGAACACATACCTAAATGTGAAAATGACATTAAGAGAGAGATGAAGAGTGATATATAACATAACCCTTATTAACAAGGTGTGTTATTAAATATAATTTCATAATATCATTTAGTGGATAATACAATAATCGTAACCCAAAATGGGATGGATCACTGATATTTTTCGATCAAAATAGATGGGAAATAATAAAATAAATTTCTATAAATATTTTTTAATAATTATTTAAAATAAATTCTGTTTATATATTGAATAATCCATTGTAATGGAATGAAATGCGTATATTTAAACACATAATTTTAAAATAATCTGAAATATTAAATCTGTGAACGAATGAAGTTAAAGATAAGAAATTTGGAGTATAAGATGAAAATATACATAAGTGGATTGAAATTGATCTATTTATTCTTCTAATAAAATAATAAAAAATTCACTAAAATGGGAATAGAATTTAATTTATAAAACAATGAAGGCATGTAAAGGAATATATATATTGAGTAATAAACATAATGATAAGAATATATGTTTATAAATAAGGTGTTACAAAGTAATTATTTTCAAAAATTGATAAAGATAATATTGGAATGATCCATTCAAAAAACATTAAAATTCCAAAGATAATAAAAAATTTAATTAAAGTCAATTTAATAATATATATTCTTAATAATGAAACAATATATAGAATATAGACAAGAAGGAGAAATATTTTAGACCAAAAAAGAGAGAACATTGTTAGTTTCACTGATGAGAAATATTTTGGTTGAATTAGGAACTAAAGGGGTTTGAATCATAATAAGGAATAAAATAAAATAAAATAACTAGATAATGATGAATTAAATTACTTTTTTTGAGAAATAGACCATAAAATTACATTAAATATGAATATAGAAATAAACATTCTCAGAATAAAGGTGATATTGAAAAGAAAACCCTTACAAATTTTATAAAATATTGATTAAAGGACCATGAAAGAAGGAACATGAAATGGAACGTCAAATTATATAAATAAAGGGATAATAATGATATATTTTTTCCAAATAAGGTATATATACACCATATTAGTGGAAATAGGTTCATAATACTGAACATGTTACAAAGATGTAAATTTGTAGATGAGAACCACTTATTACATTAGTATTTTATAGATCAAAATAATATGAAAGGGATATGAGGTACCATTCCTATTGTGGTTGATTTTTTATCAATTTATTCATTTTATGAAGGTCAATGTTTTGTGTATATACGTGATGGGTGAAAATCTAACAACATGAGAAGAGACTTCCACAAAACATACAAATGAAGAAAGTGTCTCATGCTGAAAAATAAATTTTAAAGTGTAGTTTTCTATATGAGCTACCCCAAATTTATAGTGATTGTGGATTTTGAATTTATATAAAAGGCAAGTGTTGAATCTGGGGAATTAATATAAATGATATTTTATATGAAGTGGGGTTTTAGGGTGATTCTATAAAAACTGACATGTACATGAAATCCAAAATAGACGTACATAAAAAAATTAAAAAATTAAGAAATTATTGAGGAATCTAGATAAAATTTTAGAAATCTCAACCTTGAGTTATATATTTGGTGGGTGGGTTAATATAATGTATATCATATATTCAATGGGGTTTTAAGAGTACTAGAATTGATATAAATACTCCCATAAAGTCATTTAATGATTGCCGTAAATTTATAAAAATAATAGTAAAATATGGAGAAGTACTATAATTATAAAATGGTTCTTATAGAAACCATGAATGGTTTATAAAACCATTTCATGTGGTCCATACATTACCATATTAGGTTTCAAAATGTTATCATTAGAATATATCTATCATCATATGGTTTAGAAAAACACAAAAATGTTGGGACCTTATATTTCTAAAAATGATATATAATTATATAAGGATTAAAAAATTCTTATATGGTTGATATTAAAACTTCATATAGTTGCTTGAAGGGAAATTTTTTTAAATTTCAACATAAGGATGATTTATAAAATCTATAACATTGTAAGTATTATGCAGTAGAATATTTCACAATGTAACTAGCCTGAACTAACATTGATAAGATATGGAAAAGATAATTTAATTAAATATATATAATAAAATATTTATCTAATTAGTATAATTCAATATCAATTATGTAAAATCCCGATCCTTTATTAGTTATGAAATATATAGTCAATTTGAATTTTTGGTAATACTAGAGTATGTGTATTTTTTTCAAGTTGATATTTTATTATGAATTTTAAAATTTGAAGTGTATGAGGTCATTTTTTTGTTATTTTTTGATGCTTAATTGGTTCCTCTAGTTATAGGATATAAATGTGATATTTGGGTAATTTTTCAAAAAGTATTTGAGGAATCCTCTAGGGGAGTAGGGTTTGAGTCATGTGAATTAGGGTAAATTGTGTAATTAACCTTAGAAATAAAGACTTAAGGTTTAAATTTTATAGTGTACAATTAGTTCATGGATTAGGGAAAATAATTTGGGTTGTATAGAAAAGTATGAAGGTGTTTTAGACCTAGTACATGGTTTAGTATTGGTGCATGGTGGAATAAAATCCATGTGAAATGTTGTAGGAAAAGGTAGTGTTATAAGGGATGGTTGAATATTTGATTGGTAAACCAAGTACCACTGTATAACGAGAGGGTTGTACATGACCACTGGATATATCACAATTCATTAACAATTTTTAAATCCCTTGAAGAAACCCTACAACTCCTAATAAATGGAAAACATTCAATTTCCCCTTTGATTTTAAGAGTTAAGCCCTTCTTTATTCATCCCCCCTCTCATGTGACGCTTAACTGGGTAAACTCACTCCTCTAACTTTTACCCCCTTTATTTGGGGAAATTTCTAATGGTTTTACATCGAATTTTTTGGTGATTTCCCCCCCACACCATTATCAATATTTGACATTCATATTTTGAATTCAATTGATTTTGGTTTCTTCGGTTTGGGTTTTAGTTCAAATTCTATTATAGCATCATGTAATCATATGATTATGATGGGATATTCAAGTAGCCTATTAGTAGGAAGTCCAAATATTGTATGTCACACACTATTTATCAGTGTTTGATTTGGGCATGTTTCCATTTGATTTTTTAGGATTTTTTATTTATTTAAATTAAATTAGATGTTGAATTACTTACACATGAATGTTTACTTATTTTGGTTGGTGTTAGGAGTATGATATGAATCTCCTCTATACCATTGGTTTTAATGTCAGTGTGATAGATGAATTGGGTTATTTTTTAGGTAAATATATCAAATTGAATTAAATTGGGTATAAATTTATAATTATTTTAAATATATTAAATAATAATTTATAAATAGTTTATAATTAAATATGGTATTATTGTACATGAGTAGGGCCTTAAGTGTATGGATGATGGCCAATTATATTTAGAAATGGATCGGAAGATTAATCTGGATGTGAATGAAAAATGGGTTATGTCTGAATTGTGGTTGGTCTTCCCTCGTATATTACCATTTTTTATTATGATTTAATTAAAAGGAATGTGATTTGTGTGGTTGTTCCACATGGGAGATCAATATATTAATGTTTAATAAACTTTTTGTTTAAAATTGAATGCCTATAAATGAGTTGTACTATATGATAATGGACATGATTGTCCCTTATCCATTATAAGGATGTCTTGGACCATAAATATCAAGATAAAAATTTTAATTTTATATCTTATCATACAAAAAATAGAATTGTTATGTTAATAATGAATGCGAAATTAATGGCCGTAGTGATATATTCCTTATGTGACCTCTAAGAATAAGTAAGTGATATATTGAGATTGATGGACAAGGAAGTTCCCATGTGTACAAGTTAGATGGATTATGCCTGGGTTTAGGTAGGATGACCATGGTGTGGGAGTTCCTCCCCCATTGAGATGTGATTACCATGGTGGGTACTTCCTATAGATATAAATGGATAGGTGGGTGTGTGAATAGGCTTATGATGACATCACAAGGGGATTGGCTCAGGGACATCACCCTTATATGTTTATCCATATGAGGCCCATGGGGATTTATTAATATTATAATATTTATAAGGGATTTTATGATCTTTGAATGATGGGTGTGGACCCGAGTGATGAATATGGGAATGAACCACAAGTTCATGGTGTTCTAGAAAAGACTGAACCTTGGGGATACAAGTTGGTTCCCCAATGACATTATGACCCAAGAGGAGGTATATATTGGAAATTCAAAGTGGGGATTTTGTGTGTATCATCAGAACTTGAATCAATGGTTTTATCATATTAGATTTGTGGAGAGAGTGGTTTATGAAATGAAGGTATGCCCTTGACTATGTGACACTGATTTGGAAATATGGACAGTTTACATGTTTTTACTTATGATAATGGGTAGTATATAACCCCATTTAAATTCCATATATCAAATTACATGGTGGTAATCATTGGGTTTATAGTATGGTCATTTTTATATACATGGGATTTTGTTGGCTATCCAAGGAGTAAAATCCAAAAGTTATTTTTTGTTTTGTAAATGTGGTGTTAATTATTGGGGAATGTATGTATTCCCAAGTAATGGTTTTGTGACACCTAGCTCTATAGAGGGTGGATGGAGTTCTTCAAGATATGGGTTGGTTATGGGTAGGGAATAAAACCCCATAGGTGAATGAATATATCATTTGGGGATTGAGGTTTACATTGGGAGTGATATGGATTTTTGTTATGGTATGTCACCCCCACATATTTCATGACTCCATAGATGGTCTACATGGATCCACTAGTAGAGGATGAGACCCCCCCCTCCACACACAAAAATTTGAATAGTATGTATTTCCATGAATGGTGGATGGATATAAAGACAACATATAAGGGAATCATACCCCGAGTACGAGGATCCTCATCTCCAATATACAATGTCATTTCAGACGAATATTGTTTCTTTAATATTTAAAAAAATTATTTATTCCCCTGAGATATTATATTGGTTCTCACAATTATGTGATGTGTTTATAGAAATATTAACACTGAAAAATAGAGGTTTGGTTTGATCAATGATTTATGGAAGATCACAGAGATTGATAGTGTTTTCCTCTTTATTCTTCCACACTATTTTTTGTTGATATTTTATAATATCACATATGTACACTTTTTTAATGTTATTTAGGGTTATACTATTTTGGTTCCCTATTAAGTTGTACTCACACCTATCATCAGTGGCTATGGAACCCTGGGACCAAAGATGATAATAATTATTATAGGATTAGTTTTAGAATAGGCACAATCAAACTAGGACATATAGGATATCTCTGATAGAAATGAATAATAAGTTGGTATAAAGACTATGGATGTATTGGAGACTCTTGTACATTTATATATTTCATATTTTTTTCCAGTATATGTGATCATCCTGATCGGTATATAATGGGTATGTATGACCATTTTTATCCAAATTCAGGCATAAGTTTTGATTAATTATTTTCCTCTGGGTAATCTATCATATTTTTTTTATTGATGGAAAATTTTTGGTTTATTTATCTATAATTTTTAATTTTGATATAGTTGGGTGGTCTCCTCATGATACTGCCCTAGACCCCAACTATTAGTAGACATCCCATGGCATATGTGGAGTCTTAGATGATGTCCCCTATTTCCCCTATTCTTATTACTATTCAGTGTGAATGAGTTTTATATGAGAAAAATGTAGTATCAATCCATATTATGTGACTAATATCAAATGATATATAAGAGTATTTATTTTGTCTTTCAATTTTGGGAGATAGTAAACATGTGAAGTAGGAATGAGTTAGGGATTGTGGTATTTATTTAAGCCATGAATCACAAACATGCACTATGATGGGAATCCTATGTTACCTGGGAAATGGGATTACTATTCCTTTTTTTTACGTTTAATTTTTTTTCACCAAGTGTGGAACACTTGATTTTTTGGATTTATGGTTCAATATTTTTCTTATGATAATCAATTTTAGAGATGAATGTTACTATATTTTGGGATCTTGGCCCAATGAATTGAGTTCATGCACTTGAATAAGGATTGAAAATAGGATTTACATGAAATTTTTGTTTTTTGTTTGATTTGTATTATTGGTGATAGGTGGTTTAGAAATTTATCATTTCAGTAAAAACAAAAATGTTTTTTCCTATATTTCTTATCAGAGGAACTATACTTTGCATGACTATAATCTAGACTATTTTTAATGATAGGTCATGTGTATACATAGAGATATGGTTATGGATAATGATTGTATATGACCTCATCTAAGGCAATTATAAATACCCATGGTAGGTTAGTAATTCCACTAGTTTAATTATTCATGAATAACTTGTGAGTCAATTTTATTTTGGTGATAGTTATGAAAAGAAAATGGTACCAGTTATTTAAAATTACCAAAAAATATTCTTCTTTCCAATATTACATAAAATGATATTATAAATAACTGACCCATGAGACTATGAGATTTGAGACATATATTTAGTTATGGTAATGTTATTATATATTAGTGTATCATGATGACATTGTGATCCTCTAGGGGTGATTCTTTTATGTGAATCCACAAAAAGGATTAGACTGAGATATAAAATTCATGAGTGGGGAGGGTTTTCCTATAAGAAGTTGACTGATGAGAATCATTTCCCTTGTGGGTAGTGAGTATACCCATGGTTCTATATATGGTTTCATGAGACCCTAGAGTTTTTATTTAGGTGTGTGAGTAGTATTGTGATTTTTAAGATGGGAATAATGAGGTGTGACCCATGACATAAGATTCATATGGTTTATTCCCTATGGGTTGGTACAGACTGCATATTGTTTTTTATGATATGTATAAGGATTAGTAATATTGGTACTAGGTTTGAAATGAGTTTTGTTTTAGGAGGGTAACTAAAACAAGGGGCTAGCCTAGGCCTCTTAATGCATTTCACGATTAGGGGGATGGGTAGATCCATTATGTTTTGATTTGTGAATGTGAGGTGATACTGGGTATATGATAAAGGCATAATTATGCATTAGAGGTTTTCAAAAAGAAATGAATGGTTAGAGTTCCTTCCTTGATATTGGTGCAAAGGAAGTGATACTGTATGAAGTATAGAAATATAGATGCCCGAGATTCTTATTTGGAGATGACCTTGAGTTATAATACATTGTTATTATGGTTTGGATTTAAGTTATTGATTTTTTTAATGCCTAAAATTATTAATTGTTCAAGAATTTTTATTTCACATAGAAATAGTACATGGGTGGTTTCTTGTTTTTTTTAAAAGACACCCATGTCGGTGGGAGATCATGTGATATAACTAGGAATGGTTAAATGACCTATTTAGATGAGGTGCATCGAGGGTGACTATAGATGTATGACTTTGACATGTCATGTATAATTGAATGTGATTAAAGTGTGATATTATAGGTTTTATGGAATGCGACTAATTTGAGTATGATTAATATAATTACATTGAGTTGTATTAGGATATAAAACCATTGATTTTTAATTATATAATGGTTGTAAAATATGGTTATGTGCGGTGCCAATTGAAATGTAAATAGGTAAGCTACTATTTATTAGCTGAGGATAGATGGATTTTATGAGATATTTGGTTAATGGTTTCCCAAGAGTTATGATGAAATTGGAAATCCCCTCTATGTTAGAGGAGACATTAGAATTTGACCGGTTGTGATGGTATGGTCAGTCAGAGAAGTCAATCCCATATATGTATAGATATTATAAATGAGAGTATCAAAGGAGGATTTGACACAACCCGTCCCCCAAGGCCCATGTCGTGACTACCCTTAGCGCGCCTTCCATAGGATAGGGGCTGGTGACTAGCATCGAAAAGCCTAAACACAAAAAGTGAAGGCATTATCTTTAAACCTGTACATAAATAGATAGCGCACACTAAACACAAAAAACACAATGGAAAAGGAAAAGTACAACCACCACAAAACACCACCACTAAGAATAAAATTAAGTAATGAAGGTAAAGGGCCCAGTATACAGGTCCAAACAGAAAGAGTGGTAATGAAACAAATAAAAACAATCTCCAAAGATCATCCACCAGGTATCCTACCTGAAGGGTAGGTGTAGTTCATCACTATGGCTCACCACATCAATCGGCCACCTTTGTGTACCCTCTTGCCCTAGATCTCCCAAGTCTCAATCATGCTGCTAATCGTCTGCACAAACATAACAAGGTGAGGGAAAATCCCATGCAGTGGTGAGTATGAAAATACATAGTAGGGTCCCCGAGACCCCCAAAGGTCTCTCAGAATTCCATAAGAAAAAACCACAAAGCGTGATCTAAAACCCACAACATAATGTAAAACATATCTCACCAGGTATACAAATTAGAGAACAAGAATAAAGATGATTAGTCTTAAGCTAGATCATTTTATTGTTTTATGTGGATCATCTACTCATATGAGAAGGGTTTATCTAGTACTAATCCAAAAAGGGTCATTCTGCCACTTTTCCTTGACAGGTCTCTCTACTGCTACTCCACAAAGGGTCACGCTACTACTGATCCAAAGAGGGTTGCACGCCTGTCGATCTACAGTGGGTCTCTCTCATGTTGATCAATAGAGGGTCATTCCATTGCTGATCCATGGAGTGTCACACTATTTCTGATCCATGGAGGTTCACACTACTACTGATCCATGGAGGATTTCTCTCATGCTGATCCACGGAGGGTCTCTCTTCACATGAAAGCCAGTCACAGGAATCCCGCACTTGGTGCTCCTGAGTTACAGAAATTATTCTCCTCATTCCATCACTCATACCATAAAAAAAACTAATTCCCACAAATAATTATCCCAAAATAAAGTCTTTTCATGAGGGTTTGAATGCGACAGATGGCGCATCAATCAGACGCCCGATTAGTAAGATATAGGCAAAAATGTAAAAGGGACCGGTTGGATTTGAGTCAGATCCAACCCAGCCGCACTCCAACTTCATCCAAAATTCATGTGAAGCATCACAAAAGGATTTCCTGGTCACAAGGGTCCTCACGTTGTAGATGGAACATAAATAGGACGCTCGGTATGTGAGTTACATCAGGTTTAGTGAAACGGGGTCGGTCGGGTCTTGGTTCGGTAGGGGTCTAGCCCAGCTGGAGGGTCCAGCCCGGTCGGCGGGTCCAGCCCACATGGGAAACCTGGACCATGCAGTTTGGGCCGGTTGAGCTGGACTGGACACGGGGCATCCGATTCTCCTAGTGGGCGGCGCCAGCGGGGCATCGCCCCATCTCTTGAAACCACTGGCACGAGCCGGCCATTGTACGTCCAGCCGAGCAGCCTGAGCAGGCTACTCCTCTTCCATGTGGCACGTCAGTGTTGCATCCTCCGCCCCCAACAGTCATCCGGCCATGACATGTTGCATCCACGACACCTATGGGCATCGCACTCTCCACATGGACGGCATGGGCCGACCACCGCCGCCGGTCGCCAGCACCATCGTGCCGATGGCCCCACACTAGCAACTCATTTAGAGAGCCACCAAAGATCCCATGGTGATCTTTTTTCCATCATGTCTATGCCTACGGGCCACTCGGGTCGCTGAATTCACATCGAATCCCATGGAATTTTCTTTTTCACCTCGTTGATCTATCTCCCATAAAGAACACATAATATCCAAGAGCAGCAGAGGGTTCATGCCTTATTTGAATTGGCTCGCACCCTCCGCATTATCATTTTATCAAGGGGTGATAATAATCATCTCAAATATTAAGATCAAACCCAAAGAAAAACCCTGCAACAACCTCCCATAGTATAGAATGAATTGTGGATTAACCCATTAGTTGGTAGATCCGTGTTCTCTATATTTTTCATGAATGAGTAGGAAAAAATATTATAAACATAGAAGTAAATTAATTTCCCCTACCTGGATTCATTGGAATCTTCTACAGACGAAGTAAAGAATTTCATGTTCGTTGTCGTTCAACGTTCGCCGCCACTCGTCGATATTCAGATCAATTCCTCCAATGATCTTCATGCATTCCCCGTTCTTCATTTGAGAGTAAACTAGTCAGCATCACATCAAGGATTTCTCCAACTATTTTGAATTCTTTTTCCAACAAAATGAATGAAAAAAAGAATTTTTTCCTTAAGGTTGTGTTCATTAATGTGGTTCTTTAATGAACCATAATTAATGAACCCTAAAATAAACGAGTGTTTCATTTTCACAACAAAAGTAACAGGTCATTAAATGAATCTCATTTAATGACCATAATTACACTATAGTTCAACCAATATATCTCTCAATGGTTGAAGAAATAATAAAATAACTCATTTATTTATTTTATTATTATTCTAAAAAGTCCAACATTTAACTTTTCCATCTGACCCTTGTCGTCCAAAGATATGATTCTCCTAAGTGATTCCTGGTGCAATGGATTCAACAGTTCCCTCGGATTTTCAATCCGAGCATCGGTTCAAATGATATAAAATCCCACTCGTAAATTTACTAAATGTACTGTAAAAACATTTGAAAAATCTGTTCTGGGATATCCAGGCCTCAGAAACACGTGTCATTTAATTTTATAGTCTCGTAATAATCCCATATAATTAAAAAACATTATACAGGATTTTTGGGTCTTTACAATATCCCCACATTAGGGCTTTACATCCCTGAAATCCACAACAAAAGGTAAGAAATTAAATGGGTGTACTGAGCATGAATATGAGCCTCCCACTCCCACGTTCTCTCTTGGATGTTCTCGTGCTACCACCAAACTCACCCCATAGTAATAAACCATTTATGAAGGACCCAATCCAGTCGATCCTCTATCTCCATCGGTAACTCCACAAAAGTTATTTCATCATCAATTTCTAACATGCCCCAGTCGATAAAATGCGAAAGGCCATGCACGTATCTCCTTAGTTGTGACACGTGGAAAACATTATGCACCTGGTTCATCTATTGGGGAAGAGTTTATCGGTATGCCACATCACCGACACTGCAGAGAATATGGAATGTTCTAATGAACATTGGAGATAACATTCTACCCTGACCTAATCTCCACAATCCTCATCAGGGTGAGACACATAGGAAGACATGGTCTCCCTCCTCGAACTCCAAGGCTCTCTGTCTCTTATCGGCATACGAATTATTCCTCCTCTGTGCAGTCTTCATCCGCTCCTGGATGACTTGCACCTTCTCAATGGTATACCATACCAACTCTCGAACAATAAGTTCTGACACACCTGGGTCTTTTCAGTATAGATCTTCTCTATATGTTCACCCATAAAAGGCCTAAAATGGTTCCAATCCAATGGTTGAGTGATATCTTTTGTTGTACGAAAACTCCACCATTGGAAGATGGTCCTCCCAACTGTGACCAAATTCAAGGACTCAAGCATGAAGCATGTCCTCCAGTGTCTATATGGTCTACTCCATCTGACCATTTTTCTAAGGGTGAATGGTGGTGCTCAAGCTTAACATAGACCTAAACACCTATTGAAATCCCTTCCATAACCAGGATGTAAAATGAGTGCCACGATATGAAATTATTTTTGATGGTACCCCATGAAGTTGTACTATATCCTGGACACAGACGCATCCCAAGACTTCTATTGATCCCTATTCATGGAAGTGTAGAAAATGGGATTATTTGATGAGTCGTTCAATGATCACCTAGATAGATTCATGGCCCCTAAACGTGCATGGTAACCCATTCCCAAAGTCCATGAAGATATCATCCCACTTCAATTACGGTACCTCTAGTGGTTGTGTTATGCCTACTAGAACCTGATGCTCTTTCTTCACTTTGGGACATGTGAGGCATTGTGAAATGAACTCTTCCCCTTCATTCTTTATCCCTAGAAACCATTACTGAAATCGGAGTTGTTGGTACATATTCTCTACTTCAAGATGTATCTCCAAAGATGATGTATGTAACTCCCTAAACACCTCTTCCTGAAACATCACTTGTACCATGGTGCAACCTCTAAAAAATGTATTGTTCTCCCCACCTATCGAAAACCCATCAAGATGCTATCATGATGATATCTGAGAATATTGGGCCTCACAATCAACATCCTCAAGTTGTGCCTCTCGAACTCACTAAAGGAGTGAGGGAGTGACAGTCGTAGACTAGAGGTAAGCTTCTTCATCACTATCTATAAAGGATATCTGCAACGCTGCTAGCTAATCTATCACCTTACTTAGTAGATGTAGACCCAACATCCTACTGAGTGTGTCTGCTACTACGTTTCCCATCCTATGAGAGTAGACTATCTCAAATTCATAGTCCTGGAGGAACACCAACCATCACCAATATCTCAGGATCAGGTCCTTCTATGAAAAGATATACATGAGACTATTGTGATCGTAGAAGATAGTAAATCGTTCTCCGTCAAATAGTGTTTCCACATCATCAACACAAATACCATTGTTTCTAACTCCATGTCATGGGTCGCGTAGTTCTTCTCATTTTGCCTCCGGTGTCGTGATCCATAGGCGATCACTACTTGCTCCTGCATCAGGGAACATCTCAGTTTGTTCCCTGATGTGTCACACATGACTACATACCCAACACCATCTTCTGGTAGCCTCGATATGGGAGCACTCATCAGCCTCTTCTCAGCTCCTAGAAACTCTACAAGCATCTCATCATATATAGAAAGGGTTTTACCTTCTTTGTCAAAGTTGAAAAGGGTGATTCTACTCTGGAAAAGTTGGATACAAATATCCAGTAGTACCCAGCCAACCCTAGGAAACTATACTCCTTAGTCACACTCTTGGGTGGCTCCCAAGAAAGCACAACCTCAATCATTTTCAGATCCACTGGAACTCTAGCCTCTGGGATAACATGTCCTAGAATATGGAATTCATGTATCCAAAACTCGAACATCAAGAGATTTACATAAAGATAGTGCTCTCAAAGTGTATCAATGATTATCTGCAGATGTGTGGTGTGTTTATCCTCTTATTCTGAGTACATCAAGATATCTTCAATGAATACCACCATGAATTTATCTAGGTAAGGATATAAGATCCTATTCATGAGCCCCATGAACACTGTTGAAGTGTTGGTTACACTAAAAGGCATCACCAAGAACTCATAGTGGCCACACCAGTATCTAACGGTTGCATTTGATATGTCCTCATCTCGTACCATGAGATCATGATAGCCTGATATGAGTTCTATTGTTGGAAACCACCATGCTCCCTTCATCTGGTCGAAGAGATCACCAATCCTCAGAAGAAGATACTTGTTTTTTACGGTCACCTGGTTCATGTGCTGATAATCCACACAAATACTCAAACTCCCATCTTACTTCATGGAAAAAAATTAGGGTTGCCCAAGGAGAAACATTGTGCCTTGCAGACCCCTTTATCTGGAAGTCATCTAACTTTACCCTCCATGCACAATGCTCCATGGGGGACATCCAATATGATGGTGTAGATATCATTGTTGTACCAGGGTATAGGATGATTTAAAAGTATACCTCTCTCTGTTGAGGTAGTCACAGAATGTCCTCAAGAAAGACATCTGAATAATGGTTCACCATAATGGGATATCTTGGACTCCTCTCATCCACTACATCGATGGTGAGGCTAGCCCACTGATGAGTGATCGGCTACACCCTCCTCCTATAAATTTCATCATGTGTAGAAAATGTTCCCTTCTCACTAGTGAAGGAAAACCTTGTCCCATCCTCACGAATACACCCCATTTTGCGCCTAAAAAAGTCAATTTGATCATGGACTATGGATAACCAGTCCATACCCAAGATGACGCCGCAAGGCCTCGACCCTGCTACTAAGAGATCCCAGTTGAAGCTCTCACCTCTTATAGTAAGCTGACACTATTGTCACAAGTGTGTAATCATTGAATCCTCTCTCGTAGGAGTCACTAATCATAAGGATCGAGCCAATGGCTCCACTGAAATCTCAAAGCTCTGAAAGAGAGCTATAGAAATGAAAGAGTGACTAGAACAAATGTATATAAGAACGAAATATTGGGTGGATTTGACACAGATCATGACTTGAATCATCTCTGGAGCATCATGGTCATTGGTCTCTACTTCCTGAAACTGAGTTCATCCATGTCCAACTGCACCCTAAGGTCGAGGTGGACCACCTATAGGTGGTGGTGGTAGTACCTCATACAGTCTCCAACTTCATCGTGCACGTCCTACTCCACTACCAACTCCTCCACACTACATAAATCCTTTCTCTAACCTCTTTCACTATCTCAGTGGTCCCTCAGTAGTCTTCTAATCATCAGCATGGTAGGACAGGTAGTCGCGAGCCATATGACCCTACCTTCCACACGAGTAGCACAGTATGCTCCACTGGAGACCTCCTCTTCCTTGTGAGCTCTGAGCCTATAACCCTATATATTGGGGTCATCCTCTAGAAGGTATAGCCCAGTTGGGCCTCTGTATCATCAACCTACTACCTACTGCAGATGACTCGACTACTTTTCATCTGGTGGTGGCTCTTATCGTCAGTGCCTGCACGTCTATGAAGCTCTCCACCAATAGTGCTTGCTCTAGCACTCCAGCCTACATCAGAATATTGATCGATATCATCGATTATCAATTATTCTATTGAATACCCTACTCAAAGGTCCATTCCATGAAGAAAGGGTCCCATGCCATGTCAATGGAGTAGAAAGAGAGGTAAGTGAATCTCTCTGAGTACTGGGCCACTGTTAGGCTACCCAATTGTAAGTGCAGTAGCTCCTAAATATGCACAGAGCATAGAGTCGCTATTATGAACTCTACCATGAAGAGCCACTTGAGGTCCAACTAGGAAAAAGTTTTCTCCTCATGTGTTTGGAACGTTAGGCTCCACCATTTCCCTGCTATGCCCTGAAAGAGACTAGTAGCTAGGATCACCATCTGGTCTTCATGTGTCTTGACCAATTGGAAAACACGTGCCACAACCTCCTGTTAGTCCTCAATTGCATGTGGATCTATCTAACATCAAAGAATTAGAGGACTCAATATATTTAAATTGTGCAATGTGCTTATTTGGTATGCACTGTCCACTGGTGGGGCTGGTAGCAACTTTTGCTCCCCCGAGTGGTGGTGGTGCCGGTACACCACCTGACGGTGCTACTACTGTAAGAGGGACCTACACCGATGCCTCATCACTCGGTAGGCCATCATCATGATCTATCCCTGGATTTAAGGCTGGTTGTTTATGTGGAGTCATCCTGTAAAGATACATATGTGCCATGGTTAATAAGTTATACCTGGTGAACTGACTCAAACAAGATCAAGAGAAAAACATTTTCAAAACACATGCAACTAATTTTTTTGTGTACGAAGTCAGAGAAAAAAATTTAGGGTCCAATTTTATGGATACGTCAGCCACTGGACCAAAACTAGAATTCCTAAACTGATAGACGGACTCAAGATATTTAACACTTTTTATATGATTAAAATTACAGACTCTTATTTCTTCTAGTCAAACCAACAACCCATTAATAGCATTTTGTCACGGCTCGTCCCCAAGGGCCCGTGTCGTGACTACCCCAAGCCCACCTTCCATAGGTTAGTGGTTGGTGACTAGAACCATAAATTCTAAACCCAAAAAGAATATTCATTTCCTTTAAAAATGTACACAGAGAGATTGGACACACTACACACAAACAAAACACAGTGGAAAAGGAAAATTACAACCACCACTAAAAACAACCCCTGAGAGTAAAAGTAAATACTAAAGGTAAAGGGACTAGCATAAAATCCCAAACATAATGAGTAGTACATTAAAAAAGGAAAAAAGATCCAGTGATTTTCCACCAAGGATCTTAGCTGAAGGGTAGGTAAAACTCGTCACTGCGGCCCACCACATCAATCGATCACCTCCATTTACCCTCTAGCCCTATCACTCCAAAGACTCATTCAAGATGCTCGTCATCTTCACAAGACACAAAAAGCTATGGGTGAAGCCCGTACATGGGTGAGTATTACAAAACGCAGTAGGGACCTCGAGACCCCCGAAGGTGTCTTGAAATTCTACATAGAAAAACCACAAATAATGATCTCAAACACATGACACAAAGTAAAAGACAACTCAAACTGGGTATAAAACATAGAGAACTAGAATAAAGATGAAAAGTCTTAAGTTAAATCATTTTATTCTATTTTGTGGCGCAAATACTGATCTGAGAAGGGTTTCTCTACTGTCGATCCACAAAGGGTCACTCTGCCACTGTTCCTCGATGGGTCGCTCTACTGCTGATCCGTAGAGGGTCACACTACTACTGATTCATAGAGGGTCGCACTAAAAAATATCCACAGAGGGTCAATCTCATGTTGATCCACATAGGGATGAAGTATTTCTAATCCATGGAGGGTCACACCATTGATGATCCATAGAGGGTCACAATTTTTCCAATCCATGGAGGGCCTCCCTCATGCAAATCCACAGAGGGTCTCTCTTCACTAGACAACCAACCACTGGATTCCCACACTTGGTGCACTTGAGATCTAGATATTCTTCTCCTCATACAATAATTAATTCCTAAAACACCATTAAATCCCATTAATAAGTGACATGAAGGACCATATTGTTGTGAGGGTTCCAATGCGATAGACGACAAGTCAATCGGACGCCCGGTCTATAAGATATAGTCCAAAAGGTAAAACGTTCCTGGTTGGATTCAAGTGTGATCCAACCCAGTCGCACTCAAAATTCTTCCAAAACTCAATTGAAGTATCTCAAAAATACCATATTGTCCCAAGGGTCCTCACAACATAGACGGCACATCAATCGGATGCCCGATGTGTGGGTTACTTCAGTTTTAGTGAAACAAGGCAGGTCGGTTCTGGGTCCAGCTGGGGTTCTCCCCAACTAACCCATTGGGACCGTAGGTCCGGTCCACCTGGAGAACCAGACCCATGAGGTGTGGGACGGTTGAGCTAGACTAGATGTGGGGCATCTTGTTCTACCAGCTGTAATCACCAGTAGGGCACCACCCCGTCTCTCGAAATAGCCAACATGAGTCGGTCGTTGGGTGTCCTCCACCTACCATGGTCGTTCTTCCACGAAAATTTGTCACTGTGGTACCTATGAGCTCTTCCCTCTCCACGCAGATGACATGGGTCAACCACCACTGTACCAGTGGTGCCACATTGGCGGCTCGTTCTGAGGGCCATCGGAGATGCCCTGGTGGTCCGTTCTCTTTACTTCCTTTCTTACGTGCCTCTCGGGTCATCGCCTTTAATGTGAATCCCATGAAATTTCCTTTTTTCCTTGTTTCTCAGCTTTCCAAAATCAATGCACAATATTCAAGAGTGTTGGAGGGTTTGGTCCTTTTTTGAATTGTCCCACACCCTCTGCATTATCATTTTATCAATGGGTGATAATAATCATCTTAATGATTAATAAATACCTCAAATCAAAACCCTAAAATAACCTTCCGTAGTATAGAATGAATCGCGGATTAACCCATTATTCAGTTGATCTGTATTCTTCATATTATTCAAGAACAAGGAAGAAACAATATACACATAGAAATAAATTAATTTTTTGTAACACCCCAAGATTTCATAGTGTGTTATTTCTTCAAAATAATTCAATAACTTGAACTACACGCAACACTGAGTTCAATTGCACCATGACTTACCAAAAAAAAAGCCATTAAAAGAGGTCATGAATAGTATTAACTAAATTTTAAACTTTATATAATCCTTATAATTTTAGAATCCATATTATGAGTTTCTTAGTCATAATGCAAGAACAGATTCATTTTCAGTATTGCACTTTTATCAACTTTTGATAGTGAAACCTTTTTAAATACAATATTTTAAACTTTTTGACTAAATGGAGACATCAAAAAATTTAAAATGAAACATCCCAAGCTTCCACGGTACGCTTTCCTTTGAATAAAACAGTAGCGTGTGTTGTACGCAACTTCGAGTTCTAACACACCGTAACCAATCAAACTAGCTGTTATGAATAGTAATACCTACTTTTTGAAGTTATATATATTTTATATTTTAAAATGGACTTCATTTTTGGATTCGGAATATCAAATTTAGCCTAAGGTGAAATTTTGGTACTTTTCGGATAACTTTCATATTTTGATGAATAGTGAAAATTACTAAATTTTAATTAAAAACAACTTTTTTAATCAAAATAATTAATAGTAATAAATTACGAATTTGAGTGGTTTTAAATTATATTTAGAATATATTTTTACTATTTAATATAATGTTGGTCATTGGACATAATTTTACAATTAAACCGAACATAAACAAGTGTCAATCTTTTGATAGTTATTATCTCTTAAAAACACGCTTTTTGTTTTGACAGCGGGAATTAATTTTAAATTAATTTCTGCCACTTCTGTGTTTTGAATTTAGAAAAATGGATTCCATATTTGGAATCAGGATTTTCAAATTGTGTAAATAGGTAACTTTTATTTTTAGACATTTTGAATAATTACTGCGGTAAATATTTTATTTACCATGGTTAAGGGTAAATCCGGTAAATAAGGGTTAAAAAAATAATATTATAATAATACTAAATTACCCTAAAACGTGTCTTAACCCTATTGGTTGATACATGGTCGACCATGGGCATCTTTGGGTCAATTTGGGGACCCCATTGATCCACTTGTAAGTGATAATGACACTTTATTTTAATTAAGTTAAAATGAATACATAAATGACACAAGCATATATCTTTTATCAAAACAATTGTTAAATAGGGTTATATATGTTGGATTTTATATTATAAATATTCATTAGAAAGCTAAAACGATTTCCTACATAATTATATTTTATTTATAATTTTCATACATTAAATAATTTATTTTATTTATGACACAATGATGATGTAGTAATTACTATAATAGTGAAAAATTAAAATAATTGATATTATAAATACCCAAATAAATATAATATGAAACTTTTAATGAATTAAAATAATTTTCTAGGATAATATGATATATTAGGATTGATTTAATTGACTTTGTTCGAAGTAATCAATCTGTTATGAGTTTCACAAAAATCAACTATTGAATAGTGTCAAAATTGACATAAAAGAGTTTTTAAAACAAATATTATATTATTAATTGATATTAAATTCCTAAAAATCTAAGGTTCGGCCAAGAGACTTATATAAGGATAGGTTCATCATTAATGGACCACTTGGGGGTCTCTTGGATGTATATAGTAAGTTTATTAACCATATTATATAAAAATACAAAGAGACATTGTAAAAGTGAAACTAATTAACTTAGAGTTAATACTTAAAGATAAGGTTAATATAAGTACCCAAACCTGTCTAAATTCTATTGGATGAGTTTTTTTCGACCTATCCCTACCTCAGCCTTTGAATAGTCAACTTTGGAGCCTTTAGAAACCGAATATGAATTTATTATAAATTAATATTTCTAGCTTTTCCAAAGGTGCCCCTCACCCCTCTTATAAAAGGGCACTCCTCCTTCTCATTTCTTCACACCTTCAAAGCCTTTTGGTTCGGCCAAACTCTGCCCAAATAATCTCCCAACATCCGTCACTACAACCTAGAGGCCTTAGTTTGATCAGAAAGCCAACCTAAGGAGCCCTTTTGATCAAATCAAAAGGAAGAACCCGAAGAAGAGGTAATGATTTCACCACCCTTCTCCAAGTTCATTTCTTCTTCCACTTCTTCTTCCTTTGTTCTTACCATTCTAAAATAATAACTCCAGTATCTCACATATACTGTGATGTTATTATAAGTATGGTACAACCATATTCAGTATTCTATCCACCCTTTGAATAACATGTCACCATACGTGCGTACGTACGGCTTACCGTCTCCACGTCGTGGTGTAATTGTTATTCAATATAATATTATTTGGATGGGTATAATAATGATGTGTAACTCATGTAAATAATAAATATAACATGTTAATGATTCTGTATATATGATATACTATCCATTTATATATTATTTTAATATCAAAAGAATGATTTTGTCGCTCGTGCGTACGTACGGACTACCGTCTCCATGAACGCGATGAGATTCATTCTCCATCGTAACCATTCAAGTATAATTATCATTTGATGATTTAAAAATTATGTTTAAGGACTAGATATCATTTTGGATATGAATAAGATACAACAAGCATGGCTTATGTAACAAAACATATAAAGAAAATGAGTAAGTTAACACCCGAAACGACGATAATTCTAAGATATTATTAACAAATCAATGTTAAAAGATCATATATGATATCATATTAATATATATGATTCTTGTATAATTTAATAACAATTATTTCACCATTATACAGGAGGTTAACCTACCCCAACCAAGGAAAAGTACAAGGTAAGGGTTATTTCACAATCTCTTCATTATCCGAGGTTGTTTATATGTAATAATCTACTGGGATCTCTTTATCATCCACATCCATGTTTCTTCGAAATGTATTTCAAAACATTTTTACTATTTACATGAATATGGGTTAAAGTCATTTATACCCTTGTTTGACTTTTTATAAGAGGTTTATAAAGGAATCTTTCCGTCGTTTTCAAAACAAGGTCCTTTTTAACCTTTTCGACAGAATTGAGGTAAGAATGTTTTTTTTAACTTATACGGCGGGTGCGGTTATTTTCCGCCGTTATAAAATCGTCGAAGCTTTCCACACAAGCTTATAAGAATATTTTCAAAGAAAATGTTTTATTTTATATGGATCTTAAATGGTTTCAAAATAAATGGAGATACTTCTTTAAAAAGAATTTTGATTTCATCTATGTCAACATCCTTTGATGGATTTTAAGATTATTTGAAGTTGATTTATTATAATACAAAACTTATATATTGTATTGAAGGTTTTGTGATATGTTTGAATGTGGATGTGCTATTTTATACCATTCATAGTTTATGGTGAAACTATTGACATTTCGTATGCTAGTTTTAATCCGAATGTTTATGTTATATTTCAAACTTTTCTTCAGATGAATGTGCTAAACAAGTATGTTCCGGGTTGGGGACCGGTAAAAGTAAGCCCTCCAGGTTGGGGACTGGTAAAAGTAAGCCCTCCAGGTTGGGGACTGGTTAATGTAAGACCTCCAGGTTAGGGACTGGTAAAAGTATGCCCTCCGGGTTGGTGTCCGGTTATTAGAGGCACTCCGGGTTGGTGTCCGGTTATTAGAGGCACTCCGGGTTGGTGTCCGGTTATTAGAGGCACTCCGGGTTGGGTTCCGGTTAGAAGTAACCCCTAGGTCTTGGGATGAGGCCTAGACAATGAAATTAACGTTTGACATTATGCATTCCAACATTATGAAAGTGGTTATTGATTTTTGCATGTGATTATTCGATTAGTAGAATATCCATGTGAATAAGTAAATGACATTATTTCATTTTATTTATGTCATACCATGTTGAATGTTCATGTTTAAAAGGCTTTTGTTTTAGTTATACATTGCCTTAAATGTTTATTCTTATTTATGAAAGTTTCCGCTATATTGTTATCCTTACTGGGCATTTGACCTCACCCCTTTTCTATGTTTTATTTTTCCCAGGTAGTGAAGAAGTAAATTATGAATGACTTGTAGGGATATTATGAGGGGTTAATAGTATGGATATGAAGACTTTGTTGTTGTAGTAGTTTTTTTTCACTTTGAAATGTAATGTAAAACTTTATGATTATATCTAGTGTTTCCAAGGCTACTAAACCAATCGGTCTTTCGGGATTTGATCTTTCTTGTGATCATTCCAATGTTACGAAGTAATGCACCGACTCTGGGTAGCTAGGGTCGGGGCGTTACAGTTGGTATCAGAGGAAGTTTAGTACAAACCTTGGAAGCTAGATTTAGATAAACTCTGATTAGAGCACGTAGACCTAAGATTAACTTTGAGGATTAGTATAGAAGAACTTCCTAGAATTTTGGTATTGTAGAGATTTTGTGAGTTTTCCGAGCAATACATCCCTGTTTGGATACGAGCAGGTAGAGGCGGCTCTGGCACAAATGTACCTAGGGGTAAAACCCGAAAACACCGCTTTGAGCTAGACTCGAACGGGAACTGGTGCACGACAACGGGCCTTGCTGCACTCTTGGTTACGACACTCCTGGGGGATATGCTTAGGATAACTCTCATTTTCTTTACAAATCATTTTGAAGGGATTATGAGTATATACTTCCTCAAAGAAAACATTCTTATGATTATGGATTATATCCATAAATAATTCAATTTATGTTAAGTGTTTTATAAGTATGGGATTATGTATTTTGATTCATAAACTGATCTAGTGTATGCCATGGTATAGAAATGGCGCCCAGTAGAAGGAATGAGAACTCCAGAAATGCACATGATCCAAAGAGAAGGAAGGATCATATCTTTCATGGTCTTAAGCTAGAATTTATAAGAGAAATAGTCTCCCATGTATTATCATCATATGAAGAAATAATATCATGTGTGGATAAGATAAGTAAAGAGTTTACTGAGTCCTATGGCTTTGAAGGGAAGCAAGAGAAGAAAAGGATGGAAGAGAGAAATATGGACAAAAGTAAGAGGGAAAAGAAGAATTTTCCCATATGTGGTAACTGTGGAAAGAAACACCCTGGAACTTGCCTGAAAGGAATAGGAGTTTGTTATAAGTGTGGAGGAAAAGGGCACAAAGTACGTGACTGCAAGGGTAAGAAAATGGTTTTAAATGTACAATGCTTCATTTGCAAGGATTTTGGACACTACGCGAACCTATGTCCCAGTCATCAGACTATGCCGCAAATGATGCTATTGGATAATAATCAAGTTATGATACTACCACAGATGAAGAGGAATGATTAGAGTTCTTATGTTGATTATGTCAATTGAGTGTTGTATCAACAATGTACTTGTTATAATAATTATGGAGTATGTAAGGATTGTACTACAGTACTATTTCATTAAGGACTTGAGATTTTGTGGAACAAAGAAAAGTGACTCAATAGCAGGATAAATTTTTGGAAAATATATGGTTGAGAGAATGATAAACCATAATATAGTTCTGATACTGAGGTAGTGATTTTGGAATAATACATGATTGTTTTGGATAAATTATATTGGATATTCTTGACTACCTTGGAACTGATTAATGATTTGTATATTCCATCATTGTTGGGTTTTAAAACATTTTTGGATTAATGAAGTATATCCAGCATTCTATATGGAATAAGGGAGCATGAATGTAATCAATAAGGAATATGGTAATACATGATGAATGTATTCATATGCTATTACGGGGTAAAAAGGATCTATATTATGTTTACCTTCCTTATGAATGTTGGACTGTGAGTTTGGACAGAAGTATTTTGGATAGTTCTAGTTTGGATTATTTTGGATTGCCATAAAAGGACAACCCGGAGGTCGGGCGGCAACCCGTCGCGTCCGGCAAGGCTGCGAGACTTGAACCCGCAACCAAAGGGCGACAAGGGTGTATCACCTACCACTATCCCACGAGATGTCCTGGATTAAATAAAGTAGTTTTTTAAAAGATCTGGTAGATGAATTATAAATTCGTTTATTTTGGAACCCTCTATGAATAGTATAAATATAATTTTTTTTACGAGTGAATGGTGAGTTTTGGTAGAAAATTATTAATGGATAAAACTCTAATTATAAACTAAGTATATCTCCTTATGATCTTATCCAATCTCATAAATAAATTCCTCATCATTAATAAAAGGAACTTAGAACAAAAATGTTGTCCTAGATGGTACCTTAAATCATCACTAATTTATGGCTTTGGGATTGTTGGCCTTTTCATAGCCATGTTCTCTACCACTGTCCATCAAATAATTGATGGCTAGATTTTTCTTCCATATCCATATTTTCTTACATGGAACCCTAGTATGTGTTATTTTCGGTAATCTTCATACTTTCCACTCTTTATTTTAAATAGAGGCCTCATTAATTCATTTTTCGATGTGGGATTTCAACTAAGATATTTTGAAACGTCAAAAATGTGTTATCCTAATACCCTATGTTTTGTTGAACCGATGGTATTTCAAATCATCATAGATTGATGAATTTAAGGACCTCAATTATACACTTGTTTTTGATTGATGACCTCAATCACTACCTATAAATATTTACGTTTTTCCTCCGATTATATGTCTCTAATTTCCACCAATGTTCTCCTAATCGAGATCATAATTTGGTGGTGACCCTTTGATTTCTCTTTTCCTCATATTAAGACTAAATTTTAGTAACCCAATTTCCGATGTGGGTTTTCCCACAAATATTTTTTCTACTTTAAACCTTTTATTTTTGAAGAACAATTTCAAATTGCGAGGACGTAATTTATTGAAGGAGGGGAGAATGTAACACCCCAAGATTTCATAGTGTGTTATTTCTTCAAAATAATTCAATAACTTGAACTACACGCAACACTGAGTTCAATTGCACCATGACTTACCAAAAAAAAAAGCCATTAAAAGAGGTCATGAATAGTATTAACTAAATTTTAAACTTTATATAATCCTTATAATTTTAGAATCCATATTATGAGTTTCTTAGTCATAATGCAAGAACAGATTCATTTTCAGTATTGCACTTTTATCAACTTTTGATAGTGAAACCTTTTTAAATACAATATTTTAAACTTTTTGACTAAATGGAGACATCAAAAAATTTAAAATGAAACATCCCAAGCTTCCACGGTACGCTTTCCTTTGAATAAAACAGTAGCGTGTGTTGTACGCAACTTCGAGTTCTAACACACCGTAACCAATCAAACTAGCTGTTATGAATAGTAATACCTACTTTTTGAAGTTATATATATTTTATATTTTAAAATGGACTTCATTTTTGGATTCGGAATATCAAATTTAGCCTAAGGTGAAATTTTGGTACTTTTCGGATAACTTTCATATTTTGATGAATAGTGAAAATTACTAAATTTTAATTAAAAACAACTTTTTTAATCAAAATAATTAATAGTAATAAATTACGAATTTGAGTGGTTTTAAATTATATTTAGAATATATTTTTACTATTTAATATAATGTTGGTCATTGGACATAATTTTACAATTAAACCGAACATAAACAAGTGTCAATCTTTTGATAGTTATTATCTCTTAAAAACACGCTTTTTGTTTTGACAGCGGGAATTAATTTTAAATTAATTTCTGCCACTTCTGTGTTTTGAATTTAGAAAAATGGATTCCATATTTGGAATCAGGATGTTCAAATTGTGTAAATAGGTAACTTTTATTTTTAGACATTTTGAATAATTACTGCGGTAAATATTTTATTTACCATGGTTAAGGGTAAATCCGGTAAATAAGGGTTAAAAAAAATAATATTATAATAATACTAAATTACCCTAAAACGTGTCTTAACCCTATTGGTTGATACATGGTCGACCATGGGCATCTTTGGGTCAATTTGGGGACCCCATTGATCCACTTGTAAGTGATAATGACACTTTATTTTAATTAAGTTAAAATGAATACATAAATGACACAAGCATATATCTTTTATCAAAACAATTGTTAAATAGGGTTATATATGTTGGATTTTATATTATAAATATTCATTAGAAAGCTAAAACGATTTCCTACATAATTATATTTTATTTATAATTTTCAGACATTAAATAATTTATTTTATTTATGACACAATGATGATGTAGTAATTACTATAATAGTGAAAAATTAAAATAATTGATATTATAAATACCCAAATAAATATAATATGAAACTTTTAATGAATTAAAATAATTTTCTAGGATAATATGATATATTGGGATTGATTTAATTGACTTTGTTCGAAGTAATCAATCTGTTATGAGTTTCACAAAAATCAACTATTGAATAGTGTCAAAATTGACATAAAAGAGTTTTTAAAACAAATATTATATTATTAATTGATATTAAATTCCTAAAAATCTAAGGTTCGGCCAAGAGACTTATATAAGGATAGGTTCATCATTAATGGACCACTTCGGGGTCTCTTGGATGTATATAGTAAGTTTATTAACCATATTATATAAAAATACAAAGAGACATTGTAAAAGTGAAACTAATTAACTTAGAGTTAATACTTAAAGATAAGGTTAATATAAGTACCCAAACCTGTCTAAATTCTATTGGATGAGTTTTTTTCGACCTATCCCTACCACATCATTTGAATAGTCAACTTTGGAGCCTTTAGAAACCTAATATGAATTTATTATAAATTAATATTTCTAGCTTTTCCAAAGGTGCCCCTCACCCCTCTTATAAAAGGGCACTCCTCCTTCTCATTTCTTCACACCTTCAAAGCCTTTTGGTTCGGCCAAACTCTGCCCAAATAATCTCCCAACATCCCTCAATACAACCTAGAGGCCTTAGTTTGATCAGAAAGCCAACCTAAGGAGCCCTTTTGATCAAATCAAAAGGAAGAACCCGAAGAAGAGGTAATGATTTCACCACCCTTCTCCAAGTTCATTTCTTCTTCCACTTCTTCTTCCTTTGTTCTTACCATTATAAAATAATAACTCCAGTATCTCACATATACTGTGATGTTATTATAAGTATGGTACAACCATATTCAGTATTCTATCCACCCTTTGAATAACATGTCACCATACGTGCGTACGTACGGCTTACCGTCTCCACGTCGTGGTGTAATTGTTATTCAATATAATATTATTTGGATGGGTATAATAATGATGTGTAACTCATGTAAATAATAAATATAACATGTTAATGATTCTGTATATATGATATACTATCCATTTATATATTATTTTAATATCAAAAGAATGATTTTGTCGCTCGTGCGTACGTACGGACTACCGTCTCCACGAACGCGATGAGATTCATTCTCCATCGTAACCATTCAAGTATAATTATCATTTGATGATTTAAAAATTATGTTTAAGGACTAGATATCATTTTGGATATGAATAAGATACAACAACCATGGCTTATGTAACAAAACATATAAAGAAAATGAGTAAGTTAACACCCGAAACGACGATAATTCTAAGATATTATTAACAAATCAATGTTAAAAGATCATATATGATATCATATTAATATATATGATTCTTGTATAATTTAATAACAATTATTTCACCATTATACAGGAGGTTAACCTACCCCAACCAAGGAAAAGTACAAGGTAAGGGTTATTTCACAATCTCTTCATTATCCGAGGTTGTTTATATGTAATAATCTACTGGGATCTCTTTATCATCCACATCCATGTTTCTTCGAAATGTATTTCAAAACATTTTTAATATTTACATGAATATGGGTTAAAGTCATTTATACCCTTGTTTGACTTTTTATAAGAGGTTTATAAAGGAATCTTTCCGTCGTTTTCAAAACAAGGTCCTTTTTAACCTTTTCGACAGAATTGAGGTAAGAATGTTTTTTTTAACTTATACGGCGGGTGCGGTTATTTTCCGCCGTTATAAAATCGTCGAAGCTTTCCATACAAGCTTATAAGAATATTTTCAAAGAAAATGTTTTATTTTATATGGATCTTAAATGGTTTCAAAATAAATGGAGATACTTCTTTAAAAAGAATTTTGATTTCATCTATGTCAACATCCTTTGATGGATTTTAAGATTATTTGAAGTTGATTTATTATAATACAAAACTTATATATTGTATTGAAGGTTTTGTGATATGTTTGAATGTGGATGTGCTATTTTATACCATTCATAGTTTATGGTGAAACTATTGACATTTCGTATGCTAGTTTTAATCCGAATGTTTATGTTATATTTCAAACTTTTCTTCAAATGAATGTGCTAAACAAGTATGTTCCGGGTTGGGGACCGGTAAAAGTAAGCCCTCCAGGTTGGGGACTGGTAAAAGTAAGCCCTCCAGGTTGGGGACTGGTTAAAGTAAGCCCTCCAGGTTAGGGACTGGTAAAAGTATGCACTCCGGGTTGGTGTCCGGTTATTAGAGGCACTCCGGGTTGGTGTCCGGTTATTAGAGGCACTCCGGGTTGGTGTCCGGTTATTAGAGGCACTCCGGGTTGGGTTCCGGTTAGAAGTAACCCCTAGGTCTTGGGATGAGGCCTAGACAATGAAATTAACGTTTGACATTATGCATTCCAACATTATGAAAGTGGTTATTGATTTTTGCATGTGATTATTCGATTAGTAGAATATCCATGTGAATAAGTAAATGGAATTATTTCATTTTATTTATGTCATACCATGTTGAATGTTCATGTTTAAAAGGCTTTTGTTTTAGTTATACATTGCCTTAAATGTTTATTCTTATTTATGAAAGTTTCCGCTATATTGTTATCCTTACTGGGCATTTGAGCTCACCCCTTTTCTATGTTTTATTTTTCCCAGGTAGTGAAGAAGTAAATTATGAATGACTTGCAGGGATATTATGAGGGGTTAATAGTATGGATATGAAGACTTTTTTGTTGTAGTAGTTTTTTTTCACTTTGAAATGTAATGTAAAACTTTATGATTATATCTAGTGTTTCCAAGGCTACTAAACCAATCGGTCTTTCGGGATTTGATCTTTCTTGTGATCATGCCAATGTTACGAAGTAATGCACCGACTCTGGGTAGCTGGGGTCGGGGCGTTACATTTTTCCTACTGAAATTTGGTGGAATCCACTACAGATGAAAGAAATACTTTCATTTTTGTTGTCGTTCGACAATCATTACTGCTCTTCTATCTCTGGATCAATTCCTCCAATGATCGTCATTCATTCACCGTTATTTGTTTTAGAGGAAATTCTTTGGTGTCATATCAGAGGTTTATCCTTTGGTTGTGAATTCTTTTTCCAACTAAATGAATGATAAATATAACTTTAGTTGACATTGTGATCATTAATGTGGTTCTTTAATGAACCATAAATAATGAACCATTAAATAAATTAGAGTTGGGATTTCACAAAAAAAGTGACAGTTCATTAAATGAATCTCATTTAATGATCATCGTTACATTTCGGTCCTTCCAATCTGTCGCTCAATGGTTGGAGAAATAGTAAAATAACTCATTTAGTTATTTTATTATTTTTTTGAAAAGTCCAAAAGTTTACTTTTTTCCAACCCTTGCCGTCTGAAGTTAATCATCTCCTAATCAATTCTTGGCATTAAAAATTCAACAATGCCCTCAGATTTTCAATCTGAGTACCGGTTCAGATTATAAAAAACCTCACTCCAATGTTTACTAAACATACCTTAAAAAAGTGTAAAAATCAATTCTAGGCTCTTTAGTCCTCAGAATCACATTTTTCCTAATTTTACAGTCTCATAATAGTCCCATATAAGTAAAAACAATATACAAGATTTACGGTTCTTTATAGTAGTACCACATGTATGATGATGTAACCTATTTTGGTTTTTCATAATGAGTAGTATAATATAATCCATATTGCAGGGAGCTTACTACATGGCCATGGAGGTTGCGACCATCATACAATATTTATTTTTTCCGATGTTTAGGGTGATTTCATTGTGAGATGAGAATTGGTGGCAATTAATATTTTGATATGGATATCATCTGTGAGAATGATGGTCATGTCTAGTCATTAGGTGTATTAATTGATAGAGAACAATTTTCGGATGAAGAACCCACATATAGGTTGGATCATGATGTGATGGGACCATTCATTGATTTTTCATGGTGGAACTAGGTTGCGGGTTATCGGGTGAGACCAATAATTTCCTAGAATGGTCAGTTAGAGGAGGTTTGACCAAAAAAATCATCAGATTAGATATTGTTCATTTTAAATTGAATCAGACAAAACAAATTTTGTATGGGAGTTATTTTTTGATAATTTTTGGGCATTTGTTTTAGGAAATGACTACATATGTGGTCCTTGTGAAGATACATCATAAAATCAATCAATTCAGCTCAAAATCAGAATAACGAGTAAACATGTCGTCAGATCTATGTATTTATATATATCTAGTTGTGTTTTGAATAAAAACACATTGAGTGAGTTTACATACCACTGTAATTTTTTTATTGGAAATTTTAATCGCAATAAGAACCATGGATCAAAAATCCGACATTATGAGTTGAGACTTATATTTGGGAGCACTGTAATATTTCTAATTGATTAACGGAAGAAAATACAGTGTCTATATATTGATGGATGTTGTGGGGTTCTATATTAGTGCTCTGCCTGATGGTGAAGAGTTTTTTCTTAGATTTTTCTAAATTAAGTACCTATATTATGGATTATTGAGACTAAATCATGGTCAGTGTTATGGGGTAAACATCATGAATTGATTGTGGATTAGTGACCCAAGTGTGTAATGTTTGATGGGTGAATGATTTATATCTGACTTATCTTTGGTGATCAATATTAGTGTGGGGAGGATGTAGTAAATATCAAAATAATGAATAATGATATTTAGTGGGAATTTTAATTTTTAGGAATTCTTGAGTAGGGGCCTTTTTTAAAATAATATTGGATTTTGAATTTTGAGAAATGGTGTATTTTAGAGAAATGAATTTGTATATGTTTTTTGGATTTGGGGGATCAAGATGTTCTCAGTTGAGTCTTAGGAGCTTCAAGTTATTATCTAGATGATTTGGGGGAATCTTCATTGGGTTAAAAATTTTGGTCACATGATTCAGGGAAAACCATATGGTTACCCTTACATAGGTAGATTATAGTTTAAATTATATACCACATTATTGATGTGAATGGTTTGAAAATTGTTTAGGATAAACCATGTGCGGTCTCTTATACTGAGGTTTGTGTGCATTGTTAGCTCATACTTGTATACAAATATTTTAAAATTTTGTCGATTGAGGATCTTCTAATTTTCACAATTATTGCATTTTTATGTAAATTTTATAGCTAAACCATGCATGATTGGTGTTCATAGACAGTTCCTTCCTCAGGGTTGAATCATGGATTGGATAAACATATGTCTAAATTAAATTTATGAATTATTGTTTTCCCTTATCAGTTTAAGATGGTTCCACCCCTCTTTTCTCCTTATCCATCTGTTGTGATTCCAAGTGAACCAAACCCCTACTTTTTCTTCAATCCCGCAATAATTGAGGGTATATTTAGTGGCCTTAATTAGTGATTCCATGTGATTTTCCTCCCCCTCATTCCTCTTTGGCCTTCCTCTTGTAGAATACATTGATATTAGATTATCATGTTAGGGTTTTTGTTCAAATTCCACTGATACACGGTGAAAATAAATGACTATGATGATAAATTAATGCATCCACACTAGAGGACATCCCGAGAAATCATATACATGTTATCACTCAAAATTTTATTTCTATATGTCAACATTTTGGATTTTTATAATGGTTTATGATTAATTTAAATTGGATTAGAGGTTGAATTAGTGTCATGTGTTAGGTATTCTTCTTGAGTTTGTGTCAGAAGAAAATATTTTAACTCTTATTTGTCATTGGTTGTAGTTTTAGTGCAATGGTGGTGCTAGGTGAGTTAGTAAACAATAATTCATCACTAAATTAAATGTAGAATAAACATTGAATTGTTATAAATTAATTAGATAATTAATTATAAATGGTTAATAATTAATTCTGGAATGTTTTGATAAGATGGGGAACTTATATCGATGAATTATGATCATTTAGATTTGGAAAATCCTGGGAAGAGTTAATAGTTTTTGAATGAAAATGTGGGTATCATCGAATTGAGGAAGGTGATCCCTCTTACATACCACATTTATATTATTCTTTGTTTACATGGAATTATATGTGTTTGGTATCACCATTTCGGGAGAAACCCTAATTTAAATTTCATAAATTCCTTTTGTAATATTAAATTCTAATGAATGAGTTGTAAAAATTTCAATGGGTCATGATCCACCCTTATGCAGTAGCTGGATTTCTCAACCACCACAGGTTAAGATCTGAATTTTATAGTATTTCGTTTGATACATAAAACTCATGAGGTGTATGAACATATTTTTTGAACATAATGGACCTAGTGATATGTGACCTTAGTGACCTCTTTGTGGAGGTGAGTGATGATTTGAGATTGGATGTCCATGGATGTTTCTATATGGTCCTATAAGATCCCTTAACGGATGTATAAGGGTGATATTTCCTTTCCACTTAGATGTGACTATCTAGATGGGTACACTATGTTGTGATATGCCTGTATATTGGGTTTGAGAACCAACCTATTATTACTTGGGAATGTTATTTTATTGGGGTCATATCCCTTATATGACTATACCTATGAGTCTCATGGGGTCTTAATGTGATTATGAATAATGAAATACACTTTTAGACCTATGTGTGACAATAATGGACCTAGGTAATGAAAATGGAAAGAGGAAACCATGATGGGGTTTTTGGCCGGGAGGAGTCATATTTGGCATCGATAGGTGCCCTAGTGACATAGCGAGGCTTGAGGTGGTGTATATTGAAAAATTTTAATTATGATTTTTGGTGTGATATTGGAACACATATAATTGGTTAGAGCATGTTATGGATATTTATAGAGTGGTTCATGCAATGAGGGACTGACTTTGACTATGGGACATAAGTTCATGTAGGTAGATGTTATGTATGTTCTGAAAGGATGTTTTGAGGAGGATATACCATAGGGTAAGAATAATATATTAGATTTATGTGGTGGGATACACCGTGATAATGTTTTGGTAGTTATTTTATTCTAAGGATATAAATTCAAACAAAGAAAAGATAGGCACCAAGGTGTTTTGACTTCTTTAAATGTATATTCAAGTGTTAAAGTGGGTATGTATTCTTGAGAAATAGAGACATGAAATGTAGATATTAGGAGGGAGATGTACCTAATGTATTCTAAAATATAGTTATAAGTATGGGATATGACCCATCAGAAAGATATATATATGTGATTTGAGAATAGAGGATCCCCAAAGAGTGCCATAGATTTTCGAGTAGGGAATGACACACTAACAAAACATGGGTAGCCTTAAACATGCTCCATAGATATTTATGTTTGGGATAAGATCCCACACCATATATATGGGGATACTATTGATAGACCAAATTTGGATTCATCCATTGATACCACATACCATGGGAGTCTAGCAACAAGATTTTATCTCATATATACCACGATGATCTAGGCCCCAGATCCTTAACCCTTGTATATTTTGATATGTTAGACCCTGAAATTTAATCCATTTTTTACTAGGGTGAGTAATAACACATGTAACATCCTACTTAATTTTAGAATAAATATTTTTCATATTTATTAATTATTATGAAGAAGATATTAATTTTCATTGAAAAGGTCATTATATCTGATAGCCTACCCGACATGCAATAATAGTTTTCTCTGAAATCTTATGTGAAATACAAGACTGGGTTATGCTGAAATATAATATATTATAAATATTTTTATTTTATGTTATAGTTATAACATATCTGTTAGAATGATGGGAATGGATGATATAAACTAAATTATGAAAATATGGTATAGATTTTTTATTTAATGATTTATTGGTTAGAAAATTAATTAGAAATGAAAATCAAAACTCATTGAATATAATGGATTTGTTTTTATCAAAAACAATTTAAGTGTGAATAATTGTGTGTATAAAATAATGAAATTACCCTTTTTAGATTATATTAATGAAATATAAATGAAATTTGATATCTAAAATTTTTCTTTTTTGTTTTCTACACACGATATAAGAAGAAATTCAATTTGATGAATAAATAGAGTATTTTTCAAAAATGGAACTTGTACAAACTTTGGATGGGGAACCATTTTTAAATCTTGTTTTTGTCACTTTAATATGTTCTATTTATAAAACTAAACTTCTTATTTGGAAGTGGGGAATCAAAATTTACTTTTGTATAATTTTTGGTATTTTTATGATGAAATTAATATTTCAATGAATAGTGAAAATTGCTGCATTTTAATTCAAACTTCATTTTCTTCTGATTTTATTATATTGTTAGATTATATTTTTTAATGGTTTTAAGGTATAATTATATGATTTTTTATCTTTTAATCCAATTTACTTCATTGATAGTTATTTCAAATTAATATTAAATAGAAAACGTATGTGAAATTTTCAATATTTTTTTATAAAAAAACATGTTTTCTAGATCCATAAATAAGATTAGTGTTAAGCCTAATTTATCCACTTATAATAATTGAATTTTCAAAAACATAAATACATGGTTGTACTTAGTATGAATAATTTCATCCAATAGGCTCAGATTTTTTTTTGTTGAATAGTATCATTAGTATTTTATTTACCAAAGTCAAATATAAATAGTGTAATTAAAGGTAAAATTAATATTATAAAATTATAAAATTAAAATTAAACATGTCCTAATATTATTGGATGAGTTACTATCATCCATTTCCATCTTTTGGCCGAAATATGGACCTTTCGAATCCACTTGGGTATGATTATGACATTTATAACATTTAATTTAATGTAAAGAAAAATATTCCATAAACATGAATGTTCTTACAAAAAAATTTTAATATGGGGTTATGTAAGTGATATCATATTCTATAAATAATAAAAATTAATATAAAATGATTACCTAAAACATAGTAATTTTTTTAATAATTTTTAAGAATTAAATAATTTAATTTAATAATTACACAAAGATAGTGACATAATAGATTAATTAAAGAAAGAATCCAATAAATTATATTAATAATATTAAAATAAATAAAATTTAAAATACTTAATTCCATACAAAAATTTTATGGATTAATATTACATTTAAGGATAGATTTAATATTATTTGGTTAAAGGAATCAAGTTTTTTTTTATTTTTTTAAAAAATATATGTAATAAATAGTGCCAAAATAGATATAATTAATATTTTAAAATATAAAATATTTCATTAAATGATAAAATATATCTAAAAATTTAATATTAAGAAAAAAAGTTTAAATAATTTTACAAATTTAATTAATATCTCATTCAATGTCCATTTGGCATTATTTGGTAATTATTGTAACTCTCTAACTGTAAATTACATCATAAATTGGTAAGAGTTAATATGGGTTAAAACAAAAAGATAATGATAAAAAATACCAAAAATTGTCCAATTTTCTTTTTAGGATGGTATTTAGACCCATAATCATTCAATAATTAGAATAATGTGTTATGAGCCATTCAGAATCAAAAATTCATTTATATTAATTTAATAATTTTAATAATAACATGGGTGTCCCCACCATCCTATAAAAAAGTCAAAAATTCTACTCTATTACATACACTTCAAAAACCTTTTGGTTGAGCCACAATCTTCCCAAAACCCTTCCTATAATCCCTCACCACATTATTGAAGCATTAGTTTAGGTATAACAACCCCCTTAGTGGTGTTTTGATGTAAAGAAATGTGATCATCTAAAGGAAATGAAATGTTTTCATTAAAGTATTTCCAATTTATTTCTTATTCAACTACCTTATAATCATCTCATTCCAAGATGAAATAATAAATAAATTATCATCAGAATACTGAGAATTTATTATTTTAATATCATCACCTAAATCAATTTTCACTTCCATTAAATAGGAATGCAATTAATCATTCGTGTGTCAGAGTGAACTATCACCTCTAAAAACCGATCTAATTTATTTTCCATAATTCTTATCATGACCAACTATAATAATGGAATTAATGTTCATATGTTATATTAATGACATTTTAATCATTATAAGATAATAATATATCAATTACATTCTTACATTCCTGGCACATGAAAATGATATTGTCGTTCCTACGTATGTGTGAAATATCACCTCAATGAAGTGATGTGAATCATTTTTGTCCATTATGTCAAATGTAAGATATATATAGCTATATTTAGAGGATTAATATTTTATTAATTATTTTATGATAATTCTGTAAATATAAATTAATACTTAACTTTTTTCCATAATGATCAATGGAAAATGGAAACGTTACTCATGCATACATACAACCTACCTTCTCCATAAATAAAAAGTTGTTAATTTATTATATCCATACTTCATGGTTTTAATTAAAAGTATAATTTATTTATAAGAATGATAATAATTTTATTAATATTATTCTGGATATGATTTACTTAGGACTATATGGACTATAGACATCATACCAAGTTCATTCTCAACTTATGTGCCGAATATCGACATAACATCCAATATAAACTTAAATAATTGTGTAATTATTATAACATGATATTATGTGATATAAAGTGAATAATAAAGTCTAAAAAGGTTATAAATAATTTATAATTTGTCATATGTTTATTAATCATGAATATAAATAACATACGAGAGAATTCAAACTCTATGTAAGCAACTTCATCTCAATATCCATTCAGTAAGGCATATTTTTCAATTATACACCACCTTTTTATAAGGTGTATAATCAACACCATTTAATTTTAATTTTATTAAATGTTTTTCAAAATGAATCTTTCTATATGAAGAATTTTACTAAAGGGCAAAATGAGTTTTTCAACGTATATGGTGACAATGACCTGTCCATCACAGTGACTATTATTTGGTATTTAGCTTCCTCTACAAGTAGTAATGTTTTTAAAATAAAAATAAATACCATTTGTTCTAGTAGGAATTTTTGTATTGAAAATGGTTTTGATAATGGATTGGTTATATGAATATCTTGAAATAATATCTTGTTAGTTCAAAGTGGATACATTATTTATCCTTTATGCCTGTTTTGTCTGTTATTATTATGTTACGGTTCTTAGGAATTGTTTGTGTATATGGGTGGTTCTGTGATATACCAAGGTCGGGTAATCCCATGAAAGATATCCATTGCATTTGGTAATGAGATAGAGTTAAATGATAAAGTTTATCCTAATAGATTTTGGTAATATATAGTGATGAGTTTTCTAAACTTAACCACGAAGGTTAGTTCCTATATAGATGTAAAAATTGCAATATATATTTTTTTGGATTTCAAAAGTTAACATTATTATTTATGATTGATATGATATTTTTTAGGAGTCTTATGATTTCATGAGTTATATTACAGAAATTACTTTTTATGGGTAAAAATTATAATTTTGGGAAAATGTTTTTATGAGATTAAAATATTCATGGACTAATGATTTCATTAATTTTTTACATCCCTTACTGATATTTTTATTCTCTTCCCTTGTGTTTTAAATATTTTAACATGATTTAAATAAAAATTGATTCATGGATTAGATTAAGGAAAAGTCATAAAGTTTAAACATGGAACAAAACCACGTTTCTTTTTAATCACGTGTTTTTTTATAAAAAAAATATATAGTGGGTAAAAGTGTCTAATTGTAATATTTGAGTTGTTATGTATGATTTATGGAAAAATTATTTAGACCTCTAAAATTGAAAATATCCTGATTGTGAAATAGTGTATGATTATTAATTACCTTATGATTATGTAATGTTTAAAGTTGGGCCCTTATAGTTGGTATCAGAGGATGGTTTAGACAACATTGGAGATTAATATGTCTTCCTAAGAGATAGGGATATCATATGAGTTTATAATTTTGGGGATGATCATAATTTCAATGTCTTAGAAATACTGTTTTAGGATTATGTCCCAAAATTTTAAGGTGAGTAATGGTATTTTTGGAGACATTAACCTTTTATTAAAGTATGGGTTATTAGTTATTGGGATACAAAATGAGTGTTATGAAATAACATTCAAGGTTAAAAAAATATATGGTCCTTTTTGAATATTTTATTTCATTTTGGGAATGTAATAAAATTATATGATTTTAGGAAAATAAGAAACTACAGGAAGTGTAATAACCCATCACATCAAAAAAGGCCATGGAAATTGAATCCAGAACTGAAGTTGAATAAAGATTTATCACTTACCAATAGCCTATGGGAATTCCTTGGTTAGTATATCATTTTATTTTTAGTTAAGTGAGTTGACGGAATAAGAATATGTTTTTTTGGGAACTTATGTTTTATAAAATATATATCCTTGGTATTGGGAAATGGGTTGGGGATTAAGTGATAAATGTTATTTTGGAAGTCATTTACTATTTTTGGAAACCTATATGTCGAAGGAAAAAATAATTATATGGGATTTTTTCTGAGGAGTAATGGATGAATTTTATTTTGGAAAAATCTATGATTTAATTTTGGACTTATTGTGTTTTGGGTTATTTTTATAAATGATTAACCTCTCTTGGAGAATATATGATTTTGGAAATTGATTTTTGGAAAGATACATTAAGACTGGTCGATGATATTTCGATATGTAATCAAATTTTTATGAGTTTTGGGATTTAATATTACTTTGTCTTATTTTGAGGGATTTCAAGGAATATTATCTATTTAATGGTCTATGTTTGACTTTTGGTATTACTATTGAATCTTAGATATTAAAATTAGTTTTTATCATCCTATGGTTGATTTATTTTTGGATAATTTTTTTATCTTATCCTAACTATATTGGTTCTGGTTAATGTCTCAAAAAAGGAGATATATATAGTTAATATTTTATGGATTATATGATTCTATAAAAGATGATTCATGTTTTTCAGTTGTGAATATTTCAACTTGAATACTCATCATTTCGAGAACAAGATTATTTTGTGGTGGAATATGGTTATGTGACGAAACTCCAATTGTAAAGTAAGTATATTTCCTTATGTTATTATTATAATTAGAAAAATAATTCCTCAACTCTATAAAAAGTAACTTGAAGTAGAAACAAATTTCATCTACTTAATTTTACCAAAGGACTTCTGACCTATCACATATTTATGGAAGTGTGATGGTTAACTTTCCCATGATCATGTTCTCTATTACACTCTATTATTCTATCAAAGTTAGTTTTTTATACAATGCTAAAGTTTTACTATATGGAATAATAGAATGTCTTATATCACGTGACCTTTATACTTCCATTTCATTATTTTAAAGTGGATGTTTTATTGACTCTTTTTCTGATGTGTGATTTCAATAAAGTATTTTTGAAAAGTGAGACCTTAGTTACTTAGACCCAATTTGAAACTAGGAGGATGCAAGTTTGAAAATGGGGGATGGATGTAAAATCCTAGGTAATTGTAGAATAAAACTCTTTCATATGTATTAATAATTATTAATTATATAGTAAAATACATTAAAAAGGAAAGTATGTCTGATAGTGTACTCGACATGAAACAATGGGTTTCTCTGAAATCTTACGTTTCATTGAAGACTGAGTTATACCGAAAAATAATATATAATTAATATTATTATTTTATGTTTTAGTTATCACATAACCATTATAATGGAGGGAATGAATTGTATTAACAAAATAATGAAAACAAGGTTTACACTTGTTTATGTAATTATTAATTGGAATGAAAATTAATTAGAAATGAAGATAAAAACCCGTTGAATATAAAGTATGTGTTTTCATGAAAAACTATGTAAGTGAGAATAACTGTGTATATAAAATAATTAAAAACCCTTTCTGAAATATATTTATTAAATATAACTTGTATATGATGTTTAAAATTCATCTTATATGTTTTCTAGGAATGAGATAATATAAAATTCAATATTATGATTACAAGGATTGTTTTTAAAAAATGAATTTTTACCACCTTTTAAAGGAGAACACTTTTTAAATCTATTTTTTTCACTTTTATATATCCTATTTAAAAAAGTAAACATCTTATTTGGAAGAGGGACATAAAATGTTACTTTTGTTGATTTCTTTGTATTTTTATGATTAAATTCATATTTTAATGAATATTGAAAAATACTACATTTTAATTAATACTTCCATTTAAACTAATTTATTTATATTTTATATTATCCTTTTACATTGTTTTATGTTATAATTTGATGATTTTTTTATTCATTAATCCAATGTTGTTCATTGGATCCTTTTTCAAAATTTAATTAAATAGATTAACTATGTGAACTTTTAAACATTTAACATAAAAAAACATTTTGTCTCAATCAGTCCATGAGATTAGTGTTAAACCTATTTTAACAACTTATTTGAGTTGAATTCTCAAAAAAAAGTCATACATTTTAGTAATCAGTATGAAATTTTTTTCCCAATTTGATCATTTTTTTCAATGGTAACTCTTGTATTTTATTTACCAGGGTTATTGGTAAATTGGATAATTAAAGGTAAAATTAAAATTATAATATTATAGAATCAACCTAACACATGTCTTAATCCTATTTGATGAGTTATTATCAAGTGTGACCATCTTTGGTCCAAAATTGTAACCTTTGGAAGCTACTTGGGTTTGATATGACATTTATAACATTTAATTTAAATTAAATGAAAATATGTCATAAATATGTCTCTACTTACTAAAAAATCAGATGGGGTTATGTAAGTCATACCATCTACAATTAATATTACATAGAAATATAAAAATATTATAAATAATAGGAAATGTAATTATAATTTTTAGGAATTAAATAATTAAAATTAATTATGATAACAAGATGATGCAATGATAGATTTGTTAAAGAATGAATCAAATAAATGAAATTAATAATATTAAAATAAATATAATTTCAACTATTTGATACCATAGATAAATTTCGTGGATGGGTATTACATGTTATGATTTACTTAATGATGTTTTTTCTAAGGGATCAATTTGTAATGATTTTTTTAAATAAGTAAAGTAATAAATAGTGTCAAAAGTGACATAATTAATATTTTTAAATATAAATTATTTAATTACATGATATAAAATTCCTAAAAATATAATATTCTGCCAAAAATTTGAGATATGTCTAAAAATTTCATTAATGACTCATTAATTAGGTTTTTGGCGTGAATTGGTAATTATATTAATCCTATAAGTGTAAATTACATTTTAAAATGGTAAGAGTTAAAAGGGCTTAAAACAAAAAGACAAGGATTTAAAAAATACCAAAACTTGAATAATATTATTTTTCAGATTATATTTTGACACATATGAATCATATTATCAGACTAATTTAGTTTGGATCCATTCTGAAATTAAATTGGAATTTTCTTAATTTAAAACTTTTTATAATTTTTCGGGTGCCTCTCCCATATCCTACAAAAAGTCACACATTCCTCTCTATTCCTTACCATTTCAAAACATTTTGGTTCAGAAAATATCCACCCAAACCCATTACTAGAATTCGTCCCTACATTCAATAATCCTTATCTTAGGTAGAACACCCTTTTTGTGGTGTTATGGTGTTAAGAATGCTGGCCATCCGAAGGAAATTTAATGTTTTTATTGGAATATTTATATTTTTTTCATCGACTTACTTCAAATATTCTTCTTACTAGAAGAAATATTATCTCCAGTGTCATAAATATACTAATAAGTTATTATTTTAATATCATCACCTAAATCAATCTCTACTTCCATTAAATGGGAATGGAATTATTCGTTTGTGCATATGTCTGAACTACCTCCTCCACGAAGCGATCAAATTCATTCTCCGTAATCATCTCTTGTGGATGGTTATAATAATGGAATTTACGTTAATATTTTATATTAATTAAATATTAATAATTATACGATTGTATTATATCAAATATTTTCTTATTATTTGTGAACATAAAAATTATAACATTGTTCGTGTGTACGTGTGAACTATCCCCTCTATGAAGTGATGTGACTCATTTTTATTCATTATATCACATGTGTGATATATATAATTATATTTAAATGATTATTATGATATTATTGACATTATGATCATTTTAAAAAGTTAAAATATTGCTTATCTTCTATCCATAATGATCAATGAAAAATAGAAATGTTGCTCAATCGTACGTACGACCTATAATCTCTATGAATCTAACATTGTTTATTTTTCATAACCATAATTAATGGTTTGATTTAAAAGTATAATTTTTTTATAAAAATGATAATAATTTCATGAATATTATTTTGGATATGATGGACTTATTAACACTTGGATTATCAACATCATACCAAGTTCATTTTCGAATCAAGTACCGAATATCGACAAAACATCCGATATGAAATTATATAATTATGTAATTTTTATAACATGATAATATGTGATATAAAGGGAATAATAATGTTTAAAAATGTTATCAAGAAAGTAAAAATTAACCTATGTTTATTATTCAGCATTATAAAGAATTTATGAGACAAGTCGGACTCAAGGTAATGGACTTCATATCAATCTCCATTGATTGAGGTATATTTTCAATTATACACCACCATCTTTTATATGGTCTATAATCAACCCCATTGAAATTTAATTTCAATAAAATGATTTTAGAAGGAAAATTTATATATGATTCATTTTACTAAATTAAAAAATGAATGTTTTATAACATATATAGTGACAATGACTTGTTTGTCGCCATGACCGTTAATTATTATTTGGATTCCTATAAAAACTGTAATGTTTTTAAAATAAAAAAAATAAGATTTACCTTTTTAGGTATTTTGGTATTGAAAATGGTTTTTATAAGGGATTGATTATATTAATATATTGAAATTATATCTTGTGATTTCAAAGTGGAAGCATTATTTATCCTTTATGCTTGTTTTATGTGTTATGATTATGTTAAGTTTCTTGTGCACTGTTTAGGTATATGGGTGATTCTATGATAAAATGAGGGCAATTGAGATAATGAAGATCACTAATTCATTTGGTAATGAGATAGATTTAAAATATACAATTTATCCTAATATATTTAGGGTGTATACTATGATGTGTATTCCAAATGTAACCATGAAGGTTACTCACTATGTAGCTATAAAAGCTACAATGTAATTATGATATGGATTACACAAGTTAAATTTATTATTTATGGTTTATAAGAATTTTTTTAGGATTCTTATTATTTCATGATGTATGTTAATGAACTTATATTTTCAGGGTGAAAAATATTATTTTGTGAAAATGTTTTCATGGCTTTAAAATATTCATGGACTAACAATTCCATTCCTTATTTTACATCCGATACTGATTTTTTGGGTCTCAACCCATGTTTTTGAAATTGTTTTCACAGGGTATAATGATGGATAAGAAAAAGGAATAATTCAAGATTAATTTTATGAATAAAACTATCAAGAAAAAAATAAATCATGTTTTAAATAGTTTTATCATGAGAAAAAAAATAGTGAGTATAGGTGTCTATTTTTAATATTTGAGGTGGTATGTATGAGTTATAGCCTAAATATCTAATGATATAAACTAGTAATTATCCATAATGATAAATAAATAAAAACTACTTACTTAACTCAATATTATATAATGTTTAAGGATAGGGCCTTATAACACAATGTGACTACATTGTTTAGAATGATTTGGAGATGTTCTCAAAGACTCTATATTATAGACTGGAGTTGTATTTGGCTGATAAATGGTCTATGGGAGAACATGAGAATATATGGTGTTTTTTTATTTATTATAATTTACCTCTATTTATATTATGAGTATATAAAATTTTTACACTTCATTTTATAGTTATTTATGTGACCACATTGGTGGTTCCTTACTGAGTTGTCCTCACCCCCTACTCGAGTTGCCGTAACACCTATGTACCTGAGATAATATCATAGTTAATAGCTTGAGTTTATGCAGATATCTAATATTGTATGGTCTAGTAGTATAACTGAGATTTGTTTTAATATTATGAAGATCTTTGGCTCATTGATGTACCGTAGAATATAGTTCATTTATTCATTTTTTAGTTCGATAACTGTATGCATCTACATTCATGGATTATTATAGATTATTGATTTGAATCTACACATTATGGTATATGTTTATTATTTATCAATGTTTTTTTGTCAAATGTATTATTTTAAAATCTAATATGGGGGTATTATCTCCTCATAGTGCTACCCCATACCCACACTACTAGTTGGTTGCTTGTGAGATTTTTTGTTGCATTCTAGAGGTCCACTATGACTTGTGATTATTTTGATGATCATTGTTAATTGGGTTTCTGTGTGAAATATTTTTTCATGTCCATGGGATAAAAGATATTTGTTACGTAATTTTTAATTCTTGAGATGATTAAGATGAGTTGAAATAGAAGACTATAAATTTACCTTTATTAGAAAGAATAATATCTTAGATTTATTAATAAATAAATGTAAAATGAAAACTCATATGATTTTGGAGTTGCGATTCTATAGGATAAATATTACAAAAGAGTTATGATTCTTATAGATCGAGATAAATCAAATAGATGAGAAACTAAATGTTTTTCTGTTATATTTCAAGAATGAAGTACACAACAACATTCAAGAAAGTTATTAATTAATGAAGGAAAAGGGTGAAACTATAATATCTTTTAAAGGAAAAAATATTAAAATACAATAGTTGACATTGGATTAAGAAAACTCACCATTCCTAAACCACCACCATCTTGTAAGTGTTTTCACCATTCCATTAGGACAAATAAGTGTTACGCGGTCCTTTGTTCCCTATTTTTAGACCTATAATTAATATAGATTTTCTTTTTTACATCAAAACATGTAGTAAACATTTCAAATAGTAGATACTTATATGGAGAAATGTTCTTCCATTCATGACAATATTTTTTTATATTTTTCTATCAAGATTTCATAAAATGAGAAGAAAATGGAGACTAAAACTGAATTTCAGAAATGTAAAAAGAGGATAAAACACTAGTTTAAGATATTAAGACTGAAAAATGTCATGAAAAATCTATTGATGATAATCCCTTTATTTATTCAAGTTCATTTTTATTGGATGGGTGAATTAAATATGTTTAATAAGTTTATCTTATGGATTATAATTTTTCGTAAAGAATTTCCCTTTTTAATTTTCAATATATATATTTTCTTACATCATAGATACAAAAAATGTAAATTCCGAGCTAGAAGAAGTGGCTGAAGATATGGAGGGTGCTATAGCTTAGAAGTATTGAACGGTTAATACTCTCACAAAACTTGTGGAAGAAAATGAATAAGGAATTTTAATTGGTAATAAAATATATTATTTGATTAATAATTAAATGGAAAGGAGTTTATATGCGAATTTTTTTTAAGAATGTTATCAAAATTTTATCCATACATTAATGAAATTATAAAATGTCCATATGAATATAAAATATTCATAAGAGGTGGTAAAATCCTAGTGGATAAGAGAGTGATATATTTACATTAAGAGGATTGACATTTTCATGAAGATCAATTGAATAATATTAAATGATATTGTAAAGAGATGGTGGGATCACTTAATGAAAACAATTAATTACTAAATATATAAATAATAGAGTTGGATGTCAAGTTGAAAAATATGAAAGTCATCCCTATATCGACATGATAATTTACTGATGGGAAAATGTATTTTTTTTCTGAAGTGAATATTTACTCTAATAAGACACTTAAGGTTGTAAAATGATCTCTGAATAATATCATGATAAAACCTCATCCAACAATATAACAACATATCCCATAACCTAGTTAATTCTTGATGAAATATTTTTTTGAAAAAATTTTCATGACTAAACTATTAATATATAAAATTATGGTTGGAGAAAAATGAAAAAAAATTCACTCTATCATCAGGGTTGAATATTGTAATTATGAGTTATATATCTCCCTAATTGGGTCATAAAATAGGGTGAAATTTTTCAAATATATAAATCCTGTAAACATATTCAAACTATACCAAAAGATAAAATAACATGGTTTTTATTTCATTGTTAGTGTAATAGAAGTTCTGTAAATATGAAAATCTATTTCATGAATAATATATCAGTACATGGAATTAATAAAATTCCTAAAGAAATTTTATGTTGAACTAAAAGTCAAAATAAACCTCTTGCATAGATTAATTTCCATATAATAGAAACAATCTTCCAATAAGGAATATATTTATTATTTTGAAAATTTATATGATACTTGTATCATGTATGATCATTATTATGAGACTTTTTAATATAAAATCCCCAAGAAAACTATTCTACTAATATGAGGTCATGTCCACACAAAAAAAAAAAAAAATTGTCTTCATTAGGAAATAAATTGGTGAATAAGGGTGTTAAATTAACCACTCTAAAGAAGATAGTGATGAAATCTTGGAGGGTTTTCACACCAAACCAAATATGATAATTCTATTTTTTTTATGAGATTAATAATCATGAACAATTATAAAATATCCATGAATATCAAGTAGAATAGTAATAAGCTATAATTTAAACAAAAAATTGTCAATCTAGGAAATAGATTACCAGACTGTGTTTGTGGTTGAAACTCTTTGGGAAGTGGTTGAGAGGATTTCCAAAAGGAATAACCCAATGTTTTCTCATCTCATATTTGGATCAAGTAACCACACTAGACATGTGTTTTTTATATTATTGACTTCCATTCCTAGAAAAATTAGAAAAAAGGGAAAACTAATGATGGATTCAATTTGTGAAACATTTTATATAAATAATGATTCCATACTTATGAACATGGATAACTATTATCTAGAGAAGTTCCTAATAATATTTCATTCCATTTTGGTGGTTACCAAAAATTTGGGTTAATCTAAAAAGTGACATTGATCCTTTCTCCAAAATCCTTACAATGTGATTCCATTTAAGATGAAATATGAAATCATGAATAAATATATACTTTTTAATGGTGTATAGATTTATAATGTTAAGGGTAAATAAAAAATAAAGGAGTATAGAAACATTATAAAATCAATGAAAATAGTCTTTAGGTTAAGAGTAAAGTATAATCCTACATTCTCATATAGAAGTGATTATTATTATGTTCCTTATTCCCATATCATTTTTTTTACATAGAGGCATGAAATCAAATTTGAATAATAAAATAAAACAATCCATGACTGATAAAAATAAATTAGCGTCAGAAATATAAAATAATATAAATAATTAATGGAGATTGTTTCTAATAAATAATATAAGTCATGGTGATATATAGAGATAATCCTTTGACTGGTAGATAACAATGATATCTAATATTATAGACAATGAAAATTTTCTTGTAAATATATTATTCTGGATATAATTCAATAAAATTGTATTTTATAGTTAAAATTACTCTCTAGAAACACATTTTTTATCTTTAATTTAAAATTATTATCATGCGGGAGTGACTACCTACCAAAATGGGTGAAAACAGACTTTCACATGAAATGTTTTGACATTTTTTTCAATTTATTATATAAAAATATACTTATTGGTAATTATATATGCTGAAACCATAATTAAGTGTTTCTCATAATTGGTTTCACATTGATAATTATTATTGGAAAATTTTATTTCTTAATTAATCTCCATTGTTTTGAAAACATGGCTACACTAAGTAGGAATATGTTTGATATGTTTGTGGAACATTGATAAGAGAATGTGTGGTGACACACTTCTCTCAACATATATGCCCAATAGAAACAGATGAAAAATATAGTAGAAGAATATTATTAAAATTAAAATAGTTATTTGAAGATTATAAATCCCTCCTTAAACCTATTTTATTAATAACGAGATAAAAACTGATTTATTTAAATTTCTTATCAATTATGGTGATATGATACTCATTTACCAGTGAATTTGTAATTCAAAATAAAAACAAAGGTAAAAATTGAAGTAATCATTAAATTTTATATTTAATTATTGTAAATGTAGTTTTTAGAAGAAAGTAAATTTGTGGTAAAGTGGGGTGATAAAGAGAGAGAATCCAACCACATTAAAATATGTTGTAATTGAACATGAAATAGAGGATTCCCATGTTGGAAAATGAAGTTTGAATATATGTATTCTATATGCGAATCCATACATATATGCTAATTATTAATAACATATTCAATCCATATAAAGGTTTTGAATTTGGAGAAGTATTGTATACAATAGTTTAAACTAATTTTACTGTTGATATAAATGATGGATGAATTGTCTCATACTAGAAATTTTATTGTTCTATACCTAAAAGATATAAAATGGGTTCATGTAAATGAGGGTGAAAAATGAAATTTTTTATAAAAAAACATTGAGTTATTTTTCATGAAGGATGATGAATATAATTCCTAACATTAATTGGATGATTTTTAATTAAGGATACATGTGATTTGAAGAATCCTTTGAATTGATTACTCAAATTCTGGAAATTTATAAACTCCAGAATAAATTATGGATTAGTCCTAAAAATAATGTATGGTTCTATAACTTCTATACCTAAGATCCCCTAACATGGTTCCCATATCTGATTCACTATATTGACTAAATCATGACTCCAAATATTTATGAGGTTAGTGACTACAAATGGGGGTAAAGACAATAATGTGTTGGGGATACAATTCCATAATGATCAATGAAGAAAACAATTATTCTATATAATCAAAATTAGAAGAGATATAAATAATTTTCAATCAATAGGTAATGAATAAACAACTAGGTCAGTGGAAAATACACAATTATGCATGATCATGGTTTAAATTACAATCAGTATACTTATAGAAGGTAATAGATAAATAGGGTTAGACCCCAAAAAATTAAACAAAAGTCTCAAACATTGTGAGGTAGCTTCAGTGAATCCTCATCCACTACTATAAAGATTCAATTTCTAGTCCTAGCCCTTAAATAAAAATTTCATGAATGAAGTCATAGTATCGTTCCTAACCTACAACCTGGGGTTCAATTCGTATACTAATCGGTGGCCCGAACAAGTTGTGTTGTTTACTCAGTTTTCCAAAACTAATAGATTCTAGTTCAACATATTCATTGAATATAAAATAAATAAGTTTGAATGTATAATTAATAATGTTGTAAATAATTAAATGTAATCAATTCAGGTTCGAGTTCCTTAAAAGAGACATGTTCCACCGTACCTTCCCCGAACTAAGATGGAATGTCTATGAATACATGTCACTGAGTATATATATATAATTTTTTATATATGTATATTAATATTTGAATATATATATTTAGAACTATATATATATAGATAAGTATTACTATCCATGTCATGAGGCATAACTTAGGTGCCTATGTATAATCATAAGAGTCATATACTCTATACGGGACATAATGAAAAATAATCTAAGTGAATTTTAAGGGATTCCATTCCCATCTATCTCGATTAAAAGGGACACCATTACCTTATATATCAAATATAAGGTCTAGGTATCATTCCCAAATATTATAATAGTTTATACATTGTTTTATTCCAATAAATCATAATCAATTATGTGTGACATCATGTCTAACATACATATCAAGAGGGGGTTGGAAACATCATTTCTAGAAATATATGTGATGTGAAATGATGTGTCCAAAATTCATGACCAGGGGGGTGGGAAGCATCATGTCCAATAACCCCATCCATGATACCCTAATACTAATCTAGTGTAATGTAAACTCATTTCCCATATGATCCCATAACTAAGGTGTTTGTAAAAAGGAACTTGACATCTCTTAAGAAACAATGTACTTTCATTATGAAATTTCAATTAACATTATAAAAATTAGACATGAGATCATACATTCCATTATCAATTAAAAATATTCAATTGATACATTTTGTTTACAAAAAACATGAATCCCATGGGAAGCACTGAGTTTATAAAAAAATTTAAAATATATGTCATTAATTAGATTCCATTTCAATTCAATTAAATATATTAACTGATTCACAAATTCATGCATAATGTATGTTATCAATGATAAAGAGGTTTATATAAACCATTTTAATTCATTAAGGAATTTTAAAATGTGATAAGGATTCTAAATAACACACTACATTGGTGGCTTAATGAGTAGTCCAGGAGGGTATGAAAATAATATAATCAAAACATACCCAATGTGGGTGTTTGGGATGAGGTCATTACCCTATAACCACGTAAATGGTCTAATGAACATCTAGGTTGTGTTCTATGCATCTAATTGAAGTCATTTTACTATTTAAGGGATACACATGGGATGTGTGGAATTCGACACAATGAAGTATTTTATTTACATAATAGAGATTAAGGGGAAATCATAACACCACCTATGTCATGATTCAAACACTTAAAATTCCCATTTTTAAGATTTTATTATTTCAAAATGAGAGAAATAATAGGAATGGACAAAGTCCATGAAAATAGTGAATATTTGTTCTCATGGAAATATATTTGATATAGCTATTGAAATCATTAAAGGTATAAGGGGGATTTATAGTCTTATCAAGGGATACCCTACGTATGCAATGATGTGTGATTTCGTTTGTGGATGGATGAGGTATTCCAAATCCTAGGTGGATGCTAAGGGAGATCTCTAAATGAGGGGGTTGATATGAGTGGATGAGGAGTAAAAATTAATGAAATACCCTAACATAAGGATGGGTAAAAACTAAAATTTCATGGATTTTAAAGGGGTTCATTATTTGGTAGCATGTTTTGTGAAACTATGTGCACCCACATTCTAAAGGAACATTGACTAACATTGCTAGGTTCACATTTAGAAAATTAGTTCACAACCTAGGTAATTTACATTGAAATATTTTAGACTATATGGATCGTCATGTGTCTCAATACTCATGGTTTTGGAATTTCCTTCCCCTATATAATAGGATTCATGGTTAGGGGTTCATGGTTTTCACTAACTTTCGCACAAACTATACACCCCCCTTACATTTCAAAAACAGAAGATTTCAAGGGATAACTCTTCTGAAACATAACCGAACACCATAGACGCATATCTATACATAAAAACTATCTAAATACAACAAATTTATGTGATACAAATATCATATTTACATTATGAGTCTCATATTGTGATTCATCCCATCCACTAAGAAATACATTCGAATCCTTTTGAAAATCCATTCATGTCCCAAAACACCGTATGTTACAACCTCCCTAACGTAGAACGTATCATCTCTAAGAATCCTTCATGAAAAATGAAACATCACTCGAACATCATGGTTCATGGAATTACAATTGAAATGATTATGTTTCATTATATACACCAAGGGGACTTCCAATAATTACATGAACTATATGGTAATTAAGTAATTGAAACTCGAGAAAACCATTGTTTATAAATCTAAATGATTCACACAAAGGCAACCTAAGCTCGACTATCCTAATACATGATGCCATTTCCATCACCTATACCATCGTAACAAATAGAACTCCCCATAATATATTCATATATTAATGAAAAATTATGAGTCACATTGATCCCACTATAAAATATTTCTACTTAAACATTCTCTTAGAAATTAAAAAACACTCCATAAATGTTTCAAAATTTTATTTAATGGTAAATCACCAATTTTCCTTGTTAGACAGTTCATGCTGAAATTTCCATGAAAATCATCGAACATCCTTTTCATTGTAAAAATTTCCTCAAAATAATGTGGTTGATACGGTTTCTCGTCGTTGGAATTGAACCATATAATTAAAATAAATTTGAGATAACATGATTCTATCACCTTTAACCAAAGGAACCATGTTATTTCATATAGGTTTCTCACTAAATCCCATAAACGGCTTCCAATGATGTCTATATCCAAAAATATCATTCATATAATCGTAAGACAACATAAAAATATGTGTATTCCTAATCCATAACCCTTGGATTTTCACAATATAAATATTAATATCGAGGTAGACTAAATGTATATGGTCACCTCAAGATCATCTACATGAATAAAATGATTTTATCCATGGTAATACATAGACCAGAGTTTATGTGTGATACATCAGCACACAGATGAGATATCCACATATCAAATCATTTTCTATGCAGAAAATATTAATTTCACAAATAGGAAAAGTCATAAAATTAGTTGGTGTTTGTGATTCCATCATGGGAATTCCTACATAGAAATCATGTTATATCACAAGAGAACCCACAACCTTATAATAAACATTTATACCATAGTGAAAATCCCATAGAGACTTTTTAACATTACATAAAGGTGTTTAATTGTTTATTTATCATGACATATAATCAAAGCTCTATCATTGTAGTATATACAATGTTTCGATAAGTGGCACGATCGTCACAAATCCATGAGTACACTAAAATGATATCATAGATTACTAATAAGACCCATGAAAAAATAATCATATCAATGATGAAGTATCGATAATGGTTTCCAGCCAACCATATTCTACTACCTTTGGAATGATCAATTAAACCACTAATGGATGACTCATTGCAAAAGATCTCGACTGAACATATCGACACATCATCATTTATCAACAATATTCCCTAACTCCATGAAATTTAATGATTCTTTCTATAACCCCACCATAGTCTAACCTCATCCCATGATTTCCTCAAGTGTTTCATACACAACCTACCTTTTTATTTACATTCGGCGAAGAATGCACCGAAATGCATTAGAAGCATTACATTCCTGGGTCAGTTACGCACACTGATTCTAAATCTATATCATAGATTCGATCCAAACCCATAATAAGGTTTTTTCTAAATCATAGACATATGGACTATAAATACAATATTCCAACCTCACACAATTATCAAATAAGGTTTAAACATTTCCTAATTGTTACAACACACATTTATTTATCTAATGCCATCCCTGAATAGTGGGATAACTCAATTCATCTAACACTTGGACCAACATAATATAGAGATAACCAATGACGGAAACAATCATGTAATCATGAATCTTTATATGAAATCATGTAACCAAATGGTTTAAAATATTATGTGACCATGTCACTCAAACTACTTGTAGTTTAATGAATAACTTCTTAAATATATGGGCTCCATTGTCACACCATTTGATACTATGATATCGATATAACGTAACATGTTCTACATATTCTTGGTGTGTGATATTGAAAACATGGATCTTCTTAGAATCGTTTTATCCAAACAATACTATAGAACCAACAATAATTAATGGTTTGCTTTATTAGCACTGTATTAAATCACTATAAAATACCACACTTTATCAGTTATAATTAAAAGTGCTGATAAAGGGTAATTTTGATCAGTGTTTTTAAGCACCAATAAAGGCCACCCTTTATCATTGCTTTTTTTCTCTGATAAAGGGTTTTATTTATCATCTCTTTAATCGAAAACTGATAAAAGGTTGTCCCATGTAGTCATCCAACATTAAACATCTTTTATGGATATTCCTGTGCTTTATAATCCTAGGCGACCACTCAAAAAATGTGCCATGTATCGGGAGATTGAGTCTCATATACAAATCTATACACACGGTCTATATGGGATTTTTTAAACAAAACACTCCCTACTACACCCATTCGGTCCTATACAGAGCCTAACAAACCTTCCTATTTAGCCTTATATACAGCCAAACCACCATCCTGCTAATTTTTTATATACTCAAATAAAAACAAAAAAAGAATATAAAAGTATTAAAAAAATAAAAATAATAAGTATTTATGAAAAAAAATTAAAATGAAATAATTCACACAATATTAAAATATTTCTTAATTAAATTATTATTATTAAATTTAATATATTTAATATATAAGTTATAAATATTAATAAATATTTTATATTAAATACAGGTATAGAAAATGAATAAATATAAAAAACAAAATAAATAAAATAACACTCGAATAAATTTAAAAAATATTAAAAAATATATTTATTAAATAATTATTAATAAAAATGAAAATTTAAAAATTATGTATTTATATATTAATTAGAAATCTAAATAAATATTATATAGAAACTATGGATATATAAAATAAATAAAAATCATCAATTAAATGGGAATATTTAAAATCAATAAAATAGGAAATTATTAAAAAAATATTTAAAGATACATTTATTAAAAAAAAGAAAAAAATAACATATATTTATATAGTAATTATAAATAGTCATAAATAATATATAATAAAATAAATATATGAAATCACATAAATTTAATAATTAAAAACATATCACCAACTTTTTTTATTTTTAATGGGATAAATACAAAATTATACATTAATATATTGATTATGAATAATATAGAAATATATCCATATAAATTAATATATATATATATATATATATATATTATAATATTTCCAAAAATATGATTTCTATAATACAAAATATGTATTCTTGTATTAAATAAGTAATATATTTAGTGAAAATGGAATATAAATAAAAAATAATATTAATTAAAAATAATGACTATTTTTATTGAGTAATCGACATTTAATTAAATGTAATGTTATTTTTTAAATTTAATATAAGTTAAACGTGTGTTACATTGATTTCACACATACATGTATGTAATTAATGCATTTCTATATAAAACACACACACATATTATATTTATATATTTTATTCAATTTTTAAAATTCATTTTAGAATTATACTTATTAACCTAATATATTTAATATATATCATGTTTCTAATTAGTAAATTTTATCAATTTTTTGTATTTTATTTTAATATATACAATTTATTACTTAATATTTTTTTTGAATTAAAGCATATGTAGAATTATTTATTCATTAATAATATTTTTTTAATATTTTTGTAATGTATTCAATTTCAATTTTTTTTTAAATATTTTTGTAATAGTATCTATTTTGAATATTAATTTATTAATATTTATTCATTAACATTTAATGTTTTCTAATATGGTTGTAATTTATATTATTAATATGTACTCATTTTTATTTTATCACGTGTATTTATAAGTATCATTTCTTAGTTTATTAATAATCTATATAATTAATAATACTTATTAAATTTTTAAATATATCAACTATTATTAATATTTATTTTATTAATAGATGATTTAGATTATTTAATTCCATTTCTTAATTTAACATGTATCAAACTTGTATTGTATATATATATATAAAATAATTTGACACCCACATTTATGTAATAAATGAAATTCTTTATTGAAACATAGACATAATTTTTATATTGTTTTTTTAAATTGTAATATCCATTTTAGAATTATATTTTGTAACATAATATATCTAATATATAATGTTTTTAATCAATAAATTTTATATATTAATTTTTAATATTTATTATTAATTTTGGAATTTATTTATTTTTAATATTTTTTATAAATACTTATTTACTGTGTTTTAATATTCCTAATATGTATTCATGATCAATTCAAAATAAATGATATTTAATTTTTTTCATTTTTTTATATTTAAAAAAACATATACATTTTTTAAATATAGTTTATGTTTATTCATTTTAAATTATTAAATTTCACTCATTTTTAACATTCATGATGTATCGAACCAGCCCACGTCGGAGCTCAAGCTGTAACAAACCCAACGTCACCTCCATAGGCCAGGGGTGGCGACTATCACCAAATGCACAAAAAACTCGTGGAGGCCTTTTCCTAAGAACCTATACGCACACACATACAACCTACTCGATGAAAAATGTAGAGGGAAATGAAAAAAAGATTCAACATTGCTATAAATAAACCAAGCATGCATAGACCGCTAAAAAATACAAGAATAGTAAATTAAACTAAAAGGAAAAGGGGAAAAAATAAATTCCCAACAAGAAAAGTTTCACGACATGCTAGTAATTGAAAAAGAGAAATAGCTGAGAGAGACACTATCCTGGATCCTAAGATACAACTACCAAACGCAGCCCAAACACCTGTATCCTTATGCTCCTCTGAAGTCACGATCAACATGTCCATCATCTACATAAGGCACGACATGTGTGGGAATATCCTATATAGGGGTGAGTTTAAAAATAGTATGACGCCCAAAAATGGAGATGGGGGAGCCGTAAGAGATACTATAAAAGGGAAGCATTAGGTAAAACAAGGTACATGAAAAGGATTGCATCTCAACCCATCAAATGAGTTAAGTAAGCTCATCAAACCACAAGTAGCTAAAACCAATGTGAAGATGAACTTCTCATCGAGTCTTCGCTACATATAGCAGTAGATTAGACTCATTAAACCATGAGAATCTAGACACAGAAGGCCTGTGGCATACCACACGCTTCTTCGCCTCTCATGGAAGGAGAGTAAGCAAAACCCAAGAAGTGGGTACTGGAAATAGAGTATATATATTCTCAGCCAAGAAACCCAAATGAGAGAGTAAGGGGATATCCATCTCACAGCTCAACCCAATAATGTGATTATCCAACTATCTAATAAGTAACCACCATCGATGCCCAGAATCCCACACGTCTGCTCTAAACTCCATGTCAAAGGGACTCAATGACTACACCATTATACGATTCACATTAGGTGGCACAGTCTCACCCCCATAGTTTTAGGTCACCTCATAAGGATGTGTCTTCGTGGGAAAAGTTTCACTCTTCGTCGTGAGTCTAAAGGTATGTCAAATCACACCTTGTCACTATGTCACAAAGTCGAGAGGTCGTGTATCAAAGTTAAGGAACCATGAATATTCAGTTGGAGGGTTCCACTCGTCATCGGGTGTCCGTGCCGTAGTATGTCAGGGCGTATTGTCAGCCAGAATTCTAAGGGGACCCACTTCCCAACCCATTTGGAGGGTACTACCCGACAAGCATCGTTGACAGGACCCAATACCCTGTCCCGCTGAAGGGAAGTCTGGAACTTACATTGGGGACCACTATACCTGCTTGATGGTACTTCTTGAAAAAATTCCACAATAATCATTGGGTGCTCCCCTGAGTATGAAACACACTAGAAATTTATCAAATCGTATCTTAAAAACCACTACAGAGGGAACCATCACATTCTACATGAAAAAAAAAACACAGGATGGGCTACTCACGGGCCAAATATGAGCCCAAAAGGATATACGAGAGAGAGAAGACTCGTAATGTGGTACATGACGTGTGTGACGCCCACATGACATGTGACCCCACCTCGTCCCATAGTTGTTTACCAAGCCATACATGGATACACAACTATGCACAAGTACCCCCAAACTTGCCAGTTTATTCTTTAAGTACATGTCCCATCTGGCCTAAATGGTTAATGAGCTCATGATTCATGTTGTTTGTTTTAAAGGAAAATACGTAATTCAACCAACACACCACCTCAAATGGCCCTAGATAACCAAACATATCACAATATTTAGATCCTTATAGAATAGCACATAGGATCTATAGTTCATCTGCTCAAGTCCGACACCCGATGAAGAAAATACATCTCTTAGAATCATACACGAACTGTGCTTCAAGGGGCCCACAACATGATCTCAGAATAAAATATATAGATCTCACCATTTGTGATCATCAATAAAAAAAGCATAGGATCAACTATTTATTCATCCAAAACAGACACCCTGTGAAAAAGATTAATTTCACCGTGACATGCCTGAACTGAATTGGTGGTGCCAAAATATTGATTTCTATTTAAACACCCGAAATTAATCATGAAACTCTCGTTTAAATTTTACGGTCATGACGCCACTGAAGGCATGTTTATCAGACATTGTATGCAAAAGCTATGTCCAATACAATATTTCACAATAATTACAACAACGACAATAATAATATTGCTAGGAATTTCATGCACCTGAGCGATGAAATTATATTAAGAATTCAATATTTGTCTTTAAATGACCGTCTCAAGGTCATGGTCCTTATGCCACTGAAGACATGTAAATGTAGTGTCATACACGGGAGTTATGACTGATCAACGGTTTAGTAATAATAAAAAATATTATTATTATCAGATGTTTTGTGGACACTACCCATGTGTCTGATGAAGGTATTCAACATTCATCATCAAATTACCATATCACAAATCAGATCATGAGGTCGCCGACACCATTTCAGAAGAGTTGTGACTGAAAAAAAATATTTGATAACAAATTAATAATAGTAATATTTTATATTATTATTATTTATTTTAATTATAATTTTTTTCAACAATCATTCCTAGAGGGAACACATGTGCACACCCTTTTTTCACGTGGGTCCTGCACCCTCAACCCACTCTATTTCTTTGGGGGAATGATGATGGGGGACCAAAATCCCCCCTAATACCGAAGAAGGACCATATCTAGTTCTATGAACGGTGAATTTTCACTGTTCATAGAACTATGATGGGTCCTTCTTGGGTATTAGGGGGGACTTTTCGTCCCCCATCATCATTCCCCCTATTTCTTTCTTTTTTTATTATATTTTTGTTTATGTTTTTTTATTTCCTCTCTCTTATCCCTTCTTCTTCCCACAAATCTATAAAACTCTAGTTCCTTCCACTACCGTTATTTTTCCCATCAAAACCTAATGGCCTCCACTCATATATGTGACCCTAACCGTTCATCCACATTTCAACTACATATCCACACATGTAGATCTCAGATCTACTCCCATAGTTCCCAGATCTACAGCCGCTGTCTCCCGGACTTCACCTCCGTCCGCCTTGGCTCACCATCACGCCATAGTGTCCCATCCAAAACTAGATTACAGATGCCACACTGCCCTTCCATGGGCTTGTTTGATGCTGCACCGCCCTTTCCTGGGATCAATCGATGATGCATCACCTTGAAGACAATACATTCCAAACTCGGATTATATTGGACAAGTGGAAGCACACACAAAAGAAATACACATGTATATATGCGCGAAAGGGATGGGGAAACAATGAACAATAATCAATTCAATGAAAAATTTGCATGAATATGTGAAGGAATAGTTTAATGATTCAATAATAATAAATGAGAAAATTATTTAAAAAGTTTATGTAATTATACAATGAGATATGCGATGAAGTGGTAAATTTAATCAATGAATTCATGAAGAACAAAACAAGGGGAGAAAAATCAAAAAATCAAAGGTCCTACCTATGGTTGAATCGCCAAAGATAGGAGAGGAGGAGATCTCGCTGTCGATGGAAGGGTTACAAGGCATCCCTAATTAGGAACCCATAATGACCTATTTATATTAGGTCAAGGAACTGCTCAACCGCACTTGACAATGGTCTAGGGATCCGAACATCTCACACACTCTCACTTTATGTTGTGTTTAGGGAAACCACTGCATTACAAACTCAACAAAACTCATATTTACAATATGAGACCTTGCTCAAGATTTATTCAAATTAATGTCCAAAATAAAATTATTTTATTCAATTATTTTATTTACAGTTAAGTCATCGATTACGTTTTCAACAGAATGTTCGTGACGACAAAAGTTATGTCCTGCCTAAGGTAAAGGTCACACTACAGACTCTATCGTGGCATTAGATTTCTCATATACGTCTCTATTCATCAATTATTTGGGTTTTTTATATTAAATGAATGAATTCATAAATTAATTCATCCATTTTACGTGCCACCAACAAGCGATAGGTCTAAACGCCCCACACTGACATATGTTATGTCACGCCTAGGGTAAACACTACGTTCCAGACCTAATTGTGATCTCATATTTCTGATTCGGTCATGTTTTTAGTAGATATTTCATTATTTATGAAAAAATTTTGTTTACACAATAAAAATATATAAAATTTTAATATATTAATTTCCAGAACATTGGGCCACTGAATTGCACGTCATCTCAACACCTAGCTCTGGAAATATTCAAAAAAAGATTAAAAAGTTTTAAAAGAAAAAATATGGTCTCTACATCATTCTAATGATCATGTTTTTTACCCCAAAAAGAAAATCTAAGGAAAAAACTCCAGATACTGAGCTCACACATAAATCTCTTTCTCCTAGAAAAACCTGAATGTTTCCATGCTTTCACAGTATGAAAACCAAAGGTATGATCCATCCCCATAAGTCCTGTTCTTTTCTATGAAATCTAATTAAATAGGAACTTATCTCCTCAGTTGTGATACGTGGGAGATAACATGTTCCCACTAAAGCTATTAGGAGAAGGAAAATGCGGTAGGCAACCTCACCATATCCTTCCATGGTCCTGAATGACCCGATGAATCTTAGAGATAGTTTTATATTCTTCCTGAACCTCTATATCCCACACCATGACTAGAATCACTATTTCCACCAGGAATATGATCTCATGATTCCCTCCTTGTAAATATCCAGATGGTGAACTTCGTAAGGAAATAAGGTCACATAATGTTTCATAGTTGATGTATCACAACCAAGACTCTCTTACATTCTAGAGAAGCAAATGATTCAACACCATTGACCGAAGGAAATTGTACTCTACTACTTCACCAGGGTTAGCTGCAAGGAAGTTAACCGCTCTGAAACATCCTATACTAGGTGATCCTGGGATTTCCCACTATGGGAATTTGATACAATGCTACCCTTTCCCAGTGTATAAACTGTCTAAAAGTCAGAGTCCTATAGGAAGCTCAACCAGCATCCACACATCCTGTTGAGGTCTCTCTAGGTTAATATGTACCTATGATTTTGGTGGCCTAATGAAACCAGAAAGCGCTCTCCCAGAAGGTTGTGATTCCACATTCATAGGGTTAAGACTACCGCTTCCAGCACCACATAGTGTGTCGTGTAGTTTTTTCATGGGGTATCCATCACCTCAACCTATAGTTGATACTATTTTATCATGATTGATGTTGAGAATGAAAAGTTTCCAATAAACAAAGCAGGTGAGTAAATCCATCCAACCACAAGACTCTAGAAACATAAAGCACATTGCATATCCCATCTGTCTTCACTCCCCTTGGAAGGAGATTAATCCTCAAGCCAGATACTCCTCTACACCCACTAGTTACAACCTAAGAAAAAAGTGTCAAGTATGAAAACTCCCGTAGTAATTCCAAGACCTACTCCATCACTCCTCTTCACATCCCCACCACGAATGCATAATTCTGAGGGAATCTTCCACAAAACCTTGATACTATCTTCTTTGGGCAGTACTAACTCACCGTTATAGTTTTTCTCATGTCACAAAATTGTGTCTCTATGGGGGAAGTACCTTTCTTATTTCACGCATTCAATGTTATGTTGAATGAAACAGACACGTGGCTACATCAACGCCCTATATCATCCCAGTAAAACCTAAAGCTAGGAGTAGGGAGAAAAGAGTACTTCACACAATACCGAACAAGTTCTACTGAAAAAAATTATAAAATACAAAGAGTGTACCTCTTATCATTTAATTCAATGTAGGATCGTAGACATACAAATATTATTGTTGTTCGCATCCCCATCTTCCAGCTTCATGAGCCTGAAATGGGCCATCTGGTGATGGTGGTGGTGGACGAACCTCATAACGTCATCCCCCACCTCCATCTCCACCTTCCCCTCTACCAGCACCATCTCCCTGGGTACCACCCTGTCCCTTCCTATTAGATCTCTGACCACGACACTGTCTCTGCCATGGTGGTCCACCTTCAGTCTACATAGGGTTCTCATCACATCTCGTAGTGAAGTCTCACACCATGTGACCTCAACCATCAAAATCATAACATTGTCCCTCCCCAAGTTGTCCCTGCACTCTAAACTGCCTCACCCTATATGAATGTGTGAATGAGAACGATTATGGGGAGGCAACATGTGTAGAAATATTTCCAACTGACGTCTTATAGATATGGAATATGTCATAGCTCTGTTGCACCCACTACCACAACCATTTGTATGGAACACTTATGATAGAAAGCTCTCTTTACGTAGTGCCTACTCCAACACACCGGAATAGGTGGGGATGCAGAATGGTACTATGAAAGCATGGATCTCTCTATGGAGACCCTTCTCAAAATCACATGCTTGAAATTAGCCATCATGGATCATGTGAATAGAGTACCGTGTAAGTTCCTTGAACCTAGAAATTTACTCATCCACTGTCATCCCTCCCTTCTGAAACTGCAAGAGCTTCTGAATCCAAAGAGAGACCAAGAAGGAGGGGTAGTCCTCCTCATAAATAGATGATGGAATTCTTCCCAAAAGAGTGAAAAATCATTGAGTATCTGAGTAACAAAAATCCACCAACATTCTTGTTGCTTTGTAGAAAAGTCTAGCTACCAAATGCACTATCTAATTTATTGGTGTCTGTGAAAGCTTGAAGAGGTGGACCACTAACTCTAAAAAAACCTCCACTGCCTGAGGGTCTGACTCACCACAAAACCTTAGTCATCTCTATCGCTGGAACTCGCGAAGTGCGCTATGCCTTTTCACATCCTTAGCCTGATCTACTTGGGATGGATACAACCCAATAGGTTGAGGTTATGATACCTTCTCACCTGGAAGAGGGAGATCAATTGGTGGGTCCTAAACTGAGGTCTCATCACTCATAGGGTTTTCATCATGAACTAGAGCTAGTATCCCATCTGGAAGTTGTCACAGAGACATCCTGAATGTTATCATGGAGTACCACGTTCATATTAGAATATATATATATATCAAAATAAAATGGGGAGAAGACTCAATAAGGACATTCAAAGACACAATCCTATATGATGTACTTACCAATGTTCCCTTTAAAAAGTATCTCAGGGTTTCTTGTCAACATGAAGGTAATTAGGGTCTTGGTGAATGGATATGTTGGCCACCCGTACCATCTATAGACTCCCTGGTTTGAGAGCCTCTATCGATACACTTCGACACTATTTCCCTAATCCCAACCAAAACCATTTTAGGGAAATTTCCAAACAATGTCCCAAGTGTTGAACTACCTATGATACCACTTTTTCATGTCCCAAACCTTGTCAGGGATCTAGCTGCAACTACCCCAATCCCTCCACCATAATAAATGGTACGGTGACTAGCACCAATGGAACATCAAACTCAGAGAGGACTTTACCTAAGAAATTGTACACAAACCCACAACCAACTCATTGAAAAAGTGGAGATGGAAAAGAAAAAAAGATTCAACACTGCTATATGTAAACCAAGAATGCATGAACCACTAAATATTACAACAATAGTGAAGTAAATTGAAAGAAAAAAGGTGAAAAATACAATCCCAAATAGAAAAGTTCCATAACATAGCAGTAACTGAAAAGAGAAATAGTTGAGAGAGCCACGCTCTTGGATCACATGTTATGAAAACCAAACGCGGTCCAAGCACCTATACCCCTGTTCTCATCTGATGTCACAATCAACTTATCCATCGTATGCATAAGGCTCGACAAGTGTAGGAAAATCCTCTGCAAGGGTGAGTATACATATACTCAGTAGGGCACCATGAAAAGAAGAAGGGGAGTTATTAGAGATACTATAAAATGGACATTAGTAGGTAGGATAAGGTATAGTAAAAGGAGTGTAGATCAACCCAATAAATGAGCGAAGTAAGATCATCCAAGAACAAGGAGTTATAGAAGGTGAGAATATGAACTTATTGCCTAGTATTTGTTACATATAGTAGGAGAGTAGACTCATCCAACCATGAGAAGCTAGACACAGAAATCATATGGCATACCCCACTTGTCTTCACCTCTCCTATAATAAGAGTATCCAAAACCCATGGAGTGGGTAATGGAAATAGATTATATATATATATATGTGTGTGTGTGCTCATCCAAGAAACCCAAAATAGGGAGTAAGTGGATCTCCATCTCATAAATCAGCCTAAGAAAATGAGTAGCCAACAGTCTCAGGAGTAACCACCATCGATGTCTCGCATACCACATGTCTGATTTGAACTACAATTCAAAAATTTTAAATCACCACACCTTGATGTTGTATTCTTGTGGTGACACCGTCTTACCCTTATAGTTTTAGGTATCATCACTAGGACACATCTTTGTGGGAAAATCATCCCTTTTCCTTGTGAGTCAAAGATTATGTCAGTGCATGCCTCTTCACTATGTCACATAGTTGGGAGGTCATGTCATAATGTCAAGGACCCATTCCCAGATCAAATGCTGGGTTCCACTAATCATTGGGTGTTTGTGCCACTGTATGTTAGGGGGGATCATCTCTTGAAAGTCGAAGGGGACCCACTGCCCAGCCTGTACGAAGGTACTTCTAGACCAGAATCGTTGATGGGAACCACTTCCCAATGCCGTTGGAGGGAAGATCAAAACTTCCATCAAGGACCAATTCCCAGTCCAGCTGAAGGTAATCCTGGAACAACTCTGGACATCCTTGTTGGGTGGTACCTCTCGGAAAAGCTTCGAGGAACTCTGGCCATTCTTGAACGATGGTACGACTCAGAAAGCATTGAGAAACACTGGCCATCCCTAATGGATGGTACTTCTTAGAAAAACACAACTTTACTCATTAAGTGCCTCCCCCGGTAGGTGTGACACCTATAAAATCTTGAATTGTATCTCATAAGCCACTACGGATGGAATAATCACATTCTATGGGAAAAAACACTCGGGATAGGCTACATAGGAGCAAAAATCCAAGTCCAATATAAGGGGATATGAGATATAGAAGATTTATAAAGTGTTACATGATGCGTGTGGGGCGCACAAGATGTGTGACCCTACCTCATAGCCTGGTAGTGTACCTAGCCAAACTCGGGTACTCAACTGTTCATAAGTACCCCAAAAGGTTTTAGGTTACTCTAAGTTTACATGTCACTTCTGGATCAAAGTGCTGATGAGTGCATGATGATCATTGTTTGTCTGAAGGGAAAATACCTAATTCTACCAACAGACCTCCTCATACAACCCAAAATAACCAAACGAATCACATTATTGTGATCTTTATAGAAAGGCACACAACATCGCCTATTCAACTTCTTGAATTTGACACCTGATGAAGAAAACACATCTCTCAACATTGTACAGGAATTGTGATTCATGGGGCCCGCACCTTGATCTTGGAATAAAATATATGGATCACACCATTGCGATCCTTATAGAAAAAAATCACAAGATCAATTATTCATTCATTCAAAACAGACACCAAGTGAAAAAGCTGCATTTCACCGCAACACACTAAAATCAGGATTCGTGGGGCCCACATATCAAGTATGAATTAAACACTCAAATTGGTTATGAAATTTCCATCTAAAATTCAGGGTCATGATTCCACTAACAGCACACCGATAAGACATCCTATGCAGAAGCTATTTCCAATACAGTATTTCATAATAATAATACTAACATTTTTAAGAACTCGAATCTTACTTTTAGATATGTTTTTCTCTTTTCAGGTGTTTTTGAGAAAAAGTGGAGTTTCTGGAAATTTTTGATGTACATGTCGTGTACTTATATCTACACGTTGTGTACACTTTTTCAGCACGTAGCCACATGCTGGCCATTTAACGGCCTAGCACACTACCGTGTGTGGTGACCTGGAGACTGCCTAATGCAGGGGTCGGTAAGGGAATGTACACGCCATATAATTCTAAAGTACACATCTTGTAATTTGTTTTTCATTAAACAGACTGAGTTCACATATAATTGGAAGGAGTGTCTTCTTCTTTACCATCTTTGACTGAGAGTGTCTGTATGGTGCCGATCTTTCCCCAAGAACCCAACCGAGCATCTGTTCTTCGATTTGAAAACCGTCAATTGAGTTGGTAATGCCACATCATGATATTCCTTCTTCTAGAGCATTGTTTCCTGATTACTTCTCTTTCAAGATTTATCCTCAATTGAACATTTTAGACATTTTTGTAGATCTACCACATTCATTGTTGATCCAAGGGATGAATATGGAGAATATCGATCATACAACACCGAGGTAAGTGGTTTGTGCCTTTCCATGGATAGTCTTTGAGTTATATGAGCATGAGTTCCCAATACAATTTTTTGGGGTATTACGTGTTTATGGTTTCAGCCCTGTTAATTTCCTACTATGCATGTATGCTTGAGTATATGGTAATTGAATGCGAATAGGGTTAATTGCTATGATTGGGAAGTGTTTTCCCATGCATGTCTTGTTTATGACCATTTGGTCTCGGTTAGCCTATTATGATATGGTGCTTTCCATTCATAGTGTTGAAAGGATGGAGTGATCTTTTTACCTGACAGGCTGTTATGCAATAGATTGTTTAACCATGTAGTTCTTGATGTATACATTGGCCGTTATTTATTTCTGTGCTCAATTGACTTACATAGGGCTATGGGAACTTAGTGTAGTAGACCATAGGGGTAGTGGACGCTGAGGGCTTCCCCAAAGTGTCTGTTTTACTATGACGATGTGAGACCATAAGGGGAGTGGATGTAAGTGATTCCTCAGAGTGTTTGTAATTCCTCAATGAAGGCCACAAGGGGGAATTGGGCGTTGATTGATTCCCCAGATAACCTTTTAGTTATTGATACGAGACTATAGAGGGAATTGAATGTGAGTGCTTTCTCAGAGAGTCTGTGAAAAAGCTGAACCAGAGGGGTTTGTCTTTGTGTACTTCCCATAGGTTTTCTTGTGTTGTTTTGGTTCGACCAGAGGGGTTAGGTTGTGATTACTTACTAGAGGTTTCCCTTCTATGTTTAGCTTCTTACTTGATATCTGATAGTGTAATTCTTTTGAAACTGTTGGAATATTTTTTTTTCATTACTTCTTTGTTCACTACATCATTTTTATTATAGCCTTCAATATATTCAGTGACTGTAAGGCACAGATATTTGGATGGTTTCCTAATGGGATTTAGTCTCACACCCTATTTGGGTCATTCATTTAGGACCAAACAGATTATATTGTAGTAGGTATAGATAAGGTAAATCAACCTTCAACATCAGGTACATGATTGTTGCGGAGGTGGGGTGCATGGGACAAAGCCGAGGCTTGCGATTATATTGATAATTTTATTTGTTTTCTATTATAATTTGGTTTAGTATTATATTCCATCATTTTAACTTTTTTGGTTGTGTTCCTAGACATATGTATCATGCATCATATATATGTGTGTGTTCCATTTGTTTATTACTTCCATTTTTACCTATTTATTGTTTTACTACTTCCACTATTGATAATTGTTTTACTTGCACTGTGTTACTCTGCCAATGAGGTCACATTTTCCCCTTTATCACACCCAAGACCCTCGCTGCTAGTCAGCAGTCTCTGGTGTTTGGAGAAATGCGCTTGATGCCATGTAACCAACTAGGTACGGGGAAACATTGGGAGACTCCTAGAACAGGGACGTTACAAAGTGGTATCAAAGGAATTCTATTCTTTTTGACTTAATTTTTGGAGCCTATAGCCATGGACATGAAGAAATAGGTACTTGGTAATAAGCTATTCCTGGGAGTAGCTAACCAGTTTACATGGAAAAGCCAATTTACCTCATTATTACGATTTGTTTGATTTTTCAATTTTTAGAGTTTATTTGATTTCACTATTGGGTGATTCAAATGTTTTTTGTTGTTATCACTGATGTTATTAATGTTCTATTTTTGTCACAACCTGATGGGATGAGGGTACGATATCTCATGCATCATATAGGCACTTGTTAGAAATCACATGTAATGTATTCCTTCCATGCCATTTAGGTTGCATTAGTGATTTCACATTTTTGTGATAGGTGATGTGCTATATATGCATGTTGTTGTGATATATTCGTCGATAAGAATACATGTTGTTTGATAGGGTATTAAAATTTGTAAGGTATTGTTTGAATGAAATCCAAATTTCATTTCTTGAGGTATTATAGGCCCTCATGGATCGAAATTTGGGGGTTCATTTCCTTTTTTTTTTCTTGTATATGTCATGTATACGATGCCAAGATTTGAGTCATGGGGAGTATGGGCCCTCATGGACCAGTTTTGGGCACTGTAATGTTCTTTTTAGTGTTTTTTTGGGTTCCAATGTAGTTTTTTAGGCTTACTATCTGGAAAATCGCTGAATACAAGGTGTGTAATGTTGGACACACACGCCGTGTGGTATTATGTTCAAGAAGAAACTATTTTTTTTTTAAATACACAACGTGTATTGTATGTACACACCATGTAGTATCTAACCGTTTCACTAGCTGTGTGGGAAGAAACACAGGGTTGGGAAATTGTGGTAGAACATGCCATGTTCCGGATTTACACTTCGTGTGTTGTAGACCATGTGTCCACCAATGTGACTAATGACACAGATGGATAAACCGTAGCATATACACACCATTTTAAGTTTGAACACGCTAGGTAGTGTAACCCGAGTATCCTGCCATGTATCGAACAACACGGGTCACTGAAATCCTTCAAGTACACGTCCTGTCCATCTAGAACACACTAAGTAGAGTGATCCATGTAACCAGCCGTGTGACTTTCAACACAAGATGATAAAGTTCTTCTAGTGCACACTGTGTCTGTAATTAACACACTGTGTAGTCTTGTTCTAGGGTAACTGTGCTTCTTATCCATGTAAGAGAACTCGGATTGGGATGAGGAATCAAGTACATGCCATGTAGTAGGACAAAAAACCGTGTGTATGGGGTGTTACACAACCAGTTTTGGCAGAATTACACGCCCATGTGAAGGCTTAATGGAAAACATTATGTAGGCATTATACACACCATTTATCCATGTTTGGATAAACTTGAATGCTTTATTTCTCTTGTTCCCTTCTCACACATCTATGTTTAAGCACCTATTAATCTTGTCTAGTGTGTGCACTTGACCTTGCTAAGTCATGCCACCGAGACATCCTATGATTTTCTGCCAGTTATAGGGAATTGATCAGACACTGGATATATCTGATCAAGGACTACAAGCAGATCCTCCAATTGCGCCAACCATTGCACCAACCGTCATTCTGGACACAGGTGCTGATGAATTGTTCTAAGAGGGATTTATGAGGTTTATGCAACGATTACAAGGAGTATCTCATCCAACCCCTTTTATGGAAGAGTGGAAGTGAGTTTTCCAGTAGTAGAATCCTCCCACATTCCTAGGGGAAGGACGACCTCAAGCTATAGAGTCATGGTTAGAAGTCATGATCTCTATCGTCGAGCATCTGGAGATGCCTCCAGAGAAGAGTTTGAAGATCACTATGTACATGCTTTAGGATTCCACCAAGAGAAGGTGGGATGTGATCTCACAGTCTGGGTTCCATTAGGTTATGGAATAGGATGAGTTACAGGGTGCCTTCTATGAATACTTCTACCTGGAGACCTTGAGGGCCGATCGGGCCTGAGAGTTCATGAGTCTGGAGCAGGGTACTCTTTCTGTTACAAAGTATTTTTCTTTATTCACAGAGCTATAGTGCTTCACACCCATACCCGGAGGTGATGAGATCTTCCAGGCAAGGAAGTATGAGGGTGGTATTATGCATGACATCTGTTCTCAGGTAAATATCATCCATTTGACTTTTATCACTTCTATAGTCAACTAGGTTCTAATCACGGAGCGCAACCTGAGGGATTCTGGGGTGGTGAGTCAGGAGGGTTCAACATCCAGAGTTAGTATCCCTCCTACTGACACCAGGAAGTTCCATAGAGAGTCTATGTGTGGGGATATGAGGAGGCGAGACACTTGTTTTGGTAGGTAGGTGGTCTGCTACTAATGTAGGAAGAGTGGGAATATGAGGCTACATTTCCCAAGTGACCCAGTGGAATACCGATCCTGCGGCAAGATGGGTCATCTTCAGCACTTCTGTTATATCTTCTCACCAGAAGCTAGGGACAAGGGTTCTTCAATGACTCCACATTTAGAAGCAGCACCACCAGTTTCTCACCAGTCTAGGAACTGTAGTTATTCCATCTATTCAGGATGAGGTGGAGGTCATGGACATAGTGCCCAGTTTCCAGGAATTCAAAAAAAATAGTGTGGATCAGTTCAGAGTGGTCAGTCATTGTCACAGGGCCGTAGTGTAGGTCATAATTTTGTTGTGATGCAGAACCAGTAGGAGTAGGATCCCAGGCCCTCTATGGTTTGAGGTACGATTCTGGTTTCCTCAGTTTTAGCTTCTACTCTTTTCGATATGGGGGGATTACCATATATTTATATCTATCCCTTTTTTGTAGAGCATTGGGCTCTGTATCTTTTCTTATGTTGATATCTTGACTCTATACACACCATTGGGGATAAGAAAAACTATTGTATGATAGTGAAAGGAGTGACCTCTAGAGGTTGGTGGCTTTCACTTATTATGGGACCTTTATGTCCTAGAGATGACATGCTACGATGTCATTCTGAGAATTAATTGGTTAGTTCCCTTCCAGGTAGTGGTCGATTTCTATTTTCGTACGGTGATTTTCACATCACCAGAGGGTATATCGTTTATTCATAAGAATGAATGGGATTTCCAAGAAAGAAGAGTGGGACCTAAGAATCATGGGTTGGGAGGAGGTATATCATAGATTAATAGTCATTATTTGGATGATTAGGAGACATCACATATGGACATTCTTTCAGTGGTGGATTGTTTCAGGGATGTCTTTCCAGAGGACTTTTCATGTTTTCTTCCAGAGAAAGAGGTGGAATTTTCTATCGAGATTGTGTCAGGAGCAGAACCAGGGTCCATTCCTCCTTATAGGATGGCTAAACTAATGTTATACGAGCTCAAGAAGCAGTTTTAGGAGTTGCAGGAAAAAGGGTTTCATCCGACTCAGTACATCTCCTTGAGGTTCGCCTATTTTGTTTGTGAAGAAGGTGGAGGGTGCCCTCAGACTTTGTGTGTATTATTAAAAGTTGAACTAGTTGACAGTCAAGAACCGATATCCCTTTCTGAGTATTGATGATCTCCATGATAAATTTTGAGGAGACTAGGTGTTCTTGAATATCAAATTGAGATCCAGTTATCATATTTTTCATATTAGACCATCACATTTACCTCTTACAGCATTTCAGAGCCGGTATGGTCTATACGAGTGTGTGGTTATGCCGTTCGGTCTCATGAATGCACCTGTAGTTTTCATGGCACTGATGAACCGAGTGTTCCATCCATACTTGTATTCTTTCGTGGTAGTCTTCATGGACGATATTTTGATGTACTCTCACACTTGATAGAACCATGTCACACATCTTGAGATTGTTTTGAGTACACTAAGAGAACATCAGATATATGCTATGCTCTCAAAATGCCACTTTTGGATGGACCAAATTCACTTCTTGGGTCATGTTATCTTAGAGACAGGAGTATCAGTAGACCTAGTGAACGTGAGAGCAGTAGTTTCCTGGGAGCAGCCAATGAATGTATTTGAGGTTAGGAGTTTTCTAGGGTCGGCTGGTTACTACATAAATTTTATACAAGACATTTCATGCTTAGCAGTGCCACTGACGAGCCTAACTAAGAAGGGTGTGAAGTACTTGTGGTCAGATTCTTGCGATTCAGCCTTTCAAGAGCTGAAAGGGAGGTTGAATTCAGCATCGATATTAGTATTTCCAATGTTGGAAAAAATCTATATTGTATACTGTGATGCATCAGGTATCATGTTTGGAGTAGTGCTTATCCAGGAAGAATGGGTTGTTTCATATGAGTCTCGGTAGTTGAGGCAACATGAGAGGAATTACCGGACACACGATCTCGAACTGGATGTAGTAGTTCATGCCTTGCGTTGTAGGAGACATTATATTCACGGAGACCATTTTATGGTATTAACCGACCAAAAATGTCTCAACTAAATCTTCACTCAGCATGAACTAAATTTGAGATAGTGAAGGTGGGTTGAGTACCTTCAGTCCTTTTACTTTGATCTTGCATACACGTCTGGGAAAGGCAACACTATGGCTGATGTGTTGAGCAAGAGGACTCAAATATAGGCAGTTCAAGAAGCCAATAGTGAGTGGAATCTTATAGATATGTCCTCTAAGATGAATTTGGATGTGCATGACAGTCAGGGGAAAACGTTTCTTTCTTCTGTGGATGTTACCTATACTCTACTTGATCAAGTTCGAATGAGGCAGCTATGAGTTTCTAAACGCCTAGTCCTATGGGAGAGTATTTCAGGAGAGGACCCTATTCATGAATGGAGAGTAGGCAAGGACGAGAGCTTGGCTTTTCATGGGCGCATATGGGTTCCATCATACACACACAAGGTTCTGATGCGGGACTTTCATTCCTCAGTTTGGGCAGTTCATCCTGGTGTCACAAAGACGTATCGTGATCTACACCGTCAGTATTAGTGGCCAGGTATAAAGAGAGATGTTGCTGGGTTTTTTCATGAGATGTTGCACTTGTCGGATGGTGAAGGTAGAGCATCAACAACAATCAGGGATTTTGTAGCTGTTACCCATTCCAAAGTGGAATTGGAATGATTTCACGATGGACTTCTTGATGGGTTTATCGATGTCACCTGAAGGGAGTGATGTGGTTTGGGTTGTCACTGACAGACTCACGGAGGTTGTTCACTTCTTACCGATCAAGGAGGCCTTCAGTGTTGATGATATGTAAAGGTTTTACATTCGAGATATTGTACGTATACATGGGGTTCCAAGCTCCATTGTTTCAGATAGGGATGCACATTTAACTTCTCGGGTCTAGCAGGGACTTCCGAAGGCTTTGGGTAGATAGGTGCTTTTGAGTATAGCTTACCATCCCTAGATTGATGGCCAATATGAGCATATGATTCAAGTGCATAAGGACATGCTTCAAGTATGAATCCAGGATTTTTGATGTTCTTGGTATAAGCGCATTCCTCTTGTGAGTTTTTCCTACAATAATAGTTTTCAAGAAACTATTCATATGGAAACTTATGAGGATTTGTATGGTAGGCCATGCCAATCACCCTTATGCTAGATGGAGGTAGGAGAGATAGCTATGTTGGGACCTTGACTTGTCCAGGAGACCACAGAGAATATAGGGTTGATTTAGAAGAGGATGGCTACTGCACAGTCACGACTACAGTCTTATTCTGATCGACGGAGACGACCTCTAGAATTCGAGGTCAGAGATCAGGTTTTACAGCATGTCACACGGAGGTTGGGACACAAGAGGATTAGGACGTAGGGTAAGCATTCAACAAGGTATATCTAACCATTTGAGGATTTGGAGAGACTCAGGATGGTTTTCTATCGGCTGCAGTTACCTCAGAGGTACTGGGTTTTGCATGACGTCTTCCACATTTCTCAGATTTAGTGATACTTCTTAATACTGTTTCATGTTTTTCAGCCTTAGGAGGTTGAGTTAGAGGTGTACACCTTATTTGGGAAGCATCCTATCAGGTTTTTTATCGAAGTACGAATGTTCTCTATGGCTGGTCTATTCCTCTGGTATGAGTGCTATGGCCGCAGAAGCGAGGATAGGACGAGACCTGGGAGAGGGAGGCTGATTTACGATCACAGTGGCCGGAGCTTTTCGAGGATTATTATTCTATGATGACTTTCTAGGGGAATTGGAGGACGAATTTCATTAAGGGGGAAAGTTTTTAAGAACCCAGATCATCCTTTTAGGTATGTTTTTCTCTTTTCTAGTGTTTTTTAGAAAAATAGGAGTATTTGGAAATTTTTGAAGTACACACCGTGAACTTATATGTACACGCCATGTACTCTTTTTCCGCACATTGCCGCGTGATGACCGTGTAATGGATGAGAACAAATTATTTTGTGGTGACCTGGAGACCACCTAATGTGGGGTCCAGTGGGGGCAAGTACACGCCTATACTTCTAAAGTATAGGCCATGTAATTTTTTTCATTAAATAGACCGGGGTCGTGTCTAATTGGTATAAGTGTCTTCTTATTTTCCTACTTCGACCAAGAGTGTCTGTATAATGCCGATATTTCCCTAATCCCCTGATCGAACATCTGTTATCTGATTTTACTGTCGTTGATCGTGTTGGGATCAAAACAGTAAGCTCTTCCTTCTTCTAGTGATTCGTTTCCCGATGCCTCCTCTTTCAAGAGTTATCGCCAGTTGAACAATTTAGACATTTTTGTAGATCTACTGTGTTCTAGGTCGATCCAAGGGTTAAAATAGGAGTATACCAATCATAAAACACCAAGGTAGGTGGTTTTTAACTTTTCGTAGATATTCTTTGAGTTATATCTGCAAAAGTACCAATACCCTTGTTTGGGGTACTGCGTGTTTACGGTTTTAGCCCTGTTAATTGGATGTTATGCCTGTATGATTGAGTAGAGGTTAATTGAAATTTAATAGGGTTAATTTAAATACTTTGTAAGTGTTTAACCATGAATGTTTTGTTTATGACCATTTGGTCTCACTTAGCCTATTAGGCTATTGTGCTTTCCATTCCCAGTGCAGATAGAATGGTGTGATATTTTTATATGACATTATGTTATGTCGTAGACTGTTTAGCCAAGTAGTTATTGAGGAATACTTTTGACGTTAAATGTCACTATGCTCAATTGAATTACACCGGGCTTTGGGAATTTGGTGTAGTAGAATATAGGGGGAATGGATGCTGAGGGATTCCCCCAAGTGTTTGTTTTACTGTTATGATGCGAGTCCATAGAGAAAATGGACGTAAGTTCTTCCTTAGAGTGTCTGTAGTTCCTCTATGTGGGAAACATGGGAATAGGGCATTGATTTATTCTCTAGAGAACCTTTTGGTAACTGATACGAGACTATAGGGGGAATTTATGGTGAGTGCTTCCTCAGAGAGTTTGTGAAAAAGTTGAACCAGAGGGGTTTGAATATGATTACTTCCCAGATGGTTTCTTATGTTATTTTGTTTGGACCAGAAGGGTTTGGCTGTGAGTAATTCTAACTGAGTTCCCTTATTATGTTTAGATTCTTACTTGATATATGATAATAGAATGATTTTAAAACTGTATGAAAGTTTACTTTTGTGTACATCCTTGTTTACTGCTTCATTTTGATTATATCCCGTCTAATATTCAGTGAATGTTGGGCATAGATCTTTGGGTGGTTTTTTATTGGGATTTAGTATTACACCATGTTTGGATCATGATTTTTGGGCCCAAATAGATTATGTTTCTGCATGTATAGGTAAGGGAAAGTTCCCTTCTTCTTCATGTACTTGATTGCTGTGGAGCGGGGGTGCATGGGACCAAGATGAGGCTTGCAACGCGGTGGAGAATTTTATCTATTTTCTCTTGTACTTTGGTTTACTATTGTAATCCAGCATTGTAACTTGTTTGGATAAGTTCCTAGACATATGTATAATTCATTATATATATGTGTGTGTCTTCCAGTTGTTTATTACTTTGGGTGTTTACCTATTGCATGTTTTGCTGCCTCCGCTATTGCTACTTGTTTTACTTTTGCTGTGTTACTCTGCCAATGAGGGCATAGTTTCCCCACTCTCACACCCAAGACCCACACTACTAGTTGGCAGCCTCTGGCATTTGGGGAAATGCGCTTGAGGCCATGTGACCAACTGGGAATGGGGCACCTCTGGGCAGCTCCCAGAACCGGGACGTTATGATATTATTATTTTTTTATAATTCATATGAATTTTCGTGCACCTAATCCACAAAACCACAATAAGTTTTCAATATTGGTCATGGAATGATCATCTCATGTTCATGGTCATACTATTATAGACACCGTGTAAATTGAATGTGATGTGAGGGAGTTATGACTAATCTACAGTTTAATATAACAAAAATATTATTATTATCGGTTGCTTTGTGGACCCAACCTATGTGTCTGAAGAAGGTATTCTTCATTGATCTTAAAATGACCATATTGAAAATAGGATTATGCCGGCACTGACGACAGATAAAACGCACACCACATGAATGAGTTATGATCGATAAAAAATAATTTATAACCAAAAAATAATAATAATTTTTATATTAATATGTTTATTTATTTAATTTATTTGTATTTTTCAACAAACATTCAACGAGGGCACGCATCTGCAGGCAAATTTATGGGAGGGGGATTTTTTATTATTATTAAAATGGGTTTCCTATTTTATTTATTTAGAAAATGGGGCTATCTGGAACCACTTCAAGTGGCGCTAATGGAAAAAATCACCATAGCGCCACTTGAAGTGGCACTACGCCGATTTCGCCAAATTAGGTATCAGCACCACTTGAAGTGGCGCTGATCCCTTTACGGGTAAATGATTAGCCCCACATCAAGTGGTGCTGATCTCCACCCCCACCTATAAATACCCATCCCCCACACACCTTCTCATTCCCCTCCCCTTCCCAATCTCTCTCCATCATTCCCAATTCCTCCTTCCCTATCTCTATATTTTTTCCCTATCTAACATTGAAGTTCCACTTTCTGGTTGTGCAGCTGCAGCGTAGCTACCTTCCAACAAATTTGAGGTAACTTTTCATTTACATTTATGTAATATTTTAAATTGTTGATTTAATTTTTTAGTTAATCTAATTAGTTAGTTAATTAATTATAATTAGTTAATTAATCTATTTTAATTAGTTAATTAATTGTAATTAATTAATTAATTAATTAAAAGTAGTGGATTTAATTAATTCAAATTAAGTAGTTTATTAATTTTAATTAGTTAATTAATTGTAATTAGTTAACTAAATAATTGTAATTAGTTAACTAATTAATTCTAATTAGTTAAGTAAGTAATTATAATTAGTTAGTTAATTAATTTTAATTAGTTAATTAATCAATTATAATTAGTTATGTAATTAATTCTAATTAGGAAATTAATGAATTGAAATTAGTTAATTAATAAATTCAAATTAGTTATATTAATTATTAAAATTAGGTAGTCAATTAATTTTAATTAGTTACTTTATTAATTCAAATTAGTTATTTAATTAATTATAATTAGATAACTAATTAATTCTAATTAGTTAAGTATGTAATTCTAATTCGTTAATTAGTGAATTATAATTGGTTAAGTAATGAATTCTACTTAGTTAATTAAACAATTATAATTATTTAAGTAATTAATTATAATTAGTTAATTAATTTTTATTAGTTAATTAATTGAAATTAGTTAATTAATTATAATTAGTTAATAACTTATAATTATTTAATTAATAAATTCAAATTTGTTAAGTTAATTAATTTAAATTAGGTAGTTAATTGTTTTTAATTAGTTACATTATTAATTAAAATTAGTTAATTAATTGTAATTAGTTACTTAATTAATTGTAATTAGTTAACTAAAGAATTGTAATTAGTTAACTAATTAATTGTAATTATTTATGTTAGTAATTATAATTAGTTCGTTAATCAATTCTAATTAGTTAAGTAATTAATTCTAATTAGGTATTTAATTTTTGTAATTGGTTAATTAATTGTAATTAGTTAATTATTTGCAATTAGTTAATTAATCAATTCAAATTAGTTATGTTAATTAATTCAAATTAGGTAGTTAAATAATTTTAATTAGTTACATTATTAATTCAAATTAGTTAATTAACTAATTCAAATTAGTTAACTAATTAATTCTAATTAGTTTAGTGAGTAATTCTAAATTGTTAATTAAATAAATCTATTTAGTTAATTAGTGAATTCTAATTGGTTAATTAATGAATTCTAATTAGTTAATTAATCCATTCTAATTAGTTAAGTAATTAATTATAATTAGTTAATTAATTGTAATAATTAATTAATTGTAATTAGTTAACTAATTGTAAATATTTAATTAATTGTAATTGGTTAATTAATTTTAATTAGTTAGTTAATTGTAATCAGTTAAATAATTATAATTAGTTAATTAATCAATTAAAATTAGTTATGATAAATAATTCAAATTAGGTAGTTAATTAATTGTAATTAGTGGAATTAATTAATTCAAATTAGTTATGTAAGTAATTGTAATTAGTTAATTAATTAATTCTAATCAGTTAATTAATTTATTATAATCAGTTAATTAATTAATTCTAATCAGTTACTTAATTAATTCTAATTTGTTACTTTATTAATTATAATTAAGTAATTAATCATAATTAGTTAATTAGTCGTAATAAGTTAATTAATTTTAATTAGTTAATTAATCAATTCAAATTAGTTAAGTTAAATAATTCAAATTAGGTAGTTAATTAATTGTTATTAGTTACATAATTAATTCAAATTAATGATATTAACTAAGTAAAACTAGTTAGTTAATTAATTATAATTAGTTAGTTAATTAATTATAATTAGTTACTTAATTAATTGTAATTAGTTAGTTAAATAATTATAAATAATTCATTAATTGATTATAATTATGTATTTAATCTATTCAAATTATGAATGTTAATTAATTAAATCTAATTAGGTAATCTAATTTGGTAGTTAATTAAATCTAATTAGGTAATTAATTAAATCAAGTAATTCTAATTAGGTAGTTAATTAAATGTAATTATGTAGTTAATGAATTCTAATTAGGTACTTAATGAGGTCTACTTAGGTACTTATTGAAGTCTAATTATGTAATTAATGAAGTCTAATTAGCGATGTAGATACAGTAATTTGTGATGTAGTTATAGTAATTAGAGAAGTAGTTATAGTAATTAGAGAAGTAGTTACAGTAATTAGCTAAGTAGTTACAATAATTAGTGAAGTAGTTACAACAATTAGCGAAGTAGTTACAATAATTAGCGAAGTAGTTACAGTATTTAGTGAAGTAGTTATAGTAATTAGCGATGTAGTTACAGTATTTAGCGAAGTAGTTGCTGTAATTAGTGAAGAACGTACAATAATTAGAAAAGTAGTTATATTATGATTTTTTATATAATATATTCTTTAATTACATTCTACGTATGATATTGAATTTAGTTTGTCTTCTACCTTGACCTCAGTTTGTAATTTAAGTCATGAAATTGAATTTAGTAGTTGAATATATTTTTTTCATATTATGTGTTAGAGTTGTCATGAACTAGAATGCTTTCTTGAGCAAAGTATCCCCCAATAGAGGGGCTTTGGGTTATACAACCTAATTTCCTGGAGGCATACCTTGTCTAGGAAAGTGAATGGGGTTGGCTATCGGTCACTCCGAGCTTATTCATGTTGAGTTTTACAATTTCATATAACTCTATGCTTTTACATGACGTGTTCATGTACCTCATGCATATGATGCATGTGGATATATATGAACTTGTTTGAATTACTATTTTTGGGTAAATAACACAAACTTGTGGGTTGTGTAAAGAGAGTTACACATCAATATGGTTTGAACATATTTATTTGGTGGAGGGTTTATGATTCTAACATAAATTATAGAAGCATACAGACATAAATTGATTGTCTGATCATATTTCATTAATAACGAGGGTTTATTTTAGATATGTAATATAGCTGGTTATATTTATTGCGATGAACACATAATTGAGACAGAATAATGATGTAGTTATAGTATACAACCAGATGCTGTTGTATTACGTGGAGGCTCTACAACTTTGGGAACTCCTCAAAGTAAAATTAATCGAAAGATGAAACTAACGAGAAACAAAGAAATATAATATATCAATTATAGGAATGTAATATATATTAATAGGTTTTGGCATGTGGCCTATCTAATAAATGATGATGAATAATGGGAATATATACAATCATTGGTTAAGTTTCTACCTACAAATCAAATGATGGTGTTTTATGTGACCATAGCTACAATGGAGGTTCCACCGACATTGGAAGTTGGGTCATCACAATGTCACAAGTGTATGTCATATGATCTAGTTAGAGCACATCAAGAAGTTCCCTCAGTTGTTGTACCATCATTTCCCTTGGCTACAATTTCAATGGATAGTCCCCCGCATACTGTAGATGCGTTAGTCGTTGATTTTGAGGATGATAACAATTTAAAAAAAGAAGATGAAGTGGAAGGTTAAGATGAAGAGGAAGCACATGTGGAAGAACAATCAATTACCACTCACGTGAGGTTGAAACGATCGTTGAACCATCACCCACCATTGAGTTCATGGTCGATGGAAGGCATGAATTTCTTTCCAAAATTTGATTGGCCAGTTATTACTCCTACTTTATAATTTTCATAAATCATTCGGGGCCCAGATCAAGTGTCAGATGAAGACGTTTTGTATATTGGAAGAGAGTTTGAGTGTAAATATGAAATAAAAAATGTGATTGAACAATATCACATTGAATGAAATTACTCTTATGTTGTAGAAGAGTAAAAAAGGTCTTATTATTTGATCAGTTGTGAAAAATATGATTTGAACTATTAAATGCGTCTACAAGCTATAGTTGATAACACTTTTCACAGCTGGCACATCACAAGATTTACTCCACACACATGTGTGAACCCAAGATTGTCATAGGAACAATCTTCATTAGATGTTGACTTTGTTTAAACAGTTATTGTTGAAAATATTAGAGCATGTCAAGTTGTTCCTGTTGTTCTAGTGATGAAGCGAATCAAACAACTTTTTGGGTATCAGATCTCTTATTAGATGGAATGGGTAGTAGGAAAAAAAGGCTATTATGAAAGTGTACAGTTTTTGAGATGATTCTTATCGAGTTTTACCACAATATTTGGATATTTTACACCACAATAATCAAGTGATCTATTGGTTACATACTACTAAATATGTTAACCAATAAATCCACGTTAATCTGGATATGTGAGTGATATTTTGGTAAAAATGAGGGGCTGTCTAGATTAAATGAAATTGAATTGAATGGTTAAGCTGGATGTAGGAAGCCGTGGTGGTATTCCCACCAAAACAAAGGTGAATTTGGACTTTCTTCATATCCAATATAAATTTTGATACCAAATTCACTACATGAAAGGCCATACGGTCCAAACATGGTGGTTTTATGGGGACCTTATAATCTTTCTTACAGTGAATTGGATATGAAAATTTCCAAAAACCCGTCTGACAAGGATGCCCTTAACGAAAGGCGTCTTTGAAATTTCTTCATAACCAGTTTACATTTTATAGTCTTTCAAAGTCATGTACTTAAAACATTTTTATGTTTCAAGTAGGCGGTTTTGAAATCTTATAAATTAATTTTGGTCATCATTTTTAATGAAATTTTTTTCATTGAGTATTTCTTAAATTTTTAATCAATGTTTCATGTTTTATTTATATTTTTCTTATAGTTTATGTTTTATAGTCCTTTAAAGTCGCATTCTATAAACATTTCTAAGATTCAACTAGGTGGTTTTGAAAGCTTATAAATTATTTATTATGAAATTTTTTTATTAATTTGTTTTTGTTTTGAACTCATTATTATATGTTTAATTAAGGTTTAATGTTTCCTTTATATTGGTCTTATAGTTTATGTTTTATAGTCATTCAAATTTGTGTACTTGAAACATTTTTAAGTTTCAAGTAGGCGGTTTTGAAAGATTATAAATTAATTTTCATCATCATTTTTTAGAAATTTATTTTTGTTTTTAAGTATTTATTATATGTTTAATCAGTTTTTAATGTTTCATTTATATTGGTCTTATAGTTTACATTTTATAGCCTTTCAACGCCATGTACTTGAAACATTTTTACATTTCAACTAGGCGGTTTTGAAGGATTATAAATTATTTATTATCAACATATTTTATTAATTTGTTTTGTTTTCAACTCTTTCTTATATGTTTAATAAATGTTTAATGTTTCATTTATATTGGTCTTATAGTTTATGTTTTGTAGTCTTTCAAATTCTCATAATTGAAACAGAATCCCATATCGGAAACGCAGAATGTACTGTGCATGAAAAAGAGAAATGAAAAACAATATAAATGAAAATTCTGTTTATGTATATATATATAAACAAAACAAAACAAAAAATAAAAATAAGAATTTTAAATAAAAACAAAACAAAAAACATATAGAAATTATATATCTAAAAAAAATAAAACAAAACGACGTTTAAAAAAAACAACTAATAAAAAAATTAAATAAAAAAATTGACCAAAGAAAACAAATAATAATGATAATAATTTTTAATAATTTTTTTAAATAATTTTTAAATAAATTTAATATGGTTTATTTAGGTATTATAATACATATTTATAAATTTAATACATAATTATAATATTATAACAAATACATAATTATAATATATTATAATAAATAGAGTAATTTTAATAATATTTATTTGTATATATATATATATAAATAAATATAATACGATTTATTTATGTATTTAAATAATTATATATTAATTTATAAATAATTATATATAAATAAATCATATTTTTAAAATTTATAAATTTATATTTAAATAAACACTATTAAAATTATTTATCTTTATATAAATAAACCTTATTAAATCTTATACAATTATTGTAATTACATATTTATTATAATTATATCATTATTATATTTATAATTATATATTTAGTATATTATTATATTAATATATTTATAATAATGAGATACTTATTATAATTATATATTAATTATAATTATGAAATTGTTATATATATAATTATATAAATTATAGTAATTTCATATTAATTATATTCATATATTCATTAAATTATAAATTTATTATAATTAAATATTTATTGTAATCATATAATTATTATATTTATAATTATATATTTATTATATTATTATTTTTATATATTTATAATAATTAGTTATTTATTATAATTATCTATTAATTATAATTATGGATTTGTTGTATTTATAATTATAGAAATTATTGTAATTTCATTTTTATTATATTTATATTGTCATTTTATTATACATTTATTATAATTAAATATTTATTATAATTAAATATTCATTACACTCGTGTCACGACCTCTACCTCCATCCACCGTGGCTCACCGCTGCACTGCACCATCCCGACCACCACTAAATTACAGACGCTGCACCGCCCATCCTCGAGCTTGTCTATAACTACACCACCCATTTTTGGGCTCAATCGATGTTGTATCACCTTGATGAAAATACATTCCCATCCCGTATTTCATCTGACGAGAGTAAGTGCACACAAAATAAATACGCATGTATATATGAATGGAGAAAAAATGTAATTTTTTCAATTCAATGATGAATTTTAAAAATTATGTGGAGGAATAGTTCAACGATTCAATTATAACAGACAAGTTAATAATTTAATAGGTTTATGTATTCATACTATGAGATATGTGATGAAGTCATAAGCATAATCATTGAAGTCATGATGAATGAAACAAGGGATCAAAATTAACAAATCAAATGTCTTAACTAGATTTGGATTTGTTCGTCATCAAATCACGAAAGGAAGGAGGGGAGGAGATCTCACCACCAGTGGAAGGGTTATGAGACAACCCTAATTAGGAATCAATAAGTACCTATTTATATTAGGTTAAAGAACTGGACAACTGCACCTACCGACGATCGAGGGATCCGAACATCCCACGCTCTCTCACTTTAGGTTGTGCTAAGAGAAAAACTACATTACAAACTCAACAGAAGTCTTATATATCCAATATGAGATCCAATTCAATACTTATTTAGATTAACGTTCAAAATAAAATAATTATATTTAATTATTTTATTGATGGTAAAGTACTCGATAAATTTTTCAATAGAAGGCCCAGACCGACAAAATGTATGTCCTGTAAAGGGTAAACACCATGCTCTAGACTTAACCACGACCTTATATTTATCATCTAAGTCTTTGTTCGTGATTTAGTTTTGTTGGAGCTATTAAATGAATGAATTAATAAATTAATTTATCCATTTAAAATACCGTCAAAAAGCGATGGGACTGAACGTCCCACACCGACATATTTTATGCCACGATTAGGCTAAACACTATATTTCGAACCTAACTGTGTTCTCAGATTTTTGAGTCGATCAACCTTTTAAGAGATATTCATTATTATTTATGAAAAACTATGTGCACACAATAAAAATATATTTAATATTCTTATGAAATTAATTATGGGCACACCGGGCCTCAGATTTGCACGCTGTCTCAATGCCTTGTTCTGGAAATATTACTAAAAATATTCCAATGTCTTAAAAGAACAAATCCAGGTCAGTACACATAGATTTATGGTAATTTATACATTAATAATGTCAATAATATATTTTTTAAAAAATATTTATAAATAAATTAGTATTATTTTTTTAAAATTAATTTATATAATTATATATAAAAAAATATATTTATACTCTAGATGTCACAATCATGGGTTTAACCCCATGATCCCGTATTTATTAATAAACGAAAGCGAACAATAGAAAGAAAGAATAAAACAGTCAAACAAGACACCAAATGCCTATTATGAAAACATGTGATTAATTTTTTCCCTCTATTTCCCATGTTTTTGGAATATCTACCATTGTCCTCTTGATACCAGCCTCTTCACTATGTCTTAGCCCTTGGGGGGCTCATACTCCTCAACTGATGACGAACCAGAGGATTCCTCCGACATCGAGAATACTTTGAATTTATAATATAACTCCTCTAATTCAATATCTGAGTTGGATTGAAAACTATCTTCAACATTAATTAACAATATCTTTTGGATAAAAAGATAATCACAAGGCACATACATAACTGGTTTCAACATAGAAAAAGTGACTTTGAGTTGTGAGAAATACCATATGGTTATATAAATATATTTATAAAGACATATTTATAATTGAATTATTATATTTATAATTATATAAATTTTTATTTATTAATTTACTTATAATTATATAAATTTAATTTTTTTTATTTATACTAATTATATCATTTTTAGTAATAATAAATTTATTAATATTATTGTTTAGTTAGAATGAATTATATAATTTTTATCATCACTAAAAAAGTGCTAATAAAATTAATATTTATCAACCCGAATGTTCGAGGGCTCATAAATATAACTTTCAGTATTTCTTGTTTGGTGATGATAAATAGGCCTTTTATTATATCTTATTTTTTAGCACCCATAAATCATATATTCATCAGTGATTTGGTTTGAAGGAATGAATATACCATCCTTTTTCCATTTAAAAGAACAAAAGAAAAATATTTTCCAGTGCACCATTCAGGATCTCATGGATCACCCGATCTTCAACTACTCACCCCTCGACCATCTCTCATATGAATCAATCCCCACTAATCCTAAGGTACATATTCATTCTATCCTCTTAGATTTATCAGTTTCTTTATACTATCCATGACCCGTATATATCACCTCATTATATTTCAATACTGATCACTCATACTTTAGGTATCAACTCCTCCTTAATTTTAGCCTCTATCCATTTTCATCTTTATCCTCCATCACTACTTCGCACTATTTTCAGAACCGTAGTTGGGTTCTGGTTATAATATTTTAATGTATCGAATTTAAGGGTTTTCATGTTCTATTTATGAGCAATATATCATCATTTTTAGGGACTTTCTCCATCGATGCATGTTCCTTATAGTTATTTATTATTTGCACCCATATCATAACATACCATGGATGCCTGATTTTTATGACAACATTCATTTATAATTATTTCAATTTTGGGAGTGAAAATTTGTTTTATATAGAATCATAGATGGTTATAAGTTTTTTTTGTTTAAAAAGGGATATCTTCATTTTTTAAAATTAAATGTGATTTAAAATTGGTGGTATGTTTTTTATATATTGGATTAAATAAATGAAGAGTTTATAGTAGTGATTTTGAATACAAGAATTGGGTTTAATATTCTATGTGATTTAGTACAATGTTTTTTAAGTTTGATGTGTGATTAAATTTTCAAATTTTAATACATAAAGATCCTATATATTTTCATTTATGTGAATTCCTCTCTAGTTGTCTATAATTTATCACTTTGACCATTTATGTGATATTTTTTGATGATTTATAATATTTGTAATTAAATAAAACATAATATGGGTTTAAAATTTATTTTGTAAATCATATTAAATTTTAAAAAGGTATTAATTAAAAGGGGATTTTTGATGTTTATTCCTAATAAACTTTATAAAGTCTTGTTTTTACTTTAAAAAGTGAGTTAGAAATCTATAATTTATAAAATGTTTTCAAATAAGGTATTATAAAAAATTTATATTTATATTTATAGAAGAGTCCTCCTTGGATACATCATTAAATAACTCATATATCATTAATCAAATTGAACCATTACTCTAATCCCATGAGGTTTTTTTCGATGATGAATTATGCATTGATATAGTTGATGAAATTACATTATAATATAGATATACACATGAGGTATTGAAATAAATAGTTTTTTGGGATGTGGGATAGGGTTATATTCATTATCATTGTAACCCACCTTCTCATCACCTACACCATGGGAATCCTAGAAATTTTAATGTGATATTTAGGTGTGGTTTTTATCATGTCGTGATTAGACTCACTATATCCATGTTCTTAAGCTATAGGCCATATTGGGAGTTCCACTAGTGAGTTCAGTTAATGGAAACTAGTTGATTTTCATTGTATGAAAAATTGATATGACCCAATCACATATAGGATTGTTGCACTCAATGAGGTGTTTAGGGTTATCCACCATAGCTATTATGAATGGTCTATGTTATCCATATCGAGCGAGCCACACTTATAGGTCTATGCGAGGAGACTATATTATAAATATGGATGGTTCTCCTCTAATTAGGAATTGGATAATCAATATTATTCTATCATGAACTTGTTATATGTTTTCTTCTTGATTATTATAATTCATTAGATGCACCATATTATTTTGTATTTTTTTCCTTAATTGTCATAATTGATAAAATAATTGATCAAAGAACCTATTAGTGTGTTTTGATATGTTTTAATTATTTAATTTAGGATATTAATGGTAAAGTATTGATTTATTAATTAATCCATAAGATGAGATATGTTGATTCATAGATTTAATGATCTATCTTATAATAAATATCACTAAAAGTTTCATATTTGAAAATATTTATTAAATTGTTTCTCTAAAATATTTATAGAATATCATTATCAATATTTAAAAGAAAATGAGAAATTTCAATTATTCATTTAAAATTTAGTGATAACAACGAATTTAATTTTAACATTATTATGAATATTTTATGATATAATTATGTTCTTGAAATTTTATTTGAAATTAAATATTTATGTTTTGTTGTTTTAAGATTTTTAAAATCATAGATTATGTTGGTATCTATTAAATTTATTTGGGAATCATGTGGTTTCAAATATAATAAATTAAAACATAATTTATTTTTATTTCATTATGATATTCTAGAAAGGTCATTATATGATATGAGTGGTATTTATAAATTTTTTTATGTTTCTTTGGGTTCTTTTTATAAATTTTTTGAGTGGTATTTAGTTGTAATGAGTTGGAGTTTGTATGGATGATTATTTTCTTTAGAGATTTGTTTCAAAAGAGATGATTTATAATAGGTAAATCTTTTCTAAAATATTGAAGAAAACGGTGTTGGGTATACTCAAAAGTGTTCATTATTTTAGTTAAACACCTTAATAATTTTGATATCATAATTTTTCTATTGATGAGTTTTGATCCTATTATAATTTAATTGTTTAATTCATTATCAGGTTTATTATCTTTTTAATATTTTTAATTGTTTGATTAATGTATATTTGTAGATTTAATGTATATATATATATATTATGAAATCCTGGTAAATTAATTTCAAAAACTATTACTTTTTTTATAAATGACACTTAAATAATTTATTAAATTATTCATAATATGAAACACAATGTTGTAAAGAAATTTTTGAAGTTGGACGATGCTTGATTAAAATTATAAATTAGATTTTATTTCATGTGAGGAAAATTAATTATTATTTAATGAAGTCTCTTTTTCATATCTTGAACTATTTTTTAATTTTATATGTACATCAATTTGTCTTCTAATGTTTTATTTTAAATAATTGTGAAGTGTTTATAAATTCAAGTTAATGTTGTATTTCATGTTTCATAAGTTTTATTTGGAATAAAATTATTTGAAGGATTTTGAAGATGAAATTTTCTTTGTTTCTCTTATTTAATTGTTTTTATTGAAAATAAATATGATTCATTATATTTCAATAAAAAAATAAGTTTGTTCATTACCAATTTAGGTGTAATTTCGTTGTTGGGTGAGTATATATTTAAAAAAATTATTTTATAATATTATAATTTTAAACTCCTTTTATTTTAGGTTAGTATAATTGGGTTTTAATTTTGTATGTTATATTAAATTGGTTTTGGTTATGATTTTATTCATTTTGAGGTTTTTTTGGTTCTGTTAATGATTTATATTAGATATAATTAAGCATTGAGTTATAATGTTATTGGGTTATCAAATTTAGAGTTGAATTTCTTATAATAAATTAGTTACATGATTTTTCAGGTGTATACAATAGGTTAAGTTTCATATGGATTTAAAACTGATGATTTAGGTTTCTACATTGTAATATATTCATAAAGGTGCATATTAGGTATGGGTTTGATTGTTTTTTGTTATGGATTTTGAAAATGGAATATTTATTTGTTAATTTTCTTCAAAATTTTGGATGTCTATAAGGATACCGGGAAAACATGAGATAATTTAAATGACATGCAGATAATATAATTAAATATGGGAAATTATTTTATATAGTATACTCTTCTCAGTGGAAGAAAATTTATTATGAGTAAATTGAATTTGGAAATGAGCTGATAAACATTTTACTAGAATTATCTAAATAAGGAATAAATAAATTTTTTATATAGGGTAGAACTCACCATATATGTCCAGTTATGTTGGTAAATTATAAATTTCATTCATGGTTATGCATGAAGCACAAATTAATTAGGTTGTATCTTCTTTTATCTAGACAAAAACAACCCGGTACTTATATTGATTATTATTTTCCTCTATTGATCAAAAATAAAAAATTGATGTGGTATAAAAATGTTATAATATATTATTCTTAATAAGAGAATTATTCACATTGAGGTCCCTGTTTTATGGGATAATGAATGAATTTCTTGATTACTAAAATTTTCCAGGCTGTAGAATTAATGAAATATTTGGCTGATCCGTTTATAAAGATTTCACACACTTAGTTTCGTTGAAACATTCATCATAGACATTGTTTTTAAGACATAAGAAAGTTTTAACATAAAAATATATAGATAATAGATGAAAACATTCGATGGGAATACTAAACAATGTACACCAACATCCCCACTTATTAGTGATCAAATTTTTGATAAAGAAAAGGTAAATTAAACTATTTTTAGTAAACCATTTGTGATAACTATATGAATTCAGGTTGAAAAAAGTGATAAATTTTTATTGAATTACAGTATTTTAATTTTTTTACATTGGATGTTTTTTTGATATGATGTATGTCGAACAATATTTATTTGATAATGTTATTATCATGTTACTAAATTTTATTAGAAAACAAAATATGTTATAAAGGATAGGTTGGGAATGATTGGCATGAGGATAAGGGATGAGTTTGAATCCAAGAAGGAAAAAATTATGAATTGTTTTCATTCAACCGCTTACACTATATCCAAAAAGATAAATTATTTCTTATTTTACTTAAGGGTTTAAAAGTTCAATAGGTGTGTCCATTAGTTATCCAGAATGTCATTTAATTGATTTTTTTGTTATAAGGACTGAAATCACAAATCATCCATGTTTTGATGAAATATTTGATTCACATCACTTTAAGATTCATTGTGTCTAAAAATTAAAAAAAATACATTAATGAGAATCTATGCCTACCTCAAATCCATTTTCCTTAAGGTTATATACCCATTGAAATTTCCAATCATGAATACGGACGTGACAGTCACATTATATGAATTTGATGTATTAATCACACAATAATTATTTGATATAACAATCCACCTGATGAATCAATTGGTTAGTGAAGTTCAACTATATGGTCTTATCCATTATAGTTAGATGTACCCCATTAAATTGTATAAGATTATTCCTAAGGGTATTCATGAATCAATGTATTCTATAAGGTTATATTATAGAACAATATATTGTTGATGAAGCACCTAAATTCAATATCCATTTCCTTTCACATGTTCATGGAATTATTCTCTAAAAGTCTCATCACAATAGAAAAATTATGGGAGAAGTGATTTTCAAATGATTTTTGTTACAATTATCATCACATAGAAATAGAAATATATCCTTTACAGTTTACATAATATTGATTATGTTGATCCATATATTGAATCCCAAAATGAAATTCTTACACATTTATATTTATTAAAGTCCGATGAATGGCTATCAAGTACACATAATCATTATATTATAGAATGATTTAAAGTTCATATTTATAAGGAATTATCTAAAAAACTGAATTCAATTGTCAAAAGACTTTGATGGCTAGCTAGGGGAACAAATGTAAATGTTCTATCATACAATATATTTTTCAATTAATTTTTATACATTTTATAATAATGAACACAATAACAATAGTAAAATTCAATATTGTTTAGTTATTATTCTGGTACAAGGGATGCGCATATCCTATTCCAAGGATATAAATCCAGTTATTGAGAATATGTCTTATTTTTTCATGATCAGAAAGATATATGATTTGGATCAAACAATATTTCATGTGTTTATTTTCTATTTAATTTTCATTGGATATAAGAGTGCAGTGAATGTTGACGAAATGGGCTTCGTGAAGAAAATTATTAGTGTGGATGGGTACAAGTATGGTCTATTCATAATGGAATCACAATAAGTGAATGTATTTTATAACCAAGATCTAGAAAACATGAATTGGTTAATTATCAAACAAGTGAATAAAACAACTCTAGAGGTAGATGAAAATTCAATTGAGGATGACCCTTTACATTGGGATATCAAAATATTTTCATAGAAGTACCAATTTAGAAAATATATTTTAGGTTATAGGGGACCAAAAAGAGTTGATTTTTATTTATGATATAGGATCAAAAACCATTCACCCTTTTGTGAAAAGGAATTGATTTCAAGGATATGGTTAAAATGTTGTTAATGTAGTATGGTTTTTCTCATAATATTATTTTTTCTCTAAAGTATTAACAAAATATAAATTAAATGGTTGACTACTCATGTAGACAATGAATTATTCATATAATGATGTTACTAATATTAGGTAAGAACATTCATTTTAGAACAAAACTATAGAATTAATAAAGGATTTAAAAAAATTGATGAAAACATAATAATAAATCTTAACATTGTAGACTAGAATTGTTACGGAGTGAAGAAAGGGTATAAAATTTTATTTTCAATGGAATCAAGGAAACAATCCTATCGAACCAAACAAGTCAACATTACTTAATTATATTGGATTCATAATTATAATTACTGTTGGAATGGATATATATTCATGGTGACATGTCTAGTGTACCATCCAGACCTGGATTCCACATAAATGGTGAGCTGAGACGATGGGCCACGTGGACTCAATCGCACCACCCCATATGCTAGAGGCTTTCAATTTGATGAAAGGGTCTAAGGTGGAAAAGTTTGGAGTCCATACTATCATTATAAAAGTGGAAAAATAGTTTAATAATGGATAATTATTTGAAACAAAATAAATAGCTAGAAATCGGAAGAAGGAAATGCATAAAAATTGAATAAATAACCAATAAAAATAGTATCATATATCATATAAAAATAGGGGATAGGTCATATATTTATGAAAATGCAAAATTAAAGTATTCAATAAAATAAAATTAGTAAAAATTGAAAAAATATCAAAAATAATTTATCCAGTATAATCACAATCCATAACTCAATCATGTTATTCCCCAATATAATGTTATAATTAAATCAAGAGTCAATAAATGGTGTCATGACCGTGCTTCTACCTATGTCTAAAAATTATACCCAGGTACCATCAGCGTCCTGGATAGGGTTTCAGATAAACTTAGTAGGCCACCACCAATTATGTCTATAAATATCCATCAAGTGAATATAATATTTAATCATGTAGATAATAAGGGGAAATAGTAAGGAAAGATGTAAATGGGTCGTATCAGGTTCCAGATGGACATCGGTAAATTAGTATCTTCTTTGGCCTAATCCGAATAATCCTTGAACATGTGACCATATGTATGAACATATATAGACTATATACATCGTAATGTCTGAAACCATATATATGCATACTAACACTATCATGGATGCGAGGTGTAACTCAGACATCAATAAGATGTAGAATGAGTCTCACAAGTATCAAGGGATACCATGCCCAAAATCACATGATAATGGGACACCAAGACTAGTATAATAGTAATAGGTTTACCATGCCCAGTTGCATATCAAGAGAGGTGATTATTTCCTTAGATCACAATGAGGGTCGGCATGCCCATCATCAAATAAACGGTGTCATCATTCCAAAATCATATTATTAGGGTATCCATGCCCAATATTATATAAGTAGGATATATTTCCCAATATCATATAACAAGGGTCTCCATGCCCAATATCATATCATCAGGGTCTCCATGCCAATATATTATAATCTTTAGAGGGGTACCATGCTTTAGTGTCAATATATAGGGATTCCATACCCATATCACTATATAGGGAGGCCAATCTTGAACCACAATGTAGGGGTTCCATGCCCATATCATATAACATCTGGGTTGTAACGTAAAATCTATAATAAGAGGTCGAAAAATCCAATTTATATTAATAATAAGTAGTAAAGGGTTTAATTAGAGCCAATTTTTAAGTCATAACCCATTTGAATTCAATAATAACACGAGAGTAACCATTATTGAATTTAATTAGGTGTTATGGTCATATCACCCAACTGCATTCATTTTATACTTAATTGATAAGTGTGTATTTCCATGTTATATGAGAAAAATTATTGAATTCCTTTATTATATCTAGATTTTTATGTAATACCAAAGACATTCATAGGTGTTTTTGATATATAACAAATGAATAAACTTAGGCACATGAAAGTGAACACACAATAAGGGGTATCAAACTTTGAGGATGATATCCTCAAATGTGTCTTCGGTTCTAGTAATCTCTTTAGGTTCCAAAGAGGAAAAACATATAATGAAAATTTAATTTTAGTGGAAACACTTGGTGAAATTATGATATAAGATCCTACACCAAATTAACTCTATTAGGAGAAATAAAAACAATTAATTCTATAAGTTTAATAGACATATTACTTATAGATATCTAATAAGACAATGAGAAGTTAAAACAGAATCTAGATAGAGGGGCGAATTCAAATCCTATATTTGGGCTTCAAGAGAACTAAAAATGGAGGATATTATCTGTGTAGTTAAAAAATATTAAATAAGGTGTGGGGGATAATAAATGGTTAGACCAAATAAAAAACATTTCCTAACATTTACATAATGTTTCACGACCAACCTTTACCAATATGAGAGATGGGATAATAGGTTTTCAGACCCTTCCTTCTTTAAGTTGTAGGAGAGATAATGGCCCCCTAGACCCGCCTTCAATAGGTCCCGAAGTGGATACTAGCACCAAGGGTATAGAATCACACACAATATGGAAGGCATAACCCTTTTTTATTTTAATAGGATCGGGAGATAAGATAGTAATTCCCAACAATGCCGAAAGTGGAAGCACAAGTAAAGCAAAAAAAACCATTCCGATATACGTGTTCCAAATGTAAATGCTACAAAAGTACAAGAAAACACCAAAATAAAGTACCAATGAAAAGAAAAAAAACAACAAAAATTTTCCCAACATCAGAACTTGTATGATCCTGCTTGATCCCTGGAGTCCTCCTGGAAACCAGAAATCAGTTTTATAAATGTAGGGTGAGCATACAAGTATACTCAGTAGGGAAAACCAAATACTCTCATGCCCAAGTGGGGAGGCATTCTAATTCACCATGAGAAATGAGATAACCAAAACACCCAGCAAGTAAAACTATCCACCCAAGTCTCACAAGGCACCCTCCCCAAATAACACAAGTCATGTAATGTAATAGTAGTAAGTCATCGATGTTTGGGTACCCCGCACCACTTCCACACTGGTTATTAAAGACATCCTATGAATCAGACCTCTCCTGCTATTCTCACCATAGTCCCACTACAATCCCCCCGCCCGACAAACCTAGGATATAACCACACATGCCGCCCAAAAACACCTGGGCCACAATAACTACATGTATCCAAACCTGCAAACACCTATTATAGAATAACTATTCCCATACCCAATGAAACATGAGCCTCATCCCGAAGACAGTTGGGAAGAAACTTGCCCACACACACCGGGGCCAACCACCATAATTACCCTTCTCGAAGAATCTTGAGCTCTAATGGACCTCATACCATCACAGCCTCCTGAAGGGTCATGGGAAACTCGGGAAAGGGAGCATAAAATTAGCTAACAACCAGTCACTTGTAAAAGTGTTGAAAAAAACAACCTCCCCCATGAAATGGGGGTGTTCAGCACAAGTTCTCAACATTGGTGCGGGTGCGAATAAGAAACACAAGAACTAAAATTATATATATAGGTAACAAGAACTCATGCCAACCTAGGGGTTCCAAACCAGCCCAACCAAAACACCCTCGTTACTATTCATTTACAAGAAGCACTGAACCCAAAACCATATCACCACTAATTCCCGAAAAACAATTCCCCATTAAACCCATTCTTGTTTTCATGTTCAAGTGATTCTATTTAATGAAATTCTGCACCACTGGGAAATGATAAGGCATGACCACAAGCTAAGGAAAGGAAAACAACCAAACAACACTTTTATGCATTCACACCCAGTTCTGTTGTAAATTCACTACAACAAAAGGGATCATTGAGATCCCTCAAAGTAATGGAACCAAACCAAGCCGCAAGATACAGCCCCACAAGGCCTCAGTTCCACCAACAACCACACAAAAACAAAGGATCCCATCCCCATCTATTTCACCCCACAAGCATCAAGCTGAAAAATCACATATACCACCAATATAGATCAAGGGAGTTTCTAGATTCAAGTACATCATTCATGAAGTTCCCCCTTTCTGTTTGGTTAACCAGGGTGATCACACATGGGTTTTTGTTCACTATACATCAATTTAATCGGACAAGTTTAAGTGATTAACCAAATTCTAATGTTACAACCATTCAATCAACATGGAACACAAGGGTTCATTAGTTCACAAGTAAAGACCACCAACAGTCATGATATTCAGTGGGCATAAGCCCATAGAATTCACAACAAAGAAAAATCATGGATTAAAAGTACATTAGAAACATCGATCACACACCCTTCATTATTTAAAAGTCCTTTTATTATCTTTGTTAATGTTTGGTTTCATCCATCCCCATAGAAACAAGAGAATACCAACCCTGCATGATACACAGTAAAGAGAGATGAAGGAAAACCCTACATGGATGATCAAAGATCATCGTTTTAACTTTGTAGGCCAAGAGCTAGGGACTCACGACTTTTAGGGGAGGAACTCTAGGGACTCAAAGTATAAGTAGGGAAAGTTCTATCACAAGAGCCCCACTCACCTCAGAAAAAGGGACTCTAAACACACCAGGGGAAGAACAAACCCATCCAAGAAGAAGAATAGAAAAAAAGGAATTCCCATGTGATTAAAGGTGAGATTCTGGTGTTACAGGATATGGAATTTTGAACAGATTTAAAGATGCACCATGGTTTCACCATGAATTTGGGTGGTTATTCATGATGGAATTAATTTTGATTTAAAAATTATTATCAGAGAGGTGGCCATAATAGCTTTTTGTTTAAACGGTTTCCTTTAAATCACACAATAGGTGAAGAACTGATAATATGGGGAAAGGGTGTGACATTAAGGAAAATCCACGAGTTTTGGTAAGTTAAGGGTCGCCCGACTCTAGGGGGATTTTAGATATTATTTATGGGATTTAAATGGATTTTAACGGGGTTATAACATTATTATTTTTACATCAAAGAAATGTTACAGGAGAAAAAAAATGTCGGGAACTGGAAAAAGAATGACCCACTTGGTGAGGACACGGTGCCACCCTCAAGATGCCACCGTCACGGTGCCACCCTCACGGTGCCACCGTTTTGGTGTGAGACCGTGACCGGTGCCACCTTTTGGTGGAACCATTTGATGGAACTGTGTTTTGGGAAAGTACTAGACCAGGAAGGTCCATGCTGTTATATCCGATACCTATCAAACTATTCTCACCCTCGAGAATCAAAACCAGACTAGAAGAAAGGAGAGGGGTCCTAACAACTACCTCGAATGATACCTCTCAGGAGTAAACCTCATCCATATTTCGAACGACTAAAGATACACTACCACTCCTCTCCCCCTATGTATGCTCACCAATATTCAAGGGTCATACCCTATAGACATAGGGATTAGAGAGTTCCTTCCTTCATGCCAATATACTATCCGCTTTGTGTGGAATTGACTGGCACACACGTGTTTAATCGCATCCACCTTAATGAGTCTTGATTTGGGATCCTGTCGTCCACTCCCCACTGTCAGGACTCTTCACACACACAACTCCAGAGAATAAGGAAAACTGTTCATTCCATTGTTAACAAGCTAAAACACATCATCACAACAAATATAATCAAAACAGAGAAAAACTCAAACTAGCTTTGGGTACTAGGTGCGCATTTGTGCCTCCCATTCTTAGGTACTCTCCTTGAGCCCACCATGCCTACATAAAACATGAACCAAAGGAATGGTTCATCTATAGATAACCATCGTCTAGAAATCCTCGATACTCATCGGTCTTTATAAAAATTTCATGTCAGCCTTAATATCTAGCTTTCCCTAGTTGAGGATGTGTGAATTGTCATGTAGATAGCATCGGAGCTAAGACACATGGAAGACGCTGAGAATTCTCAGTAGCAGCATTGGTAGCTCCAGCTGCTAATCCACTTCGCCGACCCACCGCATCACTTTGAACAGTCCGACGAACCTGGGATAATGTTTACTCCCCCGGCCCAGACTCCATTGCCCATGCCAAGGGGAGACCTTCAAGAACACGTGGTCCCCGACCTCAAACTCCAAGGGTCTCATCATATTATAGGCATATGAATTTTTCCAATCCATAGCCAGCTTCATCCTATCCCATATAATCTAAACCTTCTCCGTCGTTCTCTGCACCTCATCTGGGCGAAGAACACTTGTTTCCCCGATCTCTGTCTAGCACACGAGTGAGCGACATGTAATTTCGTACAAAGCTTCAAATGGTTCCATGCCAATCACTACTGAAAATATGATCTATACCAACGGTTTTGGGAAATCCTTTGGTATAGTTCATTAATTTGGGCCTATAAAAATAGCTTGGCCAAAACCCTTGGTAAAGGTCACTTATATGGACCTATACCAACGGTTTGTCCAAAACTGTTGGTATGGGTCCCAAAATCAAAGAACTTATACCAACGGTTCTCAAACTATTGTTACAGGTCTATACCAATAGTTTTGAGAACCGTTGGTATAGGTACATGTATTTATAATGGAATATTGTTAAAGAGGACATTGAATAAATCAAAATTTAAAATAATTATGATAATACTTACATATATATATATATATATGAAATTATGTTAAAAAATTTAAGTTAGGTTAGTGGTTAGGTCATTCAATTAGAAATGGGAGGTGCTGGGATCAAAACCAACCGAATGATTATTTTTTGAATTACATATTCCAATTGTTTTATGGAACAATTGGTATAGATTTTCATATTAATTATACCACAAATTTCCCAAAACTATTAGTATAGACCTATCCTCACAGATTACTTGGAAACGGTTCTCCAAACCATTGGTATAGGTTATACCAATGGTTTTGAGGCCTATACCAACGGTTCCAAACCATTGGTATATGGTAGTTTTCCAGTAATGAATGGTAGAGTGATAGTTATTATTGTAGGAAAACTCTACCAAAGGCAAGTGTCTCATCCACAATTCCCCTGAGTCCAAAACACATTCCCATAAAATATCCTTCATTTTCTAGATGGTGTGCTCAATCTATCTATTTGTCTGGGGGTGGAAAGCAGTGCTAAGACATAGCTAAGTGCCCAAAGCATGATGCAATCCCCTCCAAACTCAGGCGGTAAACTGGGTATCCCGATCTGAGACTATGTACCTCGGGACCCCATGCAACCGCACCACCTCATCCACATACCTCAGTGCTAGGGAATATACCGTACCCAACTCCTTGATTTCTAGGAAGTGAGCTAATTTTGTCAGTCGGTCCACCACTACCCAGATAGCATTGCAGCCCCCTTGAACTCTTGGTAGTCCCATGATGAAATCCAACGAGATTTCATCCCACTTACACTTGTGTAAAACTAAGGGTTTTAACAGACCTCATGGGACGTGGTGTTCATCCTTCACATACGGACACACGAGGAACTTTGCTACGAACTCTACCATAACCCGCTTTACCCCGGGCCACAAAACTGACTCTTCAAACCCCGGTGTATCTTGGAAACTTCTAGGTGCACTACGAGGGGTGAGTTGTAGAACTCACCAAGAACACTCTCGCGCATCGTCTTCGGGACAAACAGCTTCCCTCAGAAAATTATCTGGTTCTGACCATCTTCCAACCATCCTTCCGGAGCATTGCCCAGGCTAATGCGACCGCGCATCACTTCACTCTCTGAGTCTCCTCACTCAAACTCCTCTATCTACTACAACAGAGAGGATCGCACTGTCATATAAAATAGGAAACCTCTACCACCATCCATCCTCACATCTAGGTGTAGGGAATCTACCTCTTCCATCACCTTCCAAGCATTTTGTGATTCTTAAACCACGTCTTTCTATAAATTTCTTCTCAGGGCATAAACCACCACATTCCCCTTTCCCGAGGTGTAGGTGATTTTGAATTCATAGTCTTGGAGGAACTCCATCCACCTTCGCTGCCAAAAATTAAGGTCCCACTGGGAGAAGATGTACGTTAAGCTCTTCGGATCCATGAAGACAATGAAGTGCTCCCTAATGAGGTAATGCCGACACAGCTTTAGTGCGAACACGACCGCCGCAAGTTCTAGATCATGGGTGGCATAGTTACGGTCATGGGGACGTAACTGCTTAGATCCATAATAGATAACCCATTGCTATTACATCAACACACACCCCAAGCCTTGTCTTGAAGCATCACATAACACCTCATATGCCATTCCTTCTTCTGGAAACCTCATCACTAGGGCACTAACCAACTTCCCCTTCAGATAATTGAAGGCTTCCATTCACTGTTCATTCCACATGAAAGACTGGTCCCTCTTGGTCAGGGTTGTCAATGGTGCTGCAACTTGAGAGAAGTTGGGAATGAACCTCCACTAGTAACTTGCTAGACCTAGGAATCGACGTACCACTGCCACATTCTTGGTAATTTCCCCAGAAACATCCGCCTAGACCTTTGACGGGTCCATATCTATTCCCTGCTAGGACACAACGTGTCCATGGAAGTGCACTTCCCGCATCTGGAACTTGAACTTGGACAATTTTCCATAGAGTTGGTGTCGTTGGAGGACCTCTAAGACCATTCTTAGATGCACAACATGATCATACTACGACCATGATTAGATCAGGATGTCATCAATAAACACAACTATGAACTGGTACAGATATTCCCAGAAGACGGAGTTCATCAGTCCCATGAACACAGCTGGTGCATTTGTGATGCCGAATGGCATGACTACAAACTCGAAGTTCCCAAATCTACACATGAAGGTAGTCTTTGATATGTCACCCTCCTTCACCCTCAACTGGTGATAACCTGATTGCAGGTCGATATTGGAGAACCATCCTGCCCCATTTAACTAGTCTAAGAAGATGTATATCCTCGAGAGAGGGTAATTGTTCTTGATCGTCACCTGTTTTAGTCTCTGTTAGTCTTTGAAAATCCTGATACCACCATCTTCCATCTTAAAAAACAAGACCGGAGCACCCCATGGTGACACACTTGGTTGAAAAAATCCATTCTTCGTTAGATTGTCAATCTGAATCCACAACTCCCACAAATCAGAAGGCACCATCCGGTAGGGAGCCATCAAAATCGGATGACCACCAGGTTGCAATTATATTACAAACTCAACATTGCGTCGAGGGGTTAGAGTCACCACATATATGGGGAAGAAATCCATGAACTCACTTACGATCCTCAAGACTTCTGCCTTCTCTGTATCCACTGATTCCACTAACAGCTCAGCTAACAAGGAAAGGAGGGGCTCCACTCACAGGCTACCCTCCTGAAAATCCCACTCGCCAATGAAATTTACACGCAGGCCACCCAAATCTAAAAACATGATCCTTATTCCGAAGCATTCAATAATGGAACATATAGAGAACGAACAGTCCGTGCCCAGGATGAAATCTTATGGATGTATCTGCAACAGTAGAAGATCCCTGCAAGATTGATGTGGCCCTATCATCAGTCTACACCCTCGGTATACATAAGACAAGTCAGTCTGACCTTCAATTATCGTACTCAACACCAGGGGCACTGGAAGTCTCTTAGCGTCTAGACCAAGAGCATGGGATAGAATAGGTGCAATGAAGGAGTGAAAATATCCTGTATCGGACAAGGCATATACAAGGGTTCTAAACAAGCTGATCGTACCTTGTACTACTACTGGTCCTACTAGAACTACTACCTCTATGGTGTGGAATTGCCCACACCCAGCTCCTCTACCCCTCGGCTGTCGGCCACCTCCCTGACCACGTCCTGGTCGAGGTCCTTGATGAGTGCCCTGAGGTCGGCCTCCTCATGCAACGTCTACACTTGGAGAAGCGAGAGCTCGCTTTCCTTGTTGCTGCTGCTGAAAGGGTCTAGCTGCAAACTACTGCAGCTGAGGTGGGTGCTGCACCGGCCCACCCCCACTGTACTGTACTCTGTCTAGGCACTGATTCCGAAGGTTCCCACAGCTGCCACAGATGAAGAATCTTAGTCCTGGGGCCGAAAGGAGATGGTGAGGACCGAGAGATCTGAACTAGAACTGCTGATTCATGTTCCTTACTCGTCGAATCCTAGAGGGCGCTGATACTGGAGGCCTGTTGCTAACGACCTTCCCATTCGACAAACCCAACTGGATTCCCACTCATGATACACCTCCCAACATGTGCATCGTTTCCACCACTTCAGACTTCTTCTGTACCTCCAATTACATTGGTAGGGTGAAGGGGGTAACCACGTACTCAAGAGATGGTCGGAGTGCCTCATCTAAATGTCTCACCCGAGATTCCTCATCCGGAAAGAGGTCAGGAGAAAAGAGAAGGAGATCCTTGAACTTGATCCCCAAATCTCTCACTGACATATCCCCATGCTGGAGGGAGAGTAGTTCCTGGCTCATCTCAGCCATCATCGTGGAAGAGAGGAATTCCACCCGAAACTCCCTCTCTAAGTCATTCCATCTCACCATAGCCTCCCTCTTCTCCCCAAGATAAATCTTCCACCACTAATGTGTTTCTCCCTACGTCTCGATTTCAACCAGAGACACCCAGTACTCTATCAAATCCTTGATCAGCTGAAAGCTATCACTAGATCCTCTATCTAGCTCTCTATCTCCATGTCTAAGATGATTCCCTCGTACTTCCCAAGGGTCTGCCACTGAATGGAATGAAGTGTCCTCTACCAATGATCGTCCTCCTCCTCTCAGTCAACCCTCTTCCAATCAGCTAAATAACCCTCCTAGTCCTCAATCGCCCGCACTACTCCTCCTCACCATCTGGGTACCATAGCTGCAAGGTAAACAAGGAATGCCTAAGCCCGAACAGCGTAGAAGATTTCTTTTAAATTTTCTCATACTTTTTATTCATTTTAAATCCCAAAAATACCCATGAAACTCAAGAACACAAGTAATTATTATTCATGTACCTTTACTAGGGTCTCTACCCTACAATTAGTGTGGCCTCAATTGGTAATTTGGTAGGCCTAGTGTCCGTGAATCAGATCACGGGGGGTGGGGGGCTAAATTCCCATGACATAGCCGGTATCCCGTAACATATTTCACGCACCAAGATTGTCGAACACTGTTGCCCTACCATCCCATGCAATCATCACTGTGCTTAACCCCAGACTCCATCAAATCCCCCAACCTCCAATGATACCATTCTGTCACGACCCGCCGACACCAAGATAAGAGAAGGGACAAAAGGTTTCCAGACCCTTCCTTCTTCAAGTTGGAGGAGAGATAATAACCCCTGAGACCCGCCTTCAAAAGGTACCACAGTGGAGACTAGCACTAAGGGTATAGAATCACACACAGGATTGAAGGAATAACCTTTTTTATTTTAATAGGATCGGGTGATAAGATAGTAATTCACAACAACACCAAATGTGTAAGAACAAGTAAATCTAAATCAAACCATTCCAATATGCAAGTTACAAAAGTAAATTCAACAAAATTACAAGAAAACACCAAAAGTAAGTACCAAAGAAAAGAAAAATAGTAACAACAATTTTCCCAACGTCTGAACTAGTATGATATTGAACGATCCGCAAAGTTATCTTGGAAACCTGGAATAGGTTTTATAAATGTAGGGTGAGCATACAAGTATACTCAGTAGGGAAAAACAACAACTCTCGTGCACAATTGGGGAGGAATTATAATGCCCTATGAGAAACTGGATAACCAAAACACGCAGCAAGGAAAACTATCCACCCATGAATCACCAAGGCAGACTCCCCAAATAACACGAGTCATGTGATGTAATAGTAGTAACACATCGATGTTTAGGTACCCTGCGCCACTTCCCCATGCTTTATTAACGATATCCTACGCATCGGACCTCTCCCGCCATTCTCACCGTAGGCCCACTGCCATCCCCCCGCCCGCACACACCTGGGCGATAACCACACATCCTGCCCGCAAACACCTAGGCCACAACAACCATGTGTAACCACGCCCACAAACAACTAGTCTAGGACAACTAATACTATTCCCAATGACACTTGGGCCTCATCCCGAAGAAACATGGGAAACAACCTACCCGCACACACCTGGGCCAACGACCACAAATTCCCTGCTTGAAGAATCTTTGGCTATAATGGGCCTCAGGCCGCCATAGCCTACCTGACGGGTCTTGGGACACTTGGGAATGGGAGTAAAAAAGGTGCTAATAACCCGTCACTTGTAAAAGTGCTGGGAAAACCACCCTCCCCCATGAAATGGGGGTGTTCGTCACAAGTTCTCACCTTGGGTGGGGCATGAATAAGAAATATAAGAACTACAATTGTATATATAGGTAACAAACACACATCCAAACCTAAGGGTTCCAAACTAGCCAAACAAAAATAACCTCATTACTATTAATTCACAAGAAGCCCAGAAACCACAAACATGTCACCAATCATTCCCAAAAAACAATTCCCCATTGAACCCATTATTTTTTTCATGTTCAAGTGATTCCATTTAAAAAAATTCTGCACTATTGGTCAATGACCAGGCATGATCACAGGATAAGGAAAGGAAAACTTCCAAACATCACTTTTAAGAATTCACACCAGTTCTCTTTTACAGTCACAACAGCAAAAGGGATCCTTGAGATCCCTCAAAGTACTGGAACCAAACCAAGCCTCAAGATACAGCCCCACATGGCCTCAGGTCCTCCAGCAATGGAACAATAACAAAGGATCCCATCCTCATCCATATAACCACATAAGCATCAAGATGAACTATCACACATACCACCATGACAGAGAAAAAGAGTTTCCAGATTCAATTATATCATTCATTATGTTCCCCATTTCTATTTGGTTAACCACGGTGATCACACAGGGATTGTTGTTCACTGGACATCCATTTAATCAGCAGAGTTTACATGATTAACCAAATCCACATGTTACAACAATTAAATCATCACAGAATACAGGGGTTCGTTAGTTCATAAGGAATGACCACCAATAGTCATGATTTTCTGTGGGAATAAACCCATATAATTCAAAACAAAGAAAAATCATGGCTAAAAAGTACATCATAAATATCGATCACACCCACTTCATTATTTAAATGTCCATTTATTATCTTCATTAAAGTTTGGTTTCATCCATCCCCATACAAACAATAGTATACCCAACCTGTATGTTACACAATAAAGAGAGAAAAAGGAAACCCCTTCTTGGATGATCAAAAATCAATGTTTTAACTTTGCGCACAAAGAGTTGGGGATACACGACTTGTAGGGGAGGAACTATGGGGACTCTAAGGATGAGTATGGAATGTTCTGTCATATGCACACCAATCGAATTGGAAAAAAGGACTCCAAATGCACCAGGGGAAGAATTAACCTAGCCAAGAAGAAGAAGGGAACAAATAAATTATTGTGCGATAAAAGGTGAGATCATGGAGTTACGGGATATTGAATTTTTAACAGCTTTAAAGATGGATCGTGGTTTCACCACCTGGTTGGGCAGTTACGCTCGATGGAATAAATTGTCATTTAATAATTCTCATTGGAGTGGTGTCCATAATAGCAGTGCGTTTAAACTGTTTCCTTTATATCACACAACAGGGGCAGAATTCGAAAGTATGGGGAAAGGGTGTGACACTGAGGAAAATCCATAGGTTTTGGTAAGTTAAGGGTCACCCGGCTCTTGGGGAATTTTAGATACTATTTATAGGCTTTAAATGGCTTTGAAAGGGGGTATTACATTATTATTTTTACATCAAAGACACTTTGAGGAAGCAAAACAGTTGGGAACTAGAAAAAACGAACTTCATGGTGAGGACATGGTGCCACCCTCACGGTGCCACCGTCACAGTACCACCCTCACAGTTCCACCATCACGATGTGATCCTCATGGTTCCACCGTCATAGTCCCACCATCACAATGCCACCCTCATGGTTCCACCCTCACAGTGCCACCATCAATGTCCCACCCTCACGGTGCCACCATCATAGTGCTACCCTCACCGTGTCACCTTCAGGGTGCCACCGTCATAGTGCCACCATTTTTGTGCCACCCCCACGGTGCCACTGTTTCAGTGTGAGACCATGACTGGTGCCACCTTTTGGTGGAATGATTAAATGGAACCATGTTTCGGGAAAGTATTGGACTGGGAGGGTCCAAGATGTTAAATAATGTGTAAATGCATTACATGTCATTTAATTTTCCGGAATTCCATTCCCTAGAATGTTAATTCCACACCATGGATTAGACTACACAACCTATTACACATTGTTTATTCAAAATACATTTCGTTTAATCAGAATAAAATACCATTTATCTTCTTGCTTACTCCTTCCCTAAACACACCAAACAACCTAAAGAATTAAACTCTAGATCTAATCCAAAATGTGGGTTGTAATGTGGGGTAAACTGAATGATAAAAGGATACATTCATAAAGTAAAAGGATTTAGATATTAAAATATTACCCTATTAATGGAACTCATCCCCGATTTTACCTTATGAGGATGGTGAAACAATATCTGAGAATAAATCTAGGCACTAATCACAAATATTGGCCTCCTTGACCTATGTCACATCATGTACATGTATGTGCTACCATAAAACTTATAATAAAGGGGCAGACCAACCTCAAAGAGACTTCATGATCTAGTCAATGATGTGCATGGGCTTATCCTCAAAAGAAGTTTTGGGATCCCTCTTATAATACTAGAAATAAAAGTGTGAGATTGGTAACTATGATAATGATCCTTCTGAAATACATGGAAGAAAGTGTAAATGGAAAACTACCTATGATGTAATAGAAACTGATAGGCTACCATCCTGACTCAATACATGATCTCAAATGTCCCAATGTCATTAGTCGATAAACATTACTTGACTATATATCAATATATTCCCATGTTTGGGTGATACCCAAAGGGAAACATGATCCCTAGCCAAAAACTCTAGAGGTTATAAACATGGATCAACATATGATTTTTTTCTATAATGAGTGGTCCCGATCTACTAAACCTTATCCAAAGCCTCCAAAATGAGACAAGGACTACCTAGAACATCCTCCCATACATCTAAATAGAGTAGGTGTGCACTACACTACCTACCATATATGGCCTCATAAATATCCATTTAACTTGTTGCTTGAAATAAATTATTTTTTTCAAACTCTATGAGAAACATATTATTCTTCTATAAATTAATGATATCAAGAAAACAAGCTCGGGTCATGTTGTACAACACTAATATAGTATAATTTTATTGGCTATCCATCTAACGGTTATATGATGTTCTTATAATCCCCTGTGTACCCATAGCACTCTGTAATCCATTCATAAAGAACAACGTGAAACAATAATACCTATCTAAAAAGATGGTATAAGGGACAATGTGTAGATATATACTCTCACCAAAATATATTCATCCCAAATAATCAATAGAAAAATTCTCTTACATAGGAATTTAGTGGGTTACTTTTACCATTTTATCCAATACTAACCAAAACACATCACTATCATGAAGAAATGTTTTTTATCCAATTAAAAATTCTATGAAAATATCTTCTCATTTCCATTCTGGGACAAGTAATGTTCACAAAAAGCTAGTTGGACAATTTTTATCTACCTTCACTTATAGATAGGTGGAACACCAAGTGATAAAACATGATATTTTACATTTAATCACCTGCCACTAATATTGGAGGATCGTATAATTATACAACTTGGTGATACCCAGGTAGCTACACTCTCATGTTTTTAGGGACCCATGTTTTTTCAAGTGTACATTGGATGTCATATCCTTAGATAGACCAATTAAAAGGTGGGACCTCACCAGAAACACACCCTCATAGGAACAAGCCTTAATGATGTGAAAACGTCCTCATTTTTACTCTCTCTAGACGTCAATAGGTCACTAATAGTTATATAGTTAAAAATTTTCCAAGATGGTCCTAAGCCTCTATGTGTATCTCTGAAAATAGTGTTATAAGCTGCCACTCGCTATTGGTCTCCTGAACTACTTGTTTAAGAAATCACCTTCTATGATCATTTACAACAACATTTCCATTTTTAGGTTTATAAGAAATATGGAAGTCAACACGCTGTGGGTATTCAAATCACATTATCTCTATAATATTCAATTAATAGTATGTGAGTGTAGGTTTTTGTGTTCTGCATACACCAAAAATCGATCTCCTAAAAAGTAATGCCACAGAAATGGAAGGCATATACAATAGCTTACTACTCGAGATCATGAGTCAGGAATTACATTCATGAGGCCTCAGTTACAACAACCCATATGAAACAAATTGATCTTCATGCATTAAAACATCTCCTAGCCTAATACCAGATGAATCACAACACACTATGTAGATTGAAAATTATTATTTTTATTATTATCATAATCCCGTTTTAAGGGCTGAGGGGGAACCCAACACGACATCACGACTAATATGGTAACCAATCCTTCACAGTCAGTACAAGGGAAAAAACAACTCATTCAAAACTACAATATAAGGCTCCTACACCACATTATAACCCTAAATACTAACTTCCACGTATAAAACACAACTCAAAAATCTATCTCATGCATGAATACATGGGCCTGGTTCTGATAGAGATGACATACCCTCCCAAACGTCAGAATCTGAATTTCAATTCTAGGTGGAAACTCTCTACTCTAAACCTCCTATGGATAACCCCCTTGTAGGTAAAAAGGTTTCAAATTCCCTTCAATGAAACCTTTAGACCAAAATGAAAACATTTTTAAAAACATAAATCCACAAAGAAAAAAATTCATCAACATCAGGTGAGAATCCTATATAAAACTAGTTCACATACTGAATCTCCTCAATCCATACTACAAAACCTTCAAAAAACCGATAAAACAACAACATGTAGCCTTCATTCTTCACCATTGATAGGATCCCAAAACCCCTAAAAGACAGCAACATCTGTCGTTGATACTATGCCACTTTCGCAATGCCAGAGCAGACCAACCACAAAGCTTGTACCCATATCCAAACCGCAGAACAAATTCACCGAACACCAAAACAATCAAGATGATAACTCAACACAAACCTGAACTAAAATCCTTCCACTGCCTTCAATACAACACAAAACCACTAGATCCACCCAATACACCCTCAATTGATACCGAAACGTGATGAAAACCTCACTACAGTAGCTGGAAACACAAAAATTGGATGCTCACCTTGCTTCCATGAAATCCTTGTCTAGATCGAAGGGTAGGGTGTAAAAAAGTCCTGAAAATGGTGAGATTTACTGAGATGATCGATCCCACAGATACGATTATGCTACCAGAGGAAGAGACACCACAACACAAACTCTCTAGGTTGAGGTGTCGAGGGGAGGGAAGTCGATACGTAGCGGGGGAGAGGAAGGCGATAGAGAGGGGAAACCCTAGCGCAAATACCCTTATGGGTGCATAGATATTCTTGTTTCCCCTAAAATTTGTCAATATAATTTTAACAACACACCATATAGATTCTGCATGACTTTTGAAGAATCTGGATCAATGCTATAGTAAACATTTATTTATTCTCCTGAAAGGATTTCACACATTCATATGACCATAGGAACATAGAACGCTTCATATTTAATCTGATAAGAGGTGCTTCTAAGTGTGAAAATTCTGGTATAAAACTCAATTAGAAGTAATCTAGCCATTTGAAAATCCAAATCTCAAAGTCATTCTTGGGATTCTCCCAGGTAACTATGACCATAACCATCTGTAGGTAAACCAATACCAAAACCTCTATATTAATATGAAATTGTAAATAAATCTTTTTTTATCCAAAAGTGACATTTTAATGGTCTTATCTTATGGTTAGTTCTCTCTCAGTGTATTAAAAATTATTTCAAGATGTTCAGCATGGTCTCTTCGAGTATGAGAATACCAAAATATGTCATATGTGAAGACCATAAAAAATGAATCCATATACATATTGAAAAACCTATTCATAAAACCAATAAACATAGAGGTCATGTTCATGAGATTTTAATAAATAACCAAATAATCATTGAAATAGTATTGACTATAAAAAGATATATGTGGAATATCTAAAGGCCTGACTCGAACATGATGATAGGTCGATCTTAGGTTGATCTTCAAGAAAACCATCACTTGTATGAGCTTGTTGAAGAGATAATATATTTTTGGTATGATATATTAGCTCACCAACATAAGAAAATTGAAAATCTAGTTATCTAGAAAAATCCTAAGGTCACCATCTACCTTCTTTGAAAAATAGAATAGTGAACCATAGGGAGAAGAACTATGCAGTTTAAAACCTATGGACTTTAAATCCCATATCTACTTTATGAGATCCTAAAACATAGTAGTATCCATCCCAAAATGATGAATATATATCGATATAGCTTAATTCACTAGATTGGTTGTAAAATGTACCTCTGTCTCAAGAGGTAGTCAAAAAATGAATTCAAGGAAAATTCCAAAAGATTATGACTATAGGTTAGATTTAAACCTAATGTAACACCTAATCATCTATTTATATTAGAGAAATATATTATTTCACTCCACTTATCCCAAGATAATTTTTTCTAGATATACCTTTTTGGAAATCCCACTAACCCTTATGAATCTATGTACCACCCTTCGGTTATGTAAATGACACTCTTTGGTTATAACAATTCACATAGGCATGATAGGGGACCAACCCGTCCATCTTAGGAATAACATCAAAAGTTGTCATCTAGAGGAAGAAGATGACATAAATGAAATGAGGGTGTCCTGCCTCATGGGGAAATTCCTTGTACTAGCATATACTTTCTGAAAATATACCTCAATGTGTATCCAGAGTCAACATGGAACATATGTACTCAACAAGAAGTCCATGCATCCCCACATTATCCATATATAAAAAGGAGTTTGATGCACCTGTATCAAAAAAAGAAGACACAATAGTATAGGTTACTAGAATAATTCTTTAAATAGTAGAAGGACCATAGAACATTTCCCCTAATATAGTCTGTACTAAATAAACCTATCCTAATCCAGGACACTGTGATGGCACTTGAACAACTGAAGTGGTTTTACTCTATTGGTGCTACATATATGAATTATATCTACCATGTCCATGACCTCTTCTTCCATGTGTATGTCTAGATATACTACATATAAATTCCTAGTTAGGTGATACTGATCCTAATACTAATGGTGGATTTGATATGTATCCTCTCCCACTCAGCATAGATATGAATGTCTTGGAAAAATGAACATTCACGAATCCTCCACATCCTTGAAACTATGTGGTTTCTTTGTAACACTAGGGCTTCTTAATCCAAAAATTACCACATTGGTGACAAACCAAAAAACCATCATTGGGTGTCAACTAGATACATCTACACATGTGTGTAATCCGAAATCAACTCTTCCGACCCCTAGTCGATGTACTAACATATATTAGTTATGAACTTCCCTAGATCACACTGTCATGCTCTCCCAATTTTCATTCAGTGATGAAATCTTGGTTCACTATATTATACATTGTAGTCAACTGAAAATAATTTGGCAGATAAGGAATATTATTCCTTGGCCTATCCTCGAATCGCTTTTCCTTAACGTTATCACCAACAATATTGATATGATAAAATTGTTAAATCATTGAAAAATTAGATGAGTTGACCATAATTGATATAGAACCCTACAATAAGATCATAAACTCCCTAGAATGATTGGAACTGATGTTTTTAGGGAAGGAATAATGAATTAGGATTTATCTAAAATACATCAAAATCCCTTCATAATACTGGCATTCTCTGTTTAGAATATCGAACTAGTATTTGGAGTATCCATAAATTATATAAGTAGTGAGTTTCAATCTTCTTTCAAGAGGTGTCTCAAGATGACTGAATATAGATGACGCTTTTTCTAGCCAATACTCTATAGAAAGGAGGCCACCAAACCTTAAAAAACAAGGTGAGTTTTTCTATTCAACTCTTACATAAGCTCTCCCATAAAATTATTAGGTCACAAAACTCAATTGATAGTCATCATATGACACATAAACTCCACTCGAAACCATACATAATCACCCACATATGGGATAATAGGAGGTTCCTTATGTGGCACTATAGAGTTATCAATAGAGTCTTAGGGCCCACCACATCCGGAGAATGGTCATCACCACCCTCCTGATGCACGACTAGAGAACATTGTGGTGGAATATATCTATAAATTCCAACAATATTCCATACATATATTTTAATAATGATAATATCATAGATACAAGAATATGATATGTACAAGACTTCCTATGTAATTGTCACATCCCTCTTCTTACTCAAAGATCAAGGTCTGGGTAATAAGAATATTTATATATAACATAAGAGACACTACCTACTGCCTACTAAAATGGTCAGGTCTGGGTCAATCGGTATTTCATGAGTCTAATGACTCAGTATACATAGTGTCACATTAAATTTATAGAGGGAAAACACTTTAAATTGTGATAGGTACCCCTATTTAATGATGACCATTTCATTTTTAATTTAAATTTCATTTAATTTAATGTTCATTTTTATTGAATTTATCTTTAATGTCCTGAACTATATGGATCACATCTTCCTATTCATAAGGGGCCATACAACTCATAAACTAAAATGTTTCGTCCATTTAATCCTAAAAATCATTTATCAAGTCCCAACATGAAGTGTTTTCAAAATTCATGGACCTAGTAATATGTCACTAAAACATCCTCCAAGAAACTCACATAGTAGTACAAACATGGAATCACATAATTCATGACATATAAAACTTATAAGGTACCTAAAATTATGCATGGTCAATGTTTCCTTTCCATATAAGACCAAGGATAAAATATAATCCTCAATAATAATAATAATAAATATTACACATCATGTGAATCACCCAACATTGGATTCAAATCAATAGAAATATCTAGAATACATAACAACATGTTTTATCCCAGGTAATTTAAAATTTCCCTATACATGGGTTACTTACTCCCAAGCATAACACATCACCAAATTCTAACACATTTCTATTCTCTTATCTTCTACTCCCAAAAAATAAGAAAATAGATTAAAAACAATATAGATTTGATAGCTCTTTGATATGTCCTGACCCAAATTACACTTAAACCCTTCCCTAAGGTGATTGGCCACAAGGAATCAAGTTCTCCTTCCGGTATTCCAAAGTATTTCAACATGTTTAGAGGTTTCATAGGTGGTATAGGGGGGATAATATACCCTCATGATAACTGTAGCAGAACATTGTAATAATGGATAAATGACAGAAGTGTAATAAATAACTTATAACTAGAAGTGGAATGTAAAGTATTAAAATGGAATAAATACCTAATTAAAACAATATTCAGCATCATATAAAAAATGATGATACCTCATATTCCCAACAAAAAGAAGTAGAAAATATTTCCATACAATACAAGTAGAAAAGTGAAAAAATGACCAAAAATTGTATCTCTGACAACATCACGAGAAATAGATTCGTCTTGTGCATACTCGCTCTAATGAAATATCCAAATTAGGAGTCAATAAATGGATTATTTCCCCAGTATCTATAAGAAACAACATAATCTTCTTGGGTACCATCATTGGCCCGGATAGTCAATTTGAAAAATAGATTAGACCACCACCAACAATTTCTATAACATCCAGTCACATCCAATAATATGGATGTGTGAAAATAATAGAGGAAGGAAATAAAAAATCTATAAAAGGGGCCTCTTTGGTTCAATAATGACACCAGGATGGTAGTACATTCTTTGGCATAATCTAGAAAATCTCTTCACAAGTAAGCTTATGTACACACATATATGGACTATATACGTAGTGGAATATAGAACCATATGTATTGATACTATAAATATCTTGAACCCAATACATAGCACATAAATACATAAGATATAACATGAGTCTCATATGCCTAAAGGGATTCTATGCCCAATATCACACGAGTAGAGGCCAACATGCCTAGTATGATAGTAATAGGGTCTCCATTACCATTATCATATCAAGAAGGGCCGTAATGCATGTATATCATAGTAAGGATCATCATTCCCAATATAATATAAATTGATCCATGAAACCCAAATCTTATTACTAGGGTCTCCATTCACAATATCATATCACTAGGGTTTCCATTCCCAATATCAAATAGCTAGGGTCACAATTCCCAATATCATATCATCAGGGTCTCTATGTCCATTCATTATTATTCATAAACAGTCATCATGACTGGGTGTCTTTACATAGGGACACCATAACCATAAAACATTATAGGGGAACCATGCCCGAATCACAATATATGTGAACCATGACCACATGATATAATATTACGGTAATCATCACTAATCTATAATATGAGGGTCACCAAGCAAAATTATATCAATTATAAATAGCCAAGGCTATAATATTATCCCACATATATTTCATAACTCATTTACATTCAATAATAAAACGGTAATAACCATTATTCAATTTAAATAGTTGGCGTGGTCATACCACCTAGCACCAATAATTTTATCTTTAATTGATAAGTGTTGTATCCATGCTATACCACAATAAATATCGATTTTATTTATGATATTAATATTTAGAAGTAAGACCAAACAAAAAAATTGTTGTTTTATCTATATAACCAATAAATCCAATTAGGAACATGAATAGTAACTCTAAAAAATAATTGGCAGACTTTGAGGTTGATGAATCGAATGTTTCTTGGGTTCTAGTATGGACATCTGGTTCCAAACAAGGAAGAAAAAAAGAAATTTTCATTTTAGAGGAAACACATGGTGAAACTGGAATACAACACATAACACATATTATAAAACCTCTCAACATGAAGGGATAACTACTAGACACCTACCTTATGATTGTAGAGGAAACCTCATTAAGTATCGGCCTTTGGTTTGGTCTTGATCAGAAGAAAATGAAAACATTGATGAACACCATTAAATTAGTGTTTAAGAGACTACATCAAATTATTTTTGTCGAGATAATAAGAAATGACTAAATGCACAATATGAATAAACAACTTATAGGGGATAGCCAATGAGACAATCAGATGTCGAATCCATGTTTGAAAGGATGAAAAGATTAAAATCCTATATTTAGGCTTTAGTGGAACTAAAAATAGTGGATTGGATCTATGATGTAGAAAAATAAAAATGATGGGTGAGGAAAATTAAAGGGCTCCACCACTTTAAAAACACCCCATGACATTTATATTGCATGTAAATCCTTCATTTTATTTTCAGTATTTACCTTCTGAAGAATGTTCAATGAACTTTGCGAATTGGCCTACCCAATCCAGTACATATAGCGTATGTCACAAAAATAATATATTACAAATAAAAATCATATAAATGGATTGCAGCAACCTTTATCCCCCTACTTCCTCTTTCTGAAAACATACTATCTGGACTAAAGGATCAACATCGAGATCTAAGACAAAAATTAGGTTGTAGCAAGGGTTAAACTGAAATTTAAAAGGATCCCTACCTGATAGAAAACTACTAGGATCTTAAATCCATCTTAAAATGAAGGAAACCCTTTAGGACAATGTTAATGTAATGTTATTATTTATTTTATCTATTTTACTGTGAAGAAAATATAATGAAACATTAATTTACTTTTCCTTCTTTCGTACATAGATCAATTATTTTTTCTGACTTATATTTTAAATATGACAAAATGTCCACTAGAAAAGACCATTAAGGGTTTCAAACACCTATTTCCAAGTATAATATTTGGTATGATGAGGGGAATGAAATGCACTACCCACTTATTACTTAGACAAAAATTATATAGCTTGAAATTTAGAATCCATTCATCAGTCATTTGAATAAGAAATCGATTAAGATGAATTGTTGTTGATTATATATTTTGTTAAATTATTTATCTTATCTAATTTGAATCATAATTGTTAGTTTATGAAAAAAAAAGTGTTGATGAAAATAAATTATTTTTATCTTAAAATTATACCCCTATCTCAAATCAAGGATGAGGTATAATTCACTTGAGAAAAAATATAAGCATTTTAAATCAACAATCAATGATTTATGTGATATGGAATAACATATGTTCCATGGATTATATATATATTGATGAATAAAAATCCAAATCCACTTCCATTAAATAGCGTGTACTATAGAATGAGGACCATGTAGATAAGAAGGGTAAACTAGTTGATGAAAAAATAAAATAAGTGTGAAAAACATGTGTATATATGACATAATAAATAGATATTATTTATAAAAGTATTACATAAAAATATATATTTATGTTAATATATATTTTTTATAGTAGAGACCAAAGAATCAGTAGCATCCATACCAAATGAAATCTATTTTTGTAGCTTTTATGTTGTCTAAACAATATGGTCATGTTAGAGGTTTATGTTTTGGAGAATCTCCTAGATTTTTTTTAAGAAAAAAATGAAAGAACATACTTATATGATGATTAAGGAATTATAGGGGAAAATATATTCATTGCAAGATAATATTGTATGGTATGCTTTTAGTGACCAATATATATGAAAGGATTAGAATGAGATGGCAGTGGAACAATGACCAGTACATGAACAACCAAATGACCCTCCTATCCTTGAGTCTAGTCATTCCCCTTAACCACATACCTTAGCTAAAGTAACCAATTTTTTCATCAATATTTCTCCCAAATTACAATCAACAATATTTGATAACTTTATATTTATAAAATTATACAGGGTAAAGTTGTATGTGATTTCTACTTATCAACATCGATGCACTGCCTTATTGTGATGATTATGGTGAATAATAGCCCGAGAGACATGATACACAAAAGATAACTCAAAAAAGATCAAATGATCATGTGGATTGATGTAGCTCAATATTCTAGCATTGAGTTTCTTGTTCCACATGACAATAGTAATTATAATAATCAATGATGTTGTTGGAAATTTCCATGAATGGTCATATAATCATATAAAGATATATGTGGGAAGTCCATAAAAATGTTTTTCAAATGAAAATCCTAAAATAGTTTATGAATAAAGGTATTATATGAGGTATGGTATTCAAATGGATAAAAATATGGAAAAATGTAAAGTCAGATCAATACAACCAAGTGAACCAACCATGAAAACAGAAGTACCTTCTATGAAAACCTTTCCACCACAATATCCCCTGTAACATATATTATTGTTAAACATTTATTTAGAATACATATTCAATAATATTCATGTTTTCTAAATTCAATATGTAGATGGAAAATTTGGAACTTTCATTACATATCCAGTGGTCATCATGAGTATAAATGAGATTATCATGCTTGAATGGCTATGGGAATCAATTGTGAATACATGTCGAAGTAACATTTTAAAACTATGTTTATCCAAAAAAATATCTAAAATGATTATTAATGTTATCAAATATAAATATTTTCTATACGGGTTTATATTACTACTGTATAAAGGAAAAACTATGTGAACCACAAATTAGATTCATTAATCACTAGATCATTTAAAATGAATAAAATTTAAATTGTGTGGAATGAAAATGATCAGAAAAGAGATAATCTAAGTGAGGTATTTTAGAAGAAAATAATAGAACACGGTCTCTTTTTGATTCCTACAATACTTGGGTAAAAATCTACAGTCTGATCCTATAAATTATTTTTTAATTCTATCCATTACTTTTCTCCTTTTTTAGGAATCACTGGTTGCCGATCACAATCAATTTTGTCACCCTAAATATTTATTTTTTTGATCTAATTCATGGATTTTCATCTAAACAATCACATATGATTTTTATTATGATATTATAATTCACTAAAATTATCATGTTATAGGTAAAATTAATATTATATGTTTTATTTTTTTCTTTTAATAATAATTTATTTATGATAGGGATATCTATAAATATAAGCTAAATCATGGTATGTGGTTGGTGACATAGAATATTATGGCTATGGTTTACATAAAATGTAATCATATTATGGTATATATAATAATATTTAACTATCAAAACTTATTTCAAAACAATTTACTTATTTTGGTCAATATTTATATAGTTACTGAAGCAAGATAACAAAAAATAACAGTGGATAATATGTTTTCAAATTTATGGAACATATCATATACCATCAAAACACTATAATCACTGAACATGTAATTTAAAAATTTAATGCCAATATCATTAAAAATATTTATTAATCATTATATTAAATACATTTTATAAATACAATAATTATTACTATTATTATACATGCTCAAAAGAAGAATTAATTTTCTTTGAGATGAGTGGGTAGTGTACATGGTGTTTGGATGTTTTTCGGAATAAAATTTAGTTGGTTAGCTAATATGTTCATAATCTAGTATAGGGTATGAAAATAGATATACCATTTGGGATGTGAATCAACAGTATCAAAATTATTCTATATAATTTTTGATCTATATATCAAGTATTTATAAAAAAGAGGAAGTCATTTTTTTAGAAAATAAAGGACAAAATACATGGATTCATAATGTATATAAACATCTTAAACTCGTGGATTCTTACTAAATATTTAGTTAATTTTATCATTATTTTGTATAATTTTTTTTAATTCATTATTCATTTTAACTGATACTTATTTAGTTTTATTTAAAAACTATCTCAAAACACATGTCACATGATGAAGAATCAACAAAAAAAATTCAGGTTGATTTTATAATTTAGGAAAACATTCCATAATTTATTCTTTACATCAAGGAATTGACCACACATAAATCCAACACCCAATGTGGTCAGTATGAATTGATTATATTTTTTCAATAAAAAAGTTTTATTTTTGATTAAAATGTGTTTCACATGTCAAAAATAGAAAAAAAAGATCCGAGTAATTTTAAAATTTTGAAAAAAACGATCCTTATCTTACTTGTGATGGTTAAGAATTGACCGCACATTAATTGGACACCTGATTTAGTCTTCATGACTCAAATTTTGTGTATTGAATATATGTTAATTTTTTTAAATCATTTAAAAAGTCTATAACCAATAAAATGAGTTGATATTTTTTATAAAATTTTGGAAATGGTCCATAATTCATTTATTACTTGTAGAAATCAATCAGAAATCAATCAGACACCTGATGTGGTTGGTATTAACTGAAGTGCATGTTTTCATCATAAAAGTGTGAATTTAATTTAAAAATTCCAAAAATATCCAAAACAATGATAACGAGTTCAATTTTTTTCAATATTATATTAATTGGCATATAGTTCATTTTTTGACATATAGGAATTAACCTCAAATTTATATGACACATGATGCTTTAAAAATGACACAAAGATCATGTTTTTAATTGAATGGTTCCATTTTAGTTTAAAATGTGTGTCCCATCACCAAAACATTGAAAACGTATCTATTTATTCAAACATTATGAAACTAAACCATAATTAATTTGTTACATTTAAAAATTTACCTCATGGAAAACAAACTCACTATGTGGTCAATTTGACTAGAATTCATTGTTATCAATATAAAACCATCAATTTATTTTAAAACGTATCACAAAGAAAAAAATGAGAATAAAATCTCTAATTTTTGTAAAACCTTATGAATGTGATTTATAATTAATTTTTGGCCTGTCTAAATTGACCACACATTATTATGACCCCAGATGTGTCCAGTATGACTCTATGTGCATGTTTTCAATACAATTATTCATTTTGTTTAATTCACACATCAAATAGACAATGCTAAGAAAACAAGGTCAAATTATTTTAGAAATTTATGTAAATATTCCATAAATAATTTTGGAAGTGTATTAATTGACATCACATTAATCTGACCCATGATGTGACTAATATGCCTTAATTTGCGTATTTTAAATAGAAACATGAAATATTATTTTAAAATTAATTTCATAATTTTGAAACTGAGATAAACAGTTCATATTTTTTTCAAACATTAGGAAAAAATCCACAATTTATTTTTCACATGTCAAAATTGTTCTCACATAAATATGAAATATGATATGGTCAATTTTACCTGTAGTACATGTCATCAATATAAAAGTTATATTTTAGTTTAAGACACATCACATAGAAAAAAAATGAGAATAAAAGCTTGGACTATTTTCAAAATTTTGGAAAAGTTTACAAATTTCTTCTATTACCTATAGGATATGACCTCATATCAATCTAACACCTATGTGGATGGTATGATTTGAAGAGTGTGTTTTCAATACATAATTGACATTTTAGTTTAAAACACACATAAAATATCCAAAATAGAGAAAAAAATATTATTTTAGTGTCAACCATTTGGAAAATGGTCCATATTTAATTTTTGAAGTGTAATAATCGATCACACATCAATATGACACATGATATGGCCGATATGACTCAAAGTAAATATTTTATTAGTAAGGTGATAATTTAATTTAAAAATCATGCCAAATCCCCAAAACCAAGAATATAAATACCCAACCTTAAAAATTAAATAATCTTGAGTTATGTCAAGAATTTACCGAGATTAACTTTTCAAGTTTAGAATTTTAGATAATTAGGCCATAATTATTACATTACATCTCAATTATTACATAGTATACACTTTTACTATACCTAGTTTTTTTCACAATAATAAAACTCCTAAAATAAAAAAACATTATTTTTTTGATATAAATCTTCTCGAATTCATCTATTCTCTTACCTTTCCTTAAACCCTGTGAAAAAATTTTAAAAACAATGGATGAATATAAAAATCTTAGTAAGGGTTATAAAATAAGGAAAAAGCATTAGTCTATCAATACATACAAATCAATGAAATCATACTTTTCAATAATAAAACATAATATCTTTAACATACCTCCTGAAATCATAATATTTATGAATAACACAATGAAATCATAAATCATAAAGATAAATTTTGGCATACATAATATACATACATCATAGCTTTCAAACTTTCACATGGAGTTATGTTTGGAATACCCATCACAATATTTTCACTAAATATATTAGGAGAAACATTAAAGTTTTACTCTATCACATTACCCAATGCATTAGAGAGATATATCGGGCTAACCCACCCTCAGTTTATCACAGAACCACCCGTATATGTAAATAATTTTCAAGAACCATAACATAATCGTAAGACATAAAAAAATCCTAAAGGAAATATAAAATTTACACATTACAATTAAAAGATATCAGTTCAATATTTTGACACAATCAATACATTATAAAAACCATTTTAAATACCAAAATATGTAAAAAGTTTATATGGTATGTATTTTCCTTTTAAAAAACATTATGGATTATTAAGGAAGCCAAATATCAAATAATGCTTGCGACGACAAAAAGTCATTGTCGCCACGTACATTAAAAAGAAACATTCATTTTGTTTTTTAGTAAAATTATTCATAGAAAAATATTTCTTATGATTTTTTTGTTTTAAATTAAATGAAAAAGGGTATAATTATACACCATATAAAAGAAGGTTGTGTATAAACCCAAATATGCCTCAATGAAAGGAGATTGAGACGAAGTCCCTTTCCTTGAGTCGGACTTTTCTCGTTCATTATTTATCTTCATGAATAATAATCTTATGTTAATTTATAATTTCTTAAGAACCATTTTAATGTTTATTATTCAATTTATATTACATATCATGATGTTAAAAAATTACATAATTATTTAAGTTCATATTGGTCGTTTTGTTGATGTTCAGTACTTGAGTCGAAAAAAAAATTGTTTGATATAAATTGTCCATGTGGTCAAATGTCCATCATATCAAGAATATTATTAATTATTTAGATATAATATATATCATATATAGCAATTATATATTTATTTATAATAGTACCTAAAAGTTTCATATAATAAATGAAATTCAGCGTTCATGGAGACGGTAAGCTGTACGTACACATGAATTATACTTTCATTTATTTTTCATATTTAAAGGAATGAAAACTAAATGATACATAGTTATATTATAATTATAGTATAATATAATATTTTATGAAAATTAAATAATTTAATTAATTCCATCTTTTATATGTTCCATGTATTCCATGAACGGGTCATATCACTTTAAGGGGGTGGTAGTCTGCACATCCTCAAATGAAATTATCATATTTACATATTATTCAAAGCATAAAGGTATATTGTAAATAAAAAAATTAATATAATCATAGAGAAAATATAAATATAATATATATCATATATAAATACATTTTTATCATAATGGCCACCAAGAGATGTGGTAGGAAAAAATTGAACAATCATCGTTTCATGAGGCGATGGCTCGCCATGCACAGAAACAGTATGATTGTATTCATTAGATGGAGGTGTGTGTAAGTATATTTAGAATAATTCTCCTAAAAAATCCTAGTACATTGAGGATACTAGTTTTGTTATGTAATCAATGAATAATAATAACACAGGGATTTTAAAAGGAAAGTAATGGAAATGAACTTTATAGAAGTCGCAGCCTCTTAAACTTGTAACTTCTTTTGATTTTATCCAAAAGGATTTATTGAATTTCATTATTTCAAAGGTAATAATTATAAGTGAAAGGTAGGAATATTGGGTGATTATTGGAGAAGAATTTCTAAGATCTAAGGGGATTGGGAGGTATGAGTAAATGGGTAGAGGTGACGAACTTTTATAAGATGGAGGAGGGGCACTTTAGGAAGGTCCTGAAATATTATTTTATTATAAAATGAATTTCGTTTTAAAATGGTTCCAAACACATTTATTACAAATTTAATATTATTTTGGTTTGTCATCCTCTTAAAAAATATGGTTTAAGCAAGTTTAGGATACATAATTAACCTTATCTGTTATCATTAACCCTTAGTAAAAAACATTTACTCTTACCATGTCTTCTTGCATTTTCATAATATATGGTAACTGTATTTACTATAAAATGTCAATTGAATAATAAATGAATAATTAATGGATTTTTTCACATTATATAAGTCATCTGGACGAATATTATATTTTTAGGACTATTATATCATTTATTTAAATATAATTTCTTTTAAAAACTCATTTTTTTCAATTTTCACAATAATAAGTAATTGATTTTTGTTAATGTAATAAAACTTTTTTTCCTTAGAACCAATGGAATTAAATAAAATATAATATGTCAATGTCATCCAAAAAAATCGTGTATTAAATAAAATATTCAAATTACATTTATTTTAATATTTATAAGATCATTTATTTGAATCGTGCATTAATGATACAATTAGTGTATCATCATTGTGTCATAATTTAATTTATTTATTGAATGTATAAAAATTATAAATAAAATACCATGACGTAGGAAATTGTTGTATATTTATAATAACTATTTATATTTTAAGAGATCACTTATATAACTCCATATAAATTTTTTAATAAAATATACGTGTTTATGTTATATTTCTCTTTAAATTAAATTAGTTCTTATAAAATGTCATTATGAAACCCAAGTGGCTCTATGAGGTCCTAAAATAGACTCAAAGATTCCTATGGTTGTAAATTTATAATAAAATAGGATTATAACTTGTGGTATGGTAGTTTGATATTATTATAATATTATTTTTACCCTTATTTACCAGATTTACCCTTTGAACATGGTAAATAAAGTAATTACTAAAGTTACTATTCATAATGCCTAAAAATAAAATTTACTTATTTACACAATTTTGGCCTTATGATTCCAAAAATTGAATCCATTTTCCAAATTAAAAACACAAAATATTCAGTAATTAATTTAAAATTAACTCTCGTTGCCAAAACTAAAAACAAGTTTTCAAGAAGTAATAACTCTAAAAATATTGACATGTGTTTTTGCCCAATTTCAATGGGAAATTACAAACAATTACAAAAATTTAATTAAATGATAAAAATATAATCCATTTACCTTTTAAAACCAATTATAGTTATAACATAACTATGTAAATAAATTAGATGAAAATGATGTTTTGAATTAAAAAGCAATATTTTTCACTATTCAGTAAAAAATGAACTTTATCAGAAAACTACCAAAAATTTAATCAAAGTAAATTTTGCTGGCCTGATTTTGTATATGAAGTTAATTTTTTCAAATAGAAGATGGAAAATTGAAAAAAACTATATTTAAAAAGGTTTCACCATCAAAAGGCACTAAACTGACTTTTTAAAAATATTATAGTATTTAATGCTTAAAATTGGATTCATTCATATTCTGAGCCTCTAATATTAATTGGATAAATGTAAAAACGTTTATTAAATACGTAAAATCATAATATAGTTAACTATATTCATTCCCACCAATAAAATGACTAGAAGATAAATTCTATTTAAAATAACATTATTATTTTTGTATTTTTTGGTATAACTCAATGCTCTATAAAAGGTGAGATTTCAAAGATACCTGTTGTTGTGTGTTGATTACGGTATCAAGAAAATCATCCTCATTAATGTAAAATTAATATATTATTCATAAATATTAATATATATGAAAACTTTTTATTCTATCAATACCTGGGTCATTACGTCATTCCCCCCTTTTGGAAATTGTGTCCTCACAATTTTAAAATTGGCCTTGGAAACTTCATTGCAAAACCCACATCAGAAAATGAGTTAATAAAAATATAAATTTAAAACAAATAAAGAGAAGTACAAAGATCACCCAATATAAAACATACTAGGATTTCATGTAAGAAATCATGGATATGTAATAGAATCTATGCGTCATGTTCGAATGAAGAGTTATAGAAAACATGATCAAGAGAATGTTAACAACTAAAAAACCATAAACATGTGATTGGTTAAACAGTCTTTGATTTCCCGATAGAAAAAGTAAACATAAAACATTTTTGTTTTATGTTAATTTTTATAATGTTGAGGAATTATTTTAGTATTTATAATAAAAACATAAGGAAATATACTTACTTGACATGTAGAGTTTTATACATTAATAAATATCTACCACAAACACATCTTTTCTCCAAATGATGAGTAATCAATATGACTTGTTCACACCTGATGTGCTAGAATCAATATCTAAAGAATCAAATAATCTAAAAAATATAAACTATATATTTCCCCTATCTTTAGACATTATTCAAAACCAAAATGGTTAGAACAAGAACAAATAATCCCAAAAAGGATAATCCATTATAAAAATAAATATTACTCTTAATATCCAAATTTCAACAAATAATACCAAAAGTTCAACAAAGACAATTCAATACAAAAATGTCCATAACATTCCTCAAAATAATCCAACCAATATTGAAATCCAAAACACAGAAGGATTTGATCACATAGACTTCCATAAAAAATCATAACATTTATCTCCAAATAACAACGACTACTCCTAAAGTCTCATACTGAAACGTAATTAACCTAATCACATTTTCTCTATGATATATTAATCATTTCCACAAATAACCAAAATCTCCATATGTTCACAATAAAAACATATATTCTTTCAATATAATATTTCATCCATTAATCCATAAATGAAATCTCACAGTATTCTATTTTCCATAGGCATATAGTGTTCCCAAATGAGTGAATGTCTTCTAAAATAACATTTATAACTTAAGCACCAAATCATTTTACTATAAAAAGGATTTACATTTTATAAAATATAATTTCCCAAAATCAACTTAATCTTGAACCATAAAATCATATAACTACAAAGAATAAGTTGTACTAACTAGAGACTTCACAAAGGATAGTGGTAGTGATAAATCTCAGTCACACTTTTGTCGTGGGTTTGATTCTCAGAGATTTGTCTGATGCGATGGGTTATCACAAGGTCTGCAATTTGTCCTTTTTAAAAAACTATATAATTTTAATAACATTAAAAAAATGAGATAAAATCCTTAAAAACAACCATAACATGTTTTAACCCCAATGGTTATTTCATACCTCACATTTTTCATTGCAAAAACTAATAACCCATAAATTCCGCAAAGGTGAATGTCTTCAAAAATACCATTAATCACTTTGAAATAACACAATACTAAAAAGTTATTTCTATGAAATTCCACTTATAATACACCTTAAAATTAAAAACCCCTGATTATGTCCCTAGCACTTAAAGAAAACATCCTAATCTCTGAAGTTGTGTAAATCGACCTTTGATAACAACTATAAGGCCATGACCTTAAACATTACATAATATTGAGTTATGTCAAGAATCTACATTGAGGATATTTTCATGTTTAGTGTTTTAGAAAATTAATCCATAAATATTACATTACATCTCAAATACTAATAAGTATACACTTATACTCTACCCATTTTTTTCTCAATTATAAAAATCTTGAAATAAAACAAGAATTATTTTCTTGATATTAATATTCTTGAATTATTCCTTTCTCTTACCCTTCCATATAACACAAAAAAAATTCAAAAACATAGGATGAGCATAAAAATCTCAGAAATGGTTATAAAATAAGGAATGAAAACATTAGTCCATCTATAAATACAAATCAATGAAATCATACTTTTCAATCATAAAACATAATCTCTTTAACATACCTCATGAAATCATAAAATTTACAAATAACACATTGAAATAAATAATCATAAAGGTAACTTGTGTCATCCATAATATTGTTACATTGTAACTTTCATAGCTACATAAGGATTTACATTTGGAATACCCATCATAGTATATTCCAAAAATTTCTTAGGATAAAAATTAATATTTACCTCCATCATGTTATCCAATGAATTAGTGATCTATCTCAAGTTAATCCACCCTTGGTTTATCATGGAACCATCCATATATGTAAATAATTCCTAAGAACCATAGAATAATAATAACTAATTAAACAATAATAAAGGAAAGATAACATTTCCACATTGCAATCACAAGATATCAGTTCAATATATTAACACAATAAATCCATTCAAAAAAGAATTTTCAATACCAAAATACATAAAAGGGTATATATATTTTATTTTCCTTTTAAAAAAATTAATACTTGTTAATGAATACATATATAAAATAATGCTTGTTGTGATGGATAGATCGTTGTCACCATGTATGTTAAAAAGAAACATTCCTTTTTTTGGTAAAATGATTCATAGAAAAGGAATCATTTTGAAAATCATTGAATTAAATTATAAAAAAGGGTATAATTATAAACCTTATAAAATAATTTTATGTATAAATAAAAATATGCCTCAATGAAAGGAGATTGAGACGAAGTCACTTACCTTGAGTCTGACTTGTCTCTTTCGTTCTTTATATTCCTGAATAGTAAACTTTGGTTAATTTCTAATTTAATTAGAAAATATTTCATGTTTATTATTAATTTTATATTATTTACCATCATGTTATAAAATTTACATAATTATTTAAGTTAATATGGGTCGTTGTTTCAATATTCGGTACTTGAGTCTGAAAAGAACTTGATTGATTTTAATTGTCAATGTGGCCAAAATTCCATCATCTCCAGAATATTGTCCATTATTTAGATATCATATATATCATATATATCTAGTATATATTTATTTATTATAGTACGTAAAATTTTGATATATGAAATGAAATGCACAATTCATAGAGATGGTAAGCCATACGTACGCATGAACACTACTTTCTTTTCCTTTCAATATTTTGAGGGATGAAAAATAAATGAAAATAGGTATATTATAATTATAGTATAATATTATTTTTTATATATGTTAAATAAGTTAATTAATTCCATCCTTTTTAGGTTCCATGTATTCCATGAACGAGTCATATCACTTTGATGGGGGAGTAGTCTGCACTTCCTCAAATAAAATTATCATATTTAAACATTATCAAAATAATAAAGGAAAATGTAAATAAAAAATTTAAGAAGAATAGAAAAAATAAAAATATAATATATATCATATATAAATATAGGTCCATTATAATGTACACCATGAGAGGTGTTAGGGAAAATTTGAACAATCATCGTTACATGAGGCGATGGGCCACCGTACACAGAAACAGCTTCTTCATATCCATTAGATGGAGGTCTGTGTAAGTGTAGTTCAAATAATTATCATAAATAATCCTATTATATAGACGATATTGGGGTTGTTATGTTATAAAATAATTATAAAATCATAGTTAGTGGAGAAGGAAAATAAAGGAAACTAACTTTAGAGAATACACTACCTCTAAAATGTGTAACTTCTTTTGATTTGATCCAAAAGACATTGTTGAATTGCCTTATTCCCAATGTAAGAATTTTAAGAGGAAGGGAGGGATTCTTTGAGATTATTTGTGTAGAATTTGTATGATACAAGGGAATTCAGTGGTGTGAGTAAATGGGTAGAATTGGTGTCCTTTTATATGAGGGAGGAGGGGGGCTTTAAGAAGGTTTTGAAATATTATTTTATTATAAAATTATTTTTGGTTTAAAATGGTCCCAATATAATTTATTTCAAAGATAATATTATTTTGGGTTGTAATAATCTCAACTAATAGGATTTAGACAAGTTTAGGGCACACTATTAACCTTATATTTTATCTTTAACCATTAGTTAAAAACATCTACTCTTACCATGTCTTCTGGTATTTTTGTAATACATGGTAACTATATTACCTATAAAATTACAATATAACCATAAGTGGATCATTATTGAAAATTTTAACGTTATATAATTCAGTTGGATGAATCATATATTTTAGGACTATTATATCATTTAATAAATAGTATTTGTTTTAAAAACATACTTATGTCAATTTTGACACTATTAAGTAATTGATTTTTGTTAATGTCATAAAAACATTGTTCCTTAGAAAAAAAGGAATTAACACAAAAATAATATGCCAATATCTTCCAGATAATTCTTTTATGGAATATAAATAATCAAATTACATTTATTTTAATATCTATAATATCAATTATTTGAATCTTTTATTAATGAAGCAATCACTGCATCATCATTATGTCATAATTAAATTTATTTATATAATTTGTAAAAATTATAAATAAAATACTGTAGTGTAGGAATTTTTTTATCATTATAATTACTATTTATAGGAAAATATATCACTTATATAACCCCATATAAAAATTGTTTTAGTAAAATATACAAGTTTATGTTATATTTCTCTTTACTTTAAATTAATTCTTATAAAATGTCATTCTCACACCCAAGTGGCACCATGGGGTCCCAAAATAGACACAAGGATGCCCATGGTTGGACATATCTCATCCAATAATATTAATACATGTGTTATGTTAGTTTAATATAATTATAATATTATTTTTTACCCTTATTTACCAGATTTACCCTTTAACTATGACAAATAAAATAATTACTAAAGTTAATATTCATAATGTCTAAAAATAAATGTTAATTATTTAAAAAATTTAGACCTTATGATTCCAAATATGGAATCCATTTTTCAAATTCAAAACCAATAATTTTTAGTAATTAATTTAAAATTAACTCCCATTGTAAAAACTAAAAAGCGGGTTTTAATGAAGTAATAACTATCAAATGATTGACTTGTGTTTATGTGCAATTTCAATTGGAAATTACTTACAATGAAAAAAATCGGTTTAGATGATAAAAATATAATCCAATTACTCTTTAAAATAAATTTAATCTACATGCTAACTTTATAAATAAATTATATGAAAAGTTGGTTTTGAATTAAAATGCAGTATTGGTCCATATTCACTAAAAAATGAACTTTATCATAAATTTTTTCAAAATTTAACCAAAGTAAATTTTTATGTCTCACATCTATAGAATAAGTTTATTTTGTAAAATAAAACACATAAAAGTGAAAAAAACTAGATTTAAAGATCGTTCTCCATCAACATGTGGGGAACCAACCTTTTAAAAATATTAGAGTATTTCATGCTTAAAATCTGATTCATTATTATTTTAAGCCTTTTGTTTTCATTGGATAAATGAAAAAACATTTAATAAATATGTAAAATTATAATATAGTTAATTATTTTCATTCTCACCAATACAACGACTAGGCGTTAACTACCATTTAAAACAATATTATTATTATCTTATTTTTTGGTATAACACAATGTTGTTTTTTAAAGGTGATGCCTTGGCCAAAAAAGTCCAAACCGTAAATATTATTAAAAGAAAGATTACATGAGTCTAAAATATGGGATCATATTAAAAACTTTTTCTTGAAAAGAAATAAGAGCATCACGAAGGTCTTCAAACCAGCTAATGTCCTAATTTACTCCCATGTTGGTCAGAACATCTGCAACCGTGTTTGCTTCTCAATAAACATGGGTAATGATATAGTTCATATCGATGTGAAAATAGGTGAATTATATACAACGGGTAGTAATTGAGCAAGTGATATGTGTTATTCCATTCTGAATCGCTTGAACAATGGTCATCGAGTCACTTTCAATCGATAGGTTGTTCCTACCAAATAACATGGAATAGGAAACAACATGTATCAAACTCAGCGTATTAGCTTCAAGGGAGGTGGAAATTCCACATTTAACCATGAAGAATCCATGAATATGACCGAGGTGATTCAGAAAGACAACACCACATCTGAAGGTCCCATATTTCCCTTAAGGGCGCCATCAATATTGATTTTCGTCGATATAGGTATGGGGGTTTCACCAGAACACATATTGAGAGTGATGTGGCTAGCAGAAATTGCCATTAATCCTTAGACGATTCAGAATCCCAAAGTCATGAAAAGTGTTGTGGCAATGTCACTTTTGTATCAAGGCATCTTCATGTATGGAAAATAGGTTCTTCATCTGACTTTCATTTTTATTGAGTGAGTGATTGTTATGAATAATAACATTCTGATCATACCAGATCACATGGTGGAGCTCAGAAACCGCATCAAAGAAGAGGTTCTTGATTTGATGAGAACCTTTTGTTCCTACAAATTTTTTATTTTATCTTTTAAGGAATCAAGAATCAACCATTTGCATTAAAAAATGTCAAGAATATAGTTATAATGAGAAGAATAAGTAGTACAAGAGAAAAATAGGTGGTTAACATCTTCACTGTGTTGATTAAAGATATTTCACTTATAATAAAGTTAGTTTCCAACATTTTAGAGGAAAATTTCAGTGGGAACTCTGTTTTGAGAAATACTACATAAGAGATTGAATCTTTAATGTTTAATATAATATTTTTAAGTGTTTTAACTAGTTGTAATCACTCTCTGTGTTATGGAAAAATGATTGTAGAATTTTTTTGAGTTAATCATACCATTTTAAGTATGTTCCTAAGTTAATAAATCATTAGTGTGAGGTAAATAATAGTTTTCAATGACGTTCAGAATAGTATTATAGAGGTGATCATGAAGAGAGTTTAAAATTTATCTGATAGAGTTGTTGGTATTATCAGGAGCTTGGTCATGAGATATCATGAAAATTAAAGGAATTATAGTCCAATTATCCACCCAAAATTTCATGGAGGACTCTCTGGAGACCATCCATCTAGAATTATTCATAATATTTACGACGGATTATATGATGGAAGGCCATATTAATGAATTAATAAAATTCAAATTTCCCGTTTTAAGTTTGTCAATGAACCAGTTTTTGGGAAAGGTAATAGCTTCATAGTATTGTAAAAAAGGTTCTAAGTGAGTCTTTCTTGAAGGTATCCATTTAGGTATTTGATATTCTTTATTCGAACAACACCATTTTCAATGGGCTTGAAAAAAGTTGAATAAGGAACAATCACAAGTTTTCTTTACAGAATACCACTAGTCCAGATGAAATTATTTATGGTAGGGTTAAATATTTTTAATGAGACCAATAAGACATTTGTAAAACATCATAGAGTAAACCATTTTGGAGAAAATTGAGGATTTAATAGTTAACGTCCTACCTGCAATAGATAGAGATTTACCTTTCCAAGAAGATAGATGGTTTTGAACTTGGTCAACAATATTTTTCAAGTGACAAGATTTGGGTCTGCCCCAAAAATGGGAACACCATGTTATATAAATGGGAGCGTACCTTCTTTTAGACCCAGGTCACTGATAATGTTACATTTTCTACTGGGAAGAAATTTATTCCCAAAGAAGACGCAGGATTTGTTCTAACTAATGGTTTGACCAAAAATCTCTTCATAGTATGAGAGCACAAGTTTGAGATTAAGAATGTTTATTTTTTCACCATGAAGGAAAATGATGATGTCGTCAGCATAAAAAAGATTAGTAGGAGTGCTCATACTCATAGAGGCATGTATGGTCTTTAGTTTGTTCTGGTCCACCAAACTGATGATCAGATAACTAAGGTAGTATTCTAATATTGAGAAGAGTATGGAAGATAGGGTGTGACCTTTCCTAACACATTTTATGTATTTAAAATATCCCTTAGTAGATCCATTTATCAAAATGGAGATAGATTCAGGGTTGAAGAGTGTCCTGATTGAAGCGATAAAATAGGCATTAAAATGAAAACCTTGAAGGAATTTGAAGATAAAACTCAAGTTTGTAGTGTCAAAGGATTTTATAATGTCATTCATAATAGATATCTTTCCCCTTATGTTAGTATTATTCAGATTATTGAAACACTTTGAGTAAAGGAAAATACATTCTTGAATGGATCTACCCTTTATAAAATCAAATTGGTTCCAAGAGGCAATTTTGTCCGTGAGAGTAGAAATTCTGTTGGCAATGATTTTGGTGATGATTTTAAAAAGAGTGATGTAAAGTGAAATGGGTCTAAATAGATGAATCTCATAAGAATTATCCACTTTCGATATCAAAGTGAGAAACTGGGAATTTAGAGCGTGGGGAAGAACCCCATTGGATAAGAAGTATTTTACGAGTTTACAAATGCCGATCTGAATCACATCCCAATAATATTTGAAGAAAACAATATTGAATCCATCAGGACTTGGAGCACTATAGGGATTCAGAATAAAGATAGTGTCTTTAATTTCATGATCCAATGGGGTCTTGAGATGAAAAGAGTTCTCCTCATCAGTGATCACATAAGGAATGACATCATGTAGGTGGTCTTTGTTTATAACATGACTATTAAATATGGATTCCTAGTTGGAGATGATATGATGAGAAATGTCATCTTCATTGTCAAGGAGCCTGTACCCATCCACTAAAAAGGTTAATGGCATGTAGGCCTTCCTAATTCTTTTAATTGAGTTATATAATTTAGTATTTCTATCAACGTCTGTTAACCATTTAACTTTAAATTCTTGTTTTCTCATATTTTCTTTGAACGTGAGAAAAGGATTTGAGTTTGACCACAATGATTAGCTCTTGAGTAAGGTCAGTGTCGAGGTCAGAACTGGGGTTTGTGTTTTGAAGATAATTGATATATTTCTCCAGAATAATGATGTAATTATTAATATGTTTGGATTTAGTGCTGCAACATGTTTTTAAAGTTTGTTTGAGATGTTTTAAATTGAGATTATAGTCAAAGGAATAATTGTTATAAGACATTGAGGACTAATAGTTTTTGGATTATATTAGATAAATATTCATTAGATAACCACACATTATTAAATCTGAAAGGGAAAAAATATTCATATCTTTGGTGGAGACACTGACCGGGATGGGGTGATGATCAGAGTTCAGCCTAGGTATAACTCAATGTTGTGTAAAATATAATATTTCAAATATACCCATTGTTGTGTGTCGAGTATCTATAAGAAAAGTGTCCCCCTTAATATAAAATTAATATCTTATTCATAAATATTAATAGATATGAAAATATATTATTATATAAATACCTGGTTCGTTACAAAAAACCAACCTTGGATTGTTTTCAAACATTATGATGATGATCCATGATTCATCTTACATATATAGAAACTGACTACATAGTAATCCAACACATGATGGGGTTGATATAACCTGAAATATTTGATTTCAATATAAAAGTTTCATTTTAGTTTTAAATGAATCACATAGACAAAATTAAGAATATTTTCCCTCGTTGTCTTCAAAATTTAGGAAAACGTTCCACAACTCATTTTTGACATGTTGGAATTTATCGAACATCAATCTCAAAAACAATGAGGTCAGAATGACTTGAAGTGTGTGTTTTCAATATAAATGTATCATTATAATTTAATAAATGTATAAAATACCCAAAACTGATAAAATGGTATTTTAATGTTTTTAAACACTTGGAAAATGGTCTATTATTCACAAGTGATGTGTAAGAATTCACTTCATATCTATAAAACACATGATGTGGCCAATATTACTAATTTTGTAACACCCTAAGAATTTATAAAAAAAATTATATTTAATGCTTGAAACACTGAGTCTCTAAAAAACACAACTTTTTATTAAACCATCTAGTAAACATAATTTTTCCACCACTATAATTTGAATTTTGAAAAGCTGACATACATTATTGTCTTCAGATAGATATTTCGAGTTTTATAAGGCAAAATTAATTTTTGGTGAATAGTAACATAACCTTATGAAAAGTAATATGAACCTTATGAATAATAAATCATGTTTTTATTTTATTTTCTTAAGGTAATAATTTAAAGAGATCTTGATTAATTTTTCAAGGTGATATAAAACAAATTATAGTTTTAAAATTGTTATTTTTCAATGTTATTATGATTTTAATTAAAAATTAAATTAATGATATTAATAATTTTTTTTCACAAAATGGAGTTCATTTTTGATTTTAGAGCATCGAGGTTAGGTTATTCTAAATTTATGTTAATTTTATAAAATACATTAGTTTTTGGTGAATAGTAAAAATATAGTTTTGAGTTTTCAGTATGATTAATGACATCATTAATGATTTCATTAGGATTTAATAATGTTGTTATATTATTTAGTAAATAAATATTATATGAGGTTTCCCATGTGGCCAATACCATGGGAAAATACCATGGGAAATCGCATGGTTTTGCAAATACAACTAATGAGGTGTCCTTTGAAATTTATAAAAAACACACTCTCTTTTACTAAAAATACCAAATAATTCCATAGTTTTATTTCATTAAAAATTCATCATACTAGATGATCTGGTATTTTTACTTCCCTAGTAGTCCACAAAAGGTGTCCTAAATCCCCCATGTTCCCAACCATCATGTTTAAGTAGTTACTCTACAAGGTAAGAGAATCTACCACCCTTCTCTTTTTCATGCACTCTTTTTATGTTATTATATTTTAATTTCAATTGGATTATGTTGGTATATATCATTAAATATCCTCAATATATTCTATATTGTGTACTTATGATTATATATCCCTTTTTTATCGCATAAAAATATTTTATAAATTTTATGTGAGACCATTAGGTTGCCAAATTTTCGTAAGGGATTTCTCAACTTCTCTTTTTAGTTTGAGTTCATTTCTTTTATTTCTTCACTTCCTTTCATAAAAATGTTATGATAACTCGATTAACTTACATATAGTGAAATTTTTTTATGATAATTTAATTATTCATCATCATCTCTCCTTTCCCTTATTTTATACTAGAAATGAAAACACAATCCAAGATGTGCTAATTTATCAGATTAAAGGATGACGAGTTTTCAATATATATTACCATATTCAATTATAGTAATAAAACCAATTTTTTGGTTGAAAAAGAATATAATATATGTTTTATGGCTTATGTAAAGTTATTGAATATTTTTAACACATTATATTAATTTATAAATCAAAATGAGTTCATTGTGATAAAATACTGCCAATTAACCCAAACAATTATCATTAAAGTTTTATATAATGATTCATTTTCACTCATAATAACCAAATGAATATTATAACAATGTAATATTATTTATTTTAAAAAATAAAATAAAACTTATATTATGGACAACCATTATCATCAAACATGGTTATTATTACATGTATATTAGTAAACAAGTCATGAATACTAAGGACGAAAATGCTTCCAAAGCATAAAATTGAACCCTTTAAAACCATCAAGATGGATATGAATGAAATTAATAAGGTAATATTAAATCAATTTCATAAATAATAGGTTCTAGAAATATTAATTAATGAACCTTATTTTGTTATATTGGGCACTGAGATAAAGTGAAGAGCACCATCAGACTTAAGGTAAGGGTTTTCTTCCCAAACCTCTATTTTCATTCAGGTTACCCTTATTCACTAAATACCTAAATTAAATTATTAGTTAACCATATTTACTCCTCAAAAATTAGGTGTTAATTTTCTATATATGGGTACCAACCCGAATCCTACTTTAATTAATGGGTAGTTATATGTTTTAAAATGACCATTTAAATATTTTCCCGAAATACAAGCCCAATTCAAGGGAATTTCTCAACTTTATACCTATTATCCAAGGAACTCTATAATAAATTTTTAGAAATAATTATCATTATAAAATCACCCATTTTATTACTAAAAACTACCTTACATAACTTATGGTTTTATACAGAGGATTTGCAAAAATAACTCTTCTTTTTAAAGTAAAAGAGTATTTATCTGAAGAATTACTCGATGATTTTATAAGAGCATCTTCATCTATTAGAAAAATATTATTTATTCTTATGTATTATTTAGATTATTATTTTATGATATCATATAAAATATTTTATTGTATGGTTTATTATTAGTTTGACTATGGATGTGATGTGCTACCTTAAAACCAATCACCAATTTACTCTGAATGGTTAGTAGTTATTAAAAATGTTTGGGGAATGTTATTTACATTTTGTGTATTAGTTTCAATATGAATGTATATGATGATTATGTTTATCCCCATTCATATGAGGAATTCATTAGACATAGTATGTTACATGTGGGTCCCACTATAACCTCTCAATGCATCCATATGTCTCATGAGGCAAACTACAATTATAGCATGAGGCCATGAAAAAATGGTTATTTATGGCTTTAGCACGAGGCCCTGATGTTTGTGTTATGATGTTCAAAATTATACATTCCCTCATTATGAAACTATTAATTAAAAGTTCATGTGGTTATTCGACTAGTATAATACCCATTATTATGTTTTATTATGGAATTATTTATTTATCTCTTATTCATACCATAACGTGTTCAAGTTCATTTTTAAAGGCATGTGTTTTTAGTTATTAATCATTCCCAATGTTTATGATTTGGATATATTATACTGTATTTCTAAACCTTAATGAGTATTTAATCTCACCCCTTTCATATTTTTCATTTTTCTAGGACAAGAATAGGCATATTATGAATAACATGTAGAAATAAACAATGAGTTATGGATGTTGTCAAAGGAGTTTCTAAATTATTTTTCCTTTCAAGTTGTATTGTTGACATATGTATGTATATGGTTTTTTGAAACTACCAAACTATTAGATCCTTTGGAAAATGAATTTTTTTAATCATTCCTTTATAATCAAATAAGGAACCGACTCTGGGACACTGGGGTCAGGTCTTTACAATTGGTATCATAGGAAGTTTAGTATAAAACTAAGAAACTGGATTTAGATAACATAGATTTGGGAAAAAACCCCTAGTATAGTCTTTGAGGATAAACATAAAATAACATCTCGGTATTTTTGGTGAGGAATAGATTATGTGGATCATTATATATAATAAATCCTAATTTGGATAATACATGTGGATGTGGTTCTAGCAGTGATGTACCGAGGAGTAACAACTCCAACAAGGAGTTTTGGTATTGACCCAAGATATCTTGGTACAGGTCAATAAGCCTTACTGCACACTTGGTTTGAAATTCCTGGGGGATATTCTTAGGATAAATCACATTTTCATTACAAGCCATTATGAATGATTTAAATTTAAATTTTTCCTCAAAGAAACCATGTTTATGATTATGAGATTAGCTATGTAATGAATTTCAATTAATGATATTTATTTTTCTAAGTGGAGATTATTCATTATGACTTATAACATAATCTAGTGTTTTCATTGATTTAGAAAATGTTCCTAGTGGAAGAAAGGGAAATCACATGAATGTGTGTGTCCCATCTAAGGATTTTCCTCCAATGGAAGATAATGAAGTTGGATTTTGTGTTGTGACTAGTGATGAACAACTTATAACTATAAAAGGATTATTGACCCAAGTTATTAACAATAACCTTATTCATATAGATCATCCAAATACACAATGTGGAGGAGCTATGTTAGACTACATTATGAAACAAAAACCTACATCATTCAATGGGACTATAAACCCATTCATAGTGGAGTAGTGGATATGTTCTATAGAAAAGATATTTCTATCTTTTGGATGTAACAAAAGGGAGAAGGTTGTCATGGCAGTTTATCATATATTGGGATATGCAGATCAATGGTGGTTTTAAATTCAAAACACAATGGAGGAGGAAGAAATAGATGAAATGGAATGGTGGGATTTTAATGAAATATTATTAGAAAAATACTTCTCTCGTGAATATAGAGATGATATTGAAAAGATGTTTCTTAATATGGGGGAAAAGGTGATGAGAATATTGAAAAGTGTGAAGCTAACATCACAAGGATATCCAAACATACCGCAGACAACATAGGTAATAGAAGGAAAAAGTTTGATCAATTCTTTGATTGTTTAAAACAATTAAACTGATGGCCTATAGTCTCCCAGAGTTCCTCATCATATTAAGATATTGTCTCATGTGCTATCAAGACAGAAAATGAATTATATAAGCCTTATTATTTTAAGGGAAAACAAGAGAAGAATAGTGCTGCAGAAAATGATGGAAAATGAAATAATGAAATGAGGAAGAAGGGAAGATGTGACCTTCCGCCCTATGATAATTATGGGAAGATACACCCTAATCCTTTCCTGAATGGTATGGGTGTTTGTTACATGTGTGGCGAAAAAGTCCACCTATCTCGAGATTGTAAGGGTTTGAAAGAATCTACCAATGTTAAATGCTAAAATTGCAGGGAGAGGGGAAATTATTAAAATTATTGTTCTCAGCATCAATGAAATGTTCCACAAAAAATGACAAGGGAGAAAGTCTAATCTTATGTGATCAAAACTGCTGATTTTGATGTCCCTAATGATATGGTGGAAGGTACTTTAATTGTTTCCTCAAACATAAAAAATTCATTATTTTAATATAGATCATCACATTATTTGATATATTCCTAGTTTTCCAAGAAAATTAAATATTTCCAATCTCATTTAACAAGGGATTTGTCAGTAAAAACACTTAAGGAAAGTATCATTGCATAACGTTTTGTCAAGAAGTCCATATTATTGCATAAAAAATTCTTTATCTACTTATTTTATTATCATACCCAAGATTTAATATGATATAATCCCCAATATGTATTGTCTTTCAAACCATGATGCAAAAATTTATTTCTAGAAGAAGGAGATTACAATTTTTGAGAATGATACGAAATCCCTTATCTTTAGGAGAGAAACATCACCAAATGATTCTCATCTAAATCCACCCTCAGTAGCCCTACTGAATTAAATTCGTTGGGAGGATGAGAAATCGATATCTATGAGGGAGGAAAGAAATGTTAAAATCATGGTTGTACTTATTGTACAATAATATATTGATGTTTTTTTCATAGGATTCACTTGGACATTATTCAGAGTTGGAATTTGAGTTCTCTATGGATTTATTTTCTGGTTCAAGGCATATATCAAATACACCTTATGAAATTTACATTGTAGAATTATTATAACTGAAGAAACAACCATCGAAATTGAGTGGTAATGGTTTTATTCTTTCTAGTGTATCACCCGTGGGATCCCCTGTTCTATTCGTTAAGAATAAATGCAGATCAATGAGGTTATGAATTGACTACAGGGAGATCAATACTATAACAATAAATAACAAGTATCCCTTACATCACATTGATGATTTATTTGATAAACTTCATTGAGAACAATATTTTTTTTGATTGACCTTTGATCGGTATATCATTAGTTACAAGTGAGGTAGGAATATATTTCAAAGACAACATTTCGAACTAGGTATAGGTATTATGAGTTTACAGTAATTTAATTTGGACTAAACAATTCACCCTCTATCTTTATAGAACTAATGAAAAGGGTTTTGATGGAATATTTTGATGACTTTGTGGTGGAATTTATTGATGATATCTCGGTATACACAAAAAACTAAAAAGATCATGAAAATCACGTGTGCACAAATATAAAGACTCAGAAAAGAAATGAATTACAAGAGAAGTTTAACATGTGTGAATTTTGGCTTCAATAAGTTTTATTTCTTGGACATATTGTCTCTATGGATGGATTATTTATTTATCATGTGATTAAAATTTCTATTCATGAATGGCATACTCCAAGGAACATAACTGAGGTATGCAGTTTTATTGGTTTAGCAGGTTATTATCGAAATTTCATTCAGAACATTACCCGTAAAGGGGTTAAGTTCATATGGATAAAATAATGTGAGGAATGTTTCAAATAATTAAAAAGGATATTATTGAATGCTCTGATCCTAATAGTAACATCAGGGAATGATGGGTTTGTGATATATAGTGATGCATCAATGAAGGCACTTGGTTGTGTTCTTATAAAGAATGATAGAGTTATTTCCAATGAATAAAGGAAGTTAAAAATTCATGAAGAAAACTTCCCTACTCATGATCTTGCATAATCTGTTTTGATAATTACTCGAAAAATATGGAGACACTCTCTCTATGGTGAACCATGTGAGATATATATATATCACATGGCTTTAAAGTATATATTCTCACAAAAATAAATCAAAATGAGGGAAAAGAAATTTCTCTAACAACTCAAGGATTATGATTTTTCCATACACTACCACCCATGAAAGGAAAATAATGTAGTTAATACATTGAGTAGGAAAGATCAAAGAGTTTTTAAAAAATAAGGATAGAAAGAGATCATGTATTCAGAGATCTAATAAGGATAGACATGGGAATTATCAAATAAGGTGAAACATCATTGATTTTTCAATTGGTTTCCCAAAATTATTTAGTATAAAGGGTTAATATCTCTCAGGATGATGATGAAAACCTTCATAAGAAAATTAATGATGTGAATGATTGGTAGTTGGATGACTTCGTATGTGAAGATGGAATTCTGAATATTTTTGAAGAGACTATGTGTTTCCTATATTCCTATGCTGAAAAGGGAGTTATTGGATAATTCCCATAGCTCTAATTTCTCTATACACCATCTTAGTACTATAATGTATAGATATTTGAAGAAACATTTCTGGTGGGACAACATGATGCTAGAAATTGCTGATTATGAATCAAGATATTTAGTCTATCAATAAGTGAAGGATGAAAGAAAAAATAATAGAGGAGTCATTAAACCCCTACATATTCTTACATGGAAATGGGATGGAATCACCATGGATTTGTTATCTAAATTACCAAAAACTCCATGAAAGGGTGATTCAATATGGGTAATTATGGATCGACAAACGAAATCTACATGTTTCCTCTTTAAAATGGGGGATTTTCCATTGATGTTCCTTGAAAAACTCTATATCAATGATTTATTATGAAATTATGGATAACATCTTTCAATAATATCCGATTTAATTCCTCGATTTAGGTTAAATCTTTAGAAACATCTTCAAAAAGCATTGGGTTCTAAGCTTCGATTGAGTACTGCTTATCACCCTCAAACTAATGGATAATCAGAAATAAAGATACAAACATTAGAAGACATGTTTATATCATGATAACATGTTTTTCAAGGTTTTTGGTGTCATTATTTACCTTTGGTTCAGTTTTTGAACAATAATAGTTTCCATTCAAGCCTCCAAATGGAACCATAAGAAGCATTGTACAGAAAGACATATCATACAAAAATATGTCAGGATAAAGTTGGTGAAAGGAATCTTGTTGGTCCATATTAGGTGGAATAAATAACATCCAAGGTAATGACTATTCAAACCCCTATCAATGTATATCAAATAAGCCAAAAGATATATTCTAATAATCAAAGGAATTATTTAAAATTTCAAGTGGGATATCATGTTTTCTTAAAAGTATCTCTATGGATGTTTGTAATAATATTTGGGAGAAAGGGAAAATAACCCCAATAAATATTGGTCCTTTTTAAATTCTATAGAGAATTGGAGTTGTGGCTTATCATTTGGAAATTATTCTTAGCTTTTTTAAAGTAGGAAATGCGTTCTATGTCTCATTTTTGAGAAAGTACATGCCAGAACCAATGCATGTCCTCACTTCTGAAGGTACATAATTAGAACACGACCTATCTTACTGTGAAGAGCATATCTGGATACTATACACAAAAAATAGTTGTTACAAAATATGATTACTAAACTTGTAAAGGAACTTTGGAAAAATCAAAAAAATGAAGAAGCAACATGGGGGCATGAGGACCTTATGATGAAGAGCTACCCAAATCTTTTTGTGAGGTAATATTATATGAATTTCTAGGACAACATTTCTGTAATGGGGGGGGGATTTAACACCCTAATGATTTATAAATAATTTTTCAATGGAATTAATGATACAATAAGTCTCTAAAAACACTAATTTGTTATAACCTATTTACTAAAAATAATTTTCCCCCACTGTGATTTGAAGTTTGAAAAACTGACACACGTGGTTGCGTTCAGTAAGATATTTAGAGTCTCATAAGACAAACATGATTTTTGGTCATTATTAACACACCCTTATGAATAGAAATATGAATAGAAATATATCCCATATGAATAATAAATCATATTATTAATTTATTTTCTTAGGGTTATAAAATAATGAGATCTTTGTTAATTTTCAAAGTGATTTAAAACAAATTATAGTTTTAAAATGGTTATTTTCCGAATAAATTATGATTTTAATTAAAAAATAAATTAATTATTTTTAGAAAATCTTTTTCCAAAAATGGAGCCCATTTTTGAATTCAGAACATTGATATTAGGTTATACTTAATTTTTGATAATTTTATAAAATACTTTAGTTTTTGGTGAATAGTAAAAAGACAGTTTTGTGTTTTCTATATGATTAATGACATCATTAATGATGTAATCATGATGTAATAATTTTTTTATAATATTCAGTAATAAAATAAAATATGAGGTTCCATAATTGGCTAATACCATGGGAAAATACCATGGGAAAGCACATGGTTTTGCAAATACCACTAATAAGGTGTCCTTGAAATTAATAAAAAACTCTTTCTTTTACTATAAATACCCAAACATTCATTGGTTTTTGTTCATTAAAAATTCATCATCTGCTTTTATTTGATTGTTTTACTTCCCTATGAGTCTTAATAGGGTGTCCTCAATCCCCCAAGGTCCCAACCTTCATGTTTAATGAATTACTCTACAAGGTAAGGGAATCTACCACCTTCTATTTTTCAAGAACTCTTTTTTATGTTAATATATTTTAATTTAAATTGGATTTTGTCGGGATATGTCATTACATATCCCCCTTACTGTCTATAATGTGAAATAATTATGAGGGTCACCTTTTTTATCTCATAAAAATATTTTATAAATTTTATGTGATGTTGTAAGTCTACCGAATTTTCTTGAGGGATTTCTTAACTTCTCTTTTTATTTTTATTTCCTATATTTTATTTCCTCACCCCTTTTCAACCAAATGTTATGATAAATTAATTACCTTAAATTTTAAGTATTTTTTTCATGATAATGCAAAAATTCATCATCATCTCTTCTTTACCCTTATTTTATAATAGAAATGAAATCACTATCCAAGATATGAAAATTTATCACATCTAAGGATGATAGGTTTTTAATTTCAATTACCATCATTAATTCTTTACATGAAACCATTTTTATGGTTAAAAAATACTATAATATATGTATTATAACTTATGTAATGTTATGGTATATTTTTTTACACATGATATTAATTTATAAATCAAAATGATTTTGTTGTGATAAAAAACTGCCAATTAACACAAACAATTATCATTAATGTTTTATATAATGATTCATCTTCACTACCAATAAAAAAATTAATTTTATAACCATGTAATCTTATTAATGTAAAAAAATAAAATAAAACTTATATTTCGGACATCCATTCTCATCTCACATTTTTATCCTTACATGTATATAATTAAACCAGTCATGAATACCAAGGATGAAAATGCTACCAAACAATAAAATTGAACCACTTAAACTCATCAAGAAGGACATGAATGAAATAAATAAGGCTATAATAAATAAAATACATAAATAATAGATTCTATAAATATTATATAATGAATTTAATTTGGTTATACAGGATACTAAGATCAATTAAACAACATTATCGTACTTAAGGTAAGGGTTTTCTACCCAAAAATTCTTTTTCATTCAGGTCACTATTATTCTATATGTACCTCAATTAAAAAATTATTTATTAATTTTTAATCCTCATAAATTATTTTTTATTGTTTTGTACATGTTTACCAACCTAAATCATACTTTAATTTATGAGGAGTTATATGTTTTAAAAGGATCTTTAAAAATTCTTCTAGAAATACAAGCCAAATTCAAGGAAATTTCTCAAATTCTTAAATATTCTCAAGGATGCTCTATAATATGTTTTTAGAAAACATTATCTTTATAAAATAAATCAATTTATTATGAAATTAATACATTACATCACTTATGATTTTATACAAATACTTTTCCAATATAACTATTCTTTTCAAAGTAAAAGAGTTTTATCTCAAGTATTACTTGTTGATTTTATAAGAGTATCTGCATCTATTTCAACACTCTTGTTGATTATTAAGTATTATTGGGACTAATATTCTATGATATCATTTAAAATATTTAATTTAATGGTTAATGATTAGTTTGACTATGGATGGATTGTGCTATCTTAAACCCTTTCACCAATTTACACTGATTGGTTAGTGTTTATGATAAATGCTTGGTGAATATTATTTACATTTAATATGTTAGTTTCAATATGAATGTATATATTGTTTATGTTTATCCTTGTTTATATGAGGAATTAATTAGAACTATTAACTAATGGGTGTATCCCTCTATATCCCGTTCATGCATTGGTAGGTCTCATGAGAAAACTACGGTCTTGGCATAAGGCCTTGGCAAAATGGCTATTTATAGTTTTGGCACGAGGCATTGGAAATATGGTTATGATGTCCATAATTATTCATTAGTTCATTGTGAAACTATTAATTGAAATTTCATGTGGTTATTCAACTAGTAGAATACACATGATTATACTTTATTATGACATTATTTAATTATCTCTTATTCATGACATAATGTGTTCAAATTCATTTTTAAAGGCATGTATTTTTAGTTATTCAGCATGAAAAATGTTTATGACATCTTCTACTATATTTCTTTACTTTACTAAGCATTTTTGATAACCCATTTTTATGTTTCATTTTTCCATGATATTAAGATGTATATTATGAATGGCATGTAGAAATAACCTTGAAGTTATGGATGTTGTCAAAGGAGTTTCTAAATTACTATTCCTTTCATGTTGTAATGTTGACATTATGTATGTATCTGGATTTCTAAAACTACTAAACAATTCATTCCTTCAGGATACGACTTTCATGTAATCATGACAATGTAATCAAATAAGGCTCTGAATCCAAGTAACTAGGGGAAGGCCTTTACACATTATTTTTGTTTTCAATAGAAATGTTCTATTTTACATTAAAATTAATGATTATCACTAAAATATAGAAAATGAGAATATATTGTTTTCAATCATTAGAAAAATTATAGATAATTCATTTTTCATATGTTTTTGTTGATCACATATAAATATAACTCATGATGTAGATGGTACGACTCAAAGTGTGTGATTTCAAAAAAGGGTACTTTTTGTTTAAAACATGGATCAAATAGTTAAACAAAAAAATGATCTTAAATTATTTTAAAAAATATGAAGATGTAACATAATTACATTGGGATGTTCGATAATCGACCACACATCAATCCAATAAATGGTGTGACCAATATGAATCAATGTGATTGTTTTTAATAGAAAGGTTCCATTTTAGATTTAAACATGTGTTACATCTCCAAAATAGAGAAAATAATCAGGTATTTTTTTAAACATAAAAAAATAGATAATTAACTTTCCATATATATTAATTCACCAGATTCCAATCTATGACAAAATGTGGTGGATATACCCGATGTCTGCATTTTCAATATTAAACTATCATTTTAGTTTAAAATTCATTGTGAATCCAAAACTATGTAAATGAGCTAGTATTTTTTTTCAAACATTAGGAATGTTGTCCATAATTTAGTTGTGATGTATAAGAGTTAACCTCATGTCAATTAGACACCTAATGCAATATTAATCATTCTAATTGTGTGTTTTCAATACAAAAGTGCCATTTTATTTTAAAACACGCATAAAATATTCAAAAATGACAAAATTAGATTGTATTTTTTTAAAAGTAGTAAAATGGTACATAATTCATTTATGATGTGTAATAATTTACCTTATATCAATCTGATGTACGATGTGAACAATATAAAAAAAGTGTGTGATTACAATAGAAAGTTTCTAATTTAGTTTAAAGTGTGTGTCACATCATGAAGGACAAACAAATGATATCGTAATGTTTTCTCATAATTTTATCTCTTCTTACATAATTAAATTCCTTATCAATTTTACCCGAAACTTATTTTGTGAATTTTCATAGAGGTAATTCAGGAAGAAAGACAGTAAATAGTGTTATTATTGATGGTTTGTTTACAAAATACTACTCCTATTGAATTTTATCCCATCCATAGTGTGTTTTTTATTACCACAGACAATATGTAGTTCAAAAGGAAAATATTTTGAGAATAATAAAAATGGTGTGACATGTATTAATAAATCACAAATCAATCTGATACATGGTGTTCCTCTTATGAATCAAAGTATATTTTTAGTTTAAAATTATTATTTTTTGTTTAATTTATTTCTTTATGGTATTAATATAATATGAATTTTTTTCTTATACATGTGCATTATGTTTATCAATATGGAGTATTTTTTTAGAAACTAGTTGCAAGACAGGGGGTTGGGGTCCAGTGACAACAGAACATTGATATCATTGAATTTCTATGATAACATGAAGATAGTCATGTAATTGTGTAGATTGATGTCTTAAATGACTATAATATTTTGTTTCTTCATTGAATTTTTTGTGTTAATTTTTATTTCAATTAAATCATTAATTATCCCCTATATTTTTCTATATCTTATTTGTTTTTTTCTACTACAGTGTGCTTTAATTTCAATAAAAAATCATATTTGTATAACCCATTATAATTTATACTAAAAGTGATGATAAAGGGATCCTTTATAAATGCAATGAAATTCCCCAATAAAGGACCACCATTATCATCTCTATTTTTAGCATTGATAAATTATACATTATCAGTTTTAAATGAAATAACTAATAAATAGGTTCCTTATCAGCTTATAAAGAAGCATTTAAAAAGTGTCCCTTTATCAGTTCATTTCATCATTTGATGAAGGAATAAGTATTTTAATCCTGATGCAATTTTCAATTTTTCATTTCACATAAAAGGGATTAATTTAGTGCTTTTAAAGGACTTTTGTGTACTACTAATAGGAATATTAATGTAACGTCCTAGTTTCATGTTCCGCCCAGAGGTTCTCTGTACCAGGTTGGTCACATGGAATAAAGTGCATTTCCCTGAATGCCAAAGGATGCTGACTAGAAGTGAGGGCCTTGGGTGTGATAGTGAGGAAACTATTCCCTCACTGGAAGAGTAATACAAAATAATCAAGGAGATAATAGTAGTGGAAGTAGTAATACCATACAATAATTAAACAACGGAAGACTAAAAATAATTAAACAACTGAATCATATATATATATATAACGATGCATGTCATAAGTGTCTAGGAAAGCAGCAAAACAAGTCACAATGCTTTAATACATTACTAAACCAATGTAAAAATGAAAACAAGTAGACAACTCAAATAGCATCGCAAGCCTTAGCTTGGTCCCATGATGTCAAGATCCATAGTATTCAACAACCTGAAGTAGAAGGAAACGTGACCTTATCAATACCCACTACAAAATAATCATCTTGGGCCCAAAAGAATGACCCAAAAAGGGTGTGATACGAATCCTTATAGGTAAACACCCTAATATTTGTTCTAAAGATTTAGTGAATATATGTGGTGGGAAATATGAAAAATGAAGTAATAAACAAGAAATTACTCAAAAGTAAATAATCCAACTGTTTCACTACATTCATTTACATTTATTAAATAAACAACCAAACAATATCAAGAAACCCTCTGGAATGTTCTCATACTCTAACCCCTTTGGTTCAGCATAATAAAGACTCTCTCAAGAAGCACTCACCAACAATTCCCAATATGGTTATGTAATGTTAAACTACAGACACTCTAATGAAGCACTCAACGTCCAATTCCCCCTGTGGTCTCGAAATTTGGAACTAAAAACACTCCGAGGGAGCACTCACGTCAATCCCCAATATGGTCTTGCAATGTGAAGGTATAATAGAAACTATGGGGAAGCCCTCAGTGTCTATTCCCCCTATGGTCTAACTACGCCAGGTTCCCACAGCCATGTGTAATATAATCGTGCACAAATGGTATCCAGCAGCAAAAGTAAATCTCCAAAATTCTACATGGCTAAACATCTACAATGCATATCACAAGCATTTCAGATAATAATTAACTCCATCCTAAAAACACTAGGAATGGAAAGAAAAATAGACTAACAAGCTTTTTTAGACCCAACATCCAGTATCAAATCAAACATGGGAAACCACATCCTTATCAAGGTAAAAACCATATTCACAAACAAACACCCCATTCTCAAGAAAACAAGGCATAAAAGGTATTAACATGGTTTAATTTTTGAAACACGCAATATCCTAAACTAGCATTTTTGGAACTTTTGTAGATATAAATCAATTACATATACATAAAAGAACAAACCACCAACCTCGACATTGTAAAATCAATATAGTTTAACCACAGCCTTTAAATCGACATAGAACGTCATAGATCTCAAAAAATGTAAAAAATGTTTGACCTTGAAAAACTCACAAAAGAGGATAAATCAATAAGAGTTAATCTATAAGAATGAAGAACTCACCAATAAAATTCCAACGTAATAAACGATGTTTGATTTAGAGAACGGACGACCGATCGGGGTCTTAGAGTAAATTTTGTGATTCTGGTCGCTCTAGGACTAGACGAGGCCAGAAGAAGACAGTTCATCCAATTAGACATGACCTCGGTCCGATATAACAGTTAAAATAAAATATACATGGTGTGTCCCCTAAGGATACATGAATTGTATAGGAATTTTCTATGCCCCGATTTAGGCAGTCTCCAGGTCACCCCACACAACCATGTACTCAGTTATTACACGACAACCTGTGAAACCTGGTACACGGAGTGTACTTCTAAGTACATGATGTGTACCCAGAAAATTTCAAAAAAACTCATATTTTTCTCAAAAGCACAATAAAAAAAGATCCAAACTTCATAAGAATATCTATGTTCTTAAAAACATCCCCCCTTTATTGAAATTCGTCCCCAAATTTCCCTAATGAGGGGTAAAGAAGAATCCTTGAATAGCTCCCACCACTGTGATCACACATCAGTATTCCACTATCAAGTATCATCCTGCACTCACCTGTGTTTCCATAGAACCCATACCAGAGGAATAGACCAGCCAAAAAGAACCTTCGTGATGCGATCAACAATCTAGATAGGATGCTCCTCAAACGATGCATCCACCTCCAACTCAACCTCCTCAGGTTAAAAAACATGCGACGAGTTTAATAATTAATGTTGTAGATGAGAAATGTGGAAGATGCCATGCATTTCCTAATACATATTAGTTAACTACAATTGATAGGCAACTAGACCGACTTTCTCCAAAACCTCAAATGGCCCGACGTATCTCGGTTAAAGCTTACCCTGTTTTATAAACCGCATATGTCCCAACCTCATTGTGAAAGGTTGAAAAACCTAATCTCTATCCTCAAACTCCCGATGGCATCACCATCGATTGGCAAAAGTCTTTTTTCATGACTGTGTTGTATCTATCCTCTTTCGAATCAACTCTATCTGCTCTGTGGTCTCCTGGACAAGATGGGGTCCCAACATAGCTGGCTCTCTTGCATACAGTCAACATAGTGATGATCAGCATGAACTACCATACAAATCCTCACAAGGTTCCATCAAAATATTTGCACAAAAACTATTATTGTTGGAAAGCTACACCAGAGGTATGTGATTCTCCCAAGAACCTCCAAAATCTAGGACTCATGCTTGAATGATTTCATCCAGCACCAGAATTGTATGCTCAGAATTGCCATCTATCTGGGGATGGTAAGCTGTACTCAGAAGTACCTGTGTACCCAAATCCCTCTGTAGTCCCTACTAGACCTGAGAAGTAAAATGAGCGTCCTTATCTAAAACAATAGAGTGCGGAAACCCATGTAAACGTACAATCTCCCATACGTACAACCTTCCTATCTCATTAGTCCTGAAGGTCTCCTTGATCCGTAAAATTTTTGAAACCTTCATGATTCTGTCAATGAAAACCCAAACTGCATCATTCCCATGAGGCGACCTCGGTTATCATGTCATGTAGTCCATCACGAAATCATTCCACTTCCACTCGGGAATGGGAAACTACTGAAAAAGCCCTGCTGGTCGCTGGTGTTATGCCTTCATCTGCGGACAGTTGTAACACCTCATGAAAAAACCTACAACATCTCTTTTCATACCTGACCACCAATACTGATGTTGTAGATCTCAATACATCTTGGTGACACTAGGATGGACTGCTCATACTAAGGAATGAAAATATCATATCATCTCCTCATGTATGTCATCTAACACCCATACGCACCTATTAAAATGCATGATCTCATCCTCGTATATGGACCATGCAGGAATATGGTCCTCTCCTAACACACTCTCCCGCAAGACTAGGCCGTCAGCATCTGATAGATGTTTCATTCGCACTCGATGAAGCAGGGTTGAGGTAACAGTAATAGAATAAAGAAAAGTCTATCCCTGTCTGTTGTGAAACTCTAAATGGATCTGAGAGAATAGTTCTATAAGATGCAACTCACTACCGGCCTCCTGAACAACCTGTATCTGAGCCCTCCTTCTCAATGCATCAGCCACTACATTTCATTTATCTGTCATGTAGGCATGCTCAAAATTGAAGGACTGAAGGTATTCCACCCACCTTAGCTGTCTCAAATTCAGATCACACTGAGTGAAGATATACGTAGACTTTATTGTTTGGTGAAAACCAAAAAATTCTCTCCCAAAAGATAATGTCTCCAACAGTGTAAAGAATGAACAACTGCAGCCAACTCAAGATCATGTGTCGGGTAATTCCTCTCATGTGGCCTCAACTGTTGAGACCCATACGCAACGAATCCTTCCCCCTGCATAAGCACTGCTCCCAAACTGATACCTAACGCATCATAATGAACTATATAACTTCTTCCCGGATCTATAAAAACTAGTATCGTTGCTGAGGCATCCTCTATTTCAGCTTTGCGACGGATGAATCATAGTAATCCATCCACAAGTACTTCACACCCTTCTTAGTCAGGCCCGTCAGTGGCACTACTATGAATGAAAAGACCTATATAAAATGTATGTTATAACCATCCAACCCTAGAAAACTTCATACCTGAAAGATGTTCTTTGGATTCTCCTAGTAAACTACTACTCTTACTTTCTCTAGGTCTACTTATACTCATTTATCTTAGATAACACAACCTAAGAATGAATCTGGTCCATCCAAAAGTTTTATTTTGAAATCGTAGCATATAACTGATGATCTATCAATGTAATAAAAATGATGTCGAGATGGGTACATGGTCATGTTGAGTGTCAGAGTACACCAAGATATCATCCTCTAGAACCACCATGAAGGAGTCCAAGTATGGGTGAAACACTTGGTCCATCAGTGCTGTGAAAACATCAGGCTCGTTCGTTAGACTGAACATCATAGCCACATACTCATATAGACCATACCTACTCCAAAAGGTTGTAAGAGGTATATCTGATGATCAGACATGAAAATGATGATAATCGGATCTCATGTCAATCTTCGAGAATACCCATGCTCCTAAAAGATGATCAAAGAGATCATTATTCTGCAAAAAGGCGTATCGGTTCTTGACAGTCAAATGGTTCAGATTCTGATAATCCACACAAAGTATTAGGGTACTGTCCACCTTCTTCAAAAAAGGATAGGTAGACCCCAAGGAGAAGTACTGGGTCAAATGAAACCCTTGGCCTATAACTCCTCTAACTACTTATTGAGCTCCTGTAACTCTATTGTAGCCATCCTATAAAGAGGAATGGAAATCAGTGCCACTCCTAGTACAAGCTCAATAGAAAAGTCTACATATAGATTTGGAGGTAAACATGAAAATTACATTGCGAAGACATCACTAAAATGATCCACCATTGGAGGAAAATCCATCTATGATGTTTCCTTGTCATCCAGATACATACTAACACTTTTGGATATAACTCCTCCCATCCCATTAGGTTTGGGTCCCTCTCTTCTTGCATGGACATCACATTTTCCTTTACGTAGGATGAAATCACCCTCTAGTGATGTGAAACGCACCCTATGATAGTAGCAATCAACAACAACCTAGTAGGGAACCAACCAGTCCATTCCAAGAATGACATCATAACATGTCGTCTCTATGACATAGCGGTTCCATAAGAAGTGACACCCACCGACCTCAAGAGGGAACTCCTTCCACTGACGTACACTAGCCATTCTAGTCACCAACAGAGTGTCTAGTATCAAGATATTAGTATAAGTAATGATATAGATTCCAAGTCTCTCCAAAATAGAAACAGATATGAAACTATGGGAAGCCCATGTATCGAAATGTGTAGAATCTAAAACTGAGGAAACTAGAATCGTACCTCTAACTTTTGAGGGTCTGGGATCCTACTTCAGCTAGGTCTGCTCTAGCACAAAATCCTAGCCTTTTCCGTGAACTTGGGAAGATGCCTATGATCCCTGAGCTAATCCACTCTATGGCTATTGGAAACCCTATGACTGACCACTGTAGCCATGACCTACAACATAGCATGAACGACCATAAAAACTATAGTTCCCTGACTGATGTGGGACGGGTGGGCCAACTTCGGTATAAGGATTCGAAAAAAAACCATCCTCACTAGCTGCTGGTGAGAAAATATGACCGACCCACTGAAGATGTCCCATATTGCTGCAAGATCGACACTAAAATGTGTCTCTTGGGAAATTCGGCATCATATGTTCACTCTTGCTGCACTGGTATCACACCACCTCGATACTTGAAGAAGTATTCCGACTACTCGGATCTCCATGTGTAGACTCCCTACGACGCTTATTGCTATTAGTAAAAGGGGTAGCAACACCAGATGCTGAGCCTCCCTAGATCACAACCCCATAATCCCTCATATTTCACTCCATGATCAGCACCTGGTTGACTTTATAAGAGATGGAAGTCAACCTAAATATGTTCACCTATGATCATATGTCATGCCTAAGACCATCCCCAAACTTCATTTCCAAAAATAACTCATCACCCCATAGAATGGGTGTGAAGTGATGAAGCACTATGAATTTAGAATAATAATCGATGACTGAAAGAGTACCCTAATCTAGACTCACGAACTCTCAGGATCGATTGACCCTCAAAGTCACTAGGTAGAAGTAATAATAGAAGCCATGATGGAAATCATCCCAAGACATAACCTTATGGAATCCCGCCTGTGAGATCACATCCCACCATATCTTGACAGAATACGGAATCATGTAGGTAGAGAGTTTCACTCTCCTCTCTGGAGGTGTCTCCAGATGCTCGAAGATCGACATCATGGATTCTATCCAAGACTCTGCAACATGAGGTCCTCTATCCCCTAAGAATGTGGGAGGATGATGTGGTTGAAAAACCCCCGTCAACTCTTCACTGGATGAGGCAGGATGCGTTACTCCCCTAAAGGTCTACATATAACTCCTGAATCCTTCTCAGAAATATGAATTAGAACTTGTATCTGGAATGGAGGTTGTTTCCAAGACAGAACTTATGAGAGGATCTACTGGTAGTCCAGGATATACTGTGTCTCGTGTTTGATCACGAACCTGAATCAAGTGTAAAAATGGAGGACATCACAGTGGCATGACTCTTCATGGTCAAACACACACATTAGTTCAAGATTATCAAGGACTGAAACATAGAAGTAAAATTAAGTAATAGGAGAAAGAAATCATTCATGTTCTTCAAAAAATGATACACGGCATGTATGACCCCAACACGACATGTTCCCTTAAGCTTTTACATGGGCGTATTTTCCTTCCAACACTGGTAATGTAATAACCCATACACATGACATGTTCTCCATTGACACGATGTGTACTTGAACCTAGCCCCCCGACCTGAGTTCCCCTAAACAACGAAACCACATGTTTCTCCTAGAAAAAAAACGTCATGGCTTGTTCACTCTAAACATGGCGTGTACCACTTAAGTTTCAACCTCCCATGTCATCAGTCACATGGTCGGAGAGACATTAGAATCTACATGGCGTGTTTATTCTAGACACGGTGTGTACTAGAAGAATTTTACTATCTTGTGTCATTGGCCACATGGCCAGAAACACGGTCGGCTCTACACAGCTTGTTCAAGCTAGACACAATGTGTACTAACTGAGTTTCATCCATCCATGCCATTAGTCACACGACGAGATACATGTCCTCTATAACACGACATGTAATTCTAATACAGGACATGTTCTACCAACAAAACCCAACCCCATTTACTTGCTCACAAAGTCAGTCACACGGTTTAAGGACTACACAGTGTGTACATATAGTACATGGTGTGTACTTAAAAAAAGTTGTTCCCTCCTGAATAGAAGGTTACATGTAGTGTATTCATCAATACACACTATGTATTCTCGGTATTTCTAGACAGTGTGCCTTAGAAACTACTCAATAACCCATAAAAATATTTAAAAGAACATTAAATTGCCAGATTCCGATCCGGGGGGGTCCTATACTCCCTGTTAATCAAATATTGGCATCTTATTCATGTATACCAAGGAATAATAGTGGAATAAATCACATGATCCTACAAATTCCAATCCATGAGGGCCCATATCACCTCAGGGACCAAATTAATCATTCATCCAAAAGAAACATTACATATTAGCAATACCCTATCAAACAACATGTATTCTATCAAGGCATCTATCGCAACAGCATGAATATCTATCACAACATCAATCAAAACAACAAGAAATCTATAATGCACTATAAATTGCATGACATGTGATCTCTAGAAGGATCTTATATCATGCATGAGATGTGATAACCTCATCTCATTGCATTGCAACAAAAATAGAGCCTTAATAATATAAATGATAACAACACAAAACATGTGAATCACCCAATGGTGAAATCAAATCAACTGTAAAAATAAAAAACCATAAAAATTTCAATAATCAAGGTAAATTTGATTTTCCATGTACATGGGTTACCTAATCCTAGGAATAACTTATTAACAACTAATTATTTTTTATTATTCCTAGCTATAGGCTCCAAACAGTAAGTCAGGATGAAAACCTACCTCTGATAGCATTTTATAACATCCTGGTTCTGGGTGCTGCCCACAGGTGCCCCGTACCCTATTGGTCACATGGACTCAAGAACATTTCCCCGAACACCAAAGGCTACCGACTAGCAGTGAGGGACTTAGGTGTGATAGTGGGGATGTTATTCCCTCATTGGAAGAGTAACACAATGGAATCAAATAGATAACATTAGCCAAATCATCAATACCATACAATAAGTTATCATGGAATGACTAAAAATAATTAAACAATTGTAGCACACACACACACACATATATATATAATGATACATGTCCCATGTATCTAGGAAATAATACAAACAATTCCCAATGCTGGAATAAAATACTAAACCAAATTCCAAAGGAAAAAAGTAAACAACTCCAACCACATCTCAAGCCTCCGGTTGGTCCCATGCTATCCAACTCCAAATCAGTTAAGTACCCAAAGAAGAAGGGATCTTACCTTATATATAACTGTAACAAAATAATCTGCTTGAGCCCAAATGCATGACCCAAATAGGGTGTGAGTCGAATACAAGTAGACAACCACCCAATGACCTGTTCCTAACTGTTAGTGAATATATATGGTAGAAAATATGCAAAATGAAGTAATAAACAAGGAATTAATCAAAAGTTAACAATCATACAGTTTCAAATACAGTCATTTACATTTAATAATTAATAAAAAACAACCTCAAGAAACCCTCTGGGAAGTTATCATAGTCTAACCCCTCTAGTTCAGCTTAACAAAGACTCTATGAGGAAGAACTCACCATCAATTCCACCTATGGTCTCATAATGGTAAACAATATACACTCCGAGGAAGCACTAATCATCCAATTCCCCCTATTGTCTTGCAATGTGGAACTATAGACACTTTGAGGGAGTACTATAATCCATCCCCCATATGGTCCCACAATGTGAAAGTATAACAAACACTACGGGGAATCCCTCAATGTCCATTCTCCCTATGTTCTAACTACACCAGGTTCTCACAGCCCTGTATAATACAGTCGTGCACAAACGGTATCCAGCAACCAATGTATATCTCAAAAATTATACTTTTATAAACATCTACAATGCATATCACAAGAATTTTAGATAATAATCTACTCCATCCTAACAAAACTAGGCATGGGAAGGAAAACAGCCTAACAAGAAGTTCTAGACCCAACATCCAATATCAAATCAAATATGGAAAACCACATTCATATCAAGGTAATAAAACTATTCATAATTAAACACCAATTTTTCAAGAAACCAAGTCATATCATTCCTTAAGAGGGTTAAATTCCTAAAACACACAATACCCTAAACTAGGGTATATGGAACCTTTTGCACATATAAATCAATGAAATATATAGAAAGGCACAAACCATGTACCTCTACGTTGTAAGATCGATATAGTTGAAACTCAACCTTTGAATCGACCTAGAATGTCATAGATATTTAAAAACGTCAAAAACGTTCAACCATGAAAAACTCAAAAAATAGGAGAAATCAATAGGAGAGGCTCTTGAAAAAGGAATAACTCACAAAGGAGATTCCAACACAATGAAAGGTGTTCGATTTGTAGAACGGATGACCGATCGGAGGCTTAGTAAAAGTTTTGGGATTCTCGTCGGTCTTGATTGAGACATGGCTAGAAGAAGACAGTCCTTCCAATTAGATGTGACCCCAGTCAGATATAACAATTAAACTAAAAAAATTAACATTGTGTTCCCTAAGGATACACGGTGTGTATATTCCTTTACTAGGACCCACGTTAGGAAGTCTCCAGGTCACCCACACAACCATGTACTCGTCCGTTACACAACCAATACACAACTACCCATGAAAATCGAGTACACATCATTTACTTCTCGGTACACAACATTTACTCGAAAAATTTATCAAAACTAATATTTTTCTCAAAAACACCAAAAAATCAATATATAAAACTAAAATGAAGATCTAGGATCCTAAAATTAACTAGATTATGATTCTCACATCATACTACATTTGTTATTTACAATGGTCACATGACCACCAAAATGGACGAACATGCCTAAGGAATGTATTTCCCAAAAAACTAGGGTATTACATCACAATCACATCCTTCACAGGGAAAATCTTACTAAACAACCAATCACATAGATGGATGCGTTTCATCAAAACATAGAGTCCTACTTTGGATAACCAAAACCTGAATTAACCCTCACCTCTGAAAGTTCATGGAATAATCCATCAATATGTCTCATTTCTAAGGCGCTACTAAAATGGGCTACCACTTTCTTAATAATGTATAAATCATTGAAGCTATAACAAGGTCATGATAAAATAGACACTAGGCTTACATAACTAACCTATAATCTCATTATAAAATAATACATTCAACTATGAACTATGAAAACCATCCCCATTCCCAACGAATGTAGCATTAATAATGACCCTTTGAGATGTTTGACCCAATGTATATCACATTAAGGTTTTATTTATGCCATTAAATTGATTTACATGCGATTTTTAAACATTTTAATGGAATATTTTAATGTACATAAATTAATAGTCATAAAGGAATAAGTGATTGGTACATTATTTATCCAATCCCATAGGTAACACATGGAATTTATATTGAAATTTCATTCAATAATTACTTATCCACATAATTTTACACACGTTCTCATGTACAAGAATTTTTAATGAAAATTTTATATTCCAAGATATATACCAAAACTATCTTTAGGCTGTAATTGAAGTATTAATTAATGGAACCCTCAAAATAATAATGCTTAAAAGTGGATAAAAGTTATTTTATCAAATAAAGGCATATTATATAGTAATATTACACCATACATTAATACTGGAAAACAAATAATAGGATTACAACATGTCAAATAACAATATAATTTATTAAAAGAATACCTGAATGGGGTGAAGTACCAAGGCATACAAAAAATAAAGTGAACTACGTGGGTTCGATCATTCTAATATGGGTCTATTTATGTGACAAAAAATAGTATTCATTTATTATAGATTAATCACACCCTTAGTTTGTTTATTTCATAAGAAACATGCCCCATTTGACCTACATGGGTCCCATTTTCCACTAGGAATTTAGTCATACGGGTTGTCATGACCATGTTATAGAGGTATAAAACATTACATATTTACAAAGAAAAGTTTTTTTAAATTCATTACCACTCATAATTTATAAATGAACTAGAATTTATGAGTTTCAATTGAGACTTCATGTAACTGTAACCTAGTTTTCACATTCAGTCTCAAAATATAAAAAATTGATATGTGATTGTTCGATTATATTAGTGACCATTTAAAATGTATAAAGGCCAATACTATTTATAATTTTCATTAGGAACCCATTTACTCACACCTATAAATGTTTCATCACGTAAAACCAATTGTTCATGGCTCAAACATGTCATAATTGTTTTGTTAAGGTGGCACCATCAATCTTTATGGGAAAACACCATTTGGATGATGCATACACTTTAATTAAAAATAATATATCATAAATATAGAAAAGAAAGAAATTATATTACATAATCAAAGAATAAAAATAATCATATAAATGACCAAAAATGTATGGTATAAATGGAAGCTTAGTTTATATTAATGGAAGCCTGGTATGTAGAAATTATCACGTACTGTATCAATACAAGCTATATGGAATAGAATATGCCTGACATGTGCATATCTATGCATGTATAATGATTTATGTAAAAATACATCATTTCTATATAAGAATAAGGGTATGAATCCACAAATACAATGAAAATATAATAAATCATTATCCGATGGTCAAACATAAATCTCTCAATGTTAAATAATAATCAACTGTAGTAACAAAAAAAGGAACATAAATCCATCTATGGAAACATGATATTTCACCCATGGGTGGGTTGGATAGACCAAAATAGAATATATTTTCTAGTTTCTAACACATTACTAGTATCTTATGTACCATACCAAAGAAGTTATACATTGGAAAAAGAATCTATGATACCACTTTTATCAACCCTACCTAATATCCACCCAAATGGTTCCCTAGTCTAGTCCCCTACATAGCCTCAATAGTTCCTCCTCTTATGCTATAGGAAGCTAACTAGAACTGTGGGTCCACATGATAATAGGTGGGGAGGCTATACCCTCATGATAATAAAATAAAAATGATATTCACTATATACAAAATCATAAGAAATATAAATAAATTTCAAGCAATAGGTAATGAATAAATAACTAGAATTGTGAAAAATACACAATCATTCATGAAAATTATATAATGCACAAGAAGCAAGCATATTATATGTAATAGGTAAACATAACTAGAATTATAGGAAAAAATAAATAAAATAATTTCTATATGGAATTCATCCTGATCACATTCTTAAATGTACCTCTCAAGCCCCCAGGTCTAGTCATAGTCCTTAAATGAAAAAAGCATGAAATCGTAGTTATGTTCCTAAACTGTAACTAGGAGATCTATTTGGGAACTAACTGGCAACCCGAACAAGGTGTGAGTTATACTTAGTAGGCCACCACCAATGTTGTCTACAGAAATCTAGGCCCCACATATAAAATTAATCATTTTATATTTATAATAAAAAATGTACTGGATAAATAAATTTAATCAAGTTGGCCTCGTGTTCCTCAAAGGACACATGGACAACCATTCCTTCTTTAGCCTCAATCAAAATGTCTCGGAATACATATTACCTTGTAAATATATTAAAGTTCTTATGTATATATATAATATATATTTATAATCATTTATGTATATATTTTTGATATTCACAACTAGACAGGACTCGAGGCATAACCCAGGTGTCCATGTAAAATCACAAGTGTCTCACACTCAATAAGGGACATCATGCCCAATTATATAACTGAATGATAAAATAATTTTTTCCCAATGATTTTTATAACAATGTAATTTTATCCCATTTCGCATGAATACAATTTCAGTGACACAAATTCATGAATTAGAATAGGGGATACAAAGCACCATGCCTATTAAGCTTTATTAAATATGTGCGATATAATGTCCAATATCTATATCTAGAGGAGGTATGAAATATCATGTATAGTAATCAAAGTGATTCTAAATTCCATGTACAACATCCTCAAACAAATTTTGTGATGTTTCAATTCTAATAACCCTACAAAATTTCCCTTAGTAAAAATCTAGTATAATGAAATCCTACTTTTCCATAGAGCACTTAACCATGGAATTTGGTAAAGTGGACCCTAGTATCACACAAGTCATAACATAAATTTATTAGGATATTTAATTTAAAATTATAGAAACAATCCATTATATCATACATTTCATTATCTGTAAAAACACAACAATTATTCCAATTCCTTTAATAATAAATAATAATTCCATGGGAATCCCCCATGCCATAACACAATTTAAGACACACTTCATTAAAAAGATTCCATTTCAATTCATTTAAAATGAGTCAATGATTAAGAAAATTATTCATAATGTAATTTATCAAGGACCAAGAAGTCTATCTAAATATGATTAATTAATTAATACAATTATAAAATTTTCAAGGTAGTTAACGAACACACACATGGGTTATTTTAATCACTAGTCACGAGAGGTAAAAAATCATGTAATCAAAGTCACCCTAAGAGGTGGTTCTGGATGAGTTAATCAACCTCTAACCATGTAAAGGGTATAAAGAACGTATATGTTGAGTTTAAATCATTTAATTTAAATAATTTATAATTTTAAGAGTGATATTTGGGATATATAGAATGCGTCACAGTTATTTATTTTATATCCATGATAGAAAATAAGGAAAAAACACAAGACCACCCACCTCATGATTATTAAACTTCACTTTCCAAATACTAAGGTTTTATTATATATGGAATGAGAAAAATTGGAGGAATATAAAAACTAATTGAAAATGGGGCATATAATATTGAATGGATGTAGAATTTGATACATCTAATGAGATATTGAAATGAAGGTGGAATAATAGTCTTACTGAGGGATATCCTACACAACTAATGGTTTTTTTAATGAGCTCAAATGAAGGAGGTATGAAAAATCCCAGGATACAGAATATATATAGATACTATTGAGGGTGATATTGTGTGTAGATGAGTAGGAAAAATAGAGGGAAAACTATTAATGGAGGAAGGGAAGAAATTTAAAATAAAAAAATTTAAAGGGGAGCATTTTTTCGCTTCATGGATTACCAAACCATTTTATAACGTTTCATACTCACTATATAAAGGCACATGTCTTTTCTTGACTTGGTGAATAGTTATAGAATCCATGCACATCCCATGTTCTCACCTATATATTTTTTAAAGAAAATATGCATAGTTTTTCTCTCCATCAAATATTGTTTATGAATGAAATTCACCTATTAATAATGAAAAATGGTTAGTGGTGTATGGTTTCCCCAAAACATATTCCTCCCCATCCCTTTCAGAAAACAAATATTTTGAATCCTAACACATCCAAAACTCAACTAAAGACCTGAGAAACCTATAAATCCTTATACCATATCTAAAAACAACATATTTATGCAATAAAACTCCTTGATAAAAATTTTGAGGATCATTTTATGATTAGGAATCTCAACCAAATAAAAATACATTTTTTTGGAAATTTAAACCCTTCCCAAAATAAGTAACATTGCCGGTTCAGACAGACACCATGTAATTTGAAAAACTAGAAAAAGGTTTGTAAAGTTCTTATAATGTTTGGAAATTTCATTATAATATTGCATCGATCTTGGTAAGGTTCAGATTGAATTCATAAAGATAGAACATGAAAATTGAATTATTGCGATAGATCTATGTAAGGTTGATATATACCTTCTTAAGGATTATCCTATAACTTCTTAACATTGACACAATATAACATATGGTTTATACATGTACTTTTATGGTTGAGAAAAGCATTATATGACATATTAAGGTTTATACTTATGAAAATATCATAATGTCTTTAGCTGCAATAGATATTCCCAGGATATTGTATAATGTTTTTCATTATGTCTATTTCAATGAATATTATTATACTTGGGATAATTCAAGAGATTTTATTCCATATATAAAAAAACATATAGAATATTTATGAAAAGACTCAATCTTTAGTATATAAATTGGAGATGAAATTGAATGATTGTAATTTATATAACCTTAAAATAAGAGATTCTATATTTCATAAACATTGAAATATAAAATGGAAATTCTAATGTTGAATGATATTTTCTTATATTTTATAAAAAAGTGTTTTTATTCTTAATAAAAAAGAAAAATAATAGTTGAGATACTATATGTTTTTTTGTACAAATTATAGCCTGATGATGATGCAAGATTTCATAGATATTACAAACACATGAAGGAGAAGGTTTAAAATGAACTCAATGATGAAATATTTTTATATACCCATGATAAATGTTTTAGTATATTTGTTGTAGGTGAATTCTATAAAGAGATTCTTGTACCTACTATAGAATAAAATTTATAATCTCTTTAACTATGATTTATATGAGAATAAATCCAAGTGTGGGGGATTTATTTCATTTTTATGGAGAAATACGTATAGAAAATCAATAAAGAATATTATGGGAATGTGATTTCTAGGTGTACATGGTTTTATATTGTTGAACATAATGAAATATTTTTGTTTATAGAAAATTAAAATAACTAAAAAATGTAAATCCATATTTACTCAATAATATCTTTAGAAAAATAAATAATTCCAAAGGGGGAGTTGGGTGGAATATGGTGTAATGAATCATAAGTGGTTAGATAACATTAGAAATTTCAAGGACGAAGAATAGAAGAACCAATATTTTTATGCAAAGATGAACCTATCGTGTATCATGTTTTTGTGTGTTGAACTATTCTTCTCGACAAATACAACTAATAATGATGTATACTTTTAATCCTAATATACTATGTTAGTCAAAATAGGATAGAAGAAGAATAAGAAAAGACGTATGAATACCTATGAGCAATTTATATGAATATAAATTTTTTAATTTTTTAATCACCAAGAATATTACAAATCCATTATATTAATTATTACTCTCCATGTAATATTTTCATGGGTTATAATATTGAAAATTGAGTTGAATACATAGAATGAAAATTTTATGATGATATATGAATCTATGTACATAAACAGAGAGAAAATTTCATACTAATCGTGAAGATAATAATTGATTCGAGCACTACATACAGTTAAAGACTACATTTTTTTATTATGTGAAATCCATTTATGGATTTTGTGATGTACATCAAAAGAATGATATATTGTAGTAATATTGGTAAGAAGACTGAATATTATTGCGACCCATATTAAGATAACCTGAGTAATATAATGAAAAAGATCACATGTGTAATATAATGAGTGGGTACATTTTTATCCTTACACAAATTTCCATTTATTAATGATCAGAACATATTAGAGAGTATATTAATCTGATACACGGATCATAGTAAATACTTAGATTGCATGGATGTCCTAAACAAAGTAACACCCCATTTTTCACACATTAATACTTTAACTAAATTTTTAATTGGCTTATTGTATGTTAAATAAGAAAATATACTTTTGTATTAATCATTATTAGAGTTTTAAAGAACAAAAAGGCAAATAGTTAATTGAATAATATTTTGTTCTGTACAAATTTAGCAACATCATTTTCAACACCCTCTCATATGTTCCCATCCAAAACCACATAGATTAATAAGTGTTATTAGAGCATAGTTTTTCCATGATTGGAAGGAATATTTTTATATCTCGGTTATTTTTACATGAGTACATGATGTTTAGATTTTATATTGAATATCCTTAGATAGATAAATCTAGATCCATAATTACTAAAATGGATTTGTATGTTGATGTGTCTTTGACTTGATATATGTTTTCCACATCTTATTTTATATAAAATATTACATATACCAATGAAAGCGTTATTTCAATAGAGAGTTAGTAATTATTTATCAATTTGGTCTAAAAATTTAATTCATTCAATATTTTAATTTAATTTTATATTTTTATCTATTAATTAATGAAATTAAAATTGGTGGTATATTATTATATATTTAAAAATAGGATTTTGTAGATAATTTTTATGGATTTATTGTTAAATTTTTTTGAAGGGGTTTTTAAAGGGTTTCAATATTTATAAAAAATTCATTCAATGATCCATTTTTAATATTTTTTTTATTCTTATTGGATAAAAATATATTCTGATTAGTTTAATATTGAAATTTCTTGAAAAAAGTTCAGACACTCATTTTCATATGTCTTTTTCACTGTTCATTTGACTCTATCATTTCATGGGAATTTATAATAAATATAGAAAACAATTTTCTGTAATTTCATATAACCTTACCAAATTGTTCATTAAATTAAGAAATTTTCATGAAAATGTATTTATTTAATAGGAAAGTTATCATATAATAATCCCCTTTTTTAGTTTGAATATTAAAGTGTTATCATAAGACCTTATCCGATTGCATATGACTCTGTGGTATTCCCATAAAACATCAAACTTTTCATACAACTTTAAAATATAGTGTATTAATTATAAATGGATATATTTTTATGGCTTTAATACATAAATTAGTGGAATAATAAATTCAATATGGCAATCATGTACAAATTTTCCCACTATTTACTTTATATATACTCATAATCCCATGTGACTTTTTCCTTTGAAATAACTAACGTTATAATATCACGATGAATTAAAATTAAAAATCATTCCTACCTTCTCAAATTCTAATAATGATATACCAAAGAATTCTGAGGATGATTCTTAGGTGAATCAAGATCCCATTTCTGGGTGTCTATAATTATGGGGGAGCGTAGTTCGAGTCTCTATGGGTAATAAGATGACAAGTGAAGATGACCATTTTTATTTTAGTGATTATATATCGGATGTTAACTAAGATATGTGATGATGAGAGTTAGTTCATGCATTATTTCTAAACAGTGAGAACCTACCAATTTATTGGAGGGTTTGATACATTAGGAGAAGACTGGATTGGAGTTGTAAGCAAGCACCAGGTACTCAAGAGAAGTTTTAGATGATGGATATGTGATACTTAAGCTCATTGGTCTAGAAGTATAATCTTACACTTCCATATATCATTTACACTTAATTCAATGAATTCATTAAATATCATCGAAACAAACATGATTCATTCCTGATCACATATTTTTAGTAATTAAGATTGATATGTCTTGCATTCTGTTATATCATTTATCCATTTTCTAAGTTATAATATTACCCCTTAATTATCTATTATAATATAAAAATTAAAAATGGTCAGAACCTACAAATGTTTTTCTTAATTTACATTTCCTAAATATTAATTATTTTTCCCTAGAAAATAATAATAAAGATGTGATAATACAAGGGGTGTATAACACCAACATCAAATGGAAATTAGATCTTTCCATGACCAACTTCTCAATTTAAATACATAGCTATATTTATTATTTGAAAAGTGTTTTTAGAATTCCCAATTGATGGATCTCCCCCGCAATTTTTATATTTGGTTTTATTGTTGAATTGGTTCTCCAAATTACTTGTATTCTTATGAAAAATTAAACACTATTTAAATGGAATATAATATAACTTTACCAAAACATTTTTATAATTGGATTTTAATAATTCATTATTTATATCGATTTATTCATTATTAGATTCATTTTTAACTATTTTATTATTTGAAAACATCTTCATCAAATCACTCCCATCACATAACTTCCATTTATCATTATTTTTTTATTCATTTCATATTTCATTGAATCTTTTGGTCATACATTTTAAAAACTTATTCCTTGTGTTTTTGACATGAAATATTGATAAAAAGGTTGATAAAGGAAAATTAGTAAGTAATTTATTCATTTTAATGAGAATATATCATATTTTGAAACTATTTTTGGGTTTGGATTTTTGAAACCACAAGCAAATAAATATCATCAGGAAATAAATAACAATATTTTTAATTTGTTTGAAAAAAATTTATGTATACATCTTAATAGTATCTGAAAATGGATTTTTATTGATTCTATGCCAAAACCTAGTAACATGGACCAAAAAATCATTAAAATTTTCTCATTTATTATAGCTTTTCTGAAATAAAATATCAAAATAGATAAACTTATAGAGATAGAGTCCCTACTAAAAATTAGAAAAATCATTAACCAGACTTATCCATGAATTTTTAAATACATAGGAATGGGTAATAAAAAATCCGTAAAATGTTAATAAATCCTTATCACAGCAATATTAGTCATAGTTCATGAAATTATAATATAAAATATTCATCATATCATTCAATACTACCATCGTATCATGGATTACAAAATGAGGGATCATTAGCCATCAGTGGGGAATTCTTTAATGTAGTGCATCAAATACCACACCATGAGATAAATGATAACCAACATAAAATGTTATTTTTTCCACTTTATCTTTTGAGTAACACTATGAATTTATTTCTACACTTAGACGAAAATATTATGGAAAATTTGGAAAATGATTACAACTCCATTTTTCGGAATGTTTATCCTAGGAGACTTAATGGAATACATAACAACCAAATAAATAGTTTTTTTACAAGAGGATTGAGATTATTTTCATGAAACCTATGATGGTATTAACTACATTATAATGTAATTTACTCTAAATTTAATCCCTACCAATATTCTCATGGATTCCTTCTATGAAGTGGTTTCCCCTTCGGGTCATAACATTGTAGACCAATTTAATAATTATAATTACACTGATAGATATATTAGGAATTAATTTAAATTTATATAAATATTTCCCTCAATTAATATAAAAAATTTTCAATGAGAATAATACTAACTATGGGATAGAAAACCAATGGATCAAATATTAAAATTAATTCATAAATTAATAATATAAAAGAACAAACTTTTTTCATAAGGACTAAGAATGTCAAAAAGAATATTGACCAAATTAAAAATGAAAGTCAAAAGTAGTCCATTAGAGATTGTTTCTATTAATGTTTCATGATTGGTAACTCTATAACTTGCTACCCAAATAATGACATTTTTACCCAAACATTATAAAATTTTATCCTTTTAAGGTATAGCCTAAGCATTCAAATGAGAGATTACCCTCTTTATAAAAATTACAATTAATGATAAACGAAACACTATACAATTTGGGTGATAGAGAAAGAAAATTTTACATAACCTACATCTATATTCCCTTAGTAGTATATGAAATAATTTTCATAACCAATATAATGTTGAAATATCATGTTTTCTAGAGGAAGTATGGTGTATGATCCACAAACTATCAGATTTGTTTGACTCAAAAAAATTCATTCACAAAAATCTCAACATGGTTAAGATAAATCTCATATAGATGTTAGGATTAATCACCTTGAGTTGTAAATGAAGTGGATATCCAAGGAATTGAATACATTGGATAATAAAAAATTAGCTAGATTGGATATGGTAAACCCTATGGAGAACATAGTGGTTTTCAGCACCAGAAGTGGTTCAAAAAATTAATTATAAGGATAGAAATTATCTAGGGATGTTCAAAATGAAATTAAAAATACATCTGGAATAGTAATAATGAAAAATATAAATATGAAAATAAGGATAACCAAGATGAATCATAAATAAAACTTATTATTCCAAATTAAAATATCAATAAAAATGAAAAAGGATGAAATAAATTAAGGTAAAATTTTTAGGATGTATTTTAGAGGATTTACACTATTTTATTGAATCTGACCTGAAGAAATCCAATCCCTTAACAAATATATAAAATAAACTAGGAACATATAATACTCAAGTTTTAAGAGTTGTTTAAGAAATATGAAATGAAAATTACATTACCTGAATATTGATTAAAAAATAATTATTATTTCAAATCATTAATTACAATTTGGACAAAATAATAGACCATGGATGATTTTATGACCAATAAATTGATAGATTTTTGTAGTAATATTTTGAAAAATTGAATACATCTTAAACCCAAATATCTAGGTATCTCATTCATCCCTTTCACTTTTAGTAATAGTGATAAATTTAAATTCTCTTTGTAAACTTGTTTCTAATATCATCATCATCTATTAGTCACCATTTAAATAGTTGTTTCCTGGGAACACTAACCCAACACTATTAGAAGTCTATTTCTAATCTAATCCATCAATAACTTCATGAGAAGAGTGGATATCCATTTTTTTAATGAAGTAAAATTGATCCAGCCTACTAAATTGACTATTATTTATATAGAGTGTTATGTGGATGTCCCTATCAATCTTGGTAGGCCCTTCTTAGCCACCAGTAATGAAATTATAGATATTTATAATATAAAATCATTCATTAAACTAGGTAAAATGGGTGATGATTTTTTTGAGATGATAGGTAACATAGTAAATTATAAAATTCTCAAAATATAGTCGATTTGAATTTAATGAACTGGTTTCTATGGTACAATAATAATCTTTTAGGATAATTTATGATATTGATAGAAGAACCACACCCATAGAAACCAATAAGTGAATTATGTTTTAAGTAGAATAATCCTTTAGATGTGCATGGGGGTGAGTTTTTGTATCACCATAACAATTTCTAATGGAACATATTTATAGGGTGTAACAGAAATTTGGGTATAAATAGATATCCACATTGGAATGAAATGGGTAGTATGTCATTTACAATATTAAATTTTCATTTAAGAAAAAAATTAAATATTTTTCCCACCTCATCCCAATAGTCTACCTTCTATTCATGAATAATAATAATGAGAGGCTAAAACCCATCTTTATCATCTAAAAAATAATTTATGGGTGTGACTTTTACACTTCATCTTACCATGTATATTGAATTTAAGAAACATAAAAAGGGGAAAAATTAATTGTATATAAAATGTACTAAACCACCATATGTTATAAAAATAATTATATTTGGGGGAAAAGTCTTTCATTCTTCTTATATAAGATCCCTATATAACTTAATCAGAATCCATGAGTTAAGGGACAAAGTGGGATGTATCGCAACATGAATGAAATTAACAAGAAATAGTTTATTAAACTACTTGATAATAAGATCAATTTTCCATTTCCAATATACATTATAAGCTTTATACATTAGGTACATAATAAATTGGGTTTCACTCTTGTCTCTATCGAAAACAATGATAAAAATCATGTTATAATGGTTACCAAATGTATTTTCTATAATGACTATAAGAAATTATACTCAGTCATAGAAAATGTACAATTATCTATTCCATTATTAAACAAAATGATTGATTGATTATCTGTGAATGGATTTTTAATTTTCATGGATTGTTATTATGGTGACAATTAGATTCCCATAGCATTAGAAGTTAATTAGAAAATCACATTCACATAAACCATTGGAAAATTTTCATACTTGAGAATTACCTTTGTATTATGTTGTTCCCTAGATACCATTCAAAGATGTATGATGGATATTTTTTGGGTATTACTGATAGGATTACTAAGGTATTAATTGGTAAATTTTAAAAATTGGAATAAAATTAATATATCTTTAGAAAATTTTAAATCAATTTTTACGAATGTATCAAATGAATAATATAATTCTAAATTTGGTGAAATTCCTATTGATAATCACCAATGGAATTTTTTATTTTAATAAATTTTCTATGACGTAGATAGAAGTTGATAATTCTAGGATAGAGGTTTTTTAAAGGCTTCCCCGTCACATTATTATGGAATTATAGTTTTTAACAATCGATAATCTAATATTTTTACATGACAAAAAGATACATTTTCACTCTAATTGTCAAGGAGACAACATTTGTTTATAAAAAATGTCTACATTCATTAGAAATTATCATGAAATAACAAAACCTAGTTCCTATAATTATTCCACCAATTTGGAAGAATCCCCTTGAGTTAATGTGTGATTCAAGTGACCATTCATTTGGGAATTTTTTGGTGAAAATAATGGATAAAATGTAAAATGTTTTCTACGATGATAGTTGAATACTACATGATTCTTAAAGGAACTAAAACAAAATTAAGAAGGAATATTTAGTGGTTTACATTTCTATAGACAAACATATACAATAAAATATTAGGGATAATGTTATATCATTTATTTATCATAAATATATGATGTAAATTTTTTCTATAAAGGTTTCTAAAATAATCCTCATTTTATGGATACTCTTATTAGAGAAGTTTTCTTTGTAGACTAGGGAAAAAATTGTGATGAGAATGTAGCCGGTGATCCCTTGTACATATTATCCAACTACATAAATGATGGCCATATAGAAATAATTTTATAATCACCATAGTAAAATAATATATAGTGTATGATTAAAGATGACTTTATAGAATTAATAATTTTTTTTATAAATTTTATTAAAACTAGATTGATTATGAATAATATTACACATAATTAGTGGTGGGACTTCATTTAATAACATAGATTCATCTTTTGGGTGACCCATTATTTTTTAGAAAGTATGTTGATGTATTCCTTAAGAGGATTATTCCTAAAGAAAATATGTTTTCCAATCAAGATAGTTGTCACTCTTCCCCATGAGGATGACAATATGGTGGGAGAAAGAATAATCCTGATTTTTCTTTAAGATGAATTTAATTTGTTTGTTAGCTTCAAATATTATAGGAGTTTTTTAGTGGGATATGACAAGTATTAATGTATATGAAATGTAGTGAGTAGGCATAGTTTCACCAGAAGGTAATTATAAATGATTGATTTTTTTATATTTGGGGATCAGATTTCATTTTACCAATTCCATCTTTTCAAGCAGATAGATATAAATTTTTGTATTTATATTATTTTTCCATGTTGTTAGAAGCTAAAAACATTCAGAAAAATAATTCAAATAGTGTTGTGAAAATTCATAAAAATAATAATCTTTTCCAAATTGGTGTTCCAAAATCCATTAACATAGACAACGGTACCCACATTAAAATATAAAAATCATTACCATAATGGAAAAATATTGATGTGTGTACAAAATTATAAATATATAACATCATCATTCTAGTGAGAAAGATGAAATTTCAAATAAGGTGATAAAATTGATTTTGGAGTGATTAATGATTAGATAAAGGAAGGATTAGTATATTAACTTATATGGGAACTTGTGGGACTATATTAATACCTTTAAAACTCTAATAGAATTATCTCCTCATAGTTTAAATTTTAAAATATTTTTCCATTTTACAATGGATCTTTAACACAAGTTATTTTTTTCATTTAAGGATTTAATATTTTATTATAAACATGTTTGGGAGTGTTGATTTATGGATGCAAGGGAGAAATATATTATTAGAATATAATACTTTGAAAATACATAGAAATTTTATGGAAAAAGGATTTTCATAACTCAATCATTCAGAATATGGGTTTTAAGGCTGAATAAAGAGTGGTACTTTCTAAATCATGGTATCATATTTTTTCTAGGTAATAACAATCCAAGAGGTCTTAGAATTTCATTATAAAAAGAGAACATGTTGGTAGATATATAAAGGATTTTGGAGAAGATAATAGTCTATTATTAGTTAATGATAACATAAATAATAATTATTTTGAAGGGTATCTGAAGGGCATGAATTCCATATCTATGTTTGAAAATTAAACAAACACTGAGTAAGTAATCTAAACTTAAAATTCATAGGAGTATGTGGGGTTTATTTTGTTTTAAATAAAAATGAATAAGCTTCTTATATTTTTATTAATAATTCCTTCCTTCATAATTATCTTGAGTGTGAACCTTTTATGTGACTCACTATAATTTAATTCCAATAGAGTCTTGAAAAAAATGAGTTTTATATAGGGGATACCAGGATCAAATTTAATTCCAAATTAAACTCCAATTTTTCACTATGTTTAGAGTAATCTATTGGAATCTATTTATAATATATTTAATCCTATAGTAACAAAATGCTATATATCTGTAGGGGTTATTATTTACGGTAAGGATAGAGAATTCATTTTGTTGAAGAAGAAAGGATTACGATTATATATCAGGGGAGATCATATTTAAATTAAATATTAGATTTCACTATAATTAATATAAAAATTTGTTTCAATTTATTTTATGAATTTTATGGATGAAAAATTCATCGAAAAATAACATTTCATGACAAAAATACCATTAGTCCTATCTTATTTGTGTTATTTTTCTAATGGCCTTGTACACTAAAATTATGCTATTAAATTGCTTGTATATTAACATAATGTGAAATATATATATTTCTTCCAATGATTGAGAATTCACTTCTATAAAATTCATGAATTTTCACTAAATATTCCATATAAGAACTAGTTGTAACATTTCTTTGGATGAAGATAATTTTTTTGTCATTTTTCCAAGATGATAATATTTTTTTAAACATATTTTCATCAATTGAAAGGATTTCATAACATCTAATTTGAAAATATATTTTGGGAATAAAATGGTTTTAATTTTTTCCAAATCCTGATATTCAAAACTGGGTAAAATTACAAGTTTTAATTATACTGCAGGGGTCTATTATTTTGATAAACTATAAATCATTGCAAACACATCAAAATTCAATTAATTGTTTTTTCAAAATTGGATTTCTATAGGATGTAATTTTTTCTTTATCTGGTTTTAAATTTTCATGGGTTTGATAACTATATTACAACTAGAGGTTTTAGTCATTTCAATTAACCCATGTACTCAATAAATTTACATAATTTACATTTCTTAATTAAAAATTTACACATTTGGATAACTTTTAGGAGTAATATTTTTAATCTTAATGGACATTGAATATCATTATTATATTTTAAAATTTTTTAATTTAATTTAAATAGGTAATGAAATAAACTTATAATCCTGGTTGATATTTTTATTCCTCATGATTATATTATTTTATGTGTGAATTATTATTCGAATTTTCTATTAAATTCAATCACATAATATGATGTCTATAATTATTCTCTATGATAATATATGTGATCTCGTTCACCATAGTGAAATTATTGGATGAAAATTTAAATTCAAATTGAAGTGCATGTGAATCCTTTAAATATTATCAATTTCAATAATTTTTTAATTAATTATATTTTTTTGCGTCATTGTATTTTCAGAAAGAAAACCATCCAAACATACTTGTGAAATACTATGGGGTATTTTTTAGATATTCACATATTTTATTTAACTAATAATATATCACTTTTAATTGGAATATACTTCCACTAAATTTATTGAATGGTTTTCTATTGGAAAAATTCGTTATCTGTGGGGAAAATTTTAAATTGATTTTATTTGACACATGTTTGGAGAAATATTTTTGGAAAAAGCTACATATTTTAAAGAATTACTATTTTTTATTATATATTGATTTATTAATTATCAATTTAGGTTGAAAATTAATTTCATTAAATATTTAGTGTAAATTTTAATTATTTTTGGTACTTATATGATGAAAATACTTATGTTATTATATTTTTTATATTTTAAAGGATCAAATCTCTATTATTATTTTGGTGGTATTTTTACTTTTTTTTAATTTCTTTTGAAACGGTTATATATATTTAATATAATTAATTAAATTATAAATATTAAATAATTTTATATTCTTATGTGAAAAATTATAATTATCATCTTTTGAATGTATGAATTTAGGGAAAAATAGAAATTCCACATTTTCATATGTCTTTTTCCACCTTATTATGAGATTGGTTTTTCTAAGACTTTGAATGATCATTCTATAATACTTTAATGAAATTTCATACGAAATTTATAGATTTAATATGGATTTGTCATTTTCCTATGACATTGGATTCATTTCATTTGAATATTATCATCTTCTAAGTATTTTTAATTTTGGTATTTTTTTGAATTCATTTCAAAAGACTTTGGATGATTGTGTATGAATTTATAATATTCTAATAAAACATTGACATATTCTTATGATTTTTAACCAAAATGTATGAACATGGAAAGTGGAGTTTTATATTAATTTAGATAATATTAAGGTGGATTATATATTTCATTATTGTGGTATCATATGCCTTTCTATATAGTAGTTTACCCATTTGAATTTGTCAACTGTGAAAAATCATGATTTAATACTATGATGGATTAAAATTACACACTGTCTAAAAATTCATAAATCAAAACCTATATTGAGATTTATAAATAATATATCAATATATCAATTTCTATTTTTTTTGATATATTGTAAAATTTTGTGTATGATTAATAAAATAAATAAATAACTAACATGGGGGTATCAAAAATTGTGGGGTAGCTTATATTTACAAACTAGAGAGAAAAAGTTGTATAGTAATGGTTGTGATGTGTTTATTTTTGTTTTAGTAATTTGGTTCTAATCCTCAGCTATGGTGATGGGAGTTGGTGTTCATCATCATTAAGAAGTGTCAGATCCTACTCATTAGTGGTATTGATTGAGAATGTTTGATATACCTAGACAGGTGTAGTAGGAATGGACCATAGACTAAGGAGAAAATATATAAGATTATGCCAGGAAACTAGAGATCCTTGATTGTGAATAATACTACCCCTAATTCGTAATGTTTTTCTTAATACTATAAATTTATTTCTTCACATTGAAAAAATATTATTTTGTAAAAAATATTTTTGTGGGAAATAATATTGATACATACTTTTTCTATTACATTTTTTTTAATTCGGAAATTTGTTTGTTACTACATCTCTTTCTAACACTGTATAAAATTTAAAAATCATGAAGAACTAAAAACCATTTTCATTGATATAAATTTTAAAACTGTTAATAATTACTCTTAAAATATCTTCTACAAAGATTATTTTAAACTAGAGTATTATCACAAAAAGATCAAGTAACAATTTGATATTTGTGAGACCAACATTAATATTTCAGTCTCTCATTGTGATCTGGATTGAATATATTACTAATAATTCCCAGTTGAGATCCACTCCTCTAGAAAATTAGTTTTTAATTAATTCCTCAATCATTTCTCAAAATTTATTTTATTTTTAGAAATTATGGAACACCATTTAAAATGAATACAATTAATATTTCCCTATAACATTTGACTACTAGTTTCTACTGCATTCTTATTTCCAATAATTTTATATCACTTATATTTATTTTTCTATGTACATAATCTTTTAAAAAAATTACCCCATCAGGTACAATAGGAAATAAAAATTTATAATTTTATTTTGATGATTGTCTAATTTTTTTAGTGTTTTTGGATGTGGGCTTCTTCATACACCTATCTTGTCGGATTAACCATACCTTCCTCTAAAGAGTTTTATGTGTGAAAATAAATAAATAAATTCATATTTTATTTATGGAAAAATATAATACATGTGTACCATGAAACTATAATATTGAATTAAATTGAGTCCAATAATTACTGAATGGCCTCAATGAATAAATTTTATGCACAACTAGTTGATGGTTGTCAATGTAGTAAATTAGATGATAAATCTGGTAATGGTGATTAATTTAGTGATTCATGTTCATGATATGATAATGGATTTATTGAATCTAATAAATGTTATTACAATGAGGATAATGATTATCTAAATATTATATCACTCGAAATATATATATATATATATATAAATTATTACATAAATGTGATAAAATATGGAGATTCTTAACTTGAATAGCATGATTAATAGATGGGGGAATATTTTTCCCTAATGTATCAAAATTTTATTACACCTAAACAACTTTTGGAAGCCCAGAATGAGTTTATTTTTTATTTTAAAATAATAATATTATTTTATTGATGAATATTTAAAAATGTTTTATCTTGAGAAAGTATTATGTGAAAATGTTTTTGAAGATGTTATTTATGCATTATAGAAATTTCATAATGTTTTTATAAGTGTATGATATGAACAACTTGTGGTAAAATACTAGTTGATAATTTATATAGTTATTTCTTTACAAGAGATCAGTTAAATGCAAGTGGATCCATTTAAGAAGTTAAAAGTAAATTTTTATGAGAGGGTGAAAATACATGATTACCAAAATTTCATTGTAAATACAAAAGTTTTAGAGTTTGATGTAAATATTGGAAATATCACATTCATCGCCATAAAGATATCACAATCCATTGAATGAAATAAGCGCTCCACATTCATTTTTAATAGAGTATTTATTTTAAGAATACTCATATTAGTGCAAAAAATATTGATGAATCACTTAATTTTTAACCCTAATAAATCTCATAATAAATAATTTCTTATTCCCAATTATGGATTAATAATTCAATTATGGAAAATTATACATGAGTAAATAAAAAATATATTAAAATGTGGTAGGGAAAAATCCCAATAATTACACCACATATTCAATGGTAAATTTAGAATAGTTAACGAAAATTGTCTCCCCAAATTGTTCCCAAAAGTAATTTCAATAGTCTATGTGAAACTAGACTGTAAATTTTTCTAGACTTAGCCTAAAGACAAATAATAAGGATTATAAAATATTTTCAATATTTTAGGATGTTTAGATATATAAGAATTGATTTCAAGAAAAATATGTTAATAAGTGGAATGACTATAAATCATTTGGAAGGGGTTAGATGAGTTTAAAGGGAAAAAAACTAATAGTGTTCAATTTATTTTCACATAACAGAAAAAATCATTCAATGGGTAAAAAATTTGATTATTCTGAAAATTTATATGATCATTGAAACAATTGTGAAAAATAAAATGGCATGTATTAGTATTTATTATCCTAATATAACACTTCTACTGATGAGTGGGTAAAGACACTAAATCAGGTCCTGGTACAAACAAATAGAAGTATGTTTTCCATATGAATGAAATAAGTATATAATTTTGATACATTAACCAATCCCATGAAAGAAATAATGAAATATGAGAGGGATGACACACTATATAGAAAAATATACTACTATTTTTGTAATATAGGAAACATTATAAAATATTAAAAATTTCCTTTAATATTAGGCTAAATGAGAGAAAGATATAATCTAAAATAAAGGAGTCAATCAATGAATGAGATAGAATGATTGACATAGTGGATTCCACATAAGATGAATATGTTGAGAGGGTGTACCAAATATATAGCCAACTAGTTTCTTAAATTGTGTGTGGAATTTGATAATAGTAATGACATATTTTGGTTATATGTGTGCCTAATTTTATTGTTGAAAAACGAGAATTAATGCGATTTCACCTAGGATTCTATATTCTAAAAACTATTTCCACAAATTAGGAGCCCAAAATAATGAAGTTTCCTGGTAATACACTGAATTTATACATAAATATTTATCTATCCTAGATGTAAGAGGATAAGAAGATGGATCAAATTGAAAAGAATCAGTGGGACTTTATTTCTAATGATTAAGATCTTATTTCAACTGTGTAAAAATGTGAAATCAAGAAGAATATCATGTTAAATATTGCTAAATAAAATTTTCAATTTAAGGTTAATAAAATCATGAAGAGTTCTAAACACATTATATCCACAAATAAAGGCTTCTATTGGTTAGAGAAAATTTTATCCCCATTTCGAATATTAATGTACAAATGACATTCCACCTTATTCCTATATCAGTTTTATTATATTAAATGTAATAGAATTATAAGAGAAGAATGAAATAAATTAATCCATAATGGATAAAAAAACAGGTATCAAAATTATCAATATATATCAATATTTCATAGAGATTATTTTTGATGAAAAGATAAAATAGGGAGTATTGCAGAAAGAATTGATATAATATGATTATTAAATGAATTCCTTATTACAATAGATCATTTTTTTATAACTACTGAATTATTTAATTGATTGAATAAATTTGATGTTTTTGGTATTATATTCACTTTATCAAACCAATTTTGACATTAATTGAATAGTTTTATCAAAGGAAGTGATTATCTGACCAAAATGGTGAAAACATATTTTCATATGAAATGTTTTAATGTGTCTGTTAAATTTAGTGAATGTTTACATATTTCTTGGTAAATGATTCTAGAAGATGTGGATTCTATACGAATATCAAAAAATATATGATGTTTTTGACATGGTATTATTGTCAATGATATGTTCCGAATATAGATAAGTATATTCTATAAAAAATTACAAGGCATGGACTGATGAGAGTGAATATTTATTAACCAACATTTACTAGAAAACCTATATATTTACACCAAAAATATTTTAATAGTTTCAAATATTTAATGAATCTATATTAAATATTATAGAATACATCAATAATTATTATTATTTCATGTATACATATTATAGTTTTTAATTCATCTCCTATGAATCATTAAGAAGGATGGTGGTGATTTGTAGAAGCCCTTGATGTAATTTCATGAAGTGTATATATTTATGAACTCAAGATTGAAATTTGGATATGTAATAACATTATTATATTATACTGATAGAAACATCATAAGGTTCATAAAACCTATGGATAAGGATTATACATGACATTATAAAGTTTTATGTTTTTCATATATGGTTAGGATTATCTTCGTAATATTCAGAAACCATTTTTATGATTTGGGTATAAAGCTCTTAAGGTAGAGAGGGTTCTATATAAGGTTGAGCAATACCATCATAAGATTGATCCTAGGAATTTTTAAGGTTGATTCAAGATAATTTGGGGTTCCGACATGTCAATTTATTGTATTGAAAAACCTTATAGAAGTTTTCATGATTGATGCTACTAAATGTTTTACAATTTCAATAACCACCAGATATACACATGTAACTTGTAAATGGAATTCAATTAAGGCTATATTAGTGAATATATTTAAATTTGATATGATTTAAGAGGCATTCATTCATTCAAAAAAAACATTAATATGATTAGTTAATATAGGATTCAAAAATGAGAAGATGACAATGAGCTGAGATGAATGGATAAGACTTTATATGGCTTAAAAATATGATCTTCAATATTCCATAAATCTGGAAATATAAATTAGAAAATTTGATGATTATTAATTTTTTATTTTATGGTTTATATATAAAACAAATTGTGATTATTTATGAATACGAATTATAATTGTGAATTGATTTTATTTTTGGTTGTGTATATATCAAGCATGATTTCTTTGCCAGATTCAGTTGAAAATATCATACCATGAATGGGAAGTATATATATAAAGTATATGATATTTTATTTTTATAATCCCATTAAGAATGTTTTATTTTAGGTATTAGTGGAGTATTATAAGAATAATTTCTCAGCTATTCTATTATAAAAAAATTAAGATCTATTTGGATTCATTTAAAATGCTAATAAATATAAGTGATAGTTACTGGTTTCAATTCACTGTGGACAACATTTGAGAATATCAATCATGATGATCATGGGAGAGAAAATGAATGGTATATATATTAATATTCTTTTAATGTAATAATATATTTAAAATTATTGAAATTATTGATAAAACTAAAATTAATGTTAATCCATTAGAAAAGGAAATGAATATCTCTCAAAAACAAAATAGAATAACTAGAGTGGGTGTTGGGTGGAAAGACATGTACAATAATAGATAAGATGATAGAAGATGAGTATTATCCTATGAGAATAATATGAGGCGTGATATAGTTTTGTGAGTAATACTATGTTTTTTATTAGTATTAATGAATCCAAGCATTTCTACATGATACATATAGTTATTGGGGATGAAGTCCATGATGTCCAATTTGTGTTTACAGAAACAAAAATAGATGAAGAAGAACCAATAGAAGGTCTGAAAGTGTATGTTATAAGAAAACATGAAAATACCCATAGTTCAAAGTTTCCTACACAAAAAATAAATTATAATTTATTTTACTCAATTATATACACTATAATTGATTTAATAGAGTTTGTTTCTAAATATTTTTGTGGAGGATCCGACATGAAAATTTAACAATGATATGTAAAGAATTTAACTAATATAGAGATAGAGTTGGATATTATTCATCAAGATAATTATTTTTCAGAATAATAAATATATTTAAAGAAGAAGATCAATTTTTATGGATGTAATAACATCCCATAATTGTTTGGGCTACTTAAATTAAATGGTGTAAGGAAGATCACAAGGATAATCAGGTGACCCAATAATAATGGGATGTAGATTTATTCTACCTGTGTAATATAATGAACTTACTCATTTGTTAAATGTTGTAAAAAAGTAACCAGTATAATATATTGATTGGATAAAAATATAATCTCTTCCAAGATCCACTTGTATTCATGATATGATTATAATTAAGAATATATGACTTAGACACTAGGATCATAATAAAGAGTGGGATACCAAGAAGGGGAGAAAACATATAAAAACACCAGATTCATACTATATTATTTTAGATTTGTAGTCTGTATGGATATGATAGGTTGTATAAGAAAATATCTATACAACATGAAAAATAATAGGGATTAAATGTGCAATGGTGATAAAGGAAAAAATATGAATCTTGAATTTGGAAAAAATTTATTTGACCTGATTCCCCAAACTATTACATGTGTCTACATCGATCCACCTGGATTAATACCAGATAATGATTTGAGTATTATAATATTATAAAATAAATGATTCTTATTAAATATTAATATAATAAATATGAAATTAAACCATATCAATTAAAATATATACACAATATGAAACAATTATCAAGGAATTGAAATTGAGGGAAACTGCCCTTACCTTATGTATTGTTTTATTTATTCACATTTTCAACTCATCTATATGAAATTTATCTTAATTAAATTATGAATATGTATATATATATATATATATGTAAAATATATTCCTTTTTTAATTATAATTATTTAAAATCATTAGAATTTAATGTTTACTATTTCTTTAAAAGAGAGAATATCTTAATGATATGATTTCTTTTATATTATCCCATATGGTTTTGATTTTTGGATTTTTATTATTTGAAATTTATATTTATGTAAGATTATTTACATATCATTAAAATGCACTGAACTAAATTTATAATTTATCATAGAAAAAATATATCCATGTATGTGGGGATATTTATGTATTTTCTATTTCATCATTTGTGAATGAAACTATTCATAATTAAGACATATTAGAAGAGTGAAGAGTGAGAGTGTATTCAATAAATTTGATAAAATAGTTTTACAATTGTAATAATAACATTAATAAGTGTAATATATTTATATATAAATATATTAAATACATTATTATGGTATAAGAAAGGAAATTTATTGGGGATGTTGAAATAAGAAGAGAGAAACAACAATAAAAGACAATTAGGGTTACCTTATCATTGATAATTTACAAATTAGAAAATACCATTAAGGATTGGTTTTGGATATATTTCAATGATTACTAAGTAAAATAGGAATCTTAGTATATGATATTTGGGTATATAATGTTCTTTGATAAGCCTATGTGAGGTGATTTTATAGTGGAATGTATAGGAGGTATTTTTACTTGAAAAGTGGCGTATATTTGAGCTAAAATAATTAATATTTTATTATTTTCAAATAATGAATTTGTAATGTAATGATTCCCAAAATATTTATTGGTCTATAGTTAAATAATTGGGGGTTATTTGATATTCAAAAATGAGGTAAAATCCAATGTAATCTAGAGATTACGTATTTAAAGTAAAATAGTCAATAAATGTTTACTTCATAGAATAAAATATATCATAGGTTCAAAAAAATGAGAAATTGGTTTATAAATTCATCATATTATTTTTAATTAAATTATATTATTCTATAATTCATATTTTGTTAATAATTTTTTTAATAAATTATTATGCCATGCTTACATCATGATGATGTTATAATTGTTGTTGTATTTTCAAAAAGAATTTTATAATTTAACAATTCATCAAAAAATAATCTTCTTTTGAGAAAATAAAAAAATCACCTTAATCTAATTTTACTATAATGAATGAAAAATTATATAATTTATATTAATGAAATTTTTTTTTATTTGGGTATTTATGTTTTAAATGTAATCATATAATATAATCATAATTGTTTGTATTAATGAAAATAACTGCACTATCTTTAAGTGTTCTTAAATTTAACTGACATAAACTAATAATTAAATATGGTTTAACATATTAGTTTCTATATAAAAAGATATAATTATAATAATACATTGAATGTTTTCAATTTAATTTATTATGATACAAATATATAATATCTTTAAAAATATAATTCTTCAAAAAAAACAACCATTTTAAAACTAAATAATTTTAATCACATTCCATTAAATTAATGTATTTATCTCATAACCATTAAATTTAATGAATTCATTGGTATCATAAAAATAAAATTATTTATCTTAATAGTATTAATAATACACATTGAATTAAAATAAATCATTTAAACTATTTTCTTATGTTCTTGAGGTTTTACTCTAATTGTAATCATATTGGTGATATTTCCAATTTAATTCTCATGATGTATAATTTTTTATCTTTTATTGTAAAATTTATATATTTTTATTTTAGTTTATTGTTTTATATTATGTTATATATTGAAAATGTTATTTATTTAAATGAATGATAAATACTAAAATCTCAGGGTTTTACATTCAACCCTCCATAAATAAATTATGTCCCATTTTTAATTTCTCTCCCATATGAAAATAGATGAGGGTATTCTTAATATATTAACGAAACATTATATAAATTTGTATTCAGATATTTCATAATATTTTATAATAATGTTATTAATATTATAAACTATATCCATATAGAGTGTTAATCTAGGGGTAAAATTATGTCATCATGTTGTGAACATAGTTAACACAGAGTTAATACACAACCATAATTTTTCAAAGTTATTACAACTAGTTGAATCAGATTTAGATCATTTATTCAAATTTTGTATAGTGAAATTTATTTTCATTTTATTAAACCTTATAATTTTCAATTTAAAGACAATTTGTAATGATTTTGTAGGTTTAGATTTATCCCTATGTGTTCGAATAATATTTCCTAGACCTATTATTAAATAATAATTTGTTGTTAAATAATAATCATTTTTTTACTACGATACATACCTAAAATTAATGAAAACCTATGCTCTCAGAAATAAGTTTTCCCATTAATAAAAAAACAAATGAGAATTACATATCAATGAATATATAAAGTAAACAAATATACTCACATTTTTTTATATTCAACCAAAATAGAATTATTTTCCATGACATAAATTTACTTACCAACCCTTAGGGATACTAATAGATAAATCATGTGTTATTCTTAATACCAATAAAAATCTACCAAAATCCAATTAATTACCTACAAATACAATCACATAAGTCCTCAAAATGAGCATCCATGCCTTTACACTTTTGACCAATTGGAAACCCACTAAAAATAGTATACACAAATTTTAAATTATCCTCACATAATAACATATTATCCTATAATGTTATATATACCATTATATGATACCATTTGAGACTCCCCATATCCATACTCTAGGATCAGGGGATTAAAAAATCTTTTTTTATACTGGGTTTGAGATTGTCTAAACTGACCCAACCATGAATTTTGATATATTATTTATCCATATAAATATTTAATCACTTATATACAAAAGGAATATTAGGATTATAGTTTCATAGTTTTGTGAAATAAATACTAGCTAACAAAACCCATGCCTTTCCTAAAAAATAAAAACTTTTCCTACTAAAGCATAGATTACATATTTTATACTAAGTCTTAATACTATAATTAAATATTCTCCACAGATGATATCCATTTATCCTTATCATACATAATAATATTCTTTATAAATATAGGAAATTAAAAAAATAATATGGTTGAGATAAAATTATTTTTATGGATAGTGTATAATAGAATATACCATATATTATACATGTAATGAATAATTTGGTAGGGGAAAATCGTAATAAAAAAATTCATATAATACATAATGTGACAGTATAATAATTCCATGTATAATATAACAATGTCAATAATGACATAGATTAAAATATCTAATTTCATAGTAAAATAATTGATAATCTGAGACATAATAAACATACTATCCATTCATCATTCAATGAAATTACTAAAAATGGATAATTATTATACTAAATACACAAGATAGTTTATCTAATGATACCAACCAATACAAAATGTGTCTATTTAATTTACCCCACACTCATTAATAATTATGTATAATGAAATCATCAAATGATTTAATGAGTATAAGATACACTACATAACCAACATTCCTTTTTCATCAATAAATTTATATAATGAAACAATAATTATATAGAATATAAATATTTACCTAATCAATAACTGGAATAAAATTCTTAGAAAACACCCTTCAAACTGACACAATATATATTAATGGCTGTAATATTTTGTCAGTACTAGAATCCAAATATAGGAATAATTTAAATGAAAAGTAATATATTAATGAAATAAATAAACATGGATGTGAAAGAGAAAAATATTTTAAAGAGAGATATAAAGAGTGAGTTAGAACATAACACTTATGGACAAGGTGATATATAATTAAAAAATTCATAATATTTTTTAAAGTGTAATACAGGAATCAAACCCCATTGGAGACAGACAAATTAGAGTTTAAAATGAAAATAAAATAAAACTTATAAAATGAACATTGATAATTTTTTGTAAAGTGGATTAAAAAAATATAAGTTACTTCAAATATACCTTTCAAAGGGAATAAAAATGGAAATTTAAAAACAAAATTTTATAATAATAAAACATTTATACCATGAAAATAAATAAAGATAATGATTTGAAGTTTATATTGTAAGATAAAAATATACATAGGTGGAATGAAATCAAATTATTTATTATTCACAAAAATTAATGAAAAATTCATAGAAAATGAGATTAGAGATATATTTTTATGTACATGAATACATTGAAAGAAATATTGATATTGAATAAAGGGCATAATTGAAGGAAAATCCATTCATTTCGAAAATGTTAAAAAAAATATATTTTTTATCATATTTTAAAATAAAGTCTAAAAAATGTCATGTGTAGAAAAATTCAAATAGATCTAATATCATAATTTGAATATAAAGTAAATGATAATAATATATGATCTTAATTAATTATATAATTATGTATAAGAAAATTATTGAAACATTATACATAATATAGATATAGGTGAGAAATATTCTATATTAAAAAAATCACAAGATCAGTTTGACATACAGATAACATTTGGGTAGAATTGTTAACCAAGGGGATGTGAAAATATAATAAGGACTATAAAAAAATAAATATCAATTAAATTATGAAATATTTTTGTTATTAGATAAAATTTACATATACTTCCCCTTGTATGAACATAGACATAGACAATTTCAAAATCATTGTATGATTGGAAATAGGAACCCTTTTAACTTTTTTAACATTTTATCCCAAGGATAATGAAATAGAGAATATTTAATGTAAGATTATATACATTGAATAATGTTATAATTATTAAAATTATGTAAAATATGATATATATGCCCCATATATGATAAATTAACTATATAATACTAAACATGTACCAAAGATGATACTTTTATGATGGTAAACCATTATGTCATTAGTGTCATATGATTCAATAGAACAAAAAAATGAGATCATCACATCGGTATAAAAATTTGATGAAATTAATGATTTTTTTTACACATAAATATAACAGGTTAGTAATAAACCCATATAAAATTAAACATTTCTCATAGAATTTATTCTTTGATAAACAACACTTACCTTTGACACCATTTTATATTGTCACATTCTCCCCTTGTATATAATGAAAATATGTTTATTAGAACATGAATCAAGAACTAAATTTTATTACTATTTTATTCATTATTAGTTATAATAATTGAATTTTATTTTTTTATATTCATTATAAAGATGGAATGTAATGAAAATATCTGTAACATCCCTTGATCTGTGACCTGTTATTGGTGCCCATATTAGAGCATGCTATGTGACCTATGGAACATCTCACAACATTACAAATGATGATGACAGTATTTTGGGTATATTTTTCCCAAATTTTAGAGTAAAATAAAAGAGGAAAAAATGAAATCATATAATAAAATAATATATGCAGTTATCAAATAATAATGAATTTGATAATAAATAATCCCAATCTATAAAATTTTTATTGAAGAATATGAATTCCATATATTCACAGAACAATAGTTAGAAATATCTAATAGATACAAATAAATTAACCCTCAGTGTATTAATGTTCTCCAAAAAACAAACATAGAGTATCATGTCACACATATATCATTGGGAGCTTTCCCTTTCCTTGTCCTATATCCATGATGTCTACCCAGGTAACAACTTGTGGCCTGAGATGGGTGTGAGTATAACTAAGTAGGCCACCACAAAAGAAATCTATAAATATATTTTTGATTGAGTAAGTATATGAATAAGTGACATATATATATTTAAACAATTATAACTAGATCACAAAGTAATTAAATTAAAATTTTAATCATCATTATCCCTGATCAAACTAGATACACATTATACCTTCCTTATATACTGTTGAAAGACTCTTATCAATATTTATCTCATTAAATAAATATACCTATTGTGGAATATAATTAACACCTATTTAAATTCATAAAATGTAGTGAAAACGTCACTCATTGGAGAAAATACCAATCCCGTACCAAGTGTTATACCCTGAGAAATATAAAAATCCTATAACAATAGTCACAGAAGAAAAAAAATACCCATCCCAAAATATTTGATCATACCTAGAGGAAATGATACATCTAGAACCATATAAAAAATAAAGAATTTAATACCAACTCTGGATGCATTCCCTAAAGAAAATATGACAAAACACTCATCATCAAACTGTGTCCTTATCACTTCACTGAAAAAAATTTCCATTTAAATGAATACAAAATTTATTAATTCTCTTATATCAACTCTCACAATTTATGTTATCACAATTAATTGTTTCATAATAGATTATTTTTCATTAATAATATAGACCATCCTACTTTGTGTTCATAACTTTTTCAAAATAATTTTGTGCCAAAAAAATTTCATGGAAAAAACAGAGTCTACCGTACAATTACGGAGAAAGTACAACAAAATCTCAATCATTAGTATAAATTCTATGGATATGATTGGATATGTTAATTATAGGTTAATGCATTGTATTCCAGTTTGAATCTATAATACACACTCTATGAAAATGGTTATTACATGATGTAAATTTATAGACCACAATCCTCAAAAATGTAATAGATTTTAATATCTAAAAAACAAAAACTAAACCAAACATATCAATCCAAAATCACTAAATTAGAATCCATCGAAATCATATTTGGGTTTGAAATTAAGATAATGAGAAATCAAGTAAATAATATTTCAGACCTATCTATGTAATATAGAGGCTTATAAATGCAATGGGGAATCAATCATAATGAATAATTCATTTATCTTTCTAGAATTGAGGATGAAGATCCCTTGTAAACCAAAATTCTTCAAAAATAAGAGAGATGTTTTATATCACTAGTCCATGGAAAAAAGAATGAGGGGTTTGAGAGATTTTAGGATTAAAATAATTTTTTTATATTTTATTGATTCCATCTCATGGTTAAGCTCCATAGATTATAAATATGTTCATCAAATGTGCATGTGTTACTAGAAAAAACTCAAAGACACATGGTTGTGTAACACAATTTATCAAACCTTGTGCTAACTATGTAAAATCTCATTATCAAAGAAAATAAGGACTTTATGGTTTATTGGGGAATCCCACTCCATTTGAAAACCCATATTTATGCCTCTACTACACACCATTGTTGGTTGCATAGTTTTCACTAACCATGTGCTAATTACAAACCCCCAATATTAACTCCAAAATTTTAATTTTTGGGTCTATGACCCCTCGAATTCTTTCAGAGACTACCAAACACCAACAACCACATGCAACTTATTTAAAAAAACATTAAAAGTACATGGGATGAGTTTATAAGGGAATGGTACTCAGAAAAAATAGGTTTTAAAACTCCCCAATTTATATAATATTGTCCAAAAGATTAACTCTATAACCAAGAAATGGGATTTACAATATGTTTTCATTCAAATTATTCTTATTTTATTAGATTTCATGATTTCAGTTATTTATAATTTCAAATTATTAATAATTATAAGAAAAAAAGGAATAAATTAAAATATTTTTACATTACATAATATATAATAACAATCCATGTATGTGGTGATATGTAAATTATTGACAACTTCCTTATAGGAAGATGAAACCATCCAATATCAGGATTGGTCAAAAGGTAGGATGAATAGTCTATATGATATTAATATATTAAAATGTCTGTATTAGTATCATAATAACATTATTTTTTATTAAAATTGCATATCAAATAATTTATATAGGTAAAAAATGGAAATCTATTGGGGCAGTTGAAAAAAATATGGGATACAACTGATAGGGAAATAAGGTTACCTCTTCAGTTATATTGGACTCCTTTGTTAAACACTTTATGTCTTGGAGTTTGGTTACTAAAAAATTTATATAAGGCTAGTAAGTATCATTGAAGATTTCAATTTGAGAATCTAAATGGAACTTACATTCCGAAGAACAAGATAGAGAAATTTATAGATGAGGATATGTGTAATTTTATTTTAAATTATTGACTATTTTATCAATTAATTGAATGTATTTTGGAAAGTATTAATTCTACAAAAAATTATTTATTTATAATTAAATATAATAGTGTTATTTGAGTTTAAATCCCAACCAATATAGAATGTAATATTACAAATAATTACTTACTGAAAACCAATAAACACAATTTTTTATTATAATTAAATATTACCAAAGTTACAAAAATAAATAGTAGGTTTTTAAAAATAATTTTTTATTTGAAATATATTACTCATTAAATCCATATTGTTTTTTCATAAAATGGTCTCATATATTTGTACATAATTCAATCATAATGATGATTTCATAAAATTTATTGTATTGGTTAAAACTGTATTTCTTATAATTAAAATTATCCAAAAAAGTACTAAAAGTTCACCATATTCTAATTTTGATATAAATATTCCAAAAAATGAACACAATTCTATGCAATTAAAATTATAAAATTTTGGAACATAACATTTTTAATATTTCTTTGATGAGGATGTGATATAAAAAACAAAGGATAAATTTATACTATAAAATACACTAGATCCATTCTTGAAATTATCAAAAGATTGATGATTTCACCCCTGGGAAAAATCTATAGTTACATGGAGGGATAACATGGAACAAGTGATACCGCATCATTATTCCACTCATATTTAGAGATATCATGTGACAATGTGAGATACCCACATTATGTGACTATATTCATTCAGAAAATGGTGATGAATCCATCAGAAGACCTCATCAAACCCTAAACATATGTTGTTTATAGATGGACTAATCAGCGTGTTAAAAAATAAATCTATCTCACATGAAACTCTCATGCGGGCCATATATCCTAGATGTTTTCCCAGTGATTACCCACTTACTATCACCTAGTAGCCTATAAATAATACATTTATACTTAAATATAAACATCAATAGAGATCAAGAGGTGATGAAAAAATAGAGTTAAGTGTGAAGGATACGAAGCACATAGCTTATGTTCCAAATTTATAAATATATAAATGTTTCATAGGTAAATCCAAATATTAAAATTTCTTGAACAAAATCAAAATCCCACTAGAAATGTCAGCATTAAAGTTTATAATGAGAAGAATCTATGTGATCCCATTTATATAATTCTTCAGTATGATACCTATAATGTGATGCATCCATGAGATCCCATATGCATGATGTATTAGTGTGATCTAATTTTCCTGATAGGAATATCACATCGATTATATTTGATGATGTCATCAAGTAGTCACTAGTTTTTTCATGGTACCATATCACATGATCATGTATCATATAGTCTCCTTCCCTGATTTCATTACATGGTTAGGAGAATCCAATGAATTAATATTCACCAAAACTAGGGGTACTCTAGGAAAACATATTTTTTATCTACTCTATCCATTAAAATCTAAAACACATATCTAATTTCCTTTCTCAAAGGTCAACCCACAGAAAATTGAATCATAAATCCTCAAAAAATACCATTGAACATTTATAATCAGGTCATGTATATCATTGAACTCACTTCATATCATGGATTCCATTGATAAAAGGGTTCTTCAGTTTTATCTTCCTATATTGGTATAAATCTTGGGTTTGGGGGATAATAAATATGTATTACCTTGATAACATGGTTCCCTATCTGGGAGAAACTAGAGTCGTCTCTCCTCGATCAATGTTGGGTATCTTGGCCACTCATCGAGTCATGTATCACTATCCTGGGTGGCTACAATGATTATGTCCCAACATAAAATCATTAAATAGACATATTCCCTTAATAAAATCCCTAGTAGATTAATACCCTTGTATTAATTTTAGGATTCGATATTTTACATACCTCAATTTATCACCCTACCTATTGGCAGGTAGCATGCTGGGAGGGGGGTGGTGGGCTTCATCTTCAATTATAATACACATGATTTTTCTTATCAGTGATTACATATAGGAGCCAAGAGTACTCAGAAAGGAAAAAATCATACTCTAAAACCCATTCAATTCAATATTTTCATTATCATATAATGATTGATATTCTATTATGTCATGTTTATCACAATAAAAAAGACTCAAGTGGACTTAAAGATCAGCATTGATTATGTCATTATCATAATTACAATTTCATCAATATGGGCCTCTTATTTGGTTTAATATGTAATTCTTCATTCATAGAAGGATAAATATGTTTAATACACACCAAAAACTCTAATTTCACACCTTTGATGATATATATTCTAAGTAGAATTATGTTATACTATATGGCTGACACCCCCAATGCATTATATTAAACTAAATGTCTAATGTCCCCCAAACATGACATTAAAATACAAGGATAGAATCATTGAAACATAAGGTAATACTATGTAGCCGAAATACCAATAGATCAATGTCAAACTACATTCCAAACATCCAAAAACCTGATGATAAACTACATAATTAGTATACCCACCCTACGGTGTTAAATTGTGTAGATGATATACCTGTAATGTGATGTAAGATTGTGTGGTTCAATTTCCCAATCCATGAAATCAAACTATGTGGTTGATAACCTTTAATAATGATATATAATAGTATGATCTATCTCACTGAAACATGATGTTTAACTATATGGTCAAATTCCTTGTTGAATTATAGAATATTTTACGATCACATCCTTTCTATGTGTTTTTAAACTAAACAGTCTAGTTTTGTAAGAAAACCTTAAACTACATTATTTAAACTGTATGGGAATTTCTTCTAATAAATAAAGGATATAAATAATTCCACCCAATGGTTTAAAAGGCACATCATCAATCTTTCATATCTGTCTTAATTGGGATATATTTCCCATGAATCGACTTACATATTTCCTTACTAGACCATATTCCCTATGATTTTGAATATCCACAATAATTGGTATATATTCCCTCTTATACTTGTTTTGGATCCATTTAGTAAATATTCCTTATGAACCATCTTTTATTTGGAAATATTCTATATAAAATCATGCCCTCAACTATTGCTCTATATTCCCTCTGGAACTTATGACCTAACCCTCTCTAGGAAAACATCCACATAATACACATCCATATTGGACTACATTCCCTTTAAGGTCATCTATAAAGGGAAACTCATTATTATGGCCAACAAAAACCATATAGAGAAACCATATTCCTTAATTTCATTAATTCACAATGTTAAATGAAGATGGTGTTTCATTATCACATGAGCTTATTATGTCAAGAAAGTACTATTATGTTTCTTAAACTATAAGGGTTTTAGTTAATTTCATGATGACATGAATGAAACCTGAATTAAAGGATGGATCATGAAATTGTATGCACCTTATACAACCCTAGATAGAGGTAAATTATAGAGGTCCCATTTATGTGGATTTAAATCAATGTGTTCTAAAATTAAGCATCAGTAATCAATGAAGAAAAAATATGGATATCCTATGACACATATTTATGTTCACATTAAAACATGTTAATAAAAAATTCTAAAAAATGGGTTACCATTTTTTCACTATAACATCGGAGGGATTTATGAAAAAACATAAATATATAAGAGAGTCTATAAGGGGTAATAATCAACTAAAAATGTTTTGATCTCGAATTCCCACCCTATTAACTAATACATAATCCAAAGTGTAATTTTAATAACACTCCAGTGTCTGATTTCCATTAGAAATCATCCACTGGATTGTCCAAATAGGCTTGTTAGGGACACATGGGCATGTTGAAAATTACCATCGTAAATAAAAAATGTTTAACCCAAAAATAATCCTTAAAATTTTAATGTGTTTGATCAAATATTAATTTTACTTTTGATGCTTTATTGATGGGTTTTTCATTTTCATGATTTTATGATATTTTTATGATTGAATATAAAATCTATTTAATCCATATTGATGAAATAATATCATTGATAGACATATGCCTCAAATACATCCAAGATCCAGGCTTAGTTAAATTGAACGAACTTGACACCAATACAATGTATCTAGAGATAATTGGTTAGCATATTGGTTTGATAATATATCTTGGATGGTTGTATGCTAAAACGAAAGGTCCTATGAGAATCCCTCTTCAACAAAAAGTAACATCAAAGATATGAATAAAATTGATATTTTATGTAGATTTAGGTAGCATTAGTCTCTATTAGCAATCACTTTAGGTGTATCTCCTACGAGTACTACAACATTGACTTCCCCTATCTTATAGTGGATAGTCTGATGTCAATAATGTGCTGACCTTGGATAAAGAGATTACTAAGAGGGAACCTATCAACCACAACCATAACTAGTACCATATGACATCAACCTCATATAAACATGATGAGGTTGGCACCGAGGAGTTCACATCTCCATTCACCCAGAAATGAGAATCTAGGATAGCTCTCTAGGTGTAGTAGGAAACATTTCATTTTGAATAGGCTAATATTGAATATTCACTAAATAATCTCACACAAATTAATCAGTGTAAGGTATAAATAATTTTTATATTCCCAATTAAAACTATAAAGATTTTTATCATATCATTGAATCATTATACGAATCACAATGGTGTATCCTAATGTCTAGTAGCGGAATGCTCATATTATCTCTCTCAATAATAAAGATTTCTAGTGTATTCTGAATGCATATAAATAAGTGTAATAAAATATCATAGATTCAATCAAAAGGCATGAATTTATTTTTTTACCCAAACATAAAGAATGTTGGCATATCCTGGTAGAAACATTCGTACATGGGAATGATCATGTTCTCGCTCCCATTAAGGATCTGGCTCATATACCCATTCCAAATGAAGATCATCATCCAACTTCAGTGATTATATTATATAGGAAAATATTACATAAAATATTCCAACATCTCATCATAATATTATGAGGACCACATGGTATTAAATTATAAAGACTCCCACATTTGAATTTCATTTTTTGAAACACACTTCCCTAACCACACAATGAAGAGAAACCAAGAAGAACCTCACTAATGTAGCCAAATGTTATAGAGAAGTTCCATATCTATACCCTAACGAATGCTACCGTATTTTATGATCTAAATGATATTTCAATAGCTGATAAAGATTATTTAGAATAATTATATTATAGGGTAATATATAATTGTTTCTAAGATTTTACCCACAATATTTTACTAATATCTCTAGAGTTCATCCCCAGAACTCCTTCGCAAAAAATACTTCAAATTGTGATATTAGGATCAATCATGTGAACTTTTATGATTATGATATCTTTGGAAATACCCCAATTAACTGAAAAATCACTAGTGATCAATTTCCTCTGTTTAAAAATAAAATGGAATTGTTTCTAAAGGCCCTCCTACGGAAATATATCATAGTAATAATCCTTGGGGCGAGACAATGATCCACAATGGTAGTCATCCCTATATTTGAATTGGTTATGAAAGTCATACTCGTGGTGAAATTTCATTTCATAATGAAGGTACTAACCTTTTTGATGAAACATTTAGAAATACACCATAACATAATTCACTCAAGAGATAATGTTTAGATAAACTAGGTTTTTTATCTATGAAAAAAAAATATTCTTCCTCGATTAAACAATTACCAATGAAATCCCTAATTATCTATATGACCAATGTGATTATAGTAATTCAATATAGTAGAAAATAATACAACTAATACTTATCCCATTAATAAGGTATGAAATAAATGACTCCTATAGTAAGATTTATTATAGGAATATATCGCCAAAAACTAATAAAATTTGATGATGATGAGGAAACAATTGGACAAGCATAACATACTTATAATGTTCTAGCTTGAAGAAACATATTTTTATGTAATTCTTAAAAGTTGGTGATAAATTAAAATAACATATTTCAATGACTATATAGATAAATCATCATCATTTGATTAAAAAATATCTACCTTATATAGAATATGAAAAAAATATAGTTAATATATAAAATTATCAAAAAATAGACCCATCCACCTTTTATGTGGTGATATACGAAAAATTGAGAAGGATTCATTTGAATCTCCAATTCATAATACTTAATTAATTGTGGACTCTACATAATTTTTTTTTGATACACCATATATTGTGCACTTTAGACTATGGGGTGAACATAGAAAAATATTTTTTTTTCTACTACCTAGTCAACAGAGTCCACCTAGAATGATGTCAATAAATACTACCACTTTAGTAGAAATCACATTCCTGATATCTACACACACTATCCAGCATGTACAATAAGGTCTCATTAACTCTAGATCTCATAAATGAAGGGACCAATGGGAATGACCCCTTGGGAAACTCTTATATCAGGAATTTGTGATGTTTTAATAGGATTAATTTTTTAGAAAATCCAAATACAATGTGAAAAATCTACCCTATATAGTCATGAAATAATATTCATATAATGTACTACATCTATATCATGTTTGAGAAATGTATGACAATATCAAAAAGAAAATAATTAATCAACATATGTATAATCGTAGAGTAATCCCATAACACAGGGATGTGGGAATTTTTACCACGAACACTACCCCTAGGATTATCATATCCCCAATGTGTTCAATATTCCATATTGGTGGATATTTTTCAGTACCATCTTGCAAGGATAGGGGCATGTTTAATAAAACCACATTTTGATCCACAAAATCCCATATTATCTAAGGTAGGAAGTCTTGTCATATGATCCATAATTCTTTTTAGGGACATGATCATTATGGTTTTCTAGATATGATATATGGATCATCATTTATAAGTTGGTTGTTGGGAATTATTAAAAGGAGAAGGGAAATCCTCGTAAGAGTCACAGACCAAAATGGTATACAAAGAAAAGTAAGACCAAGGAGAATTGTGACTTTCTTTATGAAAGATATTTCAAAATTAATAATCTCATTACCCTTTTAGTGATGACATGATTTTTAAATAATGATATTTATCAATGAATTTAATCATCATCAGTCCCATTAATTATACAAAAAATCATTCTGACATGGATATGTGGGAAAGAGAAAAGTTTACCCAAAAAACTGTCCATAATGAAATTTTCAAAGAAGGTGTGTGTAAAAATTATCATATACATTCTATTTTTTAATTATCTAGATTAAATAGTTATTTCTACATCAATGAATCTTAATAAAAGGAATTTTGAAGGGTGTGGCTATATACAATCCATTACACGAAAAACATGGGCCTCTCATTGCTATTGAAATGTAACACCCCACATTTTTATGAAAATTATTTTTCAAATCAATTTATTTATTTTTGTATTTAATATAAAACTATAAAATTTTTATATTTCATTGTATACAAAACAATTTCACTCTTTATCTACATGTAACACCGACTTAGATTGTGTAACCCTTGACATTGAGTTTAGTCAAAATGTGAGATTTTTAATATAATTATTTCAATGCCACCATTACAATCAAGACAAACAAGATAATGATATTAGTAATAGTAAATACATTAAAAATATTATGTATTATGATTTTATATAAATAAATAATAATAATAACAAAAATAATAATTTCTTATAAAGTCTCTATATGTTTTGAAAATATGAGTTTTTCAAAAAAGGTTTTTATGTACATTACTGAAAAATTATAAAATTAATATTGGGAACATAAAAAATAAAATTATATAAAATAAAATTTATTTTTTATCTCATAACTTCAAAATTATCATAGGGAATATTTTTTGGATTATTATGAAATGTTTTATTTTTTAATGAATAGTGAAGAATTCTAAATTTAAATTGAAAACATCCATTTATTCTAATTTTGTAATAATGTTAAATAATATTTTCGATTGGTTTTAATGAATTAATATATAATTTATAAATATATTATTCCAATTCATTCATTTTAATAAATTTCATATTGAAATTTTAAATAGAAATCTTGTAATGTTTTTATCATTTTCGCTTTAAAAACTCGCTTTCTTGACACATCTATGGGATTATTTTTAAATTAATTAGTGTCACATATGTTAATAGAATTTTTATAAATATATTTAATTCTTGTTATTATCATAATATATAATTTCTAATATTTTCAACATAATTTTTGTCCAAAATTAATTTTGAATGATTTAAATATAAATTCCCTTGGTTAGGGTAAAAATGGTTTAACAAGGGTTAAACTTAAACAACAATGGTAAAAATATCCAATAAAAATTTCTAAAAACTATTTTATGGTCATATTTCGGACATGAATTATATATGGTGCGATAATGGTTCATTTGAGATCATTTTTACATAATAAAAACTGGGGATCACTTATATATTTTTAAAAATCTGAGGTGAGTCATATATTCCACACATAAATGTCCACCTCAACTCCTCTCTTATTCACACCTTCACACCTCGTTGGATCATCCAATTCATGACTAAAAACATCCAAAATTACATACCACAGTCATATAAGCCTTAAGATTTTGAATAAATATATCATAGAAAGGCTTTTAGTGAAAACCTCTGGAGGATAACAGAAGAAGAGGTAACATTTATCAAGGAACACTTTTATTTTGTTTCATCATCCATCCCACTAAATTATTTTTATATCATTATTATATAGTATCATATGTATCTTAAATTTAAAATTTTTATTTTATTTTATGTTAATTACCATGATCATTCTCTGTTTTAAAAAAATGGGTTACAAAATTAACCTTAATGTGTAATGAAGGCTAGTACTTTACGAACTGATGTCATTCATTTTTTCATTACCACATCTCAAAGATTGTAATAAGGATTAATTGATTGTTTATATATGATATTTATGATATTTATTATTTTTTTATGATTATTTTATTTTCATGTGATTCATACCATCATGCTCTTCATTTTTTTGGAATATGATAATGTCATTCATGTGTATGCTAGACAACTGCCACGTAAAGCGATGTGATTCATTCACGCTTTACATGATTTATTTTATGAAGGTGTATAACAAATATTTGTGATATATATTAAATAAAAATTATTTTGTAAAAATAATATATATAATTTTTTTTATTGATTTTAAACCATCAAGAAAAGGATAAAATCATTCATGCGTATATATGGCTAAGAGTCTCTATTAATGGTGTATTTCATTTCTTATCATTAAATTTTTTAGATTACTATAAATAAATATATACTGAAAATATATGATATTTATATCCTAGTTATCATTATTTATATTATGGAAACATGGTAAAATTAAGAAGTCCAAAATTATACAAAATCAAAACATGTAAGAAAAATAGAGGTAATATTACCTGAAACATAACATTAACATGGAATTTTTAACAAATAGGTAGTTGAAGGTAATAAAAAATTAATAAATGGTATAGTATATATGAACATGATTCATTAATATACAAATGATAAATGTATATTTCATATATATGATGTTGGACTGAGTACAATGAAATTTAAGGCATAAGGTAAGTGTATTTTTGTTTTCACTTTTATTTATGAGAGACTTATGCCATATTCCCCACATGATTATTTTTTATGGTGTCCATAATTCCCAATGAAATTATTTATCATGAATCATCATAATTTCATCATAATTAATGTTTCAATTTTTTTATAGGGATTATTATTCAACATTTAATCGATTAGTAATTGTTTTTTGTGTCAATTTTTCTTCTTTGAGACAAATGTAATGTTATGTGCCTATATAATTTCATTGTTAGTACATAAGACTCTTCTGACATGTAATATAATTTTTTTATTTATTCTTTTATTACTTTATGCTTCATTTTATGTTATTACATCATGGGAATCTTGATTAAATGCCACCAATGAGGAAATGATTTTATTTTTCAGTATATCTAGATTAATTATGATTACGTCCATAGTGTTGAATTCTAATTTTCAATAGATAAAGGGATTTCATGTGTTTTTCGCAATTTTTATTCATGATATATTCATGTAGTGGTCCTATTGTTACAATATCTGGTCCTTAATAAAATTATGTAAACTTTTTCTACAAAATACAACATTATTTCTCTCTTTAGTTGGAAACTGATTTTAATTCAAAACCATTTTAAAAAAATGTTTTTTAAAAAATATTTTTTTACTCTTATGAATAATAAAATAAAATTTTGTCCATCATTTCCTTTTTAAACAATGTTTTGAATAGAATATTCATGTCCTTTTAAAAACAATGTAGGTTTGTATTTTACCAAAATTGTGAAAGAAATATTTGTTTTAACATGTATGGAAAGAATGGAATTTTCCATCAAATCATTACTTAACAGATTCCTTTATAAGAACATTATTTTCAAAGAAAAAAGTGTTCAAAAAGTTTTATATTTTTATATACATTTTTCATATAATAAAATTATGTTTTCTTAAATATTTTTTTTAAATTATCTTTTTAAATTATTTCCCATCTAATATGACAACCATAGGTGTTACAAATGACTTACTATGGAAAGAATCCAAGGATATAATTATTATTCAATTAAGGAATGGTTTATATTTATAATGAAAATATTTTTATTTAACCAATTTAGCTTCTACGGATTATACAATGATAATATTATTATGAAACATATTTATTTATTCCATCGGTTATGCTATGATGAAATGGGTATTAATCGTTTATCGTTTTTATAGGTTATGATATAATGATTTTTTTTGAAACCCATTTCATTTAATGGTTTATTATAAGATGAATGTTTTATAATATTATGTCACACATGTGCATGTTTTAAATTATGTTATTAGTGGGATATATATTTCCCTCCAATGCATATAGTGACGATTAATGTTATATGACATCAAAGGGCACACCATAGGTTATCCCAATCCTAATAGAAGGTTTTATTTAGGTCATAACAAGACCAAATTAGGTACATTGGTGGTTAGATTAACCCTACCATGCTACGAATGTCATGGGTTGTAGCCTTCACATAGGATGTTTGTGGATTCTATGTAGGAAAAACATTTATTTCTTATACAAATTTTAAGATCTCATTTGTACTATACATTTACTTTTTAATGATTCAGGTCTTATTAATAGTTAATTTTTATTCCATGATTCTAGATTCTAATATTTGATTTTCGGTGTATGTCTTTCATATAATATGATCATGTTCCTATAACCTTATATTTGTTCCATGTTTACATATATCCCCCATTTATCCTTACTGAGAATATGCTTTCATATGTTTCCTTTCACCAGGTTATGATGACATGTATTATGTATTATTTTATAAATAATGTAATTAAATATGAATAACATAGTCAAAGATGATTTAACTCACTTATGAACCAGTTGTTTATGTGACCATGATTCAAAAGTCACTAATCCTAAATTATTCTAACATTTATTATTATGTTATATAATGAATATTTGTCAAACAATATTTAATATTAGTGTATAAGGAACTTTTATCCTCACATGAATTATATTAATAATATCAACTAGAGATTAATGATTTAATGTGATTTAACACGAAGATAATCATAGAAAATAATACAACCTTGTTCAACCACCCATGATGAGTCAAATGTTTCTCCTCCTATATGTATCTATCCACATGGATATTTTGTTCTATCATTGATCATATAATCTAGTCATCCAACCAATACATAATTAAAAAAATAGTTAATGTAAATCTAATGGTTGGGGACTATTTGGATTTTTCTGAACTAGGGAGGTATCGAGAACAATGTGAGCTGATCCACCATATGACGACACATAAAATATATCAACAACAAACATGAAAAAAATGACCATATAAATTTATACATTGTGATTCTTCTCAAGTATCTATTCATACAACAATTTCATTATAACTCATTAACTTTATAGAATCCGTAGTATATGGGATCAATTACAAAGAATGGTGGTGTGTAACCATGCATTTGTAAATAAATACCTACCCAAATGGATGGATTTGAACCCTCCTCCAACCAACATAAAACTTATAACTATCCTAACCTATAATGTGATGGGGGTCATTGAAAAAATATATGTTTCACATTTTATCTCAATGTAGTGATCTGACTAGATTTGCTGAGTATTAGGAAGAAACTAATCTTAGATTCTTTATTAATACTCTATACGGAACGACCATTTCTTGTATATAAATATACCAGCCAGATTAGTAACATGATGGGAAAACCACATCCAAAAATTCCTATAACAATTTAACTCAGTTTTGATAAATATGATATTCCATGACCTCTTAAACTTTATAAAATGCAAGAATGAGAGATTCATAGAAGTTATTTCATGGTGTAAAGGATTGAGCTACTCCATGATCATGAAACTCCCCAGAGTAGAGTTACTATGGATTTTTATTAAAAAACACTATGATGAGTTATAATGGCTACTTGTTTTGGTAAAAATTCATGGATTTTATCATAAGTTTAACATATTAGTTCATATGTTAGACAGTTCCTTTTATATTACCATGAAAAATAATATTCCAATGTCATTGACTCATGGTATGCTGTATATCAAATAAAAAATAACTACTCTAATGATTAAAACATTTCCAACACCAACCCTGACACCCAAACATGTTCCATATCACATGGAACCTCACTCTAAATACCCAAAACTATATAATATTCTTAATAAAGAGGGTAGATAAAAGTAGTGATTCTAGCCATATAAAAATCATAATAATAATATTTATTCTTTCCATAATGAGGAGGTACCAAGATACTTTATATCATTAATGAAGAATAATTTACTAAATTTCAAATATCATAGAAATATAGATCAAATTGTGATATTTAGTGGCTTTAATTATTTCAACATCCACTAAATGTTTGTATATACCACAAAAGATTGTTTCTTTATTAAATAAATCTTTTAGAAAATAGTTGATTTTTGGAAAATAAACATTGGAATGAGCCCAAAATAGGTGTCTTCGATTTTTGTTATACAAATATATGTCAATGTATATTATAATGAAGTCCAATATAAAGTTGAATAGATATTTGATGATTATGTGAAAAAAAATATTTTCATCTTAGTTCATTCTATCCTCAGGGAGTACTCAACCAACCTACTGTGACCCCAGTTCCCACTATGATGGATGAGTTGACATAATTGGTACCATAACCATCTAAGATCTAGTATTCAAAGAGATTGTAAAATAGGTTTATCATGTTTCAGGAATAATAATATGAACAAATTTAAATTACCATTCTAGTTCAAAACATCTCAGACATTATGACACCAACACTAGGAGGATGGGAACCACCAAAAAAAACAATTTCGTAGGTAATGACCCATCATGAATAATCATAATCTGATCAAGATATTATATAAAACATTTACAATATAATTCATGTGGAAGATTACATATATTATTTATAATATTTTTATGATCTTGAATTCACCATTCACAATTAGTAATGTGGAGGTAGAGGATATATATATATGAAGGGTTTGAGGGAGATGTTGTCACCATAAATATCAACACTTTGGTTACACACCTATTGATACTATATAAATTATAGATATCTGAATAAATACACCATAGTAAGATAAGAAGGAGCACAACATACCTTTATGTAATCTAGGGATCATTCATGACAATTCTTACTAGAGGACAAATTAAAAATTAATGATTTTTTTGGGTTCAAATCCAAGTATTTGAAGGTCAAATCAACCAATCCTAGAAAGGAAAACTATACCAACATAATTGATAAGGGAAAATAGTAAAAATCACATGAAACATTAGATCTCTATGTACATACTTGAAATCAATGGCATTTATTGTAATATAATTTTTAGGAATAAAATTATGAAATATTAAAACAACTTATAATCATTATAAAAAAGAATTTATCTTTCAATTCCCTTGATTTTTCAATGGAGATATGAGAGAAACCTATTTATTCTATCTTAAGTCCATTACATATTTAATTTTAGAAAACTAATTATGATGTATACTGTGTAGAGACTGACCCTATTTAGTGTCATGAAATCAATAAATTGAGACCACTATATATGGACATATCAGGACCATAACCATAAGGGAAAAGATATATAATGTTAAATTTTATCAGTATATCATTGATGATAGTTATGGAATTGACCTCATACTATTTTCGATTCATTGATGATTAGGATATAGTGTAGACGATTATCACACTTCTATAATGGAAATACATTGTTATAATAAGAGTGAGAATAAGCTTCGTTGATAATTTTAGCTCAGATCTCAGTTTGGGGACCATTTATATTATTTTAAATTAATGGTTTTCCATTAGGATAAAACATTTAACATAATATTATGAAGGACATGACTTCATTCTAATGTGGTTATATCTTTTTATTACAATCAATGACTTATATAATCCATGAACTGATAGATTAGGTTGTTTTATAGTGATGGATCAATAATTGAATCCCTAATATATATAAATATATATATATATGAATGATTTTTTCAAAGTAATAAAAAATAGAACGTTATAGGTGATTTCTGAGGAGACACTAAAAATAAATTGGAAAAAAATGCATTTGACAACAAATTCCATGAAATGAATAAATAATATGAATTAACCATATATAAATGTAGTGAAATCACTACATACCTATGAATTTATCGATATCTTAAAACCTCATCTGAGAGGATGAGACACTATAACCCATTTCTATTATTTGATTGAAAAGCTAATGTTACACGGAAACAATCACAATCAATAGTGAGAAATAATGACATATATATTTGTAGATCAATATCATTCCATAGAATATCTATATGATTTATTTCCAAAATAATATTCTACCATAGTCTACAAAACCATGAATCTTCAAGAAAATTGATATTAATCCTAGGATAAGAAGTATGGAATGTGGTTTGGGTATGTTTTTATATGTCTTTATTATCCCATTAACTTCTACCTAATATATATACCCAAAAAGGATCTAATAAATATAATGATGACGATTCCATTGATAAAAATGTTCCACATTTGTATCTATGAACTAAGTAGATACTTATAACACTATTTAATTTCTAATTTACTCCACATCACATAAAATTTTAAAATATACTTATATTAACCACAATTTCTTAGGATATCAAAATTTCTTATTCAACGAATGATAGATGGGATTATGATAGAATATTCAGAATGTCCCCAAAAATGTTATTAAAACATTTATACTCTTATGAAAAATACACACTGCCTTCCCATTCACAGAGGATAAAAAAATACCCCATATTATTATTTATTGGAATAAGTACTTATCCATCTTTCATTTTCACTAAATGAAAAAATGAGATTGAAGAGCGGGAAGATCTTAGATATTCCCCTCCAACATTTAAGGAAGGAGTCCCCACTACCATTGATATTATCAAACATATAAATTTGGGTAAAAATAAAGGCATGTGACCTATAATGATCATATAAACAATGTATCCTAAGGAATATGAGACATTTATATATTTCGTGGTGAAATATTGAAATATATTCACTTAATGATACATAGAAATGTCTATGCTTGGTATTTGTTTGACCACCCATCATTATCATTTTCAGTATGATAATCTAGGATTCAAAAAAGAATCTAGGTAAATAAATCTAATTCATACTACAAAAATTGAAGTAATAGATGACAAGATTAATGATTACAACTTCATTTGGTATATTTAATACTATTAGTGGATCAAAAAATTCGTCCTCATCTAGCAGAAAAATGGTTAAATCATAGGGTATATTTACTTCACGTATCTCAATTGGTATAGCCAAAAATTTGACTACTCAAGTTTAATAAAAAAACCTTCTAACCAATTAAACATGAATTTTATAGTCCCCTACATTTTTCAATGGTTTATCTAGCTATAATTAGATTTTTATAGAACCTAATCATAGGTATGATATTACTCTTATAAAACCCCAATTTGTATAATTCTATCATTTAATATACATTTTCATAGAGAATTGTGGTTCCAAAAATCAATGGTCTGAAAAATATATCATTTGTAACTTTCAAGGGAAGACGATGGTATTATATGGGGATGAATATGTGGTCACATCCACATAGTTATATTATCATATTACCAATATTGAAATAGTTTTCAACAAGCATTAGTTTTCCAAACTAAAGATAAACCCATTCAAATATGCTTTTGGGGAGATATGAAGAATGTTTCATGACATTTTTTGTACAATATCATGTCATCGATGTTGATCTATATAAATCAATTGAGATCCTTAACATGGAACCTCCTAAAAATATTGAATATTTGGGAGGACCTAAATGATAAGTTGACTACATAGTCCACTTCATTAAGAACCTCATTGGAATGTGCCTACCATTTTCCATGATAATAATTAACTGTGTCACATACTAGTGGGATGAAGATTATTAAGAGTATTTTTAAAATCTCGAGCCTCAATTCTCACTCCTATCCATATTAATGCCTCATAATAAAGGAATAATATTCATTCTATACATGGATACATTGGAGAAGTCTCTCATTGATTTTCTGAAAATAGATAATATGGTAGAAAATGTAATTGATATCCACTATCTTAGACGAATCATTCATAACACTAGACTCAATATTACAACATTGAGAAAAATTGTCATGGAATAATATTCATATTCTAGAAATTTATAAAATAAGTAAAATATTAGAATTTCCATCTATACTATCGTATTAATCAAATAGTGTATATCTTTAATTGTCCTATGTTGAAAATAAGAAAGGAATTGTGGGTAGTCATCCTCCAACAAATCGATATTCATTTCATATAACTTATGGAAATCAAATGGAATGGGTGGGTAGATATTCATGTGTCACATCCAACCCCAAAAATTAAACCAATGAATATGATTATAGGGTGAATTGTTTTTCTCCATTAATGACACCCCCGGACATGGAAGATGTATTACCATGACTTCCAAGAATCAAACATGAATAAGGATAGAAAACCCAAAACTCGACAGGATTAGAATGAGAATTTTTTTATAATTATAGAAAATTATGTCATTATAAATTACATTATATTTCAAAAAGGATACACAAATATCAAAGAAGAATACAAATATATTCTTATTGTCTTGTAACTGTCTCTATTGATACTATTTTCATTGTTATATTTAAATGGAGATTAAATGATTGTAATCAAGAGGACTAATGGTGAATTTGTCATCATGAAAGGAGAACTAATTAATTATATTAATTATATATATGATGATCAATGGAAGAATTACCTTATTAGAAAACACTATTTCATGTCACGTGTTCAAAAAATTTCTATATAGATGAATTTGAAAATGCAGTGACAACTGTGGAAGACACAAGATGGGAGATAAAAATTATAAAAATTTTACACTATATGGAGTTTTTTGGTAGTGACACATACAATAAACATGAGGTTGATTCCAATCTTGAGTATGTAATTCTAATAACCATGCCAAATAATACCACCAACTAATTAATACCTCCATATTATACAATATCCAATGTGGGATTATTCTCTTAGATCAATCCAAAATGGAAGAGATTCCATGATGGGTTTTAAGCATTATTCTATATGATAGATTTAATTCTCATAAATTCTCTATAAATGGGACCTTGATATAGTCCTCATATTTTTTAAAGATTATATATTCTCACTATTATGTAGGAATTCCACATAGAAATTTTTTATTCTCATAAATCTAGAACCAAGATCTTATATCAGATTAAATGGATTAGATACAACAAGACATTAATGCCCCATAACTATGTTCAATTAAATAATAAATGTAATTCATTCTAGATACATTCTAATTTCATTAATCAACCTCCATGATGTTTCACACCACTAAATATTAATGGTTGTTTTTCATTCATAAAAAATATTTCATGGGGACATATCTCTATAATCTTTTAGAAAGATTAACTACATCAATAATACCATCAACTTCTTCCCAAAATTTGTTCAATATATATTGCAGAAGGAATTTATGGCGAAGGATATCATCAACATTATGACATAAAATATCATTACTAGATTTTTTTCCCGCACACATTATTAGTATAATATGGAACAACAACATATTTTCTGAGATGAAAATGATGTATTAGAAATATTAAATTTATTCTAACCAACCATGTCACTACTATACAATTATAAATGGATAGATTAACTATTTTGATAAGATATTATCTAATATAATCTAGAAGATTTTGGAAAAGTATAATAATTCATGGTCAATAAAATCAAACACTATTTTTTTCCTACCACACCAAAGCCTTTTAAAATACACATGTGACCCTATATTCTCTTATATATGGGATTACTATAGTCCTAAACACTAGATTATAGTTTCTCTCATGACCAATATAAATTTAAAACCAGCTACATGAAGATGAAAAATCTCTGCAACAATGAAATGATTTGGGAGTACTCAATGAGATGATATTGGGAAACCGACACATCTCAGAGTTCCATCAAAACTAGGTTATGTGAGATTATAATATGAATGTTCAACCCTAGTCATTCTTCTAAGGATATATTTTATTAGTTCTCAAAATTATAATGAATCTGGGGAAGAAACATTAAAATATAGAAAAAAATGTGGTGGAACTAATTTCATACATAATTAATTCAAAAATAGATCATATTCCTTTTTCATTATGGATGGATAGAACATTATGTAGGCCAATAATGAATTTTTTTTCAAAATCACTTCTCATTAATTTCACATCGATTTCCTTCATTTTAGTCACATAATGTAAAACATGATGATGATATCTTTAAAATATCCTGTTGAAAAACATGTTAACTTCCCTATATTGATATGATAAACTATATGGGACAAATCCTAGATTAATGAAATAAAACAACATAGTATAAAATAATCATATTATGATATAATACTGTATAAAGACATCCACACCATAGATTCCTAACCCCTTGGTATGTATTAAAAATTCCACTGATACATAATCTAGTTTGATATAAGTAATTTACCAATTTCATTTTGACTCTCACAATAATATAGATTTAGGTGAACCTAATGGTCTTGGTCAATCATTCCATTTAACCTCACTATAATTAGTCTAAAAACAAAGAGAAATATTTTTCATCCAATATGACTATAAAATGGTGGGAGTAAAAAATTTATCAGGTATTTATTTCATTAAATGAAAACTATATCATATTAGATTCATTGGGGAATAAATTTTATGTTTGTGGGGATATTAATTTCCCCTTTCATTGTATATGAAATTCATATATGTAGGCGATTTCGCATCGTGAAAAATGTATGCCATGATTCATTTTACAGTAAGATAGGTAGTCAATCCATGATTATTTATCCCATGCTATAATTTATATCCCCAATGTAAGAGAATGAAATACACATGGGCCATCCAATACTAGAATTTTTGGTATTTGCGATGAGATCCAGTCACAAATGAGCTTTTGCGATGAGATCCAGTTGCAAATGAGCTTTTGTGATGGGTCCCATCGCAAATGAGCTTTTGGGAAGGGGCCCATCACAGAAAAATACACTTTGCGATGGGATAATGTACTATAACAAATAAATCCCTGATTATACACATTATATATAAAAAAAATTATTGGGATGTGCCCATTGCAAAAAGTATTTGTGACAGTCCCTTTGTCCCACTGCAAATAGTTTTTTAAAGATTATATAAACTATTTGTGATGGTGTCCCTTCATAATAGATCCCATCGCAAATACTAAAAAAATTAAAAAAATATATTTAAAAAAACTATGATTAATGAAAAAATAATATTAATATTGTTAAAAAATAAAATTATAAAATTATAAATATTCACAAAAAAAATTAATAATAAAATATTATTATTATTATATGTAAAATAAGAAAACACTAAAAAATATAATGCTAATAATAAATAATAAAATATTAAAAAATAAATAGAAAACATAAATTATGAAGTATTCACCCAAATATAAATGATATAAACTATAAATAGTTCATATGAAAACAAATTGTGAATTGAAATGTTTATAATATAAAAAAATCACTGGGAGGATATTGTTTTGGAGTAGGTGGAGGATCTGGAAGAGTTGCTGGAGGAAACTCCACTCTTAAACTATATGTTCGACAATGCATGTACTCCATCTGCTCATGTTGCTTCTGTTTCCATAGAGGCATATCCTCCTCGTGCTGCTACTACTACTGCTACCATCGACGCATATCATCTTCATAATTCTTCTGCTGCTGCTGCTACTATTAGTGCCACATCTCTTCATGCTGTTTCTACAAACTCTATAAGCTCACTCTGATCTCGCAACTAAACCTGATACTATGAGGTTGAATATGATGCCTCTCCACAATCTCATCTCGGGATGGATTCCAATATCACAACATTACCATAATAAGTCACAGAAGTGAAATGGGAGCTGATAATAACTACACGGCCCTTCTCGAAGCCATACTGGGTCTCCTACATCCATGCCACCTCATCGAAATAGTGGGCACTAGTCTGATTAGCTTTCTCGGCCTAACTCTCAGCCTGTGTCTTAGAGGTTGCAGCCTCATATTATTCCTTCAATTCCAATTTAAAATTAAAATAGTGAAAATATTATATGAAGATAATTTTAAAAATGAAAAAAAACATTGTCCACAATCTGACACTGGTGATCACCTATAATCTCTCTAATGGATGGATCACTGTAAATATTCTAATAAACATCGAACTCTGTAATATCGGGATGCTTGAATTCCTAAAATAAACTGTTTATATTTAAAATTATATAAAATATTTAAAAAAGATACTTATGAGATGCTCTCTATGCGTACTGAATATTCGACTACCAGCTCAATGTGTCGCCTCCTGTCTCTCCGAGTTCTTCCGACCCAATAAATATATCCTCTGAAATCCACCATCCAACCAGTGTGAACATAATCCATCCCAAACATGAGATGAAATGTACTCTAGTCTATGGGATCTACAAAACGCATCAAATACTACCACTCTTGAATTTTTAATGGTCGTCCTTATCAAATTGTGTAAAAACTGAGAAAAATAGTCATGCATAGACACTGACCATGCCGCGTGGATGGCGTAACACATGCTATCATCAATGGGATACCATAAATCATACAACACATTTATATTATCATGTTATTAAGGAAATAAATTTCAAAATAAATATTATTTATTTACGTACCAGCCAATGATTGAACATACCGAGCTGTACATCAATGAAAATCTGTTCCCATGTGATCTATGGCTGAGAAAAGTAATTGTGCAAGATAATGCTCCCCTATCCCACATCTAAATGTGAAAAAATATGAAAAAATAATAAATAATAAGACAATTATTATATAAATAAATTAATGAAAGCTATCTAAAATACACAGGGTACTATAACTATGCACACGTGGATCGAAGCCAAGATATGGATGTCGCTTGGGGATAGGGTGAGGAATCATTAGTCGCGCAAGACTACACCCCCACCACGTACCCCCTGAACCGCCAGTAGGATGAGGGCCAGATGCTCCCAAATACTCTTCAACCAAAGGTAGCTCAGCCTCCTCCAACTCATGAAATAGATCAGGGTCCATCTAAAACACAAAATTATCATTGTTTGCAAATAGTTGAAAATAAATATTATATATAGATATATATTAGTTATGATTATAACCATAATTTAACTGTGTCGATATTCACCTTCATCATCATCTTCATATCTGACGATGTCAATGTCATTATATTCCTCCTTGACATCATCAATATCCATATGAATTTCAATTTCATAATCTCTTTCCATTTAAAATTCATTTGTAACAGCATTAACATTATTGTCACCATCGACCCTTAATTGTGGGGTGTCATTATCTATATTCATGTCTCTTTGGGAAAAGGATGGATTTTGAGTAGTCTCTTAAAATTCAGATGGTGCCAACTCAGGAGATAAATCAATATCATCTTGAGTTTCAGTTTGTTGGATTGATGGACCTCCAACATCATGTACTAAATTTTGAACCTGTGATGGATCTAGAATCAAATTATTAGTAGCTTATCGGGAACCACGCTCACTATGTTGATACCAAAAAACATAATCTGGTTGAAAACCAAAATGCAAGAGATGTCCCCCAACGTTGTCAAATGTGTCAAACGTTCTCAGAGCACATTATTTTACATGGACACTTAATTTTTCCTTCTAAAACAAATCCTAGGTTTGGTGTTACAAATGATAAGAAATATTCAACAACCTTAATATATACAGGATTTAATCTATAACCATTTGTATTTTTGTGTTGATTTATCCAAGCGTGATCATCTAATAATGACTATTGTCGACTTCCTTGTTCTATATTTTTCTAAAAAATATAAAATCATTACTGTTTTTGAATAATTTGAAATTAGAAAAACACTATCCAAAAAAAGAAGATTAATGATTAAAACTAATTAATAATAATTACCAATAATTAAGGGAGACACAATTTCCAGTGGATTGATGACTACTCTTTTTCTGACATCTCATTTACTTGAATTTTTCTCTCAATGAAATCATAATAATGAATGTGATGGGTCGTACACATATCAATTCTCTTGTGTTAGAGAATGTATAAGCATACCTTGGAACAAATTCTTCATTCAGATTTCAATGTGAAAAAGATGCAAGTAAATGAGCCATAAGAAAAAGAACCCCCTTTTCATTGATGAATCATCTTCTTGCAACTGTCACCACCTGAAAACATTATAAAAAATATGGTCATACGAATGAATATCCAAACTTGTGCCTTCAAGATTGGATATCCATACGTAAAAGCATATTTTCATAATGTTTCGAGTCCATGATAGTTGAAAGGAGATGTGTCATTGAGTAAAAGGAGTGCCACCAATCCATTGAAAATTTTGCCAAGTTATTACAATTTATTTTATTCTTATTTATTCTTATTTGTTCCAATTTTTTCATATGTGTTCCTCTTTGTTCCTATTTGTTCCTATTTGTTGCTATTTGTTACTATTTATTGCTATTTGTTTCTATTTGTTGTTATTTGTGGTTATTTGTTTCTATTTGTTGCTTTATTTCTTATTTATTTCTAGTTATTGCAAATTATTTATATTTATTGCTAATTATAGAAAATTATTGTTAATTATAGAAAATTATTGTTAATTATAGAAAATTATTGCTAGTTATTGCTTATAATTTCTAATCATTGCTAAGCATTTCCTACCACGCCAAATTTATCCAATTTTTCCAAATTATTTCAAATTATTCCTAATTATTACTAATTATTCCTAATTATTCTTTATTATTAGTAATTATTAGTAATTATTACTAATTATTAGTAATTAATACTAATTATTAATAAATATTCATATTTATTGCTATCTAATTCTATTTAATGCTATTTATTTCTATTAATTGATAATTATTGATAATTATTGATAATTATAGCTAATTATTCATATTTATTTCTATTTATTTCTATTTATTCTTATTTATTTCTATTTATTGCTAATTATTTCTTATTATTGATAATTATTGTTAATTACTGTTAATTATTGCTAATTAGTGCTAATTATTGCTAATTATTCCTAATTATTCCTAACTATTCCTAATTATTCCTAATTATTCTTAATTATTACTGTTTATTTCTATTTATTAATATTTATTAATATTTATTAATATTTATTACTATTTAATACTATTTATTACTAATTATTATTAATTATTACTATTTATTACTATTTATTACAATTTATTACTAATTTTTACTAGTTATTACTAGTTATTACTATTTATTACCAATTATTACAAATTATAACTAATTATTACAAATTAATACTAATTATTACTAATTATTACTAATTATTACTAATTATTGTAATTTATTACTATTTATTACTAATTGTAAATATTTAATACTATTTTTTCCAAATTATTACTATTTTTCCAAATTATTACTATTTTTCCTAATTATTAATATATTTTTCTAATTATTACTATTTTGTTCTAATTATTACTATTTACCACTAATTATTACTATTTACAGCTAATTATTACAAATTACCCCAAATTATGATTAATTAGCATTAATTACTATTAATAACTTCAAATTATAGCTACTATAATTACTAATTACTGCTAATTTTTTATATAAATTATTAATCATTGTTAATCATTGTTAATTTCTACTAATTACTAAGAATTAGTACTTATAATTTCATTTTATTATTACAAATAAATACTGATGACAAAACAATTTAAATATAATTTAATTACAACTAATCAATAATAATTAAGATTAATATAATAAAATGAAATGAATACTAAATTAAATAAAACATAAATACCTTTAAACATGATCTATTATAGGTGTAGACAACTTCACACCTTCTTCAAAAAAAATAACTCAGAAAAATTTTCACTCTAAAATTAGAGTTCAGAGAGGAAGAGAAAGTAGGAATTGAGGGGAAAGATGGAGAAAAGGATGGGGGTATATATAGGATAGATCAGTTGCAACGGGATACCCGTCACAAATACCTTCATCCACATTAGTTACTGTCAGTGGTTAAAAATGGTATTTACGATGGGACCTATCAGAAATAGTTTCCAGCATATAGTTTTTTTGCAATAGGACAACATCCCGTCACAAATAGTATTTACCACCACCGGGTATTTGTGATGGGACCCGTCGCAAATACCATCCGACAGACGCACTATTTCTGACAAGGGAATTCCCCCGCCACTAATATTTTTTATCACCTCTCGGTATTTGAGACGGGGGGTACCACCCCGTCGCAAATACCCTTCCCGCAGTTTGCCATGGAAACCACGCCAAACCAGGCCAAACATTTTGCAACAGGTCGATGCGCCCATTGAAAATAACCTCTTTGATGTACTATTTACGATGGGAATAAATCCTGTTGAAAATAGACCATCCTAAAAAGCAGTTTTTTCTATTGCGATCCTTATATTTATAGCAATATCAATGGTTATGGCTACACAACCCATCCCTGAAACATATTTTCCCTAAACAACTGTAGAAAATCCCTAATTATCTATTTATGAGTCAGGCATATGTAGGAGCCTTCATTATAGAGTTCTTAATCATTGAACCCATTATACAATAATGATTCACTAATATTAGAGAGATTAATCTATATAAGGGAAATTTTAATAATTATGTGTGATTTGATTCATGTTACTGAACTAAACAAAGTGACACCTGAATACTTTATCATTAGTCTAATCAAAACACATGAAAAATAAACTAACCTCTGTATTGTTTTACAATAAACTAAAGTGGGGGATAACTTCATTCCCATGTGAGAAATTCTATACTACACAGAAGAAACCTCACATGAATTTCTGGGGGCTTAATAAATTTTATATTTCCTAAAAATGAATATGATTTATATATAGGCTCCAAATAAATGGAAATTGTAACACCCCGAGATTTTATGAAAAATATTCTTTTTAATTTCATTAATGTCTTGTGTTGTATGCTACACTAAAAGGAGCCTGCACAACACGCATCCTTGACTTGCCTTTCATTACATGCAATCGCGACCTTCCTTGATAGCGTGTGTAGTACGCAATACCGAGTTTCACTAAACAACGATATGCTATTAAAATATTATTAAAACTAACCGTTATGAATAGTAATATCCACTTTTTGAAATTTTGTAAATTTTATTTTTCAAAATGGATTTCATTTCGGGATTTGGAATATCAAAATTAGCTTAGGGTGAAATTTTGGTAATTTTTGGATAACATTCATATTTTGATGAATAGTGGAAATTACTAAATTTTAATTAAAAACAACTTTTTCAATTGAAATAATTAATAGTGATAAATTATTAATTTGAGAGGTTTTAAAGTATATTTAGAATATATTTTTACAATTTAATACAATGATGGTCATTGGATGTAATTTCACATTTAAACCAGTTATAAACACGTGTCAATCTTTTGATAGTTATTATCTCTTAAAAACACGCCTTTTGTTTTGACGATGGGAATTAATTTTTAAATTAATTAATGCAACTGATATGTTTTGAATTTAGTAAAATAGAAATAATTTTTGAGTTCATAATATCAAATATAGCTTGGGCCTAATTTTTGGTATTTTTCTGAAAACTTTCAATTTTTGATGAATAGTGAAACCACAAAGTGGTAGTTAAAAAAACTGAATTTTTTATAAAACATAATTTTACCGCTTCTGTGAGTGGAATTTCGAAACTCCGAGAGACACGGTTAATATCAAGGACTAAAATGTGGTTCAATGAGATGAAAATAATTTTTGGGGAATAGTAACTTTTTACTTTTTTTTACCACGGTAAAAAGTAAATAGGGTAATTAAGGGTAAAGATGATATTATTAATACCCTAACACATGTCCTAATTCTATTGGATAAGTGAAATTCGACCAAAAACAAACTTAGGAATAACATATGACCATTTAGGACCACTTTGATTAGATTAGGACATTTATTATTAATTTATTTAAAGAAGGGTTAAAATAGTTAAAATCAAAGTTTAAGAAGTAAATAATTTTTAATATGGGGTTATACATAAGATAAATTCGACTATAAATATTCATTATAAAGATAAAATGATTTACTACATAATGGTATTTTATTTGTAATTTTTATACATTAAATAATTTAATTTATTTATGAAACAACGATGACGCAGTAATTACCCTTTTAAGGAAATGTTAACATAATTGATGTTATAAATGTTAAAATAAATATAATTTGAGACTTTTTATGAATTCCACTAATTTTCTAGGTCACTATGATATATTAGTGTTGATTTAATCAACTTGGTTCTAACATATAATTCTGTTATGACTTTCAAAAAAATCATATATCAAATAGTGTCAAAATTGACACAAAATAGTTTTTAAATCAAATAATATATTATTAATTGTTATTTTATTCCTAAAAATCTACGGTTCGGCAAAATGACTTAGATAAGGATATATATCTTAATAATAAACAACTTGGGGTTCGTTTGGCATGTTATAGTAAGTGTATTAACCATATATTGTAAGAAAACAAAAAGTCACGGTAAAAGTTAAATTATTTAACTTAGAGTTAAATCTAATTGATAAGGTTAAAATAATAACCTAAACTTGTCTAAATCCTATTTGTTGATAGGATTTCGACCCATCCCCACTTTACCTTCGAAATAAGACCCTTTGGAACCATTATAAACCGATTTTGACTTTAATATAAAATAATATTTTGAGATATTCCTAAGGTGCCCCTCTCATCCCTTATAAAAGGGAACCTCCTCCCCCTCCTCCACACACCAATGTGAGCACTCATGCTCGGCCAAACCCTGCCAAAATCCCTTCTCCACTTCACTAGAATAATCCTAGAGGTCCTGGTCTTCTTCAAAGACCAATCTCAGTTCCCTAAGTGGAGGATTCAAAGAGGCGTTTCAAAGAAGAGGTAATATCCATGCCGATCATTTCAATTTCTTTCTTCTTCAACTTCTTCTTCTTTAGTTGTTTCATGATAAAGTAATAACATCAGTATTACTTAAATACTTATATATTATTATAAATATGAAACAACCCTAATACACCTTCTATCCATCCTACAGAAAAATGAAATCATCGCGCGTGCGTACGTACGGAATACCGTCTCCACGCCGTGGTGTAATCTGTTTTCCACCACCACCTTACATGGATGGGTATAATGGTTTAAATAATAACTATATATGACTATTATAAAGTGATATTGATTCTTAAATAGTATACATATACTCCAATACAATTCCACGATCATAGGAACGATATCATCACTCGTGCGTATGTACAGAATACAGTCTCCACGATGTGATGCGACTCGTTCTACATGATCTTCATTTCATAATGATTATATAAATGAATTGAATTGAATGAATATGATATATATTACACTAATACCATTATTTAAATGAGGTATCTATAACATAATGAAAATAATAACAATTTATTCTATAAAAAACGCATAAGAACAAAAAGTTATAAAAACCCGAATAACAATTAGCAATGAAATATTACTACTAAGAAGCTAATAATATGACCATATACGATATCATAAAAATAAGTATGATTCTGGAATAAGTCAATAACATTATTTAAATCATTATACAGGAGGTTCGGACACTTACAAAGAAAGTCGGACCTAAGGTAAGGGAAAATCTCTCAATCTCAATTTTTATCCGAGATTGTTTATACTTTGAAATTTACTGGGGTGTATTTTATCATCCAAATCCATGTTTCCTCAATATGTAATATTTATATCCTTCTACTATAGTTTATATCCAATTTTACCTTTCGGTGAGTTTTTATTAAAAGATATGAAAGGAATCTTTTGTCGTTTTCCGTACGAGGTACTTTTTGACTTTTCCTACAAAAGTACGAGAAGAATGTTTTTTTAACTTATACGGCATGAACGGATTTTTAAAACATTATTTCCAAGAATCTTACTTTACAAGTTTTCAAGTTTATTTTTAATCAACTTCTTTTAGTTTAAAATTGAATGACATGTTAAGAAAGGAAAAGTGTTTTTGAAGTATAATGGATATTTTCCTCAAGAATGAAGTTCAAGTGTTTTATCAAAATTATTTTCCACCTAAGATAATAAAGGGTTCTGTTTTTATCCATATTATTACATTGATTTGATTATGTTGTGATGGAATTATTTTTATGAATTCCTTTATCTTATATGAATTGTTTTATGATGTCATGATGTTTAAGATTCCCATTTTTATTACATGGGTTATGTAATGATGTATGATTTATGATTTTGTGGCACACATAAGAATGGTATCATTATGAGATGGGTGGGACCTATATCTCCCTCCAATGCATTGGGTAAAGATTTTGTATCTCATGAGATAGACATGGCTGGAACGGTAGGTTATACCGGTTCAGTGAAACAGGACTGGAACGAGGGTGACTCGGATCAGAAAGGGACTTTGTCCACTAAGATAGTCTTGGCAATGAGTATTGACTAACAAGAAATGATTCTCTATGATTATGTGTGAATGCCACAATTTTCCATGTTTTAATTTATGATTATTATGATTACATTTCACTGCCATGATTTATCCCATGTTATGAAATTATGATCTCTTTTTCAGGTTAAGATTTCCAAAAGTTATGTGCTTAATGTGATTTATATTACTTTTGTTTACCCTTACTGAGCGTTTGAGCTCACCCTTTTATGTTTTCTTTTCCCTAGGATATAAAGAATGGTTTTATGTATAAAAAAAGAAGATCTTTATGGGATATGTTGAAGATCTTTCACCAGGATTAGAAGATTATATTCCGAGTTTCCAAAGACACTAAATTATTGCGATCCTTGTGTGTGTGTTTTTGTTATGTACTAAGTATTCCGCAAATGTAATGTAATGTCAATGTATGTCAAGCTTCGGGTCTCTACAGTTGGTATCAGAGGAAAGGTTTAGTCAACCTTTGGAAACTAGGATGCGAAAACGTTAGTGAGATCCCTAGAGATATTTCTAAGGTATGTCTAGGGATGTCCCTAAGGTTAAGTATACGTATAGGTTATAGTACTATAATTACACTAACGATCATATAATTAATACTAAAATGTTAGATATTGAAGGTACTCCCCCTTTATTATGTTGTTTTCCCTAGCATGATTTTTTCCTCTCACACTATTCTTTTTGGGTTTTAGATGATGGCTGGAACCCGAAGGAACCGTGTTGATCAATGCAATGGACAATGCAATGATTGTCCTCCTGAACAAACAAATGTTATGGGAGATGGAGTGCAAAATCTTATTGCTATACTTACACAAGCTATGAATCATTCTGGACTTCCAAATGAGCAGAGAAGGGAACAATATTCTATTGAGTCCTTCATGTGGAAACATCCACCTTCTTTCAGTGGGTCTTCTGATCCACTTGTTGCTGAACAATGGATCAGTACCACTAAAAAGATATTTTCAGTTCTTTAATGTTCTGAACCTGATAAAGCCATCTTAGCAGTGTATCATTTGGAAGGTGATGCTGATCAATGGTGTAATCTTATTAAGAATACGAGGAAAATGGATGAAATTGAGTCCATGGAATGGGATGAGTTCAAGAACTTATTTTTCAATAAGTACTTCCCTCGTATTCTTCGAACAAAGATGGAAAAGGAGTTTCTTGAGCTGAAGCAGAAGGATGATGAATCTATTGGTTTATACAAAGAGAATTTTACAAGACTTGCAAGATATGCATCTGGCGTTATCATCTAACCTGAAAGTAAAGTTGATCGATTTTTCAGTGGCTTAAAACCAAGTCTTCGAAGGGCATTAGCTATAAGAGACTTAAGTAGCTATGAAGAAATTCTGCGTTGTGCTATGAAGGTAGAAATGGAAGTTGGTGTTACATATCCATCTCAGGGTTTTGACAAGAAACGAAAGATGGAGTTCAAGGAGAAATCTCAGAATAATTGTGAAAAGAAGATGAATGTTTCCTTATGCACAAAGTGTGGAAAGAAGCATGGTGGAGATTGTCTTAAATGGACTAGAAAATGTTTTAAGTTTGGAAAAGAAGGTCATCGAGCAGCTGAGTGTCGAAGTAATGGAAAAAGGGATTCTAATGATGTGAATAAAGCAAACACTGCAGAGAACACACCACCAACACTTCAATGCTTCAAGTGCAAGGAAATGAGGAATTATGCTAATAAATGCCCTAATCCAAGGGTTAATGATGATCAACATGAGCAACCACTTAAGGAAAAGGATGAAGGGAAGTCACATGCGATCACTATTCGTGATGTTGAATATGAAAACGATGTGGTGGAATGATTAAGTTTTTATGTAATGGGATTCCAAAATAGTGTTGTATATAGTGTCGTGGAATATTGGAATATTTATGTATTGGTCTATTGTGGTTTTTAATAATTTTATGGTACCAATAACCATGGAAAGTGATTGAGATATTTTTGGAAAAAGGATTATATGCGCATAATGAAGGGAAAATGAGAAAATGAAATATTTGACAGTATTCATGAGCTCATGATTGATATAAGGACTAAGTGATATCAAGGTTTGAGTATATAGAATTTTGAGGATTTTGGTATGTGGAAAGTGTTAACATCTAACTGCATTCATGTTTTCACTAAAGTTCAATGGATATTCATTCTTTAAGAGAATACATGATTAAGGTATTCACATGTTTGAAATTTGACCAACAAGATATATCTTATGATATATGGGGGATAAATGATGGCATTCACGTGATTGTTCTGTGACATTTCAAGTAATCATTTTCTTTATACTATGTGCTTGGACCGAAGTATTTTAGATAAGACTAAAGATTAGAATGGATTATGTTGGACATAAGTTAGGATAAAACGTTTTTCGATATTATTTATGGGATGTTATAGTAATATAGCTTTAGAAAAAGGACAACCTGTAGGACAGGTGACAACCCATCGCGTCGGACAAGGCTGTGGGAATCGAACCCACAACGGATGTGCGACTGGCCTTTATCTCCTACCACTGGCCTATAGGAAGTCCCTTGTTAGTAGAAAATAGTTTTATTTTATTAATCAGCATGATATATGAAGTATAAATTCATTTTTGGAACCATATACGATTAACCATAAGATGGACTTATAACTTTTTCTAACCTTTTGTTTGAAAGAGATGGAATGATCCGTCATTCTATCACATGATCTGATAGCACTTCACGAATAACAAATTCAACTTCATTTATTTAAGAGAAGAAGTGGAAATTGTTTATGGCATGAACAACAGTGAGATTGTACCAAAATAAAGTAATTATTTATTCTAATTCAAATTCTTCAACTTTAGGGAAACGATCTTGAAAACCAAAAATGTTGTCCTAGTGCTCTTATATCTGATTAATCAGATGGTACCTTATATTGTCACAAATTTATGGATTTGTGATTTTTGGCTTTTCCATATCCATGTTCTCTACCACTCTCCATCAGAACATGATGGTTAGATTTTTCTTCCATATCCATATTTTCACCTATGTGGAAACCCAGTAATTAGATTATTTGGGTAACCGTTACGTTTCATACTTTCGTTTTTAAAGATTGGTTTTGGTATTCCATTTTACGATGTGGGTTTCTATTAAAGAAACTTTCATGTAGTAAACCATTTATAACCCCGACGAATTTCGAGGGCGAAATTCATTTTAAGGGGGGTAGAATGTAACACCCCGAGATTTTATGAAAAATATTCCTTTTAATTTCATTAATGTCTTGTGTTGTACGCTACACCAAAAGGAGCTTGCACAACATGCATCCTTGACTTTCCTTTCATTACACGCAATCACGACCTTCTTTGATAGCGTGTGTAGTACGCAATACCGAGTTTCACTAAACAACGATATGCTATTAAAATTTTATTAAAACTAGCCGTTATGAATAGTAATAACCACTTTTTGAAATTTTGTAAATTTTATTTTCCAAAATGGATTTCATTTTTGGATTCGGAATATCGAAATTAGCTTAGGGTGAAATTTTGGTAATTTTCGGATAACTTTCATATTTTGATGAATAGTGGAAATTACTAAATTTTAATTAAAAACAACTTTATCAATCGAAATAATTAATAGTGATAAATTATTAATTTGAGAGGTTTTAAAGTATATTTAGAATACATTTTTACAATTTAATACAATGTTGGTCATTGGATGTAATTTCACATTTAAACCAGTTATAAACAAGTGTCAATCTTTTGATAGTTATTAACTCTTAAAAACAAGCCTTTTGTTTTGACGACGGGAATTAATTTATAAATTAATTAATGCAACTGATATGTTTTGAATTTGGTTAAATATAAATAATTTTTGAGTTCATAATATCAAATATATCTTAGGCCTAATTTTTGGTATTTTTCTGAAAACTTTCAATTTTTGATGAATAGTGAAACCACAAAGTGGTAGTTAAAAAAACTGAATTTTTCATAAAACATAATTTTACCACTAATATGAGTGGAATTTCGAAAATTCGAGAGACACGATTAATATCAAGGACTAAAATGTGGTTCAATGAGATGAAAATAATTTTTGGTGAATAGTAACTTTTTACTTTTTTTTACCACGGTAAAAAGTAAATAGGGTAATTAAGGGTAAAGATGATATTATTATTACCCTAACACATGTACTAATTCTATTGGATAAGTGAAATTCGACCAAAATCAAACATAGGAATAAAATATGAACATTTCGGCCCACTTGGATTAGATTAGGACATTTATTATTAATTTATTTAAGGAAGGGTTAAAATAGTTAAAATCAAAGTTTAATAAGTAAATAATTTTTAATATGGGGTTATACCTAAGATAAATTCGACTATAAATATTCATTAGAAATATAAAAATATTTCCTACATAATGGTATTTTAGTTGTAATTTTTAGACATTAAATAATTTAATTTATTTATGACTCAACGATGACACAGTAATTACCCTTTTAAGGAAATGTTAACAGAATTGATGTTGTAAATGCTCAAATAAATATAATTTGAGACTTTTTATGGATTCCACTAATTTTATAGGTTACTATGATATATTAGTGTTTATTTAATCAACTTGGTTCGAACATATAATTCTGTTATGACTTTCAAAAAAATCATATATCAAATAGTGTCAAAATTGACACAAAATAGTTTTTAAATAAAATATTATATTATTAATTGTTATTTTATTCCTAAAAATCTAAGGTTCGGCCAAATGACGTAGATAAGGATATATATATTAATAATAAAAAACTTTGGGTTCGTTTGGCATGTTATAGTAAGTTTATTAACCATATAGTGTAAGAAAACAAAAAGTCACGGTAAAAGTTAAATTATTTAACTTAGAGTTAAATCTAATTGATAAGGTTAAAATAATAACCTAAACTTGTCTAAATCCTATTTGTTGATAGGATTTCGACCCATCCCCACTTTACCTTCGAAATAAGACCCTTTGGAACCATTATAAACCGATTTGGACTTTAATATAAAATGATATTTTGAGATATTCCTAAGGAGCCCCTCTCCTCCCTTATAAAAGGGCACCTCCTCCCCCTCCTCCACACACCAATTTGAGCACTGAAGCTCTGCCAACCCCTGACAAAATCCCTTCTCCACTTCCCTAGAATAATACTATAGGTCCTGGTCTTCTTCAAAGACCAATCTTAGTTCCCTAAGTGGAGGATTCAAAGAGGCGTTTCAAAGAAGAGGTAATATCCATTACCGATCTTTTCAATTTCGTTCTTTTTCAACATCTTATTCTTTAGTTGTTTCATGATAAAGTAATAACATACGTATTACATACATACTGATATTTTATTATAAATATTAAACAACCCTAATACACATTCTATCCATCCTACGGAAAAATGAAATCACCGCGCGTGCGCACGTATAGAATACCATCTCCACACCGTGGTGTAATCTGTTTTCCACCACCACCTTACATGGATGGGTATAATGGTGTAAATAATGACTATATATTACTATTATAAAGTGATATTGATTCTGAAATAGTATACATATACTCCAATACAATTCCACGATCATAGGAACGAAATCATCACTCGTGCGTACGTACTGAATACCGTCTCCACGATGTGATGCGACTCGTTCTACATGATCTTCATTTAATAATGATTATATAAATGAATTTAATTGAATGAATATGATATATATTACACTAATACCATTCTGGAAATGAGGTATCTATAACCAAAAGAAAATAATAAGAATTTATTCGACAAAACACGCATAAGAACAAAAAGTTATAAACACCCGAATAACAAGTAGCAATGAAATATTACTACTACGAAGCTAAGAATATGACCATATATGATATCATAAAAATAAGTATGATTCTGGAATAAGTCAATAACATTATTTAAATCATTATTCAGGAGGTTCGGACACTTACAAAGAAAGTCGGACCTAAGGTAAGGGAAAATCTCGCAATCTCAATTTTTATCCGAGATTGTTTATACTTTGAAATTTACTGGGGTGTATTTTATCATCCAAATACATCTTTCCTGAATATGTAATATTTATATCCTTATACAATAGTTTATATCCAATTTTACCTTTCGGTGAGTTTTTGTAAAAGATATGAAAGGAATCTTTTGTCGTTTTCTGTACGAGGTACTTTTTGACTTTTCCGACAAAAGTACGAGAAGAATGTTTTTTTAACTTATACGGCATGAATGGATTTTTAGAACATTATTTCCAAGAATCTTCCTTTACAAGTTTTCAAGTTTATTTTTAATCAACTTCTTTTAGTTCAAAATTGAATGACATGTTACGAAAGGAAAAGTGTTTTTGAAGTAGAAAGGATATTTTCCTCAAGAATGAAGTTCAAGTGTTTTAACAAAATTATTTTCCATCTAAGATAATAAAAGGGTTCTGTTTTTATCCCTATTATTACATTGATTTGATTATGTTGTGATGGAATTATTTTTATGAATTCCTTTATCTTATATGAATTGTTTTATGATGTCATGATGTTTAAGATTCCCATTTTTATTACATGGGTTATTTAATGATGTATGATTTATGATTTTGTGGCACACATAAGAATGGTATCATTATGAGATGGGTGGGACCTATATATCCCTCCAATGCATTAGGTAAAGATTTTATATCTCATGAGATAGACATGGCTAGAACAGTAGGTTATACTGGTTCAGTGAAACAGGACTGAAACGAGGGTGACTCGGTTCAGAAAGGGACTTTGTCCACTAAGATAGTCTTGGCAATGAGTCTTGGCTAACAATAAATGATTCTCTATGATGATGTGTGAATGCCACAAAGTTTCATGTTTTAAGTTATGATTATTTTGATTACATTTCACTGCCCTGATTTATCCCATGTAATGAAATTATGATCTCTTTTGCAGGTTAATATTTCCAAAAGTTATGTGCTTGATGTGATTTATATTACTTTTATTTACCTTTACTGAGCGTTTGAGCTCACCTTTTATGTTTTCTTTTCCCCAGGATATAAATAAAGGTTTTAGTTATAAAAAAAAGAAAATCTTTGTGGGAGATTTTGAAGATATTTCATCAGGATTAGAAGATTATATTCCTAGTTTCCAAATACACTAAACTATTACGATCATTGTGTGTGTGTTTTTTTATGTACTAAGTATTACGCAAATGTAATGTAATGTCAATGTACGTCAAGCTTCGGGTCTTTAAAGAAATATTTGAAGCATTTTACTAAGTAATCCTCTCCCTTGTGAAAGAGATTGATCTATACTGAGATCCTTCTCCACCCCCTTGGGATTCAGTTGTTATGGCTATAATTGTTGAACATAGCATCATTTTTTACCGATCCTATGATAGAAATTTACTAATTAAATGTATATGAGATAGATCTATATGAGAAATTTAAAATATAATATCTATGTGGGGAATGATTCATATATTTATAGGATATTTACTTACTCCTGAATTTCTTATATTAATCCCATCTACAAATTACAATCAAAAAATTCTCTACCCTAGTGTTGGGACCCCACCACTCAAGCCTGATTTCTTTTATTAAATTATTCAATGAGATGAAGCCATATAAATTTTAGTTTATGATAAAATTTTGAAAATCCCCAATATAAAGGATCTTATCACATGAATAGAAAAAGTATAAAACATGAGTCCTTACTTCATGAAAATTTATCCACTCTATAAGAAATTATATTTCATATAATTTTCTATTTATACATATCGGTTTTCCTACATGAGAGATGGATATTTGTAAGGGTTCTTGATTTTATCTTTCTATGAAGAAAAAAATTATGATAGAATTTACATTTTCTCAATATTATATCCTAATATTTTGTGCCTAACCTAAAATGTATGAACTATGTGAACTTTAATTCCTATTATCTAAATGATAAACAATGACATCAGAATTATATTTTTGACTTAACCATGAGAAATCATCTATTTCAACTCCTATCATTGAAATAATAGTGACCTTATAATTAGATGATCACGACCAAAATTATTCAATAACATTTTGTAGACATCCCTTTTTTTAAACAAAATTCATGCAATGAGTTTATCATATCACCAAAAATATTCCAAGCTATCAATGAAAAGTGTATTTTACACAAAAGGGAACTTCTGGTTGACTATATATATATTAAATAGATATGGACCCACATATGAATACATTATATAGGTTTTTAACTAGATTAATCCACATCCTAAGGGGATGATTCTCTACTCTTTGTACATGTATATAAAATCATAATGGAACACATCATTCAAATGTATCTCACAATCATCCCTTGAGAAGAAATTTCAGGTAACAAAACCTAATAAAACAACACATATTTCTAGTCAACTACTTGAAAACAACTCTACTTGAATGGAATCAGAATATTTTTTATCCTTTGTGCACCATTTGGATTATCAACCTCTACCCTATATTTATTTAAAGTGTTACCATAAAAAGTGTGCACCCATTATAGAAGGTGTGTAGATTCATTGGGATCTCTATTCATGTGAGATCAAATTTTTCTTTCCACTGATTAGACTATCTAGACACCGATGTTTCGAGAATCAACATATTAAACTTTGAGATAATTCTTAGAGATAGTCTATAATATAACTAGAAAAAATCACATGATTATTTTTCATTATTAATTAAATTAATTTCTTTCTATTCAAATTTTTTTGATGTTAAAATTCTCACTCTTGAATAAAAATTGTATGACCATAAAATTTATCATTCATTTGACTAGACAAAGGGAACCTAAACTACAATTGAATGAAATATAAATCATGTCTTGTTAGAATAATTGAAAATCTAGCCTTCAAAGAATTCATGTACATTCTCTCTTATACTCAAACTCTTTCGATATATCAAAAAAATTGAACGCAAATAAAAAGGCAGAAAAATTATAGGGCCCATAACGTGACCTTAAAATTTTCAAACCATTCCAACATATTAATTAGTTTAGGAACATATTGAATTAGTGAAATTTTATCTCTCCACCTTTATCATGTGTTATATATATATTATGTTATGTCTTTTAGGGTTCCATAACATTTATTGAAAATTAATTTAATCCTTTTACCAATTATATTTTTAATGTTACTCAATCCTCAAAAATATATTGGTCTAAAAGAAATGAAAATGTTAGACTCTAAAGGATTCTTCGGTGTGACTATGCACACATACCCCTAAATGAATCTAAAAATATTCTCCCAACATGACATATTACGAAGAGGCAACATCAAACCAAGGGTAAGATCCTCTAATATTGTTGCACCTTATTACCACTATAAGGGAAAGTATATTTCAATTAATTTTTACAATTATCCTTGACATAAATGTCTCATCCGATCTATACTAATTCAAATTTCACAGGTCAATATTTACATGACCCATAATCCAACTTTTCATGTGAATCTAGTGACCACAATGTTTCACAATTGTGCATCATTTTCACCTTCTAATCATAGATTAATCATATCACCCTATAAAATTTATGTGCTCCTCATCACGTGACCATAATTTTTATGTCCAGATAGTTCGATATTCATGTCTAAAAATTGAATACCACACATTTTTTTGTATAATCTCAAGTATTTTTACATCCCTCATTAACATCGGGTTTTAACTTTCCCTCACTGTATGGATTATATTGGGTATTTGATAAATGTTTTTGAACCTAACACCCCTATATATTTTGGGAAGGGAATTGTGATCATAAATTATGGGCACCTATCTTTATCTATGATGACATTGGGTCCTCATTAACATTGGATATACTTTACTCAAGTTCCCATGTAGGCCAACTCGCCATTCAGTAATAGAAGAATGACCTTAAAAATAAGCTAATGTTTTTCATGAATCACGACCTAAAACATCAAGAGGGAGGATATATGAAACTCACCTAGTTGAAAACCCATAATGGGATGCATGGGAAAAAATTGAGTGTTTGAAATTGAAAAGGTGTGCAAATTTTTATATTGAAAGACTATAATGTATTACCTATAATATATTCAGGTTCTTACCTGCTATGCTTTCCCCATATTAATCATATGAATGAGTTAAGGAAATAAAACTAATATACTTTGTGATTATTTGATGAATGTTATTGCCTCAGCAAAAGATAAGTTGTCTTTTCTAGGTCCTTGGGTCTAGGAAAATTGTAGGGCGTTTGGCCACTCTCCTGTCTATTGAATATTCATTAAGATAATACACATGAAATTTTAAAATATATCAATTTAGAGTAATCAAACCATTTTGAAAATTAAATCCTACATTTAAAATTCAAAAAAAATTCTCATCACATTGTGTCATCATAATCATTTATCTAAATATAGAAATACTGGTATTATTGTGATGATATTTTTACCTATTTTCATTTTTGAGCCACAACCATCATGTAATCATTTCTATTAATTGATCAAATCATGTTATATAGTGATGGTAACTATGCCTAAACCATCTAATGTATCATGAAAATTATGAAACCATTTTGACTGAAGTGTTTCGAAATCATGATTGACTTGTATTATTCACATTCAAAATTAATATTGATTAATTTCATCCCAAAGTTTCAATTTAATTATTAAAAAATATATTATGAAATAATAATTGGAGTGGAATGTGAAATCCATTAATTTAGAAATAATTATGGAACTTTTTTTCAATCCACATAACAAATAGAACATGACACTCTATTGTTTGGATTCTCTATTTCTAATGGTATTATACTAAAAAATGATAAAAATATAATACTAAATTTTGTTGAATGATTTTTAAGACAGCTAAAAATTAGTTTGAAACTCATCCCTCTATATGGCCCTATCTTCTTCAGTAAGTTAGTGAGTTTCTATCATCGTGGTATGAAATTTTCTCCCTTTCAATGTAGACTTCATCACACACATGATTTTTCTCTAAAAATACCTCCTTGAAAACATCCAACTATTTTGGAATAAAGATCACATAGAGGGTCCTTTCACAAATTTTGTTCTTTTCCTTTTCTATATGTTTGAAAAATTGTTACACTTTATGAAAAAATACATTATATAGTTTAGTGGATTATGATGATTATATCTCCTTGATAAAAGGATGCTGTGTTATTTTATCTTTCTCCCATAATAGAATTATCTTCTTCACATCATAATGTATGATACGATAAATTAATCTACCAACCCCCCATTGTAAAAATAAAATAGTGACTATGGAACCATGAAGACGATTCTTACAAATGTGTCTTTGGGATTAATATTTATACTTCACTCTAGGAAGTATTTAGGTTGAATAATAAAGCACTATGAGCCTTAAGATCTTATTATTTTCTTTTCATAGCTCGGTGGATGTATTATGGTGATATCTCATTCGTTTATGGGATATTAACTACACCACAAAAATAATCTATTCCAATAACAATTGATATACCTCTAACATTAGCTGATTCTGAGTTCAATATAGTGATATCTCAATAATCAGGAATCTACATGGAAATCATTGAAATTAACCCCAATTATATTTTAATGGAATAAAATTTATTGAAATAATTATAGAAATGTCAGTTTAATCTCATATATTGAATCATAAAACTCCTTGACGTTTTCCCATATAGAAGACAGTTATGATAGGTCCCTTGGTGTTACCTTCAATAATTTATTATTTGACTCTGCCTCTTTCACCATAGTTGTTGTAGCAAGCCCATTGTGGTTAGATCCGTTCCCTGTATTAGTGAAAGTGGCCCAAGAGTCACATATAACCATGGCACACAAGACTCACACTATAAGGACCCAACCTTAAGAATTATATAGCATAGGAACTTTCATCAGTCTAGAATCTAGAGAGTTAGATACAAGCTTACAAATTATCATATTTGCAACAAAATAAAATAAATGAAAAAAACAGAGCATGCACTAACTCTGATGTGAAGCAAACTCTGTATGAAAACTCTACTGGATCTGTGAAAAATAATTAAAACAAGGTGTCATCATTAAATATGCCCAGTAAGGTGTTTAAAAACTTTTTATGAATCCTTATAAAACATTCTTTTGAAAATAACTATGAGAGTAAATTTTGATATACCCTTTTTAAAAATTCTATTTGAAATGACATACAGTTTAAAGATACTAGATCATTTTCGAAACTATTTATGTTCAAAATTTCATAAATATAATCCTTTGTTTTTCTAAAAATAATAACCAAGATTATAAAAACAAAACATTATTTTGAGGTTAATTGAATCGTCAAAGGCTGTCTGTGCCTACCAACTTAGACAACAATGGGTTCACTCCCCAATGAACTTCCATATTTACAACGATCAAGAACCAAATTTTTTGAAAACTACTTAATATTTCTTTACTTATGTATATATTTCACTAGAGTTTTCAATTTTTGTTAAAACATGTAACTTCAATAAAATACGCATTCCCATTGATGCTTATATATATTTATGTATGTATATATATGTATGCATATGAGCTTTTATTTTGTATCACATGCGAGATTAGTTATAACTAAAACCCTTATCATAAACTGTTTAGGTACTCAATACACATTCCATTCTTATAAATGGTTGATCTTATTAAAATAACTGTAATAATTAATTAGGTAAATCACATAATATTTCAGGTGAATTATTAAAAACATAACACTTCCAATGCAATGCATGTACTTATTAAATTCAATGATTAAACCTTAAAATTTGAATTAGAACCATGATTTTATTAAGGATGAAATGGATGTCGATGTAAATTTCTAAACGCATGGGCATGTATATATGAAAACGCGATGCCCAAAATGTCAATAGAATGTGATGACTTATTATGAACATTTTTCTATAAACATGATGATAAATTGAAAATAAAATTACAAACATGATAATAATCATATCATCTATATATAAATATATATAAAACACACATTTGAATATGAAAGTAAACAAAATCTCTTACACATATTTAAATTAAACTTGAATGGATAAATTTACACAATTCTTTAAAATCAATGCTCAAAACTAAAGAATAGTCTCCCATATGGCAGAAGAAAATCATGTTTGGTTTTGATATAATCAAAAAAAAATAAATATTCTTATAATTTCATAACACACAGTTCAAATATTTGATGCTTCGATCAAAATGTAATTATAAAATTTAATAAAAACAAGAACTTAAAGTAACATAAATACACCCTTAGGAAATATAATTAAAAATAATAATAATTCCCTTTACTTGATTTATGAAAACCCAGAAATGGTTTTCTTATTGTTTCAAGTGTTCAATCAAGATTAACACTTGAATTGGGTGGGTTTTCTCCTTCAAATAATATGAATGAGTCCTCTTAAAAAAACAGAGGTATAAATAGACGTTTGGGATGGATTTAGATTCTGTGAGAAGTTGTGATTTTTTTAAAGAATGTTGTGCCATGTAATTGGTGTTGCGCCCAAGTTGGGATGTTTTTCTCAGTGCAACCAAAAACATGATTTGTGTTCTAATTATTCACTTTATACTTTCTATTATTATATGATATTATTTTTTTCATTATCACTATTTATCTTTTCATGTTATAATAATTACTTATTTTTATATTCTATGAAATAAATTATCAATCTCACTTTTTTATTATATTTTTTATGTGTTTCCTTTAAACAATACATATATACTATATTTCAATTGGTTTTAGCATTGTCTACAAGTCAAAGTTTTTCCACAAATTATTTTCATTTTGTTTTTTATTTTATTACATGACTTAATGATTGTTTTTTAAGAAAAATATATAAAGACTTTCTTATAATATTTATCTTTTTAACACTATATATGTAATTATTTTTAAATAAATCACATTACACACTTTTTTTAAACAAATCAAAAAACATTTTTTAACATATTTCTATCATCAATTTTTTTTAAAAAAATTGTGTCTTTAAGATATATATATATATTCGTTTTAATTTTATATTAATATATATATAAACAAAAAATGTAATTTTTATATATATTTAAATTCATTTTTTAACTAAGAAAACATGTCATGTTTATTTCCTAAATTTCCCATACACCAAAATTTTTACCCTCAAAAGAAATACACGTTTTGACTTTATTGTTAATACCACGCACATATCTCATATTTACATTATAATATATTATTTATTATTTTTTTCCAATCATTTTAGCTTTTTAATATTTATTTGTTACATCATTTTATTGACCTTTTAATTTTTTTTATTCTCATATTCCATTTTTTTAATCACCACATTTTCATAAAAAAACATTATTTATATAAATATATTATTTTTTAAAATGTTTTAATATATATATATATATATATATCTTTTTTAAGAATAATATGATTATGTGTATTTATAATTAGAAAAACACACAATATATTTTTATATATTAAATATAATAATTTTCTTAAAAAAATGTTTCACACATATTTATTATTATTATTATTATTATTATAAGAATATTAAAAAAATAATATTTATTTCAAAATATTGGTAATATTATAATTAGTATCTCACATTTCATTATTTATTTGTTAAAATGTAATAATTTTATGTTTCAAACAAATTTAATTATTGGATTTTTATATTTTTACAAAAAAGACCAAGTAAAGATATTTATATTAAAATAATTTTTTTAAAATTATTTAATACCATGTTAAAAAAAATATTGAGTATAATAATAAAATATTAAATAAATAATATATTTTAACTTAAAAAAACATTTTTTAAACTAAAATAACAGATCTTGCAAATAATATTTGAGCCTTTTAAACCGATTCATTAAAACCTTTATTGATATATAGTAACAATCATTAAATAAATAAATAATTAAGATAAATTACTATTTAAATTTTGTGGGGTGTTAAATTATTCCCCCCTCAAAATAAATGCCTCCTCACAATTCATTTCATTGAATTAAAAAAATCCTCAATTTCCATATTTATAATTACGAAGAAAAAAAATTGAACCATTAAACTTATAGACTCAACTACATCTAATCTCCAAAGTTTTCCAGACCGTTCCTTTGATACCAATTATAAGGACCCAGCCTTAAAAACTACATAGTAGAGGAACTCTCACTAGTTTAAATTCTGGAGAGTTAGATACAAGCTAAAAAAATATAAGAGTTACAACAAAATAAATTTAAGTGAACAAAAACATGGCATGCACTAACTCTAATGCGAAGCGAACACCATAGGAAAACTCCGATGGATCTGTGAAAAATGATTAAAACAAGGGGTGATTGGTAAATATACCAAATAAGGGGTTTAAAAACTTTAGATAAATCCTTATGAAACATTCTTTTTAATATAAATGTGAGAATACATTTTGATATACCATTTTTAAAAATGATATTTTAAATTACTTAAAATTTAAAAATACTAGATCATTTTAGAAACTACTTATGTTAAAAATTTCTAAAACACAATCCTGTGTTTTTTTTCTAAAAATAATATGAAATATTCTAAAAAAACATTATTTTGAGGTTACTTGAATAGTCAAAGGCTGTCTAGTCCTAACCACTTAGCAAAGGATGGGTTCACTCCCCAATGACCTTCCATATTTACAACAATCGTGCACGTGATTTTCAGAAAATGTTTTAATATTTCTTTACTTATGTATATATTTTCACTGGAGTTTCCATTTTATTGTTAAAACGCATCACCCCAATAAAATATTTATTCCCACTAAGGCATATATATATATATATACATATGTATATATATATATTCATGTTAGTTTTAATTTTGTATCACTTTCGTGTTTGGTTACATCTAAAAACGTTATCATAAACTGTCCATGTATTCAATAAACCTTATATTCTTATAAATAATTGGTCCTATTAAAATAATTTTAATTATTAATTATGCAGCTCACATAAAATTGGATGTGAATTATTTAAAACACAACACTTCCAATGAAATACATGTACTTATTAAATTCAATGATTAAACCGTAAAATTTGAACTGTAACCCTGATTTTATTAAGGATGCATTGGATTTTGATGTAAATGTATAAACACATGGACATGTATATATGAAAACACAATGCCCAAAATTTTGAAAGAATTTGAAGACATATTATATGCATTTTTCTAGAAACAAGATGATAAATTGAAAATAAAATTATAAACATGATAATAATAATATCATCCATATGTACATCTATATAAAACACACATTTGAATATGAGATTAAATAATAAATCTCTAACACATATTTAAAATAAAATTTAATGGATAAATATAAATAATTGTTTAAAATAAACGCTCAAAACTAAAGAATATTCTCTCTTACGACAGAAAAAAATCAAGTATAGTTTTGGAAAAATCAAATAAATATATCTTCTAATAATTACATAACACATACACTTCAAATATTTGATTCTTCAATCAAAAGGTAATCAGAAAATTTAAGACAATAAATAACTACAAGTAACATAAATAATCCATTACAAAATATAATTTAAAATAATCATAATTCCCATACTTTATTGATAGAAACCCAAAAAATGGTTTTCTTATTGTTGTGGGTGTGCAATAAAGAATGAATGCTTGAATCAGGTGGGGTTTCTCCTTCAAATAATATGAATGAGTCCTCCTAAAAAAATAGAGGAATAAATAGACATTTGGGATGGATTTTCCTTCCTCGAGAAGATGTTATTTTTTTTAAAAAATTGTGTGCTAAGGAATTGGTGTTGCACCCAAGTTGGGATGCTTTTCTCAAAGAAACCAAAAATATGAGTTGTTTTCCAATTATTCATGTTATCCTTTATATTATTATAAGATATTATATTTTTATTATCACTCTTTATCTTGTCATGTAAAAAAATTATTCATTTTTATATTCAATTATCAATCTCACTTTTTTTATTATAAAATGTTTATGCATTTACATCAAACAATTCATATATCCAATATTTCAATTTGTTTTAGCATTGTCTACAAGTCAACTTTTTTCAAACAATTCTATTCATTTATTTATTATATGACATGATTTAATATTTGTTTCTTTTAAATAAAAATATATAACTATTTTCTTAAAATATTTAGAATTTGGTTTTGACACTATATATGTAATTCATTTTTTAAATAAATCAAATTACACATTTTTTTAAACAAATGAAATTTTTTTATATCATCAACATTTTTTAATAAAATCATGTAGGTAAGACATATATATATATATATATATATATTCTTTCTTATTTTATATTAATATATATATATATATATTAACCAAAAAATGATTTTTTTTATATATTTAAATTCATTTTTCAATTAAGAAAACATATCGTGTTTTCCCTAAATTTCCCACGCACCAATATTTTTACCCTCAAAATAAATACATCTTTTGAGTTTATTGATAATTCCATGCATCTATATAATGTTTACATTATAATATATTACTTATTATTTTTTCCAATCATTTCAAATCTTTTTATATTTAGTTTTACAACATTTTGTTTAGTTTTTCATTCTTTTATTAAACGTAGATTCAATTTTTCTTTTATAAACACCACGTTTTCTTAAAAAAATTATATATATGAGTATATATATATTTTAAACGTTTTAATATATATATATATATATCATATTTAGTAATAATATTATTATGTTTATTTGTAATTAAAAAAACACACAAAATATATTGATATATTAAAAATAACAATTTTCCTAAAAACAATATTTCACTAACATTTAATACTAATTTTATTATTGTTATCAAAAAAATATTAAAATAAATTATATTTATTTCAAAATAATGGAGATATTATAATTATTATCACACATTTCAGTATTTAGGTATTAAAATTTAATCATTTTAGGTTTCAAACAAATTTAATTATTTAATTATTATATTTAAAAAAAAGACCAAGTACAGATATTTAAATAAAAATAATTTTTTTAAAATTATTTAATACCATGTTACAAAAAATATTGTGTATAATAATAATATATTCAAAACATTAAATAAAGAATATATTTTAAATTCCAAAAATATTTTTTAAACTAAAATAATATTTCTTGAAAATAATATTTGAGTTTTGTAAACACATTATTTAAAAAATTTCATGATATATAGAAACAATAACTAAATAAATAATTGATTAAGATAAATAACTATTTAAATTTCATGGGGTGTTACACACACCCATTTAGAGATGCACAAAAAATAATTATAGGTCGACATATATAAAATAATAATTTTCAACTCGTAGGGATCACTAACCATCTAATATGGATTCAGCAACAATATCAAGACTAATGGGAAAATAATTGATCAGGAATATAGAAATCATAATGTCATATACCATCCCATGATGAAAAGGAGCGATGAAAAAAAATTCCTATTGGAGGGAAATTCCAACCACTAATTGGTATTGTCTATTTCCACTTTCATGATCGACACCATATTAATTAATAACTCTTCTAGAAGGACATTATCAATACTATATGATATTTTGGGAAATTATATATCTGAATTCACCATGGAATCTCATACTAGTATTAGTCCGATTGGATTAACATAGGAATGATTGGTTCTGATTTGTCCTGTTCTTCACCGATAACCCCCACTAAAAATTCCCTTTTGGTTTTGTACATGATATTTAATTCTTGGATAGAAAATATCTCACATTAACAACCCCTATGACATTATTCAATAATGATATACTGGTTTGAATAATGATAGGAATTGTTAAAATAGAACATTCACGAATCTCACATACTATGTAACCCATTGAAGTTCCCTAGAAAAGGATATATATGATGGTATTATCGAAAAATAACTCCATGTAGACCACTATATAAATAGTTTTACATATTTTAATTGTGTATAATTTAGGATTAAAAATTTTTGTTGAGTCATAAGCCAGCCACAACCACATAGGGATCACTCCCATTAATTCGCTAGTTGGAGGCCTATTCTGGGTCATGAATTTTTGCAACCCAACCCCAAAAATGCCAGATCTGGTGTTTGTTATTGATTATATTGGAAGGATTACAAGGAATTAAATCCCAATGTACTGAGAGTTTAGTAGTCTCATTAAAATAGATACATACAAGAGAAAAGCATACACTTATTACAATATATTTTTGTTTTCTTTTTTCTAAAACAAATATTCATCGAGGATCACATTACTCCTCCTAGTAAATATCTTTATATCATTCATAGTATGCTTCTTAGATTCCTAGGGAAAGAAACCTAATAAGGATGATCTAAAATGCTCAATAAGGGCATAATATAGCACACAAAATAACGAATCAATGTGTATATTACATATTGAAAGGTAAGTAACTGAACACAAATGCCCTGAATGCAATAAACTGAATGGAAGTGAATAAACAATATGGGAATTTAATAACTAGAAACCCTTGCCATTAAAATAACCAGATAAGAAAACATAAATATGGGAAGGTAAGAAAAAAAATACACATGATATTTAATCAATGAACTAAAAATTAAATGTATCTGTAGATATGTCAATGCAAAATATCATGTATAAATAATAACAGAAACTAATTAATGGAAATGATTTCTCAATGGACTTCATATCAATTAAACATGAAAAACTACACCATCATTACCTTTCACAAAATGGTTTTGAACTACAGATTTAAAGCTATTTAATTTATGAAACTAGTTTATCTCGTGAGAACCTATCGATGCATCGAGTATCTATATATAGTCCAGAATCCACCATTAATTACCAATACAATGCTTTTGTCACATCGAATAATCAGAATAAATAATACGCCTTATCAAATTTATATATTGAATAAATAATATGTAATTATCAATATTTCTCCAAATAATAAAATGACTGTCAAAGTAGACATCATATTCAAAATGGAATATTGTTTAGGGAATAGTAATATCCATCATAAATGTAATGGATAATAAGGGGGAATTAAATATTCAATGATCATAGGGGATTGAATATTTCATGTGAAATAACAAATGATTCAAGGAAGTGAATGTGAATAATATCCTTGAAAAAATCAATAATGAATCGTACATAAAAATAATAAGGATGGAATTAGTACAACAAATCCCATGTTGAGTAAAAATAAATGGTTATACTTGATGAATAAATATAATTTAAAATTGCCTTTTAATAAAATTTATTTTGAATATATCCTTTTGTTTTTAAAAAACCATTGAAAAACCTTTCCTTTGAAAATCAATTTTGAAAATATTTTCTTAGAAAAATAATTCTTTTTATAAGAAAGGAATGCTTCAATGAAATAATGGAGGGTAAAATTGAAATTTCTGTATGAGGTGAAAGAAAATTATTTTTGTATATAATAATGGTTTGACCAATTGTTTTTTAATAAAGTGACAAAACGATTCCTTTGAAAATAGTGGTAAAAGAAAAATGGGTAAAACTATCTTTACCATAAATTTATAAAAGTATTTTTGAAAAGTTTTATTAAGATATTATTTTTACTAGAAAATAAGTTCTCTGACTATAGAGAGATATAATGCCGTATTTTCTTAAAAAAACATTCTAATTCATTTTTAGTACACAAAAATTGAAAAATGATACTAATACATGAAAATGATTCAGAATAACCATTGGTCAAAAATTAAAGGTTTTATTGAACAATTATAGAACAATTTCCTGGAATGGAAATACCAATTAAATTTAATTAATGTTATTATTGAGGAAAATAATTTTTAAACATTCCAAAGTATCCCATAACACATTGAATCATTTTAAATCATAATCCTCCTAAAGGAAAAAGTATAAATAATAGATTAAAATTACATGAAGATAAAATTATTAATGATATAATATAACAAAAGGGGCAGTAGATACACCTCACAAAATATGTAGGTGGTGAAAATGACATTTATCTCACATATGTAATGTGTGAGACAAGAATCCCTTACCTTGTGTTTCCATTCACGTGAATGTCCTTAAAATTACAATAAAAAATATATATTAATTTCACACTTGATTCCTAATTTTTTTCATTTTTATCATTATATTTATTTTAATTTTTACTATGTTGTATACTATACTTAAATAATTATGATTATAAGGCTGTTTTGACCAAATTCAGTTTATGTGTCAAAATAGATTTGATAGGCCAACTATAGTAAAAGGGTTAATTATATATCATCTAAATAATAATAATCATGACATATTTATCATATTTATACATAAATTATAATTTTAAAAACAAGAATTACATATGATTTCGAAAAACCAATGAACGTTACAATCATGAAGACTGTAGGTCGTACGTATTCTTGTGTAACATTCTTATTTATCAATGATAGTTATGGAAAGAAGGTAAGTAGAAAAATTATCTTTATTGAATTAGATTTATATAATAAATACCATATTATTTAATCATATATACTTATACATATAATTCTTTTGATAAAAAGGAATCACATCATGTCAAGGAGGCAGTAGTCCACACATCTGTGAATAATGTTATCACTTTTTTATGTGCATGAAAGGGAAATAAGGAAAATGAAATATTTATTTATTTATTTATTTATTTACATAAATGTAATTATGTCCTGAATATCATATATATATTGTGTATGTATCATATGTTTAATTATAATGGTCTTTTATATATTCTATGTATAATGTGAAAAAATCACATTGCTTTGAGGGGGAAGTAGTCCAAACTTCCACAAATGATTTTTTCATATTAACTAAAAATTAAATGTATTAAAGGTATGGGGTATAAAAGGATTAATGAAGTATAAATAAATAATAAATATCTTATATAATCATATTTTCCATTACAAATACCACCATGAGAGTTGTTAAAATAAAAATGAATAATCATTATTTCATTAGGCAGTAGTTCACCATAAAAAGAAACAATATGATCAATAACCATTAGGTGGAAGTGTGTGTAAATATAGGTTTAACCCTCAGCATAAAAAATCATAGTATATTGAGTGAAATATTTTTATACAAGAATTAAGTAAAAAGAATTAGGTAGTGGAGAATGGGAATAAAATTTAAAATACTGAGAGAAGATGATACATATTAATCAGGTAAATACTTTTGGCTCGATGTTGGATCATTCAATCTGCATTTTATAATTTTAATATTAAATTACGTGTTGGAATATTTCTTTGTTTTTAGTTTTAATTTGATGGATGGTTTTGTTATAGGGATTCCATTTTCCCCCTAAAAATGGATTATTTAAAAATCAAAAAATAGATTTAGATGTTGTTCCAAACATTCTAAAGTCTATGGGAGGGATTTTGGTAGGCTATATAGGCCTATAATGTCTGAAACTATGTGGTTTTAGTGTTTGGAGGAATGGGGGAGGTGGTGTCGTTTTATAGTGGAGGAAAAGGACTCACATGGTATTTGGAAAACTAGTTAGGTGTACCCAGGTTTCTACTTAAAAAATCATTCAAAACTATCCAAAATCAATAATGGAAGGTTCATGGCCAATTTATATCCATCCAATTGGTATTGGACAAGTGGATAGGTCATTTTTTCCCAAAGATTAAGGTTTAATCATTAATTAAGCTCAATTGTTTTCATAATAATTGCATTTAATTTTAATCACATTCACTAATTTTTTTTGAAAAAATCAATTTTTATCATATTAGAATATATAAAATATTATGATTCAAAATATAGATTCAAATTCTACAAATTCAAAAAAAAATAAGCGCAAGAATATTATTTAAATTCAATCCCACATGTAAGATGACAATGTAGGTTTTTAAAGTAAATATATCAGAAAGTAAGATTTGTATTTAAAATCAATTTCAAGGTGAGACTGATTCCAATGAGGTAAATTGAATTAATTGATAAAAATATGATCTAAATAAAATTTCAAAGAAATAAATTTATTATTTATCCTTCTAAATAAATTATATGAAAAGGTTGTTTTCAACTAAAATTCAGTATTTTTCACTATTTGATAAACATTTCATGTTTTAGAAAATATCAAAAAATATATGTAACCTAATTATTATGTTTCTCATTAAATATAAAATATTATTTTGACATTTTAAATCAATTTAATTGTCAAAATTATTATTTAAAATTTGTTCTCTATTAAAAGGGGATAACATTTCCTTTTAAAAAATATTGTTTTTTATGTGTAAAATAGAGTTTGTTCTTATCTTATGCTTGTCAAACCTAATGGATGAATGAAATTTTTTTATTGAATATATATCACATATATTTCATTAAAATAATTAAATATTTATATGTAATTTTTTTATTAAGATGAAACTCATTTAGAAAAATAAATATAATAATATTTCTTTTTATATCCAATTAGTTCTTATTTTTTGGTATCCAATGAATTAATTATATAATTATATAAACCATATATTTTTATAAGTTAGTTAATACTATTAAAAACACCTATCATAACAGCTATGTTATATCATATTATATCAAAAAATAATTTTTTAAAATATTATTTTTTTTGGTAAAATCAGGTCCTCTGTGTAACACAAGACATTGAAGTAGGTTGCTCTTGCGTGAAATGCTTTCTAACTCGGTGTTGCCTAAATTTAAATATATTAATTTTATTTTATATTTTATATATATTATAAATTATATGTATATTATATTCCCTCATATTCTTGGATTCGTGTAACATACCCAAAATTGAATACAAGGTTCTTACATTAGAATTCTGGAGTTTACATTATCCCCATCATAATTAAATTACATCCTTGAAATTTAAAATCAATATCGGTAATATATTTTTTGAGATTTAATTAACTGAAAACCCTTATCGTGAGAAGATTTTGAAAAAAATCTTATATAATAGAGAGAATAATAAGTACAAAAGTAGTATGGACAATCATATAACTAGGTCTCTCTCTATGAGATCATTTACAGAAAATAGAGATACGTACTTGGATAAAAAGTGTAAATATTTATAGAGATTCATCGAGGTCATCAATCACAAACAAGTGAATGATCAATAGAAATTTGAGGGCCTCAAATCCATAAACATGCGAGGATTTGGAATACATTAGTTAAAATTAAAATTAAGGTATTAGGAATATATTTTTGTTTAAAGATACTTTTCAAAATGATGAGTAATTTTTTAATCCCAATGAATATAAGGAAATATACTTAATTAATAGTTTTATATTTCAAACAATAAATATAATTTTTAGGTTTTGCTTCAATTAAATTATTATTCATTCCTTTAATCCATGAAATTAATTAACAATAAATATTTATTTAATGCCTGAATCAATAAACAGAAACATTTGATAGATCGCGAGTTCTATAAAAGAGTGACAAGTATAACTATTTTCCCTTAACTATATTAAAAACCCTACATGGTTCATATATTAATATCATACCATAAAAATTGATACTACTTGTTAATTTTTAACATTTATTTTTAAAAAATTTAACTATAAAGAATGAACAATTTACCTAGACATTACGTATGTCGATGGTTGGCATGAAACCCAATATGGTCCTTCAGTTATGGGTTCATGGCTCGTGGGCTTTCTAGATTTTATAGTTTGTCACCTAATATTCAATATTTTCTTTTATAAATCCAAATTAACATAATTTACAAAAAAAATATGATGGTCATCCTTAAAATAAGGTTAATCACTAAATATCCTTTTTAACTATGTTTTTCTATAAAATCTCCATGCATAAATACATCATCCACTTATTTCCACATATATCCTTCCTTAGTCTAGTTTCTATCCTTTATTAGAGTGAATTAACTTAGGTAATATCTATTTTCCCTATACATACGAACAAGAACTATAAAGGATTTCATAGGATGAGTTTCATTTCCTTCCATCATACTCATCATTTTACTTGGAAATCCATTACATTATTCTTTCGGGCCACCCATGGCCTCCGGGCCAGTTGATTCTCAAGGCCTTTGGGCCACCTTAAGGATTTAGGCCACCCCAAGGCCTTCGAGCAAAATGAAATGCAGATGTACTAGTCAGAAGACAAGGAATATGCATTTGAGGAGGATTTAGGGTAGGCACATTCACTAGAGCAGAGCTAACTAGAATTGGAAGAATGAGAGGGTATGGCTTTGACATTGGTACTGGGCTCGTGCAACATTACATAGGATAACTAGATGACCAACCCTGTGAAGGTGGAGTGTTGATAACATAACATATGTTGGGGAAGAGTAGTTACAAGTCATCTTGTCTGGATGACTCCCTCTAAGACTTATGGGTCATGTAATTATCTCTAATACTATGGGACTTTTAAGGGTTTCACCTCACCCCTTAAAAGGTGGATTATCATAATAATAAAAAAAAGATGAAGTCCTTTGGGCCATTCTAACTGAGACACTTTAATGGGTGCTTATTTCTACATTTCTCACATGTTTGAAATAGATCATTATTTTCATTAGGGTCTCTACCACTCAAGATCTTAGTAAACTATATCCTTTTCATCATTATTTTATTTGGGAGTTGGTAAAGGTATATATTGTTAATATTATTTCAGAAAAATTTATTTAGAATAAAAATGATATCATTCAATACTATCAACACCTCATGTGGTTTCTGGTTTTCACCACCTTGTCCTTCATGTTCTATGTTAACTTGAATCCTTTTGGTTATATCCATTGATTGAAATAATAAGGAATTGTTTGAGAAATAATAGTAAAATTGAACTATGAGTAGAATTATGTATAAGACATTTAAATCATAAAAAGTTATTTTTCAATATATATCACAATAGGTATAAAATAGTATATTAATTTTCATTATCTATTAAAATCCATCATAATGATTTGTAAAAAAAATGGATTATCATAAGAACATAACATAGGATTTTTAAACCATGTGCACGGTAAGGGTCATTGTTGTGTACAAGATTACCCCATGTTAGCCTCGAAAAACCATGTCATAGTTATTACTCCTAAGAAATTTCTTTCCAAAACCCGAACCACTTGTAGTATATAGATATTGTTGTATTGTTAGGAAGACCCATATAAACTTCACCTTACCAAAATTATATGATTCTCTTCTATACTAATCCCCAAATATTACATTAGGGTTATGTTCTCTATCCTATGTTTTCCTATATCTAGTTCCCAATTTTATTACTAAACACTCATTGATACCCATTGTAGAGAACCAACCACATACATACTATACCCGATGCTTTCTATCAGTTACATTGGTATGGTTACAAGGATCCAAATCTTAAAGGACTATGAGTTTTATAGTCTTAGTAATCTAGATACATACAAGGGAAAAGAATACACTAATTACAATATAATTCTTTTTCAATGTTCTCAGAAAATAACTTTTGAGGATAACTTCATTCCACATATTAAATTTGGGAATATCTTTTATAGTATGCATCTTGGATTCCTAGGGAAAGAAACATAATAAGGGTGAGATCAAATGCTCAATAAGGGAAAAATATAGATTAAGAAATAATGAATTAATGAGAATAGTAAAATTGGAAATGTAAATAATTGAACAAATATTCCACGTGACCAATAAACTAAATGAATGTCTGTGAACAATATGGGAGAGTAATAACTAGAAAAAAATTCTTTTAAAATAACTATATAATGAAAAATAAATATGGAAATGTAAGAATTTAATACACGTTCCATATAATCAATAAACTAAAAATGACATGTATTCATAGATATATCGATGAAAAATATCATGGATGAATAATAACTGAACCAGAATTAATGAAATTATTTCTCAATGGACATCATGTATAAGGCACATGAAAACCTATAACTTCATTACTATTCACAAGATAGTTTAAGATGAAAAATTGAAACCCATTTAATTTTTTCATGTAGTTTGTCTCATGAGAACTTATGTATTCATCGAGGAGCCATATAAAGTTAGGGATCCAACCATCATTACTAGTCCAAAATCATTCCTCATATTGAATAATAAAAACAAAAAATATTCCTTATCAAATATTTATATTGAATAAAGAATATAAAATTATAAATATTTCCCCAAATAATCAAATAAATTTCGATGTAGACACAATTTCTAAAAAAATTATACGATTTAGTCAATAGTAATATCTATGATAAATAAAATGGATAATTACGAGGAAATTCAATATTTAATGATCATAAAAGATTGAATATTTCAAGGGAAATAACAAATGAATCAATGAAGTGAACGAGAATATTATCCTTGACCAAATCAATAATAATCTATACAGAGGAATAATAAGATGGTATGAATAAAAAAATTACCATGTTGAGTGAAAATAAAGGGTTGTTGATGTGATGATGAATAGAAATATTATAAAATATCTTTTAAATTAATTTTTAAGGAAAATACCCCTTTATTTTTGGGAAGCCTTTTGAAAATAATTTTCAATTAAAATAATTTTTAAAACATTTTCATTAAAATTTAACCATTTATACATGCAATGGAATCTTCAATGAAATGATTGTGGGTAAATACGATCTTCTTGTACGAGGTATAACAATATTCCATTTTTCATGCTAGAAAGGTTTGAAAAATATATTATCAGGAAAGAAATGAAGAATATTACTTCGAAAAAATTAGTAAAATAAATAATGGGTATTAATTTATTTACCAAATAATTTTAAAATCAGTTTTGAAAATATATTAATAAAGTAGGTTTTTTATAGGAAAGAAGTTTCCCTAATTAAAGAGAGAAATAATGTTGGGTATTATTGAAAACATTTTCAAAAGAATTATGGGTACTAAAGAGTGTAAAAATGGTACTAATACATTAATGTTTTCATACATAACTATAGGAAATAAAATTAACGGTTTTATATAACAATTTTCATATACTTTTCTCAAATGTAAATACCATTGAAAGTTCATTAAATTTATTATTGAGGAAAATAATATTTAAACATTCCAATGTGTCCCATACCGCTTTGATACATTTTAAATCATAATACTCATAATGGAATAACATAAAACAAGAATATAAAATACCATGAAGATAAAATAAATAATGATATCAGATAAAATAAGGGGTAGTGGATACATAATAGAAATTAGGTAATTTTTGGAAATGACATTTATCTCATGGATGTAATGTGAGATTAGAATCCCTTATATTGATTTTCCATTTAGGTGAACGTCCATTAACATGATATATAACAAAATTATGTTAATTTGATATTTTATTAATAAAAATTTTCATATTTATCATTACATCTATTTCACAATTTACTATTTTTTATAAAAAACTTAAACAATTATGTTTACATCAGGTGTTTTGACCAAATTTAACTTATGCATCCAAATGAATTTGGTATGTAAACTATCGTCAAAGGGGTCATTATATAAAATCTAAAGAATAATAATGATGAAAAAATTATAATATTTATATATAAAGTATACTTCTAAAAATAATAATTGCATACAGTTATGAAAAATGAAACAATGTTACAATCACAGAGATGGTAGGTTGTACGTATGCATGAGTAACATTCTTATTTATCAGTTATCATTACAGAAGGAAGGTAAGAAACACCATATAATTCCATGATGATAAATATATCATAAATATCATATTATTTAATCATATATACTTATATATAGAATTGTTGTTTTGAAAAATGAATCACATCATGTTGAGTAGTTGGTAGCCCACACATCCATGAATAACATTATCAATTATTAAGTGTATGAAATGGTAATAAAGAAAATGATATATATAGATATATATTTATAAAATGGTATAAATTTCATGAATATCATATATATATATATATATATATTAGGTATCATATTTATAATTATAATAATCTTTTATACATTCCATTTACCATTTGAATGAGTCACACCACTTTGATGGGGGCGGTAGTCCACACATCCTCAAATGGTGTTATCATATTAACACAAAATGGAATGTATTAAAGGTATTTTTTAAAAAATTATTAAAAAAGTATAAATTAGTAATAAATATTATATGTATCATATATAAACATATTTTCAATCACTATGGCCACCATGATAGGTGGTAAATGAAAAAATCAACAATCATCTTTTCATGAGGCAATAGTTCTCTGTATACAGAAAAAATAAGATCATTACCCATTAGATGGACGTGTGTGTAACTGTAGTTGTAACCCTTAGCATTAAAACATCATAGTATATTTTTTATACTATTGTTGTTATAAAATCAGGAAATAAGTATATTTAAAGGAGTTTATAATTTAAATAATATTAAAAATCTTAAGAGAAGATGTTACCTCCTAATCGAGTAACTAATATTTGTTTATACCAAAGTGATTACATGGAAGGATGTATTCCCAAATAATGGATTAATAGTTTAGGGTGGGGTATTTAGGAAGTTATATGGTCAAATATAGGCTGAAACTAAGTTGTTTGAGAGTTTAGAGGAATGGGGATATGTGGTGGCCTTTTGTAGTGGAGGAAAAGGACTCACTTGGTATTTTGAAAACAAGTTTGGCGTACCCACATTTTTACCTTGAAAGAGAAATAAAAAGAAATAAATAAATAAATAATGGAATGTTAATGAAATATTTGGAGCCATGAAATAGTTTTAGACAAGTTTCTAGGTCATTTGGGCCCCTAAGTGAAGGTCTAGTTCATTATTAAGCTTTATATTTCCATAATAATTATAATTAATTTCTGTCACGTTCACTAATGTTTTGGGTAAAAAATAAAGATAGAGTTATTATAAATTATAAATTATGATGATTAAAAATATAGAATCCATTTTTCCAAATTCCAATCATATAAGTGGCATAAGTGGATTATAATTTAACCCCACAGGCCGAATGAAAATACAATTTTTTAGAGAAAAATCATTAGAAAAATTACATTGTTTTTATAATCAATTTAAAAGTTAAATTTCCTTAAATGAAATAAATATTATTAATTGATAAAATTATTATCTAATTAAACTTTAAAACAAATTTAATTTATAATTAATATTCATAAATAAATTATTTGAAAAATTAGTTTTGAAATAAAATCCAATATTTTAAATTGTTCGTTAAATATTAAAATGTTTCGAAAAAATATCAAAAATTCCCCCTAACCTAATTATTATTTTTATCCTTATAATATTATTTTTATGAAATAGGTAATCAATTAATGTGTCAAAAGTATGATTTAAAATGTGTTATCCATTAAAACGTGCTCCAATTTCCTTTATAAAAATATAGGTTTTTATGTGTGAAATAGAGTTTGTTCTTATCTTATTCCTGTAAAAACAAATGTATGAATATAAAAAAACAATTATTGAATATTTAAAATATATATTTTATTAATATCATTAACCAATTGTAATAAATTATTTTTATTATGACAAAACTTCTATAGAAGGAAAATATAATAAAATATTTTTTATATCCAATTGTTTCTTATTAATTGGTAACCAATGAATTATGTATATATATATACCAAAATTTTTCATAAGTTACTTAATACTATTCATAAACGATAACATGAAGACGAGGTTATATTATATTATATTAAATTATAATATTTTAATAATATATTATTTTTCGGTAAAACTCAATCTTGCGTGTAATTCAAGCCACTGAAGAAGGTTTCTATTTCTTTTTTCACACTCTAACTCATTGTTTCATTTATTAGAATATATAAAATATATATTAAATAGTAACTATATTATAAATTATATGTATATTATATCCCCTTATCTTCTTGGTGTTTTGTGTCATACACACTTTCAAATATAAGATTCTTACGTTAGAATTTCGGGGTGTTACATGAATATCACCTGATTTGGGGTAGTTGATAACATTGACCATGTGGAACATAGTCTAGTAGTGTAATAATTTAATTGTTCAATAATAAATTATAATATAATGTAATAGGTGGATGAAGTTTTATACTACTTACCCTCTATTCCTAAGGTAATTCTTATTATCATATTTTACCATGGTACCCACATGGTGGTCTCCCATGAAAATAATCTCTTGGGAGTAAAATTATGTTGAGGAAAGGGTGGAAACTATATAATGGTATCAAAAATTAACTTATATTTGGGATCTAATATTCCAAAATAGCTATCATTATCCATTCATTAGAAGAAGAATCTACACCTATATACTTTCCCCAATCCATATATATCTGCTATAGAATAACCTATGGATTAACTAATGCCCCCTATAAGTGTTTCGAATAGTTGAGAATCACATTTAATATTACAAAATGGGAACATGAAATAAAACTAAAAATATATTCTCCCTCCTACTCAGAATCGATCACATCTTCTCTTGATGTTATCTACCACTCACCCAAAATGTTGAGTAAATACAATCTTTTAAGAAGTAGATATCAACTATTATTAATTATAAATACACAATGAACTCTACATGATTATAATTGAAATAAATATTATGAGTAGATTTTATATTACTGAAGTCCTTTGGGTCAAACTCTTCTCCATGATTATATTACGATATTCTTTAACACACACACTCTTCATCTAGAAAGCCCATTATTTTATGGAATTTAGGAATGACACTAACGAATTGATAGAAAAGGATTACAGTTCCATAGTTTTTGATTTGGCAGTACTTGGAATCTATTTCTATTTCATCATTATTTATGATGTTGGATTTTTCTAAGGGAGAAGTAATTTACCTTACATACTTTTGATTTGTAAATATTCTACTCCTCTCTACCATAGGTTTCCAAATATTTAGTTACATTTATCACCACTTAATCTATATTCCCACCAAGATAAAAAAAAATCAATGTAATTGAATAATAGTATTTTAGTTTAATGTCAGTGTCCGATAAATGGAATGTAACCGGTATACTAAATTATTTTTTCATTAAAAGATACCAAAATTGATACACTTATACTAGGTGAATTGAAATCCATATACATTGTGTGAATTAGGGATTTTATTTTAAATACTTATAAATTAACTCCCAAATATGAAAGTCATATACCTTTCATAATCAATTTTACCATTTATATGTGAATCCAAGACGTTAATCGAATAAATATAATATATGTGTACACATCAAGAATTTTCATAAAATAATCATCAATACTACCACATGATCTTCCATATAGTTTATATAAAAATTAATCATGTCATAAGGGATTGTTTCTTATAACCTAATCCTATGATGAAATTGGCTAAGCTACACTGATTCACTTAAGAGTTAGCCTAAATTAAGAACTGGGAATTTCATTGATGTTGACTAAATAATATCATCCTATTTAATCCAACTTACATCTCCATAAAACCTATTATGAGAAAATTTTATCAAAGGGTAATTTTCTACAAAGACATGTCTTTTATGGAGGTATAATGTTTCAAGTACTTGAATAGTTGGGATGATCCACTTTTCTATAGATACTTTGGAAACCATAATAGGAGTGATAATTCTGACTATAATTTTTTACTCTTTAATGATGTTCAAATATCCATTTATAAACTCTTCTAGGAAGGCATACATGAAGACAATGCTATGAAATTTAGAAGTGAATTTCTATCCCCATTTAATGAACTAGTCTTCCTCCAACGTTGGATAATAGGCCCCTACAAACGTATGAGTTTTTAATTCATAAAAAAATAAGGGGTCTTAACATTCACATCATTCCAAAACATCTTAATGAAATTTTCCTTGTATGATACAAATTTGACATAATTTTTTTTTATGATAGTCATAACCCAAGATGAATATCATTGTTTAAGTAACTATTTGGATATTAGTGGGATCTTCACATTATTTTCCCATTTATAATCTATCAGAACAAATTTATTATACTTACCTCCAATTATTTGATCTTCTTTTTCATTTTAATATTATAGAGGCTCAATAAAACCTATTATTTCATTAAGTGGAAGTTATATGTGTTTATATTCCATTTATTCATAAGATAGTTAACATGAAATTTATTTTGGTGTGTAAGGATTTGTGAGAACTAGGTGGAATCATATTAAAATACAACCTTCATCTCCCAATAAAATTCCATGAAACTATATATCACTTAAAAATAGAAATAACTAATATTTATAAAAATATCCTCTAGATTTTATTTATTATTTTGGTGGTTAATGAAGATTTATATATGTCAATGATTACTTATTAATAAATATGTAGACATGGTTCTCTCACATGGGAACACATTATTCTTCCTTTTTATCTACATGATTTAACCCTAAGAAATATTCTTATATGTTCCCTTCCTCAGTTAAAACAAAAAAATGATATAAAAATATCATGAGTCACTTAATTCAGCTTGATAATCTAAAATCGTGGTATATTTCCCTTGGTTATTGTTGTAATTGAGGTTCAATTATGAATCCCAACCCCATAGATAAGGATCCATTCCAACAATATGTAATCGTAAAGACCCATTCACACGAGGTCAGAAAGAAATGTGTATGATGACTTAATTTGATGTCATTAACAATCGCTCACACTGTTTACCATTTCTTTCCACCTCAGCACATTTTCATTAGCCACATTCTTTGAATTCATCATCTCAAGAAATTCTTTAGTTCATATAATGAGTAAAGGAATGAATAAGAAACAAATATATATGTAGAGATAGGAAAATTTTTATCATGTAGTTCACATTATAGATTAGGAAACCCATGTGATAATCTTGAAGTCACCACATTTTATGTCATCTTTTTACTACCAATATATGTTGCATGAATTCAAAACCTTTTCATTTGTTCTTATGCGGTTATATTAAATGGTTCATTCAGGTGGTGAATCCCCATGAATCTACCAAGTGATAAAATATCATATGTAAATAATATAATTTAGAGTAATATCAAGAAACTAATATTTTAAATGTTCATATGAGCTCCTCTATTAGAATATTTATAAGGGTGGACCACTGTTGGACCACCAAAACATTATTTGGGCTCTAAAATCCATGCAAGTGAGTCATTTTCATGTTGATTATAGCTATTTTTGTAGGAGCAATTTTTTGATTCCCTCTTTTTCAGGATGATCTACAATAGAATGAAAATAATGATATTATTATATTTGAAAATAACATGGAATCATTCCCAAAGTTATCATGAAACTAACAAAGTTCCATGTGATAAAAATTATTATCACTCACATAGGGATCATGCATACTCCATGATACATCATCATTACAAAAATCATTGGTATAGAAATTATTTGATGATATGAGACCCACTTATCACACAAGAACTGCCATTAATGGTTGAGTTTTGGATCAATCACTTAGACACAATAAAATCTCATCCTATACATATTGTAGATAGATCAATCATTTGGATGAATAATTCATCTTCTCATACTAAATACTCATGCAAACCAAGTGGTATAAATGGTTACCCAAGGGTTACCCACTCCTAGTCACCTAATTGACATTAATAAACTATTTTCCATCTAATACGAAACATCACTAGAGACTATAAAGAGATGAAAAAAGTATATAGGATAGAAGGGAATGAAATAATCATATTTGATTCCAAATATGGACATTTCATCACGTTTGGTAGGTATATACAAATCTAAAAAAATCAATGAAGAAATCTAAGTCAAACATGAAAAGTCCTCATGGTATGTTCCCATGAGATACGTCAGTTTGATACCATCCATCTGATGCATAAGTGTGATATCATTTACACAAAAACTAAATCACATATATTGCCTTTAATATTTCCATAATGTAGTCTCCTTTTCTCATGAATTCGTCATCACACAATCCCCTTTCTGACGTGGTCCCATATCATAGGGTCCCATTTCACACAAACACCTTATATAGATGCATTTTATATTCAAGGACATTCTTATTATGCATCATACCTAAAACTAGGGATACAACAATATAAAAAATACCTCATGATCTACTTAGCCTATTCCAATCCAAACTAACTATATTGACTTCATTGGACATGCTAAAAACTAAGAAAATTCTATATAAATTCCAAATTTTACACCACAAGACCTATCAATTATGGCATGAAAACCATTGAATAGTTTTTTGATCATAGATTCCCCTAATAAAATAAGGCTCCAAAATTATATTATCATGTAGGTGAGCCCCATAGGGTGAACAATATTTTGAATTCCCTTAATAATTATGGTTTCTATGAATAAGGTACTAGATCAGTCCCTCCTAGATCAATGATGGTTTCATTATCTACTAAATTATCTATATAACACCATCCATGGAATCTCTAATGTTTGAGCCATAATATATCATATTTAAATGAAAGTATAATCTGAAGGGAATCCCCTATGGAATAAGCCTCTAGTTTTTCTTATAGGATTCCATATTTATCCAGCCTCCATATCCTTCAATGCATTCTACTAAGAATGAGGACAAGAGGATAAAATTCCTATTTATCTATAGTACCCATGAATATTACATTTCAAAATATAATCAACACTGCATGGGTAATCAAAATGGGAAGACTCAGTTCATAATATCCATTCAAATGTAATTATGTATTCTCGTACAATGAGTGATCTTTTATTATATGTTTTTTCTTACACTATGAATGAATCACATGGTGTTTAAGATGTGTGATGATCTTAATTTTTGAACAATTAAAATTCCTCAATATTGTGCCTCTTATTAGGTATAATCAGCAATTTTCAAGTATAAGAAACCCTTATAAGTGTAAGACCCAATAATGCTTATGTTGTAGAACATTTCATGACATAGAAATCCCCATATCATGACTCTAAAATATTTGTCTGACATCCCTAGAAAATGATGTGTGATGTTCCTGGTTTTTGTATATATATTCATATAATCTATGGATTAATAAAACAATTTTCTCTAGATACATGTTGTTTAATGGATAAAATGGTTTCATTCAATGTTCTTATTGACATTTCTGGAGATTCCATCCAGAGTCACAATTGGCGAGCAATCAGAATAAAATTTCACAAATATATAATGTGTAATTTATAAACGCACATTGCATAAACTTTTTCCAACATTATTCGGCTTGACCATGTACACACCTATGTTTACAGACAAATATAACATGCTTATACTACATGTTCACACACTTTTTATGGCCTTATAGAAAATTTTGGTCATTGAAACTGACTATATATGACATGTGGGGCATCACAACATGCCATTTACCCCCACCAAATGACTCTCGACACATAAAAAATAAAAGGGGAAACACAGTAGATCACTGATCGGGAAAGAAATTGAGAAAAAGTCAGTTCACTGGAGAACACATTGTGTAACTTTGGGTATACTCCATGTAGTTTAGTTATCTATAAATAGAGAGGTATTAGTCATGTTTTGAGGTTTTATATCCATGGGGTAGGTGTCACTACTCTATCATTAGATCTCCCATGAATACAAAATTTGTGTTTTATTTTTGTTTCAATTATTTTTTAGTATAATTCACCCTTCCTCCATTATTCCAATCGTATCCATATTAGGGTCTCAGCTTCTTATGAACCCTCACACCACGACCAATTTCATAATAGGCTAGTTCCATTGTGTTAGGGTTGTACTATGGATAGGTTTGATGTGTAATTGAAATTCAAACATGTTGAATTTATTATTAATTATTCATTACAAATGCATAAATGAATTAATTCCTTATTGATTTTTGGTGTTGTGTTAGAAAGATAAAAACACCAAATCTTAAAAATAAAGGAGTCATAGAGGGAGAATCCATGGACATTGGGTGAACCTATTGCCGCTTTTTTTAGGGGTATGTAACTTGAACATATTAGAAGTATTTTTCTGATAGATAAAGGAGTTAAACTTTTAAAAACATAACTATTAGTTATCAAACTACGAAACAATAATTTAATTGAATCCTTGGGGTATAAAGGTTCACTTATAATTTTAATACTAAATAATTACCATTTTAATAAATCTTAATTGAATTAAAAACACAACACAATTTTCTTATGATTATTATTCCATTTCATCAATTTTAGTTTTTTTCACATATAGTTTCATTGTTTCACTTATTATCAACAATCATTTTTTCTAGATAGTCAATTCCGATTTGAATGACTTATACTAAATATTTATTTTCCATTTCCCTCAGAGATCGACCCCGAATACTACTAACTAACTATTTAATCCGATCAGAAGGGAACAAAATAATTTTAAAATTTCTATAGAATGTGATGGGAGAAGTCAAATTATGGCACTATTATGACAGATAATAGAAAAAATAAAAAGTCTTAGTTGAGGTTGGTTTACCCAGATTTTTCATTTTTCTCTTTCTTGGTTATTTTCTTTGGGACCCTCGGCCCCACATTCTCTGTATTTTTATTTGACTAGTGATTGGTATGATCCACTCAGAGAGGATTTTTATCTGAATGATCAAAAATTATCGTAACCATATCCAGAAGAATACTATCTATACATTTATGATGGGATTCATGGGGAATACCCATGTACATTATTCACACCACCCATCTCTTATCCTCTTATGGACCCATATTAGGGTAATACCGAATGATTAATATCAATGATGGAAGACTTTACCACATGAAAGTTGGACCAATAAAAATATTTGGGATGACTTGATACTATGGTCAAGCAACATTCAAAGATAATCACTAATAAGTATAATCCGATTGAGTTTGAGATAGGGTGTTCAAATTCTCTTTTAACTGAGGAGACATGTTGATATGTGGACCCCACCTATCATTCACTTGAAATTTATGATCATAATTTTAAATATTCAAACATAGAATATGGGGACACATCACATCATGTTTATATTATGTTTGATCAAATATTTCCATATAACACACTAGTCGATCATTTACCTTCGTTAGAGGAATCTTAAGGTTACTGTCTAGTTTTTATCATTACGATGAAACATCCTTAGGAGGTGGAGGACGTAAGATATTAGAATAAGTCAAAAAAAGACTAAGACCTATACTATCCATATAGCAGGGCTACTGAAATCCACCACCTAAACCACATGAAGGTAATGAAACATGGTTAAATGAAAAGTGATCCAAACATATGTGGGGGTTTTTTAGGTGAAATTTGTGTCCGCCTTTATATTACAGGTAAGTACCCTATCTAAAATCGAACCAATAAACATAAACAAATATGATTGTTTAGAGGAATACCCACCACTCTTTTCATTAAATTCTTATTATTTTATGTTTTAATAAACACATGGCATGTACAAATACTCCACGCTCCCTTTCATTACCCTTTATTATGTCTACTATTTTGATAAGAGTAAAATGTGGTTACACACCATGTATGGCTCTAGACACGATGTGTTATTTTATTTTTACTATATATTGTAACAAAACATTTAGTATAAATAAATATTAATTATTTTAAAAAACAAGAATCAATATAGTTCCAATAGAAAGGTCACTGGGGTGTATCCCATCCAGCTATGATTCAAATTGCTCCATATATGCCTTTGATACTGGATTCATTCATTTTCATCCCATGTTTAAATTAAAATTTTTGTTAATTTTTTTGAAACTAAATTAGAAACATGAAATACAAATGAAAACCAATTTTAGGGATGAATTGGCTCGTAGGGTCATATCCCATAGTTCCAAAAGACTCAGGTTTGAGTCCTGCTAACAGGTTTAGTTCCATCCTTTTTTACTAATTTAAAAACACACAATGTGTGTTTCGATAAATATAATGTGTGACATGTTTTTAGAATAATTTAATATGTTTTCAAAAATAAATAATCAACCATGGGTGATGTGGGCTAATTTGAAGGGTAATAGACCTGGGTTGGAATTAAGCTAATATGCCAATCTCATCCCAATTTCCACATATTTTAAACCATGCACCATGCATCATTCTTTTCACTATGTAATACAATAGTAATAGTTTAAATATTAAATTTAATAAGAACCATCCTACACCACATCCTTTTCTCTAGTGGATTAGGGAGTGTATTTGGATCATTTGGTCTTTGGTTCTAATTGTTCCCCAAGCACCAGAGTGAATGTCCGGGTTCCCCTTGAAAATATTAAAAAACACAACACGAGTTTCTCTACTACACTATGTGTATATGTTTATTTTCAAGTTTAAATATATATTTTTTATTAATTAAAAGTATAAATAATAATTAATATATATTATATTATAGGAACCATATAGTAATTATTATTAATTTTCTTTAAAAACCATCATGGTGTGTCTGTCCATACACACACCCTGTGTCCTAACAATATAAGATGAGAACCCTATCCAACCTCAACCCGTGACTCCACCCCATTTTCTTCACCCTAGTCATCCCCCATACACCGCTCTCACATGATACACTAATACTCCATTTAAATTTGATGTATGATGATTCACTCTCAAATTTACCTGAGAGATGAAGGTAGAATAGTCCTTGTAGTCTAGCTTGGGTTATCAAATCCACTACGACCTAAAAAGATACAAAACAAAACACAGCCTATGCGATGGATTTTTGTCTATGAAGTGGACAACATGGTTTTGATTTTAGATGGTATTAAACAACATTAATAACCCTATGTGAATTCAATTCAATGAAAATGGGTTGTTTTTAGGATTATTCTCAGGGTGGATTGAATGAAGGTCACTTCTTTAGATGCTTTTGGTTTTAATAATTCTTGATGACTCCATTATTCCAAATAACACCACCTTTATCATTTTCCGGTTTGGGTCTAACTAAAATCAATTTATAATCCCCTACACACTTAGAGAACCAAATTCATGATCTCCCAAAAGTATATGATCATTTTAGTACTTGGATTTAGCTTCCTTAAACAAAGTGAAGATGAAGAGTGGAAATAACTGAATATTGAAAGTCTTAAATTAGTTAACCAAATAAAAAAAATTCATTCATAAAATAACATTCCATCCATCCTTTGCATATTCCTATGGTAATCCCATTGAATTTTTGTCCCACCATTGATTTTATACTCTCAATGGTGGGAAGAATATGACTTACAAGAATTGTATTAAAGAAAATTAAACCGTGAAAATAATTAGCACTCCTCCGTGTGTGTGAATGAAATTCACACCTATGTGTGAAATAATTCATCACAACATAGAGATATCACTGTGCTTTGTGATTATAGATCCTTAATGAAAGAAATGGGATGACTATAAGATAAATATGTTTATTAATAACATAGAAATACAAAAAATAAACTTACATGGAAATTAAAAGCATTACAACTTAACTTTGGCATAATAACATTACAAAAAACAAGATATATCTTCAACATCACCACCGATACCAAAAATAAGCAATTGTAAAGCCTTAGGACGAGCCTCAATAAATATATTCCCAATTATTAAATTAATTTAGGCCTTAGGTTGGTGGAAATAGTGGACAAAAATTGATTCCCCCCTTTGACCTAAAGTGGATGCCAACATTGATCCACTGAACAAACATGTAGAAATGACCTTCTAGATGATAGAATTAGAGTGAGAAATAGACAAAAAAAATAGTGCTCTGGATATCTCCTAACCTCCAGTAATATTTTGGACCATTTGGAGTTGTGGATCGGGAGGTATGGCAGATTTAGTTGGATAACATTTTGAATAGTAGATTCTGGACCAGATTTTGATATTTTATATTGGCCACCTTAATAACCACCATGTAGCCGAATTAGCACTATCTTCTAAAGAATGATTTGTTATGATACATTTATTCTAGATTACCATAAAATTTTGGTTTCATTGGGCATGAATTGTGGGCCCGACATTCTCATAATTGGGATGGTGTCCAATCTTCCTTCTCTTGAATAGTTTCCTTTTTTTGCCAAATATCACCATCATCCTTTATGAATCATCCATTGATACCTGAATAAAAAATGTTAATATTTAATTGTAAATCCATTTCCCAAAATAGAAAATTAAAATATGGATAATTAGATTATTTAAAATCATATGAATCATTAGGCCTAAATTTTTGTACATTAGGCATGAAGTGCACAAATTATGAGAATCTATGTTCAAAATTAAAATCCACTAACTCAGGCCCATAAGATCAATCATTAACATTTCATACCATTATAATGTGATTAAAATATGTCCTTTTATTGGCTAAAAGCACCCCCAACTTGAGATTTTCTAGAACCAAGCAAATAATTTGAAGATTATATTTGAATTCCTTTTTTTCAAACACATTATATCAAATAGAGATCACAATGTAAAATACACACAAATATATATTTATAACCTATCAGAATAATTTAAAACAAGATTAATTTAAATGAATATCCAAATCCCAATCCCATACCTTTGATCAAATCCATCATCATACTTCATCAAACTCAATTAGGTGAAATGATGTGTTGTGAATCACAATAGATATTGGGGTTCATTTTCATTCAAGGGGGAAATCATGGAAGCAGTACATGGAATCACATTTAATCATAATATTTGTATTCTTCATTATTTTTATTTATTTATTTATTTTTTTCAATGTTTCCATAATAATTGAGATTGCAGTTAATCAAATTAACCCATGTAGTAAGACATTGCTGATTACTCCCAGGCTCAAAGGCCTTAGGACACCAAGTGAAGCCCACATACTCGGGCATCATCTTGAGTTAACTTGATCAAAAACAAAGTCAGATTACCATAAATAGAGATATAGAGAAAAATTGGGTCTAGAAAACTCTAGAGTCGTGATCCCCAAGTGTTGAAAGCCTCACATTTTATCAATCCATTGCTCGATATACAAATTTTTATTTTCTTTTTTCTTTTTAATTTTTAATGTTTTTATTTTTTTGAATAATCATTTTATTCATAAAATTCAAACCAGCCTATGCTATTTATTATGGGACCCAAAGAATTCAAATTAGTACCCCACTATTAAGAGGAAATGTATTGTGGAATTTTGAATAATGGATGAAAATAAAAATGATGAAAATTATCATTAGACAACCTAAATTCCAAAATCAATTCTTGTAAACATAATCATTAATTAAATAAAGATTCAAGGAAATAAACATTATTTTCTATATATTTTTAATGTGAGCAATGATATTATTATATTAATGAAAAATGAATTGTACTTATATTTTCTCATGGTTTTTTTAACAATTTTTTTTTTCCACGCCACCATCTTAGAATGAAAATGGCCCTATATTCATAAAAATAAATGAAAAGAGAAAGTTGGTTGGGGAAATGAGTTAGAAAGTGCATGTAACAAGTTCACCTGGTGGCTTCATAATGATGATTGTGGTGCTCCTAAATCACTCTTTATTCTCATGGGAGATGTAGGCACCTCTTGATTGAATTTGTATCACCCAAAATAGTGTCTGAACCATACAAAAAAGAACAAACCTGACAAAAAAACAACCCAACAAATTATTTAATACCATGTCTCGTCATTTTTATGGTTTTCGCATTTTTTAAATATAATGGATGATACATTGTCTTCTTTTTAATTTATGGGTAAGGTAGTACTCAGGGATCACACAGCGTGACACAGATGAATACAATGCTCCCCTTTCATACCAATCCATACTCATAAGAGAAGAATATGTCAATAGTCTTAGATAGAATAAAATTATATCAAAATGGTCCATTAATCCTATTTGAAATATATTGTTTATTAAAACAAAAAAAATGATTAGAAACTTGAAAACCACAAGATTCCTCCCATGAAACGCTTTGTTTAACATCATTATCTCTACTTGGACCCCAAATTGATTAATTATATTCATCATCTTAGGTAGGTTCACACAATTCTTCATCAAATTTGTGTTTCTGTAATAGTTCTATGAATAGTTGGACTTCATGACCATTAAATTTAAATGTTTGACCATTGGTGGGATCTTGAATTTCAACAGCCCCATGGGGGTACACCTTATGATCTATGTATGGACCTGACCATCTATACCTCAATTTTCCCAGGTTTAAGTGAAGTTTATAATTATTCAAAAGAATAGGTTTTCCCAGTTCAACGTGTTTGGTTTTAAGGTTTTGAGATTGGTAGTCTTGTACTTTTTCTTTATTGATCATTTAATTTTCATAAGCCTCTATCCAAAGTTCCTTAAGTTCATTGAAATCTAATTTCCTTTTTGTTCCAGCAAATTAGAGGTCATAATTAATTATATTAATCACCCCAAAATCCTTATGTTCAATTTCCACTAGAAAATGGAATGATTTTTCATAAACAAACCAATATGGGGACATTACTAAAATGGTTTTAAATGTGGTTCGATAGTCCCAAAGAGCATCTAAGAGTTTTCTTGACCAATATTTCATAGATGGATTAACAGTTTTCTCATGAATTTTTTTGATTTATCGATTGGATAACTTAGCTCAACCATTGGTCTATGGGTGGTAAGAAGTGAACACTTTGTGATAAAATCCATACATTTCTATGAGTGGTGAGAAAGGAATATTAAATAAATGAGTTCAATAATCACTAATGATAGCCCTAAGAATTACAAATCTAGAGAGGATGTTTTCCTTGCAAAATGTAATCACAGTTTGATGATAATTAGATTTTGTAGGAATGGCCTCAACCCATTTGGAGACATAATTGATAGCTAAAAGGATATGCAGATATCCCCTAGAGTTTGGGAAGGGACCAATGAAATCGATTCCCCAACAGTCAAATATTTCAATCACTAATATGGGAGTGAGTGACATTTGATTCCTTTTTGTGATGGACCCTACTAGTTGACACATAGGACAACTTTGAAAAAATTTATATGAGTGCCTCGAGAGTGTAGGCTAGAAGAGACCGCACTGAAGAACCTTAGAAGAAGTTTTATTAGAGTAAAAGTGACCTCTACATGCCTCAATATGATAGAATTTAAGGATAGACTCTTGTTCATATTCTGAGACACACCTTCTAATGACTTGGTCAGGGCAGAACTTATAGAGGTATGGATCATCATACACATTGTTCCTAACATCAGAAATGAATTTCCTTCAAGATTGAGACCCTAATAATTTTGTAATGGCTTCTTTAACTTAGAAGTTGGCTATGTCAGTATACCAAGGGAAGTTACTCCTAGAGTAAAGGTGTTCATCAGGGAAAGAATCACACACAGTAATGTGATTTGAGTAGTCTTTGAATTCCATCCATGAGAGGGTATCAACTAAAAAAATTTCAACATCCTATTTTTCCTTGATTATGAGGTCATATTATTTTAAGATAAGGACCCACATAATTTGTATAGCCTTGGAATACTGTTTTTGAAAAATGTATTTCAAGGATGAATGGCCAGTGATGAAAATGATGGTTTATCCTTAGAGATATGACCTGAATTTCACTAAGGAAAATATTACAGTAAGAAATTGTTTCTCTGTAGTGTTTTAGTTGATTTGTGAATCATTTAATGATTTTATTTTATAAGCAATTACACATGGATTTTTCTCACATTGTTTTCCTAAGACTACACTTATAGCGAAGTCACAAGCGTCAAACATAAGTTCAAAATGAAGGTTCCAATTTGGAGATGTCATAATGGAAGGAAATGAGAGAGAAAAATTGAGTGTAGGTAATGATTACTCATAGCTTTCTGGCTATAAAAATGGAGCATCTTTCACCAATAGAGAAAAAGGTGGTTGATAAATAGAGCTGGAATTCCTAATGAACCTTCTATAGAAAACTATCATGTCCTGATAATGAACTCACATCATTGACAGTTTTTGGAGATGGAAGGTGATGAATGACATAAACTTTGGATTTATCAACTTCAATCCCCCTACCTAAGACCAGATGGCCTAGAACTTGTCCCTATTTAACAATGAAATGTCATTTTTCCCAGTTTATGACCAGATTATTTTCTTCACATCATGGTAAGACTCTCTCCACATTCCTCATACATCCCTCAAATGTATCCCTAAAACCAGAGAAATCATCCATGAAGACCTCTAGAAAATCCCCTACCATGTCTGAGAAGATTCCCATTATGCACCTCTGGAAGGTTATAGGGGAATTGAATAACTCTAAGGGCATGGGTTTCAATGAAAAGGTGGAAAATAGACAAGTGAATGTTGTATTCCCTTGATTATCTAGGGATACCTCAATCTGATTGTACCCTGAGTACCCATCTAAGAAATAGTAGAAGGCATGACTTGTCACTATCTCAAGGACTTGGTCAATGAATGGTAAGGGGAAATGGTCTTTATCGGTAAATGAGTTTATCTTCCTATAGTCGATGAAAACTTTCCAGCCAGTACACACTCTTGTTGGAAGAGTCACTCCATCCATATTGATTATCACTATGATTTGTGCTTTCTTTGGAACCACATGGATTAGGCTCACACACTCACGCTCAACTATGGGATAGATGATACTAGCTTTTACCAATTTTAGAAGTTACTTCCTTTCTACATCCATGAGATTAGGATTGAGTCTTGATTGAGGATGAAAACATGGATTTAAATAAGATTCAAGAACAATACTATGAGTCCTGATTAGTGGGATAATCCTAGGAATATCAGAAAGGGTCCAACCAATGGAGTTGTTATGTTTTCAAAGGACATATAGAAGCATCCTCCCATGATTGTATTTAAGAAAAGAACAAATGACAATAGGATGTGTTTTATTGTCCCCTAAGAATGCATACATGAGTGCATCAGGAAGTTCCTTTAATTCAAGATTAGGTTGGTTCAGAATTTTAGTATAATATTGGTATATTGGATCAATATTGATTTTTGTTTCCTAGAGTTTTAGATATAATCGAATCCCCACGTGTAGAAGTTTCAGATAAAAGATTGGTTTGATCAGATTTAGGGAAGGATGATTTATTGATCTCCATGAAACCTATTTCCTGAAAGTTTTCACTGATTGTTGGACTTAGTACTTTATCATAAGATCCATTTGAAAATTATTGAAGATAAGGAGATAAAATTCCTTCACTTGAACAATGTAAATCAATCTGATCCTAACTTAAACATCCATCAAATATTCCATGATGTTATTGATATATTATCAATGCTTCCTATCATGTTTAATTCATGAATGTCCTTGTCATCCCCTATTAGTGATCTTGAATTATAGATGTTTATGTCTAGACTCATGTTTCCAAAGGTGACATTCATGTTCCCATTTCGAACATGGATAGAAGTGTTTTTTGTTGCAAGGAAAGGATAAACAAGGATGATTGGGGTTTGTTACCTATTTCATATGTTTGGATGGTTTTCAAGGACAATGAAGTCTGCAAGGTAGATAATGCTTTCAACCTTTAATAGAATGTCTGTTGAAATCCATTTTGTAACTTTAATGCTATGATCAGCAAGTTGAAGTGTGAAAAATGTAGGTTGGAGATATTCTAGTCCTAAGTTGTAGTACACATCATTGGGGATGAGATTGACACTAGCACCTTGGTCACACAAGGCCATGACAACTTTTCCCTCTCCTGGTTCAACATTGATGTAAGGACAACCTGAGTCTTTTAACATATAATGAATGGTCCCTTTAATGTTGGAACTCACATTAGCAGCCAAAAGTACTTGGGGTTTATGTGATTTTCTTAAAAGTGCACAAGTCCTTAAGGTACTTTTAGTAGAAAGGTATGGCTTGGATTGCATCGAGAAGGGGAATGTTCAAAATGACTAGTGAGAAGATTTCCCTCAATTTTTTACTTAATTTTGGCTTGGTTATCCCTCTCATGCATTGGGGAAATGGTGCAAGTTGTGGGATTTTTTGTTGAATAGTTATTTCTTTGACAATGTTATCATGGTTTTTAGTTTGATCACTTGGTTCATTTGAATTTTCATCTGAGTTTTAATCTTCATATGAGTTTAGAATTAGTTTTTCATGTTTCTCAATTGATTTCCCACTTATTAAAATAGTCAAAACCTTTAGTTGGTCATGTGTGGTTTGAGTGCAACTTGACTCTCCCATTACTGTTTATTGTGGAATTTCATTGTGTAGGCATGGGTGACTTTCATGATTTGGTGATTTGAAGTTCTTGTTTACAAGAAGAGACATCCAAGTTCATCCATTCCATTTGTTTTCACAATTGTTCTAGTAGGATTTGTTGAGCGGTTTGGGTTGGTGCTAGGAATGATTGGTTTATCCCCGGGGGGATATTTTTGAGGTGGGATGGTTTGTTGAAAATGGACCGATGGTTATTGGTATTGGATCGGTTGGATTTAGAACTCATTATGTGTTTGGTAGTTCTGATGGGGAACTACTGGAAATGGACTCCAATCCAACATATGTATACCCATGGTTCCAAAAAAACCGTTTGTATAGAACATTTTTCTTAATCAATACCAACGATTTTTTAAAAACAGTGAGAATAGTCATTTCAAAATCATACACTGCTTGGGCTTCTTCCCCCTACCTGTTTGCAAGCCCTAATCTCCCTTTCACTCCCCTCCCCCTCACACCTTCACCTCGACCTCAACCTTGACCAAGACCTCCCAGCCTCAGCCTCCGCATCGATCTCCCATCCTCTGCATCCTGGCCTCGACGTCTCTCCCTATATGTTTTCCTCCCAACCCTCCCTCAATCCAAGTCTACCTCCAGGCCTCCAAATCCTGACCTCCCCCCATCACTCATTAGGCCACCCCTCCCTACATGTCTGTTTCCCTCTCCAACATAGGTCGAGTTATTTTCTCACCCGATCGACGACCGACCTCCTCCTCCTCCGAAATTATCCCCTAATTTACATTTTTAATGCAAATCCCACTAGGAATCTCTTGTTTTTTGAGGCACACCCCTCTAGGTCGAGGTGTGTTTCTGTTCGTCGAGGGGTATCTACTATTCATCTAGAATTTTCATATGATTGGGTGTTTTTATGATTCTGTTCTAGTTTGATAGTGATTTCCTAATCCTTCCACATCCACTAATTTGAAAACCATAGTAAACATTAATTTGATTTAGAACAACTTGATGTTTGATTTTATGTTCCTTTTGTAAATACTATAATTTCTTATTCCATGTTTTATTGAACTATAAGATTCCTATATTTTCTAGAGAATCCTAAAATTGAGCTAAATATATTTCATAAAAAGTAACAACTACTGCAAATGTGTGTATAAAGATGTCTTAGATATGTTTAACTGAATTTTTCTCAGTGAAATATTTAGTTCTGATTTTTTCATCTAATGATGTATCATCTGAACTTGAACTTCTCAGAATAAAACTATTGGATATTGTTATGAGTTCTTTAATAAATTAAACAATGACATTGGGGATTATGTGTTGCTATAAAATATGAATTCAATGAAGCATAGTAGTAAATTTTATTGAACCTACATTATCTTGTGACTAGTTTGGTTTTGATTTTTTTTATAAAATTTATTGTATTTTCAAAAGAAATTCCATTATCTGAAGTATCATTGTAAAAGCCCTTAGTTTTTATTTTTTAATTGCATTTTATGATTCTACATGATCTAAGAGATTTACGGCTAGGAAACTACATCTTATAAATGTTTATTGATGATGTATAGTGTTGGAAATTATAGATCATGTAGAATGAAGATGAGTACTGGATGATGCAGGATGTCATGGACGCTACCCCGCTTCACCTTTTTTCCTAGAATATGATCCAGGTATCACCGAGCATCCACTGCAGGCCTATCTATGTATTTAATTTTTGTTTTTAGTGTGAAGGAAGGATTAAATGTAATTGTATTATTATAAAATTATTTTGTTAACTGTCCACATTTAATTATTATTTTTCAAATTTTATTTTATTATATTTCAGGATCGAGTAAAATAACTTTTGAGAGTAGAATTCCAGCATCAAATTTCCTAGAATCTACAACACATGATTGATTTGATTATAATTTTGCACCACAAACTCATTCGTTACTTTTATATAGTGTTAGTTTTTTTTCATAGTAGTCTGATATCATCAATTATTCATTATGTACTACACACTGACCATTTATTTCTTTATATGTATGAGACATTTTCTGAAAATATTATTGGCGAATTCAATCTGTTCATTTCACCACATATATTTATGTTTTCATGTCAATTAATTTATTGATTAAAGTATATAATTTCTTGATTTTTTTCTCTATGTGTGTTATATATTCTGCAATTCATTTCTTATTAATTTTATTTTTTGTAATCATTTACCTATTTCTATTTCAATTTATTTAACATATTGAATATTTGTTTCTTAACATTTACAATATGAGTGAATTGGTAGAATTCTTCAATAAGTTATGATATTGGTATTCCCTCGATTATTTTCTCATCTGTTGATTTTACAATGTAATTTTTATTTTTGATTTTAATTACTTAATTATTGATTATATGTTTTCATAGGTAATCGGCTGAGATATATAAAAAAAGACAATCGATTAACCCACCAAACAGAATGTAATAATTCTTTAAATATCTACCAAAAAATATTCTACCAAAAGTTAATTTACTATGTTAAAGTCATGCAACGTTCTAATTAATTATTTGTTTTCTCTAAAATTTTGACATTTCTTTTTTTATTTTTTAAGATTCATTAACTAATTTAACATCCCTCTAAAAAAACCTCAAAATATCCATATAGTAATTTTCATTCCATGTTAACATTATGTGAATGATCATTGCATTCATATAGATTTTGTTTAGTTATGTGTCAATATTAATATATTCTTCCAAACTCATGCGAACATAATAACCTTTCATGTATGTATAACGTGGGAACCTATTTGAAAAAAAAATTATTCATCAATTCAACTATGTTATTAAATATGGTATGCCTTTAATTACCATGCATTTATTTTTACTGATAATAGTTTAATATATACCAAATTTGGTTGATAAAAATAGTTATTGCATACAAATTTTGTTACATATGAATTGTCCAATGACTTATATCATACCTGTTACAAATGTATTGTGTTATTTGAAATTTTGATTTCAATGAATTCTAAAATTTATACGAATGTATTGTCCAATGAATTATATCATTATTGTTATGCATTTTTACTTTACTCATCTATATTTTAAAAAAACCACATCCATTCCAGTAATTTTTAATGTAATATTACTACTGATTGTGAATATAAATTTATATAATATTATATTTGTTTGGGTATAATATTTTAAAACTAATAATATATAAATCATTTCTAGGTATTGATTTTTTGAAACATTATTTTGTTGTTTGTGTGCTGATTTCTTCATTTGATTTTCATTAGTGTTTGATAATAGTTGTGGTTAAAAAATATTTACAATTATCATCCATTTTGATTTATCATTGAATGTTCTCTCCTATTCTCATTTATGTTTTTGAATTTCTTCATTTGTACAGTTTTCCTAAGATCTAAATAATTTCGTTTTTTATCATCATTTTCCTCACATTTTTTGAGATCAAGGTAATCACTCTAGTCAACATTTTTTCATCATGATGGAGAATATTTAGATAATTTTACCAATTTATAATTTTTTAATCTTTTTGTAAAAATAATTTTTCTAAAATTGTTTCTTTTATGATATGATGTGAATTTCTTCCTGTAATGTCATGCATTATGATAATGTTTTCATTAGGGGTGTTAAATGGGAATTCTTTAGTAAGTTCTCCCACTGGAATGAACATTAATGTTATTGTGTGAATTTATTCTATTATTAAATGACTTGAATTTTGAGTGTTTGAAATCATAATCAATTAAAACCATCATCAAATGGAATTTCTACGGCATGTGTTTGGATTCTATCTAGCTACCAGTGTTTGAAACAATCATCAAATCAAGCCTGATTTATTTTATTATAAACTCATCTGAACATATTAATTTGTATGACTAATGGATCCCCTTTTTCTACTATGAAATATGTTTTGTACATTCATAAATTTTCTTATTGATTTCTATTCTTCATAGTAGGATGTCTACAATCTCATGGTAGTGGTATGATATGAATTTTTATTTTTCTGAACATTCCTTCAAAAATGATTACAATACATCTATGTTGTGATATCATCTTGGGTGTTTTTTATTCCAACTCTACTATGACATGTATCCATTGGTCTTAATCCTTGTTTGAATCCCTATATTGGATTTCTTTTCATCATTATTTGGTGATTTATGATGATAGCTCATTGGAACCAGAAGAAACAGGCTGCAATGTGCCTACCATGAGTTCCACATAAACTGCAAACTCACCAAAATTCTCGTTGGAACGTTCAGAATCAACCGATGGTGAAGTCATGTATCTCAAATATGTTATTTTCACTTGAAGTATCATATGAACTGTTTGAATCTGTTTAGTCTTCATTTTTTCCTTCAAATATTTTTTTGTCAAGTGTATTCATCTGCCTTCAAATCTATTTTGTATTTTTTTTACAATCTATCTTCAAATCTATTTTTTAATTTTTTACAGGTCATGATCTATAACCACGATTCATTGAACCGTGGGTATATTATTTCTAGTGTGATGATCTATACCCTTAGTTTTGTAAACCGTGGGTATAGATATATACCCACAGTTCTAAAACCGTGGGTATTATGGAATTTTCGAGGCTTATACCCACAGTTCAATAGAATCGTGGGCATAGATCTATCCTGATGCCTCGATGCCCCATGATTTATAGAACCATGGTTATAGTCTATACCCATGGTTAATTAGGATATAACCATGATTTTAAACCGTGGGTATAGTTGATATTTCTAGTAGTGGAAGTATAGATTTTTTCCCTGTGGTTGGCGAGGTTGTTGGTTATTTTTCAAGTGGAAGCCTGGGTGGTCATTATACCTTGGGTTGAAGGTGTTTCGGTATTAATTCTTTTGAAACATAAAATCATTTACTTCCGCTGGGGGTACTCATACAATAACATCCTTGATGGATGGAATGGCTGGGTAGTTGTCTGTCTTATGGTCATGTTTATCGGAAATTGTGCAAACAGGGTCTACAGTTTGAATTTCATGGACTTTCCTAAGGTCTATCTCCTCAGCCTCCCTAGAAAGTGCTGTGATTTTAGCCCTAAGGCATTCCTCTTCTCTATGTTTATGAATTATATTAGTTATTTGTGGCTTTTCAGAATATGGTGAAGTTCCCCATGTTTGTTTTTGTTTAGTAAGGCTTTCCATATACTTGTAAGCATCATTTGGGGCTTTCTTTTTTCAATTTCAATTACACATCATGTCAATGAATTGTTTCATCCCCAAAACCAATCCTTCATAGAAAATTCTCACTTGTTCAGTTATATAAAAACCATGACGTTGAACCATGTTTAGGGATCTTTGAACCTCTCCCATGTTTCATAGAATTACTCTCCCTCTTTTTCAAAAATATTTTGGATGCTCTTTTTTATGTGTAATTGTTTTGTGGTGGGGAAAGTATTTTTTTGTATAATTCTCTTTATAATTTGTCCCAAGAGTTGAATGATGATGGTATCAATTTGTTTATCCAATTTTTAGCTCGATTCTTTAAATAAAAATGAAAAATAAACATCTTAGCCGATTCTAGTTGATTTGGGGGACACATGGTTTCTACAGTGTCATTGTACTCATTAACATGAAGGTAAGGCATCTCAGAATCAATTCCATGAAATGTGGGAAGGTGGTTTAGGACATGGGGTTTAAAGATATAGTTGGCATATCCTAGGGAATTGTGTCTAATGCATGAGGGGGAATTGGTCCAAGCGGGTGTGAGGTAGTCATTCAGGGTTTGATCAACTACATTCCCTTGGTTTGGAGAATCTTGATTTTGGTTTCTGAATTGATTTCCCCTGGGATTTAAAATTTGATTTCATGGAATACCCTCCATTAGAAATGATTAATTTTTTTATTCTGGAGTATAAAAAATATTGGGATCTAATGTAAATAATCCCTTGGGTTTACTTGAATCCCCTATCCAAGGACTTTCCACCCTAACTAGTCTATTTGAATTATCATGGGTGTAGGCAAACATGCGCCAAAAGGGGAAAAAGAAAGAAAGGTAAAAGATAAGGGATCTTCGGTGAGAATAGAATAATGGGGGTGGGGAAATAAGGTTTTGGTATAAGGTACATACTTGGTCCCTAGAAACGGAACCAAAATTTGATTCCTGCTAAAATTTACCAAAGAGATGAATGTAGAACGATCCTTGTATTCTAGCTTGGGATGTCAAACCCACTGAGACCTAAGAAGATACCAAAGATACACAACTTATGTGGTGGACTTTTGGATATGAAGTGGCCAACATGGTTTTAATTTTTTATGGTTTTAAAGAACACTAATAACCCTAAGTGAAATCAATTCACTGAAAATGGGTTGATCATAGGATTATGCTCAGGGTGGATTGAATGAAATTTACTTCTTTAGGAAATTTTGGTTTTACAAATTCTTGATGAATCCATTCTTCAAAATAACACTAGATATATAATTTTCTGTTTTGAGTCTATATAAACTCAATTAATAATCCCCTACACACATGTAAAACCAAATTCATGATCTCTCCAAGGTATATGGTAATTTTAGTACTTGGATTTAGCTTCCTTAAACACAGTGAAGATGAAGAGTGAAAATAACTGAAGAATGGAAGACTCAAATTAGTTATCCAATTAACAACAATTAATTCATAAAATAACATTCCATCCAGCCTTTTCATCTTCCTATGATCAACCCATTATATGTGTTAGCCTTCCATTGATGGTATACTCTCAATGGTGTGCAGAAGATGGCTTACAAGAATTGGATTGATGAAAATTAAAACAAGAATGTAATGAACACTCCTCTGTGTGTGTGAAGTAATTCACCAAAACAATGATATATCACTTTAACTTGTGATTATAGATCTTTAATTAAAGAAATTGAAAGAGTATAAGAGAAATATGTTGATTAAGAACATACAAATACAAAAAAAGAAACTTACATGGAAATTGAAAGCATTAAGATGAAACTTTGGGATAATAACATTACAAAAAACAAGAGATATCTTACCCATCACCACCAATGCCTTAAATAGTAAACTTTTAAGCCTTAGAAAGAGCCTCAATAAATTTATTCTGAATTATTAAATTAATTTTGGCCTTATTGTGGTGGAAAGTTGTGGATAAAAATTGATTCCCTCCTTTGACACGAAGTGTAATCCAGCTTGCATTTACCAAACAGACGCGTCGAAATGACCTTATAGATGGCCGAATTAGAGTGGGAAATTGAATAAGAAAATAGATCTACAGATTTCTCATAACCAACTGTAATATTTGGGCCCATTTGGAGTTTTGGATCAGGAGTTATGGCCAATTTAGTGGGATATCATTCCGGGCCGCAGATTCTGACCCTGATATTGATATTCTAATTGGGCTGCCTTAATAACCTCAATGATGGATGGATTAGAACTGGATATAGAATAATTATTTGTTACTCTAAATGTCATATAGCTTCCCATGATATTTGGGCTTCATTGGGCTTGTATTTTGGGCCCCACATTCTCATCAATGGGCTGGTGTCCAATATGCCTTCTCTAGAATTGTTTCCTTTTATCGCCAAATATCACCATCATCGATTATAAATCATCCATTGATCCTGGAATGAAAAATGTTGATATTTAAGTTTAAATACATTTCCCAAAAACCAAATTAAAATATAGATAATTAGATTCCTTAAAATCATATGAATAATTGGGCCTAAATTGGTGTACATTAGGCAAGAAGTGCACAAATGATGAGAATGGATGTTAAAAATTAAAGTCCTCTAAATCATGCCCATAAGATCAAAAATGAATATTTAATAACATTAAAATGTAATTAAAATATTTTTTTATTGGATAATCATAGGCCTTGAAATCATATTCAATTCACTCCATGTTCTAGGTACGTACTCTATTGCACATTATTTTAGTTACATAGAAGTATTTATGTCAATTTTAGGATCAGGTATCATGTTCTTCTGAAACCCACAATACAAAGGTTAAAATGACGAATACACACCATGTAATATATGTAAAGGAACAAACACGGTCAGTTAAAAATTTAAAAACACATGATTTGTACATTAAGTACACACTGTGTACTTGTTCCTTTTCACACCATAAAATAGATTCCCAATCTCGGAAATTAAATGATCACTATCTCCGGCACATATACACGATGTGTAAATTCAGTATACACCATGTAAAATCTATCTATTAGACTTAGAAGTGTTTGGGAACGTACATGGACTGACCCTAGTTCACCTACACATCATGTTTCAATTATACACACTCGGAAAGCTATTTTACCAAACTAATAGCCACTCAGCATGTACCACCAGAGTAGACAAGTTTTCAATAGTAGCACATTACATTCTGTGTACTGTTGTTGTACATGTTGTCTACATTTACTATTGATGTTTCTCACTATTTTCATTTCATTTTCCTTTTTTTGTTTGTTTTCATCTATTATTCCTTTTTTAAATCATTGAATATAGATATAGAGTGAATGAGATGTAGAATTTGCCTTCTATTGATGGAGAGTGGTTAGCATGCCAGAACTGACTAACGTGTTCAATGAATCCTTCAGTAAAAGATCATCTATAGTCTCAGCCTCTAACTTTGGTGATGTTTACCCATATATTCCCATCGCCCACATCAAATTCATAAATATCCAGCCCAAAAAATAATGAGAAGCATTCTATGGTAATACCTTCCCCATTTATAGAGGGATCTAGTGTAGCGCATCCTACTACTTGCATGACACCATCCCAACCATCCATCATAGCAATGACACATACTACAACCATACTGAATATACATGAGAGTAATTCATAGAAACCTATGACCTTAGTTGATCCACCTGCTACCATGATAGGTTCACCTTCTACATCAGTTTGTGAGGCTCCACCAAATCCAGCTATGGCAGCAATCGGACCCCAGCTACACCCCTTCCTAATTTTTTAATGACCAACATCATGATTTTGAGATCTCATAAAGAGTTTCATGAATCACCATCCATATAAGTAGTTAATTATTAGACAATACTAATACTCAGTGTTTTGGAATCAAGGAGAAGATTAAGGAGATCCTCAGCCACCAGATTCTGATAGAGATGACCATGTTTAGAACTCAATCTTTTATATATTTTTTATGTTTTTGGATAATTTTGAGTTCGATGGACACACATAGTGCAAGACACAAATATACATAGAGAATCTAGTTCCATTTTGGTTGGGAAGATGAAATATTTCCCTGAACATATAAGAGTTTATTTAGGGGTGTTGTTTCTACCCCCATCCAGCCACACCACCAAATGTTTACACTCTTACCTTCCAGAGCGCTCTAACCTCATTGCTATATGGCAGGAACTTACTTGGACTGACCACAAATACACCCCCTCCTCACAAAAAAATAACTCTCATCATTTCCCCTAACCTCCCTTAAATCTATTTTTGTCTCAACTCCATCATTTTCCTCCATTATGATGATGTGGTTATCCTATATAGAAATTTCATGGAGCTTCATGTGTTCGTTGTTCAGCATGATTACCCATACCTTCACTATTTTTCTGTATCTTACTTACATTCCATGATCTTCACCCATCAGCGAATCCTGAATGTATATTTTTTTGCCACCTAATTAGCACACTACTTATGGGTTTTGGAACCATATCACTCTCATGATCATAATGGTTCGCCCTATCATATGGTATTTAACATGATGGTTTGCATGAAGATCATCGAGAGGAATAGAGACACCTTTTTTCACATTTCATATGCCCCAACACTAGTTTTGGTTAGAAATGACCCAAATTACCATGGTGGTACTATTGATCATGTACCACTCCATCCAACAGCTGAAATTCCTTCCCAACGTATTCCCAATTCTTCCTCCATTCCTTATTAATCAATCAAACCCTTTTATTTTGGACTATCCACAACCCCACCTCTACCCTCACCCAAATATGATCTACCCATCTCTCCCCACCTCTCTACTATAGATCATCGCTATGAAATCATGAATAACTATCACCATGTAATGGATCTGTACCTCAAGAACATGGATTGAATGTTTTCCCTTCATCTTCATAATTTGGTCATTCAGTTCACCCCAATGAATATTCCACCATTTGATCCTCATCCTTCAGTAGTGCATCCCCAGTTCCCCACTATAGCCATAGATTCAGTGCTTTCCTCTACTAATAGACCATAAAATACTTCTTCATTCATGAAAAATGTACTAGTCAATCCCACCACAAAAAGAAAGGACCCAGTGCCTCCAGCTTCCATAGCTATTGCCCCAACTTTGACGAAAACTCATAATTTAGACAGAACATATTCTAATGAAACATAATGACTATTTATTTCCATTTATTTCATTATATATATCTATTTTTTTATATTCATGTGATGTGATGTATTTTATTCTTGCTCAATTCTTTTACCACTTTTATCAACAGTCACAAGTACACTAGTCTGACATGGACATCTCTATTTCAACTTCTTAAAATATTTTTGAGCTCACCATGGGGGGAGTGTTATTTTGGTGTTTATCTTATTTATTTTTATTTCGATTTATTTGTTCATTAATCCCTATATCCTTACCCCCAATTGTGAATTTTCCATGTCCTCTTTTGTTTACTAGTTTTTCACTTGGTGGACCTTGTGTAGTGTTAAGTGTGTGGGGAGAGTCTCTTGACTACATTGGTCTTTTTTGTTAAACTGATCTAGGATACATCATAAAATAGATTATATAATTTCAAATGTGATTTTTTTATTATAAATATAAATAATAATTACATGGATTAGAAATTTAATAGATTCGGGATTATTTTTATTTTAATATATTTTACAATGATTGATTATAATGGTTTATTTGTTTGATTCATTTCAATTTTAATTTATTAGAATTATAATTTGTATTCATTTAATGTCCTGATTGACCCATTATTATCCTCATTACTAAGAGGTATTATAGTTCCATTAAATTATTCTTTCTTATACCTTTTTTCATGAGTAATTATTGGGATATTCATAACTACTTGAATATGCATGTTTTTATCTTCAAAATATGAGATGTTTTTAAATCACATTAAAATGTTTAGGGAATTTGAATGATATTTTATGCCCTTTTGTCATTGAGACCCACCGTACATATGGCCTAACTGAAACCCATATAAACTATTATGTACCTTGATTGAAAGCCACATTAAAACCATATTTATCCTTCCTTCCCTAATTCTTTGATAATATAAAATTATTATTCATCTCATATTTAATGAGGGAATTTTGATATTCATGGTATATTATAGTGAGAGACCATGAAATAAATTGTGGGGGAAAGTGACTCTATTTCAATTTGGAAGAAGGGTTCCAACATAACTATTCACTACATTCCCATGTGGTCAATCCTTTCAAAAAGAATTACAAAAAATGATTAGAAGGAAATGAAAAATCCATTCATTACCCTTATTACTAATTTATGAAACCATATTGAAAATGGAATATAATGGTGATGGTTAAATTTGATATATATTTTAGGGGATGAATTTTTATTGATATTTTTAGTTGAATATCTTGATTTTTTAAGAATTTATCCTCCTTTTTCAAGCCACTGAGATTATTTTTCACATCATTACCTACCTACACTTTACCTCAGAATCATTTTCACCTTATTGCTGGACGTCATTATTTTTTTTATTTAATTTTTATGTGGATAATGAGAATACTAGAAAGCCTATGATTATATTTCATATAATTTAGATAGATCATAACTCTGATTAAATTTTCTTGTGTGATGATTTTGACATTTTTTGTGAGATAGATCATCAAAGGGATGTGCATTTATAAAAACTTTAAAAATATAAATAAGAGTTGTTGGAGGACATTAATTGAATTATATAGAAGGAAATGATTATAATATACTTGGAAATGAAATTTTTTATGACTTTTAAAATCCTCTACTATAGATATAGGATTTAAAACTACAATTAGTTAAATTTTTCCCTTTTCAGATTTTTCATTATATTGATTAAATGTTGAGATTTTTCATGTTGGAAAACAAATTACTGTGTGTTGGGGAGTTTTATGTTCCTGATTTTTTATTCATTTTATTATATTATAGTGATTATAAAAACATATTTTCACCAGATATATATTGTTTTATGGAAAAATGATATCTTTATATGGCCTTATTAATCATTCTCGATATTCCCACCAAAGTCACAAATTAGGAATGATCCAAATAAAAGTACTCATATATAGAACATGTAATTTATAAACACACACCATGTAACCTTATTCCAAAATGGTTTGTACAGATTTAGTATATTCCCATGTTTCCAGCTAGAGATAACATGCGTTGTACTACATGTTCTCATGCCATGTATGTTCTTCGAAATGTGGTTGGTGGATGAAATTGACCCTACAAGCCACGTGGGGAGTTACAACATGTCATGTACCCCACAAAACATCCAAAAAAACATCAAATATCAATGGGGAATCATGGTAGACCAAAATCCGATGTAAAAATTGATGAAAACTCAGTAGAACCATATTCACATTTTTTATTTACGGGTAAATTTCATGCAGCTTAGTGTTATATAAATATATTGGTTTTCCTCAAGGTTCGATGTAGGAAATATAATGGGGAGGTTCTTTCCCTATATCATTTGATCTCCCCTGAATCCAAAATTTTATATTATTTATGATTAAAATTCCTTTTAGTGAAATTCCACAATCCCCCTCTCTTCCCATCGTATCCATTGTATGGGTTGAGTTTTTACTAGACATGAAAAATATGAATGTGATTATAATATCCTAGTTATCTTATGTGGGGGTTGTAATAAGGTTAGGTGTGAAGTGTAATTAAAATTTTTAAGTGTTTCTTTTATTATGAAATCTGCATTATAAAAAATTTAATTTATTAATTCCTTATTTACTAATGGTGTTGTATATCACCAAGAACAACACCAATAATAATAACTAAAGCAGTTACAATGGGATAATCCATGGTCGTTGGGTGAACTCATTTCCACTTTCATTATAGGTATGGAAAATGAGAATATATTATGTATTTGATTACTAGAACAAGGAGTTAAACTTTTAAATATACAATTGTAAGTTATTAGACCATGAATAAACAGTTTAATTGAATATTCATTGTAAAAAAGATCACATATAATTTTAATACTTATGAATGACCATTATAATAAAACCTAATTGAATTGAAATCCCAACACATTTTTATACTCTTTTTTGTTTCATTTCTTCTATTTTAGTTTTATTTTAAAACATAACGTCACTATTTATTCTATTCCATTAAACCATTTTTATCTAGAAGATTGTCTAGGATTCGAATGAATAGTTGAAACCATTTCTTTTCTATTTCCCCATGGGATCAAACCAGACTACTGTTAACTACCTAGTTATTCATATCAAAAGGGAATAAAAAAATTTAAATTTTACTCACCTTTCTATGGGAGTGGTCAATTTTACGTTGTGTAGATTTCATCCCCACAAAATTATATTTTATGGAATTACCTAAATCCTTAATGAATTATTAGGAGCATCATTCCCAACATCATATAAATATAAAATTAAACATAGTGTTTGAAGTTCCCATAGATTGATGACATACTATGTGGCTGAAATCCCCACAATTAAACAATAATTTACCTAGTCAAAATCTCTATAATAATAATTGAATCTATGTGGCCAAAATCGTGGTCACATTATGTAAGACTTCATGAAAATTTCTTTACCACATGACATTAAACTGTAATATATGTTCCATCCACACAACCTTAAATTTCATTATTCAAAATACAAGGGAATTAATTTTTATAACATATATATATATATGATTCATTATAAAGGTTCGAAAACAACATCCCCAATCTTTTTTCCAACCTTATAGGGTTATATTCCCTATTATTTGACTTATATCCCTCCATAAATGGATTTATTATCATTGATTCCAGAAATACTCACTTATTAGTTAATATTCCCTATTATACGTCATTCCAATCCATTAGAGGATATATTCTACATGGACCATCCTTTTGTATCCATATTCATGATAAAATAACACCCCCACTAGAATTTACATTTTACCTCTCGGTTATATCACAATACCCTCACCTAATCAAATCCCCCAAGATAATCATCCATGTTCCACCACATTCTCTTCAAGGTAAACTAAAAAGTGATTATCTTTTATATGTCCCACACTCATCATTAATATGCACCTTTCATTTAAATATCCTTAAAAAATGAAATTAAACTATGTGTATTGTTCATTATTACATAAACTTAATAGTTATGGTGTGTCCCCGTAATTGGATAAAAAATATTAGTGTTTTTATTCATTTCATGAAAAAACATTCGAATCCCCTTTCAAGGATCCAATATCAATATAGCCAATTCCCAACTCCACTCATGAATATGTTAAACATCATAGCTACCAAAATTATGGAAATAAACCATAGGATTTTAAAATTAATAGTCACTTATAAGTAGAGAAAAAATAGAGACAAGATTTAATAAATATATATAATCACATTAATACAATTTAATAAACAACTAATAGGTTCATAATAACTTATCCCATGTAGGGACTAGAGAAGGATTTTAAAAAATTTATTTAATATATAAGGGACTATGTGAGTACGTATGAATCCCCTAAAAAATTTATATTAAACAAATTTATGATTTAATATTTCAATGCACATTATTAATTGTCATTGAAATAAAATCACTTTTACTATCAACATACAGATAATATATATAAAATGATGTCCACAATGGGAAATCATTCGCATGAAGATTTATCATATCTACCTATCAGAAACAAACTTCTATAGGAATAATATAATATTGTGAAAACCATTATTTATTAGAAAATGTTCATTTTAAAAATTAAATATTTTAAATATTATTTTATATCAATTAATTAATATATATGTTTTAATATATTTTTCTGTACTCTGAAACATTTAATTAGTACAATTATTTAAAATCATTCAATTTAATTACTATAATAAAATTTAATTATATAATTAAAATTAAAATGATTCAAAAATAGGCCATCCAACAAAACATGAAACATGATCACATAAAAAATAAAATTTAATATTTAAGTGGTATGAAAAAATGAATCTTCAATATGTAAATAGAATATCAAATTTTTTGTAGATGAATTCCAACTTCATGAAACACATTCACATTAACTTTTTTAATCAAACAATAGATATACTCAATTATTTATGACACTCAACATATTCATAAATATTATTTTGAGTGATTTATATGAGAGAAAAATAGACATTAATGCATATGTGAAAACATAGAACTGTACTTAATAATTTATAATATTCCACATCCCCTTTCAAGATCAATTTAAAAAATTAAATCCCTGAGTTTAAAATTATTATATTGGGTTGATTATGACCCACTTCAATAATAAACTTCCTTTTATTTTTATCCCACTAATTATATTACACTTTCTCAAATTCATAATGAATAATATTTCATCTTATAGCATAAAACATAAAATTAATCTTTCAATTTAAAAATACAAATATAGTAAAAAAATTCAACTAGAATCATCAAAAAAATTTATCTAATCCATTATATAATATAAAATCCTTATAATCACAATATATATACTTACGATATGTTATGCATCAATTTGGATGAACAAAGGTGTCATTGACCATGATACACAATTCAATACACCACAATAAGTGTTTGATTTCTACTAGTTCCCAACTAGGTACTTTACATACTCTACTGGAGGAAAATAATCCTTTGAAACTACCATTATAACATTTTTATAATCATTTAACATTATCCTATAATCAATTTCACACCAGATCAGGGATTCTATCCCTCTATAACTTTCCAGGTTAAGTAGAATGCATCCCATGATCCTCATAAACGTCATCTACTTGGTGATGTTTGATTCCACTAAAATATGTATTTCATAATCATCATAAAATCTATAAAACATTCATTAGGATATATATATATATATATACATAGGAATAAAGAATTGAAATGAATAGATAATATATTACAATACCCTCTTCATTAATTATAATACTCAGTCCATGATATCATTAATTAATGAACAAAAAATTATATATATACTAAAAAACATAATTAAATATTATATATAATTTAAATTCCATGTTATATGATATTTTATTGAATTACCATTAATCCTTTATGAACGTAGAAAACTAAAAAGGTTTCTTGCTTAAATTTTTGAAGAAAAATTAATGGATTATAGTTGTTTATTAAAAATGAGTATCACATATCTAAAGAACCTACATTAAACAAGAATTAAATTTTTTATTCTATAACATGAAATTTAGTTTATTTAAAAATAGAAGAATTAAATATATAATTTATATTGTAGCTATATGTATTCATATCAACATCCCAAAATTATTCTCTAACTTAGTATTCAAAAAATTTAGGCTGAGATATATCTTGATATTTTTTTATACATTAAATATTCTTTTTAAGGAATTATTGGTGTCATAATGTTATGTTTAATTCGTTTCTCAATATAAAAATATAAAAATAAATGATTCCTAAATTATTCTTAATTTCAATATTTATATTTATTATTGAATAATTTTTCTCATTTTAAATAAGAGAAGATAAATTAAAATATAATACAAGGGATTCAAATTTATCTGGTTAAAATAAAACTCATGTACGAAGAATATAGTTATTGAAAATAATATAATTAAATTGATTTTTATTTTATTCATTTAGTTTAGGCTAGAAGAAAATATTTATATACAGTAACTACAGAGGTATAGATATTGAGATATCACCTATACATTTAAATCTAACATTATGTTCATACCTAAATTTTATAGGGTTAAATTTATTTTTATAATTAAAATCTTCCAACAGATGGTAATTTATGAGTTCATTCATGTATTTATTAGTCAATGTAAGAATATTTTAGTATCATAGTATTCAATTCCAAATCTATGAATTATCTTTTATTAGAAAAATATAATTACATTTTCACCATGCATTGTTTTCTAATAATATTTTATAAATATAAAAATTCTCATATATATATATATACATAATGATTTATATTTCATAGATATAGTAAATGTATATTTATCAATCTAGATGTTTTAAATGTATCCTTTATCATATTATTAACATACACTAATGAGACTTTATTATGATATAAAATATAAATAAAATAGAAAATTAATAGAATACAATTGAAAAATTCATGTCTTGAATCTTTTACCCTTCCTTTCACATTATGTATAAAAATAACAAACTATACTATAAATTTATTCTATTATTGAAATGAATTATTTTTAAAGACCTAGAATTTATATGTAATATTTTTAATTTAATGGGAATTTTATAAGTCTGTGAAAATTGACGACGCGTGATTCTGAGGCCTAGAGTGCCCAAAATGAATTTCTGAACATTATTTTGGGTATGTTCAGTAATCGTGTGACCGTGTTTTTCTAACTTTTGAATCGATGCTCGGAATTGAAATTTGAGGGAACCATTGAACCCGTAGTGCCAGTATATTCTTAAGGATAATTTCACCTTGACGACAAACGGATGAGAGCGAAAGTTAGTTTTGGGGTTTTTCATGGAAATAATAAAATAAAATAAAATTCAGTTTATTTTATTTTGAGCTTCCATGTGGATATATCAGGTAGGGCCCACCTGAATTAAACCTCTATGTGGAAGTTGGAAGTGGGGATCGCCAGACCTTAACCTCCAATGAGAGATTGAGGTGGTGGGGTCCACCTGAACCATAACCTCCCATAAGAGGTTATGGTGGTGGGGATAACCTAGTATTAAACCCCCTTGAAACCCCCATTTAATTGGGAGAAAACCCTCAACTCCCACAATTAACGAGGAAGATCCTCTTGACCTCCTCTACCTTAATTGATCCAACCCACATACCATTAATCTTTCCAACACACCACTTAATTGAGGCAATTTAATTTAATCCGATTTGAATTGTTCCTATGATTAAATTGGGGAAACACTTTTATTTTTGGATATCCCTTTTATTTGGTGGAATTGGGGAGAGGAGGAGCTCTTGGGAGAAAGCTTCTCCAACTAAGAACATTTCCTCCATGAAGACCATTGATGAATTTAACTTCCTTTCTCGGAACTTCCTCTAATGTAGGATGTGTTCTTCTAAAAAGAATCGGAATGAGCCTTCTCACACTAACGTCAACCACCATCGAACTAAGTAGGGTTTTTAATAAAGTATGATTTTATTCCCTTGATTACTTCCTTCTAAAAACAAATAAAGTGGAGCAACATAATATCAATTTGATCCATGGATTTTTTCCTTGAAGGTTGGGAATAAATTTTTGCAGGATGTTGTAAGGTTTTATTCTTTATTTGATTAATACTTCCCATGTTCTCCCCTCTTTTTCCTTTGCGGAGTTGGGAATAGAAATTATCGTGGGATTGTGGGAATTGATGTTTTAAAATATCTTCCATGCCCATTCTTCGTTAATGTTTAGGATGAACCACTTGCTACCACTCTAAATGAAGAGGATGCGGGATAAAAAGACAGGACCCAACCCCCTATCATTCTTCATTGTGGTGTTCTTCGAAACAGAGGAAGGAAACTATGGTGTTTAAGGAGACGAAGGCATCGACTGCACCACCAGCGGCCTTCGGGACCTGCACTGCCCCCACGACGCTTCGACGCCCTGGCCGAACCAGCTCCACCTCCCTAGGCCGACCCGCACCGCCCGCCGGCAGCGCCATACGCTGACCGCACTGCCTGTCGACCGCGCCCCCCACCAGCTCATGCCGCCCGCCGCCCGCAGGCCTCCCAAGCCTTCCCGAATCAATTTTCCCACCTTTCTTCCGAGCCACTGGATGAACCGACCCCTTGCGGCGCCCCGGCTAAACCATCCCACACCCTCGCGGCACCTCGACTGCATCAGCCAACACCCTCGCAACACCCAGGTCAAACCGGACCTGCACCCCTAGCCGAGACACCCTCACGGTGCCCTTCGTGATGAACCACTATCACGCCAAACCACATCCGGTCCACAGCCTCGTGGCTGGTTCGTGCCCTTTTGGCCCTCTGCAGCCCCTCATGGCCAGCTGGGCAGGGCCAAGCGGGCCGGGGCAGACCCAACGGGTCAGGCTGGGCCGACTCGAACTGGGTTGTCTGAGACTGGGCTAGGCCGGGTCGGACCGGACCTGGGCCCACTATGACCCTTTACCTTCTTCTAGACATATCATTGGCACCAGAAGTACGTTTTATGAACAATAAGTGGCGCTAGTAATTATGGAGCATGAAGGTCCCTTTGATTATACCCCACTGGAGTTTGGGGTATAATTGAGATGCGGTCAGGTAGGACTGAGGACAAATTCAGTCGGGCCCCTGGAACACAATGGCTAATAACTCATATACTGGGCATTCGATTGACGCGTCGTCTATTGTGTTGAGACCCCTAGGAAGTGGCAGAACATTGAGATAAATGCTTGTGGGACATCATAAATGTTGGAGTATCAACCAGTAGATCGTGGAGCGGATCCTCCCGGAGATGAGAAAGCATAGTGCAGAGACCTAGTAGCTCACTGAGACCAAAAGACTACTGACCATTTGACTCAGAGTGGCTCTACCAGCCCTGTGGGGAGTGAATTGGTTTCACGGTAGACCCACGGTGGAGGAGTGTGCTTGGTGACATGGAAGACCCGTAGTACTTGATAGGAGGAGTAACTCAGCAGGCTATGATGGGGAGCGTGCTTGGTGACATGGAAGACCCACGGTGGGGAGAACCTCTGTGTGATGCAGAAAACCCAATGTACTTGACATGAAGAGTACCTCAGCAGTCCAAGGTTTGAGGGAAGCATGCTTGGTGTCATGGCAGGTCCACTTTACTCGATTGAGCATGAGTTCTCCAGCAGCTGAGGTGTTGATAATGTGACTAGGGATGTTACTTGATATTACACCTAAAATAAAATCCTGGTTGAGCTGAGTTCGTACTTTTTTGTTTTCCTCATGATTAAGATGGATTACTTAATAACATAGTTATATGTAAGGGCATATACCTAAGTAGGTTTATCTGTTGATTTCATACTTTTTGGCTTATCCTTGTCGTATTGTTAGAGATATTGATGGTCTTGGGGTCCCTACTGAGTATCTTAATATTCACCCCTACATGGGCTATGCACGAACCGTGTTGTGTTGGATGTAGAACACAAACAACGCTGACTGAGGCTAAGAGTACTAGGACTAGATGGTACCCGGAGGAGGACCATACGGTTTGTCAGTACATGAAGGATATGGATGGACGTGGAGTGTTGAGGAGATGATCTGTATCTACCCTTCAGGTCGGAACCTTGAAGGACGATCTAGTAGCTATCTTTTTTTTCTACAGTTGTATTGAATTTTAGTTGTACTTGTACTTTCTAGTTGGGCTTGTATTTTGGCCCCTTTTAATTCCATCACTCTTTTATTATATAGTTTACATGGTGTTTTGTCTAGCTATGTGCTTGATTGTGTGTGTGTTATAGGTTATAAAGGCAATGCCTTCCCATTTTTAGAGAATTACGCCTTTGGTGCTAGTCGCCAGCCCCTAGTATATAGAAGGCAGGCTTGGGGTAGTAATGGAATGGGCCCCAGGGGACGAGCCATGACAAATTGGTATTAGAGGAGTCAGTTCTACCATATAAAATAGGAATATGATCTTTTCTGTGAAGAAATAGTGTTATGTTTAGTGTGTATGGTTTTTTGTTCAAGGAGTCTAGTGTTGGGGCGGCGACCGATGTATCCATAGACCAGGACCTTGATTATTGATTTTCATCTCAGTGCACAAAAACAATGATTGCATATGTGTTTTCAAAAGTTTTCTTTATGTTAGATCACTAGTTCAACTCACCAGGTATTACTTTTGACAGTGTCACATCTGATTCTCTTCAGGATTCCACCATGCAGACAACCGACTAGAGTTCAAATAGTTGTACACACTTATAGCCCACTGAGCGACGAGGCCTCAGTGCAGGGCCCTTTTCCAACAGAGGCACCAGCAGTACCACTCCCTGTTGATATATCGATTCCACCATCCCCAGCAGAAGACGGCGCATGCTGCTTGAGCATGTTGCATGAGTTCATGTCCCAGAGGAAACCCTGGTTCAAGGGAAAGACAGACCCACATGTGGCTAAGGATTGGATGGAAGCTGTGGTGAGAGTCTTCTGACTGGTAGGGACACCAGCTGATCTCATGGTGATTCTTGCTTCATGACTTCAAGAGGAAGCAACAATAAGATAATGAATCTTGAAGCTCCAGGTTCACAACGAGGTGACGCTTCTCTGGGCATACATTGTGAGCTTGTTTCGGGCAGGGTTTTTCCAAGAGACTCTCCACGCAATGGGCATTTGGGAGCTACATCATCTGTAGCAGGGCTGCATGATTATAGTTCAGTACTCAAGGAGATTCATATAACTCTCATACTACTACATAGATATAGTGTGGGGCCCATTATTCCGGGCTCAGACCTTCAAGCAAGGGCTCCAACGGGAGATTGGGGCTTCGATGATCTCACTCTGCATCTCGATGTAGGTAGGGTTGTTAGAGAGAGCCCTCTTGGTTGAGAGTTTACTTGATGAGCAGTCACAAGTAGAGAGACCCAATACCAGTAATCACATTGTGGTGTCTTCTATAGCTAGAAATAGATAGATGTTGTATAGGTCAAAGAGGTCCAGACCTCCAGGTGTACAACCAAAGGACTGATGATTGGTTTTGCGGGGAACCTGAGAGAGAGACAGACATGCTAGGAGCGGGCAGTGTTACTCATGTGGTAGGAAGGGTAACATGGCTCATGATTGTCCGACCTACCATTCATATGATCAATAGATAGTCGAAGAATAGACCAGGCAGTGACAGAGGTTCGATCGAGGCGGTCTGTAGGGATCAGGTGGTCATGGCAGAGGAGCTGGTCATGCAGCTAGCGGTGGGTGATGTTTTGAGATATTACTTCCACCACCACTAGGAGGTCCACCCTGACCGTAGGGAGTAGGTGGACAGGGGAGAGTTCATATCTAGGATGCTGAGGCTTACGATCATACTTCTCTGAAGATGATACAAGGTATGATCTGTGTCTACTCCACCTTAGCTTCAGTACTTATAAACACAGGTGCCAGTCATTCTTTTTATTGCCATTTCCCTCCTTCGGTGCTCAGAGATTTCGACAGAGCCATTAGATCGACCCTTACATATTGAGATTCTATTGGTAGCAAATTTGATGATTAAAAACTGGTGTCGGTAGTGTGAGCTTACTCTAGGAGGCAAGAGCTTCAACTGGGATATCCTAGTAGCAGTGTCAAGGTATTAAGACTTCATCTTGGGTATGGACTGATTATCTATAGTCCATGATTAGATTGACTATATTAGCCACAAAGTGCGGTTTTTCCACATCAATGAGACCAAGTTTACCTTCACCGGAGAGAAGGGAGCCTTTTCAGCATATGATGGACTTTCTAGGAGGAGAGTGTAGCCGAACTCTCATCAGTTTTCTAGCCTTACCCTCAGAGTTGTTGATGTGGAGAGTCAGAGTTATCCTGTAGTGGTGGAACTATACGCAGATGTTTTCCCTGATGGTGTACCAGGTCTACCTCCTCACAGAGATATGGGCTTTAAAATTGACTTGTACCCCGGGCCAACACCAATATCTACACCAGCGTATCAGATGTCTACTACGGAGCTTCGAGAGCAGCGGGTACAACTAGAGGACTTGTAGGGGACGGGGTTCAACTAACCCAGTGTTTCACCATGGGTAGCCTGTATTCTATTCACCAAGAAGGCGGATGGGAGCCTGAGGCTTCATTTTGAATATTGGTTCCTGAACCAGGTGACAGTGAAGAACAAGTACCCACTCTCAAGGATTGTGGACTTCTTTGATCAGCTGAGGAAGAGCATGCCTACCATTTGTGGGTAGTACTGGACACACTCCGAGAGCACCAGCTTTATGGTAAGCTCTCGATGTGCCAGTTATAGATCTGAGAGGTTCACTTTCTGGGACATGTCATCTCAGAGGCTTGAGTTGCAGTGGATGAAGTGAATATTGTGGCGGTACTTCCTTGGTGAATGTGACGGAAGAAATGAGTTTTTTGGGTTTGGCTGGATATTAATAGAGGTTTATGCCTGACTTCTCCAGAGTTACAGCACCAATTTAATCATTTATGAATAAAGGGAAACCCTTTGTGTGGGCATAGAAATGCCAGCAGAGTTTTCAGGAGCTGAGGTAGAGGCTGACTAGTGGTCCCATAATGAGGCTTCTAGATGAGGGTTTAGGGTACGTAGTTTACTGTGACGCATCAGGGACCAGACTCATTGTGTCCTGATGCATGAGAGAGTGGTGATCACATATGGTTCTTGACAACTGAGATAGCATGAGAAGAACTATGGTACCCATGAACTGGAGTCAGCAGTAGTGGTCTTAGCCATAAAGATACAATGACACTATCTGACGGGTGAACGTTTTACCTTATAATCTGATCACAAAAGTCTCATGTATATCTTCTCCTAGAAGGACCTGAACCTAAGACATTGTCATTGGCTTGAGTTTCTCCAGGACTATAACTTCGAGATAGTCTATACTCCTAGGAAGGGGAACATTATTGTAGATGCACTTAGTAGGAGGTATAGTAAACAAATGCTAGACGAGGAAACAGAGCTGCTGGCTGCTTTGCAGATTTCGTTTGTGGATAGAGATGGAGCAGCCTTTCTACAGTCTCTTATAGTCACTCCCCCACTTCTTCAGTGAGTCAGGGAGGTGAAATGTGGGGATGCTGACTGCGAGGCTCAATATGCTCAGATATCCACAAGTTAGGCACCTGATTGATTTTATGAAGGAGGGGAGCACATCATCCACTTTAGAAATGAACCATGGTACCATTTTCACTTCTAGAGGATGTTTTTAGGGAGTTCCACACATCCCCTCTAGCGGTAAATCCAAGAGGGGCGAAGACGTACCAGGATCTCCGATGATAACACTGGTAGCCGAGAATGAAGAATGAAGTTTCATAGTTTGTCTCTCGATTCCTCACTTGTCTGTAAGTGATGGAAGAGCATCAGGTACCAGCATGCTTGGTTGAGCCTTTATATGTCTTATAGTTGAAGTGGTATGGGATATCCATGGACTTCGTGATAGGAATTCCACCATAATTTAGAGGTCATGACTCTATCTAGGTGATCATCGACTGACTCACCATGTCGGCCCACTTCCAGCTGATCAGAAAGTAGGGGTTAGTAGAGAGCATGTAATGCCTTTATGTGCAAGATATTGCGCGGCTACATTGAGAACCTTCAACTATTGTCTCCAATCATGATGTATGTTTTAATTCCCATCAATGGAAGAGGTTGTATGAGGGTTTTGGGATGCAACTTCATTTGAGAATCTCCATCCATCCTCAGACAGATGATCAGATTGAGCGAACCATTCAGACCCTCGAGGAAATGCTACATGCTTGTGTCCTCTACTTTGATTATAGCCGGGAGGATCACTTAACTAGGAGGAGTTTTCATACAACCGTAGCTATCACTCCACCATTGGGATGGAACCTTTCTAGGAGTTATATGGGTGACCCTGTAGATCACCTTTGTGCTGGACAGACCTAGGGGATTCATCACTCGTGAGACCAGAGATGGTACAGGCTACCACAAAGATGGTGCAGATCATCCAGGAGTGGTTGAAGACTACATAGAGCAGGAAGAAGGTGTATGATGACAGGATACAGAGACCTCTGGCATTCGAGGATGGAAACCATGTTTTTATACGGGTCTCATGAGGATTTCAATGATTTGGCTGAGGTGGAAAGTTATCTCCTAGGGTCATCGAACCTTTTTAGTTCCTCAACAGAGTTGGCGAGGTGGCATACTGCTTAGCTCTTCCACCTTAGTTGCAATAGGTGCACAACATCTTCCATGTATCCTAGATGAGGAGATACGGGCATGACCTTTCTCACATCATCGACCATGGAAATATAGACAGCAAAGAAGAGGATACTTTTACGGAGATTCCAATAGAGATTGTATAGTGACCCACCCTTTTCATTCATTACTATTACATCATTTAAAAGATAAAAAACATGAAAGTATTACACATAGAGGATCCATAGGTTTAGTGTCTTGGGAAAACATGGACCATACATAACAAATACAACATCAACCACAAACATTTAATTTCTTCTTCTATATATTCTTAGTAGCACTTGTCTTCTCCTTAGTACATGTAGCCACCTGAGGATATACATCAAAAGGGGTGAGAAAAAATCACAGTAAGAGGATAGATAAGAACAATATATCATGGGTTGAGCATAATCAAAACATAGGCAAAAGATCATGAACATGAGAGGAGCATAAGTAAAAAACTTGAAATGTGGCAATGCATAAAATGAAACATCATGTCTTAGTGGTTAACTACCACACATACTTGTGAACACATCTAGCATCATGTTCACACATCATTTCACATTTACTCATTAGATTCATCACTTCACTCATTGAATTGGAGCACTGTATAATTTCAGGCGCACCTGTCACTTTTAAACATTCATATTGTGTTACATAATTCCGGGCGCACCCGTAACAACATAACATTATCATTATAATGATTGCCACATAGAACACATATCAAACAAGTATATAAATAACCCCTGGAAAGGAATGGGTTTCATCTCATAATAACACATTAATAAGCTTTGGGTTTCCAAAAGAAAGAGGGAACAACATACTTGATACAAGAACCATCAACCTTGAATGAGAGGTAAAAGGTGAGATCTTGAAAGAAGAGTTATTTTGGAAAACATTTTGATGGACATAAAAACCAGTGAGAAACATGTATATCCCAGAAATGTAATGGAAATGATGAACAAATGATCTTTGAGGAGTAACCATATCAAAAATGGAGTGAAATAGGTAGAACCTGAAGGAAGAAAAATGGGTTCGAGATTTTCCTCTACCTTGTACTCGAATGCCTCCTTCTCTTTAATATCCTGTATAATGAAATTATATTCATCAATTAGAAATCCAGAACCATGTGTACATTAATAGGGTTCATTCTGGTTTCATTATGTTATATTATGTTCCTTTGTATGACTTATATTGTTTAAAAACATTGATCGGGGATGTTAATTTTCATGGTTTTCTTGAGCGATCCACTTGTATTATTAAATTGATGTTTTGGTAGATCATGGGTAAACATCCAGAACTGATACTACATGTTATTAATGATAATAAAGTAGCTTTAATAATTTAATAGTGAATTATATTAGATCCAAGTGGATGAATCATTAGATAAAAATTTAATGATGGTTATTTGGGTTAATTTGGGCGGTTTTTGGATCACAACGATCTTGTTTTAACATTTAACATAGTAATAAGGCCATATGTTATTTCCAGAACATATAATAGAACATAATACATATAAAATATTCTGGTTCAACCATAAAATGGTTTCATGACCAGATTTAAGGTAGAAATGGAAGAAGAGATCATTTGTTTTTGAAGGTGATATATTTAACACCTCATGAACAACATTCTCTTTAATAAAAAATAGGAAGAGGGAAAGGGTGTGGCATGATATAATATAACATTAGAATCATACAATTACATTATATATATAATATGGGATTTACCAAACAATTTGGATGAAGATAGGTAGGGAGAGATCAAGAATGAAACTTGAACGTGAAAAGAAATTGAAGGGGAAGAGGGAGAGAAATTACCTTTAAAATTCTCCTCTTGAGATCCTATTTAAGGAAGATAGGCTTGGTCTTTTGATGATAACAGCAGATTTTGGACGTGGGGGATGTGTTAGGGAAGGTGTTTCGGAAGAGTTTAGAGAATGGGTGGAGCTTGAGATGTGTGAGGAAAAGAGGGAGTGAAGGGTGGCTTTTATAGTGGAGGGGAGAGGGGTTTCCTTAATATAAAATTGATTAGTTTATTAATTTCACCTAAGAAAAGGAATAGTGAGTCTTGTAGGACTAAGAATATTAAATAAGACATGTGATTTTGGGATTTCGGTGCTTACATCACTTGTGATGTCAGGATAGTGGGTTTTAATTAAAATGTATTTATATGGTAAATTAATGTATTCTACTATTCACAAAAAAATCAAGTATCTCAGAAAAACCCCAAAAATTTACCCCAACCATTTTTCAACATGTAGAATCCAAAAAGGAATTCCATTTTTCAAAAATAATTTTCTATGTATTATTAATTTAATATTTAAATAAATTCATAATTTACTTAAAAAAACAGTTTTTAAGATTAAAACTGATTTTATAGTTCTTTCAAAAATTATGTTGGGTCTTATAAAATTATCTAAAAACTATTAGACATTGATTCAATAATTTATGAATACATTATAGGAAAATAAATATTCTTTCAAATTAATTAATTATTTATGACTTATAAAATACCAAAAACGTTTACTAAGGTCAAATTGTCACTTTCTAAGATGTCTAAATTTTATTTTATTATTCATAGGTAATGTTACTATTATTTACTATTAATAAGGGTCATATTAATATTAATAAGGGTAGGTTACTATTCATAAGGTTAGGTTACTATTCACAAAGTATTATTTTGCTTCATTGGGCTCCAAAAACTATCTTGACCACAACTGTGTATGTCGGATTTTTATAATTCCAAACATAGGTGTGTCAAAATTATGTTTAAAGGTCACTATCACGTACTAGTTCATTATCTTGTGTTTTTATGACATAAATATAAGAAGTAAATTTTCCATTGAAAAACTTTGGGTCGTTACATTCTTCCCCCATTAAGAAATTGCGCCCTCGAAATTTCACTTTACACAAACTGGTGAGGGTACTTATCCTTCATTGCCTCTTCTGGTTCCCACCATTTTCTAAAATAGAAAAGGTCTGAACAAAACATAAGTAATCAATCCATCAATAACTTATTCATTTAAACAATTATACCAAAAACATAACATATGGGATTCCTAGGTAAATATTCTTGTATACATATTTGTACTTATTCTCATGCTAGAGGTTTTCTCTAGGATTTACTAATCCTAATTCCCAAATTAACTATACCATTCCTCTGATACCAACTATAGCGACCCATAATTTTCATTCATTACTATTACATAATTTCAAAGATAAACAACATGATATTATTACACATAGAGTATCCTGAGGTTTAATGTCTTGGGAAAACTAGGACCATACAAAACAAATACAACATCAACCATAAACATTTAATTTATTCTTCTATAGCTTCTTAGTAGCACCTGTCCTCTCCTTAGTAAATGTAGCCACCTGAGGATATACATCAAAAGGGGTGAGCTAAAATCCCAGAAAGAGGATAGATAAGAACAATACATCATGGGGTGAGCATAATCATATCATAGGCAAAAGATCATGAACATGAGAGGAGCATAAGTAAAAAACATGAAAAGTGGAAATGCATAAAAATGAAACATCATGTCTTAGTGGTTAACTACCACACATACATGTGAACACAGCTAGAATCATGTTCACACATCATTTCAAATTTACTCATGAGATTCATCACTTCACCCAATGCATTGGAGCGCTGTATAATTTCGGGTGCACCCGTCACATTTAAACATTCATATTGCACTACATAATTCCGGGCGCGACCGTCACATCATAACATTATCATTATCATGATTTCCACATAGAACACATATCAAACATGTATATAAATAACCCATGGAAAGGAATGGGTTTCATCTCATAATAACACATTAATAAGATTTGGTTTCCCAAATGAAAGAGGGAACAACATACTTGATACAAGAACCATCAACCTTGAATGAGAGGTAAAAGGTGAGATCTTGAAAGAAGAGTTCTTTTGGAAAGCATTTTGATGGACATAAAAACCAGTGAAAAACATGTATATCCCAAAAAAGTAAAGGAAATGATGAACAAATGATCTTTGAGGAGTAACCATATCAAAAATAGAGTGATATAGGGAGAACCTGAAGGAAGAAAAATGGGTTCGAGATTTCCCCATACCTTGTACTCGAATGCCTCCTTCTCTTTAGTGTCTTGTGTAATGACATTATATTGAATAATTAGAAATACAGAACCATGTTTACATTAATAGGGTTCATTCTGGTTTCATTATGTTATATTATGTTCCTTTGGATTACTTATATAGTTTAAAAACATTGATCGGGGATGTTCATTTTCATGGTTTTCTTGAGCGGTCCACTTGTATTATTAAATTTATGATTTGGTAGATCATGGGAAAATCTCCAAAACTGATACTACATGTTATTAATGATAATACAGTATCTTTAATAATTTTATAGTGAATTATATTAGATCCAAGTGGATGAATCATTAGATGAAAATTTAATAATGGTTATTTGGGTTAATTTGGGCGGTTTTTGGATCACAACGATCTTGTTTTAACATTTAACTTAGTAATAAGGTCATAGGTTATTTACAGAACATATAATAGAACACAATACATATAAAATATTCTGGTTCAACCATAAAATGGTTTCATGACCATATTGAAGGTAGAAATGGAAGAAGAGATCATGTCATTTTTGAAGGTGATAAATTTAACACCTCATGAACAATGTTCTCTTTAATAAAAAATAGGAATAGGGAAAGGGTGTGTGGTGATATAATATAACATTAGAATCATAAAATTTAATTATATATATAATACGTGATTTACTGAACAATTTTGATGAATATGGGTAGGGAGAGATCATGAAAGAAACTTGAACGTGAAAGGAAATTAAAGGAGAAGAGGGAGAGAAATTACCTTTAAAATTCTACTCTTGAGATCCTCTTTAAGGAAGCTAGGCTTGGTCTTTTGATGATACCAGAAGCTTTTGGACGTGGGGGATGAGCTAGGGAAGGTGTTTGGGAAGATTTTAGGGAAGGCTTGGAGCTTGAGAGGTGTGAGGAAAAGAGGGAGAGAAGGGTGGCTTCTATAGTGGAGGGGAGAGGGGTTTCCTTAATATAAAATTGATTAGTTTATTAATTTCACCTAAGACAAGGAATAGTGAGTCTTCGATGACTAAGAATATTAAATAAGGAATGTGAGTTCGGGATTTGGGTGCTTACATCACTTGTGATGTCAGGAATAGTGGGTTTTAATTAAAATGTATTTATATACTAAATTAATGTATTCTACTATTCACAAAAAAATCACGTATCTCAGAAAAATCCAAAAAATTTACCCCAACCATTTTTCGATGTGTAGAATCCAAAAAATGAAGTCCATTTTTCAAAAATAATTTTATAAATATTATTAATTTAATATTTAAATAAAATCATAATTTACTTAAAAAACATTTTTTAAGATTAAAATTGATTTTATAGTTTTTTCAAAAATTATGTATGGTCTTATAAAATTATCTAAAAACTATTAGACATTGATTCAATAATTTATGAATAAATTATAAGAAAATAAATATTCTTTTAAATTAATTAATTATTTATGACTTATAAAATACCAAAAACGTTTACTAAGGTCAAATTGTCACTTTCTAAGATGTCTAAATTTTATTTTATTATTCACAGGTAATGTTACTCTTATTTACTATTCATAAGGGTCATATTAATATTCATAAGGGTAGGTTACTATTCATAAAGTTAGGTTACTATTCACAAAAAAATCATTTTTGTTTCATTAGGCTCCAAAAACTATCTTGACCACAACTGTGTATGCCAGATTTTTAAAATTCCAAACATAGGCGTGTAAAAATTATGTTTAAAGGTCACTTATCACTTAATAGTTCATTATCTTGTGTTTTTATGACATAAATATAAGATGGGAATTTTCCATTGAAAAACATTGGGTCGTTATATTCTTCCCCCCTTAAGAAATTACGACCCCAAAATTTCACGTTACACAAACTGGTGAGGGTACTTATCCTTCATTGCCTCTTCTGGTTCCCACCATTTTCTAAAATAGAAACATAAGTAAACAATTCATGAATAAATTATTCATTTAAAAAATTATACCAAAAACATAACATATGGGATTCCTAGGTAAATATTCTTGTATACGTATTTGTACTTATTCTCATGCTAGAGGTTTTCTCTAGGATTTACTAATCCTAATTCCCAAATTAACTATACATTTCCTCTGATACCAACTATAGAGACCAAACCATTTCTTTCATTACTATTACATCATTTCAAAGATAAACAACATGATAGTATTACACATAGAGTATCCAGAGGTTTAATGTCGTGGGAAAACTAGGACCATACATAACAAATACAAAATCAACCATAAACATTTAATTTCTTCTTCTATAGATTCTTAGTAGAACTTGTACTCTCCTTAGTACATGTAGCCACCTGAGGATATACATCAAAAGGGGTGATCTAAAAGACCAGAAACAAGATAGATAAGAACAATACATCATGGGGTGAGAAAAATCATAACATAGGCAAAAGATCATGAACATGAAAAGAGCATAAGTAAAAAAATGAAATGTGGAAATGCCTAAAAATGAAACATCATGTCTTAGTGGTTAACTACCACACATACATGTGAACACAACTAGCATCATGTTCACACCTCGTTTCACATCTACTCATGAGATTCATCACTTCACCCAATGCATTGGAGCGCTGTATAATTTCGGTCGCACCCGTTACATTTAAACATTCATATTGCGCTACATAATTCCGGGCGCACCTGTCACATCATAAAATTATCTTTAGCATGATTGCCACATAGAACACATATCAAACATGTATATAAATAACCCATGGAAAGTAATGGGGTTCATCTCATAATAACACATTAATAAGCTTTGGGTTCCCAAAATAAACAGGGAACACCATACTTGATACAAGAACCATCAACCTTGAATGAGAGGTAAAAGGTGAGATCTTGAAAGAAGAGTTCTTTTGGAAAACATTTTGATGGACATAAAAACCAGTGAAAAATATGTATATCCCATAAAAGTAAAGTAAATGATGAACAAATGATCTTTGTGTAGTAACCATATCAAAAATGGAGTGAAAGATGGAGAACCCGAAGGAAGAAAAATGGGTTCGAGATTTCCCCTTACCTTGTACTCGAATGACTCCTCTTTAATGTCCTGTATAATGAAATTATATTCATTAATTAGAAATCCAGAACCATGTGTAAATTAATAGGGTTCATTCCGGTTTCATTATGTTATATTATGTTCCTTTGGATGAATTATAGAGTTTAAAAACATTGATCGGGGATGTTCATTTTCATGGTTTTCTAGAGCGGTCCACTTGTACTATTAAATTGATGTTTTGGTAGATCATGGGTAAACATCCAGAACTGATACTACATTTTATTAATGATAATACAGATGCTTTAATAATTTTATAGTGAATTATATTATATCCAAGTGGATGAATCATTAGATAATAATTTAATGATGGGTTTTTGGGTTAATTTGGGCGGTTTTTGGATCACAACGATCTTGTTTTAACATTTAACTTAGTAAAAAGGCCATAGGTTATTTCCAGAACATATAATAGAACATAATACATATAAAATATTCTGGTTCAACCATAAAATTGTTTCATGACTGTATTTAAGGTAGAAATTGAAGAAGAGATCATGTCGTTTTTTGAAGGTGATAAATTTAACACCTCATGAACAACGTTCTCTTTAATAAAAAATAGGAAGAGGGAAAGGGTGTGGGGTGATATAATATAACATTAGAATCATAAAATTACATTATATATATAATACGGGATTTACTGAACAATTTGGATGAATATAGGTAGGGAGAGATCAAGAAAGGAACTTGAACGTGAAAGGAAATTAAAGGATAAGAGGGAGAGAAATTACCTTTAAAATTCTCCTCTTGAGATCCTCTTTAAGGAAGCTAGGCTTGGTATTTTGATGATACCAACAGCTTCTGGACGTGGGGGATGAGCTAGGTAAGGTGTTTGGGTAGAGTTTAGAGAAGTATTGGAGCTTGACAGGTGTGAGGAAAAGAGGGAGTGAAGGGTGGCTTTTATAGTGGAGGGGAGAGGGGTTTCCTTAATATAAAATTGATTAGTTTATTAATTTCACCTAAGACAAGGAATAGTGAGTCATGGATGACTAAGAATATTAAATAAGACATGTGAGTTCGGGATTTGGGTGCTTACATCACTTGTGATGTCAGGAATAGTGGGTTTTAATTAAAATGTATTTATATGGTAAATTAATGTATTCTACTATTCAGAAAAAATTCAAGTATCTCAGAAAAATCCCAAAAATTTACCCCAACCATTTTTCGACGTGTAAAATCCAAAAATGAAGACCATTTTTTCAAAAATAATTTTCTAAATATTATTAATTTAATATTTAAATAAAATCATAATTTACTTAAAAAACAGTTTTTAAGATTAAAACTGATTTTATAGTTCTTTCAAAAATTATGTAGGGTTTTATAAAATTATCTACAAACTATTAGACATTGATTCAATAATTTATGAATACATAATAAGAAAATAAATATTCTTTTAATTTAATTAATTATTTATGACTTATAAAATACCAAAAACATTTACTAAGGTCAAATTGTCACTTTCTAAGATGTCTAAATTTTATTTTATTATTCATAGGTAATGTTACTCTTATTTACTATTCATAAGGGTCATATTAATATTCATAAGGGTAGGTTACTATTCATAAGGTTAGGTTACTATTCATCAAAAATTATCTTTGTTTCATTAGGCTCCAAAAACTATCTTGACCACAACTGTGTATGTCGGATTTTTAAAATTCCAAACATAGGCGTGTCAAAATTATGTTTAAAGGTAACCTATCACTTACTAGTTCATTATCTTATGTTTTTATGACATAAATATAATATGGTAATTTTCCATTGAAAAACCTTGGGTCATTACATTCTTCCCCCCTTAAGAAATTTCGCCCACGAAATTTCACTTTACACAAACTGGTGAGGGTACTTATCCTTCATTGCCTCTTCTGGTTCCCACCATTTTCTAAAATAGAAGAGGTTTGAACAAAACATAAGTAAACAAGTCATGAATAACTTATTCATTTAAACAATTATACCAAAAACATAACATATGGGATTCCTAGGTAAATATTCTTGTATACATATTTGTACTTATTCTCATGCTAGAGGTTTTCTCTCGGATTTACTAATCCTAATTTCCAAATTAACTATACCTTTGCTCTGATAGCAACTATAGCGACCTAGAATTTTAATTAATTACTATTACATCATTTCAAAGATAAAAAACATGATAGTATTACACATAGAGTATCCAGAGGTTTAATGTCTTGGGAAAACTAGGACCATACATAACAAATACAACATCAACCATAAACATTTAATTTCTTCTTCTATAGCTTCTTAGTAGCACTTTTCCTCTCTTTAGTACAAGTAGCCACCTGAGGATATACATCAAAAGGGGTGAGCTAAAAGCCCAGAAAGAGGATAGATAAGTACAATACATCATGCGGTGAGCATAATCATAACATAGGAAAAATACCATGAACATGAGTGGAGCATAAGTATAAGACTTGAAATGTGGCAATGCATAAAAATGAAACATCATGTCTTAGTGGTTAAATACCACATGTACTTGTGAAAAAATCTATCATCATGTTCACACATCATTTCACATTTACTCATGAGATTCATCACTTTACCCAATGCATTGGAGCGCTGTATAATTCCGGGCGCACCCGTCACATTTAAACATTCATATTGCGCTATATAATTTCAGGCGCACCCGCCACATCATAACATTATCATTATCATGATTTACACATAGAACACATATCAAACATGTATATAAATAAAAAATGGAAAGGAATGGGTTTCATATCATAATAACACATTCATAAGCTTTGGGTTCCCAAAAGAAAGAGGGAACAACATACTTGATACAAGAACCATCAACCTTGAATGAGAGGTAAAAGGTGAGATCTTGAAAGAAGAGTTTTTTTGGAAAACATTTTGATGGACATAAAAACCAGTGATGAAAATGTATATCCCAGAAAAGTAACGGAATTATGAACAAATGATCTTTGAGGAGTAATCATATCAAAAATTGAGTGACAGTGGGAGAACCCGAAGGAAGAAAAATTGGTTCGAGATTTCCCCTTACCTTGTACTTGAATGCCTCCTTCTCTTTATTGTCCTATATAATGACATTATATTCATTAATTAGAAATCCAGAACCATTTTTACATTAATAGGGTTAATTCTGGTTTCATTATGTTATATTATGTTACTTTGGATGACTTATAGAGTTTAAAAACATTGATCGGGGATGTTCATTTTCATGGGTTTCTTGAGCAGTCCACTTGTATTATTAAATTGATGTTTGGGTAGATCATGGGTAAACATACTGAACGGATACTACATGTTATTAATGATATTACAGTATCTTTAACAATTTTATAGTGAATTATATTAGATCCATGTGGATGAATCATTAGATAAAAATTTAATGATGGTTATTTGGGTTAATTTGGGCGGTTTTTGGATCACAACGAACTTGTTTTAACATTTAACTTAGTAATAAGGCCATAGGTTATTTCCAGAACATATAATAGAACATAATTCATATAAAATATTCTAGTTCAACCATAAAATGGTTTCATGACCAGATTGAATATAGAAATGGAAGAAGAGAACATGTCTTTTTTGAAGTTTATAAATTTAACACCTCATGAACAACGTTCTCTTTAATAAAAAAAAGGCAGAGGGAAAGGGTGTTGGGTGATATAATATAACAGTAGAATCATAATATTACAGTATATATATAATACTGTATTTACAGAACAATTTTGACGAAGATAGGTAGGGGGAGATCAAGAAAGGAACTTCAATTAGAAATGAAATTAAAGGAGAAGAGGGAGAGAAATTACCTTTAAAATTCTCCTCTTGAGATCCTCATTAAGGAAGCTAGGATTGGTATTTTGATGAGACCAGCAGCTTTTGGACGTGGGGGACGAGCTAGGGAATGTGTTTGGGTAGATTTTGGAGAAGGCTTGGAGCTTGAGGGGTGTGAGGAAAAGTGGGAGTGAGGGGTGGCTTTTATAGTGGAGGGGAGAGGGGTTTCCTTAATATAAAATTGATTAGTTTATTAATTTCACCTACGACAAGGAATAATGAGTCTTGGATGACTAATAATAGTAAGTAAGACATGTGAGTTTGGGATTTGGGTTCTTACATCACTAGTGATGTCGGGAATAGTGGGTTTTAATTCAAATGTATTTATATGGTAAATTAATGTATTCTACTATTCACAAAAAAATTCATGTATCTCAGAAAAATCCCAAAAATTTACCCCGACCATTTTTGGACGTGTATAATCCAAAAATGAATTCCATTTTTCAAAAATAATTTTATAAATAGTGTTAATTTAATATTTAAATAAAATCATAATTTACTAAAAAAATAGTTTTTAAGATTAAAACTGATTTTATAGTTCTTTCAAAAATTATGTAGGGTCTTATAAAATTATCTAAAAACTATTAGACATTGATTCAATAATTTATGAATACAATACAGGAAAATAAATATTCTATTAAATTAATTAATTATTTATGACTTATAAAATACCAAAAACATTTACTAAGGTCAAATTGTCACTTTATAAGATGACTAAATTTTATTTTATTATTCACTGGTAATGTTACTCTTATTTACTATTCATAAGGGTCATATTACTATTCATAAGGGTAGGTTACTATTCATAAGGTTAGGTTACTATTCACCAAAAAATATTTTTGTTTCATTAGTCTCCAAAAACTATCTGGAACACAACCGTGTATGTCGGATTTTTAAAATTCCAAACATAGGGGTGACAAAATTATGTTTAAAGGTCACTTATCACTTACTAGTTCATTATCTTCTGTTTTTATGACATAAATATAAGAAGGGAATTTTCCATTGAAAAACATTGTGTCGTTGCAGATTGAGGATCGATAGGAGAGGGCCCATCATGGACAGTAGATACCTCTAGTACGTGTTTACTGGCATCACCAGAACCTCCAAGAGAGAACATGGGATCGGGAGGCTCAGATGTGTGTTCGGTATTCCCAAATGTTCCCTTAGTTTGAGTTGTTGCTTATGGGGATGTAAATCCTGAGGTGGAGAGAATGTAAAGACCCATAATTACCATGTTTTTTTAATTAAATGGGAATTTTATGTGTTCATGAAAATTGACGGTGTGTGATTCTGAGGCCGGTAGTGCCCAGAATGATTTTCTGAACATTATTTCGGGTAAGTTCAGTAAACTTGCTACTGATATTTTCTAACTTTTGAATAGGTGCAGAGAATTGAAATCTGAGGGAACCGTTGAAATTGCAACACTAGTATTCTCTTAAAGATACTTTCACCTTGATGACAAATGGATGAGGGAAAAAGTTAGTTTTTGGGTTTTTTATGGAAATAATAAAATAAAATAAACATTATTTTATTTTATTTTGATATTCCATTTGGATATTTTAGGTTCTGTCCACTAGAACTAAAACTCCATGTGGATGTTGGATGTGGGGAACACCAGAACTTAACCTCACATTAGTGATTAAGGTGGTGGGAACCACCCAAAACATAAACTTCTATGAGAGGTTATGGTGGTTGGGACCAATCGGGATTAAAACCCCTTTAAACCCCCAATTAATTGGGAGAAAACCCTCAAATCCTTCAATTAATGAGGGAGATCCTCTTAACCTCTTCCACCTTAATTGTGCCAACCCACATACCATTAATCTTTCCAACACACCACTTAATTTTTCCAATTTTATTTATTATACTTTGAATTGGGTCTACGATTAAATTAGGGAAACACTTTTATTTTGGGCTATATCTTTTATTTTGTGGAATTGGAGAGAGGATGAGATGTTGGGAGAAGGATTGTCCAACGAAGAACGCTTCATCCATGATGAACATTGATGAATTCTTCTTCCTTTCTCGGAACATCCTCTGACATAGGATATATTTGTCTACAACATATCGACGTCCTACTTCTCACACTAACTTCAACCAACATCGAAAAAGGTAAGTTTTTTAATTAAGTATTATTTTATTCCCTTGATTATTTCCTTCTAAAAACAAAGAACATGGATAAACGTATTATCAAGTTGATGTGTGAATGTTTTACATGAGGGTAGAGAATAAATTGTTGCGTGATGTTGTAGGGGTTTATTCATTATTTTATTAACACATCCCATGTTCTCACCACTTTTTCCATTGCGGAGTTGGGAAAAGATATTATCAAGGGGTAGTGGGAATTGATGTTTTAAAATATCTTTCATGCCCATTATTTGTTTATTTTCTTGATTAATCTCTTTCTACCACTCTAAACGTAGATGGTGTAGGCCAAAAAAACATGTCTTGACCCCCCCAACCCCCATCATTATTCATTGTGGTGTTATTAAAAATGGAGGAAGGCGACAATAGCTTTGAAGGTGATGAAGGCAATGACCACATCACCTGCAGCGTCCACGACCCGCGCTACCCCCACGACTCTCCGTCTCCCCGGCCGAACCAGCTCCACCACCCCGGGCTGAACTGCGCCGCCCACTGGCCGCGCTACCCACCACCCGAACCGCCCATTGGCCACGCCACTTGTCGGCTCGTGCCACTTGTCGTCCTCTCGAGCCGCCCCATTCGTGCCAGCCAGCCAGCCATCCCATCCCCTGGACAAACTAGACCATTGCAGCAGCCTGGCTGAACCGGCCCACTCCCTCGCGTCTCCCCTACCGAAACGGCCTCCGGTCCTTGGCCGAGCCACCCTTGTGGTGGCCTCTGGGACGAGCCTCTCATGTGGTGCCCTCGGGGCTGAAACACCCTCACACAAACCCATGGCCGGTCTGCATCCTCGTGGCCGGTCCGCGCCCTCTCGGCCCTCCGCGGCCCCTCTCTGCCTGCAGGGCTGGGCCCAATGGGCTGGGCCGAACCCAACAGGCTGGCCTGCCGAACGGGCTGGGCCAGACCCAACAGGTCAGGTCGGGTCGACTCGAACCTAGTCGGGCAGGGTCGGTCTGACCGGGTCGGACCGGGCCCGGGCCCAGTACGACCCTTTACTTTCTTTTGGCCATATATTTGGCACCATATGTCCATTTGAAGAACCATCTACGGTGCTAGTAATATTGGAGAATGATGGTCCCTTTGATTATACCCCACTAGATTTTTGAGAATAGTTGTGATACAGTTAGGTGGGATCGAGCATGAATCCAACCAGGCACCCAGAACAATAATGCTAATTACTCACAGGCCAGGTGTCTGATTGACGTTTCATCTGTTGATTTTAGTCCCCTATGATGTCGCAGACCTTTGAGATAATTTTTCATAGGACTTCATTATAGTTAGAGCATCGTTCTGTAGCTAATGGAGCGGATCCTACTGGAGAAAATCGAGTGTAGTGAAGAGACCCAATAGCTAGCAGAGACCTAATGACTTCTGACCTTTTGACTAGGAATGACTCTACTAGCTCAGTGGGGAGCGCCTTGGTGTCGCGGCAGACCCATGTTGGAGGAGCGCGCTTGGTGACACGACAGACCCATGATACTCAAAAAGACGAGTACCTCAGAAAGCTACAAAGGGGATCACACTTGGGGACGCGAAAGACGGACGGTGGGGAGTGCCTCTGTGTGATGCGGCAGACCCACAATACTCGACAGGAGGAGTACCTCACCAATCCAAGGTTAGTGGGAAGCAGCCACGGTGTTGTGGCATGACTGCTATACTCTATTAATAATGAGTTCTCCTATAGTTGAGGTTTCGTTAATGTGACTGGGGATGTTCCTTGATACTACCCCTAAAATAAAATCCCTGTTGAGCTAATTCAGTACTTTTTGTTTTCCTCATGATTGAGATGGATTAATTAATAACTTAGGTATATGTATGAGCATATACCTAAGTAGGGTTATCTGTTAATTTCATACAATGTGGTTTATCCTTGATGGATTTTTTTGAGACATTGAGGGACTTAGGGTCCCTATAGATTATCATTATACTCACCCCTATATGGGTTATGTCCACACCATGTTGTGTTGGATATAGACGACAAACAACTCTAACCAAGGGTGAGAGTACCAGGACTGGATGGTACCGAGAGGAGGACCATACGGCTTGTCGGTAAATAGAGGAGACAGAAGGATGTGGAGTGATGGGGATACAATCTGTACCTACCCTTCAGGTAGGAACCTCAGAGGACGATCCAGTAGATGTCTTTTATTTTTCTTCAGTTGTATTTCATTTCAGTTGTACTTGTACTTTCCAGTTGGACTTGTATTCTAGATCCTTTTACTTCCAGTACACTTTTGTTATACAGTTTACATGGTGTTTCTTCCAGCTGTGTTCTTGCTTGTGTGTGTGATATAGGTGATAATGGTAATGCCTTCCTAGTTTTAGGGAATTATGCCTTTGGTTCTAGTTGCCAGCCCCTGACCTATGGAAGGCGGGTTTGAGGTAGTCACAGCATGAGCCATTGGTAATGGGACGTGACATTATTTTTCCCTATAATATTTCTTAATGATCCAGAATCTATGTATCCAATATATTTTTTATAGGTAGACTCATTTTATCCAAAAAATAACATAAAAGTTTTGGTTAGTATTAAAATTTTCTTTGGAATTATAATACTAGAAATCAAAAATTTGAATCCCAAAATTTCCTAGAACACTTAAATTGAAGTTTACCTAGGTTTCGAAAAATATAATATTTATTTACTATAAAATATTTATGTTTTATTAATGTCTATAAGTTTTTTCAATGTTTTCTTTTTTCTATTTCTGTTAAACTGTTGTACTTTTAGGGAAAAATAGTTTTTTTGGAAAATATATTTTATGAGATAAACTATATCACACATAAAAATATATGTTAGGTGGTTTATTAAAATCTACAATATTGTCTAGTTTTTTACATCAGTTTATGTTGTTTTATATGGTATTAATTATATTTTCATCCTCTAAATTATGTTTTATAATTTCATCACTACTGTTAGTTGGAAAAAATAATAGTTTGGTAAATTTGTAGTTCGGTATATATATTAGAAATATTTTCATTATCCATAACATGATTTTATCTTATACTACAAAATTTCAAAGATATAATTTTATTAAAATCATACAATTAATTAAATGATTTTTCAATATATCCCATTGATTGAGTTTATTCTTATAATTTATTATAAATAATTGAAATTAAAAGATTCATTAAATAATTTTTGATATAACAATTTTATTGTATCATATCTAATCATTTATAATAAGTTTATTCTAAAACATTGGATGTCTACCATCTATCATCACTATTAGAACAACAATGTGATAGAGAAACATCATTGTCACTATATGAATTAGTTTCTTTTAGAACATTTTTCCATTTTATTAATTCTTACTTATCAACCCTAATTCATTTTTCATAATCTATGGAAAATATGTTTTTATATATTCTTATTTCATACACCCATTAAAAATAACATCATTTTATTATATCTTATCTTTCTTACTTCAAGATATCTTATAACATTGTTTTCTTTTTCATCTATTGTTGTTGTTATTTTATTAAGGTATTATCTATAGAAACATTTTCCATATCTACATTAAAAGATAAAAAAAATGAATTATCACAAAGTTTGATATCAAAATCATTAGAATAAATTTTCATCATAGTATTATAAGTAAAACACTTCTTTCTTATATTTACCAAATTCAATATTTGTTTAGAGTTGTATATAATTCTATGTTATGGATTTGATATGTCTATTTTTTATGATTAGTGATATATATTTAATCACCCATGGTTTTTCAATTAAATTCCCATTTTCCTGGAATTATATCAATGATATATTAAAATATTTATTCATATAATTTGTATATTCGTATGTGTGAATAATTCATTGATAATTTTCATGAACCTCTGATAAATTTGTGCTTTTAGATCTCCTACTAGTAATTGCAATTCTTGATGTTCAACTATGTCAAATAAATGATATTTATTTTGTATCGTTGGTTGTTTTAAAATAGGTTTTTAATGATTTATAAATATATCAAATATTTCATATATATAGAAATATAAAAATATATATTTCATTAATTCAAAAAAATTAATGAATTTTAAAAAATATCATTCAATTGAAATTAACCCTTATCATCTTGAGTAAAAAAAATATCAATTAAAAAATTAATAATTATTCACAATTATATTATAATTAAGGATTACAATATTGATAATGTATGCTAATTCCCTGTCACTTCAATACTCATAACTTAAGCTAGTTAAATTTATTTGGTTTATTATGATCTATTCCTTGAAATAAACAATAAAGTATGATAGATTCTGTAATAAAAGTATGAAATATTAATTAGTCTATGGAATAATATAGAGACCAGATCTAAGACGAAATATTATCCCAATATTTGAGATTCAAGAGGTGCATGAATTAAATAATATCATAATTTAGAGAAATTTACATTCTTTAAGTGAATTTAGATCTAGATAAATAATATTTTACATGGTATGAACAAATATAAAGTAGTATAAATTTATAAAATTTTGAATAATTTATAATTTTCAAAATATATAGGGAAGGATTAAAATAATTAAAATGTTAATGTAAAAAATATCAAAGGATTATCGAACACCCAAATAGATGATGTTAATAAATAACTATATCACAAAAATTCGATAAAATGGATATAAAATCCCCTAAAACATATAACTTAAACACTTTTTTACTGAATGTTATAATATAATCATACAATAGATCTAGATTACACACCACTAGTTATAATCATTTATCAGGTATACATCAATGTTTTAAGAAAAAACTACATCAATTAATGGTAAATTAGATTCATGTACTTTTAAAAAGGTCTTCACCGTTCATATAAATGATAATCATAATATCCATATCACTAAGATATTATCAATGATCTCTAGAGAAAAGGAAAATTAGGGATGATTGTTTGTAACATGGTAGAGAATAAAACAATAAACATTGTTAAAAAAATATTAAAACATAAAAAATATGATCCTAATATTTTTACCAAAATCAAAATACATATGATGAAGAAAAATTTACCTATGAACTCACTAATATTCATACAAACCTTTTACATGAATATTTTATCAAATTCTATATAAATACTGGAATCCATCTATCTTATAATAGTAATAATATTTTTAGGATGCATTCATGGAATCATATATAAATTAATAAATGTAAAATAACTCTAAGTAACCATTATTTACATTTCGTTTTTTCTAGTTATACAAAATGAAATCATTAATTTGAATATTATTAACATCACATTGAAGTATACTGAGTGTTATTCAAAATTAAAATCTCAAATAAGAATAGTTCATATTATCTGATTCTACATGGGAAAATTCTAATAGAAATATCTTGCAAATAGAAATACTTGTTAATAAATAATTCTATATTGATTTATTAAAAAATATAACCAATTTTTTTTTGAAAATAATGACTCAACCCTTACTGAAATTTTGAAAAAATATATTACTACCCTAAAAGTGGTATGTTTTAGTTAATTTCACTCTTAACCATTGATTATATTATTTGAATTGTTATTAGGGATATTAAATTAACTATAAAAGAGTCATTTATCTACAATAGGTTGGAACTAAAAATTCATTGAAGGATTAACATTATTTAAAAATATTATATTTCAATTATTAGATAGATACCTTTATTTCACATTATAGTATTATATATAACCAATAATTATTCTCTTAATGGATCAATATATATACATATTATTAAATAATTTATAGTTTTTTACATTATAAAGACCACATTATTCTTCTTCATTGAAACATATTAATGAAATTAAAGGATATAAATACATCCCTTACTTCAAATATTCAGAAATATATAAGGGTATATATCTTATTCCTCCTCACACATTTCTCTTCTAAAAATTTATATATTCTATATTTTATCAAATTGTTTATATGTTTAGTGTGATTATTTTTAGTTTTTCTGTTATTCTTCAACATATCTTTATTAAATTTTGTCCAATCATTTTTTATTTTCTATAGATATTCAATGGATGTTTCTTCACATAATCTATCATATATTATTATACATAATTTTATTCAATGTAAAATATCATTATAACCCTTAAAATAAATTATTTAAATACAATTAATACTCTATATAGAACATTATCCAATCATTATTATAGTAAAAAACTCCTATGGAAATATAAAATCATTCATGGTAAATTTATAAAAATGAAATAATTCTATTTAACTATTATAATTTCCTAGTTAATGTTTTTAGTAACCCTGAATATTTCATATTGTAAAAAATTTATTTTCCAATATGGAAAAATCTCACTCTGTAGTCATTTAATTTTCATTATAATGAAAAAATATTAATCTTCCATGAACTAAAATTATCCTATGTTAAATTTCAAGGGGTTAAGTAACACATTTTACTCCACCACATGAGACTATATAAAATTAATATTATCAATGCATCTGTTTAGGTATACTCCACACATAAACCTACCATCAGTCATCACAAATATTCAAAACACATATCATATGAGTAGATTTTTTTACTCAATGTAATATTAATCTTTAATGTTTTTAATCAACAAAACAACTTCATTAAACTATTATAGATCTATCTATATGGATTATTTTTTGAACATATACTTAAAATTAACACATGTAAAAAATATTTATAATATATATCTCTTCACAAAATTAATTTCTAATAAACTAAATATTAATTTCTAACAATTTCATTGAGTAAAAATTTGGATTATACTCATTAATATTATATTTTCATGACATCCAATGAATTAATTTTTAATCCGTAGTGGTTCTACACCATGCATGAAATTTGGGTGGACATAAAACTAATTAATAATTCATGTATGTTTACCCAGGAACCTTATACTCAATATATAATGGAAAAGTTGGATTTCTTTACCAAAAACATCAATTTAAATAAATTATATTTCAATAAATTTGGATCTTTTTAATACTTTTTGATATGGGAATCCAACACTCATGGTTAATTATTGAAATTAATGTTATTATGAATAACAATTATTTGAAATTATTTCCCGTAACATTATGATACTTTTAAATATTTTTCTTTTACCCTTCTAATAGAGTCTATTTATGTTTCATGTATATAATTTAACATTCTGTTTTGTTTCAAGTAGTGTTTACTTTTACAAAATATCTCCCATGCAGACTTCACAAACTATTCATCATCCCCACCCTCTTCTTTTTTGTTATAGACTATAGATGTAATCCATATAATAAATACATTATAACACAAATAAAACTAGTAAAAAAACCCATAAAAATTATAAATTATATATCATATAACCTAAATTATATTAATTAATTTTATGATCCACCAATTCGTTTTTTTCTAAAATTCCATTTCAAAAATCATCTAGGTTTTGCAAAAATATTTACAATAATTCATAAATTTATTACTAAGACTTAAATCTCTTTCGATTCATTTAAAGAAAATTAATTTTTAATCATTGTAATCATATCATTGTTTTATCATACAACTATACAATTATATATAGGACTCCTCTAATCTACTTTAACCTTCACTTCACAGAGTATCTCAAATACATTAATGAAATATACACTATTGTTGATGATATATCTTCTTGGGATGAAACAATATTGTTATGGTTACCATTATTTACTCATGGATAGATAATAAATATAATAACCCAATAATAAATTGGGTATAAATAAATCAATGTTTTTATTTCATTATCAACTTGTGTCAAATATTTATCACCACTATACATAATTATCGAAATATTTATAATATTCTTAATTTATCTCATGAGCCTAATTTAAAAACCAATATTTGTTTTCCATTATTACATATAGGGCTAAATGATTCAAATATCATTGAAATAAATTAGTTGATATTTAATTTAAATTTAAATCTTCATTTATTTTACTAATATTTATTTTTATGTTTTTTTAAAAAATTCAATTTTTTCAAGAGTATCCATTACATGCATCACCGAGTATTAAAGAATCTTGATATAATATTAATATTATTATTTAAATATTAACATTATAACCAATCCATTATGTTTTTTTTTCATAAATAAGAATAATTAGAAAATTCAAATATATTACAAATAATTTATATAATTGAAATATATTTATAAATATGTAAAAAATTGTTAGTAGAATCTTTATATTCATCGAAAATAAGTTCTCCTAAATTTATTATTGCTTCTTCTAAACTAGTAATAAAATAAGTTTTTTAAACATTAAGGAACACTAATTTTAAAATTTTAATTAATTTTTCAAATTAAATTGTCAAAATTTTCTTAAGCTGAATTTTGGATAATTTTATGAAATGATTAATAATTCATCAAATAGTGAAAAATAATGATTTAAATTAACTATCTTTTCATTTTTAAAATTTTATAATATTAAACCTTGTTTAAAATAGTTTTAAAAGAAAAATAAGATCAATTATGATACATTTAGTCCAATTTTTCTCATTTGATTGAAATTTATGTTAGCTGTTGATATTAAAACATTCTACACTTATGAAAACTTTTCTCTCCTGAAAATGATTTATCCTCCATTTTGGATGTTGAATTTTACACCTCACATTTCCACTTGTAGGATTGGAATTTGGAAAAATGAATTAAATATTTTTAATCAGAATAAATAATATTATATAAAAATTTAAATATAATATTTGGAAAAATGTATAATAAAAAATTTAAAAATTCTTTACTACGGTAAAGGTTAAAAAAGGTTTTCATGGGGGCAAACTAAAAATATAAATGTTAAAGAAACCTATAATCTTTTAAAATTTTAATTTAATAGTAATATTTAAGTCTTATATCACATAAATTTTAGGAATTATCCTTTTTGGATATTTTTTCATCTTTAAAATTTGGGTTACAACATTTCATTTTCTATAATTCGAAGTGTGCCCTCTCCCCAAATTATAAATGGGAACCCCATATATTGTACTTTTAACTCATTGGAAAATCTTTTTCATGTCCAATACCTAAAAAAATATCTTCATTAAATCCCCCCACACAACCTAACTTCCACACTTTTAATAGGAAACCCTCCTAATATTTAATTACGTATAACCCAAAATGGGTTCTTTGAAGAAGAGGTAAAATTTGGAAATGTGCATTTTTGGGTTTTATTTCATATTCCAAATCCTTCAAAACTAATTAAAATATTATTATTTAATAACACTAGTATCTATATTGTACTGTGATGTTATTAGGTTAAGGGGATATACAATATGCATATCATATTCCATAAAATGGTAAATGAATATGTTTATCATGTGTATGGCGGACATTCGCCTCAAAACAGATTAATTAATTTTCTATCTCCAATCACGATTATTGAAATTAATGATGTATTTAAAATATTTATATTATATTTTATACATAATTATAATTTTGTAATTATTATATCACTTATGAATTCATACATTCCATTACATGGGAATACAATAATGGCACTTGTGTGTACAACTGAATACCACCTCACGAAGGGATGTGATTAGTTTTTCTCATACACATTAAATGGATGGTTATAAGGATGAATTTAATTAAAATATATGATATATATGATATATTAATTAATCTATTATAGTGATAAAATATTACCTTTCTTCCATTCAGTCTGTCAATAAAACAGAAACATCATTCATGTCTATGTATGCATTACTGTTTCTATGATATTTTAATTTGTTTTATATCACTAAATTGCAATGGATTACACTAAATTAATATATATTGAATATATATATTAAATTAATATAATGGTTAAAATTATGGATACGATGGAATCATGATCAATGTAAAAGGATGTAAATTTTAAAATAAATACATATAATAAAAATAATGTTTCTATTATTCAAAACATGAATTTATAATGGAATAGTTAATAAATACTACTAAAATGTTATATGTAAGATATATAATTTATTATAAATACTAGTATGGTTATTTATCATATGTATAATAAAACTATATTTTATTATATAGGAGTTTTGAAGTTTTAAGAATGAAGTAGATACTTAAGTTATTGTTTTTTAATCTCAACATTATTTCAATGGGACACATGACTTATACACATGTTATTTATCTCTTATAGTGTATATACTTCCTATTAATATATATAATTATTATTCTTATGAAAATTATTCTATATAAATATCTATATAATTCCCTTCATTTCATGAGGGATATGATTTATAGGATAATAAGAACTTTATGTTGTGGTCACTTTGTTTATCACGATTCATTATGATTATGTTTATAAGGATGATATATTATGATCTAGCAATAACGAAACACATTGATTTTATAATAATATGACTATTTAATAAAAATTAATGTTTTACTTACTTTTTTCCCTCATTATCTACTCAAGTTTCAAAATTAATTATTTTAAGGAAAATTATCAATATTTATCTCTATGATCAAAAAACCATTTACATCTATGTACATGTTTTTAAAAATGTTTTATATAATTTTTTGATCTAGAATGGCTTAATAATAAAAAATTTAGTCATTCTTTAAATTTTAATAAATTTTTTAAAACTTATCTTATTTTATTTTTCTAAAAAGGTACATTTTATTGAAAATGTGAATGGGATATTTGGTTTAATGTGTACCACATGAATGAAATTTTCCACAGTTATTACCACTCAATGTTATAAATATTCATTTATATGTTTCGTATATTATTTTTGAAAAAAATAATTTTCCCAATATTTGGTGAAAATTTCATTTTTAATAGTTGATTTTCAAAGTGAAATAGTTATTTTCATAACGAAATGTTCAATGTGACCATTCAAAATAATTTTTCATCAATGATTACAACCTATGATGTTACATAAGAATTAATTTGTATATATTCCAATAATAGAATCCATATTATTTGTATGGATGAATTTTTTATGATGAATATATTTTTATGAAACTCTTTCCTATTTAAAGAGTTATGCTATGATAAAATGATGAAATGTTTATGAAACCATTCTTGAATACAAGGGGGGAATCTCTATGATCTTCCACCTCCTTCTATTATAGTTAAACACTACTAAAATTTGATGATATATATATATATTATAGGGCCAAAAGGATGATTTGTGGGTATATTTTTATCCAAAATATGATATGAGTATATATTGAATATTTTATCCTCCCTTATCACTATCATATAATTGGGTTGATGTAAAAATATATTGTTATTTGAAATTGGGAAAGGAGAAATAATTATTATTAAGAATATATATCTTTTCCATGATTACATTGATCTTCTATCGGGTTGTGTCTCTCTGAAAAAATAGATAACATGTGGATTGTATAAAATTTTCTAAAAAACTGTTTCATTCTTCTTCTCCTATGATTCATAAAAACCCTATTGAAATGTTTTATCTATTTTGAAGGATTATAATGATCAATCAAGCTTTCATGATGCTAAATGATCATTTTATATAAGTTATTAGGTATTGATTATGATGCAGTATTTTCTTCTATTGGAACCAACATCATCTTAAGGAAATTCTCCTAAAAATCATATGAAAGGAATGCTGATGATTTTTGAGGTTATTAGCCATTGGATTTCACATTTATCTATGATATCCTAGATCAAGAGATAAAAACATAATTTCGTTGATGGAAACACATGATATTTATCTATCTTTATATATATAGTTATGAGGTCCATTTCCATGATATTTAGAGCATTTGAGCATATTGCTTTTTCAATTATAAACTATATTCCCACACTTTTATGGAATATTCTTACTATAAAATTTGATTGATAATACCAAAATGAGGGATTACCTATATGAAACACCCCATATTTTCCATTGAAAATATATTTGAGTCACTGATGGTGTAGAAATTACACATCAACATGCATGTGGATCCACAACCATCCATGTATGAAATTTTAGGTTGTATCCAAGGGAAGCACCATAAAAATACTAGTAAAACATTTGTTAACTAAGATCTGATTTGAGGTTTATTATTTAATTTATATTCCAACAATTTTTATCTTACCATTAAATGGTAATGTTAGAATTAGTGAAGTCATCCTAATTATAAGACAAATGTTTGAGGGTCAAGACTAGTAAGTTTAATACCAGAACCATGACTAATCACATCCCAATGAACATGAACATCAACTTATATTCCAGATATATACAATGTACTGATGCGACCATGTATGGAATCATCATGATCAATATCCATGAAGGAAATGAAAGTGTGGATTTTTTTGGGGAAAAAATAACATGATACACCTCAATTATAAATATGTCAGCATTAATGTGATAATGGATTATAAGGGACTAAATAAGTGATTTCTTGAGTTTTTTGGGACATTGAAGGAAATCTAGGATTAAGTGTTTGGAAAAAATAATGAAAATATATTATTGATTTTCATATAGTAATTTTGTAACACCCTAGGTAAATAAAGAATATGACTTTTCAAATTTTTTAATACTTGTGAATAAAATATTAATATTACTTTAATGGGGATGATATGCTTGATGTCGTACCCAATAAGCAACAATGAGTTTCTTTGAAATCTTATGTTACACACTAATAATATAATAATATTATTTTAAATGGTAGTTAACGCCTAGCCATTGTAATGGAGGGAATGAACAGAACTAACTACAAAATGATTATATATTCTTCTTAAATACTTTTACATTTATCCAATAAATGTTAGAGGCTTAAAATGAGAACAAATCCAATTTTAAGCATAAATATTCTAATATTTTTTAAAAGGTCGATTAACCACCTTTTGATGGCAAACCCTTTTTATATCTAATGTTTGAAAATTTTATATGTTATATTTTACAAAATAAAATTCTTTTATTGAATCAAGACATTGAAATTTACTGTGGATAAATTTTTGGTATTTTTCTGCCAATGTTCATTTTTTTTATGAATAGTGAGAAATACTACATTTTACATCAAAACTGGGTTTTAATATAATTTATTTATATGGTTTGTAGCACCCCATAATGATAAAGGGATAAATGAATAAATGATATGACTCATGTCAACAAGGTGCACCTTCCTTTTCAGGAGCCTACCTGGTTAGAACTCCACAGTTAAGCGTGCTTAGCCTGGAGTAGTAATCAGGATGGGTGACCTTCTGGGAAGTTTCCCAGGGTGTGTGTGAGTGAGGACAAAGCACACTAGAAAGGACAAGTGTTGGCCTGTGGGGACTGTCATTAGTCAGATGACCTGTTCAGGCAGGTGGGTGGACCCTGGGGTGGGACCCACGTGTCTGCGGGGGCAACTGGTGGTACCTGGTGGGCCAGGACCCGACGACCATTTTAAGGCGGGGTGGTTGTGCTGTCACCGGGACCCGGTTGTCACATTTGATATCAGAGGTGGTACCCAGCCTTAAGTGCGGTGCACGGCCTGGGTTGAGATGTAGGGCCCACAACGAGGACGTTGTGCTCTAAAGGGGGGGGGGTGATTGTAGCACCCCAGAATGATAAAGGGATAAATGACCAAATGATATGACTCATGTCAACAAGGTGCACCTTTCTTTTCAAGAGCCTACCTGGTTAGAACTCCACCGTTAAGCGTGCTTGGCCTGGAGTATTAATCAGGATGGGTGACCTTCTGGGAAGTTTACCAGGGTGTGTGTGAGTAAGGAAAAAGCACACTGGAAAGGACAAGTGTTGGCCCGTGGGGACTGTCATTAGTCAGATGACCCGTTCAGGCATGTGGGTGGACCCTGGGGTGGGACCCACGTGTCTGCGGGGGCAACTGGTGGTACCTGGTGGGCCAGGACCCGACGACAATGTTAAGTCGGGGTGGTTGTGCTGTCACCGGGACCCGGTTGTCACATTTGATATCAGAGGTGGTACCCAGCCTTAAGTGCGGTGCACGGCCTGGGTTGAGATGTAGGGCCCACAACGAGGACGTTGTGCTCTAAAGGGGGGGTGATTGTAGCACCCCAGAATGATAAAGGGATAAATGACTAAATGATATGACTCATGTCAACAAGGTGCACCTTCCTTTTCAAGAGCCTACCTGGTTAGAACTCCACCGTTAAGCGTGCTTGGCCTGGAGTATTAATCAGGATGGGTGACCTTCTGGGAAGTTTACCAGGGTGTGTGTGAGTAAGGAAAAAGCACACTGGAAAGGACAAGTGTTGGCCTGTGGGGACTGTCATTAGTCAGATGACCCATTCAGGCATGTGGGTGGACCCTGGGGTGGGACCCACGTCTCTACGGGGGCAACTGGTGGTACCTGGTGGGCCAGGACCCGACGACCATGTTAAGGCGGGGTGGTGTGTTTGACGGGGCCCCCCTCCCACCCGAGGGCATTGATGGCTGGTGATAATGCTGGGAGGTCCTCATATTATTCACTTCTCGAAAGCTTTATGGTGGGGAGTCCATTCGACCTCCCCATGTTGAAAATTCTTGTGATCATGAATTTTGTCTCAAGTGATGGCGTTCTGGTCCTATTCTGGGCACTGACTTGACACTTGTGGTGGAAATAACCATCACGGGTCTCCCAAAATTCAATTTATCTTGTTTCTTATGGTGGGGAGTCCGTTCGGACTTCCTGTGTCAATCTCCGAGTTTTGTTCCAGGTTTTGGATGGGTTGTGGTTCGTCTTATATGGAACCACAAAACTCTATTTTCTTCTTTTGGTAAGGAGTTGGGGCATGAGAGTTCTAGTGTCATATTGGAGTAAGGTTTTAAGAGATATGCGTTGGATGTGTTTGACGGGGCCCCCCTCCCACCCATGGGCATTGATGGCTGGTGATAATGCTAGGAGGTCCTCATATTATTCTCTTCTCAAAAGCTTTATGGTGGGGAGTCCATTCGACCTCCCCATGTTGAAAATTATTGTGATCATGAATTTTGTCTCAAGTGATGGCGTTCTGGTCCTATTTCGGGAACTGACTTGACACTTGTGGTGGAAATAACCATCACAGGTCTCCCAAAATTCAATTTAGCGTGTTTCTTATGGTGGGGAGTCCGTTCGGACTTCCTGTGTCAATCTCCGAGTTTTGTTCCAGGTTTTGGATGGGTTGTGGTTGGTCTTATATGGAAACACAAAACTCTATTTTCTTCTTTTGGTAAGGATTTGGGGCATGAGAGTTCTAGTGTCATATTGGAGTAAGGTTTTAAGAGATATGCATTGGATGTGGTTTTGACTTGTTTGCTGGTTTCAAAAGAGTCGTCGTGTTTTTATTGGCGTTGTTCCAGATGTTGTGTTTTAAGGTTGAATTGAAGATGGAGAATTGGTTGAGTTCTGTTGAATGATGTTAAGGTGGGTGTATGTTGGGCCTAGATCTACTATTGTTAAATTTCTTTGTCCTTTGAAGCGATCAACTAGAGGTGGTCACACTTTTGGGGGCGGGTGACACTTAGCGGGTAATTCGTTCATATTATATGAGCTCTTTTGGTTTATCACTCCCCTTTTTGGGAGTGTTTCAGAATCTCTTTGTTTTTGTTCTTTTGATATTTCTTTAAATTGTAAAGTAATGTCTGTTTTCGTTTGGGGTTTTTATCTTGTTATGGATTTCCGGGGGCGGAAAGCTTTATGATGGGGAGAATTGTCACACCAGTTTTTATTTATTTATTTTATTTATCTTAGCATCGGGTGATTTTGCATGTGTGCGGGCAAGTCCCGGTCTAAAATTTTAATGTTTGGATGAGTTTATGGTTTGGAATAGTGCGCGAATACCATACGATTATGACTCATAGCCCGTTTGCAGTCCTCTTGGGCACCGTGCAGAGCGTACCCCGCGGTCATTTAGTTTTAACATTATTAAATTCACACGTTGAGTGGATTAATATATATATATATATATACATATATATATAGGATTATATATGTGTGTGTATATGGGTATATATGTTTATACATTATTATTATTATTATTATTATTTTCTTAACGTAATGTGCATATATGTATGTTTATATGTGTATATATACACGTATGCTGATAAATATATATTTCTTAACATTATATATTTATGCGTAAATGTGTTTATGCATATGAGTATATATATGAATATATGTTTATAATATGTCATGTACATTCATATATGTATGTTTATAAATTTGTTCATGGGGTTATATATATATGTTTATACATATATATATGTATATGTCTGTAATTATAATAATAATTATTATTATTAATATTATTATTATCAATATGTTTATGTATGTTTATATATATATATATAGGATTATATATATGTTCACATGTTTTATATATGTTTAGATATATTTAAATATGTGTGTGTATATTTATAACAACTATTTCCATTGTAATTAATTAACAAAATTTTTATTAGTATTATTATTATGTTAAATTATTTTATTTTGTTTTGTTTTATTTTTATTTTTATTTTTCTTTTATTGTCATTTTTATTATTATTTTTGTTTTCTTTTCTTTTATTTCATTCTATTTATTTTCTTTTATTCTTTTTATTTATTTTTTTTTCTAACCCTACCTCCCTCTACCCTTTTCCATCGCGCCGCCACCCCCCTATTTTCTCTCCCTCTTCTCTATTTCTCCCTTCTCCCTCCACGCGACACTCTCCCTCTCGGCTCCTCTGGCGGCATTCCCTCCATCGGTGTTCCCTCCGGCTACGCCTCCTCCTAGCCGGCGTGCCGGCCTCCTCCACTGGCCTGCCTCCTGGACGAGACCCAGCCGGCGTCCCTGCCTCCCCCGCGCAGCTACCTTCCAGACAAGCCCAGTCGACTCCTCCCACTATCTCCCGACCGCTGGCCTCCCTCGTCCGGCCTCCACCGGCACCCAGCCGTCTCCGGCCGAAACCCCCCTGCCGGCGTTTCACTGCAACCTGACCCCACTGCCCGTCCAGCCTCCCTCCTCCGGCCTTCCGTCCAGCCTTCCGTCCGGCCTCCCTCCTCCGGCGCTCAGCCGTCTCTGGTAGCACCCCCGGCCAGCCTCCGGCGCCCGGCCCATCTCCGGTTGCACCTTCCGCCTCTGTCCGAAATTCCCCTTCCCTCTGGTTGTCTCCGATACAACCCATTTTTTGGCTGGCACGAAGCTATTCGACCGCACGCCCCCTTTTGGTCGTTGCATGAACCTCCGACCAAGCGCACCTCCGATTCAGTAGTGCACCTCCATGTGAACCTTTTGTTTGGACACGCTTTCCCCGCACCGACCATTTTTCCTTTTTGCGCGACCCTGCTGTTTGAGCGCGCCTACGCATGGGGGTGAGGTTAGTGTTGTTTCTTCATCTGGATAGTTAATTTGGCATATTTGTGATTAATGTGTTTGATGTGAATTTTAGTTTTTTTAGTGAACTTAGTTTGGGTTTTATACCTAATAACACATTCCTCTGAAATAAGACACGTTTTTATGGAAACTGGTCATCAGTTGTTTAATTGTTTTTTTATATAATTTGTGCAATTGGTTTATCTAACCGTGCAGGTGGTGCATTTTTGTTTTAGTGGGACTTAGGTGCGTGTTTGATCAAAATTGTGTTCTTGAATGAGTTTAGTTTGTGTAAAGTTGCGATTTACTTTTTTGAATTTTATTTCATAATTTTTGGAGTGGTTTAGTAATAGTGTGGATGGTGCGAGGTAGGTTTTGATATTTTTTCCAGGTGGTTCTTTTGTGTGGGTTGTCTTCTTGTACTGTTTTAAGTCAAGTGGTTATGTGTTTTAAGTTGCTGTGCATTTATTGCAGTGTGTTGGCGAGGTGACTCCGCGAAACCACGGTCATCGACTTGCGCGTACTTGTACATCTGTGCGAGGCATGTCGCGTCACCATGTTCAAGCTGCGAGTTGAGGTAGGTTCCCACTGCACTTGCCTTTGAATTTAGAATTTACTTATTTCTTGTCATTTATTAAATTTTCATCAAATTGGAAGTAGTATTAAAATATTATATTTAGAGTAGTTATATGCTGGAATTGGAACTGTTTCATTCCTTGCATTGTACCGAAATATTTTTCTTGATTAGTTGTTGCGCAATAGTGAAAATTCACCTTTGGACCTTATGTTTGCGCTTCAGAATTAAAATGGTGATTTGGTTTTCCTAAATGAAATTTTAAATGTGTTTTCTGATTTTAAATGTGACGACGTCTGATCCTTCTTTTGGAATTGATTTGGTATTGAATAAGAACATTAGGCCCGTTTGGTACAGTTAATGAAATTAATGTTTTGAAAAGTCTCTTTGGAGTGATCTTTTGTGTTTGTTGATTAGGGGAGCTGAGTATGTGATGCTTGTGCATCGTGACTAGTTTTACATTGTTGACTCAACCCTGATGATTATACGTGTTGACATGGGAACCTGGCATAGTGAGTGAATTCTCTGAGAACGATTGTTGTACTAGTTTAGATTATGCACTGGCTAGTGGACCTTAGTGTGGTTGGAGCCGCTAGGGGATTGGGCCCCTCGGTTAGGCCATGTAGGGATTTACCGAGCATTTGGGCGTTACGACGTCATCGAGTTAGGGCATGCCTTCAGGATGAGTCACATGTATAGTACGTTCTAGTTTTTTCACGATCTCCTAGGTTCGACCCATGTCTCTTTTAGTGTCTATTTTATGTGGCAGGCGATTAAGAGGTCGAGTTTGGATGCCGCCCCTTGTGTGCCACTTTATTCCCATTGCCCGAGGGTGTGTTGTGTGTAATTTTATTTTTGACTAAAAACTAATGTTTGGTTTTCTAATTGTTCGCAAAATGTTTTAAAATGCAATTCACCTGTTCCTTTCAACATTAAACTTCTTCTAAATTAAAAAGGGCAATGGACTATTACTTGTTTTCAAAATGGAAAGTGTGTGTGTGTGTGTGTGGAAACCTATATTTTCCACCAAACATAAGTTCAACTAGATCATGTATTGAAATTCTTAGAGTAAGGTAGATAGAGAAAGTTGTCTTCAACGTGGTTATATAACAAGGTTTTACATGGATAATTGTGTATTTGAAGGATAAAATGTAATAGAAGGACCATGTTAATGTATTATTTAAAAATGATATATTAAAATCAATGAATTTCCTTAACCATTTAATACAAAATTTCTTTACCCCCATGTAATTTGGTAGGGACTGATCATGTTTTGGTTATAATAGGCATTGTTTAGATTACTCAAGAAATGAAGTAAATGTAAATAATATGAATAGAAAGATTTAAAATCTTCACATAAATGTTTTTGAATGTTGGTCAATGATTCAAAGAAATGGATTCAAAAATCAGATGTTTTTTAAAGAAATTTTAAAAAAACGTATTCTGAATCAACGTTCATATCAACATTCAATTAAATTCATTTTTATAGGTAAAAATATTACAATATTTTTCATGGGATTCAAATATCACATGGGTATTAAATTATTTCTCACATGTTTTCAATATCAAAGTAACTATTAAAAGAAAAACACAAGAAATGAATTTTTTGAAAAAAATCCAGTATCATATCCTAACAAAGATATGTCTTCCACCAAACATATTGTACAAAATGTGACCATTATGATAAAATTTATAAGAAAACTTATTATTAATAATAGTGAAGGAAAAATATAAAATATTTAATTTGGTACATTAATAGGTTTCTATTTGTATATGGAATATTGAAAATAAACCTCCTCTCTTAGAGTATCTAAAAAATTATGTAAAAAATCTTTAGTTGCTGCCCATTGGTTATAAATGGATTTTTCTATTCTGGTTTTTTATTCTATAAAAAAATAAATGAATAACAATAATAATAAAGAAAGTGGAAACCATTTAAAAAATATATTTTCCTAGAAATATTTTCAGTCTTGAGTCAAACATCAACAATTTTTTATAACACCCTGAGCCCCATTTTCACAGACCTGGTGGGTAATTTATTACATCAAAAAATATGAAACTGAATTAAAATAAATGGACAATAGTTTAGTAGTCCTCAGTATACTATGTCAATTATTTTGAAAATAATAATATTAAACTATATGTATTTATTCCATAATTTTGTACTTGTTCAATCATAGTATTCCACTCAATTTCAAGGGGGAATGGGGAAATAATATAAAGGAGTGAGTAGTTATATTTCACAAAACTTTTTCCCTTGTATCAAGAACCAGATTCAACTATTTATAATATAATAATTATGTCTCCAAATAAACATGATCAACATATAGAACATGTGCATGGTCTATAATATACGTCGAAAAATGTGATACATTAATGACATTTTAATAATATGATTGGTTCAGTGTAATGTTAAAACTATTTTACACTTCCCCTATCCAGTCCATTAATTCAAATGACACAATATATGTTGGACTCATCATCCCTTCCATTATAAATATCATAACCCCTTTACAAAAAGATATATTAAATTATACACAGTCGTCAATGTTTAATTCATGATCTTCTCATTGATTGTAAGCATAAAATTTCTTTTTAATTAGGGATATATTGATACACCTATAGATGGATATTACCATATGAGTTGTCGATTCCACATACTATGGAACCAGTTCTTCATTTCTCTCACTATATCCTAGATTATCTGAAATGAAAATCTACATTCATAAAAGGATTCATAAGGTTCAATCTTAATACTGTAGTGGATACTATTATTGTAGTAAAACTCCAAAGGAGGTAAATAATGATCCCAAATACCTTGGTAGAAAATAGATTAATGCCTTATAATTTTCATAAATTTCTGGATAGTCTATTCATATTACCCATTATTTATAGGGTGATAAGATAGGCTATGATTAAGCTCTATATTTAATTCATTTTAGAGCCTCACACAAAAATTTTCTGTGAACCATGGGTGTCGATAAGAGAATATACATAGGAGTTTCCCATAATATCTCACAACCTAATATATATAAAACCATGTTAGATGGTCAATTGAAAATTCATTTTGAATTTCAATGAAATGTTATGGATTTTTTATACAGTAAACAATGACCCAAAAATAATTAACCCCATTATATTTATTTGGAAGCTTAATCATAAAATACATATTAACATTGTCCCACTTCCATTATATTATAGGTAGAGGATACATTACCCCTACGTTATGTTTTTTTTCGGCATCTATATACAAGAATACTATGAATGATGCTGTATAATCTAAAATTCTACTCTTTATAATTTTCCACATAAAGTTCTCTTAGATATCCCAATAAGTATTGGTATTTCGACGATTTGTTAGTATCTCTAAACATTGTCCCTCATCATACCAATTCATTGAAAAATTGGTATATATGGAATCCATATCCTCTTTCTAGATCATAAAACTCTATGACCACTAATGTATAATACTAGTAATTTCCCATTAATCTCATTTTCGAACTTATTTTATTGTGATTTATCACCCCAATAATATTTATTAATTATCTCTAGTAAATATGGTTGGGTGATTACATGGAATAATAATTATGCTTCTCATTATATTATAATAACCATGTCCATCCATATGAGGTATTTAAGAATTGGATCATTATTTACCCTCAACATGGATATGATTCTCAGATATTTTCTACTCAAATCATCTTCCACCATATTCACATTCCTTGTATGATAATTGATATCACTTTTATCATCCATGAGTTCTTTTATCCAACTTATTTTCTTCTTGTTAACATATTTGTGACTAAATATATATTAAGATTTCTTTTAATCAGTGTATATATCATATCTCTCACCATATATGTCATGTATCGATACATTTAGAGAAAAAATTACTAATACCAATTAAAAATCATAATTTAGATAATTAAACTCATGGGGTTTCAACTTTTTTGATCCATTGGACACAACTCTATAATTTAAATTAGGAACCCATCCAAGATGTTTCATTGATACATAATTATAATAAAAAATAATTCTTCATTAGATATAAGAGATAAAATATTCACATCCACTAACCAGCTATCCAATTATTCGAAAAACTATTCACATTACTTTTTCCATGTGATCGTAACTCCCTTACATCTTGTAATGTATAACTAATTTTACCAAATAAAACATTTAAAAATACACCAAAAGTATACCACTAATACAAGAAAGTGTTGTATTTCTATTGTGTTAATAGGTCAAGGAAATTCCTTTATAACCTTCATTTTTAAAACGAAAGTAGCCTAAATCGTATGAAGGACTTATTTTTATTTTATTATGGATAATACCCATTTTAAGGGTTGAAGGGGAACCTGTACATGACCCGCAGGACAAAGGCACAAGGCCAAACTGACCCTCAATACATGACCTAAAGGACCAGAGGCATACCATGCCCATTATATGAACCATATGCCCAAACAACTAGAACTACCCCACCCCAGCTTCTGTGTCATTGATCACCTATCTCCCCACCTTGCATTGCTGATCGACTAGTATTTCCCCACACAATGCTTCACGGTGCCTAGTCCCGATGGTGGCTGCCTTACCCTCTCATTATTCCAATATGGTTAGCTCTACTTTTAGTGGCTTTTACTCTTGTTGCTGTGATCCTCTTCTAGGGCATTTTCTATGTGAACTGGGCAAATCCATGGTCTTTGTGGCCTGACGGCCCTATGACCCAAAGGCCATTACTGATGGTCACCAAAATGAAAATTAATTTTTGAAAATAATTTTACCCCATAATGTTTATCAAAGAGGTCATAAATTTGATGCACTAAATTCATTTTATTTGTAATAATTCAATTATTTTACAAAAAATTGATGGAAAATACCATTTTGTATTATTTATTTTTTAAAAAAAAATAAAAGGTTCTTCCTATGGTGAAATCTCAAATAAGTGAATATGTTATCTAATAAGACATTAATTTTATTAATCAAATCAACACAATCTATTGGAGACAACCTATATAGTGAATCTTTATATTGTCTTCACATTGAGGATGAGATCAATAGGGAATTAAAATTCCCATATAGGGGGTAATATAAGTAATTACTTAAGAAATAAATCATTATATTCTCAGATAACTCATACCAAATCTATTATTTAAAAACCATTACTAACCATATATTTAATTATATCCATATACTCCCTATGATTTTCCTTATTTTTCACTACTAGGGTTAGATCATGAATAGATTTAGGAAATGAAATATCTTTTTGAAAAAAAAAATATTATTTTCCTCCTAAATTCAATATTACTTCTCCTTATAATAAATTTATGTATTATAGTTTGGCATACAATGAATAAAAATGATTATATCAATATAAACTATAGGTAAAATAATCAAGTATACAAATAGGTTATGTATATGTGTTATAATACTGATTTATTAATTCATAACACCCATTCTTAATGTTTAGGGGAAATAAATAATTTTCTCAGAAAAAAATTCAACAAAAAAAATTGTGAGAATTTAGAATAAAATAACACATTAGATAAATTTTTTGGTATGATTAATGTAATTTCTACAACATATTTAGTTACATAAACATTAACTTTAATAATAGCATAAAGTTGACATGCTCCCTCTTCCTCTTATGGAAAAAATTCATTTTGAAAATACGACATTGATTAGTGTAATTTCCCATATTCATCTAGTTGAGGTATAATACATAGGTTTTATACCTATTTCATTTCCACTAATGAGAATAATAACCTTTCTCAACATATTTTATACAAACACCCAAACCCCTTAATTTTTTTTTACCCAAAATTAATTACATATAGGGACTTTTAGTCTTCCTAAAATTTTGTTCCTAGACAATCATTTCACATGTTTAACATCTATCATCTTCTTATCAAGATTTATATTATAATAAAATGATTTTGAGAACTCTTTTTTAGTATTGATATGGGTTGTTTAAATTTATATATATGTGGAGAAACTTATAGATACCATGGGTCTTTGAAGAATAGGCGTTAAACTATAAATGAAATGATCAACCATTATTTTATGATTTTATATATTACCTATAATATACCATTATAATATTATATAATTAGACATGTACTCAATGACTAACTCGTTTTATTTTTGTCTTAGTTTCATGATTTTTCTTTATGTATCCAACTATTTCTCTAAATTAAAATACATTTCCATAGATTTCACATTACATCTATTACATTCCATACTATCAATATCCACATATTATATAGTATTTTTAATTAAGTATCACCATTTTTCATTATCATGTCTTCAATCATACACAACTATAATGAATTTCTCCCCTTCCTATAATACAAATGGAAGAAATATTTTGTCTAGTGGCATAATCCATTTTCCACATTTGTATTATTTATGGTGGTACTATAGTGTAGGTATTATGCTACAAATCCCTTTTTTTGATTTTCAAAATAGCCGGTTTCGGAAAACCAGAAACCTCACAGACAAACCGCATGCCATTAATATAATCTATGATCTCTACATATGTTTTGTTATTTCTAGTTCTGAAGGTTTCTAATATAACATTTTCTTATACCAAATGTAATGTACTAAACCCAAGATAAAAGTACAGAGTAAAATATGGAAAATATATTACATAATATTATCCTCATGATAGTACAAAAGAGAATATCATGTTAAATTATAGGGAAACAAAGGACAAACTAAATGTACAGTTCTTTATTCCACAACAATATCCTTTTTCAATCATATTATCACACTTATTTGCTTAGGAAAATGGGGAAAATGTAAATCTAGTGTTCCTAAAATATAAATAATGAAAAAATGTATAGTAGAAGATAATAAATGATAAATAATGAATATAAAACTAGATATCATAATAACATTATTGATTCATTTTACCAAGAAATTATACATAATGGTTAAGGTCTCTCCTATGAACCTATATATGTTGGAAAATGAAACCTATAATTACAGTGTGGGCCTATGTAATCTAGTCCCCACTCATAATATAAAGTTGCAAAAAATTCCATCATATACCAAATTAATATATTCTTTACATGGAATAATGTTCAAGGTTAAACAATTTAGAGATATATAGAACATTTGACCAATGGAATGTAGTATATATTATCTTCTCATATGGAATAATATATGATATAAGTTAAAAAATACATTTCCCTAGTAAATGAACTAATATGATAATTAATGTGAATTCCTTCAATAAATATAAGTAATAATTTTCAATTTAGAATTATAAAATTGTATTCCCAAATAGAGATTCACATAAAATTATAGCTAATAAAAACTCATCAAGATTAAGGATTTTCAATCCGTTTGTGGATTTTTATTTTAAATTTTATAATGTAAAATAAAAGAAATCATTAAACACCACTATATAACAACAATTAATTTTTTATAATGAGTATGAGAATTATCCAAAAAATATCACCAAAGAGTGTAAAACGAGGAGAAAAATAAGGATCTTCCCACCATACACTAGGATGATAACTTGGATATTCCCAACTGACATTTTCATATTAATTAACACGATATAAATATAATTGAAAATAAAAATCACATGATGTATCTAGATCGATATGTATTTCATGGAAAATTACACTCAATTGTTGAATTTATATGGCTATGAGGTGGTTTAGGAATAATAACAGGTCATGAATTAGGCATCATGATAGTGAAATCAATGCTTAACTGGGATATATGAATTGTGAATATAATATAAAATGACATAAATTTGATAAATTTATAATTATTTATGTATTAAAAAGTGTATGAAAATTGAAATGTAAATGGAAACTATGAATAAAGAAGAAATATACCATTATTTTATCATAGTAATGAATTATAAAAAGGGTATAAAGTAAGTGGATTAATTAATGTTCCCATTAAAATAAGTAAATGTTGATATAATAACATTGATACATATAATTTAAGTATATAAAATAGTAAAAAATAAGGATATTCAAATAGTAAATGATGTTTGTGAAATAGGAACCCCGACCCCTCGCCAACTTCTTGGTTTTGAACAAAAAAATATATCTAACTAAAATCCACAAGAATTATGTGAGGGATATGTGAGATACTTATGAGATGTAAAAGAAGAGGGGCTTCAAATTATTTTTCTAACAATGGGAGGTGGGATGGGTATTTATATGTGTGGTTAGTGGAATTTTAATGATTAATTTATTAATACATTCATTATTACACATCACGTAAGTAACCCATTATAACCATTGTTATCCAATTACACTGTTAATACTTAAATATTTTAGTTAGTAAAAAAAACAAAATATCACTTGGAAAAATTAAGACAGTGCTAAATAAATATGATTTCAATTATATCGTATTTATTATATACCACCATTTTTACCAAATTTCACTATTTGATTAATAAATCGACCAATTTTACCATCACTAATTTCAACATCCTAATTAAAAATATGTAATCTATTTTATCAATTTCATTATCAAAATACCAAAATTGTACCTTTTATTTTAGGATGATACATACATAAACAATGTATTTGAGTAAAGAACCATTGAATTTTGTAATTAATTTACATTATAATACATATCAAACACTTGATAAATAACATCTAATGGGATAATGATATTTCCTATGTGTATTGTGTGAAATGGTGATATGTTCATGGCAGGGTTGATCCAATATTTATTATGTGGTGATCTACACAAAATTGAACTTCTTCCGTATATTATTTTTCTTCGACATCACTTGTTGTAGGTTTTATTAGGCATAGTCTAGGGATACCCCTAATTATGAAACCTCAATCCCAAGATTTGATAAAATTCATTAAAAAGTTATTTTATTTTTGGTAAAATCAATATTTCCTCCCTTATGTGACAATTAACATTCACCATCACTCTTTATATTGAATAATCATAATGGTCTTTTTTAATTGGTACACCACTAACCATCATAATTCCCAATGGCCATATTAGCCAATGACTATATCTCCCAATATCCATTTTATGAAATGGTTATAAATCTATAATGTTATGTTTACCATTGGTAATAATTCCAAATTTTAATGTCTATAATTCCTAATGATAATATTAACCAATGATCACTTTGACCATTATTTATAAAATAATATCTAAATCTATGAAAAATAATTTATAAGTTATTACACCATATAAATTTCAATATTTCTTTAAAAATAGAAATTTATCTCATTTTTTTGTAGTATAAATATATCAAATATACATGTTTTCCTTTTTTGACTATTCTAGTACTAGATTATTTCAATTCCAAACATTGTTATAGGATTTATGGTACTTGTTTAAAACTCGTTTATAAATTTAATTACTTATTTTCTTGTTGCATCAATATGTTTTCAACTATTATCACTAAATAATAATGTTTTCATTGTGAAATATTCTAATCATGAAATTATTATTTACTGTTATAGAATCATGGGTATACATCCTCCCCCATTGAAAAAAATGCATCCTCGTGATTTTAATTAAATCTACAATCATAATAGATGTAATATTTTTATACCATGTTATGGATTCCACATGGTGTATTTTATAAGATTATTCCTCCAAAGAACCTTCACAAGGAAAGTAGTTTTATTTTATACCAATAATTCCCTTATATAATAAATCTGAATGGTCCCTTCCTTATATAATAGTATTAGATCCTACTAAACATTATCAATGATTAGAAAATTGGTAGGGTATAGAATTTACATTCTTACGAGTGATATAAGGAATACATAATGAATATAAGATAGGATTAGTGGAATGAAAATATGATACTATATATCCCATATACACTTAATTATTTAAATCAGTTTAATATATGTTGGCCCCAATATCTCTTTATTTCGAAATCCCATAACAACATTCAATTTTGATATCATCCATTAAACATTGTCTCCAACAAATAATTCATGATCCCTACACTGGTTTTAATGTTACATTTTTGTATTCATTGGGATACATTGATATGATTCTATATATATCATGACACTTCAATCATTTCATACCAAAGTTCTGCACCCTAAAAAAATTTTCCCTAAATTCATCCCAATGCATCATAGTATGAAAAAGAATTATCTAAACAGGTCCATATAGATTCATATTAATACCAGAGTTGTACGTATTATTGTATTAAAATTACACATGATGTAAATTATGGTCCCATAAACCATGTGAGACAAGATATAAAAACCATAGAATATCCTAGAGTGTTTTAATTTTCAATTCCTACTACCAATCTATTTGAAGTTGATAGGACGTTCTACGATTAATCTCTATATTAAATGGTATCTAGAGACTCCTACAATGTAATAATTTAAACCTAGTGTCTACATTATATACAATGAAAATGATTGTGCTACGAAGTCTCATAAATTTATTTGTATAAAACCTTGATAGATAGTCCAGAAATAAATATTCTAGAATGGCAGGGAACTATGCCGACTTTGTGAGATGATCATCAATTACACATATAGAATTATTCCACTAACATTTCATAGGATTACTATGATTATGTCCATATCCATATTACACGACATTAATTATTGTATTTATAGAGTATTGTTTAATAATTTGGGTGGTTTTCTCATCATTCACATATTGAAATACTAAGTATATGTATTATTATCTTCAATTCCTCTCTTTTTATTTTCCCACTATAAGTTGTCTTCCAAACCATTATACATTTTGGTACTAATATAATGTACAAATAAATTTTAACAATGAGCCTAATTTAAATAATTCTTATTTAACTATGGTACATATGGAACACAAAACCTCTTTCCAAATACCAAGTCTCAATCATCACCAATGTTGAACACTTGTATTAATATCTTCCATTTTATTTTGTAAGTTTTTATCACCTCATTAATATTTACTATTCCTATCTAAAAAATATTTTTGGGTGATTCCTTCCATGGTAATACCCATGTTCATCTTTATTAGTTATTTGTGTGCTTGATATTTCTTTACCGCTAATATGTTTATGTTACCATTTTATTTTCTACTTAAAGAATACTCCTCCTTGTTGGAATTCCATGTATGATAACGAATATCAAAATAATAATCCATGAGTAGTTCTAACCCCTTCATTTACTCATATTAAGATCATTTTTATTAAATCTACACATAAAACTATTATGGATTATGTATATATCACATTTATCTATAAAGATTTAATTTATCAATTTAATATAATAAAAGATTATGACTACTAATTCTAAATCATGAGTTGGATAATGAATCTAATAAATTTTAAAATATATTGATTTATTGGATAAAAATTTATTTGTTTACATTTGGACACATCACATACGTTTCCTTGATACATCACTATGAATAAAAAACGATTCTATAACAAATAAAAGAGTAAGAATATGTGAATTTTAAACCATATATTAAAATTATCATAACTATAGTGACCCCAAAATCTCATTCTTGGTCATTACATTTTTCATATCTATAGTCATTTCCTTGTACATACAATAACATAAGGACCATAATAGTTTAGAGTATTTCAAATCATGGAATAAAATATTACAATCTAGTGAATGATCTTAAATATTTCCCATAATGATCTCCACATTTAGTAGTCTTTAAAGACATACCCTACATAAAAACATTCTTCATAACATTGGGAAATGAAACATAATAAAGGGTGATCTCATATGATTAGTGTGGATAAAAATAAGGGATATAAATCTATGATCATATTAAATAATAATATAAGAGTAAGGTTATGTTATAATTCACATAACTTATGATGCTCCTACTACACCAATCATAGATCATAATAATGTCTCATATAATAATTAATGAAGTTTAAAAAAAATATTTATATGGGAATAAATTACCATGATCCACGATAACCTAATAATTTTTTAATACATTTACTTGTCGAAGACAGATAAGCATAGAAAATCATTTCCATGTTATTCAAGACTCATATCCATGTATATCATTGTGGAATGGGTTCACTTCTCAAAATATTATAGTAGTCAAGTTACACATACAAGACCATTATAATGAAAAAATTCCCATATTGAACTAGGTTCACTCCCCATTCATTTCCTATATATCTCTTGGGGTATAAATAATTAAAAAATTAATGGGAGGGAGATATATGTCACACCTCCCACATAATAAAAATCATATATATGTGTTCCAAAAGGTCTTAAAACATTCATCAAATCATAATTTACGAAATGAAATGGGTTTCGTAAACATTTCATAACATCATACCCTATGGAAAAGTTATAGGTTTCATAATCATTTAATTATTTCATCCTAGAATAACCTATGAAAAGAAGAAGGTTTGATAAGTATTTTTTAATTGTATAACCCATGGAATATAAATATGTTTCAAAAAATAATTTTCATAATAAACACAAACCATTTAGAAAAATAATAATAATGGTATCCATGGATAATATCATTAGTAAATCATAATAATAATAAAAGTATGTAATCTCATTTGGAGAATTATGTTGAATGATAAATCACTCAGAACTTTTCTTGATGAAGATAACATTTATTAAAAAATAACTTTTATCAAAAAAACATTAATAAGACACATTAAAATTTATTTTGTTTGAAAAAACTTTGAAAACATATAATAAAATATTTAAAATACATTTAAAACATTTATTGAGTGATATATCCCTTCCAATTTGAGAAAAATCAAAAAACAATTTTAAATCCACTTTTCTTTAAAATATTTAGTCTAAATATTTTCAAAATATTATTCAAATCAATTTTCTAGATAATAAATTTGAAAACATTTAAGCTAAGAAAGAAATATTTTAGTGTTAATGATAGTTATAAATAATATTAGTTGATTTCTTGTAAAAATTAATTATTCTATTTACAATTTCAATTAAATATAAATGGGAATTTTTTAGAAAATGACATTAAGATTTCTTTCAATTTTTTTTTATAAAACATAAAACATGGGTAAAATTTTATTTAAATAAACAATTTAAAAAATATTAAAACATAGTTGATTTTTTTCAAATATAATGGTTTTGAAATTTAAAGGGTTTTAGATCAAAGGGTGAAATAATGAAGATTTTTAATAAAAACATTCTTTTGAACTTTTGTATACATAAATTGAAGAAAATGATGTTAAAATTTTAATATCAGGAAATAACCCTTTTATTATATAATTTATTAGTTTCATGATATAGAGATCATAATATTTCATCATTGGAAGAGTAATTGTAAACAATCTAGAGAAATGATGGGATTTTGTAATAAAACTATAACAAAATTGGAATCATTGAATTATAATACTAAAGAAATAATAATGTTAAAATAAACATAAAATATCATTTAAATATATAAATTCAAGAGATTAAAAGTCATTTAATATATATATACTCCTAAAAAATGATGCAAGGTTCATAACATAAGTTATTTCTCAAAGAAGGAAAATTGAAACATATATCCCCTACCACATTGGTATATTTTTAATAAATAAATCCATAAAAGAGAATACTAAATGGATATGTAAATATTAATTATTTTCTAGATATTTATCCTTATAGAGACCCTACATTTTGTAACATTACTATTATAACATTTTAAATATAAACAACAAAATAACATTATATGTATAAGATCATATAGTTTATTTTCTATGTAAAATTATGTTTATACATAAATTTTACATAACGAAATAAAACATTATTTAATTCCTTCTTCTCTATATTCTTAGTGGCCATTTCGTTCTCCTTAATATATGTAGTGACTATAGGATATTGATCAATGAAATGGATGAGATAAAATCCTAGTAAAAGGATAAATAAGTACATGACCCAATATAACATGGGTGAGCATTATCATCATCATCATAATTAAACCATGGGACCATAATCATAATCTTATGAGAAAGTGTTAGGTAATGCCATGGAATGCGAAAATTCATAAAAATTAGATATCATGTGTTAATGGTCAAATACAACACATAGTTGTGAACAAATCTATAAAAATATATCACTCATATTTCACATTATCTCATGATATAAATCACATTAACCAATGCATTGGATCACTATATAATTCCAGGTGCACCCATCACATCATAACATGTACATGATCATTCATGCAATATAGAATTTATATCAACTATGGACATAAAATAAACATGTAATTGAATGGATATCATAAATCATATATTAATGCATAAAATTTGGGGTTCCCAATATTAAAAGGGAAAATCATACTTGGTATAAGAATCATTATGCTTGGGTGAAAAAGAAACAATCTCAAGAGAAGTAAAAGATATGTCTTTTAGAATGATGATTTATTTTGGAAAAATATTTTCATTTTTCATAAAATGATATTGGAAACACGAATATCCTAGAAAATAAAAGGTAAGAACAAATAAAATATATTTGATGAATATTAAATAATATCCACACTAAAATTTATCATGAATGACGAATAATCCAAATAAATGATATTTGGATTGGGAATCCCTATTCCTTATGTTTTAATTATTTCTTCACATTAATATAATGTATAATACAAATAGGTTCATTAAATAGTAAATGAAAAAGATCTTATACTTGTATTTTACTGAATATAATTTTATTAAGTTCATTTATGGCCATTTTGATGAGTTACAGTGTTCTATTTCATCATTAAGTGGTGTTAATTTTCATGATTTTCTTTATTGGTTTACTTGTATACTTGTATGTAAGATAAAGTAAAATGGGGTTAATTATATAGAAATGAAATTGAAGAGGTAACGTGATTTTTGGAAGTTGAAATTATATTCAATTACTTGAGAATATAAAAAAATCAACGAGTTTTAATCAGGATTACTATTGAACTAGTTTGTAGTTTAGAGAAACATGTGTCATTGGTATTTAGTTTGACACAATGTTTACAACATTGAGAAATATTGATTTAGAAATAATTATTGATAAATATAAATTTAGATGTTTTGAGTTTGTTGGCATTGCACTATGTGGATATTGAGTATGTTTTTAATGTAATTTATTACAAAATTAGGTTCCAACAACAATCCATCTGAGGGGAGCGACACCACTAGGGAAGCCAAGATCTACCCTCGGCCTAGCAACATAGTGGATGCCAAATGAATGCAGTGGAACATAGGCATGGGACAAGAGCGGTAGAACAAACACCGATTTGGGTGACATGGTGGTAGTGGTGAGAGAAGAACCACACCTGTAAGAATCGATACAACACAATACCAGTGAGGGAGAGGAGAAATTTATGATCCATGGTCATCGTGTCCTATGTTTTAATGGAGTGGGAAATACCAAAACATTTCTACGTGGGGTTGGCTTAAATGAACATAGACATTCTGATTGCTCGATTGTTTTATCCTATCCATTTGATCATCTAGTTATGATTTTAATGATGAAATCTAATTGGTTGAATTTTTCTAGAAATTTTTTATGTCGATGAACATTTCAGAGACATTGGATCCCATTTAATATGTGTTGTCTTCACTATGGAACCGTCATGTGCTCTTATTCATTCGAAGATCCCACTATGTCGATTGAATCCCAATATAAGGTTCTTCTTCATATTGTCATTGTTCTAATGATTCAAATATGATTGAATTAAGCTGAACCTTGTTTTGAATCATGTTATGAAGATCCAACTAAGGCTTTATAGTGATTTGGATATGTGAGGTTTTCTGAAGACGATGATATCTTGTGGGGTGGGAAATTATTCCATGATTCTAGAATTTTCTACGATGATGTACGATGCCTATAAATATCCTATACCAGATTCATTTTTTTTGTGTGTTTTCAATAATATATTGTTTTCGATGAAATGTAGCTCCATGAATTTCTTTGATTTGTAGACAGGAGTTCCACAGATAATCTTGTTGCATGAAGAAAGAGAGATAACCATGAGCACTTAATTTGTTCTTTGCATAATTTTTTTACATGTCTAAGAAACCGGTTTCTATGAAACCCCAATGGCTAGTGTGATTAACTTGACCTTGGATTGAGTGAGAGTGTACATACATTTTGTATGTGATGTTGAGAAAGTGTCAAGTGTGTGCGTTCATCATAAAATAGTAGCTTAAGAACCCAGATCTTCTTTTTTTGGTATTTATTTATTTCTAGTTATTTTTCAGAAAAAGTGGAGTTTTTGGAAATTTCAGGAGTACACACTGTGTACTTGTAAGTACCCACCATGTACCCAGTTTCCACGGTTAGTCATGTGCAGGCCTTCTAATGGCCGAGCACATGGCCGTGTGGGGTGACCTGGAGACTACCTAAAGCAAAGACCAGTTGAGGGAAGTACATGCCCTATACCGTTGAATAAAACATCGTGTACTTTTTTTTTCATTAAACTGATTGGGGTCTCATCTAAATGACAGAACATGCTTCTTCTCGGCCTCCCTTATCTAGGAGTGAATGAGACTTCCAATTCTTCTCTGATACCCAAACTCTTCATCTGTTCTCTTAATATACTTCCATTTATTGTGTTGGAATCTCCACATTATGATCATACTTTTTCTAGTGCCTCATTTCTGGAATTATCCCCTTTCATGAGATATCCTCAGTTCAAAATTGTTAGAGTTTTGGTAGATCAATGATTTTATATTGATATTCAAGGCCTGAGCCTCACGTATATCGATCATACAACACCGAGGTTGGTCGTTGTTACCTTTTTGTAGTTAGTGTTTGAGTTATATGTGAAAATTACCCAATACCCTCATTCAGGGTATTGCGTAATTAGGTATTTTGACCCAGTTAATGCCTGTTATTATTTGTATGATTTAATAGAGGTTGTTTGATTGTGAATAGGGTTAATTATGATGCTATGGATGTGTTTTCCTATTCTTGTTGATTTTTATTGTCTAATTTAGATTTTGTAGTTAGGCTATTTATATTATATTCCTAGTGTTGTTAGGATGGAGTGATTATTTTTCTGAAATTTTATTCCATGCCTAGAAGATAAATATCCAAGTATTACAATGATGTTTACTTTGGCTTCTGATTATCATTTGTGTATGATTTCATTAAATGGGGTTGGTGGAACATGGTGTAGTGATACCACATGGGAAATTGACGTTGAAGTTTTCCCAGTGTCTATTATAATTATCACACTGTGAGACCATAGGGGGGGGGGGGTTGACGTTGAGTACTCCCTTAGAGTGTCTATAGATACATTATGACACCCTAAAAGGAATTGATGTTTAGTATTTCCTCAGAGTTTCTATAGTTTACCATTAATGACTATAAGGGGAATTGAGAGTGACTGATTCCTCAGAGAGTCTTTGATTATATGAGACTGTAGGGAGAATTGACAGTGAGTGATTCCTTAGAGAGTCTTCTCTATATCCTTGTTGCATTTGAACCAGAGGGGTTAAGTTGTGAGAAATACCCAGAGGGTTACTTTAGATTGTTAGCTGATTCCGAGGGGATATGCTATGATAACTTTCCCAGAGGGATACTTGAATTTGTAATTGGTTGGTTAATTTTTTAAATGTAAATTATTGTAATTTGAACTATAAGACTATTTAATTTTGAGTACTTCCATGTTTATTACTTCTTTTTCATATTACCTACCATATATATATATATATTCACTACCTGTTAGGTCCAGATATTTGGGTGGTTTCATACATGGATTCATCTCACATACTATTTGGGTCTTGCTTTTGGTACAAAACAGATTATATTACTATAGTTATAGATAAGGAAAAGTGCCCATCTACTTCAGTTACTTGATTTCTGTGGAGGTGTAGATCATGGAACCAAGATGAGGATTTCGATGCTTCTTGAGTTTATTTGTTTTATTTTTATGTTGGTTTAGTACTATATTCCATCATTGTGACTTTTTTGGATTCTTTCCTAGACACATGTTTCATGCATAATTTATATATGTTCCCAGTTATCTATTACTTTCTGTCTTCCACTATTTTACTTTGTACGATATTATTATTTCTTTTGCTATTTTTTATCTGTTTATTTCCACTGATTCACTCTTCCAATAAGGGAATAGTCTCCCAAAAATCACACCCAAGGTCCTCACTGCTATTCAGAAGCCTATGGATTAAGGGGAAATGCGCTTGATTCCATGTGGCCAACTGAGTACGGGGTACCTTTGGGTGGAACCTAGAAACGGGAAATTACAAAGTTGTATTATAGGAGTTCCTTTCTTCTTGACTTACTTTTTGGATGTTATAGTCAGGGATAGGATGGAAGAAGTACTTTGAAATAAGTTGTCCCTAAGAGTAGCTAACCCATGTAAAGGGAAAATCCAATTTACCTCGGTTAATTCATTTTTTCTGGATTTTCAATTTTATAGTTGATTGGATTTTATCCGCTGGGTGATTCACATGATTGGTGTTGTTATAATTAATATCATTGAGGTTCAATTTCTATTGTAACGCAATGAGATGAAGGTATGTCATCTCATGCATCATATATTCAGTTGCTAGAGGTAACATGTCATGTATTATTGCCACGCTCTTTAGGGTGAATTATTGATTACATGTTGTTATGATAGATGGTATGCTATATATGCATGTTGTTGTGATAGATGTATTGATAGAATAACTTCTATTTCATAGGGTATTGGATTATATAGGATTCATTTGAATAAATGACAAAAATTGGTTCTTGAGGTGTTATGACCTTCATGGATCGGAATTTCGTGGATAATTGCCTTGTTTTCCTTGTGTATAACATGTATAAGATTCTATTCTTTGATTTTTGGGGTGTATAGTCTCTCACAGATCAAAATTTGGCAGTTTAATATTGTTTTAGTGTTTTTCTGGGCTTCCGGAGTAGTTTATATGGCTTACTTTCTGGAAAACCCCAGAATACAAGGTGTGTAATGATGAATACACGCCATGTGTCTTTCTATTCAGGAAGGAACTATTTTTTAAGTACATTTCATGTACTTATGTACACACTATGTACTTATGTACATGTTGTGTAGTATCTAACAGTTTCGTTGGTTTTGTGAGCAGAGAAATGGGGTAAGATAAATATTTGGGTGGTCACACCATGTACCGGTTGTACACGTAGTGTTTTAATGACCATATATCCGACCATGTGAATAAAAACACAGGAAGATGAAAATTTAGAAAGTACACACCTTGTTCATTCCGAACAAGTAGTATAGAGTTAGTCATATAATCGACCGTGTAACTAAAAAAATGGGTCAGTGAAGTTTGTCTAGTACACGCCATGATTGGAACTAACATGTTGTGTAGTCATGTTCTAGGAGAACTATGTGGCCAAGCTATGTAAGGGAACTCTGGCAGGGGAAGATGATTAAAGTACATGTCGTGTGTTAGGAAAACACGTTGTGTGTATTGGGTGTTACATGTCCAGGGTTGGCAGGAGTACATGCCCATTTGATGGCTTAAGGGATCCCACCATGTTGGGGATATACACGCCTTGTATCCATGTTTTGAATCACTTGAATGATTTCATTCTAATATTCCCTTATTACACTTATAAGTTTCAATCCCTGGTAATATTGATCTAAGGTGTGCGCTTGACCTTGCAGAGTCATGCCACCGAGACGTCCTCTAGTTGTACGCCAGTTATAGGGCAGTGATCAGTCACTGGACATGGAAGATCTGGGACTACTATAATATCCTCTTGTAGTTCCAGTCTGGGCACCAACAGTTATTTCGGATACAGGTGCTGATACATAGTTCAGAGAGAGTTTTATGAGGATGATATAATCATTTTAGGGAGAACTACCTCCTGCCTCATCGATGGTAAAATTGATGCGGGTTTTCCAGCAGCAACATCCTCTAACCTTCATAGGGGAAGGAGGGCCGCAGGCTGCAGATTCTTGGTTGGAAGCCTTGCTATCTATCTTCGATCATCCTAAAACACCTCCAAAATAAAGGTTCAAGATCTCTACATTTATGCTTTGGGATTCCGCCAAGATATGGTGGGATGTGATCTCACCGGAAGGATGGTAACATGGTATGTATTGGGATGAGTTTCAACGTACCTTCTACGATTAATTCTACCTGGAGACATTGAGGGCCGATTAAGCATAAGAGTTCACGAGTTTGGAGAAGGGTACACTTTTAGTCATGGAGTATTCTTATTGCTTCATATATATGCATCGGTTTACAACATTTTTAGTGGGATAAGAGTTATTCATAGTGAGGAAGTTTAAGGATGGTCTCAGGAAAGAAATTTGGGCTCAGGTGAACATCTCCAGTTTGACATCTATATCTTCTATCATTAATCATGTGTTGATTACGGAGTAAAACATGATGTATTCTAGAGTTGTGGGCCAGGGTGATTTAACATCCGGTGTTTTTACTTCTCCAGATGATAGTAGGAAGCGCTGAAGGGACTCTACATGTGGAGATCCGAGTAGGTGGGATACACCTTCAAGTAGCTAGGTGGTATGCTACAAGTGATGGATAATTAGGAATACGAGGACACATTTCCCACGAGACCTAGTGGAGTGCCGATCTTACAGCAAGATGACATATCTTCAGATCTTCTATCAATGTTTCTCAACCGAAGATGGTGATAGGGTTTCTTCTATGACTCCTTATTCCCGAGCAGTGCCACCAGTTTCTTATCCGTCAGGAAACTAGAGTTCTTCGGGCCATTCAGGCTGAGGTGGTGGTTGTGGCCATAGTTTCCAGTCACCAAGATTTCAGCAACAATAGGGTTGTTCAGTTTAGGGTGGTCAGGTAGGGTCGTAGGGCCACGATGTAGGTATGACCATTGTAGTGGAGCAAACCCAGTAGGAGCAGGATCTTGGACCCTCTACTATTTTAGGTACAATCCTAGTAGCCTTAGTTTTAGCTACTGCTATTTTCGATACAGGGGATTCCCATAGCATTATATCTAGTTTTTTGGGGAGCCATGTATTTGTATCTTTTCTTCTTCTAATATCTTGATTTAGAAACTCTATTGGGGACGAGAACGACAAATGTACATTAGATCAAGGAGTTCACCCTTGAGGTCGGTGGGTGTCACTTCTTTTGAGACATCTATGTCATATAGATGATAGGATATGACGTCATTCTTAGAATGGATTGGTTTGTTCCCTTATAGGCTATTGTCGAATGTCATCACTGTAGGGTGAGTTTCACATCACCAAAGGGTGGATCATGCCTTTATAAGGGCTAATGGGATGTCCAGGCAAGCAGAGCGAGACTAAAGCATCATGTGTTGAGAAGAGTTATAGCCCATATTACTAGTATATACCTGGATGGCCAAGGGACTTCACAGATGGAATTTCCTCTAGTGACGAATCGTTTCTATAAGGCCTCAGCCTTAAACATTACTTAATCTTGAGTTATTACAAGATTACACATTGAGGTTCTTTTCAGGTTTAGAGTTTTAGAGAGTTATATCATAAATCATGCATTACATCCCACATTTAAACAAAGTGGTTACATAAAATATAGTATTTATTTTTTTACCATCAATGGAAACATATTTAAAGCAAAACATGGATTCTTTCATGACACATCCTTGACACTATCATCACATCAAGTACCTTTCCCTTGACCTGTGAAAAACATTTCAAAAATTTTGGATGAGCAGAAAAAGCTCAGTAAGGGATATAAAAGTATGAAATGAAAACATTAGTCCATATATGAAATCATAATTTACACATAAAACATAATAATTTTAACATACCTCATCAAATCATTAATAAATCATAGAAATCATAAGAACTAAAGGTAACTTGTGGCATTCATAACATTTTTAAGAAGGTAGTAACCCTCATGGTTACGTTTGGAATACCCATCACAGTATATTCTCTAAATCTCTTTGGATAAACCTTAACGTTTAACCCCTTCACGTTACCCAATGCATTGGAGAGCTATATCGGGCTCACCCGCCCATAGTTTATCACAGAACCACCTGTTTTCATCATAATTCCCAAAAACCATAACACAATTTTATCAGATAAAACATGCATAAAGGAAACATAACATTTCCACTTTTCAATCACATGATATCAACAGAAAACATTGATATAATAACATTATGAAAATCATTTTCAATACCAAATGAAAATAAAAGTAAAACATGGTATTTACTTTTCATTTTTAAAAAACGTTATGGCATGTAGAGGAAGCCGAAGCTCAATTAATGGTCACGGTGGCGGAGAAGTCGTTGTCGCCGCATACGTACGACAAAAAAACATTCCCTTTTTTCGTTTAGAAAACGATTCGTATAAAAAGATTCCATTTGAATAAATGTAAATTTCAAAGGGGTTTATACACCGTATAAAATAAAGTTGTGTATAAAACATAATATGTCTCAATGAAAGGATATTGAGACGAAGTCCCATACCTCGGGTCCGACATAAATCGATCATCCTTTCACATCTTGAATAATAAACTTGAGTTAATTTCTACTTTTTTAAGAACCTTTTTCAAGTTCATTATTCATTTTATATCACTTATTACCATGTTATGAACACTATGTAATTATTTAAGTTAATAATGGCCATTTTGTTTATCACTGGTACTTGAGTCAAAAATAGACTCTTTATAATTACACGTTGTTCATGTGGTAAAATATCAAATATATCCAGAATTATATTCATGATTTAGATATCATATATGTAATATATATCCATTATATACATTCATTTACAATATTACATAACATTTAGAGGTATGAAATGAAATGCATCATTCATGGGGACGGTAAGCCGTACGTACTCATGAACGATACATTCATTTATATTTCGTATTTTATGGAATGGAATAAAAATTATATAAAGGTATATTATAATTCCATTATAATATCATATATAATATCATTAATTGCATCCTTTATATGTCCCACATATGGAATTAACGAATCAAATCACTTTGAGGGGGCGATAGTCCGCACTTCCTAAAATGAAGATATCACGTTTACCCATAATGGAAACCATAAAAGTATTCCAAAGAGGAAAAATACAGAATCTTAAGTAAAAAATAAAAATATTATATATCATATATAAAAATAGTTACATCTTAATGGCCACCTTTGAAGGTGTTAAAAGAATATTGAACAATCATCGTTTTGTGAGGCAGAAATTCACCATCCACAGAAACAGTATGTTCATTTACCATTAGATGTAGGTGTGTGTATGTGTAGCTCAACTAATTATTATAACAACATAATAGTATATTTAAAATACTGGTTTTGTAATAAAATAAATTAATAAAAATAGTTTAGGTGGTTGGAGAAGAAAAATAAAACAAAAGAACATTAGAGAAGTCTTTACCTTTAAATCCGGTAACTCCTCTTGGTTAGAACCAAAAGGGTTTCTTGAAGAGATTTCTGCATAAGGTAAGGCCTCTAGGAAGAATATAGGGATGTGGATAGATAAAATGAGTAGATATTGTCTGAGCTAATGGCCTGAGAAATGTGTGTAAGGAGGTAGAGTTGGGGGCCTTTTATAAGAGGAAAGGAGGGGCACTCTTGGAAAGGTATAAAATGTTACTTTATTTTCAAATGAGTTTCGGATTTTAAAGGTCCCAAAATGATGTATTTCTGGGATAAGATGATAAGGGTTCGAAATATACTCACCAAATAGGTCTTTGACATATGTAAGTCTTAGATTTTACATTATCTTTTCATTTTATTTAAATCAGTCATTAATGAGGTAATCACTGCATCATCATGATGTCATAAATAATTTAATTTATTTAATGACTAAAAATTATAAAAAAAATACTATGATGTATGTAATATTTTTATCCTTCCAATGACTACTTATAGTCCAATAGATCATTTATGTAGACAAAATTAAAAATGTTTTACTCAGGTGATACATTCTTTGTTATATACTTTCTTTAAAAATAAAAAGATAAAAAGTCATTATCACACAAAAGTGATTCCATGGGGTCCCCAAGTATGGCACAAGGAATCCCATGGTCGGCCACGAAACAAAAGTTATTATTAGGACACATGTTGGTGTAATTTTTTATTAATATGATATTGTTTTATTATCCTTAACTATCTGATTACTAATTAATCAAGATAATTAACGATAATTAACGTCACTATTCACAAAGTCCAAAAACAAAATATTCTTGATTACATAATTTGGAACCTCTGATTCAAAATATTTAATCCATTTTACCATATTCCAAACACATAAATTGCAATAATTAATTTAAAAATAATTCTCGTTGTCAAAACAAAGAGCGGGGTTTTTTTGAAACAATATCTATGAAAAGATTGGCACTTGTTTATGCCAAATTCCCAAGTGAAATTAATCCCAATGACCACCATTGGATTACATGATAAAACTATATTCTATTTACACTTTAAAACCAATTAATAATATAATCTAACTATATAATTAAATTAGATGAAAATGCAGTTTTGATGTAAAATGCAGTATTTTGCACTATTCATTAAAAAAATGAACATTGTCAGAAAAATACCAAAATTTTATCCAAAGTAAATTTCAATGTCTCAATAATAATGAATAAGTTTATTTCGACAAATAGAGCTTATAAAATTGTCAAAAGTTTGATTTAAAAATGGGTTTCTATCAAAAGGCAGTAAAACAATCTTTTATAAATATTAGTGTATTACATGCTTGAGATTGGATTTATTCTCATTTCAATCCTCTAAAACACTATCTAATTCATAAATAGACATAGATAAGAATATCTACTATTCATTAATTACTTGGGATGTTACAGTTTCAGGGATTTCTTTCCAGAGGAATTTTTAGGTTTTCCTTTAGAGAGAGAGGTATAATTCTCTATTGATCTTGTTCTAGGAGCGACACTAGTGTCGATTACTCCTTATAGGATGAATACACCAGAGTTACAGGAGCTCAAGAAGCAATTGGAATAGTTTTAGGAAAAGGGTTTCATCCAACCCAGTACTTCTCCTTGGGGTTCTTATATCCTGTTTGCGAATAAAGTGGACAGTACCCTCAGATGTTGTGTGGATTATCAGAAGTTGAACCAGTTTATGGTCAATAACTGATATCATTTTCTGAGAATTGATGATCTCTTTGATCAACTTTTAGGAGCTTGGGTGTTCTCAAAGATTTAATTGAAATCAGGTTACCATCAGTAGTGCGTTAGACCATCAAGTATACCTCTTATATCCTTTCAAATCAGATATGGTCTTTACCAGTATGTGGTTATGTTGTTCGGTCTCACGAATGCACCTATAGTCTTCATGGTACTGATGAATTGTGTGTTCCATCCATACTTGGTTTCATTCATGGTAGTCTTCGTGGTTTATATCTTGGTGTACTTTCACACTCGACACTACCATGACACACATCTTGAGATCGTTTTGAGTACACTAAGAGAGCATCATTTATATGATAATCTCTCAAAATGCCACTTTTGGATGGACTAAATTCACTTTTTGGGTCATGTTATCTCAGAGATAGGAGTATCAGTAGACCCAGATAATGTGAGGTCAGTAGTTTCCCTGGAGCAGCCGAAGAACGTATTTGAGGAATAGAGTTTTCTAGGGCTGGTTGGATACTATAAAAGTTTTATACATGAATTTGTATACTTAGCAGTGCCACTGAAGGGCTTTACTATGAAGGATGCGGAGTACTTGTGGTCAGATTCTTTTGAGTTAGCCATTAAGGAGCTGAAAGGGAGGTTGACTTCAGCACTGATACAAATTTTTTCAGATCCAGGATAGAGCTATACAGTTTTCTGTGATGCTTAAGGTATCGGGAGGGTAGATGTGCTTACGCAGGGGGAAGGAGTCGTTGCTAATGGGTCACATCAGTTGATGCCTCATGAGAGGAACTGCAAAACAAATGATCTTGAGTTGGATGAAGTTTTTCAAGCTTTATGATGTTGGAGACGTTATCTCTTGGGAGATAATTTTGTTGTTTTCACTGACCACAAAAGTCTCAAGTATATCTTTATGTAGCGCAATATGAATTTGAGACAACGAAGGTGGGTATATTACCTCCCGTATTTTGACCCTGATCTTGCCTACACACATGGGAAAGGCAACACAATGTCTAATGTGTTGAGTAGGGGGACTCAAATACAGTTTGTTCAAGAGGCCACCAGTGAGTGGAAGCTTATGGATCTATTCTCTGAGATTCATTTGGAGGTTCACAATAGACAAGGGAAGTTGTTTCTTTCTTTTGAGCTGTTACCTATACACCATCACTATTGGTGGCCAGGTATGAACGGAGATGTTGTTCGTTTTTTCATGAGGTGTTCCACCTGTCAGTAGGTGAAGGCATGACATCAGCAACCAGTAGGGATTTTTGAAGTTAAACATTCCTAAGTGGAAATGAAATGATGTCGTGATGGAATTCATGATAGGCTTACTGAGGTCACCTCGAGGGATTGATGTGGTATGGGTTTTCAGTGACAGACTCACAAAGGTTTCTCACTTCTTGACGTTCTAGGAGACCTTCAGTGTAAATGAGCTGCGAAGGTCGTACATCTAAGATATTGTTTGTCTACAAGGGGTTACACTCTCCATTGTTTCAGACATAGACACCTGTTTTACTTCTCGGGACTAGTAGGGACTACTGAGGGATTTGGTTATAGAGGAAATTTTGAGTAAAACATACCACTCCTAGATAGATGGACAGTCCAAGCTTACTATGTAGGTGTTAGAGGAAACCATTCTAGCACACATCCTAATTTTTAGAGGTTCTTAACCTATTGTGGTGTTTTCCTATAATAATATTTTTCAATAAAATTTTCATATGGAATCTTATGAGGCTTAGTATGGAAGGCCTTTCTGATCACCCTTATGTTGGATGGAAATATGAGAGGCATCTATACTAAGACCTTGTCTTGTCTAGGAGACCACATAGCATATAGAGTTACTTCCTAAGAGGACGAATACCACATAGTAATAACATAAGTCTTATGCTGATCGACAAATATGACCTCTACATTTTGAGGTCAGAGATCATGTTTTTCTATGTTTCACATCGAGGTTGGGAAAAAAGAGGATTTGTAGACATGTTAGTATTTTTCCAAGGGTTTTTAGGAATTTTTATGTTTTGGGAAGGTTCGGGCTGATTTCCTATCACCTACAGTTACCTCAGATGTACCAGGATATGCACGAAGTCATCCATGTTTCTCAGTTGCGGCAGTACTTCACACACTCGTATCATGTTTTACAACTTGAGGAGGTTGATTTGGAGGTGGATGTATCGTTCTAGGAGAATCCTATCTGGATTATTGATCAAAGTGCGAAGGTTCTCCATGGTCGATCTTTTCCTCTATTACAAGTGCTATGTAAGAATAGATGAGTATAGAACAAGACATGGGAGAGGGAGGTCAATGTATCATCATAGTGTCCAGAGCTGTTTGAGGATTCTTCTTCTATGCTACCTTGCTAGGGAAATTCGTGTATATATTTATTTAAGGGGGGAAGTTTGTAACAACCCAGAAACTCCTCTTTTTCTTAAATTCCTATTGTTTTTAGGATGGAGGGATTATTTATTTGATATGTTGTTCCATGACATGTAGCTAATTTTCCTTGTAGTAGTTTGAGGTTTACTTTGGCTTATGATTATCATCTGTGTATGATTACTCAACACATGGTTACGGGAACCTGGTGTCATGAGACTATAGGGGAAATTGATTTTGAGGGCTTTCGTAGATTGTCTATTATAATTATCACACTGTGAGACCATAGGAGGGTTTGATGTTGAGTGCTTCCTCATAGTGTCTATAGATACATTATGAGACCACATGAGGAACTGACATTGAGTGCTTCCTCAGAGTGTTTGTAGTTTACTGTTAATGACTATAGGGAGAATTTACGATGTGTTATTTCTCATAGAATCTTCGATTATATGAGACTATAGGGGTAATTAACATTGAGTGATTCCTCAGAGAGTCTTCGCTATATCCTTGTTTCATTTTAATGAGAGGGGTTAGGTTGTGAGAACTACCCAGAGGTTTACTTGATATTGTTGGCTGAACTATAGGGGATATGCTGTGAGAACATTCACATAGGGTTCTTGTATTTTTAATTGGTTGTTTAAATTATTAAATGAAAATGATTTTAATTGAAACTGTAGGACTATATAATTTTGAGTACTTTCTTATTTATTAATTATTTTACATATTTACTACTATATATATATATATATTTACTTGTAGTTAGGCACAAATAATTGGGTGGTTTCCTACTGGGATTCTTCTCACAACCTATTGGTTCATGGTTTTTGGACCAAACAGATTATTTTTCTGCAGTTATGGATAAGGGAAAGCTCCCATCTACTTCAGGAACTTGATTGTTATGGAGATGAAGAGCATGGAACCAATTTGATGCTTACAATGTTGCTGGAGTTTATTTGTTTCCTTTGTACTTTGTATTATTACTCTATTCTATCATTGTGACTTGTTTGTCTTCTTTCCATGACACAAGTATCATTCATAATTTATATATGTGATCAGTTTTCTAATACTTTTAGTCTTCCATTTTTTACCATTGTAAAGTATTATTACAGCTCCCACTAATTTTTATCTATTTATTTTTGTTTCTTCACTCTAACCATGAATGCATAGATTTCCCACTATCACACCCAAGGCCCTCACCTCTAGTCAAAATCCTCTGGAATTATGGGATATTATCTTGAGGCCATGTATCCAACAAGGTACGAGGCACGTTTGGGTAGCAGCAAGAACTGGGACATTACAAGTACAAAGGAAGTATTGAAGATAGCGAGAATCTCATGTATTTAAGGTATCATAGTATTGCGAATTTATTCAATTGGGTGTATTCACTAATAAATTTTTTACAATGTTAAAATACATGAAGGAACAATGAAGAGGTATTATTTGATATACATGTATAAATACAATGTAGTTTAAAAATATGATCTTCATTTATACACATGAAATAATTCATACAAAAAATAAGAAGTCCATGAAATTTTATAAATACATTAATGATGTTTGAATAAGTGTGCATGTAATATATGTTTCATAAATATTGTGCAGTGTATGGATACTAAAGCAAGGAAATTATTTCTATTAGTGTTTCATAAGTATTTTTGTATCCTAGTATTCTGTGCTATGTGAGACCATGTCTTTAATAGAAGAAATAATTCTGGCCCAAGGAGTGTAAAATTTATAAAACTAAACATTTTCAAGTGATAAGTTTTAATATGATCAAGGACAATAGTTTATCAGAAGATTATACTCTATGTACTTGAAACAGAACAAGGCCAGCAGATCACTACATTGGATGATAGTGAAAGTTGAAGACATGTTAATAAGAGGTATTCACTGAAGAACTGGTGGGATACTATCATAAATAACCAATGGTTTTAAGAAGATAACTCAAATGGAGGGAGTTTTTATGAATAACACTGGTGGGATTCCATAATAAATATATTGTTGAGAGATAGTGCACAATAATCAGTTATAGTCATGCATTACAATTGTTTGTCTATCAAAAGTTTTGTGAGATTATCTGTATTTTTTATCACATTAGTTATTACTAGTAAATATTGTGTGTCTCAGATTATCCTGAACATAGAAAAGACATAGCCTCTCACCCCAGACTTTTTAAATTTATTTTTATTTTATTATTTCTTGGCTCTGGGTTCTCGCACCAAGGTTCAGGTTGAGTCACATTTTAATTTTTTTTTGTTTATCAATTTTTCTGAGTTTTTGACCTGTGCGCGGTCACCGCACGGTTGGCGGTAGCCACACAACCGACCCATGTGTCATGAAATTTCTCATTATTATTATTATTATTCTAATTATTGTTATTATTTTTTTAATAAAAATGGATAAAATTGTTATTATTTTATTAAAGGTATTATTATTATTTCTTTATCATCATCATTATTTTTATTTTTATTTTTATAATTATTATTTTTATTGTTGTTAATTTTTTTATTATTATCTTTATTACTGTTATTGTTATTAATTTTATTTTTTGTTTTATTATATTATTTATAATATTTTAAAAAAATTAATCCCTGAGTTCTACCTATTGCCGCCCCCCTTCCCCCTGACTCAATGCGCACAACGGTGCTAAACCTAGACCCCCACGCTATGGACATCGGCCACCCTCGTTACCCCACTCTGGCCTCCTGCAGCTAATCCCAGCCTCGCCCTCATGCTTCCAAACCACTCTCCCATATGTCCTTTCTAATCCATCCTTCAACCCCAGTGTTGGCCTCTATGATCGCCCTCTCCCACTTTCGACCGCTGCCTCGTCTCACCCCTACCACTCCAGCCAGCCGACTACACCTTACCCTCTTTACTCCAGACCCCATTGGCCTTGCTACCCCTAGCCTCACCCTCCTCTCTAGCAGAAACTGACACCTCCCACCCCTATATCTTTCAGTTATTTGTATCTCATTTTAGGGGGTTTCCTTCATTTAGTTAAAGCCTATTGTATTGGGTTTGTTTCATGTGTTTTTATTATTAAGGGTGCGCGAGAGGTCCGTAGGTAATTGTTCCTTCTTCTGTCAAAGTTGTTCTTCATTTAAATTGGATTCGAGGTAGGAGTTTCCATCCTTTATATCTTTAGAATATTTTCCATAGGCAATTTCATGATTTCATTAAATTTATAAATGTTGTTCACATCATTATAAGCCTGATATTTAATTCATTGTAGCGTTCTTATGATGGTTAAAATTGATAAAAGCTATTTTAAAATAGTTCCTTGGTTAGGTGAAGGTGTTTCCATTCAATTTCTCTGATTTTTAATACATTTAATGGTTATTATTTCTCAATTAAATCTTATATTATGTTTCACACCTCTACTATTTTTATATTAAACTTATGGTAGTGTTTTATTGTTGAATAATTCGGTTATAAATGGATTTTAGGATCATCTTCTATTTATGCACAAGTTTATTCCTTGTTATCTTGGTTAGAACTAAATTCTCTTATCTTCAAATGGTATTGTGTGATGTATTGAGTGGGTTTTTCTTATATAAAAATTTTATGGAACATTTTTTCCCGTGTTGGATGTTTTTATGGAACTTAGTGTTTTTGGTATAAATGATTTTGTGTCTCTTTTGAGGTTCGATGCCTCATTAGATGTTGGAAAATCCATGGGTGCACTAGGTTCACCCATTGACATTCCATAAAATGAAGATGGTTCTTTGAATTTTTATTTTTCTCAAATCCTCAGTTTTCTAAGTGGTTCATGTTTTCTAAATGTTGGGGGTCTCTTCGTGTGGATCATTAAATTGGTTTGAAAATAAATCCATGGGTATATGCCCAGTTTCCCTTTGGTGTATATTTTTTTGAGTGTTTCATGTAAGGCGTCATTTGGTTTACTTTAACAATATTGTGCATAGTATCACTAAAGGCATTAAAGATAAATCATTGAAATGTGGAACCCAAAGGATAGTTTGGCTTTTTATGTGCAAAAGTATTGTCTAGAGTTGTTTTAAAAGATCATGTGCAATATTTTCATAAATGAATTTGATTATGTAAAACTAATGTCCAGATTTAAAACTCCATGTGTTTAATAAAATGGTTTTGATGAAGGAATGATGTGATGGACTGTTTGGAACTTTTTATGTTTGACATGTAGATATGAATATATATATATAATTATATGGGGAACTCCTATATAGGGTATCCTTTATGGGGGATTGAATAGGAAGCGTCTATGTTTGGGGTAGGCAAGTGCAGTAAGGACATGGTTGGGTGAGTCACAAGTGAGAGGGCCTCATAATTATACAATATTATTATTATAACCACCATGGGTTCCTGGGTGTCTTTTAGTTGATTGAGTGATGGTTTTTTACTAGCTCTGATTAGACAGGTTGGTACCCACTGGTAGGTATAGAGGCTCGATGGGAAGTACTGCTAATTTAGTCTTCCACGAGGGTGATCAGTTGGTTATAGACTATGGGGATTCACCATACGTCGGTAGGTGGTTCCAACCAGAGTATGTCCAAGGGTCTACTAGGGATATTTTTGATCACCCAGGGTTACTTTATTATATACATTTCTTGTTTACTTTCAGCTATGGCTGTTAGTCTTTTTTCAGTTTATACTATTTATTAATTTCTTTTACCACAACCTTGGTCATTCATTCATTGTTTTTATATAAAATGGAAAATGGTTTTTTTAATGGTATGTAGCATGTTTTGGGTTTTATTTGGATTGAAAAAACATTTTGCCTATTTTAAATTGTCAAAAAATCTACTTTTATACTTGTATTTCAAACTTGTGTTTATGGAATTCTTTGGAAAAGGGAAATTTTGAATTTAGTTGTTTATTCCTGGTATCCCTATGAAGCATCTAAATGCTCAAGCCAATTATATATTTCAAGTTTTATGTTTATTTTATTGTTTAGGTTCCAGGTTCAGTTAATCAATGTTTGAGAAATCATGGTTCTGAGTTTTGTGGTGACCAGAAGGGTCACAAGGATGTATGTACAGTTTAATATCATTCCACTAATAGTTTTATTTTCTTATAGTCAATCTTTATTTATTTGGTTATATTTTGTTCATGGGACAAATAATTCCCAATGGTTTGAGTTTGTTTCCTGACACTAGTTTATATCCTTGTGGGATCGGGAACGCCCTTCGGGACATGTCACAAACTAGCTCGGGTGGCCGATTTACAGTCGACCTAGGATTGGTTTGTGACAAAATGGTATCAGATGAGGCCCTTGTTATTTTTGGGGTTTGATATATGGATAATGGTATTTTTGGGACTCAAGAGGTAGGTAAGTCAAGGACGTCATGAATCCTCTCCAGTTTGGACCCTAGAGTCCCCAGGGGTAGTCTAGGAATTGAGTACTTGTCTCGTTCATATTGGTTTTATACTGAGGGATGACAATCGAGGTAGGAAGTTGTAATGTTGTGATTTTTCAGAGAGTAATGACCCATATGGAGTCTAAGTACACGGTTTAATTTCCTCCTAGTTGTTGACATTTACTTGGGGCATGACCCCCTACCATGTCACCGGGTTAAGCATGACTACAAATCCCTCACTTCGGTAGTCTGATGCATGTTTAGTGTCATATTGGTTCTGATTGGTGTAAGTCCTCTTTTGAAAATGAAAAAATGGTTTGGAAATGAAAATAATTTCTTTTTAAATGGCTTTAAATTTCTGAAATTGGTTTTAAAATTGAATGCTCTTAGTAAAAAATCTAGTGTTTTTTTGTAACTAGATGATTAATGGGTTGGGTGGAATATTGGGTACTCTTTATAAACGTTCTCAAATGTGAGGATCTTCATTGGAAGTGTGTGTTGGTGAGTGTGGATGAAGACATGTGCAACGGTTCATGGTATTGGTTGGGTGTGTACTTTAAATTAAAGGATTGAACTTGATTTTCTAATGTGTTTTTAAAAAAGGGGAAATGATTTTCAAAATTGAATTTGGTTTAGAAAGTGGCATTGAAGGAAGGATTTTTTGAAATATAAAATGAAAATGGGATTTTGAAAAGGTAATTTTGAGTTGTGTTGGTATTTTTTTGGTTTTTGAGCAAGTCATTTTGGCTCTAGATGATACACTTAATTATACTTTGAATTGATATTTGTTTCATGTTTTTGTTTCATATGTTGTTCAGAAAATGCCACCAAGAAATGTCCCTAAAGATTTTGATAAGTAATATATAGTTTGTGGTCCCTCTATGAAATTTCGTATCGTTTATGGTGATCAGGAATCGTTAGAGGTAGCACATTGGCTTGAAGGGTTTGAGCCCATCTTTGGGGTATTGGGAACTCCCAAACCTATCAGAGTTTGTTCTATATTGGTTTTGTTTGAAAGATTAACTCTGGATGAATGGAAGTTGTTCGCCCCACCATCACTGTAATTTGGGATGACATGGGATGCCTTTAAATATGTCTTTTTCTAATGTTTTATACCTGGAGATGTGAAGAAGAAGAAAAGGGAAGATGTCATGTGTATTGAATAAGGCCAATAGAAGGTAAAGACATATGTTGACCATTTAAATGACTTTTGTTTTTTTCTTCGGAGGTATCATCATATGATTTATCAAATAATTATTTCTTCTTCGACGGTCTTCATCCATAGATCAAGGAGTAGGTCCTCCCTTCTGGGGACCATCATTTTGAGAATCTGGTGGATGAGGAATTCTTAGATGAGTTTGTCTCTATTGTGAAAATGGTTTGAAATATAGTGTATCACGTTACTCATGAAGGTTCTCCCATCTAGAAAACAGGATTTAACGGGGGATGTTCTTAAGGAGTCCTTTGTAGTGGTTCTGGATTCCAGTTCATCAGACCATTCAGTCGTGTGATACCAGTGTGGCCATTTCGGGCACGTGAAGCCATCATGTGGAATCCCTCTAAAGACGATTCATTGTTGTGGGTGTCTGGGTCATCTAGAGAAGTTCTGCAGGAAGAGTCACCTAAAGAAGACACTATGATTAGAGGAATTCTAGTTTCTAACTGTGAGGAATGATATGCTTTAGCCATCAGATCCCGAGCCACGGGTCTGTGGGTGAAGCATGCGCAAAGTCAGGAGTTTCCAAGGATGTGAAACCATGGTTCAGATTCTATGTTCCATGCTGGAAGTGGAACATTTAATGTCTTTTAATTCTTTTTTTCTGCTATTAATGTTTTGACGTTGTTGTAGGTTAATTGTTTTATCAGGAAGTTAATAAGGACATGTTCTATTGTAATTCAAACAGTTCCGTTTGTCTGATTATGGTTTTATAAATCGTGTATTTTTCTTAAAAGTGTGTTTGGCCCTTGTATGGGTGGATCTCGGTTTATAGGTTCTCATTTGGATATGTAAGTGCCTATGGAAGAACCGATGTTTGTGGTTATACACATGTTCACTATTTGGGATAAGTTTCACTCTGTGTTTTTTCCCTAATGTTTGAGCTTTTTGGTATGGGTTGAGGGTTCCATGTTCTAGCAGAGGTGTTGTTTCTCTTGTACTATAGAAGTTAGTTTGGATTGGTTGGGTGTTCCCACACCAATCCCCTTACCAGGGTGATATGTTTGGGTGTTAAATTTACACACTAGTTGAGTTCTCATAGTGGCGATATCCCTCTTGTGTTCTCCCATTCTCTTGCATTGTGGTTTCTTTCAGTTTTAATCGGGCATGAATTCTTGTTTTGTCTATTTTTTGGTTGGGTGAATCTTTATGGGCAGAAAGTGTATGTGATTGGGAGAATTGTTATTGCCAACTATTTAAATTAATATTTATTTTATTAGTTCTTGTCTCTTAGTTCTTGATCCAAGGTTTGGATTGGGCCCCAGTTTAATTTTTTTTTCCATTTGACAATTTTAGTGGGTTTTGGCGCCGTGCACGGTCACCACATGATTAGGGGTAGCCGCGCAACCAGCCCAGGTGTCGTGAAATTGCTCATTATTTTTCTTATTAATTTTATTATTGTTATTGTTTTTAAGAAAAATGATTATTTTTGCATCAAATGTATTATTATCATTTCTTTATTCTCATTTTATTTTAATAATTATGGTTATAATTATTATTTTTGTGGTTGTTAATTTTTATTGTTATAATAATAATTATTATTTTTAATAACTTTATTTTGGGTTTTATTATTATTATTATTATTATTATTATTATAAAAATAAAACCCTATGTTCTACCCAGCGACACCCCCTTCCCCCTAACTCACGACACACATCGGTGCTACACCATAACCCCCATGCTATGTCCCTCCACCGCCCTCATTACCCTACTCCAACCACCTTCAGCCGATCATGGCCTCACCCCCATACTCCCTAGCATCACCCCCACAGGTCCTCACCGCTCTAGCCTTCACCCCCAACATTGGCCTTCTCACTCACCCTCTCCCTCTCCCACACGACGTCTCACGTCGTCCCAACCACTCTGGCTGGCCAACTACCCCTACCATCCATGCTACAAACCCCGCCATCCTCGCTGTCCCTACCCTCACCCTTCACTCCTATAGCATCCGCCACCTCCTTCTCCAATATCTACTAGTGATTTTATCTCATTTTAAGGGTTTTCCTTCATTTAGTAAAACCCTAACATATCAGGTCAGTTTTTTACGTTTTTCTTATTGTCAATGGTGTGCGAGAGGTCTACGTGGCGTTGTTCCCTCTTGCATTGATGTTTTTCTCCATCAGCATGGGATTCGAGTTAGGTGCTTCCATATTTACTCTATTTTTGATGTTTTCATAGTCAAATAAATTATTTAATTTAATTTATAAATGTTATTTTCACCCTTATTATCCATGTAGTTAATTCATTGGAGTGTTATTATGATTGTTAGAATTGTTAAAAATAATTTTGAAATAGTTCCTTGGTTTTGTGTAGGGGTTTCAATGCCCTTTCTCCCATTTTTAATACATTTAATTCTTTTTTTCCTTAATTAAATCCTAGATTATGTTTCTAACCTCTAGTATGTTTATAGTTAAATTAAGGTAGTGGTTTCTTTTTGAAATATTTGGATAAAAAAGGATTTAAGGATGATCTTCTATTTATGCACATTTTTATTCCTTGTCAACATGGTTGGAACTAAATTCCCTTATCTTCAAATGGTATTGTTAGATTTATTGAGTGGTGTTTTCTTATAGAAACATTTTATGGAAGGTTTTTTCCCGAATTGGTTGGTTTTATGGAACATAGTGTTTTTGTAGAAATTATTTTCTATGACTCTTTGGAGGTTCGATGCGCCATTAGATGTTGGCACAACTATGAGTTCCCCAGGTGCAAACATGGATTATCCCCAAAATGAAGATGGTTCTTTTAATTGGTATCTTTCTCGAATCCTCAGTTTTCTAAGGAGATCTTATTTTCTAAATTTTGTGGATCTCTTCATGAAGCTCTATAAATTGCTTTGAAAATAAATCCTTGTGTATATTCATGTTTGTCTTTTTGTGTATATCTTGTTGTGTGCGTGATGTAAGGTGTTGTTTGGGTTGTTTTTATGAAATTGTGTGTAGTATCAATAAATGATTTTATTGTAATATTTGAAACATGGAACCTAAAGGTCCATTTTGATTTTTAAGTACAAAAGTGGTGTCTATATTTGTTTTAAAAGAGCTTGTGTAATATTTTCATAACAGCATTCGATTATGTAAAACTAAATGATTGATTTACAACTCCAAGTGATTAATAAAGTGATTTTGATGACTGAATGATGTGAAATCCTTGTTGAAACTTTGAATGTTTGATATATATATATATATAAGTAAGGGGGCACTCCAATATAGAGTAACCTTTATGGGTGAATGCATAATAAGTGTTTGTTTTGGGGTAGGCAAGTGCGAGTATGGCATGGTAGGCTAGTCACGCGTGTGAGGGACTCCTACATACAAAATATGATTATTATAACCACCATGGGTTCCGGGGAATCTTTTATTTGACCGAGTTATGGTTGCTTACCATCCCTAATTAGATGTGTTGGTACCCACTAGTAGGTATAGAGGCCAGATGGGGAGTCCCGCTAATTTATTTTGTCGCTAGGGTGATCAGTTAGTTATAGACTACGAGACTTCACTATTAGTCGACTAGCGGTTCCAAAACGAGTATGACTAGGGTTATTCTAGGAATGTTTAGGACCACCCATGATTACTTTATTATATATTTTTCTTTTTTACATTTCTCTATAACAGTAATTTTATTTCCAATTTGTAATATTTATTCATTTTTTTCATATACATGGTATTTCTATCATGGTTTTTTTTATAAAATGCCACATGGTTTTAGAAATGGTATGTAGCATGTCTTGGGTTTTTATTATATTGGAAAAAAAATTCTTATTTTAAAATATGAAAAACCTACTTTTATACTTGTATTTCAAAATTGTGTTTATGGACTGTTTCAGAAAAGAGAACATTCTGATTCTGTGGTTTATTCATGGAATCCCTACTGAGCATCTGTTTGCTCGTGCCTATTATATATTTCTTTTTGCAGGTTCAGTTTCTTGTTTAGGTTCCGAGTTTATCTTCTCAATGTTGGAGTAGTTTTGGTTTGGAGTTGTGTGGAGACCTAAAGGGTCACAATGAGGTATGTACAATTTATTTTCTTTATGATGTTAGCTTTATTTTCTTATTTTCAGTCTTTATTTATTTATTTATCTTTTTTTCATGGTAAAAATCATTCATAACTGTTATATTTTGATTCCCAACACTAGTTGAGAGACTGTGGGGACACAAAACACCCCTCGGGACATGTCGCGGGCCGGCTTGGATGACCTCTTCAGGGTCGACCCGGGTTGGTTCGTGACATATCCACCCACATTGGGGGAAACCCTATAGAAATCTTACATGATGTATTTAATTAAATTTCTTTCTTGAATGTGGTAATTTTTTTATCAATAGGCAAGAATCATACACTCGAACAAGGTCATATGTTCAATTTGAAATGGGGTAAGATAAAATAAAATATGTCTCATTAAAATTTATGTATACTGATTCACCCCCACCCCTCTCTGTGTAATTTTATGATCCAATGGGAACATAAATTGTAATCAGAGGGTAGGTTACAGATCTGATTGGATCTCTTGTATTGTCCTAGTTTTTTTTATCAAACATATATAAAGTAAATACCTGATTTTATAGAATTAATAGAAATGTATTAGATGTAATTTTTATTTCATATCACAGTCAGTACATACAAGGAGGTTTATGAAAAAACCCTGAAGAACAGTCATAAGAAATAGGCAACAAAGATTATAAATAATTTGAAGAAGAAAGAGTGTTCATCAAAATCTGAACATATTCGAAGTGGTAGTTTATTAGTATTATCTATAAAAATCAGTTGATAAAGATCAATTTGATGAGTATGGTACAAGAGGTGATAAAGAGGAGTGTATTAAATCACCTAGTATTTTTTATTAAGGAATAAAAAAATATATACTAAATTTTCCTACTAGTATTTTCACCCATATATTTCCTTTTATCAAGGGAATATATGATGAGAAGTCATATTTTGTAAAGGAAGCTAAGGATTTGGAGAAATCCTTGGTAAATAAGTTTCAAATATGCATACCTGTTTCACATATTAATGATTCAATGAATAATCCATATAAATTCATAATGAACATTTATAAAATATTTAAGAATAACTGAAAATAAATATGTGTGGGAATGAAGTTACTGAGAAGGTCGTTACAGAGATGATTATTACACACAAAGAATCTCATAAAGCAACCATGAATATTAAATATTATTAACTAGATATCAAAGATAAGGATGATAAATTATTCATGGATGGAAAACCAAAAGAACACCCTCTATTTTATTTAATTTATAAAATAATATTGATTTATGATGAATTGGAAAGGATTTTTTTTTGAGAAGGATGTGATTGAGAATGTTTTTACAGAAGTGATCTGTTCATTTAGGAAACTACACAAAACAACTAAGAATGTTAAAGAATCACAATAAGAGGTTACGAAAAATATTATTATTGCAATTAATAATTCTCTATTGGAATTAAGTCAAATGAATTATGATCAATTTTAAATAATGACGAGTTAATGGAAAGAAAAACTAATAGTTTTTGATGTTTTCAAAATTTTAATCAACATGAAGTGTCATTAAATAGAAGATAATTTGAAAAATATGAAGGAAAACAATTAATTTCATTCCATAATTAACTTGACTATATGATGAAATCACTTTACGATCATTATAATTCTCCAAATCTGAAATATCTTGAGTATGATATCAAGTTCAAAAATCTTGATAAAAATTAGGATGAATCATCACAAAATTTTGAGATAAGAAATGTTGTCTAAATTTCTTATGAGAAGAGTGTTAATTATCATAATACTCATTCATGTGAAAATAATAGCTTATGATTATATCAAGATAAATCAATTTCATGATCATTGAAATATGTAACACTTTATCCCTGCATTCCAGTATATAATAATGTTATTTCATTTATATGTACCAGTTCCCAAAGGAATTTTGGTCAAAAAATGGGTGAATATGAATGATGATAAATCCACTATATCATCAAATTTGGATATCAAGATGAATGTGACTTCATTTTCCCCACAAATATCTCTAATGAATAACCATATTATCTAAAATCAAAATGTTTCCAAAACTAGACAACTTGGTTTATATAATAAGAAATAAACATTTGTTAGCTATTGTTGGTGCTGCTAGAAATTTGGGCATCAAGATATTTAGTGTTGGAATAATTTGTCTCTACATGATAATTACATGATTATAGAAATTATGGGGAGAATATCAGATGTGAAAGGAAATCCTATACACTTAAATCATAATTCACAGTTGAAGATGAATCTATCTATCAAGAATAGATTTGAGTGTTTTGAAGAATTATGTGATTATTTCATAAAAATACTCAAAATAATGATGAGTGATACTATATATCAACTATATACTATTCACATGATGTTATATAGAAGAGATCACGTCAAATGTCGAGGTAAATAATAAATGCAGATAAACCTTCCTTGGGATGTGAGAAGAAGAAAAAAGTTATGAAAACATTAATGTAAGCTACATCAAAGATGAATGATTATATAAATAACAAACTAGTGATATGGTAATCCAACTATGGAGTAAATGCTTATATCATGTATTTTTAAAAATATGTCATAAACACCAATGATAGTGGAAGCAAGATGAAGCATAAAAGGAAATTGAACTCTGAAAAAATTAATAGGATTGATTTGGGGAATGAAAATCAAGATGCATAACTCAAATTAAATGAGAGGTTGTATAAAAAGGATAACCCTAAGATTGATGGAGATTTGTGTGAATGGAGAGAAACTTATAGTCATATTTTTGATAAATGCATGACATGGAGTCTTGAAAAAATAGAACTTGTGAAGGAAAAATAGAAGCACCAATAGGTTCTTATGCTAAAAATGCTACTATAAAGAAGTAGTCTATAAACAATAAAATTTATGAGCATATACCAAATAAATATTTAATAATATGGATATGGCATATGGAATTATATAAAAATATGGATTAGGAATAGAATAATGAAACTACCTTGTTTTCAAATGTTAATAATCCTTTTTCATATTAGAAGACTTCTTGGTTGAGAAGCAACTCTCATCCTTTTTTTCAATAACTAAGGAGCACTAAAGGGCCACATTATTCCCATATATTTTATGTTTGTTTTTCATACAGTTAATTAAAGGTGAATAATATATTTATAGGTATACATGAATTTATAAAAGCTGTGAATATCTTACATCTTGAATGATTTCAATTATAGAATATTATTGGCATCAAGTTATTTTATTGGAACATCATAAATAATATCAATAATATCTGGGATTTTATTCCTAATGAATTCCAATATTGATGAAGATGTTTTGATTGCATCTCTTAAGGGGAATCACATAAGATCAACCATCAGATATTTCTATCTCAATTGATGTCATATGAATATCTGATGTTCTGGTGAGGTATGAATCTTATAATTCTTAAATTGTCAGGAAATTAATGATTTTCATAATTTAGCTATGTTGAATATATTATATCATTTTCACAGTGAAAAATATATTCCATGATAAGGGAGAGACCAATAACTTGTTTTTATAAGGAAAAATAATTTTAAAGGGTAAATACATTCTTGAATTTGAATTTTTTAATATGTTTTCAAATATATATGTATTAGATATGTTGGAAATCATTTAAACAACACCTAATAAGTTGTTTCAGTGATTGGTGTCACATGATGGATGTTTAATGACAACATTGTTGTTAAATGTTATAACAATTATTTTATATATAGGTAATTTATCAAAAAGAAAAAGAGTTAATTTCTTTTAGATATTTTCTATGTTAGTAGTGATTTCATCCTCTTTATAAGTAAATCAGACAATAAGAGTTAGAAGAGAATATGATGTTCTTAAAAATTGAATTTTTGAAATGACAATTATTTCCCATACTTTTAACTTTGGATTTCGTGATGATAAATTGGAGAAGATATCACTGAAATATAAAATAGGGTATTGAAAACAAATACAAAAGGGTGGATTGAAGAGTTGAAGTGATTTTGTGAAGTTTATTTTTTTAAATTGTATGAGAAAACGAAAAGGTCAGTGAGTTTTAATTGTGATTATTGTTGAATTGGTTTTTTCTCAGAGAAACATGTGTCATTAGTATTTGAGTTTGATTTATTTTTTATAAAATTGAGAAATATTTATTGAGAAATATTATTTTAGATATTTTGAGTTGGTTGTATTTGAACTATGTGTATATTGAGTAAGTTTTAAATGGTGTCTATTAAAAAATTAGGCTCTACCAACTAGCTAGCTGAGTGGAGCAACACAACTAGGGAAGCTGAACACATCCCTTATCCAGCCAACATAGTGGCAGGTAGTAGCATGAAGTGGCACCTAATAAAGTTATATGAGTGGATGAGGAACCAATATATAGGGACGAACGATGGTGGAGGTGGGTGTAGGATTGCACCCATAAGAACAACTATGGAGAGGTACGAGGGAGGGAGGGGAGAAATTTTTAAGCTATGGTAATCACATGTTGTATTATATAAGAGCAGGAAATAACTTGGAATTTCTATCTGTTATTGCCTCAAATGAACAAGGACCATTCAATCACTCTAATGTTTAATCTCAGCCATTCAATCAACTCGATATGCTTTTGACCTTGTAATATTCTTGGACGGCTAATTATGGCCATTTGATCCATTAGTGAATATTTTAGTGACATTGGATCCCATCTGAGTGACATTGTATTCTCCATGATGTCATCATGTTCTCATGTTCATTTGATTCTCCAACATTGTCGTTGAATAGAAATATAAGTTTTGTCTTCATCGTATCATTGTTATAATTATTCAAATATGAATGAATTATGATTCAAATTCATTTTCATCATGTTATGAAGATTGAACCGAGGATCTACAGTGATTTAAATATGTAATATTTTCCAATGAAGTTGTTCTCTTATGGAATGGGTTGTTTATATCTGATTATAGAGTTTTATTTATGATGGAAAATTCCTATAATTACCGATGAGTAGATTCATTTTGATGTGGAGTTTTTTTAGATATGATCTAATTTATGGAGAAATGTAAATCAAGGAATTTCTATGATTCACAAAAAGGATTTCTATACATACTATACTAAATTTAAGAAAGATAGATAACCGCAAGAACAATATCTATGATTTTCACAATATTTTTACTTTTTAAATAAACTATTCTCCGTGAAGTCACTTGGGATATTGTGATGAACATCACTATGGATTGAGTTTGTGTGCCTATACAATGTGTATGTGATTTTGAGAATGTTTTCAAATTTTCAATGAATTATATAATTGTACATATGTAGTATTGAAGATAGTGAGCATATCATGCCTTGATGGGAGTAGAATAGTGTGAATACATTTAATTGTGCACATAAACTATTAATAATTTTGATAGTATGAAAATACATGAAGATATAGAGAAGAGACAGTATGTGATATACATGAATTAAGGTAATGTATTGAAAAAATATGATGTTCATTTATACACATGAAATAATGATTCTATAAAGTGAGAAGACCATACAATGTTATATATACATGAAATATGTTTGAATAAGTAAACATACATTATATGTTACCTAAAGAGTGTGTAGTGTTTTGAGGCTGAACCTAATTCATTATTTCTATTAGTGATTAACATGTTTTTATTGTATATGAGTATTCTGTGTTGAGTGAGGACAATTATTCAGCAGAAGAAATAATTCTAGATTGACCTGTGTTGAATAGAGACATATGACCTTTTTCTGGTGATTATTTTTATTGTGAGCAAGGCTGTCAGTTTATCAGAAGATTATACTATGTGGACTTGAAAAATAAAAATCCCAACAGATCACTGCATCCAAAGATAGTGGAAGTTGAAGACCTATTCACAATAGGTATTCATTTAAGAAATGGAAGGATGCCAATAAAAATAACATGATTTTTTTAGAGATAACACAATATGTGGGAGTCAGTATAAAGAATATTAGTGGGATTTTAGTCTAAAGATCCCGTCATGAGACAATCCATAACCATCAGTTGTGATTAGGAATTATGGGAGTTTTTCTATCAAGAATTTTGGGAGATTTTTATTATTTTTAATAACATTAATTTTTAATAGTGGAAATTCTATGTCTTAGATTATCATTAACACAATAAGAAAATAGACACCCACATTGTGGCGGGGGGGGGGGGGGAACCTTGTGAAAATAATACATTTTATGATTAATTTACTTTATATATAGATTTTTTATATTTTTTAGGTCCATAGGGGTGATTCATTTACCCTATCAAATGCAAAGGTGTTAATTGAAAATGGGTAAGATAGAGGAACATAAATATCGGTAAAATTTGTCTAAACTGATTCATCCCCCTCTTAGTGTACCTGCATGATCCATTGGGAACTTTTATAAATTATATGTTATTAATGAAATTTTAGAATATTAACTCATGTTATACATTATTTATCTCCATATATTAGGATGATTCATTATATAAAATTTTAATGATAACTGTTTTGATTAAATTTGGTGGGTTTCAATCAAAATGTAGTCCTTTTTTATTTCATATTTTATATATTTTAGTTCCATAACATCAAATGGAAATGAAATAAATTTGAAAATAATGTTCACCCATTATAATGGATTTATGACCATCCTTGATAGATTTAATGTAAAATGAAATATATTCATCCTTGTATGTGATAAATCAACACCTCAAAGACGATGCTTTAATTTTAAAAAGAAAAGTGAAAGGGGAAGAAGTTTTTTGAATGATTATTCCTTTAACACAACACAATTCTAGTATATATATGACATCAAAGTACTCATCCCATATTTATTAGGGGAGATGTGTAGATAATACTAAAATAAAAGAAAATGGAAGAGGATTTTACATCTTGAACGTCTTCTCTTTGATAACCTCCTTAGGGAAATTGGATATGTTCTTTTTTTTAGAAAAAATGTATTACCCTGAGGATTTTAAAATAAATTAAATATAAAATATAATGAAAAAAACACCAAGTATTTAAAAAAATATTCTGTTATTATAATTATTTAAAAAAGATGTTATAAAATTGCCATTAAGCATAATTTTTCCACTTTAGTGATTTAAATTTTAAAAAACAGACATACATGGTTGGGTTTAGTAAGATATTTAGAGTTTGATATGATTAAATTAATTTTTTGGAGAATAATAAATTGAACCTTTGTAACAGTAATGTCACCCTTATTAACAGTAATATTACCATTATGAATATTATCCTCACCAATAAATGTAAAGAAAAACTATCTACATTATAAATGAATGTATGATATAATTGTATCATGGTATACATATGTGAATATTTGAAAAATAAATTGTTTGTATTTTTGTTAGTAAAAAATATTTAATTAATATTTTATAATTAATAAATTTATTTAAGAGAAAAATAATTTTTATAAAATGTATCCATAAATCAATATTTTGTTATCCTATGATTTTCGGATAATTTAATATGACTTTAGTTAAATTTTCAGAGTGTTATAAAATAAGTTTTAATTTTTAAAACAATATTTTATTATTTTACATAAAAATAAAATTTGTCACATTTAGAAAACTATTTTCATAAATTTAGTTCATATTTTAATTTTATAGGTTCAATAACTATTAGGGTGAATTTTTGGGATTTTTTTTAAAAATTCAATTTTTTATTGAATAATACAATATTGTAATTTACAGTATAAATATATTATAAGAAAAATAAACTATTCATTGAGTCATAGATGATGTAAGAAACCTTGTTTCGAATTATCATCCACTTATTACTATATTTAGTCACAATAATCAATAATATTGGATGTCTTTACCAAAATAATAAAATAATGAAAAAATCACCCCTCTCATCCACTAAAAAAACAACCCTCACCCATTCTCCCCCTCACTCCAAAAATCCTTTAATCATGTCCATTTTCTTCCCAATTCCAATAAATTAGTCTCTCTTCATGTCCGGGAGCTCTTTTTCTTACCAAAATACCAAAACCGATTTCCTTACGGAGGTTCTCAAGGAGTATTCAAGAGGCAAAATCCTCTTTATTTTCCTTTTATATTCTTTTCATGTTCACTATTTTATTATAATATACTCAAACATTCTATGAAAATGACCATGATAAATATATTATCATATCTATACTGTAATTGTTTTATGTTAATGGAATAACCATCATTAATTTCCTTACTCTCTCTCTTTTATTTTAAAAATGAAATCATCATCCGGGAGGTGCCAATTAACAACCTTCATGGATGAAGACCATTAGTTATTCAATTTATACTTAAATTTAGGTAATCATTAAATTAATATGAATAAATTAGACTATAATAAATGTATATAATGTTTTTTAATCATTATATATACATAATAATAATTCATAAGAATAAACATGTTCATGGTGATCAAAATACCAATGCAGTAATCTAAACGTTTTTCACTAAATGTCTTACCTAATGATTGATCCTCATACCATATAACCATCTCATATATATAAAAATTTAAACTTTTTAACTCTCATTAATAACATTTAATTCTAATTCTTGAGAATTATACCCATTTTACATGAACTCCATTACATATAAACAAGTGAACTGATATTGAAAACAAAACAAATGGATGCCCTCGAATGATGAAATTAATCTCTATAACTCATCTATAAGGCCATATATGGACATAATAAAACAATTATGATTAAAATAATTACATAAAAGGATCATAATTAATTATTAAATGAATTTAATTTTATTATCCAGGATATTATGGTCATGTGTGTTACTCATTCACACATAAGTTATAGGTTTCTCCCCAAACATCCATTTTTCATTCGACATTACGCTTTTTATGTCATTTTCCCAATAAAATTCTTAATTATTCTTATTAACTACTTATAAATTCTCCTTCAATGTTCTATATATCTTTACCAATCATAAACATTCTTTTTTTGACAAGGAGCTACATGTTTTATAAGGATCATTACCAATCCTTCTCGATATGCAAGCCTGATTAAAGGGAACATCTCGATTTCATACCCATTCTCAAGTACCATATTCAATCTATTTTAAGAAACCATAATTTTTATAAAATTACTAGTTTTTTCATGAGAAAATATATTTTTCCATTAATGGTTCAATACAAAAAATTATAATAAATAAAAAATGACTCTTCCAAAAGAATTGTTTTTTCCCAAGTAAAAGGGTGTATTTCTCTCAAGGATTCCCTGATAATTTTGTTAGAGTATTTTCATCTATTTAAAAAAATCTATATAATTTTATAATTTATTGATATTGATATTTTAATATTTTCATCTACCATATGTTATTATATGGTTTATGATCTTTTTGAATGTGGATGTGCTATCATGATACCATTCACTCTACTACTAAGAAAGGTTAGTTAAGATGCCTGCAGATTGGGAAATGTTGTTTCATATGTTCATGTTGTTTATGTTTGTAACCACTCATACAAGGATTTAATTATACATATAGACATATGTTTGGGGACTTATATATCTCCTCGATGCATTGGTATGTCTCATTATTCAAATCATAATTGGGTTTTTTCCAAGGCCTTACCATATTATTTTTAAACATCTTGGATAAGGACTTAACGATATGTTTTAGATGTCCAGAATTATACATTCCATTATAAGGATATTAAAAATTGATAAACCATGTGATATTTTTCAGGTATTATATTAATGAATAACGTTCATTCACATATGATCAGTTATATGGATTTTTTTGCTCAAATTTTATTTCTACCATTTTATGCTCATTCTTATTTTTAAAGGAAACTAAATTTTTAATTCACCATTCCTAATGTTTATGATTATGATAACTTATCATGTATTAGATACCCTTAGTGAGCATATTATATCACCCCATTATTAAGTTTTATTTTTCACTGGGATTTAAATTTGAATATTATGTATTACATATGTAGATAATCTAGGAGTTATGGATCTTACCAATGGAATCTCCATTGTTTTTCATTTCCTATTGTAATGAAGAAATTATTTATGTATCTTATTTTATAAGGATACTATACAATTCAGATATTTGGTATGTGATCCCTTATAAATTGACTAATATATTAATATGAAGAAACGAATCTAGGAAATTGGGGTCATGGTCCTTACAGTTGGTATCATGGGATGTTTAGTAGAATCCTTAGAAACAGGATTTATAAAATGTAAATTAGAAAAGAAAACCCTATGATATAATTTGAGGATAATCATACAGGAAAATCCTATAATTTTGGAAAGGTGTAGATTAAATGGATATTTATAGTAGATACATCCTTGTATATATACTATAAGTGGATGTGGTTCTGGCACAAATTCACCTTAGAGTTACAACTCTAACTAGGTGTTCCGGGGCCTCCTTCGGTGTACCATAGTACATGAAAACGGGCCTTACTGCGCACCTGGTTTGACAATCCCATCGGAAATTATTAGGATCATTCAAATTTTATTTACAACCCAATTTTAACAATTTAATTATAAATATTTCAATAGATAAACGATTCATTTGATTATGAGATTATATATGAAGAAAATTATAATTTAAGTTATGTGTATTGATTGTTGGACAATATAAATTATGATTTATAGCTTAATTTAGTGTATCCACTTCTTTAGAAATGTATCTTAGTGTAAGGAGTGGAAACCATATCAATGAACATATCCCATGTAGGTATTTCCATCCTATAAAAGATAATGATGTCAGTATTAAAGCTGTGAAAGTTTCTAAGAAACTAATACCTATACTGTGATAGTTGAATCCTATTAGGAATAATAAAATTATCCATATGAATAATTTTGATCCACACCATAAAGGAAGAATGTTAGAACACTTTATTTGACAAAAAATCTTTCATTCAATGTGACTAAAAATCCATTCATAGTAGGGTAGTGGATATAATACTTAGAGAAGATATTCATTACTTTGGGATGTAACATAAGGTTGAAGGTTTCCATGAAAATTTATCATATATTGGGAGATTCCGATCAATGGTGGTCATTTATTCAAAATAAAAATGGGAAGGAATATAATGAAAATATGGAATAGATAAATTTTATGGAAATTTTCCTAGAAAAATACATTCCTCGTGAATAATGAGAAGATATGAAAAAGAAATTTCTGAATCTGAGGAAAAAAATGATGAGAATGTTTACAAGTATGGAGTTAAATTTTCAAGGCTTGAAAGGAATTATATGAACTACATTCAAAATCCAAGGATCATAGTTTGTCGATTCCTTAATGGTTTAAAACCATTCCCATGAAGGGCACTAGTCTCCAAAAATTTATAATCATTCGTAGATATATTTTCATGTACTATCAAGATAGAAAAGGAATTATCTATGTCTTATAACATTAATAAAATGTAGGTGAAGAAAAGGGTGGCAGTGGAAAGATTGAATAAAGGGAAGAATAAAAAAGGGTGTTTTTTAAAATGTTGTACTTGTGGAAGGAAACAACCCAAAGCCTACTAAAAAGGTAAGGGAGTTTGTTACAAGTGCGGAGAAAAATTAAACCATGACTATGATTGGAAAGGATAGAATTTAGATACAAATGTTTAATTATACAATTTTATGGAGATACGACACTATGAAAATGGTTTTCAGAATCTTTGAGGAATCATTCCTTAGAAGGGGCCACAAGAGAAATATATTTTTTGTTATCACAATAGTTGAGGATGAAGTTTCTAATGATGTAGTTTCATGTACATAAATAATCTTCTAAAATTTAGCCAAAATTTTATTTCATTCTATATAATTTTATTCCTTGATATCTTCCCAGTTTTCATTATAAATATATATTTCTAGTCCAATTTAAGAAGGGAGTTTTTAGTTAGACCCCCTAAGGGATGTCTCATTGCAAAAAATATGTGTCAGGTAGTTCTCATTATGGAATAGAATCATGCATTATATATTGATTTTATCATCATACCTATGTTTGTAATTGACATAATTTTCAGCATGGATTTAATTTCAAAATATGATACAAAAAACATGTTGCAAGAAGACGAAAATTTCATTTTTTGTGTAATTTGTATAATCCCATATTTTTAGAGAAGAAATTCCACCATTTGATTATTATATAGATCCACCCTTAGTAGTTCTACTAAATTCAATTCTTAGGGAGTAATATAACGAAATATCTATGTGTGAGGAAATAAATATTAGAATTGATGATGTAAATATTGTAAAATATTACATACATGTATTATTAGAGGATTTTCCAACACATCATCCCGATCAAGAAATTAAGTTTTATATTGATTTAATTTCAGGTACAAGGACTATATCAAAGATTCCTTATAGAATAGTCACAGTGGAATTTGTGAAGATGAAGAAACAAATAGAGGAATTGAGTGATAATGATTTTTTCACCATAGTGTTTCTCTATGGGGAGCCCCTATTATCTTTGTCAATAAGAAACATGGATCCATGGGGTTGTGCATGGACAGTAGAGAGATAAATGAAATAAAAAAAGTATCCTCTACCTCATATTGATGATTTATTTGATCAATATCATGGAGAATAATATTTTATGAAGGTTGAACTTCGACCTGGATATCATGAGTTTCATATGAGAAAGGAAGACAATCAAAAGAAAGTATTTTGAACCAGGTATGGGGATTGAATTTTTTCATTAATTCCTTTTTGGCTGGCAAATGCACCCTATGTTTTCATGGATCTAATTAATTGTGTTTTCATGTAATATCTTGTTGATTTTTTTTGGGTTTTATTGATGATAACATGGTATAATCCAAAAATCTACGAAGTTCATGGGAATCAATTGTGCATTATTTTTAAGAATCTTAGAAGAAATGAGTTATATGGGAAGTTTAGAAAGTGTGAATTTTGGTTTAAATACGTTTCATATATTTTCCATATTTTCTCTAAGGTTGGAATCTAAGTTGATTTGATGACGACAAAGGTAGTTCAATAATGTACAACATAAACGAAAATAACCGTGTTATGTAGTTTTAATAGTTAATCATGTCATTATATGTTTTTTATTTAGAACTTCACACGATTATTTAACTTGTTAACCAAGATTACACGTAAAGGGGTTAACATCCTATGGAAAAAATAATGCGAAGAATGTATTGAAGAATTGAATAAGATATTAGTCAATTATTAGATTTTGACTCTACCATCAGGATATGGGGGATTTGTTATTTATTACGACATATCAAACAAAGGACTTGGATGTATCCTTATTAAGAAATATAGGGTTATTATATTTGGATCTAGAAAGTTTAAAACTGATGAAAAATATCGTAATCATGATCTTGAGTTAGTTGTTGTAATCTTGGATACGAAGATATTGAGATAGTATATTTATGGTGAAATATGTGAGGTATATACATATAAAAAGATTATTAAATATTTTTTTTTCAGATAAAGAACTCAACATGACGCAAATATGGTGGCCCAAGATACTCATGGATTATAATTTTACTACACACTACCACCTAGGGAAGGAAAATAAGGTAGTAGAAGCATTAAGTAGGAATGATCACGGGGTTATGAAAATAATAAGGATGTAAAGGAATAAATTGTACTTGGATCTACTATGGATAGATATGGAATTTATCAAGGGAGGGGACGTATCAATACATTATCAAATGGTTAACAAACCATCTTTTCTAGAATCGATTAATATTACCTTGTCTGATGATGAGAATATTTAAAAGAAAATTAATGTTGTAAATTATGGGAATTTGGAAAACATCATGTATGAGGTTGGAATTAGGAAATTTGGGAGGTGGCTATTTGTAACCATTATCCCCTAATTAAAATGGGAGTTATAAGATGATACCCATATCTCAAATTTCTCTAAACACCATGGTATAACCATGATTTATAGAGATATGATGGATCATTTCTGGTGGGATAATATAATGTTGGAAATTGCTAATTATTTATCAGGATGTTCAGTTTTTAATAGGTTAAGGTTGAAAGAAAAAATCATAGGGGAGTCATGTAACATCTTCCTATTCTTACATGGAAATGGGATGAAATTACTCTATATTTTCCCATGGAGTTACCTAAAACTCCAAGAAATAATTATGCAATAAGGGTAATTATCGATCAACATACCAAAGCTACACATTTCCTCGGTATAAAGGGGAATTTTCCATTGGATCTCCTTGCCCAAATTTTTATTAATTAAGTTTTAAGACATCATGGAGCACCTCTATCAAACGTTTCAAATCATGATGCACGATTTACCTCCAAATTTTAGAAAATTCATCAAAAATAATTTGATACTAAGCCAAATTGGAGTAGTACTTATCACCCTTAGAATGATTGGAAGTTAGAAAGGATGGTCAAAACTATAGAAGACATTATGAAATTTTTCTCACTTGATTTTGAAGTTATGCGTGATAATAATTTAACATTATTAGAGTTTTCCTACAGTAATAGTTTCCATTCATGGTTTTAAATTTCACCATATGAATCATTGTATAAAAAGAGATTTCATACACCAACATGTTGGGATGAAGTTTGTGAAAGAATATTATGTGGATAGATCTTGTGGAGGAAACAATGAAGGTAAAGAATATTCAAATCAATATCAAATCAGCTCAAAGCAGGAAAAAGAGATACACTAATAATCAAAGGAAAGATTTGTAATTTCAAGTAGAAGATCTTGTTTTCATGAATGTATCTCTATGGAATGGTGTTATATGATTTGGAAAGAAATAGAAACTGATCCCCGGGTACATTGTTTCTTTTTCAATTATAGAGAGAGCTGGAGCTGTATCTTATCATTTGGAGATGTCACCTAGCCTTTTTAAGGTAAAAAATCTGTTCCACATCTCCATGTTAATGTAGTACGTGAAATTTACAACACATGAACTGAATTTTTAAGGAATATAATTGGAACATTACTTATCATACTATGAGAAACCTATATATACTTTGGACATTAATGAATATGTGTTGAGGAATCGAATGATTTGGCTGGTAAATGTAATTTGTAAAAATCATAAAATTGAAGAGTAAATGTGGAATCCTGAGGAACTTATGATGAAGAACATCCCAAATCACATTATGAGGGAAAATTATTGTAATTTCTGAGATGAAATTTTTTAAATTAATGGAGAATGTAATAGTACATGGATTTAAAAATAAGATAAATATAGAAATTAATGCACACAACGCTGATTATTTAAGAAAGAACACATTTGTATTATAATTATTTAAACCGGATAGTTATTATCTAGTAGATAAACATAAATTTTCCACTTCATTTATTTGAATTTTGAAAATAAAACATACAATATTTCAATTAGTAAGATATTTATAGTCTGATAGGATCAAATTTTTTGTGAATATTAACTTAACTCTTGAATAGTAATGCCAGCCTTATGAATATTAATATGAATGTTATAAATAGTAACCTTATGCATGAATGTATAAATAAAATTTAAGTAGGTTATAAATAAAGGTATTATATAATTATATCATGGTATATAAAAGTTAATATTTTAAAAATTATGTGTTGGTATTTATTTGACTAATATATATTTAATTTAAATTTTATTACTAATAAAATTATTTAAAATAAAATATGTTTTCTTAATATGTATCCACAAATCTATATTTTTTATCCTATTATTTCATGATAATTTAATAAAACCTTTGTTAATTTTTATAGTGTTATAAAATTTGATTTAATTTTAAAAATAGTATTTGAAGAATTTTAAAAAAAATTAAATGTCTCATATTTGGAAAATTATGTTTATAAAATGGAGTTCATTTTTTAATTCTACATGTCAAATAATTTCCAAGGTAAATTTTTTGGATTTTTCTGAAATAATTATTGTTAAGTGAATAATAAAGTATATTAATTTATTGTAAAAATACAATATAAGATAAATACACCATTCCACGAGTTTTGGATAATGTAATGACCCTTGTTTATTACTCACATTAACTTATTAATCTATTTAGAGACAGGAATAAATACTATTTTTTGGATTGAAAAAAATAAAATAATGAGTAAAATAATGAGAAATCACCCCTACTCTACTATAAAAACAACCACTAACCCCTCTACTCATCACTCCTCTATGTCTTGAAGCATGTCAATGTTCTTCCCAAAAACTATTCACTAGTATCTCCCCATATCCAAGGGATCTTGGTCTTATAAAAAGTCCAAAACAGATTTATTTAAAGGGGTTGTCAAGGAGGTGTATTAAAGAGATAAATTCCTCTTCCTTTTCTTTTTATTTTCTTATCAATCTCATTATTTTATTATACTCTTCACAATACCTTTATTCAAACAGCCATGATAACTACAGAATCATCTATATAATGAAATAATATCATGTAAATGAAATGACAATCATCAATCTCATTACTCTATATCTTTTATTTTAAAAATGAAATCATCATCTAGGAGGTGCCTATTTAAAACCATCGAGGATAACACAAATTAGTTATTCAATTATTTGTTAAAGGCCTATCATGACTCCTTTTTTACAGTAAAAATAGACTATAATATATTTATTTAATGTTATAGAACTATTATATTTACATAATACTAATTTATATGAGAAAAGTATTTTGTGGTCATTGAAATAACGTCGTAATACTCTAAATGATTATCACTAAATTTCTTATCTAATGATTCATCCTCATTCCATATATAAATAAAATATATATGTAACCATTAAAAATGCTTGATGTGAATTAATAACATGTAATTACAATTCTATAAAATTATACCCATTTTACATGAACTCCATTTCATATATACAAGTGAACTAATCATGGTAACCAAGAAAAACTTTTCTACAGAACGATGAAATTAAGCTCAATAACACATCAATAAGGCCATTAATGAACATTACAATACCATAATAATTAAAATAATTATGGAAAATTTTCTGAATTAATTAATTAATGTATTTAATTATTATTTTTTGGATTCTAAGGTCATGTTCGAACTCATTCAGACATAAGGTAAATGTTTCTCCCCAAACGTCCATTTTTCATTTGAGATTATACTTTCTCTCTATTTACCCAAATGAAATTATTAATTACTATTTAGTACTACTCATAAAATCGTCGTGAAATTCTTATATATGGGACCAATCAGAATCTTTTTTCATTGATGGGGTGTTATATATTTTATAAGGATACTTCTCAATCCTTTAAGATATCCAAACTCGATTAAAAGGAACATCACAATTTCATACTCATTTTAAAGTACCATATACAATCTAATTCAAAAAAACACAAAATTTTCTTAAATTAATAATTTTTTTATAAAAAGATTTATTTTTTTTCATTACTATATTTTTACAATCAATTATGATAGATAAAAATTAATTTTCCAAAAGAACTATTCATTGCAAAGTAAAAGGGGTATTTCCCTCAAGGACTGATCGATTATTTTATTAGAATATATTCATCTATTTCAACAAATATATTGAATTTTATGCTTTATTGAAGTTGATATATTATTATTTTCATCTAACATACACTATTTAGTAGTTTATGACCACTTTGACTGTTGATGTGCCATCTTGATACCATTCACCCTAATACTCATAATGGTTTGTGATCATGTCTTGAGAATAGGGAAATTTATTTCATATAGTTATGTTGATTATGTTTAGCCAAAATCATACGCATAATTCATGGGACTTAGCATTTTATGGGTGGGTCTTGCTATAGCCCCTTGATGCATCAGTAGATCTCATCAGAAAAAATAGTATCGGGTTTTGGCTGATGCTTTACCCTAATATTTTCAGACATCTTTGATGATTCCTTGATGATATATTGCAGATGTCAAAAATTATTAATTACCTCATTATGATATTATAAATTAATAAATCTTGTGATATTTTACTAGTATAATATCCTTGACAATGGTTCATTCTTTTATGATCAATTATATGGCTTTATTTAGATAGATTTCATTCATTCCATATTATGATCATGTTTATTTTTAATGTAATGTGGTTTTATTATTCACCATGCCTAATGCTTATGATTATGATTACTTATCTTGTATTACATAACCATACAAAGCATATGGGATCAACCCTTTCTTATGATTTATTTTCCCGTGGATGTGAAGATGAATAATATGAATGAAATTCATCGATATTCTAGGATTTATGAATGTTTATAATCGAATCACTTTTGTTTTTCATTTAATGTTATTATGTAAAGATTCTATATGTATATGGATTTCCAATTCTACTAAACTATTCGATAATTTGGGATGTGATTCCTAGTAAACATAACAATATATTAATATAAGGCACCAGATCTGGGCCACTAGTGTTGGGGGTCTCAGAACAAAGGCTCCTAGACATGGGGAAGGGGCTTGGGAAGAGGATTGTGTAGAAATTCGATATGCGTGAAGTCATTATAGGTGTGTGTAGAATATGTTGTTAGGGGTGGTTTTTTTAATGGTGGAGAGGGGTGGTTTTGAATATATTATTCACTTTGTTATTATTTTGGTTCAAGACTGAATATTTTGAAACTTATCACAAAATAGATTAGTATTTATATATCGTAAGAGATCATGGGGTTACATCATTCATACAACATCTACAACTAAATATTTCAATTATTTTATAAATACCGTATATTACAATAGTTCACTATTCACAAAAAAATCAACTATTTCAGAATAAACTAAAAAAATCAGCATAACCATTTTACAAAATGTAAAATTACAAAATGACCTCTATTTTATAAAAATAATTTATAAAATAAAAGAAATTTAAAATTTAATTAAAATATTCACTTATTAAAAAACTACAGATTTTAAAATTATAAGAGATTATATAAAAAATTAAAATTTTAATTAAGTTATCATAATATTATCTTATAATAACAAGTGAAAAAAATTTAATGTAGCAATATATTTTATGAAAATAATATTTCTATTAATAAAATATATTAATTATAAAATTATAAATAAATAGTTATGTTTAATGGAATTACCAACACATTTTAATCATTATAAAACAATTATTTACTTATATAGTGATATAATTAAATAATATTTTCATTTATAAGATGGATAAATTTTAAATATAATTTCATAAATTAGGTTACTATTCTAGTTTTTAAATTACTAATCATAATGGTAAGATTACTATTTCAAAGGTCTAGTTCCATTCCATCAGTATTGTTTCCTCAATTTATAAGAATATCACATATTTCATTCTTCATTTTTGAGAATATTGTTTTTTGCGATCTTTATGTTATGAGTTTTTTTATACCATATATCATAATTCCATGATGGTAAAAATTTCCATTGGTAAAATTTTGGGTAATTAAATTCATCCTCCCATTTGAAATTTCCTCCTCAAAATTTTGTTTTATATAAATAGTTGAAAATATTTCTCATTGATAACTTCCTTAGGGCCCCATGTTTTCACATTAATTCATATGGTTCTGCCATTGTACATTAATAAAGTGGTTAGTCTTGATTCTGAAAACATTATCTCTATGGTCTATGATCGTCACTGGATGCTCCTTGTACAAGAAACAGTTTTCCCACTATACCTCCTCTAAATACAACTAATTTTAGGGATATTGTATGTACTTTATCAAGAGGGATATATTGAATACATCGTGTACTTCATACATGGTAGGTGGAAGTGATAATCTATATCAAATATCCCTAACATGATCAAGAATCTAAAATGGGGTGATTTACCTAGGACTCACATTTTATTTCTTCCCAAATATCATGATCCTATTTCGTGTAGATATACAGAAGAATACCACAGATCTGTGATTAAACTCAAGTCCCCGTAAATTATTTTATTCATATCTCTTATATCAACTTTTTGATGGCTTGATGTGTTGTTAAATGATTTTTAACTTTCCCGTCATTTCATAAACTATTTCAGGACTTACCAACTTATGTTCACTAACATAATCACATCAAACTAGTATTCTAAATAATTTTCTATAATGGTATTCATATAGTTCCATTTGTATTCCCATGTGGAAACTCTTTTTGTTAGAGAACACACCCAAAGAAAGATATTGGTCCCATTATCCTTTAAATTCCATAGAACATCCTATAAATATTTATTCCAGTGTTTGAGTAGTCCTCTTATATTATCAATTAGTTTGATGATGAGAATCTGTACTGAAGTTTTGCTTAATGTTTAGAGCATGTTAGAGACATTTTTATAACATGGTAGTGAGTATCAAATAATTATCTAATACAATTGATATTGGTAAACCACTAAGCCTTAGTACTTCTCTGATGCATATCCATGCTAGATGGACCAGGGAGATTTCTTCTCAAATTTTGATAATGTGAGCTATATTTATAAGGATATTTTCAACAAGCCACAAAATATTGTTACCTATAGATGTCTTCAAAACTCTGGTGATGAAGTCCATAGTGATGTTTTCCAAGTTCCATGTTGTTATGTGTAATGGTTTCATAAACCCCTTATACTTTATTCCTTTTTTCTTCAGGTTCTAACATACTAGTCACTTTTTGTATATTCATTAATCTCCTTCTTCATATTTTCTGACCTATAGAGTTCTCCGAGATCATGATGCATCTTCTTTCTTCCTCAGTGAATAGTGAATTTAGAGCTATATGCATCATTTAGAAGAATATTATTTATCTATGGGTTTCACAGTATAGATAGTCATGATCCAAAAATGAAAAATCCTTGCTCATCAATTTTGAACTTGGAAGAATTACCCTCCCTCGTATCTTTCACCTTCTTCTGAACTTCCACATCATTTCATTGAGCATCCATTGTTTTCTCCATGTGGGATAGTTTTGAAATAATTTGAGAAACTACTAATGACGTTCTATCCTTAATGATTCACATGTAAATCCTTTTAAAATTTAATAATATTGGATCATTCTCAATTACAATAATTTATAATTTTGTAGGATCTATTCTACTTAGATAATCATCCACGTTATTCTATTTACCAGGATGATAGTGAATTGAGCTACCATAATCCTTCATGGTATCTAACCATATTTTCTAGTTCATATTAATCTCAATCATTGTGAATATATATTTGACTCTCATGAGATCAATATATATCTCAAAATATTCCCCATAAATATAACACAATTAAATTTTCAATGTGATGATCATAGATTCCAACTACTTATTATGTGTGTGGTAGTTTTTATTTATAATTTTCACCTTAAATGAGTTGTAGGTTATCACTTATCAATATAAATTAGTAAACAAAAAATTAACTCCTTTAATGCATAATTGTATACAAAAAAATAGTTTCCCAACTGTTGAAAGTGTTAGTAATGGTGCATGGATAATCCTTTTTTATCTCTATAAACTAGTCATCTCATTCACTTGTCTATAAAATCCTTACTCAAATTGGAATAAGCATGGTTAGTTGGTTTTCTAACCCTGATAAATTCATTAAAAATCATTGGTAATACACACTTATACCAATGAAACTACATATCATTATTATGAATGTTGTCATAGGCTACTATTCAATATCTTTTATCTTGGAAGGGTCCATATAGATTCCTTTTCAGGTGGTAAAATTCCCCTAGAATGATTCTTATTCCATCCAGAACTCCCATTTATTATACTTAGAAAATAGTTGACCCCGTATAAGGGTCTTTAGAATAGAATAAAAATTATCCTCTTATTCATCCTTACTCTTAAAGTATATTATAATATAATTAATAAATACTAGCACTAAATTATTCAAGTAATATATAATGACTATATTAATTAAGTAAATGGATTTTTAATAGAAAATTAGTGACTGTAAAAAATCACTATGAACTCACAGTGTACATACCTTATTTGAAATAAATTATTTTGAATATCTTTCTCCTTCACAATTAATTGGTTATATCATGACCGAAGATTTTCCTAAGAGAAATAATTGATCCCACATAAAAGATCATATAACTCATCTATCTATTGAAATGGACACATGTACTTTATTTTTATTTTTATAATCTAATGATAATCAATTCATAGGTGCATTGATCCGTCCTTCTTTCTAAAGATGATAACTGCTTCACCACCTGGAGAAGAACTCATGCATTTGAAACCGCTGTACATAATCTATTATAACTGCAACTTATGTTCTTATAAATGAATGGTGTACATTCTATAAGTGTCTTTCGTATAGTTTGAGATCCCAGAATATATTCAAGTGATAATTCAAATTGTCGTTCAGGAAGAAGATCAGGAAATGTTTTAGGGAACACAATAGTGTAGTATCTTAAAACTGTCATTTAATCGATCATAAATCTATATTTTATATCAATAATTTGAATGAGAAGTGGTTACTCAAAAGGAATTAATATTCACACATGAGATGATTATTCTGATGTAGATTCATTCCCCTCCTTAAAAATGTACAAAATTGGAGGATACTATGAAACGTAAAGAGTGATCTACTTTTTTAGAGAGTTGATGTTGTGATTCTATGAAGATATCCATTCAATTCCCAAAATATCATCAAAATCCACTAAAGTAATTAAGAGAACATTTTTTGGTAGGTTCAATCCATAAACATTAACTAGGTTGGAGTTATATACTTTGGATGCAATAATTTACCCATTTATGTTCCCACACATAACTCAACCTCCAAATTTTGTGGTGGTGTTTTGATCATTCTACTAAACATGAATGATATTAAAGAATGAATGTAAATAGAGTCAAATATAATTTCCTCTATTCAGGAATAAACAACCAGCTTACCTACCAACACATCCTTGTCAGGTTCCATATCAGAAGTAGTGGTTGAATAAGCATTCCCTTTATCCTTTGTCTTTGGTGGCTATTGATGTAGATTAACCCTGAGGAGTTAATGTTTATTGAACTAGAACATATAGTAACATTACACGCAAGATATTTAGTGTTTAAATTTCGGTGGGTTTTTCCCTTTCTCAACTATATTTTATAGAATCCTCATGTCTCTTTAACATTCATGAACATGGTGGCCTTTTTTCCCACACATATCATATTTCTCTATCCCTTTGAAGTAATTCCCATTATTATTTTCTAATTTTTTTGAAATATTTTTCGTCGAGTTTTCTTTCTAACATTGTAATTTGATCCCCTATCATGAAACTCTATATTCCATTTCATATGTCTACAGCTGTGGGATAAATATATAATCACGATCTCCACTTTGAGATCAGATTGAACAAATTATTCAAAACTCCCAATGTCTTGAATAACTAGATCATTTTAAAGGTTTAGTTTTATAATAGTAAAAAAAATATCTATATTTTATAATTATTGATAAAAATATTAAGGCATAAACTATAATATTTGTTAAATTTTCTTTATAATCCATGAGAAATGCACCTTCCTTTTTCTTATTCTCTATGAATTATCTCTCCATAATTGTTTGAAGTGTTAAAGGGAAATACTTATTATGAAATATAATATTAAATTAATTGCACACTATATATTCTATTATATCCATCATATTTTTGTTCTTAATCAACACCCACCTTTGTTTGGCATATCTATCTAAACAACAAATGGAAAATTTCATCTTTCTCATCTCAAAATAGAGAATCACCAAAAAGAACATCTCTATGAGTCGTCCCACTATTCAGTGACCAGTAGATTCGAAGATCCACTAAACATTGGTGGCCATTGATGGATAATAGACTATATAACAAGTTTCTCCTTCTTAGAGGAAGGCATACGATCCAAATTATTCAGGTAATTATTCATATCCTTAGACAACTGGGTAAGCATCGCAATAAAATATAAAACTCCACCTCCCATAAAATTAGGGATTTCATTAAAGAAATCATTGAATTGTCCTTAAAATGGGTTTTTGGACTTGTTTCAATTTGATCCCACCATTTTAAAAAATAGAAATGTTTTGAAAAACACATAAGTCAACAAGTTAAGAATAAATAATATATTTCATTTTGAAATTAAATCTTAAGGCATATCTTGTGGGATCTGTATGTTTAGTATTTTTCTAGAAAAAAAGTATCATAGGAACATTATTATACATGGGATCATACTTAATTTGTTTTACTAATTTTAACAAATCCTAGTTCCAAAATTTACTAAACCATGTTTGTATACAATGTATAGAGATCCTACACTTTCTTATATAACTATTACATAATTTTAATGATAAACAACATAATATTTATATATATCCAGGATCAAATTGTTTAATGTCTTGGTAAAATTAGGCTTATACATAACTTTTATATAATAAAATATAAACATTATTTAATTCCTTATTTTCTATCCTCTTAGTGGACTTCACATTCTCTTTAGTATACGTAATCAACTAGTGATATACCTAAATGAATAAGGTGAGCTAGATTCCTAGTAAGTGGATAAATAAGTACATAAATCAATAAAACATGGGTGATAATAATCATAATTATCATAAAATAAAAATGGTTTCATAATAATAATCATGAGAGGATAAATGAGATAAATTCATGTAAGGTGGAAATGCATAAAAATGGTACATCATGTCTTAATGGTCAAATACTATACACAATTGTGAAAAAAGCTAGCAGCATGTTCATGAATAACATATGTACATAATCATAAAATCATCACTATTAACAAATATAGCTTCATGTTCACACGTATTTCAAATTATCTCATGAGATATATCTTATTAACCAATGAATTGAAATGATATATTATTCCAGGAACACCCATCACATCATAACATTTACATAACAATTATTGTGACATAGAATGTATATCAATGATAGATATCAAATAGACCATGGAAAGGAATGAATTTAATAAGTCATACATTTTAAATAAACATTGGGGATCCAAAAATTAAAAATAGAGTAATATAATTATAATAAGATTCATTAGTCATTAGGGAAGAAAAACCAATCCTAGTAGGTGTAAAAGATCTGTTTTTTATAATTAAAAGTTCTTTTGGAAAAATATTTTCCTTTTCAAAAATATTAGATCATAAAAATGTATATTTAGAAAATAAATCATATGGAAAATTAAATCATTTTTTTTAAATATTAAATAACATCCATAAAGAAATTTGGCATAAAAACGTAATAACCCAAAGAAATGAAATTTTTTTTGAGAATCCCATAATAATCTGTCTTGAAGATTTCATAATTTAATATAATAGAAAATAAAATTATATTTATTAATTAATAAATCCAAAACCAAATCTACATTAAAATGATTAATTATAATTTTAATATGATTAATTATAATTTTAATATGTTTTTTTCCATATTGATGAGATATAGTGTTCAATTTCATCATTCTAGGGTGTCCGTTTTCCCAATTTTCATGATTGAATCACATAAATAAGTGTATGGAATATCATAAAAAATGGGGATAATTATCCAGAATTGTAATTATAAGTTATCAAAGAAAATTATAATGATTACTTGGTATTATATTTTATTTTTCTTCTATATATGAGAATGTTTCATTAGATAAAACATCAATGAAAATCATTTAGATTAATTGTTTTGTTTTTAATCACAACGAACTAAGTTTTTTATTATTATTTAATATTATATAAATATGATAATTCTATAATAGAAAAATGGATAAAACATAAAATTTTAAATATATTTCAACCATTATATTCATTTTATAAATATAATTTAAAGCAATAAATGAAAATGAAATCTTCTCATCCTCGAAAGCGATAAACCAATATCTCAGAGACGATGCTTTCGATTTCATAACAAAACAAAGAGGATAAAAGGTTTGATAATGGATTATTAAATTAATACAATAAAATTATAGTATTTATAAGAAACCAAATTTATCATTCCACTTGGATGATGGGAGGTGAAGAGATATTAAAAAAATTAAAAAACCTGAAAATAAATTAAAAGAAAAAGGAAGAAAATTTTACCTCTTGAGCTTCTTCTTTTTGAGATCCTCTATAGGGAAATGAGTTTTGGTATTTTGTTGATATAAAATTATTCTATAATTGGATAAGGGTCATGGGAAGTGTATTGTTTATAAATTGGACAACCATCAAGGATTTTGAGGTGTGAGGAGAATGGGTGGTGAGGGGTGGTATTTATACTAGACGAGAGAGGTGTTTTTTTATTATATTATTCATTAGTTTATTATTTAGGATCAATACTATTAATTTTTTAAACCATGTCACTAAATATATTAAATAAAAAGGATATTTCTACATCATGTTATTACTTCATCCATACATCATCTATGTCCCAATAATTCAGGTATTTTCTAAATACCATTTATTACTATATATCACTATTCATAAAAATTCAACTATTTTTGAAAAAGTAAACATTCACGCAAAGAATTTATAGATATTTATAATTCAAAAGTTAACTCCATTTATGTAAATAATATGTGTAAAACAATAAGTTTAGTTTCTAATTAAAATCATCATTTATTCTAAATTTAACTATTTTAAAATTATAACATATTTTATGACTCTTTGAAAATTTAATTGAGGAATCATAAAATTATCTTTTAATCAGATGAAAAAAACTGTTAATTTATTAATCTATTTTATGAAAAAATATTTACTTTTAAACCATTATATTAATTATAAAATTATAAATAAACATTATAATTTAATAAAAAAAACCAACATTAAATTTATCATTTTGAAAATATTTATTTACTTATACCGTGATATAATTATATCACATTTTCATTTATAATATGGATATTGTTTTATACTTTCATAGATGAAGTTGTTATTCTTTTTGAAAAATTAATATTCCTATGACTCAAATTACTATTCCAATGGTCAAGATACTATTCCATTGCTATAGGTTCCGTGATTTCTATGAATATCCCTTATTTCATTATTTATTTATGAGAATAATGTTTTTATTAGTATCTTTATTATATTCTAGTGTTTTATACAATATTAACTAATTAAAAGAAGGGAAAATACTGCAATGATAAAATTTTGGGTCATTTCAATTATAAAACACATTCATGGTGATTATATACCTCAAATAAAATAAATAAGTGCTGAATATTGATTGTGTGTTATAGAATTAAAAAATGATATATAAATTTATTATCACTTTAGAAATCATTTTAATCACATTCAAAAATAAATAATAACAAAAAATAAATCATTAAATATCGTGAAAAGGAGGATATTTATGGTATAAAATGTAATGTTTGAAATATATACACTATAAAAATTAATGTTTTAGGGATTTTTCTTATGTATCCTAGAAATAAATGAAATCATAGAATGCCCATAAAATATGTACTGACTACCATCCTACATGTTCAATTCTCATCTTCTTCGGGTATCCTCATTAGGTTTCTATGAGATTTCTTCCTAAAAAGGATTTACATTCAAACTAAGGCTTGTAAGATGATATGAGGGATATTGGGAAGTAATTTATGTATGCATTGGATGATCTAGAATGACTTGAATTTGTGATGTAGAGTAGGGAAAGAGTGGCATTTTATGAGAGAGGTGAGTGGAATACATGTAAATTTTTTAAATAATGAATTACACCAGCATTTTTTTCACTCCACATGTATACAATAATATACCATTCTATATTATCAAATGTATAATTTTGAAATATTTCAATCCAACTGGTTTTGGATATGTCCTAAGACAATTTCACCATTAAATTTTGAATTACCTCCACGGTCATCCAATTTTTACCTTAACCACCATAAATAATTTTTAATATGATTAGTATTAAATTGGGAAAAAAATTATGATGAACTCATTAGATAATATAAATTCTTATGATTCAAAATATTTAATCCATTTCTTGAATTTCATTTACAAAAGTGTAAAATTTGAATTTCAAATCAATCTCGTAGTCGCGATGAAAAAGTAGGTTTTTAAAAAGAAAATTCGTAAATGACCGAATTTTTTTTAATCAAAATTTAATATAAATTTTATAAAAATATAATAAGTATTTATAATTTTTCTAATATTACTTTAAAAAAATAATATATAAAAAATTGTAAATAGTTTAATTGAAAAGGAATTTTCCAGATCAAATCTTGTATTTTTCAATATTCGTTAAAAACATCAATATTTCCCTAACGGTATAAACATATTCACCCAAATATATTATTTTAATGATTATTGAATTTTTTATTTTTTTCATATATGTTCTCTAAAAGTATTAAATATTAAATTTAATTATAAATCGAAGTATAAAATAAACTAGAGGGGTTTCAAGAAGTGTATTTTTATAATGCACAAAAGTATATTATATTAACTATATATGTCCAATAATATTCATTTTATGAATCATAATTAAATTTAATAATATATATCTATATAATTCATTAAAAACATTCCTCATTAGGGATTATTTTAATTAATAAATATGGAGAAACATTATGCACTTTCTAATACATATAAAAAATTTTCTATTAAAATCGAAAAATATACATATAATAAATACATAAAAATCTTATTAAAATGAATTTAATTTGATTAAATATTAATAATGTATAATTATATTACATAAAAAAATATTTTTACATTTAGTTTTCTTAAATTATTGAAAATAAATGATATTTTTACAAAAAATGCTAATTTTCACTATTCACTAGAAAATAAATATTTTCTAAAAAATCCAAATAAATCCCCATATGTTAACTTTTTTACAATGACTAAAACAAATAAGTTATTTTACTAAAAAAATTCTAAATGATCAATAAAATATTTATCACATTTTATCATAAAAATCAATAAAAATATTTTGGATGAAAACATTTGCTAATGGATATAATTTATTTACAAAAAAAAATAATTAATCAGTAAGAGTTTATAAGTAAATTTATATTGATGAGGAAATTTATATGTATATTTTATTAATTGGTAAATAGTATTCATAAATTTCCATTAAATTTCTTATAATAAATTTTATATTTGAAACAATATTATTTCATGTTTCCCTAAAGCTGGGTGTGCATGTCACGAACGCTCTTGATGAAACTAATTGTTGCATATATCACATGATAAATATTGTGTTGTATATAATGAAACATTCACTTATATCAATAAGAAAAATGAAATATTTGGAATAAATCCATTTGGATGAACTATTTCACAAAATCATGTTATGTTATATTCGACTGCAATTAAAATATATCTCCTCATTGAAATTTATCTCGATCATCTAATCATTTAAATTTTAAAGTTATTTTATAGAAACCCACACAGAATAATGGTTTAATAAATAATTCTATTTGAAAAGAGAAATGGATGTGGGAATATCATATGGAATAATAAAATCTAGGTTTCCTAGTAGGAGAAGATAATGGGATGTAAAAACATGGACAGAAAAGAGACAAAAAACTCCCAAAAACTGACGGAGAGTGAAAGAGAACATTTTTCACAAGAATGTGACTGATCAATGGAATGTTAAGGGCCTCAGAACTGTAAATATGTGATGATTTGAAATACCATTTTTTCAAAAAAAAATGAAGTTATAAGAATTTTTTTCTCAATACCCATTCCCAAGAGTTGAGGAACTATTTTTTAGTCTAAAAAATATAAAGAAATATAGGTATGTGATACAATTTTATTTCATATTCATAATTTTATCCTATTCATCGATCTAGTTTCTTTAAATTACTTAATCCAAAAAATTATGGAGAGTTTTTTATTCCTAAAACCCAAAAAAAACACGAGATCCATAAATATTATGAGTATTCGTTCTTTATGTCTTTAGTTATCATAAAAAAGTTAACAACATAGGTTATCAAATATGGATAAATATTTTTATAATGAATTAATATATTTATATCTAAATCCTGACCCAATATTCCACATAAACATATTCCATATAGATTATCCTTATGACCCTTTTGAAAGATTAAAAACAAAAAAAATAGAAAATAAGGTCCCTAAATTTCTCAAAATAAACATTACAGTAATCGCCAATATATCACAATGTGGCTATTGATTGTCACAGACTGAACTTGTGAATAACCTTTCATGTATTCTATTCAAACTCAGTATTAACATGAATTTCCATATAACCATACTAAAATCATCAATTACTATTTTTTCCTTATAATTATTATTTTATATATTCAATAAATCTAATACTATTTTAAGCCCTATCATTGATATTATAATAAAGTTTGTCAAATAAATCATTTTTATGGAAATACTTATAATCCAATACCACAAAACAATTATTTTGTAGTTTTTTAAAATTGACTTTTTAGGAAAGTGGGAAACCATACATATACATCCACCATTCACCCATATCTTCATCCACATGACACACCACATTCAAATTTCATAACCCAAATTCCAAACCCAAATGAAAAACCGCCAAAAACATGGTCAAACAATGAGCCACCAACCATGATCCACATCACAAGGTACCTCTAAAATCACCTTACCACCATCATCAGGTTTCCAAGATAATATCCAATTACCATCACCGCCATCCAATACAAATTACCCAAAAAATAAACAATTTATCCCATTATCATTATCTTATCACCTAGAATGTATAAAAGGTTATTAGTCCCATAATCATGTATTTTCCATGAATAAAACCTTACCATTAAATCATTTTTTAGCTCGTCAAAATTCTTCAAAAAATTATTTCAAATCATAACTGTCAAACTCCTATAAATAATATTTATATATTTCATAACTCATATAATATAATTCATGAATTATACTACATAAATACTTCAAACATTCATTTTCCTTCACAAACCATTAACATGGATTCATCATCATATTATTTAATATACCATTCCTTCCATATTTCATTCATATTATCATCATCATCAATAGAAAAACATTACTTTAACAACCTTTTTGATTCACATCACAAGATTTGTCCATTGGATATTGAATTGAATAATATCCGTACAATACACATTTGAACCATTTAACCATCGATGATATATTTTGGAGAACATTATTCTCATAAATTTCATTAACAAAACTATACATTATTCCTATCCAATAATATTATATGCTTCCTTATTTTACACACTCAAAACATTGTATCATCTGTTTATGTCATTCCCTTTAGTGATTCTTCCCACATAATTGACATATAGAAGGCTGAATCATCTTTCTTCCATGGTATCCATTACATAAAATCTGAGATAAATTTAACCATCTAATATTTGGTGAGTGTGAGACTTAGTTATATTGCACATTTTTAATCATATATCATTTTTATTTATTAGTCATAATTAAAAAAATCATTCACTCATGTAATTATTCTTTTTAGATTATTACCATTCCATTTTATGTTATAGTCACTATTAATTAAGTTTCTTCTTGTCCCCACCATTGACTAAAACCAAAAATCACAGAGTGGGAAATAGTAATCATATTGGGAAACTAAAAAATCATTAAAATCCCATATATGATGTCTAAATCATGGACCTTTATTTTTAATCTATGACACCATAGTCTTATCCCAGTAACATAACAGTCTTCATCAATTTAATTCATTTATGATGGTTTGTAAAGTGTTTCAGAATTTACAAATCTTATCCCCCAAAATTTTAAAACAATTTGTGAAGTAATAATTATTGTTATGTACCATGTGATGTTAATTTATAGATTAATACATCGATTTTTGGTTATTTCTCCTAGGGAAATATCTTCTAGAGAAATATCTACTTAGAGTATCAAGATAGGGAATAATTTCATGGAAATCACGCGCTCGATTATTTGAATTTTTTTAAGAAATATTATTAACAAATTTCCTCTTCCTTCTAACTATACTATATAATATCCATAGACATATACTTGGAAATATCCCTAGGGGTATCACAATGGTTTTCCATTCTTTCCCTCTCGTGGTTGACTAAAAATTTCCTATAATACAAACAACTGTTACATATGCCTCTCATATATGGATATTATATATTTTAAGATAAATATTTATTAAATTACATAAACACATGTCTGAGGGAAATAATAGTGTGTGACCTTGATAACCCAGAGTACACTATTATAATCTGATTAAATATCATAAATATTTTACTCAATGATCATCCCATTTAGTTCTTTTCAAATATATACCCTATAGAAATCCATTCCTCGTAACATAGGAAAAGGAAACACAGTAAAGGGTATGATGGAATGAATTTTAAGGATAAACATAAGATATAATAATCTATGATCATATTAAAGAACATGATTACAATATGGGTATGTGATAATGATCATAACATCCACTGTTCATACCCCACATGTCATAGATCATTAACATGAGTCAAGGAGAAAATATTGTCAGTTAATAAGAAATAAATCATAAGGGACACATAAAATATGAGCCTTGATAGAATAATATTGGAATAAGGAATACAGTTGTGTTATACACATAATCATAGAAAATTAGTTCCATATTAATAAAGGATAACTACTATGGTTACTATAGTGAAAGGAGTTCACTACCCAAACAACCATTGTATTAAAGGTTAACTCTTAAGCATACCACTGTGGTTAATGTACCTTACTAAACCTGGTTCATCTCCCATTACATTATTTTCAATCTAATTAGATATAAATTCGTACCCAATACATTGGTTGGAGATATAGGTCCCACCTATCAAAAAATAAAAATCATATGAATTTTTTTCACAAGATCATAATAAATTCATCATATCATAACCCATGAAAATAAATTAGTTTCATAAAAATTTCATTATCACATAACCTTTAGAAAGGATATGAGTTTCATAATCATTTTATCATTTAATCATATGATAAATCATGAATGGAAACTAGTTTCATAATAATTTTATCATGGTATAACAAGACAGAGAGAAATAGGATTCATAAATATATTTTCATGATAAAATCAAATCATTCAACGAAATAAAAAAAATGGTATCCTTGGATCAAAATCAATCTAAAGGATAAAAAGAATCAAATTATTTTATCCTAGATTGAGAATTATTTTATATGATATATCACTTTGAAAATTTCATGAAGAAGATCTATTTTTGTTGAAAATAAATTTTTTAAAAAAAATTTATAAAATCATTTTAATATATTTTTATTTAATTATAACCATTATAAATTATAATATAATAATCAAACATAATTTTAAAAATTTATTTTGGATAATATCCCTTCCACTTTGAATAACACATTTTAAAACAATTTTAAAAATAAATTTTTTCTTTGAAATCATTTATCTAAAAAAATTTACAAATATTTTAGAAAAAAGTATTCATTAAGAATAAATATGATAACAATTATGGGAAGATTAAATATATTTTATTAGTCATGAGGATGATAAATACTGTTCATGTTGTTCATATAAAAAAATAATTATTTTTTCATTTTCATTAAAAGTTAATAGTTCAATTTTGAAAAACAACATGAATATACCTATAAAAACAATTTTTAACAGGAAAACATGGGACAAACTATATTTAATAAACCATTTTAAAAATTATATAATAATATTTTAAAACAATTTTAGGGAACATGGTGTTAAAATAAATTTTTTATCAAAGAGTGAAATAAAAATAATTTTCCTAAAAAATATTATTTTTAACTCTTGAGTACATAAAGAGAGTAAAATAAAGGGAAGCCATGAATTCTCATGAAATAACTATAATATAATACATTTTACTATTTTATTGACATATATTTCATAATATTTTACCATTGGAAGAATAATTATAAATAATCCCGAAAATCAATGAGATATTAACATAAAACTATTACAAAATTGGTAACACTAAAATGTAAGCCCCATGAATGAATAATGTAAAAAGAAACACACAATATCTTGATAATAAATAAATTTTTTATATTACATGTAAATTGGTATATTTATATGCCTTATAAATTAATATAGGTTCATAAAAATACTTATGTCTCAAAGATGGAAACTCAAGACAAAAATACCATACTACTTTGCAACTTCTGAATCATAAGCCCCATGAAAGAGAGATCCTAAGTTGGATTTTTCAATCCCAATAATTTTTAAGATGATAATCTTAAAATACATTCAATTGTATAATATAAACCAAATAAAACATTTAGGTGTTGAATATTCCATTTTTCTTAGAGATGTAAAAAATTGAGAATGGAATGTTATACCACTTTATTAATCGTTCGATTCGTAATCCCTAATAAAGAACAATATCAAATGATAAATTAAATACCATGAAAAGGATGATATTAATGATATATAATTACAAATTATACGTATATAAAATAAAAAAATGACTGGTTAATTTTTAAATTTCTTTGAAAAATAAAAGAGAGACTCGAAATACATTACATTATGTCATACCTTCTATAGTACACATTCAAACGTCCACAAATTCTGATATCCTACTTATGTTTAAAAAAATGAATTTCTTTGGTTTAATTTATATCCAAAATAATTATTATAAGGTGAAATGAGTGATTTTGGAAATCTATTTTGGTAAGGAATGGCTGATCCAAAATGGTTTGAAGGTGTGATGAGGAGAAGAGAATGGGTGGAATTTTATAAGTGAGATGAGTGGAACACTTGAATTTGATTAAAGAATGAATTGAACCCATGTTTTTATCATGTCAGAAGGCTTTAATAATGGACAATTAATGATTTTAGAATGGATAATTTCTCTATATTTTCTTTAGTTGGTCTTAAGAATAGTATTTTTTCATTTTTTAACCTTTGTTTTTCACTTCTACCCCACCCACATTAAATCCATTTTTACCTTAAACACATTAAATAAATTTTACAGTTTTTACAATAAATATAGTTAAAAATGAATTTGAACATATTAGGTAATATAAATTTTTCAAATTCCAAAATTTGAATCCATTTTTTAAAATCCCATTCATATATGTGGGAAATTTTAATTAATTAATAATCCCATAGTGGTGATGAGAAAGAGGGGTTTCAAAGAGAAAATGTTCAAATGGTTGAAATATTTTTATATAAATATTCAATATAAAATTAATTAAAACTACGTAGTAAAAATTATGGGATATATTATTTAAATTATTTTATTTCAAAAAAAATAAAAATGTAATCTGTCATTATAAATAATTTAAATGAAAATGCAGTATCTAATCAGAATAAAATAATTTCACCACTCATCAAAATTATTGATCTATCAAGAAAATTATAAAAGATTTCAACCTAATTTAATTTTGAAATGATTATTTCAAAAAGGATTTATATGTTTTCAAATATATTTTCTAAAATTTAAAAAACTTTGATTGAAAATAGAACACAAGGACGTGTCGAAAAAGTGAGTTCTGAAGAAGTTTATTTTTTACGCACAAGTTTAATTTTTATTAACACTATATCCACTAAAAATAATGGGGTTAATAATAAAACAAATTAATTAATATATAATATATTAATTTGATTTAAATATTCCTTATTATAGAATATATTAATTAATTATAATGGATAACTATTATACACTTAAAAACACTGTTCTGAAAAACCCTCTTCTAGATCCTAACAAATATTATAGTAAAATCTAGTATAAATTTTATTGAAAATTAATTAAGTGGTTTAAATTTTAATAAAGAATAATTATGTTACCATGAAATATAGTTTTCATTTTAATTACTTAAATTATTTAAAAGCATTTATTGTTTTAAAAAAATATGAATTAATAATTATTCACTGAGAAATTAATATTATATAAAAACTACCATAATTTAACAATAAGATAATTTTTCTATTATGATTCCAAAAATTAGTTTCAATTTATAAAATAAATTATCTAAAATATCTATTAATTTATTATAATATTTTATAAGAAAAAGCAATAAAAATCATATTTATAAAATTTAATTTAATGAATAAGATTACATTACTAGAAATTGATTTATTTTTTATTTATGGTTTATAAATAAATTAATATTTAGTAGTATACTATTATATATATTTCATAAACTAGTTAATACAATTTATACATTCCTATTTTATTGTTAGACCATAAGAGACATATTTAAAATAATAATATTTAATGGTTCACTAAGGCTCAATGTCGTGTCTCACACATGCACTTTAAAAAACACATTATTATGTGTAATTAATTATAGAAAATGTTATTTCATATAATTGAACCTATAATAATTTTTTTATTTAAAAATATCCAAAATAATAAAATAATTTTAAGAGCATATTCCAAAAAAATGGAGTGTTATAAAAACTATAATCGCAATCCTTGATCAATGTGATCTTAAACCCATTATATGTTATAATTGTTAACATATTATCTAATCAAGTAAAAATTAATAAAAACACCCATAATATCCCTTTGACCTAATATAACATTATACTACTAGAATTTTAGTGGTTCTTAACCATTACTTCACAACCATATTTTTTGAAGGGTCAACAGAAATTCTATCATTGCACATAACATGACCATGGAAAGAAAATTATTTTAGAAAAATTTCACATTTACTAAATTTCCCATGTAACACTATTTTCCACAATCTTTCATGAAATATTCATAAATTAGTATCATGTTATTTAGAATCCATATAGTATCTTATAATTAAATCAAAAAATAAAATTACAATGTTATCATGGAAGTCATTAAATTCACTTTTCATCATACCTATAAATAGAGAGATGGGATTAGTTATGAAACATATAATTATTGTTAATTCATTATGCCGTTAAATTTTCTAAAAGAAGTCTTAAAGTTTATTCCATATTAACTTTAAATTCATATTATCCATAAAAAATTTCAATCAATAATAATAATTGATCCCCTTGACTTTGGTAAAATATGTAATCAATACATGGTAATGAATACTTGTTCTGTATAGTAATTCAATTGATTTCATAATAAATGATCCATAATATCATTGTACCTTCCTTATATTTCATAAATAACACTTGTTCTTCCCAGGGAGAGACACACAATTAGTTGACCTAATGTCATATAAGTTCGGAACTTGCCTCTTCAACTTATCCAACCCAACTAGATCCATCAAATATGGTGTCTAGGATATTGCATTCACATCATGAGTGAGATTAATATGTAATTAATCATCTAAATATAGGAGTAATCTATATAATTTATTATGAAATAAATTAATATATTATAGAAAAACTAGTACATCCAATATTATCTGAAAAACCATACCCACCCAAGATTGAATTCCATAAATATCCTCCACAAGTATTTAATTAATATGGGTGACTGGGGGTGGTTCAAGACATGATTTAGGTAATGATAGGTCCCAAAAAAATATAGACATTGTTTACTTTCCTCACAAATTAAACATTCTATCAATCAAAATCAATTTATTTCATTATAGTTTGAGAACCAATACATACCCAATATTATTGAAATGTTCACCATTGGTATAATAAAAAAATTCTAAACATAAGGTAATTATATTTTCTATTAGAGGGACTAAATGAGACGTCCATATTACAGTAATATTTGAACTTGGAGTCTTGGATGACAACTCCCATATTAAATCACAAGGGAAATAAATGATATTCTTGGAAGTAATTGTGGATATAAATTATTGTGATGATCCAGATTTATATATGGAATTAGATAAATATCATGAATTTATGATTTTACATAAAAAAAATAATTAAAAAAGTCAACATTGGCGGGAGAAACATCTCTCGGTCAATGTGATGGATAGAATCCTAACCTTAATTTTCTCCTTTGTTTATTCCATGTGTGATGATAATTATCACGAACTAATCTTGTTAGATCTCAGCCTCTTTATCCTAGGGTAGGTATCTTGGATAGTGGGTGGTAATTTCAACACAATCATGTATGCCTAGGAAATGAAAGGCGGTTTATCCTTCCACCCACATTGATAGGATAACCATATCCTCATTTTCTACATGAGAGGGGATCCTTGACCATGGCTTCATAGATGAATCATTCACATGGTGCAACAACCAGTGAGGGAATACGAGGACCTGGTGTAGACTCGATCGCTGTCTGGGTAACCTTCAGGCTATCTCGTCCTTTCAGAACAATGAGGTCTCTCACTTGGTCCAGGCATTTTCAGACGACTCCTTACTGCTTATTCTCATGAGACAGGGTCCCCTGAGATCGAGGTGGTTCTCCTTATCCAAAGCATGGTCTCATAACCTGAGATTTCAGGAGATAGTGGATCTCTCCTAGAACTCTCCTTACCAACAAAGCAGCTGGTTGGTGCACCACATGAAACTTAAACAATTGAAAAAAGATCTTCTAGTTTGGTCCTCCTCCCTTGAACCTAACCATTCTGAAAATTAAGACATTTCTAAATACATCGAGTGTTCTAAACACTCCATAGAAGATCGATGGGATGAATAAGCCTTTTCTACCCATTGCCTCAAGAAACAACGACTCAATGAGATCATTCTGGAATAGGAGAAACGTCTCTATGAAAGTTCCCTAGTCTCTTGGCTTGGAGAGGGGGATCAGAACGCTGCCTTCTTCCATGCCTTCCTAAAGGAGAAGAACCAAGCTCATGTTCCCAATATTAGGCTCAAGGATGAATATTTTACCAGTGACCTAGGGTTACTTGGTGGTATAGTTATTCCCACTTTAAAAAACTCTTATGTGATCATATCCCCTGCTGCCAGGATGGATATACTTCTGGGCAGGTGGAGATCATCGAATCAATCCCCCGTAACATTACCAGTTAGGCCAATGATACTCTTCTTTTTATCCCAAATGAGAAGGAAATAATGGGTGTAGTGAATCTCCTCATCACCGATCGCACACCTGGCCCATATGGCTTTCCAGGGTCTTTTTTAATTTCCTCCTGGAATATCCTAAAGAAAGACCTCTGTGAGGCCATCCATGTCTTATTCATAGGCAGATCTCTCCCAAGGATTGCCAATGAAACCACCAATCTTTTTACCCCCATGGTTATCTCTCCTTCCACTATCTCGCAATACCAGCCCATCAGCATGTTCAACTTTGCATACAAGGTCCTGGATACCATCATTACCAATAGGCTTGGAAACTTCACCAATCAATGGATCCCTGAGTAATGACAGTTTTTTTTTAAAGGGAGATCAATCCAAGGGGCTATTGGGGTTTCCCATTAGATTATTCGGGACTTCAATAGGAAGTTCATAGGTTTGAGGGTAATCATTAAGATTGACATGGACAAATTACATGACCATATGGAGCCGAAGTTTATCAACCATACCATGTGGTTCATGGGGTTTTCTGAGGACACTCTTTATATCTGCTTCCATCTCTATAGGTCAACCTAGTTTATCATTATATTTCTTGGGAAAAAGTGTGGCTTTATCAATTAGGTCAGGGTTTTACATCTGGGGTACCCTCTCTCCTCATCCCTTTTCATTTAGGCACAAGATTCCCTTAGTAGACACATCTCCCTATCCTTGAATGAAAGAGATATTAGGAAATTTCACTATGGTTCCCATGTACCCTATGTCTCCCAAATGTTTTCCACGGATTAATTGATGTTCTTCATAAATGGTTGGATCCCTTCCCTAAAATGGTTTGTGAAGATCATGGACGCTTATGCCAAGTGGATTGGACAATTAATCAACCAAGAAAGAAGTGTCATCTTTTTCCCTTAGATCATCCCAAGTAGATGCATGAAATCCATCAAAAACATTATTGGAATCCATGAGAAACAATTTACCTTAAACTTCCTGGGAGATCCCCATGCCCTGGAGATGATCAGATTTCACTTCTTGGAAGATATCTCTAAGAGGATCACAAACCACATCAGTAACTAGAAGAACCTGTTTCTCTCCTTTGGGGGTAGTATCACTATGATAAAATGTATGTAGTCCACCATTCCTATGAACATGTTGTAGGTGATTAAGGTTCCAATTTCTATCCTCAAATAGTGGAGTCCTCTTTCAACATGTTTCTCTAGGATGATCATGGTTTAGTTAAAGGTAGATGGGCCTCTTGCAATAAGCTGGCCAAGCCCCTAGATCTTGGTAGCATTAATGTGAGAATCTTGGATGAGACTATGTTTTTCATGTAAGGTAAACTGTACTAGGAGGTCATTGAGGGCCAGTCATTATGGGGCCACATCATTAGAGGTATGTAGGGATTCAACCCTAGGGAAAATGGCAGAACAACCTCTCTTCTATGGGGTTCTCTTCGTGATCAGGTTCCCTCGCTCTAACATTACTCGCATTGGATTCTTAGGTTGGGAGAGGTTAATTTCTTGGAATGGAACATGGGTGGTGGTCTCCTCGCTTTCTCAGACATCCCAAATTTAAATGTATCAGTCTTGGAGGCCTCACTAGATCCCTCATTCCTTTGTGTTATGCTAAGCTGATCTCTTGAAGACCATTTCCTAGAAAACATCCTAGATGGATCTTTGGATAGGTGCATCATTAGGTGCTCTCCATTAGGTAGATTCTCAGAAAATGATTATAGGAGGACCATCTCTGAGCAACCAGCCAGCAACACCTAGGGATTTACTCTCTGGGGTAAACATATTCCAAAAAATTCAGATTTCTTATTTGGAGAGTTCGACACAATGGCCTTCCAATAGAAATTTTCATCAAAGAAAAAGGTATCCATATGGCCTCACGATGCAACTATTTCTCATCCCCTATATTGGAACCCACTACCCACCTCTTCCTCCACAGTGATTGGGTGAACAATATTTTGAATGTTCATGGGGATTTCTCAGTCCTTCCATGGGTGGCCTCTTCTTTTAAGGACTTCTTCCACCACTTGTTTCACGGATCCCCCTCTATACATGAGGCTGATGGGTGGTCAATTCTGATATCCAGAGGATTTTTGTGCATTTGTAAATCATGAAATCAAGAAAGAAACCATGAGTCTCACCCCTTCCTCTGTGCACTGGGTGTGAGGACCAGGCTGCTCACCTCTGATCTGGGTCACCTCCATAAACACCATGTGTAAGAGCCTTCCCTTAGACATTTCACTTCAATGTTTTGGCATCCGGACCCTCCATCCAATACGCCCCCTGGGTCATGGGTCATATGGTTCCCCTCCCAACAGGCTAAAACTCAATACAAATGGGGCTTGCGATCAGGGAATCATGAGGGGAGGTGGGGACGTTAGGTCCATTGTAGGTTCAGTCATCCTCACGTTCAATGCATTCCTTGGGACATGAGACTCTCTTGTGACCGAAGCCAAGGCAATGCACATCGTATTGGAGATCTTCCTTTCTCAGGATATCACTATCACCATTGTGGAAACAGACTTAGAAATCATATGGATATCCCTTAAAGAAGACAGCCTACCTTGGAGCATCACTTTTCTTATTCACAAGTTCATGGATCTCATCCCCCATAATACCAAGATCCTCGACACGTGGAATGAGGGTAACTGGCTTGCAGACATCTTGGATTTTAGGGTGACCTAGGACTCTCCCCTCTTGACTTTCAACTCCCTTGGATCCCTAACCCCAGGCGGTGCAGATGTCACTCTCGAAGACACTCTGGGCCTTCATTTTTTTAGACCTCCGTGATCCCATGTATCCTGTGACATTTATATTTCATTACATGTTGGTTAATTTTTAAATAAAAATATATAATTTTGATCTCATTATCATATAAGGCATTGATTAGAGTAATTCCCCATCTTCATGTAGTCAAATTTTTGTAAATTGGTTTCTTCCATCAATGTTTTATTCAATAGCATGCATACATTTATCACCTCATTTAAAGCATAATCAAAATCTCTATAAACATGCTCCTATGTGTTTATGAAACATTTATTACATAAATATAATTCTAAAATTCCTTTTTTTCTTCCCTCCCATCAGTTATTTAAACATGGTTGATTAGCTATCTTCTTTTTTCTAGGTTCTCCATTATAGGAAAAATATTTGTAGAAATCCATTTACAATTTTTTTCTTTTTAATATTTCTATATATGTTATGGTATTTGGATATCCCATGGATTTTCAAAGAGTATGTATGAAATTGTCAAAGAAGTGAACAATATTACATCTAGGGTTCCAAATAAAATCCACAACATACCTCGACACAATTTTGATATTCAGATCAAACCTATCCAATATATCGTTTTCCATTAGTTTCACAGGTTCCATAAATGCATTTACATCTATGTATGTTTCTCATGATGATATTTTATTCTAGAAAAATAATATTAACTTCACTTCATTCCATGATCTCTATATCCACTTCTCAATTTTTAGATTGGGTTAAGGATTTCCATTTTTCATTATTACGACATAGATGATACACGTCCATAATAAATTTCTCCCCCTCAGAGAATCATAATGGAAATTATCTTTTATAGAATCATATCCCATTATTCTACCTTTACATGATTAATAGTTCCAAAAAAGTTTGGATATTGTTTCCCCATAAAGAAATCCAATATTTTTTTTATCCCCATTGAGGATAAAATTGTGTCTCAATTTATGAAATTTTATTTTTCATTGAATGTTTAAATTTTCCAAGAACAATCTTTATTTTGTTAAAAAAAATTCAAAATCCATTAATATGGTTATTTATATTATTATATAATTCTGTGTCATTGTTGGAATGGGTTCCAAATCTTATAGAAGGTCCAATTATATAAAAATAATGTTTTATTTTATTTGTAATAAAAAAATAAGACTTATATAATGTACAATCAAAACAATTATAGAATAAAATCCATATTTCTTTTAATAGTTTTATCATATATGTTATATACCTATGTTTTTTCTAGTTATAATTCCTACGGATTATACAAATCATTACCTAAATACTAAAAACATATCCCCCAATACTAGGTGCCCATAGTTGTTGGGTTATTTATGATTGGATAAATTTAGTATAAAATATTATAATCAAATCATGACATTTTTGTATACCTCAAGAGTATAGATACATTACAATTCAACATTACGATATATATGTAAAAGTGTTTATTCCACATTGTTTTACTTTTACAATGATAGTATTCCACAAAATTACCAAGTGAAATGGGGAAACAAAATAGAGTTCGTGAGATTAAATGACTATTAATGGAAAATTCATAGTGAAAGAAAATAAATGATAAATATATAAAAAGAGAAATCATGATTATAATTTAATCTATACCAATTAATATAGAATTACAATCTATGAAATAAAGATAAATGAAAAATCACATAGATCTAAAAAATAATATGAAATATATAATTTCATAATGTCATACATCATAATCATATCATTAAGGCATTGTAAGAAGAAATTATACATAAATGGAATGGACTCGTAATTTATAATTTCTTAGAAACTACACTCCTAGATGCTAGGTTGAAATAATTATACATACATTTCCAACATTGATACTAATAATTGTGACCTTAAATATTTTCATAAAAAACATACCAAATCAAAAGGAAAGACATTATAACTTTTATTTTTAATGGATATTTTTGATTTTTAGTTATATATTATTATAAAGTCATCCTACATTTAAAATACCAATGTTATTAGTTGAGAATTTCTCCCACCTAACCCAGTTAATCTTATTTCACATTAATTCATCATTATCATCCATATTAAAACCATTCTATACATAATTAGTTCAACTTCATTAATTATAACCTTGGGGAAAAGGAATCATAAGATGGGTTTGCTCAAATTCCCAGTAAGGGTATAAATAAGAATTTATAGTTTAATTTCATCATCATGATTAATAATTTCATAAGGGTGTAATGAAATATTTAGAGCGAGTGAGTGAATCTTAAAAGTACTCAAACACATAAATACCAAAATCATCAATCATGAAGAATTTAATAAGGATTTAATAATGGATTTATTCACAAGAATCAATAATCATTAGCCATATCATATCAATATTGACTGAAAGAATCATTATAAACAGATGGTATGAAAAGATAAAATGTATTGGTATCCTGAAAAATTACAATAATATATCTCTTACACATCACTTATAATTTGAATAACTATATGTCTGAATTCCATTATAAATATCCATATAACATAATAATTACCCAATTTATTTGAGTTATATCTTTGTGCATCCATCATTTAATCTATAAAAGACTCCCCCAACTCTCTTTGGGATACCCCATCATATAAGCTATAATGGGCTCACCCAATGATATCAAGGATGCATAATCATACAATATTAAATGAGATTACCTGGTTTTATCTATCCTCAAGTATAATCTATAACATTCTTTATGATGTTATATGGGAGCATAAATCATATATTTCATAACGGGTTCACCCGACACACTCCCGGAACAACCATCACATAAGCTATAATGGGATCACAAAACACTATTTGGTCCCACCCATCATATATAATGTTGAATAATAAAAAAATGAATAAACTAAATTTATTTTTCATTTATTCCTGAAATTATTAAATTCTATAATTATTTCTTTTATAACATTATTCACCCATAGAAATGAAATAAGTTACATGAAAATTTATTTAAAACATGAATAACCCATGGAAGGAGAATGGGATCACTAACAATCTCATTAAAACATGATTAGTCCATGAAAAACAAAAATTCTTTATAAATAAATATGTGAAAAATCCCAATACTTCTAGAGAAATATCGAGGATGGTATTAATTCAATATATACCAATTCTAGAATAAGTAAAAAACATGGGTTGTTGACATTGATAAATGGAAATACCCATAAAATATCATTAAAGACATATTGAGGAAAACAATCAGTATATTAAATGTACATTAATTTAATGAAAATTAATTTTTCACAAGATATTTTAGAAATCCATTTCTTCGAAAACAACCTTGGAATAATATAAATAAATCATAAAAAATATTTAAAACAATTATTGATGAAAATATCCATTCTATTTTTAGAAAAATATTTTTTAAACCATTATGAAAATCATTATAATTTAATGTAAACATGTTAAATTATAATATAATATTCAATGAAAATAATTTCCATGAAGATACAATTCCATTCATGAAATATATCTATAAAAAAATATTTCTCTTAAAATTTCAATAAATAAAAATAAGAATTGTTCAGAAAATGAAGAGGTGATTCCTTTCGTTTGTTCATGTAAAAAATTCAAAAATGAGTAAAAAATTATTATATAAATAATTTTGTAAGAGTTAATATTTTATGACATTTTTTGAAATCATGTTTGTTTGAAGAGGAATGGTTTTTGACTGATGATAAAAAAAGTTTATTTTTCATACAAACAATATTTTGAACACTTAAGAATAATAAGAGAAGAAAATGTAGGTAAAAATATACTCTCATGTAATAAAAATAGTATAATAAAAGTGATGATAAATATTTTATTTTTTTATGATAATATTTTGAAATTTTAAACTCAATCACAAAAAATCCCAATTAGTGATGAGATGGTGACATAAAAACCGTACCACTTTGGGAACATTTGAATCATCAGCCCCATGAAATGATAACATTAAATAAAACCTAAATACCATGATAATATTTAAATTCATTATTTTACATGTCAAATGGGATATATATACACCCCATATCATAAGATAGGTTTATAACATGACATAAGTCTCAAATTAAAAAAATGAGACAAAAATACCTTACTAATTTAGTAATATTTTGAATCATAACACCCAAAAAAATAAAGAAAAAACATCAAATATCTTTAAAATAATGTAATTTCTGAAATAACATGTAATAGTCTCATTATACACACCAAAACAACAAATATATGGTGAATATCATATATGTATAATAAAAGTAAAAGTAAGATGAGAATAATCCTTACCTCACACTTTCATTTGATTGAACAAGATTTAACATGAGTTAACATCACGTATAGTGGGTTAAATTTTTTAATTAACTTATTAGATAACCATATTAATATTTATAATATCATATATTATACTTTTATAATATACTATCATGAATTTATTAATAATATTTCTTTGTTTTCAATGTTTCATGTGTTAATTGAATGGTTTTCTAATTCGTTATTTTCCATGAAAGATATGGTTCCTTTGAAATTTATATAGAATAATCATATATGAAATAATTATTATGAAATAATAATCATATTTATACATCAATTATAGTTTTATATAGAATCCATGAAATATGGTTTTGAAAATTGAAGAATGTTATGATCATACAGACGGTAATCCATATATATGCATGAGTAGTGTTTCTATTTCTCAATTATCATTATAAGAAGGAGATAAATAATATTTTATCTTTGATAATTATAAAAATATCATATATTCCATTTTAGTTCAATAAATATAATTATATATACCATCTATGTATTGTGGTGATGAAAAGACAGTCACATCGCTTCGTAAAGGTTATAGTCCACATGTACAAGAATGATATAATAATTTATTTTTGTAAAATGAAGATGATAAAATAACATTTAATAATGATAATTATTTTAAAAATATAACAAATATTTCATTTTTATCAAATATATTCATTAACTTTATCCATATAACATTCCATGTAAAGTGTCAGTGAATTGAAAATCATATCGCTTCTTTAGCTGGTAGTCTACTATACACATGAACGATTTTTTCATATCCCATATGGAATAGAATGTAAAACATATACATATTTTATAATTAATATAGAGTAATAATTATGTCACAATTATTATATATATACATTATACAAATCATCATACAGAAATTTGAGAGGTGTTTATTGAAAAATGAATCACATCGTTTCGCATGACAGCTATCCACTGTACCCACAAATGATGATTTAATAACCCATTTTATGAAAGAGGAGAATTATTTAGGTTATGAAATTAAAATAATAAAATATAATTATATGTAAAATAATAATTGTATTATATAATACTAGTTTATGAATATTTCAAATCATGAACCAATCTGGGATGTCATCTAATCTGACACCCCGTCTCGTTCATGGTATGACCCAATGGAAATTACCAATACCCAGTAGATGGAAATAAATGTATGTGTATCAAAAATACACCTTGGGAATGATTTCACCCATTTAAATAATCATTAAAAACAAAAAAATCATCAAACATCTGATGAATGACTATCATAACCAAACAAGGCATTATAATTTTCAGATTCAATGATTACAAAATTGACCAAAAAAATTGAAACAATAGAATAGGAGATATAAAAATATCACAAGCACCTCCATAAGACAATAGGGGAATCAGTATTCTTCAATAAAACCATCACTTACTGGAATTGGATCTCGAAAAACCAGATCAATTGTAACTTCCACTATATATCTTTCCTTTACCTATCTCATACATAAAAAAGTCTACATACACACAAATTTGTTTGTAGGGTTTGATCCAAGGCCTAGTATAATTACACAATAAATAAAATATTAAAATATATAACATTAGAAGAAAAATTAGCATTAAATTTTTCACAAGAACACATTGAAATTTTTTAAGAATTCATTTTAAGGAAAACAATCTCATGAAACAGTTCTCAATGAAAACTATTTTCACAAATAAGTTTTCTTGAAATAAAAAGATAAATGAGGACTAATGTATACCAAATGATATAACCATATAATATAGGCATCACATATAAAGTGATATCCTTTTGAAAGTACCAATAGGTAACTTGCACAAGTGGGACATTATGAACATCAATCCTTCATGATCAAAATAATCCATGTCAACTACCAACTTCTTTCTTCTCCACGAGCCACTAGAGGGTATCTCATCCAATGTTCTAGTGGACCATCAACATCATCATGAAAATTCCAATAGAGAGGATAAAATAAAAAATTCTAGTGGTTCTCAATCATATCACATGATTAAATACTATTATAATAATCTATCCATCTATATTAATCAAGGACATAACCACCTTTTAATCAACTAGAATAATAGTTCTTGTTTACCCACCTAAATATCCGGGATTCAATTTTTTCTAAAATTATGTTTCAAATATCACATAAAACAACACATTCACATACACAAGGAAAACAACAAATGTTTAAAATTAAAATCACAAATTTCACATATTTTCGTATTGATCCAACGTTCAATACTTAAACGGGAACCATCAATTTCCATAAACAAAACCTCTTTACATATCCCACACACACCAAACCATTTGGGAATAAATTTCACACCACTTTCAAAATTTAAAAAACTCATTTGAAATGAAATAATAAGGACACACAAGGGATCCAAATATTTATAACTGGAAAAGATCCTATCGTATTCATGCTCATATCAAAACCAGTTTTACACAACGTTCCTCACCACTGTCACATTTCATGGAAATATTTATGGTGAAAAATAAAGAAAGCAACATGAAACAATAATCCATCACTTTTGAATAATATTCATCCAATACATTCTCCCATTTTAATATTTTTTAGAACACATTTTTTCCTTCTTCACAATATGTAGGACATATCCAAGAAAGGTCAAAACTAAACACATAATAAATATAACCAATTTCTCTTAAATAATCAATTTACATCACATATATATCTCAAATAGTTTCCAAAAAATATTTTGCATCATTATAACAATCCAAATAATGAAATTAATTTACAATTAAATAATATCAAAATCATTTAATAATGTAAAATATTTTAATTACCTACCTAATACTTGGAAACTTTTGGGAATTAGTATAAAAATCAACCACACCACCAAAAGACCATATAAATACATGATCCAAAAATAACAATCATGATTTCACAAAATTACATAAGATCAAACCCTCTATAGTTCAATCAACTTACATGAGAATAATAACTCATGAATGAGGGAAGGGAAATCCTAGAAAAAGGGTGAAAAAAAGGAGAAATGAAATTAGATGGATATTCTTCAAGAAACCATTCCAAATAAACTCCAAAATATATGTTCCAAGGGGGAAAATAGGAGGCGGAGATTCCCTTATGGGAGAAGAATTCTAAATGGAGAAGAAACAGGAGTAATTAAGGGAAAAAATGAAGAGGGAAAGAAAGTAAATTATATATTTTTAATTACCTTGATAAGTTGCATGGTTATCCCAAACGGTTTGATACCCCATGTAGAAAACATTAAAACCTTGATGTTCAAGAGAATAATGATGCATGGATTTATTATAGGGTTTTGAAAACCATGTGGTCACCACTATCCAAAAATGAAACTGGCCACACAGTTTCCTAGGTAGTGGAAAATAGTTTCCCCTAACCATCCTTAAATCATTCTCCATCTACTGTGAAGCCAAAAATCCTTATTTTTGTCCAAAAACATATTGGGAAACCAATGGGAAAAATATAAACAAATGATAAATAGAAGAATATTTTGAAACAAAAAAACATATGTGACACTTCTCCCCACTATGAAAACATTCCACCATCATAAATACAACTCTAATCTTGGTCATAGATAGAAAATAGATACTCTTACTTAACCCAAAAATAACCCCCCCCCTAGTCTTATGCACATCATTGAAATGATTACAAAGAACTCAGACCAATGGATTGGACTTCCAATGATGCACTTTTTCATGATAATCCACTAACTGCACTAGCCGCTCAAAAATAGATATATCATGCTCCAAATCTAAATACTGTCATTTAAATAATTGAGATAGATATGATATATAACATTTCATCTAGGAGACATGGAAAACATCATGAATTTGAATCATATGATAAGGAACTTATAACATGTGTTCCACCTCACCAATCCACCAGGTAATTTCAAAAGGTCCAACATACCTCATCATTAACATCCCTTTAATACCCAAACCACGTTGACCCTTTCTAGTTTCCACATTCAGGAACACCTAGTCACCCACATAGGACTCTAAACCTCAGATTATCAGATTGAATTAATGCATATGATGACTATGATCTTTCAAGAACCACTACATAATCAGGTTCACTTTCTCAGATGTATCCAACACAAGGCTTTGTCCCAAACGCATGGTCTCACAAAACTCAATCCAACATAAAGGATACTAACATGAAAAACCATAATGTTCCTCAAAATGATCCATTAAAATCATTTATTGGTAACTAATTTTATATGAAATTTCATCCAATCCAAAAAACTTATCCCATGAACCTCTAAAATATAAAACACATTCATAGATCATGTATTACAAAATATAATTCACTCTCTTTATTTGAACATCTGTTTGAGGATAGTATATCATCCTTAATATGATGTATTACCCCATCGACTTCTACAAGAATTCTCAAGACCATGATGTAAAACGGTGGTCCCTATCAGAATCAATTTTCAATGACAAACCAAGAAGTCGCACGACCTCCTAAACATAAAATCAAACCAACATATCCACATTGCATGAATAAAAGATTGTAAGTAAATGAGATGATTTGGGTGGATGATCAATGAATACCCAAATGTAATTTCCCATGAGGTGTATGATGAAATATGAAAATAAAGTTCATGTAAATCATCTCCGAATTTTAGTTATGAATTGGTATTGGATGAAATAATACTGAGTGATTTTGGTGCTATTCATTAACATGTCGACATATATAATACCACGACACAAACTCACCTACTACCAGTCTCATACATGTCCACCTAAACTACTGATGCATATCATATAACATCTTTGTAGCAACCTGATGAATGACCAACTATGGCTAATTGATATCTTGAAAACCCTTCCTCTTTAATGAAAATGTCATGAAAATGAGGCACCTTAAGCACAATACTCCCTCTGGAGATAATGAAAAAACACAAGGCCCCTACTCAATTTGAAAACACTGTACTGAATGCTAAAATAACTCATCATTTGGATACTCATGCTGAATATACTTTAGAATGAAATCTTCTAGCTGAACACTAGCCAAGAACGCACTTCCAATATGATCCTTAGCCTCTAGGTGCTTCTGAAAAAAGAGCCCCATCAAATTCCACTAATCAATGGTATCCTTCAATTCATAAAATAACCCATTTCTTTGAAAATAATCTTCAACTATATTTCATTTTCTTACGATATAACATATATCGAAATCGAACCACTAATCGTACTCAACCCAAAGATGCAGCGACAAATTTAGATATTTGTTGGAGAAAATGTATTCTAATCTCATCTGATTATAATTAACTACAAACTTATCCCCAAATTGATAATGGTGGAACCTATATAAGTAATGAATCATAACTTAAAAATTTAGGTCATGGGTTGGGTAATTCTTTTTATGTTGTTAGAATTGGTGAGAATGATAAGCAACCACATGGCTATTCATCAGCAGCACACACCCATGAACCATACTTGAGGCATCATAATAGATAATATATCCCTTTATTGACTCTAAGATGATAAAAAAAATAAACTATATTCAATCACCATTGTAGATCTTAAAGTATTCCAACAACTCTAGGATCCATTCAGTCTTTACAACTTTCCGAGTAAGCTTTTTTATAAATGATACAATCTGAGATAAATCTCAAACAAACTACTTGTAATACCCATCCAGGACCCAAAATCTCATGATTTCACACATATTAATTGGATCTTCTCATGAAATAATTGCACTAATCTTCTCAAGATCCAACGAAAACCTATTTTCCATGATCACATATACCTTAAATATGACCTCCCTAATCTAGAAGGTGCACTAGGAAAAAATCACATAAGTAAGATGATCCAGAAAGGTGCCTAGTAAAATCCTTAAGTGATGTTAATGTAATAGAATATTCTAGTATTTATTCCATAATTACCATGAAAAACATGTTGACATACAAATAGAATAACATACTTATAATCTCCATAAATAGGGATTGAGCATTCATCACACCAAAATGCATGAATAAGCACTCAGAATAGTCGAACTTGCTTTGGACAGTTGTTTTCAGAACATCTCTTGACTTTATGATACCCTGAAAAAAAATCATAGAGAACCACTAATCCACTTAATATTATCGAAATGGTCACCAATATTGGGAAAGAGTACCTGTTCATGATCAATACCTTATACATTTTATAGTAATCAACAGAAAACAAAAGATATCCATCGGCCGTTATCACAAACATTACTGGGGGGCCATGGTGAGATGTTCAAGTGAATGAATCCATTGGATTACAAATCATAGAGTTGTCCCTTTAATTCCCTCGACTGGATGGGGGTCATATGGCATGAGGAAAGAAATATTAGATTTATTCCCAACTCAAAATTGATAGTGAACTCCACATCCTACTTGGGAGGAAATGACAAGAAATCTTCTGAAAAAACTATAGGGATCTTATCCACTGTAGGAGGTAATCCAACTTTAGTAGAAAAAAGTTCTTCTTACCCAATTAGTGATGATATATGATCTACAAGGTAACCTAATTATGGAAGTGGAGGTCCAAAAAATCCTGACTAGGGATCCCATTTATCCGGAAAAACCTCAGTACTACCATCAGGTTCCATGAAACTCACTTGACACCTACAAAAATCAATGTGTTCATAAAAACACACAATAAAATTAATACCAATGATTACGTCAATGTGGACCATATCTAAAACTGTAAAATCACATTCCAAATGAACCCCTAACATGGTGAGTTCACAAGACGAACACTTCAAACCCTCCTCTCGCTTCATACGAAACAGTTTTACCAATCCCATTAAATATGAAATAAGATCAGTTGGTAACATTAACACATTTCTAGTATGGAAATAAATAGATAAAATAAAGAACTAGAATAAAAAATAACAATAGCTAAAGAAGATGAAATATGAACAGTACCTAAAACTATAGCAAGCCCTACATCTGATTCCACTTGAACACGATACGTCCAATGATGTTTTCACATATTAGCATGATCCTAGTAATGATCTATGATCTATATGTCCTTACTGAACTAAATATGACAAAAAAGGTGTATCCCTTCCTCCACAAACATCAAACCAAGAACCAGCTATACATGATGGTTTTGACCAGACTGACATCCGCATAGAAGCTATAGATCTAACACCACTATAATCTATTTTAAATTCCTAGAAAAATAGCTTCAAGTTCCCCATAACTCTATATCAATGGAATGGCATGGTTGGTGAAGAACACACATATCAAATATTTCCTATCTTCACAAACAAAAGGTTCACTACTGACCCAACACTGGAAGACACAAATGAAGAAAACTATGAAGGATTTCCTAAGCTACCACCACCCATATTTTCCTAAGTTTTATATCTTCCACCTATTCTCAGAAGAACTACTATTTCCCAAATATGAATCTATTCTAAAGAAATTAATCTTCTTTTCCATGATCAATTTCTACCATCACAACATGATCAACCACCACATCATAGGTTTTTATTTGGAATATGAAGACTTATGATCAGATCTCTTATCATAATCCCATATCAAACATATGATTCTTTATATTCTTCTTAGAAAAAAGATCAGTTTCATACTAAGCTAACTTTGCAATGTGATTAGCATATTCCATCATAGTTTTACCCCCATGGATAAGCTAGATAAATTCCTAGTGACAAGAAAAATCCAAAATATTAGGAAAATATTTTACATTGAATGTGACCTTAATTTATTTACAACCCATTTGATCGTGCTTCTTATCATGAAATGTTGAGCCCCAATACTTTTTACTGGGACTATCCAACAAAAACAAGCCATAAGTCACTCTATATACCCAAAGAGTATCATGAAATTTGAACATCCTATCTATTTTATCAAGAAAATTTTATGATTCCTGAGGTTCTGTGATACCTCGAAATGAAAGAAGGCTTGTTGTTGAAGAACTCTTGACCCTTGTACGTTCTTCGACCTAGTTTGACATATCAAACCTAAGAAAGAATAGATCCAACTCCTTATCCCATATCTTGGACAATCTTGAAACACTTCTTTGCCTTACCTATCATTGATTGGTAAGGGAGGACTCTATCCATCCATTTACTATGGCCACATAGGAGGTTTCTGGGGAGGAATCATGATACATCATGAAACTATAATGAGAAAAATCCATCAATGCAGCATTCTGAATAATTTTAGCAACAAAAAAATGTCGATGAATTACATTAATCATAACATAACCAAATTCATAACAATTAAAATGAAACTAAACCACTGAACCCCAACCTACTGTCCACATACATTCTGAAATACATACCTCTCACTTAGAGGAGAAGTAATATCAAGCCCAAAATCCCCTGGAGGCTCGAGACCTATCAAGAGGTGTGTTGGATAGACACCCCATTTGCAACTAGAACCTCAATCCCACACAATTCTAGATACAATATGTGTAGAATATTTACAAAATAACATTACCCAAAAGTGTGTGACCTCCCTTACTACCATATTATTATGAAAAAAGATGGGATGCCATTAGATCTCAAACCTTCCCTAGTGAGGGGATTGAACCAAAGGGAATTCTCAATCCCCACAAGCTGAAAATTAGAGCATAGGTATCAAAAATACGTCTTGGGAATGATTTATCCCATTTAAATAATCACAAACAATCAATAATAATTCAAAATCAATAGGCTTAGTATCATAACCAAATAAGGTACAATTTTTTTGATTTAATGTTTATAACATCAACCAATGCGCAATAACGAAAAGGGAACCACAAAACTATCCTAAAAACCTCTATGAAAGAAGAGGGGAATCACCCTTAATCCATCACAACTAACACTTGAAAGAAATGGAGCTCTATAAAAAAATTCCACCATCACCACCACAATATATCGTGCCTTTACTTGGGTCATACATAACAAAGTCTATATACAAACAATGGTTAATGTATGGTGTGATCAAAATCTCTATAGGATTCCTCCCAAAATAAAAGATTCCAGGATATAAAATGAGATGAAAAATTAACATGAACATTTCAATAAGAGAATTTGGATCATTTTTAAGAAATAAATTTAATGAAAACCTTCTATATAAACAATTCTCAATGAAAACACATTTTTAAAAAAAAATCCTTAAAATGAAAACATACACAAGGTCTTCTATAAGTGGATGGATGACAACATATCATATAGGTATAATTTCATATGATAGAACAGTGGAAGAATACATATAGTTAAGTAGCACAAGTGGGACTTTATGAACATCATGCTTATGTTATCAAAATCTTATATCTTAAAAACCAACTGTGTTCTCATGCATGAGCCACAAAACAAGATCTCATCTAATGTTCTATTGGTCCAACATCATCCCCAAAAAAAAGAAAATATATATGATCTTATCCAATTTTATTCTTGTTACCAATCATATCACATGTTTATTTAGTGTTTCAATCATTAATCCTACTAGATAAGTCTGGGCCTCCGCTGCCTCTAAATCAACTAGCATACTGGTTCTACATTACCCAACTAGATTCCATTGATTAAATTTATTCACAAATTACATTCCAAATATAAAACAAATGAACACCTTCACAAAAACCTGACATGAATAGTAATAACACAGGGAAAATCACCACTTTCAAATTTTCACAATTAAACATTTTCATATCGATCCAATGATGAAATCCCAAATAGGAACCATCACATTCCATAAAAACCCGTTTTCAAATTCCAATACACACCAAACCCATTTTAAAATAAACTTCTGACCTAATTCACAAATTAGGAAACTCATTTTAAAGCACAAAAAAAATTAACACATGGGATTTGACCATTTTCAATGGGAAAACATCTTTCAGATTCACTCTCACATCAATACAGTTTTTACAAAATGTTCAACATCACATTGATATTTCAAAGAAACAATTAAGATGAAAAATAAAGAATGAATCATTAAAAAACCCCAAAACTCTTGGAAAACCCCTTCTAACAAATCTGCACCTTTAAATATATTTGAAAAAAAATTTCACAACTCTTAAACAAGATGTTTGACATATCCAAGAAACACCACAATGAAGCACATATGAAATATAAAAAATTTACTTCCAAAAAAAACTTTCATCACATATTCATGTCAAACACGTTCCAAAACATATTTCAAACCACATGAATAATAGAAATAACATATTTATGAAACAGAGAAAGCATATAACAATTTTGTAACACTTTAAAAGCATGGAACCACCAATGTCAACCATGAATTCTTCCAAAAATTAGTGCAATATCACAACTACACTATTAAATGACCCTATAAAGGCTATATTACAAATAAAAAACTTTTTTTACCCCATGAAACAAGATAAAAGCCTCATTAGTTCAAACAACACACTGAAAAAATAATAACTCAAGGTGCGAATAGAAACCCTAGAAGGAGGGAGAAATCAAGGGAGAAACGCAATTAATTGATTTTTTTGAATAAACCACACCAAATCCACTCTCAAATTAATGTTAGAAGGAAGAAAGTGGTGTGAGAGGATGTTATAACGGTGAATAATCTCAAATGGGAAGATAGGGGAACAATTAGGGTTAAAATTGAAGAGGTAAATAAGGAAAATTCTAACATTTTAATGATCTGGACCGGTCACACGGTTAGCCCGCATAGTTTTCCAAACTGTGCGGCAACCATGTTCCCCAAAAATATCTAATAGGACATAGGAAAATGGTTGTACTAAATAGTTTTAGAAACCATGTACCAACCATGTGGTCTCCACTCTCAAAAATTGTTATTGTCCACATGTTTTCCTTGGTAGTGACGCAAAATCTTCCCTAGTCAAGCACCGACTTTGGGTCATCTGCAGCTCGTACCGAAATATCTATTTTCTCCATTAACATATGGATGACCCAATGGAAAAAATAAATACCAAATATAGATATAATAATAACTAAAATTAAAAAAATATGTGATAACTCAAGAAGTGGAGGAAGAAAAAAAACTCTTATTGAAGGGCGTTACCTTTTCATTGAGTAACTTCTATTGGGTTTCAAGAGAGGCAGTATGTGGTTGGATTTAAGCCCAAAATAAGAATTATAAGATGATATTAAGGATATTAATATGTTATTTGGGTGGGTAGTGGACTAAAAAAATTGTCTTGATGGCGTGAATATAGGAGGAGAGAGTGGTGGCCTTATATTAGTGTGGTTGTGGAATAATTGTAGTTTTTGGAAAATAATGAATTGCTCCCATGAATTATTTCTTGTTAAAAGTGTCCAATAATGTATAATTATCAAAAAAAATATAATGTAAAAACATGAAATATGTTATGTAAAGAATTTTTATACAATTTTTATGTCATTTTAATAATTATCATTTTAGTTTAACCCCACTTTAAATCCATTTTTATCTTAACCACAAGAATTAAAATTAATGTTTTCACTATTTATATTGGTCAAAATATATGATGGAATAATTAGATAATATTAATTAGGATTAATCCAATTCATGAATCCATTTTTACAAATTCAATTCATTGAAGTGGAAAATTTTTATTTTATATTATTCCTAAATATTTGATAAGAAAGCGGGTCTCTAAAATTTAAATGTTCATAAGTTGGAAATGTATTTATATCTAAATTCTATATAAATTTGGTTCCATGGAAAAAAAATTAATTAATATATTTACACATATAATTTAAATAATTATTCTTTAAAACCAATTTATAATATAATTTTTCATTATAAATAATTTAAATTGAAGGGTAGATTTCGATTTTTTTTATTTTTCACTATTTATGATAATAATTATATTTAGATAATTATAAAATAATTTACCAAAATAAAATTATGGAATTATGATTTTCAAAATATATTTTTTTAAATTATTTTTATAAAATTTGAACAAATTATATTTAATACAATACCCCTTGATGTGATGAAAAAGAGGGTCTCTGAGAAGTGTAATTTTTCAAGCACAAGATGATTTTAAATTAACTATTTGTATAATAATTGTCATTATATTAATCTCAATTAAGCATTACATTTATATAATATATTAATTTAAATTAGATAATTTATTTATTTTTATTATTTTTTAACATTAATGGATGAACCTTATGCTCTTGTAAAGAATTTTCAGAAAAAATTCATTTTTAAAACAAAAAACTAACATATACTAAAATATAATATAAATATGATTCAAATACATTTTAGTGGATTACATATAACAAAATAATAATTATGTTACATGAATCCTTATTGAAAACATAATGATTCTTTCAGATTGCATAATTATTTGAAATTAAATGACATTGTTACAGAACAACAATAGTTTTCTCTATATAATAAAAAATAAATATTTTATGAGTATCCCAAAATTTCCCCAAAATTAAATTTAGATATTTTGTTCTCAAAAATTTATTTATTTTTATCAATTAATTTTTCAAAAAATTTCAATCCACAATTATAATAATGTTGATTAAAAGAATATATAATCATTTTTGAAGAAACAATATATTTTTTAGAATAAAATCTCATTACTAAATATTTACGGATTATTTACTAAACAATTATATATACATTTTATTGAGTATAATATATATAAATATATCAAAAATTAGTTAATAAAATTCATAGCCACCATTTTAATTACTAGGTCATAATGGTTATATATATCATGGGTGTTTAAGCTGATGCTGAAATATGAATATGCTACCGAACATTAAAATATCAAAATTGTGTCTACCTCAAGATATTAAGGAGCTTATATTTATTTTAAAATAAATATATCCTAAATTATTGGTCTGTTACATTCTCATATAATCTTTGTGTTGCATTTCATTTTTGAAATTGAAAATAGTTTGATTATTTTAAAATCTCATGGTGTTACATAACAACACCATTAATAGATTTTATCCTCTCAATATTAACATTATTACTATAAACAATTGATAAACATCTTGAAATATTATTTTTTTAATCCCACAAAATAAAATGGTTTTATAAAGAATCCACTTAATAAGAGAGAAATGGAAGTAAAAATGGACATGTTGAATGACACATAACTAGGTTTCCAAAAAGGATAACATTGGTAGGAATGAAATAAATGCATGAATAATTATACAGATTGATTGTGTTCTTTGATCAAGATAACGTGAATTATCAATTAATATTTAAGGGAATCTAAAACATAAATCAGTGATGAAATTTAAGTGAATATTCAATGGAAATGCATGAATCATATCTAATTCATTGTATATTATTATAATATGAAATCATTTTTGTTTCATGATAATTTTTTATGATGTTTAGGAATTCATTTTCCATTTAGAGTATTACAAATAGTAACTATACTTAATTTATGTATAGATTTTCATAGATTTTCATTTTCAAATAAAATATCATATTTTTCTCTAAACAATGAGTATTTAAGACGATTTTATTCAATAGTTAATTACTAAAACTTTAGTCATTATTGATATAATAAATCATGTGTTCCCATAAGTAACATTATATCAAGATCATATAAAAACAAATGTTTATAAATAAAATAAATATTATTTTAAAAAAATTCAATACATACATGAAGTTAAACCAATTATTCACATATACATTAACCTAATAAAACATCTCCTTATGTTTCATTAATCACTTTAAGACCACATCACATGAAACCTCAAAAGGGATGTCTACGACATTTAACTTCTTATCAATGTTATTCTTATAGACCAATCATGGTATCCATAACTCTTAAGAAACCCCCACCAGAAAATATCCAAATCTTAATTGTTATCTAAATTGACCATTGATACCAAATATAACAGCCTGAAACCCACACTCTTGGATATAATCTTGATGTCATAGAATTTCAATTTATATATTTTTTACATATAATTATGACCCAAATTTTTTCTATCCAACAATACAAAATCAAAATTAAGATTTGGATCACATACAATCTCAATGAACTATTAGGTTTCTTGTATTAGAGGGTTTGGGATAACTCTAATATAAATAATATCCTTATAATTAAATTATTATTTCTACCACTTAATACAACTTGTCTTATTTAAAATTAGGTCATAATAATATTCCATATGAAATAAATTTTAGAAATCATTCTTTCAAACTCATTATTTATAACCTAGGGGAAAAGTAAAAATAAGGGGGGTGAGATCAAATGTGTAGTAAGGTTAAACATAAAATTAAAAATTGAATTTCATCAATGAGAATAATAAGTTCCAAAGGGTATGAAGACAAAACTTGAGTGCATGAGAAAATAATAAAATTACCTGTACCCACCAATAATAGAATCGTCAATTATGGATCATGGGATAAGGTTTTAACAATGAAAATATTTATACAAATCCAGAATAATGAGCTATTTTATATCAATTTTGATTAAAGGAAACATAAAAAACCTATGAAAATAATAGATAAAACATATTGGTATCTCAAAAATTTATCATAGAATCCAACTTAAAAATCCCCTATAGTTGGAAAAACCATACATCAAAAATAAATTATAATTTTTTGGAGAATATAATTATTACGTAATACATTAGAGATCTATTAGGGTATGCCCATAATTTAAGCTATAATGGTCTCACTCAAATCTATTTGAGTTTCCTAATCATATAAATTTTAATGGGATCTCTTAATGCTTTTTTCCCAATCATATAAGCTCTAATAAGATCACCTTTAACTATATGTGAATAACTATCATATAATCTAGAATGGTGTTCCTCGGTGCTATCTAGGTACGCCCATCATATAAGATATAACGTGATCACCTGATGTTATCTCTATTCACCCATAATACATGTCAGACTGGTCCCACCTAGAACTATTTGGAAGAAACCATGATATATAATTTTTAGAAACCACTACATTAATCTAGTACATATATCTTTCACTTCATCAAAAAATTCAATGAAATAATAATTATTTTTTTATAACATTAATAACCCATGGGGAATAAATGGGTTCCATAACAATATCTTTGAGAAATCATTCACCCATGGAATAGACATGGGTTTTATAATTATATATTTAAATCATGATTAACCAATTTAAAATAAAAATTCTCCATAACAAAATATTTGATACAGTCTTAATCCATCCAGATATTGAATAGAGATGGTATCGATAAAAAATATCATCATTAGAGAATAAGTAACAATAATGGTTGGTGACATTGATGAATGGAAATACCATTGATATATAATTAAATTAATTTTGGGTAAAATAATTATTTTACTATAAAATAAAACTATTTATAAATAAAAAATAAAAAAACTAATTTTAATATAATTTTCCTTGAATACAACCTTGTAATCTTTAAAAGAAAGCTTTAAAAATAATTTTAAAAAAATCTTGAGGGAAATATCCTTTCCATTTTGTATAAAAACTTTGTAGTACATTTTAATAATAATATTATTTGAATTTATCATTTAAAAAATATAAATAATCATTCATAGAAAGTAACATTAATTTAGGTAGAATATTCCATTCATGTCATACACGTTAAAACACATATTTGTTTCACAATTCTAATTAAATACCAATAGGCATAGTTTGGAATATGGAATGATGATTCCTTTAGAAAAAATTATATAAAAACATGAAAAATGGATAAAAAATTATTTCATAATTCATTGAAATATTGTTAAAAACATTTGTTTAAAATAATTCAAGAAAACATGGTTTTTAGAAGAAAAGAGTTTACAACCGAAGAGAGAAATGAATATGATATATAATAAAAATATCTATTTGAACTATTGAGAATAATAATGAAGGAAAATAAATAGAAAAATATATTATAATAGAATATGAATAATATTATATATTTAGTGATACTTATTTTATTGGTTGATCATTATATTTCAACATTGTAGTCTTAATCACTAAAAACCAAAATAAAGTATAAGATTGTAACATTAAACTCATACCACTCTAGAAAAAATTAATCGTAGGCCACATTAATGTATAAAATTAAATCAAACATAAAATAACATATTAATAAATAAATTAATGATATTATTTTTCAACACCCCTGTATATGAACCACATAAGATTACATAGGTTCATAACATGACAAAATTCTCCAAGAAGGAAACCTGAGATAAACATTTCCTATTACTTTAGTAATAATTTTAATTATAACCCTAAATAAATAATAACATAAAATGAAATCTTAAATATCCAGAAAATAATTGTATTCCTAATATAACATGTCAAAATGGTTGTATATAAACTACAAAAAATAATTAAGTGGGGAATATAACATATGTCTCTTGAAGTAAAACCAAAATGAGAAAAACCATTTACTTATGTTTATTTTGTATTTAACAAGATTTAACCTTATGAAAAGTGTTTTATGACATTTTATACCCTTATCCATGAACCATAATAATATTTATTATTTCGAATATGATACTTTTATAATACCTTATCTCCCATTTGTTATCACTCTTTCATTATTTTCATTGATTCATATGTTAATTTCCATGATTTTACAATGATGAATTTTCCCCAAAGTTATATTTATTGTTAATATTATATAGTTTAATAATATATATAATAATACTAATTAAATAATGATCATATTTTTACATGAATTATACGTTTACATCAAATAATGAAATATGGTTTTTGGAAAATGATATATGTTATGATCATCAATACAGTATGTCATACTCACACATAAGTAACATTTCCATTTTTCAATGATCATTATAGAATGGTGGTAAGACATATTTTATCATTATTTAATTATAATAATATATTATAAACTATATTAATTATTTATATATAATTTTATATATCATCCATTAAGATTGGATATGAAAATAGAGTCACATCATATCATGAAGTCGGTGGTCCACATGTACATGAACGATGTTATCATTTTCAGGTGTAAATAATTACAATGATATATTAACACTTAGTAATAATAAATATGTCATGGAAACATAAATAATTAATTTATTTCACATGTATTATTTATATTTATCACTATAAAATTATATGAATAGTGTTAGTGAAAATGAATCGCATCGCTTCATGAGATAGTAGTCCACCATACACACAAGCAACGTTATCATATACCTTATGAAATAGAAAGTAAAAAATGTATATATGATATAATTTCTATATAATAATAATTATTTTATAAATATGATATCTATTTTTTATATTGATCATCATCATCATCAAACGTGAGAGGTGGAAACATAAAACTTCATGACTTCGATTCGTGAGGTAGTAGTTCCCTTTACCGATTGAAGATTATTTCATAAGAAATTTGATGAAATATGATAATTATTTAGTTTATAACATAAACATAGTAAAATTTGATCATATTTAATATAATTTTTTATTACATAATCATGTTTTAATAATTACTTAAGGTAGTGGATTAAAAAATAAAACAAAAAAGACTTTTGATAGACATTATCTCTTTTTTGGGTAACTTCTTTTTGGATGCATGAAAGTCCTTACATGGTTTGATTTATATAAAAAAGTAAGAATTATAAGATCAGATCATTAATTTATAAAATTTATTTGGTCAGATCGTGGTAGATCTAATGGGTTTTGATGGTGTGATGAGAGGAGGATAGGGGATGGCCTTATATAATGAGGTGAGTGGAAAACTTATAATTTTGTAAAATAATTAATTCCACCTGTATTTTTTTCTTGTCAAAAGTTTCCAATAATGAAAAATATTAAATATTAGATGTGATAAGGTGTTATTATGTTGATGAAACAGATTTTACAAAAGTTATTATGTCATTTTAACCCTTATAGTTTTCGTTTAACCACTCGGTAAACAAATTTCACATTAACGACATGAGTTATTTATCACTATAAATTATAGAAAATAATTAAAATTAAATTATTAAATAATATAAATTATTACTAAAAAAGACAAGCAGTTCATTTTTTCCAAATTAAATTCAAATAAGAGGAAAACATTAATTTAAAATTAACCCCACAGACATGATGGGAAAACATGCCCCCATAGAGAAAATACTCAAAACAATGCATAGTTTTTACATTTAATTTAATTTTTAAATTAATTAAATTGAACTAAATTATACTAAGAGATATATAATTTTAAAAATTTTACTTTTAAATTAATTTTAAATATAAATTATATTTATAGATAATTAATATTAAATTTAAGGTTTTAATTGAAATTTAGTATTTGTAACTATTCATAAAAAACAATAATTGCATAAAATTATCAAAATATAACACTAATTTTTTGGAATTAAGTTTCCAAAAATGTATTGTTATTTTTGAAATATAATTAAAAAAATGTGGGAAAAATTAAATTTATAACAAAACTTATAGGGGAAATAAAAATACATGTTTTTTGAGAAGTATATTTTTTAAGCACATGATGGTTTAATATTAATTATTCGTCTAATAATAATAATTATTTGAATGTAAATGTAAATATACTAAAACATAATATATGAATTTCATTAAAATAATTCATCATTAGTTTTTATATTAATTAATTAAAATGGATAAATATCATGCCCTTTAAAACATTTTTCTATAGAAAACCCCCTTTTAATATCAAATTATAATTACGATAAAAGACAAAATAATGATGTGTAAAATGTATTTAAGTGGATTAAATAAAAATAAAGAATATTTATGTCACATAATGTCATGTAATAAATATAATTAGTTTTTAAAATTGATTACTTTTTTGAAAAATTGACATATTTTCAAGAATCTATTTTTTCACTATTTACTAAAAAATTAATATTTTCCCAAAAAATCCAAATATTTCAACTATAGTAAAATTTGATATTCATATTTTAAAAATTACATTTATTATATTAACCAAATAATATATACGTTCCAATAATCAATTAAAATTTTTTTCTATCAAAAGCAATAAAAAAACAATTTCATACAAAATGTTTTTGGATGAATTAAATCAAATTTCTAAATATAGATTTTTTATTAAGTAAAAAATTAGAAATAATTTATACAGGGTTGGAATATATATATATACATATATATATCATTAGGTATTTAATATTATTCATACCCACTAATTTTTCATCTTGTTTACAATGATTTATTATATCATGGCTCGTTTATTCTTTGTCTTCCATGTTGAATATGGAATCGAACATAAAAAACTCAAGGTTATGTTTAATTCAACTATTTAAGAGATAAAATTTATTTTACTGTAAATATATCATAATGTATCAGTGTGTTACATTCTCTAATATGTTTAGTATTTCATGTCATTTATGCTATCAAATATAATTTTATTCATTTAAAATATTGTGTTGTTTCACCCATTTACCTATATTAGATTCCCACAAAAACTACTAGATTACTAAGTGGATATATAACTCTAGGCCCCACCAACCAAATAAAATTAAAATTCATTCCATCACATTAAAAAATTATTAAAGGATATAAATTACATAAAGTTCAACATTGAAAAATTTAAAAATACATGGCATATTTTCCAAATAAAACCCATATTACATGATAATAACATATGGATTATAAATTTATTTACCAATTTAATTAATTGATATGACTTTCTATATGAATTCCCTCAACACATGTAAGGGTAATTTTGGTTTATAGTTTCCTAAAAGTACCAAAAAATTTATATATATGAAATTAATAGTTATAGGTAGATGTAAATATTAGTGATTTTAGATTTTTATAGTTTAGAACCCCCATAATTTACCATATATACCTATATATTTTATTGATATCTTTGCAGTACACACAATAAATGATTTAAACAAAACATTATTTAGTCATGTTTTTCATATTCAATTTAATTATAACACTTTTTAAGATTTAATATATTAAACATATATATTATATATCCAAAAATGATTTTAAACCCATATAATATATGTTAGATATGATTATGAAAATAACAAACCCAATATTACACATAAAAACAATATTTTATATTAAAAGTAGTTTCGACGCTTTTTGACGGTATACCCATTTTAATACCAAATTTGGACTCGTAAAAAATAATATTTTAACATAAAACTATTCATTGAAAAAAAAATATGAAATAGGTTATGGTGATGTTTTGATATTTTTTTGAAACATTTAATTTTTTAATGAAAGGTGATAAATACTGAAATTTAATTCAAAACTATTTTTTCATCTAATTTATTTATATGTATAAATTATAATTTTACCTGGTTATAAATATTAATAAGGATATATTTTTATCTTTTAATACAATTTATGTTATTGGAATTAATTTCAATTTGAAATAGATCGTAAAAAAATAAAACTTTTGGACATTTTTTACTTTAAAAACCCACCTTGTCATCCCGCATGCATGATTAATTTTAAATTAAATTATACAACTTTTATTATTAGAATTTAGAATAATGGATTTAATATTTTGAATTAGATTCATTTATAATTTATAATATGGCCAATTAGTTTTTGACGAAAAAAAACTATGAAATTAATTATAATTAATTATAATTATTAAGGAATAATTAAGCTTATTAAGGGACTAATTCTTTATCTTAATGGATCAAATGAACTAGAAACATGTCCAAGACCTATTTTATGGACATTTCTCAGACACCAACCTCTTATTATTTATTTTTTATTGTTTATTCAGTATTTTTTATGTAATAACATGTGTACATGTCAAATGTATTAAAAACCTCTAAGGGAGTCATTTTCCTTCCCTATAAAAGGACACAACAACTCCCACTTCTTCACACCCCTCAAAACTATTAGGTTTACCCAATCTCTACCCAGGTATATTATCCCAATCCCACCCTAATAACTCTAATCCTACCTTTAAGAATAAATCCCCCTCAAAAAGTATTTTGGTAAAAACAAATAGAAGTTCCTCGATTAAGAGGTAACTTTGTCATCAATATTTTCAGTTTCATTTCAATTATCCCGTAATTATACTCTTATTAATATATAATTAATTAACAATACCAGTATCATCAGTATATAAGAAATTTTTATGTTAATATTTTTTCCAAAAGTTACATATGACTCTATCTAATGGGAAATGAATATATTGTTTCTTTGTAAGGAGAACTACTGCCTCACGAAACGATAATTGTTAATTCTCCATTAACAACTATCATGGTGTCTATTATGATGATCAATCTATTCATATATGATATATAAGATTTATAATGTCATTATGATTCTATTAATTTTATTTTACAATATTTTATTATTCATTACCTCTTTTTTAAATGTGATAATTTTGATTGAGGAAGAGTGGACTACCACCCCTCAAAGAAATATGAATCATTCTTACCATAAATAGAAAATATAAATGATTTTTTTAAAAACAATTGTGACATATATAACTTATATTTGATTTTGAATTATAGTATACATATCTATCATTTATTTTCCATTCTTTTACTATAATAAATAAATGGAAGTGGATTTTTTTTCATACGTACGCCATACCATCTCCATGAATGATGCACTTTAATTATAATATCCAAATATAATAAAATAAAATAAAAAATATATATTTAATTAAAATATAGGATTATTAATACATGTTTTAAATTCTGGATATTATGAAACCATGATCTAATTAATTATTACAACAAATAACATATTAAATCTTACTTGATCGTAACTGGTAAATTTACACCACAAATAGTGAAATTAATGAAAGAGTTTTCAGAAAACGATAATAAAAAATTATAAATAATTAATATATGAAATTATAAAGTTTAATATGGTTATGAAATTTTTTAGTAACATATTTTTTAAAAAAATACAGGAGGATAGTAACCACTCAACAAAAAATAATGAATAGATAATCAATTTTGTCTCAATTTAATTTTCATTAAGGCTTGTTTTCGTTATAGACCAAATAACATTTATTTGTTATATATATGTCCCTCTAATATATTATATTATGAATATAATTATTTTCATGATATTTTATGAGTCATTTATTTCAATGGGAATTATAATTTAAATGTTTCAATGTGGTATAGTACACACTAGAATGTTTAAAAATTATTTTTCATTGGGAATGTTATAATGTTAAAAGACCTTGTTATTACTTATCCTCCTATGAGGTAATATTAATAAACAAATATTTTGTATGGATATTTAATAAGTATCATTATTTATTTTATATATGAGGAATGACTTGGACTGGTACGACAAAGGTGGGGCTCGGTTATAGATAGCCCCTCAATGAATTGGTAGTCTCAGGAGACAAATCAATTGGCCAAATCATATGGTTTTTCTACCCTACATATTGTAAACTATCTTGTGAAAGGTTATTATGGTAAAGGTTCCATCTTCCTAGGAAACATGGCATCCAATAATTAATAATTTACATCATTCATATTCAATTATTACTTATCCATGAGATTTTACGTCGATATAGATATGGATTCAATTCCTTTAATTCAATCATTATTTACCCATGAGATTTTGCATCGACATATCTATGAAAAACATTTATTCGTTGTTTGTTTATTTAGATGGAATTAGTTTTAGTTTCTTACCTTTCTATATTTACATTACCTTATTTAGTTATTTTAATGGAATGTGTTATCAGTTATTTTCCTTTCAATGTTAATTTATTTCTATTGATTCATTCTTAATTCCACTTTATATACCCTCAAATATCATCTAAGATCACCCATTTTATGTTTCTTCCCCCATTTTAGGAAGAAGGTATCTTTGAATAAACATTTATAGATGTTGTTTATTTAAAAAAAAATTGTAGAATGTTTTAATTTTTTATTAATATACTATGAGAATCATGTATGTAATATGGATTTCCCAGACTATTAAATTAATTGGTACTTCTGGATTTTATTCATTGTAATCATTCCAATGAAATAAAATAATGCATTGGCTCTGGGATTCTATGGTCAGGGAATTAGAGTTGGAATGAAATGATTTTAAGAAACAACCTTGGATACAAGATTTATAAAAACATATATTAGGGATAACAACCCTAAGATATACATTGAGGATAAACATACAATTATATCCATGAATTTTGGTAAGGTAGAGATTAACTGGTTATTCCTAGCAATACATCAAAATCTAGTTACTAAAAGTGGATGTTGTTCTATAATGGATGTATATAGAAGTAACAATAATGATAAGGTGTCTCGAGATTGACTCAGAGTAACCTGGTATATGACAATGGGCCTTTCTATAAACCTAGCGTGACACTCTTGGGGGATTCAAATAGAATAATTCATGTTATTTTTCCCTACCATTATGAAGTATTTGTATATAAATATTCTCTTAAAGTGACCGGATTTATGATTTATAATGAATTTATGTTACCTTTTATACCATATTTTAAATTCATGGTTTTATAATCTAATCCAACATGTGGTATTTTTTAGAAATGAAACATAGAATGATTAATTGTATTAATACTAATGGGAAATGTAGAAATTTTTTTGCTGAGGAAACCAATAAATCTAGTATTGGAATAGAGAAAATTATAGAAATATTAGGTAATCTTAGTTAGTTTATGAAAAATAACATTTCTGGAATAGATCAGCTTATTTCACAGATATAATCTCTAAAACTGGATCACATTATTCAGATGAAGCATCAATCATTTAGTAGGACTATTAATTCAATTGTAGCTGAGAAATTGTTGAAGTCTATAAAGAATATATTTACAGCCCAAGAATGCAGAGAATATGAAAAGGATAAATATAACATCTATTTCCTCCAAGGACATAATGATTATTGGGGGTCCCCGACCTAGAATACTATTGAGGAAGAAGAAATTGAACTCATGTAATGAATGAAATTTAAGGAGACATTCTTCGACAGATACATCCCTTACAATCAATAATTTAAGATGAAGAGAAATTTCTATAGATTAAATCAAAAGGAAGAAGGGAGTACTACAGATTATGAAGATAACTTTTCATGGTTATCCATATTTTCTAAATATTATATATGCATTACAGAATGAAAATTAGACCATTTTATTGAAGGTCTTAAGATAAATCCCTGAAGGGTGATGGTTTCCCAAAATTTTTCCCCATATGAATAAATGGTTCAGGATTCCATTAAGGCAGATAATCAATTCTCAACATCCTATTCCTTTAAAGGACACCTACATAAGATGTTGTCTTCTAAGAACTAAAAAAATGATAACGTGTAAAAAAATAATATGATGATGAAAAAAATTCAGCATGTGATAATTGTGGAAAGAATGAACCTCATAAATGATTGAAGGGAATGAAAATCTATTATAAATGTGGAGAAATTGGTCATCATGTTAGTGAATGTAAGAGTAATAATGAAGACAATAATATTCGGTATTATATCTATAAGGATATGGGGCACTATCAAAATGAATTCCTTGATTATCAATAAAATCAACTATAGAATATGCTAAGGGGAGATGGTCGTGCGAATTAAATTAATATAGCATAGTTGGAAGTACAAAATGTTGGGGTGGAAGGTACACCAATCCTTCCAAAAAATTTATCCAATGTATTATTTGATTCTGGATCATCACACTGTTTTATATCTACAGTTTTTTCTATGAAAACTGGACATTTCCCTTTGGATTTTTTAAGGGAGTTTTTAGTAAAAACTATAATGGGATGCATCATCACAAAAAAGATGTGTCAATAAATCCCTCGTAAGGAACATAAATTTTCCTTATGTACTAGCCTTATAATCATACCTATATTTCAATTCTACAAAATACTCTATATAGACTGAATCATGAAATATGATGAAAAAATTTTCCAAATAAATGTAGGAAATTACAATTTCCCAGGAAGAGATAGAATCCTAAATAATTATAGAATAATCATCTTTACCAACTTTTATATAGATCCACCATTAATCGATCTACTAGATGAATGTTTTGGGTAAGAATGCCATAAAAAGATTAATGATGAAGGAGGTAATCCTCAAATTGAGGATGTACATATTCTGCATGTGTACATTGATGTATTTTCGGAGGATTTACCTGTACATCCACCCAACCGAGAAGATGAATTTTATATTTATTTATTCCTAATGCAAGGCCAATATCAAATACCACATATAGAATTTACGCATTGGAAATAGTGTAATTCAAGATAAAAATAACGGATTTGGGTAATAAAGGATTTATTATCCCTAGTGTTTCAATATGGAGAGCCCATGTTCTCATTATCAAAAAGAAAGATGGATCCATGAGGGTTACTTAATCATATATTAATGAAATTTACATTACCAATAATGAAAATAGATTCATTTTTATAAACTTTTCAACAACTTTATCATCACCAGTTCTTATGGGAAAATATTCTACCCACATTGAATCTTAATTAAAAAAAATTTTAAATGTGTCCATAAGAATTTGGAATTGGTACAATGAAATTAATATAATATACGTTGAACACATCAAAAAATAAATAGTTTTATGGGTTAAACTCTTTTCTTTTGTAAATTTTTTTTAGAGTTAGTAGTTTTTATATGATCATTAAAATTTAAAAGATTCTTAAAAAAAAAATTTAAGAAAAATCCATAATCAAGTAATTTGTAGTTGTTATTTTATTTTTAAAATGTGATCCATAGATCATAGAGTGAGAAAAATTCCAAAACTGTTAAACATCATAAAGAGGAATTAATATATTTATTATTTTATAAGTACTAATTTTCCATAAGTAGGGATAATACCAAATGAATTTTCTTGAGTTTCTAACAATTTTATAAATTTGTGTTTTATGAAAACAACAGAGAGATTCATTATTATCGAAGAGATTCAGCATATCAGAAAACCATAGTGTGTCCCTTGTAATAGAAAAAATTTCTATATCAAGAAACATTTCTTGATTGTTTGAAAAGATCTAATATTTATTATCAAAAGAAATGGGAATCCAGATTAAAATATAATCTAAAAAATTTTCACATCCTTAATTACCATTTATCATGATATCAATTTCTGATGAAAATATGATGTATCATAATATCCTTTGATTTGGGGCCACAATCATCATTAAGAATATAATTTCATAATATTCATTAAAACCAATCACATTGGAAGACAACAATTTACATCATAATTTATTTATTGTCAATAATATAAGAATTTTATTTTTGTTAGTTTTTTTGTAATTTGATTGGGAATGATATAATTTCCTAGTGGAGTAAGATTTTACATGATATTTTTTTCTACAATTTAAATCATAATAATTTCAAGTGAATAACCTTAGTTGTTAGTAATAAACTCAAAAGTAATGTTCCTATTTGGATTTTGAATGATGTATAAGGATGCCATTATTTTACATACATGGATTCTTGCACAAAAATCCCAAAGAAGTGAAATTGGTTTTATTTTTTTAAAATATAAACATTTTAATGGTATTTATTCAAATTCCTTGAATGAGTCTGTAGTAACTTCCAACATTTACATTATACAATATCTCATGTCTCACAATAACTTTTCAAGGAATCTATATACAATTATTAACCATATATTAATCGATTTTAATTCTATCTTATTAAACTAAATAGTTAATTAAAATTCATTTATTCACAATGATATACTATTATTCATAATTGATGACATGATTTTTACAGAAAACAGTTTCATGTAATATATATAATATATTCAAATAAATCTCAATGAGGGATCTACAAATAGTTAAATAATGCGTAAAAAATGTTCAAATAATATATTTTTTAAAATACATATCATACGACATTTAACTTTTATTGGGTAATTAAATAAACCATAGGAAATCAAATGTAAGAATAGTTTTGAAAAGTACATGTGAATGAGGTTCTTTCATGAACGTCATGTGTACAATGTGTATGAAATTAACTAGAGAAAATAAAAATTAACCAATACAAGGCCTATCATATAATTCATTCTCACACTTTGTCTTGAATTGGAATGGATAGATGATAATTCCTAGTTAAAAATTGAGTTTTATATTATAAATAAAAATTTATCATTTATTTATTAGTGAAAATGAATAAATATCCCAAAATTTATTATTTAATACATTAAATACACTATTGTTTGGAAAATATATTTCTAGGACTCACCAATTGGATATTATATATGGGTAAAATAATTCCAATAGATAATAAAGTCGATAAATTCATCTTTATAACCTATAATAGTGTTTAATTCAGTCTTCCATTAAATTTACTCAAAAGAAATAAATTTTCCTCACAAATGTTTTTACTCATGAACAATAAAGCTTTGATTCTAGTTAATTCAGTTATATCCTTTACTAAAGCTCTTGTGTGAGTTTTCAGTATTCCTAATAGTTATTTCACTTGAACATTTAAAAACATTTTATAAATGATCATATGGAATATACAATTCCCACCATAGAGGGAATATTTAGGGATTTTAAAAAGTGGTTTTAGGTCCAATTCAAAAGGAATATTCCCCTTAAATAATATATGGGTTTGTAACCCAATATTATCAATATTATCTACTAATTTATTCTTATAATGTATTGATTTTATAATAATTATTGGTATAGTTGGTGGTGTCTTAGTATTCTTTAAAATATTTTCCCACGTGGGAATTCTATATATTATAGGATTGGATAGATATGGGATTTCACCTATAGATCTAACATTTATAATTCATTTTTAATTTGTATATCTGGCGAAAATTTTTTGTTTCCCATAACACAACAAAAAGTGGAAGAAATGTATATTTCCACCTGAATTTTCAATAAATTAAGATATTTATTTATAAATAAGTAAGGTTATAAATAAAATGATCTTCATTCATGTAATCTTCAAAAGGTGAATTTTCTCCTTTTATAAGTAATATTCATTAGCTAATGTAGAATAAATTTCAAATGAGATAGTTCAATATTCATCACATGTGAAAATAGGAAAAAATGGAAACCCAATATAAATTATTTACCTTAGGGGGAAAATATTTCTCTTGGGGATGTTTCATAGACTGGTAAATATTTATGTGAATAATTTCTCCTCCAAAATAATGTGAAAAATTTCAATTTTTTATATTATTAAATTAATTTTTGGTTTTCAAACTGATTTTCCCATGAAAAAGGCATTCATGGGTATTTAATCAATAATATTTGATAACTATGATAATAAAATCAACAGTTAAGATATTTACTTTAAATTATCCAACTTTTTACCAACTCTATTTGTTTAGGTTTTACTTTATTTTTATAGTAGGATGAAAAGTTGAGTGGTTATGAGTTATAAAACATGTATCCTTGAGTTGAAATCAAAGGGAATGATATTTTTGGAAGATCATGGTTTTAGTATAATATCATTAAATTCAAATTATACTAGATTGTTTTTGAAATGTTAATGGTTATTATATCATTTCATTTGAAATTTAAGGCATTTTGGATAATGGAAGAAAAATTACTTCCACTGTTTCTATATCTCCCCCTAGAAATTTCTTATGTGACAAATCAATTCATTTAAAAAAAATTATTATATAGATTTTTTTTCACAAAATCATGTAATGTAATGTTGACATTGTCTTTTCCAAAGGAATCCAAATTTTTCTTATCCAATTTGAGCTTATTAGGCCTCTTTAGAAGGAGTAGACTCTTAGGATAAGGTAAAAATAGACTATATTATTATCAATAACTTTGTGCACTATATTTGGGGATATAATTTCCTATACATAATCTACAATATGTCTTTGTATTTTCAATAATATTCACCTATTTTGATTTTGGGAATCATTTCAATAGAGGTTTTAAAATATTAGAGAGACTAAGATGAGTTATGTATTCTTAATTAGAACATAAAATACTTATACAACCTTTTAATATCTCATAATTAATTCTAGATTTAGGTGGAGTTCTAGAATATCCATCATGGGAATATTTCAATATTGTAAAAACATTTTGTTTCATGGAACTCACATTTTCCATTCATTTATCTCTGCGATTTAGTTGAGGATGAAAACATAATTCCAAATTTATATAATTTATTATACTACAAAAACTAGTGCCTATATTTCTCATTCAGGTCATTAGGGACCTCGTCATGATATATTTTTTCTCTCATGGTTACATAAATATTTTTACTGGTTTACGTGTGGCATGATTGAGATTAACATTTCTATATCTTAGTGTAATATATTTTACACTGAAGTATCATAGATGTGAGATCCCTGATTAGCATTGGAAAAAATTATTGCTTGTCAATGTGTCTAAATATGTCATGAGGTTGGTTATCCTAATTTTAGTTCCTTTAAAAGAACCTATTTGGTTGGATATTATGGGTATTCCAATAAAATTGACATTTTTTAGTGAATTTTTGGCCATTTATCACTGAAGTAGTCCTTAGAACCATGAATCCCATTGTGTATTTGTAATGAAATATTAATTACCTACTGTATTTTAAGATGGGAGTTGTTTAAATGTATCATGGATCTAATTATATATTTATGACCTCCAATTTTAATCATAATCATACTATTCTTAGAAGTGGATGTCCGTATTTATTAAGAATCGTTAACATGATGAATACCACTTGTTCGGAATTTTTGGTAATTCACATCCATATTTTCAATTATGTTTCTTGAAAAATTTGGTGTTTTGTCTACATTGTCCCATATTACATCATCATCAGTTATTCTATTATCTCAAAATAACAATCCATTATAAATATAGATAATGAGGAGTTGGTTAGAGATCTATAGGTGGGGGTAATTTAAAGATATTCTTTTGAATATTTCCTAATATTTATTAATATTCTATATCAGTTTTTATGATCCCATTTATTTTCATCCTTATTCAGGTAGTCATATAGGATATGAATAACTTTTGAAAAAATGTTTTATTATATTAATTCTAGTCCTGAATTTGATTTTAATGTTAGTTGAAGAATAAATAATTAGACAATACTTCTAAGGATGAATTGAATTCATTGAATTTCATTTGGTTAGAATTAACTTTAGAGGGTTTTATATTGATATAGAGATATTGAATTCATAGAGGAGGATTTTTAGATATTCTTTAGGATGTAAATTAAATTTTTGATGTTGTTGTATTAATCCAAAAAAGATTTAAAATATCAATAGTGTATAATTATATTCAATATGGCTTTGGTAGTTACTATAATACATAAATGAATCCATATAGGTTTTTATCATTAATTAATATCTCAATATCTCATTAGTTCTAATTATATGTCTTTAATGTATCAATATTCTATCATAGAGTTTATTAGGGTAAACAATATTGTCATTTTCAACTCATGAATTATAGTTTTAGAAATTTTTGTGATCTAAATGGGATAAATTAGTGTTAAAAATTCACGTTATGAAATATATATTTATTTATATATGTAATCATACTTTGAAAAAACACCATGTTCATGGATGGGATTTGTTATATATCACATTCAACCATATCATCACATAATGAAGGTAGTAAGGTAACACATAGGGTAGTCTAACGAGGTGGTTATAATTTATTTTTTTATGTGTAAAATTTTCATTATTTTTTAGAAGTTAATTTAAAATGTATTTTTATCATTTTAGTAAGTTGGGAAGATTAATTAAAAACAATTTAAGTATGTTAATGAAAATTTTAATTGAAAATGGATAAAACGTAATGTATGTAAATCAAACTTACAAAGAAACAACAATGGATTGGTTTCAATCATTCAAACAACTACTTTATCCTAGTATTATAATTTATCTATTTTAATTATTTAATTAATTATGTAGGACATCATAGAGAACACCTGATATTTTTAATAAATTATATTGAGATCTTTATATAAGTGATAACCCTTCTAAGAATGTGGTTTGACAAAAAATATACCTCTAAGAAAATAGTCAAAGGAGAACACACTCTGTTGAAAGGAAGTACCCTTCGAAAAATATTTATCATGATACTAAACAAACATTATTATCAAATATTTCAATGAACATTTAGTTCATTTTAGAAATGAATAAATGAAAAGAGTAAAATTTATTCTTCACAAATGAATATAATCCATACAACAATTCAAAAAGATTATAACAAATAAAAAGAATTATTGAATGAATGTTACATGGTATATAAACATTCCAAAACTACTAGGGTTTTTTCCTCACATGGATGAATCAATAACTAAGAATTTCTCACTGATTATGATGTCAAACCATTTTAAATTACATGGGAATCCATCAATATCCTGATAGATCTATCTTATTTATATTTATAAATTACACATAATTTAAAATTTTCCTTCCCTTAGACTTCATTAACCTACTGAGATCCTCATGGTCTTGAGTTTTATTTATTTCCATAACAATCAAGAACATTAATTGTATCAGGTATCCAAATATTAAAATTTATACAACAAATTTATTTATTTTTACATGAGGGTTCTCCAATCTATTTTTCTATGTCAATTATATATATTATACTTGGTTAATTGTAACTGGATACATAGATATTGATGTGGATTCTCAATGCCTATGCTATATGTTTCAGTGATTATCTATTCACTGTTATATTGGATAATCATTTTGCTGAAATATTCTCTTCTATTGATAGTAATACATCACATGTGTCACTAACATAGAATATTGTTTACTTGTTTGAAATTATAATACATAGTATCCAATATATATATTTTTTATAAAATGTAGACACCATGTAAATGGAGGGATTTACAAACATAAATTCCCATGTATAGGTAAACTGTTGTTTCATGATTGAGCTATCTAAAGTCCCATACATTGGTGATCATGAATGTTGTTCTCGTGCAATTATTTTCCCTTATATATATGGATCATAGTGTATCCAAATTTCATATTTTTATGGATTAATGTGTAATTTAAATCCTATATATTGGTAATTCATATACATGGATCTGTAATTTTTTTGGACTTTCTATATAGGAATATTCAAAATTTATCAGAATGGGTTTTAGAGAAATGATGAAATTACCAAGGCATTCATAATTAAATATATTATTTTTTATATTCATTCCAATATGTATAGAAACATCAAAATGTCAATTTTTAATCCATTTTTTAAAATCATTGGAAAATATTCTTGAGATATTTAAATGATGAAATTACATAGAGAATGTCACAATGGCGTGGATTTTTTCATAGAAATATAGGACACCAATTTTGAAAATTCATTATCTAATAGAAATTATTTTCTTGGATGTGTTTTCTCATAAATTGGATGAGTCTAGTGTACTCCCTCTATCATTTAAATTTAGGATTGTGATATAAGTGAGCTTACAATAAGGTTAGGAATAGATATTACATGCAATTTACCTTTAAAAAATCCGACTGTGATACCAAGGAGAGGGTGTGAGCTAGAACATTAAAAAATTATTTAATTTGGAATGTTATTCAACATGACAATGGAATTTTCCTTATCCCTAGTGAAGTTTTTTTTACCCTGATCTTAACATAGTCTCTTTTTTGTCACTAATTTATCTAGGGGAGTGGTGTCATTTGGGATATCTTCAGTTCCACCAGAGGGAAAATGATCTGAGAGAGGTGTATATGATGACCTTTTCATTGGATTATCATTTAGTTAGGAACGTAGTTCTCTAGTTATTGATGAAGAACATGTTGTTTCTAGAAATTATCTCTTGAGTTCCTCTTGATATTTTGGTAGCATATTATAATCATATAAATGATAAGTACCTTTTTGTTGGGACAATATTTCATAATCAGGATAAACATAAATATTATAATCATGGGGAGGAAATCAATGGTTGATGGATTTTCATACATAGAGAATACCTTTGGGTTTACTTGTTATAGATAGGTGGTGAGGTGATGAACATAATATATATGAATATTCATACCTTATGGAGGACTACTATACCATTTACCCTATGGAGGAACTCAACAACTGATACAATGTGAATGATCTCTAGAGTTTCTAATTTTTTTTATCATGGGGAGAACCCCTATGACCAACACTTACTTCACCTTTTGATAATTTGTTTAGGGATTCATTATCCACTACCAAAATTCACTCTAGGGCCTTCATTATTATAATATTGGTATTTTTAGGGATATTAGATTTCTCATCAGTTATAGAATTACCGAAATGGTACCTTTATGACCAACATGGTTGGGTGAACTGGGTTAGAATATCAATCATTATTAGACACGTATAGTGTTAGAACCAATATTCATGCATACAAATCCTCATAGCTGACACCATACATGACTTCATAATGTGAGGATGATTCTCCAGGGTAGATGGAAAAATATATTGTGTGCTTCATGAGGTTGTGAAGGAACATGGATATAAGTTGTCTTAAAATATTCAATAACTATCTATATATTTATAATGGATTACTATCCGTGGAAAAGAATATGGTTTTCTCCCAAAAACGTGACACTTGAATATCCCATTAGATTTCATGAAATAGGTCATGAATATATGAATCACATTATTTTTTTAAAAACATGGTATTTCAATATACTTATATTTAGATTAGATAAATGTCTATACTCTAAAGATATTTTCGAGATATGTTGATGGAATCTAGTTGTTATAGTAATAAAATGACCATTCCTTGGCATGACTATTTGGATATTTTGAAAATTCCTATAAGAATAGGGATATAAAACATCACTTGTTCTTAAAAATTTTCCAGGGTATGCCAATAATAATCAAATTTAAGAGAAGGGACATGAACTTTCTCCCTAATATTAGTTGAGAATTCCCAAAGTGGTCATTTATTGTTTGTGAGAGTAAGGATATGGGCCATATTTCCCGTTGATTCAATGATATGATAGAATTAAATATATATTAATGTTCGGATGTGATGACATGATTCGATAGTGGGAAAATGGTTATCATCTGGTTCTATAGTATTACTCATCTACTACTCCTAATTAGACCTTATAAGTTTCTATGTTTTGGTGAGTGAGGATAATATATCTCTATTGTGTGACTCAATATATTCCAAAGGCATTGGGTCTGCATGATATTAGTTGTACTACTAGTGGAATATTTTTCATGAGGGTCTTGAATAATATCTACAATGTTGATTAAATCCTCCTCCAACACGATATTTTTAGGTATATTATAATATTTATATACTAGGTAAAGACTCCAAAAATAGTTGGATTTGATCTTTAGAGCAATGAAATTATCCATGGCACATAATTTATTTGAAATTCAATTGAGATTTTTTTCCTAGAGTATCTCATGGGATAACTACAATGTTAGGATTTGTCCATTGATATTGTGATTATATATCATCTCATTCATTAAATGATTTGGGTGATATTGATTCTGCATAAACATCATCTAGGGTAGACAAGTTACAACTGTCATCATCACTAGGGAATATGTTTGGCACCAATGATTGTTATTAGAAATAGACCAAGGAGCAATATGGAGACTATTCATTTTTTACTAAATGAGTGTTGTGATATGAGGTGTGTATTTATTCATACATTTAGATAAAAGGAAAATTTATATGATTTATTGAAGGTCCTAAATATCTTAATGAGAAAAAGTGTCCATGAATGGATGAAGGTTATGAGAGATATAAAATATTAATTGTATCAACTATGAAAAATAATAAAATCATTATTGTATCATCACTAGTAATATCAATGTTAATTAATCACTTTAAAGGGAAAATAATTGGCATCATGTTGATGTTTTTTATGATTCACAACCATTGATGTGTATAAATGAACTATGATGTGAATTTGAATGTTTTATGCTACTCAAAATGATCATTTATTAATGGAAATCAATATCTATATGGTTTAATATTTTTTCACATTGAAATGTGTCGACCGATGTGTGGAGGATGATCATATATTATATTGTTATTAAATGTGTATTTTTGTTTGGTTATCTTGTTTTAATCACTCAATCAACCAATTTTCCCATTTGAGACAATGATGACTTACTCTCTAAATGTAGGATGCCACTAGATATTTATTATTAATAGTGTAGAAAATCATCAGTTGAGATTATGGAAAGTCATAATAATATCATCCCTTTGGGGTTATTTTTTGTCTATTATATGACTCTCTTATATATTTAAGATATTTTTAAACATGATTACAAAATCTGAATGTCAGATAGGTCACCACCATTCAACATATCGATGTAGGATGTGTCTTTATGTAAATAATTATATTTAATAGTGTTTCTTTATCTATATATTTTTAGTTATTGGCTAAAATATGGTATAAACTATTATAGATGGGAACCATGTAAATTATCTCTACCCAATGAGGTAGTAAATGTTGTGGTGTTGAGATAAAGAAAATAACAGGTGCCTCTATTTATCCTTGTAATTCTAATCATATCCAATAATGATCAGTTCCATTAAATGTGAAATGTTTTACCTGATAACTTCATGTAAAAAGAACCATGTTGATTTATTTTACATTTATGCCTCTTTGACCATGTATGCACTTAAATTGAACCTAAAGGAAGATTACTGTCATGATTTATAGTAATTTATTCCCACATTTTTTGGGTTTTATATAATAATGTTACAAAACATGACCATAAAAATATTTTTAACATCATTCCATAATGAATTATTATATAAGGATATCTATAAATGGTTGGTGTGGGACATGCATTATGCCAAACATTTTTAGGTTTATAAAATTGGTAATATAGTACATTTTGGAATGAGGATCATGTGGAATATTTCAATATGATTATTGAGACTCACTGGGAATATTTAATTTTGAGGAATTATTTTCAAATATAATAAGATCCTTGGAGGAAATTAGGCTCATATGGAATATGACCCGTTAAGGATAGATCTCAAAGGATATAATAACTGGCCGGATGGGTAAGAGATTATATATGTAATTTTGGGTATATATAGCATGATTATGAATATTAGGGATGCTATCATTTAGGATTGTATGACTAAGGCTTAAAATTTTTTGGAGGTCCCAGTGTATGACCACTTTTTACTAATTGATGACTAAAATGGGAAGGATGTATTTACCCATGTTGAATATGTACTTATAATGAACATGTTAGGGAATACACCTATTAAGAGACCACTATTATATGATGAATCAATAAAGATATGTCTGATCCTTATGCATATTCTTACTAAAAGTTTCTAACATTATTGGTGACACATGTGAAGGTTGGGTTTTAAGCATCCATCTACTATAGGTCCCTATGTATCACCTACATTATTGATTGTAATATTGTCATGTGAAAATTTAAACATGGTATACAAGATGTGAAACATGATCCATGGGAAGTATCATTTGTTTCCCCATGATATGATCCTTTATTATTGTTTGAATACATTATTTTAAATTCCTTGAGGGTCTTATCAGTTATATAGGACAAGTGGAAGATTCATTTTTCTAAAGAAATATATTATTAATGTGATTTATACTAGTTTCCATTAAAATTCTAGGATTTTTATTTGTTTTATGTTGGGGGTTAGTGAATAGGTTCAAATATAGGGGTCCTATGTGAATCTAGAACCCAGTTATATGTATAGCGTAAGGGTATTTCCCAAGTATAAACATGGGTACAATGTGTTCTCATGAGTTTATAACTAGGTGATGGTTTTCCCTAGTGGGGGTACCTTGATTAATATGATTTCCTAAAAGGATGAATCTCGAAGTGGAATCTATATAATGGGTTTGGGGGATATTTCTTAAATAGTAATGAGATGAGGTATATGTGTCTCTCTAGTCATAAGGGATGGGTAATATATCACCCAAATCTTAGGCATTGGGAATGGTTCTCCCTAGTATTGGGATAGGTGATGTGGTTGCACTAATTTAGGATATGGAGATGGGTTGCCCTAGTATTAGGGGGGTGAATTATTCATCATGATTTAGGATATAGTAATGGTTCTCCCTATTATAGTGTGGTGGTATGTGGTTACCCTAATGAATATACCTATGTGATAGGCATTTGGGTATGGATCTTGATTTCATTACGTTGGTGTTCAACATTCCCTTTTTTAATCTGGTGAGGGATTCATCATATTAGTTATAAAGGTCTAGGTATGATTTGGTCACCTATTTTTTTAAAATGATATAAATTTACATGAATAAATTACCATATTTTTTTGTTAATTCCCATTGGTTTGGGATGAATCAATATTAATGAAATTGTAGTTAGAGACTTGACAACACCATGGTTCTTTCTCCTAGGGAATCACTTTTCATTTTTATTTCTACCTTTGTTTTATAAATAGAGACTAATGTGGTATTTTTATGTATAATTATAAATATAATAGTTGATAGATGTTATGGGAATAATCTATTTCATGCAACTAGTCAAGATGCATATTGTTGGAGTGAAAGTGTTCTTATGCAATTTGGTCATTTGATTGAGGTTCCTATAATGCAGTTTTAATGGACGTAAGAAAAGGATGAATTTTCGAAATCACTAAGAAAGGATGAGAACCTAAAATATGTAACATGAGAACATTCATATGGAATTATAAAAACTGATACTCTTCTTCCCAAGGAATGTTCCTTCATCACAGTAGGGTTTCCATCCTTTTCCAAAAATGTGTTCCAATAATGACATACATCTAAGAGAATTATCCCCTTTATGTCCCTATAACCACAAAAAGAGGTAATAATAAAAAAAATTCATATCCATTTGAATTTTATCACATTAAAACAAGTCTATTTCTCTACAACTTCCTTATATCACATCCTAGAAAAGATCATCATCTTGATATACATCAACCTCAAACCATCCTCCTCAAATGTATGGCTCTATCACACAACCACTTCACAACTAAAAAACATGAAAATATAACCCCAAGATATCATAATATATATATATCATAAAATTAAACATGACAACCTATATTAAATCTGGATGAGAAAATAGGAAAGGGGAAGTAATCGACCATTTTTATCAGCTCCTCCCATGAGTTTGAAGAAAACGCTCATAAGTCAAATCCCCATATATGCATCTATCATATTACTCAACTTGGGTGGCAGTTTATGATAAATAAAAAGAACTATAATGTTTATATAATAAAATACAATAAAATATTATGTGTGATTTACCTATCATAATGAAACTACATCCACTAATATCACCACCACACATGATCATCTCTACCACATCATACCAATTCATAAACCAAATCCATCATCACTACATAATAGCTTAAAAAACATCCATATAACTTCCCCATCCTCATATAATATTAAATATCACATTAATAATTTACTATTCATTTTATATCAATAAGGAATAAATTTCACAGTCTCAGATTACTCATTAACCACAAGTATATTCAATATTCCATATTAATTCTGAAACCCTATGATTTTTACTCATCAAATATTTTGTATTCACATATACCACACATAAATTAAGCACCAAATTATTTTTTATTTCTATCGAATAATCAATACAAAAAAATACATTCCACTTTCAATTAAATATTAATTCATTTATTTATTCATTTATCAAAACACCATATATATTTTCAAAGAACATTTCAAGGAACAATTCATTGATTCTAATCTCATTCCATACTTTTTTTTGAAACTATGATACAAACACATGTCATCCTTTCTAAGTGCATTTATCTTAATCCAAAATACTAAATTACATTAAACTTATTTTAAATCCCACCAATTTGACAACATTATATTATCTATTCCACATCATTCACATTGATCCAAAACAAAAACAATAATATATCATCACCCTATTATCTACCACAATAAAATAACCATTCCATAACCACAAAATAAAAAACAATAATAATAGTAATAAAAATATCAATTAACAACATCTATTAATGATTCAATACATATTTAACTATTCATGAACAAATAATATCAAATATTCTTACTAAACTTTTAACTCAAATTTATTTACCAACATGAAATTAAATAACAAATAATTAATCTGATAATGAGGAAAAAATAGTAATAATAAATTAAAAACATATAATTTTAAATCATATTATGGAGTAATATAAAATAATATATATGTATGTATATATATTAAAAAACATATATTCTCATCCACATTTCAATTACATAAAAATGTTTCATTAACTTCATTAGGATTATTTGAATTATGTAATCATTGAAAATATAGGATTGTAAATTTCACATTTAAAAAATAATACAGGATGAGATATGTTTAATCCCCTTCCTCAAAGTATTGTTAAATTAAAAAAAAGACAATGATGGGAAGAGAAGGATGTAAAAACTCTAAAAATGATTAATGTAACTCCCTCAATTGATTATAACAAAATATTCTTCATCAATACATACAGAACGAATTGATAAAACTAAATCCAAAAAAGTACCATGAACTTATGAGATAAAAAAAATGAGGATGAATGAATGGTAGTGGAAATGAATAGAGTGGAAAATAAGTGAATAGGGAAAAAGTGAATAGAGAAAACTACAGACCATCTGGAATTGATTTGGTGGGTTTATGTATCAAAATTTAATAAAATAAAATCCAATAAAAAATAATCCAATGGAAACTTGGGGATTAGTAAAGCCAATGGGAATATAAGGATTTCCTGGTAAACCCAAATTTATTATATAATCCTGTGGAAATATAATTATATTGTGAAATATGTTAACATGAATAAATATTAATTTCCAAAAATATTCATATAATATTATCCCTAAAAATCCAGATACAAATTAACACAAAAACAATGAAAATAGAATAATAGAGTTTGTAATGTTTTAACACTTGACCATATGAAGATCATAGGCCATTCAATAAGCTCCCCTACAAAAAATAAATATTTAAAAGAAAACTAGGATAAAATGGATATATTCACTATGAAACAATAAAAATAGAGATACAATAAAATTTAATATTAAAATCTTTTATATTGAAATGAATATCCCCACAAGAAAATCTTGGTGACCATAGTGGAAGGTGAAAACCCTATCAAACCAATGATACACCCAAAATTCATTGATCATACTACATGAAAAAAAAACACATTAGCCCACAGTAATATAGTCCAAAATATGACCAATACATATTAAAATAACTCTTCTCCTTCAACTAATATTTCGTGGAACAACACACAGGGTCATGGAATGACTTACTAAACTAGGGGAAATTCCTCTAAAATGTCTTCTCCACTAACATCGTCCTTCTACTAAGACATCCCCACCGCATCTATTATATCAGAAAGATAAGTTAGAGGACCATGAGAAATCCCTAACACTATATTAAAATGCATCTCAAATGAATTTTATCCTTTATAATAAAAACAAAAAATTAGGCTTTAAGAAAATTAACCTCATTATCAATTATATTATTATATAACTCTAAATTAAAAATATCTCTATCCCATAGTACCACCAAATAATTTCACAAACCGACCATGGGTTTCTTTTATTTTTATTATTTTCTCAATGTTATATATTTTGGTTTAGGGTGGGGTTGAGTGTCCGATAATATTCCATGGGCTATGGTTGTTTCAGTTTGTTTCTAGACTTGTTCATGATTATTTTGAAATGTATTGGGAGAAAGTGGCATGGTGGGAAGTTTGTGTAATCAATGGTGTCAAATAAATGTGTTTAAATTTTTCAAGGATATGTGGGTGGACTCTCATAATATTCGGGGGTGATATTTGAGGGTTTTGGAAAAACATTTAGGTCACATTTTTTTAGAACAATTTTTTCAAACCATTTAACTTAAATCAGAATGTCTAAAAAATATAGTAGCAGTTTCCTGGTTTGTACTATATTTACAAAACCGTGCAATAAAACCATATAGACCATCCAAATATAAATAGATATTATTTTAAATACCCTATTTTTGTGAACAAACATCCCATTTGAAGCCCTATCAGTTGGGTATCGACTAGAGGGCACCATCCTTCATTTTACATTATATTGTGCCAATTTTTTGGATATATATCTCCAAATGTTAGTGATTCATCAAGATTTTATCATCCAATATATCCCATTCCTCCTATACTCTTCCCCATTTCTTATTTACTGGTTTTTTTTGTCTTGGAACCCTCTTAATCAAACCCTAGGTTAGGGTGGCTGTTTTAGGTCAATTTCATTATTATTAGGGTGTGAAAATTCACTTTTGGGGTCTATTCTTCCTCTTCCTAGAATTGTAATTCATTCACATAATTTTGAAGTAATTTTCTCCATGATTTTCCTTTCCATCACATTCCATTGAATTATTGATCATTCCAATATTCTTAAAAAGTAAAATAATCATTCTTGTGACATATTATTGTAAATTGTTTTGGTGTTTATATGTAGGAAAATTGGTTCGAATTGTTTATTTAATGGTTTTCTAAAATATTATTATGTGTTTATTTGTGATAGGTTTCTAATAAAAATTATCTTGGTTCCTTTTTATTTAATTTTTTGGTTAATGAATTTGATTGGAATTGGTTACATTGTTATAGTTGAGTTTTATAGTGATCTGAACATTGCGTGCAAGATGCGGTTCTTTGAAAAAAAATTGGATGCTCACTTGGGATTTCATGGATGTTTCATTGGATGTTGGAACATCTTTATATTGATGTGGTGCATGTATCTATGCACCAAAAATGATAATTTACTTGATTAACTTAAAGGATCCATTTTCAAAACACTCAACATTTCCTCATAATATATTTCTCAATTTTCATTTAACCGTGTTTATTTTAAAAAAAATTCATGCTATTAAAGTGTGTTGATTGTGGATTTAAATGTTTTTTTCACAATTAATGATCATTTGGTACCATGAGGAAATATGGTTTCTTTCTAAATAATATGTAATCATATTTGGAATATTTAAGTATGTTGTGTGTTTTCACTTTTTCTTGATACAGTTTTGAAAATGGAATCTGATTTTAAATATAAAGGGTTTTTTTGGAATTGTGAATATAAAAGTAGTGGTTTATATTGTTTTGGAATTTTTTAGGAAACATTTGAGTAATATTTTTGTAGTTGATAATGTTGAAGGACTAGTTGGAACATTATAACATTTTTGAAATGAATAGTTGTTTTAGAGGTGTAAATTCTATGTTATCCCCTAACATATTCTGTGAAATATATTGAAATAATATGTGATGTGACGATAAGTTTGGTACATGTGAAAGGATTATTGTGAGATGGACACCCCTATAAAATAGTCCATAAGTGTGGATTATCTCATAAGGGGTGTTTATGTTTGGGGTAGGCAAGTGTTTTCGTAGCAGGTAATGTCATCTACATATGTGATGGCCTCCCCTTAAAACATGTACTATTACCACAGGATTCCTAGGAATTTTTTAGAGGTTTGAGTGATGCTTTCTTATAAATATTGATTATACTGGTTGATACACCCTTGAAATTAAAGTGATTTGTGGGATGTTCAACTGGATTTTCTATTTTAGAGCAGCGAGTTGGTTATTTACTATGGAGGCGCACCATATTCGAACAGTTGTGTCTGATCTAGGCAAGTCAAGGGGTCACTCTAAGTATTTTCAAGAAATTCCCATGGTTACTATATTTATGTTCTTGTTTATTTGTATATTATACTTGGCTTAAATATTTTTAATAACTTTATTTTATTTTCTACAGAGCCTCGTATCACATGTTTTAGATCCATGTGTGTAATTTGTTTTCTACAATGGTAATTTTTTTTGAAAATTGGAATGAGGCATATGTTTTTTTAAAAAGGGGAAGTTGTGGTTGTTATTTAGAATAAAAAACACATTTCTTTATATTTATTTAAAAATTTTGGTTATGGAATTCTTTGGGAAATAAAATGTATGGATTCATTGGTGGTTTCCTACTATGTTGTTAAAATCTCACACTCTACTTGTACCATTCAGTGTCAGTAGAAATGAGTTGTTTTGTAGGTGCATATATCTAGATTGAGTTTCCATTGTAGAGGATTGTCTATTGGTTAGTGGTGAACTAGAGGTCTCACAAAGATCGTGTGGGTGTGGTTTTTTTTATTATTGAATTTTATTTTTTGTTATATTTATAAGTCATTTTGTTATTATCTCTTTTTATATTTATTGATGTTCAGTTGTTGGAATTTTCTATAAGAGTTGTTTGTGTATTTCAATCTTATTATATTATTTGGATAAATCATTATTATTAGAATATTTTGGTTCCTGACACATGTTTCAATACCTTGGGGATTGTTAATGCACTTCTATCAATGTCTTAAACTGGATTTGGTGTTAGGTCAGATTGTACACTATCCTGGTTCATGAAATAATTGTTTTATAGTAGGCTATTTTCTATTTGGGATTTCCTGTAGTTGGAGATTAGGAATATTGAGAATCAAGAGATAAGTATGGGAAGGAATCCATGAACCCTTGTTCATTATGTTCTCAAATTTCTAGGGATTGTCTTTGATTTGAGTCATTTGTATTTGTTCTGGATTGAGTAATAACAATAGAGTCGATCTGGTGTCATGTTGTGATATTGCACGGATTTGTAACCCATGGGGAGTATGATTTAATTTTGTAATGTCCTTTTAGTTATTTATTCTTACTTGGGGAATGTCCTACTAACCATGTCACTTTGTTATGCATGGCCGCTAGTTATTTATCCTAGTAGTTTGGTGTGAGTCATGATTTGGTTTGATTTTGGTCAGTGTAGTTGTTTATGAAGTGGGAAATGATATTTAGAAAAAGGGGATAGAAATGTAATATGAATTCTGAGAATGATTTTTTTACAAGGATAATATTTTTGTTTTAATTAGATTAGAAATTTAGGTTTTAATAGTTGGAAAGTTTCCATGGACGAAGGATGTTTTGAAATTGGAATGAGATTAGTTGTTTTGAATATGGGATTTCAATTTTTTTTCAATGATTGTCTTTTGGGACCATTAATTTGGTTAATCTATTTTCAATGGTAGAGATTTTGTTTTGATCTTGATTTTGGGTTTTATGTGGTTCAGAATATGATGCAAAGAAAGGTCCTCAAGGTTTCTAGTGGGTTTCATCTACTTTTTTCTGTATCAATTGTTTAATATATTTCATGGAGATCATTCTCAATTCGTGTCATTGTAATTCCTTTAGGAATTTGAGAGTCTATCTATATAATTGGGAACTCCGAAAGTGGTGAGGGTTTGTTTTGTCTTTGGGTTCTCTGAAAGTTTGAATTTTGATTAGTGGAAGTTTATTGTACTATAATAATTCCGATATGGGATGACGTGGGATGTTTTTTGTACCAATTTCATATATTGATTCATACCTAATCAGGTGAATGTGAAGAATGTGGATTCTCTCAATTGTATTCAACAAGGCTAGTAGACAGTGAAGGAAAATGATGAACAATTCAAGGAGTTTGTTTCATTCTCTTTAGAAATAGGGTCACATGATATTTTGGAATCTTCTTCTTTTCATCATAGTCCTTCATCTATAGATCATAGAGAGAGCACTCTCTTCCATGGATCGTCATTTAGATAAATTGTTTGATGAAGAATTCCTAGACGAGTTGTATTCCATAGAATATATTGGAAAATCTAGAATCAATTATTTCTCACGGAGGTTATTCATATGGCATGCATTCCCAAGGGACCTATCATTAGGGAGTCTCTATAAGGGTATTTGAACTCTTCTTTTTCAGAAAACATGATTACATGGTTTCATTTTGTCCATTTTTGGCATTCATACTCAACTTGTCACAATATTCTAAGGGATTTCCATCATTACGATCATTGGGATCATATAGTGAAGATTTTTATGATGTTTTCCTAAGGAATGAGTATTGATCGGAGGATTTTAGTGCATGAATATGAGTTCATTGATGCTTCAATCATCTGGTCTCCAACCTCATTCCCCATAGTAAGCTCATTTTGTTTTTGGATATCTCCAAGGGCACATGGAACCATGGCCTAATATATTTCTCCAGTGTAAGAGAGGAGACTATTTATGTTCTGATTATGGTTCCATACCTATTGTCAGTTTCTATTTTGTTTGTAAATGTCTTGGGGATCCTATTTTCATATAATTCAATTCTATTAATTGGAGTTAAATATTTAAATGGTTATTTTTCAAGAATCATTTTCTTGTTTTCAATCATTATCATTTTTGATATTTTAATTATTTTGGAAATTATGAATTGTAGTTTTGATTGAATTTTGTTTTTGATATATTGCATGGGGATTCCCCTTAGTGTGGTATGTTATTAGTTTGTCTTGGAATATCCATTGTTGATTGTCCCATGGTGGAATTGATGAAAATTATTATTTTAATAGTTTATTTTTTTATTATAATGTGGATGTTTTTTCTTGGCATTAGGTAGAACACATTTGGAACATAGTTAGGGAAACTATGTGGCTTCCCCCAGGTAACCATGCAACTCATGGTTTGGGGTCAGGGGATTAGTGCATGGCCTGTAAATGGTTAGGGAAACCATGTGGAAAGAATTCTCTATGGTTCTAGTATCACATAGAGGCATTTTTCATGGTTGGTGTATGGTTTTGGAAATCATGAAGACAACTTGTGCATGGTGCCACTCTTCTCGAGTATACTGCAGAATGTTTGCAAATGGATTATTAAACCATTCATCAAAAACCTCAGAAATTCAAAAATCATTAAAATTTTGATTTTCCTTTTCCCCTTATATTTTTTTAACTCTAATTCAGGTATAAAACTATGCAGGAGGGTTCTCTTTTTGTTTTGGGAGTTTATGTATTGGCCCAGTCTGAAGTAGTGTCATTATATTAGTCAAGTTATTGTGGTGGGGACCATCCTACAATGTTCATCTAGTATTCATCATTTTATGGCTTCTCTTGTAGTTTGTAGGATATGACTTGTAAAGTGAAATTTCACCCAAATGTTAATGGTATTTTTTGACCTATTTAATGTTCTTGTTTGAGTTCTTATTACCTTTAATATGGGTGAAATTAATAGGGTATAATTTATTTTTTCTAGGGATAATTTTCACAGCGTGACCACAATTTTATTTTTTATTTTTTTTATTTCTTGATGTTATATCATTTGGTTGAGGCTTGGGGTGATTGTTCTATAATAGTACTTAGGTTTTGGTTGTTTCTGATAGTTTCTATCCATGAGCATTATTATCGAAAAAGTTATTTTGAGAGTGTGTCATAGTGGATAGTTTGTGACACCTATAGTGTCACATAATTTTGTTCAAATAATTCAATTATTTTTTTCTGGACTCTAATAGTCTTTTGGGTGTAATTTTTGGGTTTGTAGCCAATTTTTTAGCTCACAAGTTTTGAGCATGGGTTTCCCAAACTGTGCAACGTAAATATGATGTTTTTAAAAAAAATTTCCCATATAAGTTGAATAGTTTTCTCAAGGTTTAAAAAACATTAAATCCAATTAATACCAAAACAAAATTTATTTTGGAAACATGATTTATGTGATTACACCTCCCATTTGAAGCCCTATTATATGGGTACCAACCAGAGGGCTTCTGACTTCATTTTAATTAATCTTGGGAAACTTAATGAGTGATTTTTTCACAAAATGTTAGTGATTTATCAACTGTCCTAAGTTAATTTTTATTAATGATAAGGAAACAAGAACCCCAAACCATCAACCTACACTAATAACCATAATAGAATCAAAAAACCTAGGGAGGCATAAAATTATGAAGGCCGAGGGCTTCCCCTCTAATCAGGTTAACCCCTTAGGACATCGAAGAATTGATATTGTGAAACCAAACGGTAGCATTTCCAAAAAACTCAATCGATGTCAGATAGTCCGCCACTTTTTTCCCTTACGCCACGAATGCAAGATATTAATGACCTCTCTGATCGTGCCCCTACACTTTAGAATAGTGTAGCTAATGGACCAAGGTGGGGGAAATAGTCATTCAGATCATCATTAAGGATATTTAAGTCTTTTTCAACTTCTAATAATGATACATCCCTTTGATGAAAGAGGATGATACCCATGAGCATCGCTTTGTCTTTATTGTGTAGAGAGGAATAATGTCCCATGTTGGAGGAGAAGGCCATGAGGACCATCCCCTGTGAGTCCTGGACCACCCCTCCCCCTTGAAGAACCCCCATCCTCTAAGACCCGTCGGTATTGATCTTAAGGCCTCTAGTGCTGGGATTCCACTTAACCTTACGCCATATGTTGCTGATGTCGACCTCTTGGCTGCCATGACTATGGGGTAGCATCCACTGAAAGGAGGGGGCATTCCTCCAGCCACCAATTACATGAGCTAGGTCGTGGAGATATCTTTTGGTCTGGATGATAATGCCCATAATATCTGAATGAATCCCCTCATGCCTCCACTTATTCCTAGCCTACCAAATTTCCCAACACCACTCTAGAAGTATCATTAGGCATGCCCTCTTCTTTGAGCTATTGTCACCCATGACATTGAAACATCTGTTCAGGAATGGAAGGTCCTCCAGGTTGTTGGCATGATGCCCGGTGAACTCCCCAATGAAGCTTCACACTCCACAAGCCCATTCACCCTTGAAGTAGATGTGGTCGACACTTTCCTCCTAGTGTACTTTACAACAGGGGAATTGATAAGAAAAGGGGATACCACAACATTGGATGTTATCATCCATGGGGATAAACTAATGCCTGATCCTCCATAATAGAAATTTGAGTTTCGAAGGGGCCTATTTGGACCATATAATATTTCCCTAACTATCATGTTCCTCCACGAGATCCCGAGAAATGCGATTGTCTTGTGAGGTGAAGGTGCCCGAGCCAGAAGGGGTGAAAACACAATGGTCTGGTTCCTATGTCAAAACAATGAGATAGAAAAAATTTTGTTGATCATCATCCAGCATTGCCTTGATGATGGTCGGGTGCTTACTTTCCTCTATGAAAGAAATGTTGGCCATCAGGCACCTCGGGAACCCAAGACCATTCCTAGCCCAGTTTAGAGGCCAAAAGGACAGGTCTCCCCTATTGATGATCCATTTGGATTGTTGCTGGAGCTCCATGAACAGGGGGAGAGAGTAAGAAGTAATGAAGAGGGATACCCCTCATCCAAGGAGTTTTTCAGAAATATAGGATACATTTTTTTCCTATATAGCATGATCTGTTCAAGAACTTCCCAAGCCAGCCTTGCGTGCATGCATCCGAGAGTTTCAACCAAGATTCGCATATTAATACCACCATCCTTCACTGGCCTCACCACCTTATACCATGAATCCCAGTGCCTTTTCCCCTCCATGAGGGGGTCCCAGATGAAAGCAGCTAGTAACTTATCAATACTGTATATAATACCTTTCGGTACCTTGACAACGGAGAGGGAATGTATAGGAGTTTCCAAAAACACACTTTTGATAAGAGCGATGCGGCCCCCAATGGACAAGAACATGTTCTTCCAATTATGGATGCGATCCACAATTTCTGTCGGGAGAAAATCAAAATTGCAGATCCTTAGCCTTCCAGGAGAGATGAGATCCCCAAGGTATAAAATGGGAAAACACCCTCTTTACATATTAAGGATGTCCTGAACATCATCAATTCTTCTTGGGGAGAAGGATTTTAGGATGACAAATAGAATATTTTCATTGATCATAAGATTTCCACTCCAGTGGAAATAGATGTCCAAAATTTGGATTAGGCCTCGAATCGATTTTCCCCCGTTGATAAAAATAATAGTGTCATCTGCAAAAAATTATGTGGAAAATGGCCATGGACCTCATTCTCCTTCTGTAAGCCAGAATCTCACTATTATTAATGCTACATTGAATGGTCTGGCTAGGAGCCTCTTGATTTATGATGAAAATACTAGGGGAAAATGGGTCACCATGTCTAAGGCCATGAGTGGCTATGAATAAACTGAAGGACTTCCCCAGAAAGGGACCTCCATCCATGGAGAGCTGAATCATCTGAAAACAAGGTCAATATTCTAGGAGGAGAAACCCATACCATTCATCACCTTGATGATAAAACCCCACTCCAAACAGTCATATACTTTATTCACATCAATTTTGATATCCATGTTAGACCCTCTTGTATTGAGATTTATATTTCTAATCATTTCTTTTTCCAGGGAAATAACAAATTGAATAGATCTACCCCTAACAAATCCATGCAGTTCTAGGGAGATCCACTTTGAATGATGCATGGAGAGCCTAGCAATAATAACACCAACAAGTACTTTGTAAGGAATGATACACGTGGACACTGGCCTGTAATGCATCCTGGAAGAGGGGTTTCTATTTTTCGGAATGATAATCATAGTGGTGGTTGATGAAATCTGAAGAATACTAACTCCCATAAAGAAATCATGAATGGGAGAACATAGGTCCTCCTTCCCCACCTCCCATGATGCTCTTTAAAATGATCCCGGGAACCCATCTTGTCCTGAGGCACTGTCCGGATGGAGGATCTTCATAGATTTTTGAGTCCCCTTTTCATCTACGGAAGAACATAGATCCTCATTAGCCTTATCTGAGACACATTTGGAGATCACCTCAAGAATCTTAGTCTTATTTCCTATATAACTGTTAGGCATTCGACTATTGGGCCCAGCCAGAAAATCTATGAAATAGGATAGGTACATTCCTACCAAAAAATCCCTATCATCCATGCAGGAACCGCCATCCAAAAGGATGTTCGATTTGATAGATATTTTCCACTGTTGAATACATGGATGAAAAAAGCCAGTATTTCTACCACACTCCCAAATCCATTTGATCCTCAAAGCCTCCCTAGCAGATCGATCCTGAAAATGGATAAAATCAAACATATCATCCTTTCTGTTAGCAAGCTGTTTGAAGATTTGGTCATCCCACCCCTCTTCTAGACATGTTTCAAGATTCTCCACCTCTTGCATGAAAATGTTAATCTTCCTATCAACCCTTGAGGGATATTTTTCCCACATCTGAAGACTATATTTGAGGAGAACAATCTTATCATGGATAGAGGTCCACAGATCACCCTTTCATGGAGAATACCAAATTCCAAGAACCAGGTCCTAGTATCCCGGTTTACTAACCCACTAATGGAGGAAGGGAAATCTTCCCAAAATATCCTGACCAGAGAAAGTAGACACAAACACGGGGGGACGATCAGAGATTCCACAAACCAAGTGACTCACATTTGAGTTAGAGAACATGGTGACAACCTCCATGTTTTCCTGACATCTTTCCAACCTGCTCCATGATTGCCAATGGTCCCTCCAATTATTTCACCATGTAAAGACATTTCTTAAGTATCCTAGATCAATAAGACCCCTCCCAGCCATGAAATGAATAAAATATCTCCTAGATGTCCTCTGAAATGTTCCTCAACCCTTCTTTTCCTATGGATTGGAAATGATATTAATGTCCCCATTGTCAAACCATGGGTGATTACCAAGAGAAAAACAATTGAGGTCACTCTAGATTTTTTTCTGTGGAAAATGATCATAGGTTCCATACAAAAAGGCCATAAAGTAAAAGTCATATACTTAACTCACTTTTGTAGTGAATAATTGGTTGACTTATTGGACAAGCTCCAAAACAATATTATTATTCCAAAAGTTCCAGATATGGAAATTGATCAGATCAATATGCAATGATCCATGCATCTTAATTTCTCACATGATCTCCCGAATTCTGCATGAGTTCTGATTTGGTTTGATTATAGCCACCACCTCAGCCTTGTGTTTCCTAATAACCAAGGATATAAAGTAGGACTTAAACCATGCTCCAAGTCCACTAGATTTCCATAAAAGTGTAGGATTTTCTGGAAGGAAAGTGCTCTAGAGTTGTCCCCTGAGCTAGTAGTCATCTTGAAGTGGGAGGATGATCCCTCATTGCATTTCCTTGCTTGGGAGTTAGTGAAAAATCCCTCTTGGGAGATCCTCCCACTACCAGGTGAGAAACCTGGGTCAACACGATCATTGATTGATAAATCCTTCATGACCGTCGGGGTTTAAAACTCTATATCCATAAGGAAGGAGGACAAGAGAACACGTTGCATCTTCTGGCCAGACCCTGTGAGTACTGGCATAGACTGTTCAATGTAGTTGGAACAATCTAGTTCTAAGGGGATTCCCATGAAATTATGAGATACCTCGGTTGAAATGCTAGACGATGGCGACAGAGCCATAGTAACTTGAGAAAAAGGCTTAAGCCCAAACAAGCATGCCTGCTTGGCCCTGTCCCTCCAAAGCTGATAAAGAAGCGGGTGTAAGGACATTCTGTTATGGATAGGAGACAGTCCTCTGGGTACAAAAGGAGAAATCGCCTGGCACAGCTCCGAGATTCCATTGGGATACTACTGAGAAGAAAAATCTAATCTTGAATCCTAGGAGAGTAGGTCTTGCTTTGCAAACTCAGCTGCATTCGGGCCTTCCCACGCCCCAAACTCAGAAGAGGTATGAAGAGGATAAGACAATCGTCTACCTCTGGAGAAAAGATACTTGAGTGGACAAATCCCCTATCATTGCTTCCCTCCATGACAAACAGGGAGAGAGTGCCCCTATAAGAGGCGGTGAGAGTAGAACTGGGGGAAAATTAGGAAAATAATCTTCTAGTTTCATATTAGACCATCCAACATGCAAAGTGAGATTTTGGAAGGAGGGGTAAGAGAGGTTTCCAGTTCCACATAGATACGAGCCACCGCGACGTCCCCCAGCTTGAAGTAATAACATCAGAACACAGAAATCAACCAAGAGCATATCTTATTCCCTTATGAAACCATCTATTCTGGAAGGGGAGAGGAATTCCCCGGAGGTGGACCCAGACCGCTGCAAGGGGATCAACTTTACCTCTGTGAGCATCAATATAACATCGAGAGAGGTTTAAATTCCTTCTCCCAAATGATATAGGGGACGTACACCAAACATGAAGGAAGTCCTCTTCAGAAGATAAGATCATACAGAAAGAGTTCCTTTGGAAATATGAAATTTTCACTGGAGAATGAAGGCCCCAGTAAAGAAAAAGATGTTGAAATGCCGTTATGGAGGGACTCGAAGCACCAAAACAAGCTACAAGATTTCATTTCAGGAACACCTTCACTTATGAAAAGGCCGAAATTGGATACTCCATGGAAAGACCACCATCTTCCCACAAGAACCTTGTAGGTACCATACACACCTATGGGGTGTAGGGGTAGTGATCTTCACAGAGAAAGCTACAAAGATAATCACTAAACGAGCCTATCCGTGAAGCCACCAGAGAGACGGAACCAGAAATAGCAGTGGGATCAGGTAATGAACAGATGATGGGGGCATTCAGTGGGTATGCTGATGGAGACCCAATGGTAATAAAATTTGAAAAGACCAACATTGCGTGAGGCGCGTACTCCCGGGACGAAGCCATCCCATGAATCCCCTTCATTCACCCTCTTTTCACGTTAGTGATTGTTCATCATTTCTTCGTTAAATATTCCCCATTCTACTTCTCTTCTTCTCCATCTCACATTTTATAGTTTACTTTATTATTGGAACCCTCTTGGACAAACCCTAGTGTTAGAGATGGATTATTGTGGTTTATTTCATTGAGTTTTGGGTCTCTATATCTTCTTTTGGGGCATATTCTTCCACCTCCAAATGTTTTTTTTCATTATCACATCAATGAGATATGTGTCTCCATTATTTTACTTTCGACACATTATATTTAATGATTGATCTTTCTGGAATCAAATGTAATATAATATTTATTGATACCTGTTAGTGTAAATTGATTTTGTGTTTTTATGGTGGAAAATTGATTTTAATTTTTTCTTGAAGGGTTTTCTAAAAGTTTATTATGTGTTCATGTGGGAAAGGTGTTTTTGAAAATCTTGCTGGTCCATTTTTATGAAATTTAGTTGTTTAGAAGTGTGTTAAGACATTGTTACCATATTATAGTTTTATTTCAGGGTGATATGAACTATTTGTGTATGGTGTGGTTCTTTGAAATTTATTCAGATGCTCAAATAGGATTTCATGGGTGTTCCATTTGATGTAGGAACATCAATATAATCACGGGGTACAAGTAAGGATGATCCAACAAATAATAATGGAATTTTTTTTACATAAAGTCTTAATTTTCAAAAAACATTACCTTTCTTATTCTCCTATTTATCATGTTTCATTAAGCCTAAATGTTTTCTAAATGGCTTCTGGTCTCAAAGTTGATTGAATATGGTTTTAGATGATATGATCAAAATTATGGAATATTTGGTAGTTCTGACAGTATGGTTTGTATCTAAATTCTATAAGGGATCATTTTACATCTTTAAGTATGTTGTGTGTTTTCTCATTGTCTTGAAGTGGTTTTGAAAATGGAATAAGATTTGAAATATAATGGCCCACGTGGAATTTTGAACATGAATGTGGTGTTTTATGTAATTTTTGAAATAATTTGAAAACATTATGGTGATTTTTTGGAATTAATAATGTGGAATCCCTATTTGGAACTTTATAATTCTTTGTAAATTAATAGTGGTTTTCATGGTGTGAATTACTTGATGATGCCCCCAAATATTTTGAGAAATGTTTTTAAATTTTGTGTGATTTGGTGGAATGGTTGGAAAATGATAAAGGGTTGTTGTGAGATGTGAACCCCTAAAGAGTATTCTCCAGGGGTGGGTTATAAAATATTTTATGTTAGTGTTTGGGGTATGAATGTGTAATAGAGGCAGGTAAGGTGAGCTACACATGTGAGGGACTTCCATTTAACCATGTAACATCACCATTGTTTTCATAGGTGTATTTATAGGGTTGAGTGATGGTTTATGTTCAACCATGATTAGACGGCTTGGTACCCCTTAAATTAATAGGGCTTGATGGGATTTTCCACTTGATTTCTTAGTTTATAGAGGCTAGTTGGTTATTGACAATAGAGTTGCACCATACATTGGAAGGTGAGTCAGATCTGAGTAAATATAGATATTGAACTATAAATTTTTTTGGAATCTCCCATGGATTCAATCTATATGTCCTTTTTTATTTTTCTGTTACACTTGGATTCCTATTTAGAGTCACATTATTTTATTTGTATCATATCATTATCTCACTTGTTCTAGATTCATGTGTATAATGTGGTTTCTAAAATCGTAATTGTTTTTGGAAAATGGGAATGTGGAATGTGCTATTGTGAAAAAGGGATGTGGTTATGTTTAAAAAAAGATAAAAACCCATTTCTTTATATGTATTACAAAATAGTTTTTGTGGATTCTTTTGATAAATGTAATGTATTGATTCTATAGTGGCCACCTAAAATACTATTAAAGCTCAATCCCTACTTATAACATTTAAGTGTTGGTAGACCATAGTTGTTTTTCTAGTTTAGTTTTCTAGTTCATGTTTCCATTGGATAAGATTGGTGTGGTGGTTTCTAGTGACCAAGAGGTCACATGGATATCATGTGGGTGTGTCATTTTTTGTATTGTATTCAATATTTATTATGTCAAAAAATTGAGGAATGTGGACAACTTGGTAAATTTATTGACGTTATGTTGTTGGAAATTTCAATGTTTTCAGTTCTAGTATTTATATCCTTTTTAATTATTGGGAAAAATCATTAAAATTATATTATTTTGATTCTCTACTATATTCTATTCCTTGGGGGCTCATGAACACCCTTCTGGATATGTCTTGGACTAGTTTGGGTGTCGGGTTAGATGACATCTCAGCCTGGTTCATGAAATTTCATGAACATAAGAGTTAAAGTAAAACCATATTTATATAAAACGTAAAAAATATCAATACCATATCAAAGAAATTAATTCAAATGACTTTAGGTCGTAATAATACATTAATGACACATGCTCCTATGTATACACATCCCAGATATCATTCCTTGGTAATATATGAACCAACAAAATTAGACTACCATAAAAACTATCCCTTGATAATTTAAAATATAAATATGTTACTCAATGAACATAAAATAATTGTTAATGTATCTCTCTCTCAATTCTATGACATGTGAGTTATCATGAAGATATCCTGGGTGGTATGAGATAATATAGGTTTCATGTATTATGTTCATCCATGGAGAAAGATTTATCCAATATACCACATAACTAACACACTCAAAAACCAATAATGTTTCTCCGAGTCATGGATATATCTTACTTTGATGACCAAAAAACCACTATATACAAATATGTGAACCCATATGAAATAAAATATCTCCAAATTCAAACTATACAGGTCTCCTTCACTAATAATCATAATAATTCAGATGATTGTTATCATCCTTTATTTACTAAAACATCATGTTAACATTCCTTGTTGGGCTCTAAACCAAATATAGATAAATAAGTGTATAAAATCTCACCTTAATCTAGAATTATGAGTATCTGCAATAATAAACAAAAAATGACTTCAATGAAGCCATAAAAAATTATAAGGGGTGTATATTTTTATAAAAAAACATTACCAAATTTAAATTCATTATTTTGACTATCCAATATCATAAAGAAAATAACATATTATGCCATATTCAAACAATGTAACAAACTCTATTCGACCATCTTCCAAGGGATTAATTTTAATGCAATATAATTTCATAGAGCCAAAATTACTCTACTAACTCATATATATGATTACAGTAAAACAATATGTTGATAAGAGAAAATTATTTCTGGAATTCCATGGAGCTGTATAACCTCCTAATATACAAGAATGAAAATTGTTCCCATCTAATCAACTACATGTTTTTAGGATATTTGTCCATATTTTTGGAGTAATCAACTATATTCCATATAGAATCTTGTCTTCCCGGAGCTTGAGGAAAACTAGTAATGGAATCTATTTAATTTTTTCTTTATTCTTACCATGTTGATGTGCCATGGACCCACTCTCTTGGATATAATTCCAATGAATGTTCTATAAAAATGGAATGGATCGTATTCAAGATATCCATTTGTAAACTTTAATATATTTAACATTAATATTATATCTCTAAAACATTTCACACAATATCTAGAGAATTTTGGTATAGTAACACAATATATTATCTACGTAATGAATATATTTTGAAATACTTGTGAACATCTCTATACGATTTATTTATACTAGTATTCCTTCTACACATCTTATATATTCTACCAATCTTCAAAACCATGGTAATTTAATGACAAATAATTATTTATCTCAAACACTCGGGAATGGAAAAACTCAAAAAAATCATCCAGGGATAGATCCTAAACTTATGATAAAATATGATCATTAATGAAATAGGATATAAAAAAGATTATTGAATAATAAGAGTTTTCTATAAGTTATTATATTAGGATTTTTAATGTATAATGAACAAATATGTTCTCTCATATAAGATTGTGAGATAATAATAATTTCACATATATTATAATAATTAGCATATGTTTTTTTTGAGATTTCATGAACAAATCACATAATATGGAACTATGGAACAAAAATAATCATTGTTAAACATTATGTAGTGGTTTCTGAATAAAAATCATAGGATTATTTACATTGATGATTAGATAGAAAATGTTAATTACCCGAAGTCACACAAGATTTGTAACACATTGTCACGTCCCTTCCTCGGGGCTCGTGCCGTGACTACCCCAAGCCCGCCTTCCATAGGTCAGTGGATGGCGACTAGCACCAAAGGCGTAAATCCCGATAATTGGGAAGGAATTTTTTTATAAAAGTAAACAAAACACCACAGAGTTCAAGAGGATGTAAATCACTAAGTACAAAATAATGTGCTGAAAAGTAAATGAGCCAGAATACAAACACAACTGAAATTATATCTACAACTGAAAGAAAGTACAACAGAAAAAAAATAGCTAGAAGGAAGCAAGCAGCTCATGGGTCGTCCTCCTCGGATCCTACCTGAAGGGTTGGAACAGATAGCATAGCTCCTGGATCGTCCACCACTAGATACTGACTCGTCGAGTGGTCCACCTCTGGGTACCGTCCAGTCCTCGAACACTCGGCCTTCGTCACCTCTGCCCGTCGTCTGCAACCAACACAACAAGGTGCGGGCATAGCCCGTGCAGGGGTGAGTATAACAATACTCAGTATGGACCCCGAGACCCTCATGGTCTCACTAAAACCAACAAGGATAACCACAAAGAAGATCTCAACAGATAACCTCTACATAGGTATATTCTCATGCATATACCTAAGTTATCAAGTAACCCATATCAATCATGAGGAAAACACCAAGATCAAGATAATCAACGGATAACCCCTACCCAGTTATATGGCCATACATATAACTAAGTTATCAAATGACCCATCTCAATCATGAGGTAAACACAAAGGTCAAAAGTCTCAGCTCAAACCAGGATTTTTATTATCAGAACCGCAACTACTGAAGAGCTCCGTCTCTGGAGAGTACAGTGGTCCTATCACGACTCCGAGGTATTGCTAACCATCCTAAGACTACTGAGGTACTCCTCCTGTCGAGTACCGTAGGCCTACCACCTCACACATTAGTGCTTCCCGCCATGGGTTTGCCACCTCACACAATAGTGATCCCCCTCATAGCCTACAGAGGTACTCCTCTTATCGAGTACCGCAGGTCTGACACCTCACACAGTAGTGCTCCTCCGCCGTGGGTCTGCCACCTCACAATGTAGTTCTCCCCACTGGTCTATTCATGTCACTTCGAAAGGAATCGGACAAGCAGTCGTCAGGTCTCATCCGGCTACACCGTCTCCGTACTCCGCACACTCACCTCCAGGAGGGTCCGCTCCACGAGCTACTGGCCGATGCTCCATGTAACACAAAGTCCCATGAAGAAGTATCTCAATATACCGCCTCGTCATAGGTGTCTCAACGCAACAGACGACGCATCAATCGGGCGCCCGGTCTATGAGTTCTTAACATTTTCTTCCTAGGGGCCCGGTTGGTTTCGGGTGCAAGCCATCCCATCTGTATATCAACTATACCCCGAACTCTCATAGGGTATTCACATAAGGACCGTTTCTCAAAGGGATCAACAATGCCGCTGACGGTTCGTCAAACGGACATCTGTTCTGAAAGATATCAGCTTTTCCGCTCTAGGGGCCCGGTTGGATTTCGGGTACAATCCAACCCGGCCATACTCCAACGACATCCAAACCTCAGGAGACGCATCCAAAAGTTCCGTCTCATCAAGAGGATTCCAATAAAGTTGATGGCACGTCAATCGGACGTCCAGTGCTCAAGATATACTTGTTTCTGCTCCGAGGGCCTGGTTGGTTTCGTGTACGAACCAACCCGGACGAACCCAAAGTTCTCCGAAACCTTGAGTGTAATATGTTGAAACGACTATCTCGATCTGAGGATCGCATCTCCACAGACGGTGCATCAATCGGAGGTCTGTAGCCCATGATATGGTCAAAAAACTGAAAATGGTCCGAAAACGGGGGGCCTGGGCCCGGACCAACCCGACCCGACCCCCCCTGGGTCGGCCCGAACCGGTTCGACCCGACCGGGGTCCTGGTCCGACCCGGTTGGGAGCCACCCATCCTGGACTGGGCGTGACCCGGCCCGGCGGGTCGGCTCGGCTCGGTCGACCGACCGAGCGAGGGAACCGCGGCCCCCATATGGGGGCCGCTCCGCAGCACCCGGACGCAGCATGTCGGCCGAGTCCCGCCCCTCGGTTCCGCACGGCCGCGGAACCAACCTCGCCGCTGAGGCTTCACCCTCGGCGTGTCTTGCCAGTGGCATGCTGGGCGCCGCCACCGGCGCTGCTGCGCCGGCGGGGCGCGCCGGCGAGAGCTTCCGCAGACCACTGGATACGCTCCTGTGGTCCGTTTTACGTGCGGTCTTCGCCAGTGGTCCTCCCGGGACCCGATCTTCACTGCAAGGCCCTCAAACGCCATAGCGGACGGCTTCATCGTCGTCCGTCGATCCGCACATTGATAAACAAGCTGCGGAGGGTTTTCGGGCCGTGTTTGTTCGACCCGCGCCCTCCGTGTTAGGTGTCATCAATTGGAAAATAATAAATACATCATTTTAATCATTGACAAGGGTATAATTTATCCAAAATAAATTATACTAACACCTTGCAATCAAATACCCACGCATGATAGTTTAAAATTTTGAATGTGCGGCGTGACGACGTCGCACATTCTTACCGCTTAATCCCGCGCGGCATGACGATGTCGCGCATGCTTTCCGCTTGATCTCGAGCGGTGTGGCGATGTCATGCATCCTTTCCGCTCGATCCCTTGCTGTGTGAAGGCACTGCATCAATTCATTCGATCCGCAACAACAATGAAAACAATAAGGGAAGGGGGACGGCCGTGTTTGTGCGGTCCGACCTCCTCCCGTTAACTGATATCATGCGGTCCAAATATCACGGATAAAAGAGGGAAGAGAATCACGTAAGGGAAAATCACGTAAACCCCCTACCTCAAGTTGTCGATCGAATATTGTCACGGGGATGGATCGTCGTGGAAGAAGCGTCAGAGAGGGAGAACTATCGGCGTCACGTCGTCGATCTCCAAAGTTTTGGTGTTCTTCGTCGCCCTTTTTTCGGAGGCCGGCGTTCTTCACGTTCTTCACGACGGAGGATGAAGATCTTCAAGTTTCTCCCAATTCTCTCAACAATCAACCCTTAAGAGAAAACAAGTGTTGGTCTTATTTTATTCTCATGCCAATATTTAGAAAATTATAAGTTAAGTAATGAACCATTAATTCGATGAATTAATGGTACGACCTGACTTCCCAAATAATAGGGGCGTTTAGAATTTTAAGAAAACGTGTCGGTTGACTTTATTTAAAAAGGGTTTTCGCGGGTGCGTTACTTAGAGGGAATGAAATGGTGGGGCTCATGCGGGCCCCACCTCACAAATATCCTACCAAGAGGGTAGGATATTTTGGGATCCACCCTATTCACTTCAACTCATCTTAAGTAGCTTAAAGTGGCTTTAAGTGGCTTTAAGTGAAATAAAATAATGTTTTTCGTACCGCATTATTTTATTTCTTAACTTAACGCCCAAAAATTAAAAACCACACCCGAGAAAACACAACTCCGGAAGAGGAGTTTCTAAGCAAATACCGGCGCTGCGATTCCATCGGTGCCCTAGGAATTCAATTCCGAGCATCGATTCAAAAGATATAAAAACCCGATCGTTCGTTCACTGAACATACCCGAGTTAAACTTTGGAAAATGATTCTAGGCACACCGGGCCTCCGAATCAGGCGCCGTCAGAAACTTTGTTCTTTTAAAATCCCAAAAAAAATTTAGACGAAAAAAAAAATTCTCTTGAAATTTCCGGGTCTTTACATTACACCCACCTCATGTCCGTACGTCCCTGTAAAGCTTCAACACAAACTAGGGTCACAAAAGTGGTATTGAGCATGCATCTGAGCCTTCTGCTCCAATGTGCTCACTTGGAGGTTCTCGTACTGCCAAAGAAGTGCACCCAAGGAATCCATCGTCCTCATAGGATTCGCTCCGGTCGATCCTCGATCCCCACTAGAACCTCCGGGAAAGACACCCCATCACCATCGTCCAACTCCCCATGGTCGATGACACGCGAAGGGTCGAGCACGTATCTTCTCAGTAGAGATACATGGAAGTCATCATGCACCTGGTGCAACTGAGCTGGATGGGTCAAGCGGTAAACCACCCCGCCTACCCAGCTGAGAACCTAAGAAGGTCCACTGAACCTCAAAGATAACAATCCACCTTGGTCACATCTCCGTAAACCGCATCCAGGTGATATACGTATAAGGACGTGATCGTCATCCTCGAACTCCAGAGGTCTCCAATTCCTGATTAGAACTGGAACTCAAAACGACTGCTGCCACGAGGGTAAGGTTGACTGACTCAAGAGTGATCGGTCACACCCTACTGTGCATGAGTTACCCTGTGCTGCCTGGGGTTTCCTTTTCTCCGACCAAGGAAAACGCATCCCAACGCTGTAGTTAAACCACAAACTTTTTGCCTAATACCATCAATTTGTGTATGAACTGTGAGTTCCCAGTCCATACTCAAACCAACGTCGTAAGGCCTCGACGCTGCCATCATGAGATTCCAACCGAAACTCTCGCCTCGAGGGTCTGACCACACCATCGGCATAAGTGTGATTATCGAGTCTCCTCCCAAGGTATCCCCATATGTGAGGGTCAAGTCCACGACATACCGGAAACTCTAGGTCTGGGACATGATTTGTGAAATCGAGGAATGATTCATATCGACTTCTGTTACTACAACATCTAGTAGTGGACACAGACCATCCCTTGAATCATTCTTAGAGTCATTGGGTCACTCTCCTTGACCACATGCAGCCGCACTCTTCCTCCGCCCTCCAGCTCCCTGAACCTGGCAGGGATAACTAAAGCGGGTGGTTGTAGCATGTTACGATGTACACCACCTCATGCTGCTCTCATAGATCTGCCTCCAGTAGAAATTTCGAAAGTGAGGGTCAAGTCAACAGTTTTAACTGGGTCCTCTCCGTATCAACCAAACAAAAGGACAGGAAAGAAAACATCACAAAGATAAGTGTCTTTTTATTATTGCAGCTCATAGTACAAAGACACGAATACAACAGCAATATGGAACTAGAAGTACAAGGGACGTATCTACTAGTTCCGCTCCTATCCATCTGCTTCCGGAGATCCATGATCGTAGGCCTCAGCTGCCTGAAGCTGAGCTCTCCCATGTCCACCGACCCCCTGCGGTCGGGGTGGACCTCCTGGTGGTGGTGGTGGCAACACCTCGTAGCGTCGTCCACCTCCACCTGCATGACCAGCTTCTCTCCCTCGGCCTTTCTCTTCTTGCGGTCCATCTCGATCGAACCTCTGCATCTGCCTGGGATGTTCTTCATTTATCCTCTGGTCATCTGCATGGCCGGTCGGACAGTCACGTTCCATGTGACCAATCCCGCCACAGGAGTAGCACTGCATGGCAGGTCTGGCTCTATCCCTTCCCTTGGTGCCTCGTACTACCGACCATGAGTCATGCGTTCGACCACCTGTAGGTCTGGTCCTCTTGGACCTCCGCTTCATCTGCCTACTGCCTGCTATAGAAGACTCTACCGCATTCCGGCTAGTGGTGGGTCCTACTGCTGGAGACTATTTAGCAAGGAAACTCTCTACTAAGAGGGCTTGCTCCAACACCCCTGTCTGTGTCGGGATGCTGTGAGAAACAATAGAAGCTCTAATCTCTCGCCTGAGTCCTTGCTTGAATGTTCGGGCCCTGAAGAACGGGTCCCGTACCATATCTGTGGAGTAGCGCGAGAGGTCTGTGAACCTCGCTGAAAACTACAACACTGTCATGCTGCCCTGATGTAGCTGAAGTAGCTCCTGTATACGCACCACTTAAAGGGTGGCTGGTACAATCTCTGCCCAGACCCGGCTCTCGAAGTCTGCCCATAGAAGTGTCGCCTCATCAAGTATCTGGAGAATCAGGCTCCACCATCTGCCGGCTGTTGCCTGAAGAAGGATGGCAGCAAGGATCACCATGATTTCTACTGGCGTTCCCACTAGCCTGAAGACTCTCATCACAACCTCCAGCCAATCCTCAGCCGCCTGCGGGTCCGTCCCTCCCTGGAACCTGGGTGGCATTTGGCGCGGGAACTCGTGCATTGCGCTCAAGTGACGTGCACCCTCTACTGCTGGGGCTGGTGGCATCGATGGCCCAACGAGTAGTAGAACCTCTGGTGCCTCCGCTGGTGACTCAACTGTGATAGGTCACTGTACTGAGGCCTCGTCGCTCGGCGGGCTGTCAGTACGTACCACTCATGTGGCTCTAGTTGGTCATCCATGGGGAGACATCCTGAATGAAACAACGTGACACGATCAATGATTTAAACCTGTTGAGTTTACCTGGTTTGAGATGACTTTTAAAACTTATGGAAACACACACGCAATCAGTGTTTTCATGAACAAAGTCAGAAATCAGTTGTCACGGTCCTGGTGTATGGATACGCCGGCCGCCCGCACCAACACTGGACTCCCGGAATTGAAAACCACACTCGGTACATTTAACACTATCGCTTCATAGAATGAAAAATATCAGAGTATAAGTTCTGCGGTAGAACTGACTCCTCTGATACCAATTTTCACGACCCGTCCTCGGGGCCCGTGCCGTGACTACCCCAAGCCCGCATTCCATAGGCTAGGGGCTGGCGACTAGCACCAAAGGCGTAAATACCGATAACTAGGAAGGCATTGCCTTTATAAAAGTAAACAAAACACCACAAAGTACAAGAGGAAGTAAAATACTAAGTACAAAAGAAATTGCTGAAATGTAAATGGGCCAGAATACAAACCCAACTGAAAGTACAGCTACAACTGAATGAAAGTACAACAGAAAAAGACAAACAGCTGGAAGGAAGGAAGAAGCTCCTAGGCCGTCCTCCTCGGATCCTACCTGAATGGTAGGTACAGATAGCACAGCTCCTGGATCGTCCAAAATAGATCCTACCTGAAGGGTAGGTACAGATAGCGCAGCTCCTAGATCGTCCACCACGAGATACTGACTCGTCGAGTGGTCCACCTCCGGGTACCGTCCAGTCCTCGATCACTCGGCCTCCGTCAGCTCTGCCCATCGTCTGCAACTAAAACAACGAGGTGCGGGCATAGCCCGTGCAGGGGTGAGTATAACAATACTCAGTAGGGACCCCGAGACCCTCATGGTCTCACTAAAACCAACATGGATAACCACAAAGAAGATCTCAACAGATAACCTCTACTTAGGTATATGCTCATGCATATAACTAAGTTATCAAGTAACCCATCTCAATCATGAGGAAAACACCATGATCATGAAATCAACGGATAACCCCTACCCAGGTATCTTCCCAAACATATACCTAAGTGATCAAGTGACCCATCTCAATCATGAGGTAAACACAATGGTCAAAAGTCTCACCTCAAACCAGGATTTTTATTATCAAAACTATAACTGCTGGAGAGCTCCGTCTATGGAGAGTACAGTGGTCCTATCACAACTCCGAGGTACTGCTCACTAGCCTAAGACTGCTGAGGTACTCCTCCTGTCATGTGCCGCGGGCCTGACACCTCACATAGTAGTGCTTCCCGCCATGGGTCTGCCACCTCACACCGTAGTGCTCCCCCTCATAGCCTACAGAGGTACTCCTCCTGTCGAGTACCGCAGGTCTGCCACCTCACACAATAGTGCTCCACAGCCGTGGATCTGCCACCTCACAAAGTAGTGCTCCCCACTGGGCTATGTAAGTCACTCCGAAATGAATCGTACAAGCTGTCGTCAGGTCTCAACTAGCTACACGGTCTCCATACTCTTCACGCTCGCCTCTAGGAGGGTCCGCTCCATGAGCTACTGGTCGATTCTCTAAGTAACACAAAGTCCCACGAATAAGTATCTCAACATACCACCACATCATAGGGATCTCAACGCAACAGACGACACGTCAATCGGGCGCCCGGTCTATGAGTTATTAACATTTTCGTCCTTGGGGACCGGTTGGTTTCCTGTGCGAACCAACCCAGCCATATCTCAACTGTACCCCGAACACTCATAGGGTATACTCATAGGGACCGTTTCTCAAAGGGATCAACAACTCCGCTGACGGTTCATCAAACGGATGTCTGGTCTGAAAGATATCAGCTTTTCCGCTCTAGGGGCCTGGTTGTATTTCGGGTACAATCCAACCCAGCCATACTCCAACGGTATCCATACCTCGGGCGGGGCATGGAAAAAGTTCCGTTTCATCAAGAAGATTCCTATAAATTCGACGACACGTCAATCGGACGTCCGGTGGTCAAGATATACTCGTTTCCGCTCCGAGGGCCCGGTTGGTTTCATGTACGAACCAACCCGGTCGAACTCACAGTTCTCCCAATACTTGAGTGTAATATGTCGAAACGACTGTCTCGATCCGAGGATCACATCTCCGTAGACGGTGCGTCAATCAGAGGCCCGTAGCCCCTGATATGGTCAAATGACAGAAAATGGTCCGAAAACGGGGGGTCTGGGCCCGGACAGACCCGGCCCGACCCCCACTGGGTCGGCCCGAACCGGGGCCACCCGACCCGGGTCCGGGTCTGACCCGATTGGGCGCGACCCTTCCCGGCTAGGGTGGCCCGGCCCGGCCTGGGCGCGACCCGGCCCGGCTTGGGCGCGACCCGGCCCGACAGGTCTGCTCGGCTCGGTTGACTGGCCGAGCAAGGGAACCGCGGCCCCCGCGTGGGGGCCGCTCCGCGGCACCCGGACGTGGCATGTCGGCCGCGTCCCGCCCCTCAGTTCCGCGTGGCCATGGAACCGACCTCAACACCGCGACTTCAGCCGCGACGTGTTTTGCCGGCGGCGCACCGGGCGCCGCCGTCGCCAGACGGTCGGCCGCTGCCAGCCGCCATCGGAAGCTTCCGCGGACCGCCGGGTGCGCTCCGGTGGTCCGTTTTACGTGCGGTCTTCACCAGTGGTCCAACCGGGCCCCGATGACGGGTCGTGACACATATAGTATATTAGTTACTCCAGAAACATAAATCATGGAATGATAGTTAATTGAGTATCATAACAAGGAACCCATTAATGACTTGTGTTTCATAACTTATGTCCCATTATTAACATGGGTATCATGGATTGATACTGATTTTTTCTCGTTTGATATAAAACCTCTCCCAATGTGTTAGAGTGATGTAATGGACCCAACACATCTCATTGGTTTATTAGACCCAACCATCTCAATATATTATCAGAGCCAAACTACATTTTGGATTTATTATCCAAAACCCATCATAGAAATTTATAAGACCCAACCTGTTACGTAATGATAATTTATATATACATTCTCTAGATATAAAATCAAACCAAAATAATATCATGAAGAACCCATGTAAATTGAGTGGGAATAATATCATTTTTAAATGGTGTATCTTAAATGATACCATTATTAAAATATTTGATAATAAAATCAATCACATAAAGGAAGTATTTCACAAAGTTATTTAAAAGGTTATTTATAACACATTAATCTAAAAGTTACAATTATATTGGAGTTAAGGAGGAAAATGGATGTGATATAATAAAATGAATATTAATCAATTTTTATCATTATTGAATAAAGAGATGTTATGAGTTACATTATAATATTTAATTTGTGTAGTTGACATGAAAATATTTTTCATAAATTATTATTAATGAAATATAAATAAATTATCCTTCAAAAATACATAATTATTTTTAAATGAAATGTGGAGTGGAAGATAAAAAACGACTGATAAAGGGAAATCTTTTTAACATTTTTTTTCAAAAATACATTTAATTAAATCCTACATTCTAAAAAGTGTAATTTAAATTCCATTAAACAAGGATAATGAAAAATATAAAGGTGACTTGACATAAAACAGATATTTATTTCTAATGAAATAAGGATAAAACTTGTGGGAAGAACAAATATTTATTGGGGGGAAAAGAATCCTGATAAATTATGTGAATTATTTTTAACATTATACACATATGAAAAAAATAATCAAGGATGCTGCTAGTAATTAATGTTGTCATGTTACATATAGGGAAATATAATGTATCATATGATGAAATATTATCATGATGAAACCAAACATCGATGAATTTAGTTCAAGGTAAAGTATTATAGTTCAATGAAAAGAAGTTTGGTATATCAAAATTCGAAAAAACAGTTATATCTTGGGAATCAAAGCCAATGAAAGACAAAAAAAGAAAAAAATATAAACAATATTAATTGAATTGATTTATATTAAAAATTCCATAGTATTTTATATATACAAAACTAAAAAGGATACGAATATGGAATATGTATCATAGAATGAAAAGTTATACAATAAAAACAATTAGGATTTTTATAACACTTGACTAAAAGTATCTTGAAATACAATAATTAAACAAATATCATAAATAAATACTTAATCAGTATATAACACATAAATTTGAATCATATACTGTATATAAATAAAAATAGGTTCCTAATACAAAAAATTTCTTGAAAAATGAAATTTGATAGAAACCCTTACCTTAACTTTTAAATTCAATGAGAATTCGATAGAACCATTTATAAATATTACAAATTTAATAATGAATTGGTTAAGAACCTTATTAATGCACATTAAAATTTATTCCAATTAATGATAATTAATATCTAATCATTTTTTAGTTTGTTATTATTTATTTTTATTATGAGATGATTTTAATTTTAATTGTTTGATTCATTCATTCAAATGATGTTGTTTTTTCAAATTCATTGATACTGATTATATAATTCATATATTATATAATTAAATATAATATATATTTTATAATAGATTATAATGTTTCATTACCCAATGATAATTCTTTTTAGGATTAGTGAATATAAAATTTAAAAATTTCTTATTTCGAGTAATTTTCTGACATCGGTAGACTGCTTTTTAGTAATATTAGATATCTATATCATAATTTTAGAACAATGTTAATGAATTTTATTAAAACAAGATATAATTTATTTTTATCAAATTAGTTTAATAACCATCGATTTATAATGTCGATGAAAAATGAAAAACTCCCACTATTAAGGATGTAGTTTCCACATACGTAGGATCAATGTTTTAATTTTTCAATATATGAAAATAAAAGATTCTAGAAAATAATATAACACCATCTAAATCATAAATATATTTTAAAATTAATATAAATTATTAAAATACAATTTTATAATGAGACATGTTAGGTGATGGTGAGAAACAAAATACATTGTTCCATGGAGGGGGTAATCTACATGTACACATAAAGAACATTATCATTTTCTATAGAACAATATGGATTTTTGATATGGTTTACCTTTTAGATTATTATTATTATTATTTACATATATTATTTATTAAATAAATAACCCTTTATAACTAGCCTTGTATGGAAGGTATGAAAAACAAAATATACTACTTCATAGAGGAAACAATCACAAGTATGCTCAAATGATGATTTCATTTTTCTTAGGGGCCAGTGTTGTTAATGGTTATAACTTTGAAATAATACGATTTTTATATTAATAAAAACTATGTAATATTATTATTATGAGAGGATTATTTTCGGATGATAATGATAGCGTATAAAAATATTACCTAATGATTTGTACTATATTTTATAATTTGATCATCCAATTATAGGACCATAAGGAAATAGAGGATATTAGGATATTACATTTAAAAATGGGATTCTATATTATTGATGGAGATTTAGTGTAAGTAAAATTGTAATATTTTCAAGGTATATTTTATATTTTTAAAGTATATATAAAAAGGTAGTAAAAGCCACTTTTTGTATTTAATGGGAGAAATTCTTGTAATAATATGTGAACTATTCAAGGAACATGTATACAAAAGGGATAAATAATGTAGATGATATGTATGTGTCTTAATAAATCCATTAAAAATGCATTTAGAGGTAGTTTTGGGGAATATTATGCATGTTCTACATATTTTTAACTTTTACAACAAAGTCTTTTTTTCCAGGGTAACTAATTTTAGCTCAAATGTTAAAATTAAAATTAATTAATAAATTAAAAGTGATGATTTTAATATTAAAATAATTTACTAAAATAAAATTTCAAGGGTGAAGAAAAGAAAATCCAGTATTTATTCACGTAATGCAAGTAAATATATTTTATTGAATGTGTAATTTTAAATATGAAAATAATATTGAGGATAAAATTATCAATCATTTTTATTTGGAAAACAATAATTTTTTTATTAATAGAATATTTTAGTTATATAGATTTCAAAAAAATACAACTCTGAAATACACCATGTGAATATATAAATAAAATAAAATACCAAAAATAGCTTTAACTGGAAGACATATTAGTTTTGATCCAAAATATTAACCATATTTGTTCATAATAAATCACATTAAATGTATAATTTTACTTAGAAAAAAGAAATTTAGGTAAATGTTTTCATTATTTTTTAATTACAACTTATATTCTAATGATTTCAGAAATTCCTATGTATTTCAAAAATAGAACTTTTTAATATTATCAAAAAAATAAATATTTTCATAAAAATATATTAAACCCTATAAGATAAATTTTACAAGATTAATATGAATATGAATTTATCATTATATATATAAAATAATTAATTTTAAATATTTATCTTTCAAATGTAAATAAAAAAAATAGTTTCATAGAAAGTTATTATTTTAAATTTATATGTTCTTAATCTTATTTAATATTAATTCATAATTAGAATGGTGTTCATTTATTTGTATATATTTCTGAAAATTATTATATGGTAAATATTGTAAATATATCTACTTAATATCATTAGATAAAAATTAACCAAAAATAAGGGAAAAAATGTTTCAAAAAAGCCCTTTCACCATGATATTGGTAATTAACATTAACATTGGTCATTTTATAAAAAAATAATTTTTAAAAAATATTTTCCCTTCCTCTAGTGTCACCCTGTTTTATATATTAATATTTTATACGGTATATTTATATATCTTATATTGTTATAGGGTAAGTTTTTATAGACTATCGTTCTATAGGGGAACATGAAATAGTGTAAATTTTCTTAGGGTAAATACTGTAAGGTACCTTTCAATATAGTAATTTACTATAGAGTATGATAATAAAGGGTGTGTTAGTATATATTATTTTAATATGAGGTAAGATAATATATGGTATCTTATTATACAGCATGTTACTAGAGGTTATGTTACTATAGGATTAGTAACTATAGGGTATGTTACCTGAGGTTTTAACCTCCTTATAATTTTTATAATGATATTCTATTGTAATTATATATTAATGTTTATTTTTAATTATAATAAATTATATCATTGTTCATTTTAGTATTCTGGTTAATGTAACTCATGATATGTTACATAATATTAACTTAAAAAAAGATATTTTCTAAAATCATATGGTTCTAAATACTACCCCTAAAAGAAATTGAAAACTCACTATATTAATTTTCACATTCTAATTAATATGGCTAAATTTAACCATGCACTTAAATGAAATAACTTATAAATGATTTTTATTCCCTTACATACAGATCTCTATGTTTAATTTTCGATTAACATTCTCATATTCTGATTATATTCTCTAACAAAAATATATTGAATTAAATTTTAATGGATAATTGTGATATTTTGAATTAACAAAGAATATCCACTAGAAGTATAAAATAGAAAAATTTAAAAAGTGGTTATCCTACCGAAAGTGTATCCCTGGTATTTGGTGTAATATAAAGTATGTTAGGTTTCTATAGTGTACCTTTATTTGGGAAACATTCTATAGGGTAAATAAAAATATGATAACTTCTTATAATGTATATTGTTATTGGGTAATTTAATAGAGGGTATGATACTATATGGTATACTACTATAGAGTATATTACTATAGGGTAAGTTATAATAAGTTATGATATGGTACAAAATGTTTTTATAGGGTATTTGGCTATTGTGTAAGTTACTATAGGGTATGTTATTGTTGGGCATGTTAATTTATGGTATGTTTGTTGTGGTTTTAGTATTTAATTAGTTTTCATAGTGATTCATTATTCCCAAAATACATTGATGTTAATAGTGAATTTTAATAAAATATATACTGGTTAATTTTTAATTTTTTTTAACGAAATATATTGAAAATAGTATTAATTTAATGTAATATATATATACTAAAATCTTATCACACTATAGAAGAATCATCCAATGATGATTGAAAAATAATGGAAGTACAACGCTTATCGTTTAACCGGTGACACCCTGAACACCAAGACATAATCTCTATAACACTCCATTATTTTTATGAGATTGAATTTTATTATAATTATTAATTTCATTGATGTCTTGTATTGTGTGTTTCACCAAGATAATCTTATTCTACATGAAACAACAACTTAGCTTGTAGTATACACAACACAATATTTTACTTGTGTTTCATGTAATTTAAAGTTCTTTTGGTAGATTTCATTTTACGCTAGACTTAGTTTAGTTGAAAGAATAAAGATTATTATGTTACCTTATAACCTAGTTATTATACTAGATTGTTTGAGTAATATTTTAACTTTCTTCTAAATAACTATTTAAATGAAATTAAGCAATTTTATAAAATAATTAATTCACTATTGATGTATTTTATTAATAAAATTTATATTTAATATATTCAACAAAATGGTTAAAATTCATCTTATATGTTTGTAAATATAATATAAGAAAAAAATCAATTTTTCAGATAAAAAAGTATTTTAAAAAAAATATAGTTTTTCGGCCCTTTCAATAGTGCACCAACTTTAAATAATATCTTAACACAATTTTTTATTATATTTTACAAAATAAAAATCTTATTTGGACGTGGGATATAAAAATATACTTTCCATGTGTTTTTTATGTCTTTTTGACAAGTTCCTTGTTTTGATGGATTGAAAAAATATACATAATTTTAATTGAGAAACATTTAATAATCGACATGATTTATATGGCTAAATTAAATTATTGAATTGTTTGAATGAATAAATAAATTATATTTTTATCATTTAATATAATTTTTTTCATTGTAATTAATTTTACCTTGTATTTTTATTTGAAAACATTTCAATATTTTGCAATGTTTTGACATTTAAAACAAGTTTTCTCATTCCAATCACGAGATTAATTTTAAATTAATTACCATAACTTCTATGTTTATTATTTTGGAAAATATATTCCCTATATGGAATCTATGGGTCAAAATTTTCTAAATATCATCTTTTATTTATGGGTATTATGAATAGTAACTTTAGTAATTTTTATTAATATTATAAAATGGTAAATTGTGTAATTAAGGTTAAATATAATATTTTAAACATACCCTAACAATTGTACTAAGATAATTGGATCTCTTATTTCGTACATAAAGCATCTTTGGGTCAAAATGTTATCCTTTTGAAGCAACTTGTGTAGGATTAGAACATTTTTTTTATTTCATGAATAGTTAAATATATCTTACTCAAATTTTGATAATTTTTTCATTTTTAAAATATGGTTATACCCAAACTATGTCAGACTATATATACTTATTTATAAGATAAATTTATTTTTCTTAATCATTGTAATTTATTTTTAATTTTTAGAAAATAAATATTTACATAAATGTATTATACATTGATGATGCAAAATTATTTAATTGATGAAAAAACAAAAAAAAAATTATTTATAATATAAAAACCATTAAGAGGACCAAACACTTCAACAAATAATATTGGATGAGTATATTTAGAACATAATATTATAGGGGTTGAGTTATTGACCATTTTTAGCCATAAAGAAAATATTATGATAGTTATAATATTTTATTCAAAGTGATGTTAAAGTTGTCACATTCATGCTTTAATAAATATAACCATTTAAATGGTAGATTTTATAGAATTTATATTCGTCTAAAATTATTCTTCTAATATCTAGTGTATTTATACTCATCTTATTAATTTTTGTTTAATTTTTATTAAAAAAACAATAAAATTAAATAATTACACAAAATTGATTTAGTAATTATTTTATTAATGGAGATAAAAAATAAACGCGATTAAAAAAATTAAAGTAATTATAATTTTAATAATTAAAATGTCCAATGAATTTTCTAGATGACATGGAAATATTTATAATATAATAAAATATATTTTTTGAAGTGAAATTTTTATCTTCATATTTTTTTAAATTAATGAATTGAATAGTTTAAAAATTGACATTATTGATTATTTATGAAAACATTGAATTATTAAATAATTTTAATCTAATAATAATTTTTTTAATAAATATTTAATAACAATGATATGGTGGAATATGTTATAAATTATTCACTTATTATCTAATTTACATCAAATATATAAATATGTCACCCTTTTAATATTAAAATATTAGTTACCACCGTTAATTAAAATTGAATTACTATGTGATAACTAAAATGATATGGTTTAAATTGACATAATTTATGTATAAAATTTATTTTTTGAGGATATTACAACCTTATATAATCTCAGCATCTAAATTAGGAAGCTTTTGAGGATTTTGGATGTTCTTTGATTTTATTATAAATTAATATTTTTCTAAATTCCAAACATGCCCCTCTCCTAAAATATAAAAGGGAACATTCTCCCTCACAAATTCACTTCACATTGAGCCTTAATGATCAATGATACCCTACACATTTCCCTTATTAAAATCATTAATCATGTTTTAGAGGTTTGGGTCTTCTCAAAAGACTCTCTCAAGTTCCCTTAAGATGATATCTAGTGGGAGATCATCAAAGAAGAGGTAATCTACTATACTAATTTTTTTTTTAACTTATTTCACTTTATATATTCTCTTAAAGAGTTTTTTCCATCATAAATTAATAACATAAGAATCAATTTTATACTGATATGTTAATATGTTTATGAAACAACCATTTTCCACCTTCTATCCATCCTATAAAAAACTAAATCACCATGTGTGTGAACGTATAGATTACTATCCCCACCTTGCGATGTAGTATGTTTTTCAACCGCACCTTAAATTGATGGGAATAATGATGGAAATGAGAACTACATATGATTATTATTACATGTTGTTGATTTTGGAAAAATATATAGTTAAATCCACTTCCATACCATTACACAGTTAAGGGAATGATAATGTTTCCCATGAGTACATACGACCTACCATCTCCACGGTGCGACGCGATCCATTCTACATGATCATCAATAAAGAATGATTATATGAATTTTTAGAATGAATAAATATGTTATACATTATATTAAGTTTTTTTTAGAAATGATATAAAAATATCCTAAGATATATAAAAATAACTTATTTGAAAAAAATATGATTAAGAAAATAAAGCAGTTTACACCTATAGAAAATGTAATAATGTTATTAACAAATGTGTAATAATATAGTCACTTATGATTACATAATAATGAATATCATTCTGTAATAAGTAAATGACATTATTTCAACCCTTATACAATAGGTTTGGATACATTATAAGGAACCCATACCTAAGGTAAAGAATAATTTTCCATTTCCAATATTATCAAATATTTTTTATATATAATAATTTACTAGGGTATAGTTATATTTCATGTCCATGTTTCCTAAATATGTTTTTCATAATATTCATTATATATTTATAAAATATTTTAAATTCAATTTTACACATTGGTGAATCTTTATTAAATGGTTTGAATAGTAACTATTATTTTTTCAATATGATATAATTTTTTATTTTCTGACAAAAGTATCAGAAGAATGTTTTTCTTTAACTTATACGAAAGGAAACGATTTTTACATTATCATAATTCCTTAATTCCATGATGCTTTCTTTTACATGATTTCTTATTTATTTTCATATAATTTATATTCTTTTAAATTTTCACAAAATTTTGAGAAAATAAAACGTTTTGAATAAGAAAGGTTATTTTCCTCTTGAATTTATTTCATGTATTATAGAAAAATTATTTTCCATATAATATGTAATTCTTTAATAAGAAATTTGTTAAGCTACTCAAAAAATGTTCACTCCGAATTTTCAATCCGATTTCTTGAATCCAGTTTTTCCGAAACAGGCCTTCTCAGTAAGATAAGATCATTCTGCACAAGTCATCACTCCAAATATTCAATCTGATTTCTTGAATCAAATTTTCTGAAATTGATCTTCTTAGAAAGATAAGATAATTCTGATTCTCTTCTTCTCAAACACTCAAGGAAACTTCTACCAGATGGTAGAAACTTTTCACATAGAATTTTCTAGCACTCTTCCATTTCCGCATTTTGTAAATGTTACGAATGAGCGAATGATCTAAGAACATATTTATAGGAAACTTAGAAAACAAAGGTGGGAATCTTGAAAAACGTTCCCACTTCCTTAAATCTAAAAAACTTTGCAAATCTCTCACATTTATTCTTCAATATTTGACTTCTTCAAATCTCCATAAATTTCTCCGAGATTTATGCAAAGTTGAAATTAATGTTTTCCTAAACTCTTCATATTTTCTCAAAACAATAAGGTTGGATCATGGTTCTAATTTTAGGTTCATGAAATAGGTTCAGGAGCATTGATTCCGGAAAAATGGTTCAGGAAAACAGGTTTTAAATTTTAGGATCAGGAAACAGACACCAAATTTCAGGTTCTGGAAGTGGAATCAGAATTTCTGGCTAAGGAAGTAGACTCTGAAATTCTGGATTAGGAAGTAGATGCCTAATTTCTGGTTCAGGAAGTAGAATATGAATATCTGGCTCAGGATGTAGACTTTGAATTTCTGGCTCATGAAGTAGACTCTGAATTTATGGCTCAGGAAGTAGACACCGACTTTTTGGCTCAAGAAGTAGACTCCTAATTTCTAGCTTTGGACGTAGACTCAGAATTTCTGGCTCACGAAGTAGAATCCTAATTTATGGCTCCGGAATTAGACTCCGAATTTCATTATCACAATGTAGACTCTGAATTTCTAGGTCACGAATTATAATCTGAATTTATGGCTCTAGAAGTAGAATACAAATTTCTAGCTCAGGATGTAGACACAAAATTACTAGCTTAGGAAGTAGACTCCAAATTTCTGGCCCAGGAAGTAGACTCTGAGTTTCTGGCTCATGAAGTACACTAAAAATTTCTAGTTCACGATGTAGACTTCAAATTTCTAGCACAAGAAGTAGACTCAGAATTTTCTGCTCAGGAAGTAGACTCCGAATTTATGGCTCAAGATATAGACTCCGAATTTTCGGCTCAGGATGTAGACTCCAAATTTCTATCTCCGGATGTAGACTCCAAATTAATGGCTCAAGATTTTTGTTAGTGAAAAACAAAAATCCTCTTCACCATTCCTTCAACAGCTTTTATCATGAAATTTTTCATGGTTTGTGAGAACTTTAAGATCAGAAAAGCATCATCTGATTTTGTTTAGAACGTTTGAGACACTTTCTTAACTTCTGAATTCTTATACTTCAACATAATATTATTTAAGGAAATCTTCACCAACCATCAACTTCAAATTTCTATAACTAAAAAAACATTATATAAATAAAATATTATTTTTCAACAAATAAAAAACATTGTTAAACAGAACACCACAAAGGTTATTCAAAGATGATGAAGTTCATCATTCGCCGCATTTGACACTTACTTCCAACCCCAAGATGTGTCAACCGTGGAAGACACTCCACATCGGTAGGATCTGAGGGGGGAAGTTGAATATGGTTGTTGGCGACGTTCTTCACATTCAACGTTATTCGTTGGGAGAACTCCTTTTTCTCCCATGCTCTCCTCTCAAACTCCCACCAAATGAGAATTTCAAAGGAAAAATTAATATAAGTTATCTATTAGTTTATTTCAACAAAAATTTCAAAGTGGAGAAATAAAATAAGACTCTCTCTTAATAAATTAAATTCATTGGTGCAATTGATTAAAGGGGAGGTCAAGAGGCTCCCCTTAATTAAATTACACACGTTGGAACAGTTAATTAAAAGGGAGTGGTGTCACCAATTAATGGTAGTGGAGGTCATGGGATTCCTCTCTCATTAATGAGGGGATTTGGGAGATGTTCTGAGATCCCATTAATTAAGGGGGTTTTAGTCTCGTGTGGTCCCCATGACATAACCTCTCATGGGAGGTTATGTCTGGGTGGCCCCACCATCATAACCTCTCAATGGAAGATACTGCATGGTGGTCCCACCTCCAACTCCCAAGTGGAGGTTTTAACAAACAACCACTCACACTCATAGTGCCTAAAAAATAAAATAATGTGATGTACACTTTATTTTATTATTTATTTTTATAATAAGACAAAAACAATATTTTAATTTCGACCATCTGTCGTCAAGGTGAAAGTCTTCTTATGTGAATACTGGCGCTGTGAGTTCAACGGTGTCCTCAGATTTCAGTTCCAAACACCATTTCAAAAGTTATAAAATCCAACTCCTACGTTTATTGAATGTACCTGAAAAAACTTCAGAAATTGATTCCAGGCACACCGGACCTCAGAATCAAGCACCGTAAACTTTTGCGAACTCGTAAAAATGTGATGTATTTAAAAACATTCCACGGTATTTTCGGTTCTTTACAAAACAAAATACATCATAGTAAAAAAATATTAAGTATTAAAAATAAAATATCATTTTAGAAATTAAAATTTTGAAATTGGTAAGAATTAATTTAAAATTAAGAGCGCAATGTGTTGTTAGTCTTCCTTTTTGGAAAATATAGTTTTTCAGAAAAAATTTTATTTTATTTTAAATTTTTCTTATATCATTTGTAATCAATGGATAACCATAAATTTTATAATTTAGATTTCAATAATCATACCATCCAATTTAATAGAAATATTAATGTTATACTATAATATAGTTAATTTAGAATTGGGTTGTATTTCCCACAAGCTATTGAGGATATAAAATTTATTGAAATATATTTTCTGTTTCTAAGGACATTAGTTTATTTAGATAATCAAAGGTAATTAATTCACTTATTTTTTAATTTGTAGGTATTTAAATTCAAGATTAAATGTTTATCTAAAAGATTTTCCCCTTAATAGTTTTAAAATTTTTCGGTATTATATACGTGATTTTAAAATGAAAAGGTGGTTTTCCTCAAGAAATAATCAGGCGACCATTGAAATTAATTTTACATCTCTAATAGTTTCCATTGATGTTATTCTATATTAATTAGGGAAATGATATAATTATAGACTATATGTAACACCCCGAGCTTCCACGATACGCTTCTCATTCAATAATGCAATAGCTTGCATTGTACGCAAGTTCGAGTTCTAACACACCGCAACTAATCAAAATAGCCGTTATGAATAGTAATAACCACTTTTTAAAATTATAGAAATTTTATATTTCAAAATGGACTTCATTTTTGTATTCGTAATATCGAAATTAGCCTATGTTGAATTTTTGGTATTTTTCTGAGAACTTCTAATTTTTTATGAATAGTGAAAAATACATAAAAACAACTTTTTTAATCAAAATAATTTATACAGATAAATTATACTATTTAGTGGTTTTAAGGTATAATTAGAAAATATTTTTACCATTTTATCCAATGGTGGTCATTAGAATTAATTTAACATTGAAATTGGACATAAACAATTGCCAAACTTTTGATATAAATTGTTTCTTAAAAACACGCTATTTGTTGTAACAGCGGGAATTAATTATGAAATTAATTAATACAACTTATATGTTTGGAATTTTGTAAAATAGACATCATTTTTGAATTCGGAATATCAATTATAGCTTAGGGTGAAATTTTGGCCTTATTCTGAAAAACTTCAATTTTTGATGAATAGTGAAACCACTAAGTGGTAGTTAAATAACTGATTTTTCGTTTAAATGAAATATTACAACTTCTGTGATTTGATTTTCAAAAATCCGACATACATGGTTGTCATTAAGAAGTAAAATGTGGTTCAATGAGATCAAAATAATTTTTTGGTGAATAGTAACTTTTAAGTTCTTAATCGCGATTAGTGGTAATTAGTGTAGTTTAAGGTATAAATAATACATTAATAATATGAAATGACCTAGACACATGTCCCAACCTCATTGGTTGAGTCATGGCCGACCAAGACAAGCCATGGCCTAACTTGGGGACCCCATGGATCCACTTTTGTTGGGAAATAACATAAATTACTTTTTATTTAATGTTAAAGTGAAAATGACACTAACATAAATTGTTCTACTAAAACAATTTTTAATTGGGGTTATACAAGTCAAAATTTGGATTATAAATAGTCATTGGAAAGCTAAAAAGATTTCCTTCATCATAGTATTTGTTTTATAATTTTTAGACATTAAATAAATTAAAGTATTTATGACATAATAATGATGCAGCGATGACATCATTATTTGACGACTTAAATAAAATGAGAAGATAATGCAAAATCCGAGGCTTACACTTGTCCAAAGCCTATTGGATGAAGATATTTCGAAACCTTATCACCTTAGCCTCGAATTATATAGATGTGGGACCTTTAGAATCCGAAAAGCATTTTGAAATAATGTAACATTTCATTACTTTCCAAAAGTGCCCCTCCTCTCCACTTATAAAAGGCCCCCACCTCTCCCACCTTATTCACACCATCAAGCCATTTGGCTCGGCCAACCTCTGCCCAAATACTCTCCCAACATTCCTTCCTTACTCCTAGAAACCTCACTTTGGGCAGAACTCTTCCCAAGGAAGCCTTTAGCTCAAATCAAAAAGAGTTACCCGATTTTGAGGTAATGTCTTTTCTAATGTTGTTTTGTTTTATTTTTCTTCTCCAACCCCATAAACTCTTTTTATTCATTTCTTTTGTAACAACACCAGTATCCTAAATATACTAGGATGTTGTTATAAGAAGGATTCGAGCTACACTTACACACACCTACATCTAATGGTTAAAGAACATATGGTTTCTGTGGATGGCGAATTTCTGCCTCACGAAACGATGATTGTTCAACACTCATATAACACCTCCAAAGGTGGCCATTAAGATGTCACTATTTTTATATATGATATATAATATGTTTTTGTTTTACTTATGCTTCTGTATTTCTCATTTATGGCATACTTTATGATTTCCATTATGGGTAAAACGCGATAATTTCATTTTAGGAAGTGCGGACTACCGCCCCCTCAAAGTGATTTGAATCGTTAATGCCATGTGTGGGATGTATAAAGGATGGAGTAAATGGTATTATACACTATATTATACTGGAATTATATTATACATTTATATCATTATGATTTCATTCCATTAAATATGAAATTGAAATGAAAGTAGCGTTCATGCGTACGTACGGCTTACCGTCTCCATGAACGGTGCATTTCATTTCTTACCTCTAAATGTTACGTAATATTATAAATGAATGTATATACTGTATATATATGATATATATGATATCTACATCATTAATATAATTCTGGATATAATGGATATTTCACCACATGAACAACTTATAATTATAAGAAGTTTATTGTTGACTCATGTACCAAAGATCGACAAAACGACCGTTATTAACTTAAATAATTACATAATGTTCATAACATTGTAATAAGTGATATAAAAAGGATAATGAAATTGAAAATGGTTCTTAATAAGGTAGATATTAACTCTAGTTTATTATTCAGGAGGTTAAAGAACGGTTGAGTCAAGTCGGACACAAGGTAAGGGAACTTCTTAACCCAACTTCCATTCTTTGGGTTAATCTCCTACTTTCAAATTATGTCATGATATTATTATGTCCTATCTTGTATTTTTACATTATTTATGTGTACCTATAGTGAATACACATAATAGATATATTTTATTTAAAAATTATCTTTTAAAGTACTTCGTCTCAATCTCCTTTCATTGAGGCATATTTGGTTTTATACACAAATTTCTTTTATACGGTGTATAAACCCCTTTGACTTTTACGGTTATTCAAAAGGAATCTTTTTATACAAAGCGTTTTGCTAAACGACAAAAGGGAATGTTTTTCTTTCCGTACTTATGCGGCGACAATGACTTCTCCGCCGCCGTGACCATTATTTGAGTTTCGGCTTCCTCTACAAGCCATCATTTTTTTTAATGAAAAATAAATACAAAGTTTTAACTTTCTTTTATTTTGGTATTGAAAATGGTTTTGAAAGTGTTTTTATTATATCAATGTGTTGTATTGATATCTTGTGATTGAAATGTGGAAATGTTATGTTTACATTATGCATGTTCTATGTGATACAATTATGTTATGGTTTATGATATGTTTAAACCTATTCATATGAGGAATGTATTGGACTTAATAAGTGACGGGTGGAGCCCGCTATAGCTCCTCGATGCATCGGCAGGTCTCATGAGACAACTAGACGTGGAATTGGCCGAGGCCCTTTCCCAATTTGATTTATGGTTTTGGCCGAGGCCTTAATCATTTTAGATGTCTTGGCCGAGGCCTTGACAAAATGTTTCAGAATGTCCGGCATTATACATTCCATCATTATGAAAGTGGTTATTGATATTGCATGTGATTATTCGACCAGTAGAATATCCATGTGAAGAAGTAAATGGCATTATCTCATTTTACTTTTGCCATATTATGTTGAAGTTCATGTTTAAAAGGCTTTTGTTTTAGTTATACATTGCCTTAAATGTTAATGTTTATTTATGAAAGCTTCCGCATTATTGTTATCCTTACTGAGCATCTGAGCTCACCCCTTTCAATGTTTTAATATTTTCCAGGATGTGAAGAAGTATTTTATGAATGACCTGCAGGGATAGTCGGAAGAGGATATGAGTGTGGACTATGGAGACTTTGTTATTGTAGTTTTTCACTTTTTGATGTAATGAAAGACTTATGAATGTGTCTAGTGTTTCCAAGGCTACTAAACTAATCGGTCTTTCGAGACTTGATCCTTTGTGATCATGCCAATGTTACGAAGTAATGCACCGACTCTGGGTAGCTGGGGTCGGGGCGTTACAGTTGGTATCAGAGGCAGTTTAGTACTAACCTTGGAAGCTAGATTTAGATAAACTCTGATTAGAGCACATAGCCCAAAGATAGACTTTGAGGATTAGTATAGAAGAACTTCCTAGAATTTTAGTATTGTAGAGATGTTGTGAGTTTTCCGAGCAATACATCCCTGTCTGGATACGAGCAGGTAGAGGTGGCTCTGGCACAGATGTACCTAGGGGTAAAACCCGAAAACACCGCTTTGAGCTAGACTCAAACGGGAACTGGTGCACGACAACGGGCCTTGCTGCACTCTTGGTTATGACACTCCCGGGGGATATGCTTAGGATAATTCTCATTTTCTTTACAAACCATTATGTAAGGTTTATGAGTACATACTTCCTCAAAGGAAACATTTCTTTTTATGATTATGGATTATATCCATAAATAGTTCAATTTATGTTAAGTATTATACAAGTATGGAATTATGTATTTTGATTCATAAACTAATCTGGATTATGCCATTGTTTTGAAATGGCGCCTAGTAGAAGGAATGGAAACTGTATCAATGCACGAACTCCGTGTAGGGATTGCCCTCCTGCTCAAGATAATTATTGTGGACCTGGAGATACAACTGGTGCTGATCAACTTATTACCATACTGGGACAACTCACGCAGGTTATGAATAACAACCTTACTCGTATGGAGCACCCTGATTCGCAACGTGGAGGATCAATGCTAGACCGTTTCATGAGGCAACAACCGCCAACCTTCAATGGGAGTACAAATCCTACAGTAGCTGAGCAATGGATAAATTCCTTAGAGAAAATATTCCATGCCTTGGGGAGTAGTGAAAGGGAGAAGGTTGTCATGGCAGTTTACCGCCTCACTGGAGATGCCGATCAGTGGTGGTCACTGATTCAAAACACAAAGGAAGATGATGACGTATCGAATATGGAATGGAGGGAGTTCAAAGAGCTTTTCTTAGAAAAATACTTTCCTCGTGACCATCGAGCAGATATGGAAAGGCAATTTCTGAGTCTGAGGCAGAAGGAGGATGAGAATGTCGCAAAGTATGAGGCTAACTTTACAAGGTTAGCGAGGCATGCTGCCGATTATATACGTAACCCAAGGAGTAAGATTGATCGTTTCTTTGATGGGTTAAAACCATTTCTCCGACGAGCTTTAGTATCACAATCCTTCTCATCATACGAAGATATAGTCTCATGTGCTATCAAGACAGAAAAGGAATTCTCTAAGTCTTATGACAACAAAGTAAAGCAAGAGAAGAAGAGAACGGTGGAACAAGAGACAGATAAAGGGAAAAAGGGAAAGAAGGATTTTCCATTATGTGATAATTGTGGGAAGAATCACCCTGGTACTTGCCTAAAAGGAATGGGAGTCTGTTATAAATGTGGAGAAAAAGGTCACCAGGCACGTGATTGCAAGGGAAAGAAAGAGGCTGTCAAAGTTGAATGCTACAATTGTAGAGAAATGGGTCATTACGCAAATGAATGTCCTAAGCGTCAAGGAATCTTACCTCAGAAAAGGCCAAGGGATCAAGGACAATCTTATGCTATTACTACAGTTGAAGCAGAATAACTAATGTATTGATGCTTTCGGACTCATGGATTATATTCTGGTTATTAGAATAATGTGATCTATATAAGGATTGTACTGCAGTACTTGTTGGTTTCAGTAAGGTTTTAATATGATTAAGGTAATCATATTTTTAGTATGTGACAATAAGAGAAACTTTTCTTTGTTTGGGGAATCTGATGTTACAATTGATTTTGGAATTAAGAGACCTTTTAGAGAAAGTTTGGACAGAGGTATTTTGGATAACTATAAATGTTGGGATGGATTAAGTTGAACTTTGAATAGTATTGTTTAAGGTTAAAACTTTTCTGAAGATTATTTCTGGAATACTATAATACTATATTTTTAGAAAAAGGACAACCTGCAGGGTGGGGAATAACCCGTCGCGTCGGACACAGCTGCAGGAATCGAACCCAAAACCATAGTGCGACAAGCCTTTATTTCCTACCACTAGCCTACAGGAAGTCCCTGGTTATTACAAAATCGTTTTACTAATCTAAATGGTATGTGTTAACATTTGGAACCTTATACAATTAGGATAAATAGAATATTTTTGAGTTCCGTTACCATTTGGAGTAAAAGTTGGGTTTGTGGTAAAAATTTATTAACGAATGAAAGTATACATAACAAGTATGTATATTCCCCTACGTTCTTAGTAAATCTCATAAATAAATTCCTCAACATAATAAAAGGTAACTTAAAACAAAAATGTTGTCGGTTAACTTTTCCAACTGGGGATTCAATGACCGTTTAACCAATCACAAGTTTGTGATTTTCTTATGGTTAAACTTTCTCCTAATCCTGTTTTCTATAACTCTCCATCAGACCTTGATGGTTTGTTTCTCCTCCATATCCATATTTTCATAGAATCCTAGAATGGGCTATATCGGGTGACCTTTGTACTTATCCTGCTTTCTTTTAATGTTATATATTTATTAACCTTATTTCCGATGTGGGTTTTCCACAAAGGTATTTTCTATTTTCAGCCTTTTATTATCAAAGAAAAATTTCAAATTGCGAGGACGCAATTTATTGAAGGAGGGGAGAATGTAACACCCCGAGCTTCCACGATACGCTTCTCATTCAATAATGCAATAGCTTGCATTGTACGCAAGTTCGAGTTCTAACACACCGCAACTAATCAAAATAGCCGTTATGAATAGTAATAACCACTTTTTAAAATTATAGAAATTTTATATTTCAAAATGGACTTCATTTTTGTATTCGTAATATCGAAATTAGCCTATGTTGAATTTTTGGTATTTTTCTGAGAACTTCTAATTTTTTATGAATAGTGAAAAATACATAAAAACAACTTTTTTAATCAAAATAATTTATACAGATAAATTATACTATTTAGTGGTTTTAAGGTATAATTAGAAAATATTTTTACCATTTTATCCAATGGTGGTCATTAGAATTAATTTAACATTGAAATTGGACATAAACAATTGCCAAACTTTTGATATAAATTGTTTCTTAAAAACACGCTATTTGTTGTAACAGCGGGAATTAATTATGAAATTAATTAATAAAACTTATATGTTTGGAATTTTGTAAAATAGACATCATTTTTGAATTCGGAATATCAATTATAGCTTAGGGTGAAATTTTGGCCTTATTCTGAAAAACTTCAATTTTTGATGAATAGTGAAACCACTAAGTGGTAGTTAAATAACTGATTTTTCGTTTAAATGAAATATTACAACTTCTGTGATTTGATTTTCAAAAATCCGACATACATGGTTGTCATTAAGAAGTAAAATGTGGTTCAATGAGATCAAAATAATTTTTTGGTGAATAGTAACTTTTAAGTTCTTAATCGCGATTAGTGGTAATTAGTGTAGTTTAAGGTATAAATAATACATTAATAATATGAAATGACCTAGACACATGTCCCAACCTCATTGGTTGAGTCATGGCCGACCAAGACAAGCCATTGCCTAACTTGGGGACCCCATGGATCCACTTTTGTTGGGAAATAACATAAATTACTTTTTATTTAATGTTAAAGTGAAAATGACACTAACATAAATTGTTCTACTAAAACAATTTTTAATTGGGGTTATACAAGTCCAAATTTTGATTATAAATAGTCATTGGAAAGCTAAAAAGAGTTCCTACATCATAGTATTTGTTTTATAATTTTTAGACATTAAATAAATTAAAGTATTTATGACATAATAATGATGCAGCGATGACATCATTATTTGACGATTTAAATAAAATGAGAAGATAATGCAAAATCCGAGGCTTACACTTGTCCAAAGCCTATTGGATGAAGATATTTCGAAACCTTATCACCTTAGCCTCGAATTATATAGATGTGGGACCTTTAGAATCCGAAAAGCATTTTGAAATAATGTAACATTTCATTACTTTCCAAAAGTGCCCCTCCTCTCCACTTATAAAAGGCCCCCACCTCTCCCACCTTATTCACACCATCAAGCCATTTGGCTCGGCCAACCTCTGCCCAAATACTCTCCCAACATTCCTTCCTTACTCCTAGAAACCTCACTTTGGGCAGAACTCTTCCCAAGGAAGCCTTTAGCTCAAATCAAAAAGAGTTACCCGATTTTGAGGTAATGTCTTTTCTAATGTTGTTTTGTTTTATTTTTCTTCTCCAACCCCCTAAACTCTTTTTATTCATTTCTTTTGTAACAACACCAGTATCCTCAATATACTAGGATGTTGTTATAAGAAGGATTCGAGCTACACTTACACACACCTACATCTAATGGTTAAAGAACATATGGTTTCTGTGGATGGCGAATTTCTGCCTCACGAAACGATGATTGTTCAACACTCATATAACACCTCCAAAGGTGGCCATTAAGATGTCACTATTTTTATATATGATATATAATATGTTTTTGTTTTACTTATGCTTCTGTATTTCTCATTTATGGCATACTTTATGATTTCCATTATGGGTAAAACGCGATAATTTCATTTTAGGAAGTGCGGACTACCGCCCCCTCAAAGTGATTTGAATCGTTAATGCCATGTGTGGGATGTATAAAGGATGGAGTAAATGGTATTATACACTATATTATACTGGAATTATATTATACATTTATATCATTATGATTTCATTCCATTAAATATGAAATTGAAATGAAAGTAGCGTTCATGCGTACGTACGGCTTACCGTCTCCATGAACGGTGCATTTCATTTCTTACCTCTAAATGTTACGTAATATTATAAATGAATGTATATACTGTATATATATGATATATATGATATCTACATCATTAATATAATTCTGGATATAATGGATATTTCACCACATGAACAACTTATAATTATAAGAAGTTTATTGTTGACTCATGTACCAAAGATCGACAAAACGACCGTTATTAACTTAAATAATTACATAATGTTCATAACATTGTAATAAGTGATATAAAAAGGATAATGAAATTGAAAATGGTTCTTAATAAGGTAGATATTAACTCTAGTTTATTATTCAGGAGGTTAAAGAACGGTTGAGTCAAGTCGGACACAAGGTAAGGGAACTTCTTAACCCAACTTCCATTCTCTGGGTTAATCTCCTACTTTCAAATTATGTCATGATATTATTATGTCCTATCTTGTATTTTTACATTATTTATGTGTACCTATAGTGAATACACATAATAGATATATTTTATTTAAAAATTATCTTTTAAAGTACTTCGTCTCAATCTCCTTTCATTGAGGCATATTTGGTTTTATACACAAATTTCTTTTATACGGTGTATAAACCCCTTTGACTTTTACGGTTATTCAAAAGGAATCTTTTTATACAAAGCGTTTTGCTAAACGACAAAAGGGAATGTTTTTCTTTCCGTACTTATGCGGCGACAACGACTTCTCCGCCGCCGTGACCATTATTTGAGTTTCGGCTTCCTCTACAAGCCATCATTTTTTTTAATGAAAAATAAATACAAAGTTTTAACTTTCTTTTATTTTGGTATTGAAAATGGTTTTGAAAGTGTTTTTATTATATCAATGTGTTGTATTGATATCTTGTGATTGAAATGTGGAAATGTTATGTTTACATTATGCATGTTTTATGTGATACAATTATGTTATGGTTTATGATATGTTTAAACCTATTCATATGAGGAATGTATTGGACTTAATAAGTGACGGGTGGAGCCCGCTATAGCTCCTCGATGCATCGGCAGGTCTCATGAGACAACTAGACGTGGAATTGGCCGAGGCCCTTTCCCAATTTGATTTATGGTTTTGGCCGAGGCCTTAATCATTTTAGATGTCTTGGCCGAGGCCTTGACAAAATGTTTCAGAATGTCCGACATTATACATTCCATCATTATGAAAGTGGTTATTGATATTGCATGTGATTATTCGACCAGTAGAATATCCATGTGAAGAAGTAAATGGCATTATCTCATTTTACTTTTGCCATATTATGTTGAAGTTCATGTTTAAAAGGCTTTTGTTTTAGTTATACATTGCCTTAAATGTTAATGTTTATTTATGAAAGCTTCCGCATTATTGTTATCCTTACTGAGCATCTGAGCTCACCCCTTTCAATGTTTTAATATTTTCCAGGATGTGAAGAAGTATTTTATGAATGACCTGCAGGGATAGTCGGAAGAGGATATGAGTGTGGACTATGGAGACTTTGTTATTGTAGTTTTTCACTTTTTGATGTAATGAAAGACTTATGAATGTGTCTAGTGTTTCCAAGGCTACTAAACTAATCGGTCTTTCGAGACTTGATCCTTTGTGATCATGCCAATGTTACGAAGTAATGCACCGACTCTGGGTAGCTGGGGTCGGGGCGTTACACTATACATATTTTATCTTGATTTTATATGATGAATTTTTATAGATTATTCTATGAAACTAATTACAATCCATTAAGTTTTCTATGTAAATGTGAAATGTTTATAAAAATAGTTTCTTTTTAATATGTTATTCAATGACGAAATAATTATTATTTTTATGATATTGTGCTAGATTTATTGTTTTTGGAAATGTGATTGGTTTTTGTGTTATCCCCCCTAATGAAGTTAACTAAATATGGATAAATCATGAGATTATAATTTTATGCATCAACCTAACTTGGGGTTCAGAATATTTTGTATAGACCTCATATAATGTCCATATGTTTATGTGTGGAATATGTTTCATGTTTATACATTTCTCTGATGAGTTCATTTCATGTCCATAAAATAATAGGTATATATGTTATTGTTTATATATATTTATAGTGTTATAAACATATGTTTTGTCACATTCATATTTTTAAGATGTTATATCCTTAACAAAGATTTATTAATGATGATTCATCACATTTATGTAATTCACATATGTAATGAAAAAACCTAATAACATGAATCATAATTAATATATGTGAATTTTTTGAATGATTTTTTAATTGAAATAATATATTCCCATAAAATTATGATCAATATAATCATTGATTAATATCAACAATGTTTTCTCTTACTAAGTTTCTATGTTCATATTTAATTATGATTCTCAACCCCCTGTTTTGAAGGAATGTTCTATGTATGATATATCTAGAAGGGTACTAATATGAATAAAAGAGTGGGATATCATTAATATATGGTTCTCTAGATTATATAATTGTGTTATGTATTTAATATTCATATAAAATGATGTAATATTTGTGTTTTTTATTCCGTGGTCTCCTCATATGTTATTCGAGAATGTTTAACATATTTTAGTGATTACAATTGGAGAAAAATGCTGAAAAGACTATAAAAATTTCTATATTTGTGATAAAATATAAAACCATATGTAATGTAGAAATTGTGGTGTTTTCCTAGAAAACAAGTTCATGTATGAATACTAGAATGTTGTTAAAACTATGAAAAAATTTATATATGGGAAATATCTCTACAAGTACATGGTTATGTATTAACTTGATCACCACCATTTTACGATGATTATGTCTATGAATGCAAACCTGGATAGAAAATCACAAAATATATGATTGGGATTATTAGATTTCTCTTAATGAATCATTACGAGGGATCTAAATAGACGATGAACATCATCTACTAGGTTCAATATATAGTTTCATAAATTGAAAAAAAGGTTTCCTAATTAAGATTGTTTATGAATTATTTTTATGACTAAATGATTAATCTCTATGATTGTTTTTCCATACATTGTATTTTTTGTTTTTAGTGATGGAATTCAAATGAAATGATGATGTTGAGGTGGTGGATGTAATTATCATATATCAAAGTATATTATTTGATCTTAGTCATATGATTTATTTTTTATCATTAAAAAATATGTTTTCATGTTTATTAATTAAAATATTAATAGATTCTATGGTATAAGTAAAAAAATCCTAATGGTACAATGATCAAATAATAATCCTATCATTCATATTATATTTATTTTTTGGGCATGTGATTCCTAAAAATATTTTAATTCCCTATATAGTTAAATTTGACATGATTCTGGGTATGGATTAAATCTTTTTATATATAACACATATAAATTGTCATGAATTTGATGTCTCATTTCATATTATAAATAATCCTAGGATCATATTATGGCGTGATGGATATTATCCTACAATGTATATTTCAACTATTAAAAGGGTCTTACTACATATCCATGAGGGACATTTATCGCAAAATTTTGGAATGAAAATCAATATCAATGATATACATTTTGTTCATGTGCATGATGATATATTTTCTAAATATATTCTTAATATTCCCTCAATCTGTGAAGCTATGAATTTAAAAGAACACATTCATCATGCAATAATAATTTCAAAGACTGCATGTAGAATGTTTATGGTTGAGTTTTAGTATTTGAAAAAAAACTCAAATGGAATCTTGATTTGGGAATAATATTCCATCATTATTCCACTTGAGGGTAATCATTTTTATTTATTATGAGTAATATATGTAAATGTTTCCTTATATTTATTATCACTAATGTAAATAGATCACTATTAAGATCATATATCATCTTCACTATATTGATGACATGTTTAATCAACAACATGATGTGAAATACTTTTCTAATATTGAAAATCAATACAAATATAATCAGTTATGGTTAAAAAATTATTACATACCAATGATAGTGTTTTTTAAAATATGTTTTTATTATGAATTTTTGGGATACCAATTGAATTTACTATCCCCCACAATATTTATGGATTTAATGATTTTACTCTATAGAGATTCACATGATTAGTTTACGGTCATATTTATATATTTCATTATTATATATCATAAGATAATGGAAGGGTCTAATTATAATTTGAAGATCATTTCGATGAACATCAGGAAATATAATTTCTTTTCAAAATTAAACAAGTGGGAATTATGGTAAAATAATGTCTCATTTATTGTTTTTATATTGTTTTGTATGGGTATGTCAGGGGTTCCCTAAAATATGGATGTAATTGAGAAATGGATTAAATCAACCATAGTGGCTAAGATATTTAGTTTTCAGTGGATATATTTATACTAAAAAATATTATTAGGGATTTATCAGGGCCCTCAAATTCAAAAAAAATTATCTGTAATTGGTGAAATTCTTTTTTGGGAAATTGAATATCAGGAAAATTTTGAGGATCTGAAACAAAGGTCAGTCAGTGCATCTATGTATTCTCTCCACTAATATTGAGAAGGGTTTGTGATATCTAGTGACTCTTTTAGGATGATACTAGTATTCATCCTCATGTATAATTATATGTTGGTAGATTCTCCATATCACAAAAAAACATCGTCGATTAAATTACCTAACCCATGACTTGGATGTGGTAGTGGTAATTTTGGAATTGAATATATCAAGGTCATAGTGGAAGGAGAAGTATAATATTTCCTAAAAATAAAGCTACATACCCTTTATTCCATTTTCAACTACTAACTTCACAAACTGAGGTATTTATCCTTGTTGGGGGAGGAATAAAAACCTTTCTTACATGAGGAACTGATGAAGAATATTATTTCATTGGAACATTGATTATGATCTCAAAATACCATAAAAAAATGTCGCAATTAATAAGGTGGCTCAAGCACTAAGTTGGAAATACAATGCTGGTTTATACATGATGATAATTGGATGATTTTAAGTATTTATGGATTAGTATGATATTGATCATGAAATCATATAAAATTAAATAGATTGTATCTTTATCACATGAAGGATAAAACATCAATCCATATAAAGATTAAATAGGAATATAAAGGTAATGTGGAATTGATGAAGAATATGAGAAATGATCCTCCATTAATACAGGGGTTTGATAGAATGATAAGGTTTAGGAAACATATATGTATATCGTCAATACCATAATTTTTGAATGAGATATTGGACTATGATCAATTTTCATTAATATTTTTTTATATAATGAAAAAACATGCAAAGATATATGAATGATTATTTATATTAGGATATCATGAATAAATATATAGTAGAGTTTGTATCACAATTCCTTGTAAATTAAAACTTTATTGATGGGAGACAAAATTCAATTGAGAATTTATAACCATTAATGATTCAATAATGGTAACATGAAGACACTAGAAATGATTTTTTTCAAAAGACTCCCAAAAATATCTAATGAGAATAATGAAATATGGGATCTATTATATTTTCATATTATGTTGGTACATTTCATTTCCATAAAAGAATTTTAACCCCTTGATCAGCCTATTAATATATTCATTTAATAATTTTTAAGAATCCATAGAGTAAATGAGTTTATTGTATCTAATTGGAATCTAAGGTTTAGTTAGGTGTTTTGGAAAAGTATTCAAAAATCATTAAAAAATAGTTGAACATTATCAATGTGTGTCATCATTAGATTGGTGGATATCCTCTGAGGACCATTAAACCCCTATAAGAAATTTTCTGATCAATATCTATGTATTTCAATTTTGGTTGGGATAACACCTTCCTTTGGTGGAATTTTAAAACTAAAATATATTTTCCGAAATCATTTTGATGGATCCTTATAAATCACTGAATATATTTTAGTGAAAAACTTCAATGCTTTATAATGAGGTTGGGGAATAAAATATATTTTTTCCAATGCCAAATGAGGATGTGATGATGAATGCTAAGGGAATAAAAAACATTCCACATTGATGATAGTCAAAAGAAAATTTATACTTAATAAAATAAGAGATATCTAGATATTGTTGTTATAAAAAAATTTATGCCAATGAATATATCCATGTAAGTATTTTGTGTGATTTTTAACAAAGGGAAGTTATATCCCATGACACACTTCTCCATTTAAAATAATGACCATATCATGATAGTTTCTTATCACTTGTTCTTAAAAAGACATATCTCATATCTAAGATTATACTAAAAATTCATCCTATATGGATTTATATACATTATCCTTCCCATATACTAATATTAGAATCTAAACATTTTTATCATGACTATTCATATGAAGGTCAACCAGTTCAAATCATTGCTCATATAGATGATGTTCTAAATAAGAAACTACTCACCCATTTATTCTTATTTTCATGAATAATTAATTTTAGGAGTCTAAATAAAAACCTTATAAAATGATTAATTTGATATATTCTCATTAATTTATATCAATGTGAAGTAATATATTGGGATTTGTTTATGTCGGGTAAAATGTGACACCCATAGATTTTAATAAATAATTTCTATTGTAATAAACATGATATATTTGGTGTACTTTCTTACACAAGACACCCAATCTAATTGAACACTGATAAAATATATTATTATAACCGATCCAGTGTGATGGACATTATTAATTAGATTAGTAAATTTATGAAATATATTTATAATGGTTAATAATTAATAAATACAAAATAAATATTTAGTATTGTCATTTTACTTTAGAAATTATGTTTTCCTAAAATAAAACATTTATTTAATAATTTTTATTGATGTAATAATAAATTATAATATATATGAAAATCATATTTTATGAAATAAATTTAATTTTTCAAATTTTAATTTTAATTTTATCATATAGCGTCTTTTTGGGATATTTCTGAAAAATAATTTCTTTCATGTAATAATTGAATAATACAAATTATTGTAAAACTAATTTTTATTATTAAAAATCTAATTTTATGGTATAATTGTGTTTTTAATTTGATCATATTTTAAATGAATCCTCCTTTATTTAAAACTAGCACAATTAATTATATATTAATCATCATTATTCTTGATTTAAAATAAAAGTTCGTTTTTTGGAATTAAAAACATAATTTCCTTAAACTCCTCTTGTCACTTTTTTGTGTATGTTTTAGAAATTAAATATTCCACCGATAAACAATGAATTTGATAAAACTGAATCTATAATTTTGATCGAAATTTATATATTTGGATAAGAGTATTATTTTATTTCTTGTCATTATAAAAGGGGTACTAATTCAATAGTATATAAAATCTCAAAATGGTTTAATGATTTTGTTAAATATAAATTTAAATTGATAAAACTACTTATTAACATGTAAAAAAAAGTGTTGTATGTTAAAATTAATGTCATATATCTTCCTATGTTATAAAATATTCTTTTTTGGTGCCCAATTTCTTGAGTATGACTGGAATATATTTTATACATTTTTAAATTTCTATGAGTGTCATCTATCTCTGATATGAAAGGACACCTCTTACCCTATCATACCCACATATAATGAGCCATCTAGTATGGATAATCCCTACAATTATATAATCATCACAACCCCATACATGATATAGTTGTCACATATTGATCAAAATACCCTCTTTTGGAGGATTATGGTATTATCCAAGAGATTTTGTCCAAAGGAGAGGTATAAATCTTAATGGGGTGTTTTTATTTTATTCAATGTTATAACTACTTCAATTATAAGATAACCATGACAATATAATAAAATTTTTATATCCAATATACTAAAATTTTATTGTGTTTATGGTGTGATCTTTATTCATATCATTTTCCAAAACATGGGAAATGAAAATATCGTTCATGCGTACATGTGGACTACCACCTCCACGTATTGAAATGATTCATTTTCCATTAAGAGCACTAATGATTGGTTATTATAATGGATTTGATATTTATATATGAAATTTATCAAATATTTTTTTTTATATTTTAAATATATTAACTACCTTCTTAACTTCTCATCAATTATGAAATAATAATATCATTTTTATGTACGTGTGGACTACCACCTCCATGAAGAAATGTTTTCTCTCTTTTTCACAAAAATTTCAAATTAATAGTTATAAGTATATATTTAAAAATTTATATTATATAAATTATATATAAATGGTATTATAAAATTTAATTATTAGTAAACATTATTATATTCATTCTTTTCAATAATTTGAACATTACTCCAACGTACATACATACTACGGTCTCAATGGAGTGATATAATACATTTTCCATTACTAATTGATATATAAATGGTTATAAAATTTAATAAAATAAATATATAATATAATTATTCTTTGATTATGATTATTTAAATTGTGGAAACATGTCTAATGTATAATTATTGAATCCATCAAACAAAAACATGCATAAAAATTGCAAATTTTTTCATAGGAATCTTAATTTTAATGAATAATTATTAATATGGTATAATTTGAAATTATAATGGGATGAGACATATTAAATTATGTAAGAATATTGTTTTTAATATATTTATTATGAGTATATATTATTATATAAATGTTTTTATATGCGTTAATCTTATTAAGACTTGAGTTAATGGATTTTTGTTACAACGTATTTATTTTTTAAGATTATTTTTATTAAATTTACATTGGGGGAAATTATATTATTTTTATCCTTTGAACCCTATGTAATATATTCAACTCTCGACATTCATAGCATTTTTTCCAATGTTACCATTTTTCTCTCTTTGGTATATAAAATAACAATGAATTTTTTTTAATAACAATCATCCTTATATAAGGTTTAGTCAATGAACATTTTAATTCATCTCTATATTTTCATTAATTTTTTTGTGAATTTTTATACTATTACAAAATTATTTATTAAATGAATTCTTCTCCTTGTTAGACATTCTATAATTTTTTAAAGAGATTATTTTTTTACTCTTTTAATGGTGTTATTTTTTAACAAATACGTTAAGTGAAGGAAAATTAAAGATTATATATGAAAAATAATTTTAAAACTCTCATGACTATTCTTTACAATTAATCTTAATTTAAAATATTATATTTTAATATTAGTGGAAATTAATATCAAATTAATTTCTATAATTTTAAATTTTGAAAATGTGAGTTAAATACACTATTTCATGAGGCATTACTTATATAAACACCATAATCACAAATGTTCCTTAAATATATTAATATTTATTTTCTGATAATATTAAAATGATTTATAGTCTTGATCCATAATAATAAACTAATAAATATAATAATTAGAAAACACCTTATCATCCATTATAAATGCCTCTCATCACCACCTCTTCTCTTTACGGCTAATAGCCCTGTATATTGCTTAACTTTTTCCCAATTACCATAGAAAGAATCTTCCCCACATTGAATACCATATATCCATACCAAAATTCCTAAAATAATGGCCTGAAATATTTTCTGAAGGTTGATAATTCAATAGTAAAATCATCATTCTTTTTCTTTTATATTCATTTCAATTAGCATTCTTTTATTATTCTATCATACTATCCTATTACCCAAGTTGAATGAAAACCCTAGAATCTTAATATACTTCAATGTTTTAATTTTTATTAAAACATTAATCATCCAAATACATCTACTCCATCATTTTTATATAAATGAGAACATCATCCCTAATGTGTTGATTTAATTCTATTGTGGACGAAACCGTTTAATTTTTCTTAGTGCCTTTAAGGATGGTCTGAAAACCAGTATTATTTTTAAATAATATTTGACAATATATATTATATATTATTTAATGTTTTGTAACAAAAATATAAACAAGGTACTGAATAAAATTTTATTTGTTCTTGATGATTTTAAAAACTACTAAAATAAATTAACTAATTTTCATTAATGTTTTATCAATTTATTCATCCTCATATTAGAAAAGAATATTATAAATGGTATAATTATATATTATGTAAAAATATTAATTCCATTTCATTAAATTTTAGGAGTTTTTCTTCCTTTTTACAATGAAATCTATATTGAACAAACCATGGAAGCAATGAAATTAATACACCGAAAATAATAAATGTAACAAAATATTATTAATAAATGGGTGGAAAGATGTCCTATGAATATCATATGTATTATATAAATATGAATATTTTTCATTATTATATCAATAACACTAGATAAACATGTATACAAGAGGTTTGAACATATATGAAGTAAGGTGAACCTCACGTAATGGAATTCTTAACCCAATTCCCATTCAATAGGTTATCCATTTAGTTCATTGATTATGTGGTACTAAGATTATTTGTGAAATGATTTTTTATTATATTATTTTTTATTATGTTTATTTAATGTTTATAAAATTATTACATTCTTTTTACCCATTTTTTATTCAAATATATGATATTTGTAAGGGAACTCACTTTATAAATACTCATTTAAATATATATTTTTATAAAATTTAAATATATATATTTTTTAGGAATGTATTACTATTTTATGATTGTTTTATGGTTGTTGGTAATTTTTTATGATTAATAGTGGGACATATATCTTCCTCCATTAAATGGAGTATTTTTTTAGAGGATGATCGTATAATTAGTCAAACTATAACTACAATGGTTACCCTATAAGGTATTTGTGACGGTTACATTGTAAGTTATCCATGAGGGTTACATTTTTAAGGTATCGGTGAAGGTTAAAAATAATATGGTAGATAAAAGGGTCACAATCATAATTAAGTAATTCCATAATATTCCTTTATTGTATTATTTATGTTTTCTATGTTTTATGGATATTTCATGTTTTCAAAAAGTACCTATACAATACTCATTCGGTGATAAGTATGTTTATGAGAAAATGAATTCATTTGATTATATGTATTCATGGACCAATGGATTATTTCCAACTTTTTATGTCCTTCACTATGCTTTCTGTGATCATCACACGTTTAAAAATGGTTTTCATTGGGTTTATGGATGGTTCATAGAAAAGTAAAATCCATGATAGAAGTTGTGAATACATTTCATGAATATAATTCATTTTTAAAAAAATTAGTATTATAGAAGAAATGGATACTATTTTAGTCATACCAAAACATTAATATTTTTTATATGTATTAATTATGTCCTAATTCTATAAAACATTAAGCAAATAATATATTTTTTAGTTTATGTGACTTGTAAAATAATTTACGTAATTATGTAATGTTTATGGATCTGTCCTTATAGTTGGTATCAGAGAAAAACATTGATAAAATTAGGGGATAAGATGATGATAAAATAATACCATAAATGATTTTTTTCCTTATGGTTAATTTAAAATGATATAATTCATTAATATTACCATGTTTACTCCTCTACGATATGTCTGTTCAGAATGTTTTTCCACAAAAGAAATGAGGAAGCTGATGTAAAAAGGCACCAATATAATAATATCTTTCCAAATCCAGAACCTTGAATGATGGTAATTTGAAATAAATTGTTTTTTATAGTAATGGAAGATTTTACACAGACTATAAATAGTATATGAATCCATTCAAGTGAACCAATAGACTTACCACAATGGATCATGATGATAGTGGGAACTTTTATGAGGAAACACACTCCTGGTTTCGATGGATCTTCTATCCCAAAGGATGATGAATTGTGGATTAAGGAACTTGAAAATATACTTTATATCACGGGGTGTTCATATATTCAAATGTATCATCTTCTATTTATCCTTTTGAATATGAAGTTGACCAGTGGTGTTCCATTGTCAAGAATATCAGGTATAGTGATTAGATTATTTCCCTTGAATGTGATGAATTTAGAAATATTTTCCATGAAAAATATTATCTAAATGTTGTTTTACATAGGATGGAAAATAAATTCATTCATCTGAAACAGAAGGAGGAAGTCTCAGTGTCCATGTATGATGCAAACAACACTTAATTTTCAATATACGATCTTTTTCTAATTCGAGATATTGATAAAAAACTCAAACTTTTTTACTCAGGAATGATGAAAAGATATTAAATGTCATTGACCTCCCATGAATTAAATAGTTATGAGAAACATTTTCTATGTACTAAGAGGGTATACATACTTTTTTCAAATGATCACATGTATATTGAAAACAAGAAGAAGAAGATATCCAGATATAAAGTGATGGGTAACATTCATTCATTGAAATCTAAATGTATGAAAATTTAGTTTCTAGTTTTTTGCATGTTTGGTAAAATAAACCTTGTGGAATGAAATAAAAATTTCATGAAGTGTTTCTCATGTTGTATGATTATACATATGACCTAATATTTTAATGAAAAATATCATAGTGATGGTATCTTTAATTCAGATAATAAAACTGTATTGTGATTTAATTGTGGTGAGATGAGTAATTATGAAAATACCTGCCCAAAGAATGATCATAATGATAGAAAGTAGATATATTATAAGAAGAAATCTATAGTGATAGCCTTTATGAGTACGTTAGTAGATTTTACGCCATACAATGAAGTTGTATTTAGTACTTTGTCTTTTTTACTTAGATTTTTCTGTTGTCTTTTTTGATACAGGGTCTACACATTCATTTATTTCTATGAAGGTTTCATGAAAATTGGACATTTAACCACAATTAATGATACTAGAACATATGGTTAAATAAAAAAAGTGTGAATATTACATAAAAATGCTTAATAAGAATCCCCATGCTACTTTCTATTGAATGATAACAATTGATTTTTTTTTCTTAGTAGATTATGATATTTTTCTACATATGGATTGACATTATGTTTATCATGTTAATTTAAATTATAGATATAATGATTTTTTTTTCAAAAATAGTATTAGTTTGTGATAAAAAATTAATCCATACCATTGATAAAATACCATGAATGTGAGAAACTATTAGTATACAAAAATGCATATTTTCTTGAGATTATTGTTGAAAATAAGGGAACAATTTAGAATAATGATGCTCTAATGGTAAATGAATACCTAGATATTTTTTCTAATAAGTTAAACTATGTTATACCTGATTTTTTTTCAATTTATCATTGACTTAGATCTTGATTATAACCTAATTTCAAAACACCCTTGTCAAATAGTTAAAGTGAAACTTTTAGTATTAAAAAATAACATTACTATTACGAATACATATCTATATCCTTATATTGATTAATTTTCTAGTCAGCTGCATATAGGTTGGTATTTCCCAAGATCGATGAAAGAGCAATTTCATGTGTGCCCTCAAATGATTAGTGGTTTTTGGGTACTTAGGTGCAGTAGAGTGGCTGACCAAGTTCATCTATCAATGGATGAAGCTAATTAAAACAACTTCTTAAAGGTATTTTAAGAATAAAATAAAAGAGATTAAAAGAACTAATTTAATGGATGGGGGTTTTTAATAGTTTATAAATCTAGAAGATGTTTTCTAGGAGAAGATTGTATTTTTTTTGAAATGAAATTTTATTAAAATGATTTAATAAAATGATATTTTTTGAAAAATATTTTAAAGGAGTAATCGATCTAAATCTACCTATTCATTTACTTATTAATAATTATTGTTTACCTCAATATCAACTTAATTATGATCCCCTAATTTGTTGACCCTTGAACCCTACAAGAGTTTAATTAACCACAAAGATAAAATTACTTAAACCCTAGGCTAGCATTGGAACACACAATCACAACACCCTGCTTTGATTGTTGTTCTAAATGTAACATATGGTCGGTTGTAAATTAGAGCACATATCCATTCAAGAAATGGGGATGACTTATGTTTAGGGATTATATTTTAACTCTACCAATTTATCCCGTGTGGTCTGTATAACCTTTTAAATTCGCACTCTCACAATTTACACAAAATTTCATCCTCACGTGTTTTCGTGTTAATTATTCAATTGCTTAAATAGATTTAGTTAGATTATAAATACATATGATGTATCATATTAAGTTAATTATAATAGATCAATGATTCAAAATATATAAATGAGGATGGTTGATGATAGATCGGTCACTAAGAATACAACTCTTCGTTGGGTGGTGTAGTCATCTTGGAGACGTTTTGCATAAACAAAGTATTGAAAGGGTAGAAACCAATTTCGTATCCACTATTTATTTCAACACAATTAGGATGATTAAGATATGAATAAAATGTAATAACACATAGGATTAATTGAGGAAAAATTCAAGTTACAGACATGAATGAAAAGAAATAAAAAGATGTGGTGGGGGAGGAGAGCCTTTTTGGAAGAGAGGTTTGCACAAAGCCTTACTTATTCAATGAGTTGTTAGGGGATACCAAGAGACACACTTTTGGACACACCTTCACAATGCCTCTAAAAGACTTCACAAAGAGTGATAACCCCCTTTAAATATAATTTGTGAGGGCTAGGGTTACATAACTTTTAATGTGTGAAATGAAAACTGAACAAAATATTTTATTCCAAGTTGGACCGCATTTTTGACCTAAAAAACGAGAGAATTGGCCAGATTTCTAGCAGGATGATTTGTGACTAATCTTTTCCCTGAGCTTACGTCCACATTTGGGCTCCATCCAAGCTGAAATAAATAGTATACAACTCAAATGGTGAAGTAATTTCCAATATAGATGGTTTTGTCTAACTTTGTCTTCAGGACCCATTTACTCCAATCAAATGCATGATCAAGCTCTTATGTCCAAAATAGAATTAGTATCACATTAAGTCAAGAACATAGTTAAAAAAATTTATGGAAATATATTTTTCATAAAAATAATTATTCCTGAAATACTACAGTGAAATATAAATGGTTAAAACATGATTTTTCATCAAACTTTTAAATTAATGATCTAATCCCAAATATTTCTTAATTGAACATATTTATCACAATGTGAGGAAATTATTTCATGTATTATGAATAAAATATTCAAAAAAATAGTGTTTTATCAATCTATTTTATTTCTACTTACGATCAACATACGATGAATGTGGAAGAAAGATCTTAAACATATTTTCATACTATATATGTGAATTATGAGTTTGTTTTTATAACCATTGGTTTGAAAAATATACTTATATTATTCATGGATATTGTAAATATAATATTCTATGAATATTTGAAAACATTCTTTCATGTATTTATGAATGTTATTTTGGTCTATTCAAAAAGTTGTGATGATATTTAAAAAAATTGTGGATTGTTTTAGAAAATCTAATTGAAATGTAACTATATCTAAAATTTAAAAAATTGGATTCTTTGTTATAAAAAATTTTCATATGTACATTAGAAATAAATATGGAACAATAGTTAATTGTACCCAAACAAATGAGGTTGATGAATGGACAAGAAATGAAATTTTTTTAAAGATTCATATTTTTTTGGACAATCAGGCTATTGTAGATGATTTGTTAAAAACATTGCACAATTATCTAGGATGATAACTTTGTTAACATGAAACAGGGTCACATTTATATTGATAAGATAATCTGACGGTTGGTTTTGGGAACTAAAAAATAGATTGGTGAAAGCTCTAGTTTGGTCATTCCCTTCAAGAAGGGGGGATATTTTCATTTACATTGATACTTCATTGAAGAGACATAGTTATGTTTTGATGCAGAATGATTAGGTAATTACTTATTCTTCAAGACAAATGAAACCTCATGAATTAAATATTAAGAAAATTTATTTGGAATTATATGATCTATTTTTTCTATTAAAATATTCATGAATCATTTATAAAGATCTTATTTTGAAATACCCACTGACCATAAATGTTTGAAGTATATATTAACATAGAATAAATTGAAAATGTGGTAGAGAAGATGGTTTGAATAGATAAATGATTATGATTGTACAATCAATCTCCATCCTATAAAATAAAAAAATTAGAACATTACTTAATTTACAAAAATCATGATACATTAATAAAGTCACATTTGTTTATAACCCCTTGATTAATGATTTGATGAATTTTAGATTGGATGTTATCGATGTAGAAAATTCATCTATTTTGTTTTCAGTTTCAGTTCAATCATCTATGTCAAATAAAATTAAGAATGTATACAAGGAAGACTTTTAGTTATATAAAAACATAGAATTATCTAAAATGTGTATGTTTGGAGAATTTATCTTTGAAAAATACTGTGTTTTAATATTTGGGAAGAAATTATGTGTTCCTTGTGATTACCAACTGAAGAGATAATGATTTTATAAAGCTCATAGTTCACGATTTTTTGATCATCCTAGAAGTATTATATTGTACAGAGAACATAGAGAGTATTATAAGTGGGATGCAATTTAAAGAGATAATATATATTTTACCTTGAAATATTTGACAAGACAAAAATTTAATGTTTAGTGGAAACTACCAAAGGGTATGCTTCAGCCTTTTCTAGTGCCTGAGTGGAAATGAGAAAATATATCCTTGTTCATGGTTGGACTACCAAATACTGCTCAACATAATAATGAGATTGGGTTATTTTCGACTGACTAACTATATTTTCACATTTCTATCATATTCAATATACAATGTATTTGTATTAGCCTTCCTAACTAGACCTCAAAGATATTATCATGTTACTTGGAGTAACTCTACCAATTGTATTTCACAAATATTCCTTGTTATGTTCTAACTTTTGGAAAGGACTTATTGTAACACCCTGATATTTGTGAGAAGTATAAATATTTTTTTTATGTCTTATGTTATTTGAAACATCAAAGGAATCATTCATTAAACACAACACTAGCTTGGCTTGCTTTACCAGTAATCATGACCTTCCTCGATAGCTTGCGTTGTACGCAATACTAAGTTTCACTAAACAACGATATGCTATTAAAATATTATTAAAACTCGCCGTTATGAATAGTAATATCCACTTTTTTAAATTTTATAAATTTTATCTTTCAAAATGGACGTCATTTTTGGATTAGGAATATCAAAACTAGACTAGGGTTAAATTTTCGTATTTTTCTGAAAAAATACAATTTTTGATGAATAGGGAAAACACTAGGCTACTATTTAAAAACAGACATTTTATTTAAATAATTATTTATTTTATTTAAATTTATTTTAGGTCAAAATTGATAAATAATTCTTATATAATTTCAATTTAATTCATTGGATTCATTTTATAATAATTTTAGAAATATAAAAATTTTATTGAACTTTTCACTGTCTATTACCCACCTCCTACGAGAATTTTCAAATTTATATAAAACATAATTATACCGCTTCTGTGAGTGGAATTTTGAAAATATAAGAAACATGGTTAATATTAAGGAGTAAAATGTGGTTCAATAAGATAAAAACAATTTTTTTGTGAATAGTAACTTTTTACTTTTTTGCCATGGTTAAAAGTAAATAGGGTATTTAAGGGTAAAAATGATATTATTGTTACCCTAACACATGTCCTAATTATACTGGATACGTTAAATTCGAAAAATAATAACCTTAGGAATAAAATATTACCCTTTAGGTCCACTTTTATTAGATTAGGACATTTAATATTATTTTATTTAAAGAAGAGTTAAAATAGTTAAAATCAATGTTTTATAACTAAAACATTTTTAATATAGGGTTATAAATAAGATAAAATAGATTATAAATATTCCTATGAAATCTAACAAGATATTATACATTATGGTTGTTTATTTATAATTTTTAGACTTTAAATAATTTAATTTATTTATGACACAATGATGATGCAGTATTTAACTTATTAAAGAAATATTAACATAATTGATATTATAAATACCCAAATAAATATAATTTATACTTTTTAAGAATTAAACTAATTTTATCTGTTAATATGACATATTAGTATTTATTTAATTAACTTTGTTCGAACTAATAATGCTGTTATGATTTTCACAAAAATCAATTACTAAATAGTGTCAAAATTGACATAAAATTGTTTTTAAAACAAATATTAAATTATTAATTGTTATTTTATTCCTAAAAATATATGGTTCGGCCAAATGACTTAGATAAAGATATATATATTAATTATGAACCACATGGGGTTTTTTGGGCCTGTTATAGTAAGTTTGTTAACCATATAGTGTGGGAAAACAAGAAGACACGATAAAAGTTAAATTATTTAACTGAGAGTTAAATTTAAATGATAAGGTTAAAATAGTAACCTAAAATTTTCTAAAATCTATTGGTTGAGAGTATTTCGCCCCATAACCACCTTATATTAGAAATAAATCAATTTATAACTATTAAAAACTGAATATGAATTTATTATAAAATAATATTTTATATTTTCCTAAGGTGCCCCTCTCCTCCCTTATAAAAGGGAACATCATCCCTCTCCTCCTCACACCACATTGAGCCTTCAAGCTTGGAAAAAACCTGCCAATTTCTCTTATCCACTTCCCTGTAAGCATCCTAGAGGTCATTTTCTTCTTCAAATACCCTCTTTAGTGCCCTAAGAGGAGGTTAAGAGGAGGCGCATCAAAGAAGAGGTAATGTCTGTTACCGATTCTTTCAACATTATTTCATTTTATACTTACTCTTCTTTAGTTGTTTCATTATGAAGTAATAACTTCAGTATCACTAATATACATATATGTTATTTTAAATATGAAACTACCCTATTTCACCTTCTATCCATCCTACAGAAAATGAAATCACCGCACGAGTGTATGTACGGAATACTGTCTACACGCCATGGTGTAATCTGTTTTCCACCACCACCTTACTTGGATGGGTATAATGGTGTAAATAATAACTATATATTATTATTTTAAAGTGATATTGATTATTAAATAGTATATATACACTTCAATAAAATTCCACGATCATGGGAATGATATCATCGCTCGTGCGTACGTACGACCTGCCGTCTCCATGATGTGATGCGACTCGTTCTACATGATCTTCATTGAGTATTGGTTATATAAATGAATTTAATGAATAAATATTATATATATTACACTAATACCATTCTGTAAATGAGGTATCCATAACCTAAAAAGAATAATAAGAATTTATTTGGCAAAACATGCATAAGAACAAAAAGCAATAAACACCCGAATAACAAGTAACAATGAAATATTCCTAATAAGAAGCTAAGAATATGACCATATATTATTTCATAAAAATGATCACGATTCTGGAATAAGTCAATAACATTATTTAAATAATTATACAGGTGGATTGGATATGTACGAAGAAAATCAGACCTAAGGTAAGGGAAAATATCGCAATCTCATTTTTATCTGAGATTTTTTATACTTCAGAATTTATTGGGGAATATTTATAATCCACATCCATGTTTCCTAAATATGAAATATTATTTCTATCCCCATACAGTTGTTTAAATCCAATATTACCCTTCGGTGAGTTTTTAGTAAAATATATGAAAAGAATCTTTTGTCTTTTTTTTGTACGAGGTACTTTTTTGACTTTTCCAGCCAATGTATGAGGACAATGTTTTTATTTAACTTATACGACATGAATGGATTTTTAGAACATTATTTCCATGAAGCTTCCTTTAATATTTTTCATTTTTATTTTTAATCAACTTCTTTCAGTTTAAAATTATATGACATTTTAAGAAAGGAAAATGTTTTTGAAGTACAAAGGATATTTTCCTCAATAATGGAGTTCAAGTGTTTTATCAAAATTATTTTCCATCTAAGATAATATAGGGTTCTGTAAATATTTTTATATTGATTTAACTATGTTATGATGGAATTATTTTTATTAAGACCTTTTATCTTATATGGATTATGTTATGATGGCACGATGTTTAAGAATCACATTTTTATTACATGGGTTATGCTATAATGTATGATTTATGATTTTGTGGAACACATAAGAATGGTTTCATTATGAGATTGGTGGGACCTATATGTCCCTCCAATTCATTGGGTAATGATTTATATCTCATGAGATAGACATGGCTAGAACGGCAGGTTAATCCAGTTCAGTGAAACAGGACTGAAACGAGGAGTGAACTCAGTTGAGAAATGGACATTGTCCACTAAGATAGTCTTGGCCATGAGTCTTGACTACTAAGAAATTATTCCCTATGATTATATGTGTATGCCACAAAGTCTCATGTTTTATGTTATGATTATTGGGTTTACATTTCACTACTATTATTTATCCCATGTTATGAAATTATGATCACTTTTGTAGGTTAAGATTTCCAAAATGTTATGTTATTATGAATATGATGTGATTGATATTTCTTTTTTTACCCTTACTGAGCATTTCAGCTCACCCTTTTGTATGTTTTCTTTTCCCCAGGTCAGGAAGAAGGTTATTAACTAAGATATGCCAAAAATGGATTCTAGATATGATGAAATAAATGTGAGACAATGTAGATGCTTTATGAACCAGTAGTTTATGTTTCCCAGTTTCTAAAGGCACTATACATATACGGTCCAGTAATGGTCTTGTTATATGTTGTAATAAGTGTACTTCAATTTTAAAGTATTAATATTGTATGTAATGTATGGGTTGCTATAGTTGGTATCAGAGGAAAGGTATAGTAATCCTTTGGAAACGAGGATGTGAAAGCCTTAGTAAGAACCCTAAAGATACGTCTAAGCATAGGAAAAAATCATAGTGTTTTAGAAATTTCCCTGAATAACCTATGATAAGACCTAAAGCGTGAAATTTTATTCTTGATTATGTGGTTTTACTATTATGATTAGTGTTTCTCACACTATTTTTATTGTTTTTTGTCAATGGATGGAACCCAAAGGAACCATGTTAATCCTGAATGCGATGGGAAATGCAATGACTGCCCCCATGAGAAACCAAACGTTATGGGAGCTAGAATGAAAAATCTTGTAGCCATGATCCCCCAACATTCTCAAGCTATGAATCATGTAGGACATCCAAACAAGAAATGGAAGGAGAAACATTTTTTTGAATCCTTCATGAGGCAGCATCCACCCTCATTCCGTGGTCTACTAATCCATTAGTTGCTGAACAATGGATCAGTACTACTGAAAAGATATTTTCAGTTCTACAATATTCTGAACATGATAAAGATATCTTATAGGTTTATAATTTGGAAGGTGAAGCTGATCAATGGTGGAATCTTATCAAGAATACGAGACCAAGAGATGAAATTGTGTCCATGGAATGGGACGAGTTCAATAACTTATTTTTCAACAAGTACTTACCTCATATTCATCGAACAAAGATGGATAAGGAGTATCTTGAACTGAAGTAAAAGGATGATGAATCTATTAGTACCTACGAAGAAAATTGTACAGGACTTTCAAGGTATGCTTCTGGGATCATTATCCAACCTGAGAGTAAGGTCGATCGATTCATTATTGGATTAAAACCAAGTCTTTGAATGGAATTAGCCATAAGGGACTTCAATAGCTATGAGGAAATTGTTCGATGTGCTCTCAAAGTTGAGATGGATATTATAGTAACCCATCAGTCATATGCATTTGATATGAAGAGGAAAATAGAATTCAAAGGAAAATATAAAGATCCCACTGAAAAGAAGATGAGTTTTCCCTTATGGTCAAAGTGTGGAAAGAAATATGAGGGGAGTTGTCTTAAAGGGACAAGTAAATGTTTCAAATGTGGAAAAGAAGGTCATTAGGAATTTTAATGTCGCAATGATGGGAAGAAGATGTCTAGTGATTCGAACAAAGAAAAGGATACATAGAGTGCACCTCCTACACTTCAATGTTACAAGAGCAAGGAAATGGGGCATTATGCTAATCAATTCCCTAATCCAAGGGTTGTTGATGATGATCGATGTCAACAAACTCTTAAGGATAAAGAAAAATGAAAGTCACATGAAATTTCAATCAGCGATGTGGAGTATGATAACGAAGCGGTGAATGTTACACTTACCATGAACTCTAAAGTAGGAAATATTTTATTTGATTCTGGATCCACCCACTCTTTTATTTTTGACGAATTTTCCAAGGGTATCACCATATTACCTCAACAGTTAGATATTGAGTTAGTTGTGACAACCCCTTGTTGCAGAATTGTCGCATCAAATATTTATAATACTTCTCCGATTGAAGTTTGTGGGAATGTACATCCTAAAAATCTTGTGATCCTTCCTATAGTGGAATTTGATGTGATTTTTGGAATGTATTGGCTTTCTTTATTTATATCTCTTATTAATTGCCAAAGAATTAATGTCACATTTCATATTCCAGATTAATTTATGATCCTCTATCTATTCAAGGATGAACATAACCTTCAAGTGGAAATTTATTCCATCTCATGGGTCTTGATTCCACTAAATGAATGTTATTTATCTCAAATGGTTGGAGAGAAACTAACAATTAAGAATACACCCATTGTATGAGAGTATGATATTGTCTTTCCGGAGGAATTGTTGGGTCTTCCACCAAATCGTGAAGTCGAGTTTTCAATTGAACTCGTACCCGATGCTTTTCCTATTTCAAATACACCTTATAGAATGGCCCCAATTGAGTTGTAGGAATTGAAGAAGAAACTCCAAGAGAATCTTGATAAGGGATTCATACGCCCTAGTGAGTCACCTTGGGGAGCACCTGTTCTGTTTGTTAAGAAGAATAATGGATCAATGAGACTTTACATTGATTATCGGGAACATAACAAGATCACTATCAAGAACAAATATCCTCTCCCGCGCATTGATGACTTATTTGACCCACTACGTGGATCTCAATACTTTTCCAAGATTGATCTTCTTTCATGTTATCATCAATTAAGGGTCCAAAGGGAGGATATACCAAAAACGACTCTCCGTACATGGTATGGACACTATGAATTTATAGTGATGCCATTTGGTCTTACTAATGCCCCTGCTATCTTAATTGATATGGAGAATGGAGTCGTTATATACTATCTTGATCAGTTTGTGGTAGTCTTTATAGAAGATATTCTTGTCTACTCAAAGAGCAAGGAGGAACATGATTATCACTTGATTATTGTATTGAAGGTCTTGAGAAAGGAGAATCTTTATGAAAAATTTACCAAGTGTGATTTTTGGCTTCAAAAAGTTTCATTTTTGGGTCAAATAATCTCAAAAGAGGGGATATATGTGGATCCAGCAGAAATAGAGGTTATCAAATGATGGTCGACACCAACAACAGTAACTATGATCCGATGTTTTCTTGGTTTTGATGCATATTATCGATGTTTTGTGAAAGATTTTTCACGATTATCTAATCCACTCACAAGGTTTACTCGAAAACGAGTTAAGTTCATTTGGATAGAGGAGTGTGAAGATAATTTCAAGGAGTTAAAAAGAATATTTTCCAGTGAACCTGTGCTCCCACTGCCTTGTATTGGAGAAAGGTTAGTGATCTATAGTGATGAATCCAATAAGGGATTGGGGTGTGTTCTCATGAAAAATGATATGGTGATAGCTTATGCTTCACGACCGTTTAAAATCCATGAGAAAAATTACCCAACTCATGATTTGGAGTTAGCTACAATAATATTTGCATTAAAAATATGGAGGCATTATCTTTATGGTGAAAGGTGTGATATTTATTCTGATCATAAAACATAAATATATATTTTCATAGAAAAGGAGATGAATAAGCACCATAGAAGATGGTTGGAGATGATTAAGGATTACATCTACTCAATTCATTTTAATCATAGGAAATCAAACAAGGTGGCAGATGCATTAAGTCGACAAGGCCATGCTAGCTTATCCATGATTAGGATCACAAAAGATCCAATATTTATGGATTTACAAAGGATGGATCTTGGAATTGTAATGGAAGGGTAAAAATATTATCTTTCTCAAATGAATGTTAAACCATCTATACATGTGATGATTAAAGAGGCATATAAAGAAGATATAGAGTTACAAAAGAAGGTGAGAAATATTCCTGAATTCAACCTTGATTGTAATGGGATAATAAGGTTCAGGAATCAGGTTTGTGTTCCTCCCATCCCAGAATTAAGGAAGGAGCTGCTAGATGAGACTCCTAGTTCTTTATTCTCTATTCATCCTGGAAGCACGAAGATGTATAGTGACCTGAAAGAGTACTTCTGGTGGGATTTCATGAAACGACATGTTGCTGAATATGTCTCTCGATGCTTGGTTTGCCAGCAAGTTTAAGTAGAGAGACAAAAGTCTAAGGGGATGTTACAACCATTACCCATACCAGAATGGAAGTGGGAAAACATCACTATGGACTTTGTCACCGGACTTCCTAAAACATCCAAAGTCAATAATTCTATTTGGGTCATAGTTGCTCTTCTTACAATGTCAGCACAATTCATTTCTATTAGAGAGGATTTATTTCTGGATCAGCTTGCCAGGACATATATAAAGGAAGTGGTAAGATAGCATGGAGTACCACTTTCCATTATATCTGATCGGGATCCAAGGTTTACCTCAAATGTTTGGCTAAGTCTTCAGCATACTCGGGATACATAGTTGAGATTCATCACTTCTTATAATCCTCACACAGACAGCTAGTCTGAGAGAACAATTCAAACTCTAGAAGATATGGTAAGAGCTTGCTCTATGGATTTCAAAGGTGGTTGAGATCAACACCTACCTTTGGTGGAATTTTCTTATAATAATAGCTTTCACTCAAGTATTCAGATGTCTCTCTATGATGCTCTCTATGGAAAGAAATGCCAAAATCCAACATGCTGGGATGAAGTTGGGGAAAGAAAGCTATTAGGACCTGATCTTGTTGATGAGATGGATGAAAAGGTTAGCTATATTCAACAACACATAAGAGCAGCTCAGAGTTGACAAAAACGTTATGTTGATAACCGAAGAAATGACCTAGAGTTTGAAGTCGGTGGTAAAGTATTCTTAAAAATATCTCATTGTAAGAGAGTATTGATATTTGGAAAGAAGGGAAAGTTGAACCCTAGGTATATTGGTCCTTTCGAAATACTGGATCGTTTTGGGAAGGTAGCTTACCAATTGGAGCTTCCACCAAATCTATCTCAAGTTCATGATGTGTTCCATGTATCGCTCCTGAGAAAGTACATACCCGATCTTTCATATGTACTCAGCTCAGAAGTTGTACCGCGGGAGCAAGATCTTTCTTATGATGAACAACCGATAGAGATTCTGGATCATAGCGAAAAAGTCCAATGGAACAATACCACTCTCTTGGTGAAAGTTATATGGAGGAACCACCAATTAGAATAAGCTACATGGGATCTTGACGATATGATGAGGGAGATGTATCCTTATCTGTTTTTTACAAAGTGATGAATTTCGAGGGAAAACTCATTTTAGGGGGGGTAGAATGTAACACACTGATATTTTATGAGAAGTATATATATTTTTTTATGTCTTATGATATATGAAACATAAAAGGAATCATTCATTACACACAAAAATAGCTTGGATTGCTTTACACACAATCACGACCTTCCTCGATAGCTTGTGTTATACGCAATACCGAGTTTCACTAAACAACGATATGCTATTAAAATATTATTAAAACTAGCCGTTATGAATAGTAATTCCCACTTTTTGAAATTTTATAATTTTTATCATTCATAATGGGCTTAATTTTTGGATTTGGAATATTGAAATTAACCTACGGTGAAATTTTGGTATTTTTCTGAAAACTTTCAATTTTTGATGAATAGTGAAAACACTAGGTTACTATTTAAAAACCGATGTTTTATTTAAATAATTATTTATTTTATTTAAATTTATTTTAGGTCAAAATTGACACATAATACCTATATCAGTTCAATTTAATTCATTGGAGTCATTTTATAATAATTTTAGATATATAAAAATTTTATTGAATTTTTCACCGTCTTTTACCCATCTCCTAGGAGAATTTGTAAATTTTCATAAAACATAATTTTACCGCTTCTGTGAGTGGAATTTTGAAAATACAAGACACATGGTTAATATCAAGGTGTAAAATTTGGTTCAATAAGATAAAAATAATTTTTGGCGAATAGTAACGTTTACTTTTTTTTACCACGGTTAAAAGTAAATAGGGTATTTGAGGGTAAAAATGATATTATTATTACCCTAAAACATGTCCTAATTCTACTTTATAAGTTTACATTGACCAAAAACAACCTTTGGAATAAAATATTTCCCTTTAGGTCCACTTGGATTGGATTAGGACATTTAATATTATTTTATTTAAAGAATAGTTAAAATAGATAAAATCAAAGTTGAATATAAAAATCATTTTTAATATAGGGTAATAAATAAGATAAATTAGACTATAAATATTAATTAGAACGCTAAAAATATTTTCTACATAATGGTATTTTATTTATAATTTTTATACTTTAAATAAATTAATTTATTTATGACACAATGATGATGCAGTAATTACCTTATTAAAGTAATATTAACATAATTGATATTATAAATACCCAAAAAAATGTAATTTGAGACTTTTTAAGAATTAGAATAATTTTATAGGTTAATATGACATATTAGTATTGATTTAATTAACTGTTTTCGAAATAATCATGATCTTATGATTTTCACAAAAATAAATTACTAAATAGTGTCAAAATTGACATAAAATAGTTTTTAAAACAAATATTATATTATTAATTGTTATTTTTTTCCTAAAATTCTAAGGTTCAGCCAAATGAATTATATAAGGATATATATATATTAATAATGTAACACTTGGGGTTCTTTCGGTTTGTTATAGTAAGTGTATTAACCATATAGTGTAAGAAAAAAAGAAGACATGGTAAAAGTTAAATTATTTAACTTAGAGTTAAATCTTAATGTTAAGGTTAAAATAATAAACTAAACTTGTCTAAAATATATTGGTAGAGAGGATTTAGACCCATACCCACCGTATCTTATAAATAAATCAATTTTGAGCTATTAAAAACCAAATATGGCTTTATTATAAAATAATATTTTATGTTTTTCTAAGGTGCCCCTCTCCTCCATTATAAAAGGGCACCTCCTCCCTCTCCTCCTAAAACCAATTTTAGCATTCATTATCGGCCAAATACTGCCAATTTCACTTCTCCACTTACATAGAAACATCCTAGAGGTCTTTGTATTCTTCAAAGACCATCTTTAGTGCCCTAAGAGGCAGTTAAGACGGGGCACTTCAAAGAAGAGGTAATGTCCGTTACCGATTCTTTCAACTTTATTTCTTCTTCTACTTCTTCTTAATTAGTTGTTTAATTATGAATTAATAACTTCAGTATCACTGTCATACTGATATGGTATTATAAATATGAAACAACCCTATTTCACCTTCTTTCCATCCTACGGAAAATGAAATCACCGCGCGTGCGTACGTACGGAATACTGTCTCCATGCAGTGGTGTAATATGTTTTCCACCACCACCCTATTTGAATGGGTATAATGGTGTAAAGAGTAACTATATATGATTATTGTAAATTGATATTGATTCTGAAATAGTATACATACACTTCAATACAATTCCACGATCATGGGAATGATATCATCGCTCGTGAGTACGTACAGCCTACCATCTCCACGATGTGATGCGACTTGTTCTACTTGATCTTTAGTTAATAATGATTATATAAATGAATTGAATGAATAAATATGATATATATTATGATAATAACATTCCTGAAATGATGTATCTATAACCTCAAAGGAATAATAAGAATTTATTCGTCAAAACACACATAAGAACAAAAAGCAATAAACACCGGAATAACAAGTAACAATGAAATATTACTAATAAGAAGCTAAGAATATGACCATATATGATTTCATAACAGTGAGTATGATTCTGGAATATGTAAATAACATTATTAAAATAATTGAATAAGATGTTTAGACATGTATAAAGCAAATCAGAGCTAAGGTAATGGAAAATCTCGCAATCTCATTTTTATCGGAGATTGTTTATACTTAAGAATTTACTGGGGAATATTTATCATCCACATCCATGTTTCCTAAAAATGTAATATTATTTCTATACCCCAAAAAAATTTAAATCTAATTTTACCCTTAAATGAGTTTTTAGTAAATGATATGAAAGGAATCTATTGTCGTTTTTTTGTATGAGGTATTTTTTGACTTTTCTGGCCAATGTACGAGCAGAATGTTTTTCTTTAACTTATACGTCATGGATGGATTTTTAGAACATTATTTCCATGCAGCTTACTTTACAAGTTTTCAAGTTTATTTTTAATCAACTTCTTTTAGTTTAAAATTATATGGAATTTTAAGAAAGGAAAATGTTTTTGAAGTAGAAAGGTTATTTTCCTCAAGAATGGAGTTCAAGCGTTTTATCAAAATTATTTTCCATCTAAGATAATATAGGGTTTTGTTTCTATTTTTACATTTATTTTATTATGTTATGATGGAATTATTTTTTTGATGTCCTTTTATCTTATATGGATTATGTTATGATGGCAAGATATTTAAGAATTCGATTTTTATTACATGGGTTATGCTATGATGTATGATTTATGATTTTGTGGGACACATAATAATGGTTTCATTATGATATGGTTGGGACCTATATCTCACTCCAATGCATTGGTAATAATTTATATCTCATGATATAGACATGGACGGAATGACGGGTTAATCCGGTTCAGTGAAACAAGACTAAAACGAGGAGTGAACTCGGTTCAGAAATGGACTTTATCCATTGAGATAGTCTTGTAAATGAGTCTTGAATACTAAGAAATGATTCTCTATGATTATGTGTGTATTCCACAAAGTCTCATGTTTTATGTTATGATTATTGGGTTTACATTTCACTACCATTATTTATCCCATGTTATGAAATTATGATCTCTTTTACAGGTTAAGATTTCCAAAATGTTATGTTATCATGAATATGTTGTGATTGATATTTTTTTACCCTTATTGAGCATTTGAGATCACCATTTTTTAAGTTTTATTTTCCCCAGGTCAGGAATAAGGTTATTAAGTAAGATATTCCAAAAAGGGATTCTAGATGTGGTGAAATAAATGGAAGACAATGTAGATGCTTTATGAACCAGTTGTTTATGTTTCCCAGTTTCTAAAGACACTATACCTATACGGTACTTTCATGGTTTTGTTATATGTTGTAATAAGCGTACTTCAATTTTTAAGTATTAACAATGTATGTAAAGTATGGGTCGTTATAGTTGGTATCAGAGGAAAGGTATAATCAACCTATTGAAACTAGGATGTGAAAGCCTTAGTAGGATCCTTAAGGATATGTCTAAGCATAGGAAATTTTTTTAGTTTTTTATAAATGTCAATTAATAACCTATGATAAGACCTAAAGAGTGAAATTTTATTCTTGATTATGTGGTCTTCCTATTATGATTAATGGTTCTCACACTATGCTTATTGGTTTTAGTCAATGGCTGGAAACCGAAGGAACCATGTTAATTATGAATGCGATGGGAAATGCAATGATTGTCCCACTGAGCAAACAAACGTTATTGGAGTTGGAATGAAAAATCATGTAGCCATGCTCAATGAAACTTCTCAAGCTATGAATCGTGTAGGACTTCCAAACGATCAAAGGAAAGAGCAACATACTATTGATTCCTTCATGAGGAAGCGTCCACCCAAATTCAGTGGGTCTACTAATCCATTAGTTTCTGAACAATATATCTGTACTACTGAAATTATATTTTCAGTTATTTAATTTTATGAAAAAGATAAAGTTATCTTAGAGGTATATCGTTTTGAAGGTGAAGCTGATTAGTGGTGGAATCTTATCAAGAATAAAAGGCCAAGAGATGAAATTGATTCCATGGAATGGGACGAGTTCAAGAACATATTTTTCAATAAATACATACATCGTATTCTTCGAAAAAAGATGGAGATGAGTTTATTTAACTGAAGCCAAAGGATGATGAATCTATTGGTACCTACGAAGAAAATTTTACAATACATGCAAGGTACGGTTCTGGTATTGTTATCCAACCTGAGATTATGATCGGTCGATTCATTAGTTGCTTAAAACCATGTCTTTGAAGGGCGTTAGCCATAAGGGACTTCAATAGCTACGAGAAAATCGTTCGATGTGCTGTCAATGTTGATATGGAGATTGTAGTAACCCATCAATCATATGTGTTTGATAAGAAGAGGAAAAAGGAATTCAATGGAAAATCTAAAGAGAACACAAAAAAGAAGACGAGTTTCCCCTTATTCTCAAAGTGTGGAAAGATACATGGAGGGAGTTGTTTTAAAGGGACATGTAATTGATTCAAATGTGGAAAAGAAGGTCATCAGGCATTTTAATGCAGTAATGATGGGAAGAAGATGTCTAGTGATGCAAAAAAAAAAGAAAATGATACACAAAGTGCACCTCCTACACTTCAATGTTTCAAGTGAAAGGAAATGGGGCATTATGATAATTATTGCACTAATCCAAGGGTTGTTGATGATGATTGATGTCAAAAAACTCTTAAGTCTAATGAAAAAGGAAAGTCACATGCCATTTCTATCAGTGATGTGGAGTATGATAATAAAGTGGTGAAAGGTACACTTACCATCCACTCTAATGTAAAAAATGATTTATTTGATTATGGACCCACCCACTATTTTATTTCAGAAGAATTTTCTAAGGGTATCACCATATTATCTCAGTAGTTAGATATCGAGTTATCTGTTACAACCCCTAATGGCACAACAGTCGCATCAAATGTTTATAATTATTCTCTGATTGAGGTTTGTGGGAAAGTGCTTCCTGAAAATCTTGTGATCCTTCCTATAGTGGAATATGATGTGATTCTTAGCATGAATTGGATTTATTTATATAGAGATCATATCAATTTCCAAATAAGGGAAGTCACATTTCATATTCTAGATCAATCTATAATTCTCTATTGATGCAAATATGAACATAACCTTCATGTGGAAATTTATTACATCTTATGGGCCTTGATTCCACTAAATGAATGTTATTTATCTCAAATGGTTGGAGTGAAACTCACCATTCAGAATTCACCATTTGTACGGGAGTTTGATGATGTCTTTCAGGAGGAATTTCAAAGTCTTCCACGAAATATTGAAGTTGAGTTTTCAATAGAACTCGTACTGGGTTATTTGCCTATTTCAAAGAAACCTTATAGAATGGCCCCAATTGAGTTGCAGGAATTGAAGAAGCAACTCCAAGAGAATCTCGATAAGGGATTCATAAACCCTATTGCATTACATTGGGGATCACCTGTTCTATTTATAATGAAGAAAGATGGAACAATAAGACTCTTCATTGATTATTGAGAACATAAAAAGATCACTATCAAGAATAAATATCCTTTCCCACGCATTGATGACTTATTTGACAAACTATGTGGAGCTCAATAATTTTCCAAGAGTGATCTTCATTCTGGGTATCATCAATTAAGTTTCAAAATGTAGGATATACCAAAAATAGCTTTCCGTACAAGGTATGGACACTATGAATTTATAGTGATGCCCTTTGGTCTTACTAATTCCCCTACTATCTTAATGGATCTGATGAATAGAGTCTTTAGAGAATATCTTGATCAGTTTGGGGTGGTCTTTATAGATGATATTCTTGTATATTCAAAGAGAAAAGAATAACATTATGATCAATTGATATTTGTATTGAAGACCCTGAGAAAGGAGAAGCTTTATGCCAAATTTATCAAGTGTAAATTTTGTCTTCAAAAAGATACATTTTTGGATAACATAATCTCAAAAGAGGGGATATCTATGGATCTAGCAAAAACAGAGGATAGAAAGATGGTCGAGACCAAAAACAGTAATTGAGATCCGAAGTTCTGTTGGTTTGGTTGGACATTATCGACGTTTTGTGAATGATTTTTCACGATTATCTAATCCACTCACCAGGTTGACTTGAAAAGGAGTTATGTTCGTTTGGACAGAGGAGTGTGAAGAGAATTTAATGGAGATAAAAAGAAGGTTATCCAGTGAACCTATGCTCACACTTCCTTGTAGTGGAGAAAGGTTTGTGATCTATAGTGATGCATCCAAGAATGGATTGGGGTGTGTTCTCATGAAAAATGATATTGTGATAGCTTATGGCTCACGACACTTGAAAATCTGAGATCAAAATTACCCAACTCATGATTTGGAGTTAGTTGTGGTAATCATTGCATTAAAAATATGGAGGCATTATCTTTATGGTGAAAGGTGTTATATTTAAACAGATCATAAAAGATTAAAGTATATTTTCACACAAAAGGAGCTGAATATGAACCAAAGAAGATGGTTGGAGCTGATCAAGGATTACGACTGCTCAATTCATTATCACCCTGGGAATGAAAAAAAGGTGGAAGATTCATTAAGTCCAAAAGACCATGCTAGCTTATCCATGATGAGGATCACAAAAGATCCAATATTTATGGATTTACAAAGGATGGATCTTGGAATTATAATGGAAGGGGAAAAATTTTATCTTTCTCAAATTAATGTTAAACAATCTATACAGGTGAAGATTAAAGAGGCACAGAAAGAAGATATAGATTTACAAAAGAAGGTGAGAAATTTTCCTGAATTCAACTTTGATTGTGATGGGATAATAAGGTTCAGGACTCGGGTTTGTGTTCCTCCCATCCCAGAATTAAAGAAGGAGCTGCTGGATGAGGCTCATAGTTCTTCATTCTCTATTCATCCTGGAAGCATGAAGATGTATAGGGACCTGAAAGAGTACATATGGTGAGATGGCACAAAAAGAGGTGTTGCTGAATATGTCTCTCGATGCTTGGTTTTTAAAAAAGTTAAAGTTGAGAGACAGAAGTCTAAGGGGATGTTACAACCATTCCCCATACCAGAATGGTAATGGGAAAACATCACTATGGAATTTGTCACCGGACTTCCTAAAACATCCAAAGGCAATAATGTTATCTGGGTCATATTTGGTCGTCTTACGAAGTTGACACACTTTATTGCTATTAGAGAGGATTTATCTCTGGATCAACATGCCAAGAAATATGTAAAGAAATTGGTAAGATTGCATGGATTACCACTTTCCATTATATCTGATCGGGATCCGAGGTTATATCTACGTTTTTGTGAAGTCTTCAGTATACTTTAGATACAGAGTTTAGTTTCAACACTGATTGTCATCCTTAGATAGTTGGTCAGTCTGAGAGAACAATTAAAACTATAGAAGATATGTTCAGAGCTTTCTCTGTGGATATCAAAGGTGGTTGGGATCAACACCTAAATTTGGTGAAATTTTCTTATAAAAATAGTTTTCACTCTAGTATTCAGATGGCTCCTTAAGAAGCTCTATATGGAATGAAATTCCGAACTCCAACTTTCTCGGATGAAGTTGGGGAAAGAAAGCTCATAGGACGTAATCTTGTTGATGAGATGACAGAAAAGGTTAGATCTATTCAAAAACACATAAGAGCATCTCAGAGTCGATAAAAAAGTTATACCGATAACTGAAGAAAAGACCTAGAGTTTTAAGTGGGTGATAAAGTGTTCTTACTAATATCTCTTTGGAAGAGAGAAATGAGACTTGGAAAGAAGGGAAAGCTGAGCCCTAGGTATATCGGTCCTTTCGAAATACTAGATCATGTTGGGAAGGTAGCTTAGTGATTGGCGCTTTCACCGAATCTCTCTCTAGTTCATGATGTGTTCCATGTATCGCTCTAGAGAATGTACATACCAGATCCTTCACATTTACTCAGCTCAGAAGTAGTACCGCTAGAGAAAGATCTCTCTTATGAAGAACAACCTATAGAGATTTTGGATCGTAGCGAAAAAGTCCTACGGAACAAGACTACTAGCTTAGTGAATGTTTTATGGATGAACCACCAATTAGAAGAAGCTACATGGGTGTTTTTGGATATAATTAGGGAGAGGTATCCTCATCTGTTTGTTACAAAGTGACTAATTTTGAGGGCAAAATTCATTTTAAGGGGTGGAGAATTAAACACCCTGATATTTTATGAGAAGTATATATATTTTTTATGACTTATGTTATATGAAACATCCAATAAATCATTCATTACACATAACACTAGCTTGGCTAGCTTTACATGCAATTGCGACCTTCCTCGATAGCTTGCGTTGTACGCAATACCGAGTTTCACTAAACAATGATATGCTATTATAATGTTATTAAAACTGACCGTTTTGAATAGTAATACCCAATTTTTTAAATTTTATAAATTTTATCTTTCAAAATGGACTTCAGTTTTGGATTCAGAATATCAAAATTAGCCTATGGTGAAATTTTGGTATTTTTCTGAAAACATTCAATTTTTTATGAATAGTGAAAACACCGGGTTACTATTTAAAAAATGACTTTTTATGTAAATGATTATTTATATTATGTAAATTTATTTTTGGTCAGAATTGATACATAATACCTATATAAGTCAATTTAATTCATTAGAGTCATTTTATAATATTTTTAGATATATAAAAATTCTTGTTGAGCTTTTCACTGTCTTTTAACCACCTCCTAGGAGAATTTTCAAATTTACATAAAACTAAATTTTACCACTTCTATTAGTGGAATTTTGATAATCCGAGAGACATGGTTAATATCAAGGAGTAAAATTTGGTTCAGTATGATTAATATAATTTTTTTTGAATAGTAACTTTTTACTTTTTTTACCACTGTTAAAAGTAAATAGGGTAATTAAGGGTAAAAATGATATTTTTATTACCCTAACACATGACCTAATTCTATTGGATTAGTTTAATTACACAAAAAACAACCTTAGGAATAAAATATTACCCTTTAGGTCCACCTGGATTAGATTATGACATTTAATATTATTATATTTAAAGAAGAGTTAAAATAGTCAAAATCAATGTTTTACAACTAAAACATTTTTAATATAGGGTTATAAATAAGATAAATTAGACTATAATTATTCATTAGAAATATAACCCGATATCCAACATAATGGAATTTTATTTATAATTTTTAGACATTAAATAAGTTAATTTATTTATGACACAATGATGTTGCAGTAATTACCTTATTAATAATGAACCACTTGGGGTTCTTTTGGCTTGTTATAGTATGTTTATTAACAATATAGTGTAAGAAAACAAGAAGACACGGTAAAAGTTAAATTATTTAACTTAGAGTTAAATCTAAATGATAAGGTTAAAATAGAAACCAAAAATTGTCTAAAATCTATTTGTTGAGATCATTGCGATACATCCCCACCTTATCATCGAAGTAAATCAATTTTGAGCTATTAAAAACTAAATATGACTTTATAATAAAATAATAATATAAGTTTTTCTAAGGTGCCCCTCTCCTCCCTTATAAAAGGGAACCTCCTCCCTCTCCTTCTCACACAACTTTGATCCTTCATGCTTGGCCAAAACCTACCAATTTATCTTCTTTATTTCCATAAAAACACTTTATAGGTCCTTGTATTCTTCAAAGACCATCATTAGTGCCCTAAGAGATGGTTAAGAAGAGGCGCTTCGAAGAAGAGGTAATGTCTGTTACCGATTCTTTCAAATTTATTTTTTCTTATACATATTCTTAATTAGTTGGTTCATTATGAAGTAATAACATAAGTATCACTCATATACTGATATTTTATTATAAATATGAAACAACCATATTTCACCTTCTATCCATCCTATGGAAAACGAAATCACCGCGCTTGCGTACGTACGGAATACCATCTCCATGCCGTGGTGTAATCGGTTTTCCACCACCACCTTACTTGGATGGGTATAATGGTGTAAAAAATATCTATAAATGATTATTGTAATGTGATATTTATTCTTAAATATTATACATTCACTTCAATACAATACCACGATCATGGGAACGATATCATCGCTCGTGCGTACATACGACCTACCGTCTCCACAATGTGATACAACTCGTTCAACAAGATCTTCATTGAATAATGATTTTATAAAAGAATGGAATGAATAAATATGATATATTTTACACTAATACCATTATTTAAATGAGGTATCTATAACCTAAAAAAATACTAAGAATTTATCTGGCAAAACATGCATAAGAACAAAAGAAATAATCACCCGAATAACAACTGACAATGAAATATTACTGATAAGAAGCTAATAATATGACCATATATGATATCATAACAATGAGTACGATTATAGAATAATTCAACAACATTATTTAAATCATTATATAGGAGTTTTAGACACGTATGATGCAAATCAGACCTAAGTAAGGGAAAATCTCGCAATCTCAATTTTATCCGAGATTTTTTATACTTCAGAATTTACTAGGGAATATTTATCATCCACATACATGTTTCCTTAATAAGTAATATTATTTCTATCCCCCTAAAATTTTTAAAATCCAATTTTACCATTCGGTGTGTTTTTAGTAAAATATATGAAAGGAATCATTCATTGTTTTTTTACGAGGTACTTTTTTGACTTTTCAGGCCAATGTACGAGGAGAATATTTTTCTTTAAATTATATGGCATGTATGTATTTTTAGAACATTATTTCCATGAAGATTCCATTAAAATTATTCAAATTTTTTTAATCAACATCTTTTAGTTTAAAATTATAACATATTTTAAGAAAGGAAAATGTTTTTCATGTAGAAAGGATATTTTCCTCAAGAATGGAGTTCAAGCGTTTTATCAAAATTATTTTCCATCTAAGATAATATAGGGTTCTGTTTCTATTTTTACATTTATTTGATTATGTTATGATTGAATTATTTTTATGAAGTCATTTTATCTCATATGGATTATGTTATGATGGAACGATGTTTAAGAATCCCATTTTTATTACATGGGTTATGCAATGATTTGTGATTTATGATTTTGTGGCACACATAAGAATGGTTTAATTATGATATGGGTGGGACCTATATCTCCCTACAATGCATTGGGTAATTATTTATATCGCATGAGATATACATGGCTGGAATGGCAGGTTATTACGGTTCAGTGAAACAGGACAGAAACGAGGAGTGAACTCGGTTCAGAAATGGATTTTGTCCGCTAAGATAGTCCTGGAAATGAGTCTTGACTACTCAGAAATGATTCTCTATGATTATGTGTGTATTCCACAATGTTTCTTGTTTTAAGTTATGATTATTGGGTTTACATTTCACTACTATTATTTATCTCATGTTATGAAATTATGATCTCTTTTTCCAGTTAATGTTTAGAAAATGTTATGTTATTATGAATATGATGCGATTGATATTTATTTTGTTTACCCTTACTGAGCATTTGAGCTCACCCTTTTGTATGTTTTCTTTTCCCCAGGCCGGGAAGAATGGTATTAAGTAAGAAATGCCTAAAAGGGATTCTAGATATGATTAAATAAATGAGAGACAATGTAGATGCTTTATGAACCGGTTGTTTATGTTTCCCAGTTTCTAAAGACACTATACATATACGGTCCTTTCATGGTTTTGTTATATGTTGTAATAGGTGTACTTCAAATTTAAAGTATTAATAATGCATGTAAAGTATGGTTCGTTATACTTATGATGTTTTGGGGACAAAAATTAAATTTCAGAACTTTTATTCATCCCTAATATGATAGATAGATAAAGACAACAATTCCTAACATGGGTGACATTCTTTGAGAATGTTAAATGGATTACCAAGGACATTGGGATTAGAATATTTCTATAGTTGAGTTATCTTATAATAAAAGATTCCATTCCACTCTATATATAGAAAATTTTAATGAATTATATGGATATAAGTGTTTAAATCCATCATTTTTAGATGAAGTTAGAAAAATGGTGTTTATGGGATTAAAATTAGAAGTTTAATTGGTTGAGAAAGTGAATAATATCTAGCAATAGATGAGGACTGCTCAGAGCAGCCAGAAAACTTATACAGATAATAGGAGGAAATACTTGTTATTTGAGGTAGGTGATCATGTTTTTATTAAAATATCCCCATGAAAAAGTGGTATTAATTTTGGTATTAAAGGAAATCCATGTACATGGTTTGTTGGAATTTATTAAATCATAGGGAATGTTGGACTAGTCACCCACCGAGTAGCTTTGCCAATGAGTTTATCCCTAGAATACATTATTTTTCATGTTTTGATATTTAGAAAGTATGTTCTATATTAATATAATGTTTTGAGACTATATACAGTCCATTTATAAGAGAACCATTTTAAAATAAAAAATCTTTTTCATATTCTTGATCACAAGCACGTGTTACAGAATAATTTAATTTACCAGGTTAATGTTTAGTGGAGAAACCACATGGTTGAAAGAAGAAACATGAGAATAGAAAAATGATATGAAGAAAACTAATCCTAACTTCTTTAATAAGTGAATGAAAATTATGATGATGAAATTTCTAGATAGTGGGGCTAATGTGACAAACCAGGTACTTATAAAATAATTCCTTCATTATGTAAATAAATAGTTGAATTCATTATAAAATTATATTGAGATGAGTGATATTTAAATAAATTAGTAAATCATCACTGGTAGAATAGTAACCTAATCTATAGACGTATAAATAAAATTTATATATCTTATAAGTTAAAATCTGATATATTTAAATCAAGGAAAAGGAAAGATGTTGTTTTAAATATAATAAATTTTGTAGAGGTATTTTTATGAAATATAAATTTTTATTACATATTTTATAATTAATATAACAACTTAAATTAATATATATTTTCCTAAAATATATTCAAAAATTAATATTTATTTTCTTATAAAAATATGATTATTTTATTATATATTAGTTAATTTTTTAATGTGTTATAAAATCAGTTATAATTTGAAAACTTGAATTTTTCAAATAAATGATCTTTTTAATTAAAAATTAAATATCAAAAATTTAGAAGTCAATTAAAAAAATCACAGTTATTTTTTAATTATACAAGTTCAAGAACATGTATGTTACATTTATTTTGAGAATTTTTATAAAATACTAGAATTTTCAATGAATTGGAAAACATGCTAATTTATAGTGTATATACTTTGTAAGATAGATACACAATTCCTTGAGTCATTGCATATTTATGAACAGGAATATTGAAATTATATTCATTATTTTAATATATATTTTTTATAAATCTCTATATATTCATAATCTAGTGTAAAAATAATGAACTAGTGAATATAATAATGAGAAAACATCCCCCTTCTCTAATATAAATACCACCCATTGCCACCTCTTCATATCACACAGAACATCCTTATATAAAGTTAATTTCTACCTAATTCCCTTAAAAATCCTCTTCCTTATATCCAATACATTGTTTCTAATGAAAATGCCAAAACCAAGGGCATTAAGGTGGTTTTCAAGGATAAATAAATAGGTAAAATCCTCTTTCTTTTTCATATGTTTTTATCAATTTATATTATTTTAATTTTAAATCCATAAAATAAATTATCCAAGCCAAATAAAAACTAAATTATCATATATATATTTTTGGTATTTTATAATTATTATGGAAAAAATCATCATCAAACTTCTTCTCCCCATACTTTTATTCAAAAAATAACAACATTGTCTGTGATGTTTTGATTTATAGCCCGCAAGGATAAAAACATTCATTTTTCATTAACAAATTCAATGATGGTAATTAAAAAATTATTATAATTAAATAACATTTAATTATTCATATTAAAATTTATTTATTGTTCTGAAATCAATATAAAAACATGATATTGAATAAAATGATAAAGGATTGTGATGACTATAAAAACTACCAAATTAAATTAAAAAATTTCCATTAATATTTTATCAAATGATTTAACATCAAGTCCAGAAATATGTTATATGGTATAGTTTAAAATTATGGAAACATATTAACTGCATTTCATTCCAATTTTAGAGTTTTTCTAATATTCCAAATGAAAATCCATCACGATAAAACTATGGAAACAATGAAATAAATTCCCATGAAACAATTAAAATAACATAATATTATTAATAAATTGTTAGAAATATATTATAATAATATCATATAATAAATTATAAATATTAATATTGTTTGTTAATATATTAATAACATTTTAAAATCCATTATACATGAGTTTTTAACATTTTTTATGTTATTAAAACCCAAGGTAAGTGAATTCTTAACCCAATTCCCATTCTTTGGGTTAACCATCTACATTATTGACTATCCGGTGCTATGATTATTTTTGAAATTAATTTTTCTAGTATTATGTTTTATTATTTAAATTTAAATTTTATACACATGTTACATTCATTATATTAATTCTCAAATCAAATATATTGTATTTGTAAGAGGCTTTTCATTAATAATCCTCTTTTAAATTTATGTTTTTAAATAATTTAAAAGGACTATTTTATGAAAGTAGTTTTTTATGATTATTTTATTGTTCTTGGGGATTATTTATGATTAATTTTGGGACCTAAATCTCCCTAAAATTATTTTGGTACGTTTAGGTCGACGGTCTACTATATGGTTACTCTACGTGTAACTATGATGGTTACACTTTAAAGAATTCATGTGGGTTACATTATAAGGTATATGTGAGGTTTAAAATTCCTATAGATTCTATGGGGGTGATAAAACTGTGTAATTATTTCTCCATGTTACCATTATGGTTTTATTTATTCTTTCTATGTTTTATTAAAATATCATGTTTTCAAACAATAAATATATAATACTTATTGGTTGGGAATTTTATATTTGAGAGACTCATTTCATATATAATTATCAGTTTTAATGAACAAAAAATCACATTATTTTTTATGTCCATTATTGTTATTTTTTTCTCATAAAAGGATATAATAAAATCATAGTATTTAAGGAAGGGTATGAGAAAATTAGAATCTAAGATTAATTTTTTAAATAATTTTTATTTAAAATTATTAGGTTATTATTAAAAACTTTTTTATTAAAGAAAAAATCGATATTTTTTAGTAGTACAAACAATGTATTCTTCTGGTTTTATATTTATTAATTATGAATTACTTTTTAAAACTATAAACTCAAAATATATTTGGGAATTTATGAAAGTGAATTCTAAAGGAATTTACTAGATGATGAAATTCTTAAGGATAAGACCTTATAGAGATGTTAAGGTTTACATTATTTTATTTTCATTGAGGTTCATATATTTTAGTATATTGTTTTTCATTTTGATGACGATGAGATCATTTTTTATTGAATATGGTAGTTATTTTAATCACATTCTAATTCATTTTTATTTTTGATGAAAATAATAATTATAATGGTTTGAAATGAATTGGGTCATTTTTCTCATCAAACACTACCTAATATTTTGGAGTTTAGGGAGGTTTTAAAGTTCATATTGGAAGGATATTGAAGGTAGAATATTAAAATTTTTAATTAGAGTAAAATGGATATTGTGAAATACACTATGTTACTATTTTTCTAATGTTTGATTTCGGAAATGAGGGTCCATTAATAAGTGCATAAATATTTTTAGGTTATTATTTAAGGAAATTTATATAATGGAATTACCACATACATTTTTATAGTCATTAGGGAATTACTAGAGTAAATATAACCTCACTCATTCAATTTTTCATCAAAACCATATAACTCTTTAGTTATGAAGGGTAGAATTTTGGGACTTATTGGAAAAAAATATTTAATATGTTATAAATTAAAAAATCTAATTCATATGATATATTTTTAATTCTAAATCCCTATTCCCAAATTATGACAGTCAAAATTATTTAAAAATATAAACATTCACCTCCCATGATGTTGATTTCTAATTTCTCCGTCGAATCCTTTGTGGATAGATGCTTTATTTTGGTGACATAATTTTGCATTTGAAATGGTATGAAGTTGTTTTAATAACACTTTAGGTTGTTATTGTGTTATTGTTTAATGGTTTTATCAATATATATTTTGTGTAATTTTTAGAGGTGGTAAATTTTTTTAGATATTGTAGTTATGAAAAAATCACATCATTATTGTGTTTGTTAGAAAACCATTAGGTTGGGAACCTGAACCACTAAATATTTATTATTATTTTTAGGTGACCAATGTATGATGTACATATATATTACATAATTTTAGATTAATATTCAATACATTTCTCAATAACACATTCTGAAGTATCGTAATAGTTTTTTTTCTATTTGGAGATGAGGTATAAAATAAACTAATTTCAAAAAAGATATTCAACATCACTGAAAAAATCATTCTCTCATATTACCATTATTATATATGGTTTAATTAATACCCTTCATTATAACCTATAGATAAATGAAAATTAGGAAAGTTCTTCTTAGATTCTCTATAAGTGTAACCGTTGGTGATATTAATTAATGATTATGTGTGAGTATAAGCGCATATTTATGAGAAAATAATAATAAATTAATTATTTCATACCTAATCAGTCAAGATCATTAGTCAGAATAGTGAATGTAATAATAAGATAATGTCCCCAATGAAATATAAAAATCTCTTAGTGATATTTACATAGAATAATAATATATTAAAATTAGAACTTAAACCATTCTTATAAAACCTGAATAAAATATCTATTTCGTTTGAATAGTTTATAACTAAAAATTATCCTAATATGTTGTTAATTATTTTGATTTTAAAAAATTATAAAAACATGTAATGAAGTATTCAATTGAAATAATGGCCATGGAGGATGAAAAATCCATTCGTATTATATATAGTAGAGGATAACATTGTTTTATTCTTTTTACAAAGAAAATATAACATATTTATAAAAAAAATTAATAAAGATATTCATTATGAAATATTGTATAAAATCTAAATAGTAACAAAATTAACATATTAAAATATATAATTTTATTTTAAAACATCCATAATTTTTTGTTTCAATTGCAATGATGTGGACGAAAATTTTCATCAATGAAATGGGAAATATTATAGGCTTTTGATTAGAAAAATATAGATATTTTTATATACTAAGTAGTTTGAAAAGGAACTATTAAATAAGAGTTATTTAAAAAGATATAATAAATTAATAGGTCTTATGGACTATATCCGTACAATTATTTTCAATATGAATAAAACATAGAGAATATCAAAATGAAGTTATATTTTAAAATAAAATCTAACCTCAAATGTCGTCTTTCTTTATAAACATTTAAATATCATATATAATAAAAACATATTTATTATAAATATCATATATATTAATATTCATAATGAAAATTATATTTATCATTACTTTAAATTTTTCAATTATCCATTTATTAAAAATTTCATTATTTAAATGAAAATTTGGTAAAATAATAGTTCTTTTTTGAAGAATATATTGAATCAATAGTTCTAGTACACGGTCATTTTTTATAGTTTAATTAGATAAAGAAAAATAATTCTGATTTATTGATCATATTTATCACTAATATACTATTTTTTAATCATTAATATAATTACATGATGAAAAATATTACATTACATTATGGAGAATGTAGTTTATACATACACATGACGGATTTTAAACAAATCAATAGATGGAATGAAACAAAGTTAAATGATAATATAAATTTAATAAATAATAATTTCATCACAAATACCATATATTTTCATTAAATATATATTTATTAAATTCCATGTAAAATATAAATGAAATATGAGTCACATTGATTCATGTAGGTGGTAGTCCACACATATTTATGTGTGACATTTAAATTTTCTAAATGATGAAAAGGGAAGAAGTTAAATACGAACATATATTAAATTAGAATAATTAATTGATTAATATAATTTATTAAAATTAAATACCAGATATTAACCTACAGTGAAATATGGTTATGGAAATATTAATGTCACAAAGTGTAAATAATAGTCTTCTCATACACACAAAAGATACATTCTATTCCCAGGAAATTTAAAGGATGTATAAACTGGTTTTACAATTATAATAATAACATAAAAGTATATGAGTGATAATTGAATAATAATTTTTGGATGGATAACACATATTTATAGGAATAAAAACAAGAAATAAAAATTTTATGAAACAGGTATTATGAGAACCTTTACCTTGAGAGGCATTTACTGGATTACACCATAAGAATTTTAGGAATCATTTAGGATAAGACTAGTATGTCAAGAATATTATGATGGAATATAGTAATTATTTTTGGTAGGTATTTAAAATTATTTAGTGATTAGGTTTTTTATGTGATTAATGATAATAGGTTACCTTTCATTTGTTAGTGGTGGGACACACATGGAATTACATTACAATTTAAATAATATAATATATTTTTAGTAATATTGTGAAAAATGGCCAATAAATAATACTTAGGATAAAATGATGAAAAAATATCTCCTTCAAATAGATTTTATAAATTTTTGATTTTATTTATTATAGTTCTCACTTAGTTTAACCCCATTTAAAGGGTTTCTAACCGTAACAATGGTAGTAAAATTTCATTGTTTTCGCTATTTTTTAGGACCGAAAATTATGCTGAACTTGTTCCATTATAAAAACTATTTCAATTAAAAATATCTCATCCATTTTAAATGATTCTATTTCTTTAATTATAAGAAATTAATTTTAAAATAAGTTCATGAAATACAAATAAACACTATTTTCAATAAAATTTATTTTTTTCCATAAAACTAATTGTGTATTCATTACAATCAATTTAAAAAGAATTATTCTGGTGGTAAACAATTTGAATTGATATTTAATATATAAATTAAATTTACATCATTAATAAATAGTGATAAATTTAATTTAATAATACAAAAATAAATTGTTCACAAACAAAATGATTTTTTGTATAAAAATATCTATTTTTAATATCAAATGATTTTATTTTCATTTGAAACATAATTTTTAAACAATGATTTTTATAGAATTTCACAAAAAATATTTTTTAATAATTTATTTGGTATAAATAATCAATTCCAATACCCAAACTAAGTAATAATAATCACATAATAATAGTCAAATATTATGTTGACATTTGTTTAATCATAGTCATGCGTGCAGAGAATTATAACAAACATATAAAATTTATTAAATATAAAATATCATAAAATCAAATAAAATAACTTTATTCTCAATTTTATGAATTTAAACATTAATATTATATTACTCTGGAAGATAAAATTGAGTATAAATATTGATCATAACGTCCACATGTCACATGTAACTACCTCAAATTTGACACATTGCCAAAACAATGACCAAATGAGTGGTCTTATTTAACATCTCATTGTCTCTTCATTCAATAATATCTATTACTTATTATTTGTAATAGAGATCATTCACCAATGGTACAACATCTAAGTTATGTTTAATTTAGGTATTAGTTTTATACTTCCTAAAGAAAGATAAATCGAACACATGATGAACTTGGTAGTGATTTGGATGCTGCACTAAGAAATAAAAACCCATCTAAATTAGGTGAATTGTTTTTAATGGAACAAATATATATTTTTCATATTTCAATTCATTCCAAATCTAATAAACTTATCACAAAGAGATATTATTAAAAAATAACATGTCAATAAGTTTAATAAATACATTTATTTGATAATTTTCAATATAAAATGTTTTTTAACTCTAATATTCAATGATGTGTTGGTGAATAACACTAACCAATTAGTCCATTTACTAATTGTTATTTGGTCTCAATATATTTCATTCTCTAAAGTTTTCTTATCAAATTTTTTTTTGACACTTCCATCAGTCATGGTCTTTTTAATTAGCAATATGATGTCTCAAGTGAAAGCTATTATTTTTTAAAACTTCTACCAAATAAAGGTGATGATCACAACTTGTTACAGCTTTTGTAATTATTGAATAAATAATTCTATAATTTAAAAACATTTATAACTTCTATTGTTATATCCATTATAATAAATTAATTAATTCATAAAATAAAAAAGGAAATGGTTTTATTAAACATAATTCTTATAATTTTTTTAATAGATTAATTTAAAAACAATATATTATTTGTTAAAATTTTGATATTTATTTTTATTATTAAAACTGCAAAAAATATATTTCGATTAATATTTGATATTCTTCTGAAAATATTGATTTTATATGATATATGGAAAAATACTGAATTTAATTAATATATTTATTTTATTTACATATAAAAATATTTTAGTTTTAAATATTTAATTTGTTAATTTTTATTATAAAATAAAATTATTGGTTTTTAAACTAATTTTATAGTTGAGATAAAATTAAACCACATTACTTTTTCAAATGAATTTTTTTTAAAAAAAATAAATTCATTGATTTTTTATTATTTAATTTTATTTTGGTACCTTACACTATTGTTTCAAGAATTTTTAGAAAGTTATTCCATATTTGGAATATGTTGGTAAAAATTAAGAACATTGTTCCACTTCTTTTACAGTGTGAATTATAACCTTATGAATTTTTATTACCACTCTAGATGGTTAATCTTGTAATTTTGTTGAAAAATAAAATGGTTGAAATGATAAAATAACCCAAAACTTTCTTAAATCTTATAAGATGATCATATATCCACCATTTTTAATATAGGATCGAATTTATGGAATTTATATACCACATGGATGAGATTATGGAATTTGAAGTATTTTCATTATTGAAATGACAATCATAATAAAATCTTGGTTTTAAAAAGTATATTATTTTTAATTCAGTGCCATCAAAATAATATTTTTTAAAATAATTATTATTTTAAGTGATAATCTATCAGTCTTAATCATGATAATTTATTTTTAGTTTTTAATTAAAAAATAATTACCTTTAATTCATACACAACATTGATGCACTAAATAATTAATAAATGGTGAAATAAAAAAAAGTAATGAAAAATATATAAATATTTAAAATTTAAGATGAATATTCTGATAAGAAATTTTTTTAAATAAAATTACAATATAGTTATAAAATAAAAAATTATTACAACTATATATGTTTTCTAGATATTAGTTGAGTCAGTGTAACGAATAGTTCTATAAATTGACATTATGAACATTTCATAGTAAACTATATTTTATTAAATTCTAAAAAATTATAAAACATTTAAAATATAGAAACATGATTATTATATGGTTTAAAATATTAATCATGGTCCATTCCTAGGTAATTTTACATTTATTGTAACTATATTTACCCTCAATTCGTAAAAATACAAGTTGCTATAGTAATATTTTAAGAGGTTAAAAGGGGGATAAAACCAAAATATAAGGGTATAAAATTAGAAAAAACATGCCTAATTGTTAATTTAAGGGAGTATTTTGAATCATAATCAAATTATATTATAAAATAATTTGTTCTGATCCAATTTTATAAAAAAATAGTTTATATTAATTTATTATTTTGAGAAATTTCTAGAGTGCATGTCCCCTCTCTTAGAAGTGGGCACATAATCTTCTAAAGTTTTCTCAATTCAAAACACTTTTTTATTATCCAATAACTACCAAAATAACATCCTATAAAAAATCAAAATAATATTTATGAATATTTAACACATAATACAAAACTAATATGTCATATGATGTTAATCAAAGATGGTTTTCCAAAAATGAGGTTTATTTTTTATCAATATATGTTAGCTTTATATCTTTTTACACATCTAAAAAACCTTCTTAAATAATTTTAAAATAATAAATAAAATATTATTAATATACATATATGTTATTATGTTTTCCTAATATCATATATATATACACTCTTACAAAAAAATTTAAATATATTCATAATATTTTCTTATTGTTGATTACCACCTCACAATCAAATTTAATTCCTTATCTATCACCATATATCAGGACTAGTCATAATGATAGAATTAAAATTCATTATTTATACTTATTATATATCTATCATTATTAATATAAAATATATAATTTAACTTCATACCATTACATGAACATACAAATGATAATGTCAATCATGCGTATATGCGGAATACCATGGCCAAGAAATGACATGATTCGTTTAACACGACCACATAACAGTGATGATATATTTAAGTATATTGAACATAAATAAAATTATATATATAAAATTTGTATTAATATTTATAAATATTAATATTTACACTCTTTTTGTAATGATCATTGAAAAATGGGAATGTTATTCATCTGTACATATGGCCTATTGTCTCTAAGATTTTAATGTAGTTCATTTTTCATAACCCAATTTAATGGATGAATTTAAAAATAAAATTTATTTATAATCATTAAATTTATTCCATTATTATTATTTGAGAGATGATTTGAAGATGGATTTTTACCATAGTTTTGTAACTAATTCCACTCTGAACATATGAACCAAATATCATCCAAATATACGACATGAACATAAATTATTATGTAATTGAATATAAAATTGTCATAAGTTATATTAAAAAAATAATAAAAAATTAAACAATATAATTCATGTATAAATTAACATAGTTTTATTATTTTTTATGAAGAATAATTTATGTGATGATTCAGACTCTAGGTAAGACACTTTTATTTAAATATTATCTTCTAAATATACCATTAAGAGAATTTTTTCATTTCAAGTCCATATTTTATAAAAAAAATTTATATATTTTCATATTATTTTTTATATTCGTATTTATTAATCTTTCATTTTTTTAAAATTTGTTGGAAAGGAAAAAAATCAATCTTCTAAATAAGGTACTTTGTGGGTTTTCCAAAAAAAAGTATTGAATGAATGTTTTTTTTTCAGGTATATGGCTTGAGCAGATTTTCCAACTATACTGACTCCATGATGATTTTATATTAACTCTATATTGTAAAATATTTCTTTTAAAATAAAATATTTTATTTAATATTTTTATAGGCTTTATATTTTAAAAATTCCTTTTTAAAAGAAAAGTGTATTTTCATATCTAATCGTTTTTTTATTTGCATTTGATGTTTTTTTGAATGAATTAATAATGAAAACTTATTCCTTAATATTACTTATTCATCACATATTTATAGTGGATTATATAGGAAATGAGAGAGCCTGATAAAACTTATATGATATATTGATTCACATTATATCTCATAGGTGAGACCCATATAGCATATAAGAAGGGATAACACATATTTTATCTCATGAAAAATTGGTAATCCTAATATATTTTATAGGAAGTGTGATCCTCATTATAGATCTCCAATTCATTAGGTAATTATTATGTTTTTTGGAGAAATATATTGGATTTGTTCTATATGGTTAATCCAATTGAAATTTTTTTGAAAGGGTTTTATGAATGTGATGATATTTTTTTTTTCAAAAATGGTTTTTTCTATTCTTGATACGTGTTTTTTGATTTTTTGAGAAAAAAGGGTGTGTTATTTTTATGTTTAAATGTTTTATTTAATATGAACATTGATATTTGAGTAATAATGATAATATTATATAGGTTTTCATTTTTTTCACTACCTAAATATATTTATAATATTTATTTTCCTTACTGATATTTTTGGGCACATCAAAAAAATTTAAAATATTTTTTTATGGTTTAATGATGAGTATTGTCACGTATAAGAAAAACATTATATTTTTAATATTTTTTAAATATATAATTTTTATTATTTAACTTTTTTTTTGGAAAATTGATATGAATATAAAATTCCATTTTTAATATATGGGTTTTAAATGTAACAGTTTTTTTTCAAATAATATATAAAAAAACCAAAATGATCATCAGGATTTTGAGAATATTAATTCTAGAAGAATGAATCTGGACTATTTAATTCTTATATCTAGGTACATATAGTTGGAATTATAGATCGGTTTATATAACATTATAGATTAATATTTTATTTCATATGAGGATATCATATCAGTTAGGCATACAAAAATGGGTTTATAAATTTATTGTAAATCATAATGTCAATTTCATAGAACCTAATTTTCCTGATTTAATTTATGAAATATTATGTTGTGTAATTTTATTTAGATATATTTATTTTTATGATAATTATTGATTATTACATTTTTTCATGCAAAATGAAACTTATGAGATAAGTTTTGAGGTTAAATAATTTCATTAATGTGGAATATATTAATCTTATTTTAAGGATTTTATCACATTACAGATAATTTTACAAGTATTATATTAATATATATTTATAAAAAGATAAAACATCAAGTTGGAAGACAACACATCACATCCGGCAGGGCTGCATGGTCTAGACCCACATCCAAAGCGTAATAAGGGGGCATCACCTACCACTAACATAAATGATTGCCTAATTATTACAACAATGTTTTAAATAATTATATATATATGAAGGAAAAATAATAAGTCCATTTTGGTAACATATGTTTTATTATATTGATAACCTTGTGATTGAAAATTTATTTGGTTACTAACTGATTAATTTTATGTTGGAAGAATTCCAGTATAATGTTTTTGAATATTATGGGATTATGGTAAATAGAATATTATGGTATTTAATTTGAGGAGTAATGGTTGAATTATATTTTGGGAGAATTTGTGATTTTATTTTTTTTTATGGTGATTCTGTTGACTTATTAAATTGATCGTCAATGTTTATAGATTATGTTATCTGGGTAATTACATTTTGGATAAAATACATCATGTGTTATTGATTTTATTTTGGGAAACAAACAATAAATATAACTTTGAATACTAAGAAATAAAATCATTATGATTATTTGGTTTCAATCATAGTCTAAAATGTTTGAGAGGAATTTTTGGTGTAGTTTTATTTATAATAATCTAATTAAAATTTTGAATATTACTATTTAATTATAAGGATTAGAAGTAGTTTGTCCTTATTTAATGATTTATTTATGATTGGAATGAGTATATCTTATAATAACCATTTAGTTTTTGGTTAATTACTAAAAATAAGTTGAATATATATTTATGATATTGTCGATTGTGTGATCTTTGGAATTTGATTATCGTACTTCATGTATGAAAAATGCTTCTTAAATACCCACTGTTTGAAAAATGAGAAGATTATGGGGGAAATTGATTAAAATATGAAATTATAAATTCCATATAATTATAGTTCTTTATTTTAATTGTTCATCTAGTAAAATATTTCATCAATTTTAATAAATTGATTTTAGAAGAAAAAAAATATTATATGTTTTCATTTCTTACCAAGAAACCAATGACCTTTTAACCGGTTACAGATTTAATGTTTTTTGATGGTTAACATTCACATAACCATGTTCAATATCACCTTCTATATGACCATGTGTGTTACTATTTTCTTCCGTATCCTTGTTTTATCTTTCCACCAATCATATCCTTCATGTAAACCTACTATATATTTTTAAATATGACCTTCATACTTCCTGTTCACACTTTTCATGTGTAAATATTATAGACCCTTTTTATGATGTGGGTTTTCAATAAAGGTAATTTGAAAATACAATCCTTGGACATCGAGTTTGATCTCACAATTATGAGGATATAATATCAAAAAGGATTTAAGAATGTAATAACCTAGTAAATAATAGAATACATAATATTAATATATAATAGTATTCTTCAATTTTGTAGTTATATTCATTATTATAATATTATGTAATTCTAAAATTCAAAAAGGAAACTATATTATTAAACTCATTACATATTTAATTGTATTTAAATAATTAATTAAAAATTATTTCATTTTAAATTTATTGAACGAATATAATATATTATATTCATAAGTAAAAATTATATTTGAATTAAATTCTGATAATTTTTTAAAATATGGATTTTCCAAGAAATAGTTAAAAATAACAGATTTAATTGAAAATTGTATTGATTTAAATGAAAAAATTATATAATATCTAAATTTTTATTTGTTAATTTTGTTATAAATAATCCTATTATGATTTTTCGAATATATTTTATACTTGATTTTAATATAAAATAATATTATAATTAAAAAGGTGTTTTTTAAAGATCAATATTTCTTTGTACAGTTGATGTTTAATTTAAATCTGATCAATTTTTATATATTATTTTATAGAAATGGATTCAGTATTTATAAACATTGCATGAATATTTTGGAAATCATTCACTTTAATTTTTGGAGAATCTGAATGGTAACCATAAAAAAATTTAATAGCACTCAAAAGTGTAAATTGGGTAATTTCGGTGAAAAATAAAATGATTATAAAAATATTATGATAAAAACATACTTAAATATCAATGTATGTGTATTTATCAAACATAATCATCCATAGAACTAATGTATGGCCATTTAGGGCCACATGTATTAGTTTATGGACTTTATTGTACGTAATTTAATGAAAGTTCAAACATGTCACACTCTGGATATAAATTTTTTTATATGTTTTATATGTTTTTTATAGAGGATATTTTTAAATATAAATAAGAGTATGAATGATAAATGATATATACTCATCTGATTAGTTTATTTTTAATTTTTTTGGAAGGAATAATTATAGAAAATGCTTACACAACATTGATGTAATAATTAACAAATTTATAAAAAATTAAGTAAAAGATTTTAAAAATCATATAATAAATTTTATTTCAGATAAATAAGGTGACCAAATTAATTTTAGTTATGTAAATGAAATATTATTTATATATTATTTTATATAAATTAAGACGTTTTATTGATATTATAAAATACAATTTAATGAATAATTATTAAAGATGAAATTATTGATAATTTATAGTAATTAATATTTTTATACTTGAATTAAAATTAATAAAAATAGTAAATTTATAAATATTTATATGACATGGTTTTAAATATGAATTATTTTCCATTAATGGGAATTTTTATCGTTTATAGTGACTGCATTGTCCCTTAATGTATACAAATCTATTTTGTAAGGATAAGAGTAAAAATGTTAAAACCAAAATATAGTGGTTGAAATATCGAATAAAATGGATTAATTATTATTTTATTTTGGTGTTTTGACCTATAGTCATCATATATTATAAATACATATTTCTATATCCATTTAGTGTTAAGTATTATTTTACATTAATTTTCATATTTTAGGAAATTTTAATTGTGCCCCTCCCCTTTCTTATAAAAGGGATGATATTCTTTTCAATTCGACACAATTTAAACCCCATTTTGATCAGTCTTCTATAAAAAAATACCTTAATATAATCTTTTAAAACGTTCTAGGTGTATTTTTTTATAAAAAAAATCCAATATCAATGGTCATAAGTTTTTAATCAAAGATGGCTTCCACAAAATATGTATAGTTTTTATATGTAATTTTTAGTTTTATTTATTATTCCACATTCCTAAAACGAAATAAAAAATGATTAAATAATAAATCATGTATCATGTAAATATTTCTATGCTTTTATGTTATTTAATATCCTATATTCATATCATCTTATCTCAAATGTGGAAATAACTCATTGTTTGTGTGTACGGTGGAAGACTACTTTATGAACTGATATAATAAATTTTCCATCATCATCCGTCAATACTAGTTATTATAATGTAATTAATGTTTATATATGTGAATCAAGAAAAATTTATTATTCATAAAATATTTTATATAATTTATATTCATACCATTCATTTCACAGTAAAATGGTATGTCGAGATTGTTTATATTTGTACAACCATCTCCATAAAGGGATGTGAGTAATTTTTCATCCCCACATCAAATAGATGATATATATAAATATATTTAAAATAAATATTATATATATATATATGATACTATGATGTTTTGGATTTATAAATAAATGTTTACCTTCTTTCCATAATGATCATTGAAATTGGAAGCATTACACATGCATACATACGACCTGCCAAATCCATGATTCTAATGTAGTAAATTTTTCATTACCATATTTAAGGGAAGGATTTGAATATATAATTGACAAAAATAATGTTTTTATGTCATGATTTTTATTATATATATGATATAAATTTATCCTTTTTCGCCATAGTAAAATTTCTGAATCCATTCTTAACTTATTAACCGAATAACATCAAAACAAAAAGGGTAAACTAAATGATTATTTAATATTATATAACATAGTAATAAGTGTTATAAATGATAAAAAAATAAAAAAATTTCATAAAAATGTATAAATTTAATTTTTTATGAATATAGTGAATATACATGATGATTCAAACACAAGTTAATGATAACTCATTAAAAAGTAATCTGTTTCTATTTCTATTAAAACTATATTTTTCATCCATATACTAATTTTCTAAAACAAGAAAAAATTATTTTATGATGGTCCAATGATTTTTTAAATTCATTTACAACATTGTATTTATTTTTAATGGTTTTAAGAGAATATTTTTGTCACCTTCCTAATAGAGAAGTTTTTGACATTTTAAACAAAAATATAGAAGAAATGGTTTTTATCTTATATGGGATTATCAACTTTTCCCAATATCATGACTCATTATTCCATTCAAAATTCAAATATATATATCCATGATTATTTTCAAATAAATTTTTTTCTTAATTTTTTTGGTGGTTTTATATTTTAAAATTTTATTTTTAAAATAAATTTGTATTATAAGATCCAAATGTGTTTGTATATGTGTTTAAAAGAGATTCATAGAGGTTTTCTGATGAAAAGGGAAAGCATAAAAGTTTAATTTCATTTTATTTTACATTATCATTATATATGAAATGCGTGAGCTCAATATACATTATATTATGTGTTCAACACCATTATAGCTCAAGGATAATGCTAGTATATCATATATGATGAGTTGAACCCCATTATTGTTTAAGAAGAATTATTAGGAAATATATATCTTATTCAAAGGGTTTTACCCATAAAGGTTTTTAAATTTATTGGTAATGAATAAGTTATTCAGAAAATTGTATTGTAATTCAGTTGTATAGTTATTCTAATTTTATGGTTTCTAATGGGTTTTAGGAACATTATGTTATATGTTTTGAAAATGGGTTATTATTTTCTTTTATTAGGTTTTAAAGGTTTTCGTTTTTTGAATTTTTTTTTGTTTTTAATGTGGAACTGTTTTATTTCATAAAATAAATTATTTTACAGAAAAAATGAAATCATTACATTGGATTTCAAATTTTCAGTAGAGTAATAGTTTTTCCAATATTGAGTTTTTTGTGGCTAATTATTTTATTTTAAATAGTTTTCTATGTGTTTTAAGGATGATTAAGGACATGGATTAGGTCAAGATGAATGTTTTGAAGAACTAACATATAAATAAATAATGTTTAATTTTAATAGATTTTGTATAGAAATTGTTACTTAGTATATGTGTCCACTATTAAATTTTGGGTTTACTAAATATGTTTTTCTTACTTCTCTAAAACTAAAAACCAAAATGATACTCATGAATAAAATAAATTAAGTTATTTCACAATGAAACTAGATTATGTAATTCTTATGGTGGTGACCATACAAACCTACCGTTGAAATTCCTAGAACATAATCATTACAAATAAACATGTGTTTGATGATCCTTACAAAATATCCATCTGTATGTGGTTTATATTGATTTTTAAAGATTAAATTCACATTAACCTATTTTTAAATACTTTTCGTGATCATTAATGTAAACAACATATATCGATAATATAACATTGAATTTCATACTCCATTAATCCTTACCACATAATTGATTTATATATTTCAATGATAATTAAAAGATACAGATTATATGATAGAAATTAAATTCATGGATTTCATAATTAGATTAATTATGTCCAAAATAAAATTATTTAATTTAGTTATTAATGAGGTTCTAATGTAAAAATCAATGGTAAATTTTTTAAATTTGCATTATGGTATAGGTAATATTAATAAAATCCCCATATAAATATATATATCAGCCTTAATATACTCAAATACTATGTATCCGGATATATACTCTATAATATAACTTTTATATATTTCCCACAAAAAATAATCATCAAATCTCTATACATCATGGAACATCTAAGATGGATATAGAATGTTGGAATATTAAGAATTATACAAAAACTACTTATTCATTTATAGATTTGGTGAGACACAAAAATTTCTCTTTAAAATCATCCTTCCATTTGAATTAAGGTTAAACTTTTAATCAAATATCACAATCTTTTATAGTTAAGAATCATTATTCTGAGACTCATTTAAACTAACATAAATTTATCATTATAAATTCATTAATATATGATCATTTCATTTTGAATATAATTTCAACATCTAAATTAAAAAAATAAATTAGAATTTTTTTTCTCTTTCAATAATCATCATGGACAATCTAACAAGGGATTTCGAACAAAGTGCATTAAACACCTAGTTTCTATTCCTATGAAAAAATGTATTGAGGTTTAACAATAGTCAATCAACTAAAACTATATTATATAGAATATGTTTAACCATTTCATTTTGATTATAAACTTAATGCTTTTATTATTTGTATATATATATTTCATGGTTAACCATAATGAGAATTTCTCCATATATTCAATAGAAAAATGTTGTTACCAACTCCAAATTAGGATTGAGAACATTTTTCTCAACTATTATCAATTTTTTGACGCATAATAAATCCCCTTATAATTATACAAAAATAGAAACACTATTCCAATTATCAATATGTTAGTAGAAATCAAAACCCATCCCCACTATAGGGTAGTGTATGCACAAGATTATAAACCAATATTATTTTTTCTATATGAAATTTTTATCACATTAATCTATTCGCAGAAGATGGATCCCTTCTAAGATAAGTTAGTTTTTAGATTATATAGAAAAGATAAATACCAAACATAAAGTTGGTGGTATACTACCATCCTAAGAACACTACTTATATTTTTCACCATAGTTGGTTAGTGTTATTGTTTAATCCCCTTTATATTTAAAATATTGACCAACAAAACCATTATTCAAAATATGTTACCCAAAGTTAAAACAATACCTATAATTAGTTCATATTTCTGAATGTTTTACAAATCATTTCACATCTCAGGGTATTCAAAAAAATCATCAAATATACCCAATATCTTCACTTATCTTTAAATATGTATGAATATCATCTAGAAATAATATAACAAATTGATCAGGGTGATCAAAAAACACATTATTCATTAAATATATGATGGTAGAGGGGGAATTGGCATGTGTAAATGCTATCACTAATAATTCATAATGATAACACCTAGTATGAATGTTTTTTTGTATATCCTCCTTATTTACCTTATATTGTTGATATACAAAACAATGTTAGATCATGGAAAAGTATTGATATTCGTGTATTTTATCACACTTATTAATAATATCAGTAGATTGTACTTTTTCTGGATAATAAATTTTTTATATTATTGATAAGCTATAAAAAGACATATTGACCCAAATTTCATATTATAAAAAATAATAGGTGCACCACATGGTACAAAACTAGGGCATACCAATCAATTTTCAGGATTATCAAGCATTTTCTTCATCAATTTTAAAAAACATATTTTGGTTATTCTATATAGTGCCTTTTAAATTTGTGTAGTAATATGTACATTTTTATATAAAATTTAGTAACATGATTAATGGGACATTAATGAATGTTTTTAGAATATTCATCATCATAATTGTGAATAACATGTATATGCATGATGTTGATTTTCTCCTAATGTAGATGAATAAATATCTTTTATAAATTAGTAGTATGACCCATACAATCGACGGGAAAACCATTAGGTGTTCCTATCCCTCCTCATATCAAAATATCACCATAGAATGAATTTGAATATAAAATATGGTTTTTATTACACCAAAATTTATAAAGGATTTGTATAGAGATACATAATACATACTAAAAATGAAATCAAATTGAAGTAGATATAGAATAACATAATGTTTAGGAATCACGTTTACAAAGATCTAAAAACTGAGTGTAGTGATCCACATGAGTAACAATCAGCATACCATATTGAGTATTCACTATAAACTAACCACTTAATCATTTTTGTGGTGATGTGACACTATTAAAAATTATATATATATATATATATATATAAACTACGTGAATATCATGAATGAATTGTTTTTGATGCTATAGTGTTTATGGTGGGTGTACCTTTCAACACTATTGTCTCTTGAACCATTTTAACTATTGTGGAAATCTGATCTTCTTCGTTATCTATTTTCCTAAAATATTAGTATTCATAATTTTCATAATTGTACATAATATTCATTCATCACATTAGATAATTTATACACATCATAAAATTACAGCATTGGAGTGTAGATGGAATATTTAGTTGATCATTTCCCATTTAATTACACTGACATGACTCTTTACATCACATTGACATTTATTTGTTAATATTATTATTCTACACATGAATAACATTTACTATAATCCATACTGTAATTTTATACATTCTTTGAACCAGTCATAAAATATGAAGGATGATTAATTTTCTTTCCAATATGGGTTTTATTATTATAGCCTCAAAAAAATTCTATCTTTTTATTTTTACCGCAAAACCTCTTGAAATAAAGAGAGTTTGAAATTTTAATTTATATAATTTGATCAAATAAAATTATTTTATTAGAGTTAAAAATGTATCAAATATTAAATTCATTTCAGATAATTTATCTCAAGCCACTAAATAATCAGTTATTTTTTCAAACATGATCTATGATAAAACAAGAATCGTAAATTTCATGTCTAGTGAGTTTTCCTTCATAGGTAATAACAGATTTCAAATATTTCTAAAATAGTTTAAACAATTACCTTAATATTTAATTGTGAATAGTTTTGGGGAAATAATTATTGATAAAAATTTCATTAAAATATTTTTATGTAATGTAATTTATTTCCATATCTTTCTTCATATTCTAGATAAGAGTCCTCTATTGATCTGTATCACATTCTGAATGCCTCAAAAAACTCAAGGATTGAGAAATGGAAAAAAATAATATGTTTTCTATGAAATTCATATATTTAATAGAAATATTTATATTATAGTATCGTAAAAGGTATTGTGGATGTCACCCCATAAAATGGTGAATAGTGAATTGTTCCGTCCTTTGATCATTTAGAATTTCATTAGGATTGAAGTTACTTAATTGAGGTTGTCAAGGTATTATTTTACAAAAATGATATTGGGAATGAATGAAATGATAATAGTAATTTGTTTTTGTAGTTCATGGTTTAGATACAGGTCTCAATGTGTATGAATAAGGTTAAAGAATTTATGTGCTTTTATAAGTGAGGGGATGGTAATTGAATAGTTATATAAATTATTTTAAAAATATAGCGATAATTTCATTTGAAAGTGTATCAAAATTGATTTTAAATATATCTTAGGATATGATACGGTAAAACTATCAAAATATAATAAAATATAGAAATTTTTAAATGGAATGTTACACATAATTTTTTAATTCCCCTACCCCACTGGATAATCCATTTTTAACCATATCCCTAGTAAAAAATTACAATATTTTTACATTTCATTTTTGAAAAAAATTAAATGGAAAATTTTAAATTATAGAAATAATTTTTATTAAAAATATAGAGTTAATTTTAAAATATTCAAAATCTATTGGTAGTATAACTTATTTTAAAATTATGATCACAACCACAATGAAAACCATTTAAAAAATCATTTTTAAGAATAAAACTGAGTTCACATTCAATACATGCCATGTAAAAACTATTATAGGAATTTCTAAAATATCAATATAAATATAAATATAAATATAAATATAATAATCAATATATATTAATTTTGTTAATTAATTAAAATATAATCTCATTATGTGCAATAAATTGTTTTTTATAAATAAAACTAGTTTTTACTTCAAGATAATCTTTTTCCCTTTATAACAGATTGATTAATAATAAAATCAATTCAAAAATTTCTAATAAAATAATTTTACATAATATAGTTTTTCATAGTCATAATTACCAATCCCAAAACATGTAAATAACATTTACATAATAATAATTCAATTTGGTATCATGTCTATTTAAACATGTTGTTTCATATAAATGAATATGCTTAACACATCAAATTTGTTAAATTTAATTGATTAATAAAATATCAGGGTATTATATATATTATTTTTTAAATGAAATTAAATTTGTGTTTTTAACGCAATAGACTCATATATAAAGATTGGGGTTCGTGGAGGTTTTCAAATCTCTATAATTTCAGGGATTCTGATGGTTTTATAATCCCATTACTACATTATCTACTATCAATGTTGTATATGTTGTGGTGGAATATCATTTTTATATTTTTTGATTGGTTGAGGATATTTTGGTTATGATGTGGGTATATGATGTGATCTACTTATATTTTTTATGTTTTAAGGATTATGTACACTATGATTACATAAACTTCTATGAGTTTATTTATAAATGTGGATGTTTTGTGGTTCTGTTATTTTGTATCTGGATATGGATATTTTTTCATGGATGGGATGAAGAAATATGGTATGTGGATTTCTGTTCAATATAATGGATGGAATAACCATTACAGAAGCCATTTAGGAATAAGTGATACCAACTACAAGATTATAAATTTTTCTATATATGATATGGTAAGAATGGATTGAATTCTACCAAGCACGATATTGATTAAGAATATATATTAACTGATAAAGGCATTAATATAATTCTTCAAAATTATCATGAATGGTAATGGGGAGAATATTACAGAGTATAGTTATATAATTAATAATATATAAAACTATATGTTTCATTGTTCTACATGATTAGGATAGTGAATGAGAAGGACACTATTAATGGACTAATAATTTTTCCATCATCTCCCATTTACTTTAGTTTTTATGATCTCAATTATCCTTCAATTTTTTCGATAATTTAATTTTATGTGTGTTTAGTAGGATATATAATAATTTATTACATCTAGATATTAGTTTGAGAATTTTGGAATTTGCAAAAACATTTACCATGTTTGAACAATAGGCTCTCTAAGAAAATATTCAACGTGATAATTTGACTTAGTTGAAAATTTGTCTATGTTAATCAGTTATTTGAAGGATCCACAAGCATAAAATAGATACATTATGAAAATATGTATTTGGGAATCAAATTTTTTGATAAATCACCTACTTGAGTAGTCAGATATGACAATAAAATGACTACATGAATTACATACATGGATTAATTGGTTATGTAGCTTTGATACATTTTTAAATTATCTACATGATCCCAAATGTCTATGATATTAACTTTTCCAACATCCAAATATGATAAGTGAACAAGAAGTCTCATATATTAATTTGGAAATGTTAATAATGTCTACACAATTTGATGATGTGATGAAATTATGAACATGAAGAATGGATATGAGGATAAATTTGGTAAAATTAATTCTAATAAGAGGATTTGAATGATGTGGTATTCTTGAATTAGGTATTTTCTTCTTAAAAATAACATTTATTACTATTTCTTTACATATGGATTAAATCAATTCATCCTTGAATGAATAAAATATTTGATTACACCATTTTGGTAAAATATAATATAAAGATTTTCATGTATCAAAAAATGAAAGAAATTCATTTATAATTTAGTGGTTATTATGATTAAATGTGTATTTATTAGAAAATGATATGTCAAATTTAATTAAATGATGGTATTTTATAGATCACATGATTTATAAGTATAAAGCGATGTTTTTTCATGTATTCTTGTCATGACATGTCCCAAAGGGGACCATTCCATAACTACCCCAAACATGCCTCTGATAGGACAGGGGATGGTTACTAATTACAAGTAGGCATATCCCACAAATGGAAGGCATTTTTATTAGTACATGCCCACACACACACATCACCAAGCCCGAAATGCTAAAAAGTAAAATACTAAGTAAACTAGAATGTATACAACTAAGATACCCTGAATAGAGTATGAATGTAGGACAACTGGAATATAGATATGGAAAGAATACAAGCCCACCAAAAAGAGAGTCTATGAATGTGAATATTAATGTTCATGAAACTCATCTATTGAAAATTCAACATGAAGCGTATGTGTATGATAACTTTTAGAATGCGTAGAAGAACACCACATCTACATGGTCGGTCTATGCACCACCAGATCCTGGTCCACCTAGTAATCCATCAAAGTGTTGATCTTCTACACAGTACATGACATGTGCGGGAAATTCCCATGTAGGGGTGAGTAAAACATTACAACGTAAGACACCCAAAAATCACAAATGAATAGTACTAAGAAACACATAAATAATACCTTAATAAAGCACACAAAGTATACAAAAAATAAATACATGAAGTATAACAAAAATGAAAAAAGAATTATTCCACAAAGAAATATAAAAAGTATTCCATTGAAAAATACATCACGTACAGTCAGTTTATATAGGTATAATTCTAAGCACAATGTGAAGGATTAATTGTTGAACTCTAAAGATCTCTCAGCTTCCATGGAACACAGAGTGTCGATGATGCACAAAACATCGATGGGACATTAGGAATTGATGGAGAATGGAGTGTCTATGGTGAACGAATAATTGATGGAGCATGTAGGATTGATGGAACATTGAAGTTTGATGGTGCATGGAGCAACGATGGTCCATGGATCCCCCATGTCATGTAGTCACCAAGTCACTGTAAGTTGAATGATTCTTCTCATAGTGAACTTATACATAGAGAAAATACTCCCAAATCCAATAGGTTTTATTTCAAATTTCACAAATACTCAATTAGAGTATCATAGAAGGGTTGTCTCTTCCCAAGGGTCCCAATAGAGAAAACAGCTCATCACATGGACATAAGGTATGAAATATCTATCAATTTTTATAAAATGGCCTGACCTGGGTTTGGTCTGGGTCCAGTCCAGGTCCAACTTGACCCAATTTATCTCACACATACTAGTCTAGACCACTGGGAAACTATAGAGCCCATCCCACCTTTAGCGGGCCAGTTTTCTCAGTCGGACATATCATTTCCTTGATGCACCCCCTAGTCCATAGGGTCTACCCTGTCCATGTGGTTCCCACTATGTAACTCCATCAACATCATGTCATGCCAAGTTTCATGTGGTGGGGCCACCTCTTCTACATGCCATGTGGATTTCTGATATGGGTTCCTCCAATACAACATTGAGACACATCCCAGATCGCCGCTACAGCCTTCTACCGTGGATCTTAGTTACCACCGACTATTCTCTGGTGCTTAGTTTTTTAAAACATAGAAAATTATGTGAGCCTCAGGTCACAACCATCGCTACATTGGGCTTAAATATGTCATTATGACACTATCAGGGCCCTATCACATGCATATCCTCCTGGGAAATTGGTTCATGACTAGTTGGTTTCAATGGAAAAAAACAACCATAATATATATATGATGAAGAAAAGAACTCCGAACGAATATATCTTGACATTGTTCATGTAATCCTTGATATATTAATGTTAAGAGGTTTAGCAAAGAACAAAAATAAAAAATTAGAGTGATCTATATACCTTTTAAACCACACAAAAATTTATCCATCTCATAAGAACGGAAGAAATACGGATCAACCCATTTTTGGGTTTGTCCATCTTCATCATTTGAATATAGAAAGGGAAAGGAAATCACCCAGATCATAAACTCCCAACCTTGTGGTTAGATCTGTCATTGATGAATAATAGAGGACTATGTCATCATCGATCCTTAATCCGCCAATGTTCATCATCAAGAGAGTTTCCTTCAATGAATCTGAGGAATTATAGGATTATGGGGAAAACCTGGAATTCCTAACAATGGTTTCATTAAAAATAAAAACTTTTCTATATCTAATAAAATAATTTTTCTGAAATATATTAATGATGGTTACATCAAAATAAAAACATTAAACGTAAAACCGTGTTGTTTGATGTTATAACCCACCTAAGGAAAATCCACTGCTCTGAACGCAACAGTGCTCTTGAATTTCTGATCTGTGCAACTATTTTTATGTTATTCTTGAATTAAATAAAATTTTCCAGCATTCTATATTAAAAACATATCATTTTTCTTCTTATTGTTTTGATCACAATATGCCTTGGAATGTCATATCATCTTAGTGACTGGCCAAGAATTTAATGAATTAATTTTTTTAAAAAAACTAGAGAAAAATATAAGTCATTATATTCTCCCCACCTTAGGGATTTACATCCCTAAAAGATAGAAAGAGGGATGCTCAATAAGAAGATGAGGGTATTGATCATGAATTTGAGCCTCCCATTACTATGTGCTCTCCATGGTAATCTTGTGATGCCAACAAATGCATACCAAATTAATTGACATCCCACAAATGATCTTCTCATATCGATCCCCAATCACCATCAGGCACACCAAAAAATTCAACCATCAACAATGTCAAGCACTCCACAGTCATGAGATGTAATGGTTCTTACACGTATGTCCTCAACTGCAACACATGGAAGACATCATGCAAATAGTGAAACAACATGGGTAGATCTTGGTGGTGCTCCACCTCACAAAATTACTCATATACTGAAAAGGGATGATGAAATATGAATATATCCATTCACTATGTCTAAATATCCACAATCTTATTCGAGGTGAGACCCAAAGGAACAGATGGCCTCCCTCCTCAAAATCTAGTGGCCTATATCTCCTATAATCATATGACTTCTACTATCTCTGTGCAGTCCTTATATTCTCCTAGATGGTCTGCATCTTCTCAGTGGTAGCTCACACCAACTCTGGACCCGTGGGTACTGGCTCTCCTAGGTCAGTCCAGCAATGTGATGACCTGAATGGTCAGTTCTACAATGCTTAAAATGGTTTCATACCAATGGTGAAGTGATATAAGTCACTGTATGAAAATTAAACCATTAGAAGGTGATCCTCCCAATTGTGACTGAAGCCTAGAATTCATGCTTCTAGTATTTCCACATGAACATGGATGGTCCTCTCCATCTAGCAATCCGTATGGGGATGAAATAGCTTTCTCAAGCACAACTGAGTCCCAAAAAACTCCTCTTATCCATTCCACAACCAGGATGTGATGTGAACATCATAGTCTGAAACGATCATTGATGGAACACTATGAAGCTGAAATATCTCTTGTATATATAGGCATCCCATGCAATCGACTGAACTCTTCTCACGGATTGGTAGGAAGTGGTTCGACATGGTGAGTTGGTCCAAGATCACCTAGATGGTATCATATTCCATATATGGGTGTGTTAAACCAATAAAAAAATTATCTATTTTACATCCCACTTCCACTCTAACACCTCCTGTGGTTTGGTCAAGCCCGTTGGAACATGGTGCTCAGCCTTCACCTGCTAACAAGTGAGGCATCGAGAAATGATCTCTTCGACTACATTATTCACCCCCGGCACCATAACTAACATAGGAGGTTAGATTACATATTCTACACACATGTATGTACCTCCATGGGGATGTGTGGAACTTTCTAAGAACCTCATCCCGTAATGCCACGATTATAACTGTATACCCTCTTAAATGAACGAAGTCCACCCCAACTATTGAATATCCCTCCAGGGGATTCCCTATGGGAACGGATCATGTCGTGTCTCATAGAAGATATCCCCAAGTTGTGCCTCTCGTACTCGAAATAATATTTGATGTGTGACATCCATCGATTGGAGTTAAGCTTCTCTATCTCCCACTACAAAAAATATTATATCAGTGGGGGTTATATAGAGAGGGTTATGCACAACCCCCTCAAAATTAATTTTTATTATATAATTAGAGGCAGTTATGTATAACCCACTCTAATCATTGAATTTATATTGGAATATGAACCTCCTCTAAATTCATTTACTATTAAAATTTGAGTGGTCTTATGTACAACTCTCCTTAATCATCAAATTTAATGCAGGTTATAGGCCCCCTATAAATTTTTAATATTTATATTTTAAATATCTAGATTGATTTTAAAGGGGGTTCAAAAGCCCCTCTAATATGAGAAATTATAGGGGTTGAAAATAACCTCTATTGTCTTAAATTTGTCTGGGTTATGGACCCGCTGTAAATAATTTAGGTGGGGTTCAAAGCCCCATATAATTTTCTAAATTAGTGGAGGTTGAAAAACTCCTCTAATTTTTTAAATTAGTGTGTATTAAAACCCCGTATAATTTTTGAAATTGGGAAGGATTTCCCTCACTAATTTCTTAAATTAGAAGGGTTCAATACACCCTCTAATGTATTAAATTAGAGGGGGTCCAAAACCCCTTCAAATGTCTCAAATTAGAGGCTGTTGTGAACCCCCTCTATTTTTTTAAAAAATAAACATCCATAATATATATATATATATATATATATAATTAAAACTCATTACACAAATGTATATAAATACATTATATGAACATGTTATATAAAATATTTATATGATTCTATATAATTGTATATATATATATATATATATAAGATTATTGCATAATATGATGTACATTAAAATATAATAATTTGTATATGTTATATTTAATATAATATTAATTATTTATAATATTATGTAAATTTATATTATTTAAAAATGTACATGAATATAATTTATTTTAAAAGTATATCAAATAGTGTCTAAAATTTATATTATTATAATAATAAATATATTTATAAATTATATGCTTATGATTTTATATTATATTTAATATAATATTTTATTTCATATAATATTATATAACATTATTTATAAATTTTATTTCATAAAATATTTATTACATATAATATAAATATTTATACAAAATGTGTTTCATACAATAATAATTAGATATAATAATATATGATTTGTACAAATAAATATATATTAATTCACATAATAATAAATATATATTGAAATACATTATATAAATATATTTTTATTGAAATTATATAAGTATTTTATTAATGAAATTATATAAATATATTAATTAAATACTTATATATATATATATTATTTAAATAAACATGTATATAATACAAAAATATGTATTTAAGTGTTTAAATAATTTACATAAATATAAAATATAAATGTGTTTAACATAATATATGAATGATAAAAATCCTAAAATCAAAGTATAGTATTTATAAAACAAATATGTAATTATTAAAATTAAAAAGAGGTGTGCTAACAATAATAATAATGAATAATAATATTTTTAGAATACACACAAATACATACATATTAAAAAATTAAATATATTAATATATTATAATATATTACTTCAATTAATATTAAAAAAATACATATGCAGCGAAATATAAATGTATTTATAAATATATATTTATATATTTAAAAAAATTATTTAAATATATTATATAAATAACCATGTCTAAAACATATTTATATGCATTTAAGTGTATAAATTATTTATATGAATATATTTAGAAATATATTAACATAAGTTTATATAAATAATATAAATAGAATTATAAATATATCTAAAAATATACTTAATCAAATGTTTGTTAAAATACATATACATATATATTTTATATAAATTTATATGTTGGTTATATATTTAAATGTTTATAAAAATATTATTTAAATGTAATTTATTCAATAAATAATGAAATTTTATAAACAAGAAGAATTTTGTATATGAAAAAAAGATATAAAATTGGAATAGAGGTAGTCCTATGGGTTATTTGGGCACTCGCTTTCGAGAAATAAAGGGTTCAAATACAACCAAAAATATTTTTTTAAAAAAATGGTGGTATAACATAGTTGGTGGGACCTGAGCGTCATGATCGGGAGAGAAAATGAGGAAGGGGAAAAGGGTTACCAGTGAGAATAGGTTAGGATATAGTATGTTGTTCTTATAAGGAGGGGAGGTATAGTGACATTGGAGTAACAATAGGGGCAATAATGGGAGGGAGGCAAGGCTATGGGAGAATAACAGAACGAGTGTAAAAAAATAAAAATTAATGTGATTTTTTTTGGGTTTTCAAATCTACCCATCAAATGTTCATGATTAGGGGAATTATAAACAGAGCTCTTATTTATAAGAGGTTGTGGTTTTAACCACATCTAATATAAGAGTTTTTTTATTTAATACAACATTAGAGGTGGTTTAAACCCCCACTAATGTAACCACTGTTAATGTCTCCATGAATTTACAAATGGTTCCTCAAAACCTCTTTTAACGATTATATGCGGGCACATGAGTGTCCTTTTCACATAATAACTACTAAGGTCATTAGAAGGGGTTCTAATTCCTTCTATACTAAAAAAATAAACCCCTCTAAAATTGTATTTTTTGTACTATCCATTGAAAATGGATACCTACAACACAGCCAACTGCTCGGATGCCTCACTCAGCAACTTCAAGCTGGAAGTACTCTTGAGAGTGAATTCCACTATGTTCCCCTTCCTAAGAGTATATATAATCTCAAATTTACAGTTACTGATAACAATACCCAGAACATTTATCTCATGTTTTGTTTATTCTAGGAGAATATGTACTTGAGACTCTATGGAAAGAGTAGACGGTAAAACACTTGTCCCTCAGGTAGTGTCTCCACATCATCATATATAATACTATCACTACAAGATCAATATCATGGGTAACATTGTTCTATTAATGCTACCACAATTCTAAAAAGACATAGGAAATCACATATTTCCCTTGCATGAGGAGACAACCATGTCTAGTCATTGATGCATCATAGAAAACTACCCACCCGACTCACTCCTTTGGTAGTCTCAAGATGGGAGAACTGATCAGCCCTTATCTAAGCTCTTGAAATCACAGTTGTAAATTCCTTTTCTAAACAAAGGGCCACCCTATCCATGTCAAAACTATCAAGGGTACTGATACATTATAAAATTTGGTTAAAAACATATGACTGTACCCAAAAAATCCCAGGAATCTCCACACCTCAGAAACAATATTGGGTGGATCCCAATCAATAACTAACTCAATCTTTTCCGGATCTATTGTAACTCAAGCCTCTAAAAATAGGTGTTCCCTATGTGGAACTCCTTAAACTAGAACTGACACTTCATGATCTTACCATAATACTGGATCTCTCACAGTGTGTCTAAGACCATCCTCATGTGTATTGCATGATTCTCTTAAGACACCGACTACACCTTGATGTCATCAATTCAGGCCAAAACGAACGTGTCTATGTAAAGTTGCAAGATTATATTCATGAGTACCATGAACACTTTTGGGGAATTATTCTTAATGAAACACATCACTATGTACACTTAGTGTTTGTAAAAACATCTAATGGTTGTCTTTAGCACATCATTATCCTGTAAAGGAAGATGGTGATAGCCACTCTTGAGGTCAATCTTCTTGAATGACCTCTCTCCCATCTGCTGATCCATTAGTTCATCAATCCTCGGTAGTGGATTATTTTTCCTTTGGGTCACTAGATTGAGGCACCAAAAGTCCACACATAACCTCATGATCTATAATATCTTCATGAAAGAAACACTGAGGCAACCTAAGGTGAAATATAGGGTCTCACAAAGCCCTTCCTCTGCATGTCCTCCAGTTGTACCCTCAAATCACGAATCTCCATGGGAGGCATTCAATATGCATGTGTAGATATCAGTTTTTTCCTAGGGTACAAATCAATGAAAAGTCAACCTCCCTTTGTGGAGTTAATAGAGGGACATCTTCAGTAAATACATCCTCATACTCCTCTACAAGTATAGAAAACTGAGGACTCTTATCGACCACTACACATAGGGTGATACTAGACAACTGATGTGTAATCAACTTCACCCTATTATGTGTGTGTTTGTCTTTTGTTGCATGTGTTTCATTTTCACGAACAAAAGAAAACTCAGTCCCATCACTAGGGACACACCATAATCTATGCCTAAAACAATCAATCTGGGAAAAAACTGTGTAAAACCTGTCCATACCAAAAATGTCGTCGTATCGCCTCGACAGCACCACTAGGATATCCTAACCGAAATCTTACCTACAAGAGTAAGATTACACTATTGGAACTAGAGTGTTATCAATTAATCTCCCTCTATAGTAGTCTCTATGAATAGGGATCAATTCAACTGTTATACCCAGATATCCGAGTATTGAACAAGGGTCGAGGCGATAATGAGAGAATGGAAACTATGTTTTTAAAAAATTTAGCTATGATATACTATACAAAGAACATAACTATAATCATCTTTGAAGAACCAGGCCCAGAAGCCTCCATCCTGTGAAGAAATCCTTGCCCATGTCCACCAGCACCCTAGGCCTTTGGTGGACCACTTGGGGGTTGTGGTGGTAGTACCTTGTACCTACTCCCACCTCATGCTCCTCCCCCATGCATGCTACCCTACATACCACCCTGCTCCTACCTCCTCCAATACTTCGGAGGTCCCTCAACCATCTGTTGATCATCCATATGGCAAGTCATACAATATTTATCCAGATGTCACTGACCACATCTTGTGTTACATAGCATGTCCTTCAGCTAACCCGCTCTTCCATGGGATTCCCTTACCACTGATCCTATGTCCTGGTGTCTTCCCCTAGAGTTCCTGACACACTTTGGTCCCTACGTATATTTTAGGCTACCTACCAATGAAGGATTAGTTTCCTGGAGACTAAAGTATTCTCCCACAGATGGAACCTATTCCTCCCTAAATATATCCACTAAATGGGACTAATTGAGTACCATTAAATATATAGGGATTCTAAGGGATGTCATGGATGCCATTTTGTCTTGACATATCCAATGTTCAAAATTTTGGGCCTTGGAGAATGTGTATTGCACCATATCCATAGAGTAGCAAGAAAGATCTTTATATATTGACAAGTACTCCGCTACAACCTCACTTCTGTGCTGTAGATGCAGGAGATCATGTATGCACACTAAGAATAATGTATTGCAAATGAAATCCTCCATAAAGAGGCACTAAAAGACATCCTAAGAGAGAGTCATCCCATCATGCGTCTAGATATTTGAGCTCCATCTTCTCCCTTCTGAGTCGGGATGAAGGCTCACCAGTAGAACTACCATATGGTCAAAAGGCATCCCCACCAAGCCGAATACATCTATAACTACCTCTATCTAGTCCTCGCCTATCTAGAGTTCTGGATTTCCCCAAAACATTAGAGGTTGCTACCTATAAAACACATACAATGAACTCAGACTGTGTTTATCCCCAACTGGTAGCATTACTAGTAACTACTACTTGATAGGTGGTGGTATCACTGATACGCTACCCTGAGGTGAAATCATTAGTCTCAGGAGTACCTCTAGAACATGCCCCTATATGGATACCTAATCACTAGGAATATCTTCCTTATGACCGCAGAATGAAATCATGGCTAGTTGTCTACTTGGAGGCATCCAAAAATAGATCAAGACGTTCAAGCATCAATAGAGTATAACTAGTGAGATGACTCGTAAATGAAATCCGAAAACACTCAAAAAATTATATAATTCATGCACTATTTATTCCCCTTCAATTATTGTTTTCATGATATGAGTCGAACAATAGAATTCAATGTCTTGGTGTGTGGACACATTAGCCTCCACAACAACACTGGAGACCCTAGCATCAAATTCGAACTCGAAACACATAACACTATTTCCCCAAACAATCCTCAGAGACACCCTATCCTTATATAGGACCTCCCTATGATACCAGTCTGTCAAAAACTATCTGATAAGGTCTTATTCCATGAAAACCCCAATCCTGCCTCCAATACACCATGGTATGGCGACTGAAACCGAGTAGGCATATCCCAAAAATGGGAGGCATTTTCATAAGTACCTCCACACATTCACTCATCTACAATCCAAAAAGAGTGAAATTTAAAACACTATGCAAACAAGCTTTCATACCACTAAGAAACAAAAAACAAATTATGGTAGTCAGAAAACTGGAAAGAAGACCATGCTAAAATACTATCCCACCAAGAGGATAGTCTTCAAAATTGAATTCATATGTTCTTGAAACTCAGCCATAGAAAAACCTACATGAATGGTCAGTGTAGGAAATATGTCTAAATCAATATAATTACAACTCATATTCTTAATCAATCTAAGAACCACCTAGTCTAGATCCATCTAGAACTTCATCAAAGCATTAATCATCTGCACAATAAATTATAAATACAAGAAATGAATGATTGGGGTGACTAAAATAATACTCAGTAGGACACATCAAAACTACCATGAAAGGCCACTAATAATGCTGTTAATTATATATAAAAAGAATCACATAATGTATAACACAATTTAATAAATAAATTATAGAACAAATAAATACATTATGTATACACAAAAGACACACCTGATGTATAACTCATGGAAATACATGAAGTACAACTCAAACAGGTATAGATCTAAAGCATGAAGAGAAATATTTTCAGTTATTATCCATAGATCTCAAAGTTTCCATGTCACATGGATTTTAGATGATGTATGGAGCATTGATGGTCCATAAATCCTAGATGAAGCATGAGTATCAATGGGGCACATGGCATCGATGTCCCGTAGATCATCAATGGTTCATGAAGCATATATGAGTCATAGAGCATCGATGGAACATGGAGTGTCTATGGAACACAAACCGTAAATGGGTCATGTAACCCACAAGTCACATAGTCACAATGTCACAACCATCCAAAGAATTCCTCTTGCAGCGTTCTTGTACTAGGATAACCTAATCCTTAATTAAATAGTTTGTTTACCAATATTCACAATATCTGAATTAGAGTATCTCAAAATTCTCATCTCTTCGCAAGGGTCCCAATATTGTAAATGGTTTTTAAATGGACTTACCATTTCAATGATATGGTCATTTTATTAAAATGGGCCAACCCAATCTGGCCAACCCAAACTAGCCTGCCCTACTGACCCTATCACATTGTTCCAATTAGACCTAGGCCACTGGGCTCGGCTCACTAGGACAATTGGATCGTCTCCGTTTGGCTACTAGAGTGGATTGGCCACCCTGGTCCGACCCATATTTAGTAAGGTTTTATGCTTATCCATACACTACCAACCATGGACACACCCCATGCTCATTGCAGTTCACCCACACTATATGGCTCCCCCCTATGTTACCCTGTCAACACAACATCGTGTCACATTTCGTGTAGGAGGCCCACCTTCTCTACATGCCTCACAGCATGGCATTGCGGGTTCCTCTAATGCATCCTTGAGCCACATCCCATCTCACCAATGTTTCCTCCTACCATGGCCTTTAGACAACACCGATGGAATCTACCACAACAAGCTACAAGCGGTCCCAACCTACCGAATACATGGTCCCATCGCAGCCCCTTTCTCTTGCGGATATCGTTGGGGAGACCGCCATCCTCTTCTACAACAGCACGTGTCTACCACTTCATATTACTAGGCACTGCCACGCATTGTAGCTAGGGGCCCTAGTTCTTTAGTTCACCTCCACTCCTCTGATGCTCTGTTATTCGAAACAAAAACACATCTGTGATCTTTGTGTTGTGGTCTTCACAACATTGGGATTCAATCTATGTTGCGAGCACTATGGGGTTCTGATCATGTTCGAAGCCTCTAGAAATATTGCGTCAGTCCATGAGGGTCCAAAAACAAAGAATTACAACAATAAGAATTGGAATAAGACATAGAATGCCCGAATAATGGATATTGGACTTGTTTTTATTTCCCTTGATCTGATCATGTTAGGAGGATTAAAAAATAATGAAAATTGGTAATCACAAAGATCTATTTCTATATTTAAACCCTGCGACAATTTGTCCATCCTACAATAACTCACAAACTAAGGATCAACCTGTTCATGGGTTGGTCCACATTCGATGTATGAATATATTAAGCGAAAAGAAATCACCATGAATCAAACATCATACCTTGTGGTTGGATCAGTCATTGACTGAGAATAGAGGTCTGTGTCATCATCGATCCTTGATCCATCAGAATTCATTATAAAGAGAGTTTCCTTCCATTCCTTAAGGGAATTAAAGTGTTATGGTGATAACCATGAATTCATAACAAAGTATTCATTTAAAAAATCTCTTCTACTTCTAATAGAGTATTTTTATTAAAATATTTCAATGACGGTTATGTCCAAATCATATCTTTCACATTCCAACATTACATATTAATTTTAGGCCCTAATATGGTAAATTCACAACTCGTAATGCAATGGTGCCCTGGGATTTTTGATATGGCTACCAATTTAGAAGTTATTGCAGATTAAATGAAAAATATCCCACACATTTTAATAAAAAAATTCACCGTATTGATCTAGGCACACCCGAACATGGAATCTGAAGTCGTCTTAGCACCTAGTCTCAATATTTTCCAAATTAATTTATAAAAATAATACTGAAAAATAATCTATATCAATACAATTCATATCTATCCAAATAAATTGAACACCCAAATATTTAAAATAATAGGCGCACCTACATTTTCAACTAACAAATCTTACTCTCTTTGATCTTTATGCACTACTGAGTTTCATAAAAATAGATGAATAATATTAAATATTTCATATAAATTAAATTATGATCATTAATATAGTGTGTTAATAGAATATTCTCGATATTATTTTAATTCTTATCATATATATTAGAGATTTATTCTCTTCTACTAGTTGTATCTTAAAACTTTGATATTCATTGGTAATATCATATTTGTTCTTTCTTCCTATGGGAAGGGTTCTATTAAAAAATTTTGAGAAATGGTATTTGTAAATCAATATAGTATCTTTATAAAACCACTTTTAATTTTACCTCGTGTGGACTACTTTCACATTGTTAGGCAGTCCTAGGGAAAAAGTATATTACACCCTGATAAAAGGACTTGTTTAGTAAAAATCACTAAAAACTAAGAGGTAAATAAAGTAAGGTTGGAGTAATGGATTTATATTTCATGAAAAAATATAAATAATTGGTATTGGGTCAGTTTTACTTTTGAATTTTTTTTATAATAATTTAACAAGTTAAGAAAATTTCAAAACTTACAGTACCTTTAGGATGGTGGTTTTCTCAGTAAAAAAAATATCAAGAACTCAAATCTCCTTCTTTGGAGTCATCATGGATGGTATATCTAAACAATATTTGTTATGAAAGGATTGGAATTTGAATTCCAATTTTTCAAATAGTTTAATTAATAATATTATCTTCAAAATGGATATTATGGTTTCTAGTTGAGAAACCATGTCTGTGGTGAGATATTTTTATAATAGTAGATAAAATTATTGTTGTTGGAAGAAACTAGTGATAATCTATTTGACGAGACATTTTATGAAGTATTATCTAAAATACATGAAACCTTATGAAATTAAAATGACTAAACTATATAAATTGTATTCTAACAAAAAATCCAGTTATGTATTGAACTCCAAATATATATACACTATCATATGTAGACTTGGTCCTGATGAGTTCAATGATTGTTTATAGTGTGAAAAACTTATGTATTTTAGAATATAAAAATATTTAATTATTAAAGAACATATATTTTTATTTCATTTTTATATAATTTTAAAAAACATAATATTGAATCATTAATAATTTTGGATGGGGAAACTATAAAAAAATTATATTTAATAATTATTTAGGTTGAATATAAAATTTAAAATATAATATCATATATTTCTGAACTAGATGATGAACTAAAAATCCTTGGAATTATAAAACCTATATGGATGGGGATATTTTCATACAATAGGAAATCAATGGTTTTAAAATATTTTAAAAGAAATTATCTTATTATAATACTTAGGATATATAAATATGATATAGAAGCTGAGTCCTGTGATTATAATCTTGTGAAATTGAAAATTGCTCTTTTAGTGTTTCTACATCTAAATATAAAAAGAAGAACAAGAGTATATAAATTTTTTAATCATATAGATAATAATATATATCATTAAATTCAAGATCGAATGATAAACCATGCAATTATTAAGGAATATTCCAAATGATTTATAAGAAAGGAAAACATTTAATGAAACACTTCAATATGTACAAGAATCATAAGGAAAATTAAAGATTATATTGTTTCAATGAATGTAATAAGCTCAATCAAATCATGGTATATTATTCACTAGGGAATTATTATAATAAACTTGATAGAAAATAATTCAAAAAATTCATCTATAAAAATAATTCCACGAGACCCACCAAAGAAACTTAGAGAACCTATAAAGTCTTATGTATTTATTCAAGAATATATTGTGACATTTAAATATCTAATAAAGAGGAAAATATGATAAATATATAACACTAATGTTATAGAAATAGGTCTATGAACATCAATGATAAATTGGGTACAAATAATGGATATATAAAGCATATGAGGGGACATTTTTGCAAATTTAAACTCATCAAAAATTGATGGAGGCTGTGTTAGTTTTTTTAAATATTTATAGAATGAATATATGAGTTTGATTATTTTCCAATAAAAGACCATTCCATATCTACAATGTTTCATATGTGGAAAAATTGATGCACAATAAAATAATTATTTCACAACATGGTGATAAAGGTTTCTTTGTAAAATTGTGTAACAATGAATTTTCAATTTTAACTAATTAAATTCCAAAATTAAATCCAAAAATAATGTAGAATGACTCTTATTTAGATATTAAATAATTTTTTATGAAAAAATTAAAATTATTATATTCTAAAGGAAATTGAGTCACAGATTTGATATAGATGATTGGGACTTTGTAATTTATATTCTATGAGTATAATTGTTTAAATAAATATAGTTTTATATTTTCCTCAATATAAATTAAACAATCAATTTCTATGTGATGAATTCAAAATTGAAAATCAAAAAATTTCATATAATAATTCAATTAAAGGGGATTCTACATCTATACCTCAATAACATATTCACATTGGTTTTTTGGGTCATCCATAAAAACTATCCAAAGAGGGAAAAATTATATTTTTTAGTTGCTGATTTTCCATGGATGACATTCGTTTTCAATATATGTGTTAATTTTTAATGATGTAATTTTTTTATAATTTTTTGTTGTCCGTTAAAAAAGGAAGATGATGAAATAATTTATTATTTAGGTGACCATAGAGTATAATTTGAATACTAGGAGTTTAATTGTTACTGTTGAAAACATGGAATGAAAAAAATATCTTTTACCACCAAGAAATATCAACATAATGGTGTTTTTAGAGGATAAATATGATGATTCAAGAAGATAATTTTAAAATGTTATGTAAATATAACATAGACACTCAATTTTGATCTGGTGATGTAAATATATAATGTTATGTCATAAAAAGTGTTTTAATTAATATTTAAAAAAACCTAATGTATTGTTGAATACTATAACTACAAAACATTAAAACTTTTCAGAATTTTGATACAAGGGTTAAAATTTAATCATCAAAGAAATTCATTCTAAATATGTTTCTAAGGATAATGATGGAATCTTCATTGTCTATTCTACTACTTCCAAGGAAAATTGATTTTCCCCCAAAATTTTAAATATTATTATACAATCATCACAGGGGAAATTTTATAAAAGTGACCCCTTTAATTATCAAACAACTTAAGGGGGTTATCTAAGTTATTTTTATAAAAAAATATAACTTAAATTCTAGTTTTCATTTAATTCGTTTTTTTATTTTGTAATTAATTTTGGTGAACCACATCCTAATTAGAAGGATACTAGTTAACGAAAAACATTTACATAGAATAACTATAACCATGAAAAAACATCCCATATAAACTATTATATGAGGAATAAATAAAATTATTCAGACTAGGATTAGTGTAGTAAACCATATAGATTTTATAACTAATTACCAGAGTTAGAACATTATACTACTGAAGAATCCACAGTTGATTAGAGATTTTTTTACAGTGAAAGAATAATTAAACTAGTTTAAGAGGAAAAATTTATGGTAATTAGATAATATACCATCTAACATTTATTTTATTGGAATGAAATTTGGGATTTAGGAATAAACAAGACGATAATTGTGTGACAATTGGGAATATGGATAGATTGTTTTCAAAAGTGTATAACGAATATGAAGATATATATTAAGAATACATTGTTTCACCATTATCTTGACTATAATATAATAATAATATACTATACTATTCATAAAATATTAATTTAAAATTATATAAGATGGATGTTAAATTTATTTATTTGAAGGTTTCTTTAATGATGTAATTTTATGTAAATAACCATCCTCATTTCAGAAATTTTCATTTTTTATATTCAAATTGTAATAATGAAAATATCTTTGTGGAATTAAAAATCTACAATAGATTGGTATGAATGAAAAATATATTTTTTCTTATATAATTAAATTTTAGTAGTAGTGGTAGATCCAACACTTTTCAATAAAATAGTATATTCATATACTTTGTTAGTATATATATATACATATATTGATGATGTGAAATTTTTTTCTACAAATATAAATTTTTATATTTAATTTTCAACTCACAAAAATATATTTTTTAAATCGATTTATGGGTGAGATAAAATATTATTTAGGTTATCATCTTTACCAACATGATTTTGAAAATATTCTAAATCAATGTAAAAAAACAATAAAATTAGATAAAATGATTAGACATTAAAATATTATGTAAATGAAATTCTTATGAGTTATAATAACATTATTTATAAGAATAATGATTTAAAACTAGATAACATCAAGCTATTAAAAAGAATAATTAGGACTCTACTACATTTGACATTTAGGGACTATAAATTTTGTTTGCGGTATGTTTATGTGCTAGATTCAAATTTAATCACTATGAATCTATTTTGAAAAATTTCCTAATAATATTAAGCTATGTAAATGAAAAATTTCTATTTATTTAATGATTACAAGAAATTTTTATGTAATTTTAAATATTATTTAGATTTACACTATAGATGTTTTAGGATTGATAGGAATTTTAATTTTGGATCCTTCCACATTCATGGAAAATCCATTGTATCTTCATCTTGTATGAAATAAAAAAATATTTTATTATCAACAAAATTAGAATAATATATTACTAGGGGTATTTTTCCATCAAATGTGTTCTGTATGAAACACATGTTTTGGGAATGTTTATTCAATTATGATCATGTCTTAATAAATTTTGATGACACTATTAAAATCAAAATTTCAATAAATCATATAAATAATTAATTGACTAATAATATAGATCAAAGTAATCATTTCTTGATATGTCACCCAAAAAAGTCTATATCAATTTAAATTCATCTCTACCGAGTACCAGTTAATGGGTATGTTTACTATTCCCTTTGCATGTGATCTATTTTATTTTATTAAAATAGAAGTTGTATAACGTGAATTTAATTGATATCTATTTTAGCACAAGTAATGATAATTGTGTTTTAATTTTAGTTTGTATTGTCAAAATAATAAATTCTTAAAGGACATAAAAAATCCATTCCTTATTTGAAGTTTTTATTAGTTTTTATTTATTCAACTATGATATAATTCAAAATAATTTTCAGTTATTAATGTATCCACATTATTAATTAGATATGTAACCTATAACCTTGCAATGACCCATGAATCATTCACCATTTTCATATAGTATTTTCTTTATTTGTTGAAATAGTAACCATTACCTCCTTTATCTTTCTTGAACTACCCTTGAATTCTAATTTAAATTTTGTGATGTAAAGATATAAGAATCGATATGATGGTTACTACAATTATTCCATAAAATATATAATGATTGGAGAACCACATATAGTACATTTAGAAAAATATGGGAAAATAGAATCTTTAAAAGTGAAAACATTTCTTAAAGAAATTCTATTAGTTTTTGTGATAGGTTTCATGTTTTGGGAGATTAATTCATGTTTTATTTTGAGGAAGTGGCTAATGAGTTCATGGTGAATATAGAAAATTATATTTTTGAAACAAATGATATCTTATCATTGAATATGAAAAATACTCTATTGATTTGATATTGGGTAGAAATGGACACTGTGTTTCAGTATCTTTATGAGATAGATTATATATTTAGCTGGAACATAGTTATTTTAAGTGTAGTGGGATCCACGTATGCTTTAATATTTATGTTTTTAAGTAATTCTATCTAGAAAAGGATATAAAGTATAACTAAGGTGAGCATAATGTTCCCTATAAGTTCATTTATACTGGGATCACCTAATAGGATGGAGAGAGGGAAAATGTGTTATTTAGGGACATATCAGTCTTTTATGCCATGAATATGTAAGTTAGAAATAATTTAATATGATATTGGATGTGATTTATATAGAAATTCTATCAATAAAAAGTGATGTTGCATTATTATCTATATAGAAGGCTCATATCCCTTTTACCAAAAAAGACCATAGGGGATTTTAATGAGGGTGCTGATGTGAAATATCAAAAGAGTAACCCCCATTTATAGGTGATATTGAATACTATTGGATTAAATATATATATACTTCATATTCCATATAGGTTGAAGGAATGTATGGTTTATCTCATATATCCATAAAACCTCTTGCATCATCTCAGGGGGATATATCCTAATCCCCACCACCTAGGTATGTAGCACTGGTTGAGGCAATAACTGCATGGGAGGTACATGTGTCATTATGATATAGACAAAAGCCTCAAACATTATAGTTCTGACATGTTGTTGGAAAGACTATCCAGTTCTTGGGAGTTGATGTTATTTGATATGTTTTATATTTTAATCAAGTTGAGCTAATTACTAAGATAGCTGATGTAGGTCAATATGGGGGGCCAGTTAATATAGAACCAAGTAATCTATATGATGAGGAAATAGTATAATATGTGCTTGGTCCAATCCATCATGGTTAATTTGATCAGGGAAGTGATAAATATTTATATATTATTATAGAGTTTTCTGATCATTCTCACACTCTAGCACTCTTTTCATCACCTCCTCATGTGTATGAGTATGTACTATCTATTATTAATACATATGAATTCCTTCATGTTAAAAACCACTTCCTATTAAAATATTTCTGAATTTTATATTCTCTAGGTATATTACGATGGTTTAAAAAGGATTTTACATCCTAAAATGAATATATTAGAAATATCAAAGAGAATTTGGAATCAATAGTATAATTTAATGTATGTACCGTATTCGATTCCAATAAAACATATTTAATCAGTAAACCTTATACTATTCATTATATACAACAAGTATCCTATATTAAATCTTCTATGGATTTAGATGTAGTGAAAAGTAAACTTAATAGGCTATGATATGCAAGTTTTATTCTAAAATCCCAACCTAGATGAATCTTGGTGGTTCCCTAAGATAGTCAGTCACATAGCCTCAATTGTGCCTCCCAAGACTCTAGAGGATGCCGACAGAAATCATTGGACTATGTAAAAACAATGGGGAGACTATAACCTCAGGATCAGAGTCACACATCGATAACATAACCGATAAAAATAGAAGATTGATACTATAATAATTTATAGTTGTGGTAATCATCCAAATAGTAAAAATAAACAATGCTAAATGAAATATCAATTATGACATGATTAATATGTTATTATTCTCAAAAAATTAATTCAATACATGGAAACAGTATTACAATACAATATAAGAACCAAAGGAACAAACACTATAAAATTACTATATTTAGATAGAAACATCATAAATAACTCGGCCTCGTGCTCCCCCATAACATTGAATAATAAATCGAGCATCATAAAGTGAGGACCTTCCAAGATCCCTACCCGAATCTATGAAATAAATCTAGGTTTCAAAAAAAAGCCTGAGTAGGGTGTGAGAAAACACTTAGTAGGCCACCACCATAATTTTCATTATCATACCTATATGTGTATATAAGATGGACCCATGTTCTATCTAGAATAAGAATGAATTTATACATGTATATGTTATACTGTCCACCCAACCAAGGCTCACTGTAATCACGATATCATAAACATGGTCCATCTGTAAAACCTGATAAAACAATTGATGCACCCTATGATGAGTAATCTTTTATCAGCCCTATCAGGGTTGTATCCATGTTATAAAATGACCGAGTCATCCCAATGTATTCCATGGAGGTTCTACATAGAAAAATAAGTAAATACTTGGGTGGATCTATGGAATCATGTTAAAGGCGGCCAAAGAAATCCATATTACAGGATTAGAAATGTCCCAAAAATCCAATGTAATCTGAATCCATGGATTAGAAATGTAAACATAATCTTATATTATCTCAGATCCATGTATTAAAAATGTCCATGGTGTCTTTAGCGGTGATCGGTTCCATACAAATCAATATGTCATCAACATGATCTCATAAGGAAATAAAGGGTCGTGTATAAACTATTCACTTCCTAATTTACCCCAGTTCCTAATAAATTCCATAATAATGAAAGATTCATGAGTTCACTAAAATCAAACCACATTTTCCTTATAACCCATTTTAATATTTTAATAAAATTTAATCACCCAGAAAATGAGTCACAATACCTATCTAAATATTTCAATTAATTTTTTAATTCTCCCACTAGAATGGTGAGGTCACACACACTGAACCTGGTGGTACATTTGGGGATGAATACAAAAATACACATCATGGGTGATCTAGGTTAAAGTTGAAAACCTAAAACCATATCATGGTACTAAGTTGGAAACCTATAAAAGTTCTAATAATTTATTCAATGAATATTAATTTATTTATGAGAAATTTCAGATGGTACAACATGAAACATAATAGAAATTGAGTATGAAACTGCAATATATTAAAGAAAACGGTATAGAAAAAATAAATTATTTACATGGAAAAAATATACCCAATTATTATTTACATAATTAACCTCAAATTGTTTAAAAAAAGATTAATGAATGAATTCCTTGGAAATTAGTTATATTAGCTTGTACCAAAATTGCACCTCTGAGAGAAATAAGGACTAATAAATGACTATAGTGGACAAAAATCATGCTGATAAGATTCCAACAAGATGATCATATCATAAAATAGATTATGTTTGTAAAAAATGAAACTAATTCAAAATAATGGATCTTAAATCATATAAAATATAGATAGTTTCAGGAGAAAAGAAAGAAAACAGAAGAGGATTGTTAAACATAAAAGGAAATAGGAAAAAAGGTCATTTCACATTTTAAAATTGTGTTGCATAGATTAGCCACTCAGTTATCCAACCCATGCACCAACCATCTCCCATTTACATTCAAATTAGGGAACACATATAGTTCATTCACATGTTTTTAGAGATCATATAAAAATAATGTTTTTCCCTTTACAAAAAATATATAATCCCCCTCATGGGAATGAACCTTTGGTTACATGTTTTTCTCAAATCATGTGTCCCACATCTTGTCTATGAAACACCCCACTTGTTTATTAGTAATAATGTGGACTAGGAATAAATATTTTTAAAAACCATGAGTCTCAAATGTTTCTTCCAAAATCTGAGCCTCTAGGCTCCAAAAATTCCTTAGACAACCCCAACAGTCTTGTGACCACATTAGGAACTCATATTTTTATGAAACAATGTAAATAATCTAGAATTAAATTGGTATGTACCTCATGGAAAAAATCATGATATTACAGTCTCCTCCTGTTATGAAAAATCGTCTCCTATTATCAATTCTATGAATAGTGAAGCATCTGAAAAATGTTCTGACCAATGATCCTATGAATTTTCTTCTCTCACCCATATATTATCCATTACATGAATATTATACTATAACACCCAATCTAAGGGAAGTGGACTACATTAGAGAGTTTGCATGACTTGTTTTATAATATGTATAAGATTCCACTCAAACAATTAATCTACGAATAAATCAATACCATCCAGGTGAAGAGTATGTGATGAGTTATAGTGATAATGATGAAGTAGAGATACAATGAATATTCCACTCAAGTATTTTTATCTTTAAAATTATGGAATTCAATGATAAAATCTTAACTCTATATAAAATCTCTAAAGGCAAAATATATCACAACAAAATCTTACCATGTTTACAAATATTTATATTCCCCATCCTCGATGAACATCATAAACGACATGATCCCTAAACTCAAACTCTAGTGGTTTTTGACAGTGATAAATATAGGATTTCTATTTAGACAATACTATAGACTTGAATTTGTAGATTAGTTGATCTTACTATGAAGTCTCAAGAAATAGATATGGTCCAAGTAGTGTTTCCTCTCCTACCTCTAGCCTGTACAGAGGTTATTTGGAAGAACAACTGTAAAAAACCCCAAATTTTCCATATGTGTAGTCATGTTAGAGATATTATAGTAAGATAATTCATATATGGTTATATGAATCAACTAAGAGACTATAAAATCTTGGACACATGCTCTATGAATCTCATCTAAAAACTCTCTTGATCATCTCAATTGGCCATCATTCTTAGAGTGGTGTGACTTTATCAAAATTACATGTCTACCCAATGCCCCTTCAAGATTTTAGCAAAACCAATATATGAAATGGGAATTCTATACAATACAATGATTTGACAAACCCTTTTAAGGCACACAATATCATGGATGTAAAGTCTTCCTTGATCTTATACTCTGGAGGTCTCCCATATTGATAATAATTTGAAGACCATTTTTAATCCATCCACAACGAACCATATAGTATCTCCACCTTAGGTTGATACTTTAAACTTGTTCAAAAAATCATTCACAACATAATACCATCTCAACTTGGTAATGGGATACTATAGTATGATCCCATCTGGTCATTGGTGTTCCACCACTGGTGTTCCACCTTTACTTTCTGATAGGTGGAACACCATGTTATGAAACTATGCAGCGTCATGTTTCATACCAGTGAACCAGTACAGGTGACGTAAGTGTCAATACATATTGGTGAAACCAAGATGTACTACCTAATACAAGGAATGAAATTCATGTACCAAATCCTCTAATAAGACTTCTGAAACTCAAACATGACCATTAATAAAAATAAATATCCTCTTTCCCATTGATCCAACTCTGTGGTGGGTACTCACCTACCTCACTCTCCCATAGAACCAAGCCCACAGAATCTGAGACCTTCCTCTTCCTCACCATATCTAGATGAGTGGATTTCACCACAACATATGAGTGAAAAGTCTGAATGTGACTATCCATCACATCATTTTCAACTAAAAGAATAAGTCCCTAAATTTTAATTCACTACTAGCCTCTTTAAATGATTGGGTATATGTATTATAACTTAGGTTATCTGCTACAACTTCAAATTTTACAATAATATATGATAGCTCAAAATATAAATATGGGATATATTCAACATACCATAACAATAAGAGGTTCATGTCACGCTACATAAATATATATTTGTGGATTTTGTGGTTTGTGTACACCAAAACAATATCTACCAAAAAATATTTCCTCCAATAACAGAAGGCATGAACCATGACTACCATATTCATATCATGGGTCAGGTAATTAAAATAATTTGGTCTCAACTGGGAAGAAACATATTCGATGAATCATTCACCATTAATTCGGAGAGATTTTTATTCAATGCCCTAGGAATCATAGTATACTGTAAAACATATACCCGTCTCTTGAGGAATCAGGATTAACGCTGATACCAATAAGTCCTTAAGATCCTAAAAATACTTTTCACGCATTTCACACACTAAAATATTCACCCCTTCTTATTCAAGCATGTGATAGGCATAGCTATACATTAAATGACTTCAATTAAGATCTTATAATAACAAGTCAATCCTAGAAAAATCTAAATATCATAGAAATTTTTGGCATGCTCTCAAGATACCACAACACTCACCTTTTTTGGTTCCACATAAACTCATGTCTCTAAGATGACGTGACCTAATAAATTCTTTAAATCCAGAAATAATTGATATTTTGTGAACATGGAATAAAACCTATGCTCTCTAAAATTATTTATAAGGATGTAAATGTGTTTTTAATTATCTTCCTATGTCTAATAATACAATAAGATTTCATCCAAAAAATCACAATGGAATAGTGTAGATATGAGATTAAAACACAATTAATTAAATCCATGAAAACTGATGGTGTATTGATGAGACCAAATGGTTAACTAGATACTAATAAAGGCCATAACTAATATGAAATGTTGTATAAGTTAAATCTATCGACCAGATATGTACAATGTGATAACCATTCCTCAAATAAATTTTTGAGAAAACTTGATCTCCATAGATATGTTGAAATAGGTCATTGATACAGGGTAAAGGATAATGATTCTGAATCATAAATTGGTTAAATATTAGTTAATAAACACATATATTATGGGTTTTATCAACCCACTTTTCCAAAAAATTGGAGAACCCCATAAATATGTTATAGGTCGAATACATCCCTTTTCTTCTACTTCCTATGGCATTCACTCGAGATCCTATAACTCAATAGTAGAAATACTATAAGGAGGAATGGATTAAATTTAAACTCCATGAAACATCCCAATAGAGAAATCCACCTCTCACAAAGGGGGTTAACCAGAAAATTCATTTGGGAATAAATCCTCAAAATGATCAAAATTTGATGGGAATTCATCCTCTTGCATCCCCTAATCATCCAGATAATGTTTATAAATCTACGACATCACCCCACAAATCCCATGGTGCTCTGTATCAACTCTACCTTCCTAGACAACCCACTCACCCTTGTAACTACACCTAAATCCCAACAGTGATGTGAATGATTTCCTCTAGATATAACAGTTGTAAAGGGAATTAAAAGGATATAAAAATTTCTTTCATAAAATGAAATCAATTTCTATCATCTTGAGAATAAGTAGATTCCATAATAAGTGATACATTCTTTTATTAAGAGTCTATTCCCTACAATAGAATATTTTTTCGAGATAGATTCTTAATTTAATTATATAGTTTCATAACTCTATCAAAAATACACAAATAAATCTCAGTAATCTCCATAATAGGAACATATATCAATAAATATCAAGTAAATATATCAGTATGAGATGATACAAGAGTATAATATACTAATATTGTACCACACATTGTACATGTAACAGAACACTAATCCTCAAGTATAATTTTTTATAAATAAATATGGAATGAACTATGACCATAATAAATAACATGAATACCTTAAGTTTTTGCACTTTTTGGTCTAGGTTCAATGGGTATTTGGCTCCCCAATTTATGATGGCCACAAATTTCTGAGATTTCGAATGGATTCAAAATCCCAAATTGACATGAAGCCATGAATCTATATGATGGACCTATATTTTTTTTATAAAAAACCTATAAAGACTGATAGATGAATGAAAATGTAGACCCATTTTATATGGTCCACCATACTACAAGAACATAACTCGTCTAGGTCCCTATCAAATTGGGTCCTCATATGTCACCTCTATCCACACTGATGTCAAAAGACAAAAATATCAACAGTCACAACAAAGATGACATTAACCTCATAAGAAGTCAAAAAACATTGATTCCCATCAGATGATACTAAACCACCAAGTTAAAAAGATACATTTCCGTTCTCTTGATACCTATCTTCCCTCATATTACATTCATTAATAAGAAAATTATTTAATATCTCAATTATAATGGTCAACTAAAACACAATCACCAAAGATTGAATGAAATTATTAAGACTATCCTTAAAGCATCATTCCCTAAAAGGCTCATCAACATTATATATATTCATAATGTGATGAAGGACTATAACAAAGGATGAGTACTCCATAACGTTCATTGAACAGCACTCTAGATTCATAATGTAACTAGCATGTTAAACTCTCATTATTTTAGGGAAATGTTATTCATGAAAGATTGATTGGAAATCCATCCAAACCATACCCCAAAGACTATCATCCTTTTTTATAACATCTCACTATTATTTAGAAGCTACCTAAATCATATATGTTGTAAGCCCGAATCACCACTCTAGTGGAGTCTCCAACTACTTAATGATCGACCATGTAGTCTCCAACCACAAAAATGTAGACTATGGACCACCATACCCTGAAAAAGTTGGTGTATTCTACTATTGTCACACATGACTCATCTCTTCCATATTTAAGGAATGTGTTGGGTCTCCTTTAATGGTCTATATAATGTGAAGGTAAACCTATCATAACTGAGATTAATCACCAATATTAAGTCCAAATTTTGTTTCCAAAAGTGGAATTTCACAAGGTTCCACTTTGGTCTTATAGTACACCACCTCCAAAACATGGCCTTCACTACCCTCCATGTACATGAATAGAGGATTTTGCGGTGAAATATCTATAAAAATGTGTAAAACAATCCTTATAAAATATTTAATTACATCCTAATTGTGTTTATATTATAAGGGAATGCACTAGCCTTTCAAATCACAATTCACACCCCTCTACCTAATCCTTATTCCATGTTTAGATGACATACATGTCATAAAAAACATGAGATACATTCTATTATCTACTATTGAGGCCTGTATATGGAAATGTAATCATTTTTAAGTCTAAGATCTACGTACTAATAGTTTTAATTTCACATTATATGGTAAAACGAACATTAAAATAAAATTTTAAAAACTATATAAATATGAAAATTTCATTTATACAACACATTCTTTTTGGTTTTTTTCTATTATATATAATTTATCATTAAAATGATGAACTAAATAGATCATAATATTCAATTCCTCTCGGAACCATAACCCTTATAAATTGATGTGTGTAATCAATTTAATTCCAACAACTCATTTACCAATTTTTTATATGAAATATTCGCACAATTCTATGGACATAGAAATAATGAAACCAAAAAATATTTCATGAAATTCACACAATAATATAATCAAGAATGACATGAAGCATGGCCTATAAATCTAGATGTTGTTATCATGAAGCATGATGCATCATTTCCATGTCATCTGAATCCAAGGCTAATAACCTATAATTAAAAGGATCATAAAACATAATAGACATCACCCAATAGTGAACTGAAATATATGGTAGTAAGCATAAATTCAAATCAACATGACCCATCATGGAATTATTGATTCTTCATGTACATGGGATGACAACTTTTAGTTACAAATCATTAATAAAATATAACAAATTTTTAATATCATATTTAATATTCCTTAATTATTAGACATATGAAAAATAATTATTGGATACCACTTTATCATTTGCTAACCTAGGAACCCCTAGGAAGTTCCCTATATTGGTGGGTCACCTGACCGCAAGAGAACGTCCTAGTATACGAGAGGATTCTGAATAGTGGTGATGGTCTAAGGTAACACCATGGGGGAACTATATCCTAATGGTCAGAGTGACATAGTGGCTTCAAAAAATAAAAATATTGGTATAAGTTTAACATAATAATGCATAGTGTTGGTCATCTGTCAAATACTATAGATCATCAATACTGACGAAAATATCAAATATATCATGATGAATATTTCATTAGTCTATTCAAAGGGGTAAGAAATACTTGGATACACGAATCCATTAAAATAAATATATCGAAAGTACAAGAATACCAAGATGAAAATATATTGATAGCGTCATGTGCTATAACATGGTCATGTGCCCCACTTCTCTTATGCATAACCAGTTATTCATCGTAATGTGGGAGCATTCCCACATCCCTACCTATAACCTTGAAGTCTGTCTAGGTACCAAACGGTTTCCAGAACTATGTGTGAGATTACACATTGTAGGCCACCACAAATGGTTTATATAATTGGACCAATCTATGTATATATGATGGCGTAGGTTCCAATATAAAATAGGATTAAAGTGATTCTTGTAAATGTGATATATTTCTTCAATCCAAGGATCACATTAAATAAGAAATTATAAACAAGGGATAACTGAAAAACAAGATAAAACATCCATTGTGGAATGTGATCAGTAATTAAATGTCAGATCGACAAGTGAAAATTCCAAGGTGTAAAATGACCAATCCATCCTCGTCTATTCCATAGAGAATCACCATAGAAAACTCGATAATGAATTAGGTGGAGGCCAGGTTTTATGTACATTGTTTTCCAATCAAGCTATATCCAATGAGTTGAAATATACCATGTATCCAAATTTATCTTTATTAACATAGTAAAAATATCCCTGGAATTCTATGTAATCTATAATCCATGGAGTAGAAATTTCAATGTCATCCATAGTATCCCTTTGTTCCATATCATGTTATCCCTAATCAATATGATCACATATAGGAATAAAGGTTCATTTAATAAATATTTCTATTATCATTTATCCCATTTCATAATGTATTTCATATTCATGCCCTATCTATGAGCTTATCTAAATAATTACATGTATTCCATTTTAACTATTTAGCCATTTCAATAACAATTCATCACATGGAAAATGATGAAAACCCCCCTCCAAATATTTAATTAAATTCCTTAAGCTATGCACTAAGATGATAAGCTCACACACACATAATGTAGTTTCACATATAGGGGTTCATATATAAAATCATCTAATGGGGGGTTGGGGTTGAAATTGGAAATATATAACCATATTATTGTAATAATTGGTCATCATGTCATCGATCAAAGGTTGTATGAAAAGAAGTTTGATTTACTTAGGAGAAACTCATAATGGTTCATCATACTAAGCAATGAAAAAATGTAATAAAACAACTATACATTTGGGAAAAGGTATAGACCCCCTACCATATGTCAATGCAAGGACACTCATCCAGTTTTAACTACAAAATAGACCTAGATTGAATTAAAATAGATGAACATAAAAATACCCTAAAAATACAGCATAACAGCTTTCCCTAAAATAATTCCTTCAATATAGAGATCAAAAAAAAGAAAATTTCCCATGTAAAGACTAAAAAATTTATAGGAATCCAATGATATGATCAGTTATTAAATTGAGGTTGGATAAAAAATCATAGAAAAGGATTCTTAGTTAAGGTTAAATGGTTTAAGAGGAAAAACATTGGAGAAAAAAGTGAATGTATGAGGACTGTTAACATTAAAATGTACAACATAAAAAATTTTCATTTCCCATTTCAAATCTATTTCAAATTGTTTAGTTTCATAGTTGGAAAAAATGTCCACAAATAGTACACCTTCAACTATCTATGTAGGGACCTATCATAATTCAATCACACGATTTGGTAAATCAGGTAAAACCCACGTGTTTTTCTTTTGATAAGGATTGAAGATCCCACACTTGGGTTTGTAGCATTGGTTTCATAGTTTCAACAAAGCACGCGGCCCACTTATTCTCCATAAACAAACAAAAAGCTTATTATAAACCATATTAAACAAATACGTATTCCAAAATGAGATCCTCTAATCTTCGAACATTTCTTGAAAACCCCTAAAACACTCATGACTACATAAGGCACTCGAATTTTTCTAATATCGATGAAATAATTTAACGTTAAAAATATCCATACCTCAAGGAAAAACCATATATATTATAGATACCAACTCCAAGGTGGATTATCAAGATGTTATTTTATAACACTAATGGGATGTCCTTCACAATAATATATTTCACCAATTTGATATATCTCAAGATTAATTTGAAAAGATTACGTATTGTAAGATAGCTATGCAAGGTATCTTAAATACAATGAAAATTGTACTGGTAATTCTTTTTGACTTTGTTTAGACGATTAATCCCTCTCCCTAATCCATATTTAAACTGTAGTTTGTTCTTAAATTATGAATTAATATAAAATTATTACATCAAAATATATTTTTTGTGATTCCAAAATTACATCATTTTAGAGTGATGTTAACCCATGTGATCAGGAAAAAAATAAATAAATATATATTTTTGGATTTCCAGATCACAAGAATATTTATTATAAGTCTTGTAATGTGGAGAATTTTTTATGAATTACATGGTGTGATATCTTGAATAATCCACGAGTGGTATATTGAATGAAATATTATTAGTATCGTTGGAAATTTAAGGAATTATTTCATGTTTTATTTGACATATAACCCTAAATCCACTATAGTTTGTTAGTATGATAGTCAATTTATATGAATATTATGAATGTATTCATACAATAATTTTATAAGTGGATTCATATTACTTGGAGTCTATGGAAACTCTAAAAGTTCTCATTTCTTAAATAAGAATATTTCTTGTTCTCTAAGTGATAATCAATATTATACCTTATGTGAAACCAACTACCATAACCCATTAAATAAATTCTCTTTTTTTACTTGTGCCTATGCATTCTATTTCTCGTGTCCCAGTTACATAGGCTCATTTCCATGTTTTTAAGGATTTTGATTAACTTATAGTAGAAAAACAAGAAAATAATGATATAAAATACATATATTTAGATGTAATAACAATATTATTTCATGTTTTATAATATAAAATTAAAAAGAATACTTATTTAGAGATTATAGTTTCTTCATCTAGTTTTTTTCTTATTTCCTTTAGCAGTGCTCTGTATAGTTTCTATGAAATTAATCTTTAATCATTGAATGTATTTCTAATTAATAGATTTCAATAGATTCCCATATTCATTGACAATGATATAGTAATATTCAATATTTATACATGTTAAAAATCATAATGTGAATTGATAAGTGTGAAAATTCCATATTCTCATTGAGGGGATGATGATCAATCAAAAAACACCATTGGTAACCTTTATTGGTAAAAATTAGAGAGTGGAATATGTTTTTATACAACAATGATTTATTATAATGAGAAACCCAAATTTGGAGAGGAATTAACTGAGGAATGATATAGAAATGATGTTTCACCTTTAGGACCACAAAAAATAAAGTCTTTGCCAATGTGGGTTCTTATGATTTTAATACAGGTTCAATAAATCACAAAAAATTTCTTGACCAAACCACTAATAATCCAATTGAAATATCAGTAGTTGTTTATTATCACCATGTTTTTGTGGATGTTGGAAGAGAAATGTTATTACATGTGGTGGAGACTTCATTTACCTCTTTATCATCTCTAAAATTTTAAAAACCTCCATAAAACCCTAGTATAAATTGGAGCCAAACAATAATCCTAGTTCTTTTCACTATATTGTAATATATTTAATATTACGGATCCTGAGTGATGAATTTATTTGTATAAATATTTATAATTAAGTAAATAGTTCTTTATTTAATAAATTTATTTCATAGAAATCATTTTCATTTAATATATATTATAACATTGTATTGATTCTTATCGATTATTATCATTTAATGTATATTATCTCATTATTTTTTATATAAATTGTTTTCAAGTAATGTGTTATTCATTTATTTACGTTCTTGATTTTAATATTTGTTTTTACTACATTATAGTTTTCCTATACAATGAATTTAATTTACAACATTGTATCTAAATAGTTCATCACTCTAATTGATATAATAATTATGTTTATCATCTCAATTACATTTCATTTTAAAATTAAAAATTACAGGGTATGTTCACTAATATGGGAGGTGTCTAATTAAGTGTGATATGAAAATAAATACAAAAAAATTTAAAATATAAAATATATTTTCTTTATTTTTTGAAGAATCATGTAAATCAATTTAAAATATTAATTTTTATAGTCTAATGGGCTTTGTGATCATCATAAACATGGAATTTGTTTGACTACTACAGTTTATTTAATATATCCCATGTAATTTATATTTTTATATTCTAAAATACCCTTTATAAGTTTCTTATAATTCCATTTTTTATTGTTTTCATCTACATTTATAATTATTTAAATCATTAATTTATTATTCTCCAAAATTTGGAGGACTACAGAAAATTTCCAATGTATGGAAGATATAATACATGGAAAAATCATCAAAATGAATATATATCTATTTAAAATAATCATTTATTTCAATCAGTTTGATGAAGTATTAATCTCAGTGAACTTTAAACATATTGAAATTTTCTATGTGGTAATCACTGATATAAATAAATCACATACATGTGAAATCGACTACATCAATCAAATTGAAATGTGAATAAGTTATTTGGTGTAACAAAAATTGTGGTTTGGATGAACGGTGAAAGATGATATGTGGATCCAAGTATCATTGTTATTAATTTTTCTACATTCAAATTTGTTACATGGGAAAAATTATATGGGACTAATTTAACCACAAGAAGAACAAATATGTAATGTTGCTACATAAATAGATTAATTAATTTAATAATATCTACATGATATCAAATAAGTGGATTTAGGATATGTAGTGATCCTAAATAACTACATATTTCTATAACATAATGATTACTAACATTGGTTCACATCCCATGGAAATAAATGCTTCCATGTATGTAAAAAAATAATGGATTTCCTCATTAGCATGTTATAAATCATAATAACTTCCAAATACCAAGAAAAAATGACGTAAAAGGATAATATAATGTCTGGTATTGTAAAAAAGTTATTTTTGAGAAAATAAATGGTGGAATTTAATCTCAATATTAGATTAAGTAGATATAATTTAGTGTAATTAAAAATTAATTATTTTCTTGTAATATTGTCTTTTATAATGAAATTAAACACATAAAATATAAAAAATTAACAGAACCACATTGAATATTACTAAAAAATATCTTACACTTGAATATTGATTCTAGATTCTCTTTTTATTACAAAAAATATATGAACAATACTTAGTATTATATAGCTATTCTATCGAGACCATAATTGATGTGTATTAGGAGACACACCTAATGATTCTTTTCATTATAGTCATATATCCTAGTGATTTATTCTCTTATATTTAATGAATTTTATGACTTTAATGTGCATTTTAATCTCTCTTTTATTATATCTTTTGGTGAATGTTTTTGGTAGAATATCCTTGAATTATGTTTTTTCTAATTTATTTTTGAAGGATTGAAAAAGATTAGGTTACTGTACTAATTGTCTATTTCTTGCACTTTTTCATGAAATACCATGTAAATGAACCTTGTATCCCCAATAAAATGATTTTTTCAAGGGAAATTAATAAGAAAATGAGAGTTGATTATTGTAAGAATGGATTAGGGGATTTATTTTTCCTAACAACTAGAAATATATGTGTGTAATATATTATCTTTTAATATTTATTTCCATTTCTTGAATTTTTAATGAAAAGGTCACGCCATATCATATATTCTATATCATGGTTTTCTACAACATTAATATTTAATGAAATAAATTCACCCCTATTGAGTCTTAGTGTGGATGGTCCTCAATAAAAAATTACTAAATAATAGTGTATTTCTAGAGTTAGATAGTTTAACATTGAACCTATTTTTATATATATTATAATCACTAAAAATCATGGTTTTTTAATATTAAAAATAAACTTATCAAATCATTATTTTTTAGATATGTGACAGTTAATTAAATAAATTTATATAGGGTGAATATCCCACTAAAAGGACATAATACTTCCATTCTATGATGATAACATATAGATTCTATGATTGTATTCATAAAATACTATTCTATGGAAGGATTATATCATTTTAAAATACAAAAATTATATAATCCATCAGTGTTATGAGTCTCATAAGTCATTTAAATTGCATGTCAAGATGTTCATCCACGGTAATCTCAATAAATGGGACATTGTGAAATTTACTTACAAGTATGAAATACATAATCATATATTTCATTGAATTTTCCTATATATTGATATGTGTAATGATCCTTCAGAATAAATTTTATTATTAATTCATATGATAAGTCCAATGAATTGATATATGTTTTTAAACCAGGAATAAAAATATATTTTTGAACTATTCGGTGAGGTAGGTGTGTCACGATTAATATGAGAATAAATTACATTGTACGTATTTTCCCTTACATTCATAAAATTGAAGTTTATATCTCTGGTTGATTGAATGTATTTTTGACAACATTATTAAATCAATGGTCATGGTGTTCTATTGAAAATATTATATCTACAATGTCATTTCACAAGGCATCCTATACATAGCATAATGACACCAATATCTAGAAATCTTGAACAGAGATAACATGATAAAGGTATTATATTACATATTATGTTTTTTATGTGGTTGTATGTTGCTGTGTTAATAACTACATTCTATATAGGTGAATTGGATTGATGAAGAAAATTCCTTATAAATTAGGCTGTTATGCCTTATAACATTGGGAAAGTGGAATACCAGTAGCCACACCTCTTCTATCCAAAACCTCAATTAAATTATATATGAATGTATCATAATTGATAACTATTATTCCATTAAGTTTTTAATATTTTGTAAAATTTTTATCACATTATTTTTAGTAACTAGTTATTCAAAATAAATTCTTGAGAAATATTAAATATTTTTTTATTTTTTATTTTGTTGAATATGATATTTATTTTTTTTTCATTATTTAATCTATATTGTTTTATAAAATAACTAATCATTATTCATGTCATGTTAAATATTGATGAGAATAATTGTACCACTATTATTGGTTTAGTGGGAAATAACATATTAATATTTATTTATCTAATAAAATAAATAATATTTTTGTTACCAATAAGATTATCCCATTCCATGTAAATAATAATAACATTGATATTATTAAAAAATGTGGTTCACTAAGTATTAATAAAATCTAGAGGGACTATGTGAAATTATAATTATCTAACCCTATAACTATTTACGACTATTTATAAAATTTTCTAAATCCCTTGCTAGTCTAATCATTATATACATAAACTTATATATAATATTATATAGTCCTACATAAGTGATTTTACTAAAAAGATGTCATGATTGGACGATAATTCTCATCCCCCACACTCTTAATTATACAGATAATAAGGAGTGTCATTATAAATGAGCCTTTGGATTGATTTTGTAATGATCAACGTATTTTTATCAACATCTCAATTTTGAATGTTATTTTGTTCTAGGAGTAAGTCATGTTGACTAATCTAAAAGAATATTGAGTTGATATTTCCTATATTGACGATAATTTTTTTTAAATATTTTTAACATAATGATTAATAAACCATTATAATTGTATTATATAATTATTACAGATTATGTATAGATACCTTATCCATTTACACATATTATTACATTATTTAATGCATAATTAACCATCAAATAAAAACCAAGGATCATAATGTTTATTGTCATAGGATGATTAGTTACATAATTGTAAAATATAAAAACAAAATAAAAACTCTTACATATAATCACAATAATTATATCCTAACATTATTATTTCTCTTATATTTTCATAGGATAACATGGTGAATACATGATCAAAGGGAATATCTAAAAACCACTCTATGGGAATGAACATGGGAATAAAGAATATCACTTGTGTTAGAAGGCATAACATGATGAAATAAAATGAAATGGAACATGAATTAGCGTATGGAATAATAAAATGTAGAAAATGTGTTCATGTAATCAAGGAATCATGGGAATTTTGTACAAACATAAAATATGACTTAAACATGAGTCAAGTATAACTCCGAACACTATATCACATTGTGGAAAAAGTCCCATTAATAACACAGGATTACAAATTTGTCCCAACATAATGTCTCATGAGACTAAAAATAACCCAATGCATTGGCATGATATATATTTACACCCATCATAACATGTTCATGAATACATGTTCTATATAAAAAATCAAACCTGGTGGATAAACATAAGGTTTACCCAAGAAAATAAATGGGCATCAGAATCATGTTATATGGAACAACCAAAGAGAGATTCATAATAGTGTACAGAAAAGAATATATATAAATAATAATTAAATATTAATAAGGGAAAATACACATAAAAAATGGTAAAATATATATAACTTAAGTGAAAACATATCAAAATATTGTTTACAAACATTTGAAATTGGAAGTAATAGTGTGGTTTTACGGAAAAAAAATATAAGATTCTTTTGAAAGGGAAAATGAATAATTGTTTATAAAAATTGAGGAATTAAATAAGATAGTTTTTTTTATAAAACATTAGTTTTTTTTAGAAATATAGTAGTGTCTTACAATATAATATTGAATGTACTAGAAAATGGGTAAAAATAGAGAATTTCTTTTAAATCGGGTTTGCTTGTTGGGAGATATTTGTGATGGGAACCATTTGAAACAACTATTTCACAAAATTAAAAGCTGAGTTGAGATATGTAAATATTTTTAGAAGATACATATATAATATTTTATTGTTACATATTAATAATTATTATCTAAATTGGGTTAAAGAGGGATAATGCGTAACCCAAAGGAAAAATGGGGGTTTAGAGGGAATCCCTTACCTTAGGTCTGATATTATTATTCACTTGTATATAATTCCTTGGATTATAAAATTAGATAACTTAATTAATTATTTAATAAAATCCTATACAAGTATTTTATTTGTTATAATTTTATTAAGTTCATCTATGGAGTTTTGTTGACTTATGGAATTAAATGTCTTAGTTCAGGGAGTGTTGGTATTATTGAATTCATGATTGGTTCACTTGAGTTTAATTATTTGAGTTGATAGTAAATGGAAACAAAACTATATAATTGTAACTATATTATACCGATCAACCTACATAGTTTTAAATTTTTTCATATATAACTTTTTTAGATTTGAGAAATATTCATTCAGTAAAATGTTAATGAAGAACATTAGTTTCTTTCAGTGAATTTTTTATCATCATTAACTAGTTTATCATTATTATTTAATATTATGTATATAAATTAGTAACAGATCATGAAACAAGTAATAATAAATTTTTTTAATGATTTTAACCATAATTAGTGTTATACATCCACCAATGTAGGATGTAATATGAAATAAAAAAATCTTCGTCCATGAAGGTGGTGAATCGAGAGATAACAAATGATGTTTATTTAGATAAAAAAGATAAGAGAATATATTTGATGTTGGATACTGGATTAGCATTATAGAATTATATTATATTACTGATATTGGAGTTTTCATGTGACTTTGGATATTTTAGGTTAGTTAAGTATAACAAAATAAGGGATATTAAAATATAAACAGCGAGGTTTTTACCTATATTGTGTTGTCTCCTTAAGATCCTTTTTAATGCACATAGAAATGGTATTTTTTGTGAGACAACCAAGACCATGACATTTGGAAAGGGGTTGGGTGTGGAATTGGGTTTAATATTATAAATATCAAAAATATATAAGGTCTTAATATAAGATGTGGTGAAGGGTGGAATTTATTGGGGGATGAGAGGGGTGTTTATGATTATTTTAATCATTAGTTTTTTATTTATGATCAAGACTATAAATATTGTTGATCCTTATCAAATGATAAATTAATTAATTGTGTATATTTATATATTATGGTTCTCACATCATACTTAAATAATATATGACTCATTAATTAATTTTTTAACTACCATAAATTACCATATTCACTATTCCATAAAAATTCAAATATTATAGAAAAATAAAAAAAATTATCCCTAACAATTTTTCAATGAGTAGATTTCAAAAATGAACTCTATTTTTTGAAATTAATTTTTAAATATAAGAAATGTAATTTTTAATTTAAATCATGATTTATTTGAAGAAAAAGCGATTTTAATTTTATAAGAAATTTTATGATAGTTCGAAAAATTAATTAATTTCTCATAAAATAATCATACAATAAAAAAATATTAAATTATTATTAAATTTTATGAAAATAAATTAACTTTTAAATCATTAATATATTTAAACAATTGTAAAAAATATTTATGACTAACAAAAAACAATATATAATTTATAATTATTAAAAAATTAAATTAATAATACAATATAATAAATATATGATATTTTTATTTAAAAGATACCTAAATTTAATTTATAATTTTAAAGGTGAGGTTATTATTGTGATTAGTGAATTTCTATTCTGAATTTTAACATTACTTTTCCGATGGTCATGTTTCAATTTTGTTACTATAGGTTCTATAGTTTATAGAAATATCTATTATTTAATTTATTTTTATTTATAATGTATATATAGTTTTCACATTGTTATTTTGAATGATTTTTTATATAATAATAATTATATGAATCAAATTTTCATTAAAATAATTATGAGTTATTTTTAAATGATTTATGAAAAAAATAAGTTTTACAATTATTATGTTATAAAATCATAATGATGAAAACTAAAATATGACCGCTGTCATGGTATAATAGAGTTAATAGTTTTAAAAGTATTATTATTGATGGTGTTATCGAACTACGAATGATTTGATATATAAATTTATCCAATGGATAAATATTTATGATTTCTACTTGAAATATTGTGATGTTGGAAACCAAATGAAGTTCCTTCAAATTGAATCCCAAATAATCATTAGATAGATAGGAGATAAAAAATAATCGAATTATCAATGGGGAGATAATATATGATAGAGTTTCAGAATATCCATCACATAGAGTTAAACATACAATTGAAATTGTATGAGTTTATCAAATTAACTTTTTTAGATGATGGATTTATTGCGATTTTTCTGGACAGATAAAACCATTTCCAACTGAAAACATTAGTGAAGATCCTCAAAAAGAGAAACCTGAAGATCAAATGATAAACTAAATAATATAACTTAAGTTAAAATGGTTTACTATTTGAATGAATATATAATGTTTTAATTGACATAGATAGTCGGTGATTTTCAAAATTGAATACAAATTAAGATACTATCAACAGATTCATCAAATAAAGAAATAAAATGTCATAAGGTAGAGAATAGAAATTTAATTTGATGGAAAATGATGATGTAATAAGATAGATAAATGATTACGGACATCACCAGAAAAAGGTTATGTGATAGAGAAATTATTATGATGAAGAACCAGATAGAGATTTATGGATCTATAAAAAATATATTAATATCGCTAATTCCTAAGATATAGAGTTTGGAATTAAATGATCATAAAAAAAGGTATTTCAATAATTTTTTAACATATCATTGAAACTGAGATTTGGGGTTGATCATATGATAAATCTAAAAATATAATTTTCAAAGTATTTGAACTCTGTAATATGAAACATTAGTTGAGGGGAAAGATAAAAATATAATATTTTTGTTCCTCCTGGATTTTTAGAGAATGGATTAGAATATAAAGATATAAAAATGTAATGACCCAAACTATCATTAATCAAAATTCCTCTTGATCTAATTATATGCCTTATTATAGTTATTAAAAATATGAACTTCAATGGTTTTATGTTTCAGGATTTTAAAATACCGTTAAGAATTGTGACCATTCCTAATATAGCCATTGAACAATGATCGATTGAATAGTATAAATATAGAGCTTTAACAAATCCAATTTAGTTAGACAAAGGAAGTGATGGCCACATCTAATAGACTTTCCCTGAATGAAACCCCTTTTTCAGAGCTCAGAAAGGAGGTGGTGTTATTGGGATTTTCTCTTGACAAAGCCCAAGCCATACATGATCATGTTAAGCAAGAGTGGAACTAACTACTATATAAGTGGATGTTAATAGAGATTACCACCTGGGAGATGTCATCTGAGCCACCCCAAGAGTATGTCAACATCACACACCTTACCCTTCTGTCTTATGCAGTTTTTATAAGTGGTTTTTGTAAAAAGACCCTATAACTATGATATATACTTTGTTTTTGTATAAATAATGTGTATTCATTTTATTATTATTACATTGTAAATATTTTTTAAAGCACAGAAAATATTTAATTAGTTAATATTCAACTAAGAAATTTGTTTTTATGAATTAATGTATTTTTGAATTAAACAATATTTTAATAAATAATTATTAGTAAATTAATATTTATTAAAAATAAATGACCATACAATTTTTATGAATTCAATTATAATTTATATTAAGGTTTCAAAGCTATTTTTGTCAAAACCCATGCATTTTAGATAATTGTCGGTTTTTATTTTAAAAGTTAAATTTCACAAATTTAGGAAATTATTTATATAAAAATATTTTTCGAATCAGGGCAACAAAATTATATGATGGTGAATTTTTCATAATTTTCTGAGACAGTTGATGTTTTGGGTAAAAATTAAATAACATTTAAATATATGATGTGTTTTATGACATCATAATGACCCAATAGTGATGTAATAAAATAATATAATCATTATTTTCAGAAAATATATGTTTTACCATTAAAATAATGTTATTTTTGAGTAGTTTTATTAATTTTACGTAGCTTTTGTGGACCCTAAAAGACTTATAAAACATTTTTTCTTTTTAAATAGTTTTTTTTGAGATTGCGACTCACATCCACATAAAAAAACCCTATTATTTTATTAATTTCGGCCATTGGAATCATAAAATATTGTTTTCCACTCCCCCTTTTCAAAATACATTGGCGTAAACCATGGGATGGTTTGTTGTTTTGATTAATTTAATGTGTGGTGTCCCAAACCAAAATAATAATGAATATCCTCTATTTTGCTATAAAAACCCACCCAAACGCCCACTGTATCTTCACTCAAAGACTTTTGAGTTCATCTAAAATCATCCATTTTCTCTCAATAATCCTCCAACAGCACCATAATCTCCCAAGAAGCCTCACTCAAGCCTCTCCCAAACCATTGGAAGCACCCTTCCAAGTATGAAATTTATTCCTTTTTCATTTTTGTCCAATTTTCATTATGCTGTTATTCCCTTTTTTTCAATTAGAAATTTTGGGGTATGATTTCACACCCCCATACGTCCCTATTTATGTTTGGATGATGGGAGACCCCTTTGTCTCTCCTTAATACCTCCCATGTACACCTGTTACCATGCTGAAATTCCGTGATGGATTTCTCTCTCCTCTTTTACATCCAAGTAATTATTTTGTATTATGCATCTAAATTACATTATGTTTTTTGAGAAACGTATCTATATAACTCATTTAGTATCTATTTCTTGTTAATATGATGAGAAACCCCTTTCTATCTCATCAACCATTTGTTATGAGTTATTATTTCACACAGTTATACTGCCGAAATTGAACTATGATTTTCCAAGGAAATGTTATTGTGTAGTGAATACCATGCCCATTTCTCTATCAAAGGTATTCATCTTTATAAATAATTACTTATTGACTATAAATATTATTGTATGTAATATACATCCCTTTATCGTGGAATAAATTATGATGACTGATTCCATATTGAATGATCCATGTGACACACTTATGCATGAAATGAAATATTTAATAAGGGCATGCCCTGATAACATTCCAATACATTGGGTAAAGTATTGTATCATGATACATCATGTGAAATGATTATTGACTCATGCTAATTCATGTGCAATGACGGTTTACTCTTTCTTCATTTGAAATGAGGGTTTACTCATGCTCTATGTGTAATGAGCATTGGCTCATGCTAATTCCATGTTAAGTGTTTTTGCCACATTTTCATGTTATGATTACCATGAATTATCAGGCCTTTATGCTCATGTTTATCTTATTTTCCATTGATCTTCCTTTTGCTTATAATTAATTGTAATCTTTATGTTATTTCTTCTTTAATCCCTTATCGGGATTTATAGCTCACCATTTTCTTATGAATGTCCTCGGGTTATCAAATTCCATGCTACGTACGAGGGATTGTAATGGTCATGTAAATGATGTTTTCAGTAAGATGTTGTGTTCTATGTTTTAAGATGTTATGTAATGTTTCTAATCCCCAAATACACTTGACCTCTCTATCTTCTATATTGTATCAAGTGAAGGTTTTAGGTAATAAATCATGTTTATGGAAGAAATATTAAGCATGGTTGTTATAGTTGGTATCAGAGGATTGGTTTTGTTATTTTTGGGGATTAGGATTAGACAAAACCTATTGAAGCATTATGGATAAGACTAAGTATAATAGAAACATACCTCTGTTTTGGTGCATGTTGAGTTATTAGTTCATCAAGAAAATACATCCCTTTCTAGATATGAGCAGGTAGTGGATGCTCTGGCACATATTTACCTAGGGTTGAAAACCCCAACAATGAGTTTTGGGCTTGACCTGGGGTATCTTAGTACACGGAAATGGGACTTGCTTCACACATGGCTTAAACACTCCTAGGGGATATGCATTCATAAATTTACAATCATATTATGAACCATTATTAATGGAATAAAAAAAATTCCCCTAAGAATATATGTTAGAAATTAGATAATCTATAACATAGATTTAATTCTATAGATTCATAAGTTAAGGAAATAAAATCTATTTATAAGTCATATTTTTTGTCCAAGGATTACCCTTTATGTGTTATCCCTAACATTTCTTTTATTACATCCAATGCCCAGTAATAAGAGGAATTGGGCTAACAACTAATGTGATGACCAATGTGATGACTGTCCTAAAAATATTCCCAATATTATGGGAGTAGGAATCACAAACATTATCAGGATACACTCTCAGTTAACTCAAGAATTGAATATAAACATGAGTTAAGAGGAATGTTCACCCCCCCCCCCAAATAAAGAACAAGTTTCTATTGAGAGATTAATGAGACAAAGGCCTCATACTTTTATTCAACCATCCAATCCCCCAACCGAGGAACAATGGATCAACTCCATTAAAAAGATCTTCTCTATCCATCAATGTTCTGTATAATAGATGATTCTTCTGGGTGCTTATCATATGGAGGATGAAGCCGATCAATAGAGCACATTGATTAAAAATACGAAGCCGGAGGATTAGAATGAGGAGTTGTAATGGAAAGATTTCTTGCAGATGTTTTTTGATAAATACTTTCCATGAACCCTCTCACTTAAGATGGAAATGGACTTCATTTCCCTCAAGAAAAAAAGATGAAAAATATGTTGGAGCATACGAGGAAAACTTTACAAGGCCTGCGTGATATGCTTCCGGCTTTGTCATTACACCTAAATACAAGGTTGACCGCTTCTTTGGTGGGCTGAATCCTATCCTATGGAAATCCCTCACAATACATGACATAGATATCTATGAATAAATTTTCCAATGTTCCCCCAAGGATGAAATAATGATTAGTGAACCTCAGGGGTATCATCGGGATAAGAAGCGTAACATGGACTTCAATTCTGGTGCGCCTGTGGATAAATCCAATGGTTCTAAGAAAATCCTACACCCCACTTTCCAACTGTGCGGAAAAGAATCACCATAGAAATTTCCTGAAGCGGATGAGGAAATGAATTTGGTGTTGATGGGAAGGGCACCTAGCCATTAACTGCTGACAAGAAAAACTCCTAGTTACGATAGAGGAGAGGAACACTCCATTAAACTCTCAACAAATTTTTCATTTCTTCAACTACAAAGAACCAAGGAATCTTGAAAATCAGTAGCCTGGGGATTTTGGAGGTAACCGACAACCACCAAGGTAACATGGGTGTGCTTTTGACATCACTACTACTCACGTGAACCCTGAAAATGAAGTGGTGAAAGGTATGCTAGTTATTCATTCAAGAATAGCAAATGAAATTTGTTGATTCAGGTGATATGCATTATTTTATATCCCTAAATTTTAGTAGAACAATTCCCAAACCACCAAAAATCATGGAATTAAATATGTCTATGAGTATAACAAATAGGTAACTCAATGCATACCATGAATATAATTACTCCCCCATCTTAATCGGTGGATTGAACTTCCCGGAGAACATTGTAATTCCCCCTTTGGTGGAATTTGATGCAATTCATGGCATGGAATGGCTTTCCTTATATACAGCCAAACTAAATTTTCGTGAGAGAGAAATCACACTCCATGTGGAGAATCGACCCCAAATTCCATAGAAGTGAAAGAAGGAAGATGAATCTTAATTAGTTCAAACTTATCAAGAATGAATATTAACTCCCTACGAGAATGTGTATCTAGCATAAATTACTGAGTTTAAGGAGGGATCCATCCATGAAGACACACCTATTGTGAGGGAATTCACTAATGTGTTTCCCGAGGAATTTCTTGGTATTCCTCCTAGAGAATATGTTGAATTCTCAATTGATCTTATATCTAGTGAATTTCTAATATACAAGACTCTATATAGAATGGATATTGTGGATCTTAAGGAGCTTAAGAAACAACTAAAATAGAATATGGACAAAGGCTTCATATGACGAAGTGCCTCACCATGGGGTGCACCAGTCATCTTCAACAAGAAGAAGTAAGGGACAATGTGCCTTTTAATCAATTATCGTTTGCATAACCAATACATGATAACAAACTTGTATCATCTCCCATGAATTGATGAATTTTTTGATCAGCTTCGTGAAGCTCAATAATTCTCCAAGGTAGAATTGTTGTCAGGATATTATCAAGTTATGGTGAAAAAGGAATATACCCCCAAGAATGCGTTTCGTGCATGATATGAGCACTATGAATTCATAGTAATTCCTTTCAGACTCACAATTTCTCCAACAATGATCATGGAAATGATGAATAGTGTCTTTATATATTACCTCGACAAATTTGTGGAGTCATTATAGATGATATTATAATATAATCCAAAACCAAGGAGGATCATGAAGAGCATCAAAGAACTGTACTAGAGACCTTGAGAAAAAAAGATGCTCTAAGAAAAGTACAATAATTGTGAGTTCTGGTTGAATAATGTCACATTCATAGGCCATATCTGCACATGAAAAGGGATATCTATGGGTCCCTCAAAGACAACATTAATATAGGGATTTCTGAGGCCAATTTCGGTAATGGATATTCATTCATTCTTGAGGTTATCTGGATAGTATCGACGATTTGTGAGAAATTTCTCACGATTGTCCATCCCTCTTTCCAAGATAAATCGGAAGGATGTAATGTTTTCATGGTGTGATGAATGCAAAGAAAGCTTCAAGGAGTTGAAAATGAGGCTTATGACTATTCTTATGCTCACATTACCCACAAGTGGAGAACTTTTTTTGGTATTCAGTGATGCTTCAAAGAAGGGAATGGGCTGTGTGTTGATGCAAAATGACAAATTCATTGCCTATTATTCATTGTAATTGAATTTTGATGAGGAGAATTATTCAACAGATGATCTAGAGTTGGTTGTGGTGATATTCGCTTTAAAATTTTGGTGGTATTATCTCTTTGGGGAGAGGTGTGAAATATATACAGACCACAAAAGTGTCAATTATATATTCCCACAGAAAGAGTTGAACATGCATCAAAATAGATGGTTAGATCTGATCAAAGACTATGACTGCTCAATACATTACTAGCTTGTGAAAGTGAACAAGGTGGTGGATGATCTATGTAGAAATAAACCTCTAAATCAATTATTTATGAGAATTTAAAAGAATTCAATCTTATTAGATTTGATGAAGTTGGACATGTGAATACTAAAGAAGGGAACATCATCAATCCATTGAAAATTAATTTCTCAGCCGTCACTTTTGTAAATGTGAAAGGGTTATCAATAGAATTATGTGGGAATTCAGAAGAAAGTGGAAGCTATCAGAAAATGGAAATCCTCAAAGTTAAATGTTAATGAAGAAGGAATTGTGAGATTTTGGAAAAGACTATGTGTTCAATCATGTTTGGAGATGAAGATGGAACTTGTGTTGGTGCACATAGTATGAATTTCTATATTCACCTAGGAAACGCAAAGACATATCGAGATCTCTAGGAGAATTATTGTTGGGATAATATAAATAAAGATATCGCTAAGAATACATCAATGTGCAAGGTGTGTTAGTATGTGAAGGCAGAGAGGCAGAAGTCTAAGGGGATGATGCAACAATTTCCCATTCCGGCATGGAAATGGGAGAACATCACCATAGAATTTGTCACCAGACTTTGGAGGACATTGAAAGGAAACAATGAAATCTATGTTGTTGTGGATGGTAATACAATGTATGTACACTTCATTGCAATTTTGGAGGATTTCCCATTGGATCAACTGGCACAGATATATATCAGGGAAGTGGTAAGTCTGCATAGAGTACCACTATCTATTTTATCCAATTGAGATCCAAGATTCACCTCTACGTTTTGGAATAGTTTTCAACATGATCTGGATATAGAATTAAAGTTAATTATGGCCATCCATCTTCATATTTATTTCCATTCTGGGTGAACCATTCAGACACTAGAGGATATGTGATGATCATGTTCTATGGAAATCAAAGTAGGGTGGGACCAAAATCTCACATTGGTTGAATTCTCCTACAATAGTAGTTTCCACTCAAGAATCAGAATGGAACCTTATGAAGCCCTATATGGGAAGAGGTTTAGAACACCGGCATGTTGGGATGATGTCGTTGAGCGTATTTTGTTTGGACAAAAAATGGTTGATGAAATGGTGGAGATGGTGGAAACTATTTAGCTACATATCAAGGCAGCCCAGAGTCGACATATGAGTTATGCAGATAATCGTCGACAAGACCATGAGTTCAATGTTGGAGGCATAGTGATTCTAATCATATCTCGGTGGAATAGGTTAATGAGGATTTGGAAATAAATGGATGTTATGTCCTAGTTACAAAAACCCTTCTATATTCATGATCGTGTCGGGGTTGTGGCCTATCGACTATCACTTCCACCTACTATGGCCAAAGTAAATGATTTCTTTCATGTATCTTTCTTAAAGAAGTACATAACAGACCCTTCACATGTACTCACTTCAGAGATAGTATAGTTAGGGGATGATATTTCTTACAAGGATCAACCAATGAAGATCTTATATCGTAGAGAAAAAGTTCTACAAAATAAGACAATGCCCCTCGTCAAGGTGTGGTGGTGAAACCGCATGGTTGAAGAAGCAACATGGGAATTAGAGAATGTGATGATGAAATGTTACCCACATCTTGTTTTAGTCTGGGAAAAGGATATTTTGAGGAAGATATTTCTTAAGGGTGGAATATTGTAACAACCCAAACATTCATTAATGAAAATTATTCTTGATCAAATTAAATGTCTTATTATGGTTATATAAAATGTGAACTTCCTTGGTTTTATGATTCTATATTTTAAAATAGGATTATGAATTGTGTCCATTGATAATATAGCCATTTAATAGTGATAACATTCTTAGTATAAATATAGGGCTTTAACAAATCCAATTTACTCAACCATAGGAAGCTATGGCCTCATCCAGTAGACTTGCTCCGTACGAAGCCCATTTGTCGGTGCTCGAAAAGGAGGTGGCTTCATTGGTCTTATCATTTGACCAAGCCCAATCTGAGAATGAATACGTTATGAATGCACGATACAAACAATGGGAGATGTGGACGTTAATAATGATTACTACCTGAGCGATGTTATTAGAGCCACCATAAGAGTTTGTCACAATCAGACACCTTACCCTTACGTCTTATGCAGGTGTTATACGAAGTTAAGTAACAAGACACTACAACTATGGCTTTTTACATTATTTTTGTGTAAATAATGTGCATTCTTTTTTTATTGTTACTTTTTAAATAGTTTTTAAAGCACAAATAGTATTTTTTTAGTTAATAATCACCTAATAAATCTATTGTGATGAATTAATGGATTTATTAATTAAATAATATTTAAATAAAATATTATTTGTCAAATATTTTTTATGAAATATAAATGATCGTATATTTTTATGAATACAATTGTAATTTTTATGACGGTTTGAATGATGTCTTTTTCAAAAACCATGAATTTTTGATAAATTTCAGTTTTTATTTTAAAAGAAAAAATTCATAGATTTAGAAAATTATTTAGATAAAATTATTTTTTGAATCAGGATGTTGAAATTATCTGATGGTGAATTTTTCAGAATTTTATGAGGTAGTCAAATTTTTGGGAAATAATTAAATACCGTTTAAATATATAATGTGTTTTATGACAACATAATGACCCAATAGTGATGTAAGGAAATACTATAAACATTATGTTCATCAAATATATGTGTTATAATTAAAATAATAGGATTTTTTATTTGTTTGATTTATTTTACAAAGCATTAGGGGACCCTCCAAGCCATATAAATCATCTTGGCTTTTTAAATAGTTTTCTATGAGGGTGTGACTCACCTCCACCTAAGAAACCGTATTATTTTAAATAGTTCTTCCATTTTACTCATAAAGAATTGTTTTCAACTCCCCTTTTCCAAAAACCATGGGAAAAACCATGGGATGATTTGTGGTTTTTATTAGTTTAATGTGTGGTGTCACAAAACCTAAATAATAAATAATTCCTTATCCTTTCTTATACAATCCCCCCAAGATCCAACATCCTCTTCCCCCAAATCATTTAGAGTTCGTACATCCTCTACCATCATCTCAATAGAATCCCCCAAGGTTCCCCAATCTCCCAAAAGCCTCTCTCAAGCCCCTCCCAAGCCATTGGAAGCACACTAGCAAGTAAGTGACTTCTTCCATTCTCAATTTTCCCAATTTTCATTATGTTGTTATGCCCTTTTGTTTTCAATTAAAAATGTTGGGGGTAGGATTTCACGTCTCCCCCATTCTTCCATCCTTGTGTTTAGATTATGGGAGATCCCTTTCTCTCTCTTTAATGCCTCCCATATACACCCGTTACCATGCCAAAATTCCATGATAGATTTCTCTCTCCTCTTTTACATAAAAGTAATTAATTAGTATTATTAATCTAAATTCCATTAATTTTTTTTGTAAATGTATATATATTACCCCCATACTGTATATTTTATGTAAATATGATGAGAAACTCATTTCTATCTCATAGAACATTTTTATGATTTCATATTTCACATCGTTATACTTCCGAAATTGCACTATGATTTTCTATGCCAATGTCATTATGTAGTGAACACCATGCCCATTTCTCTATCAAGGGTATTCAAATTTATTCACATTTACTTATTGGTTATAAATCTTCGTGTATGTATTCCATATGCCTTTATCTTGGAATAAATGATGATTATTTATTCCATGTTTTATGATCCATGTGGCATACTTATGCATGAAATTAAATATTTAAGAACGGTGGCCCTGATAGCGTTCCAATGCATTGGGTAAGGTATAGTATCATGATATGTCATGTACAATGATTTTTGAATCATGGTAATTTATATACATCAAGATTTTACTTGTGCTTCATTTGTAATGGGGGTTTATTCATGAACAATGTACACTGATCCTTGGCTCATGCTAATTCCATGTCAATTGTTGTTTCAACATTTCCATGTTATGATTATCAAGATTTATCATTCCTTTATGTTCATGATTCTCTTGTCTCCAATGATATGACAATTTCCTAACATTTATTATAATCCTAATGTTATTCCTTATTTACTACGTTACAGGGCTTTGTAGATCACCCTTTTCTTATGCATGTCCTTAGGTTATCCCATGCAATGCTATGTACGAGGGATTATAGTGGTCATGTGAAGGAATTTTTCAATAAGATGTTTCATTCTATGTTTTATGTTGTTATGTAATGTTCAAAATCCCGAAATACACTGGACCTCTTGATATTCTATGTATTATCAATTGATGGTTTTATGTAATAAATCATGTTTAAGTATGAAATTAAGAGCACAGTTGTTATAAAAAAATGGTGTGACTGGTTGGTTTTATTATATATATTTCTAATCATTTGAGATTTCTTGTTAAATGTAATAATGTTGAGAGTTTTATAACAATAGTTTCTAGGGACATTTTGTGTGTTCTGAATGAGTTGGATCTCTTGAATAAGAACCATAAATAGTTGTACCAATGATCAGTGAACTAGATAAGGAAACTATATTGACATGTACCATTTCGATTCACACAAGAAAGAGTTTTAATTTTATGAGCAGTTCTATATGTAGAATAACTATATAGATTTTACAATGAGATAAAATCATCATTCTAAAATTTAATTACCTCCAATTAATATGAAAACTATGAAACTAGTGGGGACCAATATTATTTCATATCAGTTGATATAAGTTGTGTGATGGGAGTGGGTTCATTTTCTTCACATCATTATATTGTTTTTATTCATGTATTCATGAGAGTTGAAACAAAATGTACTAGGTACCCCTTTTTGAAATGAAACATGTAAATAATTTAATTTTTATTTAATTATTTTTTAATGTTTAACATTGAGATAAACTATTGATTGAATAAATATCTTAACAAGTTATGTAGGTTAATTGGAATAAAATTATTTTAAAATATGAACATTGATTCCCCGCACTCATCTGGTTGGTTTTTACCATCCTACTATTATTAATTGGAAATTGAGTGTTTGGTTTCCACTTTCTGAACACTATACTATTTATCAATGATATTATGAACATCTTTAATAGTATATCAATTCCTACAATTGATTAAAATATTTATCACTACTAGATAAAATTAATGATAAAATATATTCATCTATTGTATGGGTGGTCATTAATATATCAACATTAGTGTTTCCAATTATGGACAAAGCATTAACTATGTCATTTAATGTAAAAATGATATCAATATTGATTTATAATATTAGATTGTTATTCTTATGTAATTGACATAAACTATTTATATATGGTGTATGGGTATCAACATATAAAAGGATACATTGGACAGAAACTAAAGCATCATCAATAGAATATTATAATTAAAGGACGAAATCAATATAATCTAGTGATACGATTTCAAAGATATAATAATTGAAAAATAATCAATAATTGATTACTAATTTTTTAGGTTAAATGATATTTTCAACAACATCTAAGGATTCATAGTTGTCTTGAAGTATTCCAATATTTTTTTTAAATTCAAGAGGAATATTTTGACTAGGCATTATCCTATTGTCTCTATAGATGAAAATACATAATATTTTCCAATGTTATATTAAATAACATGATTATTGAGAATGAAGTGATAAAAGCCACAATATTTATAAATATCATTGTATATTTTATGGGTTTATAAGATACATGGAAGTTGAAAATGGAGAACCAAAGAACTAGGTAATGGGTTATCATGAATTTGAATATAAGGATGATGATGATAAAACAAAATACAGGATTTTTATATTCACTAACTAAAATCTCTAATTATTTTCCACCTTATCTCAAAAATTATCAAAACATAATAGGTAAGTCAAAGTAAATCTACCAGATAATTTTTTTGAGTGTAGAGGAATATAATACTATATAATTAATTTTAAAAATTCGAATAATTTTTAATATTCTAATAATGAATTTTAATAAAAATCATAATGTATAATGTGTTATAAAATGTCTAAGGATATAAGAAAATCCACCAGGTGTAAGATAAGGATAAATGGATAAAACAAAGTAAGTATGTTAAGAAAAGATTAAGAGTATGAATCTACTAAAAACCACCAATAAAAATGTTAAATTCTAGAAAATATTCAAAACATTATGGCTCATGTTGAAATAAAGGAATGTACTTCAATCAGTGAAGAATATTATTGTGATGAAACCTATATGTAATATTTGTTGCGATAAAAAATAACGGTATGTTTTGAGAATAGTTTAAATCATTAAAAGTATATTATATTCTAGTAGGGTGAATGTAAAATATTTGTGAATTTGGGAAAATAATATTTATTCAAAAAATTTGATTGGTAAAGAAATGAAATTAAAATCCACAAGATAGAAGTTATTGAGTTTGGAAGATGGGTGAAATATCATGATGAAAAATATTTATAAAAGTTAAAGAACATTATATGAATCATTTATCACTCCAAAAGGATAAAAATAAAATTAAAAACCAATGTGAATTTCTCTTATGATTTAAGGTAATGGATGAATAAACTAAAAAAAATGAAGTACTCCTCAAAAATATTTAGATAAATCTAAATGAAATGATGAAAATAGATAATTTGATCATATAGACCATGATGTTTGCTGAATATAAAATAGAAGAGATTCAGTTGAAATATGATATGTAAAATAATTATTTTCGTCAGTTTTTAGATATAATATATTTAAGATGAATTCCCCACACCAATGGAATCATATATTATAATGTATACTAAATCTCAATCAATTTATCCTTTAGGAAACCACACTTATATAGAATATAAATAATTAAATATTATTATGGGGTTATGAGACATATAAGAATGATTCACTAAAATATATGCACAACAAGTCTCTCCCCATGTGATGGTATTAACTGAGGTGGTGAAATAATGGATGAAAATAAATATGATTCCTAATTTTAAAAAAAGGATCAATAAAAATGTCATTATAAGAAAAAAAAATCTAATTGAAAATAAGATTTTACTACATGGATAAATCATTTCAAATGTTGCGACCTACCAAGTCACATTACTTATGATTTTATGAAAACCCTACTAGCACATGACAATTTATCAGAAAATAAAAAGGATAGGGGAATGGTATGTTTTAATACAATGATATATTTGTTAATATTTATTGATAGAGTAAATAATAAATCATAGATTTCGGAATATTGTTCCACACATAACAATAGTGTTGTAAACCTCTTCTTAAAAATTGAAGAATGTGAGGAAGGAGGAGTTACAATTATAAATAATAGTTCCCTAAATATTTTTGTAAATCATATAGATGATATTGAATCCCAGAAGTTGATATCAAATAATGTTTTTATGGGATGAAACACAAAAAACTCTGTTTTATCAAGATAGTGTGATAATTGTAATGATAATATCGTTTGAAAAGCTTCATGTGTTATCCATTGTTTGAAAGAAATAAAATTATTCACCAAGGGATAAATAATGAGTTACCACCTATTGTATATTATAAATCCTAGTAATTTAACCTATTTAGGCATTGAGGATGAAAATAAGATATTACACTTAATATTTTGTAATCTTACATTGAAATGTATCCACATAATTTCACATCTTTATTTTTTAATACATGTTCTAGAATTGGAACTGAATGATGTTAATATTTGTGTAAATTTATATATATGAACTATTCTTAGTTTAAGTCTTAAAAAATCATAAATTTATCCTATCTCATTATAGGAACTAATATAATTAGATATATGTTGATGGATGATACAATAATAAAGAAGGGATATTTTTTAAATTATCTCATTCCTTGATTATTTCACTCGAATGACTAAAATAATGTTCAGGAAATAGAAATAAGTAGATGTATAGTTGTTAAGATGTTTTCTAAGGGATTTTTATATGTATAAAGGTTTATATCTATGGATTTGTAGAATATACAATGGAACATAGTTCACATGGAACACTTTTGATCCCTACATAAAGTAACATATAATTAAACACCAATACAGTTCCCCCTACACTCCACAAAAAAATGGAGTATGAGAAAGAGAAACTATTAGAAGACTATATGTGGTATGAAGAATTATTTATAATAAAAAACTATTGAAATTAATATTTAGAGAAGCAGTATGTATTTTTTTTATTTAAAATAGTTGATTATGTCGACCGTAATAATAAATTACTATATATGAGATGCTGTATAAGAAAAATCATATAGTAAAACACATCATTAATTTTGGATTCATATCATAATAAATAAAAAAATCCCAAAATAGAATACTTCTTGAATGATAAAATAATTTAGTTGTCATGGGATATTCATCCAATAGAAAACATAAACATTATACAATAAAATTTTACTTGAGTTAGTCAACTTTCTTGATCAAAAAGTCATTGAAAATTGGTCCACCTAAAAAAATTTATTAAATATGATGAGGTTGATGTAACAAATAAATACTGATGACTTTTATAGATGTTATTTAAATGTAATTTTACTATAATAATAATCCTATAAAATTTGATTCTGAGCTGTCTAGTGATAGGGAAAGTGATACTAGATGAAAAACAAAAAAAATAACACTCATTATGAAAACAAGTTAAGGATGATAATATCATAAAAAATATGATTATAATGTTAAAACATGAAATTAATTGATTATCCAGAATTATACGTCGCTTATCATTGGGGTGGAACCAAATTGAATATCAGAAATAGGTCAACAGAAATACTGCACAAAAAAATTTGAATGATGGGTTGTATCAAATAGAGAAAAAACACATGAGACCTTGTTCATTAATCAAATTTACATAATGATATAGAAAAAATATTGGTGTTCACAAATGAACTTAATGAATATGAGTATTTTTTGTCAAATAATTAATAACTAATTAAAAAATTGTTATTGATTAGGGGTAGGTTTTTATTTGGAATAAATGTTTCCCCTAATGAATAACACGATCCTATTGGAATGTTTTGTGTTTTGTTTGAACTCCACATAAAATAAAATTAGATAATATAACGATTGATTCATATCACATGAATATTTTAATTTAATATGATTATTTATTTTATCAATAGAATTCATTCACAATTTATATTAACAGAACTATGTTGTGTGATGTGAATAAATCCTTGTTTTGATTAAAACTAGACCCTTATTTTGATAATTTAAATTAGTATAATTTCTAAAAGTAGTGTATCTATTTAAATGAAATAAATTTAAATAATTATTAATGAAATATATTTATAAAATTATGAATAATTTAATCGTTTACATTGATGATATAATATTTCTTGGGGAAATGGATATAAATTATGTATAAATTTTTTTAAAAATTAAAAAAGGTCATTATGAAGTCAATTCATGGAGAGATGAATTTCATTCATATATGAAAATATTGACATAATTTAAAATAAAATTCCCCCCATATTAAATGTATGATATGGGTTATTCCAAACAAAAATCATGTAATATTAAAATGGATTTTACATTATAGATTTATATTATAATGTAGATTATTAATGATGAAACAAGAGAAATTGTAAATAATAAGGATTCACAAAATTCAACTAGACATTTACATTATCATATAACATCATGAAATTTAATATGATCCATATTATTGGGAATTATTTCAGGGCGTTTAAATTAATGACAAATGTTTTATGAGATATATATCCTCATGTATGTTAATGAAACATTAAACTATATCCTGGTGTATAGATAGAGTAATGAGATTGTGTTTTTTGGTTTTACTGATGCTGATTATGATAGAGATTTCAATGATTAAAATCAATATTATGATTTATATTCACATTGGGATAATGTTATATGAGAAGGAATATTATGAAAAATGTTAGTTCACATTGATTTCATCTGAAGAATAGTATGTTAATGTATCTTAAAAATGAATATAAATTAATTGGATGAAATTAAAAATGGAATATTTTAAGGAGATTATTTAAAATACATTGTTGATATTTTATAATAATCAGAGTGCATAGGACCTATTTAAAATGTTTTTAAAATATTCCATTTTAAAAATCTTATATGAAATAAAATATCAACAATAATAAGGATGTTGTTGGGGATGTAATAAAAGATTATATTTCAATATGTTATCAAATTGTTGATTTTTTCACTAATTATATTCCATGTAAAATTTTTTGGGAATTCATACTAGAAGCATATTTTTTCCTCAATAATTAGCATAAAAAATAATTTCATAGACCTACATTTTCCTATTTATTTTCTTTCCAAAGTGTGAGATGAAAAACCAGTCAGTACTCTATAATTTGTGAATTTGAAGGAGGTGTTATCCTAAAAAGTAATTTCTATCAATATATTATCCCAATAGTTAAATAATTTATTATAAATTTATCAATATATTTTCCATATAACGTTTCCCACCGAGTGATAAAATTAATTAAAAATAAATTAAAATAAAAGTTGTGGCTCTAGTACACTTTTGTATAAGAAAGTTTATGGTTTGATGAAATTGATAGAATACGTGTAGATAATGTTTCCAATAAATCCAAAATGGTCTGTTGAATATAATTTTTGATTTTAATTGATTGTTTTATTTTTCATGAAGAAATTTACAATGAATGTTATTTCATTTTAGAAAAAAAAAATTAAGGACCATTCATGAATAAAATTTATTAACTCCTTATGTCAGATGATAAATTCTTATTATTCAATTTTTCTATCAAAATTATTAACAAGTCATCCCATTTATCAATATGATGATTTCATAAGATGATTGTAGGGATAAAACATTTTTAAAAAGATTATGCCAAAAAATTATGGGGATTCAAACTATAAAATTTTCAAACCTATTAATTCATTAAGTTACATTCATACAATGATTCATCTCTAATGTTGTGACAAAAAAATGAATCATTATATTTAGAATTTATTCAACGTGTTGTAAAATTATGAATTCTACCAGAATGATTTTTCATATGATACCAAGCTGAAGTTACAATATATAGATTCTTGAATGATTATTATATAGATTATACCCAAGAGAGTCTTGAATATTCTTCAAAAAGATAAGAGCAAAAAAACTCTAAAAAGGTCAATATAAAAAATAATGTATGAAAAATTTAGTATTACTATTTTACCAAATGAATTTCATTGGGAATATCATGGGTTTTTATTTTTTTGTAGAGAAATCAATTCCTAAAAATTACTATTTAATAAATAACAATATATAAAACATTAACATCATCAGACAAACTATATAAAATAAAGGGAAATATGAAGGTGTACTAGGTGTATGAATCATTGATATTGTACCTATCAATGATAGTTTATCATCACTAAAATAATAAACCAATGAATCGACTATAAATATATTATTCAAATAGTGAAATTTATTTTTATAAGATTGATAAATTTGATTGCATAGGTAGATATTTGTGATTTAATTTAATTAATAAATTGTTTGTGTGTTCATCAAACAAATTGTACCGCATGTAGGAATTTATTTGGAGAAGAATAAGATGAAATGTTTTTTATATTCAAAAAATGATGTCGTTTCATTTAATTTTCTATAGTTGAATTTTAAATTAAATAATCATAAGTCTATTAAATAATAGATTAATTTTTGTATATATCTTTGAAGATGGTATTTGGGGATGTTTGTATGAATGTTTATGACTCTTAATTTTCATACATACTGAAGGGGGTGAAATTAAAATTGAGTCGAGTGACAAATTAAAAATTATACCACACACATCACCATTAATTTTCAGATGATTTCTATGTATATAATTTTACAAAAACATATTTTTTAGCAGTTATTATGATAGAGATTTATTATCCCTTTGGAGAACCCCATACATGGAATATGGGTAAAAACAAATGAACAATATGTTCTGATGAATGTTAGTGTGTTTTGAATAAAAAGGATTACAAATGATTAAGAAAAAATTATGTGTAATGGTTGAAGGTGCATTGAACGAAGAATCATTGGATTGTGGTGCCAGATAGACACAAACCAAACATGTATACACCAGACATGGGTGCATCATTCTATGTGGTGACAAAAAATGAATAACTAGATAGAGTTTATTGTGAGATTCATTTAAAGATTTAATATTTCTTTTTCTACAAGGAATAAGAAAACATTGTAACATGTGAGATCATGTATATTTTAATGTTATAGAAAAAAATTATCCTGATGGGGAGTCAATAGAAAATACTCATAGATAGAAAGGTTTTGATAGAAAAGTGTATGCTACCCAAAATATTAACAAAAAATATAAAAACTTGTGTTTCTTATTTTTTATACATTTCATTTTATACAAGAGAGAATGTTTTTTAAATTTGAGTTTAATGAGGCATTAAGAAGTAACATTGATTAATTTTATGAAAAATAAAATTATTAATGATCACTAAAAATTTATTTATAACCTCTCATGTTTTGAAATGGATAAAATTTATAAGGGAATTTGAATATTCAAAATTACTGGATAGGATGTTTTTAAAATATAAATTTATAAAATAATTTTGACATTTGGAACACTTAAATATGTTTTTTTGGGGCTTAGGTAAATACCCTTTAATTCTATCAGGTGTTCCAAGGAGTTTTAGGGGTAACAAACCCGATAAATAATATTTTAAAGGGGTCTGCATAGGGCACATAGATTTTCGTAATCTGTGTGGCCCTTATTTGTAACTTGTGGACCTTAAAAAAGTGGGTAGAGGGTGTGGGAAGGTGATTCATGTAGTTTACCAAACCATGTTCTTATTTGAAATGATTAGTGTAAAACTAGTAGTACCTCAACAATATTCACCACATGGTTGGTGTAGAATTTTTAAAACCATGCAACTAGCATGTGTGGGGTGCTTGAGGTTTCTAATATAGGGTTCATAGTTGGCACATGGGTTTCTAAACCATGCAGCCCATACTAGGTGGTGTGAACCTTTTAAAAAAAATTAGATTTAATTGATGAAAAATAATATATATATAAATATATATATATATATATATATATATATATATATATGCTACACATGTCCCCCTCTTTACCTGCACACAATGACCACCATACCTTATCCAACATCAATTGTGATACAACCTTATGCAGGGCCTCATATCCTTTCATTAATTTCTATGTATTTCCTCACAATTAATCTCTGAAACATCATGTTATGGACTCTAGTTCCCTCCTCCTTCACTATTCAACAGTTTTTCATCTTCTCGTCACTCAATTACTATGTGGGTGAACCCTATGGTTATTGATAATTTTAGTTTTGATCTATATTTTGGTGTTATGGTGTGTGAATGATCTCATGGGACACAATTGTTCATATTCTAGTAACTACAGCTGATGTAAAAGTTTCTCATATAGCCTTAGTCAACCATCAACTATTTTTGGGTAGGTTCTTCCTCCATTCTTATTATTGCTAAATTTATATTGGTAGATTTTGATATTTTTGAGTCTTGTATTTTTCCTTACGTGTGTTGGACTTGTTGTGATGGTTTCAAGACTCTAGATTCAAAGGCAAATCACCTATGTATTAATTGGTAATCATGATTATATATACGTTAACCCATTATATATATATATATATTCCCCCATGATAGTTAATATATATATATAAATCTTCATGTGGTTACATAAAATATGAAAAATGTAAACATAGGTAACTGTTAGTAGGTGTATTCATACAAGAATGTTTTTAAGGAACCTATTTTAGATATTCATGGCTTGAGAATATGTGCATAGGGGTTTGGAGTCCTAATGTATTTGAGAAGGTGCATATGCTCAAAGGTTGGTAGCCACATATTTATGTGTTCACCATAAGAAATTTCATGATCAAAAGGATTTCACTTTCCTTAGTCTTCCCTTTGAGGTGGGATCCCAATCCTTTTGTCCTGTTAAATTTAATAATTCCTTAGTAACCCATTTTATCACTTTCCATGCATTTGATAAGTGTTGAGTGGTTTTTAGAATAAATATCAAATATACTTAAAAGATTTTTTTGATAAGTTAATGCCATTATTTAATAATAAAAGTCATCTACGGAGATGCATTGTCTTCAAAAATGCATAGTGATGATTTATGATTTCTAGCTTTCCTCGATATATTTTCATGGTAGTTCATTATGTATTGAAATCAATTTTTGTATTTGAAATTTTTTGATAGATTAAACGAAATGACTATGACATATCCTCATTATGGGTTATTAAAATGGAGTTTCTCTCTTTCTTATAAATGTGTTTTTGATTCAACGAACCTTTTAAAATCTAAGACCATTGTAAATAAATATAATGGATTTGACAAACCTTTTGAATAAGTTTCCTCTTTGGACCATGAAAATATTCCTTGTGATGACTCGTATATGATTAATTACATGGTATTGACATATTTTGGATTCTTAAAGCATTCAATAAGCTTGTGATTTATAAAATACAATATGTAAACTATAATGTTTTAAAAAGTTATTTAATTTCTTAATGAATTTATGATACGTCTTTGACTCATGAATATAATTATATAGATTTGACCATGCCATTGATAATGTTTAATTTGAAATAAATAAGTGGTATTAACTTATGAATAATATTATAAATTTAAATGATTATTTAAATGATTATTTTCATGAAAATCATGAGAGGTACTACCTCATGTCCTGCATTATGAATGTGATAACACACTTATATGGGTTTCAAAAATTCATTGAATGAGAGGATTATTCATCACACCTGATATACAATAAAAGATTATTCATAAAATATGTTATGTATCCATGGAACAAGAAGATCTCTTGGACAGGAAGACTATTGTAGATTCCATATTGGATTCCAGAGGAATGTGTAGGAAGACCATGACATCCTCCTTGTTGATTACCAAGAGATCCTAAGAGATCGTAGTATTGAGCCATGGGAGAGAAAATGAGGGCTTAACCTAGTGGTGGTTTTCTATGAGTTACGTCCCAATCGAGACAACACATTGATTACAAAGAGTCCATGAAAAGTCTTTGAGTTGGGCCATGGGATAAATAGTGAGAAAAATAACTATTGAAGGATTCAAGTGAGTTTCATCCCAATCCATCTAACACTATTATCCAAGTTGTATGAAAACTTGGAGTCAGAACACATGTGGTTAATATTGGTGGATTCTATATATATAAATAAACTATATACATAGATCTATAATTTATATATAGTTCCCAATAAGATTTATTATAGCTATGATTGTAGGAATATATAGTCTTATGGTGTCCCATTTGAACCTATATGGGTGGTTGTTTATTTTGTCAGTTTTTTACATATCAGTATACCTACACTACAAAAATTTATAATCTCAGGAATGGATTGTGCTAGACATCATGGGTCCTAAACTATTGAAATTTAATATCACAACTTATTCAGGTACCCTTGGTACCTGATTAGACCTTAAATTTGGAAGACATTGTTAGATTTCATGAGTGTTCATTCTTGTACTTAGGAATGTGGATCATAGCACTGAGATAGAACTGAGGATGCTTGAAGAGCTAGTCCTGGGTAGTTATTTAATCAATTAATTTTTTTTCAAATAGAATTCTTAAAACATGTATCTTGTATAATCTTCTATAGTACAAGAGTTATTAAATATTGGAATTATCCATATGTATTTATTCAGTTGTAATATTGTTCCTTTACTTTACATTTCATTTATTTATTGTTTCCACAATTAGAGGTTATTTTCAATCGAATAAACTGATGTGCTACTAAGATCTTGAGGGTATAATCTCTATATTATCACCTTATTAGACCATCACTTCTATTATTTAGCCTTAGGCATATGGGGGGATTCTCTTGAGGCCATGTGACCCACAGGTTTGGCTACCATACAAGTGGTCAGTGAATCAGAGACCATACAATGTGGTATTAGATCCATTATTTTTTCCATTGTCATACTATTTTAGGCTAGTATATACGTGACTAGGAATGTTTCAATGATTTGTAGATAGGTGTTTATGGGACAAATCACCCAACCCATGGTGAATATACCAAGTGGATACAATTATTAATCATTTTCATGATTTTAATCTATTATAGTTTTTATTATTTCACCTTGAGTGAGTGATTTATTTTTTCTGCTAGGGCTGATTTATGGAATTTTATGGAAATTTTCCCTTATCAATGTATGGAAAGGATGAAGCAATAATTTCATCAAATCATGGTAATAAAAATATTAACATATCGTGCCATGTATATGCCTTTATTAACTTCTACCTATTATATTGTGTGGCTTGAATTTAATTCCATTATTTTAGTTTCTTCAGCATGAATTACATAATATTATGCTCTATTTTAATCTTGTTTAACATGCTTTATTATGGACAATTATTTGGTGTTATAGAATGCATCTGTGTTTACTACTTCTAGTTACACAATTTTCCTTCTTAATATATAATTTGTTTCATGGGATGCACTTAATTAATTGAGATTATGATAAAATACAACATTTAGTGGTAATGTGTATGGGTGCCTTATAACATGGAAATTGTAATCTATGTATCTGAGAAATTTTTAAAAGGCTGATAAAAATATAAAACGACAATATTTATTTATTTGGATTAAATAGGAGCTAAATTCCACTATTATGGTCAGTGGGCACATTATAGATTGGTATATGGCCATTAATATCATTGGAAAATTATATATGTGTGTGTGTGTGTGTGTGCATGTAATATTTTCAAATGAAAATATATGTGATGGCCTTCAAAACATCTAATTTTAAATGACTTTCTTAACACTTAATGAACTACATGAACTATGTAGGTCAGTTTGGGAACTTTCCTTAACACCTGAACCACTGAGAATATTTCGAAATTTGATAAGTTACCAATTAATATTGGGTTGAATTTTGGTGATCCCAGGTTGGCATAATGGGACCCTAGTACGTTACATTATCTTTTTTATAAAATTTATTTTTAACATATTTATTAATTGTGAATACGGGCCAAGATTTTTAAAATGTTTTTAAATTTCTGTTTTTTATACATTCTTTCTTTTCCATTATTTGTTAGTTAAATAATAAAAATTTATAATAATTAAAATCTAAATAAATTTAACGAATTTAAAAAGGAACATATAGGGGTGTCCTTAGTTTGGACCCTATTTCCATGGTAGATAACTATTTTTCAGTACCATTAGAATGAATGTGAGAGAGTTTTCCATTTATGTAATTATATTTAGAAATTACATAGATGATCATCTTTTGATCCTGATAACATCTATTTACTATGACCTAGTGATAGGGTTGATTCTTCTTCCTTCATAAGGGGATATGTCATGGTTGGTATCACCGTTAGATCTTTAATTCCTTGATAAATTTGTGAGCTTTCTAATGTTTGGTCTTGCTCTTGTGTCTTTGTCTCTAGTAGGACTTTTTGATTCCAATGAAAACCTTTTTCAGATGAGTGGTCATGATTTCATTTCTCTTATAAATAGGCATTATTATTGTTAAATCCTCGATTTTATCTATTTATACATTCCTCGGGAATGGTTGACCACTTTGTAGGTCACATGACCCATTATTTTCCATAGTAATGGATGACATGGCACATCATCTTCTAGGGTAAATGGTCGAATGATGTAGTACCCATTTGGTTTAAATATTTTTTGTGGAAAACCTGATACTTGAATGCATAGGTCGTAAAACATATTGATATTATTCGGTATGTGTATTTCTCTCATGTATCCTTGTGGTTGTATTAGTTTATATTCATGGTTCATTTGAGTGGTAAATGGTATAATGAATCCGATGATTTCGGTTAAATTTTGACCCTTGTGTAGTTGAGAACATACTATAGTCATCATCATATAAGAGTGACCTGCAATTTAATGAATCTGTTAATCCCAATACTTGGGAGGAAATCATAGATAATTTTCTATTTTGACATGCCGATCAAATTGGTTTCGAAATCATTTTTTTCTACAACTAATGTGATCATGGCTCAGAGGGGAGACACATGTAGGTTGAAATACATTTTTACCTAGAACACTTGTATGTAGATAGTTTGTCTGTTTTGAATTCTTGTACAATCATTAGGTGTGGATCATCATTTTGGTTCTGTGTATGTATCCTTGTAATAAAAATAATCAAAAACATAGAGGACCATTTGAAAATGGTTAGTTTTTTCTGAATAATTTTGAGGATTCTATGTTTTGAATATCTGTCAGTGAGTGATTTGAAGCATGATGTCTTTATAGTTGGTTGGGTAATCATCCAATAAAAAACACCATTGGTAATCATTGGACTTCCGTGGTTATGTGTGAGGGATCACATAATTCATTAAATTGATAAGTCATTCTACTTTTTTGTGACGATGATGCATCAGTGGGTGAAGCCAAGTTTCATTCACTGAATATTGACCTATTATGGTTTGACTGGTCTTATTTATAGTATATGGGTATATTTAGTAGCATGAAATTCGAATTATAATCTTATACCCCTATCAAAAATATGAGCATGTACCTAATCTTGAAATCATCATTGATTCACAATGTTTTCATATGTCTTAAAATGTGCTAAATAATTTAAATTTGTAGAGCTTTTCTCGGTTGTTTTCTCAATATTTCATGAAAATGCATGGTTCATATCAAAGATTGGTTATTCCAGAGTGAGACCTAGGTTCATATTTTGGAACATCTTCAATGAACTCTTAAACACTAGACATTTCTTCTAACATGATCTCTAGGTGGATCCCGCTCTAGCCATAGTCAATGTTTTGATGTTTATGTTTTGGCTTATACCGATTATCCTTCTTATAAACATGGAATTTGGACTAACTTGGGATAGTTCCTTGGAGTATAGTGGATGAAACTGAGGCAACCTAGGACTTTTTTTTGGGATTGTATTTTCTTATTAGGTTGTGATGATTTCATTGGGATAGGTCAGTGTTACCCTTATACAGGCAGGGGTATTGCAGATTTCATTTCTTGACAATGGTCAGATTAGAGAACATCACTTTAAGTGAGGTATGAGTTTTGATGTACATGGTTGTTGTAATATTTTTATTCCATTGAGTAATTTATTTATGTTATATAGTTGTATTACATATGATTAAGATTATAATTCTCGAGATATTTCATCCAAAATGACTTAACATGTTCCCCACATGTTAATTATTTGTGTTTTTTTGAGGAACCATTTAAAATCCTGTCACTAGGTTAAAGAGTACGGATTAATGGTCATCATTGTATTCCAAGGAAAACATTCACGGAATTTTTTCATTGTATTGATCATGATTTGACTAATCCTTCTTGATGAGGTCTATAATATGGACTCATATATAATCAAGTCCACCTACTTAAATAAATCATGTGATAAGAATTATTAAAATGCTTATAGAAATGATTTTTAATAAATTACGATGGTGGGAAGTGTTGTGGTTTACAATTATCCTTCTTTAATTGTAAAGCCTAATGTGGAAGGTACCTAGAAAATATGTTTAACGATAATAAGAAATGGTCTTATCTTATGATAAATGGGCTTGGGTAAGTTCAATCTCGATGGTTTGATTCAAAAATTAGCATTGGATCATATTTAGGGCTTATGTACCTTGTTCTTAATTAATTTTTGAAGGTGCATTTGGTATTTGGAAATGAAACATGACCAATTTAATGAATATTCAATACCCTTGTATGTTGGTTGATGTTTACATAAATCCCGAATGCTTTTTCTGGATGAGAATTTCTATGGTGGGAATGTTGTAACATCCTGAATTTTCAACTGGATGAAATTTCTAATGGAATTTTAACATTGGAATTTACTGGACATGTTTTTTAAATCATTACTTGTAACATAATTGTATGAATTGGAACACATAAAAAAAATTTTCTGGAGAGGTGTAATGACCTGAGTAGTTTCATGGGTTTCCCAATGTGTTTCTAGAGCTCTAAACCTAGAAATTAGTGGTTCATATTGTTATGCACAGGGCACACATTTTTTCTAAAGTTGTGTGGCCCTCACCAAAAATATGTGTGACCTACAGTGTGTGTGTAGAGATGGGGGCATGTTCATATAAGGTTTTCTCATACCATGTAACTACCCCACTCTGTTAGTGGAAAATGGGATGTATCTCAACACAATTCCTAGAATAGTTGGCACACAGTTTACCAAACCGTGCGTCATGTCCATATTTTTAAAAAAAAATTATTAATAAAAATAAAAATAAAAATAAAACACTTATGCTTCCCTTATACCCCTTATTACCTGACCATGATATCCCACTCTCCCCACTCCCTCTTGACCCGTGATGCACCCCTCTGTATGGACACCTCTCATTTCTTCAATCTCTCCTTATTTATTCATGATTTCTTTCCAAATCATCATAGTATGGACTATAGTTCTGGTATCCTTATCTTTCTAGGGGTTTTCTCTTAAATTCACTGTATTCCAATGTTGTATAACTATAGGGTTTTGTATAACAATAGTTTTGGTACTTATTCTATAGTTAGGGTATGCGTGGGAACTCTTAGGAGTCCCTTTTTCATATTCTGAAAACCTCCACGGAAAGAGAAGCGGTTTGGATTATCTCGGTCCACCATCATAATCATTTGGGATGGTTTCTTACAATTATTATGTCTTATAATTTAGTATATGGAAAAATTTTATTTTCATTTTCTTTGGTGTTTTTCATAAGTGAATTGGCCTTGAAGTGATGGTTTTGAGTTTCCAAAGTCAAAGTTAATTTACCTACATATGCATAGGTTGGAAATGTTATATATATATATATATATATATATATTCCACCATAATATAAATAAAATATTTGAATCAATATATATATATGTGTGTGTGTTTTTGTGTGTGTGGTAAGCTGTGGTAACATATAATATAAAAAATACAAACGAAGGTAAGCGTTAATGAGTGTATGAATATGGGCATGTATGCAAGTATCCACATAAAAATTTTAATGATAATGCGATATGTGATTTGGGGTTAGGTGTCCATATGTATTTTTGAATGTCCAATTTCATGGAGTAGGGTAGCCAAATATTCGAGTGATCACCTATTGAAATGTCAAGAGCCAATGTGTTCATCTTAGCATGGTCTTTCCTTTGAAGTAAGATTCCATTCCTCTTGCCCTGTTAAATTTAATAATGCATAAGTTATTATTTTTAATGGTTTTCAGGTATTCGATTTGTTCTAAATGTTTTTTATAATATCATTAAAAATAAATAAATAAATTTTTTGATAAAAAATTTCAAGATTTAATAATAAAACCCTTCTATTGTGGTGTGCTGTCATCGAAAACTCACACTGTTATGTTATGATTTCTTGCTTTCCTGGCCATATTTCCAAGGTGCTTCTTTAATTAGTGATATCAATGGTTGGATTTGACATTTTTTATTATATTAAACATAATTTTTAGGACATACACTCATTTTGTTTTATTAAAATATAGTTCCCCTCATTCTCATAAATGTGTTGATGATCTAGGTCATTTTTTATGTTCTTGGACCTTTCTAAATAAATTGAATTCCTTAAACCAAATTGCTATGGAAAGTCCCGAATTTAGAAATCACATTGTTCTAAGAGATGAATTTTATATGATGAATTAAATGGTCATGAACCATATAATATGGTTAAAAAATTACTTCGACATATGCTTTATTAAATTCCTTATGTGAAATGTAATTTATTAAAAAGGAATTGAATATGGATAACAACATGAATGAGAAGACATTTCCTATTGAATATAATTACGTATATGTGACCATGCCTTTGATATTTTTTAATTTGAAATTCATAAGATATATTTATTTATTTATTATATTTTAAATAAAAAACAATTTTTTAATTGGTTATAAAACTTAAAATCACATGATGTGTTGCCTCATGGATGACATTATGAATGTGATAAAACAATTATAAGGGTTTGACAAATGGATTGCATGAGAGGTTTATACCTCATTCCTTATATATTATAAATAATTAATCCTTAAATTGGATGTGGATGAAATGGACTACGGGATACCTTGGGAATGATGACCGTGTGAGCTTCCATGTTGTGTTCCAATGGACTGTGAGAGAATTTGGGTAGGAAGACCCTAAGAGCATTATTTTGATTACTAATTGAACATGATAGCTCTTGGACTAGGGATTGTGGATAGACCACAAGAGATTACCCATTTGATGGATGTATATGAGGTATATCCCGGTCTAACCAAAAATTTTATTACCTAGTATCTATGATAGATCTTGGATTTGGGCCAAAGGATAGACTTTGATCACATCCCCTATTGCTGGATGCCTACAAGTTTCATCACAGTCTAACTAGAACTAATATCCTACGTATAAGACCATTTGGAATCAACAACCAAATTTCTCATATAGGTGGATTCTATTTATAAAACTAAGAAATATATATTTTATTATTATACATATATATATATATAGGTCTTGTCTAAACTTATTCATTCTATGAGTCAGAGTAGTTATAGTCTTCAGCTGCCACTTACAAACTTGTTTGAAAAGTAATTTATTTATATAGTTTTTTATTACTTTGTATACCTACACTACATAAATTTATAATCATATTAATGAATTTACCTAGATCACATGGTTTTATGCCTATAAATAATTTATCACACACCCCCTTATGGTACCCTTGGTACCAATATAGACCTTGTATTTGTGGGATCTAGGTTGATTTCTTAAGTCATATTTCTTGTACCAAGGAGTTGGGTGTACATGAATGAGGTGGAGCTTAGGAATATAATGGAGTTAGTCCTGGGTAGATTTATATTTCAAATTTTGTTTTGAAATTTGTATTCTTACTTTCTATATCATGTATCATCATATGACATACATGAACTTTTATATGTTAGCATTATCCATATGTTCCTATTAAACTATAATATTTCCCCTTACTATTCCTTTTAGTTATTTACTAATTCTTCTATTTCTAGTTATATTTTATAAGATAAATCATTATGATAATTAAGCCATTATGGTATAGTCTCCGTACTATAACCTTCATAAACCCTCACTGTTTTTCATTATCATTTAGCATGCAGGGATATGCATTTGAGGCCATGTCACCCACCAGTCCGGCTACTGTACAAGTGGTCAGTCGGGGTGGGATTTTATGTCATCACTTCACCACACTCTTAATGGTATACAATATAAAATTAACTTCACTTCCACATGATTTTATTCTCATATTGAACAACAACTGAAAATTCAAGCAATTATATATTCATTGATATCACACATGTATTTGTGTCGTGTCTCCTGGAAAAATATTTTTCATGTATAAATAAAAACAAGAAAAAATTTATACTCGATTACCATGAAACAAAAATTATAATATATAAATATATTTACACATTAATTAATAAAGAATAAATTTCAATAAAAAAATAATTCATTATCGAAACAAACTAATTATAGTTTTTTTATGATGATCCAACCTTCTTGGATCAAGAATAATTTTCAACTAATTATTATTTAAATTAATATTTCCTAATGTTCATCATCATTTAAAACATTACTTATTCATTTATTATGAAAAAATAATTTATTTTTAATTTCAAATGGGCACTTTTTTAGCACTTGTTATGATCAACTACAATAAATGTGGACACAAATTCAATTTATCTTTGTTTATTAATAATTTATTAATGATATGAATTTTCTATTACTTTTCATTTCTATATTATTTTTTCATAAAATATATATTTGAAAATATTTAATAATCATTCATTTTTCTAGATTATGTATACAGTAAAATGACCAATTTAGATAAATAAAATACCAAGACTACATTAGGGGTTCCTAGGGTTTTGTCTGGATAACACAACACTACGTAGCGTGTAGCATATTTTTATACCCCATGTAGCCATTAAAACATTAGAAAGGAACACCATGTGAAATCACGGTCATCATACAATAAGTACAGACATAATGAATTAAAGGAAAACCTTTCATTGACTAAGTTAGGATGACACCCAATTTTTTCACTACACATCACATATCTATCTTACAATCTATGTAGTCCATTTTTTTATGGTGGGGAAAAAGAGGTACAAATTGTGTCACTCTCTTTCTACATGGAATAGGGATTAAAAAAATATGCAACATTCTGGTCATAGAGTGTGAATCCAGAATACACATCATGTACCTCATACAAATCAATGGCCAACAATCACACCCAATACATAGGTTTTATTCATATAAATTGGAATATGAGATTTCACACCCTGTATCCCTAGTATTCATTGTGTAACCGAGTGTACCTTTTGTGGTAAAGATAAAGTATAAAGGATAATTTATGGTATAATAAGACCTAATCAATATATTTTTGTCTTTATATTATTAACAGATCCTTCCCAAAGATATGTTTTTTAATTATATATTAAATTAATTTCAATATTAAATTAAAAACAATAAGTCATTATTATAGTGTAATTCATGTACATTAATATAATTAAATGTTATGAAATTTACCAATGTTTGTATGTCATTTATTACTTGTGTACATTTGGAAATTACATTCAATTACATGTATGATGGATTCCTATTACATGAACAGTATATAGACTATGTGTGGTATTTTTATGTGAAAATTCATTTACCTCCAAGTACACATGTTCAAAATATAAATATTTTTCAAATATATTTAACATAAGATTATTAAAATTACAAATGATGACAATTTTTGTTGGGATTATTGTAAACTGAATTATTTGTATAATAAGATATTTAATTTTTCTAATTTGAGGAGTTTTATATTAATTAAAGAGTTAATTGATGTGTATATAATCTAGATTTAAAATGTATATTTATTTCAAACATGTGGGTGATCGATAAAATAAACCCTTATTATATTTTTGAAGGGTTTCTTTAATTTTTAACCAATTTAATGATGTCTTACATTCCATCCCAACCTCTTAATATACGAGGGATGATGTGCCACCAATATCTTTTTTTGATAAACACCTTAACCAATATTTGGGTTCTATTCACCTATATGTGAGTAATGCTTATTTAATTGATCGATTATACAACATATTAAAGTTATTTCATGTTCATTGACGAGGGGAAAAAATATTTTAGATACATATGAAAAAAGTTCGAATGCTAAAACACAAAACAAGTTACAATTTATGGTTTTCCCCCAAGGGATGAGGGTTAGTTTATTATTTACTAAATAAAATGAAAATTATAAGACCATAATATCATACCACAATGATTTTTATATTTCAATTATGAATTACTGTTAATTTCAATATTTATTAGTTATTGATATCGCATAAATATGTTATGTAAAAACTATGCATTATGAAATTTAAATAAATTGGATTCTATTTATTTTTTATCTAGACATATTAAATCACATAAATAATCGATATAATATTAAAATTTACGTATTAAGGTATTATGTTAAATTTACATGTAAGGATAAAAATATCCATCTATAAAATGTTATTTTAAAAAATCCTTCATGTACATGAAAAATAGTTTAGTCATAGAACATACTGTTTTCCTAGAAAATATATGGATAATTTATTTCACCATTGAATAATTATGAGGGTATTGGGTTGACAAGAAAAGTTTTTGAATTGAATGTTATGGACAATTTATATTCATATATATTTAGCTTAAATTCATTAAGGAAATCATATTCCATAACATCCACATTATAGAGTCAACTCAATACCCAATGGAGCTATGAGTTGATGTAGTTGGAATGTTACACCAACCCAAATTTATTTTGTTTATTTTCATGTCTAATTGATATTTTATGAGGAGTTAATGAATCCTTAAAAATAGAATATAAAGGAGATATGATATTCTAAAACCAAGGGTATGGGATATTGGGTTTTGATAAAATAATTGAAGATGATTAAATTACTAATTTTTGTTTTTTATCTATATTATAAAAAATATAATGAAATAAAGTAATTTAATGTTATTGTATAAATTGGGAACCATAAAAATTCCAAATTATATGTGTTATCAATTTTATATAAATATATCATTCTCAATTAATATTTATTTCACAAATGGTATAGGTTCATGCATTTTATACTATACATTGAATTCAAATTATATGTTCATAAATTCCCTTTTACAGAGTAATGATAATTAGAGGCTGTTTAGGAAAAAGTAGTTTTATACCTTAAATAAATGGATTTTCATTATACATCCTATATTTTATTCTAGCATCCTTGTCGATTGAGATTATAAATTGAAATGAAGAAATGGATATGTATATAATCATGTATCACCTTTATAATATTAATCAAGAGAAGGAGAGAAAAAAAGTTGAGACCTCCAATGTATTATTTTCCTACATGATCCGATATTTGGTTTTTCTATGGAATGAAAATGTAATGTTAGTTAGATAAATAGAATACCTAGACATTTTTGGAATTAAGATCCTTAATGAGCTTCTAATAAATCTCATTTTATCCACACATCCTACCAGCTTCCACAGTTTCATTGTTAATTCAATTATTTAAAATTGTGATTACTCTCTCTCATAACACATTATATTAATTTGACCAAGTTGTAAATGGTGTGGTGTTTGACACTCCTATGGTCTTTATTGTGAATAAAAGTAATAACAAGGTTAAGGTCCTAAAAACTCACCCATAGTCTATGGATACGAAGAAAAATTATTAAATGATAAGGAGGATAAACATACATAAAATAGAAATAGACACAATTTATTTTTAATGATTCATGGGGGGACACTAGAAGATAAATTGATCTATATTAATTATTCATGTGGATGCTTCAAAATTCTTCATTATCATATCAAATTACTAATAAATACAATATGTACAGGATATAGATTTGGTTTGTCAAATATATGTTAATATGAAGGTAATAAGAATATTATAAATGATTAAATGATTAGAGGTGTATTAATGGGATGAAAATGTTGTGTTTAGCATCTTTATAGTCATTTATGATGATTATATCACACTTCCAATGATTTTATAAATAATAATAATAATCTATTATTATTTTCCCAGTGATTCCAATAAAATCATCAATATTTATTTTCATGAAATGAATGGAAAATTTTTTAATTTCGAAATAAATAAATCTACTGTTGAAAAATAGAATTATTTATGTTAAGAAAAAATTAAATAAGTATAGCTATGTGTTAATTTTTAACTAAAAGTGTCCTAAATTTCTGATTAATCATGTTCTCACAACTCATTTCAAAATCTTATTTAGAATAATTTTCACGGAAATGTAGACAATTAAAATCTGAAGATACTCTCTCAACATGGTTATTAATGTAGTTTGTTCAAAAACAACAAGCTGTATGTCGCACTTATTTAAATGGAAGTTGACCGAAGCACCATTTCATGAACATGGTGAAAGCACCACACTGTATCTATATATATTATAGGAATATTTTTGTGGAAGTCTTAGTGTAGAAGCTAGTGGTGTGTATTCTTACATCATAACATTTACTGATTACATGTGGAGCTATTGTTTTTTCAACAAGAAAAGTTATAAGACAAAATATTTATGACATTATATGGGTTATATAGAGCTCTATAGAATAAAAATAGTAAAATATTTAATGTTTTTGGTCTGATAATAGTGTTTAATATATTAAAAAATCATTCATATGTTTTTTGGATGGTAGGATATTATCATAGTTCAATCCTTCTTTTTAAAAATAGTTGAATGATGTTAATGAAAGGAAAGACCGAAATTTTTATTTCTTGCTAACTTAAATGATGAATCAGGTATATCTTCAGTTATAGTTTTATGTGTTTTTATTAAATAGTTGAACATGAAAATATAATTGAGTTACAAATAAATGGGAAAATGGTATCAAATACTAGTTGTGGACTATGAAATAACACATGTTTAATAATAATAATATATGAGGTATTTATTCATTTGTTTAGACTGTTACTTGAATCAAAATAAATCTCCATGGAATGAAATGTGACCTTATAGGATATTATAATGAAATTAAGGTTACAACATGAAACAAACCACTAGATTAATAAATTATTGTTGATTGGTGTCCCACGTTTTTAAAGTGGGAACACATCCCCAAAAAAGACATTTAGTGTAAACTTTACGTCAATGAAACCAATCTTCAAGATACATAAAAGTTTCTGCATGAACAGTTTCATCAATTCCATGATGAAGAGGTTGTTAATTAAATATTTGTATTACATTATGGAACAAATGACATTGGGAACCAAAACAATATGTGTTTATATTAATCTAGGATAGAGGTAGAGTGTTGGTGGATAGTTATGATCCACTATCCTATAAGAAGGTATTTGAGTTCATAACCTCTACATGTTTTCAAAAATCTATGAATTTTGAGTCTGTTTCTATATATCATAACCATATAAGGGTTCTAGTTGATATGTTAGTTTATGTAATTTCCATTGGTTATAATTGGGTGTTCAATATAAAACTAGACATGGATGGTAATTTATGTATCTATGAAACTTCTTAAAGTGTTTATAAGATATTAAGGAAAGTACTAGGTAAAAAATATCTAATTCCCATTTTTCAATCCATAATAATTCTACATTGCATATTTTTTTCAAAGAATATTAAATTTGGTATATAGTTGTCAAAAAAAATTCCATATGAGGAAAAAATAGGGATATTTCAATAATAAACATATGTAAGAGTTTATGGGTATATGTTATAAAAACAAACTATGAAACATAAAGGGATCCATTTACGGATCGAAGAAAGCCTATAGGGCGTGGAATATTCTGTATGATGAATCTATAGAGGGATTTATTTTCATAATGAAAAATGTGATATATGTGTTTATAATTGTATTAGGAGACTATATTTATATTTAATAGTTGTGAATTCCAATAATATATTACTTCATGTCAACGAAAAATAGTTTTATATTCTAGTTATTATTAATGAATTATGTGAATCCATGAAAAGGACATAGGTTATGTATCACATATTCTAGCTATAATGTTAATTTTTTACTGATCAAATAGTTTTTATAGACTATGTCATTGTATATTAAATTAATAGAAATTAAATAGATTCAAAAATGTATAATGGACACAGAAAATGGTGCTAGTGTCACATTTTAATGATCATGTATTTTATAATGAAATTCTCCATCAAATGAATATATTCTTTATTAAGAAATATGTTAATTTAAAATCCATTGACATCATTTCAATATTTTATTTTGGACCACTAAAAAATATACCCATAATTGTTTTCTTTTCCATAAAAAAATGTTATGAATCATAACCATTTATAATTTGGATATTCTAAAGTGACTATTAAGAATAGTATATATTAAGGTTTATTATATATTATAGTAGAAATAGAAGGAATTACATATGGACGTAACTAGTACTACCAAATCCTATGATGCATATTTATCTATGATTTTGAGGGATTTATAATCACTGTGAATTTACTTTGACTATGTCCATGTTAAGACTCTACCATTTGAACATGGGAGATATTATTTCAAAGTGAATTTTTAGATTATTAAATTCATATAACTAACCATGATGGTCCAACCACCATAAGAATGTACCACAATATGAGACATTACCCTTTGGGTGTAATGTTTTATAATAAGGGTGTATGTATCCAAAACATAGTAGTATGAATTTATATATTTCATTTTTTAATGAAATAATGATTATATTAATCTCATTTACCTTATTATTTAATATATATTTATATATATGAATAAATAATGATTTCCAAAAAAGGTTTTTGATATTAAGAAACTAAAGTTATATTTTTGTGTAATATAATGTGTGATCTCTAAAACCTGCTTCCCTCATCAATAACAAAACCTGATCATCCACATGACCCAAAGAGTTTCACCTCAAACCCAAGAGGATGGTAACTGTTAGTGATGATCTATGATGGCATGGTAGGGAGACTATACCCTTATGATTATTTTTGTGTTGTGTTAAATAATCAAAAAATTATCATAAATATTATAAAATTGAATAAATATTGGAATTAAATCTTCGTTAAAATTATAATATAAAAATGAACTCAATGTCATATTTAAAATATGATTCATTTTTTCTATAAAAAATGCGGTATAAAGGGAAAAGGGTAGTATGCATCTAAAAAAACATTATATAAAAATACACAAGAGAATAAATAGATAAAATCCAATAACATCCAAATAATGATCATGGTCCTCATCTTTCATAGTCTAACCTATTACAAACCAAAAAAATCCTTGAATGGGACTTCCCAGTTTCCCTACAAGCACCAGTGATGTCTTTCTAGGTTCCAAATGGGGTCCTAAATTGGGTAGAGTAAAACACTATAGAACATCACCAAGACCATAAAAAAATCCATCCAGTCATTATAAAATAAAAATTGTGATGTTATAATTAATATAATGAACTGATATAAATATAACATATTCCATGATTAGGTTCATCATGGGATTACTGTATGAACATACCTACATCAACATACGATCGAATGTATCTACACATGTGTACCCATATGTATATATATTCATATTCATTTATCTATAATAAATATTGGATTGAACATGTGGCATAACCCTGGATTCCATTTAAAATATCATAATTGTGAAAACCAAGACCCCATTAGGTAAAATAAACTCAAAACTATCAATAGTTAGGATTATTCCACGAGGATAATTTGAATCATTGGGTGTACCCTTATCATTACAATCATATAACAATAATTAGATCAATACCTAATACCTTTCCATATGTAGCCTGAGGATATACTTCATTGTAGCCTTATAAAACAACAAAATTTCATCATCATTGATATAAATAATGTCAAATATAAAGAGGTAAAAAAATTATTTATAATCACTAGAAAATGTAACATATGATTTTATAGAGACATTTCTATGGATTTTCAATATATAGAAGGTACTGAATCCAATATTGGTTTCAACACTTAGATATTATATCCATGAATCAGATAGAATTCTTTTGGTTGTCATGGAGAACCTATGTGTGGAATTTAGAACATCCAAAATACATGACATCCTATAACAATATATAATAGTCGTAATATATAGAAGATTAAAAATAATTTATATAGGTACATGTGATAAGTTTTTCTATTTATAATAATATTTGACCCCAATTAGCATTAGAAATAAGTCGTAGCTATCATGGAACCACTGACTTAAACATACCATTCAATTCCTATTTAATTTGTATAATCATTCTATTAATGAAAAAAATTCCCATATCCATCATATGTGGTGATTTGGTTATATATCCCTGGTAAATGTTTAATGGAACATGTATAAGAACCCCCAGATTGGTGGTCAGTGTTATGTTCATCAACCACTAAACTCATCAAGGGTTTACAAGAGTGTCCCATCAATTTCTAGAAGATTAACTTATGTAATTTCTAATTTTGGAGGCAAAGAAATAAAACTAATTTTTATAGAAGAATAGAACAATATATAAAAATCATAAGTTATAGGGAAATGTTATAGAAAACCCACCTAAAACTAGTTTATGTATTTTAATTGAGTTTCATCCACTAATTTAGTATGAAATGAGAGAAATTGGTGAAACTAAAAATGGTATAGGAAAATTGGGAATATTATATCAAATGAGGATAATTTAATATATGGAGAGATAAATAGGGAATATATGGAAAAAAATAAATGTCATTCGAAGGGGGTCGAATGGTTGAAACAATGCTTGAATCCGATGTTGGTTGTATGTGTTATCACCAACACATAGAGTAGGGGAAGAGATATCTCAATATGAGAAATATACAATGAATTTGAGGGAACGGTGTTGGATTATAAGGGTTAATGGGTTTAATGTAAAATTGTTATTTTACCCTTTCTAAATGAGTACTTATTTTTTGACCCCATTGGTTTCTAAAATTTATATGTATATTATGGTCCCCACTATTTGGGAGAAAAAACACACATAACCAAGTCACATTGTTTGGAAAAACTTGAGTATACCATTGGATATACCTCTTAATTTTATTGTAGGTTTATCTTGGTCTTGTATATAGCCTCACATGGGTTCCCATCCCATGATCCTCCATTTATTGGGATTCAAGGGTGAGTCACACAGTAATTACAGACCATGTGCCTTATCCCGTTCTAATAAAATTAAAAACTACATGCTTTGAACTATTCTTGAATTTTCTCAAAAAAACTATGACATATATCAGAATAGTTTATTATAATGAAAAATATATTTGTACTAAAATTATTTTGATATTTACATTCCAAAAAATAGGTATTCTACAAAATCCATTAATTTTAAAAACAAATCCTTTAGTTTTCTTACTAAGGTTAGTTGATCATCATCTAAGAATAATTATGTCCCCTAGGAATATACACCAGACTCTAACCGTAATGTCAATTACTCTACCTGAATTTTCGCCCATTGCATAAAAACTATTTGAACTAGCCATCATCTAATATCCTTTACACTATGAAAAACTATATAAAAATTGGTAATCTTCAAAATAATTGTCGGCATCATATTCAACGTCCTCAATTATAAAGGAATTGTTCCAGTCAAAACATTAATGAAATAACTAAAAAAATAACATTCATAGATATTTGTATCTATGATTTATCATTCTAATAAGACATTACCATTAACATCTCAATAATTTCAAAATATCCACAATTCTATGGTGGAATCTTAGCTTACCTCTTGATTAATATATGACCCAATATTAGAAAAAACCTCAAGAAGAGCCAATACACTTCCACAATGTCTAGTGGTCGATGATGATGATTAAAATTATAATTCAACCAATACTGAGTTGTATCCGTACACTTTCTAATATTCTATACCTACTATTATATCTCAATAAAGAGATGTAGTTCATGTAGACCTTCCATCCCATCCCTAAATTAGTGGACAGGTGATTATTATGACCTACCATATATACTCTTATAAAGAAATATATGTATATTTTTTTGGAAGTTTTTTTATTCGAACATATTAGGAAATAAAATTCACTATATAATATATAAATTCATATAAAAATTCTCTATATATGTCCTATAACACCTATATTTTCTGTTCGGACTGATCATCGGTCTATAGGTGGTATTTTTTAATCAAATCTATATATGAACCCAAATCCATTTTCAACCCTTTCAAAAATTGAGAAGTAAACCAAGATTCCTAATTTTATATAATATTTTTTTGATCACCATAAAGTTTATACTCACTCAGACATAAATCCTTCCACTTTTATCGAATTAAAAGGTATCCCTGAGAGGAATGAAGTGGTTGAGATTCATCATCCTATCACTGGTAACTCACGTTTTGTCACTCCCTCTTGGGGATTTTATTATGCCGGTCATGATTTCCTTAGTGGCTTCATCAAATTTCTACAAACAAATGTGTAACGACAGTAAAAGGAAGGTAGGTAAGTATGTTTATTCATTATCTTAGTGAAAACTAGTGCAATGAGTGACAAAACATATTATTTACCTCTTTGTAACAAGTGACCAATACTAGTGGCATAGATTATGATACAATCTATTATTTCAGAGATGTGTTTCCTTTTTAGAATCATGATATTATCAAATAAATTCCTCAAGAATATTTATAGGAACTTAGGCACTCCAATGAATATATAATATCTCATTCAGATCCATGTATTAATGAGTTAATGGATCCTCACATGAAATAATATTCATTGGAACTAAGTGATTGGGATCATAAATATATATCATATTCATAATGTCCAAATTTTTTGAGTTCACTACTAGTGCCATATTATTAGGTTTTATGTGACACTCCTGGATCTTAGTTTGTATATTTGAGAAGAGTGTTTTCGACTTCAATTCAATGCTGGATTCTAGAACAACTTGGTTATATGCCTTTCAGTATAGAGCATCAGTAACTACTTTTCACTTCCCATGAATATAAGAAAGAGAAAATTTTAATATTTATTGTATTAAATCAATATAAAATGATTAAAATTAAATTATAATTGAATAAATGTTTATTTTTTTCACTGGTGTTCCATATATACAACCAAGTACTCTCCCTAAAAATAATGTATCCATCATCATAAATCATGAACTATATCTTGTCAATAGAGGCAGCTCATCAAGTAATTATAATCAGGTGGCATCAACTTCTGAGTCCCATAAATGATGACTCATTCCCCTTACATCAAAATGAATCCCAGATAGATTCGGGATGTGTCAAAATAGATAATGTATCTTCATCCAGTATTAGGTATAATCGAGATTATTGATGAGATAAAAATTCCTTTTGACTACTAAAATCACTTTTCAAAATATTCGAACTAAAAAAACATTACAAATGTCATGGTTTACCCATCATAGATAATAATTTAAGTGATACGTCCAAATTAAAACCCAAATAATATATTATAATCACTATGAAAATCAATATATAAAATTTTTTATTTTCATTCTCCCATAAAAATACAACTTTCACCTTCTTTGAGTCCATAAATACCTCTGATTCTGAATTTTTTTGACCCAAAATGATATATTTATAAATTTAGAAATATAATTCGGTTATCTTAGGACATATCATATGATCTATCAATGTAATCATTTTAATGTCAAAGATTTTGGGATGACCATGTCATGATTAAGATTACAGAATTATGTTTTCAATGAATAATAAAACAGTAAACATGGAATGGGGGGAAAACCATTCATCAAGGATATAAATACCATGGGATCATCCTTGATACTAATGGAAAATAATAATAACTCATATTGAACCTAAATTATTTGGAATGTTGTATGAGGTATTTTTCAAACCATAACATGTACTTGATGATATGTTTCCCTCAAATAAGTCATTGAGAAGTCCCCATCTCCCCAATGTTTTTCAATGTAATATTCTTTACATAGGAGCACGTACTGATTCTTAATGGTAAGGCGGATCAATTTTCTATAATCTATAGACAAACGCAGAGTTCCAAGAATATTTTATGGGAAAAGTGAATTTTTACCCCAAGGTGAATTACTAGTTTATATAAACCCTTCTAGTTCTAGGTCCACTAAATACTTATTGAGTTCATAAAATTTTATAGGATCCATCTTGTAGGGATTAATAGATACCAATTCATGTCTTTCAAGTAGTTCAATAGTTAATCCTACCTCACTCTCACGAGGTAGACCATAAACGTCATCAGGGAATAAATAACTGAAATAATCTATCATTGGAAGGAAAACATGGTGACCTAATCAATTAGAAAATGGAAAGGACCACAAATATTCTATATTAATCCACATGTACCATGATTATTGCGTCCAAAACAACTATTATAGACATAATATTCCTTATTAAAATATTTACCAACCTTGGGTGATTTAATGGAACCCCTATAGTGAAAATAATTGATATGGGTGAAATTGTGTACTAACCAGTCTAACCCAGGAATGATGTTTAATTGTAAATATTGACTATGAAAATTTTTCATAAGAATTAATAACTACCTATCTTAAGGGGAACTCTTTTCTTAGGTTCACACATGCTAATCAAGTCAAAGGGGAGTGTCAGGTGTCATGAATACACAAAAAATCTTAATTCCAACGCCATGATTTTCTCAGGAGGCCATAGATATAATTGATTTTTTAGAGCATATGTCAAATATATCTAATACTAATGTTAAGGATACTAAAATAATATCTATAACTATATATATATATTCATTTTACACAATTGGTATTAGTTGTACAACATATATCTTTCTTGATACAATTCTCTATGACACAACCTAAGTACATTTCGTAGCTCCAAATTAGATTAATTTTTCATCATATACTCAAATCCCATATCCTCATCTATCACTTATGCCTATACTGCCGGTAGTACTCCATCGCCCATCCGTAAATTAATCTACTTATCATTATATGCAGCATAGTTTTTACTGGAAACCTCTCACACATAATATTAATGGAAAGGATCAATAATACTTTTAAATAAATCCCAATTGACATAAACACTATAACTCAACAAGGTATCTACTGCACAAGTGATTCATATGACTCAAACTATCTCACTATTCTCATAACACACAACTACTAGCACTGAAACATTCTTTTCCACTGTTCATATGATAAATCACAATGATATGATTTTAAATACACTAGGAACTACGTTCTTTTCTAGTAACATATCCTACACACCCACACCATCACCTTCCTAAAGTATTCACTGGGAGATGAGGGAATGATTGAATAACTTTGAAATAGTTGTCAAATGGTAGATGTTCACCTATGACGGATGTATTACCAAATCCAATAATCAAATCACATAGCTCTAGAATTATCATAACCAAAGTGATAAGGGAAAATATGAAGGACCTATGTTAAATAAGTAGAGTGGTCTATAATATTTAGGGTACCATACTCCAGGAACATAAACACTCTAGATCTATTTTCTCATGTCCTCTCTTTAAATAAAAATTCACAGAATCTAGATGGTAAATCCCTTAAACCAATAAACTATCATTAATAAATCCCAATTAAAACATCCCACCAAAATTTTGTAGACCCTCTATGCTTGTATTCAATGAGTATTAAGATATTTTATAGAGGTGTATCTTTAATATTATTTTTTTAATGAATATCCTCAATTCCTGAATCATTATCCAGTGGACCTACTTCCCCTAAAAAATTAAGAGGGTGTCTCCACTATAATTATGAAGTCAATTATTACATAGTTAGTACGCAAAACTGATCTAATAACATGGGATGAATAAACTATTGGAACCCCCATAGAATTTGGTGATCAATTATCATATTATGCGTAAATAGAAGTGATACTAGTGGAAATAAGGGATGTTGCACTTGTAGTTTAGGTCCCACAACTTTTGAAGCATAGTCATCATCAACTTCATGGAGTACTACCTGAAGCTACAATGGATAAATATATATGTAAATCCATATACAAATTTAAATAAAATTTAAAATGAAAAATACCACTCAAATTCCCATGGGATAATATTACCACCCACAAAAATTCCATGCCAATTTCTAGGTTTTACATTTCATTAAAAGGGGTCTCATTAAACAGAGTGTCTACTATATAGTATAGAAGAAAGATCATGATAATATAAAATTTACATATCCATTTAATTTAAAAAATTTGAATTATTTATTCGAATTTAGAAGTATTTTTGCATGTTTATACAACTATTCATTTAGATATATTAGAATTAAAAAGGAACAATTTACAATGAATAATAAATTCAAATTGGTATTGCACATAACTATAATACAAACATAACATACTATCTTAAGATATAACAATTTTAGAATCAATTATTTAAAAATAAAGATCACGTTTTATAATTTATAAACGTGAATACATTATAAATTACAATTGGAATTCATTTAATAATAATCAACTATCATTTTTGATCATGTAACAATAGTTATATATCGTAAACAAGTCTTAATTGGTTAGATATGGTGGGACCATCATTCTATGAAAAAAGAATTCTATTTAGGTTAATGTAGACACATTATGTATCAAATTACATTCCAATTTTCCAAAGAAGAAACATTAAACCAAAAAAAAATATAACATTAAAGCTGCAAATAATATATAATAAGAAATATATGAAAAAAATTAAAATTTAATGGAATGTTAATTCCTATGTTCCTATGATGATGCATTGTCAATGATACCTTTCCATATTTAGACAGATGAAAAAATATGTTTCCACAAAAAATTATAAATCATTCCCATCACCCAATTAAAAATAAAAAACAAAAATAAGATAAATAAAAAACAGAAAATGTCATCTCACACAAAAAATGGATTTTTTCATATATATGGGTAAGCTACTCCTAAGAACTATCTCATTAAAAAATGGTGACATATTCTAATCTCTTTTCTACCATTACCATATAGTATATGTTGGACACCAATTGAGTTTTGGTTGTATTTATCTTCAATTGATGAATATGATGACCATGTTAAATGAATAAACTATGTTGAAAATATAAGGGAAATATAGTTTGAATAAGGGTGTGAGAAAAGTTTTCTTATCAGATCTTGAAACATAAGGGTCATAATCAGATGCAATAGGATGAAATTCAAAAGCATCAATATTGGATCCAAACATCAGTATGAGTCAATAGGTCAGTATATCGTAAAGATACATTGATGAAAAGTATGAAATCATATTTATTATTGAATGACAGTGGTGATCATAATGAGAAAGATGTTTCATAGTTATAATGACTCCAAAATAAATTTGATGATGCTTTTATAATTTTTTATTTCATAGAAATCTTATTTTTATTGGGGAACATGTGATCTATGCTTGATAAGAGAGAAATGATGTTGTCAAGGCTCTGAATAGAAAATATGTTTCTATGGATGATGAAGAAAAAGTTGTTGCTAAGCATGTGGAATAAATTTTTGTACAAGTGAAATCATACAATGATTTTCATAATTATGTTTTTCTGCTGTTCTTTTCATACTGTGATTTCTATACTAATAATATCATACTCAGATTTTCGAACTTATATTTTTGATTTGAGATTTTCATACGTGGAAAATCATACTAGGATTTTCATTCTTAAATTTTCATACGAAGTAAATTGTAAGGAATAACTCATAATAGATAATTTATACTGAGTAATCTGTACTTAAGAATTCATACTGATGAAATTGTACTATAGAACTCATACTGAAGAAGTTGTGCTTAAGAAATATTACATGGATTTTTTAAAGAAAGAATAGTACTTGGATTTCAATAATTTCATAAGGAAAAATTAATATTATAATTTATTAATGAAAATTAGTATTGGGAAATCATATTGGGAAATCAATTAGAATTTTAGATTCTAAAAGGAATTGAATGAGTCGAAGGGCGATTTGAAAATCAAGAAGATTTCATGATTCAATATGAATTGATTGAGTCAATTGGAGATTTGAAAATCAATGATATTTTATGATTATAAATGGAATTAAATGATTCATATATTGATCTGATACTTAAGTACATTTATTGATTTGGTAGATTTTGTTAGGAGGTAAATGTTTTCATAACCCCACTGAAAGAATTTTTTAGTTCACTATAAATGGGGAGATAAGTTCATATATAAATGGGTCTAAAAGCATTTCAAGTAGTCGAGCACCAGAATTTGTGGAACATGTATTGAGTACGAAACATAATATTTAGTTTTTTGTTGATGTTGAGGAAGATTTAACTAAGTAAGTCCATCGAACCGAGTTCCATCAGACACTGAATTGTGAGCAGCCTATTGAGTTTCTTCTCAATTGAATAAAGAAGCGAAAAAATAAGAATAAAACTGGGATAACTGTTCATCAGATTGAGTTTCATTAGATGTAGAATTTTTTTAATCCTATTGATTTTCTAATAAATTGAATATGCAGGTGAAAAATAAGAATCGGAACTGACTTTCCCTCAGACTGATGATCCGGAATGGGATGATTAGACTGATAGATACTAAGGATGTTTCTTGACTATGGTTTTGGAAGACTATTCAAGACCAACATATTCTTTAAGTTAATTTTTTAGGTTCTTAATGAAGCTACATAGGTACAATATGATCCAACATACATGATAAGGAAGTGAATACATTATTAAGATAATGAAAAAAGAATAATAAAGTAAAGATTGTAACATTGGATTCAAACAAGTTACTAAAAAGTCTTATTTTGGGAGTGGATACTAGAAATGATGGTTGGAGGTATAACAAACTATAATAGGAAAGTTTCTACTATGATTATAGAATTTTTATTTTCTTGTGAATTTGTATTTTGGATAGAAGAGAGTAAAATAATCCATGTTGGTGTGACTATCCAATATGGAAAGGTGTATGTCTCTGTACCGAACCTTGAAGAAATGATGCTCTTCCTTATATTTATAGTGGTTTCTCACAAAAAGTGGTGTTTTTAGTTATATTTGAGAGGATAATTACTATAGCAAGTTTCAATGGTTTAGGAAATATCTTTTAAGGAGTTATAAAACATTCTTATAAAAGGAAATGGAAACACTGCATCACCCCACCCCCTCTCCCAGTGGTCATGATACTAATTTGGAATAATAAATTTTATTAGAGAGAATGATTCCTCTGAATGATCTACCTTGGTAATTAAGAATTTCATTTCTGTGAACTATAAAGGGACTCCTATTTTCATTAGAATGAACTATCATATATTTAATGATAGAATGATTACATATCTTTTGTCTCTTGGGTATCATTATTTCGTGGTAACTATTGTAGGATTTCCTATTCTAATTGGGAATATCCCTTTTACTACTACTAATAAGGGAAAATTTGAGAATAATGGGAGAAAAATAAATTCATTACTCCCACCACTTATGGAAAGTGACTTTATTATAGTAAAGGGGGTTGGAACTACCAAATGTATTTTGGAAAGGAATAATGATATTTATGAACATAATACTAATGTGAAGAAGGAAAATTTACAATATTGGAGGCTGAAATATGAAGATCGGAAAATGGAAGAGCATGAATCTATTGGTGATTTGTTTATTAGGATAAACGAAATTATGTTAACAATAAGATGTCTAGGTAGGAAATTTAATGACTCAAATATTTTTGAAATGTTATTGAGAATTATTCTTGATATTTTCTTGTCCAAGGTTTATCTTTAGAAGATATAGATATAAAAAAACCTATCTTTGGATGATCTATAACGTATTCTCATTACTTATGAAATGATTAGAGATAATGTTATGGAAAAAAAAGTAATGGGTTATATGGAAATGTCCTACAAATCATTGATAAATGGGAAAAAATCTAAGGAAATTACAAACAAAATAATGTGATTAAAAAGTATAAGAGGAAGATAATGCATTCAATAAAATTATATACCTCCTTTCAAAGAGAAAAAATAAGGAAAAATAGAAAATTAAAACTCCCAGATGTTGGAATTGGTAATGGAAATGGGCATTTCACAAAAAAAAATGTTCTGGGAATAAAATTAAAGAATATTATTATCATGGTGATGATTTGAAAACTCATAATCAAAATTGGATGTAACATAAGAAAATATAACATTATGATAAAAAGTATAATATTTATCTCATAAAAATAAAGAAGAATGATTCCTCATCTGATAATAAATCCTATCATCAAATCATCCTTAATTATTAAGATATAAATTTAAGTGATTCTTCTACTAGTAATGATGATAATAATGAGTTAACAGAAATGGAATGGGTTCTTAGAAATAAAATAGAGAATAAAATTGAGGATAGTACTCAACTCAATAAACAATGAAAGAAGGTGAATAGATATGATAAAAGATTATACTTTATGAACTATGATATTGAAAGAAAACTGAATGGTTATGAGAAAAATTAATCTAAAAATAATAATGTCATCAAGATAGAATATGTCCTTGTTGAATAAATTAAAGAGAACGAGTTGAAGATACCAGAATTTTAAAAATTCCTTGATATTTTGAGAAGTATGTTCATTGAGAATGATGAAGTTATTTTAGAAACACAATAAATGATTCTTACTACACTAAGTGAGATAAAAAATATTATACAATACTTCACCAAGAAAATTGATGTTAAAGGATAATCCTTTAAAGAATTTAAATTGAAAGTATTACAAATGAAGAATTATGAGAAAACATGTTTAATCATGAAAGATAGGAATTCTTCAGGAATGTATCTTCCCAAAAAAATGTCCATGATTTGTGAAGACACAACAACAACACTATTTTGATTTCTTTTACTCTCAATCTGAAAGATCAGGATTCATAGAACATTATTGGTGATGTGGAATTTTTGGACACATAACCAATTCATGTTGGTATAACATTTATCTACCTAGAAATAATAATGAATCAAAGGGGATATATATTGAGTAAATTAGATAAACTATTCTTAAATACTATGTGGAAGTTAAAGAGGAAATTTAGAATATGAAGAAAGGAGAGTTTTTTATGAAATATGATTATGTTATGAAAGTATATAAAAGAAAACATGTTGATTTCAAGAATAAGTAGTTCTTAGTTATTTGTCCAGAACATGTTGAAATGGAAATAATGTAAGAATAAGAACAAAAATAAGCTAAATAAAATTGGAAGATAAAGGTTTCTAATGAGTTGATAAAATTTGAAAAATGATATCAACATATTGTGGTTTGAAAATTAATAAAATATGCACGATAAGTTAGAATTATAGGAATGTTACTAAAAGTTATCTAACTATCCTTTCATAAATAGAGGAATCCATGAAGGAGCTGTTTCAATCACACTACAACAAAAATGTTTCAAAATGGGAAAATAAGTTTACACCCCTATCAGAAGATTCCACATATAAAAAAATGTGTTACAAAACCTGATAAGGATGAAGATAATAATGAAAATAAATCCAACTAAAAATCAAATATAAAGAATAAATATTGAATACTGATATAGTACTCAAATTATAAACATTTTTTCTAAGAATCTTTGAGGTTTCTCCTTAGTCCTAAGACATTTTGTATTTTTACTAAACTTCGTGGATTTGAAGGATATAAATTAAAGAAAATTATAAAAGAATCTAATGAGGTTATGGAAAGTTTTTTTTGAATGTTTTCATTAAACAAAATAAAATTATGATTTGTTTGATGAGATGGGTGAAAGTGAATTTTGTCTAAAAAATTTATTTTCAAGATTACCGCAAAAAATAAGAAGTTAAAGGAAACATAAAAAGGTATTACATGACAGTTTTGTAATGGAAAACATTTTTAAATATGATTATAAAGGCCTCTTTTATACAATATGATTTCCCAATATACTAAGTGTTGTTTAGTTAAAAATATATTTGTTAAGAAACTCATTTGATACTTATGTTATAATTAAAAATTGTTTCAAATTATAGAGATAAAAAGTTCAAACCTTTTGAAATGAGACAATTTTTCAATAAGGATTGAAAATTTCCATGACGAACCATTTGAATTCAATTGTTAATAAGGGGGAGATAATATATTGAGGGGGACATTAAATTATTATGGGGATCACGAAAAGAACACATGGAGAAGAAAAAGTGTGAAAATAAAACAATAACACTTATTGTTTTGAAGAGTTTAATTGTTGGTATTGATGTGGGTATTAACAATACAAACAAAGGGGTAGATTGTTGGACCCCATTTGAGACATGGTTATATTTTTTAAAATAGATCATTATGATGAATAGGATGAGGGAAAAAACAATGTTGAAAAGTTAATAGAAATGTGGAATTAAGAAGGGTGTGAGAGAAGTTGTAAAATTGGATCCAAAAACGTAAGGATGAAAATAAAATCCTGAAGGATTAGATTCAGAATCATTAGTTTCAGATCCAATCATTAGCATTACTCAACTATTCTAGGTAACATAATGAGGCTTTGATAAAATATTCAGAAACCATATTGAGTCTGGAATGAATGTGGTCATTGTAATGAGGAAGTTGTTTGGGAGTCAGAATGAGATAAAAATAAATGTGACAATGATTTGTTGATTTTTATTTCACAAAAAACATAATTTTATTGGAGAAAATATGATACAATATTGATAAGAAGGATTTTTTTTGTTGAGGATCATGAAGGAAAATATGTTTCTAAAGATGAGTTAGAAAAATATGTTGCTAAGCCTCTTTAAGATATTTTCATACTAGAAAAATTGTGAGTAGCTTATTGAGTTAAACTCAATTATATATGGAAGTGAGGGTATACCATGGTATAATGGATTGAATATATCCTCACTATCCAAGAGGAATAACTGTGAATAAATAATAACTACGTGGAATCCCTATAAAATAGAGACAATAAAGGAGGTAGTTCATCCCAAAAAAATTTTAATTGAAAAATAAATAATTGTATCATGTAATCATGATGATGTGTTAATGATTGAAAAAATGGAGTTGAAATGGAACATAGAAGTACACATTCAAGACAACATCCTACAAAAAATTAAAAAAACAAAGGATAAACTCCAAATGCATCAAAATCACTACCTCAGTCCACTTCTCCCATAGAAAACCCTAGTTTAAAAATCATTCTTCCAAGGCTATATGCATCCTTTTATGTCTATCTAAATCCATGGAGTATATTTGGTACCAAAGGGTGGCCAAAATAAGGATCATGTAAAATAGTCATCCACCACCATTGACGTATAATATAACCATGTTAGTGAATATAAAATTTAGTATGTCAAAGTTTTTATTAATATAAATCAGTTATGTAAATATAAATCATGATGGGTTTTGGTTCATTATGTGAAACATAGCTGACCAAAACTAAATCAACCTAAAAGGGAATGTATTTGAATCTGTGTCACCATATTTCTATATTATCATAATTATATATTTACTTTATTTACAATCTTGGAACCAATGTATTACAAAGGCATCCAATTATATATCATAATAGGTAAAAAACTAACCTCAAAATTTTTTTGCAACTCATAACTATCCGTGGTGACATTAGAATCAAGGGGATGAGTAAAATCAAGTGGTGTGCCCACGAATTCTCACACCTATAGTGATAATATTGGTAATACCATGGGATAGGTCCTTGGTATCCTTATAATAGAGATGAATGGAGTCCAAGGAGATAATATGAGGTGGCCCTAATCCTAACACATTAAGATAAATCCAAGGATATCATCCATTGAAATCTAATTTATGGTGAAAATAACATATGAAGACATTGATATAGGTATATGAGGTCATAAATTTATGATAATGAAAAAATACATGATGCAATTAATTTCATGGAAGACACATCTATGAATCTGATGGAATCCTTAAGGCAGTCATTGTAAAATATGTTGGGAAATCATAAACATTCCCAAGGTAGGCTATCTCATAACCGTATATAATGGTCATAATGAAGCCTTGAAGAAACATATGTTATCAAATGACATGTGATACATTTATACCATTTTTATTTCATTTAATCATATATTTTTTCACATGACAAATAAAACATGTACCATGTGACACAACTATACCATTATCATCTTATTCAATTCATATAACCATTTTAATTATGAAACATGACCAAATTCACTATATGAGGTGATTCCATCAAATAAGAATTTTAAATGATTCAAATAACATGTATATTTACAGACTATGAGGTGGATATAGATATGCACATCAACCACTAACTTCATGAAGGGTCTATGGGAGTATCTCATCAAGGTCTTGAAATTTTACTAATCAAATTTCACATTGTAGAAGTGAACCATAGATTGTTTATTGGGATGAATAATGAAACATGATATAGAAATAAATAATTTCAGATATTATTGATATGAAAACTTCAATATACTGTTTGGTGATTCCACATAAAGATTCAACCATTAATTCAGGATGTAATGATTGAAGTTTAAGAAACTATAAAAACTCCATGAAAATAGAGAATATTATCTCACAAGAAGACAACACCAATGATGGTGATGGAAATAATGAAAAGAATGTAAACAGGTCCAATGCATAAAATGTGGATTCAATTTGGTGTATAATTCCTAAATCAAACACCAGATAGAGGATTTATCCTTAATCCTAGGAGAATAGTAGGTTTGTATTGGCACAGAATTCCACATGCAGCCATACATTGACATATTTGAGATTCCCAACGGCATATTTCAACTCAGTTGATTATCCCAAGAATCCCAGGGGTGTTTTTCTTAATATTTGGTGTGTGTGTGCAATCTATATTTCCACACTCAAGCCTCTTGCACACCCAATGTGACATCAAATGGCCTTTGTGTTCTTAGAAATTCCCAAAATCAATGTCATATACAAAAAATAAATTGAGTTGGCATGGAAGCCTGACTCGTGCATGAAGTTCATATGCGCCCAAAGTGACTTCAAATGACCACTTCTGCGCTGGAATCATGATACACCAATATCAAATGTTTTCCTTATAAAAATAAGAGTACCCTCACCCCCGGGTAATGATAATGAAGTATAACTATCACTCACGTCCACTTAATATGACCCCCTCAATGACCATGTGAATGTAATTATTCCAAGGTACAAGTTCTTGCATGAATGGTCTCTCATGGGTCCCTCTCTTGGAGGGCCCACTAGGGGTTTAACCACACCTATTTCCTTTTTACCCATGTCATGGGTGTCCAAAAGATCCCTCTTGTTCACAAGACTTACCCTCGTGATGTAAATCTTTCACTCAGACCCCCATTACTTCGCACATTAGACTCAAATATTGTGTGCATCCTTTCATTTTGTGTGCAATCCTTCAAACATGTATGTACGCCTTCTTATGTGATCCATGTGTTATACTAATCAGAAGGTAGAATGATCAAGATCTTCATGTATTCATCTTCCCTATCTTTCATGCACCTCCTTCGTGCGGCTCTCGTGGTTTGTGTGCATGGACTTCTTAATCACATGATAAGTGCTCCATATTTCATTTCGATACCTCATGCTTCTTCCCATAGATATTCTAATGACTTTTACTTCTTTGAATACACATTATAACATGAGAAGCTCGATTGAGAACCCCTCCACCTCACTCTTGTCGGTAATTTCTTTTTTCCTTCCCATCTGCATGTGTGGGTTGGTAGAAGTTATGTATGTCCAAGGGGTGAGAAGTTAGTCCTCCTTATATGAGCAACATGACACCAAACTGGGAAGCACCCCAAGTCCATATCACATTATAATAGACTCTCATCTATGCTTGTGTAATATTTCCAAGAGGAATCTAAGTGGAATGATAATTAGCACTATCCCTCCCTGTAACACCCCGAGATTTCATAGTACATTATTTCTTTAAAGTAATTCAATAATTTGCACTACACACAACACTGAGTTCAAGCACACCACGACATACCAAACTAGCCGTTCAAAAGCGGTTTTGAATAGTATTAACTGAATTTTGAACTTTATATAATCCTTATAATTTTAGAATCCATATTATGAGTTTCTTAGACATAATGTAAGAATAAATACATTTTTTCAGATAAAAGAATTATTTGTAAAAAAATGCAATTTTACTACCTATTAATGGATAACCCTTTTTAAAACCAATATTTGAATCTTTTATATATTAAATTTTACAAAATAAACTTCTTCTTTAGAATCGGGACATAATAATTTAGTTTCAATAAATTTTTGGTGTTTTCCTGATAACTTTTATATTTGAGTGAATAGTGAAAAATACAATATTGTAATTGAAAAAATATTTTTTAATCAAAATAATTTATATTGTTATGTTATACATTTTAATGGTTTGGAAGTATAAATAGATTTTATTTTTACCATTTAATAAAATTCTGGTCATTTTAAGTAATTTTACATTGAAATTGGACATAAACCAGTGTCGATCTTTTGATAGTAATTATTTCTTAAAAATACGCCTTTTTGTATTCACAACGAGAATTAATTTTAAATTAATAAATGAAACTTATATGTTTTTAATTTTGTAAAATAGACATCATTTTGGGATTCAGAATATCAAAATTAGCATAAGGTGAACTTTTAGTATTCTTATGAAAACTTTCAATTTTTGATGAATAGTGAAAATAATGAGTTATTGTTTAAACCCGGCTTTTTATTTAAATACTTATTTATTTTATTTAAATTTATTTTAGGTAAAAGTAGATACATAATACCAATATAAATTCAATTTAATTCGTTGGAGTCAGTTTATAATAATTTTAGATATATAGAAATTTTATTGAACTTTTCACCGTCTTTTATCCACCTCATAAAAGAATTTTCAAATTCACATAAAACACAATTTTACCACTTAAGTGAATGGAATTTAAAAAATATGAGAGATATTTTTAACCTCAGTTATTTAAATATGGTTCAATAAATTGAAAATAATTTTTGGGGAATAGTAACTTTTGACTTTTATTTACCACGGTTAAAGATAAATATGGTAATTCAAGGTAAAAAGATTATTGTAATAATTCATAATTACATTAACGCATGTCATAACCATATTAGATGATAAATTTTACAACCATGAGATTCCTTGGGTTAATTTTGGGACCCCATGGATCCACTTATGAATGATAATGACAATTTAGATTAATTAATTTAAAGATAAGACAAAATTAGCATAAACAAAAATCTTTTTAATAATTAATTTTTATATGGTGTTATATAAGTAATATTTATGAATATAAATATTCTTTGGAAATATGAAAATATTTCCTACAAAATGGTATTTTTTTAATTTTTAGACATTAAATAATTAAATATATTTATGACACAATGATGATGCATTAATTACCTTATTAATGAAAGAATCAAATAAATGATTTTATAAATATTAAAATAAATATAATATCATTGTTTTAGTGACATAAAATAATTTTATTGGTGAATATGGAATTTTAGGGATGATTCAATGTATCTTGTTCAAAGTAATCAAGTTTGGATGACTTTCACTAAAAAAATCACCAAATTGTGTCAAAATTGAAATAATTAAATATTTAAAACAAATACTGTATTATTGTTTGATTTAATACTCCTCAAAATGTTAGGTTAGACCAAAGGGAATAAATAATATTATAAATGTCATTAATGATCCACTTGAGGTTCTCTTTTATGTTTATAGTATGTTTATTAACCATATACAATAAGAATACAAGAAGACACGGTAAAAGTTAAACTATTTAACTAAGAGTTAAATCTAAAAGATATGGTTTAAATTGTAACCTAAAATTGTATAAAACATATTGGTTGAGAGGCTTTAAACCCATAACCACCTAAGGCTCTAAATAGATTCATTTTTAACCATTATGAAATGAATATGATGGTATAATATATTAAAACATTAATCTTTTCCTAAAGTGACCCTCACCCCTCTTTTAAAAGATTACTTCTCCTTATCTCAAAATCACTCCTCCAAAGCCATTTGGATAAGAAAAACCCGGCCCAAATATCCTACCAACTATCCTTACTTCATCCTAGAGGCCTTAAAATGGTCAAATGGCCAACTTAAGCATCCCTTTTGATCAAATCAAAAGGAAGAACCAGAAGAAGAGGTAATGATTTCACCGCCCTCTTTCAAGTTCACTTATTCTTCCACTTACTCTTTCTTTGTTGTTTCCATTTTAAAATAATAACACAAGTGTCTCATATATACATAAATGTTATTATAAATATGGCACAAATATATTCATTATTATACTGATCTTATGAATTATAATGTCACCATGCGTGTGTGCGTACAGCTTAGCGACTCCACACCGTGGTGTAATTTGTTATTCAACACTATTTTATTTATATGGATATAATGATGAGTAATATGTATATAAATAATGAAAATAACATGATAATTTCTCTAGAAAATTAATATACCATCCAATTCCACACCGTTAAGGAAAGGATATTGTCGCTCGTGCATACATACAGATTACCGTTTCCACTACGCGATGAGATTCATTTCCACGATCACCATTCATCGATGATTATAATAATATATATATCTAATAATTATGTAATATATGAAAAAATATTTCTAATGGAGCTAAATATATATTAACTTAAATATATCTTATTTACTTAGTTCCGTTCAATACGATATGAAAACAGAAACAATGTTTATGCGTACATACGAACTACCATCTCCATAAACGGTGTTTTTAATTTCATATATATGTCTATTATAAATATTTATATTCTAAATATATATGATATATAAGTCATGTTTTATATTCTGGAAGTATTTAAATAATGATATGTGTGATACAATCAAGAGTAACATGTTAAAACACGTACAGTAAAGAGAGCGATTATTACCCGAAATATTATTTCAACAGGGTATTATTATTATTAAATGGGTAGTATAAAGTAATAAATGAATCATATATGATATCTTAAATATTAATATGGAACTGTTATAATTTAATAACATGCTAATATCTTCACACAGAGGTTAACCATACCCTCGACTAATGGAAAGTGGAAGGTAAGGGGTTTTCATCTCACTCTTCATTCCCGTGAGATTCATGCTATATTGCCAGTATTAACATTTTTTTAGTGTATGTACTTCCCATAATTGTATTATTTATGTAATACAGATTAATTTATGTGCTTTACATATTCATTTTATGATACTTCTTTAATGGGGTGTATGTTTTGTATGTTAGTAAATTGGTAAGGGATAATTTCCCAATATTATTATCATCTGAGATTTTTTATGTGTACGTATTTACTGGGACATTTTTATCATCCATGTCCATTTTTCATAAAAATGATTTCTAAATTAATATTTTCAGGATTTTTGAAAGGTAATATTTATCAAGATCGTAATTTTAAAAATTTTAATGATTTATTTATAAATATTTTTAATTAATGTCCATGATTTCAAAATGATTTTAAAGATTTATTTATATGGACATGAATGTTTTGAAATGATATTTATTTTCAAAAGTTTCATTGTTTTATGGGACACTTTGATTCAAAAATATCTTTTAAATTACTTCTTTTATAAATATGCAAATTTTAAATGATTTTACAAAAAGGTTGTTTCTCTCAAAAAAATTTACACATCATTTTCAACTTTGTTAGCATCCTTTACTGGAAATTATTTTTGATTAAGGTTAATTTATTATAATACAATTTTCCATATTGTATTGAATGAGTTATGATATGTTTGACTGTAGATATTCTATTTTTACACCATTCATGGTTTATGGTTAATGAATTGACTTTTCGTATGCTAGTTTTAATATGAATGTTTATGTTATATTTTAACCATTTTATACGAGGAATGTATTGGACTTAGTAAGTGATGGGTGGAGGCTGTTATAGCTCCTTTATGCTACAGTAGGTCTCATGAGACAACTAGACATGGAATTGGATGAGGCCATTCCTAGTTTGATATATGGTTTTTCCTGAGGCTTTAATCATTTTTAAACATCTTGGACGAGGCCTTGAAAAAATGTTTCAGAATGTCTGGCATTATACATTCCCTCCTTTTGAAAATAATATTGATGGTTCATGTGGTTATTAAAGTAGAAGAATACCCATGACTATGTTTTATTATGGTATTATTTACTCGGCTCATATTCCTGCCATAAAATTATTCATGATTATTATTAGTGAAGGCATGTGGTTTCAATTATTCAACATGATTAATATTTATGTTATCTTCTGTTTTATTTCTTTCCCTTACAGAGTGTTTGAGCTCACCCATTTCTTATGTTTTATTTTCCCAGGATTCCAAGAAGTTTATTATGATTGATATGCAAGGTTAATCTAAAGGGAATAATGGATCACTCAATGAACTATCTATGTTGTGTTTTCTGTTTGATATTGTATTGTAATGTTAATTTATTTAATCTATTTTCAAAGTCTGTTAAACTGATTGGTCCTTCGGGACTTGATTCCTTGTAATCATGATAATGTATTAAAATAATTCACCAGCTTTGGGTAACTAGGGTCGTGGCGTTATAGTTGGTTTCTGAGGAAGTTTAGCAACGACCTTGGAAACTAAATTTAGATAAAATCTTATTAGAGAACATTACCCATTTATAGACTTTGAGGATTATTATAGAACAACTTCCTAGACTATGGTTAATGTAGAGATTTTGTGAGTATTCCAAGAAAATACATCCCTGTCTGGATACGACCAGGTAGAGGCAGCTCTCGAACAGATGTACCTAGGGGAAAAACACGAATACACCACTTCGAGCTAGACTCAAATAAGAATTGGTGCAGGACAAGAGGCCGTGCTGCACTGTTGGTTACGATACTCCCAGGGGATATGCTTTGGATAATTATAATTTTATTTACAAATCATTATGAAGGATTTACGAGTATATATATCCTTAAATAAAATATTGTTAGGGATTATATCAATAAACAATTAAATTTATGTCAGTTTTTTAACAGGTTTGAAATAATTCATTGCAATTCAAAAACTGACTAAGTGTATGCCATTGTATAGAAATGGCTCCTAGTAGATGGAATGTGAACTCCAACAAAACCTATGATCCATACAGTATGAAGGATCATATTTTTCATAGTATTAAGACAACATTTAGAAGGGAAATATTCTACCATGTATTATCTACATATAAAGAAATAGTATCATGTGTTAATAAGATAAGTATATAATTCTCTGTGTCATATGGCTTTGAAGGGAAGCAAGAGAAGAAATGGACAGAAGGGAGAAAGATGGATAAAGGGAAGAGGAGAAAGAAGGATTTTATAATATGTGATAAATGTGGAATGAATCAACTTGGTAAATGCATGAAGGTAATGTGAGTTTGTTATAAGTGTAGATAAAAAATACAACAAATACGTGATGACAATTGTAAGAAAAAGTTTCCAAATGTAAAATGCTTCATCTGAAAGGTGTTGAGACAATACGCGAATCAATGTCCCATTCATAAGAGAATACTGAAAATGATGTTATTGGATAATAATCATGTTATGATACTACCTCAGATGAAGAGGAATGACTAGTGTTCTTATGTTATTATTATATAATTATTTCATGTGATTGTTGTATCAATAGTATACGGGTTACATGAATTATGGAGATAAATAAAGATTATACTGCAGTACTATTTTATTGAGGATTTGAGATTATATGGTTCTATGAAAATTGAATTTATAGTAAGATTTTATTTTTGGAAAATACATGGTTGAAGGAATGGTAATCCTTAATATGGTCCTAATAATGAGGAAGTGATTTTGGTATAAGGGATGGTTGATTTGGATAAATTATATTGGATATTATTGACTTCCTTGAAACTGATAAATGATTTGTATATTCCATCATTTTTGGAGTTTACAACATTTTTTTCATAGGAGTATATCCAGTATTCTATAAGGAATAATGTGGCATGAATATAATCAATAAGTTTATATGGTAATTCAGGATGTTTCAATGTTTTAAAATAATACATGATGAAGGTGTTCACGTGTTATTACATGGAAAAAAGGATCCTAATTCTGTTTTACTTCCTTATAAATTTTGGACTGAGAGTTTAGATATAAGTTTTTTCAGATAAGTATAAAGGTTGGAATTTATTAAGTTTGAAATTGGATACTATTGTTAAGCTTATGTTTGGATTGTTATAAAAAGGACAACCCAGAGGTCGGGAGATAACTAGTCACGTCCGACAAGGCTGCGAGACTTGAACCCGAAACCAAATAGAGAATATGGTGAATCGTCAATGACTAGACTACATGATTTACTGGTTTTTATAATTTAGTTTTTTTAAATAGTTTGACAAATGAATTAAAAATTCATTATTTTTGGAACCTTATATGATTTAGGTAAATATATATTTTTTCAAATCATTTGGAGTGAAAGATGAGTTTGTGGTAGGAATTTGTTGAAAGATGAAACTCTACTTGTCAAGTATATATATATTTTTTTCTTCTCTTATTATATGAAGAAATAAATTCTTAGACTTTAGGTAATGCATCTTAAAACTAAAGATGTTTTATCCTAATACCTTAATTTTTTTTGAACCGGTGTTATTTTAAATCATCATAGATTGATATCTTTGATGCCCTCAATTCTACAATTGTTTGTGGCTGATGACCTCAATCACTCCCTATAAATATTTATGTTTTTTCTACAATTATGAGTCTCCAATTGCCACCAATGTTCTCCTAATCATGATCATAATTAGTTTGTGACTTTTTTATTCCCATTTTCCTATTATTAAGTCTAAATTTTATTAACCCAATTTCCAATGTGTGTTTTCCCACAAATGTATTTTCTATTTTTAACATTTTATTTTGAAAGAAAAATTTCAAATTGTGAGGATTAAATTTTTTGAAGGAGAGAATAATGTAACACCCCATGATATCATAGTACGGTATTTCTTCAATGTAATTCAATAACTTACACTACATGAAACACTGACTTCAAGCGCACCATGACTTACCAAACCAGTCGTTCAAAAGCATTTATGAATAGTATTAACTGAATTTTGAACATTACATAATCCTTATAATTTTAGAATACATATGAAGTGTTTCTTATACATAATGTAAGAACAGATACATTTTTTCTGATAATAGAAGTATTTTTCAAAAAATGTAATTTTACAGACTTTTAATGGGGAACCATTTTTAAATAAAATATTTGAAACTTTAATATATTAAATATTACAAAATAAACTTCTTATTTAGAACTGGGACATACTAATTTAGTTTCAATAACATTTTGGAGTTTTTCTGAAAACATTCATATTTGGGTGAATAGTAAAAAATACTATATTTTAACAGAAAAAAATTATTTTAATCAAAAAAAATTATATTGGTAAATTATAAATTTTAATTGTTTAGAAGTATAAAAAGATTATATTTTTACCATTTAATCCAATTATGGTCATTTTATGTAATATTACATTGAAATTGGACATAAACAAGTGTCAATCTTTTGATAGTTATTATTTCTTAAAAATACGCCTTTTGGTTTTGACAACGGGAATTAATTTTAAATCAATGAAAGAAAATTCTATGTTTTGGATTTGGTAAAATAGAAATCATTTTTGAATTCATAATGTCGAAATTATCCTAGGGTGAATTTTTGGTATTTTTCTGAATACATTCAATGATTGATGAATAGTGAAAAACATTTAGTTATTGTTTAAAATCAGCTTTTTATTTAAATAATTATTGATTTTATTGAAATTTATTTTATGTCAAAATATATACAAAATACCTATATAAATACAATTTAATTCATTAGATTTAGTATATAATAATGTTAGATATAAAAAAATTTCATTGAACTTTTCCTCGTCTTTTACCAACCTCTAAGAAAAATTTGCAAATTCACATAAAACATAATTTTACTACATCTGTGAGTGGAATTTCAAAAATCCAAGAGACATTACTAACCTCATAAAGTAAAATTTGGTTCAATAAGATGAAAATAATTTTTGGTGAATAGTAAATTTTGACTTTTATTTACTGCGGTTAAAGGTAAATAGGGTAAATCCAGGTAAAAAGAATAATGTAATAATTACAAATTTACTTAATACTTGTCCTAAACTAATTGGACAAGTAATGGCCGACCATGGGAATGTTGGGGTCTAATTTTTGACCCCATGGAGCAACTTATGAATGATAATGACACTTTAGATTAATTAATTTAATGTTAATACAAAATTGACATAAACAAAAATTCATAAGTAATTAATTTTTATATGTTCTTATATATGTAATATTTTTGTTTGTAAATATTCTTTAGAAAAATAAGAATATTTCCTACATAATTTTATTTGTTTTATAATTTCTAGACATTAAATAATTAACTTTTTTATGACACAATGATGATGCAGTAATTACATTATTAATGAAAGACTCAAATAAATAGTATTATAAATATTAAAATAAATATAATTTCATAGTTTTTATGACATCCAAGAATTTTCTAGGTGAATATGACATGCTAGGGCAGATTCAATGTATCATTTCCAAAGTAATCAAGTTGTGATGACTTTCAAAAAAACAAAATACCAATAAGTGTCAAAATTGACATAAATTAATATTTAAAACAAAACTATATTATTGTTTAATATAATATTCCTAAAAATGTAACACTCAGATAAGGGGATTAAATAATATAATTTATGTCATTAATGATCCACTTGAGGTTCTATTGGATGTTTGTAGTATTTTTACTAACCTTATACAATAAAAATTTAAGAATACATGGTAAAAGTTAAACTATTTAACTAAGAGTTAAATCTAAACGATAAGATTAAAATGGTAACCTAAGCTTGTCTAAAACCTAATGGTTGAGAGGATTTAGACAAAAAACCAACTAAGGCTCGAAATAAATTCTTTTTGGAACCATTATAAACCAAATATGATTCAATAATATATTAATACATTAATCATTTCGTAATGTTACCCTCACCCCTCTTATAAAAGGGAACATACCCTTATCTCAAAATCACACCTCCAAAGCCATTTGGATCGTCCAACCCCTACACCAATATCCTCCCAACTATCATTACTTCATCTTAGAGGCCTTACATTGGTCATAAAGCCTACATAAGAATCCCTTTTGATCAAATCAAAAGGAAGAACCTGAAGAAGGGGTAATGATTTCACCGCCCACTTTCGAGTTATCTTATTCTTCCACTAACACTTTCTTTGATGTTTCCATTATAAAATAATAACTTCAATATCATGTAAAAACCATGATTTTTTTATAAATATGGAACAACAATATTAATTATTCAACCCATATTATGAATGATAATGTCACCATGCGTGCGTATGTACGGCTTACTGTCTCCACGTCGTGGTGTAATTTGTTATTCAACACTATATTATTTGGATTGATATAATGATGAGAAATATGAATATATATAATGAAAATAACATTCTAATGTCTCTATTAAATTAATATACCCTCCAATTCCATACATTTATGCAAATCATATTGTCACTCATGCGTACGTACAGATTATCGTCTCCAGGACACGATGCGATTCCTTTCCACGATAACCATTCATTGATGATTATAAAAATATATATTACTAAAAACTATGTAATATATGGCATAATAATTCTATGGAGATATATATATATGTACTTACATATATGTAATTCACTTAGTTCCGTTAAATACAATATGAAAACGGAAACAACATTTATGCGTACGTACAGACTACCGTCTCCATAAATGGTGTTTTTCATTTCATATATATGTCTATTATACATATTTATATTATAAATATATATGATATATAAATCATGTTTTATATTATGTGTGTATTTTAATCATGATCTATGTCATACAATAAATATTAACAAGTTAAAACATGTATGATAAAGAAAGTGATTATTACTCGAAATGTTAATTTAACATAGAAATTACTATTAAATGGGTAGTATAAAGTCAAAAATGAATCATGTATAATATCATAAATATTAATATGGTTCTGGTATAATTTAATAACATACTAATATAATCATAAAAGATGTTAAATGTACCCTCGACTAAAGGAAAATGCAAGGTAAGGCGTTTTCATCTCAATCGTTATTCCCATGAGATTTATGCAATATTGCCACTATTACCTTTTGTGTGGTGTATGTACTACCCATAATTGTATTATTTGTTTAACAAACATTAAATTATATGTATTTACATATTCATTGTATGATACTTCTTTCATGGGGGGTATGTTTCGTAATTTACCAAATTTGTAGGGGTTAATTCCCCAATCTCTTTATTATCTGAGATTGTTTATGTGTAAGTATTTACTGGGACATTTTTATCATCCATGCCCATTTTTCAGAAAAATTATTTCAAAATTAATATTTTAAGGATTTTTGAAAAGTAATCTTTATCATGATCATAATTTTAAATGTTTTAATGATGTATCTTTCTAAATATTTTTAATTAATGTCCATGTTTTTAAAATGATTTTAAGGATTTATTTATATAGACATGATTGTTTTGAAATGATAATTCTTTTCAAAAGTTTCGAAGTGTTATGGGACACTTTGATTCAAAAATATTTTTTTAAATTACTTCCTTTATAAATGTGTGACTTTAAATGATTTTAAAAAAATGTTATTTCTCTGAAAAAGTTTTAATCGTCATTTTTAACTTTTTCATCATCCTTTACTGGATATTATTTTTGATTGAGTTTGATTTATTATAATACAAACTTCCATATTGTCTTTAATTTGTTATGATATGTTTGACTATGGATGATCTATTTTTATACCATTCATGGTTTATTGTTAATGTAATTACATTTTGTATGTTAGTTTTCATACGAATGTTTATGTTATATTTCATCCTTTTCATAAAAGGAATGTTTTGGACTTAGTAAGTGATGGGTGGAGCCTGCTATAGCTCCTCTATGCATTGGTAGGTATCATGAGACAACTAGACGTGGAATTGGATGAGGCCTTTCCCAATTTGATATATGGTTTTGGCTGAGGCCTTAACCATTTTTAGACATCTTGGCTAAGGCCTTGACAAAATGTTTCCGAATGTCTGGCATTATACATTCCCTCATTATGAATATAATATTGATGGTTCATGGGGTTATTCAACTAGTAGAATACCCATGAATATGTTTTATTATGGAATTATTTACTCATCTCATATTTCTTCCATAAACGTATTCATGATTATTATGGGTAAAGGAATGTGGTTCAAATTATCACCATGCTTAATATTTATGTTATCTTCCACTGCATTGCTTACCCTTACTGAGTGTTTGCTCTCACCCCTTTCTTATGTTTTATTTTCCCATGATTCCAAGATGTGCATTATGATTGATATGTAGGGTTAAGAGAAAGGGAATAATGGTGTTCTTAAAGTAATATCTATGTTGTGTTTTATATTTGACATTGTAATATAAGGTTAATGTGTGTAATATATTTTCCAAGACTGCTAAACGGATCGGTCCTTTAGGACATTATTCTTTGTAATCATGCTAATGTAATAAAATAATGCAGCGTAACTGGGTAACTGTGGTTAGGGCATTACACTCCCACTCTTCGTTTTGTATTTTTCTTCATGTCCACCTTTGACAGCCTCCACATAAGACCCGGTATGTATTGACAAGGTTTTACCTGTACATGGATCTATACCCTCCTCGTATATCAGGTCACCCTCCTAGGGCCTCCCTCTTGGAGTAAGACCCAATATTTATCTCCTAGGGATGTGAACCATCAGTATTCCCCACACCATCCTTTGTTTCCACACCACTTGCAGTGCATCCATCTAGTCTACTACAATTTCTTGTTTCCCACACTAACCATGGATTATGTGGCCTTAGAGTTTAATAGTTACAATGAAACCACTTTGGGATGAAAACCTCTTTAATTTATAATACACTTTTTCCTCTATGAAATTAATCTACATCCTCCATAACTACACAGACATTGATTCCTATCCATTGGGATACGTAAGAAGCCTCTTTGGGGGTCAATCCCTTATCAACCCACCATCCAAATGTTACCCACATTACACATTTGTTCACCTTCATCCCACATGATTTTGAACTATATTCCCCTATACGATTATATGAGGGTTTTCATTCCTAGCCACTGGGAAATGAAAGAATCCTCATTGAGGTATAACCCCAACCAATGGTAAAAATTTGTAGTCCTTATTAGGGTTGTACCCTTATGATGCGATACTTTCCATTTTTGGGAAACAACTCCTGGTTCTACCTCCCTGAAGAGTTTTGATCCATTCATCTAGGCTTCAAACCATGAATAAGACCATCACTACATCAATACTCTTCCTACCAAGAGTACCCCTATTGATATGGGATGTTAACCACGCTTAGGCCCCAAGCATGTCTTCGAGTTTATTCCTTTTGTTTATACCTTGATTCCTCACCCCATTCATGAACTATATGGACATTGATTCCAACCCACTGGGATTCATAGAAACTTTCTATAAGGTTAAATACCATCACCCAGTTCCCACCCTGATCATTACATCGGGCCTTTGTGGCTTAGGAATATCATTCCCTAACCAAGGATTCTCCTTCCTTTGGGTCCCTATTCATGCACTCCATTTTCATGAGTCCCCCCACCCCTCATGCGACTCATATACCCACCAAAACTACATGAAATTTTATACATTACTTATAAATAGGGTACATAGGAATCCTCCTAGGGGTTCATGTCCAGCACCATCATCTTCATGTCGGTTTCATCTGATTTGTCTTCACCCCTTGACACTTCCTCCATATCCATCTATATTTCACCTAGGCCAATACATCTTGGTTCATTAAAGCCATTTATATAGTAATATAACCATTCATAATACCCCACCATTTTCTTCACTATCATACACTCATTAGGGTAAGGTATCATCTTCAATGTTATTTGCAGCTCTCGGGTTGATATCCATGTGTAATCCTCGAATCAACCACCAAATTATATAGATTTTTATCTGTATCAACTGCAAAGGGTATGTATGAAACCCCAACCCTAATGTTCATTCCCAACCAATGGTAAACCTTGTTCCTCCACTTTATGAGACCCATCCTTTCCTGATTATTTCTTTGTGGTGTCCATAAAATCATTCACAGCATAAAATATTACCTTTTTGGGACATTCCATCCAATTTCCTCTATCATTTGGTATTTCGGATCCATCCGTATGGTAAACCATCTAGGTGATCCCTCATAGAGATTTATCTATCTGATCTACTCTTTTCAGTGTTCAAATCATTTTGATCTGTCTCCTTATGATGTTAAATACCTAGCATGCCCATTTTTAAACATAGAAAGATAATGTAAACCTCAAAGACATTACTCTGGCGTATGATTCTCTACTTTCGATGTGGTATGCCATGGTCTTTCACGGCCTTGAGAAGTCCACTAATAAGGGCGAAATTAGGTTTACCAGGGATCCATCATCCAAAAATATCACTGAGGCACAATGTGAATCCTTACCTAAGCAAAGGTTCCTACCCTAATTTGACCTTTGGAATGTCCTAAAAGAATTAGTATAATTGATTGGAATCCAAAAATATATAGTATAGCGAAATGTTTCACCAAAAACATCTTATTCATTAAGGGAGACCTGGAAACAACGATGAGTTTTGTGGAGGAATACACAAAAGTTGATATCGAAATCCAATATTCTAATTTCAATCACAAAGTACACATCACAGAAGAGGTGATTATTGTAATCCACATTTGGATATCTAGAATGTGAGGTACAATGCACATTAGAGAAAATGACGAACAACTCTCTAATGGTGTGACCAAAAGAAAAGCCTCAGAAATAGAAATAGTGAACCCAATGTGAATCTTTTCTCCTTAAACCATGGGGATTAGTAAAATTCAAGACATTAATAGATTATAGTGTCACTAAATCCTACCATCTAGTTCTAGGCCCCACCTAGAAAATATTCATACTATCATGGAACTCACTAGAATAAAGGGTAGTTAATCATTTGTAATTTCGGTCTTTGACATCGTCAGTTTGGACATTTCTATCCATCCATTGAAGAATGAACAACGATAGGTAATTGGGTACTACATTACAACTATATATTCTATATGATGAATCTTCCTAATTTATATGACCTACGACATAAGAACAATATTGCCTCATATGCATAGATACAGGGTTAGGGCCAATGAAAATGTGGTAATCCCACTCATCTCTACCCCTTCTATGTTGTATTCCATAACCATGGCTAGTAGGCTCCCATGCCCCATCTCACCCTCAGAGCATTTCAAGAGGAGGTTCATTGATATTATTTTTTGAAAATAAGAATAAGAAGGGGAAATTCCAATGAGGGATATGAAACACTCTGATCTAGAGGATTTTGTGCCTTTCCATATCCGCTACCCGCAAGGGTCACATGGGGAGGTGATGATTCCCTCTCCAACATTCAACTGTTTTAGGGTCCTCTACCAAGAACGATCCCATGATTCACTCCCCTAAGACAATGACCTGAGAGATGATTAATTCATCCATGATTTGACCATTTCCCGGGATATTCCAATTAGGGTTCCCACCATGACATATCAACCCCCACCATATGATCCCTTAGGATAAGGAATGGGTGGTCACTACCCCTACATCACTGACACTAATTCGGCTGACTTGACATCAAAATCAGGTGTATGATTAGGAAGATGCTCATTAGAGAGAATCATCTTTGAAATATTATATGTCTTGTTCCACCACCGATGTATATAATCATCTCCCTATTATTAAATATCATGGGAACCTCTCTGTCCGATCATGATTTGACCCCATCCACCACATGGGCTAACTCCTCCAGTCATCCAATTGTGCAGTATCAATAACGGGCCCACAGATGATTTAGAATTATTATATGGAGGCCCCCCTCATACCTCCTCTAATCCAATATGATGTTCTCACCATCATTTTTATGTTCCTATCAATGTTGCTCCCCATTCTCATGATACCAGTTATGTTGATTTGTCCCATATTTTAGGTTATCAACAAAAGGTCCTCCTCCAACAGTCACACATGAGGACAAAGGTCATCCACATTTTCAATTTGAATAGTTTGAATTCCCTCCTCATACCCGCAAGACCATCCAAGGGGGAGGTCCTTCCCATGCCATAGTCAGTCAGCATGGAGGCCCTCCCCATGTCCTTACCAGCTCCAGTGGAGGCACTCTCATCTCCAACACAACAAATTGTTGAGGTCCTCCCCATGCATCCCACACTATGTGTGATGGTCCTCCTCGGGTTCCATTTGACATGTTACAAGGTTCTCCTCACACCACATCATAACTAAGCGGAGGTACTGCCAACACTGACATACAACATGGAGGCCCTTGCCATTTTATTATTAAGACTCAAAGTGTAGGTCCTCCAGACTCCCATGGAATTCCTAGAAGAGTTCCTCCACACTCAAATGAAATTTGGAATTGAGGTCCTCCCTATGTTCCTACCAGCTCTGATGGAGGTCATATCTCCTCCAACACCATCTCATAGGGATTTCCTAACCATGTTAATGATTTAACCTACCCTATGGGATAGTCCCAGGGAAAAAGGGATAACCATCAATGCAGAAGAATGAATCATGTGCAGTACTGGATCATTGCCAATCCAATCATATTTTCAGATTCTGTAGTGGAGTGTTATTCAATGATAGAGCCTCTACCCCAATCCTCTATGTCATATCCTAGATCAGGAACCAGCCATATCTGCTTCATAATTCTAAAAAATTAAATAACCTTATCCATGTGGCACCTCAAAGAAACATACTTTATGAATAATCTTTATCTCCTTTTAAGGGCTTTTTGATTTATTCCTTTCTATCACCACTAGGATCATTCTCTACCTCAACATGAGTTTATAAAGAGTTGTTCTGGGGGCTGGAAGATGACGGGATCCACCCAAATTCTTCAACAGTAGAAGCCTCCTATGCCCATGAAGTGATGGTTCTTACTCCATCCTATGGGGATGTAATGATGCGGTCAGTACTCTCTTCCGCAGATGAACCAGTATGTAGCATCATGTTATCACATGAAACATTTTCTCAATAGTCCATCCCTCTACCACAGTGGGATATATCTTTATTATTTCTAGTTCCTTAGCTATCCCTTATTGAATAATTGGGAATCAATGGTTCATATCCATATTCCGATTGAAGAATCATGTGGGACATTCTCATAGTAGAATATCTTTCCCATATGATTGGGGTGAACACTAGTTCAAACATTAGTGTTCCGGAGCCACTCACTCAGGATGCAGTCTTGTGTTTCCACAGAAACATGGAGATGGAACACATATTTCACCATCACCATTTATTAGATTATCCAAAAATCTAGGAACATTAGGAAGTAATTGGCCAGCAATACCACCTAGATGAGTTAGCTGCGCTTCCTGTGGATTGGCACCCTGCATCACCTAGTTATCACTGGAGCCTTAATCAATGATGAATTCATAAATTCTCTATGCTCTATATAAATATTTAAGATTCATATCCACACATCCAAATCCATTGATTCATGTAGTATAATGGTCTTTTATTAAATCTCATCCTATGTCACCCTGACCTGCTGGGTGATATCGAGGGAATTCCCCCAGGAACAGTCACTGTAAATATGGTTGACCACATAAAGAAGGACACCATGGAAGGAATAATTTTAGCGAACATACCCCACGGTTATTTACTATTGTATTGGATACCCCATGAATTTTAACATACCATTAAAGACACGTAAAAGGCCTTGTCGACCCTATTGAGTCATTTCCCCTCATGTAGGACACTAATAAGGGTAAATGACACATTGGGACTCTTAATCCCTCTAACATGTCTACACCGACGTAGAGGATAGAAGATAATCTAGAGTAGGACACAATGGTTCAAAATATTGCACAACATAATAAAATTATTTGATGTGATCCTTGTCGAGTGCCATCCTAAATGTCGACCATACTATGGTGATCCTCGATATGATCCCAATTGTCTTCCATCTGGGCACCAGGGGATGGGGCTGGTTTTCCTTGGGGAGTTTCCTCCATCGATCTAGACAACCCTATGTATTCTAAAATGATATAGGCCAAATATTATGGAATTCATATGTGGTAGGAATCACCATATCCACCCAAGATATACAAGAATCTTCTTTGTGACTCGTCTCCACTGGTCGTTCCTCTGGTGACCCCTAAAGCTACCTCAAAGGATATCCCTCCAAAATCTCCTCAGGTCAATCCACCATCCACTACAGGAGACAGAAAGTCTACCTATAATTTTGAATAACCTAACAATTTAGTAGTGATCAAGGATCCTCTCTAAGACAGGAACCCTTTCCCAGATGATCTGATGGCTCATCTAATCACTCGCCATGAGTCCATTGAGAACTGAGAGGTGGTGATCCCATATGATGGAAAATCATATCATGTATTGGTGGATGATATTTAATCACCCCATAGAATTTTTAATCCAATTTTCTCCCCCTTGAATTGGACATGCAACCCCATGCACCACATATCCCACCTTATCTCAATGTGAAAACCCATGTGGGGAACTCCAGTGTTATTAGAGGTTTTGAATCATCAGTTCTTCATACATATAATAGAAGGGCCCATGTTAATTTGGCCCATAGAGTTACCCTTTGGTTCCATAGCTGGTTCGTATGATCATTGCATATAGTTTAGGTATGAATTCATCTCCACCACACAAAATACTAGTATCGATGACCACATCAAGTGGAAGTAAAGGATAGATAACTGTGTCACAAACGTTGTCTCCATGTGGAAGAGCCATGCATATTCGCTCAACATGCTGCTGACTCAAGAGAAGCTGTAGAAAATGTTCATGGTGAAATCAATTACTAAACATGTCCAATCTATTATCACTCGAAACATCATAGGTGGATTATGGATTTTTTCTGATAAATCTATTTTTCTAGAGGAACCCTTGATGTCAGTAAATTTGGCATGATTAATGCCTCTGACAACTCATTCAAAAAGAGATTCCAGGGTCGATACCACTTATATTTCATATATAGTTGTTCCCAGTGCAACAGTGATTTTTCCAGCTGAGCCTCCTCCTAATCCTCATTGAGGGCCTCATCCTCAGGCCTAGCCTCAAGATCAGCTTCGCCAACCTCATTATCGATAGGCACCATTGTGTAATTCACCACCCTATCCTAGGAGAGATAATCAGGTTCCACCTCCTCATCGTGTTCCAACACATTTTCAGGGCTGCAATCCAAGATTCCCTTTCAAATATATAAAAAACCATACCTTTGTGTTTGATAAAGGTCAAGGCCCTAGTAATTTTCAGAGTTCATAGGGTCAGAGAATCATGATATTTCTAGAAATAATTAGACATAAAGATGATGATATCACATGTCACCACTACCAATTCCCCTACCATTATTTCATTGTAATTACCCTCTAATATTTATATGTGTTCAAATATTGGTTACAAGACTAGGATAACAATAATATAGTCAGGTTGGGCCCATTCCTGGCATAGGTAATGGGTGTTTCTAAGAGGCGTAATAGTGACAATGAGGGTTAATGGAAATATTTCTCCATCCATGGGTCTCAGATATATGATGACAATATAGCTCACAATATAGTCTCTCTTTCCCTTGGTATCATTTGTTCCCATCTAAATAATCCTAAACCTTTTGAAGCTATTGATCCACCTTCACCTGCCACTGCTGCATCCATATTTCAGCCTTCTATCTCCCATAAAGGAATGAGCCAACAACACGGGGGAAATTAAATCCCTCCGATTATGTTGACATCATCTCATACACATGGAGTATTCAAACCCATAGATATGGGTATTACCCTCAAGATCCACCAAGAAAATGTGGATTGAGGAAATGAAGATCAGGTGTATTCCTCAATGAATACTATTGAGTTGGAGGACCCTTATATGTTTCCCAAATATGTGGATCACTTCGATGATACTTTTAATGTCCCAGTTGATGTTATCATCAATGAATCCAAGGATTTATAAATCGTTTCAATGTACCGACAAGTGCCACTGGCCATCTGGTGCCTACTACCAAGGGCAAATAGTAGGTCCAGCGTAGATCCCAGCATGCACAGACCCCTCAACCAGTCTCATATGAATCATGATCACCTCTGTTTATGCACTTTGACCAAGAAGAGGCATTGTGACTGTATTATGATCGTCAACATTTAGATTTTTTCATAACTCAATCATGCATCCGTCAGATGATAGTTATTTTGCCACATTTATCTATTAGGAAATAGGATATTCCCAGCCACAGCTGGAATCCACCAGTTTTACTAGTAGTACTTGTCATACCACCTACACAGTAGCAACATACAATCCAAATAAATGTGCACAAATCATGAAAGTATGATGTTCTCAAGTACCTTTCAATCATTTTGGAAGATCCCTCAATCCTTGAAGTTCTCCTCCTTTCTAAAGATATGTCTGAATCCATCGTAGATGCTTTGAGTAGCCCGCTCCAATTTGAAACCAAGGTAGTGGCTGCAGATGATTTTGATGTGGAGGAATCTGATCATGTAGAATGATTGGCCATTTTTTCATTCTCTATAATAGATGGTGGTTCTCCCATATTGGGGAAGTCCACCTACTATAAATCACCATCCAATTTAATGGTATGGAATTCTACCACTATCTTTTCGACACAGGTTTTAGGATCAATCTCATCACGTACCAGATGCACCAGAAACTAGAGATATCTGAAGTAGATATAGATCCCTATGACATAATTATTCAATATTATGACTGGTCAGAGCAGAGGTCATGTGTCCATATCCTTCTAAATACCCAATTAGGTGACATGATTTCTGTTACTGAATTAATGGTCATATTGTAGGACACTATATACAGTGCACCGATTGGTAGAAATTTCCTCCATATGAATGAAACAAATCCTTTCCCATATCATCAATGCGTCATGTACTATCTCTATGGTCTAGTCATCATGCTCTAGGGTGATGCTTCCCCCTTTTCCTCTTGTGAATATTACTTCTAGGATGTCGACTACTACAAGATTATGGAAAAGATGGTTAATTCCAATGAGGTTGAGAACACTTCCCGCGTTACCATCCCATGGATAGATCTATTTTATGCCTTTATCCTCTGGATTTTCCAGATGGAGTCCATGACACTAGACTATGGACACTACATTATTGTCTCTATATGGTTTGAGAAGAATGTTACTAGGAACTTGGTGCATCAGAAGATCAACTCATACTCCTACATGAATAAGGCTAGAGTCATACCTGATCCCCTCACCCCTAAAAGGTATAATGATGTTTACCCCATGGATATATAATTATGATATACATGGATGTTACTCTGATCTGGGTTAAACCAACATAATAATACATGACACTACTCCTTATATATTATCAATCATTGTACTCTGGATCAAGGTATTTATGGTATAAGGTCGAAATTTTTTTATCCATGATGTCTGTAGAGTAGGATTCTTTTGATGAAGATTCCACTACCACTCAGGAGAACACTAGAATTATTTCAGTATTATACAATTCAGAATAGTTGCCTCATGTTGTGCATCCTCTGATTGTAGTCACTTAAGAGGATTTGGAAGATGCTCCTTCCAAATTTGAAGAAGGTGCATCCACCACCATTGATGAGTTGGTACTGGTGAATCTCGAAACTGAAGAAGACCCAGGACCAACAATGGTCAACACAACTATTGTAGTGGAAGAGAAACATTTTTATGTGGATTTCCAGAAGCACCATTGGGATGTGTTCACCTAGATAAATGAAGATATTCCAAGACTAGATCTTCTAGTCTTCATTCATCATCGCGATCTCTCATCAATTCATTTTGGGGTTCAAACAAACTCCCACGAAGATGAACCCCTCTCACAGTTCCATGGCTGAGTCCAAAGTTTGTATTATCATCACTTCCAACATTTTCATGGAATTCCAATAGAACATATGGTTGGACAACACTGTACCTATCATGATAATGAAGAGACAGATCAGAGTCTACATTGACTATCGGGATCTCAACTATCACTATCTAAATGATGATATTTTAATTCCTATGATAGAGCTGTTTATTGATTCTACTGCTAGATTATAGGCTATATCCATCATACATGAGTATTTTGGATATTATCAGATCTGAATATTCTTCAAGGATAAAGAATCAGTTGCCTTCGAAACACTGCAAGGTACTTTTTTTACTAGGTAATGAATTTCATCTAGAATAATACAGGATCAACCTATTAGAGTTTCATGCACCATATATTCATACCAATCCTTAGGATGATAGTGGGATTATAGGTAGAAGATTTGGGGGTCAAATCCCACCATAAGTATGACCATATGAAAGATATTGTAAAAGTGTTCATCTTTCTCCACCCCCAATATCTGAAGATGAATCCCTTAATGTGTGCCTTCAGGGTTACCTCTATGAAGTTTCTCATCTTTGTATTCTAATATAGTGGCATCGAGATCGATCCAAAGATGACCAGGTACCTCAGTCAGATTTATCCTCAATGAAACATTCAAGAGATCTGGGGATTCTAAAGGTAGATAGCCTATATACCCAAATTCATTATGAATTTACATGGAATGTTTAATCCCTCCTACTAGATCATGACGAAATGTGGTGTCTACCAATGGGATGAAGGATGTTCCACCCATTTTTGAGATCATGTAGTTATAGATAGAACCTCTTATTCTTATTCCAACTATCTTCAGCAAGAAGCTTGTCCTTTATGTGCCAGACATAGAATGATTCCTTGATGCCCATCTCACCTAGAAGAATAAAGAAATAAAAATATTAGCTTATACTATCCCAGTTTCATGATCTTCAACAAAGAGAACACATATTAATTTTCTAAGAATTGTTGTCTCACGCTAGTTTTTGAATTATAAAAGATATGAATCTATTTGAATCATCATGAAATATAGCTAGTGTCCATGTGGAACTGCTAAATTATATTCTAAACCCCCATACACTGACTGGTTTTTTAATTGGTGGACAGTGATCCTTCATCAATTCAACACCAGGTTTGTCCTGTAGAAAGATTTCATGGGTAAGGCACTAGAAGACGACCTTGATGCTCATCCATCTCCCATCGAGTAGTCTTTGGAGCATGACATTCTAGATGAGGCTATTCTATCAGTGGAATGGACTATGCTGCATTGGTATATGAACTTCTATGGAATTTCTAAAAGTCCCATCATCAAAAGGATCAATTATCCCAAACTCAACAGAGTATGCCCAATTATCATCTTCATCATACCTATACAATCTATTTTTCCAAATCACTACTGTTGTAAGAATATTTCACTAATAACATGGATGAGTTTCAAACCCTCATCACTACTCTAGAGTGAGCCATCGAGAATTGTTTTCCCCACATACAGGTGAAGGGAGACTGAGATTTTCATCAAGTAGATCAATGGACACTATGTCATCAAAAAGCCAGAGCTCATGCCCCTCTTAGAGAACAGTCGTCAGATAATTTCACAGTTACCTTCGCCACCTAGAGGTCACTCATGTTCATCAGTCATATAATAGTAATATTGATTTCATGGCCAACCTTGTCGCTTCACTCACAAAGACAAACACGAACTATTTTATTATCTATGTGATTCATAAAAGGGTTATCAGACCCATCAGTTTGGATAACGATGATATCCAGAAATTAAGCCACCTTACCTTTGATTCCTCTATACCACTTTTATAAGAGAAGAGACCCTTGTTTAGATGAATCCCATTATTGATTACATCCATCATGGAAATATTATGAAAAATTGAGCCGAACATGAGTGAATCAATCAGCATGTAGTGCATTTCAACAACCAGAATGTTCCCAGCCTTGGGATTATCATCTACCCATGTGGATTTAATGGATATATTCTCCATTGAATTCAGGGTGATGTGATTTCAAATGTAATGCAGGATTTTCATTCCATTTTCTGCAGAGCTCATAATGCAAGGTTGAAACACCCCCACCAGATTATAAGTTGGGTCTACTTCTGGACTACCATGGTATTTAAATATACCAAGTTTGAAAAGTGGTTCCACACATATCAGATCCATGCCAATTTTTTCATCGACCACTAAAACCCCTCCATAGTACTATGTACTCATAGCCTTTTTACGTATAGGGACTCCATGTCATGGAAGCATATCCACCAGCAATATCACGACAGTGTATGACTATCCTGACGAAAACAGATTTCTTTTACATGTGGGAAAAAGCGATAACACTCAAGGAATTCAAGGATAATTATATCATCGAGTTTGTGATCTGCATCATCATACATCGATTTAGAGACCCTCACTCCCTTCTCACAAATAATATAACCAGCTTTCGAGTGACTAACTGAAGAAACTGTATGCTATATACAACATCTAGTCCAACCACACATCTCTTTGTCATGCATAGAAGAATGGGAAGATCCAGGAGGTCATTAATACCCTCTCTAAAATTTTAATAGAGGAGGTTGGTCATAAAAGGAAGAGTGGGTCAGAAAATCTTTTTAATGATCTCCAGGCTCAAAGAATGATGAATTGCAATTCAACAATTATTACTCCAAATTCCCATGTATATGGGACAGAATCAGTCATAACCATAATGATTTAGTTATCATCGTTCTGTATAACTTTTTATGATCAAAATATGTAAGAAAATATTGACGATGCCCATATGAAAGAACTAGAAGCCCTCATTGAGAATAGGCTACAGGCCTTTTAGAATCCGGAGTGGAACCATAATAAGATAGACAAATATTTAAACAAAAACCATAACCTCCATTATTTCCATCAATATGAAATGATATTGGATTTGAGGATGCCAATCATACCTAGTAGGAAGAGACAAAAGCTAGAACCCAAATATGATGGACCATATATAATCTACAAGGTTTAACCCACTAACACATACTATTTGGTCACAATCTATGGTGATCCTATTACTCCTCCCAACAATGCAAAATTCCTCACGTAGTACTTATCACGAGGACCTCTCCCTTTCCTTTGACTGGTATATATGATGTACAACTACCCTAAATCACCATCCCACATGACTTTAAATTGATCCTTCATCCTTACTAGAGAACGTTAAACTGCAAGGCATTCCATAAATATGTGATGCTTGATTCCTTCCCCCACAGGATATGTAAGAATGCAAAGACATTTTTTTATTTAGTTCTATCCCCAAGTACCATAAATAATATTATCTATCCAGCCTATTAGCATATGTATAGAATATTAGAATCACGTGGTGTGTTGTGGACTTTTATTGTCATCATTCATGTTCTGTTTTCAATTATCATATCATTTGTTCCCTAAAGGGGCCTCACCCTTTACAATCATCATCACCACATAATTTTAAAATAAATTAAATTCAAATAATATGTATGTTGCGATTCTTTCCCTTGTAGGACATGTATGAATTCCCAGACATTTTTTCTTTAGGTCTAGCCCCATGTTCCACCGTTTGGCCCCCTCATCCGGTGGTTCATTCAGGGAGAATGTGGTTTGGTGTGGACTTTTATATTCCACATTAATGTCATTTTTACAATAGCCTCACCTTGTTCCAACCATGGGAACACTTCTACACTCCTAAAACCATAATGCATGACGTTAAACTACAAATGTCTTCATGAACAATGTATATTTGCATTCCCATAATTAAGAGAAATGTAAGAACACCAGGACTATTTTTTTCTGGTATAGCCCTAGGTTTAGCATTTCCCCTTTTCCCTACTCATCTACTCGATTAACCTACCCCTACATGAAACCCTCGACCTCTTTCTTTCCACAGTAACATGCTAATATTCATTGTGGTATGATACTTAGAGTGTTGGATTCTTCATGGACATTCTCTCATTCCACCACCAAACATTGCAAGCCTATTGTTTTGGTCCCCATCATCATTAACATAAAAAATGAGCCCCAAATGGTATGGATGCTCAGCCTTATGGCTCACATGACATTCTAGGCCAATGTCATAGATAATCTTGAATGAAATCTAGATACAGGTTACACCTGAATTTCGAATATGGTCAGTGTCTAACCCTAGGTTTACTGTTCTCATCCTAACCCACATGATATGGATACTATGTTTTGAATATGGTCAATAATTATCCTCTATCGTTATGCTAATCCCATTGCATCCCAAATATTGGTATTTTGATTAAAATTCCTTCTCTTATCCATATGTCTATATGGAATTTCAATAATCATGGTACAATCCCTCAGTGGACTTTTACAGGTTGAGTTAGCTGACTAGAATCTTAGGGTTTTCCATGAATATTCACCTCAATTCCCTAATTTTGTCCTTATGTATGTTGTAATGATCATATATTCCCTTTTTCCCACACAAGAGCATGGAACATGTTGGATTAGGGGTATTTTATAAGGTTTATACTTGCATGGAAGAGCTGCACACCCTACATTCCAAACACTATGACCTTAAACTAGGTGGTTATTTACCATGAATGTGTGGTGTGGTGTGGAATTATTTTTCTTCATTCCAATTGTGTTATTTTATAGTGCCACCAAAATAAATTTCCTCTTCAGGACAATCCAAACTCACTGACATTAAAATAAGTGCTTTAGTGTCCATGTTTACATGACATTAAACTACGTAATAACAAAGATTAACCTCATTTCATAGGAAATCTCCCCCATTTGCGTTGCTCATTTTCCATGCATTCCCTTGAGAACTATGTGAGGATTGATTATCATAACAATGAGATATGTATGAATTCCCAAAACATTTATATGTGGTTCTACTGCCATCCCTCTAATCTGATTGGACTCTTAGTCATGGTCCTTCTAGGACTAAATGGGTGTGATTGAACCTCATTGGGTTTACAATAGTCATGCATTGTACCTCCCTTGAGGGTACTACTCCTGATATTCTTCCTTACCACATGATGCTAAACTGCATGGGTTCCATCCATGCTTCACATGTCCCCTTTATTTGGGTCTCTATCACCTTTAACATATGAAAGGACCCCAAAAAGGTATGGATACACAACCTTAAGGCTCACCTACCATTCGGGGATATCAACCCAAAGGATATTTAATGACATCTTAAGAGAGGTTCCACATGTGTTTTGAATATAGTCAGTAGTATACCCTTTGCTATTTGTTCCCATTATAGGTCACATGATGTTGATATAGTGTTTTTAATACAATCAGCAATTATCCCCCATCATTATTCAACCATCATTGTGTCCCAAATATCATGTGTCAAGATTCATATATTCCTACCCATTTGTTCTCCAACACCCCCCGGTATTATCCATCCATACATCCATTATGTCAAGTTGGAATATTGGTCTGGTCAGGAATTTTCCTCCCATCATTTTAGATTAATTATTATGAACTCTCATCCAATTGGGAAAACCTAAAATCACCCATTTTATCCTGCACTGAGCATGGATCAGGTGGCATTTGGTTTTTTCCTAGGGTAATACCCACATGTTAGGATAAACTACCCTATGATCTGAGAAATATCAACATAATCTAAGATCACTTTTATCCAAGAATTATGATGTAAAATTATGGTTCCTTGTCCCACATGCCATTAAATTGTAGAGTCCTTACAATATGACATTAATGTGCATGGACCAGTCATTTCTTATGAACATAAACAGTGAAACCACTATCATGGATGCATGATGATAAATTGAACCACATTGTGATTTTTCACTTGAGAGGGAATCACCTTGGGAACTTGTTATCAACCATATCATTTTTAAGGCCTACAAACATCATGATTAGTACAGAGACACCCATAATTTTCCTCTTGGTATGGTCATTCCAAAAAATATACACCAACAAAAGAAAATCAAGATATATCTAATGGATCTTTCCTCTATGAGTGGGTCAATCCTATGCCCCCCCACGAAATACATGTGGATAGATTCCCATCCTTATAAGATACATAGTGATTCTCAAATCCTTTATCTCGGTGATATCTTCACTATTATTGACCATTTCCCCGTTTTATCCTTGGTTACCCTTTGAGAATGATTGAACTAGTGTATAATTCTTCGAACCTCATTCATTTCCGTTCATGTATCATACCACACCTTTCTTATTTAGGGTCTGCATGTCCTAGACATATGACATTAAACTGGATTGTAACCCACACCCTTACAACATGACTTTAAACTACATTGGTCTCCAAGAAAAACGTATGGATTGATTCCCATCCTTAAATAATGCATCGTGACTCTCAGAAACATTTTCTTTGGTCCTAGACATAAATTATATGGTCCCAACTCTATGACCATAAAATAAGTGTTGATGTCTTCGATGTATGTCATTAATCTTTGACCATACCCTGAACCACATTCGGATGCTCCATGATAACTAAGTGATGATTCTTCTTCCTCACTATTGAGGATTTCCCCCACCAGTGTTAGTATCTAACAACTCTATACATAAAGATCTACTTTGGGATTGATTCCAATCCATATGGGATATGTAGCGACACCCATACAATTATTCCTCGTGTCCAGCACTAGATTCATTGACCTCCTTGGACGTTTTTCCCCAATTATTGTTCAATTCCTAAAACCATAAACTATGAAACCTTCATGAATTTGTTATGTGATGTTTAGATATATGTCTCTTTGGATTTAGTTCATGTTCGGCTTTATGCATGTCATATATCATATGCATTCTTCCAGTCTTGTTCTCAAAATTTCTAGTGTGCAAATACCACATTTGACACATTTATTTTGTTTTTATTCCCTCTGTTTCGTGAAATCAATCCAATCATCTATTTTATTGTCCACACAACAAGACTTTAATATTGGGTGTATGTGGTAGGACCTTAAACAATGTGAAAACATCATTGTTGGATAAAATTAAACAAAATACCTCTCATGGTAATTTTCATGATGTAAAAGTGATTGAAATTCTTGGTTATCACTAGAGAAATCATGTATGGAAGAAGGATTTACCTTGATTTAGACCGACATGCTCACCCAATGTGATCATGTCATGGTGGCATAATTTTGAGAGTTATAGAGTGCTTTCAAACATCCCATAACTCCACCCCACTCATCACATTCCCTTTTATTTGTATCATTATCCCATTTCACATCCAATGAAACCACCAAACGATATGTATGCTCACTTAATGGATCACTTATTATTATGGGCCCAAATTCTGGAGGGTATTATACAAATCTTCAAGTATGGCCTTATGTTTTTGAATATGGTCAGTGGTTTGACATCTTTTTTTGTCACAATTTCCGGCTAATGTAATATAGATAATGTGCTTTGAATACGGTCAATAGTTATCCTCCATCGTTTTTACACCCTCATTGTGTTCCAAATTTTGGGTATCATGATTCACATGTCTCATTCCCCTTTGTTCGAATAGATTATAATGACCATGACATTATCCAACTCATTCCCTAGTTTGCATTTGGAAAGGAAATTTGGCAACTATAATATCCATATTCTTCTATCACATCCCCTTTATCAGACCAAATACATTGGGAGGGTATTTTTGATGAAATACCCCCTATTAGGTGACATTTATCAAGAAATATCTTATACAAATTGAATAATTATGTGATCACCACTTACTTATAATGCTAGGTATATCCCACATGATCTTAAGGATTGATCATTAGTTATTTTATTGTTATGATATAGGTGGAATATAATATGAAAAATTTTTATCCATGCAAGTAGTACAATATAAATATGTAAAAGGGAAGATATGATTCATGATTTTGGAAAAAATATGACCCTTATGGATCATCCCCTTCAACAAACTGCTTCTATTTGAACACCATCAAGTATGTAGCTTCAATGATTTCTTCCAACTCCTTGAGATACATTTCATTATCAATAGCCATAGAGTGAGTCTCATCAGACCTAGATTTAATTTATTCCATCTCAGATCGGAGATAATCTATTTGACGGTTCACATGTGCTAGCTGCTCCTGTGATTTCTCTGGGTGGGCTCCTAGTCGTTCATGAGCTGAGACAAGTTCATGATGAATGCAGCACATTCAAATGTATACAAATCATGGAATTTGATTCTTTGATCTTCCTCATTGAATTTATATTCATTATCAAATTTCTTCATGCACCCTGAATTTTCTATGAGTTGGATTCTCTCCCACATCATCTCAACATAATAGTCACATATCGTCATATGGAGGTGGTGTGCACACACCCCTATGGAACTGTGTAAACACAACTAGGTGCGGTGTGACCCAATTTGGCTCATCCATTATTCATCTTTGTGACTGAGTAAGTGCTTGATGAACTTCCATGCATTTATCTAGGTCATGTGTTTCTCCACATCTACATCAAAATCATAATATTACAAATATTTGGGATTTATAGGTCTGTATTCTGGAAGGATGGATAGAGGTCCCACTGTAGGTTACTCCTCTATAATTCAACCTAAGGGGTTGTGATCTATTATATCTCTTCGACTGTCATTAATATTCTATTCCTCAGATACTTCACCATCATCAAATTCAGTTTCATCCCTGGTATTGTCATCAACTTGGATAACAAATTCCAACCCAACGAGTGCTATGACTGGATAGGGTTGAGTAGTCAGTTCTACACATATGGGTATAGTTGCTGGTGGATGTATTTTAGATGTCCCGAACATGTATGTTTGTCAGGATTCCAGTATCGAGATCTATACATGGGGAATTGGTACATGGGTTAGTCATGTTTTCATATAACATATATGATTTTTACAGATAGTGGCTTTCAAGAGCTTTGTAAAGCCATATCGAGTGCGTGCATCACCATAGGAGATTCCTCAAAAGGAGACCCCTTAGTGATAGTGGATTCTATAATTGGGGTTGGGTCCATATGAATAGTGGTAATGGTCTAAGATCCTGATGTCATCATTCTGAATCATTTCACTGCTCCATCCATGATATGTTATCTGCCATGGCCATTCATAGAAGAGGCTTCGTGGAGATGTCCTCACATGACCATCAACACATTTCTGCAACCTATAGGGGGAGAACCCTTGTCATCAACACAAATGTGTTCCTAGGATGGATATGTGTCTTCATTGGATTTTTGTTATGGAAAGAGAATGGAACAATAGAGATAGGAGTTGATGCTTACCTTAGGACTCTTAGCCAGTTCATCATTAGAGCCTCTGATTTTTCATCTGTCATGTGGGATCCTCCAGTGGGATATTTCCCATTGAGTTCCCTCTCCTCCAGGATGATTATATATGGCCCCCACATCTACCTATTCAAATTATTATTCATCCTTCTTTTATTATTATTATTATTATTATTCATTGACATCCTCCACAGGTGTCATTTTTAGGGTATGCACTTGAGAAAGCATTACTTTAACCAAGAAATGTGCTTCTTCATACCACCCCCGTTGACATGAATAGGTATCCATGTCTATCAGATACATGTTTTGGGATGAATATACTCTCTATCCACCTTCTGGATATGCCCTATGTTTGGAAGATCCTACCCAGTGCACACAATTTTTCACCATAGTTCTCCACATATAATCAAAGGTCCCATCATTCTCCAAGATGACCATAAGGATTAGAAAATAAATTTAGTGGTCGGTCATTTGATATATATCAGTTTCTTTTCATGGGAATCCCTATCAAGCCCATGAAGCTTTCTATGAAACCAACCCTCTTCAGAAGGCAGAGCTACAGCAAAACCTTGCAATGCTCTTGCTACCGATGCTCCCGCTTGTGCTACCCTAGTCTCTTGGTTTTCTTCTAGTCTTGTTTCCACAACAGCACATAACCTAATATCTCATTGTAAAATCACTATTATTGCCAACTTGATCATTAAAATACATTTCCGTATAATTTCCTCAAGATATTTCATCATCTACTGGTTAGTATATTCTATTGATGGGCTTTCATCAACAATAGTGGGGGAAGTAATGAATTACCTAAAGCATGAACTTGTTAACATTAACCACAATTGGGAAATGATGTAGGTATTATGATCTTACAAAACATATGTATGTGATTTTTTTGGAATCCACTAAAAACACCCAAACTGTCTCTAAGAACATGATGGAAAATAGGGTTTGAAGAAACTTTTCCCGTCAATCCAGGCTACCATCACACTACCCTAGATACTATGAAAATACTCCATCTACAGTAAGAGACCTCACAGGTCATCCAACATAAAAAAAGGAAATGGTTGGAAATGGTTGTAAGTTAATGTTTTGCTGATTCTTATTCCTGAGATTAATCCATTCTTCAATATGAATCAATGGACGAACCCCAACAATGTTTAACAGAGATAGTCATGGGCCATCACCTGAAGGATGGAACGAGTTTACTTTACCAACCAAATTGAGAAACGACCAAGTGATGAAGAATTTTTTATTTATTATTGATTTTCCAAGGCATAACCCCTCTTGAGATGCACCCCAGAATTCTATTCATCATGGACAACACATGCACTCCCAAATCAACATTGTGATTGGTTTCCATGATACCTTACATCACTAAAATCCCTAAACAGACCCACAAATGCTCGTATATCATACACGTAGAAACCACCAGCTCTAGAAGGTAGTGAGGAAACCATCTTATCACACATAATAATCTTGGATTTCATTCACACTAATTCCCCATGATTGGTATTTTCTTTCTTCAAGAACTACCAAGTATGACATGACCTTTCCCTACTTTGATGTGTTTGGTCTTTTTTCCCTCATATTGTAATCATCAACAAATCACCCATTTAGAGAAATAGGATAAACCATGTTGGGTTGAATATTTCATTTACGATGAACATTATCTTTAACCTCTCCTTCACCAGCTCGTTATGATTCCATTTCATAATGGGGGTTTGTATACTGTCTCCCAATAAATTCTATATAGGTAATAATTCATCATATTAGAACCCCTCCAGGGGGATTCCTACAATTTAGAGGATGTCCCAAAAATGATGATGACCTCTCTATGGTGGATATAGTAGGTATTGGTATTTGGAGGCCACCAGATGATAAACTATGGAACCATGTTTGGCTAGTGGTAGAAATGGAATTGTGATTTCCACACGGCCTCAAATAAACCAATGTGTCAAAGCTCCACCGTAAATTCCTCGCATTTTTGTCATACCTTGTACACCCATTCCCAATTTCTTGTAAATATTACTATGGACCTCATGTCAAAATCATACTACCATACCATTGTCTCGTTAGTGATACTACTCTTTAATGTGCTTGGATACTGGGCAATAGATTATCCAGTAACTGGTTTTCTCCCCATGATTTTTCTTGTCTTCAGGTTCAAGACATAAACAACAATATCCATAGTTTCCTGGGTGAGGTGAATGTTTTTTGTGATGTTGAATAAAAAAATTCAATCCTCTAACATCACCCATGATGGATGTGAGTCGGTCTTGATGCCTGACATTATCACCACATCCAAAATTAGAATGTTCCATAGTGGGTGGATATCACTCTTGAAATAATAAATTTGAGAATATTTGAACATTCCTAGAAGCATATAATTTTTGTAAATCACCCTTCTTTAATGAATAATATAAGGGTTAATGATCAACTCATCCATTCGTGCAACATAAGAAAACTCCCTCTCAACATCAGTCTCCTCATCGGCTATCTCAGTTAGGACATGAATGCAGAAAGGGATTGGGGTGAAATACATAGGATCATCACACAAAGTAGATAGTGGAATACATGAATGAAAACATCCATATAAGAAAATCCGACTATTTCAGAAGAGTGCATGATCCAACAGTTGCGCATGTAGAACTAACTAAATTTAGTGCTTTTGAATGGAATAAAGGAACCTTCACACATGAGAGAGGATCAAATGTCAATGGTAAAAGTAAAGTTACAATGACATAGAACCATGAGTATTTATTGGTATGTACTTGGTCTTTCACTTTTATGTTAGGTTTCTAACGTGACTGATTGGACAAGTTTTGAGAACTGTCAGATATTTATTGTTCTCTTCAGCTTTTCCCTCAAAACCTGACCTTCTGGTTCCCTTTCATCTCAGATTATAAGGGGGAATTTATTGGTACTGAATTACACTTGAGACTCTATATTGGCATATTTGAGTAACCCAGGGGAATATTTTGACTCAATGGATGATTAAAATTATCCCATGAACATTGAGGGAAATATTTGGTGCATGCGTACAAGTCTTATATCCAAGCACATGCCTGTGCATGCCCAATTCGATGTCAAATGATGTTCTTGCACTGAGACCTCCATAATGGATATGTCATTTGTACCAATGAAATAAGGTTAGATTTCAAGGCATTACCACACATAATTTTCTTCCATGCACAATTTGGCACCCATCCTCCACTTATGTGTTGGCCTCCTTATACCTCATCACCCTGATGTTCCCCTATAAATTGTTGAGTAACCTCAACCTTAAGGGTAATGCTCCAAAAGTTGAACCATCACTCCTATGTGCGTATGATTAACCCTTATATGACCACATGATTGTCATGATTAAATGGTACTCGATCCTATGTGACAGTTATTTGATGGGTCCCCCTTTGTGTTGGCCCACTAGGTATTGGCCTTCCATATTTCCGTTTTCCAATGTCAAGTGCATGAAAATTATCCCACTATCACACAAGACATACCCTAGTTCAATACAACTTCCACAAGGTCCCCTTATCCTTTACATGTTAGATTCTAATCTTGCATGCATCCTTCGGTTTTGCGTGCAAGCCATAAATATGGAATGAAATCCTTCCAATATGCTCCAAAATATTCCCTTATTCTGTGGGAGAATTTTTGAGCACCTATTGAACATAGAATCCCTATCTTGTGTGTACCTCCTCCATGAATCCCTCCAAGCTTTTGAAAATTTCCTTCCTAGTCCCTTAAGCCTTGATCCATGTTACATTTACCTACCGCATAATACATCGCATAGATACACTAATAGCTATTTATTATTCACATAACCATTCTTACTTGACCCCCTCGATTGAACAATCCTCCACCTCACTCTCGTCATTAAATTCATGCTACTTCCCTTCCCCATGTGCAGTTTTGTACATTTACATAAGTCCAAGAGGTGAGGATTAAGTCCTAATCATCAGAGCTATAGGATGTTAAAATACCAAGCACCCCATATCCTCAACATATGTCATTAAATTGTGATCATCGAATGTGTGAAAATTAAGAGAGGACTCGAAGGATATTTAGATTCATCACCATAACTCCCTCTCTCCCTTTTGGATTTGTCATCATTTGTTCCTCCAGAAACCTCCACATAAGCCTCAACACACCAAGATTGAGTGTTACATATACATGGATTCATATCCTCATTATACATAATAAAATCCTCATCAGACCTCCCTCCAGGAGTTAGTCCCATTCTAAATCTCCTTGGGTCGCTATCTATATGTTAGCCCGACAACATCCTCTATGACAACTCCATTCATAGCATGCCCATCTGGTTTACTGCTATCTCTTTTTTCTCACACTGAGCATGGATTATATGGGATTAGAGTATAAAAGTGACCATGACACCTTTTTGTACTATTAGCCATGTGTAAGTCCCATTACCTTCATCCTGCATGACAATAAACTACATCCACACACACTCTATGGACATTGATTCTCATCGACTATGATATGTATGAATCCTCTCTGAGGTTCATTCCCCTCACTCCCAATAATCCAAATATTCAATAAATTTCACATCAGTTCACCTTCATCCCTCATGATGTTAATCTATATTTAACAATACCGAAATATGTGGTTCTGGATAGTCAAAAAATGGTATATTTATAAAGCCTCAATGAGGACTAACTCCAACCAATTTTATGCTTTGGTACTCCCACCTAGGGATGTACCATTCAAAAGAAATACATTACATTTGGGATGTATCACCCGAGTCTGACTTCCTAAGGTGTTTTGATCCATCTATCTAGGTTACTAACCATGAATAAGCCCAACACCCCATCCATACTATTCCAACCAAGTGATTCTCCTGCGATGGGCTTCTAAGCATGCATAATCCCCACACTCCATCCATACTCTTCCAACTATGTGATTCTCCTGTGATAGGCTTTTAACCATGAATAAGCCCCAAGCATGTCTTTGGGTCATTGTCCTTTGTGTACACCCAGATTCAACATCCCATTCATGATCTATGTGGACATTTATTCTGATGAACTATGATATATAGGAATAATCCCTTATATTAAATCCCATCAATGATTTTCCATCCTCTTCATTCCTTATATCCTTCACACCATGGGAAGATTATGTCGCAACTCAAGCTTCAACATCCTTTTGGTCCCTTTCAATTCCCTCCATTCCCAAGAGTCACCCACCTCAAGTGTCCCATAACCCCACTATAACTATATTGAATTTCTTATCTATCTTCTAAACATGGAATAAATGAATCCTCTAATGGATTCAAACCCGACATTGTCATCATCACATAAGTTCCATCTCATTCATATTCACACTTAAAAACTTCCTCTATATGCATCCTAATTTTACCAAGGCCACCATATCCAGGTGAACTTATTAAATTCATATTGGTAGATATCCATGCATAAGACCCAAACATTTTTTACACTACCATATCCTCATCATAGTAAGGTCACTTCCTCACCAATTTTGATATTTCATAGGCCACTAGCTATGTGTATGCCCCAAATCACCCCTGAACTATGTGGGTTTTGGTCCTTTTCCCTAACAATGTGTACATATAAATCTCCATGGGGTTCAATACTAGAAAATGGTAATCCTTGGTTCTCCCTTTCATGGGGCATGTACTTTCCAGATCTACCCTTTACGGTGTCCGAATCTGACTTTATGGTGTGACATATTCAATTTTTGGGACACACCATCCTAGTCAGTCCTCATTGGGCATCCCTATACAACCAAATAACAAACCTTAATGGTGCTCCCTCATAGGGAAATATCCAATTGATCCCCTCTTGTCTGTGTTCTGATTAGTCATATACATATTTGAAAGATGTTAAACTCGCGGCACACCCCATTTTACACATGGGATGCTGAGGAAGACCGCAGAGACATGCATCTACAATAAGATTCCCTTTATTTGTCATGTGATTAATCTACCTTGTATGACCTCAAGAAGCCCTCTAATATGCTATTATTTAGGTGTACCAATGATCCAGCATCATTACATGCCAGCAATGCCCAAAATGACCACTTCCTTGACCAAAGGTTACTGCCCTCACTTGAACCTTTGGAATGTCCTGAATGAACCAATGTAATTTATAGGTTTCCACAAAGAGATGACATTATAAATGGTTTCACAAACAACATCTCAATCTTTAAAGGAGACCTAGAAAAGGAGATGAGTTTCGGGGAGTAATCAACTGAAGGAGTGACCAACATGCCATAATTCTCTTTCGATCAAGGAGAAGACATCACCTAAGAGGTTATGAATGTCAACTGCCTTTGGATTGTGGGAATGTGAGATAAAATGTGTATCCAAGAGAATGCCAAATATTTCTCTCGTGGAACACCATGGAAAAAATCTTCAGAAATAGTGTGATATCAAAGCTAGAAGATTATTTTGCATTTTATAAATGGAGAGATGAGTAGAATAGTTAATGAGTTTAACTGAAATGTGTCTATTTTACCCAATTTAAAGGGGTTCATGGTTTGGTTTCATGGTTTTATAAATCATCTAATATCTAATAACTAGGATCCATGTCCCACTTATCTTAGGAATCCAGGTAAACAAACTATTCGCACACTATGTGATATACCATTTTAATTTATTGAATGTTTTTCATCATTGTGCGACTCCTAATTCATATTTATCCCACCCATGATACTCCTTTAGTTGAAAAAAATGGTTGATATTCAAATTAAAAAATACAAGGTATTTATAGAATAAATCACATCTATAGATATTGATATAGTTATAGTTAATACATCAATATTATATAATTCTTTGAATAAAAAGGTAATAATATTAAATAAACATTGTGGTTATATGTTTTTATTTAGAAGTATAATTTATGAGTTAATATTATTAATTTTAAAAAATTATTCTAATTTTGGAAATAACTATATCAAAATTTACATCGGGTGAAATTTTTTGTTTTTTGGGAAAATTTAGATTTTTCTATGAAGGGTGAAAAATACAAATTTTTGTAAATATGTCACACATTTAAATAAGTTAAATAATTTAAAAATAAAATTATATTTAGATTATTATTTAATTTATCATATTCATTTTTTATTCATATTTATTAAAATTAATTTTTATTTAATGAAGATTATATAGGATTTTAGTTTAATTTTTTTTGTTTACAAATAGTGTTTTTTTGGATAATTGTTTTAAACAACACACTATTTCTCTATTTAAATAATAAAGATAATACCTTATGAGGAATATTTTAAAATAATTTAATAGATTATATATCAATAATTGTTACATTGGATTCAAAAAAAATATTATTATTATTCATGTAGTTAGTATAATATCATTTTTTCGGGAATAATGCACTTCTTGAAAACAATCTTTTTCATCGTATCTGTCTGTATTATTTTATATATAAAATATACAATTTTATGAATTGAATTTATTAAAATTTATTCCATTAATGGAATCAGAATAATTAATTTCATCTAAAAATTTGTAAATATTTTCTTTACCAAAATTAATAATGAAAATAATTGAATTTAAATAATGTGTATATGGTAGAGAATGATTTACATGGGGTAAACTAAATAAGAAGTGTTAAAATGATCAAAAATTTTATAAAATAGGTTTTATATAATTAGTTCAACCATATAATTTATAAGGGTTTATAGGGGTCTATTTTAGATATTTTTAAATGTGAACAATGATGGTACAACTTTTTCATTTGAAAAATTAAAGGTGTTCCAATCACATCACTTATAAAATCCACCCTTTCTCCTACACACATTACACATTAAAATGAATTTTTACTAACAATTAACTATCCAAATACCTTCCTTACATCCATCATATGATCCTAGATCACTTATCATGAATATAATGTCATCATATGAATGCTTTGTTTCTTACCTAAGGATGTTGTCTGTAGAAGATGTATCTTTCATTATTGAGTGTCTTTATTTTATTTATTCATACACATCCTCCAAATCATATTCAATTAGAATTATTTATTTCGTAATTATATACCATATACTAATATTTTATTATTTGAAATTTGTAAACAAAATCTATATCTTCTGTCATCAAATGGGCTACAAAATCATCACTCTTATGTATGGCGAACTACTATCTGGAGAATGAATTTCATTCTTTTTCCACAACCACCTATCAGTGATAATAATATTAATGTATTTTAAGTACATATTATATATTATTAACTTATATATACCTCATGAATTATTGAATAAATTATAATTTATCTCTTTCTATTCCTTATGAGATATGATAACATTGCCTGTGTGTAAGACGCACAAGCATCTCGTGAAGTAGCATGTTTCGTTTTTCCCTAACACATTACATGAAAGAAAATAAGGAAAAATATAATGAATACATGTGATATAAATTTTATAATTATAATATTCATGACATATATATCATTAAAAATATAAAATATATCAATATTTTATACATTTTGAAAGGACAATAGGGTTTTTATAGGTGTCGACTACAACATCCATGAAGTGACGTGATTCATTTTCTTCATCACCACATCCCTAGAATGATATAAATTTTTATATTTAAACAAATAATATTATTTATATGATATTATGATCATTTTGTAAATTTAAAATATTATTAAACTCCTTTCCATAATGATCATTAATAAATTGATTTGATGCTCTTGCATACATACGGCCAACCGTATCCATGATCATAACATACACCATTTTTCAAAACAAATTTTAATCATTGATATTAAATGTTTAATTGTATTATTTATATAATAATTATTTCATGATTGTTATTCTATAGATGTTGAATAGTGACCCCTTTGACCAATACCCAATATACCATATTCTTTTTTGAAATATATTACAAATATCTTCAAAACACCCCAAGTAAATTTGTTTAATTATATAAAATGTGAAATAAATAGAATTACAAATTTGAAAAGATTCTAATTAATGTAAATAATTAACATAATTTTATTGTTCAGGAAGATAGAGAATGTACATGATGAGTCAAAATCTATGTAGGGAAGTTCACCTCAATTCCCCACCATTGTGGAATATTTTTATGATATGAACGTATATTATAATACAATGTGCATATAAAACCCATTTGATATTTTAAATGAGTAATTTAAATATTTTCATGGTATTTAAATATTATTAAATGTAATTCTTTTAGGTGGATTATTATTCAAATATATTCTAAGTGATCAATGACTTATCTTCAAAAGAAATTATCTATTAATTTTTTTCCATAGATAACCCTTTTTATTCAAGGACCATATTTTTAAAATTAAGTTATTATGTACATCCATGTTCTATAAATGGAGTTTTCTTATTCATTCAACCTTTATTCATAAAAAATTGATCCTTATGTATAAAATGCCTCATTTTTTAAAAAACATAAAATGAATATTCTATTTTAATATATATGGATATGACTATTTGGATTTCATGAAAATTAATTTAAGATTTGGTTCCCATATAATATTTCATGCTTTCTTTAACTAAATAACCTCATTCCCTTTTTATAGATATTTTTAGTATGGAAAATGGTTTCTTTTAAAAATGGTATTCTAATATTTAAAAGATATTTTCAATCATATTATAAAGATATTTTTAAATTTTTTACGATAAAAATGAAATCATAAAATGTTTCATTCATGATATTGTACTTATAAATTATATAAGAAATCGGTGATCCCATAGAGTGTCTGGTGAGACCGATATAGTTTATATTATTTGTACAACCATATAGCACTCTAATTCATTGGGTAATATCCCTATTCATAATAGGAAAGAAAGAAAGAGTTACGAGTGGTTTTTTTACTATTGTTTAAGACATGTGATGAATGTGATGCTCTATATTTCTAAAAACTGTTTCGATTTCCTTGAAAATATTTTCAATACATTTCATTATGAAAATGGTTTTCTTTATGTTAAAATAATATTTTTATTCCCTCAATGAACATTGAGGTAAATATAAAACATTTTAAGTCGTCAAATATTTTTCAAGAGAATAATTATATTTCATCCTTATATGTCCCTTAAAGAAATTGTTTCACATAGAATATTTGAAAATCGTTTCTATAATGTTTATGGATGGGTAAGTGGATTGATGTTATCTGGGAAAGAGTTATGATAATTTTGCGTAAGAATAAATCAATTCTTATTCAAAATGTATTAGATTATGGAAACAATTTATACTAATTGAATGTTTTAACATTGTAATATATGATTTTTGTTATATATAAATTGATAGCTACTTCTATAAAAATATAAACCCAAAAATATACATAGGTATATGAGAATGAATTACTAATATAAATCTCATGATTATGTAATTATTATCAAAAACATCTAATAGTCAGTACAATGTTTGGTTTAGATAAAAATAGAGTTTTGGGTTTTCATAATATCATAAAAATGAATTATTTCACATTATGATTATGTTCAAATGATATAACATTTAAATATTAGAATATTTATTCATTTAAACTATGTATGTTCAAAATATTTCTTGTTTAATAAATAGGTATGATATAGTAGAAACAGATTGAGATGAAGTTATACTTCCAGATCTACATCCTAAGATGGTTAGAATAAGAAAAAAAAATTAGTGATGGATTTGTTGACACATGCTATTAATGGTGGTGGTTTCCATGATAGAGTTGAATCATATATAATATAAATTAACATGTCTATTATGGTGGATTTTATGAGAAAACATCTCCCATTATATGAGTCTTACTCTTATTATTAGTTATATGGTAATTTCATCAAATCATTTTAAACATGTTAACATAATGACTAATATAATAAATGTTATTTGTTTGCATTCATTATATAAATTTCAAGGATAATAATGTTATGTTCAATGATTTCATTTCTTTGATAACATACCAAAAGATATGAAATTGATCCTACAATTTATCTAAATTTAAATACCCTATATTGTAGTAAATGAAGAGATTTTCAATAATTGTGATGCTACAGTAGTGAATGAATTCATGGATGTAATGCCTTATGACTTTTCTGGTGTTATTTATGATTTGGAGGTTGAATTTACTATTGACATAGTTCATGGTTGTCATTTTATTTCTAAACACCCTTATCCTATTTATCAGGTAAAACTCTTTTAATTGGAAAATAAATTAGCGGAGTCTGTAGATAAATGACTTAATAATCATATAAATTCATCTTGGGGTGATCCTTTTATTGGTTTTTTTTAAAATAATTATAGTTCAATTAGTCTTTGAATTATTTTTTTGATCTATAAATAACAAAACTAATAAGATCAATTATGTTTTCCTACATACGATGGATATATTTTATCAGACAGGGGGAGTGTTTTGTTTTTTTTTCAATTTAGATATAACTTCTAGGTACAATTAACTCATAGATAATGGGGAAAATTACAATGATAATGTTTCTGACTAGATATAGGATCTGTTGGTTTGTAGTTATGTTATTTCAGTTCTCTAGTACACATTCTGTATTTATAGGCTATACGAATAGATTTTTTAATGTGTTAATAAATACTTTTTTAGCTGTGTTTATTAATGATATTTTGGTATAATCTATAATTTTGAGAAAAATTGATCAAACATATGAATTTTTTTAAACCCACAATGAAAAATAAGATATATTATAAATTTATTAATTTTGATGTTTTTTGTAAAATATATCATTCCTTTGACATAATATTTCTAAACATGTAAAAAAATTAACCCTTTTAAAAAAATTTCTGAAAAATGATAATGAACCAAAAATATAATAAGGGTTTTTTTTCATGGATTTTCTTATTACTACCATAGTTTTTTTGAAATACTTTTCTGGTTTCTATTCCCAATAACTATGTTAGCTCAAAAATGATTTTAATTCTTATAGAAAAAATAATGTAATGATTGTTTTTAGGAAATGAAAAAAATATTGGATAATTATAAGGTTTTGGTCCATCCTTCTTGAAATGTATATTTCGTCAACTATAGTGTCTCTTCATTAAAGTAAATTAGTTATGTCCTTATAAAAAATGATCAGATAAATTTTTTATCAACTTTTATGTCTAATAATAAAGAGTTAAATGACCCTACACATGATCTAGAAATAATTATTGTCTGTTTTTTTTAAAAAAAATTAGTGGCATCATTTATATAGAGTACAATGTTAAATATGCACTGATCACAAAATTTATTCAAAATTATTTATTATGAGACATGTATGATGGATCAAACTGATCGTGGATTAAGATTATATGATTCATTATCATTCTAGATAATAAATAAGTGGTTTATTCTTTGAGTTGAATAAATAATTCAATATTATCCGTGTTATGTTGGGAACATGACCCATTGATAATTGATTTATTGAATTTTAAACAAGAATTTATGGATGAGGGTATATCCACTGTTTTGTTTCATTTCAATGATATATACATTGTAACAACAAATTACGAAATCTCAGAAGGAGGATATTTCTTTTTGGGAAAATCTATAATCCATTTATAAGGATATGTTTCTTGAATTTAATATTGATGAAGAATGTTTTTTATGACTTGGGATAAACATTATGTGTTTTGTTTGGATCCAAATTTTAGATTCATATTTTTTCAGAATATCATAGTTATACATTATCTTTTCCTTCGGGAAGAAGAAATATGTATCGAGACCTTCAGGTGTTTTATTGGTGGGATGGTATGAAAATAAATATTGCTGACTTTTTTATGAACCATTTGACTTTTCATCATTTTAAAGGCTAATGAAAATAATCAAATATAAATCTTCAATATTTTCTATTGCTATTATGGAAATGGGAAAATATACCCATGGATTTCACATACTAATTTCTGAATAAAACCCAAAGTAATGAAGTGATCCTATTTATTTAATACCGACTTGATAAATCTATACATTTATATATCATTCAATATTATATGTCTATAGATCTATGTTCTGGAATGTATCTAATGATGATAAATAGGTTACATGGAGTTCCTCTCTTCATTAAATCATACCTTGATTACACATTCACATCTTTTTTTTGGAAATGAATTTAGAAGCCACATGGTGTTGAATTAAATTTTAGTACATCCTTTCATCCACAATCAAATTGATATTAAGAGAATATAATTTAGACCATATATGATATGATTTTTTAAATTCAATGTACTACATGGTAGGTTGGGATCATAACATTTTTTGGTTTAGATTTCTTACAATAATAGTTTTCATTCCCGTATACTGATGGATCCTTTGGATGTATTATTTGGAAAGTGATATCAAATGAAAAATATTTAATGATTTATAAGAAATGAATTTGATGAGACAATATTTAGTAAAGGAAATGGGTAAAAAGAATTAATTGTTTTGGAATCATATCAATACGGATTAGAGAAGTGTCAAATGTTGCACATATAACGAGTGGAAAGATCATTTAAGTTAGTTAAGTGATTATATTTTTCATAATGCATCGTCATGAAATTTTATTATGCTTGTTAAAAAAATGGTAAGTTATGTCTGTGGTTCATTAGACCATATGAAATATTGGATAATGTCATATTAGTTGGTTACCATGCATCTTTTAACTCATGTTAATCCCTAATAAAAAATGATAATCTTTTCTTAATGTAAATATGATATATTCCAAATTAATATCTTGTTCTGATCACGGAATTAGCTTAGTTAGAAAAGAATCTTTATTATATGGAAAAACCAATTTTGGATCATGACTATAGATAAAATTTAAAATCTTGTTTTTCATGGTGGTATGTCCTTTATGAAATTATGAATTGAATCACATTGAATTTTTTAATTAAATGTTCAATGATTGTGTGAGGAATCTTAGGGGTGTTCTATGGTTTGGGGCATGAAAGGATGGAAATCATGTTCGACCTGTGAAAGGCACAAGATTGGTGCATGATTATGTAAATTGTGTGGCCTCCCCAGGAGAATCGTACAACCTTGGACAGTTGAATTACACATAGTTGGCACATAGTTTGTCAAAATCTGTAGGACTTCTAAGATGAACATGTGACACAACATACCATCAAAATTTTCTTGAATAGAGTTCGTAAAACTGTGGGGGAAAACCATAGGCCCCATTAAAATTTTGAAAAAATACAGTAATTCCACAACATTATTTTTAGATCCTTACCTAATGTATCTTTAATTTCATCACCTCTCAACCATAGGGATGAACCAAATCAGTCCAATCATCCTAATGGTTTTTATCATTTGATTAATTCATATTTGACCATTGTTGGATATAGATATATGCATGGGGAAATTCTAATCTCCCTCCGACTTCCATTTTTTGATCAAGGGTTTTATATCCTCCCATCTTCTTCTGAATCCCTAAAGACCTATTTTTAATTTGGAATATAGGTTAAGGTTTAAAACGGTGTTTGAATCCAGGTCCAAGGCCATGATTAATAGTGTGTTCACCATCAGATTCAGGGTTGGTGGTCAACAATTTATATCTCATAGGCATTCAGTTGATTTGTTCATATTTCAGTTTTTTCTTGCATAACTCTTATTTTCCATTTTATATATCTAGTGAAATTTTGTAAAATGGGTATCTAAAATTTGATTTGAACACCTGACGATCCCCATGGGAAGATTCATGGTCGATTAGAACATTTCAAGGCCACAAATGAGGTGAACCATCATTCCCAAACCTATGAAGGTTTAATATCACAGGTTGAATTAATGTCTGATAAAATATCTCCCCAGTTGAATAAGATAATATAATTATTTGATTTGAAATTGTGAAGTTGTAGTGGTTCTAATGTTTGATAATAAAATATGGGTTTTTTGGCATGACATTAAAATGGGTTAAACGGGTTAATTGAGATGGTGTAAAAAAGGATGATTATGAATTATATTAGAAATGACTAAGATGGTTATCACATATGAATTGATTTAATTATTCAATGGGTAATGAATTATGTATTTTTTAATATGAGAAATGGGGTTTCATAGGGTAATTAAGGAATATGTAAAATGGGTTGCTAAAAATTAATTTATTAAAATGCCTAATGGGTTGGGGAATTGGAATGAGAATTGGGATATATGTCTATGTAATTTAAATGTTAAATGTGTTAATGGGTTATGGAACAATATTAATTCCCATGTTCATTGTTATCAATTCTGAATTCTATTTTCGTTGGTTGTGTATTGTTGGGATATGGTATGTTTGTGGTTAATGGAAATGATGCATGTGCACAAATCCTTGTATTATGTGGTATTTAGTTAGGTGATACATCCACTAGTCGAGTTATTCTGAGGCTTTAATCACCACCCCAAATTACGTGGGTTTGGGATGGTGGCAGACCTCTATTCACCTAATGGTTACATTCCACCAAGAGTGAGGCTTCAAGGGGTGAATAATGTGATTTTGTGACCTTTTCATCTATATTGAGATAGGGACATGAATTATTCCCTTATTCATAGTGATGAATTCATTTACCCTTTTTGTAAATGATGAAAATTCTTAATCCAAAGAATACATGTAAGAAATGGATTAAATTATGAAGATGACAGAAATGATGGAAATGGAAATAATGATAGAAAGTGGTCAACATAAATTTTGTTTACTAGTGGAACCTATGTTGTCCATTGTTTCCTTTAAATTTCATTATTACTAGCATGAAAAATCTTATTATAGTGGATATTCTATAGACACCTTTGGTGCTGACCTACTATGTTTTACTCACCCCTTAATTGGGTACCACTGAGTATGTGAGAATATTTTATGGTTTTATGTCAGGACAAGGGAAAATTAAATATGAAAGGGAGTCTAGTTGGTATTGGTGAGTTCATATATGAGGTTCCATACATTGATTCAGGGACACTTTGGGGATTTTTATGTCTGTCTTCAATTTAGGTTACCTACACTTTTAACACTATATGCATGACATAGTATAATAATTGATAGTTTGTGGTCAGTAACCAATTTTTGGATATGTTAGATTATCCATGTTCCTCGGTTATTATTGTTTTTTTAAATTTATATTGTTTGGTTATTTGACTTACATAGGCAATGATGGGATAGTCTAATAATGGGACATGTTACACCCTCACCACTAGATGGAAACCTCTGTCATACATGCTTGAGGTCATATGGTGACCCAGATCAGAGTAATAGTTTAGTGTCTTGTGGGTCAGGGAATTTATGATGTGGTATCAAAGAGAGGTTATTTTCAATGGTCTTACAATTTATGCACGGTAGATGAAAGATAAGGATGTGTCAATTTATGGTAGTACACTTGTTCTTATGTGTAGCTAACACATTTACAAGGGAAAACCATGTCACCCCGGGTGGTATTGTTGTTCATAGTGTGTGTTGTTATGGTTAAATGGAATTTCACCATTGGTTCATGCACATATTGTGTGATGTGGTTGTTTTATGTTATTTCACTCTTATCTAGTATATCATGAGGTTGTGCATTCATCGATCATTTTAGGAACCTAAGTATATAGGTGGCATGCATCATGATAGGAACACATGGGAGAGGTGGGTGGGGCATAACTAGTATGATTCATTTTACCGTTTTAAATATGTAATTAAAATGGTTTCTTATAAAGATGATTAAAATGTGTAAATAGAGAGAATGTAAATAAATTGTAAAAGAATATTCTGCTTATAGAAATGTTATAAGTCGAAAAAAATTATTGTTTTCTATAAATTATAATGATGAAATTCTGACAAAAAGATAATGATTTTGGTTGTGATGGTATTATGGCTAATGAATTGGTATTAATGAAGGCTGGGAATGAATTAAATATTTGTGTTAAAAGGAATAAATATGGGAAGTGTTCCAAAATGGTGTAATATTTGTATTGTAAAAATTTAAATTGATTAAATTAGGTTTTATAATGAAATACATTTTTATATAATTGTTAATTATCCTAATGTCAACCATGACTCATGATAGAAATAGTTTAGAGTTGTATTAGATATGTTATCATTTCCATTAGGGTAATATATGTTGAGTGTGTTGAGTACGGAATGTAGTGTATTTTTAGGTGTAGTATACACTGAGGGGGAAACCACAAAGATTTTTATTGATAAAAATTATTTCAAATATGAATCTCAAAAAGTAGGTATTTTTTAAATGTTGGGTAAATTGATGTTTGATGATGTTAACCTTTGGTTTTTTAAAATGACGATGTTAATCATAATAGAATGTGTAATGATGAAACATTAGATGAAGAAGGGTATTGAGTATTATTAATGTTGTTTATCTATCCATTGGAATTGGTGGGATGGGTAGTGAGGGTTCTCTTGGATGAGACTGTGATGAGTCTTGATGGGTGGATAATAGATTATTCCTTGTTATTCTTTCAGCAAGGACGTGAAATTGAGGATTTGAGATGTTTATTGATAATTTGAACATTGTAAGCCTTGTGGGCTGTAAGTATGTGGTTTTTTATTGGACTTAAAAAATTGTATAGGTTGTGGAGACTTTACTGAGAGGTGTTTTTTAGCTATGGTGTCCCAAGTGGGGTAAAACCTTGTGAGGTGTCATTTGCGACCCTAGAGTGGATGTGGGGTCTTGGGTTTTGGTGCTGATGTCAGTGTACTAGTATGATTTGTTTGAACCCTATAGTGAATGTTTAGTGTGGTGTTTTACAAGTATATTACTAAAATGGGGGCGGGAGAGCGACCAATTAGTGGTGAATTATTAAAGGGTTGATGTATATTTCATAGAGAGAGGGTAGAGTGACTTATTACCCATAACCCTAGATTGGGAGTTGAAATATTTCATTCCTCGAGTGTGACCAGTCAGGCCGGTGACCCATTTTTTAAGTGATATTGGGTTCTTAAGGCATGGATAAATGTTTTGGACATTGATAGGTGATCATTGGACTAAAGGGATTGTCACAATGTTTATTGGTTTTGCAAGACATGACTCAATATGTGATGAAGAGTTGAAATGTTGGAGAAAGCTGATAGTGATCTGATGGGAGTATATCCTAGTGTTATTGGAGCGTTGGTATATAAAGCATGTGGGATGCACCATTTTTCATATCAATGAATAATGAGTACCATCATGATTCTATATATGTTACCGTGGTGCCGTGGTTATTTGGGATTAAAACTCGAGTGCATGTGGTTGTATTAAGGTTAGTTTCAAAAAATTGTATCATTTGAATGTTTGACCAATCAATTTGGGCAATGAATAATGGAATCCTATATGTATATATCAGGTAGAAAGGAAAATGCTGATAGGAATGTGGTTCAATGCTTCTTCATGTAGGATACTCTTAATGTGGTAGTGGTCACATGGTTGGGCTTGTTTTTTCAAATGGTTTCGTTAATGTGTGAGAATTTTATGATTACTTGAGGCTAATGGGGTTGATGAACAAAGAGGGATGGACAAGTTAGCATTTAGTCATTGGGAATGGCCCATGAGATAGTTGGATTGTGATGAAAAATGTAGGTTTAAGAGTGGGATCATAGGAATTTGTGAGACCATGAGGGAATAAATGAGGTCCAAATGCAGGTATGTGTTGGTTTTGTATGATCCTAACTAGGAATGAAAAAAAAGTTACTAAGATAAGAAACGATCATCCCATGCAAACCAAAGTGGGTAATGTGGTTATACAAGTAACTACTGGTTTTGATTTTTATGGTGGAAAATTGGTTTCAATTGTTAACTAACTGGGTCATTATGAAAGAACATGAGTTGTACAGTGGTAGGAGAGACAAAGGGGATATTGGTTCATGGATGTTTTTCGATGGCCATAGAGTAGTGGTGAGTCATGGTTGGCTATTATGTCAGAGTAGTGGTGGTTATGTGTTGATGAGATGTGCGCGTGCATGGAGGCTTGAAACTCTTGGCAGACCATGGTGTCCCAAAAAGGAAAGTAACATTAGTATTGGATTATTATTTATAGTGTTCTTCAACATATTGATGTCATACTTTTTTAAGTGATTATAATGATCAATATCATGAAATCATCCCTTGTAAACTGACAAATATTTAGATTACACCATGAAACCTAAATGTGTTATATATTTTTTGTGGGAAATCATGTAATTTCATTCATGGGGTGTTATACGGAGCTATATGGTTGAATGAAAACCACATACAGTCTATATATAAGGTCCTTTAGATGGAGACAATTTCAACAAATTTCATGGGTTCCATTCTCAGAAACTAGGAATGGGTAGTGGTTGATGTCATTTTGTTGTTCCATTAAAATCTAAACTGGCATTCTATTGTTATGGTGTTCAAACTATGGTTGAAGGATGAATCGTGGTGCTTGTAATTGTTCACCTAAAGTAGTGATAATGAATCTCTTAAGATGGGGAGTTCTATGTCTATCATTGATGTGTGGATCATGGTGTGAATTTGATGTGGTGGTATTGGGATGCCAACTTGAAATCTATGAGGTGCACATTGGGTTCCTCTGATGTTATAGATAGGAATTGGATGGGGTGGTTGAATGATCCAAAATTATTCTTGTGGCTCGAGTAGTTACAAATTAAATTTATGATTCATGTGTTAAAAATCATTGTAGGGAGTGGTAATATAACTTGAAGATTTGTTGGAAGGGAGGATTGGTTCATGAACTCCATCATGATTCAGATATGGACTTTAGTAGGTGTCATTAGGTGACATTAAAATGAAATAAAGTGTGAGATAACCTTGTCTATGTGATGTAGTGTCATGGAAATAGTGATGTTAAGTGTTTTAATGGTATGTTATTTGTGGTTAGCGGACCCATCTTGTAGAAAGGGATGAATTTGGAGAGATAAAGACAACATCCATATTTTTCATTAGAGTGAAATGTATGTTTATAATGTAGGATGTGGGTATTCAATGAGATGAAAATCATATTTAGTAAAAATATAAATGGTAGAAGTTTATGGGTAGTGAATTTTGATGTGTTTGGTGGAGCATGATGATGGTTTGGTGGATAATGGAGGTTGTGATGGTGGAATTCTACTGGTAGTCAGAGAGCGATGTCGGAAATTATGTCCGATGACAGTGGTATGCCTCAAGTAATTATGATCCTTGGGAAGGTGAAAATTTTGTAGGATGAAAATTGTTGAAGAAAGATGTTATAGGACAACCACATCAATGGTGGTCTGGAAAGACATTGTATATGGAACAGATGTGGTAATTTGTAACCAAACTTTGGTTAGGTGTGTGTAGTGTCTTGTGAATTTCATAAATAAAGGTGAACTTGACTGAAGTCATGTTCGTAGTCTATGAATTGATGGTGTAGGGATTCCCTTATAGGTGGTTTGGATGGCAAGGATGGATTCCTATAAAATTTGAAGCCATTATGGATGTTTGGGTGCGATGAGTTGAGAAACCAACCATGTGTGGTGTGAAAGATGAGTTGAGGGTTTGATGTCTATTTTCGAAAGCATATATTCCAACCAATAGAGTTTAATATTAATTATTGAGTGTTATTTTGGGATCAACATATTTTGATAATGTTTGAATTATTTTGTGACTGATGTCTCAGGTTGAAGGGACTCAAGAATGTACCATTCCGGTTATTTTTCCTTGGTGATAATAGTTGGCTTGGTTGTGACCGGTTGACTTCTTCTGGAATTTGGTTGTGTTTTATACTTTATGTAATGTAATGTGACCATAAGTCTTAAAATATTTAATTGAAATATATCTGAAAATTTTGTTTGAATGGATATGGGTTTCATTTACGCCATTTCTATTTTTAGTTGTCATTGGAGTTTTGAAAACAAGGTGAAATTGTACTAAGTGATCTGGGCCATGAGTTTCCAATAGCATCAGGCCATCGAGGTGGTGATTAGATCTTCCACAATGGTATGATGATTTATGTGATTTTCCCTTATGTCTTATTTTAAGCAGTCTTTCTAATCATCTTTATGGAATTCTAGTTGTTAATATGTGGTTTTGGGATGATGCATCCTTGAGGAGTATGTGGTTCATCTTTTGGATTGTAATGGTATGGTTTTTTCTAGTTAGGTTGTACATTCAGGTAGAGTGTTTAGAACTATGGTAATGATCATGATGATTTATAAGATATGGAGATATATATGCAATCCCTATTGCCCAATCTATTACATTGAAAGCCTTGTGATGTTATGGAGGTGCGGCTCGAGGAAGACCAGTTATAAGGTGGGGATGTTGTATGATCATGGTTTTCATGGAGGTATCCTTTTTTAAACTTTGATTTTATTTCCTTATAATTTTCTAATTAAATGTCCAATGGATATATGAGGATTATATAGGGTTTTTAGGGGGTTTGGGGTATGATAAGAAGGAAACATAATCTATCTTATGCAAGGTGCACATTTATGTAAAATGTAAATACTCCCCAAGAAAACCGTGGAACCATGTTTAATGGAATTATATAAAATTGCTGAATGGTTTTTCAAACCATACAGATCTTCCCAGGAAACCATGTTACCAGTCTTCCCGTAGACAATGTCTTGTTCATAGTTTACAAGGGGTTTAGAAAACCGTGCCGAAAAACATTGTGCCATAATAAATGATGGAAAAAATAAAAAATTTCTATATGAAAATTTTCATATACTGACATTATTTCTCCCCCAATCCATATCATCTTAACCCTAGGGACAAAACCAATGGAACCAAGATTCCCAAGGGTGGTTCTCCTTCAATTTATGGTTATTTGGAGTGTCGTTGGTTGCAGATTGATTCTCTGGGTAAGTCCAATAACCCTCTTTTTTCCACTTTATGGATTACGCTTTGGTAGTTCACCCCCATATTATTCAAAATCCCTAAAAACCTCTTTTACTAGTGTAATATAGGCAGTAGAATCATTGTGCGTCTATAATCTATATATAAGTCCATGATTAAGAGTGTTTCTATCATTAGATCTGAGGTATGTGGCCTAAAAGTTATATACCATAGTTATTGAATTTATTTTTTAGGTTTGGTTACATTCTTTGTTATCTATTGTTGTGAATTTGATAACATTAGTGATATTTTGTAAAATTGGTGTCTAATTTCTAAAATAAACCCCTCATGATCCATGTGTGATGTTTTGATGATGAATATATTTTTATAGGACCACCCATTGGGTACACCGATATTCCAGACCATAGATAGTGGAAATACCAACAATGGAATTGATGTGTGATAACATTGAACCCTTTTTGACCATATAATATGTTTATTTGAGTTGAAAATGGAATAACATATGTTGTTATTGGGGTTTATAATGGCATAACGGGTTGTTCGGAAAGAAATGAAAATGGGATATTTGGCTTAATTGAAACTATCTTAAAAAGGGGTACTATGAAATATGTTAGAAATGCCGAAGAGGGTCAGTGCATCTGAAATGGTGAACATTTTAAAAGGGTAATGACTTGGGGATTGTTGAATGTTATAAATGGGTTTCCATGAGGAAATTAATGAATATGTTAAATGTGTTGTTAAAAAGGGAATTTTTAAACATGGATAATGGGTTGGGTCATGTGAATGGGAATTGGGATAATGGTTATGTAATGTTAATGGTAAATGTGTTAATGGGTTTTGGAACATATTTAATTCACATGTTTTTTTCACAATTATGATTGATATTTTTATAGGTTTTTTTCTGATATGGTATGTGTGCGGTGAATTGATATATAATCATGTGTATATGGTTTGGTAGTATAAGGTATGGATTGAGGTTCTATGCCCACAGGTCGAGTTAAACCCTATCTCTAAAATTCACCAAATAATTGAAGTTTTAGGAAAGAGGATGAGGATATATTCCTCCAACGGTTTCATTCCACCCAGTCATAGGCTTTGAGGTGAGGATAATTGGTAGTTGTGATTTTCTAATCCCTAGTGAGATAGGGACATGACCTATTCACTAGGAATTGTTATGAATATCTTTACCCATTCACGAATGATGTAAATGCATAACCAATGGAACACATGTTGGGAATGGATCATGGTATAAAGATGGCATAAATGATGAAACATAATTATGATTAAAATGGGTTAATATAAATATATATCACTAATGGAACATAATTTTTCCTTTTTTCTACTTCTCTCTAATTTTTTACATGAATGCACATTCTATTGAGACAGGATATTTTTTACACACCGTTGGTGGAGTCCCACTGAGTTGTACTCACTCCTTACTCAAGTGTCGTTGGGTACCCGAGAAGATTTCATAATTCTAGGTCTGGAAAAGGGAAAAGGCCATCTTCTAGGGAAATGAGTTATTCTTAGTTAGTGAATAGATGTGGTTTCATACATATAGTCAGGACCAATTTTGGGAATTTTTTCTTTTCATTATTTTGGGTTTCCTGCACTTTTGACACTATTAGGAAGAATTGGTATAGTTTTTGTTGGTTTGGTTTCTATACCCTATTTAGGGAGATGTTAGATTATTCAGGTTTTTTGATTATTTATTATTTATCAATCTTTTTGCTGTTTTCTATTATGCTCTACTCTTATAAAGAAGGTACTATCCCTCAATGTGACTAATTAGACCCTCGACCCTACTCGCAATCCTGTAAAAAATGGATAGGTGAAATTGAGGACATTCGGTGACCCAGATCGAAGCACATGTGTAGTCGCTTCTTGGTTGGGGACGTTGCATGGAATGTATTTTCTATTAACTTGATTCAATAGTTTAATATTTTATAGAAAACCATATTATTGAAGTGGAAATATGGGAATTGGAAAATGATATGAGGGAAATTTTACCCCATATGTTTGATAATGTAATAAAATTGGAATAACATAATTTCAAAATGGGGGGACAAATATAACAACCCATTTAATGATTAAATAAATAAGTTTTATTTTTATTAATACAGTTAGGTACATTATTAATTTATTATGTTATTTTTTTATCAAAAAATAAATAGTTTTATAAAGGAACTTTATTATAAGGTTTAATTTGAAGTTAAACATTTAAAATTTCTAAATTAAATTTTTTAAAATGAATTTAATTTTTTACATTATGTTATTTAAAGTTAATTTTCATAAAATGTTGATATATTTTTGTAAAATATTAACTTTTCAGTGAATAGAGAAAAATACCAATTTTTATAAAAAAATTATTTCATTTTAATTAATTGTGAAATATTAAAGTACCATTATATTTTGAATATTATTAAAATAAACATAAGTATTAATTATTTATAATTAAGCTAATTAATTAAAATTTAATTAACTTTTGAATCTATTTTAAAATAATTATTTTTTCAAGTATATAAACATGGTTTTTCTTGAACACTATTTTAATGTACACAATTTTCCTTTTTATTAATTTAATTAAGATCATCTGCAATTAGAAACACTTTCAGGGAAATCTATATATAAATTTCTATAATTAATAATTTATATTTATATTATTATTTTTAATATTCATTTAGTTAATATAAAAGAATCTTTTTCTTGAAAAAATCACCTCCTAAAAAACTTCTGTTTCATCATGTATCTTGGTTTTGTTTCAAATTAATATATTCATATTATATGAATTTAATTTGAGAAAATGAATTCCATGTCCTTAATTATAATAATTTAGATCATATAAGAATGAATCATTATTATTTTTACCATAAAGAATAGTTATAAAATTTAAATATAATTAGCGTGTTTATTGAAAAAATGGATTTAGATGGGGGTTAAACTCAAATGGTAAGGGTTTTAATTAGTTTAATAAATTATAAAAAAAATATTTGTTCGAATATATTTCAAATTTATATTATATAATTATTTATAATATTCCACTTTGGATCTTTCTAGAATATGATAAATTTGGGTACATCTTTTTCATTTAAAAAAAACTAGCATTCCATAGACCTCACCTATACAATAACACCTTATATCCTCTCGACTTCAGAAAATAAAATCCATTTGGGTCAACAAATATATTACAAAATTTCTTCCTATACTCTATCTCAAAAATCTAGATACATTACTTTTATTTAAAAGACAACATATGAAGGATTTTGGTTCTTACCAATGTAGGTTGACCGAAGGAGAGGTATCATGGTCTACTAACTATCAATATTTTATTTCCAATTCCAAATCCATAATGAATTTTTAAATTATTCTTAAATAGTAAAACCCTGGATTATTATATATTTATTTATTAATATTTTAATTTCCTAACAAAAATCCTTCTCATATACCTTCAAATGGGTTATAAAATCATTATTTGGTTATATGATGGACTCTTGTCTCACCAATCAATGACATTCATTTTTTATCATCTCCCCTCACATTTTCATATAATGGTGAATTTAAATTATATATATATATATATGATATTAGTAACAGATTTATTCTCGTTTTTTCTGACCTCACCTATAACTTTATTAATTTCAATTCTATGTGGGGACATGATAATGTCACTCAGGTGAATGATGGATTACTGCATCCTGAAGTGATTTGATTTTTTTCACCAACACATATCATGTAATGTTATAAGGATAAAATTATAAAATATATGTGATATATAAGATATAATAATTATATAAATAAAAAATTTATCATTATTTAATTATAACACATCATTTTCTTTTTAACACTGAAAAAATATAATGTCATTGTCTACATGTGGACTTCCCCTAAATGAATAAATATGATTATTTTGTTCAGAAATTGATCAATATATTGATATATATAGGTATATTTTAAGAAATAATTAAATATATGATATTAATATCATTATATAATGATGTGATATAAAATTCACCCTGTCTATAATGTTAATTTAAAAATTGAAACGTTACTCATTTGTACCAATGATATATGATCACCAGGGTTGTAACGTAAATAATTTCTCAAAACCATATTCCACGATTGGTAATAAATGTATAATTTATTCCAAAATACTATAATTATTTAATTATTATTAATATTATGTTTAATACATACCTATTTGAACAATACTAAGCCTCCCATATTTATTTTTATCATATAAACTGAATACCATCAAAACATCTCAAGTAAGCCTAATTAATAACAAAATTGTATATATTATTGTAATATTTTAAATTAAATGAATAAGTAACTTGATAAATGTTCTAAAAAATATAATTAATTGGTATAAGTTTATTATTTAGTTAGATTGATAACCAAATTTCCAAATCAATCTCATGGTAATGGAATTCATCTCAACTGCATGTCATTCAAGATAATTTTGATCTTATCCACCGATATTTTTTTTATGTGTATATAAAACACCTTTTACATGATATATCTCGAATTTATATATTCTATTGGTATATAGTGTTTAATTTAGTTCTATTATTTCCTTGGGATTATGATTCAAATATTTCCAAATCTATAAGAGAGTTTTCTTCATCAATGTTCTCATTTAAAGATTTCATTCAACATCACATTTTCTTCCATGTACATGTTTTTAAAATTATTTTAATTTGGAAAGGATGATCTTATAAAGGGGCTTTTTTATTTATATGGATTTTTTTTAAAAATGAAATCTTTTAATGGAATGTGTTTTGTTTTTAAAAAAAGGAAGAATGAATGTCCTAATTTAACCTATACAAAAACATCTTCTACCCTACCATAATAATTATTTGAATATTTATTTTCCTTAATATATTTAATTTTTATTAAAATAAAAATACGAAATCAATTTTTTATTTTTTTATTTATAATGGTGTTGTTAGAAAAACTTGTATTCTAATATCTGAAAGTCATTTTCAAATGAGTTCTAAAAATTATAATTGTTTATGATAAAAAAATGAAACCATAAAAGGTTTTATTTATTATATGGTTACTAAGAATTTAATGGTAAATGGGTTCAACAAGAGAGTTTTGGGTGAGTACCATATATCATACATGATGGGTGTGAACATATAGCACTAAGAGATCCTTATATAGTATATATAATGGGTTAACCAGATATCACTCCAATGCACTGGAAGTGTTCCTTTTCATAAAAACAATGATCAAGGTAGTTACCAAAGAGTTTCTTCTATATATATAACTAGTATATAGTCACGTATAAAATTCTTTTAAAACGTGTTTTGGATATTATGATCTGTTTTTTTTAGGGAAAGTGTTTTCATATTATTATGATGGGTTTTAATGATTTTTTCCCAAAAAAGTGTGTATATTTTATTTGAAAAATATTTATATAATTATCTCATTAATAATTAGTATAAAGGGAATAAATTTCATCAATTATCATGTGTTTCAATGGGATAACTATTTTTATTTTTATTTTTTCCTTTATTGTGATATTTGTGCTCATCCTACATTTTAAAATGTTTTCATTGTGTTTTAGGATGGATATAGGAAAGGAATAAATGATGATGAATTTCATGAATATTTCCCACGAAAATAAAGTATGATTTATTTTAAAAAAATTTTATAGATGAAAAAATGGATTCTAATTAGTGGTTTCCACTTTATAATATATTCGTTTTTTACGTTTGAATTGTGACATAATTATATAGAACCTTATACCTCGAAATATCCTAAAATTTATAAGAATGAATTTATGAAATAAAACTAAATGTTATTAAATTTTAATTGATGGGTTATTGTAGTACTATTACAACTAACTGTATTCCAAAAATCGTCTCAACTAACAAAATGTACTACCCCGGATATACAAATTAGGGAATTCTATCTTTCTTGTAATGATATTATCCACTCTAAGAAGAACTCACTCACTAAGAAATGTTTAATTGGAATATATTTAATGAATCTTGATTAAGAATAATTTCCTCCCCTATTCATATGTCTCGACTTTACAACGCATCATAAATCACAAAATAGAAAAAAAATATCATCAGATAAAAAAAATTGATAAAAAAATCACACAAAAATGGAAAAGAGATAAGAGAAACTCAATTCTAATCCAAGTACTGGGAAATAATTTTCATCTCTAGATCTAATGTATTTTTCTATAGGCCACCATTCAAGAAAAACATTTAAAAAAAGGGGTTTTTTTCTATCCTACACTTAATTTAATTGTAAAATATTGTATCTCTACTTGAAACTCTATTAACATCGCCTCATGGTTCATAACTACATCTCCCCATTCAATGCCATGGAAGCCATCATGAATATCGACAATGCTAAGAGACATTGAAGAAATTGTACATCCACTCCATCTATATTGGTAATTAATACCATTAAAGAACCATTTAAACTCACTCAAACACATAAATGGGCCCAACAGACCTGGAAAAATTCTTACTCATTCTTCCCAATATCGTCTAACCATGTTGAGGGGAATCCATCAAGATGAAATTCTTCCAATTCTAAAAATCCATGGGCCTAATCCTTCCATCAGTGATAAATTATATTTGTCATGTGTTGTTGTAATCAAATAATAAAATTAAATCGTCTATCTCATGCTATGAACCACATCAGGACCAGTGATTTCTGCATACCCAAACATTGTAAAGTACAATAGATAATAAAACAGTCATCTGTAAATTACATTAAATGAATCCATGCCAATGGATAAGTGATGGATTAAGTTTTCTAGAAACTATATCATCAGAATGTGTAGTTCCCATGAATCATTAATGTCAAAGACACATTCCCATGACATGTCCTCCATGATATATATGGTCAACAATGTCCTTCAATACTTCTAGGGGTGTGGAACAATATTGAGGCATAAATGAGTTATAATGGAATGTTTTAGTCCCTTCTAAATATTATTGGTAAATTGGTCATCCTGATCGGATAAAACATTCCTTGTAACCACATAAAACCATAATACCTCATTTATAATCCATATAGAAAAAACATCCACTATGATTGACATCATGATAAATAAGAAATTGGCCAGTTTATCAAATAATATTCGATCAACCAGAAAGCATAACAACCTCATTGAACATGGGAACCTAGGATAAAAACTATATATATGTCATCTAATTTAAACATTGGGACATCCAAATGATTTGAAAAATAAATGGAACATTATTCTTGACCTTTAAATGCTGCAATAAAATTCACTATTCTATAAACTCCTCTACATCCCATTTCATCCTATGCCACTAAAACTGCATCCTCGAATAATGGTTCATCATGGAAACTCGTGGGTGTACCACTACGGATAAGATCTAAAAATCTGGAAGAAATCCCTAATGCATAACTAATTGAATATTAAACCTCCCATGAAACAAAATCATTTTATGAACATTGTCTGAACATTCCCTTTAGTGCGTCACCATGGACAACATGATCAATCATCTCCTCTATATATGATTTTCACCACATAGACTCTTCCAACTAATTAATCAGATTAGACTAAATTTTCATCCAAAAAGCCTCCTCTACCATCATCCACCATTTCATATATGTGTTTGGATTCTCCCTCCTCCATTTCTCTCTATGAATACTCATACACCTAAAGAACATACTTCCCTAACATTTTTCTCAAATCATCATCCAGAAAATTCCATTTTTCTTTTGTATAGGATATCTATAATTAATATTGCAAAAGAAACTCTATACACATCATCTATCCTAGCTTCAAATCATGTTGTTAATGTAAACAGCTCAAAATATTGTGATATGTGAAGACACAAAGTACTTAAAAATGAGTAAATATCTTCAAAATGGTTGTAAAAACATAAGAAAAACAATACTTATATAATGTGATGAATATTTAGCTAGGGGTTATGTAACTTACATGATCTATAACAGTTCCCTACCCTCTTCGGAATCAACATAATTTCTATTCCTAGACATGAAGCATCACAAAAAACATCAAACATCACACCCACCACTAGAAATGAAATCATTGGAGCATTGAACGACATCCCCAATGGTAACTAAACACTTTTATCACTCATCTGTCCAAAAGGACTATTCATTCCTATTAAAAAAAATTAACATGGAAAAAACTCATGGAATATCATCCAATATCCATTAATAATATCCAAAAAGATTAAAAAATTTAGAAAATATTCCCAGTAATTTAGTGCAACATGAGAAAAAACTACCTCAAATTTCAATTGGAAATTAGACACAGCTTCTGAAAAAACTGCATGCTCATGTAAATTCACCACTAATTCACGAAACAAACTAATTGAAAATGTTCCCTAAAGATAATGGCGTCAATGGACCTACAATATGACTATAATTTTATTGGATTGAGCTTCCCAGAAATTCGATTAGATCATGATATAATCAATAAATACGATGATGAATAGTCCTAGGAACTCACATAACATGGTGTTTATAATCCCCATAAACACCATTTTTTAGTTTCATACATTAAATGGCATGAATAAAAATATAATTTTACTATACATCAATAAAAGGGATGTATTTTGAGTATCTCTCATTTACCCTCAACTGGTGACATTTAGACCACAAATCGATTATAGAACATCAATTCACCCCTCTGAGCTAGTCAATGATATCATCTATCATTGGGAGTGGGTCCATTTTCTTGAACTTTTCTAGAATCAACCTATTTTTTTCTACAAAAAACCACGGAATACTAACTACCCTTTTAGGTAACAATAATGGTTCACCCACCAATGATAAACTAGGTCAGACAGAACCCATATTCGTTAGATCATCATTTTGAATCCCATTCTCCCATAACTAAGAAGGTGTAATATGATATGAAGTCATACAGACCAGAGAAGCACCAGGATATAAGTATATCTTGAACTCAACATCATGTCGAGCTTAGCATCAAAAAATCCTCAGTGAATGAAAATGAAACTCCACAAAGACCCTAGGTACCACCACATTCATAGATTAATGAAATTAAAATTAAGTCAATTCCATAAATGAAATATGGGGCTCCAGACACAAACTTTCCACATAACGAACACATACTTCAATGGAAACCACACACTAGCCATATACATCTGATAACATGTCTCTCCTATGTAACATCTAGGTAAAATCATTAATTAAATACCATAATTAAATTTTGAGTATAACATCATATGACTAAATCTAAGAGTGGAAATATCCCAAGGGGGCAGATTTATCCACATCATCAGTTTTCACCCTTGGAAAACATCAAATAAGATGGTATTTCCTCCAAATGGTGTATTCAACACATGGGGAATTAAAAATCTCTCTATGTCTAGTCCCAGTGCATAGACTAGAGTAGGTACAAAAATAGAGTGTGTGGCTTAGGAATCAAACTACGAGACGACAAGGTTTCTACAAAACATATTGTACCTATGATAGTATTTTCCCCCTATGATACTACTACCTCCACTATGTTCAACTGACCATGCCCAGATCATCACCCACTATGGGTATGTCCACATCCACAACCATGCTCAGGTCATGGTCTATGAATAAGAGGAAAATCCTAAGGTTGTTATCTACCTGATCCCTCTCCCCTCAATAGATCAAAAAGTCCAACACCCCTTCTATTGAAACAATATCACTATAAACTGCTACTAATTCAATCAGTAGACATATAGACCCTCACCTATCTAGTCATGTGGAACCATTTTGAACTAGTTTTGGATAACTAAATGAACACCACAAATAAAACAGATTGGCCTTATATCTTTATGAAAATCATAGAAACCACTAGTAATAGGTTTCTTAAAGGGAAACTACTAAGGTCAAATCGCCACTAGTCATAATTTTGAAGTCCCTAGAACGTTAAAAATATCTCTAAAAATACTTCATTAGATGAAAACTTACAGGTTCCCTTATTTTGGGAAATATCCCCACGAGACCATTTTCTCAATAACCTCCAATTTCATATGAAACTCTAGATACTTAAAAAACATAATAGGATAAATTTTGAATTAAATAGAAGGACTGTGTGCCTCTTCATGATGATTAAAACAAGACTCCACATATAGAAAAATATCTAGGGAAAATGTAAAATGTCATTGGGCATGATTCCAAACACTGACTCTGACATGATACCCTAATGAAAAGAAATAATATCTTACCACTCCAATTTAATCATTATAGATGAAAATAACTCATAAAAAACTCTTTCTAAAACATGAAACAAGAATCATCTTCCTCCCTTCCCCCACAAATAATGTGTCCCACACTGATGTGAATCTCTATACATCTAACAGACTGCCAAATTGTCCCAATACCCTATCAAGGCCCAGATCAAAAGAATGTGATCTTGATCTCCTCTATTAAACACTCTGTCTCCACATCTGATACACATCCCTCATAAATCTCTAAATATGTCCCCTATAAAGTATACATTTCCAACTAACAACCCTCATCCTTCTCTATAGGATCCACCCTATAGAGATCATTTATATTAGTATAATAAACCTCAATTGACTAAGCCACACATGGATGAATAATATGAGCCTTAAATAATAGAGGAAACCTGGATACCCTGATACTAGGTAGTATGAAATTTTATATTTATTCATATTATTATACTTTATTATATTTTCATATTCTAAAAATATCCCAAATAAAAAAACAAATGAATTCAACATGATCCATATAACTCCCCTATAAATCATCCTTGTGAACAGTACCAACTCCCTAAGTTATCCAATAAGCTCAGAGATTATGAATTGGAACATAGGGGGACATAAAATCTAATTTCCAAGAGGGGCGTTGTGGTCTACGACCATTACTGAAGTTAACTAGCCCTACTTCCATACCAACCTATGAAATCCTCACTATGACTAACTTAATTATCCAACTTATCCATCAGCCTTACAATCGATACAACTCTATCTTGACCTCCAACTTCCAAATATACTAAAATTGTGAGAGAGAGATAATGACCCCTAGACCCTCCACTACTTGGCCTAGAGTTTCCAATGAGCAATGTGGGTATAAAAATATCTAAAAAGAGACAAAATACCTTATATTATAATTTAGTATTATGAGATAAGAAGAATAACCTTTAAAATACATAGGATATAATAAATATGAACCCAAAACAAAATCACAATTCCTGTGTAAATATAAATATTATAGATAAATGATTTAAAATTCAATACCCAAAATAAAATCTAATGTAGAGACATTAAAACATTCCATGGTCTGAGATAGTAATGTCAATCACAGGCTATATAGTTTTCATGGAAGCCTAAATACTATTTTATATATGTTTTGTGAGTAAAAAAGTAATCATAGTTAGAACAAAATTATCTCATGCACATATTAAACAATAATACCACTTAAAAAATGAGTAATGATAAAAAAACTCCAAAATATGTCAATTATCTATACCAGCCTCACCAGGGCAGGGTTTGAAAATACCAAAATCCTTTTATAGTACCATAATAAAAATCATATCGATAAAGGGTGCTCGTACCACATTGTCACTGATTTAATACTCTCACACCCCAATGTTCTACATCGTCCAGCTCATTTCTCATCTGATTTACATTTAACAGCACCATTCAACAAAATCAAATAACATATCAACTATAGAAACATGGTTCACATCCCCAAGCCATAGTTAAATCTAATATCTCCTGAAAAAACATATTTAATAACATAAAACTCATAAATAGAGTAGTATGGTATCATGAATATTAAATATATAAACCTCATTCCATCATCCATCAATTCACAACGTCATTCCTAAACCTCCTAATATAACCTTGACATCACATACACTTGAAAACTGCAAGGCCACTACCACCGAGAATAGTTGCATCATGTCTCAAAAAAACACCTTGTCCATCACTTACTGTATTGAACGACTTATGAAAATAACAATATTCACATATCTAGTGGACTTAAAGATATATCGGGAAGGTTTGGGTAGTTATCTATCAATCATGAATACTAGGATGTCATGAAAAATACACCTCATGTGACAATTCATGTGTCATCACAGAGTTTACAATGTGGGTGGGGTGAGTATGAAAATATCAAGGAATTGTCAACTATATAAATTTATCCATATAAAAGCCCATAAAATGGGTTCATAATGAAATTTTAACCATCCCAAAACATATTCAAACGTTCTCTCACCTCCAAATTCATAACTCAAGAAAATCCCCAATAACATTCCACATTTACAACCACTTTCCATTATCCAACCCATTCAATTAATTGGTATGAATAAAAAACATTTTAACACACATCCAATAAATTATATTTCATTTATCATATATTTCTCATTAACTATACCAAAACCCATCCATTTAAATAATTATTAAATAATTATTAAATAAATATTTTTTTCATATTCACCTAGGAACCTAGCATAAAACAACCACACAACACAATAAATCCATTATTTCCATCACATCATTGCCTCATTGCCCTAATATTTAAGCTAAAAAAACCATCACCTTGGCACCCAAAAAGTTGATAACAACAACCCGAAACTCACCTTCCAAAATCATGGTAAAAACCACCTCATATTCTCACCAAAACCACATGCACACAACAACCACCTCACCCCCAAAAAATAAATGACAAACAACAAACCCTTACTACCAAAAAAGTCTATCTATATAACCTTCACATCACCACTCCAAAATCAGAGTAACATCTCACTTATCAATACCAAATCACATCAGAAACCACCAATCAGAACTCCACAAGCATTTCAACACATAAAAAATAAATTTCCATTTTAATTTTTTACATTGGGGATTTTATCACATTAAAATTCATTTTAGTTGGATAATCATATGATTAATAATCATTAGGAAAAAATTTCATTATTAAAATAAATTCCCTTGTACAACATCTTTTATAGATTGATATCAAAACAATTACAATAAACCCAGTTGTCACAACGCATATAATCTTGTGTGAATAAATCCCAAAATAGAGTCAATTTAAAATTGAGCATCAAGCCCATACATCCCAATAAATAACAATAATATCATTGATATAAAAACAATTTAATTATTTCGTTTTTACCCATTCAATTATAAATATCCAATTGGTATAATTAATTAATCCATAACAACCATATTCTATAGATAAATAATATTTAACCACTCTCGTATGGTAAACAATAATGAAGAATGAAGTATTCCCTATAATTAAGTACATTTTCTAACATAATACACACCATAGGGCGAAGAAGAAATTCCCACAATACCTAATCACATATGGGAAATATGGATCAACCTATACTGTACAAATGGATAATAAAAATGAAACCAAAATCATTCCCTAAAACAAAAATACCCCAATATAGACTGATTTTGAAATATTAATAGGATAAAACAACAAATAATGGAGAAGAACATACCACATATTTCAAATAGAGATCAACCAGAGTCAACTGATCGAAGAGGGAGGAAGAGGTCTTGAAGATACCAAAAAATTTCATAAATCTATCCACAAAATTAGATAGGATGGGAGAGACTGAATGAAATGAAATACTTCTCTATGTTTTATAAAATCACCATGAATTTTGTAGTTTTCATGTAGTGTAGATATTTCAGGGCATGTAATCCAGGAGTTTCATAAAATTTCAACAGCTCTTGAAGAATGTGTCACATCAGCCTTTATTTAATACACATAACGAAAACCAATAACACGACATGTAATCCATCCCGCATTTATCCCCCATAGTCATGTACATGTGGTGAACCATATTCCTACACAAAAAATGAATCACATTTACACATATTGAATTTTACTTTCAAGATTTGTACTTCCTGCAGTAACTCTATTGCAGCTTCTCCTAACAAAAAACTCCCAAAAATACCCTAAACACCTCCAACCACTAAAAGGGGACAATATATTGGTCATTATGTAATATCATGCTATATATATATCCTTTTTTTGTGTCAATGAAGACAAGTTTTATATTTTTATAACTTTCCTATGCTTCCATGATTCTATCATCATATAATATTCCATGATGTTCTTGTTACTTGTTATTACCAATGTATTTCACCTCAACATGCATATTTAATTCATTTTATCATGTAATTATTGGATAATTATTTTACTAGGATTATAATCTCACCAGTTTATTATTTACATCCCAATTTTATCGCAGGAAACATTAGAATAAATAATGGAATTTAAGAGTATGTTTTGAATGTTATAAATAATGTTGTCATATCCTTGTTTCAAGATGCTGTGATATGTATATAACTACCCAATTCCACTAGAATTTTTGAAATATTTGTATTTTATTCTTTGTTTCCAGCTATAAAAAACCAGAAATTAATTTCTGTAAAAGATAAATATTGCCACACACAATGTATATGTCTTTATAAATAAATGTTTCATCAGACAGAATAGTTAAGAGAGATGATGAGTACGATGAAATTTTATTATTTGAAATGATCCATAATATATTCTTTATTATCTATCATGGTTTATAATTCATATTCATTGATTATATTGAGTGTATATCATGTTGATCCAAGTAAAAATAATTTTATTGATCTTATGGACTTCCATAAGTATCTCAACCATAATAAGGTTATAAACCATGAATCTAGAGGATACCTAGTGGTGGTTGTAAAGGGATATACAGATTATAGTTTTAAAATATATTATAATGATATGAGATGTGAACTTCAAGAGTTAAAATAATTTATTTATCACTAATACAATAGTGGAAGCTGATTAGTTTATGGATAATGTTGTACCATTGAAAATGTATGGATAGAAAAATTAGTTCTTGATTTGGCTCCAGTCACCATCAATGAAGATATTATAAAACTTTTTTATGATACCATGGAAGTGGTGGCTCTAATAAAGGGTCTATGTTCACATCATAGAAGGGGAACATAATATTTTAGTATCAAAACCTATATGATTTCACAATATGGGGTGAGCATGCATTAAGAATAGTTTACAAGGAGGACAATGTAGAATTCCTGTAGACTAAAAGGATATCTCTATAGAAACATGAATATCAAGTGAGTGATATCATTATGATATTTGATAGTAGTTAAACTAGTTTAAGTGGGAAACTATTATAGTTAGTGTTATAAAATAAAATACTATGATCTTAATGACTAACTCTATTCACAGATTTTAAATATTAATAATGTAATTAAAAAATCATTATTGTTCTTTGGGGATTTGATTTGATAATGAACTAATTGATTCTTGAAACAATGAAAGGTTATAACAGTTTCATTCTATGATAATAACCGATAAGTTCCCTCACAATATTCATAAATATGTATTCTATAATGGGAAAAAATAAATTTATGAGACAAAAATCATATTATCTATCGGGGGTAGAAGACTCCTATGACTGGAGACCTCATCTCATAATGTATTCCCATTTTAATCATAATAAATGAGATTATGAAATCATTACCAAATAGTATAAAATTCATAATTTGTTGTTTTATTGAAAATTGCTATCTATGGAAATGTATAAAGGTCTTTATAATTTAATGTTATAATTAATTAATATCATTAGTTATTTATTTGAAATATTTCTATAAACCATGAATAAAGTTGTTCATAGTTAATTTTGGTGTGTTTGGAATGTAATGATTTCTATAGAGTTTATGTATAATTTTAAATAGGAATTGGACTATTTAAGTATTTAGGGATGTTGATATCTAATGCCCATTTATTAGAAAGGAACATCCAAATGAATTCATGGGAAATTGTGTTCAATGATAGGTTATTTTTTGGAATGTTAAGGAAATTGATACTTAGAACATAGAATGAAAGAACTTTTATGAAACATAGGTGATATGAGATTTTATAATAGTGGGATTATATTAAAAATTCCTTGATCTTATGAAGTTGAATGTCATTGTAACATTAACATCATTCATTATGGTTTCTAGAACTTATTTGCAGATAGATCCCTGGAATTTCAGCGGTTCTTCCTTACACCACCATGAATGAGGCCTTGAGGGATAATAACTATGATCATCCCAAAACATAGTAAGAATTTATATTAATTTAGAATATTTGGAATGTATTATTCCCATAAATGGTTTAATAATTATTCATGACTATTTTATCTCTTGTATATTTATTCACTAGTTAATTCAGAGTTTATTTGGGAATGAATAATTTATATAAATTAATTTTCTTGTTTTTTTAATAAAATATTTTTTGATTATTTTAAAAATAATTAAGTGTTATTTAGTTTTAAAATAATGATGCATTATTCATGGTTTTCTAAATATTAATTAGGATATGAAAACTAATCTTAATGGTCCAATGATAAATAATATATTAAGTAATATTTGAATAAATTTTAATTATTTTATTCAATTAAATTAAATTTATTTTATATATTAATTTATTTCATTGTATATATATAATAATAATATTAATATTATTTATAGATGGTGTTTTTATATGATTGTAATATTCATAATTTCTTATATGAAATAATTATTCTCTACCTTATCTCTATTTTAGCCTTATTATGAATCACCCTAAATCATTATACAGTATAATTGTTCTGTAAAATGAACTCTAGTGAATCATCTCAATTCATTTCATGAATATTCTCCATGAAAACCGTCATGAATATATGATGATCATCCTATACCACACACTTTATTATAATTTGAAAAATTGCGCCCTTTTATACGATGAAATTATCATAGTGATAAATAATTGATAAGACAACTGATAAGATCATATATATGATCACGATGAACATTCTATTATGATACCAGGAGGTTCATGGTATACTTGGGGATCACCAGTAGAAGGAATCCAATATTTTCTTGCATGACCCATAGTTGGTGTGATGTAAATAAATAAAGTAATTAATCATCTATGAAATAATTTCAATAAACATTAATTATGTAACTAAATAAATTAATTAAAAATTATTATTGATGATCATTCCTTCATTGTAATGCTATAATTGTAAATTAATAATTAATTTAATTATATTTTTCAATATACTATGTATACAATATATCTCAGTTAGTTTATTGATTACAACAAAAAGATGAGTATAATATTTCCCAAAGACTCCTTTAGTTCTCTTATGACCATTACTCAGTGTGATTAAGTGTATATAAATTTTCATTCTTACTAGTAGCCTTAGGATTTTTTATTTAGGGACTATAGTCAATGTATAGTGTTTTATATGTGAGAGTATTTTTTATTTACTATTTTTTAAGCTCTAATTGGAATTTATTTCAATATTGTGTGGATTTATTAGGGTATTTCCACCCATATATTTTTTACTCCCATAATGTTTGTCGAAAAGATATTATATATTTGTTTTGGGATTCATGGAACATTCTAATCGTCAGTACTCTATCATGTGGGGTTCCTATTGGGATGGGTTTTTGAAAATATGATTTTAAGTTTCCTGACTCCTATTTAAAAATTAATTTAAATTATATAAAAATATTATGTTTATGTATTTATTTAAAAATTGGATCATATACAATTTCATGATGTTATATATTCTTATATATTTGATTTCTGGCCTTATAAATTATATATTTTTAACACATTAAGAGGAAATGAAAGAATCATTTGACGATTAAAATGATAATATCAATTCAACATAATTTAAAATTTATTTTTCTTGAAAATTATGTAAAACACCTCTATACATATTTACTCTCTATTATAATATCTTATCCACTCAGGTGTATTTATTTTTCAGCCATTCATAAAAAACCATTAAACAGATTCAGTGAATGAAAGTTGCATTCTTGAATCCCAGGAGTAAAAGTATTAAACAAATAAAATATATTAAAAATATATACACTAAAAATTATCAATGGATTATTTCATTAAAAAACTGATTTATAAACTATAAAAAATCAATAAACCTTAACTCTCTTCCATGATAAGTTGTGTATAAATTAAATGAGAAACAAATATATATGTGTAAAAAATCCATGGATTGGACAAAATTGAAGACCTGATGTCTAATGAAATAATTCCTTATAATTTAAAAATAGCTAATTCAAGTACCACAAGAGAGAATATTTTGATTAATGGTTTTTAAAAAAAGTTTAAGAAGATGGAATCACTATAAAATTTTTGTGTTTTATCATGTATTTTTAAATTAATAATCAAAATCGAATATAATGAATTTATTATTCTCTAAAAATGAACAAATTCTCCTCAAATTATTATTATCCAATGAACCACATAATCATCTTTATAAATATATACATAATGAAAAATACACAAAATAGAGTTTATATAATTGAATATTTTCTATCTATGGAAAGTTTAATGAAACAATGGTGATGATTTTACAATTTTAATTTATTACCTACAATTATAATAACAATATTTTAATGGCTGTGTTATTATATTGAGTTATATATGTCTTCCCAGTTGTCATGTCCACATTAAATGTAATGTTATTAATCACGTTTTTATGATCAAAATTACATGGGTTAATTGTTATATAATAATTATTATTCTAATTTTTTTGTCATATATATGATTGATGTTACCTAAATACATATAATAAATTATATATTGGATGGTTTTAATCTATTTTATTTTATATATTTCATTAGAAATGGGAATGAATTTAATGAATTATGTTTTTATGTTTTCCTATACTAGGTTGATTAGATTGTTCCCAGTTTTGAAATGTTATTATACAAACAATATTTTATTTTTTTATCTCAATTAGAGCCTATCTTGTAATAGTCTATGTGGATAGCTTAAAAATATCTTGGTAAGAGAATATATTGGCCCAGAGAGAATATTATGTTTTATTTCCATTACATCTGTCACTTTCTTTGAATAATAATTTTATTTTTACATTTTCTAGTATATGGTATAATAATAATACCATGTTATAGTAATCTCTGAATGAGAAAAAATAATTTTATTAATTTGACCATTAAAACGATTATTAAAAAAATAAATTATTTTTTATTATATTGTTCCTCATTATTTTAAATTAAAAAAATCTATCATAGTGTATCGCGTTACATTTTATTTTTATTATATCAAATAAAAAATTAATTTTTTAGATTGTTTTAAATTGTTAGATGATGATACATATGTTTAATTATTTCCATTTTATATGTTTGAATATACATTAATTTTAACATATATTTTTAATTAATAGCTATTATCATAAATTGTTTAGTCTACGATATCTTTAAAGCTGAGTATGGAATATTTTTATAGTTCTTTCAATAATAATTTTTTTATTTTTATGCTAGTAATTGTGACCATGGATTTTAAAGGAAATCATTTGGGGAAACAACTAATCTATCTAATTATAGAAATAGTTTTATATTTGGTTTGATTCATTAATGATGGAATCAGAGAGATGGTTTTGATTTTATAGTAGTGTCAATTATATATGGATTGAGTTAAATCTATGGTCATGGTATATTGGTTACCTATTTTGGACATATTAGACCAGGATAATTGAACAAATGAGCTGCGAGCTTTCTTGATCCATTGAATGGTCTCTTTTCTTATATTTTATTATACATATTAAATGAAATCATATATATGTAGACATATGTTAGGATACAAATGGGTGGATGGAGTTCTAACACACTATTTATAGACATAAAAGTTGATATCCATTTTATAAATCATAAACAACCCTTTTTCATGATTTTTTTTTCATTGATGTGAATTTTGTTGAGTCCCCATTGATTCGTGAAATTATCCAAACATGGTGAGACCACACTAGAGAGTGTGAAAAGTATAGATGCACCTCTCTGAACCCACATTCAATAGGATAATGGATTTTGACAACAATAAACAGGGAAACCAAACATAAAAGTTTTGGTATTTTCCATTGGATCCTATAACAAAAATTCACCACTACTCCAATTGTAAAATTATATAAAATAAATGTACAAATGTATGATGAATTCTCTAATACTATATATGACTTAATATCAGTGAAAAATATAATAATACTTTATTATTTATATAAACAATTTAATAAATAAAATATTCCAACCATAAAATAAAAATCTCAGTTAACACAATTGAAAACTAAACACATTGTAATAAATATAGAGTCCCCACCCATGAAATATTTAACGATCATAATCTGGTACACTATTATAGATTGCAACCAATAGATATATGTCTCCATGTACTCATATAACATGTTAAACATTTCCATACTTATGATTACATCATAATAAAAGTCACCTGATAACAATGAGTATGGTAACCTAATTGGGTATCCCAAGGGATATGTGACAGGACATTCCTCATTAGGAATTACAAAAAATCAAATTATATTAAATAATACATTTTCATTACCTCATATCTCATTGAAACTCAAGGGTAATATTGTTTAATTAATATCAAATAGATTATGTTAATCCTCAATGTATCATAAGAAGTCTTCCAATAGGATATCACATATTAAATATTTATAAGTCCATTTATATGGTGCATGTCTCATTAATGATTTATATTACTATTCTCAAAAAAAGAATAATGTTTAAAATAAGAAAACTGCCAAATATAGACACATTAGAACATTTTCATAAAACAAACAATAATAATACCTATGAGGAATAATTTATCATTGTAAACATGAATTACACTATTCAAATTCATATTTCTATGATGTAGGACCCAAAAACCATTAGTAAAATATGTTAAATGGGAGGGTAAATCACTCGTATAATGGGGGATATATACCTTTTCTATGATATTTTCAAAAATAAGGATATCATACACAATATCATATGTATGGGATTCCATTATAATTTATGTTAATATTGATCAAAGGGATACTAGACTGCAAATCCTCTCATGTCCCATCTCATGCCTACTAAGACCTATTCCCAAGTTTTTAGTAATTTTAATAACAATAAATAGTTTTTATCACATAAAAATTATATTAATAAAATTAAAATCAACCATAAGGAATTTCATAACAACCTTTTTACAAATTCATTATATTTTAGATAATTTTGTAATCATCTACTATGATAAACTCATTATCATGAAAACATATCCCTTCATCCTCATTTTCCTTTTAAATAAGTATAATTTTAATATGTATCATGATAATGGATTTACAGATGACAAATCATCATAAAAATTAATATACAAAGTGATATAAATTAAATGTCAATTTCCTTTTTTCTATAAAATTAGAATTAGAATTATATGATAGAAAAATTCCATTCAAAAATATTTTATTCTGAAATTTTTTCAATGTGAAATATTGAATAAATATTTTCTCTAATAATGAAAAACACTAGGAACTCTAATTTTATGTATAAAATAACAATTGAATTTCATTGAAATCTTAGTAGTGAATTTTAATGTTATATAAATATTAAGGCCTTTGATGTTTAAATTAATTTTTCCATATACAATTACACTCAAAATATATTCATAAATATGTAATCACCGGGATAATTATTAAAAATAATTTATTCATCATATAGAAATTAAAAACCTAATATTATTTTTCATTAAAAATTTTATAATATATTATAATATTACTCATCTACATGAATCATATTATAACTTTTTTTATGTAAATCACTTCAATATTCACCCATTCATAGTCATATATATCTACATTAAAAATTATTTTCAATGAAAAAATCATCTTTGTAGAATATATAGATAAATCAATAGTATATTCCATTATTGATTAATAAAATTAAAATATAAATTAGTTCTATTAGATATTTTTCATGTTGATTTATCACCAAAATCGGTATCTATATATTTACCATACCAAAAATACAAAAATTAATTATAATAAATTTCATTATAGACCTCATTCCCATGATTTGTGAAATTTAATTGTGTATAATAATCAATTTAGTTTTACCAAATGAACTTCATGTGTTTTGGGGGAGTTATAATTTAATTTTAAAATTAGGGATCTTTTAGTGAAACTGATTAGCATACCATCTAGTATGAGAGATGGAATTCATTTGAGTTATCATAACCTCATGTATGTACCACAACGGCCCACCATAGGACTACTAAATTCTCAATATTAAATATTGTTATCACAAATTACATAAATTTATAACATGTATTCTATATATATAATAAATAATATAATAAATGGATTCAAGTTGTAATAAACATAATATAAAATTATTTAAAAATGAGTGGTCTATAGATCATTAGTTTTTCCACAAAAAATCATACTTACTTTATGAATTATATAATAATAAAAATAAAAAATATTTTTATGATCTATATTTTTCATAGGATGTTAAATTGTTTCCAATAGTACACATAAAACTTTATAAGATGACATCGACCCTCTAATTTTAACTAACATAATAACGTACGTATACAAAAAACAAATCATGTAATTTATAATTAAAATATAATTATATTTTTACATAAAAAATAACTAATATTGTTAATAAAAAAGGACACAAATTTGGGGTCTTATTTTTCCCTCGGATGTTGTTAAAGGCAATTTTCTATAGATAATATACTCATATTAAGAACTCTTCATTGGAAATAATCCTACCAATTAATGGTTCTAAGAATAATGATTCTCCATAAAGGATGAAAATATATTATTTAACTCATTTGAAACACCCTCCCAACAAGATCATATTTATTATGATTTTTGGAGGTTTAATTATTTCTCCCACTGAATTTCTCATGTGATAAAACTCTACACTGTGTAATCATGTTTCTTATTCTAATGTGGATAGCACACCTATCATAAGGCGTAATAAACTAATAAGTATTTTCCTAGTGTATAATAGTGTCTAAATAAGCACGTATCTCTTGATAAGACTTAATATTTCAATATATACTCCACTCACTAATTATATATTTAAAAGAAATATAATCACTGATTATAAAGGATTTGAAATTTTTTAAATGCATCTATGATATATTAATGATAAATGAAAAAAAACCCTGATAAGTTTCAATGAGAAAGAACATGGTATTTGGGAAGGAATCATGGGTTCATTCATCAATAAATTTTATTATAAAAATATTATTAGACTGACTAAATAATTATAAATGAATACCCATACCCTATGTTGAATGTGTGACATAGAATACCTTATAGATGTATTCAATACACCAAATATCCCCTCCTCCAATAATTAGTATGGCGAAGACATGCAATGATATGTGTGATTCTATTATAAAGAAATATAAATTATATGGTGTTCATCCCTCTAATAATCATAAAAAACTAATATAATGTGATCATGAAAAAGGTAGGATTGATTATTTTTTATGGAATATGATTCAATATTGGGAAATATTAATCAATGATTATGAATTAGAAGCTCAACACTCCATAAAATCACTTCCCTAAAATAAATAGATAAAAATCTTTCTGAATTAGAGAAAAATAATTTATGAATAATGATAAAACCACCTCCATGGATACTAATAGGGATAGTCACTAACTATCATAAATTTTATAGAACTAAGGTTTTGGAAATAAAACAAATCAAAAAATAATTTTAATGTGGAAATATTTTTATTAAACATGAAAATTAAAAATTATCGAAGAAACTGAATTAGATAACCCCAAAATATCTCATAGAAAAACCTATGGAAAGTATATAATGGTAAAAATCTGAGATGACCTCTCTAATAATTATCCCAAGACCAATACTTTTTATATTAAGGAATATAAATGTATTTTTTTGATCTAGAATCATCATGCATTGAGCAGTGCATGGGGACCCTTTCTAATGTGCATGGTTGGACTAGTAACTCATTCCCCACATGATGGGAAAATATATAAATTTATGTGACTTTTTATTATAAATCACTCATCATTGCTAAATGAAACATTACTAGGTTCATTTTTTTGGATATATCTTATTTTTGGAGTCTTTATTCCATCATTTCATGCACTGCAACAAAAAAAATACATTTAATATCACCATAATTGGACAATAGAAACACTAAAAAGGAAAATAAAATTTTTGTGTGGTTAATGGACCAAAGATTTTATCGGTGCTAAAATAGTTCTATTAAAAATGTGTTAAAAAAGCACGGTTAATTGTGTCCTTTAACTGTGATTTGTTTAGCACTGTTAAACGCGGACTTTTACAGTTAGAAAAAGTGATTATAAAGGTCCTGCTAATAAGGGGTATATACAAATTTTCTACACCCCACCCACCTCCCTTCTTCATCACTTCACACCCCCATACCCTTTATTAGTGCTACCCCCACCGCTTAATCATCGTAATAGATAATCCCACCCTCCCACGTACACCCCTTCCTCTAGTTACATTCGAACCCTAGATTTGCAGTATATACATCAAAGCCTTTTCCAATCACATATACTATTTTGATTCACATTTTATGATAATTCTACATATTTATGTATATTTCATTAGATTCTTATACATATATATTTATATATATATATTATTATATAAATTTTATATGTAAATATATTTAATTATTTATTTATAAAACTAATTTTTTATAAGTGAATATATTACAAATATTGATATATTATTATATATATGATAATAAATAATATTACACTTTGAATAATGTAAAAATTGAAATAAAATAATATCAATATGAATGTTATACCTAGAAATAAATTTATTCCCCACAAAAAAGGTAAAAATACCCCCACAAACAAGACTGAAAATCCATCAAATGATAGAAAATTGGGGTATGCCGACTAATAACTCTATTTTTTAGGACATCTTGGCCTTTTTATCCTTGAAAACGTTACTGATGAATAATTGTGTCATTATAGGTTTAGAGATCATTGTATCCATTGATTGTATATGTGGTAGAACCCAAAAAAACATCCAAATCAAAAGTTATGGCCTTTTGAAGTTCAAGTAACATTTTTATCTTATTTTTGAGAGTTTAGACATTTTATTTTAACTATTGTTATCTATAAATTGACATAAAATTACTATCACATTTTAATAATAAGAAACTAATTAATTAAAAATAATTTGTCAGTTATTTTATAAGTTTTTCCCAAAAATATCATATATATTTAGTGTAAATGCCAATTTAACTTATCAAAACATATTTTAAAAAATAAATATTATATTTATATATTAATATATTATTTGTAATGAAATATAATTTTATTTTAAGTATAATATTATCAATGCTTGTATAAAATCACAAAAAAATGGTGGACTATTTTTAGCGCTTCTAAAAATGCAATTGAAAACATCCCCAACCGCACATTATCATCGTTCTTTGAAAAGCGATGATTAAATGCCCCATTTTTAAATAAATTCTTAAAGGAATAGATAAAGGATGATACTTTATTAACACTTGTGGAAATCAATAATAAATTACCCCCTTTAACATCATTTTTATCACTATTAAATACCCCCCGTAACAATGCTCATTTTACATGCTGACAATAGGGGTCTTTAATAGTGTTTCTAGCTTGTGTTGTCAAATCCCAACCACTAGATAAATCAATTTTTGTTGTAGTGATGGTGAAATTATTTATTTTATATTATTATTTAAATTGGAAATGATCATAATTAATTTATGATGATCATAATGAAACAATATATATATATATAAATTATTGTAATTCCGGATCTTTTTTAATTAAAAAAGAAAAATTGTGTTGTAGCTTCATCTATTGTGTCTCAACATTTATCTATATTCTTGTACTCAATAATTTAATGTTTCAAATGTTATATCTCACCTAGAATAAAAAAATTTAAATGATTATATATTAGTCATTTTCATCCAAAAATATATTGCATATCACGAAAATCATATGTTGGATAAAAAATATATAATTCCATATCAAAACATCCCTGATGACTACGTGGAAAATGTTATATATAAATGAATAATAGATAAGTTATCTTAATTATAAACTCAATTTTTAGTGTATATGATCAAATATATTACATATAATAACACTTTTATGATTCTATATGATTCACAATAACAATTATGAATTTCCAAAAAAAATATACCCATGTTCATCATTTTCTAATTTGATCTCGAGCTACACATGGATATTTTATATCAACTAAAAAATATTATTCATGGATGTAATCTTAAATTAATGAAGTAAATTAGTATAGGTAAAATCAATATTTGTTACATATCATTTGTAGAGCTATAGAATTTTTATTTCACCATAAATTTATAAATAACATTTGTATCATGCTTAACATTATTCACAACTCAATTTTTTTTTAAAATTTCCTCCATTTTTAATTCCCATAAAAAATAAATATGGAAGAAAATTAAATATAAGTAATTTCATAGTGATAATATATATTAATAAATACATATAGAAATTATGAATTCATCTATTTTAAAAATCAACAAAAAATTATTATTAAAACATAAAAACATTATAATTTCCTATGAACAGTGTAATGTGGGGGATTAAATAATTTATTTTAAATGTTAGAGCAATGAATATTTACATCAATTAATTTTAATACCCATAAACCTACAAATCAATTGATTCAAAAAATAAAATCATTAAAATAGATATTCCATGGATGATTTAATATATCTATTGAAGTCATCTAATTATATCATGATACCTATATATATCATAGATTCTTTACACATTAATAAAGATAAAATTTATTAAATATATAATTAAAACACTGATGATTATTTTACCACATATCATATATTATATTACATTTTCACGCAAGAGTAGTAAAATGGATTTTTTTTCTTGTTTCCAAGAGCATGGGTGGGGTCTATATGTTTAATACATTCTTAAAAAGTCTGTATATAATAATAATAAAACTTTTTAAATCATGGGTACATTACCTTGTTTTATATAAATAAAATTGTGGTAAGGATCAAAATATAATAAAATAATAGAAACATGTAGGGTATGGCCTTAATGTAATAAAGAATCCATGATAATAGTTTACAGTAAATAATTTATCCTAAATAAATTTCTTATTTGTTTGATGGCATTTGGACACTTTATTATTCTTTTCGGATGTCGAAAAATTTAAATTTTATAAGAATATATTTGGAAAATTTCTTTTCTCCTCTCTATAAGATTAAAAAACAATTTTTTTATTTTAATCAGAAAAAATATGTATGTTTTAGGATGATAGGAATCGTTGATCTTAAAAAAATTATGTAATGTCCCTTTATAACATTTTAAGATATATTTCCATTCCATCTATTTATGATGCATGATGTTTCCCCAAAAATTAACTCCAAATGAAGAAGAATGTTTGAAATACCCACAAAAATTATTTTTTCTATGATTACAAAGAAAAATAACTATCAGTCCCCCACACATCAATTCAAATAAAATCATTAAATTACATATAGAAAATGTTTTAAAGGGATTAATTTATTTTAATTTTTAACCTAAAAAGGATAATCATATCCTTTATAGGCCTAAAAAATGCTATATTTGATGGTGGGATAAAAATATAAGATATTTGTAAAATTTAATTTCAAATTGGAGCTTCAACACTATTTTTCATATTTTATGAACACTAAAAGATTTTAAAAAATGAAAATTTCCAAGGTTTAAATCTCACAAAAAGACTCAACAAAATAAAAAATTTGAAATGTAAAGATGATTTGAAAATGTATTAGAAACCTCTCAGGTTTGGGAATCAATAATCCTATGGAATCTTTAAAAGATTTTTTTTTCTAATTTTATTATACATAATCAAAATAAAATAATGTTAACTAATAAATAGAATATATTTTAAAAATCATTTAAACCCTTATGAATTAATGTCAATAAGTAATAAAAAAACACAACTATAGTCTAAATTTTATTATTTATTTAGTGAAGATCATGATTTTGAAACACATAAAATGAGTATAAATATAATGAAAATCATGTAATTAAAACCATATATCTACTAACTAAAACCACATATATTTTTGTTACCAATAGTTTGGTGTATAAATGATCATAACACTTTTAAATATATAATTTATTTAGGATAGAAATAAAATATATGAAATATAAAGACAAAATATGACTTATTTTTAGTGAAATGATTGTGAAAACATCTTACCTACATCGCAATATAACCTAAAATTAACTGTATAAAACATCAGATAATTATTTTTTGATAAAATTGAAAATGGTAGAGAGAATGAAATAAAGAGAATAAATAATTTTCTAACCCACAATTGGGTACAAGGATTAACATTACCCTATATGGAAGTTGTAGTTATACACCAAAATTAAATTGGGGGAGTAACCACATCGTGCTTCTACCACCTTATATTCCTCATTGATAGATGTTTTCAAATCCCTATGGTTCATTGATAAACAAAAATAGTTAATCATTCTAATTTCTATCCCAATTTTCCAACACATATTATTTCAATTTTTGATATATTTATTCAAAAAAACCATGGAGACATCTAAGAGGATATCGATCCAAATAACGACTCTAGTAAAAACATCATTAAATAATGATTTTTTATCAGGTAGACTCCAAAAATGAAATGGGAACCATATTTACATATTATGAAACATTTATTTTTTTATATTTTAAATTTATATGGTATTACATTACCCCCCTAGATAATAATTTCCACATCATGAACCATACTTCTCAACACATGAAATCATAGTGGGACCTACATATCACTGTAAGAAGTTCCAACTGAAATTTTCCTCGTTACCTTCACCAATAAAAATATAAAATCTCTAAAGTGTTGAAATCCCAATTACCCAATAGACATGTGTTTTCCCCTCCCTATGGCCCACCCATATTCTGGTATCGGTCACCAGACTCAATAATATACTCATATTCCAAGACATGTTTCTCAGTGTTCTTTTTCATCTGTAAATCAGGACATGGGAAACATATTGGGTTTTCACTAGTCTGGATAACTAATCCCAACCAATCCACATTAAAATTAAATACTAATCAAATAGTCTCCTAAAGATATAGGGCCACCTTATTGACATTAATAGTAACATAAATTCATTTTACCATTTGTAATTCTTGGGAATCACTGTGGTCAGGGTTAATTTTATAGAGATCACCGCATTAAATTTCGTCCAATGTATATTCCCTCAAAGTATTTAATGATAATATAATAGAAAAGTTATGTCAGATTAATCTCTTATGTTATATGGTAGTATATTCATAGTAAGGGAAGGAAATTTTATGGGCTTTCTCATCTTTAGCCACTTATTTTATAAAATCATCTTATTCATCCATGGTCAACCCATTAATTACTATATATTAGGTATTTATCAAATGGAATGTTGGTAAAATTTACATTTAAAAAAAATTAGTAATGATAAATAATTGATAAATTAGACCCCATCTATTTTTAATGATTGTATCAATTTTTACCCTAACAAATACCCTGATAACTTGTCACGCCCGGACTTTTGAGGTATGCGTTTAAATTTTAAAATTTTTTTTCAGGAGTTTATTTTGTCAGTTTGTTTTTTTTATTGCTTTGTTAAGCGTGGGTTGAGTCGTTAGGGAATAATTGCAGAGGCGCTGATAAGCGCACGTTTACTTCACGTCGATCGACATGCAGTGCCGATGCTCGGACGATGAATTCTGGATGGAACTTTCATGGTTTATGTTATTATTATAACATGGTTATTTTATTATTTTCAATGTTATATTATTATCATTGTTATTATTATGATAGTATTATTGATGATATATTATTAAGTCATTATCATTACTATTATAATATTAGTATCATTATCTTATTATGATTAATATAATAATATTATTATTAACTTTATAATTGTTTTGATAATGTTATTATTATTGATAATATATATATATTTTACTATCATTATTACTAATACTATATTATCATTATTATTATTATTTATTTATTTTATATATAACTGTTATAATGTAATTGTTATTATTTTCTTTAAAATTTTTATTGATTATTATAATTATTGTTATTACTTTTAATTTTATTATAAATTTTGTAATTTGTTATTATTACTTTGTTTATTTTATTTATTATTTTCTTTCTTTTTTTTCTTCTCTCTCTCCCGTAACCGAATCTGTTACACCATTTTAGGATATCTTTTTTTTTCTTTCTCCCTTTTTCCTCCTTCCCTTACTCCCCTATTTATTCTCCTTCCTCCGCAAAACCCTACCTCCCTTCCTCCTTTCTCCTGTCTCCGCGCCGCCAAGCCATCCAGCGCGCCTCGCCAAGCCGTCCAGCCGCACCCCCCCTGCTCTCCTTCTCCAGCCGCACCTCCCTGCTCCAGCCGCACCCCCCTGCTTTCCTTCCCAGCCGCACCTCTCCTTCTCCAGCCGCACCTCCATGCTCCAGCCGCACCCCCCTGCTCTCCTGCTCCAACCGCACAGGACCTTCCACCGGACCTGCATCAGCCGCGCCTCCGCCTCGTCCTGCTGCTCCTCTTGCAACCGCAACGGACCGCCGCCCCTGCCGCTTCTCTTCTTCCCCTCCTTATTTTCTTCTTCTCTTCTTCTTCCCTCCTCCCTATTATTTCTCTTCTCCTTCTCCTCTTCTTCTTCTTCTTTCTTTCCTCCTCCTCTCCTTCCTCTTTTCTTCTTCTCCCCCTGCCGCCAGATCACCCTCTCCGCTACTCTCCGTCCAGCCGGCGCGCCCCTGCCTCCCCTCCTTCTCTTCCTCCATTCTTATTCTCTTCTTCTTCTTCTCCTCTTCTCCTCCTTCTCTCTTATTCTTCTTCTCTTCTTCCTCCTCTCTTCTTCTTCTTCTTCCCTTTCTTTCCTTCCTCTTCTTCCCGTTCCGGCACCCCTGTTCGGCGCCTCCTCTCCTTCTCTTCCTCCTTTCTTCTTTTCTTCTTCTTCTTCTCTTCTTCCTCCTCTCTTTTTCTTCTTCCCTTTCTTTCCTTCCTCTTCTTCCCGTTCCGGCACCCCTGTTCGGCGCCTCCTCCTTCCGCGCAGGTCTGTTTTCCTTTTATTTTATTTTATTTATTTTATTATTTTAAGTTATCTAATAAGATATTTTGTTTTCTTTTGTTAATATTATTAATATGTTAGTTATTATATCATTTAATATGTTATTATTATAATTATGTAAATGATAATATTATTATTATCATATTATTATTATTATTATTATTATTATGTTAGTAATACTATTATTATTATACTACTATTGTTATTATTATTATTATTATTATGCTATTACTATTATTAATATTAATATTATTGTTATTATTATTATTTATAATTAGTATTATTATTACTATTATTATTGCTATTGTTATTATATTATTACTGTTAATCTATTATGTTATTGTTATTATTATTATTATTATTATTATTATACTATATTATTACTACCACTATTATTATTATTATATTTCTATCATTTTATTACGTTATTATTAATATTAATATTATTTTGTTATCGCTGTTATTATTATCGTCATTATTATTTATGTTAACAATTTTCTAAAACCCGTGGAGCGTTATGCTGTGTTTAGGACCTGGTTGACGGCTCAAGACGGTGCGACCGCGGCGCAACTGGAGTCTTGCGCCGTGTCTTTTTTCCGCGCCCGTTTGAGGTAGGTGGTTCCGCACACAAGTATGGGTTTATAATCCTTTGCTTGCACTCCTAGTTAATCAAATGTTTTATCCCCTGTTTACATACTATGAACTTTTTCCCCTTATTAAAAAAATGTCATGTGTTTATTACTTGGACCTAGTTAAAACTTTGAATGTCTTTCTTTCTCTCTCTTTTAAAATAGTTATCAGCAAGTTTTAAAAGTACTGGTTTGGTTTATCTGATTGAAGAAAAGAAAAAGGATGTTGTTTATTTTCAAACTGTGCTACTGGTTTTATTTAGCGTACTTTCAATACATACTATGTGTTGAAATGCTATGGTGTGCGTGTGGTATTTTCAAAAGAAAGAATGTCATTGTGCGGGTGATATGGCAGGTGTTTTCTAAATTGGGTGAGCACAAGGAGGGAAGCCTGGGTATTAGGTGGGTGGACTAGGACTAGTGAGCTGGTAGTTCGGAGATGACTTGACCCGGTTTCACTGGCAGGTTTGACGATTGCAACACTAACTAAACATATGATATCTGAGGGTCGTGGCCTTCTAAGCCACGTGTTCTGAGGGTCGTGGCCTTCTAAGCCACGTTTTCTGAGGGTCTTGGCCATCTAAGCCATGTTTCACTGAGACACGATGTCCTAGGGTCCCACTGTTACTAGTATCCTTAGGGCATTCCCATCCTCTGGTGCTACTGATACTTGTGCGCACACTGATCCGTGATATTTATACCATTTGAATTTCACTCTGGTATGTGACTTGAACCGTTTTTTCTATGAAAGCATTTTTGTGAAAATCTTTTATTTATTTTTGCACCTTTTACTTTATACAGCATTGGAAATGGATTTTTTTCTTTATACTTGTGCATGGAATCTTTCTTGGTGATATCCTGTTGGGCGATTTCTCACACCCTACTTACACCCTTGGGTGTAAGTAGACTTGTTTACTTCTGATACAGGTAGAGGTCCAGCTTTTGGGAGCAGTGGTTCAGGTTGTTAGCCAGACTATCTACGTGGTGTTTTGGTGGTGGCCTAGAGGTGACGTCCTTACACCAGGAGACAGACCTTAGGTTGGTTTTTGGTTGTCTTGTTTTGGTGTTATGTGGGTTTTGAGTACTTGTAAACCAAAAACCTGTTTGGTTATCTACATGTTTGATGGTACTTTTTTTTTTCTATGTTTGGTCATTTTGGTTGGCTGCTTTACTTTTATTCACTCGGGTAAATCGTTCCCAAGGTTTATTTTTATACCCGGGCACTTGTGCCAGCCCGTGGGGATAGGGAACGCCCTTCGGGCCTTTCCGTGGGCCGGGTCGGGCGTCGGTTCGAATGGCGACCCGACTCGGTTCGTGACATAACTCCTCATATAATTCCTCCTGTAAATGAATATTGGGTCAAGGAGTTATATTTCTTCCTGAACTGGTGAATTATTTAGGTTTATCATCATCCTACAAAGAAATCCAAGTTTGCAAATAATAAAAAATTTATATATAGTGGGAGGTAATTCCCATCATGGACTCGGTAAAATTATGAAAAATGAGTTCATGATAATATTATCAATATATATTACATCAACTTAAATATCCTCCACAATAAAATGTCCCAGATAAAGATTATCTATAATTGATGGAGGAATATAGTCCATATTATGTATCGTTTCATTAAGTTACACCACTTGGAGAGTGTCTCCAACATATAATAGTGGAATGCAGTTTGGTGTTGAACGTTCTAATTCAATGATTTGAGAGTCAGAAAAAAAAATCATTTCTTATAAAATATTCACAAAAAATAAATATAATAATGTTATACCATATATATGTTATCTAACATTTTTTTCTTCACTAATATCTTAAATTTATGGATTATAATTTTCCTCTAATAAGTCATGAATTATTTTATTATCAGATTATTTAGGATTTTAAAAATTAATAATCAGTGGAGTATTCTATTCCTCCAATATTTCCATTATGGTTCCTATATTCCAATTCATTGTATAAAATTATATATTGAACTATTAATTTAATATAGTTATTCACCACATTCAGGAATTCATTATGAGTTTTAATATGATATTTTCTTACATCATAAAATTTTCCATCTCTCTATATATATGAGTATTTGATGAAGCATACACCATAATATGAATTAAAATAAATTATTTAAAGGTTATTCCTAAATTTATATTTCTAATTTAAATAGTTGTACCTAAACAATATTATTGTAAATGAATGTGATAAAAAGGAATAGAACCCTATAATTAATTGTAGATTTATGGAACAACAATCATTAGATGTACAAATGTAATATTTTTTCTTAGTAAAGCATAGTAGGTACCAAAGGATATATGACTTAAAGAGATTGGATAGAAAATAAATCACACAATATTTGATTCACTTGTTATATATTTATTATTTTCAATATTTTACAAATAAAAATTTATGTTTTGGTTTTGATAGAATGAATAAATGAAATAAAAATTAATATATGGATGTGAACATTTATTTGTGTTAATGAGAATGACCATTGTTTTAATTTTGGTTATTATGGTTCAATAATAATTAATATTTATTTTACCAATCCAATATAATAGTTAACACTATAAAATATCAACAAACATACCCTCTAGTGATTATTTACATATAATACCATTGAGTTTTCTTCAACAATCCAAATCTCAGAAATTATTGATTGTCAATAATGGATGACAAATTCCCACAAAATTGAGACACCTAAATTCACCCACATCTATCACATATTGTTTTCATATATTAAAAAATAAACTCTATTATATAAATATATTTCATTTGAAAGGTGAGTTTTGGGTAGGGAATAGAATAAAATAGAAGATAATATCATAGAATGATTGATATCGACTGGATCATCCTTCGACACAATAACTACCTCGATACGAAATGAAAATAGACATTGAGAATATAAATAAATCAATTTAAGAACATTTCTAAATATTCACCTAAAGAAAATAATAGGTTTAGACATCCACTATAATGATTTTAAGAGATATACATTGGAAAAAACAAAAGAAAAATAAATAAAATAATTAAAATAGGGATATATTTCTAGTAAAACTACAGAATAAATCTTATAGTATGACTATAAATAAATAAAACAAAAAATATATCATCATAAGGAAAATTGATAACATACAAATATAATAATAAAAGAATATATTTATCTAAATAATTCTACACCAAATAATTTTTATATGGAAGGAGAATAATATTAATACTGGTAATATGAAACAATTATCATCATGTAAGGAATGCGGAATCATTCTACTCTATTTGGAATGAGTAGACCCATATTTCTACATTGAAACATCTTATTTTTCTTCTGGTTGATATTTCTCTATATTTATTTTTCTGTTATTTATATTTTCAATCCTATAATGGTCTATGTTTTTTTTGTTAAATGACTCACATGACCCATCAAAGAGATTGAAGACCATGATTTGAATTCCATGAAGTTGTTTTCACAATTTTGTTCCATAAAGGGGATTATTTATATGAAAATTCATAATAATCCTCATATCAGAAGTTTACATTATCTCTCTATCAAATACTAACAAAATTACAACATATATTTTTAATATTTTTTACTTATTCCTGGTGTAGTTCTATAATAGTAACATATATCTTGTTTTTTCATTTCATTGTAATGAGGTCAAAATCACTACGAATTTTATATCTCTATATTTTTTAGTGAAAATAATTCATAGAAAAAAATATTAATTTCCCTACAGATATCATTGTAGTATTCCATTATGTAATTTCCTCATTATATTTTACCTTAGTTAAACCATGGTGATAGTTCTTATTTTATGATGTATGGTTTCATAAAAATCTATTATGTGAAGTAAAATATCATATAAGAGAAAATTGATGAAATATATCCAATCCAAAATCCATACATATCATGCCTGATAACCCAAAAAGTATTTCATGTTAAGAAAATAATTAATTTTGAATGATAAATATTATGTCTTCCCATTAGATAAGTTCTTAACGAAACATATATACGGAGATTAAGAAAATAATCATATATACTAACTCCAGCGATGTTATGTATGATAAAAAAAATTTATATATCCACTTACGATAACTATTATGTGAGTATATTCTTAAAAAATATCAAACTATTTCCCAATTCTATTATATATACCCCTCATTTTTATATTTTCTCCTTATTTATAAATGAATAGTATATCGTTGGAAAACAATTATTATGTATCAAACATATCTTCCATAAAAAAGTAACCATCATAAAGGAAGTCACATGTCTTCACATAGTACTAGTAGATCTATGAAATTTCGGTTTTTACAATTATTTCTAAATATCATCTTTAAAATGATATCATACTATCAATATTGTCTACTTACTCTAAATATCAATGTAGCTACTTATCCTAAATAATAAAAGTACAAAATATAAATGTATTAATTTTAAAAATCATTAATGAAACAAATAAAATAAATTTTAAATAAATATTCAATATATTTTCACAATTAAGCCTATTTAATTCAAAAATCAAAAAAATTGTTAATTACCCAAAATAAATGATATGGTGTGGATGGAAATTTTAAATTTATTTTTAAAAAAATGAAAATATTTTCTTTGTTATGGGGAACATGTGGCTATATAAGAACATGGTATTAGATATACCATGGATGACCATGGTTGTCAATGGATGGTGTCAATGATGGTTGAATGTTGGTATAATTACTAAAGAACAATTTAAAATAGATAAACAATAATTTTTAATTTAAATTAATAGAAACAATTACATCATTTATTTTTAAAAAATTGTAAATTATAGAAGAAAATTTAATAAATGATTCAATATAATCATATATATATATGGGAATTACCCACACATTAATGAAAAACATTTACTCATTATTCTTATTAAATTTTTTGGAACAATTGTTTAATCACTAGGGGATGGACTATTTAAGGTCAAAATAGGAATATATCCTATACCCAAATGATTTAAACAACAACTGAAATAAAAATTTTCAAATAACAGAATATATATATTATTTTAAGTCATAGTCCCATTCAGAATATTTTTTCCCTTTTAAAGGATATTATTCCTGAAAAAAATTATATCTTTTAAAATTTTACCCTAATCATCTCAAGATACCATAAGAAATATTTATATATATTCATTCAATTTAAATATGAACATAAAAAATTAATTTAATTAAATATGGATCAATATTTTCAAAATAATTTAAGATATTCAAATAATTATCATGAAATGTTACAACTTCGTAACCATAATATGTTTTTATAGTTAGAATAGAAATTAATTTTACAAAAGAGATAATTATATTGAATAACTATTTAATTACAATGAGTACCAAATTGAACAACATGAATCCTCTAATAATCCCATAAAAGAAGAACTAAAACAAACCATTTTCATTCCAATAATATTATATCACTTAACACTGAAACAATAAAAGGAAAATTCAATCAAATATTTCAATTTATATCTCTAGATGAAAATATTTTTATAAAGAAACCGTATTTATAAATTATATAATATGATAAACCATAATCCATTAATAATATTAATAATAATTAGTTGATAATAAAAAACACTATCATAAGTACTTATTGGTTTGTCCAGTAAACATTGAGAAATGTTTACAATTATAATCGAATGAAGTAAATATATGACACATTTATATTTGTTGGGTATCTCTATTTAAAAAATAATTTTAAATTTCATGACTATATTACATAATTAAATGAAAATATTCTCTTTCTTTTCCACCACTCTATCTAGATAAAATATTATATTTGAATATAGATAAATAACAAGACCTCGTACTATAACTGATGACTTCATTGAACATTTCTATCAGAGATGAGCATTATTAATATAATATGAAAATAATTGAACTCATGTATTTAAATTCATGTGGAATATTCTACTTATACATGATTCTAACAATTTAATAAAATATTGTAATATATAAATCAATCAATGAACACCAATATAGAGAAAAAAATTATTTATTTAGTAAATGATATTACAAACTAATAATTACTTCATGTGACTTTAATTATGGGAATCATAATATATAACTCGTAATTAATTATAATCACATTTTATCAAATTAAAAAGAAAAAAATTAGTACAAAAATAATAAATTATATGACACAATATGCTTTTTTATAATTATTCAGTTACTAAAATTCTCAAATTATTCTCAAAATATTAAGATTAATTGATTAATATTAAATTTTTATAAGAAATAATAATTAATTTTATGTAATTATGAATTATAATTCTCTATTTAAACATATGTTTCCACATTTTCCCCCATTATAGATTTATTTTTGGAATATATATTCAAAATATATGATTTTTTTAGAAATTTGTAACATTATTAATTTGGGTTATCCTGATGGAAATTGTAAATATTTATTAATATCAAGATCCATAAAATGAATATTACATTATTTTATCATCCCTCTCATATTGAATTACTCTAATATCTAGGTATATTATCGACTAAGAAGTTAGAATTATTTCGATATATCATTTCATTAATCAATTATATTTACCACTTATTCCCCTAGGATAATGTTCTATAACATAGAGTTTCATAATTAAATTAAAATTATCAAATTAATGATAAGTACAAGAAATCTAAAATCATTATAACCAAGAAAATATTTATTAAATGATAATCAAATTCTTGACTATTTTAAAAAATATATTTACTCGCTGAAATAAATTCGGATATACCTTTATTCAACATTGATTATTTTTAATAACTCTATAAAATAACATGAAATAAAAATAATATAAATAAAAATTATATTACCTACACAAGTCATTAATAGCTTATGATATCATATCAACAATAATAACTATCAACAATGGTGGAAAACAATACTTTCATGTGGTTATTTTTTTGAATGAGATAAAAAATAAAAATTCCATAAAATGACATGAAATTACTAGAAAACCATTCAAATTAAAATTTATTTGTATATGAAATAAAATATCATTCACGTTTCATTCGGGGAATAATATGAATTTTATAATAATCATATTGACCTTTACATTCTAAAAACATATTTACCATGTAAAAGGGATAATAGAGTCTTACGCCTTAGATCAGAACATGTAGAAATTAATTTTTCCCCAAACATAGTATTTCATTTTATATATTACATTGAATATTTAAAAAAATAGTAATCAAATTATCTAATTACTCTCATTTATTAATAATCAAAAAATAATAAATTACATTGCTAAGAAAGACTATTTAATGTAGTGAAATAAACATGTTAAAGTATAGAAACATAGATGTCAAAGAACAACATGTTTAAAATATGTGTTTTGTGGTGGAGGAGTGGATATTCCATATAATAAATCAAATCATTTAATTATCATTATTTTCAGTAAATGGTGTTATAGTTGGTTCCCCTTATTTAATATTTTTGGGTATTTCAAAAAAATGAACCTCCTCCCCAATTATAAAATTTTACTTCCTCACCTCACAAATTCACACCTATTAAGAACTTTTATAGACCAAAAACTACCAAAATACTTCCCCAATGTCTATATACATAATATTTAGCTGATGTTTCTCCAAAAATAGAAACCCTAGTGTCCATAAAAATACATCTAGTGGGTGTTTCTCAAAAAGTAGTTAATCATCTTAATGAAGGTATTCCTTTTTTGTTTTTTAAGTTAAACAATAAAGTAGATATATAAAATTAAAATAAAATAAATTCAGTTTATAAAATATAATAATATTTTATTGTGATTAAGAAAAAACAATTATCAATATGATTTTCCATCGAATAGTAAAAAGTCCATCAGTCGTTTGTATGGTGAACTACCACCTTGTAAAATGATGTAATTCATATAAATTTAAATCCCATCATGGAAGGATATAATTAAATATTTAATAATTTCATATGATATATATAAAATTATTAAAATTCTAGAAATTTAATATAACACATACTTTCTTATCGTTGAATCCCTTGGGATAAAATAATGTCTCTCATGTGTACATGTGGACTAACAACTCCATGTAGTGATGGGAAATGTTTTTCAGTTTAATTTTATAGGGATGTAAATAAAGATATATATATATATAGAATATATGTGATATATATTATATAATAATGAAACATTCAAGGTAATATATTATTATACTTCTTTTCATTATAACAATCTAAAATGGAAACAATGTTAATGTGTATGTACGTTTTATTGTCTCCATGAACTGTGTAGTTCTTTTTTAGTCTCTAACTATTATGTATGACTATTAATACATATAAAATTTATATAAATTATATTTACAAATTGTATAAAAAAATTATAATATGAAAACATGTTCAATTTAAAGAAAGAATAATTATAATACAAATGTATAAATCAAAAATAAAGTAATTATCACATGATACAATGAATTTAAAAAGGAATTGTTAACAAAAAGGCATTAAAGTAAATAATTAAAAACAATATGGTATGAAATATATTATAATGGATAATTAATATGTTTATAAAAAATAAATTTTTATAATTCAGGAGATAAATACATGTATGAAGTTAATCAGACTTGATGTGAGGGTTTCTCATATCACATTTCTTCTATGAGAGGTAGGAAATTTTCATCACATAGTTATTTTGTTTTTTGTATACACTTACACTTGTATATAGTATATAATTAATACATTTAACAAAATTTTATATAAATTTATTATTTGAATTTATTTCATTCATGGTGCTTGAGATAAAAAAATTACTAATGTGCTAATGGTTTATTTAAAAACATCATCATTATTAAAAAATGTTAATATAAAAACTTATATTGGGGAAAAATTTTAAATTACTACAATAGATCCCATACATTTTCTTCTCCAATTTTTATGGATGAAATTTACATTTAATATAAATATTTATCACTAATTTATACATAAATTTATTGATTAAAATATTTTAAGAAAATCTAACTTTAATTATATTTTCAATCAAAAATCATTTTATATTCCATGTGAACGTATTCCAAAAAATGTTATGAAAATTGTTTTTAAAATTATACAATAGGTTTACTACAGATAATATTACCCATTATTGGATTTTTTGGAAAATATTTTAAATAATAATGTTCTAATCATTATTTGAAAATATAACTTTTTTTCGTTTTTACAAAAAATGACAAAAATAATTATTATTTTATAATACTTGGAATGTTTGTGATTTCATGTCATCTTAACTACTCATTTTCTGAATATTATAATACAATACAAATATTGTATTTAATATAAAATTTATTTCCTTATATTATATTATTTTTTATTTTTTAACGTTATTTATAAAAAAATTGAGATTTTATATTATAATTTTTATAATGTAAATTTTATTGTAATTATATTCATTAACAACATTGTAAACACTAAATAATCATTTTATTTACTAGGGATATGTATTATTTATACAATTCTTATTATTTTTATAGATGGTTTATGAAATATTTGACCTATGATTTAATATTTTCATACCATTTTAAATATTAATAAAAATGGTTATGGTTATTTTCATTGGTTGGGGAAGGTATTGACATTTCATAGTCTTCATTTTAAATAAAAATATTAACTTTTTTTCTTGACCCCTTTCATATAAATAATGAGTTGAACTTTGTATATTGTTTAAAGGGAATGTTATACACCTGGATTCATCCATAGGTATCATGACACCAACTATATTAGGTTTTTGATGATGGATTTTCCAATTATATAAATATATTTTCACAAAACATCAATGGTATTTCGTATTTATTGACACAAGGCCATGATAGTATGCTCTTGATGTCAAAAATTATGCTTTCATTAATCAAGAATATATTTAATTTGTTTAATGTTATTATATTATTCTTTCTGATTTCCATGCATTAGTTTCTAGACCATTATATTATTTATATGTCATTATGTGATCTTTATTTATCCCAACCATATTATTATTCTTGGTCATGTTATTTATTATTAATCATGGGAGACTATTTACATTCTGATTATTTATTATTTATTCATTATAGATAACCCTATAAAAATTCCCTTACTGAGAATTAGAGATCTCTACTTTTCTATCTAGGAATTATCCATGATTGCATTAAATTATTTTTTATTAATTTTTATATACATGTTATAGGGAATAAATTTTATCTCATAGATAATATTATTTTGTATATTGTTTAAAATTTATGTTATAATTATGTATGTATTTAGTTTACCTAGACTATAGAACTATTCAACTATTTTGGATGTGATTTCCTATACCATGCCCATGAGTAATAAAGTAACTACGGAATCTTGGATACACTAATGGGGTTATTTACATAGGATGAGTATGTGCACTTTGGAAAAAATTGCATTATTTTCTTATATTGATGCATCAGACTAAATATATAATAAAAATTTAGATCCATTTTCATTGAAACATTCATATTTTATCTTATTATAAATATGTTATTATTAAATCTATTCTAATAAACCAAATTTGTGAAGAAACATCAACTATTTTATATATTTAATATATATCACCATGACATTACAGATTACACTAAGTTATATTCCACTAAGATTCCCACTTTAGAGTAGAGAATTCAGAGTAAATATAATTCCAAGAGAAAAATGATGATTTCTATATCATAAAATGTAAATAAATTTTTTATAATGACTCCTATGTGATTTGAATATGTCAAGAACTATTATACTAACACATATATTTTGAAAATATATCACGAATAGAGACTATGAAAAACAATAATATAAATGAAAAAATAATCATGTTTATATACTCTAAAAACAATTTGATCACTAGTTTTCTTAAATAGAGTCACATGTTTCTTGAAGTACCCATATCATCTCTCAAATATTGTTTTTGAATTTATTGTGATCTGAAAAAGATATAAATATAGAAAAAATGATGTTAAATATTAATACCTGACGATTCTCTCATTAAATTATCAGAAAAATATTCATTTTTGGGCTTCTGAAAATGGTTCTTGATCCTCAACTAGTCTAGTTTAATATAGTTTACACAAATGTATATTCCACAATTTTTATTCATGTAAGAGTACTATATTTCCCAATATGGACGTGATCACACTAATAAATATCAAAAAATCATTATCCTCTAAATTTATCATAAAAACTTATCATTTAATTAGATCATTTTATTATGAAGGTATATGAATTGGTTTAATTATAATAAAGATATCAATAGAAAATTGTACATATAACTTATGAGGTGATCAAAATAATCAATCAAGGAAAAAAAGAAGTTATAGATTAGGAAATGAAGGTAATATAAATCAAAAAATATTAAACATTACTATGAGAGTCAGACTAAAATTTTATTAAAATAGACATGACCTGCCATTAAGAAAGATCTACATGACTAGCTCATATGTTACAATTTCCATAGAGGTTGTACTATGTACCAACTTGATACGATAATGATACACATTGGGTATAGTAATTGATACATGATTGGAATTGATTTAGCCAACTCATTCCTAGAAGAAAACCAATTGATTTAATATTAATGTCAATCAAATTCAAGAAGTAAACATAACAAGTAATGATCATGAAACACATAGGAATATATCTTTTTGGGTTTAACCATTTTCCAAGAAGAGTATCATGAATCATATAATAAGTTGAGTCTTTAAATTTCTGAATCCAATGATAAAAACAATCTATAGTACTAAAATATTGTGATTCAACTCTATCATATAATGTGAAAGCTAAAATAGTAGATAATGGAATAAATCATTTGTTAGACGAATGATCTACTCTAGATTCTATGATATAATATTATACAATAAATACATTGAATATGGCATCATTCTTACCCTATAGTGTAAACTCTTATAATTTTTATATCAATAAAAAATCTTAAATATATCATCTATGTAGACATAAATGACTAGACCACTTAGATCACAATCATTTTCATCAAGTAAACTCCACTAATAGTATATATTTATATGTATGGGTCACATAAGCTCCTTGATCAATGACATTAAGTGCTACACACTAGTAGAACATTCATATATTGGAATGTTGATAATAAAAGTTGCACTAAATAGCTTCATAAGAACAATATTTCCTAAAGTGGAAAAGCACCCACACTTGTAATACTATATAGAATTCAATCTTGAAAAAGGATCATAATATATTCCATAACGTTATATCGCATGGAATGGTCCAACAACAATCATCTCCTACTATCATCATTTCTGACCATTTGAGGAACAATGAACTATATTCTAGATGATAATGAGGATTCATAGTCTTGATCCTATTTTACAGATTGTATAATACGAAATAACCATTATTCTAACTTTTGATAATATATAAGGAATCAAAATAATTACATGTTTTTGTAATGAATCTTTATGATAATCAATAAGGTCCATAATTTGGATTCGTCATTATCTCATAGATATAATGAAATGATACATAGATAAGTAAAAATAAATTTATATTTTATGTATATAAAAACCTTTCAAGATTTTAATTAAGACCATTACCATAACCTTTCCTAATTTATTGTGATAAAAAATCTCAATGAAAAACACTTATTTATTTGAAATTGTGTGATCTAGTAATGAATCCCCATGAACCACAATATATAAAAATTGAATAATCCTTCCCAGGGGTGGAAGGTCTACTATATGCTCTTTAGGTGTCACATATTCACTTGTCTATTTTATTATTAAGAGTTGGAGGTTGATGATGTTGCATCAAGTATGATGAATTACAGAAGTATATTATAACATTTCGCTAAAGATAAAAAACTTGTGTGTTCAATAATTTTATTAAAAATGATAGGTATAATTCCATTATGATATATCTTAATTTCATTTAACAAAACCTAGTTGATTCATGTATATTTGGAGAACAATTTTAAATCAATTATTATTTTCAATAAATATCATTTAATAAAATAAAGAAGGAATAAATATTTTATTAAATTAAAATAGTGAATTATAAATAATATAATTTTTTTGACAATCATGGTGACCAACTACAGACATAGAATGATCGTGTCATTGATAATTAATATATTTGAAAAAAATATTTTATTTAAATTTTCTAATCAATATAGATTTAAAATTATTTCAAATTGTAATAAAACATGAATAGAAGACAACATAATATTTCATGTTGTTTTATCTGTACCTACAATATAATTTAGAGTATAATCTAATATACATTAGGTATTAATATTAAAACAAGATAAATAAATAAAATCACATCACATACAACCCTTATAAACTCATTCATCCAACCTAACAATATTGGAATTATATAATTATGTGTTACTTACTAAGATGGGATATCCCTCCATCCTAGCTATTATAAGGACTTGTTTTCTGTATCCCATGTGGTATTATCTAAAACCATTTTTAATGAGTGTGAATAGATTATATGTATAGTATTATATTGTCAGTTAAACACCATATGCTTAACTCCCAATCGCTACAATCTAAAATAATAATAGGGGTTATAGTCATTATCATTATGTAATAATTCCTATGGTTCAATAATTTATAACTTATAGGTCCATGCGTAATGTTGTATAAAAAAATAGTAGAATGAACCCTCGAACCTAACCTTCTTAATATTTAAGAATATATAATAAAAAATTACACAATAAGTAGTATACCATATAGATACAATCCTAAAAGATGAACCCAACCAAAATAGAGAAGCACTATATTTTATTGGTAACAATAAGTAATAATATAATATAATGTGTTTGTTAATATAAGAAAGGTATAACGAACCAAAATTAGGAAAGTATCACAAGTTGTGATGGAACCTCTTATAGATCCTTGAAATGTGTAATTTATGTTTTTTTCTTCATTACATTTTTGATGACTGAGTTTGAGAAGATTTCTTTCAATCCATTCAATCTAATTAGTGCAAAGGAAAAAGTAATGTTATGAAATTGAAAAATATATGTATTTATGTTTTCACACACCACCCCCATAAACAAGGTAGCGGTATCAATATCATATAATAATGAATGGTATATGTAAATTTGGTTCTACCTCTTACTGCATTCATTATATTCGATTATTTCAGTTATCTTCACCTATTGAATGAATTATAATGTTTACATTTGATTTATTTTTTGTATTCCCTATAAAATCAAATATGGAGGAAACATTAGTTAAGATATGGAAAAATATAAAAGTAACATAAATGGCTTGTACACTTATACCATAATAGGATCACCATTAATACAACCCACTAGTGATCTCCGATCCCCATGGGATCAATGTTATCATTTAAATTCATGATAAAAATTTATCATGTAATTATATTACATAATTATAAATATAACACCAAATTAGTCACTACCAAAAATACTATATGATTCAATGATAAATATAATGCACCAAATAAAATATTCATTCTAAATGGGTCATATGATGAATGTAAAAGAATTTAAACAACCCATAATGATGTATATGTTAATTAATTTATAAATGAAATATAAAATTCTTCGTATATTTATATGAAATTAAAAACACAATTAAAAAATTGACCTACAAACTAGGTTAGATCATGGTGAGAATGAAAGGTGATGAGAGGCCTTTATCCCCTTCCAATAACACTTTGTTAAATTTGTAACATATCCTTCTTCCACAAAATTAAAAAAATATCCAAAATTTATGAAATATAAATGACTACATGAAACATTGTATAATATATGCTATATGTCTATCAAGATATCTATTAGTGATGTGAGTTGGTTCAAGGAAAGGTAAATACCCTTATCTGGGGTGGTGAATCATTATATGTTAATTGTTTTCCCACTTTACCTTTCCATTGATCATGTTGAATTGTTAGTAAACTCACATATCCCCCTTATAAAAGATATGAAATGAGAAATAAATTCTAACATAGAAATATGTGAATGGTACTTGGTTTAACCATAATAGGATAATCTAAAGAGTATAAAATGAGGATGTGTTTTTTATTTTAATTACTATGTGTATTTTATGTTGTCTGTACATATAGAGGACTCAGTATATCAACATTTTATAATCAATCAATTAATGAAATACCAACTATTTGATAGTTAATGCACTGTACATGCTATTACCTTATATGATTTTTTTTTGATATGTTAATTCAACTATATCAATAAAACAACAGGTGTTTCATGAATCGCATCTTTCATGAAAATAATTAATTTCATATTACCACATAAATTATAAATAATTCCATATAGGATCTAATAATGCTTATTATGAACAAAAAATAACCATTTAGAACAAATTTTCACAATACATATTCTCATGAAATAATTTCTATAAAAAAAATATATTTTTCTATTCTATAAAATATTGAATATGTTACCATATTACTCATACTAAAAATGACCTCTTTTCTCATCCATATGTCTTCCTCTCAACTAAAATTATTAATATTTTACTATTAAAAAACCCATATACCATGTAGATCTTTGAGAACTCACAAAACCAATTGACTTCATTGAAAATCCTCACTAAAGTTTTTAAACCATATTCTTTTAGTCCATCTACTCAGTACAATAGTCTTCCAAACATTAAATTTTATTTTGGTACTCAAATATTCTTCACAATGATATCAAAAATATTATAAACTCTTCTAGATACTATAAATCGGGAATAACCAATGCAATTCTCTAATATATAATTTTTAACATATGTTTTCAACATTAGAAACCCAATATCAATGAAAAATCTATATGGGAGATTTTTACATCAATTCCCCACTTGGGTTTTATTGAAAAAACATAGTACTATATATCCATTCACATGATATATAATTTTTTCATTATTAATTAGACACTATCTTCCCTATATAACTCGATATACACATCATTTACTCTATAAAAAATTTATTCTCACATGAATGAATATTCATGTGATAAATAAATATTAGAGTAAAATCATTTCTATAAATCCCCCTCATTCTAATTTTGGTTATAAAATGATGTTATAGAACCATGAAATTCAATAAATTACAACTCCCAATATTTTTTTCACCTCCATATGTGAAATTCTTATAAGCTTATCTTTTAAATAGAATAATGGCCACATAATTTGGTATTATATATCTCCCCCTTTCATTAATGATATATTAAAACCATTTTTAGTGAACCCAAAATTTACTCCTTTGTGATCTTTAAGAATAAAAGAAAAAAAAATTAACATGAAAAACTCCATGTAATACCATGTGCAATAGGATTTCAACATCTATACATATTAACTATTGGGGTTTGATTAGAAATTGATTTTTTTTTCTAATGCATCTATAAAATGTGGTATCTTGATGTTAGTTGCCTAAAGCCCAAAGTTTCTTTGTAAAATTGGAATAATATATAAGGAATCACACCTTAATGTCCCGAATAAAAGAGTCTTCTTAAATAAAAATAAATAATCTTGAAATTCACATTTAAATTGAAAACATAAATCACATAATTTTTTTCATTGAGAAATCCATTTTATCCCAAAGTGTATTCCAACATATTAATCACAAAACACTTCCAGATATTCTAATGAAATTATAACATAAGAAATGGGTGAGCTTAGATATGCATTATGGGTAGGAATATTTCATATAATATCATTAAAAAATAATAATATATATTCCATGTTATATTATATAAAAATACTCCATTTAAAAAAATTACCATAATACGACCAAAATAAATAATGACCAAATAGAGCTATATAAATAATAAAATAATCTTGGAACATATCCCAATATATTATAAATAATTGGATAATAATATGGAAATAAGTAATCGACATCATAATAAGGTAATTTATAATTTCTTATATCTAAAACATAACTTTGAGAAAATAAATAAGATAATTTAAATCTATCTGTAAAAACCCATCGAATTTGTACAAATGATGTTTCTCATTGTGCATGGTGATTTGTTGAGGGGATATATAATACTAGGAACAGAATAAAACATAATATTTCTAACTCATTCATAAAATTAATGGTTATAATCATTATTAATAAAAAATCATTTAGAAATAATAAATTAATTTTTTTTCTAAATAATCCAATCAAATAATCTTAATCATAGACTATCCAAATTTTTATATTGATTGTAATAAAATTATATATCCTTAATAAAATTGATCATAGGAAAAATAAATAAATAATACAGATTATATCAACCAAACATATCCACAATAGATAGTATTTAAATAATGTTTAACTTCATTTATATGTAAAAGTATATAAACAAATATCATTAAAAATATTTTTGAGAAAAATGACATTTTCTCATTGAAAATATTTTATTTAAATAAATTGCAATAAATATTATTAAAATATTTTATTTTGTAATGAAAATTAAAAATATTTAAAATAAAATTTAGGACATTGATTTTTCATGACAGTAGAATATTTTTCTCATTGCATGATCATTAAAACAATGACTAATTTCATGTTTTTTTAAATGGAAAATGGATCTAGTTGTGAAAATTGCATGAATATTTCATTAAAAATGGTAAATATTTTGAATGGGTAGAATAATCATTAATAATTAATTTGACTAATTTTAAAATAACTTTTTAAAACATTATCAGTAAACAATGTTTAGGGATAAAAAATGATTTTGATCGAAGAGACGAATAATTTCAAATTTTACTAAATGAATTGTTCTAGTCATTTTAAGTACAAAAGTGTAGAGAAATGGCACTATTACATGAAATTTTTTATTAATAATGTTATTATAATAAAATATATTGTTTTTTTGAAATATCAAATTATTCCACCATGGGATACTTGAACATAAAAAATCTCAAACAATGATGAGATTGTGAAATACAACCCTATAATTTGGGGAATGTTGGAATCATAATCCCCACGAAAGGAATAACATAAAAATAAATCATAAATACCATTAAGAAATATTTATTAATTATTTAACATAATAAAATAGAAGTATATCCAATACATAAAAGAATATGTAGTGAATATGGAATATGTATCATGAAAGTAAAAGTGAGACGAGAGAGAGTAACCTCTTACTGAACATTATTATTTAGTTTCTGAACCGAATATATAATAAAAATAGGTTTATTATAATTATTATAAACATGAAGAATAATATACCTCATACCATATAAGAATTAGATATAAATTTTTGTGACTAATTTATTAACAATTCTTTGGTCAAATAACTATTTGGGGTGATAATTGCTTCATTTTTCATTTTTGATTTTGTACTATAATATTTGTATTTTTTTGTCATGATTGAATCGTATCTATAATGTTATAAATTATTTAAAAATAATATTTTTCTATTAAATATTTTTTTATACTAAACCATATATTTAGAACTAAAAAATACATTAAACGTTTCATTTGAACTTTAATCCATTGGTATACTTGAGCGATGTTTCAATTTTTCTCAACGGATAGATCAAAAGGAAAAAAAATCATTAAAACTTCAAGAATAATAAATATTATTTATATATTATTTGTATTAATAAAAAATATTCTTATTACTATCCATGTAAAATTAAAAAGGAAATTATTTCACATCGCTATGTGGGGGAAATAATCCATATATACTCATGAGCGATGCTATAGTTTTCCAACAGATTGGATGGTAAAAAGATTTATGTGATTTTATATTTCACTATGTATACATATATAATAAATATAAAATATTTTAATTTAATTTTTCTTTAGTACCTTTGAGGTAAATCAAAAGAGAAAAATGAAAAAAAAAATTCCTCACGTTGTGGTAGTCCACTGTACACACGAGAAATAGTATTATATCCCCTAGAATATATAAATTCACAATTTATATGTTATATCCTAATTCAATATGTATAATAAGTTCATAAATATCATATAAACATTTGAAATCCATCGTTATATACTTCCATGAAATTTGGTGAAGGAAAACGATCTACATCTGTGTGGGAGGTGGTAGTGTGTTGTACACAAGATCAATGATTTTTTTCCCAATTGATGGAAGTGGATATATATTTAGGATATTAAATTAATATAATAACATATTATTATATATGATATTTTAATTCATTTATACTACATGATTTTAATGAGGCCATAAGGAGGCGGTAAATGAAATGAAATAAAAACAGAAGTTTAATAATTTTACCTATTCTTTAGAGAGCCTTTTTAGTTTAATAAATAAAGGCTTATTATGATAGGTTAATAATAAATATAATCTAATATATTATGTTGGTTGAGAAATAAGAATGGTATTTTTTATGGAATTGGATGAAATATAGGTTTTTGGATGTTTGAAGAGTAGAGGTGTTTGGGTTTCCATTTATATGTGGAAAAGTGTGGAAAGATATATATTTTAAAATTATAAGTTTATACCCACAATTTTATCATTTCACAAGCCACCAAAATAGGTAATTATATAACAAAATATGAGATATGGTTTCAATTTGTAAATTATTATTTTTCGTATAATTTTTTTATTTCATTTTAACACTAATCTTATTCATTTATCCAGAACCAGTAAACTCATTTTTACATTAACTATAGTAATTATTTATTACTGTTTTCACAATTTATTATGGTATAAAACTAATTGAAAAATATTAGATAATATAAATTATTATTATTCAAAATAATAATTACATTTTTTTAAAATTCTTTTCACAATTGTGATTAATTAAATTTAAATTTAAACAAAATATTTATTGAAAGAGTGATTTTTCAAGGATACATTTTTCATAAGTATAGAATGTTCTATATTAAAATTTATATATAAAATTATTCAAATGAAATAAATTGTTTAAATTATAACACTATTTAACAAATTTCATATTAAAATTATTTTAAAAGATAATTAATTTGTGTAAAAAATTTTAATGAAAATGTAGTTTTCAATATAAATTTAAATTTTCACTATTAATCAAAAAAATTAATCATTTTTAAAAATTACAAAAAAAAACATCAAATGATACTTTTGAAATTCCTATTGTAAAATTATGATTATTTTTCACATAAAATGTCTAAAAATTTCAATCTAAGGTTTTAAATGTTGTACATAATGTATGAATAATCCTTCTTTATGAAAATTACATATTTTTTGAAATAAAGTTTTTCTCTTTTGGAATGGTTCTTATTTTATTTCCAATAAATTGAAAAACATTGAATGTATTTTGCAATTATCTATATCATCTTATATTTATAATTTAATTGTTAATAATCATACACACCATCATTATAACTAGGTTATAATAATAATGTTTAAATAATAATTTTTTCGTAATGTATCATATATTACTTTAAACATATGTTGCATGAATCCAATGATTTTGAATTGATTGAATATATAAAAAAATTTATATATTATAATGTAGTGTGTTGTTATAATATCTTTATGTTTTCCTTACGAATGTCATATATGTATCAAATATCATGATCCTATTTCGAAATTCTGGTCTATTACATTCTAACCCCTAAAATAAATAGAATTATCACAATTTAATAATGATCACAACAATCAACAGTTATAATTTTTAAAATAACCTTCCTGAAATACAACATTGTGATAACGGTTACTAAATAATCATATATTATGATATATAGTGATGCACAATGATCATATAGAATAATCCCATAACTTGGTTTCCATTTAGGTGAACATAGTAGGGATGTGAAGTTATAGACAGGGAAGAAAAGTGTAATCCCCATATAATGATGGAGGGTGATAGAGGTCATTGATCAGAAAAATTTAATGATCAACCGTGTTTCATAATGAAAAAAACCAAAAAATATTTAAAAGACAAAATTCATTTGATTAGTCCAATAAAAATTTAATATGATAAAATTTTTATTTCATTATCATTCTCACGGTATTCATGGAGGCCTTTAACATCTAGAAATTATACATAACAGAATATAATAACTTTATATATTTATATTTTATAGGAAAAATATATCCCTTTGGATGAACTCTGATAAATCCATACACCATCTATTACTCAATGAAATGAATATCCAATATCAATTTTTATGATGAAATCACTAAAATAAATATAAACCTTATTATTAGTTAAATTACAGAATGTAAATTCATTCCTCTAATCATTATATATTTTCCAAAACCAAAACGGTTACTGAAATTTAAAAAATATAATACTTTAATATCTAATACTCGATGGTGACTTCCAAAATTCATCTTAATCCATTTAAAAAAATTTTATACCAAACACACTTCCAAAATATGTCTCACAAAAATCATTGTCTAATAATATTGAATGGAGCTCAATAAATCAACATTTTAATACATTTATAATATTACATTGATATTAATTTCACAATCAAAATACGTTAATATGTTGATCACTATAATAACATAAAGAAAACAATAATTCATCTACAAAATAAATATCATGTTGTCAAATATAGTCCATAGATAGAAACATATAGTAAATTTTGAAAAAGAAAATACAAACCACCAAATCAATATAAAATTTAATTATCACCAATAAAATCTCATAAAAACTCTTTATAATTATAATATAAAATTATTTATTATATTGGGTTTTATTTTTCCTCAATAAGTTATTTTACAAAATGATTATCTTTCCACTGAATCACTTTTCATAATCATTTTTACCAATCAACATATGCACTCAAATCGTTTATGAAACTTTATTATAATACAATCGTAATAAATTTCATAATTATTATAATATGAATATAATTTATGTAATAAGCCTATAATATAATGTTTTCATCCAAACACAATAAAATAATCATTTTATGTCTTTTATAGTAATATAATAAGAATGACCTTCATCCTTTATCTTATTTTGAGTATATTCCCATGAATCATGGGGCACTAATTTTCATATTCTTCCATAGCCTTACAATATAACCATGTTATATAAAAGTAACTATTCTTCCAATTTCATTCTTTCCATTTATGGGAATTCATTCAAAAGTTGATGAAACCCCATATTCAATTCAAAAAAGTATATTTTTGTTTCTTTCAACAATTATCTGATGAGAGAAAACCCTTCTTTTCCATCCTTCTCCATATCCTTTATTCTCTTCCATCCTCTTATAATCTTTATTCCCATATAATCCATAATATATAGAAAAAAATATTAATTTTTTTATATCAATTGATACAATGTCCTTATATTATGAGAATTTTGGGAGACTAGTTATCATTGAATGATTTTTTAATCCCTTTAATGAAACAATATTTCATAGTAATTATATTATCTAAATTGATTCAATTCCCTTTAAAATTAATGGGTTCCATTTTAAATATTGGAACAAACTATATTAGATCCTGTCATTATACATCATAATTTATTATAATAAAACAAGTTAAACACTAAACAGAAAATAAAAAACAATATGAGATTATCTCATTATCGTAGACATGGTTTCACAATAATTTTTTCTAAATCATAATATTAATTTGAAAACATTCATAATGTTTAATATTTAATATTTGAATTATTTTAGAAATATCCACTATGAGTTTCAAACAAGGTGCATAGTAAGGCTAATTGTTTTGTACTAGGTAATTCTCTAATCAAGCCTAGCCTGTCATTTTTAAAGTTATTACCCCTTGGTATGATGGTTTCAGAACAATGTCTACCTATAGTATCCATAAATGGTTGTATTTAAAAAAACAACATATTATCAACTCTGATAAAACTTTAGTATTTTATTCTATATATAACTGCAATGTTTATAATGTGGGTATAATCTCGAATCAATATTTTTCTAAATCTAGTTCTCATGGTTTCTACTAAACATACATTTAAAACAGTTGTAATGAACCCAATACCTATATAATGAATCATGGGGTAACATTATGACATTGGAATAAGGTACATAAAATTACATCATGATTGGAAGAATGGTTTAGTAGTATTATTAAAAGAGATAAATATTTTAAATTAACATTACAAATGATATCATAAAATACATAAACTGATTTCATTGATAACACCATTATTCGTCATAGTGTATCTCTACACATGAATTGGAAAACACTTCCCAGTATCCTAGTTAAAATAAAACATAAGAAAATGTTGAATTCATATTCTCTATAAGGGTGAAAATACAGTGGAAAATATTGTGAAAATATTCATAATCAATACTACAAGAAAAATAAATAAAACAAATTGCATATAATTAATTATTTAATCATTATATGGAAGAAATTGATGAATGTTAAATAAATCTATATAAATACTAAAATAATCTTGAAACATATTGATAGATATAATAACTAATCAAATAATAACATAGATATAAAGAACTGATCTCACACTAAGGGAATGCATAATTCCAAACATCAGAAACATACTGTCATGACCATTAACAAGATAGTTTAAATATTTTGGTAGAAAGCTATCAAATTTAGTCAATAAATTTCTCTCACAAGGCCTATTGATTCCTCAAGTGGCTATATATAACCAGTAACCACCCATCACATACTATGAACAATTCACCACTCATATGAAAGTGGTGAAATATTATTAATATAATCATTATCAATTAAATAAAAACAATGGAAATTATAATATATACATCAGTCAAATAAACATAAACCTAAAACTTCAAAATCAATATAATGAATTGTAAAAAAATGTTAATCCTCAATATAAATGACCATAACAATCTAGTGAAAAATTTAGGATGATATATATACCCCATATCTCATGTAGATCATCTGTAATATATATGGATGATGTCATTAATGAAAATAAACTGTATTTAAATGTCATAATTATTTTTTGACGAAAATAGGCTTACCACTTTGAACACAATTTTTTTTATAAAAATTCATATGATATTTTGTAAATTACTTCCATTGAAAAAAAATAAAGTAACATTTAAAATATCCATAAATCATTCAGTGTTTGTGAAGTTTGAATATTATTTTTATGTCATTAATTAAAAAACAATGATTCTTATCACATTTTTAGTAAAATCCAAAATGGCCTAATTTTTAAAATAAAATGATTATTCAAAATAAATTTTTAAAAAAATAAAAAAAATGATATTAAAGATTCATTTTAAATTGATAAAAACAATTATTTTTAAAATTTTAACAAAATTTCTTGTGGGGAAAAGTTTTTGACAAATGAGAGAAATAAGTTTAGATTTTATTGAAAACATAATCTCAATAAATTAAAGTACCAATGATAAAAAAAATTGGTACTGTTACATAAAAAAGGAAATGAATATCCAGTTGAGGGTGATATACCTTTAGTTTATTAAATTTCTAATAATTCCCCCATGGGATACATAAAAACAATGTCAAATAATAATGAGATTATGTAAAACACCATCATCATTTTGGTAATGTCTTAATGTTAGGGCTGATGAAATGGAAAACATAAAATTAAACTATAAACACCATGACCAAAAATATATTAATTATATTACACGCCAATGTGGGAATTAGGTACACGACTCAAAATAATATGTAGTGAATATAAGATATGTATCATGAAATTAATAGTTAGATGAAAAAACCCTTCTCACATATTCTAATTCATATATATGTGTCTAAATCACTTTTATAATAAATATTTATTCATTAAAATTTTATTATTGAACCATAATCATTTATCTCATACCATCTCTAAATTACATGCAGTCCTTTATCACCAATTTGATAGCAATACATTGTTAAAATAACTATTTTAGGGGATAATTGATTTGTTTTTCATTTTGGTTTTAGTATGGTAATTTTAGTCCTTTTATTTTGATCATGTATTTATTATCTCAAAATTTTTTCCACAATATAAATATCATATATATCTATTATATATTTATTTATAGTAATCAATTATTATTTTTATTGGAAATTGATTGTATAATTCATGGAGATTGAAGTTCATACGTATGAGTGAATACTATTTCCATATTTCTCAATTTATGAAATAGAATTAATGTAAACATTAATTCAATATTATGTAATTAATATTATTTATTACAAATATATTTATCATTATCAACATCCATTTAAAAATAAAATAAAAAATATATCATATATACATGTGGATGTTGTAGTCCACATGTACACACGATTGACATTATTGTTCTGAAATGGATTGGATGGTAGTAAGTTATATTTGATATTATTTTTCAATTTGTATGGTTAGATCCTTAATATCACATATATTAATTAACATTATCCTTACTACCATTCATGTATATCGTATGGTAATAAAAAATCACATCCCTTCTTGTGGTGGTAGTCTTCTATACACACGATCGTTGTTATCATATCCCCCACAGATGAAAATTAAGAGGCTATATGTGATATTATAATTACATAAGTATAATAATATTTTTTATATCATAAAAATATATTAAATCTGTCAATATATATATCCTTGTAAATTGGTGTTTGAATGAAAATTATATCGATTTTCATTGTAGTAGTCTTTCGTATATAAGATCGATGGTCTTGATTCCTATTTTATGGAAGTGGATATGGATATAGGTTACTAAATTATAATTATAAAATATTATTATAAAAGATAATATTTTTTATTACATTAATATACATTAATAATGTCTTAAGTAGGAAGAATCAGAGATAAAACAAATACACAACTTTAAAATATTTTCCTCTTTTGCAGAGAACCCCGTTCAGTTTATACCTAAATACTTATAAGGAGGAATTACTAAAAAATTGTAAGACCTATTTAACAAAGAGATATAATTATATATGGTATTTGGGTAGATCATGGATGATATAACTTTTATTGGAATTATTTTGTGGGAAGGATAGTGAGTTTCCATTTATAAGTGGTCGAGATGACACATATGGAATTTTATAAAAGATAAAGGGATACCCACACTTTTCTCATTCCAAAAACCATAAAAATGGGTCATTATAGAACCTTATACCTTATAATAATTAAATTTTTCAATTAAATTTTTTTTCGTATGTCTTATGTCATTTTTAAATATTATTTTCTTTGTTTACCCCCTCAATAAACCCACTTCTAATCAACTGTGTTAATAATTTATTACTATTTTAACTATTCATTATGGTGAATAATTAAGTTGAAAATATTAGATAATAAAAATATTGGGATTTTAATTATGGAACCCAATTTTAAATATTCAATTTATATAATTTTAAAAATTCAATTTATAATTGAAAAGAAATCATGATGAAAGAGTGGTTTTCAAAGAGTAAATTCTCATTGGTCTTGAATGTTTTCATAAAAACATTCAATATTAAATTGATTAAAATTAAATAAATTACATATATAAAAGTATAATTTTACTTGTTTAACATTAAGAAGAATTTATTATATAATTTTTCATTGTAAATAATTTAACGGAAAAGGTATTTTAAAAAAAAAATTATTATTTCACTATTCATTAAAAAATTATCCAAAATCCACCAGAAGTTAATTATTAAATATATATTTAAAAATGAAATTTATTTTCCAAAAAAATCCTATATATGGATAAAAAATTAGATTAAGTCTACCGAGAATGAATAATTCACCTTTAAGAAAAATAATTATTTTAGAAATCACATTTTCCCTTTCAAGTGGATCATATTTTATTTCTAGTAAATTTACAACCATTGAAATTATGTTTTAGATTTGAATACCATATAATATTAATCATTGATATATTAATATTCATACCTTCCCTATTATTTTTAATTTTATAATTTTCATGTTCAAATAAAAATATGTTTATAGAGAATTGAGTTTCGTTCAATCCTGGTGGTATGTGCATTATAAGCTATCAATTTGGTAGAATTTATTAAAAATTAAATTTATCATACGGTCATGGTGTTTTATATTCTTTTCAAATAATATTTTTTCATTTCTCATATTCTATCTAATATTGGGTTCCTCTTTTAATCTCTCATAGGGTTAAGACCATTATCATGTTATCTTAACATGCGGCTCTATAAAAACCAACTCTAATTCCACCAACCCATTCACACATTTCTTTTTGATGAAGTGATTTATAATTTTAATGTTCTATGTAATTACATGATATAAATTATTATCTCTAACATTTTAACAAATTAATGGTTTTAATTTACTTCATAAAATATTAAAAAAAACTAAAAAAAACATAAACCTACCTCTTCATTCTAAATAAAATCACCCCTAATTATGAGAATGAAAAATATTCAAATAGTGTAGAGTTCAATGAAATGTAATCATATTTATTTATTATATAGGAAATGAAAAATAATAATATATAAATCATCACCTGATATTCATTTTCTATCATCTACTAAACATGATCAACATGCTTCTCTATTTACCAATAACATTGCATCGAATATTGCATTGTAATGAAAATAGAAATTCATCTGTTCATTATAATAAAACATTCTGCACATCACTGATATCAATTGTTATAACATTGTATTACTCTAGTAAGTTACAAATTGATATATGGGTGACAAAAATTTATTCCTTGATGATGTTAAAGAAAATATGGTCCTAATGAAATTAATGAATATCATGACACTGACCAACATTACAGCAACATTTAAATATAATTTCATCCACATAGCTTCCTATTGTTTCATTTATAGTAAATACATCCTTCAAAATATGTTTAAAAAACCCTTAGATAATTATATATATATATATGAATGTTCCATTCCTTCATTATGACACCTACAAGATAATTTAAAATATCAACTCTCTAATAATATACATTTCAAACTCACACCACATGAATTTAATTAACCACTTTCATTATGACTCATTTGATCCACCAAATATTATGTTATCCACATATATAAGAAATTTCATTGCCTGAACATTATATTTGATGAAATATTGTTTATTATTGACTCCACCACACATGATACCACGGTTTTTAGTATATTGATCTATTTGTAAATATAGTTCTAATTTTTCATTATTTACACCATTTTCACCCACTTTTCCAAAACCATTTTCTCAACTTCATGAACAATATTTTCTTTCATCATATTGATATAAAATTATTTTTAATATAATTCATTTATGAATACTAATTTCTGGTCTATTATTAATTTGTTTTATTCCTATTTTCATAGATATCAAAGAAATTATTCATTTGTTTCTAGCCTAGATACATTATGAAATGTTACATCTATATATATATGATTAATTTTAGAGTTTACTGAACTCACATGATGATAATTATTTTGAATATATAGAACAAATTTATTCTATTTTAAAATGATACCCATTTGTCGAAATTAATTTTTTATTCATTAATATTAATAAAATATCCAATGTGAAGTTCTTCTCAATTTGGTCTGGCTCTTATGGAGTCTCTTGGAATATATTATCATCCATAGAGAAGTAACTAGGATCAAATATATCAATGAGGGGGGATAAATGCTTATGTTTTTACAATTTCAACTTTCCTGATCAACCTCTATGATGAGTAATTTTAATAATCCTTTATTCTTAAATATCATTATCTTGTAGACGAAAAAATGAACACATAAAAATATCTTTGGGTTTTTTACAAGGTTCACCCCCATTTTGGGTGACTATATCCTTGGAATTCATGGATTGATCTAAGCCACATATTATCCACTAGTAAGTAAAAGTGATTACAAATATACGCAAACACATTAAATGGATGAAAGAAAAACACATTTAATTGTGGATCACTAGTGGTTATAGTTGTTTATCTCTTGATGGGATCATTGTAAAGGGAAACCCCCAGTGTTATTTATGTTGAATTCCACCAGTTGATGATATCACCGAATAATCATTGGCTTATATTTTTTACTCTAGAATCTCATTATTTTATCAATGATCTTCCCGACCTCTTATGAATAGTTTATCCAAAACATTCACCTCTATATGTGATGTTTTTGTTGTCCTTTCTCCTGTTTATGTCAAAATAGTCAATTTAAAATTAGAATAGCATATATCCTTTCACAACATAAATTATCAAAACTGGTCAACATCTGTTATATTGCTAATATTTCAAGTCCATGAAATTCATGGATTCAATTTCCATACATAAGAAAATATTAATTTTATAATCTCCATTACATAAATGACTACAAAAAAATATTCACCGAGAGTTTTATTATTGATTCTGGTTCATTTTAACATCCCATATTATACCTTAGTCACATTTTGTATATGTTATATTCATGGAATTATGTACATCAAATATTTCAAAAGTCAAAAAATTTCAATGAACTGGTAATATGTTTATATTCCACTATTAATTCATGTATTATCCCCTCAATTCATTTTGTGAATTTTTTCACACCCATAAAACAAAGACTCAAACATATAGTATTTTATGAATTCATTTTATAGGTAACATGTAATAAAATTTCAAGAAACCAATTTTCAATTGACACATCAACATCTATGAGTCTATTCCACATAACGTTTTTTTCCTTTTTGTTACACAGTAAACGTGTATGAAAAAAAATATTTCACATAATGAAACATCAATCATGTAGATTTCATTAAAGATTTTGAAAGCACAACACGATCAATAAATAGAACAATATATTTAACATAATGCACCCTCAAGACTATGTTTCGTAGTCTCTATTATTCTCCTCATTATTATGTTATTTATTCATCTTATACATGAGTTTAGAATTGTGGAGGATATTTATAAGATTTACTACACAAACTATCCTTAACTATTTTCACCCCGCAAATTTATATATTCATAGACTCACTTTATTCAATATGGTTGTAGAAAATCAACATATCCAAAATAAATGTATTACTCTATGAACATATTCATTTTCATCATGATATATCAATGTATCTTAGTTTGAAAATGGTTTCTCATATAATTAATGTTGTAAAGACCCCAATTTCTTATATATAAATATCACATATTCACATATATAAATATCACATATTCAAAAATGAATATTAATTAAATAAAGTAATTATTTATTCCATGTTCAATTTGTCCTGAAGCCTTCAAAACTAAGGATACACAAACAACAGGTATATAAGTTTTCTATGTCGTCTCTATAATGGTTCTTTATAACCAACAACCATATGATAAATATCACTCATAAACCCATTATTAATTCAATGGGAAAGGAAACATAGTAATGCTTGAGCTCTGATTCTTAGTTACGTAAAACAAGGTTGATGTCATGTATCATATAAGAATAACATGATATAATGGTATTTAAACACGAGCATATAATTTGAAAATCACACCAATCATATCAAATATTATAATCATTACTATTGGTGTTAATCATTATTGTTTATAAGACTTGAATCATCATGGAACAATTGAACAAGAACCATAAGAACAATGTGTACGCATTTAAAATGGATTTTTTTCATTCACAAACACAAAGATAATCATTTACTTAGTATTCAAGGAGAATTTACATGGGAGTCATAGTTGAATGGGTTTGCTCCTCTAACCATAATATTATACATGGTTAACTCTCAAGGATGGCATAATAGATAATATCTCTTGTAGAACTATGTTCACTCCTCATTCTATTCATGTATATCTCATTGGATACCAATCATTACCCAGTGCATTGGGGGAGATATTGGTCCCACCCATAACATAATAAAAATAATACAAATTTGTGAGATGAGATCATAAATCATTCATCAAATTATAACAGCTGAAATAAAATGAGTTAGGTAAATATTTCATCATAGCATAACTCCTGGAAAAGAAATGGGTTTTATAAAAATTACATCAAATAATCATAGCCCAAAAATGGAAAGAGAACCATTTTTACAAACATCACTTGATCACGATCATAAAAAAATCCTCAGAACGTGTAATGATGGTATCTTGGGATCACATCCATATTAAATAATATATTTCATTAATTGATTTAATATTAGATATAAAATGAATTTAATATATTACATGGAACATATCTTTTAGGAAATATCATATTTTACTTAAAAATTAATTATATAAATTAAAATAATTTCACAATTATTTAAGGAAATATTTTAATTTAAAATGAAAATCGAATCATGTAACATATTAATTAATCCATTAATTGGTCTTGATAGTAATAAATAATATTCACGTTATAGAAAATAAAAAAATCCCTTGCAATATTTCTCTAAAATATAAAAAAATGTCATTCTAGATAATTTAAAGATGATTACTTTTAAAAATTTTTGAAAAATTCATTAAAGGGAAATAACTTCTCTAATAATAATTATATAATTGTAAAAAAATAATTAAAACATTTTTATAAATTATAAACATGGATGAAAAATGATTATCGACTAAAGACAGAAATAAAGTAAAATTTGATTAAAAATTAATTTAATCTATTTAATCAATTAATAGAAGAAAATTAATTGTAAAATTTAATTTTCCAAAAAAGAACCATTGGATAAGAAAATTCATGATTTTATAGAGAGGTATATTATATGACTTAATCATCAGAAATATAATCATTAACTATCAAAATAATCAATGAGAGTTTATCATATAAATTTTACAAAATTAGTATCTTTTGAATTGTAAGTCCCTTTAAAGAAAATAAAATTTTATTTTTATTTATATCACCTTAATTTATGATATATATTTAAAATACATTCATGGGTTGAATATTGATGACATAAAAAAAGTAGTTCGAAATGAATATGTCCCCCATAAATAAAAGTTATCAAAAACTATCATACCTCATGTATTGGCATTCATCGGACATGAATAAAAAGCATATATTATAAATATTGGTTTGTTATTAATGTATTAATGATCCATAAACACATATATCATATCGTATATTTAGTAATTATTATGTTTTGTTATGTATTTATTAAAAATACATTGTTAAATTAACTTTTAAGGCAAAGACTACTTCATATTTTATTAATGTTTTGGTTTGGTTGTTTAAATAATTTTAGTTTAATAATTATTTGATACCATGCATAAAATAAAATATGATATAAATATTATATATATTCATTAAATCTATAATTAGTGTAATATAATAATGTTAGAGATATAAAATGGATTACATTTTTCATGGAGATGGCAAGTTATATGTAAGCTTACTCTTATCACAATATTCACAATAGATGGAACAAAAAAAATTAAAATATTAGTTAAACATTATATGATCATTTATTATCATATATATCACATTTATTAATTAAAAATAAACCTATTAACATAAATTTCCATAGAAAAAAAATAAATCACACAAATTCATTGATGTGGAGGTCTATATATTCATACGAGTGATGTCAATGTTTTACAACATATTGAAATGTAAAAATATAGATATTATATTGTAATTATAGTACTAACAATATGTAATAAATTTAATATATAAAAATTTAAACCAAAATTATCATTTTTCAGGAGTGGAGGTGATAGATAATGAATTATATCATTTCACAAGATGGTTTTCTACTATACAGGTGATATACAATTTCATTTCCAATTTCATAGTAGAGGATACATATTTGAGGTATTACACTAACATAAATGAATCTCTGTGTGTTTTAGATATTTATGTTTTCATATTATATTATTTTAATAATATTTAGTGGATGTGGAATAATAATGAATAAAAAATAAATATTTTATAATTATACCACTTATTTAGAGAACATCAATATATTTATACCTAATGAATTTTTTGGAGGTTTACATAATTAAAACTGTCATAAAAGAAATTATGAGGGAAGGAAGTTATTTACTAAATCATGAAGGATATTAAATGTCTCCCATGATGATCGTCCCTTTTATTACTCATATTTAAAAACCTTTCTTCGTAACCTGGATAATGAAAACAAACCAAAGTATGAGTTCAGATGATCAATAAGGGTGAACATGGGGATATATAAGAATAAAACAAACACAAGGTAATGAGAACATGATAATAAAATTTGAAAACCATACCCAAAATATCAAGTATCATAGTCTTAAGTCATGTCATAGATATTTAATGTTCATAAGATATCAATCATAAGAGAATTAAGGAACATGATCAGTGAGACCATAAAATTGGCCAAAGATATAGAATTGTGGTATAAACATAATCACAAAAAACCATATATAATGGATGTATTCCAAAAATTCACAATAGTTTTGAATTGGTTGAATAACCTATGTACCTATGTCTGTCTTGGGTATCCATAAATGCACAATTTTGTTTCAGGAATGATATAACCTCTTGTCTGCCCTATTGTTTTTGGATTGGTATAACCTCCAATGAACACTGTCGTTTCAGGGATATGATAACCACATACATACCCTTTTGTTTTAGTAATTAGATAACCTAACATGCACCCTCTTATATAAATCATTGGATAAACTCCTTTTTACACTCTTTTTTTGGTATTTTATAACCTCTTGGGTACCCTATGAGAACATATACCATTAATAATAATCGAATGCATTGGTGGGAGATACAGGTCCCACCCACCAAATAATCCATAAATTTGTGTTCCACAATATCATAATACATTCATAATATAATATCCTAATAATAGAAATGGATTTTATAATATATTTTATCGTATCATATCCAATGGAAATGATATGTGTTTAATAAATATTATGTCATAAGAAACATAAAAAATTCAGTCAAAGAAAAATAATGGTATCCTTGAATTGTATCCCTATTTATGTATATGTAATATAAAAGGATTTAATATAAAAAATAGGATTTTTAATGATAAATAACATATAATGGTTCTTGATGATGATTTCCGTTCTACTATGAAAAAAACTTTCTAAAATATTAATCATTTTCAAAATTCATTTTATTTCAAAATATTTTTTCAAAAAATAAAAAAATTCAAAAATATAAAAAATAAATATTTTATTTTAAAATAAATTTATAAAAATAGGTATTCATGAAATAATTTATTGTTCATTATAGTGGGAAATACTATTCAGGTTGTTCTTATCAACGAAATATTCTTTTCACATTTTTTGTAATAGCCAAATGATATTTTGTGAAAAATATTGTGAAGATTCATTTAGAAACAATTTTTGAAAAATTAAAACATGTGAAAATTTAATTTATTAAATACATTGATAAAAAAATATAATTATCTTAGCAAACATTTTTAGAAAACCTAGTTTTTGAATAAAATTCTTTTTTGGACAAAAAATATGATTTCTAATAAAAACATTCATTTTGAATACTTGAGTATGTAATGTGAGTATAATGAACAGAAAACATGTATTCTCAAAATATAATTAGATTATATGAAAATTCATTAGTTTATCGAGATTTGTATCATAATATGTTTTAATGAAAAACATTACCATAAACAATCTCGATAAATGATAAGATTATAACATGTAATCTTTACCACATCGGTAAAATTGAAAAATAATCCTCTTAAAAAAAATATAATTAAATGAAATGAAAAATATCACAAGGATAAATATATTCATTATATTTAATGTAAATGGTATGTATATAAAGAAATTAAATCATGATTCTGGTAATACATAACATAAGTCTACATGAATGAAAATCGGGATTGAAATCCTCTACCCATTTGGTAAAATTTGAACCATTAACCCAAGAAAGAGAGATCAAAAAATTGTTAAATTAGTACAAAATAAAATTATGGATATATTTCATAAAATAAATTCTCTGTATTTATATACAAAACATAATTGAAATAGGTGGTGAATGTTTCATATGTTTTAAGTAAGTGAAAAGTGAGATGAAAATTTCACATCTTAACACTCGACTGCATTCGTACTTGTTCGAACCTCATATATATTGAATATATGTTTATTATAAATATATTATTGAAATAAATATATAAATAAATATAATTCTATATATTATTTACATATGTCCTTTTATTTCCCATTTATGAACAATTCCATGTTAAAATCTTGTTTTATTTAATAACTATTTAGTTTTTCGTGCATTTTTTATTATTTATTTTTTATCATATTAAATTAATCATTGGTACGTAATCTCCAGAATAATAATCATGAAATAATTAACATATTTTTAAATAAATTATTATTTTAATAGAAATCATTCTAGATGGTTTTTATAAATGATATATGTCACAATAATGGACACGATAGGTCATACGCACTCATGAGAAACAATTCCATTTTGAACAACAATTATAGAAAATATGAAAGTAATATATTTTAATTATAGAATTATAATAATATCATATAGACCATATTATTTCATAAAATATACATATGCATCTCATACATGTTTTGGGGAAATGAAAATATATCCACATCGCTTCCTGAAGGCGATGCCCCACACTTAAACGAATGATGTTATAATCATTTAGTGAGTGAAATAGAAATAAATAAAATGATATATTATCATTTAAGAATAATAAATATTTCTTCATATAAAAAGTATTCCTATAATATATCTTGAAATTATCATTATTATCATACCTTTAAATCATAATTTTAATTGATTCATACCAATTCGTGAGGCGGTAGACCATTATATAAACAAGAAATGTTATAATATCTCCTATGTAATGAATATATGCTATAAGGAATCCAAATGAATAATATTATATTAAATATCTTATATATAAATTATTTCTGTCCATATATCCAACTATTAGAGGTGGTAATTGAACACCAAAAAACATTGGTTCGTGAGGCGGTAGTCCGCCTTACAAATTAATGATGATTTATTAACCTATTTGATTGATGTTGAGATGGTTATAGGTTATTAAAATAATATAAAAAAAATATCCGGAAATATAAGATATGGATTTAACTATAAAATATATTTTTTAATAATATCTTTTTAGGATGATGAAGAAATAGTATAAATCTTCTTGTTCAAGAACATTACATCTTTTTCAGGTGACCTACACAAGATTAGAGAAAAACGTTATGCAGGTTTGATTTTTGGAAAAATGTATTAAAATATGATAAAATGAGGGTATTTTTTATTTTAGTTGGTAAGGTATTTTCAAAAAACAAAAGTGATTTATGTTTTGAATATGATAGGAATGGGGTTGTCAATTTATAAATGAAGTGAGTGGTACACATGTAATGTTTTTAAAAGAAAATGGTGTACACATGATTTATAATATAAAACGATTCCAAAAAGTGGTATTATCATGATTTATACATTATAGTGTTTAAATTTGTCTACGAAATATTTTTATGTAATTATATGTCATTTTATACGTTATGTTTCTAGATAAAGACCTAGTTAACTAATTTTTACCTTAACCATGCTAATTAATTTCTATTGTTTTCGCTATTCATATTTATAAAAAAGTAAATTGAACTTACTAGATAATATATATATTATTATTTCATATATTTTTTCTAATTTTATTAATTCAATTCACACACATTCAGAAATATAATTGAAATCTAATACTTTAGATGTGATGAGAAAGTTGCTTTTTAAAGAGAAAGTGTACAAAAGTATATAATGTACTTATATGAAATTTAAATATGAAATTCATTAGAATAACTAGAATTAGATATATATATATATATATCTGTGTGTGTGTGAAATAGTTTTACATCAAATATTTATTTAATAAATTATTTATCTTTATTTATAATTTAAACGAAAGTGCAATTTATAATGAAATTTCATTTTTTCAATAATAATAATAACATTATTTATTTTAGGAAACCCTCAAAAAATAAAAATAATATTATTATGATATTATGATTTAAAATTTAAAATTTTATTTTTCAATAATATTTTATAATAGTTTAAAAATAATTTATTTTAATAATAAGTTCACAAAATTGGAGACATTTAACACCATGAAAATCTAATGTTTGAACCTAATATTCAAAAGCATGTATGACACACGACAACAAGAAAGTAATAGATTATAATATCCATATCATTTATAATTTATTTTATATTTAAAATAAATTTTATAAATTTTAATGCATGAAATACCATATTAGTGTTTGTTATAGGGAAGAGGGTCCTTCTTCGATGGCTTGTGTTACACACAAGACCGAGTCTTACCGAACAATATTATATTATAAAAATATTATTATTTAATAAAATTATACATATGCTGGTAATTATTAACATTATTGTGTAAAATTTTAAAATATATTGTTTAAAAAAATATAAAATGAATTTATTTGTTTCCAATTAATGAGAAATAAAAACAAAAACAATTTGGATATTAAAAGAAATATTATTATTTTTAAGATTCCAAATGAGTTATAAATTAAAACTATTAATTGAAATTAGTTAATGATTTTAATTTAATATATATGTTATATATTCCGAAAAATATTTTTTCAATTCATCCATTTGGTTCGATAGGCATAATATAATAACATACACTATTTTACACATAAAAACCTGTATTTTTATAATGGTTGGTTTAATTGCTTTTAATGAAGATCCAATTTTAAATCTGAATTTTTACACACTAATTAATTGACCATGTAAAAACATACTATATATTTCAAATAGAAACATAAAAAATTGGTTTTGGTATATTTTTTATATTTTTATGAATTATTTCTTTTTTTAGGAATAGATAAAAATTCCAAATTTTTGTTCAAAACTTATTTTTCATATAATTTATTTATAAGGTTAAATTATAGTAATAATTTATTTAAAAAAATAAATAAGAAATTTTTATTATAAATTAATAAATATTATGTCATTGGAATCAATTTCACTTTGAAGTCAATTATAAAAACACAGAAAACATTTTTTCATTTTTACTTTAAAACCGCGCATTATAGTCCAACAAGCAGGATAAATTTTAAATTTTCCATTTATATGGCTGGAGTTTGAAAAAAACTGTTCTATATTTGTAATATAAGTAATTTATACTGTATAATATGGACAACATTTTTTTTAAAAAAATGACTAGAGAATGAAATGAAAACAAAAGTAAAATTAAGAATAGTAAGGGACTAAACATTTAACATATAGCTTAGAAAAGTCTATAAAATTGTCCAAGAGGTATAGTATGGAAATTTTTCGACCATATCCTTTATTGGATTGAATGTTTTCTATAATTAATTCTAGTTGACACATTAAAAACGTGGTAAGAATTCTATTGTCAGAATATTACAAGAGTATCACTACTCATTCATAATAAAATGTTTCCACATCTCCCCTGTACCCAAACCTCTCAAAACACTTTTCTTAATCCAATATATAGAAATCATATCCTTCCAGAGTATCTCCCCCAGTCCTTAAATCCACCCATTTGTTATAATACCTTGCAAGGAATCCACTTGGTTTAATTCAAAAGGTGTTACCCAATTTTTTAAGGTAGTGTATCCAACAAAAAAATTTCATTCAATTATTTCTCCACCACCTCAAATACTCATCTTACCTATTCATATAAAATCATCAGTATCATAAATATAGTATTTTTTTATTCTAAGTGTTCAATATACTATTATACACCCATCCTAATAATGGGTAATGAACATACTATTTATTTGAACAACAAACTACCTTCTCATGTAATGATGATTATTCGTTCTTCCTTTACAACCTCTCATGGTGGTCATTCTGTGGAATAAACTATTTATATATGTTATATATGATATTTATTATATCATTATTATTCTATAATTATATTACTAAACATATCATTATACATTCCATTTTTTGTAAAAATGATAACATTGTTTGTCGAAGTGTGGACTACTACCACCTAAAAGCAATGAGATTCATTCAAACTATACATAAAATGTATAAATAATGGTTTTATAAAACAAATTTGACATAATAATATATATTAATTAATTAATTAATTAAATTACTTGAAATATAACATTTATCAAATTTTTACCCTTTCAAACACATAAAAAGGTATAACGTAGTTCGTGGACGTGTGGACTACCGCCTCCTCGATATGATGTGATTCCATTTATGTTATAAGTGTTTTATATATTTAAGTATATATGACTATATGAAATTGAATTTATGATTAAATTTTAATTCTATAAATATACCGTGTTACTTACCTTCTTTCCATAATGTTCATATAGTAAAAGAATGTTACTTGGGAGTACGTATGACTTAGCATCTCCATGATTGTAATGTTGATTTTTTTATCATAAGAATATTTAATTATTGACATTAAAATTATAATTAATGTTTAAAATTGATAAATGTTTCATTATTATTATTGTTTAGATGTTATATAATTACCCCTTTGACCATAGTTTACATGTCAATGTTATTTTATACATAGAAATTAAATTTGGCCAAAACACCTAATTTAAACTTAATTTAATATGTAGTTGTATATAACTTGCTAATACATTGAGTAAAAATAATGATAAATATGAAAAAATTTATGAATCAAGTAGAAAATTAACGTAAAATTATTATATAGGATGTTAAATTATATTCACCCAAAAGGAAACTCAAGGTATGACATTTTCATTTCACAATTTACACTCATGAGATAAATTTTATGTTCACTAGTAAATTATATTGTGAGGTGCATAATATGACCATTTTTATATATTATATCATGATCTAATTTACCTTAATGGTATTTTAAACTTTCACTTGATATGATTCATTTTTAATTTTTATGATTTTAAATGATTCAACATGGTTTTAGAAACTTTGGAATGTCTAGAGATTATGTTCCTCAAGAATAATTTTAGTTATATTTAAATTTTATTTCTATTTGAGTAAATTATATAAATAGTTTTCAATAAAACAATTAATTTTCATCTCTTCGGGTTATTCATGACCATATTCATTATTAGAACTATTTTTACAGTCGTTGGTACTCAGAATAATTTAGAAAATTTTATAAGAAACATAACTTTATTTCTCTCTTTGGTCAGAGAACCTATTTTATTCTGAAAACCAGTTTTTAAAAAAAAAATTCAAAAATTATTTAAAAATTATTTGGTAATCAAATTTTAAACCATTTTGACATTTAAAATTGTTTTCAAAGGAATAATTTTGTCTCTTTTTAGACATAGAATTTTTCAATCCTTTTTACCATTCAAAAGGAATGTTCTCTTACCTTGTATGGCATGTATAAATTTACCTACCATCATTTCATTGAAACATTCTTTTCATATCTAAAAGGATACTTTTTAAAGAAAATGATATCAATAATAATATTTAAGGAAAATGTTTGTCAAATGGTTTTATAAAATAAAGTGATATTTTCATAAGAACGATTTTGAATGTTATTTTATAGTATTTATATTGATCAACAATAATATGGCTTTATTCTTACCCCTCAGGGGATTTTTTTTTTTGATGTCATCCTTATTCATCATCTGGATGGTCTATTATTGATTTTCCCAAGGATATTTTTTAAATTAAATTTCCTGAATCATTTTTATTACCCTTTAAACATTTTTCCACCAATGAGAACTAAACATTGAATTTCAATAATTATCCATTTCTTTTATCATGGATATCAATATTTCGTAAATCATATACCATTTTACATATGACATCTTATTTTATTTTTTTGATTATCTAGAAAAATGATGGTAATTTTGTATTATTTATTCAATATGGATATTTTATAATGCATATTATATATTTTTATTATTCAATAGGAGGAATACATTGGATTGGTAATGATGGGTGGATCATAGACATTATATAGCACCCCAATGAATCGATGGGCTATCATGAGACAAATAAGTTACATGAATTAAATGGGTTTGTATCTGTAGTTTTAAACTATACAATGAAAGGTCATGATGATATATGTTTTCATGTCCTTAAATATGACATACATTAATAATGTATTGACTTAATTTAGTTTTAGTTGTTATTCATCCATTATATTTTTCATCCACATATCTATGGATAGACTTCATTTTCAATTCAATGATTGAATGAAATGGGTTTAATTTTCATAAATTTCCAAATTTATATTCCCATATCTAGTTATTTGAATGGAATGTGTTTCTAGTTATTACCTTTAACATTTATTTATTCACTTCATTTACAGATTATTATTATATGGACTGTTAATTCATTTATTTACTATGTTATAATTATTATTCTCATTGATTTTTTATTGATTCAGCAATATTTTTTTTTCCTAAATTAGTGTTTGTGCTAACCCTTTTTAGTGTTTTATACTTAGGAAAAAAAGAAGCATAATATAAAATATTTTCATCAATTAACTAGATGGAATTAAGTTATCCATTAAGTTACTTATTTAGGAAACAATTATGTTGTAATTAGTGTATTATTTTCTAATGTTAGTATCCGGTTTACCAAGACTGCTAAACTTTCAATCATTTTAAATTTTATTAATTGTAATCATGATAATTTAATTTACAATAGACACTATCTTTGGGATCCATGGGTTAGTGGCCTTAATTTTATATTCAATGGTATGTTTATTAGAAGCATAGAGAACTAGATATAGGAAAACATATGTTATAGGACATAAACCTAAGGTGGACATTGAGGATAATAATAGAATAAATTCCTTAAATTTTGGTGAGGTAGAGATTATGTAGGTGTTTCTATAAATACATCATTTCCTGGATAGTATAAGTGGATATGGTTCCGGTAAAGATATACTTAGAAGTAATAATTTTTAGAAGGTGTTTCAAGCCTGACTCGGGTTAGCTTGCTACATGATATTGAGCCTTACTATAGACATGATTTGACACTCCTTGGGGATATGTTTAGAAAAATACATTATTTATTTAAAAATAATTATTAATAATTTTAATGGTAATGATAATGAATACTGTTGGTTAAAACAAATATGTTTTATATTAATTATAAGGTGACAAGATTTAGAATTCCTAAAAATAATGTTATAGATATTTCCTAGAATAAGGAATTACCAGTGTGAAAAATAAATGGATAAAGTATTTATTTATTTTGGTTGTATTCCAAACATTAGTTAAAAGTCAATTTTGTGAATAAAATTATTTCTAGGATGTCAATAATATGTATTTTGAAATTATATTATTATTTTTTAGGAAATGATAATAATTAAATCGGGTGACAACTAATCAAATCTAGAAATTCCGAGGGTCATGAACTCATGACCAAAGGATGATAAGGATTTCTCACGAAACATTGAAATTTGTAATGCCCTGGTTAAATTTTCATGGTTTTTAGTTAAATATTTTGACAAAAAAAGTTTTTCGTGATGAACCATTAGTATCACTTCTAAGGATTAGTGATTAAACTATTACCATATTGGTTTTGGAATATAGTTAACAACAAGTTTTCTGGATTTTCACTCTTTTAGGGGCCTTATGATCCTTTATAAATGTATATTTTTTCATCACTCATCAATATTAATTGTTGAATGTATTTGAAAAAATATAAAGCATAGTAAAATTTTGGAATTCCATTTATAAAAATTTATCATGTTAGTATACATAGGAAGTAAAATAATTCATTAACATTAAAAAAAGATTCTTGAAAAATGTTATCTTTTTATTTTATTTTATTTTGAAATGATGGCCTTATAAATAATCACAAATTTATAGATTTGAGGCCCTCAATGTTAAATTCATCATTCAATTTTTTGTGATTGATAACCTCTATCACTCCCTATAAAGATTTACACAATTCTTTAAAGAGAGTATCTCTATATGAAACTACTGATCCCCTACTTTAATACCCATTTATATGCTAGTCCATGAGAACATTTCACATTCCATTTTCTCATTCATAGAGAATGATTTATAATCCGTTCTCATGATGTGGTATTTCAGTATAAGATATATCAAACAAGATATCACCGAGATAGAGATTAAATTACAAGGATGCAAGTTAATTAATGAGGGGGAGAACATAACAACCAGAAATTCCAAACTAATAAACATGTATTCAATAATGTGTATGACATGTGACACAAATAGCATAAGGGAATACAATATTCAGTTACTATATAATATATTTACTATTTAAAATTGAATCAATATATTTAAATTCATGCAAAACTATGTTAATGTGTGTTACATGTAAGAGAGACCTTCATCGATTGATTGGGTTACATCCAAGACCGTGTTTTACCAAACAATAATATATATTTAAAAATTTATTATTTAATATAATAAGGTATAAAATAGTCATTATTAATAGTTTTAAACAACATATGAAAATATATAGTTTATAGAAATATAATGTAATTCATTTTTTACTAAATAAAGAGAAACAAAAAAAGAAAAAATTGGATATAAAAAAGAAATTTTATTATATTTTTGCTTCTGAATGGGTTTGGTCTTAACAAATTTAATTAATTACAATTAGTTAACGGTATTAATGAAAAATATATTTTATGCATTAAATAAAATATTTTTTATATTCAACCATCAGGTTTTATGGGCATACGATATGAACATACTCTATTTTACACATAAAAACCTATATTTTTATAAAGATTATTTTACCACATTTTAATGGAGAAGCTGTTTAAATTATGAATTTTGAAATTTAAATTTATTAAAGATGTAAATATATAAATTATATTTTAAATATAAACATAATAACATGGTTATGGATATTTTTTTATTTTTATGCAATGTTTCATTTTTTTATGAATAGTTAAAAATACTGAATTTTAGTATAAAAAACAATATCTTATAATTTATTTTCAAGGATTAATTATACATTTAATTTGAATTAAATATTAATTATATAATATTTTAACATTTATTAAAAATTAGGTAATTAGAATCTATATCGCATAGAAATTGATTATAAAAAACATAACAAACATTTGTACGTTTTTACTTTAAAACCCCATATTTCATCCCACTTGTAGGATGAATATTAAATTAATTTCTACCACTTACATGATTATAATATTAAAAAATTGATTTAATATTATTAATAAAAATAATTTATAATTTATAATTGTATAAATAGTTTTGACCAAAAATATTAGGGAATGCAATTAAAACTAATTACAAAGATTGCGGTTAAATTTAGCATAATACGGGACTAAACATTATGCACAATTCCCAAGATGACAAATAAACTTGTCAAAGAGCTATTGTATGGGCATATACTGACCCTATCCTCTCTTTAATCTACCTTATTCTTTTTTGGATCCTCATTATAAATGAAAAAAGTGGGATGAATACCATTGACAAAATATTACAAGGGTTTCACTCCTTCACATTCATAGGCCCCCAATTATCTCCATTCCCCACACCTCTCAAACCAATTAGGTTCGGGAAATCTCTATAAATTATATTCACATAATACTAACCCTTGAACCTGAATCCTCTATTTATGATTAAATACTTAAAAGGAATCTCTCTAGTATAAACCAAAAGGAGCTTCTTGATTATTTAAGGAAATACATTTTGACAATTACCTTCCTTTCAATTACTTCTCCACCACCTAAAATATTTTTCATCCAAGTTTATATGATAAAAAAATTATTCTAAATATTCAAAGTTTTTTATTATATGTTATGGACCTACTCATACCCCCACATCTATCTAATGTTTAATGAACATATTGTTTATATCAATAGAAAAACTAACGCATCATGAAACAATGATCGTTCTTTATTACTTTACCACCTCCCATGATTGTAATTATGATTGAAACTATGTTTATATTTGTTATATATTTAATATATTATTTCACTAAATTTATTTAATTCTTTTATAAAAAATATCTTTATAATTTTCATTTTGTGTAAAAAATATAACATCGTTTGAGGAAGTGTGGACTTCCATCCCTTCAAAGCAATGTGATTCATTCATGCTATGCATGGAAAATATAAAAGCTTTTTTTAAATATAAATAAATGAAATAAGAACTATATTTTATATTAATTACATAATTAAATTCTAGTAAATATACTATAAATAATTATATTCATCACCCTTTAATAGTAATAAAAAGATATAATGTCATTTGTGGACGTGTGGACTACCGCATCCTCAAAACAACATGATTCCTTTTACATAACAGTAATTATATATATATATATATATGATTTTATAAAATGTTATTTATGATATAATTTTGTTTTTGTAAGGATATAGTGTTTCTTCCCTTCTTTCTGTAATGATCATTAAACATTGATAATGTTACTCATGTTTACATACATCCTACCATCTCCATGAGAGTGATATTGATTTATATTTCCTAAACTTATTTAATTATTTACATTAAAAGTATTATATAGTTATAAACTTCTGAATTATGTCCTTATAATTTATTTTTATATATTATATAATTACCCATTTGACTACATTTGTCCTACAAAAGTTGTTTTTGACACAGAAATCGAATTTGGTCAAAACACCCAATTTAAATTTAAATGCTGAATTTGTTGAAAACAATATGGTAAAATGTGAAATAAAAGTAATGATATAAATAAAAAAATTTATTAATAATTTATATAATTAACATAAGTTTATTATATAGGATGTTAAAGGAAACTCCCTAAAATGAATATCATGGTAAGTTATTTTCATCTAACTTGTTTCCCGTGTGAGATAAATCTCATGTTCACCACTAAATTTTTTATGTGGTGTATCTATTTACTATTTTTATATATTATGTCATGAATAAATTTACCTACGTGGAATTTAAAAATTACATTTAATATTATTCCTTAGAATGTATTATGATATAAATTCATCAAATTGGTAGGGGACACTTTAGAATGTTTATAGATTACGCTAATAACATTCACATTATTATAATGGTATTTCAATTCAATAAAATCACATTACCATTGTTCAATGAAAGATATCATTTTACTCTCTTCTATTTTTTCAGGGACATTTTCAAGTATTAGTACAATTTTGTAAGATTAGGACCTCATGATGGGGGTGAATTGAGTTCCTATCAAAAATTCTATTAAAACCCTTATGTAAAAGTCAAAAAATATAAAATATAAATAGAATAGTAAACTAAGGTACAAAATTTATAAGAGTTAGGAATGATCACATAATTTCTCAAAATATTAATTAATTCTTAGTTACAACAAATTGAAATATTGATATAACTTTTGAAAGTAATTTCTTAGATAAATATAGTTATAAAATTTAACTTATATTGACTATCAAGATAATATTTAGTTTTTTAAAATATGTGAAAATGTAGAGAAAACTATATTTTAAAAATTCAACAAAGAAAAACAAAAGGTTCAGTATTGATCAGAGACATAGTCCTCTCCACTTGGTGGGCATCTGCCGCCAAGAAGACCATATAAATAAATATAATCCACACCGGGGATCGGGGTACACAATAACATACATGGTTATCCAGGTTAACTAGATCTCTACCGTAGTTATTTGTATGAAACAAAACATAAAAAGGCCTAGTAAGGTCCTCTTCCATAGTTAATATGGGTTAGGAATAGTGTAAATCATATAGGGAATGAAGATATATAATATCATCCAGTGTAGCTCTAAAGAATTTATGTATTATTGATACAGGCACACACAATGCACAAAATGTAAGAAGAATGTTCACAATAGAGAAAAAATATTGACAAAATGTTTAGAAGTATTTTTGTGATGTTCTTTAAGCTTTCAGGCATCTTATTTGTATCATAAGAGATTATCGAGTCCACTTATTGAAAAAAACAAAAATAGAGTGATGTGGAAGAGTTGATTTTTTATTTCCAGTGAGGAGAAATGATTCGTAGAAGTTTTATTCAATAGGTTTGTTGTTGCATGGATGTTGGGATTTTTGGTTCATATAAAATCATTCATTGTTCACAGTTATCCTGAATGAGTGTTCTTCTCATATATTAATTTTCTCCACCTCGTATGTTCTCTCTATATGGTTGCGGCACTTTTTCTTAGGTGATTTATTTATATAATAATGATGTTGACAATATGTATGCTCTAAAAATGTGATGTACCTAATACCTCTAATATTGCCTTGAAATAATATACAAGTTCATTAATATAATAAAAAGTAATATGTTTCATAAATATGACTCTTTGAATTAATTTGGAATTTAAATTTAAACAAAATTTTCTACATTTTGACAAGTATGTCATATTGTCAGTAAGTCCTTCTTTTGGAATGTCATTATACCTGTAGGTCCTTCTGTTGGTTGTTACTTCTTTATGTAGGTCCTTCTATTAGTAAGTCTTACAATCGGTCGGTCCTTCGGTCTGTAGGTCTTTCTATTAGTAGGTTATTCAATTGTTAGCTCCTTATTTCAGTATGTTTATGTGTCAATGAGTCATTACTATTGGTGAGTTTCTCTATCAATATGGTAGACTATCGGTCCTTCGGTCAGTAGGTCCATTAATCGTTTTTTCCTTCTGTTGGTAGGTCCTTCTAATTGTAGGTCCTTCGGTTGGTAGGTCCTACTATAGATAGGTCCTTCATTCAGTAGGTTGATGTTTCAATGAGTCATTTTTGTCAGCATGTTTCTCTATCGTTATGATAGACTATTAGTGACTCAAACTTGTATCAATGACTCAACGTGTCGGCAGGTTTATATATCAGCAAGTGATTATTTTCGTTGACTCATATAATGGTAGCTTATACTTCTGTCAGTGGGTCCTGGTACAAGTGGCTTGTATATGTTAAAGTGACTGGACCTGTTAGTAGTTTGATGTATCGGTGAGTCATTGATATCAGTGACTCGTCTCTTGGTAGCTCATACTTATTTTGGTGAGTCATGATATTAAATACTCAAACATGGCCATTTTTTTGTTTTCTTGTATTATATTATTAAAATTAACATAATATGTTAAACTTATGGTTGAACAAAGATAATCATAAATAAGCATATTCAATCATAAAACATAACACATGACTAAACATGATTTTTCATGGTTTATGAGCATTAAAACTAGAGAGGTCCAACAATATTTCCCATTTTATGATAATTAGTCATGGAATTAAAAAAGCACAATCAGTTGATTCATAATGATCTATGTAGTCATTTTTCTTACTATATCCCCATTACTATTTTTCTTCCAAAAATTTAACATCAAGCTCGCCCTTTCATGTTTCCTTATGATCCAATGTTGAAATAATTCATAATTCCATCTCCCCTATAGCGATAATCAAAAAGAGTAAATTTATACAAAGAATAAAGACTAAAAAATAATATAAATAATCTGAGAAAAATGTAATGAGTAAAGAGATAACAAATCACATAATAAATTGAAATTTCATTGGATATAAACATGAAAACAGTACGATGATATATCCCTATAAAACAAGTGACACAAATTACTTCTTCAAAGTGGAGTCCATAATTTCCTTTACCTTATCATAAGATGTAGGGGTAGGAGATGTAGATGTAGAATTAGTGGTGGAGGTTTAGAGTGAATTCTGATTTGGGGAATATGAACTCTAGAAAACATTAAAGCGTCCAAACTTGTGCTAGAGGAGGTAGGAGGAATAGTAAGATCCCCAAAAATGACATGATGAAACTTCTTGATAGCTTGAGAATGAGAGAGTGCCTGAGAGGGAAAGGATATAGAAGGATAGCAAGGAGATTGGAGAGATGGTATGATAGGTGAGGCAGTTGGTACAAATACAGTCATACTCAGTATATGTAGATAAGGATTGATATGGTTGATGAAATACTAATAATCTGCCCACCAAATTCTATATCTCTAGTGAAATCATCCATGTTTTCCAGAAACATTTAAAGGGTTGGAGTAAAATCCATAATTATATTCACCTGATCTTTCAAAACCTATGTCATTAGGGGAAGTATCACATCCTCAACTAAATACTTGAAATGGTTGGTGAGATTATGCTTGGTGTATATTATTAGGATATAAAAATCCAAATTCTTTGTTTATTATTCATGTGCATCTGTAGAAAAATTGGTTATACATCTTTTAAATAATTTAATTTATTTATGACACAATGTTGATGCAGTAAATACCTAATTAATGAAATATTAAAATAAATGATATTATAAATATCAAAATAAATGTAATTTGAAAATTTTTATGAATTAAACTTATTTTATAGGTTAATATGACATTTTAGGATTTATTTAATTATTTTTTTTCGAAGTGATGATGCTGTTATGATTTCACAAAAATCAAATACCAAATAGTGTCAAAATTGACATAAAAGAGTTTTTTTAAAAATATTATTTTATTATTAATTGATATTAAATTCGAAAATATCTAAGGTTCATCCGGGAGACATATATAAGGATAGGTGTATCATTAATGGACCACTTTGGGGTCTCTTGGAAGTTCATAGTATGTTTATTAACTATATAATATAAAAATATAAAGAGACATGGTAAATGTGAAACTAATTAACTAAGAGTTAAAACTAAAAGATAAAATTAATATAGTGACCCAAACCTATATAAAACCTATATGCTGGGTGTTTGTCAACCCATCCCCCCTTAATATTTAATTATTCTAATTTTTATCCATTATAAACCGAATATGAATTTATTATAAAATAATATTTATAGCTTTTCCTAAGGTTCTCCTCACCCCTCTTATAAAAGAGAACTCCCCCTTCTCTCAAATTCATACCTTCGTAGCCTTTTGGCTCCGCTAAAACCTACCCAAATATTCTCTCAACTTCCCTCACTTCAACCTAGAGACCTTATTTTTATCATAAATCCAATCTTAGGATCCCTTTTGATCAAATCAAAAGGAAGAACCCGAAGAAGAGGTAATGTTTTCACCACAATTTTTCAAGTTCCTTTCTTCTTCAACTTCTTATTTATTTGTTGTTTCCATTATAAAATAATTAATCTAGTATCCTATATATGCTGTGATGTTATTATAAATATGGTACAACCATATTCAGGGTTCTATACATCCTTTTATTGATATGTGAACATACGTGTGTACGTACTGCCTACCGTCTCCACGTCGTGGTGTAATTGTTATTCAATACATTATTATTTGTATGGGTATAATAATGATGAGTAATTCTTGTAAATAAAAAATATAACATGATAATTATTCTGTATATATGAAATACAATCGAATTATAAATTATTTTAATATCAAAAGAGTGACATTGTCGCTCGTGCGTACGTATGGACTACCGTCTCCATAAATGCGATGAGATTCATTCCCCATCATATCCATTCAAGTCTAATTCTCATTTGATGAAAAAAATAATGTTTAATTACTTGATAAAATTCTAGATATGAATAATAAACAACCTATCCATAAAAAAATGGCTTAAGTAAAAAAAATATACAATAGAAAATGAGTAATTTAACACCCAAAACGATGATTATACTACAATATTATTATCAAAAAAATGTTAAATGATCATATATGATATCATATTAATGTATATGATTCTTGTATAATTTAATAACAATTATTTCAACATTATATAGGAGGTGAACCTACCCTCAACCAAGGAAATGTACAAGGTTAGGGTTTATATCACAATCACGTCATTTTCTGAGGTTGTTTATACGTAATTATCTACTTGGACCTATTTATCTTCTACATCCATGTTTCGTAAAAATGTATTTAAAATAATTCATAATATTTTACTAAATATGGGTTAATGACATTTATACCCTTTTTTACTTTTTGTAAGATGTTTATAGAGGAAGCATTCCGTTGTTTTTCAGAAAAGGTCCTTTTTAACCTTTTCAACAAAATTAAGGTAACAATGTCTTTTTTTAACTTATACAGCTAGTGCGGCTACTTTCTACCATTATAAACTCATAAAAACATCCCTTAAAAGATTATAAGAGTATTTTCAAATTAAATGTTTTATTTTATAATTATGTGACTCTTAAATGATTTCAAAATAGAAAGACATATTTCTCTAAAAGGGTTTTTGATTTCATCTTTGTCAACATCATTTGATGGATTTTATGTTTATATGGGGTTTATTTGTTATAAAAAAAAGCGTCAATATTATATTGATGGTTTTTTGATATGTTTTACTGTGTATGTGCTATTTTTACACCATTCATGAATAATGGTTAAAGTATTGACATTTCGTATTCTAGTTTTAATACGAATGTTTAGGATATGTTTAAACCATTTTATATGAGAATGTATTGGACATAGTAAGTGACAGGTGGAGCCCTCTATAGCTCCTCGATGTATCGGTAGGTATCATGAGACAAATAGAGGTGGAATTGGCCGAGTCCCTTTCCCAATTTGATTTATGGTTTTGGCCAAGGCCTTAATCATTTTTAGACGTCTTGGCCGAGGCCTTGAAAAAATGTTTCAGAATGTCCGGCATTATACATTCCCTCATTATGGAAATAATATTGATGGTTCATCTGGTCATTCGACTAGTAGAACATCCATGATTATGTTTTATTATTGAATTATTTACTCAGCTCTTATTCATTCCATAAAAGTATTCATGTTTAGTATTGGTAAAGTCATGTGGTTTAAATTATTTACCATGCTTAATATTTATGTCATTTTCCACTGTATTACTTACCCTTACTGAGCATTTGAGCTCACCCCTTTTCGTATGTCTCATTTTCCCAGGATATTAAGAAGATAGTTATGAGTGACCTTTAGGCATAATTTAAGAGGATTTGATGTTTCTAATGAAATATTTTTGTTTTTATTTCTCTTCAATCTGTAAAGTTGATGATGTGTATGGATCTTGTTTCCTATAATAATAAACTGATCGGTATTTTGAGACATGATTTCCTTATGATCATGCCAATGTTATGTAATAATGCACCAACTATGTGTAACTAGGGTCGGGGCATTACAGTTTATATCAGAGGAAGTTTAGAACAAACCTTGGAAACTTGATTTAGATAAACTTTGATTAATTCACATAGCCATAAGATATACATTGAGGATTAGTATAGAAGAACTTCCTAGAATTAAGGTATTGTAGAGATTTAGTGAGTTTTCAATGAAATACATCCCTGTCTGGATACGAGCAGGTAGAGGTGGCTCTGGCACAGATGAACCGAGGGTTAAAACCTAAAAACACCTCTTTGAGCTAGACTAGAATGGGAACTGGTGCATGACAACGAGCCTTGTTTCCCTCCTGGTTTCAAAACTCCTGGGGGATATGCTCAGGATAATTCTCATTTTCATTACAAACCATTATGAAGGGTTTATGAGTATATACATTCTGAAAGAAAACATTTTTTATGATTATGGATTATATCCATAAATTGTTCAATTTATGTTAAGTGTTTTACAAGTTTGGATTTATGTATTGTGATTCATAAACTAATATAGTTTATACCATTTTTTAGAAATGGTACCTTGTGGAAGAAATGGAAAACTTATCAATGTACACACTCCATGTAGGGATTTCCCTCCTTCTCAAGATAATTATAGTGGAGCTTGTGATGCAACTAGTGCTGATCAGCTAATCACCATACTAGGACAAGTCACTCACCTTATGAATAATATCCTTAAGCGTATGGAGCACCCTGATCCACAGCATGGAGGATCAATGTTAGAACTCTTCATGAGGAAAAAACCACCAGCATTCAATGGGAGTACAAATCCCTTAGTAGCTGTGCAATGGATAAATTCTTTAGAGAAAATATTCTGTTCCTTAGGCAGTAGTGAATGGGAAAATGTTCTCATGGCAGTTTACCGCCTCAATGGAGATGCTGATCAATGGTGGTCATTGATTCAAAACACGAAGTAAGATAATGAAGTATAAAATATGGAATGGAGGGAGTTCAAAGATCTGTTTTTAGAAAAATACATTTCTCGTGACCATCGAAGGCATATGGAAGGGAAATTTTTTAGTCTGAGATAAAAGGAGGATAGTAATGTCGCAAATTATGAGGCTAACTTTAGAAGGTTATAAAGGTATGATGAAAATTATATACATAACCCAAGAAGTAAGATTTATTGTTTCATTGATGGGTTAAAACCATTTATCCATCGAGCATTGGTCTCAAAATACTTCTTGTCATATGAAGATATTGTCTCAGGTGCTATCAATCCAGAAAAAGAATTCTATATTTCTTATGAATTTAGATCAAAGAACGAGAAGAAGGGATCTGCTGAACACTCTGGGAAATGAAATAAGGAAACAGGAAAGAAGGGAAGAACTGAATTTCTAGCTTGTGATAATTGCGGAAGGAAGCACCCTGGTGCCTGTCTAAAAGGAAAATGAGTATGCTACAAGTGCGGACAGAAAGGCCATCTAGGTGGTGATTGTAAAGGAAAGAAATATGATTCCAATGTTCAATGCTACAATTGTATGGAGATGGGACATTATGCAAATGAATGTCCTAATCGTCAGGGAAACACACCACAAAAAGGCATAGGGACCAAGGCCAAGCTTATGTAATCACTACTGCTAATGTTGAAGCTCTGAAAGATGTGGTGGCAGGTAATTTAATGTTTTCCTAACGTTTATCAAATGACTTATTTGATTATGGATCATTGCAATGATTCATATCTTCCCATTTTTCTATGAAAATTAGATATTTCCAATTTGATTTAACAATGTATTTGTTAGTTAAAACTCCTAAAGGAAGTATCATTGCTACAGAGTTCTATGGATCTGCTCTCATTAGGGAAAATAAATGTTCTTCATCTGCTGATCTCATCATCATACCCAGGACTGAATTTGATATAATCCTCGGTATGGATTGGATGTTGTACCATGATGCGAAAATTTATTGTAAGAAGAATGACGTTACAATTTTGGATTATGATGATAAGGAACACCATATATTTTGAGCAGAATCATCACCACTTGATTCTTATCTAGATCCACCCCCAGTTGCTCAAATAAATTCAATTATCAGGGAGGAAGAGAATGAAATTATTGTGGGTGAGGAAAGGAATGTTCAAATTGAGGATGTACCAATTGTGAAAGAATATGTAGATGTGTTTCTGGATGATTTACCTGGAAATCCTCTAGAACAAGAAAATTAGTTTTCGATTGATTTAATTCCTAGTTCAAGGACCATATCGAAGTCCCCTTATAGAATGACCACTATGGAGTTAGTTAAACTAATGAAACAAGTAGAGTAATTGTGTAATAAGGGATTTATTCTCACTAGTGTTTCTCTATTGGGAGCCCATGTCCTTTCTGTTATGAAGTAAGATGGATCTATGAGGTTGTTCATTGACAGCAGGGAGATCAATGATAAAACTATAAAGAACAAGTATCCCCTACCTCGCATTAATGATATATCTGAACAACTACATGGAGCTCAATACTTTTCAAAGATTGGCCTTCTATCTGGATACCATCAGTTGTGTGTGAAGAAGGAATAAATTATGAAGACAACATTTCATACCAGGTACGGTCATTACGAGTTTACAGTAATTCCTTTTGGGATGACTAATGAACCCCCTATTTTCATGGTTCTAATGAACAGAGTTATCAATGAACACTTTGATGACTTTGTAGTGGTATTTATTGATGATATCTTGGTATACTCCAAAAGCTATGAAGATCATGAAAATCACTTGTGACTTATATTGATGTCTTTGAGAAGACATGAACTATATGGGATGTTTAGAAAGTGTGAATTCTGGCTTCAGGATATTTTGTTTCTTGGCCATATTGTCTCTAAGGATGGAATTTCCATTGATCCTTCTAAGATAAGAGAAATCCAAGAATGTATAGCACCGATTAGTATAATGGAGATATGCAGTTTTATTAGCATAGGAGGTTATTATCGACGTTTCGTCCAGAAAATTTCCTGATTGGCTAACCCATTAATAAAGCTCACACGTAAAGGGGTTAAATTTGTTTGGACAAAAGAGTGTGAAGAATTTTTATACAAACTAAATAAAGTGTATTCAATGCTTATATATTGACTCTACCATCGGGTAATTACATGTTTGTTATTTATAGTGACGCATCGAAGAAAGGACATGGTTGTGTCGTTAGACAGAATGATAGAGTTATTGTCTATTCATCACAACAGCTGAAAATTCATGAGAAAAACTATCCTACTCATGATCTTGAGTTATCTAATTTAATCTTCACATTGAATATTTTGAGACACAATCTCTATGATGAAAAATGTGATATTTATAATGATCACAAGATTTTGAAGTATATTTTCTCACAGAAAGAACTCAACATGAGACAAATGAGATGGATTGAACTACTCAATGATTATGATTGAACTATACACTACCACCTGGGGAAGGAAAATAATATAGCCTATTCATTGAGTATAATGGATCATGGTGTTTTGAATAAGTTGAGAGTTGAAAAGGATCTTATATACATGGATCTAGTAAAGATGGATATGGGAATCACAATGGAAGGTGAAACACCAATAATTTTCCAAATGGATGTCGAACCATCTTTAATAGAAAGGATAAAGAGTTCTTAGACCGGTGATTAAGAGTTTCAAAAGAAGATTAATGCTGTGAATGATGGGAGATTGAGTGAATTTGTGTATGAAGATGTAATTTTGAAATTTAGGAAGAGGCTTTGTGTTCCCAAAATACCTGATCTAAAAAGAGAGTTGTTGGATGATGCTCATAGTTCTAATTTCTCTATACACCCTGGGAGCACCAAAATGTATAGATATTTGAAGGATCATTTTTTGTGGGAAAAAATGAAGCGGGATATTGCTTATTTTTTGTCAAGATGTAAGGTTTGTCAACAAGTGAATGCTAGAAGGCAACAGTCTGGAGGTGTCATGAAACCTTTTCCCATAAATAAGTGGAAATGGGATAATATTACGATGGACTTTATATTGGGACTACCAAAGACTCCTTGAAAGAACCTTTCAATATGGGTCAATGCTGATTGTCTTACCAAGTCAACAAATTTTATGGTTATAAGGTATTATTTACCACTCGAATGCCTAAAAATACTATATATTAATGATATTGTGAGACATCATAGAGTACCCCTATCGATTGTTTCTGATCGTGATCCTTGTTTTACTTCAAGATTCTAGAAAAGCCTTTAGAAGGCCTTGATACTGAACTTTGTTTGGGCACTTCCTACCACCCTCAAAGAAATGGACAATCAGAACAGACTATTCAAACCTTAGAAGGCATGTTGAGATCTTGCTCACTTGACTTTCAGGGTATGTGGGATCAATATTTACCTCTGGTAGAATTTTCATAAAACAATACCTTCCATTAAAGTTTTCAAATGGTTCCATATGAGGCGTTGTATGGAAAGAGATTTCGCACACCAACCTGTTGGAATATCATTGGTGAAATAAAACTTTTATGCCCATAATTGGTGGAGGAAACGAAGGAAAAGGTAAAGGTAATTCAAAACAAAATCAAAGCAGATCAAAGTAGGCAGAAGAACTGTGCCAATAACTGAAGGAAGGATTTGGAATTTCAGGTAGGAGATCATGATTTCTTGAAGTAACTTCCATGGAAGGGAGTTATTGGTTTCATTATGAAAGTTAAATTGAGTCCCAGGTACATAGGACCTTTCGAAATTCTAGAACAAATTGGGGTTGTAGCATACTGTTTGGAAATACCGCCAAGTCTCTCCAAAGTTCATGATGTGTTCCAAATATCATTGTTGAGAAAATACATGCCTGACCAAACACATGTACTCACTTACGAGGAATTAGAACTGGAACCTGATCTGTATTATTTTGAATAGCCTGTCGGGATTCTTGATACAAGAGAACAAGTGCTGAGAAACCGGGCGACTCGTCTGGTTAAAGTTCTATGGTGAAACCATAAGATGGGAGAGGCAACGTTGGAACCCGAGGAACTTTTGATGAAGAACCACCCATATCTATTCATGAGTTAGTATTCTAGAAATTTTGAGGATGAAATTATTTTAATGAGGGGAGAATGTAACACCTAAATCTTCCATGGTACTCTTCCCTTTGAATAATACAGTAGTATGTGTTGTATGCAACACTGAGTTCTAACACACACCACAACCAATAAAACTAGCCATTATAAATAGTAATACCCTCTTTTTGAAATTTTATAAATTTTACCTTTCAAAATTTACTTCATTATTGGATTCGTAAAATTGAAATTAGTTTATTGTGAATTTTTTGTATTTTTCTGAAAACATTCAATTTTTGATGAATAGTGAAAAAACACTGATTTATAGTTTAAAACTGAATTTTTATTTAATTATTTATTTATATAATTTGAAATTAATTAAGGTCAAAAAAGATACAGAATACCTATATATGTTCATTGTAATTCATTGGAGTTAGTTTAGAATAATTATAGATATATATAAAAAGTTTATTAATCGTTTCACCGTCTTTTACCCACCTCCTAAGAGAATTTGGAAATTCACATAAAACATAATTTTACCGCTTTTGGGAGTGGAATTTAAAAAATTCGGTAGATATGGTTAATATCAAGGAGTAAAATGTGGTTCAATAAGATAAAAATAATTTTTGGTGAATAGTAACTTTTTACTTTTATTTATTACGGTTAAAAGTTAATAAAGTAGTTAAGGGTAAAAATGATATTAATATTACCATAACACATGTCTTAATTCTATTGGACAAGTGTATCTCGACCAGAAACGACCTTAGGAATTAAATATTATCATTTAGGTCCACTGGGATTAGATTAGGTCATTTATTATTATTTAATTCAAAGAAGAGTTAAAAAAGTTAAAATCAGTGTTCATTAACTAATATATTTTTAATATAGGGTTACAAAAGATAAATTTGATTATAAATATTAATTAGAAATTTAAAAATATTTCATACATAATTTTATTTTATTTAAAATTTTTAGACATTAAATAATTTAATTTATTTATGACACAATGGTGATGCAGTAATTACCTAATTAATGAAATATTAAAATAATTGATATTATAAATAACAAAATAAATACAATTTGATACTTTTTATGAATTCAACTAATTTTATAGGTTAATATTACATATTAGTATTTATTTAATTATTTTTTTCGATGTAATCATGCTGTTATGATTTTTTTAAAAATAAAATACCAAATAGTGTCAAAGTTGACATAAAAGAGTTTTAAAAACAAATATTATATTATAAATTGATATTCAATTCCTAAAAATCTAAAGTTCGGCCAAGAGACATATATAATGATATTTGTATCATTAATGGACCACTTGGGTGTCGTTTGAAATTTTATAGTATGTTTATTAACTATATAATATAAAAATACAAAGAGACATGGAAAATGTGAAACTAATTAACTTAGAGTTAAAAATAAAAGATAAGGTCAATATAGTGACCCAAACATGTCTAAAACCTATTGGTTGGATGGTTTTCGACCCATCCCCACCATAAATTTTTAATAATTCACTTTTGAGCCATTTGAATCCGAATATGAATTTATTATAAAATAATATTTATAGCTTTTCCTAAGGTGCCCCTCACCCCTCTTATAAAAGCGGACTCCCCCTTCTCCCAAATCCATACCATCAAAGCCTTTTGGCTCGGCCAAACCCTGCCCAAATATTATCTCAACTTACCTAAATTCAATCTAGAGGCCTTAGTTCGATCAAAAATCCTACCTATGGAGCCCTTTTGATCAAATCAAAAGGAAGAACCTGAAAAAGAGGTAATGTTTTCACAACCCTTTTTCAAGTTCCTTTCATCTTCATCTCCTTCTTTTTTTGTTTTTTCCCTTCTAAAATAATAACTCCAGTATCTTAAATATAATTTGATGTTATTATAAATATGGTACAACCATATTCTGTATTCCATCCATCCTTTGAATGACATGTCACCATATGTGCGTACGTACGGCCTACCGTCACCACGTCATGGTGTAATTGTTATTCAATACATTATTATTTGGATGAGTATAATAATGATGTGTAATTCATGTAAATAATAAATATAACATGGTAATTATTCTTTATATATTATATACCATCCAATTATATATTATTTTTAATATCAAATTAATCACATTGTCGCTCGTGCGTACGTACGGACTACCATCTCCACGAACGCGATGAGATTCATTCCCCATTGTATCCATTCAAATATAATTCTTATTTGATGATTAAAAATAATTTTTAAGGACTTGATATAAATCTGGATATGAATAATATACAACCAATCCATAAAAAACATGGCTTATGTAACAAAACATATAAAAGAAAAGGGGTAAGTTAACACCTGAAACAATGATAATACTAATATATTATTAACAGAGCAATGTTAAAAGATCATATATGATATCATATTAATGTATATGATTCTTGTATAATTTAATAACAATTATTTCACCGTTATACAGGATGTTAACCTACCCTCAACCAAGGAAAAGTACAAGGTAAGGGATTATTTCACAATCTCTTCATTATCCGAGGTTGTATATAAGTAATTATCTACTAGGACCTATTTATCATACACATCCATGTTTCTTAAAAATGTATTTCAAAAAATTATTCTTATTTTAACGAATATGGTATAAAGTCATTTATACCCTTGTTTTACTTTTTATAAGAATTTTATAAATGAATCTTTCTGTCATTTTCCAAACAATGTCCTTTTTATCCTTTTTGACAAAATTAAGGTAAGAATGTATTTTTTAACATATACGGCCAGTGAAGCTACTTTCTACCGTTATAAAGACATTGAATCTTCCCTAAAAGGTTTATAAGAGCACTTTCAATGTAAATGTTTTATTTTATAATTATGTGACTCTAAAATGATTTCAAAATAGAATGCTATATTTCTCTAAAAAGCGTTTTGATTTCATCTATGTCAACATCCTTTGATGGAATTTATGTTTTTTTGGAGTTGATTTATTATGATACAAAGCTTACATATTGTATTGAAGGTTTTGTGATATTTTTGATTGTGGATGTGCTATTTTTACCCCATTCATGATTTATGGTTAATGTATTCACATTTCATATGCTAGTTTTAATACGAATTTTTATGATATTTTAAACCTTTTCATATGTGGAATGTATTGGACTTAGTAAGTGACAGATGGAGCCCACTATAGCTCCTCGATGCATCGGTAGGTCTCACCAGAGAACATGATTTCGAATTGGCTGAGGCCCTTTTCCAATTTGATTTGTGGTTTTGGCCGATGCCTTAATCATTTTTAGACGTCTTGGAAGACGCCTTGACAAAATGTTTCAGAATGTCTGGAATTATACATTACCTCATTATGGAAATAATATTGATGATTAATGTTTTCATTCAACTAGTAAAACACCCATGATTATGTTTTATTATGGAATTATTTACTCAGCTCATATTCTTTCCATAAAAGTATTCATGTTTATTATTGGTAAAGGCATGTGGTTTCAATTATTTACCATGCATAATATTTATGTCATTTTCCACTGTATTACTTACCATTACTGAGAGTTTTAGCTCACCCCTTTTCTTATGTTTCATTTTCCCATGATATTAAAAAGTTAGTTATGTGTGACTTGCAGGCATAATCTTGGAGGCTTGGATGTATCTAATGAAATATATTTGTATTGTATTTCCCTTAAAGCTGTAAAGTTGAACTTATGTATGAGTCATGTTTTTAATAATACTAAAATAATTAGTCTTTTGAGACATGATTTCCTTGTGATCATGTCAATGTTATGTAATAATGCACCAACTCTGGGTAACTAGGTTCAGGGCGTTACATCCATGATCTGATGTTGAGTAGTATAATTTCCTGAAACTGAATCCTCAAATGTCATTAAAATGTTATCCAAGGATGTAATTTAACCAATAGTCAATCTATTTATATACAAAACCATTTCATCAAACTCATTCTTTCTGCTCTGGCAATCCTTCATTATACCTTCAACAACATAGATCAACCTAGGTTCCACATGTAAAACCACTCATTCTATCAGAATAGAAATATCCCATTCATGTAATGTAAAAAAAGAAATTTGTTTAAGATGATATAATATTCTAATAAGTGAGATCAGATCTTCCTTAAAACATTCAAAATTAGATTTGGTGACATATTACCTTAGTATGGAAGTCACTGTAGGTGTAGGAGAATAAGTAGATGCATCTACTGGAGGTGTCTTAGAATGAATAGGTTCCTCAGCTAATGACCTCCTAGAATTGCTACACCAACCTCAACATTTGAATAAGAATAATCCCATATGAGAGCAACATAACCCAGATTATTTTCTTATTAAGGTACCACACTAGCATAAAAAATGTGAGTTTATAAACTCTCACATTCGTGGATTGAGGCTCAACCACAATTTTATCTCTCCATCTAGTATTTAATAATATTAGTACATGGGATACATGTGCTTCTACATCAACATGAACATCAACACCATTCCCTTCTATAGACATGCTTGAAGATGTTCTTTAATTTGTTCATGAGCCATAATTCTAATAGGATCAATATAAGAACCTTTATCATCACCGTGATGATCCAAACTACAAACACTTATACCAATTTCCTACTCATCTTTAACTACTCCATCATCTCCACTATTATCATACGACTCTTCTTCCTCACCCCACTACCATCAGATTCACTACCACATTCCTCTTCCACACTATATTCTTTTTCATCTCCAGTTTACTCATCTAAAATAGTATATGGTCATTTATACTATAGACTTAATAATTTTCCAATATCATTATCATAATCTTAGTCTAGATTATTTTCCTTTGGAAGTAGATATAAAGGTGGACTAGTGGGTCCAAGATTCAACCCCTTAGGACATTCACCAATATCAGGCTTACAAATATCATTTATAAGTGACCCAACCACTACACCAGTTTCACTTGATACCGCACCATCAGAATAGAAAACATCTGCATCTGGTGGTAGATCAGTATCAACTATATATCTTGGACTAGATGGATATTTAAGAGGTTTGAAATTATCAAATAATTTTTTTTCATCTCCAATAACTCCCTCATCTAAGGATTACAATTTCTCTTCATTCTATTGAAAATATCCTTACTTAGGCAGACAATACTACCAACAATAATTGGTTCTTTATCAAAAATTAAACATAATTTGGATCTTATCCTGAAGGATATAATTCATGGGTAAAATAAGAATTTTTTCTTGCAATAAGGCCTCATCATTACACATATATAAACTATCAATTACCAATATAGATTTACTAAATTCCTTTTATTTAGTAATAATAGAGAATATACATTTTGATTCTTGAGTGATGAAAATTCCCCCTTCCTATGACACAACAGGTGTTGGATAAACTTGAATAACAATTTAATTTCACTATACAACTCAGTAGAAATTTCTCTTCTAAAATTTTCATTACAAATTAGTTCACCCAAATCTATCTCAAAGAAAAATAAATAACTTATGAAAGGAACACTCTCCCTATGGTCATCATAAATTCATTCATGAAGTAGCTTCAGAAATTATTCCCAATACCTTGAAGAAAACAATACACTTTTCGATTCACCATAGATTTAATCTATTATGTCTCACTACCTTCCAAAAATAAACATAACATGTAGATTAAATTCATATACCAGTCTAGTGTAAAAGGATCTTTCATTATTTGGGAACCATTACAACCATCATTGCATCTGTAGAACAATTACCAAGAGATAACTGTTAGTAACCAATCTGAGGGCACTTATCTCTCTTGCGTTACCACATGGTTTTTATATCATGGATGAATAGGAACAGGCTTTCTAGATTGTTCTTTCAGTCTATTAATGTGTTTTTACTCATCTCCAAATCCTTCCATGAATCATTTTTACACTAACCATCATGAGAGTTAATTTGAAGGTATGAACTTCATAGTGTCGAATATAATGATAGAATAAGGGTAATATTTTGAGAGTAGAAGACTGAGAATAATATGTTATTAATATCAACTCGGTTTTATCATTGGGGGTTTAATAAACTAAAAATTGATTAATTGAATTCAAATAAAAAATAATTAAGTAAAATAATTTATTCTCAAAAAAATAGTCATTGAGTTCTATTAGTGAGTGGCCATAGGTGAGACGTCATCAATATCGGTAATACACTATTGTAAATACACAGTGGGAATGACATTGTTGGAATGAAAATTTCTAGGGTCATTAGACATTGTCAGTGAGACATACGCAGGGTCCTATCTGTGAGTCATCCACACTATGTTTTAACAGTAATTTGTTAATAATAATTCCTCAGAAATTAATCATCAATAATTTATTTATGATATAACTCATTCATTCATAGTATAATGGATTAATAAATATATCAGTAAGATGATATTGTGTTCTAATGAATTCAAAATTTATATCACCATTTTGATAATGATATCTCTAAAATTGATGTACAACATCAATATGTTTTGTTCTAGAGTGAGAAACATGATTCTTTTATATGTTAATAATACATGTAATATCATAATTTATTGGGACATCTCTAAAATAATATCCATCATATAGTAATGTTTGTTTTACCAATAAAAGATGAGCACAACAACTACTAGTAGCCATGTATTCAGCCACAATAGTAGAAAATGAAACCTATTTTTTTACTACACCATGATACTAGAAGCATGTTCAAATTGTAACATGTTCCGGAGGATTTTTTCTATCTTACATACAAACACCAAAATACACATCTGAATAAATTAATTAATTAAATAATTTGCCTATAGGGTAGAAAAATCTTATGTTGGTAGTATACTTAAGGTATTTTAATATTCCTTAAACATCATTTAAATGATATTCAATTGTGTTTTTTTAAAAATGGGCATAAATACATACACAAGACATAATATCATTTCGTCTAATAGTGAAGTAAATTAGACATCTTATCATACCTCTATAATTTGTTTGATCAATATATTTACCATTTTTATCAACTTCCAACTAACAGATGGTACTCATTGGAGTATCATTACTTTTTGTACTATAAAAGCCAATAATTTTAAAAAATTATTCCTTATATTTACTTTGATTTGAAATTGTACCTTCTTTATATTCAAATATTTGAAATCCATGAAATAATTTGAGTTTTCCCATTAACCTCATTTCAATTTCACATGGACTCATTTTTGAAAAATCAATAAATAAAGAATTATTTTTTACATCTAAAAATAATTTCATCCACATAAATTTGTACTATTAAAATACATTTATAAATTATTTTTATAAATATAGTAGGATCAACTATAACCTTTTTAAAACCTTTATAAATAAGAAAATTTCTTATATTATCATGCCAAGTTCTTGGGGCATTTTATAAACTGTAAAAATCCTTGTTAACTCAAAAACATGATTTAGAAAATGAGGGTTTGTAAAACCAGGGGATGTCTAATAAAAGCATCCTCAACTACATACCAATTAAATAATTAACATTTTTGCATCCATTTTATAAAGTTTTGAAATACAGATGAGTTTTATATGATAGCAGGATTCTTATTGCTTCATTTCAAGCAATTTGTAAAAAGATTTCTTCATATCCAATGCCTTCCTCTTGACTATAACCTTGTGAAACCAACCAAGCCTTATTGGCTCCAGTTGTATTAATAATTAATGCTTTGGGATCCCATACTCACTTCATTGGTTTCCTATATACTATTTTCAATTTATTGAATAAATAAAATCTATATGGTCTAGGAACACTTGATGTGGTAAATGATTTTCCATTGCTGGAACTTAAAATATATCTATAAAATATAGGTACAAAGCTTAATTTTCAAAATTGTGATAAAAATTCATTTTTTTAAAAATGTTTCTTTCTCCAGGTTGATAACCTATACCATTCTTATATTTTGGTACAATATTTTTTCTATGAATTTATGTGTGATTTTTCTGGACTTTGGTAAACATTTCTATGTTGTTTTACAACTAATCATTTGACAATATAAGCTCATTAATTTATATATGTAAATATGAATTTGTTTATTTTTCTTTAGTAAGCTCATATTTAATCGTGGAGGAGAGAGAAAATTATTCATTTAAAACATTATTTTAATGTTTAATTAATTTCAAGTGTATTTAATCCCTTTTAAGTAATAAACAATTTCCTCATTGGTCATGTTTCTAGAATCAGATTCATCTCTATAATAGTTGGAATTTTTTACAGGATATTGAAGGGTTACCTTATAAGTGTTTGTCATGAAGCACATGTTAACTTTGTTGCCATTATAATCATGTGAAGACTCCGACATAATAAATATTTCCTCCAAACAACTCCAAGTGTCCTTTATTTCCTTTTTATACCTTATATATATTTTCCTCATAATTATTCTTTTACATTTTCATAGGACAATTAACCTTTACGTGTCCTCCTCTGTTACATTCAGAACAGACTATCTCATTAGAGTTATCACCACTCTTCTAATCCTTTTTCCAATTTTCCTTATATTCATACATTCATTTTTAGATGGGATTAATAAAGAACATATTTTTGTAGTTTTTTAATCCTTTTGGATAAGTGATCCACTTCATCATCAATTTCAAACAGTGACTATTCATTTCTTCACCTGTCAAAATGAGATTGTCCCAAGTCCTTTTCACTATGTTTAGAAGAAGTGGTCTTGAAAGCCTCTGAATTTCTCTATGGTTCATCGAATTCTTCTTTGTTGACCTTAGATTCATCGTCGAACATCATCATATTGCCTACTTTCTCATTTACATGAGAAGTGTGGATGTCATAGGATTCCCTTATTGATTTTTAAGTTTCACTACATCTTTCTAGTAGACATCATAGAATTCAAAAGATTTATTCCTTAGTTTTAACATCCTTTCATAGAGGTATCATAATATTTACAATTTCATTAATCTTAACATAAATGTTAGAGATCTTTTAATCATGCTTCATTTTGAAGTTATTATATATAATAATATATATATTGAGTCTCGTTTCCATAACACTAGTGGATTATTCATGTGAAATAGAAATAGTATCAAAAATTTCATGGGCTATTTTACATGTAGAAATGCTATTAAATTATGCATCTTATAAGGAATAATATATGCCATCCATTAATTTGTAGTTATAATTATAAGCTTCTGTTGGTGGATAATCCCTTGTATTTCTTCTAGTAGCAAGAATCTATTATTTATTAAAAATTGAAGAACAGATTTCAAAATGCATACTTCATGAAGGAATTTTAATCAAAATTTTCCATATAGATTAATCAGTTCCGCTAATAAGGGTGGTCTATTGGTAGTATCACCTTCCAATATATTATCCATAAAAAATAAATTTTTTTTAAAGAGATAAAATTTAAAACAAACAAAAATATAGATATCTTTAAAATAAAACTAAAATCACATTTGAAAAGGTTTAAAAAAGCATTGAAAACATTGAATATAAAATATTAATAACAACCCTTTGAAACCAAATGCTGGTCAGAGTAGGACACTCAATAGGGGGATAATCGAGTTCTAATAGAAACGACTGTTAAAAAAATTATTTGAAAAGTCCCCCAATTTAAAATCTAAATAACCTAGTTAACCAAATTAGAAAATTTATATGAGTTTTGAATGTCAAATTAATTTTTCAAAGGATTAATTAATTGTAATTTACAGTAATTTAAAATATTAATATAACTTTTGAAATTAATTTACTAAATAAAAAGTTGTTATAAACACTAAGTAATGTTATCTATCAATTTAATGTCTAGTTTTTAGAAATAAATGAGAAAACAGAGAAAAATAATATTGAAAAACACAATATAGAGAAAAAATAGGTTTATTATCAATAATAGAATTAGTCCTATAAAAATGGTGATCACTTACCATGAATAAGTTTATATTAATAAACATGATATACACCCTAGATCATGGTTCAAACACATAACACTAGGTTGAACTTGTCCACTAGACCACTAATACAGTTATTTTTGTGAAACAAAATAATTCCAGGCCACACATAGACCTATTCCACAATTATGTGTGCTTGAAAAATGGTTTAAATGAGTGAAATAGTGAATATATATTTTATCTTTTATCTTATCTTATGATACATTAACTGTTTTTGTTATAGACACACACTACTCAAAAAGTAATAAGAATGTGCATAACTGATATTAAATAATGATAAAATGTACATAATTCCCTATGTGATGTTCTTGAATGTTCTAGACTTCTTGGGGGTTGAAAATGTGAATCTTGGGGCCACATACAAGAATAGACAACAAAATAGAGTACTGTGAAATCTTTGTATTCTAGTTTCTAGTGAGGAGAGATGCTCCTTGAAGGTGCTCTTCATTAGGGTTTGTTGCTTCAAGGGTGTTGGTATTTTTGCCCTACCACAAATCCTTCCTTGTTCACACTGAGAAGGAATGGTTTTTACTCTCGTATATTCCTTTTCACACATCTTATGTTCTTTACAGATGGTCAGTATGATTTTTATTAGGTTTTTTATTTATATACTCTAGTGGTTTAAAATAGGCATGTCATGTATATATGTTGTAACTCATACATCTGACATTGTCTACAAAAGACATACATGGTCATTCATATAATATGTGGTACTATGTTTCATAAAAAGGAACATTATAATTATATTTTAATTTATGATTAAAGAAATTTTTCATTGTGTTTACCGATCGGTAATTTTTTCAGTACATAATTCTATTGATTGGTCCTTCGCTTGGTAGTTAATTCTATCAGTAGGTCCTCTGATCGGTACCTCTATCTTTCAGATGGTATTTCAATCGATAGGTACTTCTGTCAGTATATTCCTATATCAATATGTCCTTATTTCTGTAGATTGATGTGTCGGTGAGTCATTGTTGTATGTGAGTTTCTATGTTGGTAATTTAGATTATCATTCCTTCTATCTATAGATCAGTCAGTCTGTATATCCTTCTGGTTGTAGGTGCTTATGTCGAAAGGTCCTTCTATTGGTATGTACTTCTGTCTATAAGTCCTTATATTGGTAGGTTGTTGTGTCAGTGGTTCATTGTTGTTGGTGTTTTTCTATATCAGTATGGAAGACTATTGGTGAAGAAAACTTGTATCGATGACACCACATGTTAGTATGTTTATGTGTCCGTGACTCATTTTTTATTGGTGATTCATCTCTTAGTAGCACAAACTTCGGTCGGGGAGTCATGATATCAGTGACTCATTCTTGTATTAGTGACTCATCCTCATATTATGTTAATGTTTCAATGAGTAATTGATATCAGTAGCTCATCCTTTGGTAGCTAATACATCTGTTAGTGAGTCAAGATATCAGTGACTCACACATGGCCATTTTTGTCTATTTTCATATCTTATATTATAAGCATTATCATAATATAATAAAATTATAGGTGAGAATAGGTAATCATATATAATAATATATGATCTTAATATATACGACATGATTGAACATGATTTTTCATGATTTGTGAGCATTAAAACTAGAGAGAGCCAACAGTACCATGTTTTACTCTTTGGTACTCAAAATGTTTTTGAAAATGTTTAAAAACGTGCATTATTTCACTCTTTAGTTAGAGAACCTATATTCTTCTAAAATCAAATTTTTTTTTAAATATTTCCAAAATATAATTCAAAATTTTTTAATAAAAAAATTTACTATTTTTTTCTATAAAAAAAATTATGAATAAACTTCTAATTTCCATAATTATATAGATTTTTTCAAACATTTAAACTTGTAAAAGTAATGTTCATTTACCTCTTATGAAAAGTATGGATTTAACTTTTGTCATTTATTTTCCTATTCCTTTGAATGTCCAAAATGATATTTTTTATGAACTTGTTTTCAAAATTGATTTTCAAATAATAGGATTTAAAAAAAAATAAGAAAAATGATATTTTACTCAATAATCATTTTAAAAGATATTTTGTAGTATATATATTCATCAAAAACAAGAAAACTTTATTTTTCTTCCACATGGGATTTTTTGTATTGATATCAACCTTATTCTACATCTATGTGGTTTATTATAATTTTTATAACGATATTATTCACATTCATTAGCTGGAATAATTTTTTATTCCCCTTGAAATATTCAATCTCTTAGGATCATTGGAAAATGAATTACCCATTATTATCTACATAATTTATCATGTATATTAATGTTTTTTAAATTTAATAACATTTTACTTATAGAATCTACTTTGAAATTTATTAAAATAATTGGGGAAATATAGAAAATTTTGGTTTCTTTATTCAGTACAGATATAATATTAGGTATATTTTTCTTTGATTATTCGACATGACCAACAGATTGGACTAGAAATGATGGGTAGAGGCTAGATATTATATAGAACCTTGATGCATCAATATTTTCTAATGAGAAAAATAATTTTCACCAATTCAAGATGTTATATGAATAGTTTTTATCCTTTATGAGAATGGGATTGACGTTATATGTTTTCATGTACTGTAGACATGTTGTCCCTTTAGAAAGAATTACCATAATTTATTTGTAGCTATTATTCATCCATGATATTTTCCCTTGATAGATCTATGTATGCACTTCATTTTCAGTTCATTGATTAAATACACTATGTTATAGTTTCTTACCTTACCATATCTCTTTTTCCTTATCTTGAATTTTGAATATCATGTGTTTCTAGTTATTACATTTCTATATTTTTTATACACTTCATTATCAAATTTTTGTTTATACTGCATGTGAGTTCAATTATTTACCATGTGAAAATTAGTATTCACATTGATTCATTATTTATTCCACAATATTTCTTCCTTATAGAGAAATTTATCTCATTTTTATTATATTTCATTCCATAATAATCAAAAAGCATACTATAAATGATTTTCAAGTATTTACTAGATGGAATAAAGTTATCCTCTATGTAACTTATTTTTGAAAAAAATATGTCATAGTTAGTGTATTATCTTCTCATGTTTTTATGTAGTTTAACAAAACATATAAACTATAATTCCTTCATGTTTTGATTCTATTTAATCGGGCCTATGTAATTTATAGTAGACACCATCTTTGGGCTCTCTAAGGTTGGGTCACTACACAGAAAACCCACTTTTATGAAATATAATTTTTTTAAACATAAAATTTTATTAATTAGTTATCTTCTCTTGGAAACACATAATATGAATGTTAAATAGTCTATTTACAAAATAACATATTAATTTATTTATAATAATTCACTCAAAGAGGTATTCTAAAATTATATAGATAAAATGTATTTTTTTCCTAACTATGGTTTCAAGAAAAATATATCTTTTATTTTAAAACAATTTATATTTTCATTCTTTATTAGTTTAATACCAATGAATCAATTATATATATGTGTGTAAACATTATATTTTCATAATTTACATAATAATATTCAAACACACCATACTAACGGAGAGGTGATAACAATCATATTAAATAATATTTTAATAATAAATAATGTTTTTCAAACTCTTAGTTGTGTGTATCACCAACTAAACATAGAGTTACAAATAATTAAATAGAATATCAATTTTTCATGTAAAAATGTATACAAAATATATTTCCTGTAACAAATGAAATATTATATTTATTTGAAAAACAAAATTACACACGATCTTGGTTTGATTCATTCTACCCCTCATAAAATGAATTTCCACCTCAAAATTCACTATTTCGGTATAAAAGATAATAATATTTATAGATCCTTACATAATTTGGTTCCCATGTAACTTCCTCCAGATTGTTTTTTTTTCTGAAGAAAACATTTACTAGGAGAGTTGTCTTGTTTCAGAAAAACATTCTCTACTTAATATATAATCTATAACAGTTATTCCTCATAAAAAATATCATACACTAGTGTTACAACCATTTATTTCTATAAATGTTATGGTTTATATTTATACTTACTCAAGAGTGATACATAGAACACATCATAAACATAATAGATTTTTTTTATAAGTAACAAATGATAAGATATTATCCCTATATGATCATGTTTTTTATGGGTACCGATATACCTAAGGATTAGTTTGCTATTATTTATTCCTTGAAGAATGTCCTCTTAACAACATCAAATTATAGACTATATTGGCGATTTTCATCATGAAATTTCTTTCAGCATTGTTTAGTTCATACATTTTTATGAATTTATCAAATATTCCCTTCCATCTCCTCATTTGTTTCATACCCCAATTACTTTATTTCTACAACATCATTCCATTATGTTGGTGTTTTATACTTCTTTCCATTAAGGGATTCATAATGAGAAAATTTCAATATCGAGTGAAATATATTGTTATAAGAAAACTCAACATGGTTAATTTGTTGATGGAAATGACATTTCAATTCTATAGAATAATATATTATCTTATCTGAAAGGGTTTGAATAATTATCTTAATTTTACTATCTATCTAAGGATGATACATCATAATGAAACTCATATTTGTACCAATATTATTTTTAAGACTTTAAAAAAAATCTTATTAAACTCAGTATTTTGGTAAAAATTAATTGAATATGGAAATTCATTCATCCTTGAAAAGTACTTGATATATATTATGAAAATAGATCCAAATAAAAATCATCTTTGATAACAATAAATTATGATTTCTACATAAAAATTTTGACAGTAACCCATAATAAACATAACATAAATGATAAAATATACCCAAAAGGCTATCATTATGTTTAATGATATGCTCTAAGAGTGTTATGGTATTCCTACTCAAAAAATATTTTTTATATAAATAACAAAAGGGTACCATTTTCATGAATGTATCTTATAATATCCTTATTATAGATAACCCATCATCACATAAGACCAAAAAATGGGTGTCAATTACTTTGAACATATGATCATATGTAAAATAATAAATTCATTATGGTTTATATAACTATTAATTTAATCACATTTCTATACATAAATATATCTAAACAATAAAACCCAAATTATTCCATAAATTTGATTGTATCATATACAAACCAAATTCTATTGGAAGTTTGGGTTTATCCCTTTACTGATAAAAAAAATATTCCATTGTTTTAAAACTCATATAGAGGAAGATAATCAAACAAATTATTAATGGATGACCAAAATTTTTTCATAAGTCACATTAAAAAAATGACATTAAAATTCCTACTTGGGAGTAAAAGATGTGGGTGGCCTAATCATCATGATTCACACAAAATATCATGATTTCATAATAATTACCTTTATCATTTTTCTTTAGAGGCTTTTCTGGCTTATCCTCCCCATTATACATTTGATTAGGGAATTAAATCACAAACTTCCCATAATTCTGGAATTTAAAACACTGGAGTGTCGGTAGTTATAACTTTTATTCATTTCACATCATTATATAACATATTCCCAACACCACATAAAGGAATTTCTTTAAGACCATCCCTTACAAAATTTAAAATTTACTGGTTCACTTCGAACAATTTCTTCTATGACTCATCTGATACATTGTGCTTAAATGAATTCTTGTCTTTTTATTTATTTTGTTCATAAATTTTATATAGAATTCCGTTTTTATATTCTTATCCAATACATGAGATTTATATGTACCTCCAACTATAATTTCCACCTTAATAGGACATTCATAAATATCATCATTTTGTATGATGTCTTTTATGGATAATTCCCTTCGTAATCATGATTTTATGCTACTGTATACTGGATCAGACTTACATCCTGGATGGATGATATTACTAGAATAATAACTCCAATGCATTGTAAAATATTCCTCATAGGATCCAAAAATTCATCATTCTATTTATTTAACTCAATTAACTTGTTCTCTATGTTAGTAAGATGTTTATGAGAAAATAACTCATTTGAAAATATGTTCATAATTGATTTCCAATCTATGGAGACAATTTCATCTTATTACCATTTATTTTTTTGACATTCCCCCATTTATCATCTTTTACATCAACTGTATAGAAAACGAAAATTAATTTTTCATTTTCTAATAATTAGAGGGCATAAAATATATTTCCAATGGAACGTAACCATTACATAGTAACTTGTGTATCATCAATTCAACTTATGGAAGATGGATGTTGCATCATGAAGGGATAAATTACATGTTTTCCCCTTAATTTGTCATTTTTTGTTTATCATGATTCATGGATATGAGAATGTTGCATGATCGTAGAAATGATATTTTTCAATCCAAATCCTATAATTATTTATTTATAATGAGGAAAATAATTCCATTTTACATCACATATAGAATGAAAATGGTTCCCTTGAATTCCGAAAATTCACTAAAACAAAAATTATAGTTCAAGGAACACTAATCACAGTGTGAAACCATATAATCATGAAAGATTACATATATTGTGTCTAAATCATGGCACATTCAACTTAATATTTTACACCATAGACTAAATATATATCATTTATTGTAATTATAAATTTAAATTTTTCATGATTTTTTATAAAGATATAGAAACATTATGAAGCATATCATAGGGATTTTCAAACCTGGTGTGAAAAATTCCTACTGTAAAGAAAAAATTAATGATCAAGTTCACCTCATTTGACAATTTTATGATACTTTTCCCCTTGGTGCGTATTTGATATATCCTAATTTAATTTTATTGTCGATATTGGGATACAATTTTTTGGAAACCAATTTCTCTATACATTACCAAAATTCCATGACATTTTATTATACTTTGAATCATCCTTACACATATCATTAAAATAATCCATTGAAATATACTTAAAAATAACTATATGGATCTCATTAATTTTATTTTCATTATAGTCCTCAGTGGATGACTAAACCATTCTTTAAACACCAACTATAATGAACTAGTATTCTCATACCTGGATATTAAATATTTGAAGTTGAATATTCAGTCCATTATGCATCCACATTATATTTAATCATAATTTTTTAGTTACTTTTGAAACATGGATCATTATATTATTAATTCCAAAAAGGAATTAAATTTCTCCCATAAATATATTAGCATTTAGTACCCCTATATAAATAATGTTCGTCATATCTTTTAGGAAGAAACCAAAATAAAGCGTGTTCTCAGAAGTTCTGTAAGTGTAATAAAGGGAGATACATATTCAAAACATGATAATTTGGGTACAAAAACAAAATCCTACATTTGAAAACCATACACTACATATCAAATATGATACTCTTGAGTCATCACATATATATTAGAAGTTCATATAACATAAATCATAAAGGAATCAATGAACATAGGACATGAGAACTTAACAATGTTATTAAACATTGATTTTTTGCATTGAAATAAGCATAATAAATCATATTTCACGATTATATACATAGAAATTCATATCATGTTATGCTTGGGAAAATCACTTTTGTACCTAAGTATGGCTTGGAATAACCTCATGTGTACACTCTGGTTTTGGGAATGAGGTAACCACTCTGGTACACTCATGTTTTGGTCTAGGGATAATCTCCATTGTACCATTTTTTTAGTCTTGGTTTAATATACATTGTACACTATTGTTTATATAATGGGATAATCTCCCATGTACCCTCTTGTTTTGGTCAGGGGAAAACCTCCTTTTGATATATTTTGAAATTATTCATTACCCAATGCATTGGAGGGAGATATAGGTTCCACCAATAACATAATACCAATATTCGTGTGCCAAAAAATTAATGAACATTCATCGTATAATAACGTAAGAGAATAAATTAATTTTATAAAACCTTTTATAATTAAAAACCCCATAGAAATTATATAAACATCTTATCATCATAAAAAACAATTTAGGGAATAAAAAATAATGTTATACTAGGATCATATCCCTAGTAAATAATAAGTAAAAACAAAGTAAATTATAGTATTTAGATAATTATTTTCATTGAAAAATACCTTTTAATGTATATAGAGGATCAGATACTTTAGACTATAGAAAGAAGTTTTAAAAAAATAAAATATTTCCAAAATAAAAAAAAATTAATTTTTTTAAAAGAATATTAAAAAAAGCAAAATATTGAGGAATAAATTTACATTTAAAATAAATTTTAAATCATTTAAAGAAACATGATATAATTGAGAGATCATGAATGTGGGAAATATTATTCATGTCATGTAGGTTAAAAAGGAGAATCTTTTCACATTTTTGGTAAAAGAGAAAGGGGGTTTTTTCTTGGAAATTTAGATGAATTTTTATTTAAAAAAATATAAATGTTCAATAATGGGTTAAAATTTGTTAAATAAATAATTTAAATAATGTTTAAAATATATTTGAAATTTTTTTAGAAAACATGGGTTCTGAGAAAAATGGTTTTTGATGGAAAATATGATTTTTCAAAAAACATTATTTTAAATATTATGTTCACAAAAAGAGGATATTGAATATAAAGCTTGTATTCTATATAAATAATATGGGGATAATAAATTTTAGGATTTTATTGATATATGGTTCATAATATTTCTTCATCGGAGTCATAATTACAAATAATCATGATACACAATGATATTATAACATAAAATATTTACCACATTGCTGAATTTGAAATGTATTCCCCAAGAAAAAATATCATTAAATAAAACATAAAATATCACAAGTATAAATAAATTAATGTATTACATTAAAATCAAATTTATATACACCTCTTAAAATAAGATAGGTGCATAACACAACCTATGTCTTTAAGAAAGAAAACCGAGACAAAAATACCTTCCATCTTTAATAGCATTTGAACATTAAAGAATGTGAAGAAGATATCCTCTGATTGATATAAAAAAAATTTCCCGATAAAAATCCTAAAATAAATTCATTTTCATTATATACACCATAGAAAATAAATAGGTGTTCAATATGAAATGTTTATCACAGTATTGAAATGTGGGATGGAAATCACTAACCATAAGTCTAAAAATAAATCAAACACCTTTAAAAATATGATATAGTAAATATAATAATATTATAAATATATTAAATATATATATATCATACAATATATGATTTACTTATGTCCTTTTATGAAATTTTTATTAACAACTACTTGTTAATGTCATGTTTCAGGTAATAATTGTTTCATTTATCATGAATGATTTCATTTTTTATATATGTTACACTTACCATGATCATGTTTCAATAATCTCCATAATAATATTCATCATATAATAATCATATTCATACCCAAAATATACTTTGAATACTAATCAATAGTGATTCTTTTTTGAAATAAGGTACATTATGACCGTGAAGATAATAGGTTGTAAGTAAGGATGAGTATTGATTCCATTTCAATCTTCATTAGGGAAATGTGGTGAGTAATAAAGTATTATTAAATAATTATAATAATATAATAAATACCTTATTAATTGTTTAAATATACTTAACTATATCATTATTGTCACATTGCTTCGTAATGGCGGTAAACAAAACGCACACGACCAACAATATTATCTTTCCATGAGTGAAACGTTAATAATTAAAATGATATATTTTATTTTTAAATTTATAAATATTTAATATGTATCATAATTAATTTATGTATATAAAAAATATATAATTATTATCTTCAATTTATGGTGTTAGTGAGAAAGAATTACATCATTTTGCAATACAGTAGTCTATTGTATACATGAGTGATGATATTGTATCATCTATGGAATAAAAAGTAAAAAGTGTTAAATATTTTATATAATTACTTTAGAGAAATATAAATTATATTTATATCTAATATATACATTATATACATAATCATACCAACCCTTATTTTTTTGTAATTGAAAAATGAATGACATTGATTCTCCAAGTGGTAGTCCACTGTACCCATGAATGATGATTTTTAACCTATTGGATGGAATTAGAGATGGTTTTAGGTAAGGGACATAAAATATCAACCTATATTTATTTTTAACATATTAAATTTATTCTATAAATTTTTATTTATTATAATTTAATGAAATCTATGAATATATTAAATAAAAATGCTTATTGAATAAAGTTACCTCTACCTCTAGTGACTTCGTATGTTTTCCCATAATGTTTTCCTTGAAATGACTTCAAAAAATAAATGGTATTATAGGTTGGGAGGAGGTATTTATTGAATTTTATGATTTTCTATTGGTGGATTGAAATGTTTTTCATGGTGTGAATAAAATAAGATTCGGGTGGCCTTTTATAAGTGTGGTAAGTGTCACAATTGTAATTTATTAAAAAAAGGAATAGAAATGTTTTTCCAATATAACATGCCTCCAAAATGGAGTATTTAAAATATTAATAAATTATTGGGTATATATATTGATATCCAATATATTTTCAACAATTGATAGTTCAATTTATCTAATATAGGTTTAGTTTAACCCATATGTAAATCCATTTTTACCATAAAAATGGTAATTGATTTTTATTAATTTCAATATTAATTCTGGTAAAAAAATAATTTTAAATTATTAAAGATTATTAATTATATTGAATAAAATTATTTAATTCATCTTACAAAATAATTTTCACAAAATTGTAGAAATTTATATTAACATTATCACCACAGAGGCATCAAGAAACATGGTTTTATAGAGAAAATATAGAATGTTTTATATAGTTTTTATATCCAATTTCAATAAGATATTTCATACAATGACCTAAATTGAATTAGTATACATATAATTTAAATTTTTTTACATTAAAAACAATCAAAATATTAATTAAATTAATTAATAATTTTAATTAACATGAAGTTTTCAATTAAAATTTTGTATTTTCACAATTCATCAAAATATAATCATTTCAGAATATTGTCAAAAAATCAACCGATGATGATGTTTATATTATAATTTAAAAAATTATTTTACTATTATAAATTATATTTCATAAATTTTAATAAATTTATTTTTGAAAATAAGTTCACAAAAAATATTTAAAACTACTTTTAAAAAAATATAGTTTTTAGTATCAAATTAGATTAGTTCTTATCCTTTATGTAGAAAAATCATTACATAAATGTTAAAATATTAATTAAATATATAGAATATTTATTTCAATAAATTAATTATACAAATTTGTATAAATCATTTATTTAGGTAAATCATTTATGTTATCATAAAAATATTTTTTTAAAAAACGAATACCTTTTTTCAAATATATTTTTGTATCAATTTATATCACTGATCACAGTAGACAAAAAATATAAATATATCGACCATATAATTTTATAATTTGGTGAATCCTAGTTATATCAACATTTTCAATGGATATGTGATAATAATCATGTTATATAAAAATATTTTAATAGTATGTCACATTTTGTTTAACGATAATGTTGCGTGTAAGGAAAGCTAAACACATTGTTGTGTGTAAAGCAAGCCAAAATCTGTGTTTCATGTGATGAAATATTGAATTGATATTTCATAAAATCAAAAACATAAAAAATATTCAATTTATTTGAAAAAACCACAAAAAATCATTTGGAGATACATCACATCATCCAATTCAGGTGCAGTTTCCCTATGTATGTTGTTTCACCATAGAAGGGGAGTTCCCTAATATCATTGAATATTCTATCTATGATATAGAATATACAACACTATTTCCTTATATAAAATATCATGATCCCCAAATAATAACTTTTATTTTATTTTGGGTGATTTATTAGGTATGTTATTAATTATGAGAGATACATTAAACACTTAGTGGAATTGATTAAGGTTACATGGAATCACCAACCGATAAGACATTGTCCCAATATGATAATGAATCTAAAATGCTCTAATATACCTAGGACAATGTTTTCATTTATTTCTAAATATCATAACATTATTCCATATATAAATTCATAGAAATACATTCTCACCAACATCAAACTATAAATCACTTCAATGTATATCATCATGATTAGTTTGTCGACATTGTGATGACCTTATTTGTTTCTGAATGGTTATGATATTATTTTCCATTTCCTATTCTAGATCAGGTCCTTATACCTTTATTCCTTTGACAGAATACCATTATTTTGGAGTGTTACACAACTATCCCAAGATATATTCGTAAGGAGGTATCATAATGGATGGTTTAATGGATACTATTGGAATTACAATCAACATGATGAAGGTTTTAATCCCAAACACCTTTGAAATATATAATAAAATATATATAAAAAAATTTAGATTATTTTAATTATTCTCTTAGTCTAACGATATTTATATTTATGATATATAGTTATGAAACTCAATTTTAAATAAATATCATACTGAATGATTGACCAAAAAATTGAGGTAAACCTCATATTCAAATTACATACAAATGAATGTGGTAATATATAAAACCTTACAAGTCCACTAGTATAAATTATTTAAAGATAATATATAGAAAAATTTTATAATATAGTAATGAATTTTTTTGACTTTTTATGGATAATGACAACAACTCATAAAATTTATTCCCATTAATCAGTTTGTGTGGTCAGATAACAATATCCATTGTGATGTTGTCCAATTTCCATTATGGTATGGGCAACTATTGTAACAACACCATTTAATTTTATCCATCATCCATAACATGAATATATACTAAATCGAAGGAGGTCGAAGATAGAGTTTGGATGGAGAGGCCGATTCCCGTAGATCTCGTGGTCAACCCAGCTTGGAGCGGAGCAAAACCTAAATCGAATCCTTGCTACTTAATGGATGTGGCGGCTGGGAGAATTCCTGAGAACACAAGATCCCCAAAAAATGATGTCGCAGTTCCTGGGCCTTCGGTTGCTCCTATGTTTTTTCGACATCATGGTCAGTTGGTGATTTCTTTTTCAACCTCTGAGGTAAGCCTTCTTTCTGATGATCTCTTTTTTATTCTTGTGGGGAAAGTCTTTATGCACAGACCCTCATTGAAATTTTTAAGATCATCCCTGGAAACCATAGGTTTTTTGGGATTTCAAATTTTCCTTCTCAACTCATCAAACATCGTGTTTCACTTTTCCTCCAAGGATAATTACTATCGATTTTGGGCCATGCAGTCATGGTATTTTGGGAATTCCTCTTAGAAAGTGCTCAAATAGACCCCAAATTATGATCTAGACACCAAATCCCCTTTTATGCCGATTTGGATTGGTTTTCCTGGGCTACCGTTGCATATGTTCAAACACTAGGCTCTTTTCAAGATTTCTCAGCTCATTGGAAATCCCTCAAAATTGGATTCCGCAATGAAGAACCTCTCACGACCCTCTATTACAAGACTTTGTGTGTAAGTCGATGTCTATATGGTTCTCCCCTCTATCATTTGGATAAAAAATGGAGAATTTAGATTCTCTTAAGAGGTAGTCTATGAGAGTCTTCTAGATTATTGTACTCTCTACTCTAAGCATGGGCATTTATCCACAGTATGTGGACAACAAACTGTTTGTCCTGTATTTAGGAGAGCCATATGGATTGTGAATGGTAAGAAAAATATTGGTGTTGATGAGGAAAATGTTCCGGCTGACACTTCTACAACTGGTGAAGAGCCAACAAATAATGGAAATAATGATGGTAAAATCCCTATGGATGATGTTCTGGTCGTCCTTAATAAAAATGCTACCATATTTTCCATGTAAGAGATGCAAAACATGCATGAGTCACATGGTTAAAGGGAAAAGGTAAACGAATATACCTCAAATGATTTTTTTCATGAAAAATAAGACCCATCGGATAGAATTGACAAAGAGTATCTCGAATCAAGCACTAGGAAAGGGGAAAAGCCTATGGTGGATGCGGATGGATTCATTACCCCAAACCCCAAGAAGACCAGGAAGCATATGGACTATTCTAATGTGGAAAGAACAATAATAACAAGGTCTCTTTAGGCTACTAAGAGCAATGTTGAGACTCCCAAACAGATGGGAGAACTGGTTCCAATTCATAAAGAGGAGAAGTATGATAAAAAACATACCCGACATATAGAGATGCATATCAGATTCCTAAGAATAATGATGTGAGTGATGATGTTTTTGCATCAATGGAGGAGCAAGATGATGTAATACCCCAAAATACCTCCATCATCAGATTTTGGCTGAAACAAATCTTGAAATTAGAAAAAGAATGTACACAACAATGGTTGATGAATACAAGAAGAATCTCACCATCAGCTTCAGAGACATTCCATGGGTTTGATCTTTTCTGTTTAAGTATATGTTTCATGATCTATGGTTCTTCTTTATTGTCCTTTTTGGTCTCCTAGAATCTTATTTAATGGCAAATTTTCTTCATGGAACTTCATTATGAGATGGATCAAGCGTTTTATTTGCTGGGTTTCATTCTGAGGCTTAATGATTGGGTGTGCTGGGGGTTGGTTCCCTCTGCACTCTTTGGTCTGATATGCCCCAATGCTGCCTTGTTCAGTTTTGTGGCTAGTGACACTTGTTCTGGCTGTAGCATGTGACTATACTATCCTCTTACTTCTTGTTGAAGTATTAAAAATATGCAGTTTATCTTACCTGGAATTCTGATTGCTCTTTGTGCTGGATTTTTGAAGGATGTATGACACTGGTTTCTATTTTTTTTTTGAGCTTTCACAGCCTCAAAAATGTCGATTGACATCTTGCTCTGCACTAATATGCTTACTTTTAAGCAGCAGTTTTGGATCATCCTCTTTTCATGTTGGAATAGATATATTCTGCACCTATTTGTTTGAACTCTTTCGATCATGAAGAATTTGAGCATGATCGGAGTCATTTCTCTTTTGGCTGGACGTGTTTCATTACATGAAGACATGATGTCTCAAGCAATTTGAATGATGTTCAATTTGAGATTATTTGAATTCATATCATGTATCTCTTTCATTTCTTGTGTTGGAGTTGGTGTAACCTCATTCCACCTCGAGCATGTACTGTAATACTTTTGTTTTAATAAATTTCTTTGGAACATGAATTGGGTGACCAATTCATGTCTCGATTTGTAAAAAAAAAATGGTAAAAATTATTCAATATCACTCAATATGTCATTTCATTAGAAAAAATATTTCAAATATCTAATAATATCTATACTTACATGATGAATGGATAATGGAGAAAAATAAACTTACTCTAAATTAACTTTCTTCATATCTGGTATGGATGTGTAAAATACACAATTCCTAAACCTTATCACTACATCAAAGTCAAGGTTATACTCAAGAAAATTTCTCACCATATTCTATATATATATATATTACATCTGTTCTACTTTAATATTCACATGGATTATTGGTTGAACCTTTCCTTGAGTAAGATATGATTTTCCCTCATCCATCCAAATTAAATGATCCATTATTTTCAAATTAAGAAAATAATATACATTTTTTATCATCATTATAGATAAGTTATCCTCACCATTTTTACTCAAAGAATCATCCAACATGTTCTCTTTCCTATGGTGGTTATGAATTTAGTAGTTATAATCATCTATCACATCCAATAATCTTCATGGGGAATTTTGAACTCTTTCTATATAAATATATACTTTTTATTCTTATAATCATAAATATATCACACCTTTCTCCATAATGAATATTTCTCTATATCATAAATTAAAAAATTACACAGCAAAATCCTAATCATTAGTTGTATGATTTTGATAGTGAACATTCATGTTTGTTTAGGAATAATATACCATGATATCATTCTGTAAAATGAAGCATGATAACCACTTCTTTGATACATCAATATTGATTACAAAATAATCTATACTATAGGGAATTGTGAGCACAAAATTATGAAAATCCTTCCTTTAAATTCCAGGATATTTTCATCACATTCATCTGTCTAAAGGAACATTGATACCTTTTTAGTTAACTTGGTTTTTGGATGGGATAATATTGATAAATATTCCACACATTATTGATAATATCAATCCATACTGAGGAAATTTTGGATCTTTTCTTCTTATTCGTTCAATAAAAATGTTGAATAAAATTTTTAATTGATGGATCAACCAATATAACTCTATTTTGATTATATGTCCCAGAAATGAGACTTATATAGCCAAAATTGACAAATTTTATATTTTTCATATATTTTATCCTTCCTTAGGTTCTTTATAACAATTATCAAGTGATATTGAATGAATTTTAATACTCATTGAATATAAAATAATACCATCTATAAACACTACCACAAATAGATCAAGATAATCTTGAAAAATTGTATTCATTAAATCTGTGAAGATAAAGAGGAAATTTGGAAAACAAAATGGCATCAATATATATTCATAGTGATCATAATTTGTATAGAATATTATCTTGGATATATGAACCTTCTTAACTATTTTTTATTATATCCAAAATGGTTCCCAATCAAGGGATTGTATTGGACTATGTATAGTTGGTTAGACAATTCATCAATATTATATAGAGGGTAATTTTTCTTGATTTTGATGTTATTTAGTTCCCTATATTCAATTTTGAGTCACATAAATCCATAATTATTATGAAAATAATATGTTTTCACCACGGTGACACACATGTCCAAATGAATACCTTATCAGGATTCTCTTCGATTTGATTCATCAATTATTTCAACCGAATTAGGTAAAATTTATTTGTATTTGTTGAAATAGGTGTACCACCAGGTATGAGCATTTTTAGAACCCAAATTTAAAATTTTGAATAAGACAAGGTAACTCTTCTTTAAATATAAAAGAACTCATGCACAATGGTCATACCATTGATATTTATTTTTTCCTCAAACATGTGAGATATGAACCATTTTGAATATGAATAAAGATCCATAGGATGGGTGAAATATTAATTAGATATTTATATTTATAATCATAATGTTATAAAATCATAGTTTTTTTATAATATCAAATGCGATTTTGATTCCACAATAATTGATTTTGATTTATACCTAGAAATCAAATCAATGACTGTAATAACATCAAATTCAATAATATAGATGATAGAAAGGCTTGCTATATGCATATTTCAATATAATTCAATTGGGGATTTTCTATGACATGAGATGTGATCTATGTACCATTAGGGGTTTCCATTGATAATTCAACATCTAAATATTAATGTGGTACTATGTTACCTTCACAGAATTATTCATATATTGTAGATCTGGTGGATCGAAAATAAAATAATGCATCAATAAGAAATTATAGAGTGTATGGTAAGGGTTCCTTTTACCATGACATAATCATACCTATTATAAAAAAAATTATTTCCTGAGATTTTATTTTATTAATCATCCAAAGTGGTTATAGGCATCGATCATTTTCATTAACCTTAATATTTTGGAACCAGTTAGACTTAATACCATAATATATGCATTTTAATCATTTGATTTTTGGTGGTGTAGTCTGTAGAGCATTTTCTCTATTCACATCATTGTCTATATTCTTTTCCATCACTTAATTTTACATGTTCATTAAGACCATCCTTTCCATAAATAATAAATTTAATATCTCCTTCAAAACAAACCTCAACAATTTTTCCTTCCACACCTTGATCATAATATAAATATCATGTTATTCTCTCAATTTTTTTAGATTTTCATTTAAAATCCATAATTATTTTCTTGTCGAAACCATGATATTTATTTTCAAATCCAATATTCATTTCTACCATGATATGGAATCAAATGATTTCAACACTGATACTAAATTACATAATGGGTAACAACATTTCGATACATGTTTTAACACCAATAAAGAATATTTCAACCTTACATTCATGTTGTATGATAGTACCCAAAGTTTACCTCACAAGACTTGTAATAGTTTCTAATATTTACCAATGTATTGTTCATCCTTATAATTTAGCATAAACTATTCACTCTCCAATTTCATAGGAAGAGTATGTGGATATTAATTATTAAAGAAAATTCGTAAACTTATCCAACTATATGGAGCCAATTCCAACTATTTCCCACATATTCTTAATAAGATTACACTATTTCTCTTCATCTCCTTCTAAATGATATACGAAAAAAATGAATTTTTCAAACTCCAAACACTAAAAAATAGAAAATATTTTTTCAAGTATTCTAATCCATTTCTCTAAAACAAGTGTATTATTAGATCAACTAAAAGTAGAGGCGTTCTTTCTGATGAAGGAATTTCTAAATCATTATTCCCTTTTCTCACTTTGGGAAGATCATTTTTATCAATAGCATGAGAAGTTTGTGTGGGAATCAAATGATGTTCTTCGTTCCATCTCCAGTATCATTTGGTAGTTTATGTTGATAATCATTTCAATTTCCAATATCCTTAGAAATAATATGATTCCTTTAGGTTCCATCTATCAATGAGAACAAAAAAATCCTTGATTCATCCAAATTAATAAAAGTTGAAAACCATATAATAGTAATAAATTAATTATAGGATGTCTAAATAATGAAGGATAAATTTCAATATTTGAACATTTTGGTTTTACCTTGGTCATTCAGGATCATTATCAATTCTAATACTTCACATAGGTTTGTTATTTTTTGTGGATTTCAAAAACATATCACATGGGATTTTCAGAAACCGGTGTGAAGTAAGGCCCATTGTCAAACACCATGTGAAAATCAAGACAAATACCAATTCAACCTTTTCTATGTTATTACCAAATAGTATATCTATGGTAGATCCACATCCTCACGTAGTAACCAAATAGGAATTTAATTTTATGGAATCTAATTTCTATATCCTTCACCAAACTTTTTAGAAAATTTCCATTACATTGAAATATACCTAGACTTATCCTTATACATATCCATAAGTGTATAACTAATGTATTATAATACAAGTTTCCAAAGGTTATCTAAACCATTCTCTGAAACCAATTATAAGGTCATATAACTCTCATACATAAATAACACATATTCATATATAAATATCCATCATGTAACATAATGATCCACATTAGAATATTTTAGGTCTAGTGCATTTGTAAAATTCAATACATAGATAGCTTTTTCATAAAATTTCATCATTATCTCCCAAATATTTCTTCACAACTATAATCCTTCTTTGAAAAATTAAACATGAATCCTTTCTACATACCCTGGGGAATGGAAGCATAAGACTGGGTGAGAATTGATTCCCAGTTAAGGTTTAAAATAGATATCTCAATGATCAATAAAATATAACCAATGAATAAGGTAATAACAATATTATCATAACATTTTAAAAAAATATTCTTATCAAATATCATAACTTTAAACCCCTCAAAATTATAAATGAGTAAATTTTAATTCGATAGAGTGTGTGACACCCAACACCAAATGTAGAAAGTAATATTACCACATGAGATTTTATGGTTATTTTTTTCAGTTTCACCGAAAAACATGGGACGATATTCCCCATTATGGATTTATTTATAGGGTACATTATGGAATCATTATATCTTCCATATCATCTTTTTCATTTTTTTATCTACCCTAGAAACATTCACTGGTTCCTTTATCCATATTTTGGTATAGAAGTAATTTTCAATAGCTGGATTTCATTTTGGTTTTTAGGCCAAATGACCCTTGGGGAACCCTATTGGTCGAGATTATAAGAGTTCAGGCTCATCACACATATTTTGGGGGATTTATTACCTACTTTGAGAGTATCTTATAGATTTATGATATATTCATGAATCTCTTCTTAATCATGATACTAGATCGGTTAGCATTACAAAACAATAATAGGTTAATACTCTATTATATAAAAAATACAACGATCTCTATAGTGAATCCATATATATGTATCTGTGGTTCTCCATCATTTTTTTCTAATGGGGGGAGGCTTATATGTTGACTCTATATAACCTTGTTCTTTGGAATATGCTTCCAAGTCAAAATGTGGATAACATTCCATGGATGGGATTACACTATTGTTTAGCATCCTACGTTTCCTGGTTATTGTAGGAATCAAGACATACATATTTTGTTATCATATATGGGATTATACCCAATGTGTATACACTTTCATAAGGGGTGTATGCACCATTTCTCTTGTTAATGGATATTCATTTTTCTCAAGGAGTTGCCTCTTGCGTCCCCCTAAGCCAGCCTGAGTTATGATCAATGTGAGAAAAAAGTGGGTAATAGAAGATTACTCTCACAATGAGTAGATACAGATATGGGGTATTGTAATAGTTCATGGGGTGTTTAGTATAAATCTCAGGCCTCAAGAAGGCGTCCCATGTATCATGAGTGTTGGAGGAGTCAGAGTCATTATAGTTTAGTTTGTATCTGGGGAATACACATTGAGGCTGTCGTGTACCACTGTGAAGGTTTATAGTGAATATTCCATGATCATTTCATTTCCCTATGCCCAAATGAGCCATGATCGTAGTCATAAAAATGGGATAAAAAATTATTAATGTCATTTCTTTGAGTGAGGTCCGTAGATACATTGATTTCCTTAAATGATTAGTATTTAGTTCAAACCACAATGAGAGGTAGAATGTATATCTTGGATAGAGTAGGAATCATATTCAGCATATTTCCCTTTATTTCGGGGCTTACCCATAAATTATTCCCTTCTACCATGGTCCTCCTATCTGGACGGTGCCACATGACCATGCTGGCATGTCGTGGGATCCATCGCATGACCTGGACTGACACATATGGAGGGAGTCACATGACCATGTTGGCATGTCCTAGGAGCCATCACCATATCTTTTTGAAATATATGTTTGTTGTATCAATATCTGATGTGAAACAGTCCAATGTATGTCATGCATCTTGGCTAGCACTTTCATGAGACATTAAAAGGAAAGGCAGACATGTCTGGAGGGCGTCGCGTGTCTCAACTGGCTTGCCTTTAGGGTTCCATGACAGCCTTATTATCATGCCTATATTCATTGTCATGACTGTTCTAGAATGAGAAAATGTCATTATATGAGTCAGTTAAAGTGTTCATAGGATGTTGGAAGACCCAGGTGATGGACCAGTAGGGGCCGTAATATCAAAACGATGTTTGTGAGGGTACCACATGACTTGTTCTGATGCGTCTGATGATTTTTGGGTGTTCCCGATGACATGTCGAAGGAGTGTCCCGAGATATGGGCGATAAGCCCTCAAGAATTTGAGTTTCATTTAATGAATCAAACGAAATATATGATGGGATGTGATAATGTCATTTTCCAAGGCCTTTTGTCATTGATCATGGTTCTAAACCTTGTATTGTGAATGCCTTGGTTTTGTTTAGGGACTGGTTTCTTGAGTCTCCCATAATCTAATAGGATTGTGGTATATACACCATATAAACTACCAGGGACCCTTCATGTGATATATTAATGATCGCATGATGTTCATTATTCATAGTTCATGTCTACTCTGGATTCTCACTGGTGTATTACCGAATGGATGGATGAATGGTCGTGGGATCAGTTTATCTAAGAAAGATGATTTTCTTCTTCAAGTTTTCCTCTTGAGAGATCCCTTCATGTCATAGTATGTCCATTTTGCAAGGTCTGGTGAGGGGTTTATAGGCCTCCATCCCACAGATACTCACCGATTTGTGTGGAATTTCTGGAATTATTCTAGGCTCCATCCGACAAATGGTCCCGACACCATGTTGTTTTGGGAGTCTCTTACATGGACTGCTTTGGGAGCATCACTTGATATTCAAAAATTATGGGTCACCTCCATTAACACTACCTTTATCTGAATATTTTATAATTATTATTGTCTAATTTGATAATGAGGAAATATGGAAGGACCTCCCTATTTTTACATTGACATGTCCGAGGTTCTTATTGAGATCTGAGTGGTTGTTGGAAGATACTCAAGAACATTGTGTTACTTGTGTTGGGGTCTTATGTGAAATATTTTTGGGTGTACAATGTGCATCATATTCCTTTTTTGACCATGACTCCCTTCTGCCTCCACCCCTTTTATCCCCTTTGTTTCACATGACAATGGTTGGGTGAAATATGAGATTTCATGCGTGTTGTTGAGGATATTTCTTATATATTTTGTGATGTGTCCAACAACCAATATGAGTCATATAAGTTAATGTGATAACATCATGAAAAAAACCCTTCTTTTTTACTTTATTCCCCGTGGATTATTCTTGACAAGTTCAAGGGCTTCCGTGTAGTGGGGTCATCAATCCAATGGGCATTCGAAAGATGAGGCAGACATGTCACCGACGACTCCTGGTGGGAACGTCCCGTGTATTTCCGAGACCATGAACACCTCTCTCCTCATTTCTTTTTATCTCATTTGTTTTATTTTAAAAAGGTTACTGATTATTTGAGTTTTGAAGAGTGATATTTATTATTTTCTCATGGATTTTGGATGATGCCTCTTGTGACTAACATGGGTCATATTAGTGGTGTGAAATTATGTTGTGAGAAGGTATATATGTCTATCCATAGTGTTTTGTGTAGTTTTCTTTATTTTTTTGAGGTATTCCATGCAACAAGGCTAAAAAACAAGGCTTTTTTCATGAGGCAAGGTCTTCATGTCACTGAGGACTCACAGCATCTTGCAGATCTCCTATGGTGATCATCTTATATCACGTAGTGACTTTAAACCCCTCTCGCCTCATCCCATTTAACTCCTTCATTTTATGTTACCATGTATCAATCACCGTGAGAGTAGGCTCAAATATCTTCAAGGGATTTTATTCTGACTAATGAAAATTTGGTTCATGATCCTTGCAACCACTGGGGGTCACTCTCTTTTAAATTCATCTCTATTTTTTGATGGATTTAAGACGGTTTGTTAGTTACTTTCCAATGAAAAACTATGCGGTCTATAGGTGGTCATTTGATTTTTTAGGGGGTCCTCACAATAATAGCCATATTTGTTGAAGGGGGAATTGTGGGACGTTTCATGGGTTATACTGAATACATAGATCATTCACATGACATTGAAATTGTCATGAAATCATGAGTTCTTAGATAATCATACTATTAGTGGGTCTTCAAACATCATCATTTACTGTTCTTTTATAGGGAAAATAATACCCATATTTAGGTATTTAATCCTTTGGGTTTGTTATGTATATTTATTGGTCATTAATAAATATCCACCCTTAGGAGCCACTTCTGATGGCCCAATGACTCGGTTATGAGGAACTACAAATGCCCACCAAAGTTTTTGATAATTTATTTATCCAATTTATCATGCAATGATTAGTCTACTAGATAACATTTGGTATTAGGTGAAATGTATGTATATATATAGGGGTCAGAAAAATAATCCCAATAGACTCACCCTTCTCAGATCATTCTCGTTGTGGCTTCCGTCGTAAGACTATGCCACGAACCCGAATTAAAAAATATGTCCCTGAGATTTTGTCAGGAATCATGATTTCCAGAACTCTTGAGTAAGAAATATGTCTACTTAGACACTCATCTACATAAACTGTGAACAATTACTCAATAATCAATTAGACTTAGGAAATTAGGGTTATGGTTTCCTCCAGAGTTTTACGAGATTCAATGACCCAATTGTTTGATTGCCTGTGATTCATGAGACCATTTTCTAGTCAGGAGATCCTGAGTCCCCATGGGGTTTATGTGATGCACATGATGTATTATAGGGGTTTTGTTTCCCCGAATACATCTGGATGTCCAGAGATTCACAAACCCCGTGATTCAGTTTGTGAACCCTTTGTTGAGTCATTCAATGTCCATGACAACACCAAGACCTTCATCCCCTACCATCTTTTGACAAGACTCTATGGTTACATTTTTTGACATGTTCCACTAATTTATTTCTATATGGATACTGGTTATTAGCAAGATTCATCAACAATATACATTCAAAGGGAAATTATTTCTATGAAGCACAGTGCTGATCCACGCTACCACGTGTGTGATGATAATGGGGTCCTACATGGGTTTCATTGATCCGGTCAACTGAATTATCTTATATCTAATAGAATTTCAAGGAAAGATTTTTGAATTCTAGATGATTCCACTATAATTTCCACATACAAAAATATAACATTACACTGGGTATATATCTCCCCTGATTTTTTTAGGTGATAATTACTGAGGATGGTCGGTTGGTTACAACTGTATCTCAGGGATTACCATATTTATTGGAAAATTATCTTATTAGCTCGGGTGGTCATGATCAGACTCAACAATATATTTCCTAGATCTATTCAATCATTTACTCTTCTTCTTTGTATGCCTCATCTGTTGTGTGGTACTCAAAATGGGACCTTCCCCCTGGTGGAAATTTCTCCGACGAATGGGTATGGACATTCTGGGTCAGGCAGAGCCCCTCAAAATTTTCTAATGATATATACATGGTTCATCTCCACACACAAAAGTGCACATCTCAATTTATCATTTACCTCCATACTAACTTCCTCTGAGAAATAATTAGTCATTGGATTCCTGGTACAAACACATTCAACCTTCCTCATTGTGAGGTGGGTATCAGCTCATGGGATATCAATCACCTGGGTGGTGTTAATCTTTTTAAAGATATTTATGGAAAATTACTCCATACTATAGACATTTGGGATCATCCTATAGAGATGAAAATTATCAAAAAAGAGTTTCTCTTCCTTTTAGTGAAGAAATTGGGGTGATATCTAACAGTGTGTTCACTTCATTCCTTCACCGACGAGATCAATATTTTTTCGTGTTAAAGTTGGGTTAATACAAATGTTATTTTTTCCTATCAGTTCCCTTCTAAAAAAATTCAATAGTACTAGATCATATTAGGGCATTATTGAAGATAGGGACTACACCTCATGGTGATATTAGGTTAACCTAGAGGGTTCTTTGGGCCTTAGGGTGCTTGGTTTTCTTAGTTTGTTCCTAAACTGGTGGATGATCCAGGAAGGGGATTCACTCTCCAAAATTCATGTTATCTCCTATGTAATAGTAGCACAACTCTGATAATGGAGGTACCTAGACATGGTAGTACCTTTCCTTACATAACTCAACCAGATGTTAGGCCGTATCTAACATGGTAACACCCCCTACAATATCAGTTGTCCTCTCAAATTATTGTTTAGTTGGATAAGATATCACATACATTGTTAATAATACAATAATACTTCCCAGATCATCAAAACCATATTTTATCCTTGATTTCTTCACATTTATGGATTTATTCTAACATCCCTAACCACATTAAAGGTCAAAAGTTCACAACAACTATCTGATGACATCGAATTTTGTACCTTTTGTCTACCAAGAAGAATTATTATTGATTGAGATAGTAGATCCCCTAATGGAATATCTTATATGATCTCACATTAGGATTAGGACCTTATAACCAAGGTGGAAGATAAAATTTTCTTTGAGTCACACAGGCCATATAGATTTTCATAGCAGTTTGGTAGCATTTAGGGAGTTTTCGTAATTCCTTTTACTAGCATCTGAGAAGAGTGACATCCTAGCATCATCCACCAATTTTGGAATATATTATCATGTGAGGATACCTTATATTTGATAATATTTCCTCCTACCAATGTTCAAGCATTCCTCACCCAAGAATATGCCTCAGCTTGGGTAATGGATTATCCGAATGGTGCTCTAGGCCAGTAGGTCTTCCATGTGGATAGACCTTTTATGTCACCAATTCCACTATAATTGGAAACAATGCAATTGACTAAGGAATCGTTCAAGGAATCAATGAAAGGACCTTGAAATAATGATTATTACATGGATGGTAAGTCTTATTCTTTTGAGAAGATTCTTCCTCCCACCCATGTTACAGATGACATTCCTATTGAGAGGGGTGTATGGGGCTTCATCTCCTATTTCATCATTGATCTACGTCTTTAGTGATATTTATACCCTATCTATTTCATAGACCACTAATGTCCAATCATGTAATAGGGTTATCTGAGATTGTGTCCTTATACTGATTACTAAGACACCTCTGGTGACATTATACCTTCAAGGGGAGCAGCTTAGCTAGTTATTTCATGATCTAGGTGTTGCTGGTTTTGATTGGAAACTTATGTATGAAATTATGATGTAGATTGTCTTGAACAATAGAGACATGGACAACCAGGAAAGGGGGTTGACTGATTTTTTGAATGTGGCCTCCCTTTCCAATCAAATGAGGGAGATGGTGGTGGCACTGGAGCAGGATCATTAGTTGTTATCTGAAATGAAAGCACATATTGATACATGGATCGTGTAGGTATGGATGTATGAAGAGATTATTTCTCATATAAAGTCCAACCTTTTGAAATCACATACCTCCTTTCCCACTTTCCATAGGAGGGTTAAATAGTTTCCCACATTTTCTGAACTTCTTCATCCTGATTTCATGGCGAAAGAAGTAGAAAGAGAGACATTTCAATTATCAGTTGATGCCTCTTTTAAAACTATTTTCAGCCATGATATCATTTCCATCCATTTTTTTTTGTGATTCTATTTTTTTTTACTTCGTCTGAAACATTTTCGCTAAACTCCATTTGTTTAGGATTCAGAGGTTCTGTAAAATTTGTATATTCCTACCTCCTTTTCATAATGTGAAGGGTTGATTTTTCTAATATTTTTATTCAATAATATTTCTTGTATGATATCACAATATTAAATTATTTTGTAAATTATTTTTGGCATTGATCCCATGATTTATCATGAAGGAACTTGAATTCCTAGAATTGGTTGTTCGCATTCTGAAAGATTCCTTTTAGAAGGACTCTCATGAATTCTCAACCATATAAGGTTATGTACCATTGATATGGTCAAGCTATCTTCTGATCACTGTATGTAGAGAGGGATCATCTGAAAAGGATATACATTATTAATAATGAGTGATTTTCACATATATGGAAGGAATATTGGGTGTGATAAGTCCATGTAGTGAAACTCACAGAAATTTAATCGATGCTTAGTTTAGGGTCTTTTTTCTCGAACTATTCTGTGGATTTAGGTTTTGTTCTTTTAGCTCAGAGAATCTACCACCATTTTATAATGATGTTTAACTCAAACCATCTATTGATTTAGTTTAATTACTTTTACCTCAGACCAGCTGATAATTTAGATTATGGAGTTCTATCTTAGACCATAATTCATTTTACTTTAGGTTTGATTATCCAAGACAGTATTTTTGTTTATTATAGAGTCTTTCCGCTTGGAAAATATATGGATTTAGTATAGGGAATTTAATCTTAGACAATATGTCACTTTATCATACATTCTTTTAGCACGGACCATCTATCACTTTTGTTTATGGTATTTTAGCTCTAACTATATATCGCTTTAGTTTATGGTCTTTTTTCTCAGACTATTTGTCACATGATTTTGTGACCTCTAAGGTCACTTATCTATCACATTAGTTTAATGACATTAATCTCAGACCATATTTCTCTTTAGTTTAGGGTCTTTTTCTTAGACCATATATTTCATTAGTTTCATGTATTTTTTCTCAGACCACATATTTCTTTAGATAATATTCTTTTATCAAGGACAAACAATTTCGTTAGTTTTGGTATTTTTTCACGGACCATCTATTCCTTTAGTTTATGGAATTTTATCTTGGATCATTTATTAGTTTAGGTTAGGGTATTTTAGATTAGACAATAATTTTCTTTAATTTATGGTATTTTAGGTAGAACAACATATTTCATTAATTTATGGTGTTTTGTCTTGGACTATATATTTCTTTAGGTTATGGTCATTTAGCTCAGACTATCTATTTCTTTAGTTTAAGATTTTTATCTCAAATAATATATTACTTATGTTTATGTTCATTTATCTTGGAAAATATGTTGCTTTAGTTTTGGGATCATTTATCATTTACCACATGATGAAAAGATATTCTGAAAATGTGCTAGGAATGACCCAAAACAATATGAGGTGTTTCATTCTAGCATGGTGTTATGAAGTATCACTAGGATTAGAACAACTTTTTTGTAGAGTGACAGGCTTGTTTTATGGCCATAGATGCATATGTTAGAGTAATGAGCATGTATACATAGTTAGGAAAAGAGTCCTTAAAGGTTCATATCATTCCCATGTGCTATGGAATATTTATGGTGGTAAAATCAATGTGGTTGGAATACTAGGGACACCATTCCCACATAGACATTTTGAGTAAGGATTTTTTAAATCACAACCTAAAAGTTTGGGTTCTCAAATATAGGATCATGGAGACATAGAATGTATGACCAATGACATTATAAAATTCCAGGTTCTGACATGACTTGGTAATGTATCAAAGAGATTGAAACACCTTTCTAGAAAATAGAATATTCCTTTAATTAGATGATTAAGGCCCTTATGAATTGGTATCATTCTAAGAGAGTGAAAATATCCAATTACATCCTAATGATATGAAATATTTAGGAAGACTCATACATAAGAATGATGAATTTGGGTAGAGTATAAAGGCTATATAGCAAGGGTTGTGGCACCCATGGGTAGCTATCTCTTAAAGAGAAACTTGAGCTCTAGGACATGTGGTTAATAATCACAAGATTTGGGCCATAAAATTTTAGGAAATGAAGATTTAGTGTATGTCCTTGAGGAAGGCCATTAGATATGGTGACATAACATAAAGGATCTCAAAACCAATTGGATAATTTTTTGATGGAACTATAAATCATGATAAAGAGTGATTGATTCAAGGGAATAATATCAGATAATCATAAAATGAGTTGTTCAAAAATAATTTTATGTTGTGTGCTATAATGATGATGTCAATTCCCAAGAGAATCAGAATTTCCATTTTCAGAGTGACGCATTGGGTTAACAACCATAGGTTCATATGACGGATCCACATGCATGTATGCATAGTCAACAAGGGAACATGAAGAAAGATATCATTTCCAAGGGCAATAGAAGGTTATGGGGATTCATGACACCCGAACTGATGATGTGTGTCTAGAAAAAGATGTAAAATCCAAAGAGGGATTGAGTAAGCTTGATCCTCTAACCGATTGTTGAGGACTCTATAAGATTATCCAAGAAACCTAAGATCAAATCTAGGAGGAGTCATTTTTTCACGTTGTTCTAGTAGTACTGTAGTTGTCTTTATAGCAATTAATATAGCATTAAATGTATGGAATTGTAGCAGCTATAACTATTCACCTCTTGTGGCCTTTGGGCCACCTATTAGGTTCTCAGATCCTTCAAGGCCTTCAGGGAACCCATGGTCTTTGGGATAATTATTATTTTGGGCCATCATAAGGAATTTGGGAAACCTCAAGTCCTTTGGGTCACATAAATTGCATACGTACAAGAATTGAAAACAATGAATAAGGCCCTTGATGATGATTTAGAGATGGCATGTTCACCAGAGAAAGGTTAATCAGACTTGAAAAAAAGAGAGGGTATGGGTTTTCCATTGGTACCAAGCCTGTGAAACCCTTCATAGGACAACTATCTGACCTTTCATGTGATCATGGATTACTGATCAATATGAAGATTATGGGGAGAAATAGTTTCAATAAATCATTGTTTATGATGTGTTCCTTTAGGACCTTCGGGTATAATAATTTCACGAAGCCTACGGTACATGTATGGGTTCTACTTCAACCCTTAAAACATGGACTATTGAAAATGAATAAGAAATAATTTCCATAGATCCCTTCAGGACAAGGAGGTATTGCTTACCCAAAAAGTTACTTCACCGCTTTGCAAACATATTCTCATAGTAAATAGATTTATAAAAAGATACCCTCATTTTTGTGTGGAGTGGTGGGTATATTAATCATTTATTGGGTTTTAATAGGGTTATAAACCCTTCTATATTTATGCATCATATGTTTAAACTCTATTTTTTCTCAAACATTGAGAATGAGGAGTTTTTCTGGGAGTGACTCGACATTTTCGTTGGACACCCATTATGGGTTTTCAACCAGATGATTTATATGTCTCTTTCATCATCATTTTAATGTCATTAAAATTGGACCATTATAGGCTAGAGATAAATTATGTAAAACTTTGAACAATGAATATAATGTTTAGGGTCATGAATTAAATGGACCTCGAATGGAAGATGTTACACAAGATTTTAATTAGGGTGCCCATGGTTAAGAGCTATGGAATACATTTCTAAGAGAGGTGTGGAGGTGTCATTAATCATGACATGAGTTTCTAATATTTTTATTAATGATGTGGTATAGTTCATATTTGTAGAAGTTTAGACACACTGAGATGTTGAGTGCTACCATAATAAAATCAGGGCTCACAAGAATTGGAATTGACCTTTTCAAAGTGGAACCATCGGTTGATAGTGATAGATGTAGACACATGATCCATGGTACTGTATTCATAGTCAATAAATGTTCTTGCAAGCTAGATATCCCTTCATAGGTTCTTGGATTTTTATGGTGAATCGAGACTCCACCATTCATGAAGTGTGGTTTACGGGTTTGAAGTTCACTTAAAGGAGAGTGGATGCACCTTGTACTCTGGTTGACTGAGTAAAGTATCTTGTGATCCTTTTATAAGTAATGAATAATGGGAGATGGTCTACATAGTTTATTTTCATGTAAAGGGTATGTTCGTGTATATGCATTTTAAAGTTATGTAGTAAGGAATTATTTTCATGTATCTTAATGTCATGTGGTAAGGAAATAGTTGAAATATCATGAATAAATGGGAATGTTTTGGTTGGGCCTAAGGAAGGAGACTGGGCATCACTAAATATCTCATGAATATGAGAATCAAACCACATGTAGTTCTGGAAATAGATATAGATTAATGTAATGTAGTGATGAAGACGCAGCATAGTTTAATTTCATGTTGTCGGAACCTATGTGGATAGTTTCGGATAGTGTGGTTCAGATAGAATGTTAAATATCTTAATATGGATATGTGTTTTGTGGTTCCCTGAAGAAACATAACATAAATTAGGATAAAATATGTATCATCCACACCACACACTCTTCCATTAAAACTCTCACCAAGGGGCCGAAAAGTGTTATAGTCATGTTTGGGCCCAAGGGTGAAATGTTTGTGTGTCACTCCGTACCTCAAGAGTATTATAAACATCCCATAAGTAGTCCTATTTGTTCTGTACAGTTTAACATCATGTTGGAAGGTTGAAAGTGATCAATCGTTAATTGATATGGGCATTTCAATTGGTCCAAATAGTGGATGAATTTTAATCACTACATATCTTATAAGGATGAGAATCAAACCACACATAGTTCAAGGATAACCAAGATATTTAATGATATTTTGTAAGGACCCATGGAATGCCTTTTATGTTCCATTATTTGAGACAGAAATGGACATGTTGTGAACCTTAATGTCATTATCATAAGGATTGATCTTTTCTATAATTTGAAAGATCACAATATTTTTTCCTTCTGTGATAAAAAATTAACGGAATAGATCTTCATAAAGTGTAGAGACAAAACAAATGGGTACAACAAAGGAATTTCTTACCATGTAGTGGTTGGATCATGAAATATATTCAATGTGTCCATACATATCCCATTGAAAATGGGAATCAAGTTGTACATATTTATAGAACCATGTAGTTTAATGTCATGTGTTAAAGATGTTGGTGACTCAACCTGAATGGAAAGGGTATGTTGTATATCCATGATATATTATATCATACAGTAAGGAAATGGGATCAAATATTGTTAAAGGAATACAATCTTATGGTTGGTCCCATACGTAAAGCTTCAGGCGTCATAAAGCATATTTATAGATAGTAATCATTCCATACATTGTTCACAAGAGGACATATAGTTTAACATTATGTAACATGGAGGAGACCCCATATAGTTTAACATAATGTGTATAAGACACACTATCATTTTTTAACGTCATGTAAGAGGGATGCGACATACCATATAGGTTAACATCATGTGGTGTGGATTTTTATGGGACTTCAACTGATGTGGATTCCCTATAGCTGGCAGCCATGCAATGTATTTCATGATAAATCTTCAATTGGTGGGTAGTGTGACATGATACCTATCAAAATTTTCTTACAAATAAGCTCCATTATGAATGTTATTTTGTATGATGTAAGGTCCTTACCACATGGGATTCTATTTGAAGGTATTATTCCTTGGTATCATTGGGGTTATGAGATCCAGTATCAGTTCTCCATAGAAAAATTAATTGAGGAGAACCATTTTACTGAAAGATCGTGCTATCTGGTTCGGTTGGACCTCAAGGTTGTGCAGTGTCCACGACATTTTCTCATATATACATTCCAAATCATCCATCCACTTTGTTTTTACTATTAATAATCTTAGAGCTATCATAAAATGTATATCCTGAGTGAAGGAAGCATGACTGCTATGGGTAACACAACATTGATCTCATACAACACTGATTATGATAATGTTTGATTAGCAGTACACATGCTAGTACGGTAAACCCATAAATCATGGAGGAGTTTTTTTCTACCAAGACTACTTATCCTTGTTCATAATCTGATATATTATATTTGATAATGTTTTATTGAAGTCCTCTATAAATCCATTTTCCCCCACATTATATCGAGATGAGTGATTGGACATGATTTTTTACAACATATACATATTTGGAAACTCCATGGAATAAATGTTGTTATAGTTTTCTATCAATATTGTGTGAGGGACACTGAAACGAGAAATGATATTGTATTTCTAGATGTTGAAGATATTATTTCACTTGACTTCATTGAGGGGTATATACTAAGACCATTTGGAAATGATGTTGGTAGTATAATGGTTGTAATTGAAGTGAAACATTGGGACTGGAAGATATCTCACCACAACAACCATCCCCCTAATTGCGAATTGAAAAGAATATTTTGAAATTTGTAGAAATTACAGGGGCATGTGGATGGGGAATTCATTAATATATAATTCATGAATTTTTCTAGTTAATTATATACAGTCATATATCATGTTTTTCTAGTAATATACCATCATCTGGATTTGGTGGGAGAGCCTGGTTCCAGATTAATGAGCACTACAAGATCCTATAGGGACTTATTCCATAGTGGCTGGAGTATCTCATTATAGTATTAGCTTGAGGATAATTATACCAATTCCATGTTTAAGATATTTTTTTTATTTTGTCCATCCTGTAGGGTGAAAAATATTTCCCGATGCCGAATAACTCTCTTATGACACGATGAATTTAGAGACTCCCACATCGATAATAGTTGATTTTATAATCGATCCATATATAGGTGGTTACTGTATCATCACACTCTGGGGTAAGGTTTCACTAATTTATCTCTTCCATATTACATACGATTATCGATGAGACAATTATTTAGTGTGTGATATGAAAGGTTGTTTCATTTTGATCAGGGTTGGTGAGGATGATGGCATCATTAGCCAGTATATTGGCATGAGAAATCTATGATTCAAGAATATAATTTTGGGTGGGATCATTAAGGAATTAAGTAATCAATCCCCTGACATATTTTTTAATAGGGTAAAGTTACTCCTTCTTGATATAAAATTCACCATTTATCTACTTTATCCCCAACTATGATTCCCCATTGATTTTTAGGTAGGATATGTGTAGCTGTAAGGCTAGTGTGAATAAAGTGATGAGGGCATGGTATTCAGCCTCTTTATTTTTCCAACCTTTGGAAACTGAGAAGTGTAACACCCCGACCCCAGTTACCCCGAGTCGGTGCATTATTACATAAAATTGGCATGATCACAAAAGATCAAGTCTTGAAAGACTGATTAGTTTAGTAGTCTTGAAAAAACTAGATATATTCATAAGTCTTACATTAAATCATAAACTAAGAAAAACTACATCAACATCTTGTCTTCATGTCCCCTCATACTATCCCTATAGGTCATTCATAAATTACTTCTTCACATACTAGGAAAAATTAAACATTGAAAGGGGTGAGCTCAGATGCTCAGTATGGATAACAATATAGCGTAAACTTTTATAAATAATCACAAACATTTAAGGCAATAAATAACTAAACCAAAAGTATTTTAAACATGATCTTCAACATGATATGTCAAACATAAAATTAAATAACGCCATTTAACTATTCACATGGATATTCTACTAGTATAATAAACACATGCTATATCAATAACCACTTTCATAATAATGGAATGCATTATGCCAGACTATCATAACCACATAGTCAAGGCCTTGTTCCAAGACTACAAATAAGATTTGGTCATGGCCTTGTTCCAAGACACAAGATTGTCTAATGAGATCTAACAATGCATCGAGGAGCTATAGAGGGATCCACCCGTCACTTACTAAGTCCAATGCATTACTCATATTAAAATATTGAAACAAAGCATAAACATTTGTATGAAAACTAGCATATGAAATGTCAATACATTAACCACAAATCATGAATGGAATAAAAATAGTACATCCACAGTCAAACATAAATCATTCGATACAATATGGAACATTTTATAATATAATATTAACCTCAATCGAGAATAATGAAGGATATGGACATAGATTAAAATAATCATCAAACTATTGAGAAAAATATCCCCCTTTTTCTTGAAAACATTTAAAAGTCACACTATTTGTCAAGAACCCATTTAAAATAGATTGTTAAATGAAAGTGTCCCATACCACATTGAAAATTTTAAAATCAATTTTTATTTGAAAACCTTAATGTCTATATAAATAAATCCTTAAAACCATTTTCAAAACATGGACATTAAGGAGAAATATTTAGAATAATAAATAATTAAGACATTTTAAAATGATATTTTAGTTAGAGTTACTAAGAAAAAGAGAGACACATGAATACAAATAATCGAGGTAATAAAAAAAATTAATGTCATAAGAATAATGGGATTCATGATATACTATGTCAAAGTACATTATATACACCATATAAAAGTGATTTGGTGTATAACAACAAAGGAGTATCTATGGAATGTAAATTGAGATGAAATATCTCATAAGGGCCGTATCCTTAGGTTAAGGATAAATAAACCACATAATTATGTGTGAAAAATATAAATACACTCAATATGATTGGATATTCAGTGTAAAACAATCAAAGGACATTCACAACTATTCTTGTAAAAACAACAACAATGAATTGGATGTTTAACTCAACAAATTGACATTGAGTAAAAATTACTCTTATCAAGTTCATACCGATGACTTGAGAAATTATCAATGGAGTAATTATGTGTATAAAAATTATATCCATAGAAAGGGGAGTGGAAATTATGACATAATCAAATAAATAGTGATTCCACACATAATCTTCGAGTAAAATAATCAATGATGTATGCATAAAGCTGAATGAGTTGAAATTGATATTTCAAATTCACTTATTGATTTGGTAACATAAGAAACATACACCCATGAAAGAATGATAATACAATGATGATGTCAACATAAATGAATTATATTATATTACACAACTAATAAAAATATGGGTTGTACACACACCACATGCAATAAATAAGTGGGGAATAATGGAAATCACACAGAATTAAAAGTGAGATAAGAAACCCCTTACATTGCACTTTTTCCTTGGTAGAGGGTAGGTTATCTTCCTTTATAATGGTTAAATAATTGTTATTTAATTATAAAGGAATCCTATACATTTATATGATATCATATATGATCTTTTAACATTGTTTTGTTAATAATATCTTTGTATTATCATTGTTTTGGGTGTTAACATACTCGTTTTCTTTTATATGTTTTGTTACATAAGTTGTTTTTGTTATGGATAGGATATATCTTATTCATATTAAGAATGATATCAAGTCATTAAACATTATTTTTAATCATAAAATGAGAATTATACTTGTAAAGATATGATATGGAATTAATCTCATCTCGTTCGTGGAGACGGTAGTCCGCACGTACATACGAGCGATAATATCATTATTTTGATATTAAAATAAAATATAATTGGATGGTATATCATATATAAAAAATCATTATCATGTTATAATTATTATTTAAATAAATTAAACATCATTATTATACCCATCCAAATAATAATGTATTGAATAACAATTACACCACGACGTGGAGATGGTTGGACGACGTACACATGTATGGTGACATGTCATTCAAAGGATGGAAAGAATAATTAATATGGTTGTACCATATTTATAATAATATCATAGAATATACAAGATACTGGAGTTATTATTTTAGAATGGAAATAAAAACAAAAGAAGAAGTTGAAGAAGAAAGGAACTTGAAAGAGGGTTGTGAAAACATTACCTCTTCTTCGGATTTTTCCTTTTGATTTGAACAAAATGTCTCTTTAGGTTGGCATTATGACCAATGGAGTGCCTCCAAGATTAATTGAGGGAATCTGGGAGAATATTTGGGTAGTGTTTGGCCGAGACAAAAGACTTTATGGTATGAATTTTACAGAAAGGGGAGTGCCCTTTTATAAAGGGGTGAGGGGTACCTTAATAAATGCTAGAAATATGATTTTATAATAAATTAAAATTCTGTTTATAATGCCTCAAAAATGAATTATTTCAATGATAAGGTGGGTATGGGTCTAAAACCACCCATCCAATAGGATTGATATAGGTTTGGGTCACTATGTAAACCATATCATTTAGTTTTAACTCTTAGATAATTAATTTCATATTTACCTTGTCTCTTTGTATTTTTATATTATATGGTTAAAGAACATACTATATACATCCAAACGAACCCCAAGTGGTTTATGAATGATACACCTATCATTATATAAGTATCTTGTTCAATCCTTAGATTTTTAGGAATTGAAAATAAATTAATAATATAATATTTATTTTAAAAACTCTTTTATGTCAATTTTGACACTATTTGGTATTTGATTTTTGTGAAAATCATAAATGGAATATTAATTCCAAAACACTTAATTAAGTAAATAATAACATGTCATATTAACCTATAAAATTAGTGGAATGCATAAAAAGTATCAATTTACATTTATTTTTATATTTATAATATCAAATATTTTATTATTTCATTAATTAGGTAATTACTGCATCCCAATTGTGTCATAAATAAATGAACATATTCAATGCCTAAAAATTATAAATAAAATAAATTATGTAGTAAATATTTTTATATTTATAATTAATATTTATAATAGAATTTATCTATTGTATAACCTTATATTAAAAATGTTTTTGTTATTAAACATTGATTATACATCTTTTAACTCTTCTTTGAATTAAATAATAATAAATGTCCTAATCTAATCCAAGTGGACTTAAATGATAATATTTTATTCCTAAGGTTTTTTTGGTCGATATAAACTTGTACAATTGAATTAGGATATGTGTTAGGGTAATATTAATATCATTTTTACCCTTAATTACCCAATTTAATTTTAACCGTGGTAAATAAATGTAAGAAGTTACTATTCATGAAAAATTATTTTTATCTTCATGAACCACATATTACTCCTTGATATTAACCGTGTCTCTCGTATTTTTGAAATTCCACTCATAGAAGTGGAAAAATTAATTTTTATGTGAATTTCCAAATTCTCCTAGGAGGTGAGTAAAAGATGGTGAAAAGTTCAATAAAAATTTTAGATATCTAAACTTTTTATAAACTGACTCCAATGAATTAAATATTACATATATAGGTTTTATGTATATATTTTGACCTAAAATAAATTTAAATAAAATAAATAATTATTTAAATAAAAATTCAGTTTTAAATTATAACTCAGTGTTTTTCACTATTAATAAAAAATTGATAGTTTTCTAAAAAATACCAAAAATTCACCCTAACCTAATTTCAATATTCTAAATCCAAAAATGAAGTACATTTTTAATGATAAAATTTATAAAATTTTAAAATGTGGGTATTACTATTCATAATGGCTACATAGATTGGTCATGGTGTGTTAGAATCTCGAAGTAGGGTACAATGCAAGTTATTGGATTATTCAAAGGGAAACGTACTGTGGAAACATGGGGTGTTACATTCTCCCCTCCTTCAATAAATTGCATCCTCACAATTTTCAAAATTCATCTTGGGAATATAATGGAAAGTCCCACATCGGAAAAAGAGTCAACTAAACTATCACTTTAAAGGAATGAAAGTGAAGTACAAAGGTCACCCAAGATAACTCGTACTAGAATTCCATGTTGGAAAACATGGATATGGAATATAAACTAAATGCCATGTTCTGATGAAGTGGGATAGAATACAAGATCAGGAGAAAGTTAAGAACATGAAAACCAAAAACTTTTGATGGGACAAATATTCATTAGTTTCCCTGAAGAAAAAGTAAACGAAAAACCTTTTTTTAAGTTACATTACATAAAGATAATGAATTTATTTAGGAGATTGACTAAGAACATAATGAGATATTCTTACTTTTTAAGTAGATATTTATTCTTTAATAAATTTCTACCACTAAATCATTTTTTTAAATGATGAGTATTCAAGAAGACTTGGTCACACTGGAAGATCTAGAATAAACTTATATAGAATCACATGATCCACAAAGGATAAACTATATATTTACCTTTTCATTATATATTAATCAAAACAAAAATGGTTATTATAAGATCTGATGATCCCCCAAAAGGATATTCCTTTAGAGAATGAAACAGTAATCTTAATTTTGAAAATTAAATTGACAATACCCCAAAGTTAAATAAATACCATTCAATAAACAATTATCCTTAAAATTATTCAATATAATCCAAACTAATATTGAAACCCAAAACATTGAATAATTTGGTAATGTAGTCTTCCGCGTTAAACAGTATATCCAAATGACATCAACTACTATTAAAGTTACGTACTTAAAAGTAATTAACCTAATAAAAAATTCTCTATTATAGGTTAATCATTTACATAAATAACACAAATCACTATAAATCTACAATAAAAACATAGATAAAAATCCACCATTACTCCTCAAAATAAATCCCATATTATTCTATTTTCCTTGGGAATATAGTGTTCCCAACAAATCGAACATCCTCCAAAATAAAATTTATCACTGAATCATCAAATCATTTTCCTATAATAGGGGTATTAATTTTTATAAGACATAAGATCCCATAAAAACTTATTATTGATCAATAAAAACATTTAACTAAAAATAATTAGTCACACTATCCAGGGACTTCACGTTGTCCAGTGGTAGGAGATAGATCCAAATCACACTCTAGTTGTGGGTTTGATTCCAATATCTTTGTCTGACGTGACAGGTTGTCACATGGTCTGCGTGTTGTCTTTTTTCAAAACCTATATTTTATAACATTACCAAAATGATATAAATTCCTCAAAATAACCATAATATAATTTAACCACAAATTTTATCTCATTCCTTGCATTTTCATCCCAAAATAAAATAACTTGTAATTGCCTCGAATTCAAGGATCATATAAAATCAAATGGTAATTTATAACTATATCCACAAGATAAAAGATAATTCTTACTCAAATATCATTTTCACAAGATAAATTTCCGGGTTACACATATAAGAGAAAATTCACCCAAAGTAATCTCAACAACAAAGAGCACTAATACCATTAAACATTTTTCCATGCATTTATTTCCACATGGGTTCTTCCATGACCAAGATGTTATCCTATAGAATAGGGAATTGACTTGGGTGATGCCAAGGACCCTTAAATTAATGACAAATGATCGTAATTAGAATATTAGGATCATTTTTATTTTCTTCCATAGTACCCTTCATTTTTCCTCAGCAATTCTTTACTTTATGCCATTCTTTACCACACATAAAGCATTTCTTTGTTCCATTGAGACACTTTTTTGGGTGTATCCTTCCACATTTCTGGTATGATAGAAATTGAGCTTTCTTATCTACATGGTCTCCACAGCTGTAGATCTTATCATTCCTCACCTTTCTCTTCTTTGTTGAGACCGGGAGTTGGTTAATATATATGTTGTTGATCATATTTTGGGAAAACTAATTTGGCATGAACATGATATCTTTTACGCCTATCAACATTCCATTTTGTTTCTCATTTCTACCATTTTTCCCACCTTGTACATCATTCTCATAGTTACTATAAATTCCTTGGACTCTAGACATTGACTAAAACCAGAAATCATTGTGTGAGTAACAGTAGTCATAAAACCATTTAGAGAAAATCATGACATCATATTCTCAATTTGAAACCCCTTAGGATTAACCAAGGTAATTTATTCTCATCTTATATTACAACACATCAATTTGGTTTTTAATGAAAATGTAAATTATCCTAAGGATATCCCCTAGGAGTGTCGTAACCAAGAGTACAGCAAGGCCCATTTTTGTGCACCAGTTCCTATTTGAGTCAAGCTCAAAGCGTTTTTTTTTTGGGTTTTACCCCTAGGTACATCTGTGCCAGACCCACATCTACCTTCTTGTATCCATAGAGGGATTTATTCCTTGGAAAACTCACAAAATCTATACAATACAAAAATTATAGGAAGTTCTTCTATACTAATACTGAAAATCTATCTTAGGGCTATGTGGTCTAATCAGAGTTTATCTAAATCTAGTTTCCAATGTTTGTACTAAACATCCTCTGATGCCAACTATAACGTCCCGACCCCAGTTACCTAGAGTCGGTGCATTGTTACATAACATCGACATGATCACAAAATATCAAGTCGTTAAAGACTGATTAGTTTAGTACTCTTGTAAACACTGTATATATTCATAAGTATTACATTACATCATAAGGTAAAAAAACTACAACAACATCTTGTCTTCATATCCCCTCATACTATCCCTGCAGGTCATTCATAAATTTCTTCTTCACATACTGGGAAAAATTAAACACTGAAAGGGGTGAGCTTAGATGCTCAGTAAGGATAACAATATAGCGGAAACTTTCATAAATAAGCATAAACATTTAAGTAAATGTATAACATAAAGAAAATCCTTTTAAACTTGATCTTAATCATTATATGGAAAAGATAAAATGAAATAATTCCATTTACTTATTCACATGGATATTCTACAAGTCGAATAACCATATTCAATATCAATAACCACTTTTATAATGATGGAATAAATAATTCCAAATTATCATAACCACATATTCAAGGCCTCGTGCCAAGGCTATAAATAAGATTTTTTCAAGGCCTCGTTCCAAGAACCTAGTTTGTCTCATGAGACCTTCCAATTCATTGAGGAGCTATAGCGGGCTCCACCCATCACTTACTATGTCTAATTCATTACTCATATGAAAAGATTGAAACATAACAAAAACATTCGTATTAAAACTAGCATACAAAATGTCAATACTTTAACCAAAAACCATGAATGGTATAAAAATAGCACATCCACAATAAAACATGACTCATTTGATACAATATGAAAGATTTTATTATATCAGATTAACCTTAATCGAGAATAATGAATCATATTGACATAGATTAAAATAATCATAAAACTATTGAGAGATATATCCCCTTTTTTTTGAAAACATTTAAAAGACACACTTTTTTTGAAGAAGCAATTTAAAATAGATTTTGGAATCAAAGTGTCCCGTACCACATTCACTATTTTAAAATAAATTTTGATTTGAAAACTTTTATGTCCATATAAATAAATCCTTAAAACCATTTTTAAAACATGGACATTTATGATAAATATTTTCAGTAATAAATCATTAAACCATTTTAAAATGATATTTGTCTCGGAGTTCCTAACCAAAAGAGAGGCACATGAATAAAAATAATTGAGGTAATAAAAACATTTTAATATCATGATAATAACGGGATTCATTATATAATTTGTCAATGTACATTATATACACCATATAAAGGTGACTTGGTGTATAACAACAAAGGAGTCTCAATGGAATGTAAATTGAGATGAAATCTCTCATAAAGGACATATATATAGGTTAAGGATAAATCAACGACATAATTATTTGTGAAAAATACAAATACCCTCAATATGATTGGATATTCAGTGTAAAATAATCAAAGGACATTCACACATATTCTTGTAAAAACAACACCAATGAATTGGATGTTTAACTCATCAAATCGAGATTGAGTAAAAATTACTCTTATCAAGTTCACACCGATGACTTTAGAATTTATCAACGGAGTGATTATGTGTATAAAAATTATATCCATAGAAAGGGGAGTTGAAATTATGAAATAATCTAATGAATATTGATTCCACACATAATCTAGGAGTAAAATAATCAATGAAGTATGTGTAAATCTGAATGAGTGAAAATCAAAATTTCAAATTCCCTTATAGATTTGGTAACTTATGAAACATACAACCATGAAATAAGGATCATAAAATGATGATGTAAATATACATGAATTAACCTATATTACACAATGAATACAAACATGGTATGTACACACACCACATGCAATAAAAAAGTGATGAATATTGGAAATCTCACATAATTAAAAGTGATATAAGAAACCCCTTATTTTGTAATTTTTCCTTGGTTGAGGGTAGTTTTATCCTCCTTTATAATGGTGAAATAACTTTTATTTAATTATAAAAAATCATATAAATTAATATGATATCATATATGATCTTTTAATAGTGCATTGTTAATAATATCTTAGTATTATCGTTGTTTCAGGTGTTAGCTTAATCTTTTTATTTTATATGTTTTGTAACATAAGTCATGTTTGTTATGGATAGGTTGTATATTAGTCATATAAATAATGATATCATGGCCTAAAAAATTATTTTTAATCATAAAATGATATTTATACTTGTATGGATACGTTGGGGAATGAATTTCATCGCGTTCATGTAGATGGTAGTCTGTACGTACGCACGAGCGATAATATCATTATTTTGATATTGAAATCACATATAATTGGATTTTATATAATATATAAAGAATAATTTTCATGTTATACTTATTATTTACATGAATTACACATCATTATTTTACCCATCCAAATAATAATGTATTGAATAACAATTAAACCACGACGTGCAGATGGTAGGTCGTACGTACACACGTATGGTAACATGTTATTCAAAGGATGGATAGACTAATGAATATGGTTGTAAAATATTTATAATAAAATCATAGTATATAAAAGATAATGGAGTTATTATTTTAGAATGGAAATAACAAAGAATGAAGAAGTTGAAAAATAAAGGAACTTGAAAGAGGGTTGTGAAAACATTACCTCTTCTTCATGTTCTTCCTTTTGATTTGATCACAATGGATCATTAGGATGGAATTATGACCAAAGGAGGGCCTATAGGATAAATTTATATAAGTTGAGAGATTATTTGGTCAGGGTTTGGCCGATCTAAAAGGCATGAAGGTATGAATTTGAGAGAAGGGGGAGTGCCCTTTTATTAATGGTGTGAGGGGGAACCTTAGGAAATGATAGAAATATTATATTATAATAAATTAATATTCGGGTTATAATGGCTCCAAAGTGTCTAATTTCTAGGATAAGGTTGGTAAGGGTCAAAAACCACCCATCTAATAGGTTTTAGACAAGTTTGGGTCACTATATTAACCTTATATTTTAGTTTTAACACTTAGTTAATTGGTTTCATATTTACCATGTCTCTTTGTATTTTTATATTATATGATAATAAACATACTATATAAATCCAAGAGAACCCCAAGTGGTTCATTAATGATAAACCAATAATTATTTATGTCTCTTGGCTGATACTTAGTTTTTGAGGAATTGAATATCAATTAATAATATAATATTAGTTGTAAAAACTCTTTTATGTCAATTTTGACACTATTTGGTATTTGATTTTTTTTTAAATTATAACAACACAATTACTTTGAAAAAACTTAATTAATTCAATAATAACATTTCATATTAACCTATAAAATTAGTGTAATTTATAAAAAGTCTCAAATTACATTTATTTTGACATTTATAATATCAATTATTTTATTATTTCATTAATTAGGTAATTACTGAATCACCATTGTGTCATAAATAAATTAAATTATATAATTCCAAAAAACTATAAATAAAATACCATTATATATTAAATCTTGATATCTTTCTAATTAATATATATAATCGAATTTATCTTATGTATAACCTTATATTAAAAGGGTTTTACTTATTAAACATTGATTTTATCTCTTTTAACTCTTCTTTGAGTTAAATAATAATAAATGTCCTAATCTAATCCAAGTGGACCTAAATGATAATATTTTATTTCTAAGGTGGTTTTTGGTCAGTATACAGATTTCTAATAGAATTGGGACATGTGTTAGGGTAATATTATTATCATTTTTAACCTTAATCACCCTATTTACTTTTAACCGTTGTAAATAAAAGTAAAAAATACTATTCACCAAAAATAATTTTTTTTATTATTGAACTGCATTTTACACCTTGATATTAACCGTGTCTATCATATTTTCAAAATTCTACTCACAAAAGTGGTAAAATTATGTTTTTCGTGAATTTCGGAATTCTCGTAAGAGGTGGGTAAAAGGCGGTGAAAAGTTCAATAAAATTTTTTATATCTAAAATTATTATAAACTAACTCAAATAAATTACATTGAACATATATAGGTATTATGTATCTATTTTATCCTAAAATAAATTTAAATAAAATAAATAATTATTTAAATAAAATTTTAGTTTTAAACTATAACTCATTGTTTTTCACTATTCATCAAAAATTGAAAGTCTTCAGAAAAATACCAAAAATTCACCCTAAGATAATTTCAATATTTTGAATCCAAAAATGAATTCCATTTTGAAAGATAGAATTTATAAAATTTCAAAAATTGGATATTACTTTTCATAACGGCTTCTTTAATTGGTCTTGGTGTGTTAGAATCTCGAATTTTCGTACAATGAAAGTTATTGCATTATTCAAAGGGAAACATATTGTGGAATCTTGGGGTCTTAAAGAAGGATTAGGGAAATACTACTTTGTCCAGAGAGACAAATACAATCCCTAAACCAACACCATGGAGATTTGGGGCTTCCATCATTATGTCAATAGAACATTGAGAGGTGACATGAAAATACATCTCTCATGTATGGGGAGTTTAATGGGCATGGAAGACCTCTTCATTGGGGAGCTTCCTATCCTCCTATGTATTATCTGATGAAGTGTGTGCTTCCTATATGTCAGCTAGGGATTTCCCTTTCACTAACTCTAGGGATATGAACTGTATGTCATATTATTGTAGAATGACAATCCATCATGCCATAAACAAATTCAATATAGGGGGGACATGTATATACTTGAGATGATCAATAAAAGATACTAGGTGGACTTTGTGGTGTTCTAATTAATTCCTTATCTTTTGAAATAGAAAGATGTGTTCAAGGAAATTCATCTCAACATTAAAATATTGTGTCTTGGTACCTAGAAATGTCTGGATGAGGTAATTGAGACAATTATCACATCTAGAACGAATATTTTGTGTGAGGAGGTCACCCAATGAGTATTCAATGTCATCCACATATAAATTGAGAGGTCTCCCATCGACCGGTGGAATTAAAATTAGTGGGTGAAGTAAGTACTTATTGAGACATTTGAAGGACTTTTTTCATTCAATATCCCATTAGTAGGTGACTCCCTTCTTCATTTTCCTTGTGGAGGGGAAAGTGTTGTTGGTCATGTTTTCTATGAATCTCCAAATGTAAAAGACAACCCCTTTGAGTTCCCTAATTTATTTCAGATTTGAGGGGGTGACATTGAATGAATATCACCAGTCTTCTCTGGGTATACCACGACGTCGTAATGGCATACCAAAAATCTAAGAAACCTATTTTATGTCACCATAAAAGCACAAATTAGTGGATTTAACTTTATCCTATTTCATCACATTTTGTGAAAGATTTCTCAGATGTTAGTGAAATGATTACATCATTTTAATTATTTAACCACCATGTCGTTGACAAACAATCTGACTATCATTCCTAGAAATGGTTTAAGGATGTGATGTTTGGCACAATTATATGTGGAACCAACAATATTTAAACCAAATGGAATTAACTGATATCATAATTTCCCTTGAGGTTCTCTAAAGGCATTGGATTCTTCATCTTCAATGGTGATGTTGATTTTATTGTACCATGAGTACCTGTCCATGATGGAATCTTCTTGGAACCTAGCAGTTGCATCGATCTAGAGTTTGGTGATAAGAAATGGGAAATAATATATTATAAAATATCGATTAATTTCTATGAAATAAATAAATAAACTAATCTACACATTTTTCTTCTTTACAATGAAGATGTTGGAAATACAAATCATGTACTTCAATTCCCTGAAAAAAATTGACTTTTATCAAATTGTCAACATTCGCCTATAAATTTGTAGCATTAGAGGGGTGCACCCTCTTTACTAACTTTTTAATGCCACAATGCTATTTGGGTATTCTAATATATAGCAAAACCACATCTTTATTAATTCCAGGATTCTATGAACAATTCCAAGAAAACGCATATCGGTGATGCTTTATAAATGTAGTGTACATATCTAACTCTTTAGGTGGCATGGAGACACTAATCAGATTAGGTCATGTAACTTCTTATATTCTCATATTTTTATCATCTGGAACTCATCTATGGTGGTGTAAACACCTTCCTCTAATGATGGTGGAGCGTTATTGAGATCTTCCTCATCTTCTTCCTTTTTTGTGCAGGTGGATAAATCTTCGGGATATGATAGAAACTAGGGGGCCTCTATATCACTATATGGGTGAGGAAGTCCGTGTGAAGAAGAATCATCATCCCTTTCCATTTGAGCTATTGTAGAGAGATACAGGAGTTGATTTTGAATAAGGAAATGAGAGGCTTGTAACTCTTTAATTGGTTCATACATTTCTACCATTTTTATGGGGATCACATATTCATCATCATGAATATTCTAGGGATTTTCATGGGAGGTCCCTAATAAATTGTGACTAGAAAAATGTATATAATCATCTAAAATTGGTTGTATACCACCATATTATTGAAGTCTTCTTGAGCATATATATATTTCCAAGTCTCAAAGGGTGGGTTGTTGCCATGTAGCATTCCAAACATTCTATTCATATGGTACTTGAGAAACTAATAGAATATTAAAGGAATCACTAGGTGGATTTGAAGTCTGAGAATTCTATGAAAGACATTATATGATGTGTCTTACTAGATTACAATGAACACATCATAATTTGTGCGCTCCCAAAATCGGGCATCAATCATGATTTTCCCAAGAGGACTTTTTTTCACACTTATCATTCCACTATATGGTCAAAATTATAGCGGATAAGTCCCTTTCGCCATACCGAAAACTTTGAAGAGTTTAGTCTTGTATGAGAAAGATCCCATATCCTATATCAATAAACACCCTTTATACATTGACATTATTTACACTTCCTAGGACTTAGAAAGGTAGGATGTTCCATTGGATGACTTCCTCCAGGTTTTGATCAGTGAATGAGATGGAGGCATGACATCTTAAGGACTTAAAATCCACATGATAGACCTAGGATGAAAAAACATTTTTCTCTAATTCCTATCAGATATAGTGGGAATAAATAATTTCCTCCCTATATTCTATTGAATGATGTAGCATTTCATGGACTGTTAGATTGTTTTTTAAAATATCTAGCTACTTCAGAACATCATTATTTTACACTAGAGGATAGTGATTACTAATTTGTTGATATTCCATGGTATGTGGCTTGGGGGGGAGCATGTAGTTCAAGAGATAAACTAGCTGAGTAGGATGGACCTGTAACTTGATCAATGTTTGAGGGGTATCTTCTAATTGTTACATAGGTCGCACCAGCCTTCCCTATTTATATGGTCAATTTGATTGAACCCCTACTAGGCGATCATGCATGATGATCGGATATAGGTGACTACTAGAGTGCTCTGAGGCACCTTATTTCCTTTTTTATGTCTGTTATAGTTATTTCCCTTGAGTACATGATACATATATATCCCCCATGGGGATATGAACAAAATATTGAGTCTAACCACAATTTAGTTGTCCCATATGTCAATGACTCTGGGGCATGTGGCCTCACATTCATCAGTTATATGTGTGAAAACCATATTCATAGGAATACTAATCATCATAGAAGGGGTTTTCCAAGTGTATTATGTTTATAGAACCAATGTTGAATTCTACATATGATGAGGATTCTATTTGGTGGGGTGGTTCCCATGCCATAGATATTGTATGGAAGGAATCTATAGGTGTTAGAGACTACTTTACAGATGAATTTGACTCTTCCACCTTTGTCTCCTATTACTTTTCATGGTCAAAATCACCCTTAGGAATCACATATGACGTATCATTCTTAGGTGGTGGAGAAATTGCGATATTACACTATTGTTCTTTTATACTGCCATGTGCTCGATCATCTATTTTTTGAGTCATCTAGTTCTCAATATTTTACATTCATCTTGACAGAACATTCTTACAAGCTTCCTCTTCTTTGGATTTTCCAGTGGTTAGGCAAGCCACCGAATCTATAGAATTTTCAAGCATCACATATCTTGATTCGATCATGCCATGAAAGACATTTTTTGTGATTAATAAATTCTAGATATTTTCAAAAGCCTTTTATGGAACGTGTAGTAGTTTGGATGGTTGGTGGGGTTTACATCATCAGGCCTCCTGGACTGAGAATGTTTGAGTAAAATATTATCCATTGAATCCAGGAAATATCTTGGTACATTTTCATTTCTAATGATGTATACATTTATTATCTTTTCTTCAAATCTCGAGAGACCATGATTTCCATGTCCTATTAGCAACGGGAAATTGTGTGCTTATTGTCACATGATATGAGGTGTTGGGTGGTTCAAAACTTCCATGGGTTCTTGGATAGGCACCGATGCGGGATTGAGAGCGACTGTTGTAGATTCTTCTCTACATGATCATTTCCCCTATGTTGTGTTCATGAGTTTGGGCATGGATCATGTCCACTAAATGGCCTCTTTAAGACATTGTGTTGTTTCAGGGAATTATTTATACCTTCAAAGATATTTCATTAGGATTAGGGTAGTATAAAACTCATCCTTGAGATTTTCAACACAGGGTTCTAGCTTTAGTTCCTATGATAGAGGGATGCTGAGAAAGTAGTTAAAACCCTTCTATATTGTATGAAATTAGACACCATCTCACTCTGATGTTGCATGTAGTTTCTTAGGTCAATGATAATTGTTTTCCATAGTGTCCAATTGAACTAATAAGTGAAATAATTATGAAGATATTCCAATCCTATAACATAACCTACTAGTAGACTGATATATCAAACAAATGTTGGCTTTGTCAGATTCTGTATGAAACACCACAACTTGGTTTCCTCCTGCTGATCTCAGGGTGCCATCATCAGCCCCCCCCCCCCCCCCAAGATATTAATTATGTGAGATGATGTTTTGGGTCAACTACACTATCGAATTTAGAAAAGGTAGGTTTTCTGAATTTGGGTTGAGGTGGGGTATCATCTACTTGTTCGTGATATAGGTTCCATTCAGGCTAAGCTAGATAACGACGCCCATCCATGGATTCCATCCAATTATCCATAAATTAAATTATGTTATGTATCTCAAAGGTATGGTTTCCATAGCCACGTCATATCCATAGGTGGAAGGTGGGGGACAATGATGTCCTCCTACATTCATCTCCAACTGATCCTCCATTCATGCTATAGCTAAAAGAAAAACACATAGATTGAGATATTTTCATGGAAATGGAGGGACAACATGATCATTTTAGGATTCATTATTTATAACGAATAGTTTTCTAGAACTAAAGCCTATCTGAGGCTCAGATACCGCTCTTTCTGTTGGACCAATAATGGGATGGAGAATATTCGTCTCTGGAAAGAGATGATACCCAGTGGAGATTTTCCCCAAAATATTTCTTCATTGAGTTGTTAGAGAGCTCATATATAACTCACATATGATGAAAAATAATCATCCTCAAGCGGAAAATGATTTTTACTTTTTTTTACCATTATATTTTACAATATTGTACCAAGGATGTGGCAACTCAATATTTGGAAGTTCCAAAATTTGAAGCCTTATTTCATTTCGGATGTGTGCAACTTCATTTGGTGGATCCAAATGACCCTACTCTAGGGGTACGTTTTCAATTTTATGAAACTATACATCTACATCTTGATCAATTCTTGACATGTTGAAAGATAAGATATTCAAAGAGGTATATCAGACCATAGTGGTTGTGTAATTTCATTTAATGCACAATGTGATCATGCGTGGCTTTCGTCAAGTTTTTTTATTCAAACCCTTGGTCATATTAGGATGATTTTTCTTGTGAACCCAATGGGTTAAAATTTCTTTTTTCCATAAACTCCTCTCCTGTTTGTTTATAAATAGTGTCCTTGATGGAGTTTTTAGTTTTGATTTCCGAGTAGGCCCTAACCAAAAGAGGCTTGTCCTGTGGTGGGAGGAGGTGGAAGGATTCCAAAAATTTATTCCTCATAGCCTAGAGAATATGGATTCCCTCTATAGTGTTAATGATGATGAAAATTCCTCTATCCCTATATGGTGGGGGTCAATACGGGTAGTGATTCTTCCCAATTGGTCTTATTTTCATGGATCCAATGACTCTGGGTGTGGATTTAATGATTACCATTATAAGAATCAGGATCTCTTTTCAGGTATGTTTTTCCTTTTTCTGGATTTTTTGAGAAAAATGAATTTTCTGGAAATTTCAGAAGTACACGCCGTGTAGTTTCAGAGTACACGCAGTGTACTCTTTCCCCGGCTCGAAGTCGTGTGTTGGCTGTGTCAGGGCCACACACATGGTGTGTAAGGCTGAGGTGGAGGCCGGTTAATTCAGAGTATGGAAAAATTGAAGTACACGCCGTGTACTCTAAAATTACACGCCATGTACTTTATTTTTTTTCATTAAACGGAACGGGGTCACGTCTAACCCCCATATTCATCTTCTTCATCAGTTTTCGACCGTCCGGAAGCGACCGTACGGCCGGATCATTGACGGATGACTACCTCGACGTCCGTTCTCCGATTCGAGCACGGTCAGTTGCGTTGGAATCACAGTGGTGAGTTCTTCCTTCTTCTTTAGCGTTGTTTCTTGACTCCTCATGGTTTCTAAGTAATCTTGGGATGAACGTTTTATTTGTTTTCTCTGATCTACGTCGTTCTAAGGGGAATCTGTCATCGTGGTTCACGTATATCGATCTCCTCGGATCGAGGTAGATATTTTGATCCATTCTGTTGAAAGTCGATGAGTATTATGTGAAAATTCCACCAATACATGTGAATGGGGTATCGTGTGTTTCATGTTTTGCCCTTATTGCTGGCCTTCTTGCTTGATTGATTTAGTAGAGGTTATTTCTTGTGATTAGAGTATTTTTTTGTGATCAGTTTTCTTTTCCATGACTAGCTATATGGTTGTGGACTGTTGTTTTACTATTTCTGTGGATCCTCAGTTGATAGCCATGTAGTTTTTGAGGTTTACATGGATGATACACATGCGTTGAGCATGTTTAGTGATCCTCAGGACTGTGAGAACCTAGAGTTGTCGACCAAAGGGATAATTGACGAAAGGGCTTCTCCAGAGTGTCTTTTAATTACAACACGAGACTATAGGGGGAATTGACATTGAGTGCTTCCCCAGAGAGTCTTTAGATCCATGACGTAGGCCATAGGGGGAATTATCGTTGATTGCTTCCCTAGAGAGCCTTTAGCACGATACGAGACTACAAGGGGAAATGACGGTGAGTGCTTCCCCAGAGAGTCTTCTTATTTTATGTAGCTGAACCATAGGGGTGAGACTGTCTGTGCCTCCTAGAGGGTTGCTGGTACTGATAGGTTGAACCATAGAGGTTAGACTATGAGAGATACCCAGAGGGTTACCTATTTCTTCTTTTTTTTCTGGCTTCTTACTTGTGTGTTATGATTGTTAGAACTGTGGATTGTAGCTGTTTGTTCTTTTCTATTTAATGCTTCGTTTTTTAGTACTTCCATGTATTCATTGACCGTTAGGCAGAGATCTCTGGGTGGTTGCCTACTAGGATTGTATCTCACACCCTGTTTGGGCCATGCTTTTGGGCCCAAGTAGACTATGTTGCTACAGGTGTGGATAATGGAAAGCACCCTTCTACTTCAGGATCTTGATTGCACCGGGAGCTGGGGACCATGGGACTAAGCCGTGGCTCACGATGATGAGGAGCTTAATTTGTTTTTATTTTGCACTTGGTTTCAGTTGTGTTTCAGCACATTGTTGTGTTTGTTGTTTTCCTTAGATACATATACCTTCTGCATCATTGTCATCATTAGTTATATATCTACGTTGCTTCCGTTGTTTGGTTTCTGCTGTTATGCATGTTGTTTACTGCTTCTGCTATTTATTGTTGTTTTCATACCTTGTGTACCTTACCGAATGAGGGCATAGTTTCCCCACCGACTGACCTAGGCCCTCACTGCTAGTCAGCAGCCTCTGGCGTTCGGGGAAACACGCTTAAGGTCATCTGGCGAACTGGGTACGGGGCACTAGTGGAGGGGCCCCAGACTCAGGATGTTACAAAGTGGTATCAGAGGATTTCTTTTCTCTCTCTTTACGGTTTGGAGACCTTAGCCAGGGATAGGATGGATTCAGTACTTGGAATTAAGCTATGCTCGGGAGTAGCTAACCCGTGTACATGGAAAAGCCATACTACCTCATTAATTTTAGTTTCTGGTTTTGAGATTTTATGGTTGACCAGATTTCACCGAGAGTGATTCGTATAACTTGTGTTGTTATTGTTTGATATTTTGGTTCTATTTCTGTAGCAACCCGATGAGATCTGGCTATTCCATCTCATCCATCATATAGGCACTTGTAGAAATCACATGTCATGCATTCTTGCCATGCCATCTAGGGTTCATTAGCAACTGCATGGTATTATGATAGACATTGTGTAGATTATGCATGATATTGTGATAAAGTCTTAATAGATTCTATGCTGCTATGTTAGAAAACTGTTGTTATGTTTCTTGATTAAAATGAGTTCCAAATTTTGGTTCTTGAGGTATTATGGGCCCTCACGGATCGGAAATTGGCATCCTTTCCCTTGTTTTTAGTGTTTCTGGAATTCTCTGCAGTTTCTGAGATATTGCCTAGAAAACCCAAAATACACGGCGTGTACTTTTTAGATACACACAGTGTAGTTTTCAGGCAGTTTCACTAACAAAACGTGTCGGGGAAGCTTGGGTAGAACACACTGTGTTCATAGGGAACATGTCGTGTAGTCCTGTCTAGGTACCCGTCCGTGTCACGACCAACACAGGCCGACATGACCTTATTTTCCACACACCGTGTTTGTTCAGAACACGCCGTGTAGTCTTTTACAGGTACTCGTCCGTGTCACGAAAAACACGAGACGGTGTCACCTTCGACTATACACGCCGTGCTTGTTCAATGCACTCCGTGTAAGGTTCAGTCGTGTAAACGGCCGCGTGCTTAACAACACGGGCCGCCGAAGCCTTGTCTAGTGCACACGGTGTTTGTTTCAAACATGCCGTGTAGTCTTGGGTTGAGTCGGACCATGTGGGTTAGCCGTGTAAGGAGACTTGGACTTGGGAATAGTTTTCATGTACACACCGTGTGTTGGGGTCAAAACAAATTGTAGTTTGAAGTGTACATGACTTGTAGGGAAGGGGTACACGCCCATGTCAGTAGATTTAGAAGACACGCCGTGTAGTTTTATACACACCATGTAGTCGTGTTTTGAAAACTTGTGTGTTTTTCTCCCCTGTTCATGTTTTGTGCTCTTGTATTCTCTTTCATTGTTTTATTGATCTAAGGTGTGCTTTTGATCTTTTAGATCTATGCATCCGAGACGTCCTCCGGTCATATGTTTGTCGTCAGGAAGTGATCAGACGCCAGATAGGGTTGATCTAGGACTTCCGGTCGATCCCCCAGCCGAGCCAGCCTTGGCACCGGTTGTTGTGCCAATTGCAGGCGCTGATGCGCAGTTCAGGGAAGGTTTCATGAGGATGGTGGAGGCCTTCCAAGGAGCTCCGCCTTCGTCCTCATCTATGGCAGATTTGACACAGGTTTTCCAGCAACAAAATCCTCCCACGTTCTTGGGGGAGGGAGGACCTCAGGCTGCAGAGTCATGGCTAGTATCCATGATGACTATCTTCAAGCATTTGGAGACACCTACAGAGAGGCAGGTCAAGCTCGCCACCTACATGCTCTGAGACTCTGCCAAGTGGTGGTGGGATGTGATCTCACAGGAGGGTCAGAAGAAGGCTATGACTTGGGAAGAGTTCCAGTGTGTGTTCTACTACAACTTCTACCCAGAGACCCTGAGGGCCGATCGAGCCTGGGAGTTCAGGAGCTTAGAGCAGGGTACTCTATCTGTCATGGAGTATTCCTCTCATTTCACTGAGCTGCAGTGTTTTACACCCCTTCTGGATGGGAGTGGGGTGTTCTTGGCGAGGAAGTTTGAGGATGGGATCAGGCAGCAGATCTACTCACAGGTGAACATCTTCCAGCTGACTTCCATTACTTCCATTGTCAATCAGGCACTGATTGTGGAGTGCAATCTGAGAGACTCTGGAGCTGTGATCCAGGGCGGTTCTACATCCAGAGCTATCTTTCCTTCGGATGAAAGCAAGAAGCGCCGTAGGGAGCCTACACATGGTTATTCGAGGAAGCGAGACGCATTATCATGCATCCAGGTGACATGCTATCAGTGTGGCCGGATAGGGCACACGAGGCCGCAGTGCCAGAGAGACCCCATGGAGTGCTGATCATGCGGCAAGTTGGGACACATTCAGCGTTTCTGCCATGTTTTCTCACCAGCAGCAGGTGACCGGGGTTCTTCTATGACTCCTCGTTCAGGAGTAGCACCGCCAGTTTCTCACCATTCGGGGAATTTGAGTACTTCTATCCGTTCGGGCTGAGGTGGAGGTCGAGCCTGTGGTGGTCAGCCACCCGTTCCTCAGCACCAGTAGGGCGGTTCTGCTTATAGTGGTCAGCCAGGGGCGCTGGGCCGCGATACAGGCCAGTCGTTCTCCATGGAGCAGACTTATCAGAATCAGGATCCCGACCCTTCTACTATTCAAGGTACGATTTTAGTAGCCTCAATTTTATCTTCAGCCCTTTTCAATAATGGTGCCACACATAGTTTTATCTCTATTTCCGTTGTGGAGAGCCTTGGACTCTGCATCTTTTCTTCTGCCGACTCGTTGACACTAGACACACCATTGGGAACGAGGACATCTATTGTACTCTAGTGTAGAGAATGCACTCTCGAGGTTACAGGGCATCGTTTCATATGGGATCTCTATGTCCTGGAGATGACAGGCTATGATGTCATTCTTATCCTGGACTGGTTGATTCCCTTCTAGGAATTATTTGAATGTTATCACCGTAGAGTCAGTTTTATTTCACCAGAAGGTGAATCTTTCCTTCATAAAGGAGAGTGGGACGTTTGGGCGAGTCGGGAAGGACTCGAGCATCTTGGGCTAGGAGGGGTAACAGCCCGGATTTCTAGTCTTTATCTGGATGATCAGGGGACTCCACAGTTGGACTTTCCTCCAGTGGTGTATCGCTTCAGGGATGTATTTCCAGAAGACTTTTTGGGTTTGCCTCCTTAGCGTGAGGTAGACTTATCTATTGAGTTCATGCCAGGATTGGAACCGGTGTACATTCCTCCCTATAGGATGGCCACACCTGAGTTTCAGGAGCTCAAGAAGCAGTTGGAGGAGCTACAGGCTAAGGGTTTCATCTGACTCAGTACTTCTCCTTGGGGTTCGCCTGTTCTGTTTGCGAGGAAGGCAGACAGTACCCATCGACTTTGTGTGGATTATCGGAAGCTGAACCAGTTGACGGTCAAGAACTGATATCCCTTTCCGTGGATTGATGACATCTTTGATCAGCTTCGAGGAGCCAGGGTGTTCTCGGAGATCGACTTGAGGTCCGGTTATCATCAGTTTCACGTTAGACCAATAGATATACCTCTGAAAGCCTTCAGGAGCAGGTATGCTTTATACAAGTTTACAGTAATGCCGTTTGGACTCACGAATGCACCTACAGTTTTCATGGAACTAATGAACCGAGTGTTCTATCCTTACTTGGATTCCTTCGTCGTGGTCTTCGGGGATGATATCTTGGTGTACTCTCACACTCGACACGACCATGCCACACATCTGGAGATCTTTCTGCGTACACTGAGAGAGCATCGACTTTATGCTAAACACACGAAGTGCCAGTTCTGGATGGATCAGACTCACTTCTTGGGTCACGTCATCTATGAAGCAGGAGTATCAGTGGACCAGAGAAAGTGACAGCTGTAGTTTCTTGGGAGCATCCGAAGAACGTCTTTGAGTTACGGAGTATCCTAGGGCTCGCTGGATACTACAGACATTTCATTCATGACTTTTCTTGTCTAGAAGCACCTTTGACATGCCTGACCAAGAAGGGGGCGATGTTCTTATGGTCTGATTCTTGTGAGTTAGCCTTTTAGGAGCTAAAAACAAGGTTGACGTCAGCACCGATACTAGTCTTGCCAGAGCCAGACAAGAGCTACACTATTTACTATGATGCTTCGGGTATCGGGCTGGGAGCTGTGCTTATGCATGGATATGGAGTCGTTGCGTATGGGTCTCGGTGGTTGAGGCCACATGAGAGGAACTACCCTACGCATGATTTGGAGTAAGCTGCTGTTGTTCATGCCTTGCGCAGTTGGAGACACTATCTTCTGGGAGAGAAATTTGTGGTCCTCACTAACCACAAGAGTCTTAAGTATATCTTCACTCAGTGTGATCTGAATCTGAGGCAGTGTAGGTGGGTCGAGTATCTTCTGTCTATTGATTTCTAGATCGCCTATACACCGGGAAGGGGCAATGTCGTGGCAGATGCATTGAGCAGGAGAACTCAGATTCAGGCAGTTCAGGAGGCTAGTAGTGAGTAGAAGCTGATGTCTCTACTCTCAGAGATGCATCTAGAGGTGTACGACAGACGGGGACAGTCTTTTCTATCTTCTGTAGCTATTACCTCCATGCAACTTGATCGGTTACGGATGAGGCAGCTATCAGACTCGGAAGGCTTAGTCCTACGAGAGACTGTGTCAGGAGAGGTCCCTCTTTCTAGATGGATAGTGGGTGAGGATGAGATCTTGCGTTTCCAAGGACACATATTGGTGCCAGCAGACATACGTGAGGAGCTGATATGAGATTTCGATTCCTCAGTTTGGGTAGTTCATCCTGGCATCACCAATATTTATCAGGACCTTCATCGCCACTATTGGTGGCCAGGTATGAAGAAGGATGTTGTTGTTTTTGTCTTGAGATGTTCTACTTGTCAGTAGGTGAAAGCAGAGCATCAGTGACCGACATTCCTTTTACAGCAGTTACCCATTCCGGAGTGGAAGTGGAACGATGTTGCGATGGACTTCGTGACCGGGTTTCCAAGATCACCTCAGGGGAACGATTTTGTTTGGGTTGTCGTCAACAGGCTTACTAAGGTTTCTCAATTCTTGCCGATCAAGGAGACCTTCAGTGTCGATTATCTGGGACAACATTACATCAGAGAGATCATTCGTCTGCATGGAGTTCCGCACTCTATTATTTCAAACAGTGATGCGCGCTTTACCTCTCGGTTCTGGCAGGGACTTCAGAAGGCCTTGGGTACACAGGTACTTTTGAGTACAACATACCATCCCCAGACTGATGGCCAGTCCGAGCACACGATCTAGGTACTTGAGCATATGCTCCAGGCTTGCATCCTGGACTTTGGCAGTTCTTGGGAGAAGCATATTCCTCTGGTGGAGTTCGCCTACAACAACAGTTTCCAGGAGACCATTCAGATGGCACCATACGAGGCTTTGTACGGTAGGCCATGCCAATTGCCCTTATGCTGGCTAGAGGCAGGAGAGGCAGCTTTGCTGGGACCTCGTCTTGTTCAGGAGACTTCAGAGCAGATAGACCTGATTCGGAAGAGGATGGCTACAATGCAGTCTCGACAGAAGTGTTATGCTGCTTAGCGGAGATGACCCATGGAGTTCGAGGTCAGTGATCAGGTTTTCTTGAGTGTCGCAACGAGGTTGGTAAACAAGAGGATTCGAAGACAGGGTAAGATTTCACCGCGCTACGTCGGGCCATTTGAGGTCTTGGAGAGAGTGGGGCTGGTTGCCTATCGGTTGCAGCTACCTCAGAGGTATCGGGTCATGCACGACTTCTTCCACGTCACTCAGCTCTGACACTACTTATCAGACATGTCTCACGTCGTTCAGCTCGAGGAAGCCGAGCTTAAAGCGGATGCGTTGTTCGAGGAGCATCCTATCCGGACTGTCAATCGTAGTACGAAGGTTCTCTGTGGGCGTTCTGTTCCTCTAGTACTAGTTCTATGGCAGCATGGACGAGTATAGGATGAGACCTGGGAGAGGGAGGCTGATGTATGATCGCAGTGGCCAGAGCTGTTTGGGGTTTTTCCTTCTCCGACTCGTTAAGGAAATTCGGGGAAAAATTTATTTAAGGGGGGAAGTTTGTAAGAACCCAGATCTCTTTTCAGGTACGTTTTTCCTTTTTTCTAGAGTTTTTGAGAAAAAATAATTTTATGGAAATTTCAGAAGCACACACCGTGTACTTTCTGAGTACACACCGTGTACTCTTTCCCCGGCTCGAAGCCGTGTGCTGAACGTGTCCGGGCCACACACACGGTGTGTAAGGGTGAGGTGGAGGCCAGTTAATTAGGAGTGCGGAAAAATTGAAGTACACGCTGTGTACTCTAAAAGTACATTCCGTGTACTTTATTTTTGTTCATTAAACAGACCGAGGACGCATTTAACCCCCATATTCATCTTCTTATTCAGTTTTCAACCGTCCCAAAGCGACCGTACAACCGGATCTTCGACGGACGTCCGCCTCGCCATCCGTTACCCGATTTGAGCACGGTCAGTTGCGTTGGAATGGCAGCGGTGAGTTCGTCCTTCTACTTTAGCCTTGTTTCTTGATTCCTCCTGGTTTCCAAGTTATTGTGGGATGAACTTTTTGTGCGTTTTCTCAGATCTACGTCATTCTAAGGGGAATCTGTTGTCGATGTTCACGTATATCGATCTCCTCGGATCGAGGTAGGTGGTTTGTTCCTTTTTGTTGAAAGTCGATGAGTATTATGTGAAAATTACACCAATAACCGTGAACGGGGTATCACGTGTTTCCTGTTTTTCCCATGTTGCTTTCCTTCTTGCTTGATTTCTTTAGTAGAGGTTATTTTTTATGATTAGAGTATTTTTTTGTGCTTAGTTTGGTTTTCCATTCCTAGCTATAGGGTTGTGGACTGTTGTTTTACTATTGCGGTTGAGCCTTAGTTGATATCCAAGTAGTTCTTAATGTTTACATAGATGATACACACGCTTTGAGAATGTTTAGTGATGCTCAGGACTGTGACAACCTAGTGTAGTAGACCAAAGGGAGAATTGACAGAAGGTCTTCTCCAGAGTGTCTTTTAATTACGACGCGAGACTATATGGGGAGTTAACGTTGTGAGATTCTCCAGAGAGTCTGTAGATCCATGATGTGGGCCCTAGGTGGAATTGACGTTGAGTGCTTCCCTAGAGAGCCTTTAGCACGATACGAGACTATAGGGGGAATTGATGGTGAGTGACTCCCCAGAGAGTCTGCTTATTTTACATAGCTGAACAATAGGGGTGAGATAGTGTGTGCCTCCCAGAAAGGTTCTTCTACTGATAGGTTGAACCATAGGGGTTAGACTATGAGAGCTACCCAGAGGGTTACTTGTTTCTTCTTTCGTTGCTAGCTACTTACTTGTGTGCTATGCTTGTTAGAAATGTGGATTTGTAGCAGTTTCTGCTTTTCTGTTTACTGCTACTTGTTTTAGTACTGCCATATATTCATTTACTGTTAGGCATAGATCTCTAGGTGGTTCCCTTTTAGGATTTTATCTCACACCCTGTTTGGGCCAGGATTTTGGGCCCAAGAAGACTATGTTTCTACAGGTGTGGATAAGGGCAAGCGCCCTTCTACTTCAAGATCTTGATTGCACCGGGAGCTGGGGAGCATAGGACCAAGACATGGCTCGTGATGCTGAGGAGCTTACTTGGTTTTTCTTTTGTACTTGGTTTCAGTTGTATTTCAGTACGTTGTTGTGTTTTCTGTTTTCCTTAGATACTTGTACCTTCTGCACCTTTTTCATCATTTGTTATATATCTACATTGCTTCCGCTGTTTTGTTTCTGCTGTTATGCATGTTGTTTAATGCTTCCTCTATTTATTGTTGTTTTCTTACCTTGTGTACCATAACGAATGATGGCATTGTTTCCCCACCAACTCACCTAGTCCCTCGCTGCTAGTCTGCAGCCACTGGCGTTCGGGGAAACGCACTTGAGGTCATGTGGCGAACCGGGTACGGGACACTAGTGGAGGGGCCCCAGACTCGGGACATTTCAACCATGATGGACATGAATATATAAATTCCCCAACCTAGTGGAATGGGGATTCAATAGAATCACCAATGTTTCCTCCAGTTTCCATTCATAGGAAAATAATCCTAGTCATGGTGATTAAGATATAAATTCCCCCATCACTATAGGATGAGGCTCACATGTAGCTACAAATGATATTTCCTGAATCATTTTAGGAATTTATGACTCGAGGAGTGGATGCAACAATCAATATTGTCATGATCCAAGGGGATGAGTGAACTGTTGGATGAATTATATGGTAGCTTCTATTATGGTCTCTGTAGTTGGGTGAAACTGTGATCTTGTGGGATTTGGGTGCGATGACAGCCCATAATGAGGATTGTTCCTTGAAAAATGTTGTCCGTGTGATTGAAACTTCAATCTACATGTTTGAAAAATCATTCTATAATCATTAGAGTCTTAATTGGAAAACTCGTTTTCTATCCTCCCACCGCATCTACGGTGTCTTGGTACCATTGGAGTGGGATAATTTTGTTGATGTGACCAACTAGTCAAAGTATTACCTAGTCTTCTAATTTCACCAGATGTGAAAAAATTACATGACAGTATCATAGAGACTCTTCTATTTTAGTGGAGTAGAAAATTTTAATTCTTCATATATTCTTTATTCTTGAATATGATTTCCTATCATGGATTTAAAGTTCTATTTTCGAAGGGTAACAATGCAATTGGGGCAAGCGTGTTGCATATTTGCAACGTGATTTTCAGGTATTCGATCCCGGGCCATGAAGATAGAAATTAGGTCATTCATGCAAAAGAGAATCCTTATTTTTTGTAGTTGACACTTATATCCTAGATAAGGTAGATACCATTCATTCAGTCACTGATGACAAGCCCATATATTCTGATGTAGCATAGGAATTTACTCTTTTTGTAGCTTATCTGGGATCTCATAGCTGGAAGAAGCGACAGGAAAAAACATGATGGGGATGTTGTTTCTAGATAACTCTCTACATATGTCAATGTTTGGCTCCTCCACATCATATATACATTCATCCATCTGGTAATACCATTGAAGTTATTTCTAATGGTCTCCTTCTGGTGGGAGTATAGTGTTTCTGTAAGTTGATGGGTAACCATATAAAATTTACACTAGTGTTTTGAGCACCTCTAAGTATGAAGGTTTAGGCTTTTTGTTCAACACTATATTTCAATGTGTTTGGAAAATTGTAGGTTTTACATTCCCATTGGAGTGATATCTATGGGGAGGATGACCATGGTGGATGTCAGTAGTAGAGTACGTATGATCAATCTCAACACTACCATGAGGTGGACTATCGTGGTATGGAATTACTTCTTCAAATGCTTCAATAGAAGAGATTATGGATCCTTGTGGTGTTGAGAATGTTTCTAGAACTACCTTAAAGACACTGTCATTGAGAATATTTATAATATGATTCATGTTATAAATTGTGTCCAAAATTCAATGACCTGTATTATGTGGTTGTGTAGGGGTGTGAGCCTACTATATGTTGATTTCCAAAAATTTTAAATAACCATCTAGTGTCGTGGGAGTATTGGGCCATGACTGAGAATAGGTTGAGATATTTGAATAAGTAGTCTCATTATTGATATGGATATGAGATGGTCCTTATGCTTGTGCCACTCTCACTTGGTGAGCCTCAACCAAGATGGGAGTATGAGATTTATCATGATCCTTTGTAATCTTATATTAACCATTAATGGTAGGAATATGAGCCATCAATAAGGAACATGCCACTCTCACCTAGTGAGCCCAAATTAAAATGGCAGTATGAGCCCAATATGAATATACATTCCCCTTCAGAATATACAGACATACCTATGGAATGGGAGAAGGTATATGAGCCTCCCCCTTTATTTCTATGGAACGATGCTGGTGTTGTCATTCTTCAGTTGAAATAGGAAAATGTGACATACTTCTATGATCTTCTAGAGTATGTCAGGTATATTCACTGATAAAAATATAAGCATACTCTTAGACTTGTTCCACTCTCACATGGTTAGAATCAACAAGAATGGGGATATATTCTCAATCCTAGGCCTTTGGACTATGTCATTGGAATTTTTTTATAGTCACGTGCCCCTGTCCCGAGGCTTGTACTTCTCTCACCTAGTTTTCCTCGGTTGTAACAAGCGTATTGGTGCAGTCTGATTCCTCTCCCATCATCAAAATATGTCGATAATGCTCTTATGTGGGAGAAATAGTGTTTGATTCTCCACAATAACCATTCGATCATGATAATCAGAATGTTAATTTGTCCTGGATTTAGGGATATGAGTATGCCCATGTCCCCTTATCTAAAATAGTTCCAGCATATTCCAGAGGATATCTTCATTATTTGATAAAATATATTTTCATTTTAGCGATTTATTTGTAGGGATTTAAGGTTTCACATTTCCTATATCCATTTTCTATTTGAATAAGTCTTCAATTGAAGTGGGGTTATATTCCCAGTTCTTTCCCCATTGTTCAATTGAGTATACTATTGGGAATTGAATATGGGGCAGGAGTATAAGACTTTCTCCCACATGCGACATGAATATGACAACACATTTTTTTAATGAGAATGGGTATGAGCATGCTTTCTAGTCCCTTCCAATGATTGTAGGTAGTCATTGTAAAGAGGAGCATGTGTATGATCCCTCTCTTTGATGGATGAGGGAATATTCCCACAAACATGTTTTGAGTCAGTATGGATATGAGCCTGCTTACTGGTAACATTTACAGAATGCAAGAAAGCATTGTTGGCAGGAGAAACAAATATAATAATTCTCATGAATATCCAACACCCTCCTCCTATGATGAGTCTTCCATGGGGCCCATTTATGAGCATTATAGATAGTTGTGTTTCTAACAATAACTTCAGCAGATAAATGATGTGTACCAGTGGGATGTTGCTGGTGATTTCATTCTGAAAGTACCCTCCCTTGTGGAAAATTGAATTAAAGGGATCCAAAATGTATTTCGTAGTTCACCTTCATTATATACTGAAGGTGGTGGTTTTGGAACTCCTAGGATAAGTTCTTGAAGCATTTGGTCGTAGCGATGGGGGTTATTGGTTTGGAAGTATTCTTCACTAGGAAACTCTAACTCGTCATCTTTTATTCTTGATGTATCTCATGAGAATATTCTATATTTTTTATTTTAACATCATTGTTGAACTCCTAGTTCATTGTATTCCCTACATATGTTTGGAACCATCTATTTGGAAGTATCACTCTATGACTCACGAGGGTCGCAATAGCAAGTGAGGTACCAGAACGAGTGCTTGGCGATGAAGACATTTCCTGAGGATTGGATGATCTAATGAAATTGATATCATGGAACACGATTACCAACCAATGCTATATCATAGGAAATAATTAATCAATCATATATTCATGGTTAACACTGTGGTAATGTCTTCCCTTTTCATGCATTCTACTCATGTGGGCTTGTCACACCAACGATGGACTTACAAGAAACCATGTTTATACTTGTCTTACTGCTTTTTTTGTAAAAAAATATGGTTTGAAAATAAAAAGTCCTAAGATATTTACATCGATCATGTTAGTTATTTTTTCATATATGGAGAATGTAACAGGGATAGATGGATTTTAACCCAATAATTTTTTATTACGGAGATTCATGTTGGTTCATCGTTTTTGTTTTGTTGGGTTTTGATGTGGTTCATGGGATGTAATTACCTTTATTGTCCAATTAAGGGGTATTTTATGGCCTCATTCAATCATGGACATTGGGATTTCTATTTTTACATTATTCCAAGAATCTCCCAACTGTTCCCTTATCAATAGATGTGTATGGATCTATTTTCCAATGTTCAGATATCATCTGGGTTTTCAAGCCCATCAACTCTTAGGGAATCATGTTTCTTGAGAGGATCTTAAGCCACCTACATGACATTTATATCCTATAAAATATGAACTATAAGTCCCATATAAATAAAAATTAAAAATTAAACTGCTAGTTAAATGTTTAAAAACTGTTTAAAATGGAATTCATATCGGTCTTAAAGTTTATATTTTATAGTCTACCAATGTCATGTAATTCAAAACATTTTTAATTTTCATGTATGTTGTTTAGAAAGCTTATAAATTATTTTTCATAATTTTTTTAAGAAATAATTTTTTTCTTCTAATTGTTATATTTTAAATCAATTTTTAATATTTTATTCATATCGGTCTTATAGTTTATATTTGATAGGTTAGAAAAGTCACATACTTGAAACATTTTTATGTTTAATGTATGTAGATTAGAAAGATTATAAATTATTTTTTATCAAAAAGTTTTAATAAATCATATCTATTTTTGGATAATTGATATATGTTTTAAAAAATTATTATTTTATTCATATTAGTCTTATATTTTATATTTTATAATCTTGAAATGTCACATAGTTTAAAAAATTTCATGTTTCATGTAGGTGTATTATAAATCATATAATTTGTTTTTCAACTATAATTTTTATGATTTTTTTTATTTTCGACTAAATGTTATCTGTTTAATCAATTTTTAAAAATTCATTCATACCAGTCTTATAGTTTATATTTTATAGCCTATCAAAGTCATGTACTGGAAAAATTTTCAGGTTTCAAGTAGGTGGATTAGAGAGCCTATATAATATTTTTCATCAACATTTTTAAGATTTTTTTCTATTTTTAACTACTTTTAATATGTTTAACTACTGTTTTAAATTTCATTCATGTTGGTCTTATATTTTATATTTTATATGATAGAAAATTCATATACATAAATCATTTTTATGTTTCATTTTGGTGGATTAGAATGCTTAGAAAATATTTTTCATTAATAATTTTTAGGAAATTATTTTATATTCCAGTTCTTGTTATATGTTTAATTAATGTTTAAAATTTCATTAATAGCGGTCTTATAGTTTATATTTTATAGGATAGTAATGTTAGGTATTTGAGACCACATTATGTATCATGTAAGTGTAATATAAATCTTATAAATTATTTTTCATCATAATTTTTTAAGAAATGATTTTTTATTTTAGGCTACATGTTATATGATTAATAAATTTAAAAAAATTCATTTATATATGTCTTATAATTTAAATTTTATAGGCTATAAAATTAATATTCATGAAATATTTTCATGTTTTATGTTGGTGGATTAAGAAGTTTATAAATTATTTTTCATCAACATTTTTTAGGAAATTATTTTAATTTTCCACTACTTATTATATGTTTAATCAATGTTTAAAATTTCATTCATATTAATCTTACAGTTTGTATTTTATAGGTCAGTAAATTCACGTACTTGAATAAAGATAAGTTATACTGAAACATTTTGTTTTATTTATATATATATCTACAACCAAATAATAATAAAACACTATAATTTTAAATATATAAAACAATAATGAAAGAAAATTATTTTATTGTTTTAGAGGAAAGGAGGCATCGTTTATGCTGCCTTTGAAGCATATTCTTTAAAAAAATTACATCTAAACAATTTTTAATTATTTTTAGTGAACATATTTAAAAATATCCAATTTTATACTACCAACATCTTTATGAAATGATAATAATACGAGACATGTTAATAAATTTAATATAATATATATATATATATATCTAAAACATAAAATATATCTTTTTAAAATACTGTGTTGAATTTATGAAAATATTACATAATATTCAGGAAACAAAATTAATATTTCAGTCCTAAATATTAAATTATCAAATTATGTTAAAAATTATTTTCTATCACTTATAGATATTGTTTCACCATATTATTTTGTGACAAATTTACCTTAGTATTATTTTTTTTTCAATAATATATTTCTCTATACAAGAAAACATTTTTAAAAAACCATGATAAAATATATAAACAACATTATTAAATATTATAGGTTTTTATAAAATTTTTGATTAGTTGGAATTAATTGGACACTATATATTATGAAAGAAAATATTTATATTATATTTATAAAAGTAATTAATCGGTTATCAATTGGATTGAAATGAACAAAAAATCATTTCAAATTGAATAATAGGTGTTTTCCTAAAAATATGTATTTATAGAGGACTTATTTTTTTATAATAAATTAATTTAATCAATTATAATGAATTATTTCAATATAAATTGATAATAATATATTCATTTAATTATTTTAACTTTCATTTTATGGTAAGTTCTATGCATGAAATGGGAATAATTTGTGATGTATACTTAATAATACATTTGACTAGATAGGGTTTTCATTGCATTTATCTTTAATATTTTAGAATTAATTCATTCAAATTACTCATAATAAAGTGGATAAAATAGTTTCCATATTTTTGATAAAATTTTCTAAATGTGGGATTTAAGGAAAATTAATTTTTTTTATAATGAATATTAAATAACATAAAATTTTATTCATATATTAATGGATAAAAGTATTAAAGAGGGGTTAAAATAAAGAGATGTCATTTAAAAGACCCAAAAAAGATGTCTATATATTGTTGTATGTATGAATTTTTGTCCTATATCATAATAACATTCTTACATATATTAATTTTGAGAATATTTCCCATGATAATTAAATTACTATTTATGAACATTATTAATAATTATAAGCAATAAACTACCCATAATTAAAAATTAGAACCTAAAATCCACTCTTATAGATCCCAATAAAGACCATTAACTCATCCAATAACTCATTTAATACTATTACAACATTTATATCCAGAAATTTTTCATTTTGGTTTTCTTACAAGAAATATAAAATCCAATAAGGTGTTTTTAAAAGGAGGATAGCCGAAGAATATATATATCTCTATGTGTGTTATTACGTATCATTTTTCGGTTCCTTTCTTCTTAATCCTCTCAAAAATGTTTTATAACTATAAGAAAATATTTTCTTTATTATATTCACTGGAAATATATATTTTTATTATGGTACTATAATTTTATATCTACATCTCATCCATGTGTAACTGATAACATTGCTCATTCGTAAATATGGACTACTACTTCCACAAAGTGATGTTATAAATTTATCATTTTATATTTACATGTTTGGTCATAAAAATATACATATATAAAGAATATATATGATATATATGATATTTTTATGATTTTTATTTTGAACTATTATATAATTTTGATTTATTCCATCCATTATAATTTCAAAATATCACCCATGTATATGTGTGGGCATCAACCTCCACGATGTTATATAACTCATTTTTCATCAAGAATTCCTATAAATAGTTATAAAGGTTGAAATAAAGTTTATAATTATATGTATATTATTATTATAATTATGTTTATGTGTAAAAATGGAACATGTTTCAAGGAACCAAACCAAAAAAACAAAACATGTGTAGAAAAAAGTAGTTTCACCTGAATTATCATTATCATGATGAATTTATAATATATGGATAACATGAAATTAGAGAGGAATGATAGATTGTGTGTTATGTATGAATATGGTTATTTAATATATGTAAATAAATATATATTTATTATACTATATATTTTAATGCATATAATGAAAACATGACATCAGTTAAGGTTCTATGTTATAATCTCATTTATTTTCATGATTTTTTGTTATACTTCTAATAATAGATATTATATTATCCTTATACACTGAACCTAATATATTTTATTCTATTATAAATATATCTATGGTGCCATGAAATCATTTAATTATCTTCTCATTTGTACAATAATTATTATAATATTATTTTAAATAAAATTCCACCTTATATACTATTTGGATGATGTATTTTTTCTTTCAAAACCATATTATACCAATTGTTTTTATGAATTTTATTTTATATGATTAAAATTTTATTTAAATTAACATTCAATCATATTTAACATTATTTTAAATTATTCAAAATAAATCAAATTGTAATTTTATAAACAAATTACATTTTGAATTGTATCCAAATGTGTGAAAGGATTTTTTATTGCAATAATTACCATATGGATGATATTTCCCTCCGACATGGAAATATTATTATTTTTTGACTAATTTTAAATTATCAACTATTATTTTTTATTAATGCTTTTCTAAATTTTCATGACATTTTTAGTCTAATGATATCGAAGGAAAGGAATGATTTCATCTATTTTCAAATAAATGTTCAAATGATCTTTTAAAGGAATTTTTCATATGTTTCGTCATCCATTGATAATTATTATACTCAAAATGGGATATGTTAAACTTATATAATCTATTGTATTTATCAATATGGATTTTTGAAATGTTTGTTATAAAATATTATTGAAACCCATTCCATTTATAGAGGTTAGTCTATGAATAATTTATGAATGTTTTTTGTTGTTATATAACTCATATGTATGGTTTTCAATATATGACCAGTGAGTTAGTTAAACCCTCCATTGAATATGGTAATAAATGATATATCGTCAAATAATATGGACTATAATTTAATGTGAACCCATTTTTTGTATGAGGAAATATTTTCTATGGTAGGCTTGGGAGTGAACAATAACCTCAGAAATGATAAAATTGGGAGTGAATGGAATATACTATGAGACTTTTTTCAATATGATATTCTTATATATAAAACATTAATAATGATGTTATTTTTTATTATTAATATTGTATCACAATTACAATGACATGTACTTATGATTATTATTTGATCTCATGGTTCACGATTTATTATGTATGATTCCTCAAACTTATGACTCATGTCATTGGATGTTCTAAATCATTAAACCATGACTTATTATTTGACATTTATGATAAATTATATTTGAATAGTTTATGTTATAATCATAATATCTTACCCTAATTCATATATTATTCTTGCATAAGATCATTACCAGAAATATCCCATGTTTTCACTTACTAATCATTTTAGATAACCCCTTCTTGTGTTCCCATTTTCAAAATTTATTTAAATTAGTTTTAACTATGAATAGCCTAGTAATGAATATAGTAGAGAATTAAATAATGGGATATGTAGAATATTATTTATGAAAATTATTTATTATTTATCTACTATCAAATGATAATATTTTTTTTATATTATGGCGTGTAGTATTGTGAAATTTATTGAATAGTCATTATAATTGATAAATTATTCATGTATGTTAGGTTCTTGTCTACCCTGTAATTACATATAAGAAAATTAATTTCATATTTTGTGTCTTTATATTTATATTTTATAATAATTTCAAATTTGTTTTTGGAATAAATGTATGATTACTTATATTAAAGTCACTGACCATGATAATAATGAAAAAGATATTTTCAATGAATAATTTTATTAAAGGTATGTAATTTTTATATAATAAAATAATATTGATATTATTTATATAACTACAATGATTATTTATTTATAAAAATATAAAAATATAATATCCCTCACATAAGTTTTTTTAAATTTTATATAATTTTAATTATATTTAATGTTGAAAAAATCATTTCTTCTACAAAAGTGTTTTTCCAATTAATAAATTGATTAATTTGAAAGTCAATTTTATATTTTATAAAAATTTAATTATATTATAAAAATATTAAATTTAGGTTAATATAATCAAATATTAGATAAAATGGTTACCATATATATCTATAAAGTATAATATATTCTAGTAAAACTAGTATCCATAATAAAAAATAAAACTTTTATAATGTAAAATGATTGTGGTAAAGGAATTAAATCAAGATTATAATTAGAGTGGTAATATGTGGAAGCAGATTTCTAATATTTTATCACCCTACAATCAAATTTTTTGACTTTTTAAACCATTTAATGTGGAATAGTTTCCTTCTAATATTGAAAAGTAATGGGTGTTCACAAAATATACCTTATTTATCACATATAAAAGATAATAACTTCCTCATAGTAAAAGTTACACAACCCCGCAGAGAAGTTTAATATAACTCATATGCAATATCAATACCATTGAATTCCTCGCTATAATTTATCACTTTCGTAACCACTAACTATTGAATTGAATCATTCCCTTATTCAAAAATAAATTTCATTCACAAAAAGTTTACCCTTTACATGAAAAGGGGATAACTTCAACCCTATAAATGTTACAAATCCATGAAAATTATACATAACACAAGACCAATGTTACTCCCCTATAGTTACATTGCATGAACTAAATCTCTTATTCATAATAAGTTAGACAATGTCATTCATTTAGAAGGATAGATTAGATTGAAAGTTCAAGGTCCCAACATGTGTGTTACTTAATCCTTAGAAATTTCATCATATAATTATTCTTTTAAAACCACCCTATAAAATGTAATATTATTACCATAGTAAAATTAGTATACTAATGCGTTAATATATTAATGGATTAACCCTTATATTTATCCTTCCATTATCTGAAATAAGTAAAAGTGAATTTATCTTGATCATGTACAATCTATTTCCTCCAAGAGATAATGAATTTTTTGACATTATTAATATTATATACATGTAATATTTTACATTATTTAATTGATGTTCACAATTTTTGGTTGTAGTAAACATATCAACCTAAATTAAACACATTTGAATATATTTCCTAATCTAATATCGTTCAAAAAAACAATATAACAATATAACTTTTATGGTAATATAATAATTATGAAAATATTACCCTAAATTTATTGATGTTATGAATTTATTCTAAAAAACATTAAACATAGTAAAAATAACAAAATATTTACATAACGAAGAACTAAAACACCTCAAATTACCAACATAATATGTTAAATAGAATAAATCAATTGAATAGGAAAATAAATTGTCCTTAGTATACAAAATATTGAAGAATAAGGATCCTACAAAGGTATTAATTAAAAAATTTATTAAATATGTTCTATATACATGCATGGAGTGAATTAGTACAAAATAATTTTTTATGTTATATATATTATATTTCATTGACTTATTGACATTATTATTGAAATATATTGTTTTATAATGAATTTAATCAACATAAAGAATAATTTATATTTTATTTACTCATTTTTTTGGTGATATTAATCTTCCTTACATCTTTATTATATAATTATTCTTACCACATTTTTTATTTAAAATGTAATGTTTTTTTGTCTCAAAATATTTTCTATTGAGACATGTTCGGTTTAATGCTAATAATTTCACTTAAATTTTACATATACTACCAATTTAAAAATTTAATTCCAGAATTTTCTTTTATTCATTGTCTTTTGTAATTAAATAAATTATAGATATTTCATGTTGTTTTCACTAAACCATTATTTAAGACATGTGTGTTTTTCTACCAAACTTATTTCTATTTAGATATTTATTTTGATTGATATTATATTGGGGGAATTTTATTGACCATTATCGAAAAAATATTTTTCTTCACAAATTTTAGGGTATTTATGTTTTTATGTCACTTCAAACTTTATTTTCCAACTATAAATTTGTTGACATGTTGACATTAATAGAGTTAAAACTAACTTCACTACTTATTTTTGATCAGGAAAATCTCTCTTCCATATTCATTCAATTAATTTAATATTTCCCTTGGATAATACATTGTAACGCTCCAACCCGAGTTACCCAGAGTCGGTGCATTATTTAATAACATTGCCATGATCACAAAATATAAATTCTCAAATGTTTGATTAATTTAGTAGTCTTAGAAACACTAGATATATTCATAAGTCTTACGTTACATCATAAAGTAAAAAAAACTACAACAATATCCTATCTTCATATCCCCTGATATTATACCTGCAGGTCATTCATAAATTAAATCTTCACATCCTCGGAATAATTTAACATTGAAAGGGGTGAGCTCAGAAGCTTAGAAAGGATAACAATATAGTAGAAACTTTCATAAATAATCATAAACCTTTAAGGCATTGTATAACTAAAACAAAATCCATTTAAAGTTAATCTTCAGAATGATATGGCAAAGATAAAATTAAATAATTGCATTTAATTATTCACATGGATATTCTACTAGTCGAATAACCACAAGAAATATCAATAACAACTTTCATAATGATGGGATGCATAATGCCAGACTATCAAAACCAAATATTCAAGGCCTCATTCCCAAACTACAAATAAGATTTTGTCAAGGCCTTGCGCCAAGACACTAATTTATCTCATGAGACCTACTGCTGCATTGAGGAGCTATAATGGGCTCCAACCATTACCTACTAAGTTCAATGAATTCTTCATATGAAAAGTTTGAAACATAACATAAACATTCGTATTAAAACTAGAAGACGATATGTCAATATTTTAACCACAAACCATGAATTTTATAAAAACAGAACATACACAGTCAAACATAACTCATTCGATACAATATGGAAGATTTAATTATATCATATTAACCTAAATAGATAATAATGATGGATATTGGCATAGATTAAAATAATCATCAAACTAATGAGAGAAATATCCCCCTTTTTCTTGAAAACATTTAAAAGTCACACTATTTATCAAGAATCCATTTAAAATAGATTATTGAATAAAAGTGTCCCATATACCTTTAAAACTTTTAAAATTATTTTTGATTAGAACATGTTAATATCAATAAAAATAAATAATTAAAACCATTATTAAAACATGTACATTAATGAGAATGATTTATAATAATAAATCTTTAAAACATTTTAAAATGATATTTTATTTAGTGTTCCTAACCAAAAGAGAGACACTTGAATACAAATAATTGGGGTAATAAAAACGTTGTAATATCATGAGAATACAGGCATTCATGATATACTATGTCAAAGTACATTATATACACAATATAAAAGTGATTTGATGTATAACAACAGAGGAGTCTCAATGGAATGTAAATTGAGAGGAAATCTCTCATAAAGGTTGTATCCTTAGGTAAAGGATAAATCAACGACATAATTATGTGTGAAAAATATAAATACACTCAAAATTATTGGATATTAAGTGTAAAACAATAAAAGGACATTAACACATATTCTTGTAAAAATAACACTAATGAATTAGAAGTTTAACTCAACAAATCGAGATTGAGTAAAAATTACTCTTATCAAGTTCATACCGATGACTTGAGATTTTATCAATGGAGTGATTGTGTGTATCAAAAGTATATCCACATAAAGGGGAGTGTAAATTATGATATAATCAAATGAATAGAGATTCCATATATAATAACGGAGTAAAATAATCAATGAAGTATGCATAAAGCCGAATGAGTGGAAATTGAAATTTTGAATTCCCTTATTGATTTGGTAACTCATGAAACCTACACCCATGAAAAAAGGATCATATAATGATCATGTATATATAAATTAATTAAAGTATATTACCCAATGAATACAAACATGGGATGTACACACACCACATGAAAAAAATAAGTGGTGAATAATGGAAATCTCACGGAATTAAAAGTGAGATAAGAAACCCTTTACTTTGTACATTTTCCTTGGTCGAGGGTAGTATAGCCTCCAGAATAATGGTGAAAAAAAATTTATTGAATTTTAGAATAATAATATACATTAATATGATATCATATATTATCATTTAACATTGCATTGTTAATAATATCTTATTATTATCGTTGTTTTGGGTAATAACTTACTCATTTTCTTTTATATGTTTTGTTACATAAGTCGTAGTTGTTATGGATATTTTGTATCCTATTCATATAAATAATGATATAAAGTCCTTAAATATTATTTTTAATCATAAAATGAGAATTATACTTGTATGGATACGATGGGGTATGAATCTCATTGCGTTTATGGAGAAGGTAGTCCGTACGTATGCACAAGCGATAATATCATTCTTTTGATATTAAAATCATATATAATTGGATGGTATACCAGATATACAGAATCATTATAATGTTATACTTATTATTTACATGAATTAAATATCATTATTATACACATCCAAATAATAATGAATTAAATAACAATTACACCACGACGCGGAGACGGTAGGCTATACCTACGCACGTATGGTGACATGTCATTAAAAGGATGGATAGAATACTGAATATGGTTGTACCATATTTATAATAACATCACAGTATATAAAAGATACTGGATTTTCTTATTTTATAATTGAAATACCAATGAAAGAATAATTTTAACAAGAAAGGAACTTGAAAGAGGGTTGTCAAAACATTACCTCTTCTTCGGGTTCTTCCTTTTGATTTGATCAAAAGGGCTCCATAGGTTAGAATTCTGACCAAAGTAGGACCTCTAGGATGAGGTGAGGGAAGTTGAGAGAATATTTGGGTAGGGGTTGGGCGATCCAAAATGCTTGAAGGTATGAATTTGAGAGAAGGGGGAGTGCCCTTTTATAAGAGGGGTGAGGGGCACCTTAGGAAAAGCCAGAAATAATATTTTGTAATAAATTCATATTCAGTTTATAATGTTTCCAAAGTGACTTATTTCTGGGATAAGGTGGGGATGGGTCAAAAAAATCCAACCAATAGGTTTTAGAAAGGATTGGGTCATGATATTAACTTTATCTTTTAGTTTTAACTCTATGTTAATTAGATTCACATTTACCATGTTTCTTTGTATTTTTATATTATATGGTTAATAAACATACTATATCCATTCAATAGAACCCAAAGTTGTTCATTAATTATAAAAAAATCATTATATAAGTCTCTTGGACTATCCTTAGATTTTTAGTAATTTAATATCAATTAATAATGTAATATTTGTTTTAAAAACTCTTTTATGTCAATTTTGACACTATTTAGTATTTGATTTTTGTGAAACTTATAATAGCATGATTACTTAGAAAAAACTACATTAAATAAATATTAAAATGTCATATTAACCCTTAAAATTAGTGGAATTCATAAAAAGTCTCAAATTACATTTAATTTGATATTTATAATATTAATTATTTTATTATTTCATTAATTAGGGAATTACTACATCACTATTATGTCGTAAATAAATTAAATTATATAATGTCTAAAAATTATAAATAAAATTCCATTATTTATTAAATCTTTTTATATTTATAATTAATACTTATAATCGAATTTATCTTATGTATGACCCTATATAAAAAATGTTTTAGTTATTAAACTTTGATTTTATCTATTTTAACTCTTCTTTGAATTAAATAATAATAAATGTCCTAATCTAATCCAAGTGGACCTAAATGATAATATTTTATTCCAAAGTTTGTTTTCGGTTGAAATAAATTTGTCCAATAGAATTCGGACATGTGTTAGGTTAATATTAATTTCATTTTTACCCTTAATTACATTATTTTTTCTTTTAGCCGTGGTAAATAAAAGTAAAAAGTTAGTATTCGCCTAAAATTATTTTTATCTTATTGAATCACATTTTACTCCTTCATATTAACCATGTCTCTAGGATTTTCAAATTTACACTCACAGAAGCAGTAAAATTAATTTTTACGTGAATTTCCAAATTCTCCTAGAAGATGGGTAAAAGATGGTGAAAAATTCATTAAACTTTTTATATATCTAAAAATTATTATAAACTGAATCCAATGAATTACATTGAACTTATATAGGTATTATGTATTTATTTTTACCAAAAATAAATTTAAAAAAAATAAATAATTATTTAAATAAAAAATTGGTTTTAAACTGTAACTGAGTGTTTTTAACTATTCATCAAAAATTGAATGTTTTCAAAAAAATACGACAAATTCAACCTAAGGTAATTTCGATATTCCAAATCCAAAAATGAAGCCCACTTTGAATGATAAAATTTATAATCTTTAAAAAGGTTGTTATTACTATTCATAATAGCTACGTTGATTGGTCATGGTGTGTTAGAATCTCGAACTTGCGTACAATGAAATCTATTGAATTATTCAAAGGGAAAGGTACCATAGAAGCTTGGGGTGTTACATTCTCCCCTCATTCAATAAATTTCATCCTCGCAATTTTTAAAATAGGTCTTGGGAATATTATAGAAAGTCCCACATCAGAAAAACAGTCAATAAAACTATCACTTTAAAGGAAAGAAAGAAAGTACAAAGGTCACCCAAGATAAACCATACTATGATTCCATGTAGGAAATCATGGATATGGAAGATAAAATATGTGTCATGTTTTGATGGAGAGGGATAGAAAACATGATTAGGAGAATGTTGACCACAAGAAAACCACAAACTTGTGACGGGACAAACATTCATTAGTTTCCCAGTAGGAAAAGTAAATGGACAACAGTTTTTCAAGTTAAATTACATAAAGATGATGAATTTATTTATGAGATTTAATAAGAACATAATGAGATATACATACTTTTTAAGTAGAGTTTAATTCATTAATAAATTTCTACATCTATCTCATTTTTTTAAAACAATGAGTATACAAGAAGACTTGGTCACACTAGAAGAGCTAGAAAAAACTTCTAGAGAATCACATGATCCACAAAGGATAAAAAATATATTTACCTTGTGCTTTTTGAATAATCAAAACCAAAATGTTTAGTACAAGATCTAATGATCCCCCAAAAGGATATTACTTTATAGAAAGAAACACTAATATTAATTTCAAAATTTAAACCAACAATACCATAAATTTAAAAAAATACCATTCAAAATGTAATTGTCCTTAAAATCCTTCAATATATTCCAAACTAATATTGAATCCCAAAACATAGAAGAATTTCGTTATGTAGTCTTCCACGTTAAACTGTATCTACAAATGACATCAACTACTCTTAAAGTTACATACTTAAAATTAATTAACCTAACCACATATTATCTATTATAGGTTAATAATTTCCATAAATATCCAAAATCACTATAAATCCACAATAAAAAGAACGATAAAAATCCAACATTAATCCTCAAACGAAATCATATAGTATTCTATTTTCCGTGGGCATATAGTGTTCCCAAAAAAGCGAACATCTTCTAAAATAACATTTATCACTTAATCACCACATCATTTTCCTATAATAAGAGTATTCATTTGATAAGACATAATATCACAAACCAACTTATTATTGATCAATAAAACCATTAAAATAAAAATAATTAGTCACACTGACCAGGGACTTCGCGTTGTCCAATGGTAGGCAATAAATCCCTATCACACTCCGGTTGTGGTTTTGATTCCCACAGCTTTGACCGAAGCGACAGGTTGTGACATAGTCTGCATGTTGTCATTTTCAAAAACAATATTTTATAACATTAACAAAATGAGATAAATTCATCAAAATAACCATAAAATATTTTAACCACAAATGTTATCTCATACCTTGAATTTTTATTCCAAAATATAATAACTTGTAATTGCCTCAAACCCAACGATCTTATCAAACAAAATGGTTATTTATAACTATATCCACAAGAGAAAAGATATGTCATCCTCAAATATCATTCTCACAAGGAAAACTTCTAGGTTAAAAATATAAGAGATAATTATTCCAAAGTAATACCATCAACAAAGAGCACTAATACTTTTAAACATTTCCCCAACCATTTATTTCCACATAGCTTCTTCATTGACCAAGAAAATATGTTATAGAATTGGGAATTAACTCGGATAATGTCTTGGTCCCATACATTTATGGAAAATGATTGTAAATTGATTCATAGAACCATTTTTATTTTCTTCCATAGTACTCTTCATTTTTCCTCTGCAATTCTTCACTTTATGTCCATCTTTCCCACACATAAAGTATTTCTTTGTTCCGTTGAGACACTTTCCTGGGCATCTCCTTCCACATTTCCAGCATGATGAAAATTGAGGATACTTTTCTCCATGGTCTCCACTGCTGGAGCTCTTATCATTCAACACCTTTCTCTACTTTGTTGAGTCTGGGAGTTGGTTAATATATATGTTGTTGATCCTATTTTTGGAAAACTGATTTGGTATGAACACAGTATCTTTTACGCCTATTAACATTCCACTTTGATGCTCATTTAAACCACCGTTCCCACCTTGTACATCATTATCAAAGTTACAATGACTACCTTGGAATCAAGCCATTGACTAAAACCAGAAAGCAGTATCTCAGTAATAGCAGTAATAAAATCATTTAGAGAATATCATGACACTATTTTCTCAATTTGAAACACCTTAGGATTAACCCAGGTCATTTATTCTCATAATATATTAAAATAATTCAAATTGGTTTGTAATGAAAATGTAAATTATCCTAAGAATATCCCTCGGGAGTGTCGTAACCAAGAGTGCAACAAGGACTGTTTTCATGCAGCAGTTCCCGTTTGAGTATAGCTTAAAGTGGTGTTTTTGGGTTGTACCCCTCGGAACATTTGTACCAGAGTCACATCTTCTTGCTCGTATCCAGACAGGTATGTATTTCTTGGAAAACTCACAAAATCTATACAATACCAAAATTATTTGAAGTTCTTCTATACTAATCCACAAATTCTATCTTAGGGTATGTGCTCTAATCAGAGTTTGTCTAAATCTAGTTTCCAAGGTTTGTTCTAATCTTCCTCTGATACCAACTATAACGCCCCGACCCCAGTTACCTAGAGTTGGTGCATTATTACATAACATTGTCATGATAAAAAATGATCAATTCTCGAAAGACCTATTAGTTTATTAGCCTTGGAAGCACTAGATATATTCATAAGTCTTATATTACATCATAATGTAAAAAAACCTAAAACAATGTCTTGTCCTCATATCCCCTAATAATATCCCTACAGTTCATTCCTAAATTACATATTCACATCCTAGGAAAAATTAAACATTGAATGGCGTGATCTCAGATGCTCTGTAAGGATAACAATATAGCAAAACCTTTCATAAATAAGAATAAACATTTAAGGGAATGTATAACAAAAACAAAAGCCTTTTAAACATGAACATCATCATGATATGGAAAATAAAAAATGAAATAATGCCATATACTTATTCAAATGGATATTATAATATTCTAATAACCACATGCAATATCAATAACCACTTTCATAATGATGGAATGCATAATGCCAGAATATCATAACCACATAGTCAAGGCCTCGTGCCAAAACTACAAATAAGATTGTCTCAAGTCCTTGTTCCAAGACACTAGTTTGTATCATGAGACATATCGATGAATCATGGAGCTATAGCGGGATCCACCTGTTACTTAATAAGTCCAATGCATTCCTCATATGAAAAGTTTGAAACATAACATAAAAATATCTATTAAAAATAGCATACAAAATGTCAATACTTTAACCACAAACCATGATTGGTATAAAAATAGCACATCCATATTCAAACATAACTCATTCAATAAAATATGGCCGATTGTATTATATCATATTAACCTCATTAAATAATAATGAAGGATATTGGCATATATTAAAATAATCATCAAAATATTGAGAAAAATATCCCCCTTTTTCTTGAAAACATTTAAAAGTCACACTATTTGTCAATAATCCATTTAAAATAGATTATTGAATCAAAGTGTCCCATAACACTTTGTAAATTTTAAAAGGGATTTTTATTTGAAAACATTAACCTTAAACCCATTTTCAAAACATGGACATTAATGAGAACGATTGAGAATATTACATCTTTAAAACATTTTAAAATGATATTTTAGTTACAGTTCCTAACCAAAAGAGAGGCACTTGAATACAAATAATTGAGGAAATAAAAACTTTTTAATATCATGAGAATGAAGGGATTCATGATATACTATGTCAATGTACATTATATACACCATATAAAAGTGATTTGGTGTATAACAACAAAGTAGTCTCAATGGAATGTAAATTGAGATGTAATCTCTCATAAAGGCTGTATATGTAGGTTAAGGATAAATCAACGACATAATTATGGATGAAAAATAAAAATACACTCAAAACGATTTGATAATCAGTGTAAAACAATCAAAGGACATTCACACATATTCTTGTAAAAACAACACCAATGAACTGGATGTTTAACTCAACAAATCAAGATTGAGTAAAAATTACTCATATGAAGTTCATACCGATGACTTGATAATTTATCAGTGGAGTTATTATGTGTATCAAAAGTATATACACAGAAAGGGGAGTGTAAATTATGTCAAAATCAAATGAAAAGTGATTCCACACATAATCTTGGAGTAAAATAATCAATGATGTATGCGTAAAGCCGAATGAGTGGAAATTGAAATTTCACATTCCTTTATTGATTTGGTAACTTAAGAAACATAAACCAATTAAATAAGGATCATAAAATAATTATGTAAATATAAATTAATTAAAGTATATTACACAATGAATACAAACATGGGATGTACACACACCACATGCAATAAATAAGTGGTGAATAATGGAAATCTCACGGAATTAAAAGTGAGATTAGAAACCACTTACTTTGTACTTTTTCATTGGTAAAGGGTATCTTAGCCTCCTATATAATGGTGAAATAACTTTTATTTTATTATAAAAAATCATATACATTAATATGATATCTTATATGATCTTTTAACATTGCTTTGTTAATAATATCTTAGTATTATCGTTGTTTCGGGTGTTAACTTACTCATCTTATTTTATTTGATTTGTTACCTAAGCCATTTTTGTTATGGATAAGTTGTGTCTTATTCATATACATAAGGATATAAATTCCTTACAGTTTATTTGTAATCATAAAATGAGAATTAGTCTTTTATGGATATGATGGGGAATGAATCTCATCGCATTCGTGGAGAAGGTATCCCGTATGTACACACAAGAGATAATATCATTCTTTTGTTATTAAAATCATATATAATTGGATGGTATATCATATATATATAATAATTATCATTTTAAACTTTTTATTTATATGAATTAAACATCATTATTATACCCGTCCAAATAATAATGTATTGAATAACAATTACACCACAACGTGGAGACGGTAGGCCATACGTACGCATGTATGGTGACATGTCATTCAAAGGATAGATAGAATAATGAATATGGTTGTACCATATTTATAATAAAATCATGGTATATAAAAGATATTGGAGTTATTATTTTATAATAGAAATAACAATGAACAAATAAGTTGAAGAAGAAAGGAACTTGAAAGAGTGTTGTGAAAACATAACCTCTTCTTCAGGTTCTTCATTTTGATTTGAACAAAATGTCTTCTTATGTTGGCCTTCTGACCAATGGAGGGACTCGAGGATTTTGTGAGGGAAGCTGGGAGAATATTTTGGTAGGGTTTGGCCAATCCAAAATACTTGATGGTATGAATTTGAGAGAAGGGGGAGTTCCCTTTTATAAAGGGGTGAGGGGCACCTTAGTAAAAGCTATAAATATTATATTATAATAAATTAAAATTCTGGTTTTAATGGCTATAAAGTGATATTTCTCTAGGATATGGTGGGTATGAGTCTAAAAACACCAAAACAATAGGTTTTAGACAGGTTTGGGTCACTATATTGACCATATCATTTAGTTTTAACTCTTAGTTAATTAGTTTCACATTTACTATGTCTCTTTGTATTTTTATATTATATGGTTAAACAACATACTATATACATCCAAACGAAACCCAAGTGGTTTATTAATAATAAAACTATCATTATATAAGTATCTTGGTCAATCCATAGATTTTTAGTAATTGAAAATCAATTAATATTATAATATTTGTTTTAAAAACTCTTTTATGTCAATTTTGACACTATTTGGTATTTGATTTTTTTGAAAATCATAATTGCATGATTAATTCAAATAAACTTAATTAAATCAATACTAACATGTCATATTAACCTCTAAAATTAGTGGAATTCATAAAAAGTGACAATTTACATTTATGTTTATATTTATAATATCAATTATTTTATTATTTCATTAATTACGTAATTACTGCATCACCATTATGTCATAAATAAATAAATTTATTTAGTGCCTAAAATTATAAATAAAATACCATTATGTAGGAAATATTTTTATCTTTCTAATTAATATTTATAATTGAATTTATCCTATGTATAACCCTATATTAAAAATATTTTAGTTATTAAACATTTATTATACCTCTTTTAACTCTTCTTTGAATTAAATAATAATAAACGTCCTAATCTAATCCAAGTGGACCTAAATGATAATATTTTATTCCTATGGTTGTTTTTGGTCGATATAAACTTGTCCAATAAAATTAGGACATGTTTTAGGGTAATATTAATATCATTTTTACCCTTAATTACCATATTTACTTTTAATCGTGGTAAATAAATGTAAGAAGTTACTATTCAAAAAAAATATTTTTATCTTCATGAACCACATTTAAAACCTTGATATTAGCCGTGTCTCTCAGATTTTTTGAAATTCTACTCATAGAAGTGGTAAAAATATATTTTACGTGAATTTTCAAATTCTCCTAGGAGGTGCGTAAAAGATGGTGAAAAGTTCAATAAAAATTTTATATATCTAAAATTATTTCAAACTGACTCCAATGAATTAAATTGAACTTATATTGGTATTATGTATCTATTTTTGACATAAAATAAATTTAAATAAAATAAATAATTATTTAAATAAAATTTTTGTTTTAAACTATAACTCAGTGTTTTTCACTATTCATCAAAAATTGATAGTTTTCAGAAAAATACCAAATATTCACCCTAATCTAATTTTAATATTCTGAATCAAAAAATGAAGACCATTTTGAAAGATAAAAATTAAAAAATTGAAAATGTGGGTATTACTATTCATTATGGCTACATTGATTGGTCGTGGTGTGTTATAATCTCGAAGTACGGTACAATGCATGTTATTGCATTATTCAAAGGGAAACATATCGTGGAAGCTTGGGGTGTTACATTCTCCCCTCCTTCAGTAAATTGCATCCTTGCAATTTTCATAATTGGTCTTTGGAATATAATGGAAATTTCCACATCCGAAAAAGAGTCAATAAAACTATCACTTTAAAGGAATGAAAGAGAAGTACAAAGGTAACCCAAGATAACCCATACTAGTATTCAATGTTAGAAAACATGGATATGGAAGATAAGAAAAGTGCGAAGTTCTGATGGAGAGGTATAGAAAACAATATCATGAGAATGTTAACAACAATAAAACACAAAAACTTGTGAAGGTACAAATATTCATTAGTTTCCCAGTAGGATATGTAAATGGACAACCTTATTTTTAAGTAACATTACATAAAGATGATGAATTTATTTATGAGATTGACTAAGAGCATAATGAGATATACATACTTTTTAAGTAGAGATTCATTATCTAATAAATTTCTTCCACTAACTCATTTTTTTAAACAATGAGTATTAAAGAAGACTTGGTCACACTGGAAGAGATAGAATAAACTTATAGAGAATCACATGATCCACAATGGAAAAACTATATATTTACCTTGTATTTAAAGATTACTCAAAACCAAAATGGTTAGTATAATATCTGATGACCCCCCAAAATGTTATTCCTTTAGAGAAAGAAACACTATTCTTAATTTCTAAAAATAAATCAACAGTACCCCAAAGTTAAATAAATACCATTCAATAAACAGTTGTCCTTAAAATCCTTCAATATAATCCAAACTAATATTGAAACCCAAAACATTGAAGAATTTTGTAATGTAGTCTTCCATGATAAACTATGTCTCCGAATGACATCAACTACTCTTAACATTACATATTTAAATGTAACTATACTAATCACAAATTCTCTATTATAGGTTAATCATTTCCATAAATAACCCAAATCACTATAAATCCACAATAAAAACGTAGATAAAAATCCACCATTACTCCTCAAATGAAATCCCATATTATTATATTTTCCTTGGTAATATAGTGTTCCCAACAAAGATAACATCTTCCAAAATAAAATTTAAAACTTAATCATCAAATCATTTTCCTATAATAAGGGTATTCATTTTTATAATACATAAGATCCCAAACAAACTTATTATTGATCAATAAAATAATTTAACTAAAAATAATTAGTCACACTAACTAGGGACCTCACGTAGTCCAGTGGTAAGAGATAGATCCAAATCACACTCTGGTTGTGGGTTTGATTCCAATAGCATTGTCCGATGCGACAGGTTGTCACACGGTCTGTGTGTTGTCCTTTTTCAAAAACTATATTTCACAACATTACCAAACAGAGATAAATTCCTCAAAATAACCATAACATAATTTAACCACAAAGGCTATCTCATACCTTTCAATTTCATCCCAAAATAAAATAACTTGTAATTTCCTCAAATTCAATGATTATATAAAATCAAATGGTTATTTATAATTGTATCCACAAGATAAAAGATAATTCTTCCTCAAATATCATTTTCACATGATAAATTTCACGGTTACACATATAAGATAATATTCACCTATTGTAATCTCAACAATAAAGAGCACTAATACCTTTAATCCTTTTTCCATGGATTTATTTCCACATAGGTTCTTCCTTATCAAAGAGGTTATCCTATAGAATAGTTCATTGGCCTAGGTGATGCCAAGGTCCCTTACATTAACGACTAATGACCGTAATTACAATCTAGGATCATTTTTATTTTCTTCCATAGTACCCTTCATTTTTCCTCGGCATTTCCTTACCTTATGCCCTTCATTCCCACACATAATGCATTTCTTTGTTCAATTGAGACACTTTCCTTGGTGTCTCCTTCCACTTTTCTGGCATGACCGAAATTGAGCTCTCTTCTCTCCATGGTCTTCACAACTGGAGCTCTTATCATTCATCACCATTCTCTTATTTATTGAGTCCAGGAGTTGGTTAATATATATGTTGTTGATCATATTTTTGGAAAACTTATTTGGCATGAACATGATATCTTTTACGCCTATCAACATTCCATTTTTTCTCATTTCCACCACTTCTCCCACCTTGTACATCATTCTAAAAGTAACTATGACTTCCTTGGACTCTGGCCATTGACTAAAACCAGAAATCATTATGTGAGTAAGAGTCGTCCTAAAATCATTTAGAGAATATCGCGACAACATATTCTCAATTAGAAACCACTTAGGATTAACCAAGGTCATTTATTCTCATCTTATATTACGACACATCAATTTGGTTTGTAAAGAAAATATAAATTATCCTAAGCATATCCGCCGGGTGTTTCGTAACCAAGAGTGCAGCAAGGCCCGTTGTCATGCACCAGTTCCCATTCGAGTCTAGATCAAAGCGGTGTTTTCGGGTTTTACCCCTAGGTACATCTGTGCTAGAGCCACCTCTTCCTGCTCATATCTAGATAGGGATGTATTTCTTGGAAAACACACAAAATATATACAATACCAAAATTCTAGGAAGTTATTCTATACTAATACTGAAATTCTATCTTAGGGATATGTGCTCTAATCAGATTTTGTCTAAATCTAGTTTCCAAGTTTTGTACTAAAATTCCTCTGATACCAACTCTAACACCCGACCCCAGTTACCCAGAGTTATTGCATTATTACATAACATTGGAATTATCACAAAAGATCAAGTCTTGAAAGGCCTATTAGTTTATTAGTCTCGGAAACACTAGATATATTCATAAGTCTTATATTACATTGTAAAGTTAAAAAACTACAACAACATCTTGTCTTCATATACCCTCATACTATCCATGCAGTTCATTCATAAATTACTTCTTCACATCCTATAAAAACATTAAACTTTGAAGGGTGTGAGCTCAGATGCTCAGTAAGGATAACAATATAGAGGAAACTTTCCTAAATAAGCATAAACATTTATGGAAATGTATTACTTAAACAAAATCCTTTTAAACTTGATCTTTAGCATGATATAGAAATGATAAAATGAAATAATTCCATTTACTTATTCACCTGGATATTCTACGAGTTGAATAACCATATGCAATATCAATAACCACTTTCATAATGATGGAATGCATAGTTCCAGACTATCGTAACCACATAGTCAAGGCCTCATGGCAAGACTACATATAAGATTTTGTCAAGGTCTTATGCCAAGACCCTGGTTTGTCTCATGAGACCTAATAATTCATCGAGGAGCTATAGCGGGCTCCACCTATCACTTACTAAGTCCAATTCATTCCTCATATGAAAAGATTGAAACATAACATAAACATTCTTATTAAAACTAGCATACGAAATGTCAATACATTGACCACAAACCATGAATGGTATAAAAATAGCACATCTACAGTCAAACATAACTCATTTGATACAATATGGACCATTGTATTATATCAGATTAACCTCAACCAAGAATAATGAAGCATATTGACATAGATTAAAATAATCATCAAACTATTGAGAGATATATCCCCTTTTTTCTTGAAAACATTTAAAATTCACACTATTTGTGAAGAAGTAATTTAAAATAGATTTTTGAATCAATGTGTCCCATACCACGTAAAACTTTTTAAATGAATTTTTATTTGAAAACTTTTATTTTCATACAAATAAAACCTTAAAACCATTTTTAAAACATGGACATTAATGAGAATTATTTTGAATAATAAATCATTAAAACATGTTAAAATGATATTTTAGTTAGAGTTACTAACCAAAAGAGAGGCACACGAATACAAATAATTTAGGTAATAAAAACATTGTAATATCATGAGAATAAATTTATTCATGATATACTATGTAAAAGTACATTATATACACAATATAAAAGTGATTTGGTGTATTGCAATAAAGGACTCTCAATGGATTGTAAGTTGAGATGAAATGTCTCATAAAGGCCATATCATTAGGTTAAGGATAAATCAATGAAATAATTATGTGTGAAAAATATAAATACACTAAATATGATTGGATATTCAGTGTAAAACAATCAAAGGACATTCACACATATTCTTGTAAAAACAACACCAATGAATTGGATGTTTAACTCAACAAATCGAGATTGAGTAAAAATTACTCTTATCATGTTCATACCGATGACTTGGGAATTTATCAATGGAGTGATTATGTGTATCAAAATTATATCCATATAAAGGGGAGTGGAAATTATGACATAATCAAATGAATAGTTATTCCACACATAATGTAGGAGTAAAATAATCAATTAAGTATGTGTAAAGCCGAATGTGTGGAAATCTAAATTTCAAATTACCTTATTGATTTGGTAACATATGAAATGTACACCCATGAAAGAAGGATCATAAAATGATGATTTAAATATTTTTGAATTAATTTATATTACACAATGAATACCAACATCGGCTGTACACACACCACATGAAATAAATAAGTGGTGAATATTTAAAATCTCACTGAATTAAAAGTGAGATAAGAAACCCATTACTTTGTACATTATCCATTGTAGAGGGTATATTAGCCTCATGTATAATGGTGAAATAATTTTTATTTAATTATAAACAATCATATAAATTAATATGATATCATATATGATCTTTTAACAGTACTTTGTTAATAACATCTTTGTATTATCGTTGTTTCTGGTGTTAACTTACTCATTTTATTTTTTATGTTTTGTAACATAAGTCATGTTTGTTATGGATAGGTTGTATCTTAGTCATATACAGAATGATATAAAGTCCTTAAAAATTATTTTTAATCATAATGTGAGAATTAGACTTGTATGGATATGTTGGGGAATGAATTTCATCGCGTTCGTGGAGACGGTAGTCCGTACGTACGCACGAGCGATAATATAATTATTTTGATATTAAAATCATATATAATTGGATGTTATATAATATATAAAGAATTATTATCATCTTATAATTATTATTTACATGAATTACACATCATTATTATACCCATCCAAATAATGATGTATTGAATAACAATTAAACCACGACGTGGAGATGGTAGGTTGTACGTGCACACGTATGGTGACATGTATTTCAAAGGATAGATAGAATAAGTAATATGGTTGTACCATATTTATAATAACATCACAGTATATAAAATATAATGGAGTTATTATTTATGAATGGAAATAACAAAGAATGAAGAAGTTGATGAAGAAAGGAACTTGAAAGAGGGTTGTGATAACATTACCTCTTCTTTGGGTTCTTCCATTTGATTTCATTACAAGGGCTTATTAGGATGACATTATGACCAAACGAGGGCCTATAGGATGAAGTGAGGGATGTTGAGAGAATATTTGGGCAGGGTTTGGCCGCGCCGAAGGGCTTGAAGGAATGAATTTTAGAGAAGGGGGATTTACCTTTTATAAATGGAGTGAGGGGGAATCTTATGAAAAGCTAGAAATATTATTTTATAATAAATTCATATTCAGTTTCTAACTGCTCCAAAGTGACTAAGTTCGAGGATAAGGAGGGTATGGGTTGAAAACCTCCCATCTAATAGGTTTTAGATAGGTTTGGGTCACTATATTAAACTTATATTTTATTTTTAACTCTTAGTTAATTAGTTTCACATTTACCATGTCTCTTTGTATTTTTAAATTATATGATTAATAAACATACTATATACATCCAAGAGAACCCCAAGGGGTTCATTAATGATACAACAATAATTATTTTGATCTCTTGGCTAATCCTTAGTTTTTTGGAATTTAATATCAATTAATAATATAATATTAGTTTTCAAAACTCTTTTATGTTAATTTTGACACTATTTGGTATTTGATTTTTTTAAACTCATAACAACATGATTACTTCGAAAAAACTTAATTAAATCAATACTAAAATATCATATTAACCTATAAAATTAGTGTAATTTATATTAAGTCTCAAATTACATTTATTTTGATATTTATAATATCAATTAATTTATTATTTCATTAATTTTGTAATTACTGCATCACCATTATGTCATAAATAAATTAACTTATTTAATTCCAAAAAATTATAAATAAAACACCATTACATATTAAATCTTGTTATATTTCTAATTAATATTTATAATCTAATTTATCTTATGTATAACCCTATATTAAAAATGTTTTAGTTATTAAACATTGATTTTATCGCTTTTAACTCTTCTTTGAAAAATAATAATAATAAATGTCCTAATCTAATCCAAGTGGACCTAAATGATAATATTTTTTTTCCTAAGGTTGTTTTGGGTTGAGATACACACTTCCAATAGAATTACGACATGTGTTAGGGTAACATTAATATCATTTTTACCCTTAATCACCCTATTTACTTTTAACTGTGTTAAATAAAAGTAAAAAATACTATTCACCAAAAATTATTTTTATATTATTGAACCACATATTACTCCTTGATATTAACCATGTATATCGGATTTTTGAAATTACACTTACAGAAGATGTGAAATTATGTTTTACGTGAATTTCCAAATTCTCATAGGAGGTGGGTAAAAGGCAGTGAAAAGTTCAATAAAATTTTTTTTATCTAAAATTATTATAAACTGACTCCAATAAATTACATTGAACATATATAGGTATTATGTATCTATTTTCTCCTAAAACAAATTTAAATAAAATAAATAATTATTTAAATAAAAAATCAATTTTATACTACAACTAAGTGTTTTTCACTATTCATCAAAAATTTAAATTTTTCAGAAAAATACCAAAAATTCAACCTAAGATAATTTCAATATTCCGAATCCAAAAATGAATTCCATTTTGAATGATAATGTTTATTAAATTTCAAAAAGTGGATATTACTATTCATAACAACTACTTTGATTGGTCGTGGAGTGTTAGAATCTCGAATTTTCGTAAAATGGAAGCTATTGCATTATTCAAAGGGAAACATACCATGGAAGCTTGGGGTGTAATAGAAGGATTAGGGAAATAATACTTTTTCCAGAGAGACAAATACAATCCCTAAACCAACACCATGCAGATTTGGGGTTTCTATCATTATGTCTATAGAACATTGATAGGTGACAAGAAAATACATCTCTCATGTATGGGGAGTTTAATGGGCATAGAAGACCTCTTCATTGGGGAGCTTGATATCCTTCAATGTATTATCTGATGAATTGTGTGCTTCCTGGATGTCAGCTAGGGCTATCTCTTTCACTAACTTTAAGGATATGAATTGTATGTCATGTTATTGAAGAATGACAATCCATCGTGCTATAAACCTAGTCAATATATGGAGGCCATGTATATACTTTAGATGATCAATACAAGATACTAGGAGGAATTTGTGGTGTTCTAATTAATGCCTTTTCTTTTTAAATTAAAAGATGTGTGCAAGGAAATTATTTTCAACATTATAATATTGTGTCTTGGTACCTAGAATTTTCAAGATTAGGTAATTGAGATTATTCTCACATCTTGAACTATTATTTTGTGCGAGGAGGTCACCCAATGAGTGTTCCATGTCAGCCACATATAAAACGAGAGGTATCCCATCGACCGGTGGCATTAAAATTAGTGGGTGAAGCAAGTACTTATTGAGACATTTGAAGGACTTTTGGCATTCAATTTCCCATTGGTAGGTGACTCCCTTCTTAGTTTTCCTTGTGGAGGGGAAAGTGTTGTTCATCAGGTTGTCTATGAATCACTTAATGTAAAAGATGACCCCTTCGAGTTCCCTAATTTTTTTTAGATTTGAGGGGGTGAAATTGAATGAATATCACCAGTCTTCTCTGGGTATACCACGATGTCCTAATGGCATACCAAAAATACAAGAAACCTATTTTATGTCACCCTAAAAGAAAAAATTAGTGGACTCAACTTTATCCTATTTCATCACATCTTGTGAAAGATTTCTCAGAACTCCATGAAATGATTACATCACTGTAATGATTTAACCACCATGTCGTCGACAAAACATATGACTACCATTCCTAGAAATTTTTTAAATATGCGATGTTTGGCAAGATGATATGTTGAACCCACAATATTTAAACCAAATGGCATAAACTGATAGCATCATATTCCTTGAGGTTCACTAAAGGCATTGTATTCTTCACCTTTAATGGTGATCTTGATTTTATTGTACCATGAGTACCTGTCCATGATGGAAAGGACATAGAAGCTAGCAGTTTCATCGATTTGGAGTTTGGTGATATGAAATGGGAAATCATATATTATGTGTAACGCCCCGACCCCAGCTACCCAGAGTCGGTGCATTACTTCGTAACATTGGCATGATCACAAAGGATCAAGTCTCGAAAGACCGATTAGTTTAGTAGCCTTGGAAACACTAGATACATTCATAAGTCTTTCATTACATCAAAAAGTGAAAAACTACAATAACAAAGTCTCCATAGTCCACACTCATATCCTCTTCCGACTATCCCTGCAGGTCATTCATAAAATACTTCTTCACATCCTGGAAAATATTAAAACATTGAAAGGGGTGAGCTCAGATGCTCAGTAAGGATAACAATAATGCGGAAGCTTTCATAAATAAACATTAACATTTAAGGCAATGTATAACTAAAACAAAAGCCTTTTAAACATGAACTTCAACATAATATGGCAAAAGTAAAATGAGATAATGCCATTTACTTCTTCACATGGATATTCTACTGGTCGAATAATCACATGCAATATCAATAACCACTTTCATAATGATGGAATGTATAATGCCGGACATTCTGAAACATTTTGTCAAGGCCTCGGCCAAGACATCTAAAATGATTAAGGCCTCGGCCAAAACCATAAATCAAATTGGGAAAGGGCCTCGGCCAATTCCACGTCTAGTTGTCTCATGAGACCTGCCGATGCATCGAGGAGCTATAGCGGGCCCCACCCGTCACTTATTAAGTCCAATACATTCCTCATATGAATAGGTTTAAACATATCATAAACCATAACATAATCATATCACATAAAACATGCATAAAGGAAACATAAAATTTCCACATTCCAATCACAAGATATCAATACAACACATTGATATAATAAAAACGCTTTCAAAACCATTTTCAATACCAAAATAAAAGTAAGTTAAAACTTTGTATTTATTTTTCTTTTAAAAAGATGGTATGGCTTGTAGAGGAAGCCGAAACTCAAATAATGGTCACGGCGGCGGAGAAGTCGTTGTCGCCGCATAAGTACGGAAAGAAAAACATTCCCTTTTTGTCGTTTAGTAAAACGCTTCGTGTAAAAAGATTCCTTTTGAATAAATGTAAAAGTCAAAGGGGTTTATACACCGTATAAAAGAAAGTTGTGTATAAAATAAAATATGCCTCAACGAAAGGAGATTGAGACGAAGTCCCATACAAAGATCATTTTTAAAATAAAATAGATATATTATGTGTATTCACTATAGGTACACATAAATAACATAAAAATACAAAATAGGACATAATAATATCATGACATAATTTGAAAGTAGGAGATTAACCCAAAGAATGGAAGTTGGGTTAAGAAGTTCCCTTACAAAGAGCATTTTTAAAATAAAATAGATCTATTATGTGTATTCACTACAAGTACACATAAATAATGTACAAATACAGGATATGACATAATAATATCATGACATAATTTGAAAGTAGGATATTAACCCAAAGAACGAAAATTGGGTTAAGAAGTTCCCTTACCTTGTGTCCGACTTGACTCAACCGTTCTTTAACCTCCTGAATAATAAACTAGAGTTAATATCTACCTTATTAAGAACCATTTTCAATTTCATTATCCTTTTTATATCACTTATTACAATGTTATGAACATTATGTAATTATTTAAGTTAATAACGGTCGTTTTGTCGATCTTTGGTACATGAGTCAACAATAAACTTCTTATAATTATAAGTTGTTCATGTGGTGAAATATCCATTATATCCAGAATTATATTAATGATGTAGATATCATATATATCATATATATACAGTATATACATTCATTTATAATATTACGTAACATTTAGAGGTAAGAAATGAAATGCACCGTTCATGGAGACGGTAAGCCGTACGTACGCATGAACGCTACTTTCATTTCAATTTCATATTTAATGGAATGAAATCATAATGATATAAATGTATAATATAATTCCAGTATAATATAGTGTATAATACCATTTACTCCATCCTTTATACATCCCACACATGGCATTAACGATTCAAATCACTTTGAGGGGGCGGTAGTCCGCACTTCCTAAAATGAAATTATCGCGTTTTACCCATAATGGAAATCATAAAGTATGCCATAAATGAGAAATACAGAAGCATAAGTAAAACAAAAACATATTATATATCATATATAAAAATAGTGACATCTTAATGGCCACCTTTGGAGGTATTATATGAGTGTTGAACAATCATCGTTTCGTGAGGCAGAAATTCGCCATCCACAGAAACCATATGTTCTTTAACCATTAGATGTAGGTGTGTGTAAGTGTAGCTCGAATCCTTCTTATAACAACATCCTAGTATATTGAGGATACTGGTGTTGTTACAAAAGAAATGAATAAAAAGAGTTTAGGGGGTTGGAGAAGAAAAATAAAACAAAACAACATGAGAGAATGAATTACCTTAAAAAGTGTAACTCCTTTTGAGTTGAGCCTAAAGGCTTCCTTTGAAAGGATTCTGCCCAAAGGGAATCCTCTAGGATGAGGAGAGGGATGTGGAGAGAGCAAATGGGCAGGGGTTGGCCGAGCCAATGGCTTGAAGAGTGTGTGAAATGAGGTAGAGGTGGGGGCCTTTTATAAGAGGAGAGGAGGGGCACTTTTGGAAAGTAATGAAATGTTACATTATTTCAAAATGCTTTTCGGATTCTAAAGGTCCCACATCTATATAATTCGAGGCTAAGGTGATAAGGTTTCGAAATATCTTCATCCAATAGGCTTTGGACAAGTGTAAGCCTCGGATTTTGCATTATCTTCTCATTTTATTTAAATCGTCAAATAATGATGTCATCGCTGCATCATTATTATGTCATAAATACTTTAATTTATTTAATGTCTAAAAATTATAAAACAAATACTATGATGTAGGAAATCTTTTTAGCTTTCCAATGACTATTTATAATCAAAATTTGGACTTGTATAACCCCAATTAAAAATTGTTTTAGTAGAACAATTTATGTTAGTGTCATTTTCACTTTAACATTAAATAAAAAGTAATTTATGTTATTTCCCAACAAAAGTGGATCCATGGGGTCCCCAAGTTAGGCCATGGCTTGTCTTGGTCGGCCATGACTCAACCAATGAGGTTGGGACATGTGTCTAGGTCATTTCATATTATTAATGTATTATTTATACCTTAAACTACACTAATTACCACTAATCGCGATTAAGAACTTAAAAGTTACTATTCACCAAAAAATTATTTTGATCTCATTGAACCACATTTTACTTCTTAATGACAACCATGTATGTCGGATTTTTGAAAATCAAATCACAGAAGTTGTAATATTTCATTTAAACGAAAAATCAGTTATTTAACTACCACTTAGTGGTTTCACTATTCATCAAAAATTGAAGTTTTTCAGAATAAGGCCAAAATTTCACCCTAAGCTATAATTGATATTCCGAATTCAAAAATGATGTCTATTTTACAAAATTCCAAACATATAAGTTGTATTAATTAATTTCATAATTAATTCCCGCTGTTACAACAAATAGCGTGTTTTTAAGAAACAATTTATATCAAAAGTTTGGCAATTGTTTATGTCCAATTTCAATGTTAAATTAATTCTAATGACCACCATTGGATAAAATGGTAAAAATATTTTCTAATTATACCTTAAAACCACTAAATAGTATAATTTATCTGTATAAATTATTTTGATTAAAAAAGTTGTTTTTATGTATTTTTCACTATTCATAAAAAATTAGAAGTTCTCAGAAAAATACCAAAAATTCAACATAGGCTAATTTCGATATTACGAATACAAAAATGAAGTCCATTTTGAAATATAAAATTTCTATAATTTTAAAAAGTGGTTATTACTATTCATAACGGCTATTTTGATTAGTTGCGGTGTGTTAGAACTCGAACTTGCGTACAATGCAAGCTATTGCATTATTGAATGAGAAGCGTATCGTGGAAGCTCGGGGTGTTACATTCTCCCCTCCTTCAATAAATTGCGTCCTCGCAATTTGAAATTTTTCTTTGATAATAAAAGGCTGAAAATAGAAAATACCTTTGTGGAAAACCCACATCGGAAATAAGGTTAATAAATATATAACATTAAAAGAAAGCAGGATAAGTACAAAGGTCACCCGATATAGCCCATTCTAGGATTCTATGAAAATATGGATATGGAGGAGAAACAAACCATCAAGGTCTGATGGAGAGTTATAGAAAACAGGATTAGGAGAAAGTTTAACCATAAGAAAATCACAAACTTGTGATTGGTTAAACGGTCATTGAATCCCCAGTTGGAAAAGTTAACCGACAACATTTTTGTTTTAAGTTACCTTTTATTATGTTGAGGAATTTATTTATGAGATTTACTAAGAACGTAGGGGAATATACATACTTGTTATGTATACTTTCATTCGTTAATAAATTTTTACCACAAACCCAACTTTTACTCCAAATGGTAACGGAACTCAAAAATATTCTATTTATCCTAATTGTATAAGGTTCCAAATGTTAACACATACCATTTAGATTAGTAAAACGATTTTGTAATAACCAGGGACTTCCTGTAGGCTAGTGGTAGGAAATAAAGGCTTGTCGCACTATGGTTGTGGGTTCGATTCCTGCAGCTGTGTCCGACGCGACGGGTTATTCCCCACCCTGCAGGTTGTCCTTTTTCTAAAAATATAGTATTATAGTATTCCAGAAATAATCTTCAGAAAAGTTTTAACCTTAAACAATACTATTCAAAGTTCAACTTAATCCATCCCAACATTTATAGTTATCCAAAATACCTCTGTCCAAACTTTCTCTAAAAGGTCTCTTAATTCCAAAATCAATTGTAACATCAGATTCCCCAAACAAAGAAAAGTTTCTCTTATTGTCACATACTAAAAATATGATTACCTTAATCATATTAAAACCTTACTGAAACCAACAAGTACTGCAGTACAATCCTTATATAGATCACATTATTCTAATAACCAGAATATAATCCATGAGTCCGAAAGCATCAATACATTAGTTATTCTGCTTCAACTGTAGTAATAGCATAAGATTGTCCTTGATCCCTTGGCCTTTTCTGAGGTAAGATTCCTTGACGCTTAGGACATTCATTTGCGTAATGACCCATTTCTCTACAATTGTAGCATTCAACTTTGACAGCCTCTTTCTTTCCCTTGCAATCACGTGCCTGGTGACCTTTTTCTCCACATTTATAACAGACTCCCATTCCTTTTAGGCAAGTACCAGGGTGATTCTTCCCACAATTATCACATAATGGAAAATCCTTCTTTCCCTTTTTCCCTTTATCTGTCTCTTGTTCCACCGTTCTCTTCTTCTCTTGCTTTACTTTGTTGTCATAAGACTTAGAGAATTCCTTTTCTGTCTTGATAGCACATGAGACTATATCTTCGTATGATGAGAAGGATTGTGATACTAAAGCTCGTCAGAGATATGGTTTTAACCCATCAAAGAAACGATCAATCTTACTCCTTGGGTTACGTATATAATCGGCAGCATGCCTCGCTAACCTTGTAAAGTTAGCCTCATACTTTGCGACATTCTCATCCTCCTTCTGCCTCAGACTCAGAAATTGCCTTTCCATATCTGCTCGATGGTCACGAGGAAAGTATTTTTCTAAGAAAAGCTCTTTGAACTCCCTCCATTCCATATTCGATACGTCATCATCTTCCTTTGTGTTTTGAATCAGTGACCACCACTGATCGGCATCTCCAGTGAGGCGGTAAACTGCCATGACAACCTTCTCCCTTTCACTACTCCCCAAGGCATGGAATATTTTCTCTAAGGAATTTATCCATTGCTCAGCTACTGTAGGATTTGTACTCCCATTGAAGGTTGGCGGTTGTTGCCTCATGAAACGGTCTAGCATTGATCCTCCACGTTGCGAATCAGGGTGCTCCATACGAGTAAGGTTGTTATTCATAACCTGCGTGAGTTGTCCCAGTATGGTAATAAGTTGATCAGCACCAGTTGTATCTCCAGGTCCACAATAATTATCTTGAGCAGGAGGGCAATCCCTACACGGAGTTCGTGCATTGATACAGTTTCCATTCCTTCTACTAGGCGCCATTTCTAAACAATGGCATAATCCAGATTAGTTTATGAATCAAAATACATAATTCCATACTTGTATAATACTTAACATAAATTGAACTATTTATGGATATAATCCATAATCATAAAAAGAAATGTTTCCTTTGAGGAAGTATGTACTCATAAACCTTACATAATGGTTTGTAAAGAAAATGAGAATTATCCTAAGCATATCCCCCGGGAGTGTCATAACCAAGAGTGCAGCAAGGCCCGTTGTCGTGCACCAGTTCCCGTTTGAGTCTAGCTCAAAGCGGTGTTTTCGGGTTTTACCCCTAGGTACATCTGTGCCAGAGCCACCTCTACCTGCTCGTATCCAGACAGGGATGTATTGCTCGGAAAACTCACAACATCTCTACAATACTAAAATTCTAGGAAGTTCTTCTATACTAATCCTCAAAGTCTATCTTTGGGCTATGTGCTCTAATCAGAGTTTATCTAAATCTAGCTTCCAAGGTTAGTACTAAACTGCCTCTGATACCAACTGTAACGCCCCGACCCCAGCTACCCAGAGTCGGTGCATTACTTCGTAACATTGGCATGATCACAAAGGATCAAGTCTCGAAAGACCGATTAGTTTAGTAGCCTTGGAAACACTAGATACATTCATAAGTCTTTCATTACATCAAAAAGTGAAAAACTACAATAACAAAGTCTCCATAGTCCACACTCATATCCTCTTCCGACTATCCCTGCAGGTCATTCATAAAATACTTCTTCACATCCTGGAAAATATTAAAACATTGAAAGGGGTGAGCTCAGATGCTCAGTAAGGATAACAATAATGCGGAAGCTTTCATAAATAAACATTAACATTTAAGGCAATGTATAACTAAAACAAAAGCCTTTTAAACATGAACTTCAACATAATATGGCAAAAGTAAAATGAGATAATGCCATTTACTTCTTCACATGGATATTCTACTGGTCGAATAATCACATGCAATATCAATAACCACTTTCATAATGATGGAATGTATAATGCCGGACATTCTGAAACATTTTGTCAAGGCCTCGGCCAAGACATCTAAAATGATTAAGGCCTCGGCCAAAACCATAAATCAAATTGGGAAAGGGCCTCGGCCAATTCCACGTCTAGTTGTCTCATGAGACCTGCCGATGCATCGAGGAGCTATAGCGGGCCCCACCCGTCACTTATTAAGTCCAATACATTCCTCATATGAATAGGTTTAAACATATCATAAACCATAACATAATCATATCACATAAAACATGCATAAAGGAAACATAACATTTCCACATTCCAATCACAAGATATCAATACAACACATTGATATAATAAAAACGCTTTCAAAACCATTTTCAATACCAAAATAAAAGTAAGTTAAAACTTTGTATTTATTTTTCTTTTAAAAAGATGGTATGGCTTGTAGAGGAAGCCGAAACTCAAATAATGGTCACGGCGGCGGAGAAGTCGTTGTCGCCGCATAAGTACGGAAAGAAAAACATTCCCTTTTTGTCGTTTAGTAAAACGCTTCGTGTAAAAAGATTCCTTTTGAATAAATGTAAAAGTCAAAGGGGTTTATACACCGTATAAAAGAAAGTTGTGTATAAAATAAAATATGCCTCAACGAAAGGAGATTGAGACGAAGTCCCATACAAAGATCATTTTTAAAATAAAATAGATATATTATGTGTATTCACTATAGGTACACATAAATAACATAAAAATACAAAATAGGACATAATAATATCATGACATAATTTGAAAGTAGGAGATTAACCCAAAGAATGGAAGTTGGGTTAAGAAGTTCCCTTACAAAGAGCATTTTTAAAATAAAATAGATCTATTATGTGTATTCACTACAAGTACACATAAATAATGTACAAATACAGGATATGACATAATAATATCATGACATAATTTGAAAGTAGGATATTAACCCAAAGAACGAAAATTGGGTTAAGAAGTTCCCTTACCTTGTGTCCGACTTGACTCAACCGTTCTTTAACCTCCTGAATAATAAACTAGAGTTAATATCTACCTTATTAAGAACCATTTTCAATTTCATTATCCTTTTTATATCACTTATTACAATGTTATGAACATTATGTAATTATTTAAGTTAATAACGGTCGTTTTGTCGATCTTTGGTACATGAGTCAACAATAAACTTCTTATAATTATAAGTTGTTCATGTGGTGAAATATCCATTATATCCAGAATTATATTAATGATGTAGATATCATATATATCATATATATACAGTATATACATTCATTTATAATATTACGTAACATTTAGAGGTAAGAAATGAAATGCACCGTTCATGGAGACGGTAAGCCGTACGTACGCATGAACGCTACTTTCATTTCAATTTCATATTTAATGGAATGAAATCATAATGATATAAATGTATAATATAATTCCAGTATAATATAGTGTATAATACCATTTACTCCATCCTTTATACATCCCACACATGGCATTAACGATTCAAATCACTTTGAGGGGGCGGTAGTCCGCACTTCCTAAAATGAAATTATCGCGTTTTACCCATAATGGAAATCATAAAGTATGCCATAAATGAGAAATACAGAAGCATAAGTAAAACAAAAACATATTATATATCATATATAAAAATAGTGACATCTTAATGGCCACCTTTGGAGGTATTATATGAGTGTTGAACAATCATCGTTTCGTGAGGCAGAAATTCGCCATCCACAGAAACCATATGTTCTTTAACCATTAGATGTAGGTGTGTGTAAGTGTAGCTCGAATCCTTCTTATAACAACATCCTAGTATATTGAGGATACTGGTGTTGTTACAAAAGAAATGAATAAAAAGAGTTTAGGGGGTTGGAGAAGAAAAATAAAACAAAACAACATGAGAGAATGAATTACCTTAAAAAGTGTAACTCCTTTTGAGTTGAGCCTAAAGGCTTCCTTTGAAAGGATTCTGCCCAAAGGGAATCCTCTAGGATGAGGAGAGGGATGTGGAGAGAGCAAATGGGCAGGGGTTGGCCGAGCCAATGGCTTGAAGAGTGTGTGAAATGAGGTAGAGGTGGGGGCCTTTTATAAGAGGAGAGGAGGGGCACTTTTGGAAAGTAATGAAATGTTACATTATTTCAAAATGCTTTTCGGATTCTAAAGGTCCCACATCTATATAATTCGAGGCTAAGGTGATAAGGTTTCGAAATATCTTCATCCAATAGGCTTTGGACAAGTGTAAGCCTCGGATTTTGCATTATCTTCTCATTTTATTTAAATCGTCAAATAATGATGTCATCGCTGCATCATTATTATGTCATAAATACTTTAATTTATTTAATGTCTAAAAATTATAAAACAAATACTATGATGTAGGAAATCTTTTTAGCTTTCCAATGACTATTTATAATCAAAATTTGGACTTGTATAACCCCAATTAAAAATTGTTTTAGTAGAACAATTTATGTTAGTGTCATTTTCACTTTAACATTAAATAAAAAGTAATTTATGTTATTTCCCAACAAAAGTGGATCCATGGGGTCCCCAAGTTAGGCCATGGCTTGTCTTGGTCGGCCATGACTCAACCAATGAGGTTGGGACATGTGTCTAGGTCATTTCATATTATTAATGTATTATTTATACCTTAAACTACACTAATTACCACTAATCGCGATTAAGAACTTAAAAGTTACTATTCACCAAAAAATTATTTTGATCTCATTGAACCACATTTTACTTCTTAATGACAACCATGTATGTCGGATTTTTGAAAATCAAATCACAGAAGTTGTAATATTTCATTTAAACGAAAAATCAGTTATTTAACTACCACTTAGTGGTTTCACTATTCATCAAAAATTGAAGTTTTTCAGAATAAGGCCAAAATTTCACCCTAAGCTATAATTGATATTCCGAATTCAAAAATGATGTCTATTTTACAAAATTCCAAACATATAAGTTGTATTAATTAATTTCATAATTAATTCCCGCTGTTACAACAAATAGCGTGTTTTTAAGAAACAATTTATATCAAAAGTTTGGCAATTGTTTATGTCCAATTTCAATGTTAAATTAATTCTAATGACCACCATTGGATAAAATGGTAAAAATATTTTCTAATTATAACTTAAAACCACTAAATAGTATAATTTATCTGTATAAATTATTTTGATTAAAAAAGTTGTTTTTATGTATTTTTCACTATTCATAAAAAATTAGAAGTTCTCAGAAAAATACCAAAAATTCAACATAGGCTAATTTCGATATTACGAATACAAAAATGAAGTCCATTTTGAAATATAAAATTTCTATAATTTTAAAAAGTGGTTATTACTATTCATAACGGCTATTTTGATTAGTTGCGGTGTGTTAGAACTCGAACTTGCGTACAATGCAAGCTATTGCATTATTGAATGAGAAGCGTATCGTGGAAGCTCGGGGTGTTACATTATGCAATATCAATTAATTTCTATGAAATCAATAAATAAACTAGTCTACACATTTTTATTCTTTAGAATGAAGATATTGGAAATAAATAATAGGTACTTCAATTCCCTGGAAAAATTGAGTTTTATCAAATTGTTAACATTCGCCTCTAAATTTGTAGCATTAGATGGGTGAATCCTCTTGAATAACTTTTTCAATCCTCAAGTCTATTTGGGTATTCGAATATATAGCATAACCACATCTATATTAATTCCAGTATTCTAAGTATAATTCCAAGAAAACGCATATCGGTGATGCTTTAGAAATGTAATGTACATCTCTAACTCTTTAGGTGGCATGGAGGAACTAATCAGATTAGGTCATGTAACTTCTTATATTCTCATAGTTTAATCATCCTGACCTCTTCTATGGTGGTGGAAACACCTTCCCCTGATGTTGGTGGAGCGTTATTGAGATCTTCCTCATCTTCTACCATTTTTTGGCAGGTGGATACATATTCGGGAGAGGATGGAAACTATGGGGCCTTTATATCACTATATGTGTGGGGGAGTCCATGTGAAGAAGAATCACCATCCCTTTCCATTTGAGCTACTGTAGAGAGATACAGTAGTTGATTATGAATAAGGAAATGAGGGTCTTGTAACTCATTAATTGGTTCTTATACTTCTACCATATTTATTGGGATCACATAATAATCATCAAGAATATTCTATGGATTTCCATGGGAGGTCCCTAATCCATTGTGACTAGAAACCTGTATATAATCATATACAATTGTTTGTATACCACCATATTATCGATGTTTTTTAGCATATATTGATTTTCCAATCTCAAAGGGTGGGTTGTTTCCATGTAGCATGCCTAACATTCTATTCATAGGGTACTTGAGACACTAATGGCATATTAAAGGTATCACTATGTGGATTTGAAGTCCAAGAATTCTATGAAACACATTATATGATGTGTCTTACTAGATTACCATGAACACATCATCATTTTTGAGCTCCCAAAATCGGGCCTCAATCATAATTTTTCCATGAGTAATTTTTTCAGGATCATTATACCACTATATGGTCAAAATTATAGGGGATAAGTCCCTTTCTCCACACCGAAAACTTCGAAGAGTTCAGTCTTGGATGATAAAGATCCCATATCCCATATCGATCAACACCCTTTGGACATTGACATTATTTACACTTCCTACGACTTATAAAGGCATTATGATCCATTGGATGACCTCCTACAGGTCTTGAACAGTGAATTAGATGGATGTATGACATCCTAAGGACATAAAATCCACATGATATACCTAGGATGCAAAAACAGTTTTCTCTAATTCATATCAGATACAGAGTGAATAAATAATTTCCTCCCTATATTCTATTGAATTATGTAGCATTTCAAAGACTTTTAGATTGTTTTTGACAATATCTAGCTACTCCAGAACATCATTATTTTACACCGGAAATAGTTATTACTAATGTGTTGTTATTCCATGGTATGTGGCTTGGGGGGGGAGCATGTAGTTCAAGAGCTAAAATAGCTGAGTAGGATCGACCTGTAACTTGATCAATGTTTATGGGGTATCTTATACTTGTGACATTGGTCACACCAGCCTGATCTATTTATAAGTTCTATCTAATTGAACCCCTAATAGTCAGTCATGCATGATGATCAGGTACAGATGACTACTAGAGTGCTCTGAGGTACCATATTTCCTTTTCTATTCCTAGTAGAGTTATTTCCCTTGATTCCAGGATACATATATATCCCCCATGGGGATATGAACAAAATATTGAGTCTAACCACACATTAGTTGTCCCATGTTTCCACAGCTCTAGGGAATGTGGCCTCCCATTCATCAGTTATATGCTAGAAAACAAAATTCATAGGAATACTCATCATCATAGAAGGGGTTTTCCAAGTGTACTATGTTTATTGAACCAATGTTGAATTCTTCGTCTGATAAGGATTATATTTGGTTGGGTGGTTCCCATGCCATAGATGTTGTATGGAAGGAATATATGGTTGTTAGGGACTACTTTACAGAAGAATTTGACTCTTCCACCTTTGTCTCTTCTTACTTTTCATGGTCACAATCACCCTTAGGAATCACATATGACATCGCATTCTTAGGTGGTGGATCTATTTCGAGATTACACTACTGTTCTTTTATCGTGCCATGTTCTCAATCATCTATTTTCTGAGTCATCCAGTTGTGATTATTTTACATTCATCTTGCTAGAACATTCTTACAAGATTCCCCTTCTTTGGATTTTCCAATGGTTAGGAAAGCCACCTACTCTATAGAATTTTCAAGCATCACCTATCTTGATTCGATCATGCCTTGAAAGACATTTTTTAAGATTAAAAATTTTAGATATTATCAAAAGCCTTTTATGGAATGGGTAATAGTTTGGATGGTTGGTGGGGTTTACATCATCATGCCTCCTGGACTTAGAAAGTTTGAGTAAAATATTATCCATGGAATCCATGAAATATCTTGGTTCATTTTCATTTCGAATGATGTATACATTTTTTTATGTTTTCCTCAAATATTTAGAGACCATGATCTCCCTGTACTATTAAAAAATGAAAATTCTATGTTTATTGTCACATGATATGAGGTGTTGGGTGGTTCAAAACTTCATTGGGTGCATGGATAGGCATCGATGCGGGATTGAGAGTGATGGTTGTAGCTTCTTCTCTACCTGGCATTTTCCCCTATGTTGTGTGTGTGAGTTAGGGAATGGATCATGTCCACTAAATGTATTCTTCAATACATTGTGTTGTTTCAGTGATTTCTTTATACCTTCCTAGATATTTGATTAGGATTAGGGTAGTCTAATACTCATCCATGAGATTTTCAACATAGGGTTCTAGCTGTTGTTCCTACGATAGCAGGATATTGAGAAAGTAGTTAAAACCCTTCCATATTGCTATGAAATTAGACACCATATCACTCTCATGTATCATGTAGTTTTTTAGGTCAATGATCATCGTTTTCTATACTGACCAACTGAACTAATAAATGAACTAATTATGAAGGTATTCCAATCCTATAACAGATCCTACTTGTAGAATGATATACTAAACAAATGATGGACCTCTCAGATTCTGTATGAAACACCACAACTTGGTTGCATCCTATTGATCTCAAGGTTCCATCATCAGCCCCCCCCCCCCCCCCCCCGAGATATTAATTAGGTGATATGATGTTTAGGGTCACCTACACTATCAAATATAGAAAAGGTATGTTTTATGAATTTGGGTTGAGGTGGGGTACCATCTACCCATTTGTGATATAGATTCCATTCAGGCTACGCTAGATAATGACGTGAATCCATGGATTCCATCTGATTATACATGAATTAAATGATGTTATGTAGATCTAAGGGATGGTTTCCATAGCCACCTCATATCCATAGGGAGAATGTGTGGGAAAATGATGTGCACCTACATTCATCTCCAACTGATCCCTGATTCATTCTATAACTAAAATAATAACCCATAGATTGAGATATTTTCATAGAAATGGATGGACAACATGATCATTATTGGATTCCTTATTTATAAAGACTAGTTTTCTAGAACTGGAGCCTATTTGATGCTCAGATACAGCTCTTGCTAGTGGATCAACAATGGGAGAGAGAATATTCCTCTCTGGCTAGAGATTATACGCAGTGGGGATTTCCCCCAAATTATATCTCCATTGAGTTGTTAGAGAGATCATATTTAACTCTCATATCAAGAAAAATAATATTCTGCAAGCGGAAAATGAGTTTTATTTTCACCTTTACCATTATATTTTACAATATTCTACCGAGGATGTGGCAACTAAATATTTGGATGTTCCAAAATTTGAAGCCTTATTTTGTTTCAGGTGTGTGCAACTTCATTTGGTATATCCAAATCACCCTACTCTAGGGGTAGGTTTTCAATGTAATGACACTATACATCTACATATTGATCAATGTTTGACATGTTAGCAGATAAGACATTCAAAGAGGTATATCAGGTAATAGTGGATGTGGAATTTCCTTCAATGCACAATCTGATCCTTCGTGTCTTCCATCAAGTTTTTTATTCAAACCCTTGGTCATATTAGGATGATTGTACTTGTGAACCCAGTGGGGTATGATTTCTTTTTTCCATACACTCCTCTCCTCTTTGTTTATAAATAGTGACCTTGATGGAGTTTTTAGTTTTGATTTCCGAGTGAGCCCTAACCAAAAGTGGTTTGTCTTGTGGTTGGAGGAGCTGGTACGATGCCATCAATTGCTTCCTCCTAGCCTAGAGAATATAGATTCCCTCTGTAGGGTTACTGGTGACGAAGATTCCTCCATCCCTATTTGGTGGGGGTCAATAGGGGTAGCGATTCTTCCCAATTGGTCCTATTTCCATGGATCTAATGACTCTGGGTGTGAATTTAGTGATTACCAAGATGGACATGAATATATAAATTACCCAAACTAGTTGAATGGGGATTCAATAGAATCACCAATGTTTACACTAGTGTCCATTCTTTGGAAAATAATTCTAGTGATGGTTATTAAGATATAAATTCCCCCATCACTATAGGATGTGTTTCACATGTAGCTACAGATGATATATCATGAATCATTTTAGGAATTTATGACTCGAGGAGTGGATGAAACGATCAATATATTCATGATCCAAGGGGATGAGTGCACTCTTGGATGAATGCAATGGTAGCTTCTATTGTGGTCTCTGTACTGGGGTGAAACTGTGCTCTTGTGGGATTTGGGTGTGATGAATGCCCATAATGAGGATTGTTCCTTGAAAAATGTTGTCCGTGTGATTGAAACTTCATTCTCCATATTTGAAAAATAATTGTATTATCATTTGATTCTTAGTTGGATAACTCGTTTTCTATCCTCCCACCACATCTATGGTGTCTTGGTACCATTGGAGTGGGATACTTTTGTTGATGTGACCAACTACTATAAGCATTACCTAGTCTTCTAATTTCACCAGAGGTGATAAAATCACATGACACTATCATAGAGACTCTTCTAATATAGGGGAGTGGAAAATTTTAATGCTTCATATATTGTTTATCCTTGAATATGAATTCCTATCATGGATTTAAAGATCTGATGTCGAAGGGTAACAATGCAATGGTGGAAAGAGTGTTTCATATTTGCAATGTGCTTTTCAAGTATTCTATCACGGGCCATGAAGATAGCAATTAGGTCGGGCATGCAATAGGGTATCCTTATTTTTAGTAGGTGACACACATATCCTAGATAAGGTAGATACCATTCCTTCAATCACTGATGAGTAGCCCATATATTATGATGTAGCATAGGAATGGACTCTTTCTGTAGCTCATCTGGGATATCATACCTGGACGTAGAAATAGGAAAAAACATGATGGGGATATTGTTTCTATATAACTTTCTCCATAGGTCAATGTTTGGCTCCTCTACATCAGATAAACATTCTTCCATCTGGTAAGACCATTGATGTTATTTATGATGGTCTCCTTCTGGTGGGAGTGGAGTGTTTCTGTAAGTTGATGGGGAACCATATAAAATTTTCACTAGTGTTTTGAGAACCTCTATGTATGAAGGTTTAGGATTTTTGTTCAAAATTCTATGTCAATGTGTTTCGAAAATGGAAGGTTTGACATTCCCATGGGAGTGATATCTGTGGGGGGGATGAACATGGTGGATGTCAGTAGTAGAGTACGTATGATCAATATCCACACAACCATGAAGAGGACTATCGTGGTATGGAATTCCTTCTTCATATGCTTCAATATAAGAGATGATGGATCCTTGTGGTGTTGAAAATATGCCTAGAACTGCCTCAAGGACACTATCGTTGACAATATTTAGAATATGATCCATGTTATGCATTGTGGCCAAAATGTGACGACGGGTATTATGTGGTTGTGTAGGGGTCTGAGCCTACTATATGATGATTTCCAAAACCTTTAAATAACCATCAGGAGTTGTGGGAGTATTGGACCATGACTGAGAATAGGTTGATATATTTGAATATGTAGTCTCATTAGTGATATGGATATGAGATGGTCCTTATGCTTGCGCCACTCTCACATGCTGAGCCTCAACCAAGATGTGAGTATGATCCTGATCATGATCCGTTGGAATTTTATGTCAGTCATTCATGGTAGGAATATGAGCCTTCAATAAGGCACATACCACTCACACCGAGTGAGCCCAAATTATAATGGGAGTATGAGCCTGATATTAATATGCATTCCCCGTCATAATATATAGACATACCTATGGAATAGGAGAAGGGATATGAGAATCCCCCAGTATTGAAATGGAATAATGCTAGTGCAGTCATTCTTCAGTGGAAATAGAAAAATGTTCCATACTTCTATGATCTTCGGGAGTATGTCGGGTAGATTCACTGATAAAAATATAAGCATACTCTGAGTCTTGTGCCACTCTCCCATGGGTAGAATCAACCTGAATGGGGATATATTCCATATCCTAGGCCTTTGGACTATGTAATTGGGATTTTTTGAGTGTCATGTGCCCTTGTCCCGAGGCTTGTACTTCTCTCACCTGGTTTTACTCGGTTTGAACGAGCGTATTGGTGCAGTCTGATGACTCTACCATCCTCAAAATATGTCGATAATACTCTTGTGTGGGATAAATAGTGTTTGATTTCACCACTATAACAATTTCATCATGATGATCAGAATATTAATTTTTCCTGGCTGTAGGGATATGATTATGCCCATGTCCCCTTATCTGAAATAGTTCCAGCATATTCCAGAGGATATTTTCATTATTTGATAAAATATATTTCCATTTTAGCAATATTTTTGTAGGTATTTAAGGTTTCACATTTTCTATCTCCATTATCTATTGAAATAATTCTTCAATTAAAGTCGGGTTATATTCCCAGTTCTTTCCCCATTGTTCAATTGAAGTATAATATTGGGATTTGGGTATGGGGGTAGGAGTATGAGCCTTTCCCATACATGCTACATGAATATGACAACATATTTGTTTTGAGTGAGAATGGGTATGAGCATGAATTATAATACCTTCCAATGTTTGTAGGTAGTCATTGTAAAGAGGATCATGTGTATGATCCCTATCATGGATGGATGAGGGATTATTCCCACAAACATGTTCTGAGTCAATATAGATATGAGCCTGCTTACTGGTTCCATTTAGAGAATGCAAGAAAGCATTGTTGGAAAGAGAACAAATATGATCACTCTCATGAATTTCCAACACCCTCCTCCTCTGATGAGTCTTCCATGGGGCCAATTCATGATCATTAGAGATAGTTGTGTTTCTAATGATACCTTCAGTATATAAATGATGTGTACCAGTGGGAAGTTTTTGGTGATTGCATTCTGAAAGTTCCCTCCCTAGTGGAAAATTGAATGAAATGGAGCCAAAATGTATGTCATAGTTCTCCTTCATAATATATTGAAGGTGGCGGTTTTGGAAGTCCTAGGATAAGTTCCTGAAGAATTTTCTCGTAGCGATGGGGGCTATTGGTTTGGAAGTATTCTTCACTAGGAAACTCTAATTCGTCAAATTTTATTCTTGAAATATCTCATGAGAACATTATATATTTTTGATTTTAACATCTTTTTTGTACTCCTAGATCATTGTATTGACTACCTACTGTTGGAACCATCTAGAAGGAAATATCACTTTATGACTCATGAGGGTTGCAACAGCATGTGATGTACCAGAATGAGTGCATGATGATGAAGACATTTCCTCAGGATGGGATGATGCAATGAAATTTATAGGATGGAACAAGATTACCAACCAGTGCTATATCATAGGAAAAAATTAATCAATCATATATTCATGGTTAACACAATGGTCATGTATTCCATTTTCAAGCATTATACTCATGTGGTCTTGTCACACCAAGGATGGACTTATAGGAAACCAAGTTTATACTTGTCTTACTGCTTTTTCTGTAAAAAATATGGTTTTAAAATATAGTATCCAATGATATTTAAATCGACCATGTTAGTTATTTTTTCATATATGGGGCAAGCAACAGGGATAGATGGATTGTAACCCAGTCATTTTGTATTACGGAGATTCATGTTGGTTCATCATTTTTGTTTTGTCGGGTTTTTATGTGGATCATGGGATGAAATTAAATTAATTTTTCCAATTATGTGGTATTTTATGGCCTCATTCAATCATGGACATCAGGATTTCTATTTTTACATCATTGCAAGAATATCCCAGCAGTTCCCTTATAAATAGATGTGTATAGACCTGCTTTCCAAATGTCAGAGATCATCTGGGTTTTCAAGAACATTGACTCTTAGGGAATCATGTTTCTTGAGAGGATGGGAGGTCAGGCACAACAGACCTTTTGGGAAGGATTTGTTTCCTACTACCAGGCTATCTTAAAAATTTAACATGTGTTCATGAATGGATACCTATTTCCAATACAATACTAGTTACCCAAAAGAGACGAATATAGGTTAATTCCCTTTTATATACAAAATACACGGATCTTTTTTGTTAATCTATATGTATATAACAGGGGTTCTCTATAAATTTCTAGTAATATGTGGTTTCTTATATGATGATGTTGTATAACCATGTACTTTAGCATATGATTCCAGGTAATGAAGTTGTTAATATCCCAATGAGGGGATAGAGCCATTTTGTATCATCCAACACATCCAAGTTATTGCATGAATAAACACAAATGTAGTTCATTTTCCTACTTGGGACTGGACTCAAGATATATAACCTTGTATAAGAAGTGTCCATAATATTTCTATGGTTAATGTAAATTCCTGATGCTCAATGTGGTGTTCATTGCATCACACTAAGCCCATGTGATCTATGCTTGGTGTGAGAAACACTGTGGTTTTTTATGATCTACCTCGTGGTTTGTAGATATGGATCTTGGGTATTAGAATAGTCCTTGGGGAGTCTGGTATAGATCTCAGGACTTGACAAGGTATCCTACGTATCTTGAGTACGGAAGGAATTATATTTTTCATATTTCGGGTCATATCTTGGGATAACACATTGAGGCTTCCATTTACCATTATGAATTTTTATATTAAAGATTTTGTGATCATAACAATTCCCTAATCCCATGTGAGTCATGCTTATTGTTTGAAACAAGGAATAACAAATGATCAATTTCATTTCTTGGATTAAGGGCCTTAGATACTGGGATTTCTCTAGATGATTAGTAAGGAGCTTGAACCTCAAAGAGAGGTAGACTAGCTATCCAAGATATGGAATGAATTTGAGTCATCATATTTCCCTTTATGTTAGGGATTACAAACTGAGGTTGCCCTATACCATGGTCCTCTTGTTAGGAGGTTGTCACGTGACCCCGCTAGCATGTTGTGGGATCCAATGTGTGACCTGGCCTAACACATATGGTGGGTCCACATGACCTAGTTGGGATGCCCTGGGAGCTATAACATGATCACGATTACACATATGTATGGTTTCATAATATATGGTGTGACGTGGTTCGAAGGATGTCATGTATCTTGGCCGGAACATCCAGGAAAATTGAGAGGCCATGTTGACATGTCTAGAGGGTTTTGTGAGTCTCATCTAGCTTGCCTAGAAGGGGCTATGAGAGCATATGTTTCCAGCCACGATTCTTTTATGAGACTCATATAACATGATATAACACCATTATATGAGTTTGGTGATGTGTCTAGAGGATGTCGCATGTCCAGGGAGATTGATACATATGGTTTATAGGAAAAAGGTGACATCAATAGGGGAACCACATGACTTATTCTGATGGTTTTTGAGTATTTCACATGATGTAGATGACATATTGAAAATGTGTCTCGAGATATAGGTGTTTTTTCCAAGTTTGGTCATGTGCCTTTTAATGACACACATGAAGAGTATGTGGTTTAGCGAGCATGTTCTTCACATTATCATTCTTAAATTTATCTTGGTTCTAAACCTTGTATTGTGAATTCCATGGATTTGTTCATTTTTAGTTATGCATGAGTATCGTGGGATCGAATAGTCGTCTATGATGTTCTTCACATAACAAACGAGGGACCCTTCATGTGATCTATGAATGATCACGTGATGACCTTTCTACCTAGCTCTATACTATTCTGAATGCTCACTAGTGTATTACCTTATAGAATGATGGTTGTTCATGTGATTGGTTGCTCCAAGAAATCCACATCAATGCTTTTTAATTTGACATTTGAGAGTTCCCTTCACATCATAGCCCATAATTTTTTTTGTGACAGGGTGGAGGATTTATAGGCCTCACTCCCACAGATATTGTCGGGTTTTTGAGGTGCATCTTGCATAATTGTAGGATATAGCCATCGATGGGCCCCGACGCCATGCAGTTTCACAAGCACCTATTGGGGATTATTTTAGGTGTTTCGCTTGATTTTCAGTGATCATGAGGCTCCATATTCAACACATCATTTATCATATTATTATTTTATTATTGATGACTCTTTTCATCTAATTGATGTGTATATGGACCTTCATGTTGTCACATTGACATGTCTAAGGGTCCTCTTGAGATCTGAGTTCCTATTGGGAGACACTCATGAGACCTCAGGTGACATGTCTTGGGGTCTTGTAGGATTGCATTGTGGGTGCTTTTGATTCCATTCATGCCTTCAAATGACTTATAATACCTCATGTATCTCCCTTGTTATCCCTTTTGTTTTAAGTGACAAATGTTTGGGATCATGCAAGATTACATGTGTGTTGTTGGGGATATTGTTTTTTTTGGGACACGTCGCGTGACAAATATAGATCATATATGGGAAATCCATAACTTCATGGAAAAATATTTTCATTCATCCATGATGTGTTGATGAGTTTTCGAGACATGTCCATGGAATTCCATGTGATGGGGCTATCATGCCAAAGAGATTCTATGATATGAGGTAGAAATTTCACTAATGAATTATGGTGGGTGCATCACTATCTTCCAACAACTGATAAAACCTCTCACCTCTTCCCTTTTTATCTCTTTCAAATTATTTTATGGTGGTTTGAGATTTTGGGAGTTTTCATTAGTGACATCTAGGATTTTTACATGATTTTTGGATGATCCTTCTTTAACTAATATGGGTTATATGAGTAGTCCGCAAGCATGTCATGGGAAGGTATATTCATCTATCCTTAGAGCATCGTGGGGCTGTTGAAACATGTCCATGGAGATCTGTGTAGTGAGGCTGAAATACCAAATGGTTTATGCATGGAAAGGTGTCATATCGCTGAGGACATGCAACATCTCACAGATCGGTCAGGGTGTGTATTTCATGTGCCTCGGGGACAATGAACACACTCTCCACATTCCCTTTATATCCTTAGTTTGATGTGATGAAATCCTGACGGTCTTGCATTTTGGATCAAATATCAACATGTGAATTTATGATTCCTAATGATGATTTGGAACATGATCATTGTGAATCCTAGGGTCAATCTCTTGAAATTTCATCCCTCATTTTTTTGATGGATTTCATTTGGTTTTTTTGGAACATTCAAATGAAAAACCATGCAGCGTCAAGTTGCTAATTCAATTGTCTGGGGGTCTTCAAAACAACATGAATGTTTGTTGAAGCAGGATCTATAGGAAATTATGTGGGAAATTAACCATGAATGTATCCATCATGTGACTTTAAATGGTCACACGATCATGAGTCTCTCTGAGACACACGCGATCTACGTCTCTTTGACCATCATCCTCTTCATTTGCATTCGTAGGGAAAATAATACTCGTATTTTGGTATTTATTCATTTTGTATTTTTTATTCATATTTGAAGGTAATCAATATGGTATATTTAGTATATTTAATATCATTAAATTCATGCAATACTATGTTTTATTTCATCTCATGTAGAAAATAATTTCTTCAATAGCTTGCCTTACACAAAATATTGAGTTTTTGCAAACAATAAAATATTATTTAAATATTATTATATAATATAATAAGACATAACCTAGCCATTAAATTATAATTTAGGAATCATATTAACTAACTTATGAAAATATATTTTTAAAAAAATATATATATAATGAATTTATAAGTTACTAATCAATTTTTAATTAATATAAAAGCCAATTTAATATAGAGAAATGTTTTTATTGTTCACAAAAGTGTTTTACCCTAATAAATTAAATCCATTAAAAATAAAAAATGTTATTAATTTAAAAATATATTTTATATTTAATCCAAAAAATTCATATTCATCTAATTGGTTTTATAAAAGTATGATAAGAATAAATCTGATTTTATGAATAAATGTTGTATTTTTCAAAAAATAATATTTCACCCAATTTTAAAGGAGATCCTATATTAATTCCATGTTTTTGATCCTTTATAAATTTTATATTTCAAAAAATCCTCATTTTTGAATTTGGAACATAAAAAATATATTAGGATGAAATGTTTTTATTTTTTTGAGAATATTTTCATGATGAATAATAAATATATTTAATTTTAATTCAAAAATGTTTTCTCTAATATTTTATTTGTTATGATATGTTATATATTTTATTCATTTGAATGATTAATTAGGTATATTATATATATATTAATTCAATTATGTTAATCACAATCAATTTCACATTGAAATTTGATATACCATCATTTAAATCTTTTGAACATTGGTACTTTAAAACCTTGATTTGTCATCACATATGGGGGATTGAAGTTACATTAATTTCTGAATATTATGAGATTTTAAATAGAAGATTTTATTCATTATTTTAAATAATATTAATCTAATATTTTTAATTGGTAATCATATTATGTTACTAAAAATATTATTTAATGTAATTAAAATTAATTACTGTAATCGAGGGAAAATTTATCATAACAAGGGACTAAACCGTAAAAATATATTCCAAAATGACCTAGAATCATTTCAAAAATAGATTTTTTGTTTATATTGATGACATATCCTTACATGGATCTAATTTGGTTTATTATAGGCTCCAAATTAAATGGGAAAAACATTGGTGGAATTCCCTTTTAAAAAATTTACAAAATGTCACCTCTCCACCACAATAATAATTCACTCAGTCCTATAACATATTCACACCACTAGAGACCATTTAATCACCCATAAAATTATTAAAAGTATTCCAAAATCCATCCACATATCCCAGAACCCATAATCATGAGAAATATCTCTCTATGTAATTATTTTGGTCTAAACTAAAATGAGTTACCCGAAACATTATTCAATGAGAATATGTGATCTTTTTTATTATATTCCACATAAAATTTTATTTTTAATTAATATATTATAAAATAATTGTCCTAAATATAATTAAATTTTCTATTCTCTGAGAAATATCTACACATACACACACATCCATCAAAAAGGTAACAAACTTACCGTTGTTCTATAAGATGAACTACCGCTCGTGAAATGATGTCATTCATTTTTCCTTTATCACCACTCGTGGTTGGACATTATGATAGACACACTCTTTATATATGATATATGATATATATTTATAATTTATTTATTCATCTGCAATTTCTATGTAACACATATCTTTACTTGTTAAATTTTGAGTAAGTGCGATAAAATCATTTGTTTAACTGTTGACTATTGCAACCTCAATGCGATGCAACTCATATACACAGTACATGGAAGGTATTATGGAAGGATATAATAAAAAAATGTTACATATATGAAATAAAAATGATAAATTATTTTTAATATACATATAAATCATTTACTTTTCATTCTTTTAAAATACGATAATGACATGGATGTTCTGTCGACACCTACATATGACATACCATCTCCATGTATGATGCATTTCATTTCTTATCTCAAATTTTTATAGATTATTAAAAATAAATATATAATGAATATATATTATATTTTAATAGTTTTTTACATTCTTTATATTTTTAAATAATGATCTAATTAATAGTAACAACATCTTATATGTCAAAACAATCTCCAGAAAACTACACAATTAACACCAAAATGTTGAACATAATGAATGATTATTAGGAAATGAGAAATAATATATTATAAGAAGTTAATATATAATAATTTATATATAATTATGTTTATATTATAATTTATTTACATTTTTAAAACTCATATAATAGATACTAACGAACATTCAACAAAAAGGAAATTAAAGGTACAAGATTGTTGTCTTTGTTTTTTCCTTTAATGAGGAAACCAAAGTTTTCACCACTTAATTAATTTGGGGGGTGTATATATTTACCCTATTTTATTTTATATCATAAATAAAATTATCTTAATGGAATTTATAGTATCATTTTAAATTATTTTTTTCATGGGGATTATAATTTTGAAGTTACCATGTAGATAGGGACTTTGTCTCAATTTACATTCTTTGAGGCATACATTATTTTTGTGCACCTAATTTATTATATATGGTGTACATACTTCCACATAAACATATTATAGAGTGATTAAGTCATTATTATTTATATTTATATTTTTAATTTGAATTATTTTATCTGAGGGCATTTTCACTTAATGTTACCCAATTGGAATAGAAATTTCATAACTCAATTCCATTTCATTGGGTTATATTACGTTATAATTTCCATTAATATTATTTGATTACGTATACAATGAATTTAACTATTTATATATTTATTTCAACTTATTTTATTTTTATTTATTTTGGATACATGTAATCAATAGATTGATTAATTCTCACTTTAGCATTATGATCATATTAAGTGTTTATTTCACAATCTCAATCTAATTGAGATTTCTTATTCATGGAATTAAATTAATAGAATTTTTATAAAATTTTAAAAATGAGACATTTTATTTTCTTATCCACTGGGTATTAATTATTTTTTTCATGTAATAGTATTATTTTTCCACAATTAAACACTAAAATGTTTTAAAAAATGGATTTAAAAAACCACAATTTTTTTAAACATTAGACAGAGTACATATTTAATTCTAAAAACAAATTCTTAAATTTTTTTAAAAAATTTTATTTTACAATTTTAAAATGATTTATTAATGAAAATTTTACCCCATATGTGTTTTAAAAATATTTTCAAATTATTTATCTTATCTCTTTTTGGACAAGGTATTTTTATACCCTTATTACTTTGGAAATTGAATTTTTGTTTTACCATGTATGACATGTATGTATTTATTTACTACCATTTGGTAGAAGTAAACTTTGTAATTTTAAAAGATTATTTTTTAAGGAAAATATATTTCAAAGATATTTTCAAATAAAAGTATTTTCAAAATGTTTCGAAAAATAGAAAATGATATTTTTCTTTTGAATGTTTAGAAATAATCATTTTATAGTATTTAGATTAATCAATGAAAAAAACAATTTATCCTTACAAAAAAGGGATATATTGTATTGATACAAACCTTATGATTCAATTGGATTATTTATGATTAAATTTGCTGACTATAATATTGAAATTTACTTCTGAGATTCATATTTGTAGTCCCCTTTGAATATTAACATTAAGGAATACATTGTACCTTAAAAATACCTAGAATATCCATATAATTTATCATGGATATATTTGTTACCTAAAATGTATACCATTTTTAAATATCATAATAAATTTTCTCTTTATTTTATTATATGATGGAATGATATTAAATTTGTTTTCTTAACTCAATACGGTTATTTGATACAACACATGGTTCATTATTTAAATCGATTATTCAATATAAGAGTAATGACTTTTACATGCAATAGATTAGTTAGGGACCGTTTAATGAAATACCAATAATTTAGGTACTAGTTAATTAATGGCCTCCATTTTAAAGGCCATTTAATGTAATCCCAACAATGCATATGTACTTTCATGAGAGGAAATCATTTGGAGGCAAACCATTGGAGTCTATTTCAAAGAAAAATAGACATGGTTCCAAATGTATATTTAAATAGACTTGTGAATTGTCATAAAAATTATATATTTTAAAGGAATTTTTTCATTTAATTTCAATTCATGCTTTGTATTGGGGGTTTCCCATGGTTTTTTTGAGGAAAGGGTGAGTTTTCATGATTTGGGCCAAACTGTAGGCCTATTTCCTTATTTAAAACCAATTTTGATTATTTTATAACTATCTAATTTTTTAATATTATCACCCATTCTTCTTCCAAAATTTCACCACATGACCAATAAACAATACCATTGAAATTTTGATGCATCAGTAATCAATAATAATGGTGGGTTTGGGATTTGATTTAAGAAATTAGGCCAGCCAGAAGGCCCATTTTATGTTTAAAAAAATGTTTATTTAATAACATATTTAATGATTATGATTTTTTGGGGATTCCAAATTCTCCCAAGCCCACTGAGACCAGCCACGTTCCCATCCTCGTTCCCCACTCTTTAGAGCATGTATTCATCAAAAATTAGTGCGGAACTTCATTGGTTTTCTAAAATCGTCCAGATTTGAATAGGCTACTTTATTCCTTCATAACTCTCTCATTTCATACTATTTTTCCTCCATTCCAATACCTAATTCGTTACTTCCTCCTCCTCTTAAATCCTAACATCTATTTCCTCCTCCAAGTTTCACAAACCACTTTGGAACCCCATTTGGATGGGGGATTCTGTGCAGGAACTTCAAAGAATCTCAAGTAAGGGTATCTCCCCTTAGTTCCTCCCCATTCCATGAAGTTTCATTCAATTTTTATGAAGTCCCAAATGATCATTGGTTATATTTTAGAACCTACGTTTTATCCTTGGGTTCTATTGGTCAATTCATGAGGATTTACATTCGATCTATAGCCCTCTTGGTGTGGCGGTAATTCGACTTGATTTTCACACGGTGATTGAAGTGTTTCCTTTGATTTGGTAGGAGATTCCAATGTTTATGAATTATTTGTGTCTTCTAATGTAGTATTTATCATAGATTTATATTTATCTCATTATATGATTTCTGAAAAAAATATATTTAGTGGTGTTCTATTACAATTGCATTTTAAATAACAATTTGGTGGGAAATTTGTGGTTTTCCAATGAAATGTTTTATTGGTTTATTTGGGGATGCTGTATAAATACGTAGCTATTTTCATTGAACTATAACATGAATAAATATACTATTTTTAATGTTTATAATATTTATTTTCTTTTAAAATTGGTTTTAATGGTATTGGTGGAACATATTCACATTAAGTGCCTTGTTTGTGTTTAAATGGGGGTTTTACAAAGTTATCATTTAATGGTTGACTTGGGGCTACCCAAAAATTGATTTATTGGTTTAATTTAAATTTATTGGGATACCTTCTCAATTTTGGAAACATAAAAGTGTTCACATAGTGTACAAAGATGGATTTTCAAGGAGTCCAGGGTGCAAAACAATGTGGGATTTCGATAAATTGTTTCATTTAAAAATCAAAGTATTTTGGTGTGTGTTTTAAGTAGTTTAAAATTTTTATAGATATTATACTCTTTTTATGTGACCATTAGTGCTGTTTTATTGGAAAATGGATTTATTTAGCATGCTAAAGTTATTTGAGCACAATGGGGAAAGACTGGGTACCTAGGTGGGGTGGATATGTACTAGTACGACTAGGGGACCAGATGTGTTTTGTCCATGTTTCACTTTTCATTTAGATAAATACAAATCTAAATAAATTATATGGATGATTATTGGTGACCACTAGGTTATGGGTATTTTCCCTACTAGTTTCTCGTGTACAAGAATGGATTTTACTATGGTTACTTTACATCGAGGTACGAGGTACTTGGGGCCCGAGACTATCTAGTGCCTAGGGGTGTTCTTGATTTTTCTTCTCATTGTAATTGTTGAATTTTCCCTTTTATTAGGGTGTTTTTGGAAGTATATTAATGTATCTAAAATTAACATCTAAGTGTGTTAATGTTCTGAATGTTTTAGCTTGACAACTATTTTCAATTGAACGATGCATTTCATGGAATTTGTCGTCACTTTTCATTACGTAATAAAACTGATTGCTTTTACACATTATACTGCATGATATTTGGAATAATTGGGTGGTATCCTTTTGGGATTATGGTCTCACCCTACTCACACCACATGGGTGTATGTATAATTTTTTATGCTTGACTCGGGTAATGGGAAGACTATGGGTGATGGCGGTTCAGGGTGTTAGTTCTCATATTTGGTGCGAAGTTGTGGAGATGGATTGTGGGAGATCACCCCATGTTCTGTGGAGTCATTGGGTATGTTTTCATTTTTTTTCATTGTTCCTTATGATTTTTTATAATTCATTTTAACTTATTTATTAAATTTTTTTTTTGTATAAACATTTTTTGGTATGAATTTGTCAGAATCAATTTATCGAATGTTTTGGAGTTTTATGTATACATATTATAATAAATAGTTATCAAAACAAGGTAAATGCTACCCAAGCACTTGTGCCAGCATTTGGGGATAGGGAACCCCCTTTTTACCTTTCCATGTTCTGGGTTTGGAGCATGTAATAGTGGTGACCAGATTCGTTTCGTGAAACAATTTTAGCAAAGGTAATTAATGTTTATAGGTTATATTTCTATTTTGAGAAGAGTCATGATAGATAGGAGCTAGGAATTTATAGATTTGGGGTTTTGGTTGTGAGTAGGGTGTCTGGCCGACACCATTCATGGAATATCATGAGTCACTATGGGACGTTGGAATTTACGGATTGACTTCACTTCTAGGAAAGACGTGTGGGATGTAGACCACACCTGGATATTGGGTAGAGGTGGATTAGTTGTTTCTTTTAGTACTAGAATGTGTTCAGATTATTTATATTTGATGTATTTGATTAAAGTATTTATAATTATGGTAGAGATTATTGTTTCCCGACTTTTTCATTTTGTAGCACCATGCCTTCCCGGAAAGCTCCCACACACCCACCGGAGGAAGCTGCAGAGATTTCTACCCCACTGATTGATTAGAGGCTAGTTGGGGCTATGGTATGTGATGTATAATTTCTAGGGAAGGGACCTGATCTTTCTTCTATTCCTACTAGGGCAGAATATGTGAGTCCTAGAAAATATAATGCTGAGGAGTTTTTGAAAAAATATCCTCCAACGTTTCGAGGAAGCTCAGAACCCCAGGTATTATATGAATGGGTTGAGAAGATATAGCATATGTTTGGGTTTCTGGAAATAGATGAGGAGATTAGGGTGAAGTTTTCATCCTTTTTATTGGAGGGTCCGAGCTATATGTGGTGGGATTCAGTTCTTTTGACTCGGAAGAATGAGCAGATGCGTTGGGGATATTTCAAGGTCGTCTTCAATGAAGAGTACTGATTTGAGGTCCTAAAATATGATAGGTCCTAAGAGTTCATGGATCTTGTTCATTGGAATATTTCTGTGATGTATTACACCAACTTTATAACTAATTTGGTTCTTTATTCCCCAAAAATTGTCTTGAATGATCAATTGAAGGCCCATAGGTTTGAGGAAGGCCTGAGACTAGAGATATACACATTGGTATTCCTGTTCATGATGAGGACCTATGATGAGGTCATCGACTGGGAATGTGTGTTGGAGATATACTGTAATAGTATGGTGGGGACTTTTAGGATAGTATCAATAGAGGGTAGTGGCAGCCACCCAGAGAAGAAGAGGAAGCAGGAAGATCAGGTGAACAACGGAGGGGGCAGTTCAGGCCACTCCTCCAGGTTTTTTTCATCTGGGGACTCTGATGTGAGATCAGTTTTGTGATGCCAGTGTGGAAAACTGGGGCACATCTGACCAAACTTCCCACTTCCTCTGATGTCCTATTTCTAATGTGGAGGTCTAGTTCATTTTCTGCACCTCTGCAGGGTCGCACATCCACTTTTGAGCAGGGAAGGTCAATGCCTCAAATAGGTGTGCTAGTACAGTCTGACCAGTCATGGACGAGAAGATATTGATTTGTTGGCTAGGGTGGTAGGGTTGGGTAGTCTTCTGGGAAGATCCAGTTCAGGTTATAGCCGCAGAGTAGAGGTCATCCTTTGGTAGACACCAGACACCTCCATGTGGTGGATCAGGAACCAACAATATCATAGGTGGGACCGTCGACAGTTCGAGGTTCCGTTCTGGTCACATATTCTATTGATACTGTTCTTTTTGATATTAGGGCCTCTATTTCATCCATTTCTTCCAATTTTGTGGACATGTTGAACATTCCAGTAGAGTTGTTGTCTTTTGCGATGGAGTTGGTTATGTCACAAGGAATGAAGAAGGAGTAGGGTCTCAGGTGCCCATCGAGTGCACTTTCTTTGTCAGGGGTCAAGATGGTGTCATAACTCTTGGTCTTAGACATAGATATTTTTTACATCGTACATGGAAGGTATTTTCTAGTACACTTCTACGAACACATCGATTTCTATTTAAGACGAGTGAGTTTCACGAGACTGGATGGGAGTCGTCTGATTTCTCATGGAGAATCGAATTCTCAGTAGGGTAGTACAGGGCCTCCACTCCTATAGATGGGTAGTATTGTCTTCCATTAATCTTCTCTCGTGCTAGAGGATGATGGAATTTCCATCATGGGATTATGACACTATGGTTAAACATATTTACTAATGCTTAAACATATTTTTTTATTTTTTATATAATAAGATTATACCAAGAATAAGGATATTTTTTTATAAATTTATTGAAATACAACTCTTTAGTACAGAAATTTTTTTAAAGTAAAAGTGATAATGTACCTCGATATATTAGAGACCTGAGCTTATTGGTACCGATAACACTTAGAGATATTATGATAATTAATTAAATTCTAATAATAATCAAATATATTATTAACCTTTTAAAAAATATTGTATTGAGACCCATATGAAAAATAATATTTAATGAGTAAATTTCAAAGTTGTTCATCATATTATAGAAAATAAATTAATATATATGAGTTAAATAACAACTGTCATACCATTTGGAAACCTATAAAATCTAGAACAATGTTGTGGCTTGGTCCCATGATGTAAGGATGATATGGGTTTCATTCCTACCGTTGTCCTGCATAATATCTTAGTTAACGTGTGATTATTTTCAGTTAAATAATTTGATGAATAAATTTTAATGATGAACCTTGTTGAAACACTTTTATGGTTTAGAGATTAAGGAATTGACCATATTGGATATGGATAATATTTAGAAAAAATAGAAATACATGTGACTATTTTATGGGCCTTACAATTAGATAGAATATTTTTATCCTTTACAAAAAATATTCATTCTAGGATAACCATTTCATGGAGTAATGGATGAATTAGGATTTTATTAAAACACAACCAAAAGATAAAAGTTTTCATATGAAAATCGAATGTGTCAAATATATATATTTTAATATACTCTTGGAAAATAAAAGAGTTCATCAATATTAGGAAGTGGATTGTAGAAAAAGTTGTATCCTAATACCCTAAATTTTGTTGAATCAATTGTATTTTAAATAACTGAAAATTTATATTTTTTGAGTCCCCCATATTTCCATTTATAATTAAATTGTTCATGATAGATGTTCTCAAACACTACATTTAAATATATTTTATTTTACTCCATGTATATTGCTTCAGATTCCACTAATGTTTTCCTTTTTAGAAACCAATTAAAATGTTAGACCATGTAACCTTTTTAATTCTAATAATCTCTTCGTAAGTGTAAATTTTATTTAAAATTCTCATGATGTGAGATTTCAATAATGAAAATTTAAAATATAAAACATTTTATTACCAATATTGAGCTTAAATTGCAAGGATAAAATTTATATATGGTTGGGAGAATTTAACACCCCAATCATTCTAAAAGAATAACTTTTTATTCAATATCTTGTAGACACCCACTCCCAAATGAAGAAAGTAATATAACCACGAAAGAGTTTATGGTATATTTAATATTTAAAAATAAATTAAATATATTTTATAACATTAATTTCATGATATACAAGTTTTTATTTAATCACACAAAACAAATATTTTCATCAACGCCTTACGTAACACACAAGGAAGAATTTTACCAAAATATATTACATTATTAAAATATTATTATTTAATATAATAAGAAACAAAATCGACATTAAATTAGAGAATAATAATATGAGTAAATAACTAATGAAAATATATGGATTATAAAAATATAAAATGAATTCATAGGTTACCAATTAATTACAATGTAATATAAAAACCAGTTGAATAGATGTTTTTATGCTCAAAGTTGTGTTTTAACCAAAAAATTAAATTAATCACTATAATGGAATGATATTAATGAAAAAAATATATTATATATTAATTAAAATATTTTTTTTCTATTCATATAATTGTTTCAATAATCATAAGATAATAATAAATCCATCTTTATACTTAAATAATGTATTTTTCTAAAAGGTAATTTTACCACATTTGATTGGAAAACATATTTTAGATCCAATTTTTTAGATTTGATATATTTTTTTGTACATTTATTTTTTTTAATTAACGACATAAAAATTATTTTAGGGTTAATTTTTTGTACTGTTATGAGAATTTTCAATTTTTTATGATTAGTGAAAAAATACAATTTTTTTAAAAACTACTTTTCCATAAAATTAATTTATAAAGATAAATAATATTTTCTTGATTTTATTTAATGTCCAATTTTATCAATTATACATCAATTAATAATATTTATTTCATAATAATTATTTTCAATTATAAATTAGTTATTAAAAACATTCAAAATATTAGATTATTTTTACTTTATAACCCCACTCTGTCTTGTCGTCTACATGATCAAATATAAATTCATTTATTCCAATTATTTTATTGGAATTTTTAATTATGGACTAAATATTTGTAATCGGGATAAATTATTATTTATATTAAGTTCAAAATAAATATTTGGTAATGTAATAAAAATTAATTACAGTGATTCATAGAAAAATTAGTTTAACAAGGGACTAAACCTTAATATTAAGGGCCAAAATGACCTAGAAATCAATCCAAATGTAATTTAATATTAATATTTCAAACCTATACTCAATTTTATATAATTATGGTCCTTATTTTATGAATATAACATTGGAAAAACGTTTGAGTAAATATGTTTTAAAAATAATAATGGAATTCCACTCCTCTACCATTATTAAAAGGCACTCACCCTACAATTTAATCACTCCTATAAAGCCCTTTGGTTCACCCCAACTATTCTAAAATAATATCAAAAATACCCTCCCCTCATCCTAAAATACTCAACTTGGTAATAAATACAACCACAGAGGCATTTTCATATAAACCAGAAGGCGTTACCCGTAAAGGAGGTAACATTATTGAATGTGCATCTATGTTATATCTGATTCTCTACAGATTAAATTATCTTTATTAGGTGATTTTATACTAAAATATATGTCAATAATATTCTGATATATTTTTACTCTATGGGTTTACCTAAAATTACACACACTTCCATATAATGGGTAACAAACATAACTTTCTTCTATATGGTGAACTACCACCTCGAGAAACCATGTCATTCATTTTTTCCTTCACCACCTATCATTGTTGGGAATTATGATGGGAATTTTATTTATATTTGATATATATGATATTTATTATTTCATTAAGTTTCTTTTTATATAACATCTATCTTTTTCCTATCCATTTTTTTGAAATATGATAACATCATTTGTGTAAATTTGGACTACGGTATCCTCGAAGTGATGTGACTTGTTCACACTATACATGGAATGTATAAAGTATGGTTTTAATAAACCAATGTTTTTTTATAAGAAATGAATGTTATAATAGAATTATAATATACATATAATTAAATTAATTTTCAATCTTTTAAAATATGAATGATAAATGGATGTATCTTTCATGCATATGTATAGCCTACCGTCTCCATGAATAGTGCATTTCATTTCCATTAACCAACATTTATTGTTTTTTATAAATAACTATACACTGAATATATATAATATTTTCAACATGTTTCAGATTTTTTTATCGTTAAATCATTCTATAATTTTTAGGAACAACAAGTAAGAAGTCAAAACATACTAAACAACTAGGCAACTAACACCCAAAATATTTAAAATCATAAATTACTATTAAAACATGATTAATAAGATATTATAATATGATAATATATCATATCATAAAAAATATTATGGTTCATTTATAAGTTATTTTCATGTTTAAATCCCTTATACAATAGGTTAATTTACTTTTATCCAAAAAGAAAATGCATGTTTAAAGAATCATGTCTCAATTTTTCTTTCAATGAGTCATACAACATTTTCACCACTCAATTATTTTCATGGTGTATCTACATACCCTATTGTATTTTACATCATGAATAATTTTCTATTCTTTTTATTTATATTTTCCTTTCAAATTATTAATCTAGTGTAGATTATAATAAAAATTTTACAAAGTAGTCACAGATATCTTCTCAATTTCACGTCTTTGATGAATCCTTTTTGTGAACCAAATTTTTTATATATGGTGAAAATACTAAAAAAGTGAAATGTAATATCATTATTCATTCATTATTCATTATATTTTGGGATATAATATGAATGATTTCATCTATAAGGATTTACATTTAAATTTACCCAAGTGGTTGAGAAATTTCATAACTCAATTCCATTTCATTTGATTTTATTACATCCACATTGTCATTAATATTATAATATTATTAATATAATTGATTTGAATATATATTGATTAATTTACTCTTCCGTTATTTGTATTTACAATTTATATACATAATCAAATCATTGATTAATTCTCACTTCAACATTATGAATCTTTTAATGGTTTATTTCACAATATCATTCGAATCAAGATTGATTATTTCTAAAATTAAAATAATGGAATTTATATAGTTGTTTTATAAAAACCCTTTAATGTTATTCTTATATGGTTATTCATGAAATTTTTCATGTAATAGTACCATTTTCCCACTAAATGGTACCGATATTTTTTATAATTTTTTTAATAGAACCCGACATCATTTGTCTCTTTATTCATATAATCTATTTTCTTCTCAAAACCATGTTATGTTAAAATAAATTTAAAATGATTTCATCAATTAAAAATGATTTATTAATAAATTCTTTTCCAAATTTTTATTTGACAATTTTTTTAAAGGAATCTTCTTGTCTCTTTTAAGACACAGAAATTTTTAAACTTTTACATTAAAAAAGGAATGTTATTTTTACCATGTATGGAATTTATGGACTTACACACTATCATAGATTCAATGATTCCATTTCAAGTTTAAAAGTTTTCTTATTATTGTATTTTTTAATATTTTTTGAGTAACCTAATTTAAAAAAATCAAAATAAAAAAGATATCTTCCTCAACACTGTTTTTATACTATATTACTATAGTATTTCTATTCATCAATGAAAAAAGCATATATCCTTACTTGATTTGGTGTATGTTTTGTTAATATAATCATTATTATTCCTCTATATGGATTATTATTTATTTCATGGATGATATAATTAACATTCACTTCCTTGTTTCATTTTGTAGTCCATTTGAAATATTTATTTTCGTGTGATAATTGAACCTTCACATTCCCATAAATATAAACAAAATTTATCACGGATATTTTAATTTCCTAAACCTTATACCATTTTTACATACATTAAGAACATTGATATTTATTTTATTGGTTGGGAAATATTGATAAATCTATATTCCATACTCATTAATGATTTTTTAACGAAAATTATTCATTAATTGAACATATTATTAGATATAAATAGAATGATTTATAAATGAACTATATGGGTTTATGACTAGTCAATGAAATCCCTACCAGTTGTGGTCTATTTAATGTAATCCCATGATTCATCAGTAGTCTCATGATATGAAATTATTTGGGGAAAACCACTTAGAGTTTGATTCTAAGAAAAATATATTGGTTTCTACCCTCAATTTTAAACTGTACTATGAATGTTATTTACAATAGTACGTTAATATATTAATTGTAAATGTATCATTTACCCGGGAAACATGACTTTTAATAATCTATAATTTCTTTTATTCAATATTTAGTTATTTTATTCCCTGATATTTATTCTTTGATATTATCTATGGATTCATTTCATTCCCATATCATTAACTAAATAGAATCTATTTCAGTTATTTACCATTCCAAACTCTTTATATATTTCGTTCCCATTTTATTGATTATAGTTCATGTGTGTTATATTATTACCTTTCTATATTTATTATTATCATTGATACATTATTTCTTCTATTATACATAACATTACTGAGCAATTGAGCTCACCCTTATTATGTTTCCTTTCCCTTGGAATCATTGAATTTTCTGAAGAATAGTATGAAAATATATTATATATGGAATAATGTTATTATCCTTGAAAGGAATAAGTGTGTTGTAATTTTTATGTTAGTTTTTAATATAGGACTCTTATATATATCTAGCTTACCAGTGCTACTAAATTGATCATTCCATCATGATGAATATCCTTATAAGCATTCTAATGTTATGGTAGTAGTCACCGACTCTAAGTTGATGTGATCAGGTCGGTAAAATAACCTTCATTCAGTTAATAATGCTTATTAGTTCATTTGAAATTAATTAGAAATGAATAAAATAATATGATCTATTAGATCATAATGTTGGAAAAATATATGTACTTGTGCAATAAACATATGTAAAGAAAATAGTTTTTTTGTACACATGGTTCAATTCCAAGGATATCATATTTGATTGGGTTTACTCCCCAAACCATCATATTAGTCAAGGTTCCTTCTCAAGAATATCATGGTGTAAAAAATCCTTTTTCTGAACTAGTTTCACTTCATATTATATTCCTTATTATCTCAAAAAGATATTGGCCATTACCCAAGTCATTAGAGATAGATATAGGTCAGATCCATCATATTATTCATATAAAACATATTAATTATACCTGATCATAAATAATAATTATAAAAAACTAATGAAACTCAATGTATTTCATAAACATTTAATTATAACTAAATTCTATGAAAATAAAATGGGTTTCATAAGCATTTCATAAGATTATTATATTCTAAACCAAGGAACAGAAATTTATTACATAAACATCATTTTTAAATAATAATAAAAAATTCATATAATGGATAAGGGTGGCATCATGGGATCTTTTCACCAATGATTCTATTATAAAATAAAATGATGCCATCTTATTTAGAAAATGATTCTATAATATCAGTTTGAACCTTTATCGAGGAAAATATCCTTTACAGAATAAAATTATTTATTAAATTTAAAAATAAATTATTAATTTAAAAAAAAATATTTATAATATACCATAAAAACCAAAAATTTAATAATCAATCCATTTATATATGTAGATGTTTTGAAATATCATTCATGATATACATTATAAAAAATGATTCTTATAAAATTTATAGTAAAAATTCAAAACGTCTTCTTTTCTAAACAATAAATATTCATTATAAAACCTGTTTTAAAAATTAAAACATTCATAAAATAAGGTCATTTTTTCTTAAGAAAATGTATTTTTGACTTTTTAATAAAATAAGAGTAGAAAATGAAAGGAAAAAATCTATTATATTGAAATTACTATACTATAAAAAATAAAATATTTTATTTTGATTTAGATCATAGAATTGCTTTATTTAATACAAAATTAGAAATATCTTGATAATGATTCATATTATAGTATAAAACATTTATCACTATAATAACTTCACAATAATAATGCCCATTGAGGAATAAAATTTATATGGATAATTATATAATATAATATAATGATTTTATTGAAAAAATAAATTAATCGATATAATATACTCACCATAAAACAATCATGTTTTGTATATGGAACATGTCCCACATTAATAAATGTTACATGAAAATTCCCTACTTAAAGTTATTAATTTCTTCAAAAATATTCAATAAATGTTTAAAATATATACACATTTATAAAAAATGTATTATATAACCAAACTAATTTATATAATTTCATTTATGATTTACTTATTACTTTTCATTACCCAATTTTTAACCATTCCGCCTTAAAATCATATTTTGTGTCATAACTACTTTTTTTTTCTTGTATGATTTGGTTCTGTAGTTATTTTACATTTAAATTAAAAATTTTAACAAAATATATAGAATTTATTTCTTGATATAAATATAAAATATATTTATTTTATGTGATCTTATAGTTATCCATTAATTTTATAGATAAAAAATGAATTACATCATTCATAGAGATAGTAGGTTGCAAATATGCTTGAGCGTTGATTACATTTCAACAAGAGTTGTTGAAAAATAATGGCGATTATTAATTAAAAATTTGAGACTAAATTTTATAAAATTTTTATATTAATTTATTTGATAAATCTATCCATATTATAATCCATTTTAAATTTCAATGAAATAGGATCTGCATTGCTTTGTGGAGGTTGTAGTCCAGATATACACATGAGTGGTGTTATCATTTTCCAAGGTCATGGAATGAAATATTTTTTATGTGATATTAAAATAATAAGACTATAAGAAGGTTAAAAATATTATATATTAAACATACCATCCATCATTATCACCACATGTGAGACCCAGTGTTTTAAACCTATTGACATTGGTTTTCGGTTCGACAGTCCACCGTATACATGATCAAAAATTTTATTTCCTATTTAATAGAAGATCATATGGATGTGGGATATTACGTAATCATAAAAATTCAACATATTCATGGAGATAATTATATTATTATATCATAATAGTTTACATATACTTGATGTTGGTGGAATAAGAAATAATACAAAAACTCATAGTTTAGTATTAAATATCTTATAATGAGATCATTATTTTTTTATACCAAAATACATCATAGTAGTGTTGCATAATAAAAATAATTCATATTAAAATTTAATGGGGGATTATAGATGATAATTATGTACTATTTTCTTAACCAAAAGGATTTGAATGTGTTAATTGGATTAGAGAGGGGGTTCAAATTTATATATTGGGGAGATGAAAGGGTTGGAATATTTTTACATAATAGCCACAATGAATCCCAATAAGGACCATGCCACAACTACACAAGACTACCTTCAATAGTCCATGGGATGGTGACTAGCACCGTGTAGTCATATCACTACCATTGGAGGCATTTCCCATGTATATGTTCGCACACACACATCTCCATTCCCCCAGAGTTATAAAATTTAAAAACCACTATGTAAACAATGCATGCATACAACTATATCCCACAACCATAGTATGAAGGATATTAATGTATAGTAACTAAGTCCAAAATAAAATCCCACCAAAAATAGTATTTAACCAAAAGTCCAACCTTTAAGGAAACAGAATTGGGACAATTGGCTATTGTCGTAAGAACACACTTTGGTCTGTCTAACATCACAATGCACCCTTTGGTCCTAGTTTTCCTAAGACTCTATAAAAAGGTCAATCATCTTCACAAGACATGACATGTTCGTCAAAATTCCATTAAGGTGTGTGTATGACAGTACTCTGTTGGACACCACAAAACAACATATCAAGACAACAAAGTAATCGCATATACATCTCTACACAAGTATATGTCTATGACACATATAATAAGAATATCAAGATGTACTCAAACAAGACACACGGTCTATAGGTAAGTACCAACAAATTCATACAAACCCTAGGAAATCAACTCAAAAATTCCACAAAGGACTCATATGGGATAACAGACTCTTGAGTTTGATATCACAGATGATGTCCTTCTAATATGTACTTATCATCGGGACTCTACATGTTAAATTTATGTTGATAGATCTAAAGATAGATATGATACAGCAAATTAGGATCATATCTAATGCCATGGGGTGATACCAGTAACTTAATTTGGAATTACCCACCAATAAGAGGATCGACTCTTACTTAGTGTTTGTCACGTCAAAAATGAGAACTCCACCTATGGAATGAAGAATGAATAGGGGGTCCGGCTCTGGATATCTCGGGGGATTCCAATAACTCTATCTAGGATGCCCCCTTGAGGGGATCATAGTCCTTTGAGTAGGAAACACATATTACATACCTTCAAGGAAATGATAAATGTAATGAATACTAAGGAATCATATCCATGATATATTGGACAAGATAATCAAGCCAGGTAAAATGGGGTATACAACTTGTAGTAGGTTGACACATCATTTCACGTAACCCTAGGTACTACCAGTGTAAAAATGTCCTTTTCATTCCAAGCCATGTCTTATAGAAGATTATTACATGGTGTATAAAAGGAGTTAGATGTCGTTTCCTCCCATCTGAGGTCAACAAATTTACTATGGTCGTGTTCCAGTTTATTGTTGCAACCTGTGTAACCATTCTCATGTACCAGTACATGGGGTAATTAGTGTAACGAATTTATACTATGTCGTATGGTGGAGTACAAACCATTTACGGAACCCATTAAATCCACTTCACGTCCACACACATCACATGTGCACACCAATTGGTCCAATGATGAACTCACACCGTGTACCCGAGACAAAATTCGCATGAATGTGGTTTTCCAGAAACCATCTTCTTCCTCCTCCCCACCTCTTCATATCACCCATGTTCCTCTATTAATGTCAGTTCACCTCAAAACACATGATCAATGGTGTTCTGGTCACACAAACATAGAATCACTGACATTCTTTACTTAAAACATCTTAGAAAATGAGATCGTATGCATTCTTTATCTTTCCCAAAAAACATATATTCGGCATAAACCATTGTTCGATTCACTTCATTTCCCACTATTACACCTCCATAAAGTCGTCCTGATGTGGGATATATAGTTTTGGATCATTTCACCTAGAGTCAAAGTCACAAAGTTTGATTATTAATTTCTTAGGAGAATAATGAAGGATAAATGTCAAGAGCTACAGAAATAGGGGGATAAAAATTAAAAAGGAACAATTTCAAGGAATGATCCTTGGTGGTTTTTTTGGCCTCAATCTATTCCAATAAGAATTATTCATGAATCATGAAATAAATATATAGGAAAAAATCCAAACAAACACTACAAATATCATCACATCCCACATATATGATCGATCTGCTGGCTAATTAGTTCGTCGATTAGTCTTCATTCATTTTAGGAATCAAGAATGGGAAATAAGAATTGAAACAACACATCCTGCATGGATTTTTAATTGCTTGCTGATGACGATATTTGATCACTTCTTAATTGTTGGTGAGATCTACCTAAAATAGAATTCATCGAACACTAATCCATTTTTTCCGCCATCTACTAGAGAGGATACTACCAAGGTTCTTCCCAGCATCCCCATATAATTTCAAGGCTATGAAACTATCCCTACATCTCTATAAAATGGTTTATTTAAAAATAATCTGTTGCGGGGTCACTACATCGACTAAATAAAAATAAAACAAAATTTTTTCATTATTCATTAAAAAGGCCTATAATGACACTCCACAACCAACCTACCCCAACAAATGATAATTCGCTTAGTTTAAATTCAACTTTTTGAACACAACAGTTTCCTCATGCTTCAGATCCAAACAAACATTTGGAATATATTCCACTTTTCTAGGAAAACTAAACATATGTACTTTTTAATATTATAATACCTTTCAACCAATTGTTCTAGGACCACCAGACCTCATAATTTCAATCATTTTAGGGCTGATTCATCAATTTATTCAATATATATTTAAACATAATACTAAAACAATATAGGGAATTTCATTCTCACCACCAAGGGAATTTTGGTCACTGAAAAACCAAAAAAAAGGCTACAAAAAAGGAAGTGGGAGCTGAGAATGAATCAAATCCTCTAACTCCCAAGTTCTCTCATATAGATTCTTGTTCTTTCACCAAACACTCACTAAAGAAATCGATCATCCAATAAGGATTATCTCCTTTTGATCCTCAATAATTATAGGGTACTCATCAAATGTCACTCCATCCATGATATGAAACTCGCCCTAGTATATGGTGTGTGATAGGTCATGAACGTGACTCCTCAACTGTGACATATGGATGATTTCATGTACCTGGTCTATCAGTGGAGTGAGATCTAAGAGGTTCACCACCTCGCAAACACTTCAAAGTATCTTAAAAGGACTGATAATCTTCATATATATCTTTCCACCTCGGACGAATCTCAGTAATCCACATTAATGGGAAACCCAAAGGAACATATGGTCCCTTTTCACGAACTTCAAAGGCCTCCATCAAATGTTAACGTAAGGCTTCTGATGGATCTGTGCAGTCCTCATCCACTCCTAGATGATCTGCACCTACTCAGTAGTAGCTCACCATGCCCATGATTTTCAACTCCCCTGGGTCATTCCACAATGTGGAAACCTACAGGTTCACCTATACAATTCATAGAATAATGACATAGCAATGGTTGAATTGTAGAATTTTTTGAATGCAAACCCCACTGTTGGTAATTGATCATACCAACTACAGCCGATGTCTAACATGCATGCTTGTAGCATGTCTTCCATTACCTGAATGGCCTGCTCTGTCTGTCCATTCGTTGGTGTGTGAAACACTTGGATCAAGAGAAACATGGACTAAAATGACTCATGTAATCCCTTTTACAAATAAGATTTATATTGATTATCATCATCTGAGACAATCATTGATAGAACTCCATGGAGTTGAAGTATATCCCGTACGTAGAGGCAACCAAATATTTCTAATAAACTATGCTCTTAGATATCTTGGAATTGTTCTGACTTGTTGAGTCATTTAATGATCACCCAAATGGAATTGTGTCCCCTTTATTTACATGGTAATCTCATCACAAAGTCCATAGATATATCATCCAACTACTATTATTTCACCTCAACTAGTTGATCTAAACACATTACTGTAAGGACCCAGCCTTAAACATTACATATTCTTGAATTAAATGAATATTTCACATTAAGGATATTTTCAGGTTTAGAGTTTTTGAGAATTAGGCCATAACTATTACATAAGAACTTGAATATATCATGTATACAATACTACTCAGTATAGATTCTTTTCATAAAATAAAATCTCTTAAAAAGAAACATGTCTAGTTCCATGTTTTAGATAGCATGACTTTTCTTTGATCCCATCCATGACCCTGTTCATCATTAAGTCTTGGGGAAAACATTTCAAAAAACGCGGGATGAGCATAAAAAGCTCAGTAATGGATATAGAATAATGAAATGAAACATTAACCCATCAATAAATAAAATCAATGAAACCAAATCGTTTCATTCATAACATACGTTCCGAAATCATAAGATTTATGAATAACAAACATAAATCATAAATCATAAATGTAATTTATGGCATTCATAACATACTTACACTGTAGCTATCACAGCTATATAGGGAGTCACATTTGGAATACCCATCATAGTATATTCCCTTAAATCTCTTAGTAGAAACATACATGTTTACCTCTGTCATGTTACCCAATGCATAAGAGAGCTATCTCGGGCTCACTCGCCTAAGGTTAATCACAGAACCAACTGTATACGTAAAAAATGCCCAATAACCATAACATAACACATAAAACAAGCATAAAATAAAGGTAACATTTCCACATTCCAACCAAAATATATAATATCAATATATTGAAATAATCAATGTTTTGTCAAACCATTTTCATAACCATTTAAAACATTTAATAAATATATTTATGAATAAATGTTTCCCATACCACTTTGAATATTTTAAAGAAATTAACATTTTAAAACATTAATGTCCATATAAATAAATCCCAAAACCATTTTGAAAACATGTACATTGATGATAAATATTCATAAGAATACATCATTAAATCATTTAAAATGTTATTTAAGTTAAAGAATTTTTAACAGAATGAGAGATGCTTAAATACAAATAATTTTGGAATAAAATATAATTATAAATTTATAATATCAAGAGAATAACAGGATTCATGATATAATATTTCAAAGGACAGTATATACACCATATAAGAGTGAATTGATGCATAAAAATAATGAAGTCTCAATGGAATGTAAATTGAGACATTGTCCCTTATAAAAACGGTATCCTAAGATTAAAGGTAAATCAATGACATAATTCATGTGTGACAAATATAAATACTCCCAATATAAGTGGATATTATGTGTAAAATAGTTAGAGGTCATTCACACATATTTTTAGCATGACATAATCAAAAAGTGGAAGATTAACCCAAAGAATTGAAATTGGGTTAAGATGTCCCTTTACAAAAATTCGACAGCCTAACAACATCACTTTAAAATTTAGAAATTGAGATTATGAGAAAAAAAGGGTATCTCATAACATGGACATAAATTTAATGTCAATAATTATATACAATAAAATATCCCAACATAATAATATTTAAATTAAAAGACATAACAAAAAGAAGTCTTTTAAAAAGAGGAGGGTGAATGGTTCCCTTATCGATTTGGTATCTTTCGAAACATACACCACATGAAAGAAGGATCATAAAATGAAGAAGTAATTACCCATAAATTAAAGTTTATTACACAGGGAATACATTCATGGGCAGTACATACACCACATGTAATAAATAAGAGGAAAATAATGGAAATCTCAATAAATTGAAAGTGAGATAAGAAATCCCTTACAAAAATTTGGCAATTTAATGGTGCCACATAAAAATTATTAAAATGATTTTGATGAGAGTAATAGTGGATATATCATCATGTGAAAATACAAATTACATTATGTTGAATATAAAATAACATCCTCCAACATAAGAACACGGAGAATATAAGAAATGACATAAAAGAGAGTACTTGAGAAGAAAGAGAGATGTCGGATCCCTTACCTCGTGACCGACTTGACTCGATCATTATTTAATCTCATGAATAATAAACTAAAGTTAATTTATACTAGCATAATAACCTTTTTCAAGTTTATTATTCCTTTTATATCACGTATTAACATGTTATAAACATTATGTAATCATTTTATTTAATAATGTTCGTTTTGTCGATATTTTATACGTGAGTCAAAAATGGACTTCTTATAATTACATGTTGTTCATGTGGTCAAAGGTTCATTATATCCAGAATGATATTCATGATTTATATATCATATATATAATATATATCCATTATATAAATGTATTTATAATAGTACATAACAGTTAGAGGTAAGAAATGAAATGCACCGTTCATGGAGACGGTAAGTCGTACGTACGCATGAACGCTAATTTCATTTATATTTTTTATTTTAATGGAAATAAAACATAATGATAAAAAGGTATATTATAATATCCAATATAATATCATATATAATATCATCAACTCCATCCTTTATACATCCCACATAAGGCATTAACGAATCAAATCACTTTGTGGGGGCGGTAGTATGCACTTCAACAAATGATATTATCTTATTTACCCACTATGGAAACCATATAGGTATAATATAAATGGGATGTACAGAAGAATAAAGAAATAATAATCCTAATATATATCATATATAAATACAGTTCCTTAATAATTTCCACCATTAGAGGCGGTAAGACGTAATTGAACAATCATCATTTCGTGAGGCGTTAGTTCTCCATCCACAGAAACATTATGTTCATCATCCATTAGATGGAGGTGTGTGTAAGTGTAGTTAGAATACTTATTATAAAAAAATCCTAGTATATTTAGGATACTGTTTTTTTAATAATGAAAGAAATAAAAAAGAGTTTATGGGTTGGATAAGTAAAATAAAAGATAACAATTTAACAGAAATCGTTACCTTTAATTTGGGTAACTCTCTTTGGTTAGAACCAAACGACTTCTTGAAGTCCCTTCTGCCTAAGGTAAGGCTTCTAAGAAGAGGAGAGGGATGTATAGTGCTTAATTAGTCCATGTTTGGAAGAGACAAATGGCCTGATAGCTGTGTGGAATTGGTTAGAAGTGGTCTCCTTTTATAAGGGGGAGGAGGGGCTCTTTAGGAATGTGTGAAACTATTATTTTACTATATAATGATATTCAGTTTCTAATGGTCTTAAAGTCATTATATTAGAATATAAGATGACTCATGGTCGAAATAAAATACTCCAATCCGCATTTTTCATTTTTTGGATAATAGTTTAATCATTATAATCTTATTTATTTATATCATTTATTAATGAGGTAAATACTGCATCATTATTGTGTCATAAATAATTTAGTTTATATGATGTATAAAAATTATAAAAAAAATACCATGATATATGAAGTCATTTTAGATTTCCAAAGAATATTTATAGTAGAAAGGAAGACTTATATAATACATATAATAATTAATTACTAAAAGATTTTTGTTTATGTCATTTTGGCCTTTACTTTAAATTAATTAATCTAAATTGTCATTATTACTTCCATGTCGATCAAAGGGGATCCAAAATAGACCCAAATATGGAAATGGTCAATAATGACTCAAAAAATAATTTTTGGACAAGTGTTAAGGTAATTTTTAATTATTATAATATTCTTTTAATGTTGAATTACCCTATTTAACTTTAACCGAGGTAAATAAAAGCTAAAAGTTACTATTCACTAAAAATTATTTTTATTATAATGAACCACATTTTACTTCTTGATAACATAAATTTATGTCATATTTTTTAAAATCAATTCACAGAAGTGGTAAAATTTAATTTAGCCGAAAAAGTCGGTTTTTTAACTACCACTAAGTGGTTTCACTATTCATCAAAAATTGAAGTGTTTTAGAAAAATACCAACATTTCAGATTAAGATATATTAGATATTCAAAATTCAAAAATTATTTCCACTTTTCCAAATTGAAAACATAAAAGTGGATTTAATTCATTTAAAAATTAATTCTCGTTGTTAAAACAAATAACGCGTTTTTACGAAACAATAACTATCAAAAGATGGAAAGTTGATTAAGTCCAATTTCAATGTGAAATTGCTTCCAATGACCAAAATTGGATTATATGGTAGAAATATAATCTAATTACACTTTAAAACCAAATAATAAGATAATATAACCATATAAATAAATTATATTAAAGGTCACATTTGAATTAAAATACAATATTTTTCACTATTCATTAAAAATGAACTATATCAGAAAAATTCCAAAAAATTACACAAAGTAAATTTTGATGTCCCCATTATAAAGAAGGATTTAATTTGTTCATATATACTTTATTAAAGTAAAAAAAACTAGATTTAAATATGGTTCACCATTAAAAGGCAATAAATCGACCTTTTAATGCAAATTATACTTAAAATTAGATTCATTCACATTTTAAGGCTCTAACATTTTATTAGATAATGTAAATACATTTAACAATCATGTATAATCATATTGTAGTTAGTTTTGTTCATTCCCACCAATACAATGGCTTGTAGTTAACTACCATCTAAAATAATAATATTATATTATTAGTATGCCACGTAAGTTTTCAAAGAAACCCATTGTTGCGTATCCGGTACTCTATCAAACATAGAAACCCCTTTAAAGTAAAATTAATATTTAATTCAAAAATATTCATAAATATGAAATATGTCTTATTCTTTATTTACATGGGATGTTACATCCTTCCCCCTTTTTGGAATTGTGTCCTTGCAATTTTAAAAAAATGGGCTTGGAAACATCACTGAAAGAATTACATCGGAAAAAGGGTCAGTAAAACTATCACTTTCAAAAAAATAAAGAGAAGCACAAAGGTCATCCGAGATAACCCATAATAGGATTCCATGTTGGAAAACATGGATATCGAAGAGAAAACAAAGGGTGAAGTTCTGATGGAGAGTGATAGAAAACATGATTAGAAGAAAGTTAACCACATGAAAATTAAAAACTTATGATCTGTGTAAATGGTATTTGATTACCCAGTAGGAAACATAAGCCAACAACGTTTTTGTTTTATGTTAATTTTCATAATTTTGAGGAATTCATCTTCTACATAGAATAAAATCGTAAGGAAATATACTTACCTTCAAGTGGAGTTTCTTGTTTTAATATGTTTCTACCAAAACTAATCATTTCTCTAAATGATGAGCATTCAAAAAGACTTGGTCACATCAAAAGCACAATAATCATCTTCTAGAGAATCTAATAATACACCAATGGTGAAATATATATTTCCCATATCTTTATTCAGCAACTAAAACAAAAATTGTTACTGAGAGGTCAGATAATACCCCAAATGGGTAATCTTTTACAAGAAGAAAAACTATTCTAAATCTCCAAAAAATTTCTAACAAAACCTGATGTTCAACAAATACCATAAATAATTGTCCCTAAAATTATTCAAAAGTAATCCAAACTGTGATTGTAACCCAAATATCACTATGATTTAATTACATAGACATCCAAGATACATCTTAACATTAATATCCAAGTAACAACAGTTACTCAAAAAATATCATATTGAAAAGTGATTAACCTAATCACATATTCTCCATGATAGGTTAATCATTTTCAAAAATAAATCAAATCACCATGTGTCCATAATAAAAACATAGATTCTTCCAAACTAAATTTTAACCCATTATTCCACAATTGAAATCCCAAAGTATTCTATCTTCCTTAGGCATATAGAGTTTCCACAAAAGAGATAACGTCTTCCAAGACAACCTTTATCACTTAATCACTAAATCATTTTTCTATAAAATGTATATCCATGTAATAAAACATAAGTTCCAAAAAACTTATTATTAATCTATAAAATAATTTTACTAAAAATAATAAGTCATACTAACAAGGGACTTCAAGTAAGATAGTGCTAGAAGATGTGCCATTGTTGCCCTTTGGTTGTAGGTTCGATTCCTATAGCCTAACTAGATGCGACGGGATGTCACCCATCCTATAGGTTATCATTTTTATAAAACTCAAAGGTAACCTTAACATGTTTTAACCTCAATGGTTTCCATATAATTCTCATTTTCATCCAAATTCATTATGATCTCACAATCTTAATTATTAAAGTCTTATTTCACCACCATACGATAAAATAAAAAAATTCACAAAATGAAGAACAACATACCTTGATCATGGTGTCCATTTGATTTCATCACCACCTTGTTCACGTAGGTAGAATTTCCATGAATTGAAACAATGATTTAGAGATCCTTAAAAATCATTTGATTCCTCCATCCAAATACACCTTGTACAACATGGGTCATATGGGTGTTCACAGAAAAACAATTTTGGAAAATAATCATGTATGAAATATAATTTCAAAACCACTGATAAAACTTGATTTCTATAATATAGTCGAACCGAATTTGATTTGAAACTTTCAATTAAAGGTCCTTTTAAAATACCATAAGTATGTGATGGGAGAATATATTTTAAAACCAAATATATATAGTTTGTGCAAGGGTATCCTTCTTCAGCACCTTTTTTAAAATCATTATATGCTTCAAAATCTTGTGATAAGGTAAAATATTTGAAAATTCCTTGATAATATTTACCTTTCTAGAAAATATGAGAATATTTTGAAAATAGGATTTTTCTAAATGCAACCCATGATCCACGATGATAACGAGGTATAGTGAAGGTTTGTGATAACTCAAACAACTTTTTTCAAGTGTGTTCTATGCTAGAAAAAGTTTCACAATCATCCGAACATGAATTTGTAATAATTATTGAAATCATGTCATTAGTAAGAGATAGAAATGTCATTTGATATCCTCCACTTTCCATTTGTAACTGACTTTCCTTGATCTAAAAAAGTTATAAAACAATTATTTAACTAAAATAATAGACTAAGGAACTAACCATGTGTCTAATGAAAACTCCTAATCCCAAAATTTGTCTAAACCGACCTCTGATACAAACTATAAGGACCCAGCCTTATACTTTACATAATCATGAATTAAATGAATAATTCACATTGAAGATATTTTCTAGTTTAGGGTTTTAGAGAATTAGGCCATAAATATTATATAAGAACATGAATATATCAACTAGTCACTACTACTCAGTATCCATTCTTTTCATAAAATAAAAACTCTTAAAAAGAAACATGTCTACTTCCATGTTTTAGATAGCATGACTTTTCCTTGATCCCATCCATGACCCTATTCATCATTATGTCTTGTGAAAAATATTTCAAAAAATACATGGGATGAGCATAAAAAGCTTAGTAAGGGTTAATAAATAAAGAAAGGAAACATTAACCCATCAATAAATACAAATCAATGAATCCAATACTTTTCATTCATAACATACCTTACGATATCATAATATTTATGAATAACACACAGAAATCATAAATCATAAATGTAACTTATGGTATTCATAACATACATACATTGTAGCTATCACATCTACATAGGGATTCACATTTGGAATACCCATCACAGTATATTCCCTAAATCTCTTTGAAGAAACATACACCGTTACCTCCGTCACATTACCCAATGCATTGGAGAGCTATCTCGGGCTCACCTGCCCTAGGTTTATCTCGGAACCACCTGTATACGTAAACAATGCCCAATAACCATAACCTAACACATAAAACAATCATAAAGTATAGAAAACATTTCCACATTCCAACCACAATATATCATATCATGATATTGAAATAAACAATGTTCTATCAAACCATTTAAAACATTTAATAAATAGATTTTTGAATCAAAGTGTCCCATAACACATAAAAGATTTAAAAGAAATTAAAATTTTAAAACATTAATGTTCATATAAATAAATCCCAATTTTTTTTTTGAAAACATGGACATTGATGATAAATATTTTAAAGAATAAATCTTTAAAACATTTAAAATGATATATTAGTTAATGATTTTTTGACAAAATGAGAGACGCTTGAATACATGTAATTGAGGAATAAAATTTAATGATAAAATTATAACATCATGAGAATAAAAGGATTCGCGATATAATATGTTAGAGGACAGTATATACACCATATAATAGTGAATTGGTGCTTAAAAATAAGGAAGTCTCAATGGAATGTAAATTGAGACACAATCCCTTATAAAAACGGTATCCTTATATTAGGGATAAATCAATGACATAATTTATGTGTGGAAAATTTAAATACACCCCATATAAGTGGATATTAAGTGTAAAACAATCAGAGGTCATTCACACATATTTATAGCACGACATAATCCACAAGTAGAAGTTTATCCCAAAGAGTTTAAATTGGGTTAAGAAGTCCCTTTACAAAAATTCAACAGCCTAACGGCGTCACTTTAAACTTCAAAATATTATTTTATGAGATAAACACGGTATATAATCACATGGAAATAAAATTTACATCAATAAGGATATATAAGAACATATCCCAACATAATAATATGTAAATTAAAATACATAAAAAAAATAAGTCTTTTAAAAAGAGGACGGTGAAAGGTTGCCTTACCGATGTGGTAACTTTCGAAACATACACCACATGAAATAAAGATCATAAAATGAAGCTGTAATTACCCATATATTAATTATTATTACAAATGGAATACATTCATGGGCAGTACATACACCACATGAAATAAATAAGCGGAGAACAATGGAAATCTCATGGAATTGAAATTGAGATAAGAAATCCCTTTCGAAAATTTGGCAACCTAATGGTGCCGCATAAAAAATCATAAAATGAATTGATGAGAGTAAGAGGGGGTCTCTAATCATGTGAAAATACAAATTACAGTATTTTTAAAATAAAATAACATCCTCTAACATAAGAACATGGAGCATAGAAGAAATGACATAAAAGATAGTACTTGAAGAGAAAGAGAGTGGTCGGATCACTTACCTCGTGTCTGACTAGACTCGATCGTTCTTTAATCTCCTGAATAATAAACCAAAGTTAATTTATACTTTATTAGGAACCTTTTTGAAGTTTATTTTTCCTTTAATATTACTTATTACCATTTTATAAACATTATGTAATCATTTAAGTTAATAATTTCTGTTTAGTCGATATTTGGTACTTGAGTCAAAAATGGACTTTTTATAATTACATGTTGTTCATGTGGTAAAAGGTTAATTATATAATGAATTATATTAATGATTTATATATCATATATATCATATATATCCACTATATACATGTATTTATAAAATTACATAACATTTAGATGTACGAAATGAAATGCACCGTTCATGGAGACGATAAGTCGTACGTATTCATGAATGCTACTTTCATTTCTATTTCTTATTTTAATGGAAATAAAACATATTGATACAAAGTTATATTATAATTACATTATAATATCATATATAATATCATTAACTCCATCCTTTATACATCCCACATATGGCATTAACGAATCAAATCACTTTGAGGGGGTGGTAGTCCGCACTTCCTCAAATGAGATTATCATATTTACCCACTATGGAAATTGTAATGGCAAAATATAAATGGTAAGTACAGAAGTATAAGGAAATAATAAACCTAATATATATCATATATAAATATAGTTCCATCACAATGTCCACCATGAGAGGTGGTAAGATGTAATTGAACAATCATCGTTTGGTGAGGCGTTAGTTTTCCATCCACAGAATCATTATGTTCTCCATCCATTAGATGGAGGTGTGTGTAAGTGTAGTTCAAATCCTTCTTATAACAACAACCTAGTATATTGAGGATACTTTTTTTGTTACAAAATAAAGAAATAAAAATAGGTTAGGTGTTGGATAAGTAAAATAAAAGATTACAATTTAATAGAAATCGTTACCTTTAATTTGGGTAACTCTTTTTGGTTTGAACCAAATGACTTTTTAAAGTGCCTTATTCCCAAGGTAAGGCTTCTAATAGGAGGAGAGGGATGTTTAGAGCTTAATTGGGCAGACTTTGGACGATAAAAATTTCTTGAGAGGTGTCTGGAATTGGTTAGAAGTGGTCTCCTTTTATAAGGGGAGGAGGGGATCTTTATGAAAGTGTGAAACTATTATTTTATTATATAATGATATTCGGTTTCTAAAGGTCCAAAAAATAATTATATTCTAAAATAAGATGAGTCATGGTCTAAATAAAATCATCCAATACCAATTTTACATGTTTAGGATAATAGATTAATCATTATAATCTTTTTTATTTAAATCATTTATTAATGAGGTAAATACTACCTCATTATAGTGTCATAAATGATTTAATTTATATGATGTCTAAAAATTATAAAAAAAATAACATGATATAGGAAATCCTTTTATATTTCCAAATAATATTTATAGTTGAAAATAGGACTTATATAACACCATATAAAATTTAATTACTAAAACATTTCTGATTATGTCTTTTTGGACTTTACATTAAATTAATTAATCTAAATTTTCATTATCATTTCAAGTGGTTCAAATGGGTCCCAAAATAAACCCAAAGATGCCCATGGTTGTCAGTGACTCAAAAAATAATTTTTGTAGAAGTGTTAAGGTAATTTTGAATTATTATAAGATTTTTTACCTTGAATTTCCTTATTTACCTTTAACCGCGATAAATAAAAGTCAAAAGTTACTATTCACCAAAAATTATTTTCATATTAATGAGAAACATTTTTCTTCTTGATAAAAACCATGTATGTCATATTTTTTATATTCAATTTACAGAAGTGGTAACATTTCATTTAAATGAAAAAGTCGGTTTTTTAACAACCACTAAGTGGTTTCACTATTCATAAAAAATTGAAGTCTTTCAGAAAAATACCAAAACTTCAGCCAAAGATATACTATATATTTCAAATTAAAAAATTATTTCCATTTTCCAAAACTAAAAACATAAAAGTGTCATTAATTAATTTAAAAATTAATTCCCATTGTGAAAACAAATAGGGTGTTTTTATGAAACAATAACTATCAAAAGATAGACAGTTGATTAAGTCCAATTTGAAAGTGAAATTGCTTACAATGAACAAAATCAGATTAAATGGAAAAAATATAATATAATTACACTTAAAAAAATAAAAAAGATAAACTAACTATATAAATAAATTATATTAAAGGTCACTTTTGAATTAAAATACAATATTTTTCACTATTCATTAAAAATTGAACATTATCAAAACAATTCCAAAAATATACACAAAGTAAATTATGATGTACCCATTATAAAGAAGGATTTTATGTGGTCATATAGAATGTATTAAAGTAACCAACACTAGATTTAATGAGGGTTCACCATTAAAAGGTGATAAACCGACCTTTTAATGAAAATTATACATAAAATTAGATTCATTCACATTTTAAGCCTCAAACTTTTTATTAGATAATTTAAGTACATTTAACAATCATGTATAATCATATTTTAGTAAGTTTGGTTCATTACCAGCAATACAATGTCTTGTAGTTAACTACCATTTAAAATAATAATATTATATTTTTAGTATGCCACATAAGTTTCAAAGTAACCCGTTGTTGCGTATCTGGTACACTATCAAACATAGAAACCTCGTTACTGTAAAATTAATATTTAATACAAAAATATTAATAAATATGAAATATGAATTATTCTTTATTTACTTGGGATGTTACATCATTCCCCCATTTTTGAAATTGTGTCCTCGCAATTTAAAAAAATGGGCTCAGAAACTTCCTTGAAAGTCCCATATCAAAAAAAGGGCCAGTAAAACTATCTCTTTCAAAGAAATAAAGAGAAGCACAAAGGTCATCCGAGATAACCGATACGAGGATTCCATGTAGGAAAACATGGATATGGAAGAGAAAACAAAGGGTCATGATCTGATGGAGAGTGATAGAAAACATGATTAAGAGAAAGTTAACAACAAGAAAATCACAAACTTATGATCTGTGTAAATGCTCATTGATTACCCAGTAGGAAACATAAACCAACAACGTTTTTTTTAAATTACTTTTCAAAATTTTTAGGAATTAATCTTTTACGTAGAATAAAAAACTAATTAAATATACTTACCTTCAAGTAGATTTTCATCTTTTAATAAGTTTCTACCAAAACTAATCATTTCTCTAAATGATGATCTTTCAAAAAGACATGGTCACATAAAAAGCACAAGAATCATCTTCTAGAGAATCACATAATCCAAAAACGGAGAACTATCTATTTCCCTTGTCTTTATACATCAACTAAAACAAAAATTGTTAATGAGAGGTTAGATAATACCCAAAAAGGATAATATTTTACAAGAAGAAAAACTATTCCAAATCTCCAAAATTTTCCTTAAAAAACCCAAATTTCAAAAAATACCATAAATAAATGTCCCTAAAATTCATCAAAAGTAATCCAAACTCTGATTGTAACCCAAATCTCACAAGGTTTTAATTACATAGTCTTCTAAGATACACCTTAAAATTTATATCCAAGTAACACCAGTTACTCATAAAATCTCATATTGAAAAGTAATTAATCTAATCACATATTATCCATGATAGGTTAATCATTTTCATAAATAAATAAAATCATCATGTATTAATAATAAAAACATAGATTCTTACAAACTAGATTTTCACCAATTATTCCACAATTTAAATCCCAAAGTATTCTATCTTACCTAGGCATATAGTGTTTCTTCAAGAGATAGAACTCCTTTTAAAACAACCTTTATCACTTAATCACTAAATCATTTTTATATACAATGTCTATCCATTTGATAAAACATAAGTTTCAGAACATCTTATTCTTATTTTATAAAATAATTTTACTAAAAATAATAAGTCATACTAACCATGGACTTCAAGTAGGCTTGTGGTAGACGATGCGCCCTTATGGCCCTTTGGTTGTGGGTTCTATTCCTGTAGCCTTTCTAGATGCGACGGGTTGTCACCCATCCTACAGGTTTTCCTTTTTATAAAACTCAAAGATAACCCTAACATGTTTTAACCTCAATGGTTTCCTTATACTTCTCATTTTCATCCAAATTCATTATGATCTCAACATCTTAATTCTTGAAGTCTTATTTTACCACCATATGATAAAATAAAACAATACCAAAAATGAAGAACATCATACCTTGATCATGGTGTCCATTTGGTTTCATCGTCATCTTGTTCACATAGGTTGTAGGTCCATGCATTGCAACAATGATTTAGTGGTCCTTCAAAATCATTTGATTCCTCCATCCAAATACACCTTGTACAACGAGGGTCATATGGGTGTTCACAGAAAAACAGTTTTGGAAAATAATCATGTATGACATATAATTTCAAAACATCGGATAAAATGTGATTTCTATAAAACAGTCGAACCGAATTTGAGATGAAACTTTCAATTAACGGTCCTTATAAAATACCATAAGTATGTGCTGAGAGACTATTTTTTAAAACCAAATATAAATAGCTTTTGCAAGTGTCTCCTTCTTCAGCACCTTTTTTAAAATCATAATATGCTTCAGAATCTTGTGATAAGGTAAAATATTTGAAAATGCCTTGATAATATTTACTTTTCTTGAAAATATGAGAATATTATGAAAATGGTATTTTTATAAATACAACCCACGATCCACGATGATAATGAGGTATAGTGGAGGTTTTTTATATCCCAAACAACTACTTGCAAGTGAGTTGTGTGCTAGAAAATGTTTCACAATCATCCAAAAATGAATTTGTAATAATTATTGCAAGAATGTCATTAGGAAGAGATATAAATTTCATTTGAGATCCTCCTCATTCCATTTTAAACTGACTTTCCTTAATTTTAAAAAGTTATAAAATAAGGATTTAACTGAAATATTAGACAAAGGTACTAACCATGTGTCAAATGAAAACTCTTAATCCCCAAAGTTGTCTAAACCGACCTCTGATACCAAATGTAAGGACCCAACCTTAAACATTACAAAATATTCAATTAAATGAATAATTCACAATGAGGATATTTTCATGTTTAGATATTTAGAGAATTAGGCCATAACGATTACATAAGAACTTGAATATATCAAGTAGATGCCACTACTCAATATCTAGTCTTTTCATAAAATAAAAACTCTTAAAAAGAAACATGTCTAGTTCCATGTTTTAGAGAGCACGAAATTTCCTTGATCCCATCCATGACCCTATTCATCATTATTTCCTATGGAAAACATTTCAAATAAACATTGGATGAGCATAAAAAGCACAGTAAGGGTTATAAAATAATTAAGGGAAACATTAACCCATCAATAAATACAAATCAAAGAAACCAATACTTTTCATTCATAACATAACTTACGAAATCATAATATTTATGAATAACACATTGAAATCATAAATAATAATGCTAAATTATGGCATTCATAACATACTTACATTGTAGCTATCACAGCTACATAGGAAGTCACATTTGGAATACCCATCACAATATATTCCCTAAATCTATTAGAAGAAACATACACGTTTACCTCTGTCACGTTACCCAATGCATTGGAGAGCTATCTGGGCTCACCCGCCCAAGGTTTATCATGGAACCACCCGTATACGTAAACAATGCCCAATAACCATAACATAACACATAAAACATGCATAATGGAAAGATAAAATTTCCACATTCCAAACACAATATATCATATCAGGATATTGAAATAAAAAATGTTTTATTAAACCATTTTCATAACCATTTAAAACATTTAATAAATAAATTTCTGAATCAAAGTGTCCCATACAACATTGATGATTTTAAATAAATTAAAATTTTAAAAAATAGATGTCCATATAAATAAATACCAACACCATTTTGAAAACATGGATATTGATGATAAATATTTAGAAGAATAAACCATTAAAACATTTAAAATGATATTTTTGTTAAATATTTTTTAACAAAATGAGAGACGCTTGAATACAAATAATTGAGGAATAAAATTTAATAATAAATTTATAATATCTTGAGAATAAAAGGATTCATGATATAATAAGTCAAAGGACAGTATATACACCATATAAGAGTGAATTGGTGGATAAAAATAATGAAGACTCAATGGAATGTAAATTGAGACACAATCCATTATAAAGTTAGTATCCTTAGATTAAGGATAAATCAATGACATAATTTATGTGTGAAAAATATAAATACACCCAATATATGTGTATATTAAGTGTAAAACAATCAGAGGTCATTCACACATATTTATAGCATGACATAATCAACAAGTAGATGTTTAACCCAATGAACCGAAATTGGGTTAAGAAGTCCCTTTACAAAAAATCGACAACCTAATGGTGTCACTTTAAAATTCATAAAATGAGTTTATGAGATAAAAAGGGTATCTCATCCCATGGAAATAAAATTTACATCAATAAGGATATATAAGAACATATCCCAACATGAGAATAGGAAAATAAAAAGACATAACAAAAAGAAGTCTTTAAAAAAGAGTAGGGTGAAGGATTCCCTTACCGATTTATTAACTTTCGAAACATACACCACATGAAATAATGATCATAAAATGAATAAGTAATTACCCATAAATTAAATTGTATTAAACAGGGAACACATTCATGGGCAGTACATGCACCACATGCAATAAATAAGTGCGAAACAACGGAAATCTCACAGAATTGAAAGGGAGATAAGAAATCCATTAAGAAAATTTGGCAACCTAAAGGTGCCACTTAAAAATTATTTAAATGAATTGATGGGAGTAAGAGGGGGTCTCTAATCATGTGAAAATAAAAATTACCGTATGTTCAATATAAAATAACATCCTCCAACATAAGAACATGGAGCAAAGAAGAAATGACTTAAAAGAGAGTACTTGAAAAAAAGAGGTCGGATCACTTACCTCGTGTCCGACTTGACTCAGTCATTCTTTAATCTCTTGAAAAATAAACCAAAGTTAATTTTTAATTGATTAAGAACCTTTTTAAAGTTTATTATTCCTTTTATATCACTTATTATCATGTTATAAACATTTTGTAATCATTTACGTTAATAATGTTGGTTTTTTCGATATTTGGTACTTAAGTCAAAAATGGACTTCATATAGTTACATGTTGTTCATGTGGTAAAAGGTTCTTTATAACCAGAATTATATTCATGATTTATATATCATATATATTATATATATATTATATACATGTATTTATAATAGTACATAACATTTACAGGTATGAAATGAAATGCACAATTCATGGAGACAGTATGCCGTAGTTATGCATGAACGCTACTTTCATTTATATTTCTTATTTTAATGGAAATAAAAAATAATTATACATAGTTATATTATAAATCTAGTATAATATTATATATAATATTGTTAACACAATCCTTTATACATCCCACATAAGGCATTAACGAATCAAATCACTTTGAGGGCGCGGTAGTCCGCACTTCCTCAAATGAGATTATCGTATTTACCGACTACGGAAACCAGAAAGTCATAATATAAATGGGATGTACAAAAGCATAAGTAAATCATAAACATAATATATATCATATATAAATACAGTTCTATCATAATGGCCACCATGATAGGCGGTAAGATGTAATTGAACAATCATCGTTTCATGAGGCGTTAGTTTGCCATCCACAGAAACATTATGTTTTTCATCCATTAGATGGAGGTGTGTGTACGTGTAGTTCTAATCCTTCTTATAACAACATCGTATTATATTGAAGATACGGGTGTTGTTATGAAAGAAATAAATATAAAGAGTTTAGCGATTGGGGAAGTAAAATAAAAGAAAACAATTTAAGAGAAATTGTTACCTTTAATTTGGGTAGCTCTCTTTGGTTAGAACCAAGGGACATCTTGAAGTTCCTTCTAACTACGTTAAGGCTTATCAGAGGAGGAGAGGGATGTTGAGTTATTAATTTGTTAGAGGTTGGATGAGCCAAATGGCTTGAGAGGTGTCTGTAATTGGTTAGATGTGGTCTCCTTTTATAAGGGGGAAGAGGGGCTCTTTACGAAAGTGTGAAACTAATATTTTATTATATAATGATATTCAGTTTATAATGGTCAACAATTAATTATATTAGAATATAAGAGGATTCATGGTCGAAATAAAATCCTAAAAACAGAAGTTTTCATGTTTTGGATAATAGTTTAATAATTATAATCTTATTTATTTAAATCATTTATTAATGAGGTAAATACTCCATCATTATTGTTTCATAAATAATTTAATTTCTTTGATTTATGAAAACTATAAAACAAATACCATGATATAGGAAATATATTTATATTTCTATATAATATTTATAGTGGAAAATAGGTCTTATATAATAGCACATATAAATTAATTACTAAAAGATTTTTGTTTATGTCATTTTGGCCATTACATTATATTAATTAATCTAAATTGTCATTATCACTTCCATGTGTATCAAAGGGGTCCCAAAAGATACCCAGAGTTTCCCATGGTCTTTAATGACTCAACCAATAAGTTTTGGAGATGTTTTAAGGTAATTTTAAATTTTTAATCCAAACTGTGATTGTAACACAAATCTCACATGGATTTAATCACATATACTTCCAAGATACATCTTAACATTTATCTCCAAGTTACACCAGTTACTCATAAAATATCATATTGAAAATTAATTAACCAAATCACATATTCTCCATGATAGGTTCATCATTTTCATAAATAAATAAAATCATCGTGTGTCCATAATAAAAACCTAGATTCTTCCAAACTAAATTTTCACCCATTATTCCACAATTGAAATCCCAAAATATTCTATCTTCCATAGGCATATAATGTTTCCTAAAAATAAAGAACGTCTTCCAAAACAACCGTTATCACATAATCACTAAAAAAAATTTCTATACAATATATATCCATTTGATAAAACATAAGTTCCAAAACAACTTATTCTTATTCTATAATGTCATTATACTGAAAATAATAACCCATTCTAACCAGGTACTTCAATTAGGCTAGTGGTAGACGATTTTCCCTTATCACCCTTTGGTTGCAGGTTCGATTCATGTAGCCTAACCAGATGCGACGGGTTGTCACCTATCCTATATGTTTTAATTTTTATAAAACTCAAATCTAACCCTAACTTGTTTTAACTTAAATGGTTTCCTTATACTTCTCATTTTCATCCAAATTTATTATGATCACAACATCTTAGTTCTTGAAGTCCTATTTCACCGCCATATGATAAAATAAAACAATACCCAAAATTAAGAACATCATACATTGATCATGGTGTCCATTTGGTTTCTTTATCATCTTATTCACATAGGTAGAAGGTCCATGCATTGCAACAATGATTTAGAGATCCTTAGAAATCATTTGTTTCCACCATCCAAAAACACTTTGTACAACATGGGTCATATGGTTTTTCACAGAAAAATAGTTTAGGAAAAAAATCATGTATGACATAAAATTTCAAAACATCTGATAATCCTTGATTTCTATAAAACAGTCGAACCAAATTTTAGTTAAAACTTTCAATTAAATGTCCTATTAAAATACCATAATTATGTGCTGAGAGACTATATTTTAAAACTAAATATAAATAGTTTGTGCAAGGGTCTCCTTCTTCAGCTCCGTTTTTAAAATCATAATATGCTTCGAAATCTTGTGATAAGGTAAAATATTTTAAAATGCCTTGATAATATTAATCTTTCTTGAAAATATTAAAATATTGTGAAAATAGGATTTTTCTAAATACAAACCATGTTCCACAATGATAACGAGGTATAGTGGAGGTGTTTGATATCTCAAACAACTTCTTGCAAGTGAGTTGTATGCTATAAAAAGTTTCACAATAATCTGAACAGGACTTTGCAATAATTATTGCAAGCATGTCATCAGGAAGAGATAGAAATGTCATTAGATATCCTCCATTTTCCATTTATAACTGACTTTCCTTGATCTGAGAAAGTTGTAAAACAAGGATTTAAATGAAATAATAGACAAAGGAACAAACCATGTGACTAATGAAAAATCATAATCCCTATGGTTGTCTAAACCGACCTCTGATACCAACTGTAAGGACCCAGTATTAAACATTACATAATCTTTAATTTAATGAATAATTCACATTGAGGATATTTTCAGGTTTAGAGTTTTTGATAACTAGGCAAAACTATTACATAAGAACATGAATATATCAAGTAGACACTACTACTCAATATCGATTCTTTTCATAAAATAAAAACTCTTAAAATGAAACATGTTTAGTTCCATGTTTTAGATAGCATGACTTTTTCTTGATCCCATCCATGACCCTATTCATCTTTAAGTCCTATGGAAAACATTTCAATAAAAACTTGGGATGAGTATAAAAAGCTCAGTAAGGGTTATAAAATAATGAAAGGAAACATTAACCTATCAATAAATGCAAATCAATGATACCAATATTATTCATTCATAACATACCTTAGAAAATCTAAATATTTATGAATAACCCATAGAAATCATAAATCATTAAGGTAACTTTTGGAATTAATAACATACTTACATTGTAGCTATCACATCTACATAGGGAGTAACATTTGGAATACCCATCACAGTATATTCCCTAAATTTCTTAGGAGAAACATACACGTTTACCTCTGTCATGTTACGCAATGCATTGGAGAGCTATCTCGGGATCACCCTCCCTAGGTTTATCATGAAACCAACCGTATACATAAACAATTCCCAATAACCATAAAATAACACATAAAACAAGAATTATGGAAAGATAAAATTTCCATATTCCAACCACAATATATCATATCAAGATATTGAAATAAACAATGTTTTATCAAACCATTTTCATAACCATTTAAAACATTTAATAAATATATTTTTGAATCAAAGTGTCCCATACAACTTTGAATATTTTAAAGAAATTAAAATTTTGAAACATTAATGTCCATAAAAAAAATACCAAAACCATTTTTAAAACATGGACATTGATGATAAATATTTAGAAGAATAAATCTTTAGAACATTTCAAACAATATTTTAGTTAAAGAGTTTTTAACAAAATGAGAGACGCTTGAATACAAATAATTGAGGAATAAAATTAAATCATAACTTTATAATATCATGTAAATAAAACTATTCATGATATAATATGTCAAAGGAGAGTATATACACCATATAAGAGTGAATTGGTGCATAAAAATAATGAAGTCTCAATAGAATGTTAATTGAGATGCAATCCCTCAAAAAGACGGTATCATTAGATTAAGGATAAATAAATGACATAATTTATGTGTGATAAATATAAATACGTCCACATATGTGGATATTATGTGTAAAACAACCATAGGACATTCATACATATTTATAGAACGACATAATCAATAAGTAGAAGTTTAACCCAATGAATTCAAATTGGGTTAAGAATTCCCTTTACAAAATTTCGACAGCCTAACGGTGTCACTTTAAAATTCATAAAATGAGTTTACGAGATAAAAAGTGTGTATAATAAAATTTATATAAGGTTTACATCAATAAGGATACATAATAACATATCCCACCATAAGAAAATGTAAATTAAAAGACATAAAAAAATAAGTCTTTTAAAAAGAAGAGGGTGAAAGGTTCCCTTACTGATTTGGTAACTTTATAAACATACACCACATGAAAGAAGGATCATAAAATGAAAATGTAATTACCCATAAATTAATGTGTATGATGCAAGGAATAAATTCATGGGCAGTACATACACCACATGCAATAAATAAGTGTCAAACAATGGAAATATCACGTAATTGAATGTGAGATAAGAAATCCCTTACGAAAATTTCGCAACCTAATGGAGCCACTTAAAAATTCATAAAATGCATTTATGAGTGTAAGAGGGGGTCTCTAATCATGTGAAAATACAAATTACAGTATGTTTAATATAAAATAATATCCTCCAACATAGGAACATGGAGCATAGAAGAAATGACATAAAAGAGAGTACTGGAAAAGAGAGAGAGAAGCCGGATCCCTTACCTCGTGTCCGACATGATTCGATCGTTCATTAATCTCATGAATAATTAAATAAAGCTAATTTCTACTTGACTGAGATCCGTTTTCAAGTTTATTATTCCTTTTATATCACTTATTACCATGATATAAACATTATTTAATCATTTATGTTAATAATGTTCGTTTTGTCAATATTTGGTACTTGGGTCAAAAATGGACTTCTTATAATTACATGTTGTTCATGCGGTCAATGTTTCATTATATCCTGAGTTTTATTCATGATTTTAATATCATATATATCATTTATATCTAGTATATACATGTATTTATAATAGTACTTAACATATATAGGTAAGAAATGAAATGCACCGTTCACAGAGAAGGTAAGTCGTATGTACGCATGAACACTACTTTCATTTCTATTTCTTGTTTTAATGGAAATAAAACATAATGGTACATAGGTATATTATAATTCCAGTGTAATATCATATATAATATCGTTATTTCCATCCTTCGTACATCCCACATAAGGCATTTACGAATCAAATCACTTTGAGGGGGTTGTAGTCCGCACTTCCTCAGATTAGATTATCGTATTTACCCATTATGGAAACCATAAAGGAATAATATAAATTGGAAGTACATAATCCTAAGGAAATAATAATAATAATATATATCATATATAAATAATATTCCATGTTAATGGACACCATGAGAGGCAGTAATATGTAATTGAACAATCATTGTTTTGTGAGGCGTTAGTTCTCCATCCACAGAAACATTATGTTCATCATAAATTAGATGGAGGCGTGTGTAAGTGTAGTTATAATCCTTCTTATAAAAACATCCTACTATATTGAGGATACTTGTGTTGTTACAAAAGAAATAAATAAAAAGATTTTAGGGGTTGGAGAATTAAAATAAAAGAAAACAATTTAAGAGAAATCATTAACTTTAATTTGGGTAACTCTCTTTGGTTTGAACCAAAGGACATCTTGATGATCCTTCTGCCTGAGGTAAGGCTTCTAAGAGGAGGATTGGGATGTTGAGAGCTTAATTGGGTAGTGTATGGATGATCCAAATGGCTTGAGATGTGTGTGGAATTGGTTAGAAGTGGTCTCCTTTTTTAAGGGGGATAAGGGGCTCTTCGGGAAAGTGTGAAACTATTATTTTATTATATAATGATATTCGGTTTCTAATGGTCCAACAAATAATTATATTAGAAGATAAGATGAGTAATGGTCGATATAAAATCATCCAATCAGAATTTCACATGTTTTGGATAATTTTTTAATCATATAAACTTCTTTATTTAAATCATTTATTAATGAGGTAAATATTGCATCATTATTGTGTCATAAATAATTTAATATATTTCATGTCTAAAAATTATAATAAAATTACTATGATGTATGAAATATGTATATTTTTTCCTAAGAATATTTATAGTCGAATATAGGAATTATATAACAACATATAAAAATTAATTACTAAATGATTTTTGTTTATGTCATTTTGGCCTTTACATTAAATTAATTAATCTAAATTGTCATTATCACTTCTAAGTGGATCAAAGGGGTCCAAAAATAGACCTAAAGATTCCCAGGGTCGTTAATTACTCAAAAAATAAGTTTTTGACATGTTTTAAGGTAATTTTGAAATATTATAATATTCTTTTATCCTTGAATTATACTATTTACCTTTAACCGTGGTAAATAAAAGTCAAAAGTTACTAATCACCAAAAAATATTTTCATCTTAATGAACCACATTTTACTTCTTGATAATAACCATGTATGTATGATTTTTGAAATTAAATTCACAAATGTGGTAAAATTTCATTTAAATTAAAAACTCAGTTTTTTAACTACCACTAAGTGGTTTCACTATTCATCAAAAATTGAAGTCTTTTAGAAAAATACAAAAAATTAAGTCTAAGCTATATTTTATATTCCGAATTCAAAAATCATTTCCATTTTTCCAAATTAAAAACATAAAAGTGGAATTAATTATTTTAAAAATTAATTCCTGTTGTTAAAACAAATAGCCTGTTTTTAAGAAATAATAATTATCAAAAGATGGACAGTTGATTAAGTCCAATTTCAATGTGAAATTGGATCCAATGACCAAAATTGGATTAAATGGTAACAATATATTCTAATTACAAATTAAAACCAAATAAAAAGATAAACTAACCATATAAATAAATTATATTAAAGGTAACTTTTGAATTAAAATATAATATTTTTCACTATTTATTAAAAAATGAACTTTATCGGAAAAATTCCAAAAATTTACACGATGTAAATTTTGATGTCCCCATTATAAAGAAGGATTTTATTTGGTCATATATATTGTTTTAATGTAACAAAAACTTGATTTAAGGAGGGTTCACTATTAAAAGGGGATAAATCGACCTTTAAATGCAAATTATACTTAAAATTAGATTCATTCACATTTTAAGCCTCTAACTTTTTATTAGATAACGAAAATACATTTAACAATAATGTATAATCATATTGTAGTTAGTTTTGTTCATTCCCACCAATAAAAAGGCTTCGAGTTATCTACCATTTAAAATAATGATGTTATATTATTAGTAAGCCATGTATGTTTTCAAAGAAACTCGTTGTTGCGTATCGGGTACGCTATCGAACATAGAAACCACATTAATGTAAAATTAATATTTAATTCACAAATATTAATAAATATGAAATATTTATTATTCATTATTTAGTTGGGATGTTACAAATACAACATGTTACTCATCAAACACTTGCTGACAAGTATGGCGTCAAGACACAAACTCTACCACACAATTCTACATTCATGGACAAAAAAACTAACATTGGAGGTCCTATGTAATTTTCGGCACACCCTAATGAGATTCTAATTGGGTTGTTTGGAACACACTTAGAACCTCCTCCTATAACGCAAATGGAACTACTATGCGTCCTCTAAAAATAATGACATTCTCCCCATCATTTGAATATACTTCTAGAGATTGCCTTGTGAATATCTAAGTATATAGGGTCTCGATATTGGTATCCCCAATTTTTGTCTCCCTGAATCATTGTAGGAACGGAGAGGTAACAAACAAAAATTGGAGGTAATATTCCCCATATCCATCCACAAATGAAAATTTCAAGAAGTAAATTTACTATGAAGCCTCATTCTATAAATGAAAACTTGATCTCATATTGAGAGAATCAACCAATGAGTTCCCCTTCATAAGATTTTAGAAAATCTAAAAGTCAGGTCCCTAGAGGAACTCTATCCATCACCAATGTCTCATGTTCAAATCCTTATAATAAAATATATACTTGAGACACTTTTGATTAATGTAGTCAATAAACCACCCTCAGATCATGTTGTTTCGCCACATATTCAATATGAATACTACCTCTTATAAATTAAGAGCATGGGATACATAGTTATACTCGTGTGGTATCAATAGGAATGTATGATAGGCAATCACAACATTCCACTCCATCAGGACACAATGATTCTTTATTCCTAATGTATCAAAAAAACTAAGTACATGACACCCTCTTTCAGTAATCTCACGATCGGGGAACTCATTAAACTCTTCCTCAAATGGTGAAATGAATGTTGTCACTTCTATATCCAAAATAATGGCTTCTTATTTTAACTCAAATCTTATATAGGTTCTAATATGAGAGAGAATTCATTTATAAATATTTTATAATAGCTTTCTTGCCTGAAGAACCTCCAAAAATCCATCACATTCTATTGTGGCTCCATTTCCAACACTAAATGACCTTGGATTGTTGAACTACAACATCATAAAATGAGATAATGTATCCTTGAAAGTGGATCACCTGAATTTAGAACTGGCTCTTTGAGATCATTCATTAAATCTGGGGATCTTAGAGTACATCCTGAACTATCCATAGGTGTCTCATATTATCATCCTCAGAACCCAAGTTCACAATGATATCATCAATGAATACTAACATGAACTAGTATACGTATGTCTAAAAGATCCAGTTCCTGAGTACCATGAACACTACAGGGTAATTCATCATTCCATCAGAAATTACTAAGAAATCATAATGACTATAACAACATATGAATGCCATATTCAGTATACATGTGATTTCCTAATATGATATCAACCTTTGAGAACCATCATTCCCCTATCATGTAATCAAAATAATTCATTCATCCTTGCTAGTGGATTTTTTCCCCACGGTCACTTGATTCAAGCACTGATATTTCACATAAGACCTCAAGATCCCATATTCCTTCATAGAAACCAAAAAATGGGGCTTCCCAAAGTGAAACACATCATCTCAAAAAGCCCTTACACTTCAAGTACTCTAACTCTATCCTCATCTTGTGAAACTACACAAGATCCATCTGATATGTTGGGGTATATATCAATGTCTTTATATGGTGTAAATCAATGGTGATGTCTTTATAACAGTGGATAGGTAATCCTAGAACAAATTTAGGAGAGACATCCTCGTACTCCACAACTATTTTATGAATCAAAAAACTCATAACATCCACTATACTAAGGATCGTACTAGGAAACTGATGAGAAATCAGCTACACCCACCTATGCATGAGTATACCCTTTGTGAACTGGGTTTATCATTCAACAACATAGGTAAAAATCATTTCGTCACTGCTTACACAACACACCTTTTTCCTAAAATAGTCAATATGGGAATTTACTATAGACAACCAATCAATACCAAAAATTAAATTGAAATTCCATAACTCTACAACCAAGCGGTTCCAACTAAAACTCTATCTCGAAGGGTTAGGTCACACTATTGGCACATGTGCGTGATCACTATGTATTCTCCAGTAAGTGTCTCTAAGCATTGGGGTTAACATAATGGTTCAACTAGAATAACTAGGTCTCAAACAAGGTATTCAGTGAGAAAGGAATGACTTGAAATGTGTCTATCAATACTAAAGATAACATATAAAATACACATATCATACATGAAATAATTCATAGAGCCCCTGGGTCATAAGATGCAACTACATGTAGTTGTCCCCTCCCCTTTATCCTGCTTCCTAAGCCTAGTGTGGACTATTATGGGGGGGTGGTGGTAGTAAGTCAAAACATCTACCAACCCCTTCTACCCCCTCATCTCATCTTACTCATACTTCACCATTCAGATTTTCCTTCTACTATCATGTTATCTACATTGATGGCCTGTCAAATGTCTCCCTATCATTAGTATGGGGGTCGGAAAATCGTTAGTGCATTTTCCCCTTTCATATAATGAATATAATCACCTCTCTCTAGGCTGACTAGACCCACCCTATGAGCCCAGAACAATAAACCCTATATCCCAGGACATCCTCTTGAAACTTCTCTCAGGCCCAGGTCTATGGGAATAACCTCATATCCCTTCTTCTGAGGCCTCTACTCTTACATTTCCACTACTGACTATCACCATCAATATCTACACATCCATGAAATGTTCGACCACTAATTCCCACTCATATACCACAATATATTTCGTAATGATTAGTTGGATAACTCTGATTCAGATGTTTCTACACATACCTTTCATGAATTTATGAGCCCAAAAGTAATAATCTCAAACCATATCCATCAAGTACCTATAATAGTTGGTAGACCTCGATGAGTCTTCAGCTGCTGCCATGTTTCCCTACTTGAGATGAAGACGCTCATGTATAGGTACATATCTAAGAATAAATAGTGTGAAAACCTCCCTGAATAGGTGCTCAAGATAGATCCACAAAAGAGTCACCTCATCGTGAGTTTGGATATCAAAACTTCACCATCATCCTATTTATCCATATAGAAGGATTTCCACTTGGACTAACATCTGATCTGCTGGTGTTCTGACTTGATGGAAAACCTAGGTCACCACATCAATCTAGTCCTCAGCTGCATGTGGGTCAGGATCACCTAAGAACCTAGGGGGTCTTTATCTACAGAACATAGGAATCACTCTCAAACTATGCTTCGCATTAGCCAATAATGTGGGTACTATGTGTTTCCTTATAGGTGTTAGTATGGGTGGTGCACAACCAGGATGTGAAATTAGGGGAACTGGTCCCTGTATCGAATCAGCATCTCAATGGGGGAATCTTCATTATTATGCTACCAAATCATATTTGGTATGAATCGGGGAGTAATCCTCTAAGAGAAAAATACATACCAAGGTTAAGGAGTATATCTGGAGAGTAGACTCAATATGGAAATGGAAACCACAACCCATTCCTATATGTTGCATGTACCATTATTTTCATTATAACTAGTGTTTTTAAGAAACTCATAATGAAATTTTTATCTGACTCCTTATGTACGGATATGTCCAATAGTAATCCAACACTACAGTCCCTTTCTTGAAATCCAAACTCGAAACACATAACACTCTCTCCCCAAACCCATCTCAGAGACTACCAGTCCTAAATTAGAACCGACCACCTCTGATGCCACACTTTCAAGGCCCATACTAGTAATTATTATTTCACAACTCCCCAATCCCACCTTCTATAGGCCAGGGTCTAGTGACTAGCACATAGTAGTCATATCAGTAACATGGGAAGCATTTAATAGTTACTTGTACGCACAGACACATATCCATCCCCACCAAATGATGAAATGTAAATAACTGATCAGTAAATAATATATGCATACCAATATATCCCACAAGTAGAGTATGAATGTATTTGAATTAATGTAAACAAGTAAATAATATAATACCACCAAAAGGAGTCTTCAACCATATGTCTAGTTGATAATAAAAATCTAATGGGACTACTGCTTGTAGTTGCAGGAACACACCTCAGTCTGTCAGGTCTTAGAAAGAACCTTCAGTTATTTTTCTAGGATACCATAAAAGGGTCAACAATCAAAACAAGAAAATGAAACGCGCATTAAAATCCCATGTAGGGGTGAGTATAACAATACATTAGAAGAAAACCTAAAACCACAAAGCAATAAAAAAAAGGATAGATACACTCATCTCAACATAGTTATCAATCTACATAACATATAATAATAATATATAGATATACTCAACCACGAAACACATTATATAGGTAAGTCACAACTAAAAAATAAGAACCCTTGGAATTCAGCTCAAAGATTCTACAAAGAACTAATCTTAGAGAACAGACTCCTGTGTCCGATAAAATCAATGATGTCCCTCTTTGTGGTACTTCAGATTGGGTATTTCCCTGAGAAATATAAATTGATAGTTTTTATGGGAGATACAATACAACAAATAAGGATCTTATCCAGGGCCATCGGGTGATACTGACAACTATATCAAGATTAACCACCATGTACAGAATCAGTTCACATGGATTTTCGGTCATATTGATACCGACAACTCCACCAATGGAATAATAAATGAATATATGATATTTTTATGGGCTTCTCAGTGGATTTCAATAACTATCTCCATGAATTCCTTCTAAATTTATCATTTTCCTATATGTAGGAAATGATTCATATCTACCTTTAGGGAAATGATAAATAGAGAACATCCTAATAAAACAAGTCTATGATATGGTGGTTAAGAGAATCAATATTTATAGAAGTGGTTACATGGCATGTAGTATAATCATAGACTGTGTCACTTGACCCTAGGTACTTCTCGTGTACAACGTCCCATGACTTTCCAAACCCATTCATGTAGATGAAGGATACACAACCTATAGAAAGAATCACACATCATGTACATCCATCCATGGTCCAGCCATGTACTTCAGCCAGGTGAAAATACATAGTATCAACCAATGTAATCATTCTAATGTTCCATTACATTGGGAAATCCATGTAACCAGATTAGGTCAGTCTTCATTTGGTAGTACACATAGGGTAGTAAACTTGTGCACTTAATCCCTTGTCTATATTTCCAATTTATATGCCCAGTGGTCCAACGATGAACACATGACATGTAATTGGGACTACACATCGTGTATATTGGGTTCTCCAGAACCCATCTTCTTTCAACCTCTCCCCTCATCCAATCACCAGGGTCATGCTCCATTTCTCATTTCTCCCCAAAACTCAAGACCGACAATCTTTCAGTCACTCTAACACCGAATCGATGAGCTTAAGTCCCTCAAACCGAAATAAAAATATTATCATATGCATTCTTATTCATTTTTGAAGAACATAGATACCACACCCACTAATGTTTTATCTGCCACCATGTACACTGTTCTACCTCAGTTGAGTCCTCTTGATGCCACATCTCTAGTTTCAGATGGTTGTTCCAAGAATCGAAGGCATAGTAATCAGTTATTCAATGTAAGAGGATATAATAAATAACATCTATCAGGAATGCTAGAAATTGGATGAGAAAATATATAAGTAATAATATAGAGGAATGAACCACAATTTTTTTGTTTCTTCCTCGATCTATTCCCATAATAATGACCATTGACTCAGTCAATCAATTTCAAGGAACACATCCCAATAAACCCAGTAAATACCATCTCACCCCACATATAAGATCAATATGTGAGAAAATTTGTTCGTGGATTAGTGTGATTTCATTATAGAAATCAAGAATAGTAATGAAAAATTTAAATAACATATCATATCTATTTTTTCGATCACTCACAAACAATGATTGGTCGTCGTATCGTGACCATTCGAGATTTATACTAAGAATGGTGTTTGTCGATATTTGATCTGAATTTTAGTCATCGCCTGCTCGATAGGATTCTCCAAAGGTTTCTCCTAGTGTATCTAGAGAATTAAAATCTTACGATAATAACCCAAGATCTCTTATAAATGTTTTATTTATAATATCCATGTCACTGCATTGCTACATCGATGAAATAAAAATAAAATAAATTTTTAACAATTTATTTAATTCATTTAAAATACATGCATTGAATTTCCACCAATAACTCTCAATGATCATTGTTAGTTCATGATTAGGCTAAATTGAACATTATGAACACAATTATGTCCTCAGATTTTAGTTATGGGCACCCATTTAGATGTTATTCTGCATTTTCAAGGAAATTACCTGCCCGTGCTATTTAATATTTGATTCTTTTTCAAACAATTTTTGTGGGAACATCGAGGATCAAAATTTTAGTAATCCTCATTAACTAATTATATATTTAATCCATATTATATTCAAAATAAATATATAGAAAATTTGGGACATTATAATATCTCCACCATAGTGATTTACGTCCTCTAAAATCCAAATTAAAAGCTACTCAATACAATGTGGGTAGTGAGCACAAATCTTAGCCTCCCTCTCCAAAGTGCCCTCCTAGAGATTATTGTGCTACCACAAATCTTGAGATATGTATTCAATTGTCTATAAAGTATAATCTCATGTCGATCCTTGAACTTCACTAGGTACTTAGTAAAAGTCTCTTCGTCCTTGATTTCCATCACTCCCTAGTTGATAACATGTTAATGTTCATGCCCTTAACTCCTCGTCTATGACTTGTGGAAGACATCATGTACCCATTCAAATTGAAGAGTTAGTACTCTATGGTACACCAAATCACTAACTCTATACAGTATCTGAAAATAACTGATAATCCTCGGAGAAAAATTGTCGCCCTGGCCAAATCTTTATAATCCACGTTGATGAGAAACCTGAAGGAACACATGGTATCCATCCAGAAAATCCAAAGGCCTCCATCACATGTCATTAAAAGAGTTAGGATGGATCTGTGTAGTTCTCATCTTCTCATGGATGATCTGATGCATTTTGGTTGTAGCTCGGATCAAATCCAAGGACATGAGTGCTAACTATCCTAGGTCATTCTAGAAAGGTGGGGACCTATAGGGTTGACCATACAAAGCCTCAAATGGGTTCATTCCAATGGTGGAATGGTATATATAGTGGTACAAAAACTCCACCAATGGTAGGTACTCCTCCCAATTATGGATAAATTCTAAAACAAAATATCATAGAATATCCTCCAGAACCTAAATTGTCCACTCTGTCAGGCCATCTTTTTGTTAGTGAAACATCATCCACAAGAACAAAAGGGTCCAAAACACCTCCTATAATGCCTTAAAAAATCATGTTTTCAATGAGCATAATGAACTGAAATAATAATCAATATTACTCCACGGATTCAAACTATCTCCTATATATAGAGGAATCTGAATCTCTCTTATGAACTCTGATCTCTGATAGATTTAAAATGAGCTAACTAGGTATGTCAGTCAGTGATCACCCAAGTTACCTTGTGTCCCCTGAATGAATGTGTTTATACCATCATATAGTCCATAGACATCCCATCCCAATTCTATTCTGTCACTACTAGGATTTGAGCTGAACCGACAAGGGCATGATGATCAGCCATCACTTGTTAGCATATAATGCATCGAGAAATAAACTTTTCCACACTCTTCTTCATTCCTAGCCACGAAAACTAACATCGTAGTTCCTGGTACCATTACACCACACCTAGTTTTACTTCCACAAGGGTTGTATTTAACTCCCATAGAACCTATTACCACAACATAGCTATTACTACTAGGCATCCCCTGAAAAGAATGACATTATCCCCGCCTTTTGAATATCTACTACAAGCAAGCCCTTTGGATATATGAGCACATTGGGTATTTTGGTTGGTATCCCAAAGATTATAATCCCTTACTCGTTTTAAGAGTGGAGGGGTAACAACCATATACTAGAGGTATGCCACTCCATATCCATCAACAAAGGATAACTACAATTACGTCAACTACTCTGATAACTGATTCAAAAATATTGAACTAGACCTCCTACCGAGATCATCTTCCACCATGTTCCCCTTCTAAGGAGTATAGAAAAAATCAAATTCATAGTCATGGTGATTCACTATCCATCACCTCTAGATCATGTTCAAATCCCTATATATGAAGATATACTTCAGATTATTAAGATTGGAATAGACAATAAACCACTCTCCCATCAGGTAGTGTCGACACATCTTTAATGTGATGAATACCACTTCTAACTCAAGATCATGGGTCATGTAGTTCTTTTCATGTGTTCTCAATTGGCATGAACCATAGAAAATCCCTACTTCCCTCTACATCAGGACCTAACGAAGCCTGTTTTTTGATTCATCATAGAATATTACGTACTCGACACCCTCCCCCAATAATATCAATATCGAAGTGCTCATCAAACTCTTCATCAACTACTGAAAAGCCTACTAGAACATCTCTTTCCACAAAAATATCTACCCCTTTTGAGTTAAAACATTCACAAGTGATGATATCCTAGAGAAATCAGGTATGAATCTAGGATAATATCCTGCTAGCCCAAGTAAGCTCTGAACCTCCATCATGTTCTTCGGTGGATCACAAGCGAACACTACCTCAACCTTTTCCAGGTCCACTACCAGTCCATCCAATGAGATAAAATGTTCCAAATATTGGACTGACTTAATCAAAAAATGTTACATTAAGATTTTTCTATAAATATTGGGCTTTCAATGTATATCCAAAAATATCCTTAAGTTTCTCACATGATCCTCCTCAAATGCTGAGTACACAAGGATATCGTCGATGAATACTACCACAAATAGTCTATGTATGGTTTATTGATCGGGTTCATGAGTCCCATGAACATTTCTAGGGAATTCCTCCCACCATAAAGAATCAAAAAGTACTAATAATGTCTAGAAAGACATTTTATGTTCATATTTGGTATATCGACATCCCATAATTTCAGCTACTGATAGCCTGATCTGGGGCCAACCTTTGAGAAACATCATTCTTCTTTCAACTAATCATAGAGTTCATCGATCCATTGTAGTAGATACATGTTCTTCACAGTTAATTGGTTCAAGCGTTGGTATTCCACACACAACCTCAAGATACTATCTACCTTTTTGGAATAAAAAATAGGGCTTACTAGGGTGAGACACTAGATCTCACGAAGTCCTTCCTTTGCTATTCCACTAATTATATCCTTCTCTTGTAAAGCTCGGTGTGAGACATCCAATATGTTGGTTCAAATATTTTTGTCATCATATGATGTAAATAAATGCACAATTATATACCACCATATTATCGATGTTTTTTTAGCATATATAGATTTTCCAATCTCAAAGGGTGGGTTGTTTCCATGTAGCAAGCCTAACATTCTATTCATAGGGTACTTGAGACACTAATGGAATATTAATGGTATCACTAGGTGGATTTGAAGTCCAAGAATTCTATGAAACACATTATATGATGTGTCTTACTAGATTACCATGAAAACATCATCATTTTTGAGCTCCCAAAATTGGGCCTCAATCATCATTTTCCCATGAGTAATTTTTTTCATGCTCATTATACCACTATATGGTCAAAATTATAGGGGATAAGTCCCTTTCTACACACAGAAAACTTCAAAGATTTCATTCATGGATGATAAAGATCCCATATCCCATATCGATCAACACCCTTTGGACATTGACATTATTTACTCTTCCTAAGAATTAGAAAGGCATTATGATCCATTGGATGACCTCCTACAGGTCGTGAACAATGAATTAGATGGAAGTATGAAATCCTAAGGACATAAAATCCACATGATATACCTAGGATTCAAAAACATTTTTCTCTAATTAACATCGGATACAGAGTGAATAAATAATTTCCTCCCTATATTCTATTGAATGATGTAGAATTCAATGACTTTTAGATTGTTTTTGACAATATCTAGCTACTTCAGAACATCATTATTTTACACTGGAAATAGTGATTACTAATGTGTTGCTATTCCTTGGTATGTGGCTTGGGAGGAGCATGTAGTTCAAGAGCCAAAATATCTGAGTAGGATCGACCTGTAACTTGATCAATGTTTATGGGGTATCTTCTACTTGTTACATTGGTCGCACCAGCCTTACCTATTTCTAAGTTCTATCTTATTGAACCCCTAATAGCCAGTCATGCATGATGATCAGATACATATGACTACTAGAGTGCTCTGAGGCACATTATTTCCATTTCTATTCCTGGTAGAGTTATTTCCCTTGATTCCAGGCTACATATATATCCCCCATGGGGATATGAACAAAATATTGAGTCTAACCACACATTAGTTGTCCCATGTGTCCACGGCTCTAGGGCATGTGGCCTCCCATTCATCAGTTATATGCTAGAAAACAAAATTCATAGGAATACTCATCATCGTAGAAGGGGTTTTCCAAGTGTACTATGTTTATTGAACCAATATTGAATTCTTCGTCTGATGAGGATTATATTTGGTTGTGTGGTTCCCATGCCATAGATGTTGTATGGAAGGAATCTACGGTTGTTAGGGACTCCTTTACAGAAGAATTTGACTCTTCCACCTTTGTATCTTCTTACTTTTCAGGGTCACAATCACCCTTAGGAATCACATATGACATCTCATTATTAGGTGGGGGAGCTATTTCGAGATTACACTACTGTTCTTTTATCGCGGCATGTGCTCAATCATCTATTTTCTGAGTCATCCAGTTGTGTTTATTTTACATTCATCTTGCCAGAACATTCTTACAAGATTCCTCTTCTTTGGATTTTCCAATGGTTAGGAAAGCCACCTACTCTATAGAATTTTCAAGCATCACCTATCTTGATTCGATCATGCCTTGAAAGACATTTTTTAAGATTAGTAAATTTTAGATATTATCAAAAGCCTTTTATGGAATGGGTAATAGTCAGGATGGTTGGTGGGGTTTACATCATCATGCCTCCTGGACTGAGAAAGTTTGAGTAAAATATTATCCATGTAATCCAGGAAATATCTTGGTACATTTTCATTTCGAATGATGTATACATTTTTTATGTCTTCCTAAAATATTTAGAGACCATGATCTCCCTGTACTATTAAAAAAGGAAAATTATATGCTTATTGTCACATGATATGAGGTGTTGGGTGGTTCAAAACTTCATTGGGTGCATGGATAGGCACTGATGCGGTCTTGAGAGTGATGGTTGTAGCTTCTTCTCTAACTGGCATTTTCCCCTTTGTTGTGTGTGTGAGTTAGGGAATGGATCATGTCCACTAAATGTCTTCTTCAATACATTGGGTTGTTTCAGTGATTTCTTTATACCTTCCTAGATATATCATTTGGATTAGGGTAGTCTAATACTCATCCATGAGATTTTCAACATAGGGTTCTAGCTATTGTTCCTACGATAGCGGGATATTGATAATGTAGTTAAAACCCTTCCATATTGCTATGAAATTAGACACCATCTCACTCTCATGTATCATGTAGTTTTTTAGGTCAATGATCATCGTTTTCTATAATGACCAACTGAACTAATAAATTAACTAATTATGAAGGTATTCCAATCCTATAACTGATCCTACTTGTAGACTGATATACTAAACAAATGATGGACCTGTCAGATTCTGTATGAAACACCACAACATGGTTGCATCCTATTGATCTTAGGGTTCCATCATCAGCCCCCCCCCCCCCCCCGAGATATTAATTAGGTGAGATGATGTTTAGGGTCACCTACACTATCGAATTTAGAAAAGGTAGGTTTTCTGAATTTGGGTTGAGGTGGGGTACCATCTACCCATTCGTGATATAGATTCCATTTAGGCTATGCTAGATAATGACGTGCATCCATGGATTCCATCTGATTAAACATGAATTAAATGATGTTATGTAGATCTAAGGGATGGTTTCCATAGCCACCTCATATCCGTAGGGAGAATGTGCGGGAAAATGATGTGCTCCTACATTCATCTCCAACTGATCCTTGATTCATGCTATAACTAAAAGAATAACCCATAGATTGAGATATATTCACAGAAATGGATGGAAAACATGATCATTTTTGGATTCCTTATTTATAAAGACTAGTTGTCTAGAACTAGAGCCTATTTGATGCTCAGATACAGCTCTTGCTAGTGGATCAACAATGGGAGAGAGAATATTCCTCTCTGGATAGAGATGATACGCAGTAGGGATTTCCCCCAAATTATATCTCCATTGAGTTGTTAGACAGATCATATTTAACTCTCATATCAAGAAAAATAATCTTCTGCAAGCGGAAAATGAGGTTTATTTTCACCTTTACCATTATATTTTACAATATTCTACCGAGGATGTGGCAACTAAATATTTGGATGTTCCAAAATTTGAAGCCTTATTTTGTTTCAGGTGTGTGCAACTTCATTTGGTATATCCAAATCACCCTACTCTAGGGGTAGGTTTTCAATGTAATGACACTATACATCTACATATTGATCAATGTTTGACATGTTAGCAGATAAGACATTCAAAGAGGTATATCAGGTAATAGTGGATGTGGAATTTCCTTCAATGCACAAACTGATCCTTCGTGGCTTCAATCAGGTTTTTTATTCAAACCCTTGGTCATATTAGGATGATTTTACTTGTGAACCCAGTGGGGTATGATTCCTTTTTTCCATACACTCCTCTCCTCTTTGTTTATAAATAGTGAACTTGATGGAGTTTTTAGTTCTGATTTCCGAGTGAGCCCTAACCAAAAGTGGTTTGTCTTGTGGTTGGAGGAGCTGGTAGGATGCCAACGATTGCTTCCTCCTAGCCTAGAGAATATAGAATCCCTCTGTAGGGTTACTGATGATGATGATTCCTCCATCCCTATATGGTGCGGGTCAATAGGGGTAGCGAATCTTCCCAATTGGTCCTATTTCCATGGATCCAATGACTCTGGGTGTGGATTTAATGATTACCAAGATGGACATGAATATACAGATTACCCAACCTAGTTGAATGGGGATTCAATAGAATCACCAATGTTTACACTAGTGTCCATTCTTGGGAAAATAATCCTAGTGATGGTGATTAAGATATAAATTCCCCCATCACTACAGGATGAGGTTCACATGTAGCTACAAATGATATATCATGAATCATTTTAGGAATTTATGACTCGAGGAGTGGATGAAACGGTCAATATATTCATGATCCAAGGGGATGAGTGCACTCTTGGATGGATGCAATGGTATCTTCTATTGTGGTCTCTGTACTGGGGTGAAACTGTGCTCTTGTGGGATTTGGGTGTGATGACCGCCCATAATGAGGATTGTTCCTTGAAAAATGTTGTCCGTGTGATTGAAACTTCATTCTCCATATTTGAAAAATAATTATATTATCATTAGAGTCTTAGTTGGAAAACTCGTTTTCTATCCTGCCACCACATCTATGGTGTCTTGGTACCATTGGAGTGGGATAATTTTGTTGATGTGACCAACTACTCTAAGCATTACCTAGTCTTCTAATTTCACCAGAGGTGATAAAATCACATGACACTATCATAGAGACTCTTTTAATATAGGGGAGTGGAAAATTTTAATGCTTCATATATTCTTTATCCTTGAATATGAATTCCTATCATGGATTTAAAGATCTGTTGTCGAAGGGTAACAATGCAATGGTGGAAAGAGTGTTTTATATTTGCAACGTGCTTTTCAAGTATTCTATCACAGGACATGAAGATAGCAATTAGGTCGGGCATGCAACAAAGTATCCTTATTTTCAGTAGGTGACACACATATCCTAGATAAGGTAGATACCAGTCCATCAATCAATGATGAGTAGCCCATATATTCTGATGTAGCATAGGAATGGACTCTTTCTGTAACTCATCTGGGATATCATACCTGGAAGTAGCAGTAGGAAAAAACATGATGGGGATATTGTTTCTATATAACTTTCTCCATAGGTCAATGTTTGGCTCCTCTACATCAGATAATCATTCTTCCATCTGGTAAGACCATTGAAGTTATTTATGATGGTCTCCTTCTGGTGGGAGTGGAGTGTTTCTGTATGTTGATGGGGAACTATATAAAATTTTCACTAGTGTTTTGAGAACCTCTATGTATGAAGGTTTCGGATTTTTGTTCAAAACTATATGTCAATGTGTTTCGAAAATGGTAGGTTTGACATTCCCATGGGAGTGATATCTGTGGGGAGGATGAACACGGTGGATGTCAGTAGTAGAGTACGTATGATCAATATCCACACAACCATGAAGAGGACTATCATGGTATGGAATTCCTTCTTCATATGCTTCAATACAAGAGATGATGGATCCTTGTGATGTTGAAAATATGCCTAGAACTGCCTCAAGGACACTATCGTAGAGAATATTTAGAATATGATCCATGTTATGAATTGTGGCCAAAATGTGACGACATGTATTAAGTGGTTGTGTAGGGGTCTGAGCCTACTATATGATGATTTCCAAAACCTTTAAATAACCATCAGGTGTTGTGGGAGTATTAGACAATGACTGAGAATAGGTTGATATATTTGAATATGTAGTCTCATTATTGATATGGATATGAGATGGTCCTTATACTTGCGCCACTCTCACATGGTGAGCCTCAACCAAGATGTGAGTATGATCCTGATCATGATTCGTTGGAATTTTATGTTAGTCATTCATGGTAGGAATATGAGCCTTCAATAAGTCACATACCACTCACACCGAGTGAGCCCAAATTATAATGGGAGTATGAGCCTGATATGAATATGAATTCCCCATCAGAATATATAGACATACCTATGGAATAGGAGAAGGGATATGAGCATCCCCCTGTATTGCCATGGAACGATGCTAGTGCAGTCATTCTTCAGTGGAAATAGGAAAATGTTCCATACTTCTATGATCTTCGGGAGTATGTCGGGTAGATTCTCTGATAAAAATATAAGCATACTCTGAGTCTTGTGCCACTCTCCCATGGGTAGACTCAACCTGAATGGGGATATATTCCCTATCCTAGGCCTTTGAATTATGTAATTGGGATTTTTTGAGTGTCATGTGCCCTTGTCCCGAGGCTTGTACTTCTCTCACCTGGTTTTCGTCGGTTGGAACGAGCGTATTGGTGCAGTGTGATGACTCTACCATCCTCAAAATATGTCGATAATGCTCTTGTGTGGGATAAATAGTGTTTGATTTCTCCACTATAACAATTTGATCATGATGATCAGAATATTAATTTTTCCTGGCTGTATGGATATGATTATGCCCATGTCCCCTTATCTGAAATAGTTCCAGCATATTCCAGAGGATATTTTCAATATTTGATAAAATATATTTCCATTTTAGCAATATTTTTGTTGGGATTTAAGGTTTCACATTTTCTACCTCCATTATCTATTGAAATAAGTCTTCAATTAAAGTCGGGTTATATTCCCAGTTCATTCCCCATTGTTCAATTGAAGTATAATATTGGGATTTGGGTATGGGGGCAGGAGTATGAGCCTTTCCCATACATTCTACATGAATACGACAACATATTTGTTTTGAGTGAGAATGGGTATGAGCATGAATTATAGTACCTTCCAATGTTTGTAGGTAGTCATTGTAAAGAGGATCATGTGTATGAGCCCTATCTTGGATGGATGAGGGATTATTCCCACAAACATGTTCTGAGTCAATATAGATATGATCCTGCTTACTGGTTCCATTTAGAGAATGCAAGAAATCATTGTTGGCAAGAGAACAAATATGATCACTCTCATGAATTTCCCACACCCTCCTCCTCTGATGAGTCTTCCATGGGGCCAATTCATGAGCATTAGAGATAGTTGTGTTTCTAATGATACCTTCAGCAGATAAATGATGTGTACTAGTGGGATGTTTTTGGTGATTTCATTCTGAAAGTGCCCTCCCTAGTGGAAAATTGAATGAAAGGGAGACAAAATGTATTTCATAGTTCTCCTTCATAATATATTGATGGTGGAGGTTTTGGAACTCCTAGGATAAGTTCCTGAAGAATTTGCTCTTAGCGATGGGGGCTATTGGTTTGGAAGTATTCTTCACTAGGAAACTCTAATTCGTCAAATTTTATTCTTGAAATATCTCATGAGAACATTATATATTTTTGATTTTAACATGTTTTTTGTACTCTTAGATCATTGTATTGACTACCTACTGTTGGAACCATCTAGAAGGAAATATCACTTTATGACTCACGAGGGTCGCAACAGCATGTGAGGTACCAGAATGAGTGCTTGATGATGAAGACATTTCCTCATGATGGGATGATGCAATGAAATTTATAGGATGGAACAAGATTACCAACTACTGCTATATCATAGGAAAAAATTAATCAATCATATATTCATGGTTAACACAATGGTCATGTATTCCATTTTCAAGAGGTTTGGCCGGGGCATGATGAGTATCATGCTGCTGCGGATCACAAGGAAGACACTTGCACTGATGTTGGCCCGCATGGGGAAGCTTCAACTGAGGAGCTGACTATGGCAATGGATGCTGGACAGCAGTGTGGGCGTGGTCGCCTCCCGGCCAGTCGGGGGGGGGGGGGGGATCTAGGGGTCGTGGTCGTCCTCGAAAAAGGTGACCTTCAGTTTGCTCAGTCTTTTTGGCGTGGTCTGTTTGGACTGTAGCTTTCCCCCCTGTTTGTTTGTTTGCTGCAACTTTTATTTTTCTTTGAATAAATTTTGGGGTCATGGGTCTTATGCCCATGATCGAGCCTTCTTGGTACTCATGTGGTCTTGTCACACCAAGGATGGACTTATAGGAAACCAAGTTTATACTTGTCTTACTACTTTTTCTATAAAACAATATGGTTTTAAAATATAGTTTCCAAAGATATTTACATCGATCATGTTAGTTATTTTTTCATATATGGGGAAAGCAACAGGGATAGATGGATTGTAACCCAGTCATTTTGTATTACGGAGATTCATGTTGGTTCATCATTTTTGTTTTGTCGGGTTTTTATGTGGATCATGGGATGAAATTACCTTAATTTGTCCAATTAAGTGGTATTTTATGGCCTCATTCAATCATGGACATCAGGATTTCTATTTTTACATCATTGCAAGAATATCCCAGGAGTTCCATTATATATAGATGTGTATAGACCTGCTTTCCAAATGTCAGAGATCATCTGGGTTTCCAAGCACATTGACTCTTAGGGACTGATGTTTCTTGAGAGGATGGGAGGTCAGGCACAACAGACATTTTGGGAAGGATTTATTTCCTACTACCAGACTATCTTACAAATTTAACATGTGTTCATGAATGGATACCTATTTTCAATACAATACTAGTTACTCAAAAGAGACGAATATAGGTTAATTCCCTTTTATATACAAAATACACGGATCTTTTTTGTTAATATATATGTATATAATTGGGGTTCTCTATAAATTTCTAGTAATATGTGGTTTCTTATATGATGATGTTGTATAACCATGTACTTTAGCATATTATTCCAGGTAATGAAGTTGTTAATAGCCCAATGAGGGGATAGAGCCATTTTGTATCATCCAACACATCCAAGTTATTTCATGAATAAACACAAATGTAGTTCATTTTCCTACTTGGTACTGGACTCAAGATATATAACCTTGTATAAGAAGTGTCCATAATATTTCTATGGTTAATGTAAATTCCTGGTGCTCAATGTGGTGTTCGTTGCATCACACTAAGCCCATGTGATCTATGCTTTGTGTGAGAAACGAGGTGGTTTTTTATGATCTACCTCATGGTTTGTAGATATGGATCTTGGGTATTGGAATAGTCCTTGGGGTGTCTGGTATAGATCTTAGGACTTGACAAGGTATCCTACGTATCTTGAGTATGGAAGGAATTATATATTTCATATTTCGGGTCATATCTTGGGATAACACATTGAGGCTTCCATTTACCATTATGAAATTTTATATTAAAGATTTTGTGATCATAACAATTCCCTAATCACATGTGAGTCATGCTTATTGTTTGAAACAAGAAATAACAAATGATCAATTTCATTTCTTGGATTAGGGGCCTTAAATACTGGGATTTCTCTAGATGATTAATAAGGAGCTTGAACCTTAAAGAGAGGTAGACTACCTATCCAAGATATGGAATGAATTTGAGTCATCATATTTCCCATTATGTTAGGGATTACAATCTGAAGTTTCCCTATACCATGGTCCTCTTGTTAGGAGGTTGTCACGTGACCCAGCTAGCCTGTCGTGGGATCCAATGTGTGACCTGGCCTAACACATATGGAGGGTCCAAATGACCTAGTTGGGATGTCCTGGGAGCTATAACATGATCACGATTACACATATGTATGGTTTCATAATATATGGTGTGACGTGGTTCGAAGGATGTCTTGTATCTTGGCTGGAACATCCAGGAAAATTGAGAGGCCATGTTGACATGTCTAGAGGGTTTTCTGAGTCTCATCTAGCTTGCCCAGAAGGGGCTATGAGAGAATATGTTTCCAGCCACGATTCTTTTATGAGACTCATATAACATGATATAACACCATTATATGAGTTTGGTGATGTGTCTAGAGGATGTCGCATGTCCAGGGAGATTGAAACATACGGTTTATAGGAAAAAGGTGACATCAATAGGGGAAGCAGATAACTTATTCTGATGGTTTTTGAGTATTTCACATGATGTAGATGACATATTGAAAATGTGTCTCGAGATATAGGTGTTTTTTCCAAGTTTGGTCATGTGCCTTTTAATGACACACATGAAGAGTATGTGGTTGACCAAGCATGTTCTTCACATTATCATTCTTAAATTTATCTTGGTTCTAAACCTTGTATTGTGAATTCCATGGATTTGTTCATTTTTAGTTATGCATGAGTATCATGGGATCGAATAGGCTTCTATGATGTTCTTCACATAACAAACGAGGGACCCTTCATGTGATCTATGAATGATCACGTGATGATCTTTCTACCTAGATCTATACTATTCCGGATGCTCACTAGTGTATTACCTGATAGAATGATGGTTGTTCATGTGATTGGTTGCTCCAAGAAAGCCACATCAATGCTTCGTAATTTGACATTTGAGAGTTCCCTTCACATCATAGCCAATAAATTTTTTTGTGACAAGGTGGAGGATTTATAGGCCTCACTCCCACAGATATGGTCGGGTTTTTGAGGTGCATCTTGCATAATTGTAGGAAATAGCCATCGATGGGCCCCGACGCCATGCAGTTTCACAAGCACCTATTGGGGATTATTTTAGGCGTTTCGCTTGATTTTCAGTGATCATGAGGCTCCATATTCAACACATCATTTATCATATTATTATTTTATTGTTGATGACTCTTTTTATCTAATTGATGTGTATATGGACCTTCATGTTGTCACATTGACATGTCTAAGGGTCCTCTTGAGATCTGAGTTTATATTGGGAGACACTCATGAGACCTCCGGTGACATGTCTTGGGGTCTTGTAGGATTGCATTTTGGGTGCTTTTGATTCCATTCATGCCTTCAAATGACTGATAGTACCTCATGTATATCCCTTATTATCCCTTTTGTTTTAAGTGACAAACGTTTGGGATCATGCAAGATTGCATGTGTGTTGTTGGGGATATTATTTATATTTTTTTGGGACGTGTCGCATGACAAATATAGATCATATATGGGAAAGCCATAACTTCATGGAAAAATATTTTCATTGAACCGTGATGTGTTGATGATTTTTCGAGACATGTCCATGGAATTCCATGTGATGGGGCTGTCATTCCAAAGAGATTCCATGATATGAGGTAGAAATTTCACTGATGAATTATGGTGGGTGCATCACTATCTTCCAACAACAGATAAAACCTCTCACCTCTTCCCTTTTTATCTCTTTCAAATTATTTTATGGTGGTTTGAGATTTTGGGGGTTTTCATTAGTGACATCTTGGATTTTTACATGATTTTTGGATGATCCTTCTGTAACTAATATTGGTCATATGAGTAGTCTGCCAGAATGTCATGGGAAGGTATATTCATCTATCCTTAGAGTATCGTGGGGCTGTTGAAACATTTCCATGGAGATCTTTGTAGTGAGGCTGAAATACCAAATGGTTTATGCATGGAAAGTTGTCATATCGCTAAGGACATGAGACATCTCACAGATCGGTCTGGGTGTGTATTTCATGTGCCTCGGGGACAGTGAGCCCACTCTCCACATTCCCTTTATGTCTTTAGATTGATGTGATGAAATCCTGACGGTCTTTCATTTTGGATCAAATATCAACATGTGAATTTATGATTCCTAATGATGATTTGGCATATGATAATTGTGAATCCTAGGGTCAATCTCTTGAAATTTCATCCCTCATTTTTTTGATGGATTTAATTTGGTTTTTTTGGAACATTCCAATGAAAAACCATACAACGTCAAGTTGCTAATTCAATTGTCTGGGGGTGGGGTTCACAACAACATGCATGTTTGTTGAAGCAGGATCTATGGGAAATTATGTGGGCAATTAACCATGCATGTATCCATCATGTGACTTTAAATTGTCACACGATCATGAGTCTCTCTGAGTCACACACGATCTACATCTCTTTGACCATCATCCTCTTCATTTGCATTCGCAGGGAAAATAATACTCATATTTTGGTATTTATTCCTTTTGTATTATTTATTCTTATTTGGAGGTAATCAATATGGTATATTTAGTATATTTAATATCATTAAATTCATGAAATACTATGTTTTATTTCATCTCATGCAGCAAATAATTTCTTCAATAGCTTGCCTTACACAAAATATTGAGTTTTTACAAACAATAAAATATTATTTAAATATTATTATATAATATAATAAGACATAACCTAGCCATTAAATTATAATTTAGGAATCATATTAACTAACTTATGAAAATATATTTTAAAAAAATATATATATAATGAATTTATAAGTTACTAATCAATTTTTAATTAATATAAAAGCCAATTTAATATAAAGAAATGTTTTTATTGTTCACATAAGTGTTTTACCCTAATAAATTAAATCCATTAAAAATAAAAAATGTTATTAATTTAAAAATATATTATATATTTAATCCAAAAAATTCATATTCATCTAATTGGTTTTATAAAAGAATGATAAGAATAAATCCGATTTTATGAATAAATGTTGTATTTTTCAAAAAATAATATTTCACCCAATTTTAAAGGAGATCCTATATTAATTCCATGTTTTGGATCTTTTATAAATTTTATATTTCAAAAAATCCTCATTTTTGAATGTGGAACATAAAAAATATTTTAGGTTGAAATGTTTTTATTTTTTTGAGAATATTTTCTTGATGAATAATAAATATATTTAATTTTAATTCAAAACTGTTTTCTCTAATATTTTATTTGTAATGATATGTTATATATTTTATTGATTTGAAATATTAATTAGGTATATTATATATATATTAATTCAATTATGTTAATCACAATCAATTTCACATTGAAATTTGATATACGATCATTTAAATCTTCTGAACATTGGTACTTTAAAACCTTGATTTGTCATCACATATGGGGGATTGAAGTTACATTAATTTCTAAATATTATGAGATTTTAAATATAATATTTTATTCAATATTTTATATAATATTAATCTAATATTTTTAATTGGTAATCATATTATGTTACTAAAAATATTATTTAATGTAATTAAAATTAATTACCATAATCGAGGGAAAATTTATCATAACAAGGGACTAAACCTTAAAAATATATTCCAAAATGACCTAAAATCATTTCAAAAATATATTTTTTGTTTATATTGATGACATATCCTTACATGGATCTAATTTGGTTCATTATAGGATCCATATGAAATGTGGAAAACATTTGTGGAATTCCCTTTTCAAAAATTTACAAAATGTCACTTCTCCACCACAATAAAAATTCACTCAGACCTATTACATATTCACACCACTAGAGACCATTTAATCACCAATAAAATTGTTAAAAGTATTCCAAAATCCATCCACATATCCCAGAACCCATAATCATGAGAAATATCTCTCTATGTAATTATTTTGGTCTAAACTAAAATAAGTTACCCGAAAAATTCTTCAATGGGAATCTGTGATCTTTTTTATGATATTCCACATAAAATATTATTTTTAATTAATATATAATAAAATAATTGTCCTAAATATAATTAAATTTTCTATTCTCTGAGTAATATCTACACTTACACACACATCCATCAAAAAGGTAACAAACTTACCGTTGTTCTATAAGATGAACTACCGCTCGTGAAACGATGTCATTCATTTTTCCTTTATCACCACTCGTGGTTGGACATTATGATAGACACACTCTTTATATATGATATATGATATATATATATATATATAATTTATCTATTCATCTGCAATTTCTATGTAACACATATCATTACTTGTTAAATTTTGAGTAAGTTCGATAAAATCATTTGTTTAACTGTTGACTATTGCAACCTCAATGCGATGAAACTCATTTACACAGTACATGGAATGTATTATGGATGGATATAATAAAAAAATGTTACATATATGAAATAAAAATGATAAATTATTTATAATATACATATAAATCATTTAATTTTCATTCTTTTAAAATACGATAATGACATGGATGTTCTGTCGACACCTACATACGACATACCATCTCCATGTATGATGCATTTCATTTCTTATCTCAAATTTTTATAGATTATTAAAAATAAATATATAATGAATATATATTATATTTTAATAGTTTCTTACATTATTTATATTAATAAATCATGATCTATTTAATAGTAACAACATCTTATATGTCAAAACAATCTCCAGAAAACTACACAATTAACACCAAAATGTTGAAAATAATGAATGATTATTAGGAAATGAGAAATAATATATTATAAGAAGTTAATATATAATAATTTATTTATAATTATGTTTATATTATAATTTATTTACATTTTTAAAACTCATATAATAGATACTAACGAACATTCACCCAAAAGGAAATTAAAGGTAAAAGATTGTTGTCTTTGTTTTTTCCTTTAATGTGGAAACCAAAATTTTCACCACTTAATTAATTTGGGGGGTGTATATACATACCCTATTTTATTTTATATCATAAATAAAATTATCTTAATGGTATTTATAGTATCATTTTAAATTATTTTTTCATGGGGATTATAATTTTGAAGTTACCATGTAGATAGGGACTTTGTCTTAATTTACATTCTTTGAGGCATAGATTATTTATGTGCACCTAATTTATTATATATGGTGCACATACTTCCACATAATCATATTATAGAGTGATTAAGTCATTATTATTTATATTATTATTTTTAATTTGAATTATTTTATCTGAGGGTATTTTCACTTAATGTTACCCAATTGGAATAGAAATTTCATAACTCAATTCCTTTTCATTGGGTTATATTACATTATAATTTCCATTAATATTATTTGATTACGTGTACAATGGATTTAAATATTTATTTATTTATTTCAACTTATTTTATTTTTATTTATTTTGGATACACGTAATCAATTGATTGATTAATTCTCACTTTTGCATTATGATCATATTAAGTGTTTATTTCACAATCTCAATCTAATTGAGATTTCTTATTCATGGAATTAAATTAATGGAATTTTTATAAAAATTTTAAAATGAGACATTTTATTTTCTTATCCTCTGGGTATTAATTATTTTTTTCATGTAATAGTATTATTTTTCCACAATTAAACACTAAAATGTTTTAAAACATGGTTTTAAAAAACCACAATTTTTTTTAAACATTAGACAAAGTACATATTTACTTCTAAAAACAAATTCTTAAATTTTTTTAAAAAATTGTATTTAACAATTTTAAAATGATTTATTAATGAAAATTTTACCCCTTATGTATTTTAAAAATATTTTCAAAAGATTTATCTTATCTCTTTTTGGACAATGTATTTTTCTAACCTTATTACTTTGGAAATTGAATTTTGGTTTTACCATGTATGACATGTATGTATTTATTTACTACCATTTGGTAGAAGTAAACCTTGTAAATTTAAAAGATTATTTTTTAATGAAAATATATTTCAAAGATATTTTCAAATAAATTTATTTTCAAAATGTTTCGAAAAATAGAAAATGATATTTTTCTCTTGAATGTTTAGAAATAATAATTTTATAGTATTTAGATTAATCAATGAAAAAACCAATTTTTCCTTACAAAAAATGGGATATATTGTATAGATACAAACCTTATAATTCAATTGGATTATTTATGATTAAATTGGCTGACTATAATATTGAAATTTACTTATGAGATTCATATTTGTAGTCCCCTTTGACTATTAACATTAAGGAATACATTGTACCTTAAAACTACCTAGAATATCCATATAATTTATCATGGATATATTTGTTACCAAAAATGTATACCAATTTTAAATATCATAATAAATTTTATCATTATTTTATTATATGATGGAATGATATTAAATTTGTTTTATTAACTCAATAAAGTTATTTGATACAACACATGGTTCATTATTTAAATCGATTATTCAATATAAGAGTAATGACTTTTATATGCAATAGATTAGTTAGGGACCGTTTAATGAAATACCAATAATTTAGGTACTAGTTAATTCAAGGCCTTCATGTTAAAGGCCATTTAATGTAATCCCAACAATGCATATATACTTTCATGAGAGGAAATCATTTGGAGGCAAACCATTGGAGTCTGTTTCAAAGAAAAATAGACCTGATTCCAAATGTATATTTAAATAGACTTATGAATTGTCATAAAAATAACATATTTTAGAGTAATTTTTTCATTTAATTTCAATTCTTGCTTTGTATTGGGGGTTTCCCATGGTTTTTTTGAGGAAAGGGTGAGTTTTCATGATTTGGGCCAAACTATAGGCCCATTTCCTTATTTAAAACCAATTTTGATTCTTTTATAACTATCTAATTTTTTAATATTTTCACCCATTCTGCTTCCAAAATTTCACCACATGACCAATAAACAAAACCATTGAAATTTTAATGTATCAGTAATCAATAATAATGGTGGGTTTGGGATTTGATTTAAGAAATTAGGCAAGCCAGAAGGCCCATTTTAAGTTTAAAAAAATGTTTATTTAATAACATATTTAATGATTATGATTTTTCGGGGATTCCAAATTATCCCAAGCCCACTGAGACCAGCCACGTTCCCATCCTCTTTCCCCACTCTTTAGAGCATGTATTCATCACATATTAGTGCAGAACTTCATTGGTTTTCTCAAATCGTCCAGATTTGAAGAGGCTACTTTATTCCTTCATAACTCTCTCATTTCATACTATTTTTCCTCCATTCCAATTCCTAATTCGTTACTTACTCCTCCTCTTCAATCCTAACATCTATTTCAGACCTCCAAGTTTCACAAAACCACTTTGGAACCCCATTTGGATGGGGGATTCTGTGTAGGAACTTCAAAGAATCTCAAGTAAGGGTATCTCCCCTTAGTTCCTCCCCATTCCATGAAGTTTCATTCAATTTTTATGACGTCCCAAATGATCATTGGTTAGATTTTAGAACCTACGTTTTATCCTTGGGTTCTATTGGTCAATTCATGTGGATTTACATTCGATCTATGGCCCTCTTGGTGTGGCGGTAATTCGACTTGATTTTCACACGGTGATTGAAGTGTTTCCTTTTATTTGGTAGGAGATTCCAATTTTTATGAATTATGTGTGTATTTTAATGTAGTATTTTTCATAGTTTTAGATTTATATCATTATATTATTTCTGAAAAAAAATATTTTTAGTGGTGTTCTATTACAATTTCATTTTAAATACCAATTTGGTGTGAAATTTGTGGTTTTCCAATGAAATGTTTTATTGGTTTATTTGGGGCTGCTGTATAAATACGTAGCTATTTTCATTGAACTATAACATGAATAAATATACTATTTTGAATGTTTATAATATTTATTTTCTTGTAATATTGGTTTTAATGGTATTGGTGGAACATATGCACATTAAGTGCCTTGTTTGTGTTTAAATGGGGGTTTTACAAAGTTATCATTTAATGGTTCACCTGGGGCTGCCCAAAAATTGATTTATTGGTTTAATTTAAATTTATTGGGATACCTTATCAATTTTGGAAACATAATAGTGTTCACATAGTGTACAAATATGGCTTTTCAAGGAGTCCAGGGTGCAAAACAATGTGGGATTTCGATAAATTGTTTCATTTAAAAATAAAAGTATTTTGGTGTGTGTTTTAAGTAGTTTAAAATTTTTATAGATACTATACTATTTTTATGTGACCATTAGTGATGTTTTATTGGAAAATGGATTTATTTAGCATGCTAAAATTATTTGAGCACAATGGGGAAAGACTGGGTACCTAGGTGGGGTGGATATGTATTAGTACGACTAGGGGACCAGATGCGTTTTGTCCATGTATCACTTATCATTTAGATAAAGACAAATCTAAATAAATTATATAGATGATTATTGGTGACCACTAGGTTATGGGTATTTTCCCTACTAGTTTCTCGTGTACAAGAATGGATTTTACTATGGTTACTTTACATCGAGGTACGAGGTACATGGGGCCCGAGACTATCTAGTGCCTGGGGGTGTTCATGATTTTGTTTCTCATTGTAATTGTTGAATTTTCCCATTTATTATGGTGTTTTTGGAAGTATATTAATGAATCTAAAATTAACATTTAAGTGTGTTAATGTTCTGAATGTTTTAGCTTGACAACTATTTTCAATTGAAAGTTGCATTTCTTGGAATTTGTCATCACTTTTCATTACGTAATAAAACTCATTGCTTTTACACATTATACTGCATGATATTTGGAATAATTGGGTGTTATCCTTTTGGGATTATGGTCTCACCCTACTCACACCACTTGGGTGTAAGTATAATTTTTTATGCTTGACTCAGGTAATGGGAAGACTATGGGTGATGGCAGTTCAGGGTGTTAGTTCTTATCTTTGGTGCGAAGTTGTGGAGATGGATTGTTGGTGATAACCCCATGTTCTGTGGAGTCATTGGGTATGTTTTCATTTTTTTCATTGATCCTTATGATTTTTAATAATGCATTTTAACTTATTTATTAAATTCTTTTTTTTGTATAAACTTTTTTTGGTATGAATTTGTTAGATTCAATTTATCGAATGTTTTGGAGTTTTATGTATACATATTATAATAAATAGTTATAAAAAAAAGGTAAATGATACCCAAGAACTTGTGCCAGCATTTGGGGATAGGGAACCCCCTTTGTACCTTTCCATGTTCTGGGTTTGGTGCCTGTAATAGTGGTGACCAGATTCGTTTCGTGAAACAATTTTAGCAAAGGTAATTAATGTTTATAGGATATATTTCTATTTTTAGAAGAGTCATGATAGATAGGAGCTGGGAATTTATAGATTCAGGGTTTTGGTTGTGAGTAGGGTGTCTGGCCGACACCATTCATGGAATACAATGAGTCACTATGGGACGTTGGAATTTACGGATTGACTTCACTTCTAGGAAAGACGTGTGGGATGTAGACCACACGTGGATATTGGGAAGAGGTGGATTAGTTGTTTCTTTTAGTACTAGAATGTGTTCAGATTATTTATATTTGATGTATTTGATTAAAGTATTTATAATTATGGTAGAGATTATTGTTTTCTGACTTTTGCATTTTGTAGCACCATGCCTCCCCGGAAAGCTCCCACACACCCATCGGAGGAAGCTGCAGAGATTTCTACGCCACTGATTGTTTAGAGTCTAGTTGGGGCTATGGTATGTGATGTATAATTTCTAGGGAAGGGACCTGAGCTTTCTTCTATTCGTACTAGGGCAGAATAGGTGAGTCCTAGAAAATATAATGCTGAGGAGTTTTTGAAAAAATATCCTCCAACGTTTCGAGGAAGCTCAGAACCCCAGGTAGTATAGGAATGGGTTGAGAAGATATAGCATATGTTTGGGTTTCTGGAAATAGATGAGGAGATTAGGGTGAAGTTTTCATCCTTTTTATTGGAGGGTCCCAGCTGTATGTGGTGGGATTCATTTCTTTTGACTCGGAAGAATGAGAAGATGCGTTGGGGATATTTCAAGGTCGTCTTCAATAAAGAGTACTGATTTGAGGTCCAAGAATATTATAGGTCCTAAGAGTTCATGGATCTTGTTCATGGGAATATTTTTGTGATGTATTACACCAACTTTTTAACTAATTTGGATCTTTATTCCCCAAAAATTGTCTTGAATGATCAATTGATGGCCCATAGGTTTGAGGAAGGCCTGAGACTAGAGATATACACATTGGTATTCCTGTTCATGATGAGGACCTATGATGAGGTCATCGATTGGGAATGTGTGTTGGAGATATACTATAATAGTATGGTGGGGACTTCTAGGATAGTATCAGCAGAGGGTAGTGGCAGCCGCCCAGAGAAGAAGAGGAAGCAGGAAGATCAGCTGAACAAGGGAGGGGGCAGTTCAGGCCACTCCTCCAGGTTTTTTTCATCTGGGGACTCTGATGTGCGATCAGTTTTGTGATGCCAGTGTGGAAAACTGGGGCACATCTGACCAAAATTCCCACTTCCTCTGAAGCCCTATTTCCAATGTGGAGGTCTAGTTCATTTTCTACACCTCTGCAGGGTCGCACATCCACTTTTGAGCAGGGAATGTCAATGCCTCAAATAGGTGTGCTAGTACTGTCTGACCAGTCATGGACGAGAGGATATTGATTTGTTGGCTAGGGTGGTAGGGTTGTGTAGTCTTCTGGGAAGATTCAGTTCAGGTTATAGCCGCAGAGTAGAGGTCATCCTTTGGTAGACACCAGACACCTCCATGTGGTGGATCAGGAACCAACAATATCATAGGTGGGACCGTCGACAGTTCGAGGTACCGTTCTTGTCACATATTCTATTGATACTATTCTTTTTGATATTAGGGCCTCTATTTCATCCATTTCTTCCAATTTTGTGGACATTCTAAACATTCCAATAGAGTTGTTGTCTTTTGCGATGGAGTTGGTTATGTCACAAGGAATGAAGAAGGAGCAGGGTCTCAGGTGCCCATCGAGTGCACTTTCTTTGTCAGGGCTCAAGATGGTGTCATAACTCTTGGTCTTAGACATAGATATTTTTTACATCATACTTGGAAGGTATTTTCTAGTACACTTCTATGAACACATAGATTTCTATTAAAGATGAGTGAGTTTCATGAGACTGGATGGGAGTCGTCTGATTTCTCATGGAGAATCGGATTCTCAGTAGGGTAGTGCATGGCCTCCACTCCTATAGATGGGTAACATTGTCTTCCATTAATCTTCTCTCGTGCTAGAGGATGATGGAATTTCCATCATGGTATTATGAGATTATGGTTAAACATATTTACTAATTCTTAAACATATTTTTTTATTTTTTGTATAATAAGATTATACCAAGAATAAAGATATTTTTTTATAAATTTATTGAAATACAACTCTTTAGTACAGAAATTTTTTTAAAGTAAAAGTGATAATGTACCTCGGCATTTTAGAGACCTGAGCTTATCGGTACTGATAACCCTTAAAGTTATTATGATAATTAATTAAATTCTAATAATAATCAAATATATTATTAACATTTTTAAAAATATTGTATTGAGACCCATATGAAAAATAATATTTAATGAGTAAATTTCAAAGTTGTCCATCATATTAGAGAAAATAAATTAATATATATGAGTTAAATAACAACTGTCACACCATTTGGAAACCTATAAAATCTAGAACAATGTTTTGGCTTGATCCCATGATGTAAGGGTGATATGGGTTTCATTCCTACCGTTGTCCTACATAATATCTTAGTTAACGTGTGATTATTTTCAATTAAATAATTTGATGAATAAATTTTAATGATGAACCATGTTGAAACACTTCTTTGGTTTAGAGATTAAGGAATTAACCATATTGGATATGGATAATATTTAGAAAAAATAGAAATACATGTGACTATTTTATGGGCCTTACAATTAGCTAGAATATTTTTATCCTTTACAAAAAATATTCATTATAGGATAACTATTTCATGGAGTAATGGATGAATTATGATTTTATTAAAACACAACCAAAAGATAAAAGTTTTCATATGAAAATGGAATGTGTCAAATATATATATTTTTTAATATACTCTTGGAAAATAAAAGAGTTCATCAATATTAGGAAGAGGATCGTAGAAAAAGTTGTATCCTAATACCCTAAATTTTGTTGAATCAATTGTATTTTAAATAATTGAAAATTTATATTTTTTGAGTCCCCCATATTTACTTTAATAATTAAATTGTTCATGATAGATGTTCTCAAACACTACATTTAAATATATTTTATTTTACTCCATGTATATTGCTTCAGATTCCACTAATGTTTTCCTCTGTAGAAACCAATTTAAATGTTAGACCTTGTAACCTTTTTAATTCTAATAATCTCTTCATAAGTGTAAATTTTATTTCAAATTCTCATGATGTGTGATTTAAATAATGAAAATTTAAAATATAAAACATTTTATTACCAATATTGAGCTTAAATTGCAAGGATAAAATTTATATATGGTTGGGAGAATTTAACACCCCAATCATTCTAAAAGAATAAATTTTTATTCAATATCTTGTAGACACCCAATCCCAAATGAAGAAAGTAATATAACCACGAAAGAGTGTATGGTATATTTAATATTTAAAAATAAATTCAATATATTTTATAACATTAATTTCATGATATACTAGTTTTTATTTCATCACACACAACAAATATTTTCATCAACGCCTTACGTAACACACAAGGAAGAATTTTACCAAAATATAATACATTATTAAAATATTATTTTTTAATATAATAAGAAACAAACTAGACATTAAATTAGAGAATAATAATATGAGTAAATAACTCATGAAAATATATGGATTATAAAAATATAAAATGAATTCATAGGTTACCAATTAATTACAATGTAATATAAAAACCAGTTGAATAGAAGTTTTTATGCTCAAAGTTTTGTTTTAACCTAAAAATTCAATTAATCACTATAATGGAATGATATTAATGAAAAAAATATATTATATATTAATTAAAATATTATTTTCTATTCATATAATTGTTTCAATAATCATAAGATAATAATAAATCCATCTTTATACTTAAATAATGTATTTTTCTAAAAGGTAATTTTACCACATTTGAATGGAAAACATATTTTATATCCAATTTTTTAGATTTGATATAATTTTTTTTACATTTATTTTTTTTAATTAACGACATAAAAATTATTTTAGGGTTAATTTTTTGTACTGTTATGAGAATTTTCAATTTTTGATGATTAGTGAAAAATACAATTTTTTTTAAAACTACTTTTTCATAAAATTAATTTATAAAGATAAATAATATTTTCTTGATTTTATTTAATGTCCAATTTTATCAATTATACATCAATTAATAAAATTTATTTCCTAATAATTATTTTCAATTATAAATTAGTTATAAAAAACATTCAAAATATTAGATTATTTTTACTTTATAATCCCACTTTGTCTTGTCGTCTACATGATCAAATATAAATTCATTTATTCCAATTATTTTATTGGAATTTTTAATTATGGACTAAATATTTGTAACCGGGATAAATTATTATTTATATTAAGTTCAAAATAAATATTTTGTATTGTAATAAAAATTAATTACAGTGATTCATAGAAAAATTAGTTTAACAAGGGACTAAACCTTAATATTAAGGGCCAAAATGACCTAGAAATCAATCCAAATGTAATTTAATATTAATATTTCAAACCTATACTCAATTTTATATAATTATGGTCCTTATTTTATGAATATAACATTGGAAAAACGTTTGAGTAAATATGTTTTAAAAATATTAATGGAATTCCACTTCTCTACCATTATAAAAAGGCACTCACCCTACAATTTATTCACTCCTATAAAGCCCTTTGGTACACCCCAACTATTCTAAAATAATATCAAAAAAACCCTCCCCTCATCCTAAAATACTCAACTTGGTAATAAATACAACCACAGAGGCATTTTCATATAAACCAGAAGCCGTTACCCGTAATGGAGGTAACATTATTGAATGTGCATCTATGTTATATTTGATTCTCTACTGATTAAATTATTTTTATTACATGATTTTAAACTAAAATCCGTGTCTATAATATTATGATATTTTTTTACTCTATGGGTTTACCTAAAATTACACACACTTCCATATAATGGGTAACAAACATAGCTTTCTTCTATGTGGTGAAGTACCACCTCGAGAAACCATGTCGTTCGTTTTTTCCATCACCACCTCTCATTGTTGGGAATTATGATGGGAATTATATTTATATTTGATATGTATGATATTTATAATTTCATTAAGTTTCTTTTTATATAACATCTATATTTTTCCTATCCATTTTTTTTGAAATATGATAACATCATTTGTGTAAATTTGGACTACGGTATCCTCGAAGTGATGTGACTTGTTCATACTATACATGGAATGTATAAAGTATGGTTTTAATAAACCAATGTTTTTTTATAAGAAATGAATGTTATAATAGAATTATAATATACATATATTTAAATTAATTTTCAATCTTTTAAAATATGAATGATAAATGGATGTATCTTTCATGCATATGTATAGCCTACCGTCTCCATGAATAGTGCATTTCATTTCCATTAACCAACATTTATTGTTTTTTATAAATAATTATACACTCAATATATATAATATTTTCAACATGTTTCAGATTTTTTTATCTTTAAATCAATCTATAATTTTTAGGAACAACAAGTAAGTAGTCAAAACATACTAAAAAACTAGGCAACTAACACCCAAAATATTTACAATCATAAATTATTAATAAAACATGATTAATAAGATATTATAATATGATAATATATCATATCATAAACAATATTATGGTTCATTTATAAGTTATTTTCATGATTAAATCCTTTATACAATAGGTTAATTTACTTTTATCCAAAAAGAAAATGCATGTCTAAGGAATCATTTCTCAATTTTTCATTCAATGAGTCATACAACATTTTCACCACTCAATTATTTTCATGGTGTATCTACATACCCTATTGTATTTTACATCATGAATAATTTTCTATTCTTTTTATTTATATTTTCCTTTCAAATTATTTTTCTAGTGTAGATTATAATAACAATTTTACAAAGTAGTCACGAATACCTTCTTAATCTCACGTCTTTGATGAATCCTTTTTTGTGAACCATATTTTTTATATCTGGTGAAAATACTAAAAAAGTGAAATGTAATATCATTATTCATTCATTATTTATTATATTTTGGGATATAATATGAATGATTTCATCTATAAGGATTTACATTTAAATTTACCCAAGTGGTCGAGAAATTTCATAACTCAATTCCATTTCATTTGATTTTATTACATCCACATTGTCATTAATATTATAATATTATTAATAAAATTGATTTGAATATATATTGATTAATTTACTCTTCCATGATTTGTATTTACAATTTATATACATAATCAAATCATTGATTAATTCTCACTTCAACATTATGAATCTTTTAATGGTTTATTTCACAATATCATTCAAATCAAGATTCATTATTTCTAAAATTAAAATAATGGAATTTATATAGTTGTTTTTTAAAAACCCTTTAATGTTATTCTTATATGGTTATTCATTAAATTTTTCATGTAATAGTTCCATTTTCCCACTAAATGGTACTGATATTTTTTATAATTTTTTTAATAGAACCCGACATCATTTGTCTCTTTATTCATATAATCTATTTTCTTCTCAAAACCATGTTATGTTAAAATCAATTTAAAATTATTTCATAAATTAAAAATTATTTATTAATAAATTCTTTTCCAAATTTTTATTCGACAATTTTTTAAAGGCATCTTCTTGTCTCTTTTAAGACACAGAAATTTTTAAACTTTTACATTGAAAAAGGAATGTTATTTTTACCATGTATGGAATTTATGGACTTACCCACTGTCATAGATTCAATGATTCCATTTCAAGTTTAAAAGGTTTCTTATTATTGTATTTTTTAATATTTTTTGAGTAACCTAATTTAAAAAAATCAAAATAAAAAAGATATCTTCCTCAACACTATTTTTAAACTATATTACTATAGTATTTGTATTCATCAATGAAAAAAGCATATATCCTTACTTGATTTGGGATATGTTTTGTTAATATAATCATTATTATTCCCTTATAAGGATTATTATTTATTTCATGGATGATATAATTAACATTCACTTCCTTGTTTCATTTTTGTAGTCCCCTTGAAATATTTATTTTCGTGTGATAATTGAACCTTCACTTTCCCATGAATATAAACAAAATTTATCATGGATATTTTAATTTCCTAAACCTTATACCATTTTTACATACATTAAAAATATTGATATTTATTTTATTGGTTGGGAAATATTGATAAATCTATACACCATACTCATTAATGATTTTTTAATGAAAATTATTCATTAATTGAACATATTATTAGATATATGTAGAATGATTTATAAATGAACTATATGGGTTTATGACTAGCTAATGAAATCCCTACCAGTTGGGGTCTATTTAATGTAATCCCATGATTCATCAGTAGTCTCATGATATGAAATTATTTGGGGAAAACCACATAGAGTTTGATTCTAAGAAAAATATATTGGTTTCTACCCAAAATTTTAAACTGTACTATGAATGTTATTTACAATAGTACGTTAATATATTAATTGTAAATGTATCATTTACCTGGGAAACATGACTTTTAATAATTTATAATTTCTTTTATTCAATATTTAGTTATTTTATTCCCTGATATTTATTCTTTGATATTATCTATGGATTCATTTCATTCCCATATCATTAAATAAATAGAATCTATTTCAGTTATTTACCAGTCCATACTCTTTATATATTTCGTTCCCATTTTATTGATTATAGTTCATGTGTGTTATATTATTACCTTTCTATATTTATTATTATCATTGATACATTATTTCTTCTATTAAACATAACCTTACTGAGCAATTGAGATCACCCTTATTATGTTTCCATTCCCTTGGAATCCTTGAATTTTCTTAAGAATAGTATGAAAATATATTATATATGGAATAATGTTATTATCCTTGAAAGGAATAAGTGTGTTGTAATTTTTATGTTAGTTTTTAATACAGGACTCTTATATATATCTAGCTTACCAGTGCTACTAAATTGATCATTCCATCAGGATGAATATCCTTATAAGCATTCTAATGTTATGGTAGAAGTCACCGACTCTACGTTGATGTGATCAGGTCGGTAAAATAACCATCATTCTGTTAATAATGCTTATTAGTTCATTTTAAATTAATCAGAAATGAATAAAATAATATGATCTATTATATCATAATGAAGGAAAAATATATGTACTTGTGCAATAAACATATGTAAAGAAAATAGTTTTTTTGTACACATGGTTCAATTCCAAGGATATCCTATTAGATTGGGTTTACTCCCCAAACCATCATATTAGTCAAGGTTCCTTCTCAAGAATATAATGGTGTAAAAAATCATTTTACTGAACTAGTTTCACTTATAGTATATTCCTTATTATCTCAAAAAGATATTGCCCATTACCCAAGTCATTAGAGATAGATATAGGTCAGATACATCATATTATTCATATAAAACATATTAATTATACCTGATCATAAAAAATAATTATAAAAAACTAATGAAACTAAATGTATTTCATAAACATTTAATTATAACTAAATTCTATGAAATTAAAATGGGTTTCATAAGCATTTCATAAGATTATTATATTCTAAACCAAGGAAAAGAAATATGTTACATAAACATCATTTTAAAATAATAATAAAATATTCATATAATGGATAAGGGTGGCATCTTGGGATCTTTTCACCAATGATTCTATTATAAAATAAAATGATGCCATCTTATTTCGAAAATGATTCTATAATATCAGTTTGAACCTTTATTGAGGAAAATATCCTTTACACAATAAAATTATTTATTAAATTTAAAAATAAATTATTAATATAATAAAAATATTTATAATATACCATAAAAACCTAAAATTTAATCATCAATCCATTTATATTTGTAGATGTTTTGAAATATCATTCATGATATACATTATAAAAAATGATTATTTCAAAATTTATAGTAAAAATTCAAAACGTCTTCTTTTCTAAACAATAAATATTCATTATAAAACATGATTGAAAAATTAAAACATTCATAAAAAAGTTTTAATATTTTTATTATATTAAAAACATTCGATAAAACGTTTTTTTATAAAATATTAACCTGGAAGAAAATAGATTATTGACCAAATACATTAATAAGGTCATTTTTTCTTAAGAAAATGTATTTTTGACTTTTTAATAAAATAAGAGTAGAAAATGAACGGAAAAAATATATTATATTGAAATTACTATACTATAAAAAATAAAATCTTTTATTTTGATTTATATCATAGAATTGCTTTATTTAATAAAAAATTAGAAATATATTGATAAAGATTCATATTATAGTGTAAAACATTTATCACTATAATAACTTCACAATCATAATGCCCATGGAGGAATAAAATTTATATGGATAATTATATAATATAATATAATGATTTTATTGAAAAAATAAATTAATCGATATAATATACTAACCATAAAACAATCATGTTTTGTATATGGAACATGTCCCACATATATAAATGTTACATGAAAATGCCCTACTTAAAGTTATTAATTTCATCAAAAATATTAAATAAATGTTTAAAATATATACACATTGATAAAAAATGTATTATATAACCATACTAATTTATATAATTTCATTTATGATTTACTTATTACTTTTCATTACCCAATTTTTAACCATTCTGTCTTAAAATCATATTTTGTGTCATAACTACTTTGTTTTTCTTGTATGATTTGGTTTTGTAGTATTTTACATTTAAATTAATAATGTTAACAAAATATCTAGAATTTATTTCTTGATATAAATATAAAATATATTTATTTTATGTGATCTTATAGATATCCATTAATTTTATAGATAAAAAATGAATTACATCATTCATAGAGAGAGTAGGTTGCAAAAATGCATGAGCGTTGATTCCATTTCAACAAGAGTTGTTGAAAAATAATGGAGAATATTAATTAAAAATTTGAGACTAAATTTTATAAAAATTTTATATTAATTTATTTGATAAATCTATCCATATTATAATCCATTTTAAATTTCAATGAAATAGGATCTGCATTGCTTTGTGGAGGTTGTAGTCCAGATATACACATGAGTGGTGTTATCATTTTCCCAGGTCATGGAATGAAATATTTTTTATGTGATATTAAAATAATAAGACTATAAGAAGGTTAAAAATATTATATATTAAACATACCATCCATCATTATCACCACATGTGAGACTCGGTGTTTCAAACCTATTGACATTGGTTTGTGGTTCGACAGTCCACCGTATACATGATCAAAAATTTCATTTCCTATTTAATAGATGATCATATGGATGTGGTAATCATAAAAATTCAACATATTCATGGTGGTAATTATATTATTATATCATAATAGTTTTACATATACTTGATGTTGGTGGAATAAGAAATAATACAAAAACTTATAGTTTAGTATTAAATATCTTATAATGAGATCATTATTTTTTTATACCAAAATACATCATAGTAGTGTTGCATAATAAAAATAATTCATATTAAAATTTAATGGGGGTTATAGATGATAATTATGTACTATTTTCTTAACCAAAAGGATTTGAATGTGTTAATTGGATTAGAGAGGGGGTTCAAATTTATATATTGGGTAGATGATAGGGTAGGAATTTTTTTACATAATAGACACAATGAATACCAATAAGGACCATGCCACAACTCCACAAGACTACCTTCAATAGTCTAAGGGATGGTGACTAGCACCGTGTAGTCATATCACTACCATTGGAGGCATTTCCCAGGTATATGTTCGCACACACACATCTCCATTCCCCCAGGGTTATAAAATTTAAAAACCACTATGTAAACCATGCATGCATACAACTATATCCCACAACCATAGTATTAAGGATAGTAATGTATAGTAACTAAGTCCAAAATAAAATCCCACCAAAAATAGTATTTAACCAAAAGTCCAACCTTTAAGAAAACAGAATTGGGACAATTGGCTATTCCCGTAAGAACACACTTTGGTCTGTCTAATATCACAGTGCACCCTTTGGTCCTGGTTTTCCTAAGACTCTATAAAAAGGTCAATCATCTGCACAAGACACGACATGTTCGTCAAAATTCCATGTAGGTGTGTGTATGACAGTACTCTGTTGGACCCCACGAAACAACATATCAAGACAACAAAGTAATCGCATATACATCTCTACACAGGTATATGTCTATGACACATATAATAAGAATATCATGATGTACTCAACCAAGACACACGATATATAGGTATGTACCAACAAATTCATACAAACCCTAGGAAATCAACTCAACGATTCCACAAAGGACTCATATGGGATAACAGACTCTTGAGTTTGATATCACAGACGATGTCCTTCTAATATGTACATATCATCGGGACTATACATGATAAATTTATGTTGATAGATCTAAAGATAGATATGATACAACAAATTAGGATCATATCTAATGCCATGGGGTGATACCAGTAACTTAATTTGGAATTACCCACCAATTAGAGGATCGACTCTTGCTTAGTGTTTGTCACGTCAAAAATGAGAACTCCACCTATGGAATGAAGAATGAATAGGGGGTCCTACTCTGGATCTCTCAGGGGATACCAAAAACGCTATCTAGGATGCCCCCTTGAGGGGATCATAGTCCTTTGAGTAGGAAAAAAATCTTACATACCTTCACGGAAATGATAAATTTAATGAATACTAATGAATCATATCCAAGATATATTGGACAAGATAATCAAGGCAGGTAAAATGGGTTATACAACTTGTAGTAGGTTGACACATCATTTCACGTAACCCTAGGTACTATCAGTGTAAAAATGTCCTTTTCATTCCAAACCATGTCCTATAGAAGATGATTACATGGTGTATATAAGGAGTTAGATGTCGTTTCCTCCCATCTGAGGTCAACCAATTTACTAGGGTCGTGTTCCAGTTTATTGTTGCAACCTGTGTAACCATTCTCATGTACCAGTACATGGGGTAATCAGTGTAACGAATTTATACTTTGTCGTATGGTGGAGTACAAACCATTTACGGAACCCATTAAATCCACATCACGTCCACACACATCACATGTGCACACCAATTGGTCCAATGATGAACTCACACCATGTACCCGAGACAAAATTCGCATGAATGTGGTTTTCCAGAAACCGTCTTCTTCCTCCTGCCCACCTCTTCAGATCACCCATGTTCCTCTATTATGGTCAGTTCACATCAAAAAACATGATCAATGGTGTTCTGGTCACACAAACATAGAATCACTGACATTCTTTCCATAAAACATCTTAGAAAATGAGATCGTATGCTTTCTTTATCTTTCCCAAAAAAAATATATATTCGGCATAAACCATCGTTCGATTCACTTCATTTCCCACTGTTACACCTCCATAAAGTCGTCCTGATGTTGGATATATAGTTTTGGATCATTTCACCTAGAATCAAAGTCACAATGTTAGATTATTAATTTCTTAGGAGAATAATGAAGAATGAATGTCAAGAGCTACAGAAATAGGGGGATAAAAATAAAAAAGGAACAATTTCAAGGAATGATCCTTGGTGGTTTTTTTGGCATCAATCTATTCCAATAAGAATTATTCATGAATCATGAAATAAATATCTAGGAAAAAATACAAACAAACACTACAAATACCATCGCATCCCACATATATGATAGATCTGTGGGCTAATTTTTTCGTCGATTAGTCTTCATTAATCTCAGGAATCAAGATTGGGAAATAATAATTGAAACAATACATCCTGCATGGATTTTGAATTGCTTGCTGATGATGATATTTGATCACTTCCTAATTGTTGGTGAGATCTACCCAAAATAGAATTCATCGAACACTAATCAATTTTTTCTGCCATCTACTAGAGAGGATACTACTAAGGTTCTTCCCAGCATCCCCATATAATTTCAAGGCTATGAAACTATCCTTGCATCTCTATAAAACAGTTTATTTAAAAATAATCTGTTGTCGTGTCACTACATCGACTAAATAAAAATAAAACAAATTTTTTTCATTATTCATTAAAAAGGCCTATAATGACACTCCACAACTAACTTTCCCCAAAAAATGATAGTTCGCTTAGTTTACATTCAACTTTTTGAACACAATAGTGTCCTCATGCATTAGATCCAAACAACCATTGGGAAGATATTCCACTTTTCTAGGAAAACTAAACATGTGTACTTTTTAATATTATAATACCTTTCAACCAATTGTTCTAGGACCACCAGACCTCATAATTTCAGTCATTTTAGGGCTGAGTCATCAATTTATTCAATATATATTTAAACATAATACTAAAAAAATATAGGGAATTTCATTCTCACCACCATGGGAATTTTGGTCACTGAAAAACCAAAACAAAGGCTACAAAAAAGGAAGTGGTAGCTGAGAATGAATCAAATCCTCTAACTCCCAAGTTCTCTCATATAGATTCTTGTTCTTTCACCAAACACTCACTAAAGAAATCGATCATCCAATAAGGATTATCTTCTTTTGATCCTCAATAATTATAGGGTACTCATCAAATGTCACTCCATCCATGATATGCAACTCGCCCTTGTATATGGTGTGTGATAGGTCATGAATGTGACTCCTCAACCGTGACATATGGAAGATGTCATGTACCTGGTCTATCTGTGGAGTGAGATCTAAGAGGTTCACCACCTCGCAAACACTTCAAAGTATCCTAAAAAAACAGATAATCCTCAGATATATCCTGCCACCTTGGACGAATCTCAGTAATCCACATTAAGGGGAAACCCAAAGGAACATATGGTCTCTTTTCACGAACTGCAAAGGCCTCCATCACATGTTAACTTAATGCTTCTGATGGATCTGTGCAGTCCTCATCCACTCCTAGATGATCTGCACCTACTCAACAGTAGCTCACCATGCCCATGATTGTCGACTCCCCTACGTCATTCCATAATGTGGAAACCTATAGGTTCACCTATACAATTCATAGAATCATGACATAGAAATGGTTGAACTGTACAATTTTTTGAATGCAAACCCCACTATTGGTAATTGATCATTCCAACTACAGCCGATGTCTAACATGCAAGCTTGTAGCATGTCTTCCATAACCTGAATGGCCTGCTCTGTCTGTCCATTCGTTGGTGTGTGAAACACTAGGATCAAGAGAAACATGGACCAAAATGACTCATGTAATCCCTTATACAAATAAGATGTATATTGATTATCATCATCTGAGACAATCATTGATGGAACTCCATGGAGTTGAAGTATATCCCGTACGTAGAGGCAACCTAATATTTCTAATAAACTCTGCACTTAGATATCTTGGTATTGGTCTGACTTGTTGAGTCATTCAATGATCACCCAAATGGAATTGTTTCCCCATTATTTACATGGTAATCTCATCACAAAGTCCATAGATATATCATCCAACTACTATTCTTTCACCTCAACTAGTTGATCTAAACCCATTACTGTAAGGACCCAGCCTTAAACATTACATATTCTTGAATTAAATGAATAATTCGCATTAATGATATTTTCAGGTTTAGAGTTTTTGATAATTAGGCCATAACTATTACATAAGAACTTGAATATATCAAGTAGACACTACTACTCAATATAGATTCTTTTCATAAAGTAAAAACTCTTAAAAAGAAACATGTCTACTTCCATGATTTAGATAGCATGACTTTTCTTTGATCCCATCCATGACACTATTCATCTTTAAGTATTGTGGAAAACATTTCAAAAAAAACGTGGGATGAGCATAAAAATCTCAGTAAGGGTTATAGAATAAAGAAATGAAACATTAACCCATCAATAAATAGAAATCAATGAAACCAAATCTTTTCATTCATAACATACGTTCCGAAATCATAAGATTTATGAATAACACACATAAATCATAAATCATAAAGTTAACTTATGGCATTCATAACATACTTACACTGTAGCTATCACAGCTATATAGGGAGTCACATTTTGAATACCCATCAAAGTATATTCCCTAAATCTCTTAGTAGAAACATACACGTTTACCTCCTTCATGTTACCCAATGAATAGGAGAGCTATCTCGGGCTCACTCGCCTAAGGTTTATCACGGAACCAACTGTATACGTAAAAAATTCCCAATAACCATAACATAACACATAAAAAAGGCATAAAATAAAGGTAACATTTCCACATTCCAACCACAATATATAATATCAAGATATTGAAATAATCAATGTTTTATCAAACCATTTTCATAACCATTTAAAACATTTAATAAATAGATTTATGAATAAATGTGTCCCATACCACTTTGAATATTTTAAAGAAATTAACATTTTAAAAAATTAATGTCCATAAAAATTAATCCCAAAACCATTTTGAAAACATGGAAAATGATGATAAGTATTCAGAAGAATACATCATTAAAACATTTAAAACGTTATTTAAGTTAAAGATTTTTTAACAAAATGAGAGATGCTTAAATACAAATAATTTAGGAATAAAATATAATCATAAATTTATAATATCAAGAGAATAACAGGATTCATGATATAATATTTCAAAGGACAGTATATGCACCATATAAGAGTGAATTGATGCATAAAAATAATGAAGTCTCAATGGAATGTAAATTGAGACATTGTCCCTTATAAAAACGGTATCCTAAGATTAAAGGTAAATCAATGACATAATTTATGTGTGAAAAATATAAATACTCCCAATATAAGTGGATATTATGTGTAAAACAGTCAGAGGTCATTCACACATATTTATAGCATCACATAATCAAAAAGTGGAAGATTAACCCAAGGAATTGAAATTGGGTTAAGATGTCCCTTTACAAAAATTCGACAGCCTAACGGCATCACTTTAAAATTCAGAAATTGAGATTGTGAGAAAAAAGGGTATCTCATAACATGGACATAAATTTTATGTCAATAATTATATACAATAAAATATCCCAACATAATAATATGTAAATTAAAAGTCATAACAAAAAGAAGTCTTTAAAAAGAGGAGGGTGAATGGTTCCCTTATCGATTTGGTAACTTTCGAAACATACACCACATGAAAGAAGGATCATAAAATGAAGATGTAATTAACCATAAATTAAAGTGTATTACACAGGGAATATATTCATGGGCAGTAGATACACCACATGAAATAAATAGGAGGTAAATAATGGAAATCTCAATAAATTGAAAGTGAGATAAGAAATCCCTTACGAAAATTTGGCAATTTAATGGTGCCACATAAAAATTATTAAAATGATTTTGATGAGAGTAAGAGGGGATATCTCGTCATGTGAAAATACAAATTACAGTATGTTGAATATAAAATAACATCCTCCATCATAAGAACATGGAGCATATAAGAAATGACATAAAAGAGAGTACTTGAGAAGAAAGAGAGATGTCGGATCCCTTACCTCGTGTCCGACTTGACTCGATCATTATTTAATCTCATGAATAATAAACTAAAGTTAATTTATACTAGAATAATAACATTTTTCAAGTTTATTATTCCTTTCATATCATGTATTAACATGTTATAAAAATTATGTAATCATTTAATTTAATAATGTTCATTTTGTCGATATTTTATACGTGAGTCAAAAATGGACTTCTTATAATTACATTTTGTTCATGTGGTCAAAGGTTCATTATATCCAGAATGATATTCATGATTTATATATCATATATAAAATATATATCCATTATATAAATGTATCTATAATAGTACATAACATTTAGAGGTAAGAAATGAAATGCACCGTTCATGGAGACTGTAAGCCGTACGTACGCATGAACGCTACTTTCATTTAAATTTTTTATTTTAATGGAAATAAAACATAATGATACAAAGGTATATTATAATATCCAATATAATATCATATATAATATCATCAACTCCATCCTTTATACATCCCACATAAGGCCTTAACGAATCAAATCACTTTGTGGGGGCGGTAGTCTGCACTTCCACAAATGAGATTATCGTATTTACCCACTATGGAAACCATATAGGTATAATATAAATGGGATGTACATAAGAATAAGGAAATAATAATCCTAATATATATCATATATAAATACATTTCCTTAATAATTTCCACCATTAGAGGCGGTAAGACGTAATTGAACAATCATCGTTTCGTGAGGCGTTAGTTCTCCATCCACAGAAACATTATGTTCTTTATCCATTAGATGGAGGTGTGTATAAGTGTAGTTTGAATAATTATTATAAAAACATCCTAGTTTATTTAGGATACTGTTGTTTTTAATAATGAAAGAAATAAAAAGAGTTTAAGGGTTGGAGAAGTAAAATAAAAGATAACAATTTAACAGAAATCGTTAAATTTAATTTGGGTAACTCTCTTCGGTTAGAACCTAACGACTTCTTGAAGTCCCTTCTGCCTATGGTAAGGCTTCAAAGAAGAGGAGAGGGATGTATAGTGATTAATTAGGCCACGTATGGAAGAGACAAATGGCCTGATAGGTGTGTGGAATTGGTTAGAATTGGTCTCCTTTTATAAGGGGGAGGAGGGGCTCTTTAGGAAAGTGTGAAACTATTATTTTACTATATAATTATATTTAGTTTCTAATGGTCTTAAAGTCATTCTATTCGAATATAAGATGACTCATGGTCGAAATAAAATCCTCCAATCCGAATTTTTCATTTTTTGGATAATAGTTTAATCATTATAATCTTATTTATTTATATCATTTATTAATGAGGTAAATACTGCATCATTATTGTGTCATAAATAATTTAATTTATATGGTGTCTAAAAATTATAAAAAAAATTCCATGATATAGGAAGTCATTTTGGATTTCCAAAGAATATTTATAGTATAAGGTAAGACTTATATAATACCATATAAGAATTAATTACTAAAAGATTTTTGTTTATGTCATTTTGGCCTTTACTTTAAATTAATTAATCTAAATTGTCATTATCACTTCCATGTCGATCAAAGGGGATCCAAAATAGACCCAAATATGGAAATGGTCATTAATGACTCAAAAAATAATTTTTGGACAACTGTTAAGGTAATTTTTAATTATGATAATATTCTTTTAACGTTGAATTACCCTATTTAACTTTAACCGAGGTAAATAAATGCCAAAAGTTACTATTCACCAAAAATAATTTTTATTATAATGAACCACATTTTACTTCTTGATAACATAAATTTATGTCATATTTTTTAAATTAAATTCACAGAAGTGGTAAAATTTCATTTAAACGAAAAAGTTGGTTTTTTTAACTACCACTAAGTGGTTTCACTATTCATCAAAAATTGAAGTGTTTTAGAAAAATACCAACATTTCAGATTAAGATAAAATAGATATTCAAAATTAAAAAATTATTTCCACTTTTCCAAATTAATAAGATAAAATTGGAATTAATTAATTTAAAAATTAATTCCCTTTGTTAAAACAAATAGCGCGTTTTTAAGAAACAATAACTATCAAAAGATGGAAAGTTGATTAAGTCCAATTTCAAAGTGAAATTGCTTCCAATGACCAAAATTGGATTATATTGTAGAAATATATTCTAATTAAACATTAAAACCAAATAAGAAGATAAAATAACGATATAAATAAATTATATTAAAGGTCACATTTGAATTAAAATACAATATTTTTCACTATTCATTAAAAATGAACTATATCAGAAAAATTCCAAAAAATTACAGAAAGTAAATTTTGATGTCCCCATTATAAAGAAGGATTTAATTTGTTCATATATAATTTATTAAAGTAAAAAAAACTATATTTGAAGATGGTTCACCATTAAAAGGCAATAAATCGACCTTTTAATGCAAATTATACTTAAAATTAGATTCATTCATATTTTAAGGCTCTAACATTTTATTAGATAATGTAAATACATTTAACAATCATGTATAATCATATTGTAGTTATTTTTGTTCATTCCCATCAATACAACAGCTTGTAGTTAACTACCATCTAAAATAATAATATTATATTATTAATATGCCACGTAAGTTTTCAAAGAAACCCATTGTTGCATATCAGGTACTCTATCAAACATAGAAACTCCTTTAAAGTAAAATTAATATTTAATTCAAAAATATTAATAAATATGAAATATGTCTTATTCTTTATTTACATGGGATGTTACATCCTTCACCCTTTTTGGAATTGTGTCCTTGCAATTTTAAAAAAATGGGCTTGGAAACATCACTGAAAGTATTACATCGGAAAAAGGGTCAGTAAAACTATCACTTTCAAAAAAATAAAGATAAGCACAAAGGTCATCCGAGATAACCCATACTAGGATTCCATGTTGGAAAACATGGATATCGAAGAGAAAACAAAGGGTGAAGATCTGATGGAGAGTGATAGAAAGCATGATTAGGAGAATGTTAACCACATGAAAATTACAAACTTATGATATGTGTAAATGGTCTTTGATTACCCAGTAGGAAACATAAACCAACAATGTTTTTGTTTTATGTTAATTTTCATAATTTTGAGGAATTCATATTCTACATAGAATAAAATCTTAAGGAAATATACTTACCTTCAAGTATAGTTTATTCTTTTAATATGTTTCTACCAAAACTAATCATTTCTCTAAATGATGAGCATTCAAAAAGACTTGGTCACATCAAAAGCACAAGAATCATCTTCTAGAGAATCAAATAATACACCAAAGGTGAAATATATATTTCCCCTATCTTTATTCACCAACTAAAACAAAAATTGTTACTGAGAGGTCAGATAATACCCCAAATGGGTAATCATTTACAAGAAGAAAAACTATTCTAAATCTCCAAAAAATTTCTAACATAACCCAATGTTCAACAAATACCATAAATAATTGTCCCTAAAATTCTTCAAAAGTAATCCAAACTGTGATTGTAACCCAAATCTCACTAGGATTTAATTACATAGACATCCAAGATACATCTTAACATTAATATCCAAGTAACAACAGTTACTCAAAAAATATCATATTGAAAAGTGATTAACCTAATCACATATTCTCCATGATAGGTTAATCATTTTCAAAAATAAATCACATCACCATGTGTCCATAATAAAAACATAGATTCTTCCAAACTAAATTTTAAACCATTATTCCACAATTGAAATCCCAAAGTATTCTATCTTCCTTAGGCATATTGTGTTTCCACAAAAGAGATAACGTCTTCCAAAACAACGATTATCACTTAATCACTAAATCATTTTTCTATACAATGTATATCCATGTAACAAAACATAAGTTCCAAAAAAATTATTATTATTCTATAAAATCATTTTACTAAAAATATTAAGTCATAATAACATGGGACATCAAGTAGGATAGTGGTAGAAGATGTGCCATTGTCGCCCTTTGGTTGTAGGTTCGATTCCTATAGCCTAACTAGATGTGACGGGTTGTCACCCATCCTACATGTTATCCTTTTTATAATACTCAAAGGTAACCTTAACATGTTTTAACCTCAATGGTTTCCATATAATTCTCATTTTAATCCAAATTCATTATGATCTCACAATCTTAATTATTAAAGTCTTATTTCACCACCATATGATAAAATAAAACAATCCGCAAAATGAAGAACAACATACCTTGATCATGGTGTCCATTTGATTTCATCATCATCTTGTTCACATAGGTAGAATGTCCATGAATTGCAACAATGATTTAGAGATCCTTAAAAATCATTTGATTTCTCCATCAAAACACACCTTGTACAACATGGGTCATATGGGTGTTCACAGAAAAACAATTTTGGAAAATAATCATGTATGAAATATAATTTCCAAACAACTGATAAAATTTGATTTCTATAAAACAGTCAAACCGAATTTGAGTTGAAACTTTCAATTAAAGGTACTTTTAAATTACCATAAGTATGTGATGAGAGACTATATTTTAAAACCAAATATAAATAGTTTGTGCAAGGGTATCCTTCTTCAGCACCTTTTTCAAAATCATTATATGCTTCAAAATCTTGTGATAAGGTAAAATATTTGAAAATGCCTTGATAATATTTATGTTTCTAGAAAATATGAGAATATTTTGAAAATAGGATTTTTCTAAATGCAACCCATGATCCACGATGATAACGAGGTATAGTGAAGGTTTGTGATAACTCAAACAACTTTTTTCAAGTGTGTTGTATGCTAGAAAAAGTTTCACAATCATCCGAACATGAATTTGTAATAATTATTGAAATCATGTCATTAGGAAGAGATAGTAATGTCATTTGAGATCCTCCTCCTTGCATTTCTAACTGACTTTACATGATCTAAAAAAGTTATAAAACAATTATTTAACTGAAATAATAGACAAAGGAACTAACCATGTGACTAATGAAAACTCCTAATCCCGAAATTTGTCTAAACCGACCTCTAATACAAACTGTAAGGACCCAGCCTTATACATTACATAATCATGAATTAAATGAATAATTCACATTGAGGATATTTTCTAGTTTAGGGTTTTAGAGAATTAGGACATAAATATTATATAAGAACATGAATATATCAATTATTCACTACTACTCAGTATCTATTCTTTTCATAAAATAAAAACTCTTAAAAAGAAACATGTCTAGTTCCATGTTTTAGATAGCATGAATTTTCCTTTATCCCATCCATGACCCTATTCATCATTATGTATTGTGGAAAACATTTCAAAAAATACATGGGATGAGCATAAAAAGCTTAGTAAGGGTTAATAAATAAAGAAAGGAAACATTAACCCATCAATAAATACAAATCAATGAATCCAATACTTTTCATTCATAACATACCTTAGGAAATCATAAGATTTATGAATAACACACAGAAATCATAAATCATAAATGTAACTTATGGTATTCATAACATACATACATTGTAGCTATCACATCTACATAGAGAGTCACATTTGGAATACCCATCACAGTATATTCCCTAAATCTCTTATGAGAAACATACACATTTACCTCCGTCACATTACCCAATGCATTGGAGATCTATCTCGGGCTCACCCACCCAAGGTTTATCTCGGAACCACCTGTATACGTAAACAATGCCCAATAACCATAACCTAACACCTAAAACAATCATAATGTAAAGAAAACATTTCCACATTCCAACCACAATATATCATATCATGATTTTGAAATAAACAATGTTTTATCAAACCATTTAAAACATTTAATAAATATATTTTTGAATCAAAGTGTCCCATAACACTTAAAATATTTTAAAGAAATTAACATTTTAAAACATTAATGTTCATATAAATAAATCCCATTTTTTTTTTGAAAACATGGACATTGATGATAAATATTTTAAAGAATAAATCTTTAAAACATTTAAAATGATATTTTATTTAATGATTTTTTAACAAAATGAGAGACGCTTGAAAACATGTAATTGAGGAATAAAATTTAATCATAAAATTATAATATCATGAGAATAAATGGATTCATGATATAATATGTTAGAGGACAATATATACACCATATAAGAGTGAATTGGTGCTTAAAAATAAGGAAGTCTCAATGGAATGTAAATTGAGACACAATCCCTTATAAAAACAGTATCCTTATATTAGGGATAAATCAATGACATAATTTATGTGTGAAAAATTTAAATACACCCCATATAAGTGGATATTAATTGTAAAACAATCAGAGTTCATTCACACATATTTATAGCATGACATAATCAACAAGTATAAGTTTAACCCAAAGAGTTTAAATTGGGTTAAGAAGTCCCTTTACAAAAAATCAACAGCCTAACAGTGTCACATTAAACTTAAAAAAATTAGTTTATGAGATAAACACGGTATATCATAACATGGAAATAAAATTTACATAAATAAGTATATATAATAACATATCCCAACATAATAATATGTAAATTAAAATACATAACAAAAAGAAGTCTTTTAAAAAGAGGACGGTGAAAGGTTGCCTTATCGATTTGGTAACTTTCGAAACATACACCACATGAAATAAAGATCATAAAATGAAGCTGTAATTACAAATAAATTAATGATTATTACAAATGGAATACATTCATGTGCAGTACATACACCACATGCAATAAATAAGCGGAAAACAGTGGAAATCTCATGGAATTGAAAGTGAGATAAGAAATCCCTTACCAAAATTTGGCAACCTAATGGTGCCGCATAAAAATTCATAAAATGAATTGATGAGAGTAATAGGGGGTCTCTAATCATGTGAAAATACAAATTACAGTATTTTTAATATAAAATAACATCCTCCAACATAAGAACATGGAGCATAGAAGAAATGACATAAAAGAGAGTACTTGAAGAGAAAGAGAGAGGTCGGATCACTTACCTCGTGTCCGACTAGACTCGATCATTCTTTAATTTCCTGAATAATAAACCAAAGTTAATTTATAATTTCTTAGGAACCTTTTTGAAGTTTATTTTTCCTTTTATATTACTTATTACCATTTTATAAACATTATGTAATCATTTAAGTTAATAATGTTCGTTTAGTCGATATTTGGTACTTGAGTCAAAAATGGACTTTTTATAATTACATGTTGTTCATGTGTTAAAAGGTTCATTATATAATTAATTATATTCATGATTTATATATCATATATATCATATATATCCACTATATACATGTATTTATAAAATTACATAACATTTAGATGTAAGAAATGAAATGCACCGTTCATCGAAACGATAAGTCGTACGTATTCATGATTGCTACTTTCATTTCTATTTATTATTTTAATGTAAATAAAACAAATTGATACAATGTTATATTATAATTACAGTATTATATAATATATAATATCATTAACTCCATCCTTTATACATCCCACATATGGCATTAACGAATCAAATCACTTTGAGGGGGTGGTAGTCCGCACTTCCTCAAATGAGATTATCGTATTTACCCACTATGGAAACTGTAATGGCATAATATAAATGGGATGTACAGAAGTATAAGGAAATAATAAACCTAATATATATCATATATAAATATAGTTCCATCACAATGTCCACCATGAGAGGTGGTAAGATGTAATTGAACAATCGTCGTTTGGTGAGGCGTTAGTTTTCCATCCACAAAATCATTATGTTCTCCATCCATTGGATGGAGGTGTGTGTAAGTGTAGTTTGAATCCTTCTTTATAACAACAACCTAGTATATTGAGGATACTTTTTTTGTTACAAAAGAAAGAAATAAAAATAGGTTAGGTGTTGGAGAAGTAAAATAAAAGATTACAATTTAATAGAAATCGTTACCTTTAATTTGCGTAACTCTTTTTGGTTTGAACCAAATGACTTCTTGAAGTGCCTTATGCCCAAGGTAGGGCTTCTAATAGGAGGATATGGATGTCGAGAGCTTAACTGGGGAGACTTTGGACGATAAAAATGGCTTGATAGGTGTATGGAATTGGTTTGAAGTGGTCTCCTTTTATAAGGGGGAGGAGGGGATCTTTATGAAAGTGTGAAACTATTATTTTATTATATAATGATATTCAGTTTCTAAAGGTCCAAACAATAATTATCTTCTAAAATAAGATGATTCATGGTCTAAATAAAATCATCCAATACCAATTTGACGTGTTTAGGATAATAGATTAATCATTATAATCTTTTTTATTTAAATCATTTATTAATGAGGTAAATACTACATCATTATAGTGTCATAAATAATTTAATTTATATGATGTCTAAAAATTATAAAAAAATTAACATGATATAGGAAATCCTTTTATATTTCCAAATAATATTTATAGATGAAAATAGGACTTATATAACACCATATAAAAATTTATTACTAAAAGATTTTTGTTTATGTCATTTTGGACTTTACATTAAATTAACTAATCTAAATTTTCATTATCATTTCAAGTGGTTCAAATGGGCCCCAAAATAAACCCAAAGATGCCCATGGTCGTTAGTGACTCAAAAAATATTTTTTTTAGAAGTGAAAATGGTAATTTTGAATTATTATAAGATTTTTTACCTTGAATTTCCTTATTTACCTTTAACTGCGATAAATAAAAGTCAAAAGTAACTATTCACCAAAAATTATTTTCATATTAATGAGAAAAATTTTACTTCTTGATAAAAACCATGTATGTCGTATTTTTTATATTCAATTTATAGAAGTGGTATAATTTCATTTATGTGAAAAAGTCGGTTTTTTAACAACCACTATGTGGTTTCACTATTCATAAAAAATTGAAGTCTTTCAGAAAAATACCAAAACTTCAGCCAAAGATATACTATATATTTTGAATTAAAAAATGATTTCCATTTTCCAAAATTAAAAACATAAAAGTTTCATTAATTAATTTAAAAATTAATTCTCGTTGTTAAAACAAATAGCATGTTTTTAAGAAACAATAACTATCAAAAGATAGATAGTTGATTAAGTCCAATTTCAAAGTGAAATTGCTTACAATGACCAAAATTAGATTAAATGGTAAAAATATAATATAATTACACTTAAAAAAATAAAAAAGATAAACTAGATATATAAATATATTATATTAAAGGTCACTTTTGAATTAAAATACAATATTTGTCACTATTCATTAAAAATTGAACTTTATTGAAAAAATTCCAAAAATATACAAAAATTAAATTGTGATGTACCCATTATAAAGAAGGATTTTATGTGGTCATATAGAATGTATTAAAGTATCCAAAACTATATTTAAAGAGGGTTCACCATTAAAAGGTGATAAACCGACCTTTTAATGCAAATTATACATAAATTTAGATTCATTCACATTTTAAGCCTCAAAATTTTTATTAGATAATTTATTTACATTTAACAATCATGTATAATCATATTTTAGTTAGTTTGGTTCATTCCCACCAATAAAATGTGTTGGAGTTAACTACCATTTAAAATAATAATATTATATTTTTAGTATGCCACATAAGTTTCAAAGTAACCCGTTGTTGCGTATCGGGTACACTATCAAACATAGAAACCCCATTACTGTAAAATTAATATTTAATACACAAATATTAATAAATATGAAATTTGCATTATTCTTTATTTACCTGGGATGTTACATCATTCCCCAATTTTTGAAATTATGTCCTCCCAATTTAAAAAAATGGGCTCAGAAACTTCCTTGAAAGTCCCACATCAGAAAAAGGGCCAGTAAAACTATATCTTTCAAAGAAATAAAGAAAAGCACAAAGGTCATCCGAGATAACCCATACTAGGATTCCATGTAGGAAAACATGGATATGGAAGAGAAAACAAATGGTCATGTTCTGATGGAGAGTGATAGAAAACATGATTAAGAGAAAGTTAACAACAAGAAAATCACAAACTTATGATCTGTGTAAATGGTCATTGATTACCCAGTAGGAAACATAAAACAACAAAGTTTTTGTTTTCAATTACTTTTCAAAAATTTTAGGAATTAATCTTTTACATAGAATAAAAAACTAATTAAATATACATACCTTCAAGTAGATTTTCATCTTTTAATATGTTTCTACCAAAACTAATCATTTCTCTAAATGATGATCTTTCAAAAAGACATGGTCACATAAAAAGCACAAGAATCATCTTCTAGAGAATCACATAATCCACAAACGGAGAACAATCTATTTCCCTTGTCTTTATACATCAACTAAAACAAAAAAATTTAATGAGAGGTTAGATAATACCCAAAAAGGATAATATTTTACAAGAAGAAAAACTATTCTAAATATCCAAAATTTTCCTTAAAAAACCCAAATTTCAACAAATACCATAAATAAATGTCCCTAAAATTCATCAAAAGTTATCCAAACTCTGATTGTAACCCAAATCGCACAAGGATTTAATTACATAGACTTCTAAGATACACCTTAAAATTTATATCCAAGTAACACAAGTTACTCATAAAATCTCATATTGAAAAGTAATTAATCTAATCACATATTATCCATGATAGGTTAATCATTTTCATAAATAAATAAAATCATCATGTCTCCATAATAAAAACATAGATTCTAACAAACTAGATTTTCACCAATTATTCCACAATTTAAATCCCGAAGTATTATATCTTACTTAGGCATATAGTGTTTCCTCAATAGAGAGAACACCTTTTAAAACAACCTTTATCACTTAATCACTAAATCATTTTTATATACAATGACTATCCATTTGATAAAACATAAGTATCAGAACAACTTATTCTTATTCTATAAAATCATTTTACTAAAAATAATAAGTCATACTAACAATGGACTTTAAGTAGTCTTGTGGTAGACGATTCTCCCTTATCGCCCTTTAGTTGTGGGTTCGATTCCAGTAGCCTTGCTAGATGCGATGGGTTGTCACCCATCCTACAGGTTTTCCTTTTTATAAAACTCAAAGATAACCCTAACACGTTTTAACCTCAATGGTTTCCTTATAATTCTCATTTTCATCCAAATTCATTATGATCTCAACATCTTAATTCTTGAAGTCTTATTTCACCACCATATGATTAAATAAAACAATACCAAAAATGAAGAACATCATACCTTGATCATGGTGTCCATTTGGATTCATCGTCATCTTGTTCACATAGGCTGTAGGTCCATGCATTGCATTAATGATTTAGTGGTCCTTCAAAATAATTTGATTCCTCCATCCAAATACACCTTGTACAACAAGGGTCATATGGGTGTTCACAGAAAAACAGTTTTGGAAAATAATCATGTATGACATATAATTTCAAAACATCTGATAAAACGTGATTTCTATAAAACAGTCGAACCGAATTTGAGATGAAACTTTCAATTAACGGTCCTTTTAAAATACCATAAGTATGTGCTGAGAGACTATTTTTTAAAACCAAATATAAATAGCTTTCGCAAGTGTCTCCTTCTTCAGAACCTTTTTTAAAATCATAATATGCTTCAAAATCATGTGATAAGGTAAAATATTTGAAAATGCCTTGATAATATTTACTTTTCTTGAAAATATGAGAATATTATGAAAATGGGATATTTATAAATACAACCCATGATCCACGATGATAATGAGGTATAGTGGAGGTTTTTTATATCTCAAACATCTACTTGCAAGAGAGTTGTGTGCTAGAAAAAGTTTCACAATAATCCGAAAATGAATTTGCAATAATTATTGCAAGCATGTCATTAGGAAGAGATATAAATTTCATTTGAGATCCTCCTCATTCCATTTTAAACTGACTTTCCTTAATTTTAAAAAGTTATAAAATAAGTATTTAACTGAAATAATAGACAAAGGTACTAACCATGTGTCAAATGAAAACTCTTAATCCACAAAGTTGTCTAAACCGACCTCTGATACCAAATGTAAGGACCCAACCTTAAACATTACAAAATATTCAATTAAATGAATAATTCACATTGAGGATATTTTCATGTTTACAGATTTAGAGAATTAGGACATATCTATAACATATGAACTTGAATATATCAAGTAGATGCTACTACTCAATATCTAGTCTTTTCATAAAATAAAAACTCTTAAAAAGAAACATGTCTAGTTCCATGTTTTAGATAGCACGACATTTCCATGATCCCATCCATGACCCTATTCATCATTATTTCCTATGGAAAACATTTCAAAAAAACTTTGGATGAGCATAAAAAGATCAGTAAGGGTTATAAAATAAATAAGGGAAACATTAACCCATCAATAAATACAAATCAAAGAAACCAATCCTTTTCATTCATAACATAACTTACGAAATCATAATATTTATGTATAACACATAGAAATCAAAAATCATAAAGGTAAATTATGGAATTAATAACATACTTACATTGTATCTATCACAACTACATAGGGAGTCACATTTGGAATACCCATCACAATATATTCCCTAAATCTATTAGGAGAAACATACACGTTTACCTCTGTCACATTACCCAATGCATTGGAGAGCTACCTGGGCTCACCCGCCCTAGGTTTATAATGGAACCACCCATATACGTAAACAATGCCCAATAACCATAACATAACACATAAAACAAGCATAATGGAAAGATAAAATTTCTACATTCCAAACACAATATATCATATCAGGATATTGAAATAAAAAATGTTTTATTAAACCATTTTCATAACCATTTAAAACATTTAATAAATAGATTTCTGAATCAATGTGTCCCATACAACTTTGATTCTTTTAAATATATTAAAATTTTAAAAAAATAAATGTTCATATAAATAAATACCAACACCATTTTGAAAACATGGATATTGATGATAAATATTTAGAAGAAAAAATCATTAAAACATTTAAAATGATATTTTTGTTAAATATTTTTTTATCAAAATTAGAGACGCTTGAATACAAATAATTGAGGAATAAAATTTAATAATAACTTTATAATATCTTGAGAATAAATGGATTCATGATATAATATGTCAAAGGATAGTATATACACTATATAAGAGTGAATTGGTGCATAAAAATAATGAAGTCTCAATGGAATGAAAATTGAGACACAATCCATTATAAAGACAGTATCCTTAGATTAAGGATAAATCAATGACATAATTTATGTGTGAAAAATATAAATACACCCAATATAAGTGTATATTATGTGTAAAACAATCAGCGGTCATTCACACATATTTATAGCACCACATAATCAATAAGTAGAAGTTTAACCCAATGAATTGAAATTGGGTTAAGAAGTCCGTTTACAAAAATTCAACAGCCTAATGTTGTCACATTAAATTTCATAAAATGAGTTTATGAGATAAAAAGGGTATCTCATCCCATTGAAATAAAATTTACATCAATAAGGATATAGATGAACATATCCCAACATAAGAATAGGAAAATTAAAAGACATAACAAAAAGTAGTCTTTAAAAAAGAGTAGGGTGAAGGGTTCCCTTACAGATTTGGTAACTTTCGAAACATACACCACATGAAAGAATGATCATAAAATGAAGAAGTAATTACCCATAAATTAAATAGTATTAAACAGGGAACACATTCATGGGTAGTACATGCACCACATGCAATAAATAAGTGCGAAACAACGGAAATCTCATAGAATTGAAAGGGAGATAAGAAATCCCTTATGAAAATTTGGAAACCTAATTGTGCCACTTAAAAATTATTAAAATGAATTAATGGGAGTATGATGGGGTCTCTAATCATGTGAAAATAAAAATTACAGTATGTTCAATATAAAATTACATCCTCCAACATAAGAACATGGAGCATAGAAGAAATGACTTAAAAGAGAGTACTTGAAAAAAAGAGGTCGGATCACTTACCTCGTGTCCGACTTGACTCGGTCATTCTTTAATCTCTTGAAAAATAAACTAAAGTTAATTTATAATTGATTAATAACCTTTTTATAGTTTATTATTCCTTTTATATCACTTATTATCATGTTATAAACATTTTGTAATCATTTACGTTAATAATGTTCGTTTTTTCGATATTTGGTACTTAAGTCAAAAATGGACTTCTTATAATTACATGTTGTTCATGTGGTAAAAGGTTCATTATAACCAGAATTATATTAATGATTTATATATCATATATATGATATATATCTATTATATACATGTATTTATAATAGTACATAACATTTACAGGTATGAAATGAAATGCACAGTTCATGGAGACAGTATGCCGTACGTATGCATGAATGATACTTTCATTTATATTTATTATTTTAATGGAAATAAAAAATAATGATACATAGTTATATTATAATTCCAGTATAATATAATATATAATATTGTTAACTCAATCCTTTATACATCCCACATAAGGCATTAACGAATCAAATCACATTGAGGGCGCGGTAGTCCGCACTTCCTCAAATGAGATTATCGTATTTACCGACTATGGAAACCATAATGTCATAATATAAATGGGATGTACAGAAGCATAAGTAAATCATAAACATAATATATATCATATATAAATACAGTTCCCTCATAATGGCCACCATGATAGGCGGTAAGATGTAATTGAACAATCATCGTTTCATGAGGCGTTAGTTTGCCATCCACAGAAACATTATGTTTTTCATCCATTAGATGGAGGTGTGTGTACGTGTAGTTTGAATCCTCCGTATAACAACATCGTAGTATATTTACAATACGGGTGTTGTTATGAATGAAATAAATATAAAGAGTTTAGCGGTTGGGGAAGTAAAATAAAAGAAAACAATTTAAGAGAAATTGTTACCTTTAATTTGGGTAACTCTATTTGGTTAGAACCAAGGGACATCTTGAAGTGCCTTATAACTACGTTAAGGCTTATAAGAGGAGGATAGGGATGTTGAGTTCTTAATTGGGTAGAGGTTGGATGATCCAAATGGCTTGAGAGGTGTCAAGAATTTGTTAGAAGTGGTCTCCTTTTATAAGGGGGAGGAGGGGCTCTTTAAGAAAGTGTGAAACTAATATTTTATTATATAATAATATTCAGTTTATAATGGTCCAAAATTAACTATATTAGAAGATAATATGAGTCATGGTCGAAATAAAATCCTAAAAACATAAGTTCTCGGTTTTTGAATAATAGTATAATAATTATAATCTTTTTTATTTAAGTCATTTATTAATGAGGTAAATACTCCATCATTATTGTTTCATAAATAATTTAATTTCTTTGATTTCTAAAAACTATAAAACAAATACCATGATATAGGAAATATATTTATATTTCCATATAATATTTATAGTGTAAAATAGGTCTTATATAACAGCATATAAAAATTAATTACTAAAAGATTTTTGTTTATGTCATTTTGGCCTTTACATTATATTAATTAATCTAAATTGTCATTATCAATTCCAAGTGTATCAAAGGGGTCCCAAAAGAGACCCAGAGTTTCCCATGGTCTTTAATGACTCAACCAATAAGTTTTGGAGATGTCTTAAGGTAATTTTTAATTTTTATAATATTCTTTTAACCTTGAATTACCATATTTACCTTTAACCGCGGTAAATAAAAGTCAAAAGTTACAATTCACCAAAATTTATTTTCATCTTAATGAACCACATTTTAATTATTGATAACAAACATGTATGGTATATTTTTTAAATTCAATTTACATATGTGGTAAAATTTCATTTAAATGAAATGTCATTTTTTTAACTTCCACTAAGTGGTTTCACTATTCATCAAAAATTGAAGTCTTTCAGAAAAATACCAAAAATTCAGCATAAGATATATTTGATATTCTGAATTCAAAAATTATTTACAATTTTCCAAATTAAAACCATTAAAGTGGAATTATATAATTTAAAAATTAATTCCTGTTTTTAAAACAAATAGTGTGTTTTTAAGAAACAATAACTATCAAAAGTTGGACAGTTGATTAAGTCCAATTTCAAAGTGAAAATGCTTCCAATGTCCAACATAGGATTAAATGGTAAAAATATATTCTAATTACACTTTAAACACAAATAAAAAGATAAACTAACCATATAAATAAATTAGATTAAGGTCACTTTTGTATTAAAATACAATATTTTACACTATTCATTTTAAAAATGAACATTTTCGGAAAAAATCCAAAAATTTACACAAAGTAAATTTAGATGTCCCCATTCTATAGAAGGATTATATTTTGTCATATCTATTGTAATAAAGTAACCAATACTATATTTAAAGAGGGTTCACCATTAAAAGGTGATAAATCCACCTTTTAATGCAAATTATACTTAAAATTAGATTCATTCACATTTTAAGCCTCTAACTTTTTATTAGATAATGTAATTTCCTTTATCAATCAGGTATAATCATATTGTAGATATTTTGTTCATTCCCACAAATAAAACTACTTGGAGTTAACTACCATTTAATATAATAATATTATATTATTAGTATGCCACAAAAGTTTTCAAAGAAAACCATTTTTGCGTATCAGATACGCTATCGAACCTAGAAACCCATTTCAATTAAAATTAATATTTAATTCACAAATATTAATAAATATGAAATATGTATTATTCTATATTTAACTGGGATGTTACATCCTTCCCCCCTTTTTGGAATTGCATCCTCAAAATTTAAAAAAAATGGGCTCGGAAACTTCACTGAAAGTCCCACATCAAAAAAAGGGTCAGTAAAACTATCACTTTCAATGAAATAAAGAAAAGCACAATGGTCATCCGAGATAACCCATACTAGGATTCCTTTTAGGAAAACATGCATATGGAAGAGAAAACAAAGGGTCTTGTTTTGATGGAGAGTGATAGAAAACATGATTAGGAGAAAGTTAACCACAAAAAAATAACAAACTTTTGATCTCTGTAAACGGTCTTTGATTACCCAGTAAGAAACTTAAACCAAAAAAGTTTTTGTTTTACATTCCTTTTAATAATTTTGAGGAATTCAGCTTCTACATAGAATAAAAACATAAGGAAATATACTTACCTTCAAGTAGAGTTTCATCTTTTAATAAGTTTCAACCAAAACTAATCATTTCTCTAAATGATGTGAATTAAAAAAGACGTGGTCACATCAAAGGCACTAGAATCATAATCTAGAGAATCACATAATCCACAAAAGGTTAACTATCTATTTCCCTTGTCTTTAGACATCAACTAAAACAAAACGTTTTAGTGAGAGGTCAGATAATACCCAAAAAGGATAATCTTTTACAAGAAGAAAAACTATTCTAATCTCCAAAATTTGTCTAACAAAACCAAAAGTTCAAAAAATACCATAAATAATTGTCCCTAAAATTCTTAAAAATAAATTCAAATTGTGATTGTAACCCAAGTATCACAAGGATTTAATTACATAGACTTCCACGATACATCTTAACATTTATATCTAAGTAACACGAGTTACTCATAAAATCTCATATAGAAAAGTAATTAACTTAATCATATATTATCCATGATAGCTTAATCTTTTTCATAAATAAATCAAATCATCATGTGTCCATAATAAAAACATACCTTCTTCTAAACTAAATTTTCACCCATTATTCAACAATTTAAATCCCAAAGTATTCTATCTTCCTTGGGCATATAGTGATTCCTCAAAAGAGAGAACGTCTTCCAAAACAACCTTTATCACTTAATCACTATATCATTTTTCTATAAAATGTATTTCCATTTGAAAAAAAAATAAGTTCCAAAACAACTTATTCCTATTCTAAAAAATCATTTCACTAAAAATAATAAGTCATACAAACTAGGGACATCAAGTAGGCAAGTGGTAGATGATGCGCCCTTATCGCCCTTTGGTTGGGGGTTCGATTCCTACAGCCTTACTAGATATGATGGGTTGCCACGCATCCTACAGGTTTTCCTTTTCATAAAACTCAAAGATAACCCTAAAATGTTTTAACCTCTATGGTTTCCTTATACTTCTCATTTTTATCCAAATTCATTATGATCTCAACATCTTAATTCTTGAAATCTTATTTCACCACCATATGATAAAATAAAACAATCCCCAAAATGAATAACATCATACCTTGATCATGGTGTCCATTTGGTTTCATCGTCATCTTGTTCATGTTGGTAGAATGTTCATTCATTGCAACAATGATTTATAGATCCTTCAATGTCATTTGATTCCTCCATCCAAATACACCTTTTACAACATGTGGCATATGGGTGTTCACAAAAAATGTTTTGGAAAATAATCATGTATGATGTATAATTTCAAAACATCTGATAAAACATGATTTCTATAAAATAGTCGAACCGAATTTGAGTTGAAACGTTCAATTTACTGTCCTATTAAAATACCATAAGCATGTGCTAAGAGACTATATTTTAAAACCAAATATAAATTGGTTGTGTAAGGGTATCCTTCTTTAGAACCATTTTCAAAATCATAATATGCTTCAAAATCATTTGATAAGGTAAAATATTTTAAAATTCCTTGATAATATTTACCTTTCTTGAAAATATGAGAATATTGTGAAAATAGGATATTTTTAAATACAACCCATGATCCAGGATGATAACGAGGTATAGTGGAGATGTTTGATATCTGAATAAACTACTTACAAGTGAGTTGTATGCTATAAAATGTTTCACAATCATCCGAACATGAATTTGTAATAATTATTGCAAGCATGTCAATAGGAAGAGATATAAATGTCATTTGAGACCCACCTCCTTCCATTTGTAACTGAATTTCGTTGATCTGAAAAAGTGTTAAAAAAGGATTTGACTGAAATAATATACAAAGGAACTAACCATGTGTCTAATGAAAACTCTTAATCGCTAAAGTTTTCTAAACCGACCTCTAATACCAACTGTAAGGTCCCAGCCTTAAACATTACATAATCTTGAATTAAATGAATAATTCACTTTGAGGATCTTTTTAGGTTTGGAGTATTAGAGAATTAGTCCATAACTATTAAATAAGAAAATGAATATATCAAGTATACACTACTACTGAGTATCCATTATTTTCATAAAAGAAAAACTCTTAAAAATAAACATGTCCAGTTCCATGTTTTAGATAGCATGACTTTTCCTTGATCCTATCCATGACCCTATTCATCATTATGTCATATGGAAAACATTTCAAAAAAAACATGGGATGAGCATAAAAAGCTCAGTATGGGTTATAAAATAATCAAAGGAAACATTAACCCATCAATAAATAAAAATCAATGAAACCAATACATTTCATTCATAACATACCTTATGAAATCAAAAGAGTTATGAATAACACACAGAAATCATAAATCATAAACATAACTTATGGCATTCATAACATACATACATTGTATTTATCACAACTACATAAGGGGTCATATTTGTAATACCCATCATAGTATATTCCCTAAATCTCTTAGGAGAAACATACACGTTTACCTCCATCACGTTACCCAATGCATTGAAGAGCTATCTCGGGCTCACCCGCCCTAGGATTATCATGGAACCGCCCGTATACATAAACAATGCCCAATAACCATAACATAACACATAAAACAAGCATAATGGAATGATAAAATTTCCACATTCCAACCACAATATATCATATCCAGATATTGAAATAAAAATTGTTTTATCAACCCATTTTCAAAACCCTTTAAAACATTTAATAAATAGATTTTTGAATCAAAATGTCCCATACCACTTTGAAGATTTTAAAGAAATTAAAATTTTATAACATTAATTTCCAAATAAATAAATCCCAAAAACATTTTGAAATCATGGACATTGATGATAAATATTTATAAGAATAAATCTTTAAAACATTTAAAACGATATTTTAGTTGAATATTTTTTAACAAAATGAGAGATGCATGAATACAAATAATTGAAGAATAAAATTTAATAATAACTTTATAATATCATGAGAATAAAATGATTCATGATATAATATGTAAAATTACAGTATATACACCATATAATATTGAATTGGTGCATAAAAATAATGAAGTATCAATGGAATGTAAATTGAGACACAATCCCTTATAAAGACAGTATCCTTAGATTAAGGATAAATCAATGACATAATTTATGTGTGATAAATATAAATACATCAAATATAAGTGGATAATAAGTTTAAAAAAATCATATGTCATTCACACATATTTATAGCATGACATAATCTACATGTAGAAGTTTAACCCACAGAATTGAAATTGGGTTAAGAAGTCCCTTTACAAAAATTCGACAGCCTAATGGCGTTACTTTAAAATTCAGAAAATGAAGTTATGAGATAAAAGGGTATCTAATCTCATGGACATAAAATTTAAATCAATAATGATATATAATAACATATCCCAACATAAGAAGATGTAAATTAAAAGACATAATAGAAAAAATTCTTTAAAAAAGAGGAGGGTGAAAGGTTCCCTTACCGATTTGGTAACATTTGAAACATACACCACATGAAATAAGGATCATAAAACGAATATGTAATTAGCCATAAATTAATTTTTATTACACATGTAATACATTCATGGTCATTACCTAAACCACATGCAATAAATAAGTGTAAAACAATAGAAATATCACGGAATTGAAAGTGAGATAAGAAATTCCATATGAAAATTTGGGAAACTAATGGCGCCACTTAAAAATTATTAAAATTAATTGATGAGAGTAAGAGGGGGTCTCTAAATTTTTTTTAAAAAAATTACATTATGTTGAATATAAAATAACAACTTCCAACAAAAGATAATGGAGCATAGAAGAAATGACATAGAAGACAGTACTTGAAATGAAAGAGAGAGGTCAGATCCATGACCTCATGTCCTACTTGATTTGATCATTATTTAATCTCCTAAATAATAAACTAAAGTTAATTTATACTTGATTATGAACCTTTTTGAAGTTTATTATTCCTTTTATATCACTTATTACCATGTTATAAACATTATGTAATCATTTCTGTTAATAATGTTCATTTTGTCGGTATTTGGTAGTTGAGTCAAAAATGGATTTCTTATAATTACATGTTGTTCATGTGGTCAAAGTTACATTATATCCATAATTATATTCATGATTTATATATCATATATATCATATATATCTATTATATACATGTATTTATAATAGTACATAACATTTAGAGGTAAGAAAGGAAATGCACCGTTCATGGAGATGGTAAGCCGTACATATGCATGAACGCTACTTTCATTTACATTTATTTTCATAATGGAAATTAAAAATAATGATACATAGGTATATTATAATTCCATTATAATATCATATATAATATCATTAACTCCATCCTTTATACATACCACATAAGGCATTAACGAATCAAATCACTTTGAGGGGGCGGTATTCTGGACTTCCTCAAATGAGATTATCGAATTTACCCACTATGGAAACCATAATGGAATAATATAAATGGAAATTAAATAAGCATAATGAAATCATAAACATAATATATATCATATATAAATACAGTTTCATCATAATGTCCACCCTGAGAGCTGGTATGATGTAATTGAACAATCATCGTTTCGTGAGGCGTTAGTTTTCCATCCACAAAAACATTATGTTCTTCATCCATTAGATGGAGGTGTGTGTAAGTGTAGTTCGAATAATTCTTATAACAAAATCCTAGTATATTTAGGATACTGGTGTTGTTAGAAAATAAAAAAATACAATGAGTTTATGGATTGGAGAAGTAAAATAAAAGAAAACAATTTAAGAGACATCGTTACCTTTAATTGGGGTAACAATCTTTGGTTTGAACCAAAGGACTTATTGATGTTCATTCTGACTAAGGTAAAGCTTCTAATAGGAGTAGAGGGATGTTGAGAGATTAGTTGGGTAGATGTTGGATGAGACAAATTTTTTGAGAGGTGTGTGGAATTGGTTAGAAGTGGTCTCCTTTTATTAGGGGGAGGAGGGGATCTTTCGGAATGTGTGAAACAATTATTTTATTATATAATGATATTCAGTTTCTAATGGTCCCAAAATCATTATATTAGAATCTAAGATGAGTCATGGTAGAAATAAAATCATCCAATCAGAATTTGACATGTTTTTGATAATATTTTAATAATTATAATCTTATTTATTTAAATCATTTATTATTGAGGTAATTACTGCATCACTATTGTGTCATAAATAATTTATTTTATTTGTTGTCTAAAAATTATAAACAAAAAACAATGATATTGTAAATATTTTTAGCATCCCAAATAATATTTATAGTCTAAAATAGGTCTCATATAACACCATATAAAAATTAATTTCTAAAAGATTTTTGTTTATGTCATTTTGGACTTTACTTTAAATTAATTAATCTAAATTGTCATTATCACTTCCAAGTGGATCAAAGGGATCCCAAAATAGACCCATTGTTTCCCATGGTCTTTAATGACTCAACCAATATGTTTTGGAAAAGTGTTAAGTTATTTTTGAATTAATATAATATTCTTTTAACCTTGAATTTCCATATTTACCTTTAACCGCGGTAAATAAAAGTGAAAAGTTACTATTCACCAAAAAAATTATTTTCATCTTAATGAACCAAATTTTACTTCTTGATAACAACCATGCGTGTATGATTTTTTTAAATTCAATTTATAGAAGTGCTAAAATTTCATTTAAATGAAAAATTCATTTTTTTTAAATACCACTATGTGGTTTCACTATTTATCAAAAATTGAAGTCTTCCAGAAAAATACCAAAAATTCTGCCAAAGCTATATTCGATAATCAGATTTCAAAAATTATTTCCATTTTTTCAAATTAAAAATATAAAATTGTAATTAATTAATTTAAAAATTAATTCTCATTTTTAAAACAAATAGCTTGTTTTTAAGAAACAATAACTTTCCAAAATGGACAGTTGATTAAGTATAATTTCCAAGTGAAATTGCTTCTAATGACCAACATTGGATTAAATGGTAAAAATATATTCTAATTACTCTTTAAAAACAAATAAAAAGATAAACTAGCCATATAAATAAATTAGATTAAAGGTCACTTTTGAATTAAAATACAATATTTTTCACTATTCATTAAAAAAATGAACATTATCGGAAAAATTCCAAATATTTACACAAAGTAAATTTTGATGTCCCCATTCTAAAGAAGGATTATATTTGGTGATATATAATTTATTAAAGTAACCAAAACTATATTTAATGAGGTTTCACCATTAAATGGTGATAAATCGACCTTTTAATGCAAAGTATACTTAAAATTAGATTCATTCACATTTTAAGCTTCTAACATTTTATTAGAAAATGTAAATACATTTAACAATCATGTATAATCACATTGTAGGAAGTTTTGTTCATTCCCATCAATACAATGGCTTGGAGTTAACTACAATTTAAAATAATAATATTATATTATTAGTATGCAATGTATGTTTTCAGAGAAACCTGTTGTTGCGTATCGAGTATGCTCTCGAACATAGAAACCCCATTAAAGTAAAATTAATATTTAATTCACAAATATTAATTAATATGAAATATGCCTTATTCTTTATTTACCTAGGATGTTACATCCTTCCCCCATTTTTGGAATTGCGTCCTCGCAATTAAAAAAAATGGGCTGGGAAACATCACTCAAAGTCCCACATCGGAAAAAGGGTAAATAAAACTATCACTTTCAAAGAAATAAAGAGAATAGAAAGGTCCTCCGAGATAACCCATACTAGGATTACATGTACCAAAACATGTATATGGAAGAGAAAACAAGGGGTCAAGTTCTGATGGAGAGTGATAGAAAACATGATTAGGAGAAAGTTAACCACAAGAAAATCACAATCTTATGATCTATATAAACGGTCTTTGATTACCCAGTAGGAAATATAAACCAAAAAAGCTTTTGTTTTACATTAATTTTCATTATTTTGAGGAATTAATCTTCTACATTGAATAAAAACCTAAGGAAATATACTCACCTTCAAGTAGAGTTTCTTCTTTTAATAACTTTCTGCCAAAACTAATCATTTCTCTAAATGATGACCATTCAAAAAGACTTAGTCACATCAAATGCACAAGAATCATCTTCTAGAGAATCACATAATCCAAAAAAGAAGAACTATATATTTTCATTGTCTTTAGAAATCACTGGAAACCAAAAAATTTAGTGAGAGGTCAGATAATACCAAAAATTGATAATCTTTTACTAGATGAAAAAAATTTCTAAATCTCCAAAAATTTTCGAACAAAACCCGAAGTTCAACAAATACCATAAACAATTGTCCCAAAAATTCTTCAAAATTAATCCAAACTGTGATGGTAACACAAATCTCACATGGATGTAATCACATATACTTCCAAGATACATCTTAACATTTATCTCCAAGTAACACAAGTTACTCATAAAATCTCATATTGAAAATTAATTAACCTAATCACATATTCTCCATGATAGGTTTATCATTTTCATAAATAAATAAAATCATCATGTGTCCATAATAAAAACTTAGATTCTTCCAAACTAAATTGTCTCCCATTATTCCACAATTGAAATCCCAAAATATTCTATCTTCCATAGGCATATAGTGTTTCCTAAAAATAGAGAACGTCTTACAAAACAACCGTTATCACTTAATCACTAAATAATTTTTCAATACAATATATATCCATTTGATAAAACATAAGTTCCAAAACAACTTATTCTTATTCTATAATGTCATTTTACTGAAAATAATAAGCCATTCTAACCAGGGACTTCAAGTAGGCTAGTGGTAGATGATTTTCCCTTGTCACCCTTTGGTTGTGGGTTCGATTCTTGTAGCCTAACCAGATGCGATGGGTTGTCACCCATCCTATATGTTGTCATTTTTATAAAACTCAATGATAACCCTAACTTGTTTTAACTTCAATGGTTTCCTTATACTTCTCATTTTCATCCAAATTTATTATGATCTCAACATCTTAGTTCTTGGAGTCCTATTTCAGCGCCATATGATAAAATAAAACAATACCCAAAATGAAGAACATCATACATTGATCATGGTGTCCATTTGGTTTCATCATCATCTTGTTCACGTAGGTATAAGGTCCATGCATTGCAAAAATGATTTAGAGATCCTTATAAATCATTTGATTCCACCATCCAAAAACACCTTGTACAACATGGTTCATATGGGTGGTCACAGAAAAATAGTTTAGGAAAAAAATCATGTATGACATAAAATTTCAAAACAACTGATAAACCTTGATTTCTATAAAACAATCAATCCAAATTTTAGTTGAATCATTCAATTAAATGTCCTTTTAAAATACCATAATTATGTTCTGAGAGACTGTATTTTAAAACTAAATATAAATAGGTTGTGCAAGGGTCTCCTTCTTCAGATCTGTTTTTAAAATCATAATATGCTTCGAAATCTTGTGATAAGGTAAAATATTTTAAAATGCCTTGATAATATTTATCATTCTTGAAAATATTAGAATATTGTGAAAATATGATTTTTCTAAATACAAACCATGTTCCACGATGATAACAAGGTATAGTGGAGGTGTTTGATATCTCAAACAACTTCTTGCAAGTGAGTTGTATGCTATAAAAAGTTTCACAATCATCTGAACATGACTTTACAATAATTATTGCAAGCATGTCATCAGGAAGAGATAGAAATGTCCTTAGATATCCTCCACTTTCCATTTATGACTGACTTTCCTTGATCTGAGAAAGTTGTAAAACAAGGATTTAACTGAAATAATATGCAAAGGAACAAACCATGTGACTAATGAAAAATCATAATCCCTAAAGTTATCTAAACCGACCTCTGATACCAACTATAACGACCCAGCATTAAACATTACATAATCGTGAATTTAATGAATAATTCACATTGAGGATGTTTTCAGGTTTATAGTTTTAGATAAATAGGCAAAACTATTACATAAGAACATGAATATATCAAGTAGACATTACTACTCAATATCGATTGTTTTCATAATATAAAAACTCTTAAAAAGAAACATGTCTAGTTCCATGGTTTAGATAGCATGACTTTTCCTTGATCCCATCCATGACCCTATTCATCTTTAAGTCCTGTGGAAAACATTTCAAAAAAAAAACTTGGGAAGAGAACAAAAAGCTCAGTACGGGTTATAAAATAATGAAAGGAAACAATAACCCATCAATAAATACAAATCAATGATACCAATACTATTCATTCATAACATACCTTATGAAATCAAAATATTTATGAATAACCCACATAAATCATAAATCATTAAGGTAACTTATGGCATTCATAACATACATACATTGTAGCTATCACATCTACATATGGATTCACATTTGGAATACCCATCACAGTATATTCCCTAAATTTCTTAGGAGAAACATACATGTTTACTTCCTTCATGTTACGCAATGCATTGGAGAGCTATCTCGGGATCACCCGCCCTAGGTTTATCACGAAACCAACCGTATACATAAACAATGCCCAATAAAAATAACATAACACATAAAACAAGAATAATGGAAAGATAAAATTTCCATATTCCAACCACAATATATCATATCATGATATTGAAATAAACAATGTTTTATCAAACCATTTTCATAACCATTTAAAAAATTTAATAAATATATTTTTGAATCAAAGTGTCCCATACAACATTGAATGTTTTAATGAAATTAAAATTTTGAAACATTAATGTCCATATAAATAAATACCAAAACCATTTTTAAAACATGGACATTGATGATAAATATTTAGAAGAATAAATCTTTAGAACATTTAAAACAATATTTTAGTTAAAGAGTTTTTAACAAAATGAGAGACGCTTGAATACAAATAATTGAGGAATAAAATTAAATCATAACTTTATAATATCATGTAAATAAAACTATTCATGATATAATATTTCAAAGGAGAGTATATACACCATATAAGAGTGAATTGGTGCATAAAAATAATGAAGTCTCAATAGAATGTTAATTGAGACGCAATACCTCATAAAGACGGTATCATTAGATTAAGGATAAATAAATGACATAATTTATGAGTGATAAATATAAATACACCCAATATAAGTGTATATTATGTGTAAAACAATCATAGTTCATTCACACATATTTATAGAATGACATAATCAACAAGTATAAGTTTAACCCAATGAATTGAAATTGGGTTAAGAAGTCCCTTTACAAAAATTCGACAGCCTACCGGTGTCACTTTAAAATTCATAAAATGAGTTTTTGAGATAAAAAGTGTGTCTAATAAAATATATATAAAATTTACATCAATAAGGATACATAATAAAATATCCCACCATAAGAATATGTAAATTAAAAGACATAAAAAAATAAGTCTTTTAAAAAGAGGAGGGTGAAAGGTTCCCTTACTGATTTGGTAACTTTAGAAACATACACCACATGAAAGAAGGATCATAAAATGAAAATTTAATTACCCAAAAATTAATGTGTATTATGCAGGGAATAAATTAATGGGCAGTACATACACCACATGCAATAAATAAGTGGCAAACAATGGAAATATCACGTAATTTAATGTGAGATAAGAAATCCCTTACGAAACGTTTGCAACCTAATGGCGCCACTTAAAAATTCTTAAAATGAATTTATGAGAGTAATAGGGGGTATCTCATCATGTGAAAATACAAATTACAGTATGTTTAATATAAAATAATATCCTCCAACATAGGAACATGGAGCATAGAAGAAATGACATAAAAGAGAGTACTTGAAAAGAAAGAGAGAGGTCAGATCCCTTACGTCATGTCCGACATGATTCGATCGTTCATTAATCTCATGAATAATTTACTAAAGATAATTTCTACTTGACTGAGATCCGTTTTCAAGTTTATTATTCCTTTTATATCACTTATTACCATGTTATAAACATTATGTAATCATTTAATTTAATAATGTTCCTTTTGTCAATATTTGGTACTCGGGTCAAAAATGGACTTCTTATAATTACATGTTGTTCATGCGGTCAATGTTTCATTATATACTGAATGTTATTCATTATTTATATATCATATATATCATATATATCCAGTATATACATGTATTTATAATAGTACATAACATATATAGGTAAGAAATGAAATGCACCGTTCACAGAGAAGGTAAGTCGTATGTACGCATGAACGCTACTTTCATTTCTATTTCTTATTTTAATGGAAATAATACATAATGATACATAGGAATATTATAATTACAGTGTAATATCATATATAATATCGTTATGTCCATCCTTCATACATCCCACATAAGGCATTAACGTATCAAATCGCTTTGAGGGGGTCGTAGTCCGCACTTCCTCAGATGAGATTATCGTATTTACCCATTATGGAAACCATAAAGGAATAATATAAATGGGAAGTACATAAGCCTAAGGAAATCATAATAATAATATATATCATATATAAATACTATTCCATCTTAATGGACACCACGAGGGGCAGTAATATGTAATTGAACAATCATTGTTTCGTGAGGCGTTAGTTCTCCATCCACAGAAACATTATGTTCATCATAAATTAGATGGAGGTGTGTGTAAGTGTAGTTATAATCCTTCTTATAAAAACATCCTACTATATTGAGGATACTTGTTTTTTTACAAAAGAAATAAATAAAAGGAGTTTAGGGGTTGGATAATTAAAATAAACGAAAACAATTTAAGAGAAATCATTACCTTTAATTTGGGTAACTTTCTTTGGATTGAACCAAAGGAAATATTGAAGAGCCTTCTGCCTAAGGTTAGGCTTCTAAGAGGAGGATAGGGATGTTTAGAGCTTAATTGGGTATTGTTTGGATGATCCAAATGGCTTGAGAGGTGTGTGGAATTGCTTATAATTGGTCTCCTTTTTTAAGGTGGAGGAGGGGCTCTTTAGGAAAGTGTGAAACTATTATTTTATTATATAATGATATTCGGTTTCTAATGGTCCAAAAATCATTATATTAGAAGATAAGATGAGTAATGGTCGAAATAAAATCATCCAATCAGAATTTTACATGTTTTGGATAATGTTTTAATCATATAAACTTCTTTATTTAAATCATTTATTAATGAGGTACATATTGCATCATTATTGTGTCATAAATAATTTACTATATTTGATGTCTAAAAATTATAATAAAATTACTATGATATAGGAAATATGTATATGTTTCCTAAGAATATTTATAGTCTAATATAAGAATTATATAACAACATATAAAAATTAATTACTAAATGATTTTTGTTTATGTCATTTTGGCCTTTACATTAAATTAATTAATCTAAATTGCCATTATCACTTCTAAGTGGATCAAAGGGGTCCAAAAATAGAGCCAAAGATTCCCAGGGTCGTTAATTACTCAATGAATAAGTTTTTGACAAGTTTTAAGGTAATTTTGAAATATTATAATATTCTTTTATCCTTGAATTATACTATTTACCTTTAACAGTGGTAAATAAAAGTCAAAAGTTACTAATCACCAAAAATAATTTTCATCTTAATGAACCAAATTATACTTCTTGATAACAACCATGTATGTATGATTTTGGAAATTCAATTTACAAATGCGGTAAAATTTCATTTAAATTAAAAACTCAGTTTTTTTAACTACCACTAAGTGGTTTCACTATTCATCAAAAATTGAAGTCTTTTAGAAAAATGCCAAAAATTAAGTCTAAGCTATATTTGATATTCCGAATTCAAAAATCATTTCCATTTTTCCAGATTAAAAACATAAAAGTGGAATTAATTATTTTAAAAATTAATTTCTGTTGTTAAAACAAATAGCCTGTTTTTCAGAAATAATAACTATCAAAAGATGGACAGTTGATTAAGTCCAATTTCAATGTGAAATTGGATCCAATGACCAAAATTGGATTAAATGGTAAAAATATATTCTAATTACACATTAAAACCAAATAAAAATATAAACTAATCATATAAATAAATTATATTAAAGGTAACTTTTGAATTAAAATACAATATTTTTCACTATTCATTAAAAAAATGAACTTCATCGGAAAAATTCCAAAAATTTACACGATGTAAATTTTGATGTCCCCAATATAAAGAAGGATTTTATTTGGGCATATATAATGTTTTAATGTAACAAAAACTTGATTTAAGGAGGGTTCACTATTAAAAGGGGATAAATCGACCTTTTAATGCAAATTATACTTAAAATTAGATTCATTCACATTGTAAGACTCTAACTTTTTATTAGATAACGAAAATACATTTAACAATAATGTATAATCATATTGTAGTTAGTTTTGTTAATTCCCACCAATACAAAGGCTTGGAGTTATCTACCATTTAAAATAATAATGTTATATTATTAGTAAGCCATGTATGTTTTCAAAGAAACTCGTTGTTGCGTATCGGGTACACTATCGAACATAGAAACCACATTAATGTAAAATTAATATTTAATTCAAGAATATTAATAAATATGAAATATTTCTTATTCATTATTTAGTTGGGATGTTACAAATACAACATGGTACTCATCCAACACTTGCTGACAAGTAGGGTGTTAAGACACAAACTCTACCACACATTTCTACATTCATTAAAAAAAACTAACATTGGAGGTCCTATGTAATTTTCTGCACACCCTAATGAGATTCCAATTGGGTTGTTTGGAATACCCTTAGAACCTCCTCCTACAACGCAAATGGAACTACTATGTGTCCTCTAAAAATAATGACATTCTCCCCATCATTTGAATATACTTCTAGAGATTGCGTTGTGAATATCTAAGTATACAGGGTCTCGATATTGGTATCCCCAATTTTTGTCTCCCTGAATCATTGTATGAATGTAGAGGTAAAAAACAAAAATTGGAGGAAATATTCCCCATATCCATCCACAAATGAAAAATTCAAGAAGTAAAATTACTATGAAGCCTCATTCTATAAATGAAAACTTGATCTCATAGTGAGAGAATCAACCAATGAGTTCCCCTTCATAAAATTATGGAAAATCTAAAAGTCAGGTCCCTAGAGGAACTCTATCCATCACCAATGTCTCATGTTCAAACCCTTATAATAAAAGATATACTTGAGACACTTTTGATCAATGTAGTCAATAAACCACCCTCACATCATGTTGTTTCGCCACATATTAAATATGAATACTACCTCTTCTAAATTAAGTGCATGGGTTACATAGTTATTCACGTGTGGTATCAATAGGAATGTACGATAGACAACCACCACATTCCACTCCATCAGGACACAATGATGCTTTGTACCTAATGTATTAAAAAAACTAAGTACATGACACCCTTTTTCAGCAATCTCACGATCGGGGAACTCATTAAACTCTTCCTCAAATGTTGAAATGAATGTTGTCACTTCTATATCCAAAATAAAGGTTTATTCTTTTAACTCAAATCTTATATAGGTTCTAATATGACATATAATTCATTTATAAATATTTGATAATAGCTTTCTTTCCTGAAGAACCTCCAAAAATCCATCACATTCTATTGTGGCTCCATTTACAACACTAAATGACCTTGGATTGTTGAACTACAACATCATAAAATGAGATAATGTATCCTTGAAAGTGGACCACCAGAATTTAGAACTGGCTCTTTGAGATCATTCATTAAATCTGGGGATCTTAGAGTACATCCCGAACTATCCATATGTGTCTCATATTATCATCCTCAGAAACCAAGTTCACAATGATATCATCAATGAAGACTAACATGAACTAGTATACGTATGGCTAAAAGATCCAGTTCCTGAGTACCATGAACACTACAAGGTAATTCATCATTCCATCAGAAATTACTAAGAAATCATAATGACTATAACAACATATGAATTCCATATTCGGTATACTTGTGATTTCCTAATATGATCTCGACCTTTGAGAACCATCATTCCCCTATCATGTAATCAAAATAATTCATTCATCCTCGCTAGTGGATTTTTTTTCCTCACGGTCACTTCATTCAAGCACTGATATTTCACATAAGACCTCAAAATCCCATATTCCTTCATGGAAAACAAAAAATGGGGCTTCCCAAAGGGAAACACATCATCTCAAAAAGCCCTTACACTTCAAGTACTCTAACTCTATCCTCATCTTGTGAAACTACACAAGATCCATCTTATATGTTGGGGTAGATATCAATGTCTTTATATGGTGTAAATCAATGTTGATGTCTTTATAATAGTGGGTAGGTAATCCTAGAACAATTTTAGGAGAGACATCCTCATACTCCACAACTATTTTATGAATCAAAAAACTCATAACATCCACTATACCAAGGATCGTACTAGGAAACTGATGAGTAATCAGCTACACCCACCTATGCATGAGTATACCATTTGTGAACTGGGATTATCTTTCAACAACATAGGTAAAAATCATTTCGTCACTGCTTACACGACACACCTTTTTCCTAAAATAGTCAATATGGGAATTTACTATAGAAAACCAATCAATACCAATAATTAAATTGAAATTCCATAACTCTACAACCAAGCGGTTCCAACTAAAACTCTATCTTGAAGGGTTAGGTCACACTATTGGCACATGTGCGTGATCACTACGTATTCTCCAGTAAGTGTCTCTAAGCATTGGGGTTAACATAATGGTTCAACCAGAATAACTAGGTCTCAAACAAGGTATGTGGTGAGAAAGGAATGACTTGAAATGTGTCTATCAGTACTAAAGATAATATATAAAATACACATATCATACATCAAATAATTCATAGAGCCCCTGGGTCATAAGATGCAACTACATGCAGTTGTCCCCTCCCCTTTCTCCTGCTTCCTAATCCTAGTGTGGACTATTATGGGTGGTGGTGGTAGTAAGTCAAAACATCTACCAACCCCTTCTACCCCCTCACCTCATCTTACTCATACTTCACCATTCAGATTTTCCTTCTACTATCATGTTATCTACATTGATGGTCTGTCAAATGTCTCCCTATCATTAGTATGGGGGTCGGAAAATCGTTAGTGCGTTTTCCCCTTTCATATAATGAATAAAATCACCTCTCTCTAGGCTGACTAGACCCACCCTCTGAGCCCAGAACAATAAACCCTCTATCCCAGGACCTCCTCTTGAAACTTCTCTCAGGCCCATGTCTATGGGAATGACCTCATATCCCTTCTTCTGAGGCCTCTACTCTTAATTTTCCACTACTGACTATCACCATCAATATCTACACATCCATGAAATGTTCGACCACTAATTCCCACTCATGTACCACAGTATATTTCCTAATGATTAGTTGGATAACTCTGATTCATATGTTTCTACACATACCTTTCATGAATGTATGAGCCCAAAAGTAATAATCTCAAACCATATCCATCAAGTACCTAAAATGGTTGGTAGACCTCGATGAGTCTTCAGCTACTTCCATGTTTCCCTACTTGAGATAAAGACGCTCATGTGTAGGTACATATCTAAGAATAAATAGTGTGAAAACCTCTTTGAATAGGTGCTCAAGATCGATCCACAAAAGAGTCACCTCTTCGTGAGTTTGGTTATCAAAACATCACCATCATTCTATTTATCCATATAGAAGGATTTCAACTTGGACTAACATCTGATCTGCTGGTGTTCTGACTTGATGGAAAACATAGGTCACCACATCAATCTAGTCCTCAGCTTTATGTGGGTCAGGATCACCTAAGAACCTAGGGGGTCTTTATCTATAGAACATAGGAATCGCTCTCAAACTACGCTTCGCATTAGCCGATAATGTGGGTACTATGTGTTTCCTTATAGGTGTTAGTATGGCTGGTGCACAACCAGGATGTGAAATTAGGGGAACTGGTCCCTGTATCGAATCAGAATCTCAATGGGGGAATCTTCATTATTATGATACCAAATCCTATTTGGTATGCATCGTGGAGTAATCCACTAAGAGAAAAAATACATACCAAGGTTAAGGAGTATATCTGGAGAGTAGACTCAATATGGAAATGGAAACCACAACCCATTCCTATATGTTGCATGTACCATTATTTTCTTTATAACTAGTGTTTTCATGAAACTCATAATGAAATGTTTATCTGACTCCTTATGTACGGATATGTCCAATAGTAAACCAACACTAGAGTCGCTTTCTTGAAATCCAAACTCGAAACACATAACACTCTCTCCCCAAACACATCTCAAAGACTAACAGTCCTAAATTAGAACAGACCACCTCTGATGCCACACTTTCAAGGCCCATACTAGTAATTCTTATTTCCCAACTCCCCAATCCCACCTTCTATAGGCCAGGGGCTAGTGACTAGCACATAATAGTCATATCACTAACATGGGAAGCATTTAATAGTTACTTGTACGCACAGACACATATCCAACCCCACCAAATGATGAAATGTAAAAAACCAATCAGTAAATAATTTATGCATACCAATATATCCCACAACTAGAGTATGAATGTATTTGAATTAACGTAAACAAGTAAATAATATAATCCCACGAAAAGGAGTCTTCAACCATATGTCTAGTTGATAATAAAAATCTAATGGGACTGCTGCCTGTAGTTGCAGGAACACACCTCAATCTGTCAGGTCTTAGAAAGCACCTTCAATTCTTTTTCTAGGATACCATAAAATGGTCAACAATTTAAATAAGAAAATGAAACGCACATTAAAATCCCATGTAGGGGTGAGTATAACAATACATTAGAAGAAACCCTAAAACCACAAAGAAATACAAAAAAAAGGAGAGATACACTCATCTAAACATAGTTATCAATCTACATAACATATAATAAGAATATATAGATATAATAAACCATGAAACACATTTTATAGGTGTGTCACAACTAAAAAATAAGAACCCTTGGAATTCAGCTCAAAGATTCCACAAAGAACTAATCTTAGAGAACAGACCCCTATGTCCGATAAAATCAATGATTTCCCTCTTTGTGGTACGTCACATTTGGTATTTCCCTGAGAAATATAAATTGATAGTTTTTAAGGGAGATACAATACAAAAAATAATGATCTTTTCCAGGGCCATCGGGTGATACTGACAAATATATCAAGATTAACCACCATGTACAGAATCAGTTCCCATGTAGTTTCAGTCATATTGATATTGAGAACTCCACCAATGGAATAATAAATGAATATATGATATTTTTATGGGCTTCTCAGTGTATTTCAATAACTATCTCCATGAATTCATTATAAATTTATCATTTTCCTATATGTAGGAAATGATTCATATCTACCTTTAGAGAAATGATAAATAGAGAACATCCTAATAAAACATGTCAAAAATATGGTGGTTAAGAGAATCAATATTTATAGAAGTGGTTACATGGCATGTAGTATAATCATAGACTGTGTCACTTGACCCTAGGTAATTCCCATGTACAACGGCCCATGCCTTTTAAAACCCAGACATGTAGAAGAAGGATACACAACCTATAGACAGAATCACACATCATGTACATCCATCCATGGTCCAGCCATGTACTTCAGCCAGGTGACAATACATAGTATCAACCAATGTAATCATTCTAATGTTCCATTACATTGGGAAATCCATGTAACCAGATTAGGTCAGTCTTCATTTGGTAGTACACATAGGGTAGGAAACTTGTGCACTTCATCCCTTGTCTATACTTCCAATTTATATGCCCAGTGGTCCAACGATGAACACATGACATGTAATTGGGACTACCCATCGTGTATATTGGGTTCTCCAGAACCCAAATTCTTTCAACCTCTCCCCTCATCCAATCACCAGGGTCATGCTCCATTTCTCAGTTCTCCCCAAAACTCAAGACCGACAATCTTTCAGTCACTCTAACACCGAATCGACGAGCTTAAGTCCCTCAAACCGAATTAAAAATATTATCATATGCATTCTTATTCATTTTTGAAGAACATATATACCACACCCACTAATGTTTTATCTGCCACCATGTACACTGATCTACCTCAGTTGATTCATCTTGATGCCACATCTCTAGTTTCGGATGGTTGTTCCAAGAATCGAAGGCATAGTAATCGGTTATTCAATGTAAGAGGATATAATAAAGAACGTCTATCAAGAATTCTAGAAATTGGATGAGAAAATATATAAGTAATAATATAGAGGAATGAACCAAATTTTTTTTGTTTCTTTTTCGATCTATTCCCATAATAATGACCATCGAATCAGTCAATCAATTTCAAGGAACAAATCCCAATAAACCCAATAAATACCATCTCACCCCACATATAAAATCAATATGTGAGAAAATTTGTTCGTGGATTAGTGTGATTTCATCATAGAAATCAAGAATGGTAATTAAAAATTTAAATAACATATCATATCAATTTTTTGGATCACTCAAAAACAATGATTGGTCGTCGTATCGTGACCATTCAAGATTTCTACTATGAATGGTGTTTGTCGATATTTGATCTGAATTTTAGTCATCGCCTACTTGCTAGGATTCTCCAAAGGTTTCTCCTAGTGTATCTAGAGAATTAAAATGTTCCGATAATAACCCAAGATCTCTTCCAAATGTTTTATTTATAATATCCATGTCACTTCATTGCTACATCGATGAAATAAAAATTAAATAAATTTTTAACAATTTATTTAATTCATTTAAAATACATTCATTGAATTTCCACCAATAACTCTCAATGATCAATGTTAGTTCATGATTAGGCTAAATTCAACATTATGAACACAATGATGTCCTCATATTTTAGTTATGGGCACCCATTTAGATGTTATTCTACATTTTCAAGGAAATTACCTGCCCGTGCTATTTAATATTTGATTCTTTTTCAAACAATTTTTGTGGGAACATCGAGGCTCAAAATTTTAGTAAACCTCATTAACTAATTTTATATTTAATCCATATTATATTCAAAATAAATATATAGAAAATTTGGGACATTATAATATCTCCACCATAGTGTATTACATCCTCTAAAATAAAATTAAAAGCTACTCAATACAATGTGGGTAGTGAGCACAAATCTTAGCCTCCCTCTCCAAAGTGCCCTCCTAGAGATTATTGTGCTACCAAAAATCTTGAGATATATATTCTATTGTCTATAAAGTATAATATCATGTCGATCCTTGAACTTCACTAGGTACTTAGTAAAAGTCTCTTCGTCCTTGATTTCCATCACTCCCTAGTTGATAACATGTGAATGGTCATGCCCTTAACTCCTCATCTATGACTTGTGGAAGACATCATGTACCCATTAAAATTGAAGAGTTAGTACTCTATGGTACACCAACTCACTAACTCTATACAGTATCTGAAAATAACCGATAATCCTTGGAGAAAAATTATCACCCTGGCCAAATCTTTATAATCCACGTTGATGATAAACCTGAAGGAACACATGGTATCCATCCAGAAAATCCAAAGCCCTCCATCACATGTAATTAGAAGAGTTAGGATGGATCTGTGTAGTTCTCATCTTCTCATGGATGATCTGATGCGTTTTGGTTGTATCTCGGACCAAATCCAAGGACATGAGTGCTAACTATCATGGGCCATTATAGAAAGGTGGGGACCTATAGGGTTGACTATTCAAGCCTCAAATGGGTCCCTTCCAATGGTGGAATGGTATATATAGTGGTACAAAAACTCCACCAATGGTAGGTAATCCTCCCAATTATGGATAAAGACTAAAACAAAATATCAGAGAATATCCTCCAGAACCTAAATTGTCCACTCTGTTAGGCAATCTTTTTGTTAGTGAAACATCATCCACAAGAACAACAGGGTCCAAAACACCTCCTATAATCCCTTAAAAAATCATGTTTTCAATGAGCATAATGAACTGAAATAATAATCAATATTACTCCACGGATTCAAACTATCTCCTATATATAGAGGAATCTGACTCTCTCTTATGAACTCTGATCTTTGATAGATTTATAATGAGCTAACTAGGTATGTCAGTCAGTGATCACCCAAGTTACCTTGTGTCCCCTGAATGAATGTGTTAATACCATCATATAGTCCATAGACATCCCATCCCAATTCTATTCTGTCACCACTAGGATTTGAGCTGAACCGACAAGAGCATGATGATCAGCCATCACTTGTTAGCATATAATGCATCGAGAAATAAACTATTCCACACTCTTCTTCATTCCTAGACACAAAAACTAACATCAGAGTTCCTGGTACAATTACACCACACCTAGTTTTACTTCCACAAGTGTTGTATTTAACTCCCATAGAACCTCTTACCACAACGCACCTATTACTACTAGGCATCCCATGAAAATAATGACATTATCCCCGCCTTTTGAATATCTACTAGAAGCAATCCCTTTGGATATATGAGAACATAGGGTATTTCGGTTGGTATCCCAAAGATTATAATCCCTTACTCGTTTTAAGAGTGGAGGGGTAACAACCATATACAAGAGGTATGCCACTCCATATCCATCAACAAAGGATAACTATAATTAGGTCAACTACTCTGATAACTGATTCATGAATATTGAACTAGACCTCCTACCGAGATCATCTTCCACCATGTTCCCCTTCTAAGGAGTATAGAAAAAATCAAATTCATAGTCCTCGTGATTCACTATCCATCACCTCTAGATCATGTTCAAATCCCTATATATGAAGATATACTTCAGATTATTATGATTGGAATAGACAATAAACCACTCTCCCATCGGGTAGTGTTGACACATCTTTAATGTGAAGAATACCACTTCTAACTCAAGATCATGGGTCATGTAGTTCTTTTCATGTGTTCTCAATTGGCATGAACCATAGAAAATCACTGCTTCCCTCTACATCAGGACCTATCAAAGCCTGTTTTTTGATTAATCATAGAATATTCCGTACTCGACACCCTCCCCCAATAATATCAATATCAAAGTGCTCATCAAACTCTGCATCAACTACTGAAAAGCCTACTAGAACATCTCTTTCAACAAAATTATCTACCCCTTTTGAGTTAAAACTGTCACACATGATGATATCGTAGAGAAATCAGGTATGAATCTAGGATAATATCCTGCAAGCCCAAGTATGATCTGAACCTCCATCTTGTTCTTCGGTGGATCACAAGCGAACACTACCTCAACATTTTCCAGGTCCACTGCCAGTCCATCCAATGAGATAAAATGTTCCAAATATTGGACTGACTTAATCAAAAAATGTTACTTTAAGATATTTCTATAAATATTGGGCATCCAATGTATATCCAAAAATATCCTTAAGTTTCTCACATGATCCTCCTCAAATGCTGAGTACACAAGGATATCGTCGATGAAGACACCACAAATAGTCTATGTATGGTTTAATGATCGGGTTCATGAGTCCCATGAACATTTCTAGGGAATTCCTCCCACCATAAAGAATCAAAAAGTACTAATAATTTCTGTAAAGACATTTTATGTTCATCTTTGGTATATCCACATCCCATAATTTCAGCTACTAATAGCCTGATCTGGGGCCAACCTTTGAGAAACATCATTCTTCTTTCAACTAATCATAGAGTTCATCGATCCATTGTAGTAGATACATGTTCTTCACAGTTAATTGGTTCAAGCGTTGGTATTCCACACACAACCTCAAGATACTATCTACGTTTTTGGAATAAAAAAATAGGGCTTACTAGGGTGAGACACTAGATCTCACGAAGTCCTTCCTTTGCTATTACACAAATTATATCCTTCTCTTGTGAAGCTCGGTGTGAGACATCCAATATGTTGGTTCAAATACTTTTGTCATAATATGGTGTAAATAAATGCACAATTATATATCCCATTTGGATATAAACCAGGAAAATCATAGGAATTATGTCCTCGTACTCCTCCACTACTTCATGAAACTATAATTTTATAACACCCACTACAATGGGTGTCAGGATAACCAAGTGATTTGTAATTTCATAACACCCACTACATTGAGTGTCAGGAAAATCATAGGAACGATGTCCTCATGCATCATGTGTATCCTTTTCACTAAAAAAGGTAAAACTCATTCCATCACTATGGACACACTACAAACTTCACCCTAAACATACAATTTGGCGTGGACTATAGATAAACAATCCATACATAGAATGAAATTGTAATAATTAAATGATTACACCAAGAGGATCCAACTGAAACTCTTTCATCCAATGATCGGGTCACACTATTGGCACAAGTGTGTGATCATAAATTATTCTACATTCAGTTTCTTCAAGTGTACGGGTCAAGTCCATTGTTCAACCACAATTTCTAGTTCTAAAAAAGTATACTTGGTGAGAAAGGAAGGACTTGAACTTATTCATATCAGTACTAAAACTATCTTAGTAAGGAAATAGATCAAATATCTAATCATTCTTTGAGGCTCTAGGTCAAATGTATGAAAGTATTTACTTTTCCCCTCCCCTTTCCTCCCCTGATCCTAGAATGGACCACCTGGTGGTGGTGGTGGCAGAATGAAAAAATGTAGACCACCCCCTTCTACTCTCCGAGATCCATATCAATGTATTTCATTTTGGGCATATACCTACTCTAGTTAGTGTAATTTACTTAGTGGTGTATCCATAGTATCCCTACGATCAATACAGATGGTTGGAAGATATCGACCAAGATGTCCACTACCATTACATGAATATAATATCCTCTCTCCAGGATAACTGAAACCCCCATTGTAGGATTGAACTATGTATTCTATATGAAAGGAACACCTCTTGAAATGTACCCCACACCTTGTTCCCTAGGACTGACCTCGAATACTTGATGTTGAGGTCTATAATCCTACTCATCCATGGCAGACTATCATCAGTTGTTTCTACTCACCAAAGATGATTTCAACCACCGAATCACCCTCAATCAATAGAAAAATTATCAGATTTCATATAGGGATAATGATAGCTATTATGTCTGTACATGTGCCTCATTCAATATTAAAAGCCCTAAAGTACTAACCTCTAACCATTTCTATCATGTACCAAGAAAGGAATGTAAACCTTGATGAATAATCACCCACTTTCATGCTTTCATACAGGAGCTGAAGAAGATACAGAATATAAACATCTCATAGAATAACGAGTGAGAACTCTTCTTCCATGAGGCTCTTCAACTATGTCCATTAACGAGTCTCCTCGTCATGAGTCTAGATAGATAAAATCCACCATCTTCTTACTGATCCATGTAGAAGGATCACCCAAGGACCACCATTTTTCCGGATAGTGTTCTGACTAGATAGAATACAATAGTCTTTGCCTCAAGCTAGTCCTTAGTTGCCTATGGGATAAGGTCACCTTAAACCGGAGGGGTCTCAATGAAAGAAACCTATGAAGTGCATTAAACCTTCAATCCTCATTCGTTGGTACATTGAGTACCATGTTCTGCATTACATGTGGTGGTATTGCTGGTGAACCATCTAGTGGAAACATTAGGGGAACCAGTCTATGTACTAAAGCCTCATCACAAAGGGGTCATCCATATGATCAAGCTATTGAATCCTATCTGGTATGTATCGTGGAGACATCCTATAAGAAAACAACATGTACTAATGTTAATGAGCATATCTAGAGAGATCACTCCAAAATAACATGGAAACCCAAACCCATTTATATATGATTCATGTACCATTATTTTCATTAAAAACAGTGTTTTCATGAACCATGTTGAAAAGAAGGTTATGAGTGTCCTAATGTATTAATACATCATCCACCACAAAAACATAGGATTCCCTATACAGAAAGTAGAATTTTAAACACTTAACACTATCACACCAAATCAATATCACAGACTCTCAGTCCTAAATAGATCAGACCACCAATGTAACAACACCTTCATGACCCATCTACGTATAGCCCATTCTGTGACTCCCCAAACACGCCTCCAATAGTCTAGGGGTTTGGTACAAGCCCCATGTAAAAATATCACTTACATGGGAATCATTGCTTATGTATTTGTAAACACACACACACATCTAACCCAAGAATATTCTTGAAATGTAAAAACAACTAAATAATAAACGAATGCATACTACTATATTTCACAATCAGAGTACGATAGGAAGTAATGTAGTGTAAAAATGGTTAGAATACTAGCCCAGAATCTATAACCACAAGTCTGACCTATAAGAGAATGGTACTGGGACTACTTTTTGTAGCATCATGAACACACCTCAATATTTCTAGTCTCATAATGAAACATTATTTCATGGGACTCCTTAGACTCAGTCAACAGTTTAAACATCTACACAAGATATTACACGTGTGGATGAAGCCCAAAAATGGGTGAGTATAACAATACATAGTATAACACCCTGATACCACAAATAAATTCAACAAAGAGAATATACATTCAGTTCTACACATGTGTATGTTTATGAAACATATAATAAGAATATCAAGATAAACTCAACCAAGACACCCGGTCTTGAGGTAAGTTAGAACTACTGCATACCAACCATATGAATTCAGCTCGAAGATTCCACAAATCACTAATCTGGGATAACAAACTCTTTAGTCTGATAGAAATGATGACATCAATCAGATATGTACTTCTCAACAGGTCTAGCAATTAAAACGATACACTAATATATCTGAGGAAAATATATGATACAATATATGAGGATCACATCCAGGGCCCTGGGGTAATAGTGAAAACATAGTATGGATTAACGCTCTACATAGAGGATAAATTACCACATAGTTTTAGTCACATCAATACTGAGAACTCCGCCTAAGGTACGAAGAATGAAGGGAGATGCCAGATTGATGCCTCTCAAGGGATTTCAAAAAATTATCTAGGAATTCCTTCTAAACAGAAAATAGTCCAATGAGTTGGAAATGATTCGTTCATACCATACACTAATGAAACATGTCCATGATATAGACCTAAAGAGATTAAAGCCATGTTGAAAGGGGAAAACAAAGCGTAGTAGGGTCAAAAGCCATGTCCATTGACCCCGAGTAATTCTCGTGGAACATGAATCATATCATTTAAAACTATTTAATTTATAATATGGGTACACAACATGTAGAAGGAGTCACACACCACGTACGTCCATCTAGGGTCCACCCATGTATTCCAACTACGTTCTATTACATTGTGTCAACCCATGTAAAGATTCTCTTGTACCAGTACACTGGGTAATTCATGTAACTAGTTTAGGAAATGGCATGTGGGGGAGTACACACTATATAGGAAACTTGTCTACTCCACCACATGTTTGTGTACTTCCCATGTAGACTCTGAGTTTCCTAATGATGAATGCACTAAATGTATCTGGTACTACATGTCATGTGTATCAAATTTTCCAAAACCCATCTTCTTCCTTCCACTCACCACAAACAAACAAATAGGTTCTTTTTTAGTGCTCGGTTCTCCTCAAAACTAAATATAAAAGGATATTTGGTCGCTATAATAATGGATAGATGGGATTTGGGCCTCAAATGGCTCAGAAAACATGATCAATTGAGTTCATTGTCATTTTCTATGAATTCAGAATCATCAACCACCATTTTTCAATCCACTACATTGCCAACCATCACACCTCCATCAAGTTGTCTTAATACAAGATCACAAATTTTGGATCTTTGTGCCAATAATTGAAGGCACAAAAATAGATTATTAAATGTTTTTGGGAAGAATGATTAACGCATCTCAAGAACACAAAAAAAAGGGAAGAAAAATGAACAACGAAAAATATCAATGAAAAAAACTCGTCCATTGTTTGTTTGGGCCTCAATCTATTCTTGTATGAATGATAAATGAATCAAGCAACAAATCGCTTGGATCCAATCCAGATAATCCATAATAATTTCATCCCATCCCACATATAAGATCAATCAGTGGGATAATCTATTCATGGATTAGAATGTGTTCCTCATTGAAATAATGAACTGGAAAGAAGAATAGAAATATTTCATCCTATATAGATTTTGGATTTCTCATTGATGATGATCAGTTGCCTTTGGGTTACTTTTGGTGAAACATACAATGAATTTTGTTCTTCGGTCATTGATTAGAATTTTTTTCATCTCATCCTCGATATTATTCTAAAAAGGCCCCTCTCAGCATTATTATAAAATTCCATGGTTTTGAGACAAACCCTCGATCTCTTCCAATGGGTCATTTAAAATTAAACCTGTCACTGCATTGAGAAAAAAATTTATCAATTTATTTGTTTCATTTAAAACACCCATGAAGAATTTCCACAACTGACCCATGCCATCCAATGTTAGGTCATTCATAGTGTAAAGATATAATTTTTATCACAATAATGTCCTCATATTTTCTATTCGGGAAACCATCTACATGTTAGTCCACTTTTTTTAAAAAATTGCATGTGTGTGCTATTTAATATTCTAATATTTTTAAAAAAATTATTCCGAGCACACCAGCCCTCTGAATCATACATATTTTAATTTCCTTGTCTAATTTAATCTATATAATTTTTAAAATTGACACACAGAAAATCAGTGACATTATAAGAATAAGTTATACCCATGTGTTAAAATTATAAATTTCCCCAAAATAGATTACTCACAAAACATTGATAATATTAGATATAAATATATCCATATAGAAGGAATTGAAGATGTATTTAGTTTTTTTAACACATATATTTTTATTTTGACCAATGGTATCTCATTTTAACGCTAATCAATGTTTTTAATTTTTTTTTATTACTATTCAATTTGAATTAAATTTAATTTCTCATTTTTATGTAATCATATTTATTCTGATTCAAAAAATGGAATACATTTTTACAAGTTCCATTCACAGGAGTGGAAATAATAATTTAATATTTTACATAATGATGTGATAAAAAAGAATATTTCCCAAGAAGAAATTGTCATAAGTGTAGAAATATATATAATAAAAAATCAACATGAATTTAATTCCACAATCCAATATTGGATGAATGATAACATAATTTTACTAGTTCTACTTCCAAAAAAAATTAATCAAGATTTATCTTTATAAATACTTAATCAAAATTTATGTTTTCAATAACATAAATATTTTTCAATATTCAACATAAAATTAATATTAACATAAAATTCACAAAAATTAACCTTAAGATATTATTCACATATTGACATAGAAAACCAATTTCAGTTTTCAAATAATTTTTCTAAAATAAATAAAATTAAACATTATTATTTTTATAAAAATGTTCTGAAAATTATTTTTTAGAAGAAATGTATTTTTAAGTTATTTAATGAAAATACTAATAATTAAGTACATATTTATCAATAAAATTCCCCATATAATACCATTATATATGATTTTGAAAAAATGTTATTCCTATTGAAACTTATATATTTAATGGGATGTTTATAATTATCCTAATTTAATAATAATAATAATAATAATAATATATCTTGGTTTGTTAAAACTAAATTTTGTTTGTAACCCAAGCTATCAAAGAAATTAAATTAATATTAAAAATAATTTTTAGAATCCTCATGGCGGTAAACATCCACTCAAAATCATATTCATATAATGAAATATTTTTATGTTAATAATATTTCATGGTAGAAAACAACAATAGAAACATTATGATATTCTAATGCTTTTTACAACCACTTATAATTGATCTTTATGCCTTCATGGTCCTAGAATGACCTCTAGATGGATGGGAGATGAATCATTTATGCACGTATAAAACCCTTAGAATTATATAGGTTGATGGGGACATCAATGTTGACTGTATTAAACTGATTATCCATATTGAATACTCTATGTTAAATGTGTAGGTTTTTAGTTAGATAAATTTCAGGTAAGGTCTCTATTATCTGAAACTGATTCGGTGAAAATCATGGAACTAATTAATAATAAATTTTGAATTTGTATCTTAATATATTTCTATATATGGGTATGCTCCCAATACATACTATAATAGACACATTTTGGAACCATACAAATCATTGACACTCTCAGTGCGGACCATTGGAACACTTTGTTTATTGTGTCAGCCTATTACCAATGTTAAAAATCCTTATGACACAATTTGAGAAAATAGGTGTTGAATTTCATTCTCCCATAACTATTGGTGTTTAGGACCCCTTTATATCAAATGGATGAAAATTGTCTAATGAAGTCTAAAATAATTCATAGCAAAAATATAAATCATTCCATGCATGGAATTATCAATATCAAATTCCATGTAACAAATATATACATATACATTTCTAATCCATATTTTTAATGATATATATTCAAAAAAATTCCCAATAATTTTAACTTCAATAAAATTATAATTTATAAGAATAGATCATACTCTTAAAACAATCTAAAAATACTATTCTGATTTAATCAAATCCACTTAACATTATCCATAATGTGGAATAGTTTTCTACCATAAACATTTATTTTTCACATGAATAAGGCATCTAACCATCTATTTAGTCTTGGTAATTTTCATTGGATTTCCATCATGGACTATTTTGAAAGAATATATAATTTCAGTATTCAGTACTCAAATTGCATACATTAATATCATCCTTTTTAATTTTTTCAATTCCCATTTAAATAACAACTGAAATGTCACATTCTCACCTGTATTAAAAATATATTAAAAGATATAAGCAAGGGAATTTCTTCCCAACTCCATGTTTGGAAATAAAACCTCATCGTAAAAAGAATGTTACTTGGATTGCTAAAAGATAGATGTCATCACTTTTTATAAATAAATGGGAGAATATTAACTAACTCCATGTCTTCATGGGGGAAACCTATATCAATAACAATATTGATCTCTCTATTAATCAATGATTTACTTAAATATTAAACATATGGTACCAATTTCTATTTATTTATGATAAATTATAATCTGAAAAAAGGTTTCTCTAACATCCACCTTTTGAATTATATTAAATATAATAATATGAAAAATATTTTTACCCCTTTTCCGTGAATTTTTATTTTATCATAAAATTACCACCTTCTCTTTCCTTCTATTTAAGATCATAATTTTTTCATATGGTTTTCAGAGTATAATAAAAAAATCAATGTTGACAAAAATAAAATTCAATAATTTTGATATTTGGAATCTCAAGATACAAAACTTACCAAAACTAGTGAGATTCACAAGATACAAATTGTGATTTTAACATAATATCATTATTATTATATGGTCCCCCTAAAAATGAGCATAATATATTTCTTCATCATGAATATCATTATTTAGGAGTGAACTCCTTGAATATATGGAAATTCATTATGTGATTAAAATGGGGAAACGTGATTCCATTGGGACATCAGTACTTCAAAATGAGACTCTATCTTGATATATGAAAATAATATAATTTATCATGTTTTGTTGTCCCCTTTGACACATGAATCATAGTCATGTCCACACAATAAATGAAAAAACTGTATAAAAGGTAATAATATAGATTGAAAATTATTATTTTTTAGAGAAATAGTGATGAGTTTCTATCAACCCAAAAACTCTCTTAAATTTATCTCTAGTTCACTTCATGTTATCAAATCATTTTACATTATATGTGTTGAGAATTTATTTTTACCATGTATGTCCATTTATTCTCAGTATGATCTATAAAATCACATGGATGATAATATTTTTTGTTTTTCAATTTCACTAAATTTTCATTACAAGTAAGTGGAAAAAACATAAAATTATTTTCAACATGTGAACTATATTTACTAAACAAACAACATCACATAATCTTTCTAGTTATCATTATAGAAAATCATTATACTAACTTCAACCAATTTTTGTGTGTTTTATATTCCTTAATTCAGAAAAAAAAATTCATGGGTTTCCTTTAACATTCCCTTCTATGTAGAACTACATTGATCAAAATTTTCGTATATTATTCTCTTCGTAGATCTAATATTTTCTTATTATGAAAGAGAAACTATGTTGGAATTATTTTCATAAAATATGTGGCATACTAACCATGATGGTCACACCATTCATCAATTGTCATTACATAATCATTTTTTCACTAGACACCCTTGTTGAGTTTACATAAAAGAACTACTTAATTATAATACTATTACTCGTTATTATAGTACATCTTCTTTTATTCAAAGAAAATGTAACCCATAAGGTATAATAAAACTAAATATGAGAAATATTATTCCAATATCTGTTGGATTTTTACAAAATTTACCAAAAAACAAATAGTGACCTCTAAAAATTCATATTCAATAATAATGATAATACATTTGTTATTGAACTACTTTATATATGAATAAACCATATTAATTAGTTTTCCTCAGTCTTTTGTAACATTATTTTCTCAACTAAATTATGTTCTCACTATTATCACTATTTTATACACATATTATTTTTATTTCAAATCCACCAATTTTAGAGGAAATAAAATAAGAATTTATGGAATAATTAAAAATTACATGTAATTTTTTTGACTAGTATATATAGTATATGTGGATGATCTAATTGGAATATTAAATTCTTTAAAAACTTCTTTGATAATTTTCATAGCATTTTATTTATTATTAATCCCATACTATGTAGTGTTTTTTGATGTTATTTTATAGGAATTTTCTTATTAGATGTATTAAATATCATATATCAATCAATAATTTTCCCCGTGGTTGTTAATAACTCCTAAATGAGAAAAATCTCCTTTAATAATTTAATTTTATTTCACTTTATCTATAAATTTTATCCTTTTATTGAGATAAATGTTTTTATCAAGAAATGATAAAATTTCAAATATCATTATGTACTCATTTTGTCTTTCATTTCCCTTCTCATAACTCAATAAATAATATTCGGGTCTCTTAAATATTCTATGATGTTTTTATAATTTTGAGTTATATCAATATCTTATTTTTCGCTCTATGATTATGTCTCTCTATAAAAATTAATTCTCACCATATTTTAATTATAATTCATGATGGTTCTTATTTGTTTATTTTTTAATATTTAATAGTTTTTCCATGTCATTATTTATAGTAGTCGTTTTCATTATCATCACTCTCAAAATCATCTGATTATATATTTGGAAATTCAATGGGTAATGGTATTATTTTACAATAATAAAAACTGATTAAAGGAATAAAACCTTTATTATTTCAACATTTTCTTATGTTATTTGAAAATTAAGTACATGAATCAATTATTATTTACCTGACATACCCATCCATATCAGAATATAATAATGTTTAATATTTATTTTCCATCATCATGAGACCTTCTATTGAATCAAAAGAAGTTTCCACCATATATTTCTTTTGGAAAACATGATCTTTACTCATATCAAAATTGAAGAGGGTATTATGAAATTCATCAAGTGATTTGTCTAAAATTTAATCCATGGATGAAATTATTGTATCAAATAGGTTAGGAACATTCATCATCAGTTTATTGATAAGAATTTAAAATTCCAAAGTTCCACAAAAACCCCTATCATGAATTACTATCTAATTTACCTTGGTAGTGTAGTAATATTTAGTTTCATCATATTACATCAAGTTATTTTCAAACATGTATTTCATGATTTATAGTTCATCTACATTTCAATTTAAATTACATTCATACATATTTTTAGGTTTATCGAATATATCCCTGGAGGGTTTCAGTCACATAAACATTGGGAACACATTATCATAAAAAGATGAAATAATATAATTTATATATTTCATATAAACATCCACTATTCTATTATCAATATATGTATGTTGATATTTTATTCCTGGTAGGATGATAAAAACTTTTATATCATCAACAAATTCAATGACATGCATGTAATGTCTCAGACATAGATTCAACTAATCGGTTCTCTATGCTTGTTTGTCCAAATGTACTCTATTGAATCTCCCCCAGCACTAGTGGCTGCCGAATAGTTGTGAGGGACTTGGGTGTATCTTTGAGGGAGACTACTTCATCTTTTTATAGTGTAAAACATTATTATAAACATAAAGTCAATAAAATATCTAGTAAACCAATTAAGAAACATATCACATCCAAAGATAGATTTATATAACAATTCCATAAGGAATCATATTCACAATGATGATCATGTCTTATGTCAAAAAAATATCCAAAACTGGTATACATAAAATGCTATAATACATATATCCAAATAAGAAAAATACCAAAAACTATCACAACTAGAATCATGATCCACAGATTAGTCCTGGGCTCCCCCTTTGTAAAAATTAATCAAAAACATTTAGTAGTTCACTTCTATTGTCCATAACATTAGTTATGAAATCTTATCAAGTACCAAAATCTAGATTGAGTAGGCTATGAGATAAATCCGAATATTCCAACTCTATCAATTTCTAAATCCATTTATCAATTGAAAATATAACAAAAAGTTTATAAACAATGTTATGGAATATGTAAAGGAATAAATTAAATTAAACAACCCACAACAATCCTTGTTCACATGGTCACCCATCCTCTTCTACATACTACATCCATATATGGACAAAATTCAATTAAAAAATTCAATCATGTATCTATTTAATATGTCTATGTACCTGGTGTGTAGTCCAGTTTCCCCGGTAACCATATGTGACCATGGTTTGACTAACAAGGCCATCAATAAGGTGTAATACTCAAATTGAATATGATCATGTGGTTTTTATTGGAAGAAATATCATATATTTATTTTCATTAATTATTCAATAAAGAACCAGAGATCATACTTCGAATACATTATTTTTAATCTAGTAATCACTCTAGGCATAAAATGAACCTTGAACCATATAATAATATCCTAATAATTCTCCATTAGAATATTGGTATCACTCTAGATGTTGTATAACTTCATTTCCAATTGAATCTTCCATTTGTGGCATACTATGCGAGCCAATATCATACTCTTGGAATTTATAGAATCATAGATCAGAGTCTGTCCATGGAATCCCATATTGGAAGTTCAAGTGTCACTTTGGATCTTATTAGTAAAGCCTATGAGTCTTTCCTTGGAATTCAACTAAGGCATCCAAGTGTTACTTAAGAGTAAGTAAGGATGTAGCCAAATGAATCCATCCAAAGAGTTTTTATATGAACCCATGTGTCACCCAAAGAATATAACTAACATTCAATAAATATTATTTAATTATTTCAAATTTTATTAATGCGATAATTTCAATTTTACCTCACCTCATATGGTGGGTTAAGGAAATAGTTAGGCTTAGAAGTCATATCCTCTTTATTATCTAATGTTTTCATTTAATTATAATAAGAAACTTATAAATAATAAATAAAAAACAAATCCATATCCAAGGAAAATTATCATTCATTCCCTAACAATTATCAATTCAAATTACTATTACAATTAAACCTATTACGTCCCATGGAAAGGAACATATAATATACAACATGGTTAGTCTACATCATATGCACAAATGGCAGTCTAATTAACTAAAAATGATCCCATTGGGTGGTTCCAATTCACAGTTCAAATCCATTACTCATTTCTCAATGGGACTCATTAATTACATAGGTCATGACAAACCATTTTAATCAAGAAATAAATTACACTTTAATGGAGTCACTCAAAATTTTGGGAACATAGCCTAACAACATATATATAAACCATCCATCTATTTGTAAAAATAACATGACCACTTATTGTAGGTCTATAGTGGAGTTCCCATCCAGTAATTGTTCAAGATTTTTCTCCTATCGAGAGAAAAATGATAAATGGATAAAGAACCTACAAATGGGGAATATTATCCTTAAAAATGCACTCTATAGATCCCAAGATAAATGAAGAATTATAAAAATGAATTGATTACTCACCAGTGTCAATCTAGTGAGAATATTGATAATGTATTCTGAGTACATATAGGAAAACGAGATCAAAAGCTATGTTTTCATCAATAGAAGATTAAACGAGTTTTCTAGTATGTAGAAGAAGAAATGATAAAGTAATAAAGGTTATACAATTAATTATAGGGAAAATAGTAATTTCCCACAAAATAATAGGCCACATAGATTAGGTACAAAGTTGAAAAAATTGGGAACCAATTGTGCACCCTATGTAGTATGAAGGGAAACCTCGAAATGTTTGCTTGCATGGTTCAACTAACTATTCTCAAAACATGTCTCACCCACTATCAAAAACTCTTGTTTCTATTAAATGGATGTTCTCAATTATCTTCATGGGTTGAAAACCCATTTAGGCTCCTATTTCCCTCTTCCATACCATGCATAGTAGTTCAGGCCACATGTCGTGTCCTACATGGTTTCTACAAATAGTGTCACTTTCCTTAATTTTCAAAATATATGGGGTTCAGTGCTTGAAAAGTCCCCTAACACCTCAGACGCCACCAAGACCTCAAAATAAATTCACATTAGCACATGATGAATCATTTATACCAAAAAAAAGTCTACCTCACGAAAGTCTTATGTTCTTACAAAAATACACCTAAAGAAATTCATCACCGAAAATTCCTTCCTAGGATAGTGAAGAATCTTCTATTAATAACTATAGCCAATATTCACATATATAGGCCTATCTATCCGAAGTCTGATCCTATAAACGGTTGTGCATCCATAGCACCCATACTAGAGGAACTGAACGACCTTAGAGAACCATCATGGTATGATCCAAAATAGGAAAAGGATGCTCCTCAAAGGAAAAATCTATAACTAACTCAATCTCATACTAGTAAAAAGAATCATACATGTTTGAATGAGAATGGCATATCTGAGAAACTTGTATGATGTTGTTCATGAGTCGACACCTCTACGGTATCTATAATTACTAGGCTACCCGCATGACTCTATCTTGAAACTCGAAAGACCTAAAAACCCCTTGTGAAATTTTACTATGTCTCCTTATCCTCCAATGTCCTAGCCTTAGTGAGGCACATAAAATACCTGATCGCCAACTATAAACTCTAGAGGTCCTTGATGGAAATTTTCATAATATTTCTATTGAGACTCTATAGTAGGAATCAACTACTGTAGAAATTAAACATACTCAATACCCTCCTATGTAATATTGAGGTCCTAGCATAGTTGCCTCTATTACCTCTAACTAGAAGAGGGGGATCTTCCTAGTCTAGCATATAAAAATTATATTTTTCCATTACTATATTATCCATAAATCTATAAGTGTATGATAGATAATTCAGCCAAGGGTATGATCCACTACCAAGAGCACCAAAAATCATGGATGGTTACCTATAGCATATCCGCAAGAACCTTTATCATGCTTTCTGACCGACAATTGGTCTGAGGAAGGTATGATGTTATTAGAATCACATCAGTACCCAATGACCTCTAAAACCCTTTTGCTAAACCATGAAGTGAAATGATTATCTCTATTTGAAGAAATATTATAAGTGACCAAGTGAATCTATTATATCACACTATAATAAAACCTCCAAATCTCATGTAGTGAAACTGTCTCCCTAATTCTAGAAAATGGGGAAAATTTTTGAAACTGTCAACAAAAACCCAATTGAAATCATTGCATAATGGTGACCTTGTTAATTCAATTATGGAATCCATCACAATGGCATCCCACACCCACTCGGTAAAGGAATGATTAATTAAAAGCTCAGCTGCTCACAGTTTTTTAGTTATAACCTACTGATAGGTGAAACACATCATGATTGAACCAGCTAAATCACTTTTCACACATGGCCACTAGTATAATCTGTTTAGATCTTGATACATCATGGTGATGTTGGGGTGCACTTACAAAGATTTTTAATGAAATTCTCGCATCTTCTCCATACACATGTCTGCTAAAAAAATACACGACCATTTATATTATGAATTTCATCCTCCCCTGCAGTCCAACCAGGAGGATGGTCCTCACCTATTACACTCTCTGATAGGACTGGGCCTAGATAATAATATAGCTACCTCATCCCCAATATATACTGAAGGGTTGTTTTCACTGGTAATGATGAAAGAAAAGTATTCACCTGATTGTCCTACAGCTCCATGTGAATCTCATAGAAAAAATTAATAAGCTACCACTCTCTACTAGCCTCTATAAATTATTTTATTTAATTCCTTATACTCAGTGTAATACCCACTTTATTGTCTTTACTAGTTGTATTATAATGATGGAAGTCAAAAGACTATAGGTACGTAACACATCATCATTTTCTAAGACATTGATCACAATGTGCAAAAATGTATTTGATGATTTTTTGGTCTGTGTAAACCAGAAAATAATCTCCCCATAAATAGTTTACCCAATAGTGAAAATAATTATTAAATACGACAAACATGAGATAGTGTGTTAGGTAATTCTTCACCTATGGAATCATTTATTGAAACTTGTACTTCAAGACTCTATCACCATGCATTAGCACAGTTCCAAGAAAAAAATATAAAGAACCACAACACACAATGAAGCTTCTTCTCAATTCAATAAAAATTACTATCTGTGTGGAGGAAAATATCCCTTTCATCTCCTGAAAGGATTAATTGGGTGCTTCTAGCTATACATTCTTTACACCCTTCATTTTCAAGCATGTGAGCGGTGTTGGTATACATGATAATTTATATATGAAATATATGTAATATAAAACTATCCCAATGAATATGTATTTTTCAATTATTTTCTTGGGATTATCCTTGGAAAATAAAATTCCAAACTTATTTGTGTCAACTAATACTCATTTCTCTATGATAATGTTACCCATGAATTAAATTTAATCCATCCAAATATAAAATATTATTATATTATCATAAAAATATTTCTCTCTCAGTGTATCTAATATGAACTCAATATTTTTTCCTTGGTCTTGTCTTTTGTTTTAATAAACCAATATATCATCCATGAATACCATAAAAAACAAAACCCGATATGGATAGAAATCATGATTAATTAGTTCCTTCAAAACTAATGGTACTTTTGTAATACTAAATGATATTAAAAATACTCATATTCACCATAAATCATATGATAGTATGTGAGAGGTGTGTCTAATGGAATATTGTGCACCTAATAATAACCCAAACTCATGTAAATCATAGTGAAAACCCAATCTACTCATATCTAGTCTAAGAGATCATTTATATGTGGAAATGGAGATAGATTATTAACCATTGGATGGTTCATGTTTGGATTATTAAGTCATTTTGTAATGGTGAAATTCTTCATTTTAACAAAATAGATCAGTGACCCCCATGGAAAATTATTGGGTTGGATAAACCCCTTTGCGTATAAACCATCTTGATGCCTCTGAACTCATTCTTCCATATAGAATCCATCTTGAAAGGAGGAATAGATATAATTTTATCTCCTATGATCGTCTAGGTAGATAACTCTACCTCTCCCACTAGTGGTAGTCTAGAAATTTTTTCTAGGAAAATATCCCAAAAACAATGTACCACTAGAGGGAAATATGCATGTATTGTTTCATAATCATCCAGACATAAACCGACAATCTTTTATATCATCCGTCTTATCCATCAATGTTCAGGACTATCCCAGATATCCTAGAAATCACATTGACCAATGTAAATAAATAATGTATTAATTGTTTATTTGAACGTCAATCTACAACAATATAAAGTAATGAAAGCATGATGGGGAACCCACCATTCTATCCTGAGAATGATTCCAAATGTTTTCAACGTGAGGAAAAGAGGTATTGTTCAAATTTAAACCATCCAATCTCATCGGGGAACTCTATTAAATGACCAAAATTCTCTATTTGAATTAATAAGGGTAGGAATACATCTTATAGAAATTAGAACAATGAAAAAATGAGCCCAATACACTGTACAATAGACAAAGATATAGTGTTATGAGAAGTGAAATGAAAGAAAAAACTGGATTATATAGTAGAGGCTACAAGAATATTACCTCTCACAGTAGATGATTTGGGACTCTTATCCTCAATGTTGGTTGTGCTTCATATATCTGGCCGGATCTGTGGACCTATGATACAACTTGGATACCCAGAGTAGATCTGCTCTGCTTTCACAAAACATCAAGGGTAAAAATACCACAACCACATCCACCACCTCATCTTTCTCATCCATCTATAATCATTCCCCTAGGTATTGATAAACATATAATCCCACTTGTACACATGGAGTTAGTGAAGACCCTCTCTCATTTATTATTGGATGATAAGTTGTGAAATGGTGTTTTAGATGCCTTATCATTCAACATGATCGACAGTTGACTAGGTCTCTCAACATAAAAGGCATTGTATGTTCCATTCTACTGCACTGGTGGATCCTCACCTTGACACTGGATTATGTGTTTTGGGTTCTTTTATAACCATGAAAAAACTATAGATTCTACTTCCAACTACGGATCTATGAAGTACATGACCTAGGATTCGAACTATACTAGCTCGCCCCCTCATCCTCTCTCGGGTTATGTTCAATGAAAAGGGATGGATTTTATATATCAACATTGGTAGTCAGATAAAATACATTCACCTACAATTGGATTTCATACCTTAGACTATCCCCAATTATCCTTGTTTTAGATAACTCTTCACCCATAAGAATATGTGTTATACTCTTTAGTTTTTTAAAATGGGATAAATGATACAAAACCATTGACATTCCCTATTGAAAGTAAATTAATTATCATTCTCTATCAATCCTCAAAATATCAGGGGATTAATTATCATATAATTCCATATTAAACTCCCTCCATGATATCTCTTAATGATGATCTATCTGAGTAATGACATCCCACCATCATTTGGTGGAATGATGTTGAATATAAGTATTCTTCTTTACCATCCTTTTGGGAGGTGTCTTGAGATGATCAAAGATAGTTTAATGTGACTCCCTCCCTGAATATATAGACTTTATTCTAATATACCCCAAAATCATTAGCATATTATACTTCTAGAAAACATGTTCCACCTCATCCATGGATGACATAAGCTTTTATGATCTATGAAGAGTCAACAGGAAGTGGAAGAACAATTTCTAGAACAATACCTATGCAACTTTTTCCTGTGAAACTATAGGTACCCCATCTAGAATGATGATAGGATATAGTAACATACAATGGAAAAAAATCCTATGGATCACTATCAATATCACCCTCTATGAATGATACTATAGGATGTCATTGTGGTACATCTCTAAAATTACAATGGAACAGAAATAACAATATTGAAAAATTGCTAAAATGTTCTGATATAAAAAATTGGATAGTTAAAATCTTTCAATTATAAGATTCAAAAATATCATATTTCTTTTTTTTCAGGTATGTGTAAAGTGTAGATTATATGAATGAAAGAGATTATACTTACTACCCACTATTAATTTATGTTCAGGCTCATGTTCATTATTCAAACATTTAAATTTTTATTTCATTTCCATTAAAAAAATCACTTTAAATGGTGGAATAAGTTGGTTCAAAAAATACTGATTCATATGGTTCCATACTCTACATGAACCAAAATATATCATCCACCTTATTAACATAATAACAGGTTTGAGTCCATGAGACTTTGGGTACATGACTCAAAGTTCCACAATTGGCTGTTTAGTGTGTACAATAGAGCCAAATCAGGAAAATATCGATTAGGTTGAAACATAAACTCTAATTACCAACCATGATTCTAAATTCCATTCATATAATATCTATCATTATATATATATATAACTACCATGAAAACTATCAAAAAATCATGAAAATAGTAAATGGATACAATATGACATGGCATAATGCATGGATTGTTATTCTTATAAGTTCCCAAATTGATTCATGAGATTATATACCCTTATATCATTGGGTTACAACCATTTATATCCAACAATTGTATTAATTAAAACATCACAATTCATGTGAATCACCAAATGGTGGAATGAAATCATCATTTAAATCCAAATTCCAGAAAACAACAATTTATATTTGTGAAAATTTGGCTTTACCCTATATATGGGTTAGATATTCCTAGGTACATATCATTACCAAATACCTTTTCCTTTAAATCCTATTCAATTGTCCCAAAATAGTAAATAACATAAGAAAATAACTACCTTTGATACCAAATTATAACATCTTGTAAATAGGTCCCACATATGGGTTTTTTGAGCTTATTTAGCCACATTGACTCAATTATATATCGCCAAATTATAGAGGATACAGACTTGTAGTTATGGTCTTGGGTGTGTATGTGAGGAGACTATTACCACCTTCTATATGGTAACATAGCAGTAGGAAAATACAATCAATAGTGGATGAAGTAAACCAATCCGACTGTATATAACATTCAATGATATATATATATATATCAATGCATAATGGAATATCATACACAATGATGATCATTCCATGTGTCTAAAAAACCTCTAAGTATTTTTACATGAAATGGTACAATACATGTTTTAAAATACTAAATACACTATATAATATCATTGAAATCTTCATGAGCCTCAACTATGTACTATTCTCCCCTTATCCTAAGAAGTAATAAAAAACAAATATGAGAGAAATTTCCCTTGTCCATAAATATTCGTATGAAATATTTTTAGTTACCATAATGAATATTAAGTAGGCTATGACATAAAATCCTAGTAGAACACCAACAACAATGTCCAATTCCATCTAGTTGGTGAATATATAATAATAATAGGGTGAATTTTGTCCTATAATATTGAAAGGAAAAGTTGAGTGGAAAGAAGCCATAAGTTTTTGAAATCACACATAAACCCATCCATTGCTACTTGCTGTGGACTTAACCAGAAATTGTCCAAAAAAACTTGTCAGTCTATTATCAATTAATTAATTCTCTAGACCTAGTGTGTAACCAGCATCCCTAGTAACCATATCTGGTCAAGAGTTTCCAAAAAATCCATCAATAAGTTGTAATAATCTATCTAAATCAAGGTTACTCATTATCTTCAACGACACAAAATATAAATAATTTCATCCACAATTCAATTTAGAACCTAATATGATCTTTGTAATTCATTATTTCGAATCCATGTATCCCTATAGGTATAAAATAAGTCAAGAACCATTCAAGATCATCATCCATATTTCTCATTGGAATCTGTGTTTCTCTCTTGGTGTGTTATAACATTGTTACAGGTTGATTCCTTCTATGGATATACAATAAGGGAGACCACACCTCACCAATTGATTATGTAGATTCATCTCTCTGATTATGTCCTTGGAAGTCCATATGAGGATTCCAAGTGTCAGTCATGCCCTTATCATCATATCCTCTGAGTCCATCCATAGATGTATAATAATATTTCCTAGTGTCACTAGGATGTATGTAAGGAAGTAGGATAACGATCCCATACATGGAATTCATATATGGACCCATGTTTCACCCAATGAATATAGATACTATTCAATAAATTTCATCTAATTATTTTAATTTTCATCAACAAGATCATTTAAATTTAACTTCAACAAAGATGGTGAACCATGGCCTGGGGTATTCCAAGAAGGCTTAGTCGATTAATTATCACCATTGAAAACTTCATTATAAGAGAAAATATATGCTAAAAAAAGGTAAAACATAAACATAGCCTATGAAAATGATCATTCAATCCATTAATTAAATCAATTAAAATAATAATTTCAATTCATCGTGTATCATCCCAAGGTAAGGGAAAACAAAATACAATAAGGATAGTAACGTTCATATGCTTCCCATGGTGGTATAATTAATTATGAAAAAGCCCATGTTGTGGTTCCAATTCACGGTTCATAACCATTGTTCTTTTATCAATGGGTATCATAAATTATATAGATCATTATGATCAATTTAAAACTAGAAATAAATTCAATTTTGATGTCGTCACTCAAAAAATATTGTGTGTTTCACAACAAAAAATATATTACAACCCTAACATTAAGGTCAAATAATGATACCACCAAATGTAGGTCATAGTGGAGTTCTCATCCAGTATTAACTCTAGATTCGACAAATATCGAGATAAAAATGAAGAAAAAATGAAGAACCTAGAAATAGGGAATTCTGTCTTGCACCTAGATATCTCAATCAATCCAAAGATCAATAAATAATGACACAAATGGAATTGATTTCTCACTGTTGTGAATCCAAAAAGATGATAAATGTGTGATTCTAATCCATTATGAATGAAAGAGATCATAGTGTATGGTTTGGATTCAAGAGAAGTGCCAAAAAGTTATCGGTTGTATATGGGAAGAAATGAAAAAATACTTAAGTTATAAGATTAAAAAAGGAGAATCTTTCATTTTAACTTAAAATACTGAACTCCATGGTTAGAAAAACTATGCACCAACCATGGATCCACTAATTAATGAAGGGGAACTTCACACGGTTTACATGAACGGTTTTCATAACCATTTGGAAACTTTGTCTCAGTCCATTGAAAAAAATGGCAGTTCTATTAAATGGGGCATGAATGTTTAGTGGAACATTTTAAAAAACAATATGGGATATTCCTTCCATCTAATTAATCCTCACAAGGTCAGTTAGACCATGTAGAGCATCCCTCATGTTTTCTACTAACCATACGTCATTCCTTGATATTATAAAAATACCTGTTTTGGCTTTGTAAAATCTCAAAACACCCATGATATGTCCAAGACCTCAATAGAAATTCAGATTAGAACATAATTAAGAATTTTAATTGATAACAATAACAAAAAATACATACCACAATAAAGAACTTATTTCATACATTCTGAATGATGCTAAAGAGGAATTTCATTATTCCACCTATAAAAGTTGGTTTTATAAGAGAATTTAGCGCATAAACTATTGAATAAATATAATGTATCAATTTTCAATCTATAGTAATGGCTGAAACCCATCATCAGAACCCTCTTAAATTTATATATCTTATTTTACCTTGTTTCAAATATATCATTTGGAGGGTAGAGATGAATTAATTTTTATATTCATATTTTCAAACCATAATATAGGACATATAAATATGGGTATCACTCATTATTTAATATCACACTAATTCTGTATAAAATAAAATGAAATAATAGAAAAAACATCGTTATTTTTATGTGGTTAATCACTATTTTTTGTAAATACATCCTTAATTTGTTTTAGTGTGATCCTTGAAATATATTATAGACTAGGAATTAAATGTTAATTATTATTAATATAACATCTAAAAATTCCAACAAAAATATTGTGATAAGTTATCTCTAATGACTATGGTCGTCCATCTACTGATGGGATATTTTGGCAGGTATCTCAGGAGTTTTATTTATACTGACTTCCACTAGTCAAAAATATCACCAAAAAATAATCTAAACTGATTTTTTATATAGGGTGCCACCATTTTATCAATGACTATTTCAAACTCTTCTTAACAAGTCAGTAGCTTCTCATGCCTACTGATGTAGTGTGCACATTAGCCTTCTTTATATTAAAGTTGACGTAAGAATATCATCCATAAAATAACTATTTTCTCTGCTCACCATTAAATATCACATCGTTTCATCATATAATATTTCATTAACATTTCATATACACTAATTATATGACCTTGAATTCTAGGATATATGAAATAAGAATTCTGTGATCTAAAATACACAAATAACTACACATTTTTAATAATATACAACTATACTATATATTCTAGTTATTTTCAACTAGAGAAATTATTATTCATGCAAATATTTTATATGTTACCTTCATGGAAAAATATACATTCAATATTTCACCAATCAAACAAGTGAAACACACATTTCATAACTTTTCATGATATTTATATTTAATTTACTATCTTATCACTTATTTGAATGATTTTTTTGCACAAAAAAATATTGAACCCTCAAACTCATAGTATTTTACACATGTATTTTAAAGGATTCATAAAACAAATTTCAGGAAACATGAATTGTCATTATATTTCTTTTTATTCATAGATCTTTTACATGAAATTATTAAACATTATTTATACCACATGGAATGTGTAACACATAAGAAATAGATCCTTTTAGTCATAAACCGTTAAATATATTTCATGAATGATATGGAAATCAAGAAAATTCATCAAAGAGAACCCTCTAGTGAATATAGATCACCATCTAGTCATCATTTTGGATTCTTAGTGTTTATAACTCTTCTCAAGATTCTTATTCATCCAAAACATCATATTAGGATAGATTGGGGTCATTTATAATAGCTACTCTACTAAATTAAATTACATATATGAACCTATGCATTTTTCCATACACTGATTCACCTCATGTAATGTAGTTAAAAAAATCAACCTCTCCAAATAAACATATACTCCATCAAAAATTTATACGTGAACATCATCATTAAATGATGTTAGTTTAGTATAACCCAATAAAAACATCACATAACATATCTTGATTTGTATATAACTTTATATATCATTTATGCACAAAAATGTATTTTTTATGACCGCCAATTTTGATGTGAAACTTCATTCATGGAAGGAATATCACTTAATAAGTCCCAATTGTCATGATATTCTTACTGTCACTAACATTAAATGAAATATACATTATAATAATTTCATGATTTATTGATAGTTTTGATATGATCCTTTGATGAATGTAGAACCCCTAAGATGTATGGAGTTAGTATATGACACCAAATATGATATGATGATTATGATTAATCATATTAAATGACTCATGTTAAGTGTATAACTTTTTATGGTAAATGAATTCTATATTAGGACCCTTTTATCACATAATTATTTGATGAATATGATGGAAAGTTTTGATAATATATATTGAATATGTAACTCAGCAGTTGCAAGGGATACTATATAATTCCATTTCCCACAGGTACTAACAAATTATGATATTATTCTCCACATTTCCCCCACATCATGTGCTTCTTATGAACTATAGATTTCATGTGTTGATCTCGAATGGAATTTATTATACCCTATCCAATATTTTGACATGTGTGAGGTTAACTTGATTTCCTAAATAATATGTTGCACATGTGTCCCTAAACTAATCCATGATTTTCTATTTTTTTAAAAGTGTTATCTAAATATTCATCTAAAAAAATATTTTATGTGCATGTAATTATCAACATCAAATTCCAATCCACCAATATCAACATATACATTTATAGTCAATTTTTTATTTTTGGACATATGAAAGACAAAAATATTCATTATTAACCATTTTTACTTCTCATCATATCAAATTAAATTTTACAATTCAACCAATTCATTATATTAACTAATTATTATTATATTTCACTCAAATCCACATTACATTCACTATTTTGATGGATAATTTGATATAATTAAATTATCATAAACATATGTTTGGGAATTTATGATGATATAATTAATCATTATAATTAGAGTTGAATTTTAATTATTATTTTTTTGAAAAAAATACATTTTCAATCTTTAATAATTCACATGGGGTGTTAAAATAGTTGATTCTTCAAAACGATTTTTCTACACCCAATATAAAATTAAATTATTATATATTCATAATTATCATTATTTAAACTTATGTATTCGTGTAACTACTAATATAATACTGATGATTTTAATAAATTATTTCTTGGTTCTTTGAAGATAATTTTGTCGAGACACAAGAGAATTTTTTTTGAATGATCACAGAATTGATATAAAATAGAGAAACATGTAATAATAATATTCATTAAAATAAATTAATAAATAAAACATTTATGTTTTTTCATAATAATCCAAATTTCCATGGTGATACAAAATCAATTCTGTAAAATAAATAGAATGATTAAAGAGAAATTTCATAGAATAAAGAAAGCTGATCTTGAAATTTTTCAAGGAATAAAATGGTAAAATAGTTCCACTAATAACACAGTAAGGTTATTATTCCAAAAAAATATATTGTTGGATGGATTTGGAGATACAATATTTTCATCGTAATATTAAATATTTATACACTTCCATAGTGATCACTTCTACAATAAAACAATTCTTAGTTGATATTTTTTGTTATTATTTCTATAATTCCATAATAATCCATGGTAGTTGTGTCTTTGTGTGATATATGGAATCCAAAATTTTTCCAACATCTTCCAAGAATCTACATATACTATCCAAACTAATACTGGTCTATCTTCATTAATCTCATAATCAGTGTCCTATATAATGTCAGCTTTAAATAATTATACTCCCCTTAATATTTCCTCCTCTACGTCAACTTCAACTTGAATGTTCTTACTATTTTAATAGAAATCCTACTCAACCTCCACTATAGTGAAATATTTTAATTTTAACTTAATTTCCCACAGGTTTTATTGAAACATATATATTCTTTTTCCATGGTTGAGAATCCATTAAAAATCCCATAATCCCTATGAAAAAAATCTATTCTTTTCATTATTTGAAATAAAAATGTTATTTAGTCATTAATACTTATTTTAATTATTTCTTAATTAATTTACACATGTTTTATGGACTCTTTTCGTCTCAAATATACAATTACAATCAATTATTAGTATAGAACAATTTCATGACTTCCTCCTTTTGAAACAACCAATTTAAGTCAATTTCAAAAAGAATAACTATATTCATTTTGTTTATAATTTGGTTTATTCTCTCAAATAAACTGTATTGTAATGTAGTTCTCACTGTGGATACTTAGTGCCTTATCCCAATCTTGTTTATATAATACACTATATTGATCATTATCAACTATGGGTTGTTATCTAACATGAATTCTAGAATTTTTTCCACATGTTTATTTTCAGAATTCCTACACTATTGAGTAATGAAATTTAACACCATGGAATTATAACTGATTACTGTAAAACATGAAATCATGTACCAAACATTAAAAATCAACACAAAATACCTCTTCCCACCAAAATATCCTGGTGAGGTTGTCCCATACACATCAACATGAACCAATTCAACATTTTTTGACATCAAGCATTCCACGTGTATGTATTTTGAATAAAATTATATTTTCTACAACCCACATAAATATATTTATGGTAAACTAAAAATAAAAGGACACCAATGAGATAATTAATTCATTATTCTATATTGTATATAATATTTCCTTTTTCACGAATATTTTCATACATGAATAGGTTTTATTCTTCATTAGATAGAAAGAACATATTTTGTTCCTAATTTATGAGAAACATATTCCCCATTATTATTTTCCCATTAAACATTATATCATTATACATTCCATTAGTTATATAATTATTATTATTTTTGTTTTTCATAGATGTTTGAAGTCACAAAATTTACTTGAATTTAGCATTTTATCAACATGAACTCCAATGAACAAGACAACATCATGTCTTATATAATTTCACCAAAATATTAATTTTCATGATCTTATAATTTCCAGAAATTCATTATTTCTAAGAAGTAAAACAATATATATTACTAATTTTATTCTGATGAATGGATAATTGTTTCTATCTATATGGGATTTATATCCACTATCAATAATCCATACTCTAACATGATTTGATGTTATCATGGTTATAAGGACTCGTCCTTATTACATTACATAATGTTGAATTTTAGTCAAGAACTAAATTCCTTTCATATTGAGGATCTTTTCAAGTTTATATTTTTAGAGAATTGGGATATAATACATACATAAGATTCCACATTCATATAGAGAATATACCATATAGATAGTGTCAATTTCCCCTGTAATATAAAAATTTTCAACTGAAACATAATTTCCTTGAAAAATATTCCTAAAATTTAACTTGGCTTCCATTTTGTCTCAAATAACCATATAAAGTTTTAAAATCATTTAAAAACATGGGATGTTCACAAAAATATTAGTAAGTAATATAAAAATAAGAACTAAATGCATTATTCCATTAATACTCCTAAATGCAAGAAATCATTTTACAAAACATACTTTTCACCCATATATACATACTTTGTGAAACAATAGATTCCCACAAAATATAATGAACATAAATATAACCATAAAGGAATCGTGGGGAATTAATTACACAATCTTTAACCCACTCAACTACAATATAATTTTAACCCTCACAGTTGCCTTACAATTTGTGTAACCATCATAGCAACACATGGATTAACTATACAACTGACCCCAAACATACATATAACCAATTAATTAGAGTGAGATATAGTTCTCTTTTTTAATTATAAATAATTCTTATGAACAATAAAAAAATCATACAACATTAATAATTTCATTATAACATTTATATTGATTTTTGTAAAACAGAATTATAAAGGAGGTTTTTAAAATGAATGTCCCATATAAATAGCATATAATTTATGTGAGACTTAAAAGAGTGGATGTAATCTATATATATAAAATAAATACACATAATTAATCATAATATAAACCCAATTAATCTCATAAACATTAATACCACAAAAAAAATGAAGAAGAATGTTAACCCAAAGAATTGAAATCGGGTTATGAATTCCCTTACCTCAAGGTTGAATTACTTAAAACTCATTTAAACCACATGAATAATAGTTTACATTGTGTTAACAATATCATAAAGAAATATATTATGGTTTATATCACCTTATATAAACAATTCATGACATCATTTTACCCTTTAATTATTAATATTTTGTTCCTTCCATTTGTTTGAGAGTGTTCTTGGCATGATTTCCATGGTTGGTTTGTATTTTATTTTCTTGTGGTATGGAAATGAATTTTTAGAATTGGAATGAAAAAATATTCATATGTTTCCCAAATATTTAATGATACCATAAATCATTTTGTTATCATATATGATGATGCTTCTTTATAAGAAACATTAATTATATTTGATTAGATCATTTTTATAGTTTATGGATAATGATGAACTTGTGGAATTATATATATTTTTTTCACACATAGACGTTATTATCAGATCATCAAATAGGTTAAAAAATACACTTTATATACAATTTATACATTTAAAGGGTTTTTATTTTCATCATTGAAGGTTTTAATGGGCAATGAAGACACATCGACCACGATTTTGGTAAATCTGCACAACGTTGAGATTGTTTTTATTTTTAGAACAAGAGAAAGAGGAGATGAAGGAAGATGATGAATAAATTACCTAAACTTGGTAAAATAATGAATTTATAATATTCTATAGATTCCATGCCTCTTACAATAGTGTATGTTAATAATGTGTAATAAAAGAATGTACTATAAGAGAAAACACATGAAAAAGGAAGAGGATTCTTACCTCTTGATCTCCTCTTAATGAGATCCTCCTTAAGGTCGTTGGTTTTGTCATTATTGTGAGACCATCAGTTATAGGTCTTGGGGAAGAGCCTTTGGGATGGAATTTGGCAGAACATATTCAATGATCATGTCTTGAGAGGTGTTAGAGGAAGAGGGGAATGAGGGTGGTATTTATAGTGGAGGAGAGAAGGGATTTTACATTATTTTAATCATTATTTTCGTATTTTTTTCTCAAGACAATTAGTATTATTGATTCATATGACTCAAATTGTAAAAATATCATTTGATATAGAAAAACGTGGTCTTACATTATCCTTTCATCAACTATAATACAAATAAACAATTTTTTATCATTTATCATTATTTATTTTATTTTACTATTGATAAAAAATTCAAGAATTTCAGAAAAATCACAAAATTTATCCTAACCACTTTTTGACATGTAGAAGTAAAAAAGAAGACAATTTTTTAAAATAAATTTCTAAATATTATTAATTTAGTATATAAATCAAATCATAATTTATTCAAAAAAACTATTTTAAATCTATAAATCAATTTCAAACACTAAGAAAAATTAATCATGTTTTCATTATCTTAAAACCTTAATAAAATAAAATAACAATACAATTTACTATTCATTAGGGTTATATAAATATTCATGTTACTATTCAAAATTATATGTTACTATTCACCAAAAATCATGTTGGTTCCATTAGACTCAAAATAACAAACTGATAAAAACAATAATGACCATTTTTTAAAATTAAAAATATAGAAGAAGAAAAATTATGTTTTAAGGATAGTTATAAATATATAATAAAACAATGTTTTGTGCATTACAATTTATTATTATAAACTTATGGTGTTACATTATCCCCACCTTTTGGAAATTGCACAGTCACAATTTTATTTACTTATTAATCAACTAAGGGTACCATTATGTCATAGTGCTTCTACACTCCCATGTTGGTTATTTGACCGTGTGGTTTCTCCACAAAACAATTTCTTAATGGATTACATTATTCTGAAAAACATGTTCTCTTTGATCAGGGATATAAATAGATTTCTCTTCATAAGAAAGGTTATCTTCCAGATTAACTATTTCTCTTAAATCATGATATGAATCTAGAACATACATTTTCAACATCGAAATAAGTAAAAAATTGTGTACCTGAAATAAACATAGAGGAAAAGATACTTAGTAGGTGACTGGTCCAACATCCTCTAAAATTTCATAAGGTCCAATGAACCGTGGACATATATTTCATTTCTTACCAGAACACAAAACAATATTCCATGGTGAGATTCTAATAAAAACATGGTCACCTACCTTGGAATAAAAGTCTTTCCACCTATTGTCTGTATAAATTTTATATCTCCTCCGAGCTGTCCTCATGTGTTACTGGATCATTTTCACTTTCTTACCCACATCCTCTACAAATTTTGTTCCCGTCAACTTCCTTTCCTGGACTTCAACCCTAAAATTTAGAGTTCAACATCAATTCCCATACAATGTATCAAAATATGTCATCTGTATACTAGAATTAAAAAGTATTATTATATGAAAACTCAACTAAATAATGTTTTTAATCCCAACATCCTTGGTAGTCCACTAAACAAGCTCGAATTTTATCTTATAAAGACTGAATTGTTCATTTTGATCACCCATCTGATTGAGAATGAAAATATGTACTAAAATTTAATTATGTGCCCAACAACTTCGGAACGCCCTTCCAAGAGTTATAAGTGAACATGGGATCTCAGTTTGATACAATGGAAAGAAAAACTCTATTTAATATAACAATATCATTGTGTTACAGTTGATAAATATTATCCAAAGTCATTGTATCTCGAATAGAAAAAAAAATGTGCTGATTTTTTCAACTGATCAGCAACAACCTAAATTACATTGTTACCAGGAGAGGTCTTAGGTTGTCCCCACACAATGTCCATGGATACATTATCCTATTTCCACTCATTCATTAGAAAAGGCTAAATCATCCCCATTAATAAATACCACTCTATATTAACCTATGTACATGTCCATAAATTCTTGGTAAAATCACCAATATCACTTTTCATTCAATCTGACCAATAATACTCTTGATGGTCTCTATACATCATAATAGTTCCAGGGTGAATTAAAAATGGAGAACTATGAGCTTCACCCAAAAAATCATTCTTCAACAGGGAATCAAAAGGAAAACACAGTCATTTACAAAATCTTTAAATACAATCCTTAATAAGGTTAAATTCTAGAAACATACCCATTTTGACCAATTATATCTTTTTATGTAGCTCACGATCTTCCTTCTGTGTTGTGTTATTTATGTCTGATAACAATAAATGCACTGATACCTGAAACAAAACAGAGCTATTTTCTCCACTATTAACTTCTCTGAAAAAATTCATCAAATCATTAATCAATAGATCATTTTCCAATCATTACATGGTTAATATGTATGATGTTTTTAAATCAATGCATCCATCAGTTTATTTCATTTTATTGATGGTAATTGATCATGAAATCATAATCCATTATTAGTTCAATACAACTTATCTGCCTCATGTTTAATTTTTTCTGAGTGGATATATACTTCATACATTTATAGTTAGTATATATTGGACATTTGGCTCTGAATAAATGGTGACTCAAAATTTTCAACGCAAAACCATAGCTTCCAATTCCAAATCATTTTTGTGATAGTTTAACTAATGAGTTTTTAGTTGTCTTAGAGCATAAGAAGTTACCAAATCATTCTACATCAAAACAAAAACCAAATCCCTTTAAATGAAAAATTACATTAGATTATAAATTCACCATTTTGGGAAGGCAAGGCCAAAACTAGAGCATTCATTAATATCTTCTTTAGTTCTTGAAAACAACCATCACATCCCTATTTCAAATAAAATTAACTTCTTTTTTGTGTTAACTTAGTTAGTGGGCTAGATAACCGTTCAGTGTTTTTAAAAAAATATCGGTAATAACATGTGAATCAAATAAAACTTTGAATCAATATAACATTTCTAGGAATTTCCCATTGCTCAAAAATTTTGGTTTTGGGAGGATCAAATACTATTCCATCATTATTTATAATGTTCCTCAATAATAGAAATCTGTTGCAACCAAAAATAAAACATTTTGAATTTTATATATATTTTTTATACCATTATAGATTGAAAAAAACCATAGATGATTTTCGTGTTAAACTTTACTCTTAGAAAATACCATAATTTCTTCAATAAACACAACTAAATAATTATCCAAGAACTCTTGAAATATTCTATTCATATGATACATGAATATAGTAGGTGCATTAGTTAACCCCAAAAACAACACAAAAAACTCTTAATTCTCATATCTAGTCAGATTTTTTTAGATTTATAACAATATTTCACCTTTAACTTATGGTATCAAGATCTGTTTTCAATTTTAGAAAAATACAAAGCTCCATGGAGCTGATCAAAAAATTCATCGATATGATGCAACATAAACTTGTTCATAATAGCGATATTATTTTTCCAACAATAACTTTTATTAAATATTCATGATAGGAAATTCCCCATACAAAACAAGACTAATAAGGTCTAAAATAATTGATTATTAATGAATCTTCCCTAGAAAATATGTTTCATTCTTATGGAAGTGATCACAATGTTGAAAAAAAGACTATGATAACCGATGATAATCCTAGAGGCCAAAAAAACTGCAACTTTATTCCCATCACGCCAAGTGTGACTAATTATCTCCTGTGAATCTGGAAGATGTGTGAAGTTGAGAATAATGCAGTCAATGATCCATGGAATGTGGAGGGTCCCTTGAATCGACATGTGAAGAATATTTGAGTCAGTTTCCACCAACTCAAGAATACGATTATGAGAATGGCATAGCTCAATACCCTTCAGCATTGCATACGCATCTTCCATAAGAGAGTCTCCCACAACAAAGGCATCATAGAAATCCAATATTACTACCCCTCTAGGATCATGAACCCACCCCCTCTCATCAAACCAGACACATAAGACCCATCTACATTGATTTTCAAACAACTATCTAGAGGTTTGAACTAGAACCAACATCCCTTCATATTCACAATCATGAAAATGGGGGTAGAAGAATTACTTTCCATAAAGATCCTTTACAAGTAGTTGGTCCTCTAAACATAAAAAACTAGGATCAAATCAATCTTGGTACTTCTTAAATGAACCACAGGAGGAAAGTGTGAAACTTCTGGGCCCCCTTGTCACATATGGTTGCAAGTGCTCAAAATACATCAGCATCCCGCAATAAATAGCACTACCCTCACCTTTATTTAATATATGTTGCCTTCTGTTCCCAAGATGCATGACTAATGAAAATCCATAGTTGAGACTGCCAAACCAACTCATCTAAATTCCTCACCCAAGATGCCCCAAATTGTAACAGCCCAGTCACTGGTGAAGAATAATATTATCTGTCAACTCTTATGTGGGGATTTTATAATATAATCATTTAGATTCCATTGAAATACCCATAATCATCACCTAGTCATCCATTTGAATATCCTGATTCCGAAGATTCCAAAGAAGAAAATTATATTTCACAGGAAGATCCTTACACCAAAAATCTTCATTCCAGATATCTAATCAACCACGCACCTGAGTCACCGAATGATACCCCTTGGAGAAGAACAACCCCGAGGCTGACCCTATGAAAATAAGTTTATCATAATCATCATTCAAACTGATGCCCTTAAAACCCATCATTTGGGTGTGCATGAGAATGGCCTAAATAGAGGTTCATAAATTGCTATCCTGAGAAATGGAAATCTCTAGAATCGGACAACCTGGGAAGCCATGTGTTGAACCAACCCAGTTAACATTCTAGAAATGAATTTTCCCATAACCAACCAACCATATGGAGTGTGTACGAAACATTAAAAGGTAGCTAGAGATCTCAATCCAAATATGTGAAACAACTCCTATGCCCCTGGTTAATTGGATCTTAAATTTATTATTAATAAACATTTTCCACATCAATTTCTTCTCCAGAAATACCCATGAAATATTAGCTGCATGCCTTTCATTTCCTCTACTACACTTCAAACAATAATACTGCCATCATAAACCTCTCTGGCCATCCTTTCCCATGAGTCTTTTTTATTTTCCTTCACTATATGAATCCCAAAGAAGGTTGTCAAAACATTTTCAATATTATTCACCACCACCTTTATACCGTTGAAAACCAAAAGAACATTCATGGGAATAAAAAAGAATACAATTCACCAGTGTAACATGCCCCCAAAAGAAATGTACTGATGCTTCCAATTTGTAATGTGGTTTGTAATTTTACCAATAATCCCATGAATGTGATGAATCCAGACCCTGCCCTATGAAATAGGATCTCCAATATCTTCCAAGACATAATTATAAAAATCATGCCGCATATTTTTCAATTCATCATTTTTCATTTGAGATACTCAATATGGGAATTTTTAAAATGTCTTAGCATCAGGAACTAAGTCAATCGTGAATTTGATTTCTCAATCTGGTATGACACAGGGCAACTCATTAGAAAAAACATTGAGGTATTCATTAACCAATGGAACATCATTAATATGAAAAATTCCATTATTTTCAACAATATGAGAATTATTAAATTCATTTCCATCTTTCAATATTTTATTAGCTTGCTGATATGTTATCAATTGTATGTGTTCATTCTTGTATACAAACTAAAACTCTTTCTAAAAAATGACTTCATTATCTCCATAATCAATCTTAGTAAGATAAAAAAAACCTAATCCATTCTCAGAATGACATTAAAATATACTAAGTTAAAATGGAAAAGGTTTATAGGTAGTTTCTATCCATAATTCATAATATAAATATTCTTATAATTCCTCCTTACTATAATATTTTCCATAGTGTTTTAATAATTAGTTATGATCTCTTTTTTTGAGGTGATATTTGCAATTTACCCGAAAATTATTTAGAAATAAAACAGTGTGTAGACCTTGTATCTAAAAAACATTATAAAAATATGAGTATAGAAACAAGGTACCTGATAAAAATTTATAGGATGGCCCAAAATCTACATGAATATTAACAATGTATATCACTACACATTTTGGCTTATATTATGCCTTTGTAGAATCATTTAGATCACACATTGGGTAAGAATTTTCATAATGACCAAACTCTCTACATTTAAAATAATTTACATCTTTCTTATTAGGATTAGTCTTCAGATCATTTTCATTATAATCTCAAGATATATTTCCAAACATTCCACATAAAAAACACATCCCAGTTTATGTAAGGCTTTCCACAGGTTTCATTTTTCCATAATTTTCACAAACTAGAAACTATAATTTCATACCATTAGATTTATTTTTTTGATTCTTATCAATTGATTTACATATATACCTATTCTTCTACATGTTTATATAGGGAATTTGATCATCATTAAACTCCATCTCTACCCTCTCAACATATCATTCTATTTTATCATAACTATTTAATTCACTAGAGGCCAATGCCAATTGATACATTGGATTTAATCCTCAGTAAAAGTGGTTTATTTTTCTATCAAGATCCAGAATAATATTTGGTGCACAACTCCCCAGTAAGGTGATGTTTTCTTCATACACAACTGCTGAATCTTCCTCATTTTTCTTCAAATCATGGAATTAATTCCCCATCCTATGTCGCACAACTATACGAGTATATTTTTCATGAAAATACATTTAAATTCATCCCACTCCAAGGAAACAATCTCTTATATATACCAAATATTTTTTACCATTTACCACCACTAATTAGCTTCACCTCAAAAAAATATAAAGAATTACATTTTCATTATCAAAATATCCCATAACATCAAATATCTTTTCAATGGATATAATCCATCCATAAACTACTACTATGTCAGAAGATCTACTAAAAGACGGAGGGTGTTGTCTAATAAAATGTTCCAATTTTATCATGTTCTATTACGGTACCTATAGTTGTTCTAATTCATGGATTCCACCATAATTTATTCCCATCTTTATCTTAGTCATTACTGTCACAAACTACTTATTCCCAATCCCTACCATTTTGGGCTACTAATTCAGAAGGATATCATTCTATTAGTTCCTATCTTCTTCAGTTTCCCATTTACTTCTACAGAAAACCATTCTGAAAAAACATATCATAGTTAAAGAAAAATTGTAATCATTAAATTCCATATCACTTCAAAATAACGATAACATTAAATTCATTTATGGGATTCTATTAGCATCATATTAACATATAATGTTATCTAAATCATCCATTGATACTATCTACATGGACTCGAACTTATTACATTACATATTCTGGAATTTTAGTCAAGAACTCACATCTTTCATATTGGATGTTTTAAATTTTAGATTTTTAGAGAATTGTGATATAATAAATAAATAACATTCCTGAGTCATATAGACAATATACCATAAAAGTAGCATATATTTCTTCTAAAATATAATACTTTACAACTAAAACATGATTTACATGGAAAATATTTATAACATTTAGCATGGATTCCTTTTTTGTCATAAAAACCCTTATAACCTATGAAAATATTATAAAATGTTGGGATAAGAAAAAAAATCATAGAAAGGTATATAAAAAGAAGAAAAGAAAAAATTATTACACGAATACTTGTAAATACATGAAAATGTTTGAAAAAAACATACATGTCACCAATATATTCTAAATTTCTGATACATGAGATTATAATAAAACATAATCTACATAAATTGAACCATAGAGTTATCTTGGGGAAATACATAAATAATCATGAAGCCATCTTGGCTACCTTATAATTTGTAACCCCCACGTCTACCTTACTATTTGTGAAACCATCGTTGTTATACTTTGAGTAACCATACGACCGACCTCCAGTGTAAAAAATCCCAATGAATTGGAGGGAGATATAGGTCCCACCCTTCATCAAAAACAATTTAAAAGTACCATAACACAATCATACAAAATGGGTAATTTCATGAAAATATATATTTGGAATATTGTAAAACAGAATTTTAAAAGAGGTTTTTAAAAGGAAAGTCCCTTATAAATATCATATAATTGAAGTGAGACTTAAAATATTCATTTTAATATGAATATAAAGTGTATATAAAGATACTAAAACATAATCTAAACAATTTTAATTTCATAAAAATTATAAAACACAAATAATAAAGTATAATGTCAACCCAAGGACTGGAAATCGGGTTATGAATTCCCTTACCTCGGGTTTGTCTTACCTAAAACTCATTTGAAACTCCTGTATAATGGTTAAAAGAGTGTTACTAATTTCTTAGAGAAATATAATAATGTTATAATAAATTATTTGATAATTTTATAACATCATTTTACCCTTTAATTATTAGTATTTTGTTCCTTGCATTGTTTCGAGTGCATTCATTACATGATTTCCATTACTGGTTTGTAATTGACATTATTATCATATGGAAATAAAATTTCAGAAGTGGAATGAAATGGTGTTCATATGACTATATAATATATATTTATACCGTAAATATTTTTTTATCATATATTAGGATGGATATTTAGATGTAACATTAATGATATTGGTTTAGATCATTTTTGGTGATTCCTCGATAATCAAGAACTTGTTTCATTATATAATTTAATGTCATTAATATAAGTTCATTAATGATTATAAAATAAGTTAAAAATAAACATTAAATTCTGTTTAAACCTATAAAATTGTTTTATGATAGGCTTTGATTGATTTAATAGATATTGAAAAAACATCGTCCACAATTTTGGTAGATCAGAACTTCGTGGACGGTGTTTTTTTAGAACAAGTGGGAGAGGATAGGAAGGAAGATGATTAATTGTTTACATGAACATGGTAAAATAATAAATATATAATATTATAGATATTAAATTACTCATGGATTAGTGGATGGAAATATAATATAATAAAATTAAGGAATTGGAATGAAAACACATGAAAATGAATAGGGATCTTACCTCTTGATCTCTTCTCCTTGTGATACTCTTTAAGGAATTTGGTTTTTGAATTTTGGTTAGAGAAGAAGATCTAAGACATGGGGAAGAGTCTTGGGGAGGTAATTAGGATGAAAATTGACAATGATCAAGTCTTGAGTGGTCTGAGAGGTAGAGTGGAATGCACGTTGTATTTATTGTGGATGAGAGGAGATATTTTTAATTATTTAAATCATTAAATTGATATTTCTACTCAATAAATTGAATAGTATTGATTCATGTGACCCAAAATAGTAAAAACAATTATGATTTTTAACAACATGGGCTTACCTCATCATTGAATCACCCATGTTGTAGTAAAAGAATTATTTATCATTTATTGTAATTTATCAAATTTTATTAATCATAAAAAATACAAGAGTTTCATAAAAATTCCAAAAATTTACCATAATCATTTATCAACTTTCAGAATTTAAATATAAACTCCATTTTTCGAAATTAATTTTCTACATATTATTAATTTAATATTTAATAAATTCTTAATTTATTCAAAAATAACAATTTTAAATTACTAACTCATTTTTTGACAACATGAAAAATTTAAAAAAATTTAATTATCTTAAAGCCTTATGAAAATAAAATAATAACAAAATTTACTATTATTTTGGGTCATATTACTATTCATATTACTATTCACCAAAAATAATGTTGGTTCAATTAGACTCCATATAACTAATTGATCAAAATTTTAGATGACCATATTTCAAAATTCAAAAAATAGATGTGGAAAAATTATTCACAAATCAAAGTTATAATTTTCTACTTAAAACAATGTTTCATGAATTTCATTTTATATTTAAAACCATGGGGTGTTAAAAGGGTAATCTCTATAACCATTAACTTATATTATCTAATTTATACCATATCAAATGTTTTATATCTACTGATGAATTATATGATTTTACAACCTCTTAATATGATATAAAAACACATTCTAAAAGAAAACAAATCAATTTTTGGTTTTTATCCCTCTATATGATTCATTAAGAAACTATGCATAGCGACATTAGGTCATCATGGGTATATTCCTCAATTTCAATATTGATATATAACATTATATATATACATACCCATAACACCAAAAATAGTTTCCATTGAATTATTACTAATAATGTCAACTATTTGTTATCTAACATCATTTATTTTTCATGCACAGTTACCTATTTTATCTGTAACACAATTTTTTAGAAAATCCCATAATTTTTCAATAAAACACAAAATATATGGTGAACTCTAATGAACTTTATCTACAATACCTAATGTATTTTGGATTCGTTGTGTGTTGTAATTTTGGATCACAAGAATATTTATTTATAGAAATATATTGTGTTAATAAGGATTAGGATCAACCAACACATCCATCTTCTTAAAATCAAGACACGTGTGATCTTTTTTTAAACTCATCCACCCTTTACATAGCCTGAAAATCTACTATGTTTCTCATTAGATCTCTCTAATTGTCTTTTACCTTCATTAACATCTATTTAAAATTATTTAATGATGTCATACCAAGTGTTTAGGGTCTCTATTGGTAGTATAATTTTTTTATTGGAAAATGACTCCTCCCATACTATCATTGATATATTTAACAAAATCATTCATTATATTATTAAAACAACCTATAAAATTGGATATCTTGTTAAATTTTTTTATATGAAAAAAATCTCAGATAATTCAAGATTTCAATATTAGATATTTCCAATTTCTTCATACATAATATAATAATGTTCTTCCATAAGTTGTATGTATTGTTTGAAATAAGGAACCATTCAATTATCTTTCATTTTTAAATCTTACAGAACATATATCTCGACATATATATCCTACTACTAATACTGAAAGAAACACTCTCATATACCTATCATTTTTTGTTATTTCTTTATTACTTTATCTATTATTTATCTATAATTTCCATAAAAACATCTACATTTGGGTCATTAATGTTCTTAATTTATACCCAATTTTCATCTTTTTAATTATTATCCTCATGTTTATACTATTTATTATTCATATTTAATTTTTTAATAATAATTATTGGGCCATAAAAATTTGATAAGGGATTCTTTTTGGGAACTACATCATCCTCATTATTATCCAGATTCATTATTGATTACATTATTTCAAGGGGATAACCCTTTGACCTAGAAATCCTGTTAGTGGATATTAATGTATGAAATTTTATTTTACCCTTTGTATATTTTAAGAAATAAAATACTTTATTTCATTAAATAGATATTTTTAAGGAATATATATCATGGTAATATTATTTATTTATTTAAAGTCCAATACATTAGATAACGCTTTTTCAACAGTCTCACTGTAATCATTCTCCATCTCATTTGAAAAAAAATCCCATGAAGACTATCTATAAAAACCAAAGAAAAATATATATTTAAAATACATCATTAAGGTAAAAATTCAATATATATTAAAAATAATGATGCATGAGATCTATAATGGTCTAGTGTATATTGATAATTGTATTTTTAATGTAAAAACATAATTATCTTTAAGATTATTCGGTAAATATTGAATCCTTCAAGTCTCATCAAACATCATACCCTTCTAAGTATCCTAGATAACAATTTAGAACATATTAATGGTTGAGTTCAGCTTCCCAGTGTGGTTATACAAGGGGCATGTCAATTGAGGATCATATTAATTAATAAGATAAGATTAATGGAATGATATCATAATCATAACATTGATAGATTGTATATAATCTATCATAGATCATAAGCTTGAGTCAGGGTATAAAACATTAAAATTTCAAAAGACATCAATTATAAGGGTATGGAATTATAGTAAACCAATCAGGATCCATGGGAAAAAATAATAAACATAATACATATGTTTATGGAAGATAAATAATATTTGAAGATTATTTCATTATCAAAGGATCACTTACAAGAGTATCAAATTGGAATGGGTTCACCCCCCATTATATCATTTCATTACACATGGTTAGCTATATTTTTTTTATAGAGTCTCTTATTGAATAGGTTTTACTAACCATTCATGTTTTTTTATCTCATGAGATATATATTATTACCAAAATCATTGGATTGTTATATAATTTTTGTCTTAATTGTCACATAATCATAATCAATTCATATTTTCACATTTGGTTTATAAAACATTCATAATACCATCATATCATAAAGGATGGAAAGGAAATAAGATATATTAAAATTACATAATTTCTTCATACCCATGTAATCTAAATTAGTTTTTGAAAAATCTAACCATCATAATCATAAAATATCTAAAAAAATAAAAAGGAGGGTATCATTGAATTTTATCAACATTAAAATATTTACAACAAAAATAGATGGCATCATTGTTTATAAATATCAATAAAATATCAATTGAATATTTTATATGGAATATAAAATTTTTATTTAAAAATTAAAATTTTAATATCCATAAATTATCAAACTATTGTGGAAAATATTTCATTAAAACAACCATGTAAATATATGAGTTGATGTTCAATGAACTATTTTGTAAATATGGGAATAAATAGTTCATTTATATCGTATACATTAAATGGAAATATTTTTTCACCTTTTTAAAAATTTAATAAAATAACAAGATTGATAAAAAGATCGATATATTACTTTTAAGACAGTTTAAAATAATTTAAATGTTATTGAAAATCACCATTTTAATAATTTTCAATTCATTGAAAGAATTTTAAAAAATTGAAGGGAATTGACTTGGGAAAAAAATATAGACGGAAAAGTAAATAAGGATAAAATTTCATTAATATAGTATTATTGATCATTATAACTGCCATCTATACGAAAAATGTACTAATACATAAAAATTAAATTAATAACCATGGAATAATAATATATATGGGGAATACAAGATATTATATATAAAAATACCATCAATTGAAATTTATCATGGATAATTTAAAAAAATCTATGAGATAATAATACAACATTAACATCAATTTTGATCTTCTTTTGTATCCATTAAAATATCATTTATAAAAAAAAATTCATTGTTATTCTTTCTGACAACAAATATTTATAAAAACAACTATTTAAAATTATGTAATAATTTCCAATTATCTTTTTATTATAATATTCTACATTAAAATGTCCATTCTAGTAAAACAATTGTAGGTTTTATATACATGTATCATTTTAATAGTTTAGGTAATTATACCTTAGTAATAGTTTCACCATCTCCATAATATAAATCAGTAGTAACCTTTTATAGTTATACATCATATAAAAATTTAATTTTATCTATATAATGTGGTGACGATAAATTAATTTACATAATCTAATGGAGGTGGTAGTCCATAAATATACACGAGTTATTTGTTTTCCTTTTAAATATTTAATATTTATGTTATTTTAAATATAATTCATTAGAAATAATGTTCACCAGAGAGAACAACCCCAAATATTCCACATTATTTTAATAAAACTAGTCATTCTCAATGGATGATAATGATGAAAATTCATTTAGAGGGTATGTGCTTTGATATTTGAACAGTAATTGAGGATATGTGTGAGAAACCACAAACTGCTAGAGCTGAATGGGATAATTATACTAAAAAGGACTTTGAAAATACTTGTAAATATGTTAATGATTATATTTTTATTTGGGTTAATACTAGGTTATATAATATATTCTTGTTCTATTACTTTTAAAATTTATGATAATTTAACTATTTTTCATGAAAGAGTATCTAATCATAATGAAATGAATTGAAATACATAAACTATTAAATATGATACATTTCTATTTAATCTTGATGATTATATAAGAGATATATTAAATATGATTAATGAGATCATGAACATAATTTAATCATTGGAAAACCCATTTCTATCAGAGATCAACTGATTCATCTATTCAGATACTTACTATAATGTTGGAGGGGGAACATCTATATCATTATAAGGATCATGTGAAGTTACTAAACTTCTAGTAAAGGAACGTTTTGGAGAGATATTATATATGAATAATAAGTAAAATTGAATAGATAATTAGAGGATCAACCAAATATATAATCTAAATCCTTCAAAACTACATATTCAAAAGAAAAATATAATATCAATGAAGATAGCTTAAGTGATGAAGAGTGTCATACTAAATGTGATAAATAAATGACTCACATGGACTGAATATTCTATAACAATTATAAAAGGATGAATTTTTCTAGAAAACATATTTATAATGAAATGTATGACTATAGAGTTAATTGGATAAAGGATTTGAGAATGTAATAAATCATAAAATTATATAGTTAGCTATAATTGAAAGGGAAAAGGTCATGTCAATTATGACTATCCAATGTTAAAATTGTAGTGAATATATGAGCATAAGAATAAGTGGTATATGATTTATATGAAATCAACTGGGAGCAGTTTTTATGATATTTCTTCTTAATTTGACTCAGTAAATGAAGGAAAATATTATACAACCAACATGTTTTTTATGAAAAACACATCTAAGGTATCTAGTATTTTTTCCACAACGTCGGTTCATAATTCTAATAATTATGGGAGTAAAAATAGTGAATAAAACATATTTATTGATGAAATATTTTAATACTATAATATGTTTGAGGATATATTCAATGAACTCAAAGCTAAATAAACAAGTTTACATGAGAAGCATAATCTGACTACTAACATTAAAATTAATCATACTATAAAGAAAGATATAAATTATTATCTCATAAAAGGGTAAAATAAGTGGAAAGTATCAAATGTGAAATTAATGAATTATGTTTAATGATTTAAAAATTGATGAAATACATTGACTCTAATTCTTGGAAAGAAAACAACTCTTAAATATACTACTATAATATGCTTTCAGTATGGAAAATGGTGGGTCATTAAAAATAGTTTTATTCATAGATCCAATTCTTATAATTCTATTATTATTTTTTAATATTTTATACCTCAGAATTTGTGTATTTCTCAATGTATAAACTTTTATTATAGGAAACATGTTATGTAGATACGTATTTTTAAGTCATTTATTATAAACATTTTTTACCCAACAAGATTTGAATACCCAATCCATTTTTGGTGTAAAATATTTTATAAAGAAGCCATTTTTAAATGGACTATTATTAATTTATGGTATCTGGAAAGTGGCTAATCTTGTTAGAGGACTAGGGACTACGCATATTTGATGAACTCGATCATGGTTGATTGTGGACATGTAACATTTGATGAAAAATCTAAATTAAATATCATTAGTCTTTGTCAAATTTCTGACCCAAACATTATTTTGAATGATGATTATTTATTGGTAGATGCATCAAAGTATAATCTTACTGTCATCTCATAGATAAATATCTTTGGTAACATGTTAAATTTGAAAATAATTTCATCTAATTTTTTGTTATAAAAATGGTTTACTTTCATTTCATTAAGAAATGAAAATTTTTTACTATTAATTTATATTCTTTGATTTCTCAAAATATTTCATATCTATGTTCCATTGAATAAGAATGTTTTATTTGGAATATAAAATTAAGAAATTTAGATATTCATTCATGGAAAAGGATAAATGGGAGTGGGGTTTTCAACAATAATATTAAACTAGAACTCCCAAATAATAATGACTTTAACCCATATCAATGAGTGAGAAATAAAAAAATATATCTCAAATCAAGGAATGGTGATTCAATTTCTAATCCCCTATATTTGGTTCACATGGACTTCTACATATCACCTTGAGTTTCAATAATATCTTTTAGTCAATAAATTTATGTTTCAATAGTTGAAATTCATAGATATAATTGGGTATTCTTTTTTACATCATAAATGTGAATATTGTTCCTATTTTTCTAAGTATATTGAATCTATAGAAAATTAAAGTGAACATAAAATGAAAATATTAATAAGTGGTAATGGTAGTGAGTTTGAAATTCCTTATTGGGAATCATGTTTCTAAAAAATGGATAAAATCAATATGTTTCTATTGCTAAGACCCCACAAAATAATGGGGTGGTATATTAATGTAATATAACCCTTCATGAATTTTTTCACACCATGCTAAATGAATATGATATATCAATTTAGTTATTGGTAGAAGATGAGAATACATATTTTTACATAATCAATAGATTTATTATTATCCATCATTTAATTAATACCCCATCTTAATGATATAATTAATGAAAACCAAAGGAAAATTACTATATATTTTTCAACTGTAGTCTGTTTATTATCATTAATAAGAATAATCTTGAAAATTTAAATTTCAAGAGTGATTAAGGATTTTTCCTTTTCTATTAGACAACTATTAAATCATTAATGGTGCTTAATAAAATTACTATGATTTTGGATTAATCCTTTCATGTCAAATACGATGAAAAGAATCCACATGATCCTAATACCCCTTAAGAAATCATTTAATATGATCTATCAAATTTGAATGAAATTATATCCTTTTGATAGTTTTGTGAAACAAGAAATAAATTATAGTTATGATGGACTTCCCGAACCTGAACCTATTGACAATAATGAATTTTTGTGACCCTCTTTTCCTATAACTTTAGGAGTAATATTACCATCCTTAGATGTTTTATTTTTATACTTATATAGAGGAACACAATTTAGACATTATCTTTGAAATCCTATTGAACATCAATCTTTCATGTTATAACATAAACCTAGGAACATAAATAATGAAAACAATGATAAATTACAGAGGATTTAAACTAAAGAAATAGTCATTCAATTTGAATGAAATTAATTTTTTTAACTAATGGATATAACCAAAGAATCTTTTACAATTTGTAATAAATTGGTTTTTAGAAATAATTATGATGTTTTGGGCATAATAGTTAGAAATAAGTCATGATTTTTTTCACAAGCATATAATCAGGTAGTGGGTATTGACTATAACGAAACATTTTCACATGTGTCCAGAAGTAAATCCATTATAATTTTAATTTTATATACATAAAATTTTAATTTCAATCTATATAAAAGTGATTTCAATGGTGAATTAAAAAATTGGTTATATTTTTTATGATGTTTTTGTTAGAAACCCCCTAGATTTAAAAATCATCATATCCAAAATCATTTATTAAATTAACTAAATATTTAAGTATTTTTACAAAATATTCTATAAATAGGTGTTATATGATTAGATATCTTATAATTTATAAAGCTTCCTAAAAATCCATATTTTATCCTACTATATTTATAAAATAATTTCAAAATATGTATTAGAAAAATAATTATGTTAGGGACATTATTTGTAGATCTCAAAAATTTATTTCTATAATATTTTTTCAGAAATATTTGAATGTGAATTTGAAATGTGTCAAATTGGGATATGTAAATTATTTATTGGTTTTAATATTCCTCAATATCAATATCAATTTATTTTAAAAAAATGTATGTATAGTAGTGTCCATTAATAATTATTTTTAGAGGATAAAAAAAGTGTTTCTACCATGAGTAAGAGAAGTATGATAGATCGTGATGAAACTGAAATGTTAGGGGATAAAACATATTATATAGGTATGATTTTATTCTTTCTATAATTAAACACTAGCTAAATTTATATTATGTTTAGGGTTTTTATGTGTTCTTATTATCAATAAATTCATAAATAATATTATTTACTTACAATTATATTATTTATCATATACCTCAATAGTAAATACAATTTAAAATGTATGTACCATTAAATAAAATAATTTTATTTATTGAGTTCTTTTGATGTGGATTTATTTGGTTATCAGTTAGATAGAAATAGAACTTCTAGAAATATTTATTTTTGGGAAAGAGACTAGTGTGATGATGTAGTTAAAAGAAATGTTTTATACACTTCCTACAACTAAAGATGAATATATATCAGAAAGAATGTGTTATTCACATATTTATTGGATGAAATACACTTCCCTTGATTAAGAATCACAATTTAGACATGTCCCTATAAATTGTGACAATATAACTATAATGAATATTTCCAATTATCATATATCTATTTCTATAACAAAAATTCTATCAATAAGATACCATTATTGGAGATATAATTCCCAAAAAGGTTATCTAACTATTGAATGAAAAGGAACTAAACATCATCATTGTGAAATTTTTAATAAGTATTTGTATTCAGATAGATGATGCTAAACCAAACCTAGACTAGGATTGATAAACATGGGTTAATACATTATCTTCAAATTTTAACCATTGGATGATCCGCCTATGGGAGAGCCACTATGGAGATCAATTATTGGATATCCACCCTTGGTGTTCCATCATAGGGTGATTAACCAATGGTGATCAATAGTTAGTGATCCACCATTGGTTATCTAGTTTGGTGTGATCCACCATTGTAGATCCATCATTGGGAAGTCCGCCATTATTGATCTACTAGTTGTGCATCTATTTTTATTTTATAGTAGTCATATTTTATGTTTTAAAATTATTTTGACATTTATAGGTATATTTTATTGTATTTTATTTATCTAAAACCCAAAATGATATTATAAAATCATAAATAATATTTTGGGAAGACACTCACTCAATCCTCAGTTTGAACCATTAAACATCCCTTCTCTATCACACATCATCCATCCTCATGATCATCCTTCTCCCCTAGATTTAGTGAAATGGATATTGTTAACCATACATTTGTGTCATCTCTAAAATGATAATTCCTTGTGAATAAGTATTTTTGGGAATCAAGTTGCACTATTGTTGACAAAGACAAGATACCATATCATGAAAATAAAGTCAATATTTCTGAAAAATAAGAATTTTCTAATTGCTTAATTTTGAGATATTAGTTGTATCTCAAGGTAATATAAGATCATGGATGAGAGGAATGGTATTAGAGAAATAATGAACTATTGATTCTAAATTTGGTTCATCAATTTTACAAGAATGCACAATATTTATTTATTAATAACATAAATGTGATTAGAAGTATGATCGATGGAAAAGAATTAATCATTTCATTACTACAATGTAATAAATTCTTTAATGCAACTCACATGGGTATATTTAATGAAATTAATGGATCTATTCCTTATAATACTGATGTCTTTTTATATTCTAAAGCTATTTTTTAGTTGGATAGAAATGATGTTGTGTAGAGACCTATTGCTACAGAACATGATAGATAGTGTACATTTCTATTTAAATTCCTCCAAATAATGATTCTTCCTAGGGGTAATTTAAAATTACAATGTACCATGAGGTATATCATTGTTTACTTATGAAACAATGGTATAAAGTGAACATTGGATGTTTTTCAATGGTATATATGATTATGATGGGTTGGAATTTTTCATGACTAAACTCCTCGATCTATCATATATATATATATCTCATCTCTATAGGAATAATAAGGCTTATTGGATATGGATAAAGAAGTTATTTTAAATTTTGGGGGTTATTGTTTGAGATAGTTTACCTATAATAGGATGCAAGTAAATTGGAATCTATGGATTAAGTAATGGGTTATCAAAAATGATAAGTTATACTGGAATTTTAAACATATGCATCACCCTAAAATACCTAAATATATAGTTGATACTGGATTAGAGACAAAATAATTTTTTTATTACTGTTATGAGAAATTGGAAAAATAAAATCTTAAAAGAAGATACATTAATGTTGTTATTTCAGTTGAGAAAGGGAGTGAACCATATGTTTCCAAGATCACCTTTGTTTCAAATGGAGTTTTTAGCCATTCTATATCCATTACAGTAAGATATATGTTTTTATTTTAAGGATAAGTTGATTCAACTAAATTATTAGTTTAATAATGAGTTCAGAGTTCTTCTGAGATATCAAAAGAAGTTGTTGAAATTTTTGATGTACATAAAATGGGAATAGGGATGGATATCGTGACACTAATGGTTATGATGTTGTAAGGGATACTATTGAAGTGGAATACATAAATCCATACATTGTTGTTTCTACTATAGTTAAGTATGAAGATGTTGATATACCTAGTTCTACTCATCCTGCAATCCATGAATCTGCTTCTATAGATGAGTATATAGAATCTATTAAGGGGGAGGAATAAATAATATTGTTCATTCTGAAATTGTTTCATCAAGATGAACCAATAATTTCTACCACCACTAATGATCATTCAATATCTAAATGGAATAAATATTTAGTTTCCAATATTATTTTCATGTTAAAACATGATTTAGATAGAGAGGTTGATGATAATTTTGATGATGATAACTATGGATTTACACCTAAGAATGGTTTACATGCTATATCTGTTGATGGAAAAGATCCTATGAGATCTCAAGTAGAAACAATTGAGTATGTTATCTTGTTAGAATCCATTTCTATAGATTATCCTACTTATAAAAGTGCACAGTTATAAGCTCTTTACCATGACAAGTGAATTTTACATGACCTATACCTTCTTCTCATATACACTCTAATTATGAAAATAAATATGATTTAAAAAAATTAAATTGTGAATGATTTTATATAATAATGGGTTATACAGAACTGTATCTCAATAGTTAACTCAGCATAGTAAGTTAGATAAAATATATATCATTGAGTTTGTTTTCAATAACATTCATCTAAAAACATTTATAAAAATTAAAGAAGAGGAGACTGATAATATGATATATGATAACAATATGGATGAAGTGAAATAAATCATTGTGGATATGAGAGTCATATTTTTTGTAGGCTAGGTGTCCTTAAAACGAGATGTTGGATACCTTACCTAAAACTAAATCTTGTACTTCTACAACCATATATCCAACATCATCAATTTATGTAAAGATTATTAGATCAATTTTGATGGCGGTGTTTCATTCTATCTTGAGTGATCTCAGAACATCGGGTCAATATGAAATTTGAAAGATCAGAAATCATGGTGAGAATATATATAAATAGATTAGTTTGTGTTTACATGAAGCTATAAGTGATAAAAAATATCATTAAAGCATTAAAACACTAACATTAGTGAATTTGTACCAATCAAGAGATCAATTATCATTTTCAATTTACCGCCTAGAATTTAGGTGTGACACCATTGATTAGGGATATCAAAGGGAAGGTAAATAATTCAAAATTCTCCTATACTCTAGAAAATATTTTTAAAGAGAAGAAGTAATTATTTTACAAAATTACTAGTGTTGAAAACATTATTATGTATTTTTTCAATATGATGATTCCTTTGATTTGTGTTAGGAACTATAGTTATGGAACCTGTAGTTATACCCCTGAAAACATTCACTTATGCACCGTCTTATATCCTTATCCCTGATTTGTTTCATTCTTTTTGAAGGTCTCTAATTGATGACGTTTTTCGTATCATACCAACAATGATCAGAGAGATTCATGAATCTATATTTTAACTATCATATTCAATATTTTTTCCTCATGCTTAATGAAAAATCAAATACCCTATGGAACCAAAATCATGTCAAATAGAGAGTGATTAGTATTTATATTATATATTTATGGGGCTTGTATTATTACTTATATTAAGTTTTGTGATGTTTCCTTTTTGAAAATTATATCTAATGTATATTCTCTTATTTTTATCTTTAAATTTTTATTATTTTTAATTTATTTACCTTTTTTATAGTAAAATATAATGTAGTGTTTTGGTATGGAATTTATGTTTTCTTGTAAGTGCATCATTATGTACCATTTCTATATTAACATGTAATGAATTTTATTCTTTATATTTTTTATATTTATGTTTTCATATACATGGTAATAAATTTCATGAATTTTTATATTTTAAGCGGTGGGGGGATTGTTGAAACCACTCTAATTGAATAATAAAAAATTAGGATTAATATGTTTCTAAAAATATAAATGCTTTATGATAGTACAAAATTTTTGGGAGAAACATGTCTATATATGTATCTTCCATTCATTTAAAAAATATTCTATTAGTGACAAATATGTACCACTAGTTATGACAGTCTAATATTGGATGTGATATTTTTCAATCAGTTCAACAAATCTACCACTAGACTATATCTATTATTTGAGCATCAAACAACAATTTATAAGACTCTATTATTACCAGATCAATCATCAGACTCATGCATTCATAGATCCACCATCTTAATCTAATTTTGATAAATATAACATCAAAATCTATATTTCTATGATCAAATGTTATACTAGATCTACTAATAATTTGATCTACCACAAGGGTTTATCAACCTATAGTTTGTGCTCCCATTGGGTTGATCAATTATTTGTAAGGATTTACCTCCAATATCCTATCATTGTTTCGAATATTTTTGAAGTAAAATTTAATGCCACTAAAATCTATGTTATGTAATTTAATGCATTAATTGTCCATGCTTAATTAATAATCATTTCTCCTAAACCACTCCACATGTTCATTGAAGAAAATTTTAATTTTTCTGGATGTAGTGATCAGTATGAGGATCCATGAAATTTTAATTATTAATCTTAACTAGGTATTTGAAAGTGGAGAGCTATATAGATATATTATCATCAAAATTTCCCAAAGAGGTTTTTCATTTGGAAGATTGGATATCCAATACAATGTTATATTAAAATATATTATTTAATTTTTAAAAAATTGACCATTTAATGATTGGAAACAGAAACAAATTCGACACAACCATGAAAATTTGTTACCATACACATTGTGAGAAACATGTTTGAGATTCTTCAATGTAAAATCCTTACAACACTAATAAAATTAATAATCATGGTTAGAGATTCATCACACATTCTATATATCTATATCTTCATCCTTCATCATTATGATTTCTATTTGAGTAGTATGATATTGTATAGTGTTTATTAGAATACACAATATCAGGTGCTTAAATTGGAGAATACATTTAATTATCTCAAGAATTTTCCTTATTATTCCCATGAAATACCATTTAATAGGTAATGTGTGTCTCATTATTCATCCCACATATATAATTGTGGAAGATTCTTTGATCGTATACACCCAATGAAATTCAAAATTGAAAACATAGTCCATGTTTTGGATATATTATTTTTATAATAAATGGAAAGAACATGGGATGTCTATGTGTATGGTATTATGTATCTTATTAATATGTAACCCATTTTTATATTCAACTATGTGTTTATCTATTCGGTTTTACTAAATTTTACTTTTAAAAATATATTAATTATTAAAATCTAAAACAAAAATTCACTTTCATTGGTAGTATTAACACGTGTTTATATAATGAGTTTGATTATGTAATTGATTTTAAAATGTTAAAAAGATTTTAAATATTTTATTAACTGATCCTTAATACATATTTGATAAAATATTTGAATTGTAAATCTTATATAATTATAATCTTTATTATTAATGGGGTTTTTAATATATTAGAAATATTTATTTTTAATGTTTTTATAAAAAATATCGGGAACTCAATTCTCCCCCACCACATGAGTTACTAACTCTCACCAACCCAAGACATAAAATTAAAAATTATTCCATAAGATTTATTTTTTATCCCCCTCTAAAACCCTTTATTTATTCGTTGGAAATTACATGTCGTACACCATTAATTTCCACACAAAAATCATATTCCCATAACATTGAGACATTTACCTGGGTGATTTTTCCAATGTTCATGAAATATAAGTATACGAATAATTTTTTCTCAATGGTCTTCATTAACTAAAATGCAATAAAAATCCATTTTTCCCTTATTATATGTTTCCAAAAACTCATCCTTATTTTGGTTTTCTATCATATATCAATATATATTGTTAGGCATAATACCAATATTTCACGTTCTTACATCCATAAAAATCAATTTCTTAAGAGGATATTTATTTTATTGTCCATCATATTTATCCTTAACATCATTCCTCTCCCAACCATATACAAAGAACAAAAATTAATGTTTGATTAATAAAAACCATATTGGGTAATCTTGTAATCACAAAAAATCATTCGACATGAAACATTTTTTTTAATCAATGAGGTCTTATATTTAACCTAATTATTTCAAGATCATCATTTATTAAAATCCAAAAAAATGTTTCATATGTAAAATGTGAATTATATGAAAAATATCCTTCCATGGTGACTATCCATGTTTGTTGTATTATGATAACTCCTCTGACATCGATAATGACCATGTTAATACTTTATCCACCACTTCTATTTTTGATACCCCACGTATACCATATTCCAAAACAGTATCCAAATTTTAGCATTAATAATGGAATTTATTTACATGGAATAAAGACATTATCTTATTCACCAAAACACTAGTATTTTATACTATAATTAGATACAACCATAAGGTTTCTATATTATTATCTAATCAAAAACTCAACAAATAAATTAACCCAAATTTGTTGAAATCAATAGTGAAACATGAATATACCATATATATATATTATATATAATGGAAGAATACTTAATATATCTCCAAAATAAGAATTTTAATATCATCATCTCATTTTAATGTATTGAAATATTAATGTTCTTAATTTTCATTCCATCCCTGTTATTTTTTAGATGTTCATATTATTTTTGTTTCTTTTGGATGATAATATTTTTTAGTCTAATGATTTGATTTTTATTGAGAGTTATAGTGGTTTCCTATATAGTCTATATTGGTGTAGACCTAATCATATATCTAGGAAAACAATTACTAGTCCACTAACTAATAGTTCATGTCCAAGGGTCATAATTTTTTATTTTGGTAGTTGGAGTTTTTTGTGGGAATCTTAATGTCATGTCAGGGGAAAACCATTGACCATTTGTTTTTCTGACTAGTAAATTCTTCTTTTCAGAATATCCTACTGGCCCAAAGTTAGAAGACTTATAGACTATTTATATGATGTGTGTTTATTATATACACTACATTTAATAGTTATATTAATTCTTAATTTATACCATTTATGTCTAATTCAATTCAATCAGCTATATGACTCTATCAGGGAGTTCTTAGTTCTCCCAACATAATTCTTAAGATTATTAAAGCACTAATAAAAACAATATATATCTATTTTTTAACTTTATTTTTATATGGGATATCCATTCGAATAAGAATCTACTTATTTCTATCAACATATCAACATCATCTGTGGTGGTAATTGTCAAGATGGATTTTAAATCCCATTCATTATAGATTCATCGTGTAATTGGGGGGCATTCATTAGATGTCCAATCTACTTGGTATTTTTTTCATGAATTGTGGTGGTATGTTTTTCCTTTAATTGTTTTCATTATATAATGTTTCTATTTTTATATTTATGGTTTTTAAATGTTAATAAATGAAACCATCACTATACCTAATTCTATCATCATTTCTTCTCTTATCTATTACATTGGGTGTTGTTATTATAAGTGTTTCAAGGTAGCAGGTTTCATTATTTATAATTATTGTATAAATATTTATTTCTTGTTCTTTTTTTGTTTTTAAAATTGATGGAGGTTATGATTTATTTATTATAAATATAAATGGATTCAAAATTTTTATATAATGTCATGAGGAATGTTTTCATTGATTTTATATCTTTTTGAATTGATGAACTTCACTTAAATTATTTTAATATGGTAATCCTCACAATTATTAGTAAAAATGTAGTGATAGATCTTTAGGGATGGTAATATTTCCACATAGTCCTATTTTATAATGTATTATGTTAACATGTATCCTATTTTTCTCTAGAAAACTAGTCATGAGGGAATAGAATTTACTCATAGTAATATTAATCTAGGGTATTTTACACACTAGGTGGCCCACTAATCATGATACCATAATGAGGATCCCCAATAATGTGAAATTATTTTGATGTAAGAGATTGTTTTCAGTGTTTCTTATATTTTATATTTTTATAGATACTAATTATGAAAATAGTTTGGAAATTTTTTTTATTCATTATTTTCTTCTAAACTATGAGATGGGTGATTTTATCATTCTTTTAATTAAACTATATATCAGGTAATTTAATTATATACTTTTTATTAATTTCATTATATTATAATATGTTCTTATAAAATACTTTTTGAGATTCTGTTTGGATGTTTTTTCACACCCTACATGCACCTCTGAGTGTATATAAACATTGTCTAATCTGATGCAGGTAAGGGAAAGGAATTTTTGGTGGTTGATTATTTTTTTGTAGTAGTGTGTGTGATTCTAGACCTTACATCATTTCATATAGATATTAGTTTCTTACTTTTAATTATATTTGGTTTTTATGAATCTTAATGAATTTTTTATAGTTGGTTATGTGCCTTTAGAATATATAATTGATTAATATTGGAATATTTTTATATAGTTTTATATAAAAAATTAATTTTTGGGTGGTTAAATAATTCCCAATGTTCATTGTTTATTCCCATAATCTAGTTTCCATCCCATGGGACTCTAAAAGGCATTTTGGTCTTATCATGACCAATTTGTGAAAAAACATTATCAAAGGGTGGAATTCATATTTTTGATGTTTATATGAATTTTGGGACATCTTGGTAGTTATAATATTGAATTGGGTTAGATATTGGACACGTTGAGTGTCACTATCTCACCATATCTCCTCATAATGAGGCGTTAGGACCTATGTGTCATCAAAGAATTCTTATTTGGTATTTGGAGATTTATAACCCTAACATTATTTTATATCTCCCCTGATTATTCAAATGGAATTATATTTCTATTAATATAATTTTATTATGGATATAATGTTTTCACATATATATTCCTTTTTCTTTGACTACCATACCCCCCACAAGATTTTTAGTGATTCATTAGGAGGGTGATGCTGATGATATAATTTAATGAAACTCCCAAAATGATCATAATCTAATTGAACCAATAATTTTCATGGACCATTATATGGAAAAGGGTTTTCCACCTTCCTTTGTTGAGGATAGGGAGGTGGATCATCAATTACATGATGAATGTAATTGGTCTTTATAGTTTATTCGCCCTAACCACCATCCTTTCATTGGTAAAATAATACTTATATGGAAAATTATTTGTTGTTAAATATTGAGATTCATATTTTATTGCTAGAGACACTTCACTTAGTAAATGTAAGGTATATTATATTCAATCATGAATGTCTTAGTTGAAGGGTTGTGACTCTGTTTCCTTGACTAAGTGGCATGGTGGATTAGAGTAGAATGACTTCAAGTTTGTATTTATCAATATCTTCTTCTAAGAATCGATGAAAATTTTTAAATACAGGGTTTTTATGAATATTAAGAAAGGGAATCTATTAATGAAGAAAGGTGATAATATTATCACTAATATCTCAACTTTTTTTCTAATTTTAATTTTTATATGAAGATGAAGGAACATTTGGTTCAGATTGGTCTTCAAGATTATATCTATGATGAGGTATTTATTTTAATGTATATCACATGTGTGGATGTGGTGGATGGATAATTGAAGGAAGATGTTGAAATGTTGGGTATACAATAATTAATTTGAATGAATTTTTTATGTAGGTCTAGATCTAGTTATTATAATAATCTTAATAGGAAGTGGAATCATTTTCATTGATGAAAAAATATTGGGGTTTATTATGAAAATATTCTTGAATAACCATATGTGGCTGGTTTATTGACACATTATGAATGTGGTCAGACTAGACACCTAGTGATATTTTCACAATGTCACCAAATCTTGAAACTCTTGTGGGTGTTATGGTTACATCAATATGTTTTTTATCTTTATATTTATCACTCTAGTATGTAATTTTCGTCACTTAGAGGGTATATAGTGTTATTATAAGCTTTATTAACTATAGATATCAAGCCACAAGATTCCATGATGATGTAGATACACACAATTGAGGATATTAATATAAAAATTGATCTTGGTCAAGAGTCTATGACTGGATTCAGTTATGTTTTATATACCTTAGTATATAATTTGTTTGATAGAACATCTCATCACTCATTTTTATTGAATCATGTGGTGGATATTATAAAAAATATAAGATTACCCATTCCATTAGTAATGAACATTGAGATACCTATAAGAATTAATAGGAATAATAACTTTCATTTCCCTTCATTCTCATTCGTTATGTATGATATATAGGGTTTTTTTATAACATAATTCTTCTATTGGACCTCATTTATTTTATCATCAATCTGGATTGGATGATAAATCATAATGATGGGTACATTTTTATAATCACTTGTACTTTTTCATAACATCAAAGGGGTTATCACATGTTTTTTATTGAGAGTGGAATGAAATGTACAGTTAGGTAGGGTTATCTCCTAGAGAGAATTGGAATTTTTTTGTAGTTTAGTTGGAACAATAATCTTTCCTTGGTATGTTTCCTTTAGTAATTAGTGATTTCATAATCCTTTTCAAAATTTATTATCAGTTTTATGGTATGTTTGTTGGAGTTCATAATTGAATTAGTATATGAAACTTAATAGATGTCATTACTTTCTAGAGAATTAATCTATATGAGTTTATGGAGATGAAAATTTCTTTGAATGATTTCAGGGAAGAGGAGTTATAATCATAATTATGTCAAATTGTACACCCTCATGGTTTTTGGAAAAAAATTGATAGAATGTTCTATTTATTTATCAATTATTAGAAGCTCAATTATTTAATGGATAAGAAAAAATAACAATTTCATTATATTAATGACTTGTTAAGAATTATGATTGGTGAATTTATTTACCAATGTTGACAGTTGATCTAGAAATAACCACATCTCAATAAATGAATAAGATATTCTAAATAACATGTTCCAGAAAATAATGATCATATCATAAACCTTTTGATGCCATTTTCTCTAACCGACACTCAAGTGGTTTTTATTTTTTTATTGAACTGAGTCTTCCATGAGTTTCTTGAGAAATTTTTCAAATTTTTCCAAAATTAAGTCATTTAATACTATAACACTAATGTTGATCATGTGATTTAATTAGGGAATTTGTTATGTAATTTGGAGGGACCACTGTCTATGTTAAATTATCAATGATTCAATTTTATATTCATGAAGTTATGTTTTATTAAATTTGATCATAGAATATGTTCTCTTAGTTATTCAATAAAATTTAATGTCGATAATTTTAAGGGATAAACCAAAAAATGTTTTCAAGATATATAGACTCCTAGTATTTATTGAATAATATAGGCTATTCATGAATGATTTATGAAATCATGTATCTCTATTGATCACTCTCACCTAAATAGGGGTGATGTACTTGTGTTATTAAATTTTATTGGTATGATTTTATAATTTAATGATGCTCTTGACTTCAACATAGAATCTAACTCTACTTAGGTAAAACCATGGATATTTAGTTTTATATGATGTATCATGTTATGGTTTTGGATGGGTCATTATATAGGAAAATCATGTTATTTTTTATTTCTTATGGTATCTTCAAACTCACTTGATTAATTATCTAACAATTTATTTGTAACTTGTGTTGAGTTTCCATTCCTTCAATAGTTTTCATCACTATAATTTTCGGGATGTTTTAACAAATTTCTATGAACATAAAATTTAGGGTTTTATATTTTCTCAAAATGATCTGAAACATTGGTTGTGTTGTTGGGTTCAAAACCCATTATCTTTTATCAATGAAATTTCCTACAAACCATGGAAATTATATATAGTTAATATCTCTCTTAAAAGGAAATTCCATTTTCTATTTTGTAAATGAGGAAATGGATGAAGGGATTAGGACAATACACTATTCTCAAATTAAATTGGGAATCATGGAGGATAATTCCGTTTTATGGAAATTTCTCTTAAGAAATCAACTCTTGTTGAGTTTATTATTTATATGTAATAATATAATTAATATGTCTATAGTTTTATATGTTAAATTATATAATGAATATTTGTTATTTTTTATTTACATGGAGGATATATTTTACATTATAAGAAAATATTAGGTCACCTCATATTCATGAATCATCATTCTTCGAGATTTGAATCATTATTCTAGGGATTTCTATATTGAAATAAATATATTTCATGAAAGGTTATGATGATTTTTGTGTCCTCGCTTGAAACGTGACATTTCATAATTTGTTTCTCTTTGTAATAAAATCCAAATAATTATGGAAGTGTACTGAATACATTCAAGGTTTTAAGCCAATTCCCATTTCAACTTATATGTGGAATAAAATATTAATGGATTCCATTATTGGGTATAGTCCCCAAGGTAATAATTCAATTTGTATATTGATCAATTTAATGATGAATTTATTAAATTTCATGTAGATTCATGAAAACAATGATTTTGATTACCAAGTAAAGATATATATATATATATATATATGAGATATAATATGGATACATTTGAATCCAAGGCCCATTTTCTAGGATATGGACCCTAATTTTATCTCATGTACTATAAAGATCCTCTAGCCAGCAATGGAAACCCATGTTAGTTTTGATAGAGAATATCATCCTGAAACAAATCATTGGATAAAAGGAAAGAAAATAGATCATATAAGAAATTATTCATTCTACTGTATTGGATTTCAAATATCATGGGATAAATAATTGGAGTTTTTTTAAAATTCTTACAATAATAGTTACCAATGATCCATCATAATATAACATTTAAAATATTTTTGTTTTTTTACTTACTAAAATATTATTTTTTGATAAATAATTGGGGAATCTATCTTGGATGTACTGATTTTCATTCAGGAGAAAAATAAAAAAGGCATTCTTTTACATCAATGTTTGGTGAGAGATAATTGTTGATATAAGTCTTATATGAATTGATATCATTGTAATTTTTTGGTGTTATACTGTTCTTGAATTTATATCCTTGGTTTCGTAATGGAATATTTATAGTGAAAGTGTATCCCACTCCCATGTTTGAAGGAATATTTGAGATTATTGAATGACATGGATAGATGGTGTATCATTTGGATTTACCATTAAAATTGCCTTCAGTCCTGAAATATTTTCATGTCTCTCTACTCCAAATTTATAAATCATGTGATTCACATGTTTTAAATTAGTAATACCTCAACAAAGAACCTTATATTTCTATAATCAGATAATAATATTAGTTTATTTATTACAAAGATATGGTACATGATGGTATTTCAATATAGTTAGTTCAGTTATTTTGAAAACATGGTTATGAGTCTCATAAGACATTGGAGAATGATTTAATTAATGGGGGAGAAGGGCCATAACTCTTTGAAATATATCTTTCATAATTATAGATTGGGGGATTATTATATTATGGTGGTAAGAATTGTAACATCATCATTTAATTTCCAGGAATGTCACTTATCATGTACATAGTGTTAATTTTTACATCATATTTTTTAACTTATTCCAAATATTTTTTAGTTTTTTGATTATATGATGAATCATGGGTGTGTTGCGATTATTTCTTATATTTAAAGTGTTTCCATGGGTGGTTGATATTGGTTTTTACATGATATTACAATTTAAATATGTATATATTTTGTATTCTCTATCTTTTATGTCCACCAACTAGTTAGAAATATAAGGATAGTATGAGTCACCAATATTAATTATATCATACATTTTGGTGGATACCATTATCCATCTATTGATATTTAATTTGGTGAAAACATTATGTTGATATCACCTACCAGATGTTTGGAGTAAACCACCTAGACAGTCAGTTTCCATGTTTCTTCTTTATTTCTATATATGATACTGGTTACTTATTTGCCTCCACTGGCTCACTAGTGGAAGCATTTTAGTCTATTTAAGTGGTGTAAATTTCATGTTTATATCACATAATATATCTATTTAAATTTATAATATATCTTCATCAAAACTACTTTGATTCATTAAACATGTAGACACTACTAGGGTATTGTTGGATCTATGAACTCAATTCCATGCTAGATCTGTTTGTCAAACAAATCCATAGATATATTATTGTATATTGATGTTTTTTTAACAATATATCATCTTGAACTCTCAATAATTTTTATTTATCTCTTTCTATCCACTTCAATAATAGTGATATTTATTTTTCTATGTTTTTAAAGTTTTTTCCTTCTAGTTTTCATTTTGAATTTAGGGGTCTTAGTCGGATATCAAATCTTCATGGTGTGATATTTTGAAAATGTCGTTGTAATAATTATTTTCTTTCATCATAATAAAACATTTAAATTTATAGATTGATGATTATGGATTATTTGTCTAGGGTTATATCAACATTATAGAATATTATGGCTTATCTTAGATTATATTTCGTTATGCGGATCATTATTCAAAGTGTTTCTAAGTGGGTGGTTCCCTTATTCTTATTTTTTTTGTAAAACATTCATTCTATCTCATTGAGTTTGTGTAATGCAATGACCCCAATTACATAGAGTTGGTGAATTATTACATAACATTGGCATGATCACAAAAGATCATGTCTTGAAATACCAATTAGTTTAGTAGTCTTTGAAACACTAGATATATTCAAAAGTCATACATTACATAATAAAGAAAAAAAAAACTACAACAACATATTGTATTCATATCCCCTCATACTATCTCTATAGGTCATTCATAAATTACTTCTTCACATCCTTGGAAAACTTAAACATTGAAAGGGGTGAGTTCAGATGCCCACTAAGGATAACAATATAGCGAAAACTTTTATAAATAATCATATACATTTAAGGCAATGTATAACTAAAAAAAGCCTTTTAAACATGAACATCAGAATGATATGGAAAAGATAAAATGAAATAATTCCATTTACATATTCACATGGATATTCTAATAGTCGAATAACCACATGAAATATCAATAACCACTTTCATAATGATGGAAAACATAGTTCCAGACAATCATAACCACATAGTCAAGGCCTCGTGCCAAGACTACAAATAAGATTTTTTCAAGGCCTTGTGCCAAGACACTAGTTTGTCTCATGAGACCAATCGATGCATTGAGTAGCTATATAGGGCTCCACCTGTCACATACTAAGTCCAATGTATTCCTCATATGAAAATTTTGAAACATAACATAAACATTCGTATTAAAACTAGCATACGAAATGTTAATACTTTAACCAAAAACAATGAATGGTATAAAAATACCACATCCACATGCAAACATAACTCATTGGATACAATATGGAAGTTGTATTATATCAGATTAACCTCTATCGAGAATAATTAAGGATATTGAAATAGATTAAAACAATCATCAAACTATTGAGAGAAATATCCCCCTTTTTCTTGAAAACATTTAAAAGTAACACTATTTATCAAGAATCCATTTAAAATATATTTTTGAATCGAAGTGTCCCATACCACTTTGAAACTTTTAAAAGTAATTTTTCTTTGAATACTTTAATTTACATATAAATAAATCATTAAAACCTTTTTTTAAACATGGACATTAATGAGAAATATTTAGAATAATAAATCTTTAAAACATTTTAAAATGATATTTTAGTTAGAGTTACTAACCAAAAGAGAGACACCTGAATAAAAATAATTTAGGTAATAAAAACATTGTAATATCATTAGAATAATGGGATTCATGATATACTATGTCAAAGTACATTATATACACCATATAAAAGTGATTTGGTGTATCACAACAAAGGAGTCTCAATGGAATGTAAATTGAGATGAAATATCTCATAAAGGATCTATCCTTAGGGTAAGGATAAATCAACAGCATAATTATGTGTGAAAAATATAAAAACAATCAATATGATTGGATATTCAGTGTAAAACAATCAAAGGATATTTACACATATTCTTGAAAAAACAACACCAAGAAATTGGATGTTTAACTCAACAAATCGAGATTGATTAAAAATTACTCTTATCAAGTTCATACCGATGACATGAGAATTTATCAATGGAGTTATTATGTGTATCAAAAGTATATCCACAGAAATGGAAGTGGGAATTATGACATAATAAAATCAATAGTGATTCCACACATAATCTTGGAGTAAAATAATCAATGAAGTATGCGTAAAGCAGAATGAGTGGAAATTGAAATTTCAAATTCTCTTATTGATTTGGTAACTTAAAAAACAAACAACCATGAAAGAAGGATCAAAAAATGATGATGTAAATATACAATAATTAATGTATATTACACAATTAATACAAACATGGGTTGTAAACAAACCACATGCAATAAATTAGTGGTGAATAATGGAAATCTCACAGAATTAAAAGTGAGATAAGAAACCCCGTACTTTGTACTTTTTCCATGGTTGAGGTAGGTTATCATCCTGTATAATGGTTAAATAATTGTTATAGAATTATAATAGAATCATATACATTAATATTATGTCATATATGAACTTTTAACATTGCATTGTAAATAATATCTTAGTATTATTGTTGTTTCATGTGTTAACTTACTCGTTTTCTTTTATATGTTTTGTTACATAAGTCATGTTTTGTTATGGATAGGTTGTATGTTATTCATATACCGAATTATATCAAGTCCTTAAACATTATTTTTAATCATAAAATGATAATTAGACTTGTATGGATACAATGGGGAATGAATCTCATCGCGTTTGTGGAGACAGTAGTCTGTACGTACGCACAAGCGATAATGTCACTATTTTTTATATTAAAATAATATATAATTGGATGTTATATCATATATAAAGAATAATTATCACGTTATACTTATTAGTTACATGAATTACACATAATTATTATACCCATAAAATAATAACGTATTGAATAACAATTACACCACGACATGGAGACGGTAGGCCTACATACGCACGTGTGGTGACATGTCATTTAAAGGATGGATAGAATAATTCATATGGTTGTACCATATTTATAATAACATCACAATATATAAAATATAATCGAGTTATTATTTTATAATGGAAATAACATGGAAAGAATAAGTTGAATAAGAAAGGAACATGAAAGAGGGTTGTGAAAACATTACCTCTTCTTTGGGTTCTTCCTTTTTATTTGATAAAAGGGGATCCATAGGTTGGAATTATGACCAAAGGAGGGCCTCTAAAATGAATTGAGTGAATTTGGGAGAATATTCGGGCACCGTGTGGCCGAGCCAAAAGGATTAAAGGTATGAATTTGAGAGAAGGGGAGTGCCCTTTTATAAGAGGGGTGAGGGGCACCTTAAGAAAAGCTAGAAATATTATTTTATAATAAATTCATATGCGGTTTCTAATGTCTCCAAAGTGAATTATTTATAGGATAAGGTGGGGATGGTTCTTAAACGACCCAAACAATCTTTTTTTGACAGGTTTGGTTCAATATATTAACCATATCATTTAGTTTTAACACTTATTTAATTAGTTTCGCGTTTACCATGTCTCTTTGTATTTTTGTATAATATGGTTAATAAACATACTATATACACTCGAGAGAACCCCAAGAGGTTCACTAATGATACACCTATCATTATATAAGTCTTTTGGATGAACCTTTTATTTTTAGGAATTGAATATAAATTAATAATATAATATATTTTTTTAAAAACGCTTTTATGTCAATTTTGACACTATTTGGTATTTGATTTTTGTGAAAATCATAAAAGCTTGATTACATCGAAAAAAACTTATTTAAATAAATACTAACATGAAATATTGACCTATAAAATTAGTTTAATTCATAAAAAGTCTCAAATTACATTTATTTTGATATTTATAAATTCAATTATTTTATTATTTCATTAATTAGGTAATTACTACATCACCATTGTGTCATAAATAAATTAAATTATTTAATGTCTAAAAATAATAAATAAAATACTATTATGTAGGAAATTATTTTAACTTTCTAATGAATATTTATATTCAAACTTATCTTTTGTATATACCTATATTAAAAATGTTTTAGTTATTAAACATTGATTTTATCTCTTTTAACTCTTCTTTGAATTAAATAATAATAAATGTCCTAATTTAATCCATGTGGAACTAAATGATAATATTTTGTTACTAAAGTTGTTTTTGGTCGAGATACACTTGTCCAATAGAATTAGGTCACGTTTTATGGTAATATTAATATCATTTTTACCCTTAATTACCCTATTTACTTTTAACTATGGTAAATAAAAGTAAAACATTTCTATTAAACAAGAATACTTTTATATCTTATTGAACCACATTATACTCCTTTATATTAACCATGTCTCTTGGATTTTCGAAATTCCACTCACAGGAGTAGTAAAATTATGTTTTACGTGAATTTTTAAATTCTCCTAGGAGGCGGGTAAAAGACGGTGAAAAGTTCAATAAAATTTTTAAATATAAAAAATTATTATAAACTGACTCCAATGAATTACATTGAACTTATATAGAAATTATGTATCTATTTTGACCTAAATTAAATTTAAATAAAATAAATAATTATTTAAATAAAAATTCGGTTTGAAACTATAACTTACTGTTTTTCACTATTCATCAAAATTTGAAATTTTTTCGAAAAATACAAAAATTTCACCCTAAGATAATTTCAATATTAAAAATTCAAAAATGAAGTCCATATTGAAATATAAAATTTATAAAATTTCAAAAAGTGGGTATTACTCTTCATTACAGCTACTTTTATAGGTCGTGGTGTGTTAGAATCTCGAAATTCCGTACAATGCAAGCTATTTCATTATTCAATAGGAAACGTATCATGGAATATTGGGGTGTTAAATTCTCCCATCCTTCAATAAATTGTGTCCTCACAATTTTTAAAATTGGGCTTGGTAATATAATGGAAAGTCCTAAATCAGAAAAAGATTCAATAAAACTATCACTTTAAAGGAAATAAAGAGAATTACAAAGGTCACCCAAGAAAACCAATACTAGGATTCCATGTTGGAAGACATGGATATGGAAGATAAGCTAAGTGTCATGTTATGATGGAGAGGGGTAGAAAACATGATCAGTAGAAAGATAACAATATGAAAACCACAAACTTTTGATGGGACAAACATTCATTAGTTTCCCATTAGAAAAAGTAAAGGACCAACAATTTTTTTATATTACATTACATAAAGATGATGAATTTATTTATGATATTGACTAAGAACATAATGTTATATACTTACTTTTTAAGTGGAGTTTAATTAATTAATAAATTTCTACCACTAACAATTTTTTTTTAAATGATGAGTATTCAAGAAGACTTGGTCACACTGGAAGATCTATAAAAAACTTCTTGAGAATCACATGATCCACAAAGGATAAACTATATATTTAACTTGTATTTAGAGATTAATCAAAACCAAAATGGTTAGTACCATATCTGATGATCCCCCAAAAGGATATTCCTTTAGTGAATGAAACAGTAATATTATTTTCTAAAATTAAACCAATAATACCCCAATGTTAAATAAATACCATTAAATAAACAATTTTCCTTAAAATCCTTCAATACAATCCAAACTAATATTGAAACCCGAAACATAGAAGAATTTGGTTATGTAGTCTTCCATGTTAAACTGTATCTCCAAATGACATCAACTACTCATAATGTTACATACTTAAAAGTAATTAAAATAATCACATATTTTCTATTATAGGTTAATCATTTCCAGAAATAACCAAAATCCCTATAAATCCACAATAAAAACATAGATAAAAATCCACCATTACTCCTCAAAATAAATCCCATAGTATTCTATTTTCCTTGGGTATATAGTGTTCCCATCAAAGCAAACATCTTCCAAAATAACATTTTTCACTTAATCACCAAATCATGTTCCTATAATAAGGGTATTCATTTGATAAGACAAAAGATCCCAAGCAAACTTATAATTGATAAATAAAATCATTTAACTAAAAATAATTATTCCCACTAAACAGGGACTTCACATAGTCCAGTGGTAGGTGATAAATCCTAATCACACTCTGGTTGTGGGTTTAATTCCCACATATTTTTCCAATGCGACGTGTTTTCACACAGTCTTTGTGTTGTGCTTTTTCAAAAACCATATTTTATAACATTACCAAAATGAGATAAATTCCTCAAAATAACCATAGAATAATTTAACCAAAAATTTTATCTCATACCTTTCATTTTCATCCCAAAATAAACTAACTTGTATTTGCCACTAATTCAAGGATACTATAAAATCAAATGGTTATTTATAACTATATCCACAAGATAAAAGATAATTCATCCTCAAATAACATTTTCACATTATAAATTTCATGGTTACACATATAAGAGAAAATTCACCCAAATCACTCTCAACAACAAAGAGCAGTAATACCTTTAGACATTTTTCCATGCATTTATTTCCAAATAGGTTCTTCCTTGACCAAGAGGATATCCTATAGAATAGAGCATTGCCTTGGGTGTTTCCAAAGGTCCCTTACATTTATGAAAAATGATTGTAATTGGATTCTTAGGATAATTTTTATTTTCTTCCATAGTACCCTTACTTTTTCCTCGGCAATTATTTATTTTATGCCCTTCATTCCCACACATAAAGCATTTATTTTTTCCAGTGAGACACTTTCTTGGGTGTCTCCTTCCACATTTCTAGCATGACTGAAATTGAGCTTTCTTCTCTCCATGGTCTCCACAGCTGGAGCTCTTATCATTCATCATCTTTCTCTTCATTGTTGAATCTGGGAATTGGTAAATATATATGTTATTGATCATATTTTTGGTAAAATGATTTGGAATGAACAGGATATCTTTTACGCCAATCAAAATTCCATTTTGTTGCTCATTTCCACCACTGTTCCCACCTTGTAAATAATTCTCAAGGTTACTATGACTTCCTTGGACTCCAGCCATTGAATAAAACTAGAAAGTGTTGTGTGAGTAATAGTAGTCATAAAATCATTAAGAGAATATCATGACACCATATTCTCAATTTGAACCTCATAGGATTAACCAAGGTCTTTAATCTTATTTTATATTAAAACAAGTCAAATTTGTTTATAAAGAAAATATAAATTATCCTAAGAATATCCCCGAGTGTGTCGTAACCAAGAGTGCAGCAAGGCCCGTTGTCATGCACCATTTTTCCATTCGAGTCTAGCTTAATGCTGTGTTTTTGGGTATTACCCCTATGTACATCTATAACCGATCCACCTCAACCTGCTCGCATCCAGAAAGGGATGTATTGCTTGGAAAACTCACAAAATCTATACAATACCAAAATTCTTGGAAGTTCTTCTATACTAATCCTTAAAGTCTATCGTAGGGATATGTGCTCTAATAAGATTTTTTCTAAATCTAGTTTCCAAGGTTTATACTAAACTTCCTCTGATACCAACTGTAACACCCCGACCCCAATTACCTAGATTTGGTGCATTATTACATAACATTAGCCTGATCACAAAAGATAAAGTCTCGAAATACCGATTAGTATAGTAGTTTTGAAAAAACTAGATATATTCAAAAAGTCTTACATTACAGAATAAAAAAAATACAACAACATATTGTCTCCATATCCCCTCATATTATCCCTGAAGGTCATTCATAAATTACTTCTTCACATCCTAGGAAAAATTAAACATTGAAATGGGTGAGATCATATGCTCAGTAAGGATAACAATATTGCAGGAACTTTCATAAATAAGCATAAACATTTAAGGCAATTTATAACTAAAACAACATCCTTTTAAACATGAACTTCAGCATGATATGGAAAAGAAAAAATAAAACAATTCCATTAACATATTCTCATGGATATTCTACTAGTTGAATAACCACATGCAATATCAATTACAACTTTCATAATGACGGAATGCATAATGTCAGACTATCATGTCCACATAGTCAACGCCTCATGCCAAGAATACAAAAAAGATTTTTTCAAGGCCTTGTGCCAAGACATTAGTTTGTATCATGAGACCAAACGATGCATCTAGGAGCTATAGAGGGCTCCACTCATCACTTACAAAGTCTAATTCATTCCTCATATAAAAATATTGAAATATAACATAAACATTCGTATTAAAACTAGCATACAAAATGTCAATACATTAACCACAAACCATTAATGGTATAAAAATATAACATCCACAGTCAAACATAACACATTAAATAAAATACAGAAGATTGTATTATATCATATTGACCTAAATTGAGAATATTGAAGGATATTGTCATAGATTAAAAAAATGATCAAACTATTGAGAGAAATATCCCCATTTTTCTTGAAAACATTTAAAAGTCACACTATTTGTCAATAAGACATTTAAAATATATATTTTAATCAAAGGGTCTCATACAACTTTGAAACATTTAAACGGAATTTTGAATTGAAAATTTTAATTTTCATATAAATTAATCCTTAAAACCATTTTTAAAACATGAACATTAATAAGAATAATTTAGAATAATAAATCATTATAATATTTTAAAATGATATTTTAGTTAGAGTTCCTAACCCAAAGTGAGACACTTGAATACAAAAAATTGAGGTAATAAAAACTTTTTAATATCATGAGAATAATGGGATTCAAGATATACTATGTCAATGTACATTATATACACCATATAAAATTGATTTGGTGTATAACAACAAAAAAGTCTCAATGGAATGTAAATTGAGATGAAATCACTCATAAAGGTCGTATCCTTAAGTTAGGGATAAATAAAGGACATAATTATGTGTGAAAAATAAAAATACACTCAATATGATTGGATATTAAGTGTAAAACAATCATAGGACATTCACACATATTCTTGTAAAAACAACACCAATGAATTGGATGTTTAACTCAACAAATCAAGATTGAGTAAAAATTACTCTTATCTAGTTCATACCGATGACATGAGAATTTATCAATGGAGTGATTTTGTGTATCAAAAGTATATCCATAGGAAGGGGAGCATAGCTTATGACATAATCAAATTAATAGTGATTCCACACATAATCTTGGAGTAAAATAATCAATGAAGTATGCGTAAAGCCGAATGAGTGGAAATTCAAATTTCAAATTCCCTAATTGATTTCGTATCATACGAAACATACACCCATGAAATAAGGATTATAAAATGATTATGTAAATATACATGAATTAAATTATATTAATCAATGAATACAAACATGGGTTGTACACACACCACATGCAATAAATAAGTGGTGAATAATGGAAATCTCACTGAATTAAAAGTGAGATAAGAAACCTCTTACTTTGTACCTTTTCCTTGGTGGGTGGTAGGTTATCGTCCTATATAATTGTGAAATAATTTTTATTGAATTATACAAGAATAATATACATTAATATGATATCATATATGATATTTTAACATTGCTTTGTTAATAATATCTTAGTATTATCGATGTTTCAGGTGTTAACTTACTCCTTTTCATTTAAATGTTTTGTTACATATGTCATGTTTGTTATAGATAGTTTTTATATTATTCATATACAGAATGCTTTCAAGTACTTAAAAAATATATTTAATCATAAAATGATAATTATACTTGTATGGATACGATGGGGATGAATCTCATTGCGTTTATGGAGACAGTAGTTCGTACATACACACGAGCGATAATATCATTCTTTTGATATTCAAATAATATATAATTGGATGGTATATCATATATAAAGAATCATTATTATGTTATAATTATTATTTACATGAATTACACATCATTATTCGAAATAATAATGTATTGAATAACAATTACACCACGACGTGGATACGAGAGGCTGTACGTACGCACATATGGTGACATGTCATTCAATGGATGGATAGAATACTGAATATGGATGTTCCATATTTATGTTAACATCATATTATTTAAAAGATACTGGAGTTATTATTTTATAATGGAAATTACAATGAAAGGATAAGTTGATGAAGAAAGGAACTTGAAAGAGGGTTGTGAAAACATTACCTCTTCTTCAGGTTATTTATTTTGATTTGATCAAAATGGATCCTAAGGTTGGCATTCGGACCAAAGGATGGCCTCTAGGATGAAGTTATGGAATTTTAGATAATATTTGGGAAGGGTTTGGCTGATAAAAAAGGCATGAGGGTATGAATTTGAGAGAAGGGGGGGGGGGGGGTTCCCTATTATAAGAGGGGTGAGTGGCACCATAGGAAAATCTAGAAATATTATTTTATAATAAATTAATATTTGGGTTCTAATGGGTCCAAAGTGAATTATTTAAAGGATAAGTTAGGGATGGGTCGAAAAACACCCAACCAATTGGTTTTAGATAGGTTTGGGTCACTATATTAACCTTATCTTTTAGTTTTAACTTTTAGTTAATTAGTTTCACATTTACCATGTATCTTTGTATTTTTATATTATATGGTTAATAAACATACTATACAGATAAAATTGAACCAAAAGTGGTTAATTAATGATTCACATATAATTATATAAGTCTCTTGGCCGAAATTTAGATATTTAGGAATTGAATATCAATTAATAATATAATATATGTTTTAAAAACTCTTTTACTCAAATTTTGACACAATTTTGTATTTGATTTTTTTGAAAATCATAACAGCGTTATTAATTCAAAAACACTTAATTAAATAAATACTGACATGTCATATTAACCAATAAAATTATTTTAATTCATAAAAATTCTCATATTTCATTTATTTTGATATTTATAATATTAATTATTTTATTATTTCATTAATTAGGTAATTACTGCATCATCATTGTGTCATAAATAAAATAAATTTTTTAATGTCTAAAAATTATAAATAAAATTCCATTATGTATGAAATATTTTTATATTTCTAATGAATATTTATAATATAATTTATCTTATGTATAACACCATACTAAAAAAAATTAGTTATTAATCATTGATTTTATCGCTTTTAACTATTCTTGGTATTAAATAATAAGAAATGTCCTAATCTAATCCAAGGGGACCTAAATGATAATATTTTTTTCATAAGGTTGTTTTTGGATGAGATAATCTAGCCTAATAGAATTATGACACGTGTTTGTGTAATATTAATATCATTTTTACCCTTAATTTCCCTATATACTTTTAACCATGGTAAATAAAAGTAAAAAGTTAATATTAAACCAAAAATTATTTTTATCTTATTAAACAACATTTTAATCCTTGATATTAACCGCCTCTCTCGGATTTTCGAAATTCCACTCAGAGAAGCGGTCAAATTATGTTTTACTTGAATTTCAAAATTCTCCTAGGAGGTGGGTAAAAGATGGTGAAAAGTTCAATAAAATTTGTATATATCTAAAATTATTATAAACTGACTCCAATGAATTACATTGAACTTATATATGTATTATGAAACTATTTTGACCAAAAATATTTTTAAATAAAATAAATAATTATTTAAATAAAAATTCAGTTTTAAATTATAACTCATTGTTTTTCACTATTCATAAAAAATTGAATGTTTTTAGAAAAATACCAAAAATTTTCCCGAAGCTAATATCGATATTCGGAATCTCAAAATGAGGTCCATTTTGAAAGATAAAATTTATAAAATTTCAAAAAGTGGGTATTACCATTCATAATGGATACTTTGATTGGTCGTGGTGTATTAGCATCTCGAAGTTGCGTACAATGCAAGCTATTACATTATTCAAAGGGAAACGTACTGTGGAATCTTGGGATGTTACAATTTGTTTATAAAATGGATAAAATAATTTCATCTTTATGAAACATATTAGTTGGTATTAAATGATTCTAAAATAATATAAGTGATATTTTCAAAAAATATAATAGTTTTTGTAACACTTTAGAAAATGGATTTCCCCCTTGTATTTGATCATAAAGACTGTTTCAATGCATCTGCTATGTTTTTATAAATATTAAATTAAATTAAATTATTTTTAAACCAAACCATGATAAATATTTATGCAAGGATCTATCATGGGGGATAAACACTCTACCCCAACACCGATTTTTATAGTGTAATCTGTGAACTTGAATGCCCAATTTGTGACATGTAGCCTCTCTCAGGATTATTTTCATACACAATATACTTGTTATAATACAGTAATGTTCCTTATATGTGGCATAATTATCATGATTATGGTAGTAAGGTCCAAAATAACATTAAATTATTTTGAATAAGGGGCATGCCTTCAATTAAGTTTATCTTTAAAATGACAATTTTTAGTAACTATGAAAATTATTTGGTAACCTATTTTATGCAGAATGGTTTATAAAATATGATAAGATCTATTTATGCATCTTTATTTCTAATGGAATAACATTTCTTGTAGTTAATTATTTTATAATAATATGGTTATTAAAAAAATTTCTTATAAAACACATTTTGGGATCTTACTGGGTTCTATTTCTCAAAACTGATATTCCCATGTGGGTAAATATAAACATTATTTTTTCACATTAAGGAAGGTTTAATGCACCACAATGTAGTATGGGGCTTTTTTGGTAGTTCAGTGAGGGGTTATAGTAGAGAAATCACGTAACATTAAGTTTATTTTTTTACACTTGAAAACTTTGGTTTTTTATGTGTTTTTAACCTAATTTTCCCAATGGGTTTATCTCTTCTTCTTCTAAAATTGATTCGATGAAAAATATTTTCTGAACTCGTTTTATCATCATATTATAGCTTATTTATGTTTAAACAGTTCATAATGTTCAATTTCGATTCAAATTCACAAGTTTCCATCGCATGGGCATTGGGAAAACCCTTTAGTCTATAGCAGGAAACATTCATGATACATTTTGTTCAGATAATCTTGGTTGATTTAACAAAAATATAGCCAATCAACATATTTTTAGACTGAAAATTGAGATATAAATTTTAATTATGTCATTTAAATATAATTGACATCATCTTGAGAATATTTTTTAATACAAGGAACACTTATAGACTCATTAAATATAGTCCCATTCTTCATATCCTAGGGAAAAATAAAAAAAACATATGAATGGTGAGATCATGTGCTTCATAAGGGTAAATGTAAGAGATTCGAATTAATGATCATGTGACAGTATAATATCAGAATAATGGAATAATATCATTATCCAAAAATACAATTTCTATAACAATTATATCATTGATCATAAACTTGAGTTGTGGAATAAAAAATTGCATTTCAAAAGACATGAATTATACGATTATATAATAATCATCAATTAATAATGAAGGATGTGAACATATCATAATAATAATAATACATAAGTTTTTTGAATAAAACTATGTGAAAAAATCATTTCATTATCCAAGGTTCACTTCCAATACTATCTTATTGAATTATTTTCTCTCCATATTCCCTCAATTGTTTTTCAAGTCTCACTTATAGGGCTATTAATTTGGATAGTACCTTACAGAACTAGGTTTACTATCCTTTCATTTACTTATTATCTAAAGAGATATTCATCCATTCAAAGTAAATATAGGGGATATATAATAATTATCCCCCAATTATATAATCATAATCCATTTATATGTTTTCCAGAAGAGATTTAAACATTCATGATATCTTCATATTATAACCTATGGAAAAAATCATGTTTTATATATGTTTTATCTATTTATAATAGAGTAACCCATATAAAAATAAGTGGAATTCATAAACATATCATCTTCATAATGATATAAATTTTTTTGAAAAACAAATGATTGTATCACAAGATGATATCCTCATTTAATCATAAGAAACATCAACAATTGTTATCAAAGATTAACAAGGACATAAAAATACCACTAGAACATTTGTGAAGAAAATAAACCATTACTTAAAAAAAATTATCTGAAATCTAAAAAACAAAATTTTAAATAATCATTATTAAAAAAAATTGAAAATTATAACTGATCCATAAAATTAATTATTAGGAATGATGACAAGAAGAAATCTATTTTTATACAATACGTTAAAATAGAAACCTTCTTCTAGCTCATTTTGAAAGAGTAAATAAAATATCTGGTTTGATTTTTTTTAGAAATATACATTTCAAAACCTATTTTTATAAATTAAAAGGTAGTGAAATTTATTTTAAAAAATAAATTTTACATAATATAATAAAGAAAATAGTTTTTGGAAGAGCATGTATGTGGAAGAAAAAGTTCACCAACCAAAAATGAAATACGGTAAATTTTAATTAAAAAAATTATTATTCATTTTATTTTAAAAAATATTGATTTATGAAACTAATTAAAAAATTATAATTATATAAATGTGAATAAAATAGTAGGTTTTAAACAATAATATCAATATAATTTCTCTCAGTGGAATTTTATCCTATACAATCATGAAATGCAATGAGATTACAACCTAACACTTACATCAAGTCTCATCATTCATTGGACTCATTAAATAATATTTTATAACAAATAAAATATCTTATAAATATATTATATTACCATATTAAAACATAATATACTAGTTATCATTATTTTGGAATTTCAAATTCAATTTTTATTAACCATTTCTCTAATAAAATGAATATTCACGTAAAAATAGTATGATACCTTTGAAAGTTTTATTTTAATGGCTAATATAAAAAACATGGACAAGATATCCTAACATAACAATAATATTAATGGAATAATTATCATATTTAATAATCATATTCATTTTTTGTAATTATACATACAATGTACGTTTTAAAAATTTATTACTAAAATTCATGTATATGGTAGTCCATACGTATGCATGGGTGTTGTTTCATCATTTTGATGGTTGGAATGATTGAATGATAAATAATAACCCAAAATTAAATAATCCTATTTTTTTTAAATATCATATATATTCATCAAATATATTCTTATAACAATCCATGATCTTTGGAAATGAATATCAAATCACTTTCTTCATAGAGGGGGAAATCCACACCTAAAATCAAATGAAAGTATCATTTTCCAAAAGCTATAAAGCTATTAAAGTTTTAATATAATAAAATTATAAAAGTATACGAATTTTTTAAATATCATATATAAAAATTAAATCCATAATAATAACCATCAAAGAATAATTTCACTACATTGAGGCGGCAGTCCACACATACACATAAGTGATACATTCATTTTCCATTCAATGGAATGGATGAGAAATATGAATAATATATAATTATAGTAACATTTAAATATATTTAAGATATATATGTCCTTAATTTTAAATAGGTAACATATATTTAGATAAGGTATTATAATAAATAAAAATGAAATTACTCGGTTAAGAATTATACCTCTTCAATAAGAAAACCATATAGATGGCACATTATGATTTAAAGAAATGGTATTTTGGAAATAAAAGAATCACTTAAAAGTGTTTAGGAATTTTATTAAGGAATCATGTTCTAATTTATATTTTTTATAAGGATAATTATGTTAAACATGTGATGGTAGTTGGAACCCATTTTTATGGTTGTGATAGGACACATATTGGCATGAATAACAAAGCACTTCTGTCCAGAAAATATTAACATTAACCTTCCATAACAAATTATGAATTGTCATCCCATTGCACAAGATACTTCATATGTAGTGGTTCATGTGTTTCCCTCAGTGCTGGCAGCCTTATCATAGTTGCCTCCTATGGTGTCATGTAATGGGCCCTCTTTACTATGCTTGTTCCCATTCCTCTTTAATTCTCTTTCAAGGATGTTCTAGCATGATATTATGATGTCATTTATGTTAATAGTATTATTTTTATTCATTGGATTGTTATTGATCCTCATTTCCTAATGTGTTTACACAGGTTCAAAGTGATTGATCTATAGGTTGCAGAGATGGGGGAGACTGAACCTCATCATAGGGGGGCTTTGGTAGTGAGATTCAAACGCAATTGTTTGGAGTTATCATTGTTTCTAGAATTTATTGCTTTATATTATCTTAGTTGGATTTATACAGAGACTTATATCTCACAAAATCCTTATGTCATTCATTTCATATCTTGAGAAGATTTTATGAAGGCGTTTTCATGGGTGGTGAGTGTGTGTTGTGATTGGATGTTTTCTTTTTTAAAATGGACTTGGGATGTGCACAAAGGCATGCATTCCTCCTTGGCAGTGGTTTGGGAGAATCTCATAGGTAAACCTCTTCCTTTTATCAATCCTTAAATCCTACAATTCATGGGAGATAACGTAGTTGGCTTCATCTGTGCTGATGGAGACATTATATTACTACATTATAACTCTTCTCCTCACATTTTTGTGGAGGTGAATCTGGTTTCTCCCTTTTAGGATCAAATTCTTATTTGTGCTTGAGAATATTTTTCTTGGTGGAAGCATGTCTTTTAGAAGACACCTCCTTAATAATGTTATTATTTTCATCTATATGTCCAATCAGTTCATTATTGTAGGCGCATGGTCATGGAAAAAGGTAATTCTAATCTTCACAAATATATGGGTGATCGGGACATTTTCTCTAGGAGTTTCACCATGTCTTCTAGTCTAATGGGAGATAAGGAAGTTTCCCCTTCTGGTTATTGATTGGCCGAGAAGGATGTTTTTGCCTCATGGCATGAGGAAAAATTCTATAGAAAGGGGTAGGATTAACTCTCTTCAGGTGCCAAGGATAGAATTTTGGAGGTTTTCATATAGCAGTGATTTGTAAGTATTTATGGTGAATTGAAGGGGGAGATAATATTACTCTGGGTAGTGTGTTGCTCATATCATCTCTTATGCATGTGCCTGGTGTGAAGATTTTTCTTGATTCAACGATTAGTGATTTTGTATCTAATTATGGTGTCACATTCAGGGGTGATGATTCTACATAGGTTGTGGAAGATATGGAAATGGATCTTATGCCAACAAGTGATGTAGTGCAAGATTTGGGTATTTATTATGAGGTAGTTATTGGTGTTGAGGCTTCTTCTAAGGAACCATCAGTTTCTCAAGTTGGGAGTGTGTCTGATAGCCTGGTTTAGATTCCATATAGTCCCAACAGCTTTTAGGATTTACTCTTACCTACATAGTTGGACAATACATATGTAGATTAGGGTTATTCACATGCTTCAAATATCAGAATATCTTGTGTTTGTGAATATGAATGCAGAATCACTTGCTCGAAGTTCATAATTTTACATAGGTCCTCCCTTTCAGTTTCTCCTTACACAGGTTCAAAGGGCTACGAGTCTATAGTCACATTTCATTAATGTATTCCATTATATAGTGGAATTCAAAGAGTAAGGGGGCCAGGATAAATTTTCCATTACAATAGATGATGTCTGGAAGTGTTAAGTTTCCATCATGGCCATTTTGGAACCAATTATAAATAAGGATTCCTTACGAACAATATCATGGTGGCTAGGTTTCAAACATTTTTTTCAGGGCCATAATTGAAATACTCATGTTTGGATTTTAGGAAAGAATAATTTTTTGGTTGAACATGTTTTCACATCTTCTAAATTCATTAATACTGTGATATCAATAGAAAACTCTTCTTTTTTTTCTTCTCCCTCATCTATGATAGTAGTGACATGTCAAAGAGAGAATAATTGTGGTAACATTTATCCTCTTTTCAACCCTATAACCTTATATTGTTTTTGGGTGGGGACATTAGTACAATATGTGATAGGCCGGAAATTAAAGGTGGTGCAAACTACTATTATTTAAAATTGAAGTACATTATCAAATATCGATCATCTGTTGGTCTCATGGATATGGGTTATCAGGGAGACCCCTTTACATAGTCCAATAACAAAGAACCGAGGGATAGAATTTTCCCCAAATTAGATAGGTGCTTTACCATCCTACAAGTTATTTAATGCTTTCCTCAATCCCCACTAATGAATTTGGATCATTTACTTTATGATCATGCTCCCCTCCTTATTCCCATTAGGAGGGAGGATAAAATTCTATCTTTTATGGGCTTCTCAGCTTGCTGGATCTTGGAGGACGAAATTATTCAAATGGATAAGAAATAATGGGAGAACGAAATGAGTGGATGATCCCAGGACGGTATTATTTATACATTGAAAATACTTAGAGGACATATCCTAGATTGGATCTCTTATAAGACCAAAAGTCATTTTTCCCATGAAGATCATAAAAAAGTAATTGAGGAAATAGATTAGAACTTCATAAGAGTTGGTATGATGGTTAGTTGGGATTAATTATGGAGAGAGATGATATTTCATAGAAAATATCTAACATTGATAGAATTTTTTGAGAGAAATAAAGGGTCCTTTGGCTAAAGGAAGGGGAAGAAAATTCAGGTACATTCAACTCCTGCCTAAATCAGATGATTTCATTATGGGAAATCAACCTTTTATTAGAGGATGGTATACACACACAAAATATGGACGTGTCTAGAAAGATAGGTGGAATGCATTTTGATCTTATCTTGGAGGATCCTATATTATATGGTGATGAATTCATAATGGGAAGCTCATGTGATGATATATTTTAGAGCACCATTCCAAGACAGGAATAGGAGAATGATAATGACCTTTTAGAGGTAGTTCTTAAGGAGGATGAGATTAGACAAACTATCTTTACTTTGAATCTTGAGACGTCTCTAGGGCCTGATATATTACTAGGGTCCTACTATGTTCCAATATTGAAAATCAAATTGCCATAGGTGTGTGAAGTAGTATAGGAAGGTTTTAGAGGACGTCACCTTTCTAGGTTTGTTTGTGCCACCAAGAGGGTCCTCAGTCCTAATGTTTATAACCCAATTAATATCAATTAATACAAGTCGATCAGTATATTCAATTTATTCTATATAATTATTTTATGTATCTTAAACATGATACATGGTAGATTTGTTCCTCAGGTTATCTCAAATAAATATCAATGTTTTATTTAGGGAAGATGTATCCAAGGTGCAGTATCCATTGAGAAAGATATTGCAGATGATATTAACATAGAATATATTGGAACTAACATCATGATAAAGTTTTACATGGATTAATATTAAGATATGATAGAGTGTGATTTTATAATTATGGTTTTGAGAAGATATGGTATAGGTTTTGGGCTTGGGATCTTTTGTTTAGGTGTTACACATCTCCATGGAACACTATTTCACTTTTGGGTTGAAATTTTGGGTTCTTCAACTCAATAATGGGACTTATTTGTTGACATCTAGTGTCACCTAGTCTGTTTATTATAGACTAGGATGCAATTTCTAGGAAAAATAGTAATAGGATATATTTCTGGGAGTTTTTTTCCTTTCACGAAGAGGTATGATATATATATTATATCTCAGTTAATGTTTGATAATGGTATGTAATTTCATCTAAATATAGGGAATAGTTCCATTGAGGGCATCAATAAAATGATTAAAAAAATTATATATTAGAGTTGGAATACAATTAGACTTTGGAATATCTCTATATATATCTCAAAATCAAGTTTGGACCAACATGCAAGTAAAATTCAAGTGAGACTGAGCATTCAAGGATGACCGCTACCGATGGCATATCTTGGCACCCCAATTTAGGATTTAAAAATAAAAAAGGAGATCCTTGAGGAACTTCTATGCAAAATGGAAGGGATATTTTAGTTTTTTAAAAATAAGATGGTTTCATTTGGAGGAAGGATAATGCTAGTATATAACATTCTTACATCTATGAATATGCATATTTTTGTTGATGTTAAGGCCCCTAAAAGAAACATAGCGAGGCTGGAAAAAATTATGAACTCCTTTATATGGAACTTCACAAGGGATGGGAGATGCCTTTGAGATTCGTGGTAAAGAATGGAATGACCCATTGAGTAGATCGCTGTTATTCTCCACAAATTGGAGATGATAATGCATGGAATGTAAGAAAAAATACCATGGAACATTATTGAAGGAAGATCCTTATGGGAAACTTTTATGAAGGTGATATATGGATCTCATTAGAGGAGGTCCCGTGATTATTATTAATAAATACCTAGTCTAGATAGGTGTATGGTTATTTATTCTTGGAAGATGATGGATAGTATATGGTGGGTTGTTAGTAGAGGTGACATCAGCTACTGCAAGGATAACTGGGAAGGTTCTTCTCAATATTTTCATAGACGTACAAAAACAAATTTACCTTTCTAAGAGCCTATTTTTAAGCCAAGGATGATTTCAACAACTCTTTATTAGGCTAAAAATATTATTTTTTATTGAATAGTTATAATTGATGAGAATGAAAAATGCACCTTAACTCTTACATCAATTGGTAATTTTAGTTCTCAAGATTACAGATTATAGTTTCTTGATGAAAGGGAGATTAATATTTTGGCAATAGAATTATGGGTCAAAAATGATCCAATTAAAATGAGTTTACCAGTTTTTAGAATCGAAAACAGATCAATCCTAATAAAGAAAAATATTCAGCAAAATTTTTTGTAGCTGGTTTAGGGTTTTTATGCTATGAGAATCCCCACATTGAAACCACATAGATTTTTTTAAAGTTATTGGGCTTCCTTCTCTTGGAACCTCTTTGGGAGGAAGAATGGATATTCTACTCTAGATGAATACATGAACTCATTTTCAATCACATGGTTCCTGGGGTCTGAGCAACGTCCTCTTGATATATATCATCACGAATGGTTTTCACTTATGTGTACAAGATACTATGGGGCACGTAACATACATAAGAAAGGTATGAGGTGCACTCTTCGATTTATAAATGTACATTGTTTATTGTTGATAGATGATCTGAGTTCTCTATATTCAATATCAATCCATAGTACCTACAATAGTGGTTCCCTATCAGGGATAGACTCACTAGGTGGGGTTCATGTGGCTCTTGGTAAATGGTTTAAGTTGAGGAATCCTTCTACTAGGATTATGATTAATTTGGATGGATCATACAGTCAAGGCATCCTGAGGGGAGGTGGTTTGGTATAATATAATAGGGGGTCAATCCTTTTTAATTTTTCTACCTTCATTGGGTTGAGTAGCACTATAGAGGTAGAAGTTAAGGCCATGATCAGTTCTCTTCTTGTCTGAATGTTTTAAAACATTCACATTAAGTCAATAGAGTCGGACTCTAAATTTCATGTCAACTTGATGAGAGGTTATCAAGAATGTTATCTGGTCTGTTGTGTATGACATTCATAAGGGAATTTATATTCTATGAAATGGAAAGATCTCCAACATCGTGAGAGAGGGAAACATTGTTGTGGACAACATTGCAAGAAATGGATATCCTACCGATAGTGTCATTTTTTGTGATGTATCATCTCTTCCAAATGACTGAGATATAATCGTTATTGGGGATGCTCAAGGGATTCATCACTTCAAAACCCCTGTTTGTTTATTATTTAAAATAAAAAATAATTTTTAGTGAGTGAGAGGACACATTGGGAATATTTAAATATATTAAATTACAGTAATGACATACAAAATTAAAGTGGCTCAATTGTGACAAATATTAAAATATATGAAGGATATGGTACAAGTAAAATCATCAAAAAAATAAATCAACTATGTTTTAATATTTTAATCCTTATATCACAGGTTAACCCAGAATAAACCCCCTTTAACCCTTACTATGGTAACATAATTTTACTATTTTAAAATTTTGATACAAAATGATATTTATTTTCATATTATGTTAGTTTGATTATTATAATAATAAGTATTTATCTATTTTAAGTGATTAAATTTCAATAATTGTTAGAATTTTATTTCAAAATACATTTTTAAAGAATAAGGGAGTTTTTTTTATCAAAAAACATTTATTTCATAAAAATTAATTTTCCTCCATTGTTATCAATGAAAAAACAATTAAACATATTAAAATATTTTAATATACATAATATATATACATTTATTTACTATATTTATTCAATATATATTTATTTTATTTGATGTGATAGAATCACATTTGGTAAATATATATATATATTTTTTTAAAAAAACATCTCTTTGAAAATCATATGTTATAATTATAATATCAATCCAATTGGTAACAAATAAAATTATTTTATTCATGTGTAGATAATAATGTTTACTAATTTAGTATGAAATATTAATATTTCCAACCAAATGGGTATGAGATAAATATAACATAAAAATATTTAATAGTATATCATTGTTTCTTTATGCTTGATGTTTCCAATAAAGAAACCTATAAAATAAATAAAATATAACTAAAGAAAAATGTTCCATGAATTCTCTAGGTCATACATTATTCATCATAAGCTACATTTTAATTTTTATCATCAATCATGTATGTATAGTATTAAATTAAGCAGTAGATATTTTCTTGAAAAGCATAACTATTTTCACATCATCAACAGTTTCCACATGTACATGATAAACAACAAAACAACCGAATCATTTTCATGTAAGCTTGAATACTCAATCAAATTTTGTAGAACATGTAATTTTTTATCTAAGTAAATTGATTCAACTTCATAGATATTAACTAGTTTTTTCATATAGAATTTTTTAATTTACATTAAATCAATATCATAACGATTATGTTGGCCAAATTCCCCCAAATGGAATTGATTACCAATGTGTTAGTATGTATCTATTTGTAATATATTCTAATTTTACCTTATAATACATAATAAATGAGATCACAAGAAAATGTTTTTGGCGATCATCTATGAAAAAAGATAAAAAATAGTGTGAACTCAGATTCTTCACGTGTTAAAAGGTATTTCCAATGATGATCAAAATAACATTGTGATTTATTACTATAAGGAATTCAACATTTATGAATGTTAAACTGACTTGAGAATTTATCAAAAATACAATATGTTTTCTCCACGAATGTTAAATAAACTCTGAGAATATTTTTTTGAATTATGGGATGTTTATTTATTCTAACAAGCTCCATCAATCTTCTTATTCCACTAATATAATGAACCAATTTATCAACCAAAATAGATATAAGGTGATAAATCATGTAAAATATGGATATAATATATTTTTCATTGGTTCACTTATTCTGGGTTATTTTAAAGAGAATAAATTTTATATTTCATGTTTTACAATAATTATTATTTTCACTTGTTCTTCAAAATATTTGGATTGAACTCACTATCACCATTATTTATAGCCAATCACTTCTAGAACGCACTGAGCTATTAGTAAAATATTAATCATTGATACTTTATATGATTTCTATGATGTGATGGATTAATTCTTTCTTCCCCATAGTTGGTGTGTCATGATGATCTTAATTTATAAAAAGAATTTTTTTTTAATTTAGCATCAAAATTCTTATTAATTCAATTATTCATTGTGTAACCCTCGTTGCGCATAAGTGTTATTCACTTATAATTCATTCATACATCATGAGTTCAAATCATTTCTATTATTCATGTAAATTTTGAGAACATTAGTTATGTATTGTATAAAATACCTTCATGTATACCTTAATTAATAATAGATCTCATAAATAACTTTTAGATAATAATAGAAAAAATAATGATGATTAAATCACTAAATATTAGGAAAAGAAACCTGTTATCGAACTCAAACTACTCCTTCAAAATATGCCACCTTAATTAATTTTTTTCACTGAAAATGTAAAAATACTTCATTTGAATCATTCTAATCTTCATAATAGTCATTCTGATATTTTCTAAAATAGTTCTATTACTCATAAACTCTTTGAATTCTTCGAAAAAAACCAAAAATACTATAGGTCCATTATTTTATGAATACAATATGTCTCTATCCACTATAGATTTCACATTTATCAAAAAACACAAGATTTAATATTTAAAAAATAATTTAATATATTATATTATCTAAAAAATGAGAATAAAATACATTATAAGAAATAAAAAAAATTAAATAACTATAATATTGATCTAATTAGTGTATGTTAAAACATTATTACATATTTACATAGATATAGAATAAAATATTTTTAGTTATCATAAAATATGTTATTTTAGTAGATTAATGGCATGGAAATTTATATAATAACCCTATATGTAGTTGAAAACACCTTATACCTTAATCACCCTTACTTATACTACATACATCAAGCTTCGATAGAAATGATTATATGATAATCAATGGATATCACATATATGAAGAAACATTAGTAACTATGATTTCCTCACACATGTTCCCATATGTTCCCAAGTATATATGTTGATGTGGTCAATTAATCTAGGCTATTATTTTCCCATACAATTAATATAATGATAATTATAATGCGAGGGAAATTAGATATCATATTCTTGGGAATATGTGAATGGGTATAATGAGTTTGTAAAACAATAAAACCCATCTAAAGAATGATTCTTGGGTTTCTGAGCTCTTCTCAACACACAACACATGTTCATTAAATGAGAATCACATTCTCATGATACATATGAAATAATGTAAAATATAAATACAATACACATGATTACTACAAAATCATTTATTATGGTATACATGAACACATTTTCACACTCAAAGTATTTTAACTAGTCACATAAAAATTGTTATATATTAAAGATTTGGCATACCCATTAAAATAAAATTATCATAATACACATGAACTACATACAATATTATAGAGAATATATCCTTTAACTAATATTATTACTTGATTTTAAATATACTTAACCATTATATAAAAACCATGGATTTTAATATCTAGAGTTGATGGAATGTTATATGAATAATTAAACAACCTGAAAAGAAAATAAAACATCATTTAATAAATTTTCCTAAGGATCCCCTAACTAACATTTATCCCTTACATATTCATAAGATACTCTCAAGAACACATAATCTTGGGATAAGCTAAAAAGATTTGTATGAAAATAAACATTAGAATAATGATTATCACATGGGTCAGATGACATAACATAATGATATAAAAATGAATGGAACATGATTAACCATTTGTTTTCATAACATATATGACATGTGATCATGTAATCATGGAATCATTGTAATTTATCAGTAGTATAACAGATGAATATAGCTTGAGTCCAGGCTCATTACAAATGGAGGAGCATGAGTCAAGGCTAACCACCATGATTGTTTCACATGGATCATGAGTAAAGGCTAAAAACCAAGATCATTGGACATGACATCTCATGAGACTATACATTATCCAATGAATTGGATCACAATCATGGTTCAACCATCATAACATGATCTTGAGTATGATTTTTATATAATTAATCTTTCATAAGAAATCAATCATAAACATAAGGGTTTCCAATGAAGAGAATCGGGTATCATAATCATGTTAAGAGGAGTATGAAATAGAAATATCATAATGGTGTCCATGAATGGATAGATTGAAATCATACGTAGTCATTAATAAGGGAAACTAGGCATAGATATTGCTAATTTTTGTCATATTGAAGTGAAAACTTGTATATATAGTGTTTAGGAATATTTAGAAATAAAATATTTAAGTGTGGTTTATGGAAAATATTAAAGATTCATTAAAATCGAAATGAGATAATTGTTTCTATAAAACCAGAAATTAAATAAGTTATATTTTCATGAAGAATTATTTATTTTAAAAAATTAATGGTGGATTAAAACATATTATAGACTCCACTGAAAAATGGGCATGATTTCTAAAAGTTCAGTTGAACCGAGTTTGCTTATGAGGATGAATTGAGAAGTGAAACCTTTTTAAACAATATATTTACCATAAAATAAGGATATAGTGACATAAAAACATGATTTTGGGTCATAAAAATATAATATTGTAAAATTCCATAATAATAAAATATTAAATATATAGGGTAGAAGTATAGAATGAGTAACCTGAAGTAAAAAAATGGAGGGTAAAGAAGAATCCCATACCTTTTTTCTGAAACAATTTTTCACTTATAGTTGTGGGGTAGAGGTATAAAATTAAATTTTCATGGGTTTTTTTGTTCTGTTTGATTTTGTTTTTTATAGATTTGGTGGTGTCTCACATTCCCCAAAAAAAGTGATTTTATAATAAATAAAAAACAATATTTAGTCAGTTTTGCACTTGATCTTAATGTACTAAATAATAAAATTCAATTCATTAATTAATAATTCTAAAACCTTTTCGTTCATGTAATTTATTTAGTTTACTTTTCTTAACAAAATATCTAGCATTTAGATGAGATAAACTGTTATATTTCTTTGTTAAGAAGTGTTCATTTTCCTAGATTGCATCTTCAGTTTTCTTGTACATAAGTATTGAAGATCATGTGGAATGGGTATAAATCTCCAAATTTGAAAATATATTTAATTAATGAACAATAATTTTTTTAAATAATCTTATATAATTTTATTTTTTAAGGTATGAGGATGATACATTGGATAATAAGTTAATGGTAATCCTTTATATTAATTTTTATGTTTTTCAATCACAACAAACTTGTTTTGTTTTAACATTTAGTATTTTTTATATATGATATTTATAGAACATGAAAAGGAATAAAAATATTTAAAAATATTTTTCAACCATTATAATGGTTTTATAAATATTATTGAGTGATTAATGGAAAATGAAAAATTTCCACCCAGAAAAAAGATAATTCCACATGTCACGGACAACAGTTTAATCTTTTGAATAAAATGAATGGGATAATGGTTTTGATGATGGGTTATTCCATTAGAATAATTATTATTTTGTATATGTATTGTAATAGAGTTATCATCAAATTTGGATGAGTGTAGGTTAGGAGATATTAATAAAGGAAAATAACATGAAAATAAATTAAAATAAAAGAATGGGGAATTTACCTCTGTAATTTTCCCTCCTTGATAACCTCTTTAGGGAAATGGTTTTGGTCTTTTTATCAGACCAAGAACTCCTAGAAATTGTTGATGGGTTTGGGAATATTATTGGATATAATATGGACATGTGTCAAATATTTTAATGTGTGAAGAGAATATGTTGTGATGGTGGTATTTATGGAGGATGAGAGAGGTGTTTTCTCATTATTTTACCCATTAGTTTAATATTTTTCATCACGAAAATGTCTATTTGGTGAATTTTCCAAAAAAATTAAAATAATAAAGTTTTTGTTTTTTGATTTTTGGAATACATAATCTATAATTCATCTATGACTCAATAAATAATTTTTTAGCATATACCATAAATTATCGTATTTTACAATTCACAATGATTTATGTTGTCCAGAAAAATGCAAAAAATTCAGGCTAACTATTGTCTGACATAAATATTTAAAAAACTAACTCCATTTTTTGAAAATAATTTTATATATATGATAAATGTAATTTTTAATTAAAATAATCATTTAATATTAAAATATAGATTTTAAATTCTAAATAATTTAATAACACATTGAAAATTAGATAAGGACTCATTAAATTATCATAAGATCATAAGAAATAAAATTATTAATAAATGAATATATTATATAAAAACAAAATTTCTTATAAATTCATATATTAATTATTAAATTGAAATTAAATATTAATAACCTACAAAAACTCCAAATATTATTTAATAATTTTTAATAAAGTTATTTAGTTATACTGTAATATAATTATATTATACATTAATTTATAATATTCCTAAATTTTATATATACATTCCTAGATGGGGATACTATTCATTTGGCCATTTTACTATTTATAAGGGTTATATTAATATTCTAATGGTCAAGTTACTATTTAATAGGTATATGTTCCTTAACATATAAAAATACCACTTAATTCATTCATTCCTCATTTATAATGGTTGTATTGTGTTATTAATGTGAATTTTTGTTTTGTGATTATTCAATATGTAATTATTATAAGAAAGAGATTTTTATTGATAAAATCTTGGTTTCTTACATTCTTCCCCCTTATGAAATTTTTCCCTTGAAATTAAATTTTAAATAAATTGGAGAAAATAGGTAAGGGTACTTCACCTTCATCTTTTCCTCTGGTTCACATGATTCCTCTTTATACTTATGGTTCCTCCATGGTACATTGAATATTTGAGTAGTCATGTTTTGTATAACATTATATTTATGGTCAAAGATCTACATTAGTCATTCCTTATAAAAGAGACCATTATCCAATTTTACCACCTCTTAATTCATTACATGTGATGGATCAGTCATGTACTTCCTTTAGAGATATACAATGAAAACAATGTGTACGTCAGACATGTTTGGTGTAAGTTCTAGTTGATAGGCCACAACTCTAACAATATCAAGGGTCTCAAAGGGACCGATGTACCTGGGAAATATCTTCTCTTTCCTCACAAAACTCATGATCCTCATACATTGAGATATTAAGTCGAATACCATTTCTTCATCTTTATATTGAGTGTCTCATAGATGATTGTCACCATAGCTCCTTTGTCAACTATTGGATTCCATGATGTGTTTATGAATGTTTTTAATCTTTTCCACAATTTCTTTGACCATTTTAGGTCTTATTTTCTTATGTTCACCAAAATCATCTCAGTCTCCTAGTATTCTACATCTTTTACCATAAATGGATTCACATGGTTCATTTTCGATACTCGAGTGGAAACTATTGTTTTAAGACAATTTCACATGTGGAAGATGTTTTTACTATCCACTTTTGAACTCTATAGAACATGCTATAAAAAATTCTTCTACTATCTAAATAGTCTTTTAAGATTGGCTATTAGTTTAAGGATGATTGCATGTACTAAAATTCAACTTAGTGTTTAGATCATGATGGAGACTTCTCCAAAACATAGACGTGAATCTCAATTCTCGATCGGATAAAATAGATAGTGGTACTCTATGCATCCTCACCACTTCATTTATATATATATATATATAATTTCATCTTGTGAGAAGTCCTATTGAACTTGATAAAGCGAGCTATCTTGATTTGATGATCCAAAAACACCCATATAGAATTATTTACACCAGATATCTATGAATGTCTGGGGAAAATCCAATGATAATATTCTACAACATCTACGATGGTAACAGTAGTGGTTTCATAATCCCCTAATACTTTTGTTTGTAAATATTTACATGTTGATATACCAAGCACCTTTATGAATATTTAATGACCACCTTGTTTATATTGTCCCACCAATAGTTCTCTCAGAGATCACAATATAACTTTAGGATCCAAAGTTGAATAGAGAAGGTTGTGTTATGTATGAAATTTATATGATACTTCTTTATCTATTGATCAGATGGTCCTCATAGTCATGACCAAAATCTTAAAAATCCATCCTCAGCAATTTTAAACACTGAGGATTTCCCATTTCTCATATCTTGCACCTTATTTTGGATTTAAAAATCATTAATTTGGCCTCATTTTTGTTCTAGATAAGGGACAACTAAGTAATCATTTTATACAGGAAAGATGATGTTCCTTCTATAAGGATTCCCAAGTCCAATCTTTGAAAACATAAGATGTTTGGATACCTATAAATTCTCAAAATTGATAATGAAACAATAATAAATCTACTTAAAGAACTTTATACCTTATTTTCCATACCTCGATGGTAAAGGAATGAGTAGTTGCAATCCTTGATGAACTCTAACCATATTCATAGGAGAATATTATGCTACTTCTATGTGATTTTATATTTGAGACTCTTATGATCAATATATATCTCACACTTCTCCCCATAGAGATAGTGCTTCCAGGTTTTGATAACAATGATCATAGCATCTAACTCTATATCAGGTATAGGACATCTTTTTTTGATGGAATTTTTACTAGATTGAGGTATAAGCTATCCGTTTTTCATTTTTCATTAGTACCTAGCCTAGCCCCTTATTTGATGTATTGATTTATTCCTAAAATAGTTCCTCACTTCTCAGTAGTGTGAGAACTGGGGTAGTGATAATTTTATTTTTCAACTCTTTGAACCATTAAACAAATTCATTCGTCGAGACGTACTTCACTCCCTTCTATGTCCACTAGGATAGTGGGAATAAATTTTTTGACAATTTCCACAAAAATCATCCGTAATATACTTCCAGACCAAGGAAAATATGGATCTACGTTATATATGTTAGCCTAAGACACACATAAATATCAATTTTCATTGATGGGTCCATAGATATTTCTTTTATAGTGATAAAATTCCACAAGAATAATACTTTCTTCATCTAAAACACACAGTTTCCATACATTTCATCATGTTTATACATTTGAAAATTCATTATCATAGTATTCAAATGATCATCATGTTTCTATTTTCTCTTACATTATATCAAAATATCATCAATAAATAGTACGGAGAAATTTTCAAGATAATATATGAAGATATTATTCATTATATATATGAAAATTTCTGTAGAATTACCGATTCTGAAGGGAAACAATTTGAAATCATAGTGTCTATATCTCGTTTGAAAGATAGTCTTGGGAATATCTTCATTCTTTCCCCTTCATTAGTTATTTCCCGACCAATGGTCCACCTTAGAGAAATAACGGGTCCCAACTAGCTGATCGAACAAGTCATATATCTATGGTTAGAGATAGTTTTTCTTTATCATTATTTTATTGAGCTCATGATATTGAATTTAGAGGTGAATTTATCCATACTACTTCTTGAGAAATAGTACCATTTCACTCCATGGTGATGTACATGAAAGTATAAAACACTTGTGTTGATTCTCTAGTAACTACTTGTTTAGTACTTCCATGTCACCCATGGCCAATTTATAAGGTGAGTTTGATATATAGAGAGATATAAGAATAAGTTCAATTTAGAACTCATCATTTCATTCTAGATTAAGACCATGAAACACTTTGGGGAACATATCAGTATTGTCCCTCGCAGTTGGAATTTCATTGAGCATGATTATCTCTTGTGTCTCAACAATTTGAGATCCATATTCTTTTTCATAAGGCAATAATATCCAAACATGAGAAAATTATTCTAAAGGATATTCATCCTCCTCCTTACATTTGTATTTTAATTCTAGTATAATTTTTAATTTTAAGTGTTGTCTCTCATTCCTGAATGTTGATTTTGGATTTGAATAAAGATAAAAAATCCATCTCCAAAATAGCATCAAACACTATGTATGGGAGTATGACAATATTCTCTTGGAGGTTCAGTCAAAAAACATTCACTTGGGCGAAGTTATTATCTTTGGATACAACAATTTCTACACATAATTTTCTTATATAATAATCATCCTTCATATTATTATGTGGTTTTTGAATAAGTCTACTAAACTTGTATGATATGGAATAATTTGTTAAACTAGAATAAAATAGAACATTATCTATTATTGAGTGAATTTTTAGAGTAATTATCACTACAACATTATTAGGATCCACTTAAGTACTAATGATAAAATTTTTCCATCCTTACTGTTGTAGAGGTTGTTTTTTTTTGATTTCCTCTAATGACCACTCGTTTAGGTAAATAGTTCCCATAAGGCCCATATTCCTTATAGTTGAAACACTTCATTATAGTTTGAGTGTTGATATAAACATTCCCTTATTCTTCCACACTATAGGGACTTTTTATATCCTAATATAAGTGGTTTCCTAGATGCCACATTCTTCAATATTTTAAGAATTTATTAGTTCCCTTTTCATAGTTCTCAGGATGCTACTTCCCACAATTTTGACATATAAGATATTGGGTTTTCATTCAATCATGGAAATTTTATGTTGATCCGCCCATAATAGACTACATTTCCCCTTATTTTCACTTATCCCACGAGACCCCTGAGAGTCACCAATCTCTATTTCATCCTTATGGGTGCAATTGAAAATATATTCATAGTTATCAATGTCTCAAATCCCCAACTCATGTTATAGACTCATATTTAGTCTTATAATGAAGCAACACACCTTGAATCCAATGTTCAAGAAAAAGGAAAATGTTTAACTTGATATACATGTAATTGTTTCTTCATATGCCCTGATAGACTCAACTTCCTTATATTAATGAATGATTAACTCTCTTTCCATCTTGAGGCAGAGGGTTTAGTGAAAATTATTTATCAAATTGTTTTTCAAGAATTCCTCCCAATCCATGGAATCAATTTCCTATATAGACTTTTTCTTTTTTATTACTGTAAACCATAGATCAGTTTATTCATCTATATGATTGTCCTCCAGCACAACCTTCTTTTCTTGTAAGCACTCGAGGAAAAAAATATCTTTTCAATGGGGTTGATCCACTATTCCCCAAGGAGGGGATCAAAAGATACACTAAATATGAGAGGTCATTACCACATAAAGGATTCGACCACACCATTCTATATATAAGGAGAAGGAGGGTGTTCCATATGATTCCTGTTATTATTCATATCCTGATCAAGTTGATAATGTGTTGTCATGATGTTTTGAGCACGTATTCACTTTGTATTTAGTATATCATTAGGGGAACCATCACATTTCCTATCAAATTATTGTTGTCATGTGTTCTTCTATTCCTTGCATTAACAAAAAATATATTACAATTAGGGTCTTGAAAAAATAACTAATTATCTTAAGAAAACGAATCATTAAACATAAAAAGATGATCTTGTAAGGGAAATGTATATCCAAAAATCTTATTCCATAGGTTTTAATCTAGGTTATCCAAAATCTATGTCATAACATATATTCTTCTTGTATTTTTTCCTTAATAATGGTTTCATAATGAGACTATAGATTTACCATTTAATATCACCACAAGATATTCAATGTTTTTGCACAACAAGTCCCTTTGTTGGGTACCAGGTTACCCTAAGTTAGGCCTATAAGTCCTTGTTGTGTTGTTACACCTAGGTGCATATATTCCATATCCTCGTCCATTTGATGTATCTTTATATGTGTATATTTTCATTAAAAAACACTTACTCAATACTAAACAATATTTAGGGATGTTTTCTCATAAATTGTATTATTCCTAGGTTTCTTACTAAAGCGCTCAATTCCTAATCTTCAAAAATAACAAGACCTCCCTCTGATATAAACCATAGAGACCCTAGCCTTTTAATTATATTATTTCATGATTTCATTAATACATAACCATTAAATAAAAACCATGTGTTGTAATTTGTAGTGTCTTTGGATTATTATATACACAATTAAACAACATCAAACTAAAATAAAACATTATTTTTTAATATTTAGATAGATATCATAAAATAATTTTATCCCTTACATCTTCCTATGATACCATGGGGAATATATGAATAATGGGATGAGTTAAAAAACATAGTATGGAAATGGAAATTAGAATAATTCATTGCACATGGATTAGAAGGCATAACATAATGATAAAAAAAGGCATGGAACATGATTAATCCTACAGAATAATAACATATAGATTATGAGGTCATATGATCATAGAATCGTAGTAATTTATAAGTAACATAAAATATGACTTTAGCATTATTAATAGCTCATTACACATGGATAAGAATGATTCAAGGCTAAACACCAAGAATATATCACATGGTCCCCGATTCAAGGCTAACCACCAAGATGGTTGTACATTATGTCTCATGATACTTATGATTACACAATGCATTGGAGTGATATTTTAGTCCACATATCATAAAAATTTCTGGAATATATTTTCCATATAAATAATCATTAATAATAAATAAAACATAAACATATGGGTTAGCTATTGAATGAATTGGGGATCATAATCATGTCCAAAGGAATATAAAAAGGGAATATTATTTTGGTGTCCATGAAAGGATTGATTTAAACAATTCATACACATTAACACAGGAAAATAATTTTAGATCATGATAATTGTAGAAAATCATAATTCAATAAAAAAAAAAAAAAAATTTAATAAATTTTACCCATAAAACATATAAGTGATGTTTAAGGAAAATATTAATGATTATTTAAAGAATGATTAATTTTTTATTTAAAACTAAAAATTAACCATGAAATATTTTTCTAATAAATAAGGTATTTAAATAAATAAAGTTTTCTTAAAATAGATTAAGGATTTCACTTGAAAAATGGTTTTAAATCTAGATATTCCCTTGCATCTGGTTTGCATATTGGGAATAATTGGGACGGGATGATTTTTTAAAACATGTATTTTCAAAAATGAAGGATATAATGATCTAGAAACATGTGTTATGGGAAAAAATTAGAATATTGTATAAGTAATGAAAATAATTAAGAATTATATTTGGGTAAATAAAGATAAATAATAACCACGATGAAAAAAATAGATGTTCTGATAAAATCCATTACCTTTTTCTTGAAACACTTATTCATGTGATATTAATGTCCTAAAAATTAAAATTTTATTAATAAATTAATATTTAAATAACCATTTCTATGTTTTATTTATTTTTTATAATTTTATTTAGTTTATTTAGGGATTGTTTTATGAGTTTTAGTGTTCAGTTTCATCATTCAAGACTGTTTATTTTCCTAGTTTTCATGATCGATTTGCTTGTTTATGATTACAGAAGTTAATGTTGAGTGAGTATAATTTCTCAACATTGAAATTATATTTTTTAAATGAACTAAAAAAATTATTCCTGGGATTAAATTTTATTTTTATTATATTTATGTGGATGAATCATTATATAAAATATTAATAATAATCATTTAGATTAATTTTTGCGGGTTTTCAATCATAATGAACTAGTTTTGTTTTAACATTTATAATTATGTATACATGTTAGTTATTAATCATAAAAATGTTTAAAAAATATATTTTAAAAAACTTTTCAACCATCATAATGGTTTTTTGAATGTATATTAATGAGATATTGGAAAATGAAACTTGTTGTCAATGAAGGCGATAAATCAACACCTCATGAACGACTATTTCATTTATAGAATAAAAGTGAGGGTAGAAGGGTTTTGATGATATATTATTATATTATCATAATAACATATTAGTATATTTATATAAATTTAGTTCTCATGAAATTTGGGTGAGGGGTGGTGAAAAGTGATTACGAAAATTAAAGAACATGAAATGAAATTACAAGAAAATAAACATGAATTTACCACTAGAAATTCAGCTCCTTGAGAACCACTGTAGGGAAAAGGTTTTTGTCTTTTTATGATACCAATATATCCTGAACATGGGGAAGGGTTTTGGTATGATTATTTGGCTGAATTTGGAAAATTCTTAATGCATGGATGTTGTGGTGAGAAGTGTTTGTGAGTGGTGGTATTTATAGTGCAGATGAGCAGTGTTTTCTCATTATTTTACTCAATATTTTAAAATTATTCCTGAATAAAATGAATATTTTGAGAATTATCATGAATAATAATAAAATTTTTTATTATAATCCTATTTTTTCACTAACATCATATATATATCATCTATGACTCAATAAATTATTTATTTAGCTTATACCATAAATTATCATACATTACTACTCCAAAAAATTAGAGGATTTCCAAAAAATCACAAAAAATCACCCTAAACATTTTTAAGATTAGAATTAAATAATGAACTATATTTTATAAAATTGAATTTCAAAAATATTATGTATTTTATTTTTAATTAAAATAATCATTTAATAAATAATATAGATTTTACAATTACATCTAATGTTATAACACTTTAAAAAATTAAATAAGTTCTCTAAAAATTATCTTACAATCATAAACCTAAAAAATATAAATTTATGATTAATATTATGAAATTAAATTTTATTTGAAATCTTTATATTAATTATAAAATAATAATTAAATATTTATAACTTACTAAAACACCAACACAAAATTAATAATTTTTAACACATTTTTATACTTACAAGAAGATATAATTATATCATACATTAATTTCTAAGATATATAAATTTTAATTACACATTCATATGTGCGGTTACTATTAATTTATTTGGATTATTATACATATGGGTATCCTTACTATTCACATGGTCATGTTACTATTACATTAGTGTTGGTTTCTTTACTTCTAGAGAGACATCTTATTTCATTCATTCTTCTTTTATAATGATTGTATTGTGTTCTTAATGTTATTTTTCAAAATTATGTGTCATGAAATAATTATTAGAGTGGAATTTCCACTGAAAAAAAATTGTTTTGTTATAAATATCCCATCTCATGGTTCACCAAACATCATAAAAAAATACATTTGTTAAGTTCTCCTATATAAAATTTTCACATTAAGTATACAACTAACAATGATATCAATCTGGGAATGGATTCATTCCATTACAAAAATATCAAAAAAATTATAAACTGTAAAATTAAACTATATTGATACCATTGGAACCACCTGGATTTTATACTCTCGATATAAAAGTTATAATTTTCATGCACCATTTATAGACATAGATATTTCATTTTATAAATTCTGATACAATGTACCTGAAACAATCATGTATCAACACTATTGAATTAAACAGGTTTATCATGGAATAAAATTAAAGTGTAATATCTAAAACTAGAGGGATAATATGATAATTTATTTCATAATATTATCATTTTGGCATGATCTAAATTTTAAATAAACATAACTACACTAAATATATAAATATAGAACGTGAAAAATGATTTTTTTGGAAATAGTGTTTCAATATTTGAAAAGTATATTCCATTGAAATAATATTTTGGTAAGAATTTAGAATGAGAAATAATAATTGGAATAAGTATAAAATTTTGAAATAATGATGAAAAAATCACTTTTCTATAATGAGGTTTCTATAATACATCATAATCCCTTCATAAACGTTTGTAGTTATCATGAAATATCACCACCAAACCAACTCGATCAAGTCAAATAAAAAGTTCTACTGAACTTATGATACATTACTCAAATTTAAATGGTTTGAATTAATTTATAAGGGATTTACATAAAAAAATTCATTAGTTAAAATTACCCATAACATAAACACACACAACCGTGAAAAGCAACCAAGTGGAATATGAACATCTAGACAATACCGGTGACCACTATAAATGATGTATGATATTATAGATAAAAAATCAACGGAATAATAAATTTCATATCCATATATTTTAATAAATAAAAGAACGAAATGGAAAATACTACAATGAAATGACATACTTAGACGCAATGGTAGAACAACTCTAACATCAAGACATGACCAAGCATCCAAGCCCAATATCCAAACATCCACAATATACACTATCATGGAGACCCACTGGATACATATTTAACCTATCATGTTCAATTATATTGGATGAAAAACGCAATTATTAATATTTGATCATATTTTTGGGTGAGTACCACATAACAATAGTAAAACCCAAGAGAGTTTTTTCACAATCCACAAAGACTATAATCATGGTAGATCTCTATTTTATAAAACAATAGCAGGAGTATAAGAATTTGTTTAATGTATTTTATATAGATATAAATATTTAATATTTTCATACCAAATATCTTTAAACCATAAATATGGTAATAAAATTACATTTCCCTAATGTCATATTTTTTTTTTCATGTAACAAAAAAAGCTTTCAAACATAATTTCCATGTTTCAACTTACACACTAATGAAATCCCTGTCCATTTACAAAAATTCCATATAATCAGTGAGAGTTACATATTTAACCAATTCCAAACTACCATGTATAATTGAGATTTCCTAAATAGACCATTGATCATGAAAGTTTCTATATATGGAATAATTCCCCAAAGATGAAGAACAAAATAAACCAATGAAATTTCTAAAAAAAATTAGAGTCCCATTATTTTAACAAAATAACCCTTTTCATAACTATAAATATTAATTCATTCATATGTCACCCATAATACCAAAACCATCAATGTGAATGAGATTAAATTCTATTCATGTTTTCGAAATCAAATTTTTTCAAACTAAATAGAATAAATTAGAGGGAGGAATGCCATCACATTCTACGGAATAGTGGATGTACAGAAAACTAACCTGACATAAATTTTTATAAAATTATTCATAGTTAATCCAATATATTTTATTCATTCCTCCAATTTTTTATTTATATTACTTGAAAAATTGATAAAAAAACATTTGAATCCTTAGATCATTGTATAACCACTTTTTTATTTTCTTATATTCAAGGAAAATCAAGGAGAACCAAGAATGGAATGAAAAAAATAGGCATAAATTTTTATTACAATGATTAAATGTATGATGAAAAATTAGAAAAAGAGGTTAGATGTAAATGGTCATAGAAAATCCCCTATGAAACCGTAGTAATTTAGTGATAAAGTCTGTATAGATGGAATGATCCCTTTTTATCACATTTTAGGTTAAAAATAAAATATCCAAACAATTCAAATCTCATCTCATTGATAAAAATCATTTTTTTATATATAATGTTACAACCCTAGGAATTATATATATTTCAAAACATTCCTTGTTCCCTGGATTATATTAGGGTTTTTCAAAATTGTGTGTCTTCCTATTGATCCCCAAACACCACACCTAGTTTCTAGTGACCATATTGAATATTTATTGATAAATAACATTGAACAAATTGTTCCAAGATATTTAGAAAACATATTATCAGGATGTGTAACCTCTGGGGATGTTTCCAAGATTAAATATTGGTTAGGTTAAATAACACTGAATGAATGTGATTATTTTTGAGGATATTATTTAGTATAATTTGTGAAAATGGTTGGTAATATTGTATTTTAATGGGCAATGAAACCTTAGAATTATAGAAGATTCATACATTAAGATAACCATATTCATGGCCTAGAACGGTCATTAGAAAATGGTATCATATCTAATAACCAAGATTATGTGCAACGACAAGATAATGGATTACTTTCTGGGGTCTCTAATGGTGATGTCATATTTTAATATGTGGATAATGTAACACCAAAATAAGTGTGAATCTTAAAAGTAAAAAGGATAATTACCAAAAAAATAATTTATACCATTATTTTATATATTCTAAATTATTTAAAACCTGTTGTTAAGGATTGGACTACAGTACTTTTTGGAAGGTTTCCACAATGAAGTTGTCCTAGGGTGTGTGAGAGTGAGTACAAAACACAATGAAAGAATATGTTCTTATATATAGGGACAATCGTTAGTCTGATTTGTGATCCTGGGGAGTAATATCAAGTGGTTATTAGGTAAGGAAACTAATGTTTTACAGAATACCCATGGGGTTATATAGAAATGTTCTTGGACTAGGGTGGTAGGGTCATACCATGTCAACTATCATGATTAGGTAAATAGTAAACCAAAATGATTGAATGATAAATCAATTTTAACATTAAGGATATAGACACCACACCACCTAAAAATAACCCCATTAACAATTGGTTATATGGGATTAATTGACTCATAGATCATTAATTTTTCTGTGGTAATAAGTGATTCCCATTATAGAATATATGAGGCACCTATGTGAGTGATCCTTTGTGAAATATTAACAACTTAGAATTGGTTATGATAGATGGAGACATAAATTTTTTTGTTTTTTATGATGGTTTGTGTAAAAACCATTGATTTGAAATAAAGCTAACTATCTGTCATATAATATATGACATATACCACCATATCTAAGTGAAATATTATTATTAAAATATAACCGCTATAATCTATTCATTAAGTCGGAGTTTAAGAGTAGTATTTAAATAATTATGAATCATATTTCAGGGCCCAAATTGATATAAGTGTATTTTGTAAATTCCTCAGATATATAAAATCAATTTTTTATTGAAGATGTTTTAAATTCAATGAAAATTTATTACATAAAAAATAATATTTATTTCTAATTTCATGAACATCTAGAAATTTTATTTTCTATATTGAACGAAATGTTTCAAATTAGAACATAAAAATAAATATAGGCTGATTTTTTTTGAATTGTCTTAATTTATTGGATTTCCAGTAATTAATGAAAAATAAATATTTATCAAATAGTTCTATTTCCTTTCATTAAAAAGTTAAATTAATATTACCATTATTCTTTATTTAGTATTAATGATAAAAATGATCAATTTGATTTATAAAAATAAAAATAGTTTTATTTTTATAATAAATATCAAGAACTCGGCCTACTAGACTAGAGTTCATGGTTACTTTATTACATTGTCACAAGTTAGAAGGAATTGCTTCCTAAAGGACAAAATTTCTTAGTAGTGTTAGAAAACTACATACATAATTGAATATAACCCTAAAATAGAAAACATAAAATTAGACATAGTTTTGTCTTTGAGTAAAATATTATTCCCATTATAATATCCCATTATATAAATTTTAAAAACACTTACTAGTATCCTAGGGAATGAAACCAAAACAGAGGTGTATTTTCTAATCCATTATAAGGGTATGTGTATAGTAGAAGATATTGTGCATAAATATGGTGTAACAAATATATCAAGGTACTTAATTGAATGACACTAAATTTATTCAATAAAGTTAATATGAAAAATAATATTGAAATAATAAATGATTACTAAATATTACCATATTAATAACCTCATGATTTTTTATCTTTTCCATGAAAATTTACAGTAGTGAAATAATCTAATGTGGAAAAAATAACTAATCTCGTAACCATGTAATTCATCATATAATATGTGAAAACCAAACCATCAATTTATCATGCTAATACATCTTATATAAATGGGTAAGGCATCAGCCAACTACTCAAGCTAGCTTGTCTCATGAGCTCTATCAATGTTTTGGAAGGATATAGAAAGTCGTTCCACTCATTTACTAAGTAGAATTCATTACAATTATGAATGTGGATAAATATAATCAACATAATCATTTGTATTGAAAAAATATCATTTAAAATGTTAATTATTTCACTAATCAATAAACATAGACATAAATTATCTAAGGAAATGTGTGGAATGGTATCAAAATATAAAATCCACAATCAAACTAACTATATCACATCCAAAGAAATAATAACAATGAAATCATTATATTATATCATTAGTGCCTCATATGTAAGATAATATTTCATTGATTAAATAAATATTTTTTCGATAAATAATATAATTGAAATATTATTGTTGAAAATATAATTTTCACATTGACAATTAATTTTATAAGATAAAGTGTCTCGAATATTATGGGAAAATAAATTAAAAATAAATCATTTAAACATTTAATGGAGTTTAAAAAATAATTATGGTGGTAAATTTCTTACACGTATTATAAGTTATAAAATAATATTTTCACAATGTTTTAAACTGTTTTAAAAGACCATCATTTGGAAAACGACATGAATATTCCTTCCAAAACATTATGTACAAACTAAATCTCATGTAAAAATTTATTTAATTAATAATTTGTTGAAATATAAATTCATTGTTTTAAAAAAAATATAAAACATGTTTATGGAAGAAAAGTGGATTAAACTGATGTGTTAATAGGAGTTAATTTTCATTAAAAACATTCGTCTGGACTCTTTTTTAAGAGGGAAATACAAGAGAGAGAAATGTATTCTCACAAATAACTATAGTAGAAAAAAAATTAATGGTTTTCAAGAAAAATATATCATAATACCTCAATATTAGAAACATAAACATGATCAATACTGATAAACAATGAGATTATAACATATATATTTTCCACATTAGTAACTTCAAAATTATAAACCCAAAAAACAATTTTAAAATTAAACATTAGATAACATGAATATTGAGTGATTATTGACAAATCATGTTGAATGGTAAATATATATTCCACAAAAAGGAACTATATAGTGAATATTGCATATATCTCATAGAGTAAAAGTGTGATAAGAATCCCAAACCTCATGTCAGATTTCACTCTTATGTTAATGTAAGTTATATATAATAAAAATATAATTTTTATAAATATTTTAATGTACCATAATAATACATATTATAATATATGTTATTTACTAAGAGTCTCCTAAGTCACTATTATTAATAATTGTATGTTAATATCACTATTATCGTCGATAATATCTTTGTTTGTCATTTTTTGGTTCAGTAATTTCAGTCCCTTTAATTTGTCCATTGTATCTTCAAAAATAAAATTATAAACATGATATAAATATCATAAGTAATATTTATAAATGTATTTATAATAGTCTATAATATTTTTATATTTGAAAACATGTCCAACCATTCAAGGATATACTAGGTCATACAAACACATGAACATTGTTTCTATTTTTACAACAGATAGAATAAAAGAATATTATATATTATATATCCTTTCCAGAACAATTATTATATAATAAAAATCTTGTATAAATATTAAATATATCATTGGTATGATCCATTCAATGTAAAATGAACTTATTTTTTTGTCGTTGTATGGAGGTGGTTGTCCAAACATATATAATAGCGACAATATTTTTTTCCAATATGATGGACTATAAGAAGGTATATGAGATATTATAATTAAATATGTATATTATTGTAATAAATATCAATATATTATTTTATGTACATTATTTTTTAATTATTTTATAGCTGGTGATATAAAATGTATTAAATAAATTTGTGATGAGAGAGTTTATCATACATATAATTGATGGTTTCATTTCCCAATTGATGAAAGAGGATATGGATACAATTTATAACCATAACATAATATAATATCATTATATTAGATATAATGTTTCTTATTTTAACTTAGTTTGATAAACATTTTGGTAGTTGGCTGAAGTATTACAATTATCTCACACTATTATGACTTTTACCTCTTCTTTAAAGGACACCTTTAGGATTACAAATAATGCCTTCCAAGATATGATTTATGATCAATGAATTCATCAGGTATGTGTGGTGGGATTAAATGAGGATATTTGTTTAATTCATCTGAAAAAATGGTGTTGTGGGTGTGAATATTATAGTAGTTATAGTGACCTTTTATATGTGGGGAAAAGGAGAAAATTGGAATTTTTTTAAAATAAAATTTTATACACACGTTTGACACTATCAAAACGTCTACATAATTGATCATTATTAAAAAATTGATATTATTTCAAAATATGGCATTTAAAGTCAGATTTGGATTAGATTATATGTCATTTTAACTCTGATATTTTATGATTAACCATCTTTAACCTGGTTTTACCATAACTAATTTTCATACTCGTTATAAGAAAATATTAAATTAAATTTTTAAATAATAATAATAATTATTATTAAATAAATGGAATGAGTTTTTATATATTTTATTCAAATTAATGGAAAAAATTAATTTTAAATTAAACTCTCAAACATGAAGTATATGTTTTCTTTTTGAAGAAAAATATCATAAAATAATGATGTTTTAATATCCAAAATAAATAAATTGTATTACAATGAAAAAATTATATTATTATAATATAATTTATATAAATTTACTATTCAAAAAAATTAATTCAAAATCAAACTACTAAATTATCTAAATGAGAATGTTATTATCAATGAAAACATATAATTTTTACTGTTTACAATAATATTAACCTATTCTGAAAATTATCAAAAGTTTACTCTCCCATTATTTTAACTCTTTGAGGTTTAAATTTATTATAAGTTATTAAAAAAATTACTAATATTGTAAAAAAAAATTATATATATATTCTAGAAGTGCGATGAATCTTCCTTTTAGAAAAATATATTTTTTTAGAAAACAATTCTCTTTCATCAAAATTATTCTTATTTTATTTTTAATAAATATAAATAATATAAAATAATTTATTTCATTGTAAACCAAATATTATGAAATATTTTGTTATTCATATTCAAACCCTTTATATTAGTTGCAGTTCTGTAATGGTATAACACATTTTTATTCATTTATATTTGGTGTTGGATGTAACATAAGTTTTTTTAAAGGAGTAAATTTAGTAAAATACATTTAATTAGTGGTATAATATTGGTGTTTTGTTTCACATAAACTATCAAAAAATGTTATCATTTTATGATTTTAGTATTTTACAATAATGTTTCATTATTTTTGTATAATTTTAGTTTTATATAAAAAAACATCATCTTCTACAATTTTTTTAATTACATAATGTTTATCAATTTTAAATGATTAAAATTACCAATAGTAAGTAATGATTAAATTAAAATATTAGAATTATATATCAATTTATATGAATTAAAACATATCTAAGTCTATTTTTAATTCATATTAACTACAAAAGATCATATATTACTTAAACATACATTTCCTTTACAAATTGTTTTGCCACATTTTTCTAGTTGAATTTGAAATTATGTTCTTCTATTTAAATTAAGGTATATTCGAAAAATTTACTAAATTTATGGATTTAGAAAATTTTCAATTTGAAAATAAGTCCAAATAATTGTTGTTTCATAATGAATAGTGAATATAGTATAAACTAATTTCCAAGGTTTCATTTAAAATGTAGATTTCCACCATATGTGTTCTTGTCTAAAAATTAATTTTCAAAACTAGTATGTTTTTTATTAGATTTATATAATGTAGTATTTAAAATAATTAATTAAAATTTTACTAAAAGGAACATTTTTTGGCTTCATGGTTAAATAACCTAAGTTAAATACAACATACCTTAGTGAAAAATTAAATGGTAAATTTGAGTAAATGTAGATATGAAGAGTATAACATATTTAAAAAAATGTTTTCTTTTCATTAGGGGAGCTGCTTATCGACCATATATTCCTTGAAATATATCATTTATTAATTATAGATGCACTATTCTTGAGTTTTAAATCTTAATATTGAATAGTTTTGGGTATTTACAAAAAATTACACTTCATCTCACTTATAAACATGTTCCCCCTATCGTCACCTCTCTATACATAAAGATCATAGTGGATTGGACAATACCTAAGTCAATACATTCCTTAATTACCATATCAATTCATGATGGCCTTTTTCATTAAAATCCATATGATTATAGATCTTAGTGTAAACCAAAAGTTTTTGTCTGAAGAAGATGCATCTTTTTTAACCATGCATTTTTGTTTAAATTTTCATTTCACCTCCTTAAAATATTGTTCAAACTAGATGATAAAATAAACTAGTATAACCAATATAATGAAAAATTAATATGTTAATTTCATAAACTTCATCTATATAATCTTCTGTCAAATGGGAAATGAGACCATCATTAGTGTACAAGACAAACTTCTACCACTTGAACCAATGTAATTTTTTTCCACCATCACCTCCAATGGATGTTTATGAGGATGGATTTAATATATAAATAAATATATATTAAACTCATTAATTTTTTATCATTATAAAAAACAATTATATCATATACTTTATTACCCTTCCATTCATTAAAGGATGATAATGTCATTCATTGGTACGTATAGATTAACACCTCTATGAACAAATGTGATTCAACATACAGTACCACATCACAGTTATGGGATGTATACGTGTATTTAAAAAAATATTGTATTTATGAGATAATTTTCATTTTTCAGTGTTAAAAACAACACATACCATATTTAAATCATTTTTATTGAAAAATGAAAATATTACACTTGTGTACATACATCCAACCATCCCTATGATTATATAGTAGTACATTTTTCATAACATAATTCATTGTTGGTGTAAAAATTAAATTAAATTTACAAAAAATAAAATTAGTTAATTATTATTATTTTTAAGAGGATGATATAATTATCTATCTGAACATATTCATATTTCGAATGCCATTTTTGATATAGATTATCAACATCATTAAAACATAAAATATAAACAAAAATGATTAATTTCTTGAAAAAAACAAGATAATGAATAAAATAAAAATATTAATAAACTTGAAAAAAATTTAATGAAGTCCATTGGTAACATTAAATATTTTTTCAAGACGACAATGAATGAATGGGATGAGTCATGCATGATGAAAGGGATATCTTTAAACTATCCTTGTCTTTAGGTTATGATCATTCTAACTCTAACATAATTAATCTATCTCTTTAATGTTTTTTAAAACATATAATTTTTTTATAAGTATATATAGGATACATAAATAGATTATTCACCCTATATTTTCATGGTGTAATACTAGAATTATATTCTTCTCTAATATTCCATAATTATGAAATTTCCTATGATTATGATATGACTTAAGATTATGAAACCATTTTTATTCCCAAGGGTAATTCTTATGGTTATTTGTTATGATATTTTTAATTTATTGTTTTACCCATAAATAATTAGTATGATATTATTGGTGTTTTAATATATTTATCATAAGTATAAAAAAACTCTTTGGATCATGAGATTATGGAGTAAACATAATCCCTTATGGGATGTTGTCTACAATGTGATATTTTCTAGGATATTTCCCTTGGGTTTTTTAATTCCTTATTTTTTCCACATTTACTATTATTCCATGGTCATATGATACCATTTTTTATAGTATTATTTAATTTTATTAGTCATTACAATTATTTTTTATGATATTATGTTACACCATTGAATCACTTGTTATGTTTCCTTATAATGTTTATTCCCTCTCTGGATTTCATAAATAACACCTTTCTTTTAGGTATTCCATCAGATGTAAAATATGTTTTTAGGAGCACATGTTTATTTAGTAGATCATTACAGGGAATAAAAAATATGATTCCTTTTTTTAGTTTCTTTTTAATGTATTGTTATCCTAGTCTCTCAAAGATACAAGGAAACATTATCATTTGTTTGTAATTTTAGTAGATTTTTTCTTCAAATCATGATTTAATATGTGTAAAAGGTTTTGGACTCAATAGTTCGTATCAAATAAATGTATAATTATTAATAGGAATTATGACTAGAATATCTTTTTCCGAACCCTTGGGATAATTTAATGTATATGAAAAAATACAACAATTTTGGTGATAGATATAGACCGTGATCTAAATGAAATTGCATCACCATTTGGATACAATGAGTGGATATTGATCATTATTAGATTAAACTAGGGGTAAGAACTCTAAAAATATGGTATTGGGATTTGAATCAATAAACACCTGGATAACGATTGTGCGCCTTGATAAATGTCTAATTTAACTCTCATATATAATTTGTTTTCAAATTTCAAAACTCAATACGAACCATTACATAGGGCTCAAAAAATATTTCTATTAGAAACTCTAATTGGAAACACCATTATGTATAAACTATATTGAAACCTATAGAATCATATGCCATGATAAAAATATCATATATATATATATTATAAGTTTATAAGTTTCTGTTTTTATGTTAATATATTGTTCTCTCTTTTCTTTTGGTAGTTAATGATAAAAAATTAGAGAGACCATGAAAAAAACCAACATGATATGTAATGTAAAAATTTTCGCAATAATATTCTTAATATTAAAGGAGAAATATCTAGTAAAATCATAGATGTAATAGCTCAACTAGGTCATGTTTTTAATAATTTCTGGAATCATGTATTATTCTATCATCATCCTAAGAATGATATTGTTGTAGTCATGTTTTTTATAAGTAACTCGTACCATTAATGGATATTCTAATCCCATAATCTCAAATAAATAGATTAACTAAATTTAAATCAAATTTTTTTCCTCCAATGATCAGATCAAGAGAAATGTTTTCTTGTCCTTTATCAAATTATGGGAGAAGTTGATCGGTGGATGAACCTTATCAATCAAACAATGTAAAAATAATATATTCAGTTCATTTAATGGGAAGAATTCATCAAAATTTATTTCAATAAATATTTCCCAAAACACTCTATCATAAAATGGATATGGATCTCCTTAATGAAATGGGAATATGAGTCTTTCTGGATGTTTGAGGAAAACATAACAAGGTTTGCATGGTATGGGTCATACTATTTTAACAACATTGAAGGTAAAGTGAACTCTTTCTTCAGTGGCTTAAATCAAACTCTATGAAATTCATTAATGACTTAGGAAGTTCAACACTATGAATTCTTGTTCCATTTTCACATATATGATCTTATGGAGATTGGTGACTATTAGTGGTGTAATAAGAGTAGAAAAAAAATATAATATGATGTTTTATTTCTGTGGATTTATAGAGAAATAAAATAATTAAAAAAATAAATCATTCTTCATTCTAAAATTTTGGAAGGATAAAACCGTGAAACTATATCAATGGTATATAAAGATGAATCATTTTTTTGGAATTGATAGGCATTTGGATAATCAGTGAAAAAAGGAAATGTAGGAACCCACTGCTCTGGAGGAATAAAATATTGTTTAGATCATATATTATTAAATGGTATAATGTTTGGACATATTTGAAATTGGGATTTATATTAACAAATTTCAAAAAAAGGGTTTTCTAAGATTATCCGCTACACCAACCTCCATGTTCTTGATATCATAGAAGCGAATAAGAAATCACTACTACAGAGGTTGATCAAGACAATGATTGTGTAAAATATAAAAAGTTATTAATTATTGAATAGAAATTTTTACATTTGATTATAGCTCAGGGAATTATTTCATATCATAAATTCTTATTATAAAATTTCAAGCACCACCTGAAAAAATGGGGGATCATCTATCTATGAGAATAAGAAATCAATTGTTTGTTGTATTTAATGAAACTTACTCCTACCGATTCAATGTTTGTGAACTAAAGATTCTATATAAACACATAATACTTCCTCGAGTGTATTTTAATGAAATATTAAGAATTGATTTTTTATAATTACATAATTCCCACTTAAACTGTTCAAAGAGGGATAAAACACCTCATGTCCCATGTCACCCTCTAGACCTTTACCATTATAAGGATGCGATAAATATCAAATGGAATACAATATTAAATATTGGATATTATTTCTTATTAATAGGAATAAATATCCCAAATTATTTATAAGAAATTGAGAATAATTATTGACAACATGCCCATTGTGATGGATTATATTGATTTGTTAACAAAAGTATTGCCCAATTTTCCCCCTGATCAATAGTTTGAGATATCAATTAAACATATTCTTAGATATTTTACAATATCAAACATTATATATATAATTTATACTTTTTTTAAGAGTTAATAAAGGAAGATAAATTACAATATAGATAATGTTTTTTGATGTTTGAGTGCATCACTAAGGGGTACACTGATATACCTATTTAATAAAAGTAATGTGTCACTCAGCATCTAAATTGATTATTGAAAAAATAATGATAAAGAACAAGTATCCCATCCCATATACATATGACTTTTTGGATCAACTATGATGGGACTATTATTTCAAAAAGGTGTAAATTTGATTAGGATACCACCAACTAAGGATCATTAATAAATATATTCAACAAAATGAGTCAAAAATAAGGTATTGACATTTTCAGTTCATAATAACGACTTACAGACTCACTGATTTTCTAAAACTCCTTATGTACATAACAAATATAGTCATTAGGGATTAAATCATAATATTGTGTGTATGATTTATATATGATATTATGATATACTCCAAAATCATATAGGATCCTGAAAAGTATTTGAATAATATGAAAAATAATTTGTTAACAGAGATTTTATATGTATAGTAGAGTGAATTTGAGTTCTAGATCAAGGATGTATCATTATTATGTCATATTATCCCCAGTGATGGGATATTGATGAGCCCTTACATTCCAAATAATATTGAGGATTATCATAGAGCAACATCTATAACAAATATCAATAGTTTCCATAGACTAGATGGGTTTTACCTAATATTTTAAAAAAAATATTGTTATTGTTCAACCCACTAAACATGATATAATTGAAGAGATTGGTGTTTTTGATGAACAAGGAATTTGAAAAAATAAATATGAAGTTGAAAAAGGAGGCTTATCACCACACCAGTCCTCAAAATTCATGTAGGTGGGATAATGTTTGTTCTATATAGTTATGCGTCATAAAATATCATATGTATTTTTTCAGATTTAAAAAGATACGATGATATTTTATAAATTAGTACATTATACAATTACATGATTTGAACAATTAAACACATGGTCTAGAGATTGGTGTTGTAATATTTTCATTGAATATCATTTGACATTGTCTATATTGGGATAAGTGTGAAATAAATCAAGATCCTTATATCCTAAAACATATACTAGCATAGAAGAATATTACTTTTCACCATCAAAAATGGATAATGAAAAAAAACTAGTAGGACATCTAAATCCACCAAAATTTTGGGAAATATATTTTTTGGAATATTCTTTTTGTAGAAAGGATCTGAAAAAATGTCAATAATGAAAATTTAGAGTGGTCCAATAATTCTAGACATGAAAATGATGGAAATATGAATCATAAAGGAAGAAATGTCATAATTCCATTCTCAAATGATTTATCAACAATCACATATAGGTTAGTAAAAGGATAAATGAATAGAATATGAGGATTCCTGGAAGAATGTGGAATCCATAATACGATGTAAATCACCAGAGAACAATATTAATGAAGAGGGAGTTATAAGACAATGGTGAATACTATTTGTACTATGAAGTCATGTATTAAATGATCTATTGATTGATTCACATAGATTAACCATATACATACACCCATGGATAGTGAATATTTAATGAGATCATCAAGTTCAATTTTAGTGAGATAATATAAAGAACGATATTTGAGAATTCACATAAATGTTTTCAGAATTCCATCATGCGGATTCTGAATGGAAAAATCCTAAGGGATTATGAATCCATTATACATTAATTCATGTAAATGGGAAAATATAACCATGTAATTTTTAAATAGACTTCCAAATATATAAATATGAAATAATTTCATTTTGGATACGGTGGACATCATATAAATAATTCACAAATCACTGAAATTATTAATGATATTTATATCGTTCAATTATCAAGGATATACATTAGGAAAGTTGTTAGGTCACGAGGGACACCAAAATTTGTTATATCTAATAATGATAAAATATTTACATCCATATTATAGACGAAAATCCAATGTGCAATAAATAATGATTTGAAAATTAGTATGTCTTTTCAACCCCAATCTAATGTAATAAACTTTGTTTACTGTTCAGACACTAGAAAACATCATGAGAGATTTCATAATGTATTTTAATGGAAAATAGGATCAAATTATTATTCTGTTTGATTTCTCATAAAATTATATAATTCACTCAATCATCTATATCAAAAGATTTAGAGACGTTTATTAGAATACATTTATAACACATATGTTTTGGGATGAGTTTGGTGAACACTAATTTTTTTGGAAACAAAATGGGTATGGATATTTTACAAAATTACAATTTTTTTCAGAAAAAAAATCAGAACTGATCATAGTCATGTGAAGGGCTATGACAACAATAGTAAATGAGACCTAGATATTGGGTTCAATGTTAGAGTGTTCTTTCCCATATATACAAGGAAGTTATTCAAGAGATATTGGATAAAATTTATAATCTACATGTATATTGGACCCTTAGATATTTTCAACCATATTGGAATTGATGATTATTGATTAGAAATTCAATGAACCATTTATCATGTAAATTATTTATCAATGTATTAATTTTAAGGATTTACATACCATATAAATCATATATACTTATTATTGTGATGGTATATGTGTACAATATTCAATTATGGGTAGATTTATGTGATGATCGTAGACCATAGAGATAAATATCGAAGAACAAAGGCAACTCACTAGTCTGATGTTCTAAGATAGATCCATTAATATGAAGAGTAAATAAGATAACTAGAGGAATATTTAATCCTTATCACTATCAAATGATTTCAACTAAGTATGTATAATGAAATTATGAGTTAAAAATCATGAAGAGGAAAAAATGGAACACTCTAGGTTTAAACAAAAGTAAAATAAGTTCAATAGAGTATACGCCACACAACACCGACACTAAAATAACCATATGTATATCCTAAAAGGCTTTTTATTTATTATTAATTATGCATAATATTGTTTTTTAACACGATTTAGATGGAGCTGTTACATGGCTTGTAGGCCCAAAGGCATATGACCCAAATATGGCATAATGCCTTTATTATGGAAAATCCTATTTTTTTAATGTAACAATTATACCCTAGTAATAAAAATTTATTGTTTGAAATATACTAAAAAATTTATAATTTATATATAATTTTCCAAATTGACATAATTTTATTGACAAATTCTTTGTAAATACGAACTCCAGTTTTTAATTAATACATTTAATTTATAAAAAAAAATTTCTTCTAAAATGTTTTTTCTGATAATTTATGGGATTTATATAAATATTAATATATAAATTGAAAATATTTTTTAAAATAATTATATCAAAATTTACATTGGGATGAATTTTTCGATATTTCATTAACAATTGATTTTTTTTTCAATAATGAAAACATAAAATTCTTCAATACATTAATTTTATTAATTATATTAATTAATTTAAAAGTCTATTTGTTATTTTTATTTTTTAATAATGTGATATATTTTTCATTATATTTAAAATAATCTAAATAATTTATGTCTAATCACCATTTTTTTGCAATATGATTAGTTTTATGACAAAAATGTGATTTTCCATAAAACTTGTTTTACATCCAAAATACCATCTATATTTATTGATTAAAATAATTTCTATAAAGAAAATATTTAAAATAAAAACATATATTATGTACCTATTTATTTTAATTGAAAATTATATAATTAATATTTCTAGACTGACTATTAATAAAATGTCATTAATTTGTTGAAAAATGCATTATCCTGCAAAACAAATCCATATCAAATTCTGGGGGTTTAATTTTAAATTAATCCATTCCAATTAACGGAATTTTATTTGATAAAATGAATTAATTATTTATAATTACCATTATTAATATAATGAAATATCTTTTTCTAAATAATTTCAAGTAAAAATTAGTGAGAAATGTAAAAATTAATTACCATGGATAAGTATAAAAATATGGTTTTTCATGTTACTTGTGCTTGGGTTAAAATTTAATTTTCCAACATAGGGGATTTTTATATGATAAATGATATTTCATATTTATAATTAGTTTTTACAAATTATATAATAATTCTCATTTTATTTTAGGTATTAACTAATAAATTACATTGTAAAAATATTGTTTATCATAGTGATACTAGAAAATATAAAAGGGTCTATCTTTAGTGGAAAAATTGAAAACATAATAATAACCAGTTAAATATTATTTTTGTGGTTTTTATTTACCATAACATACTTTATTTTCTTAATTTATAAATTTGGATGAACTTTTCTTGAATGAAACGTCCCATTATTGACTGTTTTTAGGTATTTTCAAAAATAAAACTCCTTTTCAATTAAAAAGGTAGCCCATATCCTATAATCTACACACATCAATATAAAAAAGGATGAGATAATAACATTCAAAATAACTTCCTTACGTACAATATCACATATTAGTTTTTGTTTATTTATTAAAAATCCATCCTAGGATGGCATTTGTATCAATCATAAAAAGGTTTTATGAATAAGACTGCTCATTATTCACTAAGATTTTTTTTTCAAATTCTTCTTCAAAATCATTAAAATTTTATTCAACAATGATTATTTAATAACATAATTATCTTCCACATACTAATATGTTATTATGTGGTTTTAAAAACTTACAAACATCTCATATTCTCTCTAATATTAATAGAAACCACTATTCTTGTGTAAAGTGGACTATCCCCTCATGAACCAATTTAATTTATTTAAATCATCACCTATAATGAATATTTACAATGATAAATTTTAATATATCCATATTTTATTCAAGACATAATATCATTTTATAAAATTAAGATGTCATATTTTTTTACCTTTCTATATACTGATTGATGATATGGATATTTTTGTGTATGAGTGGATTACCACATCCACAAAGCGATATGGGTTGTTCATCATTACCCATCACATGGATGTTATATATAAGTTTATTTAGATAAATAATGTTGTAAATTTGATATATTTATCATTTTATAGAGGTGAAATAATACTTACCTTATTTCTATCATGATCATTGAACAATGAAAACATTACTCATGTGTATGTATGGCCTGTCAACTCTTTCTTTGTAATGTATTTCAAATTCCATATCCATATTTCATTGTTGGTTTCAAAAGTATAATTGATTTAAAAATGGATAATTACTTTTTTATTACTATTATTTATGTGATTAAGTAATAATCTATTTTACCTTAGTCAAATTTTCAATGTTATTGTTCAAATATAATCCACACATCATTAAAACGCCCAAATTGAACCTATATGATTATTTAATTGAATATAAGATGGTAATAAGAAAAAAATAGTAATAAAAAATTAATTTTTTTATTAAATAAATAAATTAAGATATGTTTATTATTCTGGATGATAAATAATTCATATAGTGAGTCATGCTCTTGGTAAGGAATAATTCTAAACCAACTCCATCTTTTGTTTATGAATATTCTCTGTCCAACTCACATTCTAACCATATTTAATGTTAAATAATGATTCTAAATTATTTATGTACTTCTATAACATATATACATAGCTTATTCTATCTTCCATTAATGGGTTAATACTATACTTATGTTTATTTATCAAATTCATTCCTTATAAAATTTCCCTATATAAGGTTATTATAAGGAATGATTATGAACCCTATTTTCATTGTTGGGGTAATTATTATAGTTTTCTCTAGTATTGATTTAATTCTTTTGACACCCATATATTACAAACCTATTATGAATTGTGTGACTACATACAAATCCAATTTTTTGGGTATATCTATTTTTCTCTAAAGACTTTGTGTATGTGATTAGTGAAAAATAATATTACACTGTGAGACATTTTAAATCGTGTGATATTTTCTAGGCAATCCTCATTAACTCGTGTTTATATCATGGTATATGATTTTTCCACATTTCATATGCTTACCTGATCTTATGATACCATCTTGTATATGATATTCTTCTATGTGATTAAACGTCAGAATTTTCATTTATTTCATCATGTTATACCTTTGAATGACACTATATATATTTTTATCATGCTTATTACCAATTTGGGTTTTTCATCTCACCCCTTTATGATATGTATTGTCCATAGTTTTAGGAGATAAAATAGATTTTTTGTGCTCATTATTTAGAATAAAATAAGGATACTAGGTTTTATTTTTGTTTTGATGTATTATGAACATAGTGTGTAAAAGACACTTGGCCTCATGGTCTTAGGGTTTTTCTTATTGGGTATTTATGATAAAAATCATGTAATAATATGTGAAAAACAATTGGGTCATTATATTTTTTGTACCGTTTAGATTATAATTATTTCAATTCATCCCATTATTATTATCATGGATGGAGGATAATATGATGCGATAATTAAATTTATATACAATAATCTAACATAGATAACCCAAACAAATATAAATGGGTAATAAACATTAAAAAATTAAAATTTTAAAATATTCTACAAGAACCATTATATTTAGTGGAATATAAAATGTGCACATGATGGATTGATATTTTATATTATAATAGAAAATAACCAACATTGAAAATATTTGACTCATTATATTAAAAAATAATTTGAATCAATTTTAATATCTAATAATTATAATTAGGATTTATTATTTATTTATAAAAAAATGATGTAATACATGTTGTCAGAATATATTTATAATCAAATTGTGAGTGGAGACATCCTATCAATATTAATTTAGAATTTTATTTTCTTCAAGTTACCACTAGGAAATCCCTAAATCAATTAAACCACAATTTAAAACAATATAACCATAAATTATAATTATAATAAATCAATATCATTATAAACAAAAACAAAATTGAAAAAATATTCATCATTAATATTAAAAAATATAAATCACCACTAATAAATCTTAGTGAAGACACACCTTCATAACCTCACATCAAAATAGAGTTGGAAGATAAGAATAATCCCCACATGTACCAGCATGAAGAAAAAGTTGAGGATGTCCAATATTCTATGATTAATTTAATAATTATCTTGTGAAATATAATATAAAAACCCAGACCAAGAAATATAAATTCTGAAGAATGTTGATAAAATGGGCGTAAGAGAATGAATGTAACCTTTATTTAAATTTCACATTAAAACCACCCATATAATCAACATGGTAAAAGGGGGAAAGAGTAAGTAAAGGGGATAGAATAGATTAATAGATTAATTTCTCACTAATAATAGAAATTTAGAGCATTAATTAGATCTAAAATATTATAAATTAGAATATAGGGGAAACATAAAATCCATACCCACTAAATAACAAAAACAAAATCAACTCGATACCTTTTTATAGTTGACTAGGTATCTAGTGAAACATCTAGGCATACATTGAATAAGTCCATTTTATAGAGAAACTGGTGACACAACATGCGGTATGTAGTGAAATATATAGTTGACTCTATTGGTAAAACCACCTCTATATATTATGTAACTTCCAAAACTCCAATTGATCATTCAAAAACAACATAAAATACCAAAAAATTCATCCTCATATACATAAATATGATTTTTAATCCTCATACAAAAAACCCATAAACCAAAAAAATATCAAATCATCACCTATACTAATCCAACTATAAGTAACTCTAAAGAAGATAAATAAATAAATCCTAGGAACCTGACACTAAATTCTAAACAACATGATAATTTTTTATCCCAAATACATATTTTGAGACATCTACTAGATGATGTAATAATCCAAGAATCTAATTCACATCCCAATAAATACATGAAATCCATGATAAAGAAATTCTAAAAACCCAAAATTCACCCAAAATAATCAATTATAATCCCAAAATTAATAACACATGACCCAATCACCTATACTCAACAAAAAACATATATCAAATCAAATAAAAACACATTAAATCCAACCAAATTAATATTTTATAGTCCAACCATATTAATAAAATAAAACATATTTCCATATAGATACACATCAAAACAGCATCATTCAAATATACAAGAGATACAATATTGTAATCACTAAAAAATAAAAAATTTATATCAAACTCTTATTGTATAACTGCAAAAAACAAAACCTATCATTTAACCACCACTATATATCTATTCAAAAGTTTAGAACATATTTTTTATAATTTAATAATTACTATTACTTGATTAAAATTTATTCTATGTTATTCCCCACCTTAATATATTACTAAGGATAAATTTTAATAACATCATTCAGAAAATTAGTTCTAGTTAATCACATATATATATATTTATTTAATTCATGGTTCATAGAAAAAAAATTACATCATTTGAAAATCCTCCCTCTATCATATTCAAAAAAACAATAAAATTTCACACAACCAAGTCCTTATGAAATTCCATTTTAACACCCCACAATATCTAAAATTCCATATTAAATGAAAAAACCTTCTATATTGATGTGTAACATAAAAATCAAACCTATATAAAATTTAATTTAATTTTAAAATCAAATAATAATTTCATTGAAATATAATTTTCCATTATACTATCAAAATAAACATTCTTGTTTTTACATCATGTACCCCATTTAATAAAAAATGAAATGGAATGAATTTTAATAAAACCCATAATTTTTAAATACCTAAAATGTATTTTTAAATTTTGTAACACCATATATTTAACAAAATAAAATAACGGTCATGGAAAAATAAATAAAAATATCATATCCCTCTTTTCAAAATATACTACATTTGGAAGAAAATTTCTATAATTTCACATTGTCTACTATGAAAAAAAAAACTTGTTATAAACTATTTTTCTTTTCTTAATGACAAAAATAATATACTTATATCCACTCACACAAGAGAAAAAAAGGTTACCATAATATATGAAAAATAGTATATGAAAATATTTTTTGACATTGTTTTCAAAAATAATTTATCATAGCAAAATTAAACATAAGGTATAAAAATCATACTCACTATAAAACTATTAACACTCAAGTATATTTAAAAAAATTTGAAAATAAATTACACAATATGACATTTTAAATAATTAATACTATATTATTACATTGAATGAATATTTAATCAAAAAAATGTATATATTAGTAGATAAAAATAAATGAAATGAAATTATCATAATAGAAGATATGATTTATGGAGTAATAGAATATACATAGTAGAAAAATATAGGAATTAAACAAATTCATGAATTATATGATAATTAATTAATCATGTTTAACTAATTTTCAAATAAATAAGAATCGCTATATCTATCAATTGAAAACAATTTGGTTAATATGAACATATAATTCAATAATATATATATAATAAAACTATATATATATATATTACTACTGTTTCAGTTAGAAACCCATAGTGGGTTCCAAAAATACTATAACAACCAATGGTATGTATATTGTATGTAATAACATCATATAGGTTCCTTTATGTTGATTCCTAACATGATTCATGAATCACAAGTAATATTTTCCCCATGATCGATCACTATAAGTACATAATGGGTTCCATTCCATCATGATTAAAATGGTAAAATTAGATACTGGAATGAACCTGTTGTATTTTTTAATACCCATAATTCCAATTGATACATGAAATTATAGACTACTGATTTTTATGACACCTTGTGTAGTGGTGCTTCTCAAACCATGAAATTCATATATCCAGTCTAAACTAAAAATTTTGTGATCATATGTAAACTCATTATAGTGAAATAGTGGTCTGTGAAATACTGGTATTATGGGATATCATAATTTTTATTGATTTGTAGATAGGGAATGTTTAAGGTATTTTTTTAAAGATACATCATATTCAATATCTATTTTTGGGAATTACTAATTTGTATGGGGTATATCGCAAAAAAATATAAACATTTCATAAAAGATAAATAATACCTAAACCATGCATAATTCTCTCAATATTAATACATATATTGATTAAAATATAATATTTATAAGATGTAAAAAATTTTAACATAGAATTTATTATAAATTGATATTTTCATTCCAATAGAAATAGCTAAGGAGCGGGAAATTATCATTGAACATCTCTCGTAACTCCAAAATAGGATGTGGAAATCAATATCAATATCCATAAAAAACATGAATTATCTAATATTATAATCCAATCACTAAAACTACCTATATATTCTATAAATGTTGTTGAATAGTGGCCCAGAGTCTACTAATTTGTCCTTGTAGTGTTTTATCATATAATACACAGTAAAAAACCAACTAACGTGTCTCAATAAATTAATGATATAACAACTATATACTTAAACATACATTTATATTTACATATATAAATAATAAAATAGTTATTAAAGTCATATATTAATTAATAATAATTTATAAACAACACATCAATTCATAAATATATTCATTCTACAACCAATAACTCCCCACAGTGATATAGTCCATACCTATACAACCTCTTTATAGGTTCAAAAAAGAATTTGATATGGTAATCTCATATCTTCCTCTATGGAAGGAAACCTAATTTACTAAAATTATATCCCACATGTGTATATATGAACTCAACCATAATTTTAGATTTGTGAAAAAAAATCAGATTTCTTGTGACCTATCATATAAATAAAATGAGTAATTACCCATTAGGGTAATTGGGTATAGAGACATTACTTTATCACGGATTACATGATATAGATGCAATGTTTATTTGATGAGGTTTGTTCCATGGTCAAATAAAAAAGCACATTTCAATGATTATACAAATCAACAAAGTTACAGGAGTCGAAAGGAATGATTTTTTTACAATCCTTGTCAAAACGCTGAAATAAATTAAGAGGAAGGTTATTCATCCAAGTCAAATCCTGGTGAAAACCTTTCTTATAAAGGGCATCAGCAATATTGTTTTCTTCACAAAAGGCGTGAGTGGAAATGTAATTAATCTCCACGAGTGAATCAAGACACTTCATCCAAAGGGTGGAAAGAGGACAGGCCAGATGGATCACAACATTCCAAATATCCAGGACAATGGTGGTCAAATCAATTTAAATCCAGAGTATCCTCTAGCCATTTTGATGGATGAAATTGATAGCATGAATTACACCCATCATTTCAGCATCAAGTGACAAAGTAACACAACATCTAACAAAGATGCTACGATGATACTGGCCAGAAGAATCTATAAATATTACACCATAGCCTGCAGGACCTAGATTTCCCTTTGATGCACCATCAACGATCACTTTGACCCATCCTGGTATCAAATTTTTCAAGAACACTTCATATGTGTGTTTGGGTTTTCGATAGAAACCATCAACCCGAGGTTTGTGCAGAATCTCAAAATCACAAAAAGAGTAGTTGTAGTGCACCTTTTGAATCAAAGACACCTCTCAGACCACAATGAGAATATTGGATTTTCTTACATTAAGATTTAATTAGAATTTACTATAGAGAATGTCATTTATTTCATACCATAATACATGAAAAATATCATCAACAATAGAGAGGAAAACATTTTCTATTTACTGAGAAGACTCATGACCACACATATCATTAAGAGATAGTAGATAGAGTCTGTAATAAACCACCAGAAATCAAAAATGTAAAGAATATAATTCCATAGAGTAGAAGTTGTATCACATGATAGAAAAATATGGTTAGTATCTTCCCTATGTAGGTTATATAGGTGAGATTTAGAATAGAGTTGGATACCAAAAGTTTGGAGGCAAACCTCAGTAGGAAATCAGTTGTGGGCAATATTCCAAATGCGAGGTAGTCTTTTAGGCTTGATCCAAGACTTATTAAAATAATTCAACCATTTAAATTTACATTCAGTTCAAAATAAATTGTGCTTGTAGAAATATTTTGAGTCAAGGATGCCATTTGAAGCTAGCTCCCAATCAAGAAAGTCATCAGAGCTAGTGTAGGTGGTTGTTATCAATGATCTGAAAAATTCTATCAAGGAGTTCAGTCCTGTGAGAGTGAAGACCATCTTTAATAGTATCATTTTTATCCTCATGATGAGATTTAGAAGGTATCAAGGAAATTAAAGGAGTTCCAGTTCAATTATCAAGGTAGAAATTATTTTTGTAGTCTTCTTTAACCGTACATATAGAATTTTCCATAATGTGATGGAAGAAATGCCTAATAGAGGGCCTTGTCGAGGATGTAATATAATATATGTTCCATTTAATAATCTTGGTGAGAAATCTATGTTTGAGGAAGTCAATATCATTAGTGTTTTTATCAATTAATCTCTAAGTAATTCTAACCTAAATAGCATAATTAAAGAGTTTTATGTTTTTAATACTCATACCCCCTTATATAAAGGATTTTAATAGGTCATCCATGGAATGGTGATAAGTTCATATTCAAGGATACTTCCCATCAAGATGATGTTTTTAATGTAGGCATTATTTTTTTTAAATTACCAACAAGCCACTTGTAGATCGTAAGATAATAGACCATTTTTTAGACAATGTTTGATTTAAAAAGATATATTCTACCAACCATAGAAAAGTTTCTACCTTTCCATGTAGAAATATGATTAATAATTTGGTCAACAATGCTAGAAAATTAGTTGGATTTGGGTATTCCCCAAAAGATAGGAACCCCCAAGTAAGTGAAGTGGAAGAGACCATCTTTAATTCCATGATAGCTGGTGATAAAGAATTTTCTTTCTGTGGAGAAATTTTTCCAAAAGAAAATATATGACTTCTTCCAAGAAATATCCTATCCTGAAACCTCTTCATATTGAGATAGAGCATTTTTTAGAACATTAATATTAATTTGATACCCTTGAAGAAATAAGATGACGTCATAAGCATATAGAAGATGAGTAGGGGTGTTCAGATTTCAGGCAGCATTGATGGGCTTAAGTTTATTTTTATTGACAAGATTTGTGAGAAATATACTGAGTTAATCTTTAGTAATTACAAAGAGGATGGCCGAGAGAGGGTATCCTTGTCTAACTATTTTGGTTCATTTGAAATATCACTTGGGGGGCCATTAACCAAAATGGAAGTAGATGATGATTTAAATAGTGTTTTTATTCTCATATGTAAGGTATCATTAAATCCAAAATAATTCATATCTTTGAAAATAAAACTCCAATATATAGTATCAAATGATTTTCTAATATCATTTTTGATAGAAATGTTACCTCCCCTAGTAGTTTTTTTAGGCTATTAGAGAATTTTGTTGAAAGGATAATGTAGCCTTGTATATACCTACATTTTATAAAACCAAATTGATTCCAAGAAACAGTTGTATTTCTTATTGAGGTATGACTATTAGTAAGAATCATGGTAATGATTTTTTAGAGTGTTTATGTAACACCCCAAGCTTCCACGGTATGTTTCCCTTCGAATAATGAAATAGCGTGGGTTGTACGCAACCTCGAGCTCTAACACACACCACAACTAATTAAACTAGCCGTTGTGAATAGTAATACCTACTTTTAGAAATTTTATAAATTCTATTTATCAAAATGGACTTCATTTTTGGATTCGGAATATCGAAATTATCCTATGTTTAATTTTTGGTATTTTTCTGAGAACTTCTAATTTTTATGAATAGTGAAAAATACTAAAAAACAACTTTTTTAATCAAAATAATTTATAGTGATAAATTATACCATTTAGTGGTTTTAGAGAAAATTAGTATATATTTTTACCATTTTATCCAATGGTGGTCATTAGAATTAATTTCACTTTGAAATTGGACAGAAACAATTGTCAATCCTTTGATATATATTGTTTCTTAAAAACACGCTATTTGTTGTGATAGTGGGAATTAATTATAAAATTAATTAATGGAACTTATATGTTTGTAATTTTGTAAAATAGACATCATTTTTGAATTCGGAATATCAATTATAGCATAGGTTGAAATTTTGGCATTATTCTGAAAAACTTCAATTTTTTTATGAATAGTGAAACCACTAAGAGGTAGTTAAATTACTGATTTTTCGTTTAAATGAAATATTACCACTTCTGTGTTTTGAATTTCAAAAATCCGACATACATGGTTGTCATTAGGATGTAAAATGTGGTTCAATGGGATTAAAATAATATTTTGGTGAATAGTAACTTTTAAGTTTAATTAATCGCGATTAAAGGTACTTAGTGAAATTTAAGGTAAAAATGATATTATAAAAATATGAAAATACACTTACACTTGTCCTACCCCTATTGGATGAGTAATGGACGACCAAGAAAATCCATGGGTCAACTTGGGGACCACATGAAGCCACTTTAGTTGGAAAATGACATAAATACCTTTAATTTAATGTTAAAGTAAAAAAATGACAAAAACATGGAATGTTTTACTAAAACAATTTTTACATGGGGATATACAAGTCATATTTTTTACTATAAATAGTCATTGGAAAGAGAAAAAGATTTCCTACATAATAGTATTTTTTTTAAAATTTGTAGACATTAAATAAATTAAATTATTTATGACAACATTATGATGCAGCGATGACCTCATTATTTAACGATTTTAATAAAAAGAAAAGATAATGTAAAATCCAAGGATTACACTTGTCAAATGACTATTGTATGGGTATATTTAGAACCCTTATCACCTTATCCACGAATTATATAAGTTTGGGACCTTTATAATCTGAAAAGCATTGTATAATAATGTAACATTTCAATCTTTCCAAAAGAGCCCCTCCTCTCCTCGTATAAAAGGCCCTCACCTATACCACCATATTCACTCTTTCAAGCCTTTTGGATCGGCCAAACTCTGCCCAAATACTCTACAAACTTCTCTCCCTTCATCCTAGAAGAATTACTTTAGTCAGAAATCTATCCTAAGGAGTCCTTTTGATCAATTCAAAAGGAAGAACCCGAAGAAGAGGTAACGTTTTCATCACCCTCTTTCATGTTTCTTTCTTCTTCCACTCCCTCTTTGTTTATTATTTCAATTATAAAATTATAAATCCATTATCTTTTATATACTGTGATGTTAGTATAAATATGGAACAACCATATTCAGTATTCTACCCATCATTTGAATGACATGTCACCATACGTGCGTACGTACGGCTTACCGTCTCCACGTCGTGGTGTAATTGTTATTCAATATATTATTATTTAGATGGGTATAATATTGATATGTAATTCATGTAAATAATAAATATAACATGATAATGATTCTGTATATATGATATACTATCCAATTATATATTATTTTAATATCAAAATAATGATATTGTCGCTCGTGCGTACGTACGGACTACCTTCTCCACGAATGCGATGAGATTCATTCTCCGTCGTATCCAATCAAGTATAATTATCATTTGATGATTTAAAAATAATGTTTAAGGACATGATATCATTCTGGATATGAATAATATACAACCTATCCATGAAAAACACGACTTAGGTAACAAAACATATAAAAGAAAACGAGTAAGTTAACACCCGAAACAACGATAAATCTAAGATATTGTTAAAAAAGCAATGTTAAAAGATCATATATGATATCATATGAATGTATATGATTCTTCTATAATTTAATAACAATAATTTCACCATTATACAGGAGGTTATCTTACCCCATCCAAGGAAAAGTACAAGGTAAGGGTTTACTTCACAACCTCTTCATTATCCAAGGTTGTTTATACATAATTATCTACTGGGACCTCGTTATCATCCACATCCATGTTTCTTAAAAATGTCTTTCAAAACATTTTTACTATTAAATGGAAAATGGGTTAAAGTCATTTATACCCTTATACGTTTTTTAAAGGAATCTTACCGTCGTTTTCCAAACAATGTACTTTTTGACCTTTTTGACAAATTTAAGGTAAGAATGTTTTTTAACTTATACGGCGGGTGCGGCTATTTTACGCCATTATAACTTCATCTAAGCTTCCCTTACAAGCTTATAATAATATTTTCAAATTAAATGTATTATTTTATAATTATGGGACATTTAAATGATTTCAAAAAAAGAGAGATATTTCTGTCAAATAGCTTTGATTTCATCCATGTCAACATCCTTTGATGGGTTTTAAGTTTAATTGAAATTGATTTATGATACAAAACTCCCATTGAACATTTTGTGAAATATTTGGCTGTGGATGTGTTATTTTTATACCATCCATAGTTTATGGAGAAATTTTTGACGCTTCGTATGCTAGTTTTAATATGAATATTTATGTTATGTTTAAATCTATTTATATGAGGAATGTATTGGACATAATAAGTGACGGGTGGAGCCTGCTATAGCTCCTCAATGCATCGGTAGGTCTCATGAGACAACTAGAAATGGAATTGGCCGAGGCCCTTTCCCAATTTGATTTATGGTTTTGGCCGAGGCCTTAATCATTTTAGACGTCTTGGCCGAGGCCTTGACAAAATGTTTCAGAATGTCTGGCATTATACATTCCCTCATTATGAAAGTGGTTATTGATATTGCATGTGATTATTCGACCAGTAGAATATCCATGTGAAGAAGTGAATGGAATTATCTCATTTTAATTTTTCTATATTATGTTGAATTTCATGTTTAAAAGGCTTTTGTTTTATTTATACATTGCCTTAAATGTTTATGTTTATTGATGAATGTTTCCGCTATATTGTTATCCTTACTGAGCATCTGAGCTCACCCCTTTCAATGTTTTAATATTTTTCAAGGATGTGAAGAAGTATTTTATGAATGACCAGCAGGGATAGTCAGAAAGGGATATGAGTGTTGACTATGAAGACCATGTTATTGTAGTTTGTTTACTTTTTGATTTATGAAAGACTTATGAATGTATCTAGTGTTTACAAGGCAACTAAACTAATCGGTCTTTCGAGACGTGATCTTTTGTGATCATGCCAATGTTACGAAGTAATGCACCGACTCAAGGTAGCTAGGGTCGAGGCGTTACAGTTGGTATCAAAGGCAGTTTAGTACTAACCTTGGAAGCTAGATTTAGATAAACTCTGATTAGAGCACATAGCCCGAAGTTAGACTTTGAGGATTAGTATAGAAGAACTTCCTAGAATTTTGGTATTGTAGAGATGTTGTGAGTTTTCCGAGCAATACATCCATGTCTGGATATGAGAAGGTAGAGGCGGCTCTGGCACAGGTGTACCTAGTGGTAAAACCCGAAAACACCGCTTTGAGCTAGAATCGAATGAGAACTGGTGCACGACAATGGGCCTTGCTGCACTCTTGGTTACGACACTCCCGGGGGATATGCTTAGGATAATTCCCATTTTCTTTACAAACCACTATGAAGGGTTACGAGTATATACTTCCTAAAAGAAAACATTTTTATAATTATGGATTATATCCATAATTAGTTCAATTTATGTGAAGTGTTTTACAGGTATGGAATTATGTATTTTGATTCATAAACTAATCTAGTTTATGCTATTATTTAGAAATGGCGCCTAGTCGAAGGAATGGAAACTGTATCAATGCACGCACTCCGTGTAGGGAATTCCCTCCTGCTCAAGATAATTATGGTGGAGCTAGTGATACAACTGGTTCTGATCAGCTTCTCACCGTACTGGGACAACTCATGCAGGTGATGAATAATAACCTTACTCGTATGGAGCACCCTGATCCGCAACGTGGAGGATCAATGCTAGACCGTTTCATGAGGCAACAAACGCCAACCTTCAATGGGAGTACAAATCCTATAGTAGCTGAGCAATGGATAAATTCCTTAGAGAAAATATTCCATGCCTTGGGGAGTAGTGAAAGGGAGGAAGTTGTCATGGCAGTTTACCGCCTCACTGGAGATGTCGATCAATGGTGGTCACTAATTCAAAACACAAAGGAAGATGATGAATTAACAAACATGGAATGGCAGGAGTTCAAAGAGCTGTTCTTAGAAAAATACTTTCCTCGAGACTATCGAGCGGATATGGAAAGGCAATTTCTGAGACTGAGGCAGAAGGAGGATGAGAATGTCACAAAGTATGAGGCTAACTTTACAAGTTTAGTGAGGTATGCTGCAGATTACATACGTAACCCAAGAAGTAAGACTGATCGTTTCTTTGATGGGTTAAAACCATTTCTCCGTCGAGCTTTAGTATCACAAACCTTCTCTTCATATGAAGGTATTGTCTCGTGCGCTATCAAGACGGAAAAGGAATTCTCTAAGTCTTATGACTTTAAATCAAAGAAAGATAAGAAGAGATCCGCTGAAAACTCTGGGAAAGGAAATAAGGAAAGAGGGAAGAAGGGTAGAAATGAATTTTCACCCTGTGAAAATTGTGGTAGGAAGCACCATGGTACCTGTCTAAAAGGAAAAGGAGTATGTTACAATTGTGGTTAAAAAGGCCACCAAGCTCATGAATGCAAGGGAAAGAAAGCGGTTGTCAACGTGGAATGCTATAATTGTAGAGAGAAGGGACATTATGCAAATGAATTTCCTAAGCGTCAGGGGAACTTACCTCAGAAGAGGCCAAGGGATCAGGTCCAGGCTTATGCTATCACTACTGCTGAGGTGGAAGCTCCGAAAGACGTGGTGGCAGGTAATTTAATGGTTTCCTCAAGTTTAGCAAATGCATTATTTGATTCTGGATCATCACATTGTTTCATATCTTCCCAGTTTGCTATGAAAATTAGATATTTCCAATTTGATTTAACAAGGGAGTTGTCGGTCAAAACCCCTAAGGGAAGTATTGTTGCAACAAAGTTTTGTCGATTAGTTCCCATTAGAGAACCTAAATGTTCTTTACCTGCTGATCTCATTGTCATACCCATGATTGATTTTGATATAATCCTCGGTATGGATTGGCTTTCAGACCATGATGCAAAAATTTATTGTAAGAGGAAAGAGGATACGATTCTTTATGATGATGATAAGGAACACCTTATCTTTAGAGCAGAATCGTCGCCACATATTTCTTATCTAGATCCACCCCCAGTATCTCAACTAAATTCAATTATTGGGGAGGAAGAGAAGTAAGTTACTAAGGGTGAGGAAAGTAATATTCAAATAGAGGATGTACCTACTGTGAGGGAATATGTTGATGTGTTTCCGGAAGATTTACCTGGACATCCTCCAGAACGAGAAGTTGAGTTTTCCATTGATTTAATTCTTGGATCAAGGCCCATATCGAAGACCCCTTATAGAATGGCCACTGTGGAATTAGTTGAACTAAAGAAACAACTAGATGAATTGAGTAATAAGGGATTTATTCTCCCTAGTTTTTCTCCTTGGGGAGGCCTTGTTCTTTTTGTTAAGAAGAAAGATAAATCTATGAGGTTGTGCATCGACTATAGGGAGATCAATGCTATAACAATAATGAACAAGTATCCCCTACCTCGCATTGATAATTTGTTTGACCAACTGCATGGAGCTCAATACGTTTCAAAGATTGACCTTCGGTCTGGATACCATCAGTTGTGTGTGAAGAAGGAAGACGTTCCAAAGACAGCATTTCGAACAAGGTACGGGCATTACGAGTTTACAGTAATGACTTTTGGATTGACTAATGCACCCTCTGTTTTCATGGATCTAATGAATAGAGTTTTCAAGGAATATCTTGATGACATTATAGTGGTATTTATTGATGATATCTTGGTATACTCCAAAATCCATGAAGATCATGAAAATCACTTACGCATTATCCTGAAGGCTCTTAGAAGACATGAATTATATGGGAAATTTAGAAAGTGTGAATTCTGGCTTCAGGAGATTTCTTTTCTTGGCCATATTGTCTCTAATGATGGAATTTCCGTTGATACTTCTAAACCCAAGGCAATCCACGAATGGCCAGCACCAACAAGTATAACTGAGGTATGCAGTTTTATTGGTTTAGCATGTTATTATCGACATTTCATCCAGAATTTTTCCAGATTGGCTAACCCATAAACAAAGATCACACGTAAAGGGATTAAATTTGTCTGCAAAAAAGAGTGTGAAGAATATTTTGATGAACTGAAGAGAAGATTAGTCAACGCCCCTGTATTGACTCTACCATCGGGGAATGATGGGTTTGTTATTTATAGTGATGCATCGAAGAAAGGACTTGGTTGTGTCCTTATGCAGAATGATAAGGTTATTGCCTATACATCACGACAGCTAAAAATTCATGAGCAAAACTATCCTACTCATGATCTTGAGTTAGGAGCTATGATCTTTTCTTTAAAGATATGGAGACATTACCCTTATGGTGAAAATTGTGACATTTATACTGATCACAAGAGTTTGAAGTATATTTTCTCACAAAAAGAACTCAACATGAGGCAAAGGCGATGGCTTGAACTACTCAAGGATTATGATTGCACGATACATTACCACCCGGGGAAGGAAAACAAGGTGGCATATTCTTTGAGAAGAAAAGACCATGGAGTTTTGAATGTGATGAGAATTGAAAGGGATCCAATTTTCATGGATCTAGTGAAGATGGACATGGAAATAACTAGGGAAGGTGAAACATCAATGCTTTTTCAAATGGTTTCCAAACCATCATTACAAGAAAGTATTAAGAGTTCTCAGACTGATGATGAAGAATTTCAGAAGAAGATTAAAGATGTGAATGATGGAAGATTCAGGGACATTGTGTATAAGGATGGAATTTTGAAATTCTGAAAGAGAATTTGTGTTCCCGATATACCTGATCTAAAAAGGGAATTTCTGGATGATGCTCATAGTTCCAATTTCTCTATACAACCTGGGAGCACCAGAATGTATAGAGATTTGATGGAACATTTTTGGTGGGACAATATGAAGTGGGAGATTTCTGATTTTGTGTCGAGGTGTATGGTTTTTCAACAAGTGAAAGCTGGAAGGAAACATCCTAGTGGAGTATTGCAACCTCTTCCCATACCTGAGTGGAAATGGGATAATATTACGATGGACATTGTCATGGGACTACCAAAGACTCCTAGAAGTAATAATGCAATATGGGTCATTGTTGATCGTCTTACTATGTTTGCACATTTTCTGGCTATACGGGAGGATCTACCACTTGAATGTCTAGCAAGACTATATATTAATGATGTTGTAAGACATCATGGAGTACCCCTATCGATTGTTTCTGATTGTTATCCTTGTTTTACTTCAAGATTCTGGAAAAGTCTTCAAAAGGCCTTGGATACTGAACTTCGTTTGAGCACTGCCTATCACCCTCAAACAGATGGAAAATCAGAACGAACTATTCAAACCTTAGAAGACATGTTGAGATCATGCTCTCTTGACTTTCAGGGTATGTGGGATCATTATTTACCACTGGTAGAATATTCCTATAACAATAGCTTCCATTCAAGCATTCAGATGGCACCTTATGAAGCGTTATACAGAAGAGATGTCGTACACCAACCTGTTGGGATGACGTTGGTGAAAGAAAACTTGTGGGACCAGAACTGGTGGATGAAACAATGGAAAAGGTGAAGGTAATCCAAAACCACATCAAAGCATCTCAATGTAGGCAGAAGAGCTATGCCGATAACAGAAGAAAGGTTTTGGAATTTCAGGTGGGAGATCATGTTTTCCTAAAGGTATCTCCATGGAAGGGAGTTATACGTTTTCGTAAGAAGGGTAAGTTGAGTCCCATGTACATCGGACCTTTCGAAATTCTAGATTGTATTGGGGCTGTAGCTTATCGTTTGGCGATGCCGCCAAATCTCTCCAAAGTTCACGATGATTACCACATATCGCTATTGAGAAAATACATGCCAAACCCAACACATGTACTTACCTATGAGGAATTAGAACTGGAACATGATCTATCTTATTGCGAAGAGCCCATCATAATTCTTGATGTGAGGGAGCAGGTGCTGAGAAATCGAACAAATCATCTGGTAAAGGTTTTATGGAGAAATCATAAAATGGAAGAGGCAACGTGGGAACCTGATGAACTTATGATGAAGAAACATCTGAGTATTTTTATGCAGTAATACCCTAGAAATTGCGAGGATGCAATTATTTGAAGGAGGGGAAAATGTAACACCCCAAGCTTCCACGGTACGTTTCCCTTCAAAAATGCAATAGCGTGTGTTGTACGCAATCTCGAGCTCTAACAAACACCACAACTAATTAAACTAGCCGTTGTGAATAGTAATACCTACTTTTTGAAATTTTATAAATTTTATTTATCAAAATTGACTTCATTTTTGGATTCGGAATAGCAAAATTAGCCTATGATGAATTTTTGGTATTTTTCTGAGAACTTCTAATTTTTATGAATAGTGAAAAATACTTAAAAACAAATTTTTTAATCAAAATAATTTATAGTGATAAATTATACCATTTAGTGGTTTTAGAGTATAATTAGTATATATTTTTACCATTTTATCCAATGGTGTTCATTAGAATTAATTTCACTTTGAAATTGGACATAAACAATTGTCAATCTTTTAATATATATTATTTCTTAAAAACACGCTATTTGTTGTGACAACGGAAAATTAATTATAAAATTAATTAATGCAACTTATATTTTTGGAATTTTGTAAAATAGACAGAATTTTTGAATTCATAATATCAATTATAGCTTAGGGTGAGATTTTGGCATTATTCTAAAAAACTTCAATTTTTTATGAATAGTGAAACCACTAAGTGGTAGTTAAATATCTGATTTTTTGTTTAAATAAAATATTACCGCTTCTGTGTTTTGAATTTAAAAAATCCGACATACATGGTTGTCATTAGAATGTAAAATGTGGTTCAATGGGATTAAAATAATTTTTTGGTAAATAGTAAGTTTTAAGTTTAATTAATCGCGATTAAAGGTAATTAGTGAAATTTAAGGTAAAAATGATATTATAAAAATATGAAAATACCCTTAAACTTGTCCTACCCCTATTGGATGAGTAATGGCCGACCAAGACAATCCATGGGTCAACTTGGGGACCCCATGGAGCCACTTTAGTTGGAAAATGACATAAATACCTTTTATTTAATGTTAAAGTAAAAAAATGACACAAACATGAAATGTTTTACTAAACCAATTTTTACATGGGGTTATACAAGTCATATTTTTGACTATAAATATTAATTGGAAATTTAAAAAGATTTCCTACATCATAGTATTTTTTTTATAATTTTTAGACATTAAATAAATTAAATTATTTATGACATCATTATGATGCAGCGATGACCTCATTATTTAACGGTTTTAATAAAATGAAAAGATAATGTAAAATTCAAGGCTTAAACTTGTCCAAAGACTATTGGATGGGTAGATTTCGAACCCTTATAACCTTATCCACGAATTATATAAGTTTGGGACCTTTAGAATCCGAAAATCATTGTATAATAATGTAACATTTCAATCTTTCCAAAAGAGCCCCTCCTCTCCTCTTATAAAAGGCCCCCACCTCTACCATCTTATTCACTCTTTCAGGAATTTTGGTTCGGCCAAACTCTGCCCAAATACTCCCCCAACTTCTCTCCCTTAATCCTAGAAGCTTTACTTTAGTTAGAAAGCCATCCTATGAAGTCCTTTTGATCAAATCAAAAGGAAGAACCCGAAGAAGAGGTAACATTTTCATCACCCTCTTTCAAGTTTCTTTCTTCTTCCACTCCCTCTTTGTTTATTATTTCAATTCTAAAATTATAACTCTATTATATTCTATATACTGTGATGTTATTATAAATATGGAACAACCATATTCAGTATTCTACCCATCATTTGAATGACATGTCACCATACGTGCGTACGAACGGCTTACCGTCTCCACGTCGTGGTGTAATTGTTATTCAATATATTATTATTTAGATGGGTATAATAATGATATGTAATTCATGTAAATAATAAATATAACATTATAATGATTCTGTATATACGATATACTATCCAATTATATATTATTTTAAAATCAAAATAATGATATTGTCGCTCGTGCGTATGTACGGACTACTGTCTCCACGAACGTGATGAGATTCATTCTCCGTCGTAGCCATTCAAGTATAATTATCATTTGATGATTTAAAAATAATGTTTAAGGACATGATATCATTTTGGATATGAATAAGATACAACCTAACCATGAAAAACACGACTTACGTAACAAAACATATAAACGAAAACGAGTAAGTTAACACCCGAAACAATGATAAATCTAAGATATTGTTAACAAAGCAATGTTAAAAGATCATATATGATATCATATGAATGTATATGAATCTTGTATAATTTAATAACAATTATTTCACCATTATACAGGAGATTAACCTACCCCAACCAAGGAAAAGTACAAGGTAAGGGTTTAATTCACAACCTCTTCATTATCCAATGTTGTTTATACATAATTATCTACTGGGACCTCCTTATCATCCACATCCATGTTTCTTAAAAATTTCTTTCAAAACATTTTTAATATTAAATGGAAAATGGGTTAATGTCATTTATACCCTTATACGTTTTTGAAAGAATCTTACCGTCGTTTTCCAAACAATGTACTTTTTGACCTTTTTGACAAATTTAAGTTAAGAATGTTTTTTTAACTTATACAGCGGGTGCGGCTGTTTCCCGCCATTATAACTTCGTCGAAGCTTCCCTTACAAGATTATAAAAATATTTTCAAAGTAAATGTATTATTTTATAATTATGGGACTTTTAAATGATTTCAAAAAAAGAGAGATATTTTTCTCAAATAGCTTTGATTTCATCCATGTCAACATCCTTTGATGGGTTTTAAGTTTAATTGAAATTGATTTATGATACAAAACTTCCATTGAACATTTTGTGAAATATTTGACTATGGATGTGTTATTTTTATACCATCCATTGTTTATGGAGAAATTTTTGACGTTTCGTATGCTAGTTTTAATACGAATTGTTATGTTATGTTTAAACCTGTTCATATGAGGAATGTATTGGACTTAATAAGTGACGGGTGGAGCCCGCTATAGCTCCTCGATGTATCGGTAGGTCTCATGAGACAACTAGACATGGAATTGGCCGAGGCCCTTTCCCAATTTGATTTATGGTTTTGGGCGAGGCCTTAATCATTTTAGACGTCTTGGCCGAGGCCTTGACAAAATGATTCAGAATTTCTGGCATTATACATTCCCTCATTAGGAAAGTGGTTATTGATATTTCATGTGATTATTCGACCAGTAGAATATCCATGTGAAGAAGTGAATGGAATTATCTCATTTTACTTTTTCCATATTATGTTGAAGTTCAAGTTTAAACGGATTTTGTTTTAGTTATACATTTACTTAAATGTTTGTGATTATTGATGAAAGCTTCCACTATATTGTTATCCTTACTGAGCATCTGAGCTCACCCCTTTCAATGTTTTAATATTTTTCCAGGATGTGAAGAAGTATTTTATGAATGACCTGCAGGGATAGTCAGAAAGGGATATGAGTGTGGACTATGAAGACCATGTTATTGTAGTTTGTTTACTTTTTGATGTAATGAAAGACTTATGAATGTATATAGTGTTTCCAAGGCTACTAAACTAATCTGTCTTTCGAGACATGATCTTTTGTGATCATGCCAGTGTTACGAAGTAAGGCACCGACTCTAGGTAGCTGGGGTCGGGGCGTTACAGTTTATCAAGGAAATAGGCTGAAATTGTTGGATATTAAAGGCACTATCCACTTTGGGGATTAATTTAAGGAATTTTAAATTAAGGCCATGAGGGAGAAACCCATTGGAAATGAACAATCTAACATGTTTGTACTCATAAAAGTGAATGAAATACCAATGATGATTAAAGAATCCATTATTAAATCCATCAGTATCGGGGGCACAATTAGGCTTTAGACTGAAAATAGAGTCTCTAATTTTATGATCCAAAGGGATGCTTTAGAGAAACGCGTTGCCAATCTCATCACCCTTTGAGAGGAAGATATCCAGAGAAGGTCAATATTAACATCTGAACCATTAAAAATGTTACAAAAGTAAGATACAACATGATAGGATTTGGTCTCCTCTGAGTCAATAAGAAAATCATCATGTAAAATATTAGTAAGAGGTCGAATGGATTTTATAACTCTTTAAAGAGAAATATATAATTAAGTGTTCTTGTCACCATCAATGAGCCATTTTGTTTTGAAAATTTGTTTGTGCATGTTGTCTTTGAATGTGAGAATAGAGTTTAGTTTCAAGGAAATATTTACATCATGTTGAGGATCATGGATAAAATCAAAATTGGTATTATGAGTTTGCAAATGAACCTGCTCCTTTTCCCAAGAAGAAATATCTTTGTCAATATATTTACTTTTAGTTCTCAAACAGCCATTAAGGGCATGTTTTAATGTTTTAATCTTGTGGATACATGAAAAATTATCATGTTTATGATTCAAAGTTTCCAAAATAATTTTTATAAAAGAAACACAATCTGGGTCCATAGACCAAGATTTGTTAAATATTAAGGGGAGAGTGGGATTATGGTAATTAATGTAATGATTGAGCAGAATAGGATGATGATCTGAGTATAACCTCAGGAGGGTGATGCTAGAGATGGGGTTCCATTTATCAAGAGTATCAATATTAGTAAAATCTCTATTCATTTTACTAGCATCAAATTTGTTATAATGTCCTTTGTACCAGATGTATATCTCATTAGTGAGGTTAACTTCTACCAGATTGTTGTCTTCAATATAATCTCTATACTCTCATGAATATATTGATAAGTGAAAGGGACCAATTTTTCACTAGAGGTGATAATATCATTAAAGTATCCCATCACAACCCAAGGGTCATGAAGGTTATTGTCCAACACATAAAGATAATGCCAGAGGGTTCTTCTTTCATGGTATCTATTTTTGGCATATATCATCAAGAAAAAAGTGTGTTGACATTCCCATCATAAATCCCACGCAATTTTTTGCTTTTTACTTTTTATAAGATTAATATTCTAGAGAGATGTATGATAAAATATTTACATAGAATGAACAGAGGGACTATCCTTATAGGAACCCAGAAAATTATAATTTAGAGAGGATATGTTCATTAATTTATAAGTGAAATTAACTTTAGGCTTCGATCTAGAAAATATTTTAGGCTTATGTATTGTCAAAAAAATATTAAGGACAATAAATGTGTCAGAGTTTGCAATACCCTGAAAATTCCAAAAGTGTAGATTCATTTTGACTTGTGTTTTAGGTTACAACCCCCTTTTTATATTTTCCCGAGCCTTTCCTCCTCTCTGATCTTCTGAAATCTTGAGAATAGTATGGTTTGGGTTTTTTTCTGGAAGAATAATATTAGATCTAGGAGATGTAATATTACACACTGCACTAATTTTATTCTTCACAGAAGTAGGATATTTACTAGGGGATGAATATAGTGTAGGTATGTTCACTGTGTGTTTAGGTGAGTAGGAAGATTTATATAGACATGGTGTTACTAAATCTAGGTCAATTTGATGTTTCAAAAACGTATCAAGAGCAACTGACAAGGTAAAAGAATCAGCTCTAATAGATGTACCTTGATTAGAAACAGGAGGGTCCAAAACATCAGAAGATTCCATAGGGCCAGGATCAAATTTGGTAAGTGTTTCAGGAATAATAACCATAGAAACAGCAGATATTTTTAAATAAAAAACATGCAAGTCTAAAATAATACTATTACCTAGTGCATTATAATCAGTTCGGTAAGATGTGTCTTGAAATGAAACAGAAACATTTGAGCATTGAGATTTATCAATTGCATGTGGAGGGAGAGTACAGGTACCTGCTTGAGAATTATTGCACTTGTTTCACGACCTGTCCTCGGGGCCCATGTCGTGACTACCCCAATCCCACCTTCCATAGGCCTGGGGCTGACGACTAGCACCAAAGGTATAATCCTGATAAAAAGGTAAGGATTTGACTTTAATATGTAAACAAAAACAACGGAGTATTAAACTAGAATTAAATAGAAAGAAAAACTGTATTCAAAAGAATGGGATGAAAGTAAAGGGGCCCGAAATACAAATCCTAATGTAAAGTACAAACAACTGTAAAACTAGTACAATAACAAAAAGGTAAAACAACATCTTCTAAGTCGACCTCAAGGAATCCCACCTAAAGGTTGGGTAAAGATGGCCTCCTCAGCACCCCAGGTCCATCTGTCTGCTCCATGTACATCTCACCATGTGGTCCACCTTCGGGTACCGTCTAGATCTATGACTATCTACTTCAATCAGTGATGTTCATCATCTGCAACCAACACAACGATGTGTGGGCATAACTCGTGTTGGGGTGAGTATAACGATACTTAATAGGGACCCTGAGACCCCCGAAGGTCACCCAAAATCCACGAAGGATAAACCATAGAAGAAAGATACAAACATGAAGTATCAACCAAACCTAATTAGTTATATTCCAGTACATACACCTACGTTATAAATCTCAGTTCGGCTCCAACTCTCGAGCCAAAGAACAACCCAATCCACATAGGAATCAAAGTCAATCACCTTGAAGACAAATGATTGAAGTCATGAATCAGCTCACACAGATACATATCATTCGAAGAGTGATAGAGATGATCAGATTTTGTTACTGATTCATCTAATCTATTGGACCAACTTAGGATACAGGACTAGCTAACCTGTCTGAGCCACACAGGATACATGACCAGCTACTCTATTGGACACAAACAGGATACGGGAATAGAAGTAAAAACTGTCGGAACCACGGAGTATCCCAGTACAGTAGTCATCACAGTCAAACCCAGAGAGGATTCTGGTTTAGTATTCATATTTCTCAAACCCATGTAGTATTCTAGTATAGTATTCATCGCTGTCGAACCCACATAGGATTCTGGTACAGTAGTCATTGCAGCCAGCTCTAGGATTCCCGCACACAACACACTCGATTTTGGGAGGGTCTTCTCCTCTATACAATTTTAAAAACATCATCTACCATGAAGTATAGATTTCATGTATTTATTAGTTCGATATCATCAATAGGAACCCAACGCTACAAACAGCACGTCAATCAGACGCCCGGTCTGGGAGTTATTGGCATTTTCGTTCCTGGGGCCCGGTTGGATTTACGCTCGATCCAAACCCAGCAGTTTTCCAAACTTTTCCAAAACTCACATAGATTATTGCAAAAGACAACCTCATCGTGAGGGTCCCAGTTCCACAGACGGAGCGTCTATCGGATGTGCGGTCTATATGATATTTTCATTTAATCGAAGTCGGACCCAGCTCGTCAAGCCCAGTGGGCTGGTGGGTCGGCCTGACCTAGCTCGGTGGGTCGACCTGAATGGGGGGTCGGCTCGGCCCGGCTCGGCAGGTCGACCTGGCTGGGGGGTCGGCTCGGCGGGTCCGACCCGACTGGGGGGTCAGCCTGGCCCGATGGGGCATGGCCCACTTGCGGACCCGGCCCACACTCCGGGGTGGTCGTGTTCGCCCATCGTTTCCATGCGGCACCGCCTATCCCCACCCTAGTCAGCCGTAGATAGCCGGTTTTTTCTATCATACATGGCTGCTCAACGGTTTTTGGTTCTTCCCACACGGCGCCTGTGGGCGCCGCCTATCTCCCGCCCAGACGGTAGGTGGCCGGACGGTTCGCCCTACCGAGCGGCCCTCAGATGCGGGCCGCGGGATACTCCACGCGGCGCCTAGTAGCGTCACGAATCTACAGCCCGGCCGGCAGGCAGCCAACCGGTTCCATTTGGCTAAGTGACCCGTAGATGCAGGCCACGTCCTCCACCTCCACGCAGTTCCTACGAGCACCGCGATTCCTCCAGCTGGCCGGTCGGTCGGCCTACCGATTATCCTATCGTCCAGGCATCCGGATTGGTCGTCAGACCCTCCATGCGGCTGGCATGCAGCCACCGCTTCATCTGGTCATCGATGACTCTTTTTTCCGTCATGGCCTGCATGGCCGCGACCCCCTTCCTTGGGGGCAGTGCGATGGCACACGCACCCTAGCAGCTTCGCCTCCATCGTCAACACAAACTAGATTCAACAGAGGGAAATCAGGCCATGTTTGTTCATCCCACGCCTTCCGAATTAGGTGAAAAAAATTGTCCAATGATGAACCAAATCATTCATCAAAGAACGAGGGTATAATTAATTCATTTATTAATAAACAAATCCCCTTTCCTCGTATTTGACGATGTGTATTGACGAGTCGCGGAAGATGGATGTCACGGAAGGTGGATGTCGTTCCGTCAATGTTGGAGGGGATAACGTTGTTGTTGGTGACATTCATCACGGGCAGCATCATCCCCTTCATTCCACAGTTGGAAAGGAAAGAGATGCATCATCGTTCTTAGGTGGAAACAACGTTCTTTGTCAAGAGAAAAGTGTTCTTCCAAGAGTTCTCCAACGAAAGTTAAGCCAAAATAATAGATATAGTTCTCTATTATTTTTATGGCACAACAACTCAAGAGTTATATTACATTAATTGTGACAACAAATAGATTAATTGTGGAGGGATGGATTAAACATATTTGAAATAAATTGAATTAATTCTCTTCAATAATGGTGGAGAGTTGGCAAGAATTAAACCATGGAAGTCCAAGAGTTTAAGGGGGTTTAAGGGGAGTTGAGGGGTTTGAGAATGTGGGGGCCCCACCACATAATATCCTCCCATGGGAGGTAATGTGGAGGTGGTCCCCACCTCCATCATCCATTTGGATAAAAAAACTCCACCTATATCAAAACAATGCCACGCAAAATTTTTATTTAATATATTAAGAATCTCCAAAAATTTAACTTCCATCCACGATAAAAAGAAACTACGGTAAAGGTATCCTTCAGCGAATACTGGCGTTATGAGTTCAACGTTGCCTTCAGATTTAAATTCTGAGCACCTATTCAAAAGATATAAAAACCTGCACGTACATTTACTGAACCTACCTGAAAAAAACTTCAGAAATTGATTCCGGGCACACCGGGCCTCAGAATCAGGCATCATCAGAAACTGCAGAATCGTAAAATTTCCATGTATTTATGGAAAAAATTTCCAGAGAATTACCAGGTCATTAAATTCTCCCCACATCAGGTATTTATGTCCCCGTAAGCTACAACACATACTAGGGAATCAAATGGGGGTACTGATCACGCATATGATACTCTTGCTCCCATGTGCTCTCCTGGAGATTCCTGTGCATCCAGTAAACATGCAACCGAGGAATTGACCATCAATGAAAGACCTACTCCTATCAATACTCAATATTCGCTGGAACCATCGATGAATGTCTCCCCATTATCGATGTCCTACTCCTCGTGGACAATAATGTGGGACAATTCATGCATGTATCTCCTCAGCAATGATACGTGGAAGACATCGTGCACCCAATGCAACCGAGGCGGAAGGGCCAGGCGGTAGGCCACCACACCTAGTGTTCTGAGGACCTGAAAAAGTCTGATGAAACATGGAGATAACATTCCTCCTTGGCCAAATCTCTGTAGACCTCATAGAGGTGAGACCCGTAAGAAGACGTGGTCACTATCCTCGAACTCTACTAGTCTCCGTCTCCTATCATCATAGGACTTTTGTACGCTATGTGTAGTCTTCATCTACTCTGGGATGATATGTACCTTCTCCGTCATATCTTGTACCATCTCTGGTCTGACAAATGCTGACTCCCCTAGGTCAGTCCAGCACACTGGTGATCTACAAGGTCGGTCGTACAATGCCTCGTAAGGTGCCATCCGGATGGTGGAGTGGTAGCTGTTGTTGTACTCAAACTTTACCAAGGGTAAGTGATCCTCCCAGCTGTGACCAAAGCCAAGGACACATGCAAGGAGCATGTCATCGAGAGTCTGAATTGTCCTATATGTATGTCTATCCATTTGAGGATGGAAGGCGGTTCTCAAGTGAAGATACATCACAAAAGCCTCCTGCAACCCCTTCCATTACTGGGATGTGAATTGGGAATCTCGATCCGAGAAGATCGTCAATGGCACTCCATTAAGCCATATGGTATTCTATAGGTAGAGGTGTACCAATCTTTCTACTGAGACATGCTCTCTGATCGGTAGGAAGTGGGCTGACTAGTTGAGTCAGTTGACAATCACCCAGATAGAGTCGTGTCCTATGGTTGTGCGTGGATGTCCCGTCCCAAAATACATGGATATAACATCCCGCTTACACTCTGGGACCTCTAATGGATGAACCAAGCCTACTGGAACCTGGTGCTCTGTCTTCACTTGCTGACAAGTGAGGCATCGTGAGACAAACTCTGCTAATGCCTTCTTCATACCCGACTACCAGTGCTTTCGTCTGTGGTCCTGATACATCTTTGACACTCATAGATGTACAACTATAGGGAATGTTTCAAACTCCCTCAACACCTCCTCCTGTAATATAATTGGTACCATGGTACATCCTATGAAGTGGATGAAATGCTCCCCACCATCAAAAAATCCATCAGGTGCCTGCCCTGAGCATATCTGAGCACGTCGCGTCTCACAGTCAACGTCCCCATGTTGTGCCTATCTGAATCGCTGAAGAAGTGGAGTGACTAAGAGAGACTGTATAAAGGCTGCTCCATCTCTATCCATAAAAGATATCTAAAATGTAGCCAGCTCCTCTGTCGCCTCTCCTAGTATCTGAATTCTTGATCTCCTGCTGAGAGAATCTACTACAATGTTTCCCTTCCTAGGAGTATAAACTATCTTGAAGTCATTGTCCTGGAGGAACATGAGCCATTGTAGTTGTCTCGGGTTTAGGTCCGTCTATGAGAAGATGTACCTAAGACTCTTATGGTTAGAGTAGACTATAAAATCTTCACCCATCTGGAAGTGCCTCCATATCTTCAAGGCAAAGACCACTGCTACTAACTCCAAGCCCTGGGTAGCGTAGTTCTTATCGTGTTGTCTCAACTGTTGTGAACCATACACAATCACTGCTCGCTCCTGCATCAGGACACACCCGAGTCTGGTCCCTGATGTGTCATAGTAAACTACGTACCATATTCCCTCCACTGGTAGCCTCAATATGGGCCCATTGGTAAACCTCTACCTCAGCTCTTGAAAGCTTTGTTGGCATCTATATGACCACACGAAGGGTTTCCCCTTCTTCTTCAATGATGAAAGTGGTGAGGCAACTCTGGAGAAGTCTGGGAAAAATATCTGGCAGTACCCATCCCATCCTTGGAAACATTGTACCTCTGTCACACTCCTGGGTGGCTCCCAAGCAATTACGGACACGATATTCATTGGATCCACTACAACTCCAGCCTCCGAGATGATGTGTCCTATGAAGTGAACCTCTCGAATCCACCTGAAGGTTGTCTTCTTCACATCATCATCTCGAACACTAAGCTGGTGTTAGCTTGACATGAGGTCTATCTTTGAGAACCATCATGCACCCTAGAGCTGAACAAAGTGGTTGTCAATCCTCGGGAGTGGGTACTTGTTCATCAAGGCCCCTTGATTCAGGTGACGAAAGTCCACACGCAGTTGCAAGGTCCCATCTTCCTTCTTGGCAAACAAAATCAGAGATGCCCACGGTGAAACAATAGGTTGGATAATCCCTTCCCCAATAAGTCCTCCATATGTACCCTTAGCTCACGAAGCTCGGCGGGAGCCATCCGATATGCAGGAGTAGATATCGGTGTTGTCCTATGGTACATGTCACTGTAGAAGTCTACCTCTCTACGATGAGGTAGTCTTGGAATTTCTTAAGGGAAAACATTCTCTTACTGATCCACCACAACAAGAAAACTCGGACTCTTCACTTCAATCGCCCCGAGGATGAGACTAGCCAACTGATGTGTGATCGACTTCCCCATCCTCTACAAAAGTCCATCTTGTGTTGCAAAGGAACCATTTTTTCTGGTGAAGGTGAACCTAGTCCCATCCTTGTGGATACATCATACTTTTTGCCTAATACAGTCTATATGAGCATGAATTGTGGATAAGCAGTCCATACCCAAGATGACATCGTAAGGCCTCGACGCCGCTACAAGAAGATCCAAGCCGAATCTCTCACCACCAAGAGTAAGGTCACACTGCCATCACCTATGCGTAATCATCGAGTATGCTACCCTAGAAGTCTCTAGCCTTAAGGGTCAAGCCAACGGCTCCATCGAAATATCCAAGGTCCGAATGAGGGTAGTGCCAATAAAGTAATGACTTGCACCTGTGTCTATAAGTACTAAAACAAGGGTGTAGTAGACACAGATAGTACCTCGAATCATCTCTAGTGCGTCGTGGTTATAGTCCGCGACTACATGGAGCTAAGCCCACCTCTATCCGCCAGCTTCCTCTGGTCAGGGTGGACCTCTTCGTGACTGCTCAACGAGAAAACTCTCCACAAGAAGTTCATGCTCCAGTACCCCCGTTTGTGTCGAAATGCTGAGATGAATCGTTGATGCCCTGATCTCATGCCCGAGTTCTTACTCAAAGGTCTGGGCTCTGAAGTATGGGTCTCATACCATATCAATGGAGTAGAGTGAGAGTTCGGTGAACCTCACTGAGTATTGGGCTACTGTCATGATGCCCTGCTGCAGATGAAGTAACACCTAACTCCACACCGCACGAAGGGTGGCTAGAACAAACTATGAGAGAATGAGACTATTGAAGTCTATCCAAAGTAATGATGCCTCATCTTGAACCTGGAGCATCAAGTTCCACCATCTGCCTACTAATTCATGTAGGTGACTCGCGGAATGTATCACCATGAGGTCGGCTGGTGTCCCTACCAATATGAAAACTCTCACGATAGCCTCCATCCAATCCTCAGCTTCTTGTGGGTCCATCTCTCCCCAGAACCTGGGTGGCCTCTAGCACTGGAACTCGTGCAACGCACTGAGGCAGCGTGCACTTTCTGCTGCTAGAGCTAGTGGTATCAGTAGCCCAGCAGGTAGTGGTACCGCTGGGACCTCCTTTATGATGGGGCCCTATCACAAGGCCTTGTCGCTCGGTGGGCTACCATCTCATACATGACACAGAAACCTATCTAGATACCTTCGTGGGGCCATAATGAAAGAAACAGGTGCACCACGGTTAAAACAGTATACCTGGTGAGCTGAAAAAAAGTAAGCATGAAGAAAACATTTTCAAAAGAAAACACACATGTCATTAGTTTTTTCGTGCACTAAGTCGGAGATCAGAAGTTAGAGTCCATGTGTATGGATATGGCGGCCACCGCACCAACACCAGTTTCCCTAAACTGATTACCAAACCCAAAAACGTAAAACTATTTCCATTAAAAGAATCAAAGACCATGTTTTTCGATAGAACCGACTCCTATGATACCAATTTTCCACAACCCATCCTCTAGAAACATGGCGTGACTACCCCAATCCCACCTTCCACAGGACAGCGGTTGGCGACAAGCCCCGAAGGTGTAATCCTGATAAAAAGGGAAGCAATTTCCGTTAAAAAGTAAACAAAAACAACAAATTATTCAACTGGATGTAAACACTGTGTAAAACTGTATACAAAAGAAAGTGCTGATAGAAAAGGGTCCAGAAATACAAGCCCAACAGTAATGTACAAACAACTGTAAAACTAGTACAACTACAGAAAGGTAAAACAGCAACTACTAAGTCATCCTCTGAGAATCCCTCCTGAAGGGTGGGTATAGATGGCCTCCTCAGCACCCCAGGTACATCTGTCCGCTCCGTGTACCTCTCGTAAAGTGGTCCACGTCCGGGTACTGTCCAGCTCTACGACTCTATACCTCGCTCAATGTTTTCTATCATCTGCAACCAACACAATGATGTAAGGGAATAACTCATGTAGGGGTGAGTATAACAATACTTAGTAGGGACCCCGAGACCCCCAAAGTTCTCCCAGAATCCACAAAGGATAAACCACTGATGAAAGATACAAACAAGAAGTTTCTACCAACCCTACTTCGGTATATTCCCATACATATTCCTAAGTTATCAATCTCATTTCAGCTCCAACTCTTGATCCCAAGAACAACCCAGTCCACACAGAAAGTAAAGTCAATCACCTCGAAGATAAATGATTGAAGTCAAGACTCCACTCACATAGGTACACATCTTTCGTAAAGTGATAGAGATGATTAGATGTAGTTACTAATTCATCTAAGTTATCGGACCGACACAGGGTACAGGACCAGCTAATTCATCAGACCCACACAGGATACAGGACCAGATACTTTGCCGAACCCACACAGGATACATGAATAGAAGTCTGAACTGTCGGACCCATGGAGGATCCCGGTATAGTAGTCATCGATGTCGAACAGACAGAGGATTCCGGTTCAGTAGTCATCAATGTAGACCACATGTATAATTCCAGTATAGTGGTCATCGCTATCGAACCCACATTGGAATCCGGTACAGTAGTCGTCACAGATGCCTCTTGGGTTCCCACACATAGCGCGCTCGATTCTGGGAGGGTTCGCTCCTCGATCAAAGTGCCAATGAATAAACTATCATGAAGACTAGAGTTCATGTATCTCATAGTTACATCTCATAAAAAAGAACCCATCATGATAGACGATGCGTCAATTGGATGCCCGGTGTAAGTGTTATTGGCATTTCCATTCGAGGGGCCCAATTTTATTTACGCTCGATCCAATCCTGGCCGTTTTCCAAACATGTCTGAAAATAAATTTAGGGTATCGCAAATGGACCACCTCATCACGAGGGTCTAATTTCCATAGAAGGCGCATCAATGATATTCACGTTCTAGGAGATATTCGCATTTAAGCGAAGTTGGGCCTGGCCCGTCAAGCCTAGTGGCTGGGGGTCAGCTTGACCCGGCTCGATTGGACCGACCCGGTAGGGGGGTCAGCCTAGCCCAGATCAGTGGGTCTGATCCAAATTGGGGGTTTTCCCGGCCCGGTGGGGCATGGCCCACTTGCGGAACCCGCCCGCGCTACGGGCTGGTCCAGTTCGCCCTACGGTGCCAAGCGACGCCGCCTCTCCCCTGCCCTGCCGACCGTAGCCTGCCGATTTTTCTCGGTGCATGTAGCCAAAGTTTCGGGCAGTGGTTCTTCCAATGCATCAACTATGAGAGCCGCATTTCTCCAGCCCGGACGGTAGGCTTCCAGCTTGTTCGCCATGAAAATCATCCCGCAGAAGCAAGACACGGTCCCCTGCGCGCCGCACATGTGGGAGCCCTGGATCTCCAGCCCAGCTGGAAAGCGGCCGGCTAGTTCCGTTTGGCCAAGTGTCCCATGGAAGCGGGATGCGTCCTCTACCTCTACGTGGCGCCTGCGGGCATCTTTGTTTGTCCAGCAGGCCGACCAGTAAGCCGGCCAGTCGTCCTATAGTCCGGGCGGCCCGAGTGGCCTATAGACCCTCCACGCGGCTGGTGCGTGGCCGCCACTGCCTTCGGTAATCGGTTCCTCTTTCGTCGGCTGTGGCCTATAAGGCCAAGAACCCCTACCTTCGGCGTGGGGTGATGGAACCGCACCCTAGCAGCTCTGCCTTCGTCATCAACACAAATGAGGTTCCACAGAGGGACGTCCGGCTGTGTTTGTTTATCCCGTGCACTTCATGTTTGGTGAAAACTATTGGCCAATGATGAACCAAAGAATTTGTCAAAGAACAAGGGTATAATTTATTCATTTAAAAATAAACAAATCCCTCTACCTCATATTTGACGTTGTGTGTTGACGAGTTGCAGAAGATGGACGTCACGGAAGATAGATGTCGTTCTGTCAATGTTGGAGGGGATGACATTGTTGTTGGACATGTTCTTCATGGGTGGAATCATCCCTTTATTGCCCTGGTTGGAAAGAAATGAGACACATCATCATTCTTCGGTGGAAAAAGTGTTCTTCGTCGATAGCAAAGTGTTCTTCCAAGGGTTCTCCAATGAATGTTCAGCCAAAAAAATAGAGATTGTTCTCTATTATTTTTGTGGTACAAGAACTCAAGTGCTTTATTTCATTGATTGTTTCAACACATAGATTAATTACAAAGGGAGGGATTTAAAAATATTTGAATTAAATTTATTTAATTCTCTTCATTAATGGTGGAGATTTGGCAAGAAATAAACCGTGGAAGTCCAATATTTATAAGGGGTTTCAAGGGGAGTTGAGGGGTTTGAGCTCGTGTGGACCCCACCACATAATATCCTCCCATGGTAGGTTATGTGGGGGGTGGGCCACACCTCTAACATCCCTTTGGAGAAAAAAACACCACCTAAATAAAAATTATGTGACACATAATTTTTATTGAATTTATTAAGAATTACCAAAAAATTAACTTTATTCCACGATAAAACACAACTGCTGTAAAGGTATCCTTAAGCGAATATCGACACTGCGAGTTCAATTGTGCCCTCAGATTAGAATTCCAAGAACCACTTCAAAAGATATAAAAACTCGCACATAATTTTATTTAATGTACCCGAAAAAATCTTCATAAATTGATTCGGGGCAAACTAGGCCTTGGAATCAGGCACCGTCAGAAACTGTGGACTCGTAAAATTTCCATGTATTTTAAAAAAATTCCATAGGATTTTCGAGTCTTTACACTTGTCACCTTGAGTATTTACCAATGTTTCAGCATTAGAATAGATGTGTACATGGGAATTTGGTCCAGCCAGAGTGAGAGGGGCAGGCTTCTTCTTTTTCATAAATGTATTCACCATGTTTTTCTTAGGAGCTATAGTGGAATTATTCTATGGAATGGTCCTATTCTCCAAGATAATGTCCTTGGGAGAACAATTCACCAAGTTCTTATTAATAGGGTTAATATGTTCTGAATATTCTTTATCCCTACTTAAAACATTACTGTGGACTATTTCACATACAATACTTTCATTGGGTTTCAAAATATGAACATGTCATAAAGTGGTTATATTCTCACAAATTTCATTGGCATGAGGAGAATGAAAGTTATCAATGATAATTTCTTTGATTTCGTTAGCCAAGTCATTTTCCAAGAGAAGGGACTCTTCCTCTTCCACTAATTCTCCCAAAGATTTATCTTCTAAGGGGGAAAACTGGTTTGTTTTTTAACTCAAGTTTCTTGTTTCTTTTTAGATGTGTCAGGTATGTCAACTTTTGATTTGCCTTTATTATTGTATTTAACCTCCTTCCAGTCATTAATAAATGGGGGAACCACTTTATTCTTAACCACTCTACAATTAGAGAGGTTATGTCCTATGATTTTACAGACCTCACAAAATGGGTTTTTTTTTCTCATATTCATCCTTAATTTGATTTTTATAATCAAAATAACCAAAATTAATAACATTAGGAAAGTTTGAGTTAAGATTCACTTCAACCATGACTCTATCAAAATAGAATAATTAAGAATTTAAGGTTCTTTGATAAATTTTGAAAGGTATGTTAATATAAAAAACAATATCATTAAGTGTTTTGGGGTGCAAAAAAACCAATTCAGGCCATGTAATCTTACCTAAAACTGTTCCATTTAGATACTATGTGTGTGTGGATTAAAAGAAACATCCCAATCAATGATTTTAAGAAACCCATCCCATAGTTGTAAATTCCCAGTTCTCTATACCTGTTCCAGTTACTCTTGCGAGTTGAAAAGTATGTGATTGTAGCCTTTACCGATTGGCACTATCTTCCACTTCAATAAGCCCCAGTAGTGTGAAATCTTCGATTTAAGATCAGTTAAGGGACAGGGGTGATCACCTTTATTGTACAAGACACTGCCGAGGACAGAATACTTGCACATCTAATCACTATAATGTAGGGAATCTGGACCAGCTTCAAAAAGTAAACCACCATCGTCTAATCTTTTGAAGAGTGGAGGTTTTGTCTCTATCAAGCTAAACAGATCTGAGCCTTTGAGTGTGTCGTGAAAGGAGACTGCAATTGTTCAATTTAGAATCTCCTAGTTGTGTGGGTCTATGCCCAACATTCCAGCATCTTGAAACATGGGATTCTTCCCCTTAAGAGAAAATTCCCATTGTGGATCGAAGCTGGCCACGGAAGAATTAGACAAAATCAAATGCGATAAGAACGCATCAATAGTATTGTTGATATTTCCCAATATACAATACCATTAGGACGCCCTAAAAATCATGGAACTGTAATTACATAACTAATGGAACCAAAACACAAAACATCTATAATATAATAAAAAACTAAAGTAAAACCAACACAATATACTCTATAAATTAATATAGAAATAAAGAGTCTTTACATACTTTTAAATATCCAAAAATCCAGAATAAATTTCACTACGGAAAATATTGAAACCTATATCAATCCATATACTTATCAATTTGTATATAATTGTTGATAAATATTTGGAAACTACCATAAACGAATATATATAATGCCAAATAGTTGGAATCCCGTAGATCTATGGAAATTAAAATGACGAAGTTAGGTAATAAAATGTTAACAACGATTATAAGTTATAGGAAATATAAATTAAATAGGGAATAGTTGAAAAAAGAAAACAGGATTATCTACAGTGTTAGTAATGAAATATCTTATAGAATCCCATTGGAACATGAAATGAAATGTATGGAGAGATTCTTTTTCCAAGGGACCCATAGGAATATCCCATTTTTTAGATAAATTTTGAGATCAAAGGAGAAATAAATTTCAATAAATAAAGAGTGGTGGAAAAAGGCTAAAACACTATAGTAAAAAATAGTAATAAAATATACCAAGTACCTCATCTTGGTGCACTAAATACCTAGTGGAACTCTGTTTCTAGCATATCCTATGACTAGATCAACGAATACATTATTACCTCAGTAATTTTAATTTATATGTTATATCATCATAGAAAATAAAATTGAGCTTCAAAACACATAAATATAATTTGAACTCATCTAGAAATTCTTAATAATTAATCCTCAAAAACGTAAAACTTATTTTCAATCCTAAAATGAAGAAGGTCTCCATAAAATAAATAATAAATAATATGATCTCAAAAAGTATTCAACTAAAATGTTTCCTCAAAAACATCAAATCTTTGTACCCAATAGGGGTTATCAAAACAATGAAAATATATGTATGGTTATTTTGGAAGGACTCATAAAAAATAGAAAAATGATTTATCACTTCATGAATGTAATTAGAGTTGATAATATATATATATTTATATATTGATAACTACCCTCTTGTTTTAGTTTATAAAATGATGATAATTAATAAATCTTATCAAATGTGGAAAAAATAAAACTTTTATATTCTATATTTATAGAGAAATTGGAACATGAATTATCAGTAATGAGGTGGACCATAAATCCACTTCTGTTAAGATTGATTAAAATTCAATATAACAAGTTTTAAATATTCAAAATGAACATGATGAATGTAAAATATATTGATACTTTTATTATATGGATAAATCGAGAAAAATATGTAAATATCATGTTCCTATAATATCAAATTTTAATTCATATGTTTTTTTAAATAAAACCCAAGAAAAATTTTCAATATAATTTTTATCAAAATTTATGGGATTTTAGTCACATATTGGTGGTGTTCACCCATCATAGTTGGGAAAATAAAATGATATAGGAATAAATGGAAATATGTTTTGAATATCTATAAAAAATATCCTAAAACTACTTCAATTTTTTTCCTAGAGACATACAATAATTTATCACCCAAAATTTTTAAGAATCTAAATTGATTAGTGAAATATTAGAATTAAATATTTTATATGTATTAATCTCTCCAAAAAAATTTCTTCTAAACATACTATGTACATGGATCTCAAATGAATATTCTCTAAATTTAGAATGTAATTGGTCATCATTTTTTAGTATAAGGTTGAATTAAAGAAAGGTATATAAGAGAGGGTACATCCATTAGACAATGTTAAAAGATTATTCATTAGTGTAAATATTTATCTTTTAGACATCAAATCAATCTCGAAAAATAATATGGGGAAATATGTATAATTAAATATCAAAATGAACTAAAATAACAAGAAATATTTTTTTATAATTTAAATATATTTTGTTTTAATGGATAATTTAAATGTATCTTAGATAAAAAATAATTATATAATTTGTAAGTAGTTAGAAGAAATTATAAATTATAGAAGTTAAAAAATGTTTCTATTCAAAAACTACTATAAGATTAAGTATTTAATGTATATTTTTTAGGAAGGACTTTATATCAATTAATTTTTTTACATTGATAATAATATAATAAATTATGTAATGATATATCACCAATAGGATCCAATAAAAATTTATCAATTTATTTTCAAAATAAGGGTTTTTATTGAATTTGTTTCATTCATTGTGCAGTTCCTAAATTAATTATAAAATAATATGGGTATAGAAATATCACAGAAACCCCAAAAACAATATTGACTATGGATGTAATAATTTCAAATCAACAATGATCCAAAAAATATACTCAAGTAAATGTGTTTTATATAAAAATAAAATTCTAATAAATCATTCCAAAGTAATGTTCAAAAGGGGAAATGTTCACTGGAAAGAGTTGGTGTTTTAAAAATTTTAGGGATATGTCTATTTATTATTGTAATAATATATCTATTAATAGGAAATAGAAGTGCATGATATCTATGAAGAGCATAATCAAGTCCTAGAAATTTTAACTAAATATGATTCTAATGAAAATATACCACAGAAATAGATTTTAAAACATGTAAATTAACTTGTAAATTTCTATAATGGTTCCTATCATGATATTGTGTTATTTTACAATTAATCATGGATGTAAAAAATTCATTAACTAAAAGAATATTGTAAATTTTTTGACATGAATAAAGAAGAATTATAGGTGATTTCACCATGGGGTTTTTGAAGAATGATAATATTGAAAACATCACACTAAAGAAGGATGATAATGTTAATATACCAAAAAAGAAAAGATGATTCTATTTGTGGATAAATTGAAACACCATGTATTATTGTATAAAATCCATGAGTATTGTTTTTAGTGGAGAAAAGATGGAGTTACAATAAAGTGAAAAATTCCAAGAATGAAGTATGTTAATTGATTTTTTTGGATGAAATCATTTATAATAATATTGAATATTAATTTTATGACTGTTTACCAAAACAGATAGACCAATGAATTATTAAGAAGCTCTTTGTATGTCAAAATATTGATGAGGATATTCCAAATTTTATATATTCATAAATCCACCACAGTTATAAATACTACAGACAAAAAAAATTACTATTTAAAATGTGTTTTATGAAACTAATGTAATGCTGGAAATATCGTACGAGGTGAATTCTAAAAAAATGACACCATGTTGACCAAGGAAAAGAATCTCTTTAAATTCAATTGATATGTAATGAAGAGTATAATTAATATTGGTTATAAAAGAATTAAATTTTTATTTATAATAATCTATCATCTTTAATAATCTAACTAATGATACTTGTAAGAACTATCTTATTACCATAATTTTTTGTTTTCATAAGTAGGTAATTAATGGTTATACATATATGGGATGTGTTGTAATGATGAATGCTACGGAATTTTATAGCAATCTAGAGGATCTATATTATTGTGATCCATCTTGAGTATCATTAACAATTGGAAAATTATTATCTAATGGATACATGGAGTTCATAGAATAAATGGTCAACCTCGATACATAATTGATAGTTTGAACAGATTGAGGAGTAGTGAAATTTTGGTAATGTAATCCCAAATAATTATTTTTTATAAAGATAAAAATTCATGAATTTTTATTGAATTCCGTCTTTAAATATTTTTTATCACATTCTATAATATCTATTTTTAAACAATTTGTCGTGAATTAATGAGGAAAAACATTTGTTATTCAATAACATAATGAATGATAAACATTTACAGAATATGTTTTTGTGAAAAAAAAATTTCATGTTAATTAATTTTTACATTGAGCACTAATAATGTAGAAAAAATATTACATTAATTAGTAACAATAAAAAAGATTTAAATATATTTATTTTTTATTAATAAGGGGGAGATTTATGAAAACAATTGAGAACATATCAACATATATATTACTCAAGGTATTAAAATCAAATACAAAGGGATCGATTGTTAGCATAATATATTACGATGTGCTGTAATCATTATTAAAAAGTAATGATGGTTATTTGTGTTGAGAATATAAGATAAAATTATTACATAAAGAACTATGAATTTTTTAATAAGTGTTTACTTTATTAAAATTATATTATGTGATTGAGTTTGTAGATTTATGTACCCTAAGGATAGATATTTCCAAAAGGAAGTGTACCACACCAATTTCTTATGATTTTTTTCAAAATAAATATTATTTCATTATTGGTTTTCATTATCGGCACCACCATGTTAAGCTTGTGTGTCACGCAACAATGCGCTGAATGTGTGTAACATGAAATTATTAGTTTTTATAAAAAACCAATTTAATATTATATTTATTTATACCATATTTTTATAACCATGATTTTAAAAATTGTAATACTAATATAAATAAATACATTTTAAATATGATAAATCATGGTTTCATATAAGTAAAACATTTTGATATAGAAATATAATTTTTTTATCAAAGTATTTATATGTAAATTAAATAATATATTTTCAAAAAAAATTATTATGTCATCTTGCAAACAAAAAAATATTAAAAAATGACTACTTTTGACTCTCTTTAAATAAAATCTATATTTTTTAATTAAAAATTTTAAAATTAACTTAGGGTATTTTTTTGATATTTTTTAGAAATATTTCTTTTTTTTATGAATATGGAAAAATTACTATTTTCAATTGAAAAATTCATTTTCATATATTTTATTTATATAATTTAATTATATTTTAAAATTACATAACATTATACTTACTTAAATTATACATATATCAAACCAATTTATTATAATGTAATTAATCTCATATTGAAATATAATATAATAATTGTTAATATTTGATCATTTGTGTAATAAAAACCCGCTTTTCCGACATGATTGTGTAGTTATTTTCAAGGTAATATCTACCAAATATTTGAATTAAATTTGGAAAAAAATATTATATGATTGGAAGAAAAATTATATATAATATATAAATCAATTTCTTACCTTAATGAGGAGTGAAAATTGTTAAATTTAATTAACACGATTATGGTTAAAATGGGGTTTTTCGAATTACATGTGTTTTTTAAAATTAATCATACAAAAAAATGTGATTTTTATGAAATTAATTTGAAATAATATTTATAATATGTGGTAATTTATTTTTAATAAATATAAATTAATTATAATCTTAATTTATATTTTTTCATTGTAAATTAAAAGTTACAAGTTACCCTGGTAAAAAATATAATGATAAAATTGAGTAACCATAAATAAAAAATAAAAAATTGATAAAAAAATGTAATTAAATTTTGTATTGGAGATACCTCTTCACTAATTTTTCCATACCCTTGATTATATTCCATTTTTTGGGCAATATTTGGTATGGTATATTTCTCAATAACGAATTTGTTTTTGTATTTATAATAATTCCACTACACCTTGATTAAAAAAGGAATTCCCTCTCCCAAATTATTAACACCAATCAAGACACTCGGCTCAACCAAAACCTATAAAAATAAATTCAACACATCTATCCTATAATCATATAATCATTAATTTGTGTATAAATATAACTAAATAATTCCTTTGGTGAAAACCCAAAAGAGATGCCCGAGGAAGAGGTAATGTTTTTCAACAAATGTTTTTTTTAATTTCATCCAAAAAAATCCAAAAACTATTTTTATATATTTCATTTAAAATAAAAAAAATTATATTAAATATACTGAGATGTTTTTATGTTATGGTTATGACATAAAATCACACACATAACCATTAAATTTTCTATGATATTTTTATTCATATGTATTAAAAGAAACTACCAATGAACCTATGTTATTAATTTTTATTCCTTACCACCATTCATGATTTGGAAAAATGTTGGAAAAATGGTTTATATATGATATATACGATATTTATTGGGTATTTATTCTTTATCAATTATTATGTAACACATAACATCATGATTCCCATTTTGTGGTAGTATGAAAATGTCATTTATGGGTTCAATGAACTACCACCTCTCAAAGAGATGAAATTCATTTTCGAATTACATGGAATGTATTAGTTATGGATATAATTTAAATATGTGATATATATAACAAAATACCTACAATATAATGATATATATATATATTATTTTCATTATATTAATATGGAAATAAAAAGAATATAGTGTTCAAGAATACATACAACTTACCATCTCCATGAATTGTGTATTTCATTTTCAATAACTAAATATCAACAATTACTCTAAATAAATATAAAATAAAAAGAGAATGTGTTAATATAATTTTTATAATTCTGGATATTATTAAATCATGATCTACAATATAGGACCAATAATAATAAGTTTAATCATTTTCAAAAAATGAATTGGTTATTACCTGAAATATGAAATTAACATAAAATATTAATAAATGGGTTATATAATGTCATTAGTAAATAATATATGGTATTATTTGAATGAATATGGTTTTTGGTAATATTAATAATAAACATATATTTATTATATATGCGTATTTAAGGAGTGTAATGAGTTTTATGACATAAGGTAAGTGATTCTTGTCTCACTATTATTTTTTTGTGAGACACAAGACATGTTCACCATCTATATCATGTATGTGGTGTATATAGTAACCATGGATATATTTTATGATTCATATTCTATGAATTATTTTTATTTACATATCAATTGTAGTATCTATCTTTCATGTGTTTTAAGATTAAAATGATACAAATGCGGTAAGGGGGTTATTTCTTCAATGTACCGTCTTTGAGATGTTTGTTATATTATACATATTTATTAATTCATGATGTGTATATACAAACCATTTGAAAAGTAATATCAAGTATTTTTTATCCTCATTATATTTTATGTTTTATATTATTTTATTCCTTCATGGGTTTTATGATTTAACATTACCAAAGTGGTAAGGGTTTATTTCTATAATCTCATTGTTAATTGGAATTGTTTATGATTATGATTCCATTGAAGAAATATAATTGTAAATATAAAAATAATTATGATAAATATTATTATCCTCTTATAATTCAATATATCTTCATTTAATGGTACAATTTATCCACTATTTAGAACTAAAGATATTTAATATACAAATTTAACAAAATCTTATTTTATTTCACCAATCATTCGGAATTATGTATTCTTTCAAAACTGTGTTTTATAAAAAAATAGTTTTTTACCTTTTAGAAATTATTTATAATAATCATTTGTACATATTTTTTCTTTTAAAGCAATATCAAAGAGATATTATTATCTTCTTCTAATAAGGAAACTTTTTGGAAAAGTTTTACCAAAAAAAATGAATTTTTGTTTAACATATAATACATTTGCATATTTATAAGCTAAAATTAATTAAATATAGTTTATTCTTATATTGAAATATCAATGTTAATTTTTAATAAAAAATATTCCTTTTATATTTTGGTAATTATTATCTTTAAATTTTTTTCAAATAGTTTTTTGAAAAAAATATATACATAAAAAAATTCAATGAAGAAATGATATTTTCATCCAGAAATGTTTTAAATGATCTTTTGTAGTTATTTTACATCTTAGATTACTTTTTTTGTGTCACTCATTTCAATTTGGGAATATTATCCAAGGGTGTCATACTGTATCTCAGTATTTTTAATTATTTTATTGAATGATTTTTATGAAACCTGTATCTCTTATACCCGATATATTATTAGGAAACCTATTTATTTTCAATGGTTATTCTGTGATGAAATTATTATGAAGCCTATAAATTTTCCACAACATAACATATTATGAAATGTTTATGAAACCAATATCAATTCATTGGTTATGATATGACTAATTATTATGATTTTTTAGAACACATATGTATTAATTCATTATGTGATAGGTGGGACCGATATCTCCCTCCAATATATTTGGTAAATATTTATTTATCATGACATGAGAATGGATAGAATGGGGAGTCAATGTAGTTTATTAATAGACTTTTTCAGCTATGATTTTCTTGGAAGATAACATTAACAACATAAATGGTTTGGGGAGTGCACCCATTACACAAATAAGGCCTTGGCAATGAGCCTTTAATAATATGGAAATAATTTTATATATTTATGGGATTTTCAAAATTCCATGTATTATAGAAATATGTTTCTAACATGGAATATTTTATTTCATTTCAATTTGATTAATGTCTTGTGAATGTTATTATTTGTGTCATTTGATATGATTTTGATCTTTTATATGAATATTGTGTTATTTTAATGTTATTCCAACGTTATCATACCCTTAATCTCATGATTATGCATATATATCTCCCAGTTTTCTGATACAATGAATATGATCTTGAACATTCATAAGATTCCTTTCCCCAAGTTATGAAGATATGTAATATTTCTTTTTTTTCTATGAAGGATTCTAGTCATGAACAAACTGGTTGGAGATAATTTAGAAATTATATAAGCCATTTGTTTATGTAACCCTGTTTCCAAATTCAAAAAACTATTATGATACTTTGTAATTACATTTTCTGATAAAATGAATATGAATATTTTGAAATGTAGAATATATGTATGAAAACCATGTTTCACTATATTTGGTATCAAATGAAAGGTTTAGTTGACCTTTTTAAATTAGGTGGTAAAGACTATAGTATGAACCCTTATGATAAACCTATGTATAATAGAACAACCTAAGATATGGAATTTAATAGATAATGTAGTATATCTTGTAATACAACTCAATTTAGGTACAAAAAAGTTAGCATGGTTTTGTTATAGATGTACTATTGGTGCCAAAATTTGTGACCTAGTATAATTTGATGGGGACCATGAGCTTACATAGTAGAATATAAGATCATGTGGCCCTAAAAATCATCAAATTTTTCTTGCACAAGAATACCCTATGTATAGACCCAACCACAACCATGGTCATGCGAGGCTAAGTCAAAGCTCTTTGAGTTCAACAATCAATGCGACTGTGCTAAGGGATTTGATGTACATATTAGCAAGTCCGATGGAGCCACGACCATTTATAGGGCATTATATTTCTACACTATGATCTGTTGAATTTTTAAACTCCAATGAAATATAATTATGTGTCTCACTTACTACTCAAATAGACCTCTACCCTGATCTTTTGACATTTTATGTTCTATTTCATGAAGCGCCCACCAACTATGAACCCAATGGATAAATGGATCATCCATAATTCTGGAGAATCGTGAGACCCCCATCCTCATGTTCCTAAATACCTCTACCTAAATTATAATGGAATTATATATGTTATATTACCTTCACTTAAGAAGATATCCCTCTATGGAACTTATGGTTTTATAGAGCCTTCATCATTTCCTAAGAACACCTTTTCAATATCATGACTTCATTCCATGATGGGGTCACTCGGTCTCATGAAGGACAATCATTCGTAAGGTATGTTTTCATCAAGAAGAATTTGATATTTGTTAGGATCCTCTCGACGAGGACACATGATTCGTAATACCCTCCTTTGTGCGGCTATCTAGGCATATGTGCTATGTTTTCAGGGTCCCTTGTGTGGTTTCCACTATTTTATTTCCCTTTATAATTCTTTTTAGAATATATATGCTAATGTATTTTTCATTTCCAAAAATCTACGTTAACATAAAACCCACTATAAACCAATCCTATGTACCCTTTCATTCCCACAATTTCAACTCCCTCCATTCCCCATGTGTTTATTAGCATTAGTCATGTAAGTCCTTGGGGTTAGGAGTGAGTCCCCCACATCGGAGATGCTGGATGTTGAACTTATTTGAACCACATCCTCAATTAAATACCATAAACTATTATCTAACTATTTATGGAAATCCCAGGAAGTACCTAAGTATTTTTAATTAGGAATCATATCCTTGTCACACAGAATGACTTCATCAACCTATGATCGGTGAGGGGATGACCATCAAGAACCTTCTGCTTCCCGCAACCTCAGGTCTCCATCCCTCTCCCTTTGGGATTTGTCTATATGTTCACCTCTGAAAGACTTCATGTGAAATCCCAAGAACATTAAATTATAGGGTTCTCTATGTATTAATGGCATAGAACATGTTATTCCTCATATGGAATGGGATCCTTACCACATAGAATTACATCCTGATCAAGAATCTCTCATTCATAACCCAAACACCACCCCTCATCGTTGCACCTTTCAAGACACAATCGTCAGGTCTGCTGCCTCTTGTTTCTCACACCCAGCATGAATCACTTGGGATTATAATTTAGCAATAACTATGAAATCCATCTCATTTATCCTAATTCCATGTGTAAGCCATAGCATGTCCAATGCGAAACCATCATAGTGTAGGCCTCAACCATAATGGCCCTCTCATATAGGATGCTTAGACACATAATCCCCAAACACATGTCCCATTTTGAATAGGCCTCCACATTGGTATAAGACCCAAATATCCATCTAAAACTATTTTTAATTTGATCTCCAACTAAATGGGCTACGTAGGAATCCCTTTTGAAGTTCAAGACACACTCTCCTTCCATTCCATATTTTTCAAATTGCTTCACCCACTTCTTTACTGTCTGTCATAAAATGTATGTGATCCTACAACTATGTGGATATTGATTCCTAACTAACTGGGATACATAGGAAACATCTCCAATATTCAACCCCAATATAACTCACACTTCATACATTACTCCCATTCCGCTTCATCATAACATCCATATCCATTCGAATTCTTACCAGGGCAGACACATCTCAGTGGTAACATTCCATCCATCCATGCTTCTCCCTTATGTAAGCCCCATCCACATCATATCTACATTCATCAATACACATATAACTTTAAAGTCTAAGATCCACATAATCCACACAATCCAACCATAAGAATTCCTCTTTTGAAGGGACTTTCCAATGCATGAGACCCACTATATCCATTTCGAACTATGTGTGTTTTGATCAATGTCTCCTAAAAATGTTACATAGGACACCTCCATGTTGTTAAATCCAAATAAATGGAAAACCTTGGTTCCTCCATCCTAGGTATTTATAGCTACATGGTTTGAAACCTTACCTTTATTAGACACACCACTCCATATACCCTGTCATTGGGCTTTATGATGCATCCATCGGGTAATGATTTGTGTCCAAAAATATAGGTCACATCTCCCTGATCCACCCTTAGTGGCATCAGGATTAGATTTTGTGGTGAGAAAAATTCTTATTATAAGACACATCACGCCAATTCCACTCTCATTGAGAATTCTAACCCATCCACTAGATAAACCATCCATGTTCTCCCTTCTAGGGACATCCCTCTCGATCAACCTCGACCAAAAATTTTAATTATCCCCTCTTATCTCCGTAGTATGTAAAATTCATGGCCTATCTCATGTTAATAATGTGATTCCTAAGAATAATATCATAAGAAGAAAATATGTAATAGTATAAAAGATGATCAATGTGGGATGTCGTTGGTTCTGTGCCCTTGAGAATCCCACCTTTGAGGAATAATACAAGTTAGAAATGTTCCAGAATCTATAAATTATAGAATGATTCCCATCATGGATACTCCCCTAACCCAAGGGTTATTACCTTACAAGACCCCTTGGGACGTGAAAAAAGTGGCATAATCAACTTGTATCTGCAAAGAGATGGCACCATGAATGTGTTTCACGAACCATGTCTTAATCAATGATGAAGACCTACACTAGGCACTAACTTCTAAGGAGTAATCCACGTAAGGAGGAAATGACATTTCATCATCCCATTTATATCAATGATAATACTTCTTCTATGATGTGATTGTGGTTAACTACATTTTTAATTTCATAATGTGGGGTACAATTCATTTTTCAGCATCAAATTAATGTTTAAGGTGGTCGATCCTCAATAAAATCAATAGAAAAGAAAATGGTGAACCTGCCCTGAATCTATATGCTCAATTTGGGGATTCGTATGATTCATTACATAAGATAAATTGGTAAAAATGTTTATGGATCTTGTTATATGTATCCTAGGCCTATGAGGAAAATGTTTGGGCCACACATCAAACTCATGAGTGGCTTCACCAGTTGGATATTGGGTATCATTTTCTGAGACATCATCATAGTGGAACTCACTCACCATCCATGGAATATTGGAAAATGTTGGGGCACTGGGCATTGCTTTCTGTGAACTTTTACTATGATATGAATCTTCTAAATTTGTAGACCTAAGATGCAGGAACCAGTTCACTCAATTCCTGCCAAACCAAGGTAAGGTGACCAGTTATTGAAGCAATCCCACATGGCCCCACCATCTCGATGATTTTCACAACTTCATCAAATAATAGGATCTCACACCCCATCTTACCCTCTAATATCATCTAGATGAAGTTTATCGACACCCTCATATCACTATAAAAGAAGGGGTGAGTCATCCTGATAAGGGACATGGCTCACTAAGACCTCGAGTCTCATGTGCCTCACCATCACCACGTCCCCAAAGGGCCACAATGGGATCCCCTGCTCCCCACTCCGATGATGAAATTCATCTAAATCCTATCCAAGAAGTGATCCTTTGACACACTACCCCATTACCCAAAGGTTGGGAATGCTTGGGTCACGAGGGAAATGTCTGACACCCGAGAGTCTCTCATGAGGGCTCCAACCAGGCCTCATCAACACCACAAATGGGCAGTCTCCATGGTCTAAAAAAATTTGTTCCATTACACATCTATGTTATCCCCAGTCTTACTCACCCAATTCCAACGTCATACACAAGCTCTAGAGGATACTGAAGAGGGGGTATCATCTTCCACAACATCTATGGCTCCTGCAACCCCCACTATACTCTACCATGTCCTTCCCAATACAGGTAAGGGACTCTTCGACACAACACTGGGATCGATCTGCCAAATACCTTATATGCATTTTGGGTTGACTCATTATACTGTTAGTGTCTCTAGAATCTATTACAATCCAGTCCGTAATGATGAGACTCATAACAGAGGCCCTCCCACTGAACTCACCTACTAGAGTGGAGGTACTCCTTGATATCAAACCCATCATGAAGGTCCTCCCCATGTTCCCAGTGTTAAACAAGGTGGAGGTCCTCCCCACCAAGTTTTGGTCCAATATAGAGCCACTCCATGTATTTTTTTTCCAGATAATGAGGTCCTCCCTATGTCTCCAACCAACGATTTGAAGGTCCTCCAAATGTCATCCCCTTATCTAGTATAGGAAAACCCAGTTCCCATATCATCCAAATAATATGTTCTGCATACTCCATCGATGATCATTATGGAGGTCCTCCACATGCTATCATCATTCAACATGATGGTCTTCCCCATGTTCAGCTCAATCAGTGTTAAGGTCCCCTCACACCATAACCCACCAAATTTAAGGTCCTCCCCACTCCTCTAACAACAAACATGGAGTTCCTCCCTATGACCTTGAAAACCATAGTATAGGACATCCCTTATATTTAAAAAACTAGCCACACAAATTTCCACTTCGCACCTCCAACATCTAGAGTGATGGACATCTCCACTATAATGACAACTAATATATAAGTCCTCTATGTATTAAAAAAATTAAAGCATAAGTCATCCACATGAAATCTACCCATAGTACTAAGGCCCTCCCCATGCATAAATCATTCCCTTCTACGAAGAACCATCTTGTCGAAGATGGAAGAACCATCACCACTGAAGTTATAACTCCAAGAAGTGATAGATTATTTCCAATATCATTCATTTATCAGATATTGAACCCACCTTAACTAAATTATGGAGCCTTCCTCAAAGTCTTCTACATCAGAGTCTGGGGAAGGATCTAGGAATGTCTTATTCCCCATCCCATAATGTGATGTTCACAAATACCCCAATCCCTTCACAAATATATATAGGATGTGGTAGATTTGGATCCCTTCAGGGGTCTTGTGGTGAAATCATGTTTGTCATCACCGAATTCATTCTCCATCTCTACACGAGATCATGGAAATTTTTTTTGGGATTTGAAATTATACATGAACCTAGTGGATCCATACATTATCATTATTGTCCTAACATGTGAGGCATTGGTTGGAACCCTATCCTACATGGATATAATGATATGGTAAACACTGCCTCCCAGAGACGACCTATTATGTAGGGATCGGTCAATTCAAGCCACATCCTCTCCACTGTCCAGTCCACCACCATAGTGGTAATCATTTATGTCATTTATAGTTTCTTGTCTATTACTGATTAGAGATTCGGAAGTCCAGAGCCAGTACAATATTCTAATTTGAGATGATTGGGTTACACCCTTGTTAAATACCCATTATCTGATGTGCTCTAGCTAGATGTGGTGCCTAACATTTAAATTTTATATTTTCAAACCCAAGACCCAGTGTCATGAATTCATCAGACCATCTTGGTGATTCATTCAAAACCCCTTGACCATTAGTTTTTATACCCAAAGAGTATATATCACATTGAATACATCAGCAAGCAATGAAATATGATTGAGTTTGTATCACTTACCAAGGTGAAACATCTTACTTGAACCTGTTACCGTCAAAAAATTCCAAAATAATGTGTTTATAGATTTATAGATCATCATATAATCAAAGAAGAAGCAACTCCACAAATGAAGATCAATGGTTGGGATAGTAAACCACTCTCCACTTTAGTCCTATCATGTAGCAGCTGAATTCTCCCAGTGACATCATGTATATGATTGGTCTCATCATGGTGAATATGGCCATGATCACACTACCCAACAATGGGGAGATCGGCCTAGGATATGACATATAGAACCAACCTATAGGGGTATAGAACTATCTTCTAGGACCTCCATGTTTCAACACTCACCCGAAAAGGAAATCCCTCGGTATAAAAATACTTTATATTTCATTTTCCATCGGCCTAAATATCAAAAATGATAAGGTACATCTTATATAATTGGCATCTCCTAATATTTCACATAGGGTAGTTGATGATCCAATAGTCACCGCTCTATGATAATAAATTGTTGATCAGCCTCAAATTGTCAATAAACTCCTCTCTAAGATACTCCAAGACTGTGTTGGTCCTCCAAATACCCATGTTCCTACTCCATTGGGATTGTAGGGTATTCCATAGGTCATCCGTGGCCATTTTCCCCTAGTTGATCATGTTACTATTTTGAACCAATATATATATGACAAAAAACCATTATATGCATCACCAAATATTCACGAACGTTGAGGGATCCTCACTATAGACCCTGATTTGGCTATTTTCTTGATACTTTGTTGGAATACCCACAATCCTATTTATAGGTTTCTCCATGAGCCCCTGGGGTTTCCTATCATGTTGATGTACCCAAAAATTCTATGGTGGTCAAGAATCCCTAGGTTATTAAGAAACCCCACCAGGATGATATGATATATTCTCTCACTACTCTGATCGAAGCATTAGATGTACATCATACGGTGTTCCCACTAGATAGAAAAATGTATTTGGTGTGTGTGGATGACATGTGAGAACCCCCAGATTTTGGGAATCCAACCTTCACCCCATTAAGCGGGATGTGCTACCAACTACAGAATATGGTCCACTTCATACTCAGTTGTTAACCCATTTTGGGAACCCCATAGCATCAAGAGGCTATAAATATACAATGATTCTTTCAATCATTGGATAGTCCTAATTATTTTTTGGTAAAACCAATTACCCACTGGGTCCTTCACTAAATGGGAATACATCTATAGGAAGTTTCCCTACTAATTCAATTCCACTAAAATCTAAATGAGTATTGTTGACATCCTCAAATGTATGTAGTTTCCAAATGTGTGTGTCTCAGACCTCAATTCCTGGTGTATGGGTCTCACATACTCGTCCGAAATTCCACTAACTTAAGAGAAGTTGTTGATAATATTCATGGGAAATGCAAAGACTAAATTTGGTCCCACCCTTATCAATCATAATTTTTTTAGTTTATTTTGGGACGTCATTGACAAGAATCAACACATAGTGGAATCCTTACCACAAGATAAGAATTCACTCCTATTTCCTCCTCCATCGCCTACAAGAAGAACCACCAACACATAGAGTCTCCCTAAAGTACAAGTGGGGAATCCACATCTTTTAGAGTTTTTTCCAGCTGTGGCTTACCATGATATTATTTTTCAAGGATAACAAAATCCACAAACTATGCCTCATTAGACATAGAGTTCGAAAGAACATACAGGGTAGGTACCAACACCTAGTTGAGAGAAGTTAGTCTCGGACCCTCGTCCTCCTCTTGACACTCACCAGGGTCAGGGTCCCATGGCCCCCCTCCCACAAGATAGAGGAAACTATACCAAATTCTTCCCAGAGGCCGAGGTCCCAATTAATTTTCATAGATCCCTTGAATATGGGATTCAGAAGCATCCAGTATAATGAAATCCCCATGATCTTGGCCGCATTAATCACCCTGATCTCTTTCTTTACCACCTGATCCTAAAAAATTTTATGAACTAGTGTTGTGAGTTTAATGAAGTGATCTAGGTAAAGTTGAAAATTATTGTAATTATGCTGGGTGATGTTATAATAAATGTTGCACAACACTCTCCGTGCCCGATAGAGATTTCAAGGGTTCTTTTCAGTGGCAGAAAGTCTCAAACCATGGGACATAGAAGTACAATGACTGGTTGGCTGGTATGGTAGGTGGTCACACCCACGAAATCATCCATATCATTCTAGGTTATTACAATCCTCCAAAATTTATTATTCCATCCACATATACCACTTATTCATCCACTTAATAGCCTTAAACATCTCATAAGAGTAAGGTTTCATGCCACAAGGGAAGTAAAATTCTTCTTCCAAGGCAGAATACATCTTGTACAATCAAGAACATCATTCCTTAATTGATAGGAATCACATAAGAGTCTTCCCTGAATTAGAGGGATCTTATGAATATGATCAGGAATGTGAATATTTGAATTTCGTTGAGTTAGTTGATCCATATATGGTCACAGATGATGAGGAGTATTAGATGAGCCCCCAAATATCCTCGTACGATGCCATATAAGGATAATTCATGGATATGTAAGCCATACGAATTCCCATTCTACTACTTTAAGATAGTCTATTCATTCCACCAAGACCAGACATCATGAATTGTAGAGGGTTCAGAAGGTACAGTCATTCAGGCTTGCTTCATTTGATTCACCACCATTTTTTATCATGCTTGTTGATCAGGAAGAGTAGTATTGGTCACAACTTGATCTGATGCATCCATTAGGGCCTTAGTTTTGTGACTGTCAACCAATAGTAGTTCAATGTAGTTTTTATTACTGGTAGCCAGACATGCCCAACACCATCCAAAGTCCAATTTTTATCCACTAGTTCTCATTATACATCCCACTACATTGTGACCCCACGGGAAAACATATGCACGTATCTTAAAAGTATGATCTTGTGAAGCACCCTTGTAGGGCAACTATTAATCCCTCGATCATCAAGGCCCTCAATCTGTTAGAGGAGATGTAATATTCTCACAAGATCCTTATTGTTCCCCCTCCAATTTAAAATATATGTTTTGACAGTTGAGACTTTCTACACTAACGAATTAGAGCTATCATAATGTTACACTTCCATCTCATTCATTAGAGATGATGATATCTCTTTTGTGTAGGGAAAAATAAACTCATAGTACATCACCATCCATTTCAATGGAGTGAAGGTATGTCATTATCTATTTGAAATAGTTTTTGTGATTAATATCACCTCGGTCCACACTCTATGCAGGTTGAGACCCTCAGAAGCATATTTGATACCATATCACTTCGAATTCATGGTTACTATAGGACTGAAAGGAAACTATGTGGAAGGATCCACTTGAAGATCTAGTAAAGGATTTTTGTAGTAGACACTAAATTCATGGTCGTCATGCAGGACCATGCTTAGAACAAATTATTGGGAAGGCCCTTACTCAAACATTACAAAGTAGTCCCCTCCTCATTTCACCACTTCCTCAAATACTCCCTCAACAGCCGAGTAGGAATTTACCAAGGTGATATTTATCCATTTTCCTATTTTAATTTAATTATATGGATGACTCAAAATACCAGAGAAATGAAAAGTAGATTCATACCAATGAAGTGGATCACACCTCTATCATAGTTAACCCATATAATGATATAGACAATGCATTCATCCTCTCAATTCACTATTTGGTTTCGTTGACACCATACATGGGGAAACCAATTTTCGTTTCTAAGAGAAGAGGGTGTTTCATCACATGGTTCTACTAATCCTAGAATATTACAACATATTCCTATGCATTTTTGGCTTATGTGACACTAGAACCCCCTACACCTGTGATATATTGAGATGTTTGTTCCATGGACCCAACCATTAACTAGAAATGGTTATTTTTCTGAGATAGTTTGAACCATCACAACCAAATACATCACCATTAATTTGACATAAATCATGGTTCTCTTGGTATACAAATAGATGGAATTATAACAACAACATATATTTCAATGATTTTAGTAGTGTATGAGTCTCCCGGGGAAGATTCCACCACTGGAAAAGTGGACACAAGTTTTTATCCGGAGTCACATGTACCAAGTGAATTACCTCCACCCATTGATGCCCTTATCTCAGATGATGAAGAAGATATGGAAGACTCTCCTCCCAAATTTTACGATAGAATCTCCACCACCATCAACGTGCTGGTTCTGATGAATATTTTTACTGTGGATGATATATGGCTGACACTGATTAGTGAATCCCAGACTACATATAAAAATAATAAGTACACATACTTCTTGAGACATCGTCATGTTTTTTATTGGTGATTTGACAAGTTTCCAAGAATGGAATCTAAATTCACTATCCACCATTTGTTTCTCCCCATAATCCATCACAAGAACATGCCACCACCCATGAAGATGTATATTTCCCATTTTACCATGATTGAGGCAAAAGTTGGCCAGATTATAAAATCCAACATCATTAAGGAAGTTTAGTACCCCATGTTTCTATCTATTATCATCCTATTCTGACAGAAGAACAAGAAGATCAGAGTCTATATCATCTTCCAGTGTCTTTACCACTATTGCCCGAAAGATTATTTTCCATGTCCAATGATGGATTTGTTGATTGATTCAACATCTAGGTTCAAAATTCTATCCTTTGTGGATGGGTACACCAGGTATAACTAGATCCAGATGAACCCTGAGTATGAAGAGTATACTACCTTAAAATAACCACATTGTGCATTATGTTATCAGGTAATTCCTTTTAGTCTAAATAATCATGGATATACTTATCAAAGAGTCGTGAACAACATCTTAAAAAAATCCTTCAAATTCTAGTGGAATTCTACACATATGATTTGGTGTTAAAATCCCAAAATTATCAAGACTAAATCTAAGATCTTATAAAAGTTTCCATCTTCCTCTACTCATGGTTGTTGAAGATAATCACATTAAAGTGTGATTTCGGGGTTACCTCACGAATGTTTATTAGCTTTGTTGTTAGATACAACGATATCATGATCAACCCAGAAAAGATCTAGTACATCATCCCTCAGTTCCCTGGTTACTCAAAGGAATCGAAAAGAGTTGGATAATAGTTTGTAATATCTTACCGGCATGCTCCTCAACATAGAGATCATACACTCTCCAATTTAGTATATCTTCATTGTTCTAGTTTTCATAGTGTAGAAGTTGTGGACTTATATGCTTCATCAAAAGATATATCTAGTGTCATGCATTGAATTGGAAAATTATATTCTAAAATACTTAATCTTGATAGGCTATTTTGCATGATAGGAGGTGATTTTTAGTGGGTTGATATCTGGTTTGTTCTATCAATGGTCATCATGGTTCAAGATCTAGAAGACATTCTAGCCACTCATCCATCCACTGAGGAAATATCTATCATTGGTTATTTCCAAATGAAATTACCTTCTCTGTGGAGAATTTCATGATGTGTTTGAAGAGGAATTTTTATGCTGCCTCCTAGAGTCCAATTGGATGGAAGATCAATGATCCCAAGCTCAATAGAGTGGGCTTAGGTATCATCTTCATTGACCAAACACATGTTACTCAGCCTTATTCATTCTTTTAATCATATGGTTTCATGAAAAATGTTGAAAAGTATCAGGATATCATTACTGGTCTCAATTTACCTCTTGAGATTGAGGTTCCACGCATGGATGTTAAGGGGGAATCTGAATTAGTCATTAAATATATCAACGATGAGTACATCAACTGGAATCCATATGTTGTGCCCTCTATCAAATATGATTTAATACTGATGGATCAATACCCTTATCATCTATAGGTGACTCATGTTCCTCGGTCATAGAATAGTTTAGAAGATTCCCTGGATAATCTAGTTTCTTCTCTTGTAGAGACTGACTTGGATGATTTTTTCAATCACGTGGCTTATAAAATAGTGATTTTCCTTGTCACATCAGACAATGATGAAATCCATTGGTTAATCTATTTGATACATGGTTCTTCCACATCCGGATATCTGGATCCCACGCAAATGATGAACCCCCCTATTGGCAAAATCTATTTTCCGATCATCCCTAGAATGGAATGATCTAATTGGTCAAAGCACCTCCAATAGCCCGAAGGCCTTCATTTTTTATTGATTTATTGATAATCCACCTTTCAAGGGATGATTTGGAACCCTTACAAGGCCAGTAGTCATAAGAATTACATGGCCCGTAGGCCTTAGAGGAATTCATTGCCCGTAGGCTTCAAACAATACATACAACCCAGACTAACTACTTGGAAGTCCTCCTCCCCTGCATCTTCATCGTGAAATCAGCTCTCCACCTTTGCATGGTTATTCAGCTAGGCTTTCCTGTGCATGCACAGGCTTGTCCTGATGGCAGGTGTCATACCCTCTCATTCTTTCAATCCGTTTATCTTTTTCTATGGTGAAAGCTCCTTGCTCCACCTCGTGTGATGCCTGTTCCATGTAGGCTGTCTAGTTTGCATCTTCACATTAAGGTGGTCCGAAGGCCTTGAGGTGGCCCCAAGGACTTACTAACCCAAAGGCTTGGGTGGACCGAAGGCCATAAAGGACTCTGGGACCAAATAGGTGGCTTGAAGTTCCAAATGGGGGCATATTCCCGACTGCTACAATTCCAAACAGTGCCTGCTACAGTTCCTGCTATAGTAATGCTACATTTCTTCACAGTTCCTGATACAATTCATGTTACATTACTGCTTTAGTGCTGCTATAGTTCTACTACACTACTGCTACAGTGCGGCTATAGTGCTGCTATAGTGCCCCCAAAATTATCCCCCACCTGGATTTGGTCTCCGGTCTCTTGGATGCACTTAAGGAGTCCTCACCAACTGGGCTGAGGCTCATGTGCTAATAGGTCAGAGCGGAATTTAAGGTAATTTGTCAGTATGTAGTGTAGTTTTACTTCTAGAGTGGAACCAACCTTGATGAAACTTTATATAAATATGTGTTTTTTGTAATTATAATATGTTTCATCAGATAGGATTAGATTACCTATGTTATACAAGATGTTCATGCTGGCTATTGTGGTGATCATCAAGTAGGGTTGAAACTCTCCCATAATATACAAAAGTTGGGCTACATTTACCCCTATATGGTTCATGATTATATTTAGTTATCCAAGGGACTTAATTCATGTTATATCCATGGAAATTTTTGGAATCGACCACCAGAGCCTCTCCATAATACAATATATTCTTACTTCTTTTTGTTTTGGGTACTTGATGTCATGGGACTGTGCATCTACCAACAAAAGATCACTAGTGCAGGTTCATTATAATCATAACAGACTTTTTTCCATGTCAGTAGAGACAGTTCCTCTCAAGGAAGACAACCACTAATTAATTATTTAATTCTAGAGCTCCAACATCATATATTGATTGGGAATCCCTCATGATATTCTCATTGTAGTCGGCACAAACATTTTAGTCACATAGTTGATAAATTTTAATGCCATGTATAGAATCTATTCCAACCATAGTTCCCACTATTACATTTAATAACATTAAGATTAAGGCATTTCAAAAAAATATCTCCATCATTTTATAGAATATGGTGAGCCATAACAAGAAAATTTCATTGGACATGCTCCCCAATGCTATCTAGTATTATCAGATGAAGAATCATAATTCCACATAGGTGACTCTATAATCCTAGGTGTACAAAACAGAGGAATTCATTTTTATCAGAATTCAGCCACCATCACTTCGAACTACAATCTACGATAAGGTGACATTAAAGAATATACCCAAAGTCCATCTAGATGAAATGGATTCCCTCAATGATAAAATGAATCTTCCCAATAATCATGAGGGGAATAAGAAATAAAGAACAATTTCCTTAAATATTAAGTTTTTCCTCTACTATTTATTCTATAGTGATTCAGGTTTTTCTTTCCGAACACCAATGATACTTGGTATAAAGCCAACCAAGTTTTATCCTAAGTGGGAAGGGTCATTAATTATTGAAAATGAATTTCCCAATAGTGCATATTCATTTTTTAACATATATGGGGAGTGTGTTACTCCTACAACCAATTCCTTCTTCCTCATGTAGTACATCACATATGGATTTAATCATCCCAATCAAATGACATTAAACTAGGATTTAGGTATGAAATCTATGAACCTAAACAATTAACTCATTAGTAAAAGTTTTATTACATTAAAATATATATAATGAGCATCCTGGATGCATGGAGTTAATCTTCATTGAATTAGTGATCCTATTTGTACCAACATAAAATTAAATTACTCTATGTACCAAGCACACAACATTAAAATCGGTGCTTGAATCCAAATATTAGGTATTTAAATAGTGTGAGGATTTTCGTTAGGAATGTGTGATGTGGTGTGGGCCTCTATACTACACATTAATGTCAGGTTATAATGGATGTTCCGTACACTTCCCCTATTAAAATCTTTTCTCCCCAACATTCAATATGTATGATGAAAACTTTGTGGAAACCAACATCCAAAGACTTGAATGTTAAATTAAGGACTCAATTTCATGAATTATGAATTTAAACTGTGTGTGAGTTCATATCATCAATGTGTACTTTGGTGGAAGGCCTCCTTGGACCTCATTCATAATGGGATTCTTAATGATGTCGTACTAAGTATTTGTGCTTTAGAAGCCTCATCCTATGGCCTGAACTTTATGACCTTAAACTAAGATTCCAAGTGTCATAGTCACGTGACCATAAACAATATAACAACCATAATCCTAGTTCTATGATGATAAATTTTATTGGGCCATTATGTTCTCACTTAAGATAATATCATCATTAGTATAATTCATCTACCCTACCATCTTAATGAACTAAGCATAACTGGATTTCCATACTTATTGTATACGTAGTAACTCATGAAAATCATGTCCTTTGGAATATCCATATATTTTAATTTTTTGGCCCCTAGACCATGTTTTATTTGGTAGTACATGGTGGCATTAGGTTATAATAGTTTCACCATGAATTTCACACTTGGAATATTATTTCCAGCAACCTTAAAACATGAGGTTAAGCATCCTAGTATGGTAATGTCACATAAACATAAACTGTGACATAATTTATCCTGGAGTTGGTCATAAACCATGCCATATTAAGGAAATATGTTCTTCTTGGTTCTTATTCATACAGGGAACAAAGTGATTCCTGGATTCTATATCTTAGTCTATCCACATTAGCCACCATGCCCCCTCCCTTTGTATAGGACTGACCTATTCATGGGATATATCTCTTCAAGAACTATGTGGGAATTCATTCATGTCCTCATGGGATATGTAGTGAAAAAACAGATAATAAATCTTGGTTATGGCTGCAAGATTCCCCCCTTTCATGATTGGGAAACTATATCATTACAAAATGATGTTAAACTGTATGGAATCCCATAACGACCTTTCTATTAATTCCCATATGCATGGGGTTTTGTAGCGACACCCAGATAATTATTCTTCAGGATAATTTACCAATTAAACATCCATTTTTTCATTCACCCTTAGACATTATTTATAGAACATGGGCCTCCTTGGCTCACTCAAATCACATATTACTCCCCTTCATTCCATAGTGATGTCTTTAGAATCAATATCAAAAGAGGCCCCTATGGGAAACCTTGGTCCATCATCAAGCCTCCTGGGTTTTCTTTCCTGTCATATTCATTACATTTTTATGACACACATTAATTTTTTAGAGATCCTTCCTCCTAGGTCCGAACATTATGACCTTAAACTATGATTCTATAGTCCAAGTATTAGCACATTAAACTATATTTATGTCCCCCCAAGGATGTGTTTTGTGGAATTTATCCTCCTTGGTCCTAATTAATATTAGGTGCGTCATAACAGCTTACTACACCTACCCACTTGGGATACCTTCCTCAATGGTATGATCACAGTGACATTAAAATAATGTCTCATCTCCTTGATTCACAACATTAAACTGTAAGCAAATCATGAACCTATTCATGATGACACGTGATAATCATGGGATTCCTCAATAACTATACATCAAGGGATGTCCCCTTGAAGTGTCAGTCTTCCACCAAACAATGTTTAAATAATTATATTTCTTGATTCCCATCTTCATGGGATTTTTAGCTATTCCTAAATATTTTTTCATTGGGAACAACACCATGGTGTTCTAAATCATCAGCCCCTTGGCCTTGGTCATGATACACACAACATGTCATTAAAACTATATTCAAGTCCTTATTTTGATTCCCATTATCAGTTACATTCTCATTCCACAATTAAATCATCTATTGGTTTGGGATTCCATCATTTTTCATAACTTGAGAGACCCATTAACGTTGATGGTTATGAATTTATTTTATCACCCACCATCCAAGTCCTTCACCTGAATGGATTTTTAATAACAAATTGTAGATAATGTATTTTGAAACATGGTTAATAATCGATTTGGTGTATGATTTCCCTAGTTATGGATGGTTAGGTAGGGCTTAATTTATTTCTAAGATTTTTAGATGTCTATCCTTACTCATCAGTCAACCTTGTGGTCCAAACCATAAAATTATCTACATACTTCTATTCCATTCCCTATAAAATCACTCATGTTAGAATATTCCCATTACCATTCATTGTTTCTCTCAATTATAATTGATGATGTGGGATTATGAGTCTAGTAAGGTGTGAACTGAAATGGTCCTCATGATCTGAACCTATGGCCTTAATATAGAAGACTATGTATTCGAAAGTGAGACTTTAAACTACTTTTGAATCACTTGGAATGCATGGTATGGCATGATGGGCCAACATGTTCCTCATTTTTGATGAGTTGTTAATCTGTTACACAATGAATATCTATTAGGGGTTCCATTAACTTGGTCCAAGATTATAAAGATAATCTATTTGCAACCTATATATCCGGAGTACCATGAAGTTAACTAGATTTCATGACCCATGTGTTATCCCCAATTCAACGTTCCATGTCTTTCCTAATTTGGGGTTCCGACCACTTTTTCTTCAATACGGACACCCTAACAACGATGGATTCAGGTGGATTTTGGCTCACCTCTTATCCTAGGACAATAACCAAATCAATTTTCTTTTACAAACATAAGATCATATCTTTCAAATTTGGCCAAAACATTACCCCTCATTTGTAAACATTCACTGTTGATATGGTCATGATCTGTTTATTTAGAACATGGTTAACAGTCATCCATTACTTATAGGTCACCCTTATTGTCATCCAGACACAATGAACATAAATTAATAGCCTGTCATTAATATATTCATTTCTTAGTATCATACATGACTCATGTTCATATGTTTCAAATTTCTCATAATGTTCAAAATCCCATTTTGGATATTCACCCAATGTATAATTCCATTGTTCCAAATATTAACTTGGAATTGAATTTTTCATTTTATATGAACTATTATATTAAACTTTTTGAAACATCCTAGTAACATGACGCTAAAAAGTGGAACACATTGTGATGACACATGTTTAAACTATTCAATGAATATTTATCATTGTACGTCATTATGTAACGTGTTAATCATCCTCATTAGATGGTGTACAATAGTAAGACATCCTAGTATCTCACCTGAGAGTTTCTACATGAAGGATGAATTTTATATTTTCTCAAACGAATGTGCCTATACCAATGTTCTCTAATCTACATTGGCCAAGTTCCAATGTTGTTAGAATCCATTAAAACTATCCATCACCACATTCCCAAACTTTTCATGCACCTTATTTGGATCCTCATCCACTTTCATTTCTAAAGGGACCCACCAACAACTTAATTATTCCAATTAGTCTCACCTATTTTCCAATATAAATTTTTACGAAGACACCAGATGAAATTTTGAGTTACGTTCTGGGTTTCGAACCAATTCAGTATATACCCTCATTGTTTGTCTCATTTTAGGATAGTGGTACAAATAATGTGTTTCAAAAATGGTATTTAGTCAACCAGTACCACCATTCCATCCTCTCCATGTTATTAATTTTGTATATCATGATTCATATTCTTTATTACCATTTGTTTGGATTGATTCTAGCACCCCTAGTATTATATCATTTGTGATATAGAGCATGTTGAGAAATGAAATTTGGATGGAAAGAGAAACCTATTATCCATCAATTTCCCCTCTCATATTTATTAATCAATGTGAAAAGATGAAAATATTAGATCCAAATCCTTCAATGATTATCAAAAACCCTCATAAAAAGTGAAATATTAAGTGGTCGTCCCATGCTTCCCACACTGGGTATGAACAATGTGATAACAGGGACTGTCCATCAGTTGTATCACAACTATGATTTTGGTGTGATAATAAAATGAAACAAATGTGTCTAGGCACACATTGTTTTGAAGGAAAAATACATAGACACATGAATGGACAACGACACAATAGAGCATAATATTCTTGAATGATTTCCCATATGGATATGCATATAAAATCTAGAAATTCATCTCCACTGACATTTGGTGTGTGGATTCGGTGAACATTTGTCACCACCTAAGCTCCCTTTCATCCTCAGAGAATCTCATCAGCCCTGATATATTCCCAGTCTTATTTTGTAGGGAAATCAACCACTTGATGGGGTTCTTGTCTTAATTTCTCTTGTGATTTGACAAATAGGAACCTCAATCATATGAAATGTTATTATTGGTTGTTAATTAAGAAGTAACACTCATTCCTCTATTTTAATAGACATTCGATATATTTTTCATCATCATAGAGATTTCAGGTTCTATTATATATATCATATTACTATGTGACATCAATATGTTGAATGGTTTCCCATATATTATCATTAAGATATTAACATATTAGTGCTCGGTGATCTTGATCATCCACCCCTCCTACACACCGATTATGTAGCCAATGGCTGTGTGACCCCATCCTGCTTATATATTATGATTATATAGTTTGGCCAGTGAATCAATTGATTCACTTACTTACCTTATGTTAGACCATGTGAAACTCTTCGGTCTCATCATAATTAGAGTCATCCATATTTTCAGATTGTTGTGTCTATACACTTGAAATATGTCCATAAGTTCAATAGAATGATTAGCCACAAGAATCATGTTAGAAGTGTTTGGATCCATGTCATGAGGTCGGTTTCAATCACCAGACACCACCTTGATGAGTTTTTCTCTGTCATCATAATGTACTGCCCCACTAGTGGAACCACCAGAGGTTATGGCTCAGTCATTTCTCAGGGATGTCTCCAAATTTCTCAGAATCCTAGTTGGAAGATAGATTCTAGACCCCTTGACAATGTCCTATAGTAGATCACCCGCTACTCTCAGTACTTTTAATGTATGAGAAATGTCAATCAACCATTTCAAGATACAAATAGAAACCCAATAGTGGTATATCACAATTGTGGGCTGTCATTTTTAGAATCCTAGTAAAAGGCCCCCATATATATTTTCATGATATATGGACTATGTCATGTCCTCTATGTCCTCCTCAACACCCCTTGGCCCTAAATTTACTTTTTATATGGATGTAGATCAAAGGGATTTTCCCCCATAACCTATTATTGTTTCTCCTTTTATACTAGTAGCGGTCCCTTGCACAAGACCTACCAAGATGAAAAATATTTAATTTCGGGACTACATATAAACCATGAGGTAATGTGAGGAATGAGTTGTGGTAAGTTATGTCTTTCCTCATAATGTTCAGTGAGTTCCCCCATGGAGTCTATGATTTTACCGTTATCCATGGGGATCCATTAATTGGCATTTTCCACATAAGATCCATCTGATTAATCAGGTATAAGAAGTTTCACTTCCATATTAGTATCTGATAATAGTGTTAGATATGTTAGATTTAGTAGTAATTTCACCCAGTCCATCATTGGACACGTAGAGCATCAAAATTTCACCAGGTTTACCAGCTCCACCACATACTATTCCACCTCTTCTTAGGACATGATTAATCCATCCTTTTGAAAATTGATCCCTAGAATTTCTATCTCATACACATTGATATGATCCAAAATCATTCTAGGGTTGAGTAATTGTATTTTGATATCCCAAATCTACTATGATTGAGGGTATATTGCATCCTTGGGGGTGTCTACATAGCACAATCACTTCCTAAGGACTTGGATAAGTGTAATGTGTAACCCTATCAATGTTCAACATTCCTCCCACATTCATCAAACTTTGACTGTTTCACCAAGTGATGCTTCTCCCCCTTCTAATTGTACAAATTTAGGCCTTAAATAATATTCTCTAATAATGAAGTTCTACCACTTTTATATGCCCTAATTTTGTTTCCACTGCACTCCCTCCCCACCATTCAGCATCAACCTTGAGTCACTCTTTCATTAGCCCAGATGGTCCATTTCCATATCATCTAACCTAGGTAATCGTCCTCCATATCTTTTTATATGCATAAACCATTCTATATGATTAATTTTATGGTTTCATTACATTACGAATATTTATATATGCACATGTGAACACGAGCCAAAGCTGCCACATGATGCATGGATGTCCATCATGACATACTCCTAGGTATACCATCATAGTTTTCCTCGACTGATATCTAAACTATATCGCTAATCTATATGGTTTGTATGATTCATAGATCGGCTCACTAGCCACCCATTCCACAAACACTCCACCTCCAAATTTTAGGAGATATGATCGGACTTCAATTTATGTAACATCATTAGTGATTACCCCCGTCTGAAAATGTATTAGAGAGATGTTGAATTGATTATCCTAGAATAGTATGCTAAAAATCACTATTAAGCCCAAAATGAATGGTAAAATTCCTCATCATGTTTAGATTTTTGGTATGAAATTTCATATTAGGAGGGGGATGTGATTTGGTTATTCATATCCTCCCATGTTCAAAAACACCAAGCCATACTGGAAGTGAAAGTGTATTCATATTCATAGTAGTTTAATTCGCTCACTAATATGTCAGAGAACCATATACATATTTACCAATAATAAATTCCCAATGGTTTTTCACTTTAATATTTCTATCATTGCTTCCATGATGAATGTTCATTCCTGCAACCCCTTTTATCAATATCTCATTGGAAGCAACCACCCACAAATAATTTCATCAATGAAACTATCCAACTAAACTATAGGTTGAGGCCCGGTTTTTATATTGTATCACTACACCATCCACTGTCCACCTTCCAGGGTATTCTAGTAAGATCCTTCCATACCTCTCTAGGATCCACATGGATAGGTGCTGGGTATTTTTGTTAGTTTCCTCTCTACCTCTTCCCACTCTGCAAGTTCCTCCTCTAGGAAATTCAAGATGTTGCTACATCGTTTCTTAACATTGATTTATCTCATCCCCTACTTCTCTATTTTATTTCCTGGTAATATATATATCATAAAATATGGCAGACACGACAGCTACTCCTGGCACTCCCAAGCCTTCTCCATGGAGAAAAATTCATCATACCTAACCCCTAGAATTTGGATTCCAAGAATTAGATAATGATCATATAGGTTGATTCCTACCTCACTAGGCTGAAGATGTAATGTGTTTTTCCAAGATGGACATGCACTTATCTATTCCTTAATGATATCTTACAGATAGTATACATGGAACATGAAAGCCCATTAAACTTCATAATGGCATGATTACCTCAATTCTTCCCGGAACTCAGGGAAATATGTCCTTGACCAATAGTAAATGGACCATTCTTCTATAAAGGTGTTTATATAGTGTAGATCCCAATCATTGGTTCATCCTTTTCCTTTGTTTCCCAACCCCTCCATGATGATTTTCAGATATTTTGGTGTAGATTCCTCATCATCCAACCCTGTCCCATAGATGTTGCTATTGTGGCAATAATGGTAGTTAGTTTTGATGTCAATGTGATCCATCCACATATTATCATCATTAGTCCTACACCACTGGTGTTGTTCTGGAACTCCCCAAAACTAGTATTATAGTGTGTCCCTACATTCTAGTAGGATGAAGACATCATCCCTCAGACTAAATCCAAACAACAATAACCCCTTTAATATAGGATACTTTGTTTATAATTTGGGAAGTTGTTCAACAAATAATTAACAATTTGAATAGCTCTATACATAATTTGTGATCATTATGTTGTTCATAATTTATTTCCTTTGGGAATAATCTGTAAGTACCTCTTGAAAATCTCATTGAGTTTTCATTAGATCTGACACGTTGATAGTTTTATAGTTTAGTTCATATAGATTATTCATGATAGTTTTTTTTTTCAAAGCACGAGATCATGGAACCTCAATATACTCAGCATGGTTTGATAGCCACCAGTAGATCGTGCTACCCATTTCTCTATAATGAAATTATATAAAAATGTTCTATGGATTATGGGTCACAGAGACTATGTTATTGGATAGAAATCAAAGATGAATCTACTTCGTGAAAAAAGATTCCACCTATTCATTATGAGAGAGTTCTATACGAATGAGTGGCCCTTAGTTCTATTTATAAGAATTTTCCTCCAGACATTTTTCATTAATGTGGATATCATGAAACTTCTTATGGAGGGAGAATCACTAGCATTATATTACATTTTCAAGGGTTCAGTGATTCTACCTCAGAATCTAACCCTGCATTCTCGTTAGCTCCCATTTTGAGGGGGGCATCTATTTGCACAAAAATTAATGCTATGGGATATGTTGATATGGGCCATGACCAATTCAGATGAAATAAATTTTCAAATAGTACTAATATACTCCAAATGATAACCCTTGTGATTCCCCTTTATAATGACCCTGTCACCACCATGATCGCATGAGGCCAAGGTAGAGCTCCCATGAGCCTGATGCGCTCTATACCGCACTATGATATTTGACAGATGGATCTATGACCCTGGTGGAGTCTCAACCATTCATGGAGCTCACTTTTTATTCATGTTGTTCCCATGAGAATCACGACTGTCATGGCATGTATATATGTGGCTCACCCCCACCTGAAATGGATAGCTACCATGACCATTTGAATTCTAATATCCCATTTCAAAATGTGGCCATGCACTGTGAACCCATCTAAATAATGGATAATACAAGGTACTTAAGCATCATGCGACTCACATCCCATAATTCCTAAATAAAACCACCTAAGGTAAATATTCCAATCAAGAAGGATTTATTGATTTGAGGATAAAGAATACATTCTAGCAATCATACGGTTTTAGAGAGCCATTATCCTTCATGAAGAACTCCTTTTCCAGCTCCTATCTTCTTTCCAAGATATGGTCACACTTTCTCATGAATAACATTACTTAATGATCCACCTATTCATCACAAATAATCCTATCTTTGTGTGGTTCCTCTTGGTGAGGCCCCATGCTTCATTAGAACCACCTCTTTGCACCCTCATGCTTGTGAATAGTGATATATTGGCCACCGGCAAAGCAAATTTATGTGCATATTTTTAATCAAATAATGATTATTTTTTAATTTTTTTCAATGATAAAACCCATTTATTTAAATTAATTATTAGAATAATGGGTAATTTTAATTTTTGAATGAAAATGAGTAAAAATGTGAAAAGTGCATAATTCTAGATTTTTGGACAGATTTTTACCTTATGGGTATTTTTGTCATTAATTAAAAAATACAATTCCAAATTTAGTGAATATAATTTTGTTAGAATCCATTTTTATTTCCTTCATCTTTTTCATCGGGTCCAGGAGCTGATTCGTCCATCTAGTCACCCTAAAAATTTATTGGAGTTTGACATGTTTTCGGGTGGACAATGTGGACCACACCACTGTAACAGAACAAAAAATCAGACTAAGCATATCCCAGTTAAGTGATTCCACCTGTGATAGAATGAGGAAAGGGATTTACAGATCTACCGAAATTTTTGTGGAGTTTTGAAGTCATTAAGGTGGCCATTTAACGGCATACATTTGGAGGAAACTTCCTGGAAGATTCGTCCAGAAACAGAAGACTTCGACGAAAAATTCATAACTCCTTCATCCGAGGTCCAAATGTGCTGATATTTGTATGGTGAACGTTAAACACATTTATGAACAATATTGAAGAAGGGTTCCATGTGTGAATCAGCCATTTAAGTTTCCCACAATGTGCTAAACATCAGGGGATGGAAATCTGCCTATAAAAGGATGCCCTCTCCCCCTTCGAAAACCATCAACTCGACACCCAAAGCCAAGGAGGGATCCCACCAGGGCACGGGCCGCTACTGCTCCTCCCTTCCCCCCTCATTTCTTATTTTTAATTTATTTTTTATTTTAGTTTTATTATTAATGGTAATTTTTTTTATTTTTATTAATCCATGCAGATGTGTTTCTCTATCCACTTTTCCTCTTTTCTTTCCTTCTCTCTCTCTAAATATCTCTATCATCCAACACCCAATACAGCAAGTAATATCATACTCTCAGAAATGAGAGGTTAAATCGAGACTTGGAATCGGGGAGGTCAAGATATTCATTAATTTTCATTAAATTTTGTTTTATAGTTTGTTTTAGATTTGAGTATCATGCATTGGTGAGGCTAATGTCCCCGATTGGGTGACATCCCCCAATGACATGAAACTCAAAAAAAATTATATTATGGAAAAGGGTAGTGATTCAAATATGAGAATTCATGTTTTTATTATCAAACTAAAATCCAACACATAAAGGAAAATAATTATTGAATCCAATACTAAACCCCAAAACCAAGTTCTTTCTTCATCAAATTATTTTGTTTGCATTGCATGATAGTTTAGATTTTTCATATCAAAAACACAAAAAATATTTTTATTTCATTCATTTAAATAAAAAACAACATAAATAGTTATATTAAGTGATATAGAATAAATTAAGTGAACCACATTGAGAAGGATCCTCAAGAGATACGACCCTATTCAGCCACAGTGCTGTACTAGGAAAAAAAATTAATTGTTTTTGTCCACACCCCGTGACAGGCGTGCGTCAAAAAAGCCATCGTTACTGGGGATCCAATAAGTTATTCATTTACATTTTAAATTTTCATATCATCGATAGATTTCATTTCATTTTATAAAATTTTTAAAAAAATCTTTCCATGATGAATTTAAATGATTATTATTCTGAAAGGAGTGACAATTACTCATAGGTGCATCAACAACCACAACAACAAGATGATTTTAGAAGGACTCGGGTGAAAGAACATAGAGAATGAATTGAACAATTGACGATAAAAATAAAAGAGCATTTAACTGTGTTCATGTATTAATTGAGCAACCCAACCGTGAGCAGGATCAAGAACCTGAGGTGGCAATGGATGAAGACTTCCCTTCTAAGATAAAAGTGGGATATCAACAAAGATTGGATGATTTATTTATTAAATGTAAGGAACTACCCGATATCCCAATGAAAAATAAATTTGAAGAGCCAACACCACTTAAAGAAGAAACCACACAAGTGGTTGAACATTAAGTTAAGATGGAGGATCTTGACTACCTACCTCCATCCTCAGAGAGTCTACTCCAAGAGGCACATACCACTGAGGCATAGATTGAAGCTGAACCGACTTAGGGAGTTGAACTATTCATTGACTCTTTATTTTACAATGTCATTGAATTCGAATTCTACATCACTTTTTTGTGGTTTTGATTATATAGAATCAAAAAACTCAGTTATTCCTTGGAGGATGATGAAGAACATTGATGTGCACCAGTTGAGGAACATATGGAGCTCCCTGAACATGTTGAATATTTGTTGAATGAAGTTCATGAGGAGATACCAGTGGATTTTTCTAAGGAAACCATAAAAAATCTACTTACATTGATGGGGAAGAAAATGATCTTGATACTTCGTGTTTTATTTTTATTCAAATAGGAATACACTCTAAATTTCCCCTTGAATATTCATTTGATGCACCATTCCTTGAAGAACTACTGGATAGAGAAGAAGAGGTTGCAAAAGTTTCAACCAAGAAGAAGGATGATGGTCCATACTTCATCCTACCCCCACCATGCAAGCTATACATCCTTGTGAAGGGGGAGGATCTGGTGTACTCTATCCATGGATCAATACTCACCCAGAAGGATGAAGCAAAAGCTGGTAAAATCCACATGTGGTGGTTTAAATCAAAGAAACTTAATCCTCCATCAGACTTTGGATAATAGCTGGTACTGTCCTCTGGAGGCACTAAAAATTCAGGCCCCACTTAGGGCATAATACCAAGTTTATCTTTACATTCATTTTAGGAAATTAGATTTAAATTTCATTTCATAGAAAGTAGTCTAGAAAGAAGCCCCCTCCCTCTTATATTTTTGAGCTTAAAAGACATGATCCTTAATTTTAATTGTGTTATTTTATTTTATAAGATCACGATGGAAGAGTAAGCCCTAGAAAGTGAAGAGGAAGTACAAAACTATGTTTCATAGAAAAAGGGAGTTTAATTTCAGTTTTTATCTTTTAAACTCTCCACATTTTAGTCCACAACATGTTTTGAACTTTAAAGATAAAATTGCATGCCCAAACATGAATTAATGTTTTACTCGAATTTTCTAAGAGACATGATTTTCTTAGGAAATTAGTGGTGACCTGTTTTAGATTTCAATTTTGATATGAATAAACTATGTAAATGAAGAATTGAATTTTGAAAATGAAGAATGAATATTGAAATGATGACTCGTGATTTGATGGAATTAACTGATTCATGTAAATGAAATTTCCCTATAATCTTTCATGCTTTAAATTTATGAAATTTATGTGAATTGATTTTTTATTGTTAGTCATGCCATCAGTGATTGTCCAATGTTATATTTCTCATTCCCAATAGGATTTCTAGACCAAGTGATTCCTATTTATTTTTGAGCATATTTCTTGAGTGATCTTGGGACATGTAACCGACCAAAACTTGTATTGAAACTTTTCAAAGCTATGACTGCACAAAAACACATTTAAAATGATTGAGGCATCCTTTGAAAAGATACATTTACTTGAAAGACCACTTTTACATCAATAATTCATCTATCCCATAGAGACCATGAATGTCCTTTATAGGGATGAGACATGTTTCATTACATTTTTATCCATTCCTACCCAACTCTTGGTATTTGAATGATATTTTCAAGTTAAAGTGTGGGGGTAAAGGGAATCATGGTGGATGAGATGATATAAATTGTGAGGAAGAAGTGTGGGGGTGTTATTGTGGTAATTTAAAAAGTTTGTGAAATCATTCATTATACGATATTGTTTTCCCCTCTTGAATTAAAAAAATAAAAAAATGGCAAACAGATCCAAAAAATAGAAAATTGGGTTTTGATTTGGGAGAACCAAAAATCACCATTTTCCAAACCAATAATATTAGGATCGTATGTGGTTAGGTGATGGATGTGAAGTTTGATATAGTCATAACTTTCAAAAAATGAAAAAAAGTACAAAAAAATCAAGAAGGCGCGCAAATCATTCATTATGCATAATTTGATCATGAACATACTTTGAGTTTTTGGAAGTGGGTGTTGCAACATTCAAAGGCATAATTTCATTACACTTTTACTTTTGATATCATGCATTGTACTTATGAGATTATACTCTTCCATGATCCTTAATTTTTAAAGCATCAAATCCTACCAACCTTAAGCCTCAGAGTCATTTGAACCTTTATTGAAAGTCCTCATGATTTTATGTGTCTTTTTTATTTACAAAGTGGAGAAAGTAGTTCATTTACAAGCCTATGTATAAGGAGAATGTAATAATGATATGAGAATAATTATACTTGAATTGTATTATGAGTGATGAGAGAAAAGAATCCAAAGTGAGTTAAATAAATACTTGGCATGTTTAATAAAAATTAATCCAGGAGCTTGAATGAATTAAAGGATAAGTTCCATCAATTTTTAAAGGGGAAAGTAAAATGTTTGAATTATTTCTTTCTATCAAAAATGGGAAATTAAATTTATATTTTATTCAGAATTTTTAAATTTTAATTTTACATTAAAAATTACTTGATTTTTTTGCATTGAAATGTGAATATTGGTAACATTGGTATCCTCTGATTTCCATGTTGAGATTTAATTCTTGAGGACAAGCATGGTTTATGTGTAGGGGTATTTTATAGAGAAAATTAATGTGCATATTATTAATCAAATAATGATTATTTTATAATTTTTTAAAATTATAAAACCCATGTATTTACATGTTTTATTAAAATAATGGGTAATTTGAATTTTTGAATGAAAATGAGAAAAATTGTGAAAAGTGCATAATTCTGGATTTTTGGACAGATTTTAACCACAAGGGTATGTTTTTCATTTATTTAAAAATATAATCAAAATTCTTTGAATATAATTTTTATAGAATCCTTATTTTATTTTCTTCATCTTTATCTTCTGGACCTGGAGCTGATTTGGCCATCTAGTGGCTCTAAAAATTCATTGAAGTTCGACATTTGTCCGGGTGGACAGCGTCAATCACACTATTGTAACGGAACCATAAATTGGACTAAACATATCCCAATGAGGTGATTCCACATGGGATAGAAATAGGACATTGTTGGTGGACTCTACACCAAAATTTGTGGTGTTTTGAATTCATTATGGTGGTCATTGAACAACATTATTTTGGAGGAACCTTCCTGGAAGCTTCATCCAGAAACTGAAGCCTTCAATGAAAAATTCATAACTCCTCAATACGGTATTCAAATTCACTGAAATTTGGTGGGTTAACGTTAAAAACATTTGTGAAAAATATTGTAGAAGGGGTCCACATGTGAATCATTCATTTATGGGTCCAACAACGCACAATATTTCAGGGGACGAAAATATGCCTATAAAAGGAGGCCCTCTCCTCTATTCAAAACCATCAGCTCGACAACCAAATCCAAAGAAGAATCCCACTGGGGAATAGTCCATGGTTTTTCCCCTCTTCCCCCCTCATTTAATCTTTTTATTTTATTTTATTTTTGTTTTATTTTTAATTCTAATTTTTATTTTCAGTTTTATAAATCCTTGCATTTGTGTTTCTCCATCCACTTTTCTTATTTTCATTCTTTCTCTCTCTCTCAATCTCTCTATATTCCTACTCCCAATCCACCAAGTAATCTCATACTCTCAGAAAGGAGAGGCTAACTCGAGATATGGATTGTGAGAGTTCAAGATATTCATAAATTTTCTTTAAACTTTGCTTTATTGTTTGTGGTAGATTTCTGTATCATGCATTGGTGAGGCAAATGTCCCCGATTGGGTGATATCCCCCCAAGGACATGAAACACAAACTATTTCTATTCTAGAAAAGTGTAGTGATTCAAACATGAGATTTCATATTTGGATTATCAAACTAAAAGCAAAAACAAAAAGAAAAATAATAATTGAATCCAAGACTGAACCCCAAAACCATGTTCTTTCTTTATCAAATTATTTTGTTTGCATTGCATGATAGTTTAGATTTTTCATAGAAAAAACAAAAAAAATATTGTTATCACTTTCATTTAGATAAAAAACAAAAAAATAGATATATTATGTGATATAGAATAAATTAAGTGAACCACATTGAGAAGGCTTCTCAAGAGAGACGACCCTGGTCAGCCACTATGCTGCACTAGGAAAAAAATATAATTGTTTTTGTCCATACCTCATGAAAGACATGTGTCAGTCACCCCATGTGTTGTCCTTTTTTGCGGTTCCATGCTTATTTTTTCATCCTAGGTATGATAATGAGTTTGTATTTCTATCATAGATCACTAACATAGAACCCACTATTTAACACTCCTCCACACCCTCATTTTTTGGAAATTATGATGCCTTCATTTCCCCAATGGTTGATGGGAATCATTTATGTCAGTCAAAGGGGTGATGTGTGAGTCCCCCACATCTAAGCTAAAGGATTTAAAACATCCTCGCCCCCACGTCCTCACAACATGACATTAAACTATGATCTCTCCTTGTGTGTCATGAAAAATATGTCCTCATGTACATGTGATAGGGAATCATATCATCATAACACCAAATGAAATCCTCTTCATAGGATCTGAGAGAGGATTTTTATAAAGATATTTATGTTTCCCACATCCTCAGGTCTCAATCCATCTTTAATTGGGCTTTGACACCTTGTGATACTTGGGTTGTCTTTATATGTAATCCTTGGAACAACCTTAACAGGGTTATACATGTATGAATAATAAGGAACATTTTATTACTCTTATGGATTGAGATCTCCATCTCATAGAATGAAATCCTCCTTACGTATCTCCCATGCATAATCATCCCACCAACCCCCATCAACACACCTTTCCCGACACGACCATCAGGTCTAATTCTGTCTCTAGTTTCTGAAACTCATAATGAATCATCTGGGCATAAATATTAGAAATGATCATGAAATCCATATCATTTGGGAAACATCCATGTATACGCAGCAACATTTCTAATGGGAAACCATCCTTGTTTAATCCCAAAACATAAATCCCCACTCATCTAGGATCCTCCAACAAGTAATCCCTATCCACCTGTCCCATATTGACTGGGGCTTATCATTGGTATAATCCAAAACACCCCTCCTAGAACTACATGGACTCTGATCTCCAACAAACTAAGGTATGTAGGATTTGTCTCGGAGGTTCAAGCTTGAAACTCCATCCATTCCACATTTCTCATTTTGGTTTACTAACATCTTTTCCCCATTACATTATACTTCATGTTGTTTTGTAAATACATAGAATTTGAATCTCAACTAAATGTAATACATACGAAACCTCCTTTAGGATCAACCCCAACATACCTCACACTTCACAAACTATACCCATTCCACTTCAACACATCCTCCACATCCATCCTGATTCATACCCATGTTGTCATGTCATGATGAGATAATGACATCCATTTTGGCATCTCCCATGCATAATTCTTATCTACATTTTTGTTACTTTTAAAAGCACCCTGTAATCTTTAATGTGAAAGCCCATCACAATTCACACCATCCAACTAAGAGAAATCCTCTTGAGATGGGTGGTTCCAATGAATAATCCCCACTCCATCAATTTTTAACTACATGTTATTTGATTAGTATATCCCAAATGAGGTATGATTGATTCCTCCATAAGCATAAATCCTAATTAATGGTAAACAATGGTGCCTCCCTCTTTGTTATGAACCCCTCCATAGAGTGAAACCTTCTCTCTATGAGACACACCACCCAAATTCCACTCTAATTGGGCATTCTCATCTATCCATTGGGTAAACCATGGTGTCTGCCTCTTTAAAGAACACCTCTCTGATCTAAACTCATAGATCTCTAGATAATTCTTCATAGTGTTAAACCTTATCTTTCTGAGACAAACCACCCTGATTCCACTCTCATTGGGCATTCTGACCCATCCATCTGATAAACCATCCTGGTGCTTCCCCTAGAGATATACCTCTCTAGTGCACCTCTGTCAAGCATTCTAATTATCCTATTTTGAATCATAAGGATGTTAAACATGCGACCTCCCTAATTTTAAACATGGGGTGTCTGATGAAAAAATTGGAATTCATTCCTCTGTCCTATGATACCCATCGATACATGTCGGAATCCTAGGGTTTGGAACCCTTTAGAATCACTCATATGAGGAAAAATACATGTCACCAATGTTCGAATATCCATAAATGCTAAAATGATAACCAATATGACTACTCTACTAATTTAAGCATGCTGCCTTTTCAATACTCCTTCGAACGTCGATATGTAAGCGATGTAATTAACCAGCTTACAAAAAGTTATGGCCTTAGTAAGGAGATTCATGAACAACGTCTTAATCAATTAGGGAGACTTGGACCTGGTGACTAATTATAAGGAGGAATTCATGGAAGGTGTAACCAACATATAATCATCCTATTTGTATCATTCATAGTACACCGTTGAAGTGGTGATGAATGTCACCCAACTTTTAAATGAATGAATTTTGGTACAACCATGTCATTAGTGTCAAATAAAATTGTGAGGAGTTCGAGCGGCAAATGAATCTTTAGAAACATGTAACTTTGGATAACAACCTCAAAAAAAATATTTCAATTTATCATTTACTGGAAACTTGTTCAGGACAATGGGCCTTACTACATACCATGATTCACACTCCATGGAGATATATAGCTGTTAATTAGAAATTTCATTATGAAACATTATGATATATTTTGAATAAAAAATTATCATCGATAACGTAGGGAAACCTAAGCTGTCATAGATATGAAATTTATAAATAATTCCACTTGATTATGTGGTTTTAACACTATTATTTGTGTTCCTCGCACTGTGATATCTTGATTTAGTCGGTGACTAAAATTTGAAAGAATGGTGTTAATACTGAATGTGATAACAAAAGAAATGATTTCCATCCTGAGAAACCGAATGCTATGGGAGAGGAAATGTAAAATCTTGTTTCAATGCTAAAATAACCATCTCAAGACATGAATCACATTATACATACAAATCATCCAGGAATGGAAAAAGATTATACTAGGTTCTTTATCAGGAAACATCCACCATCTATAAGTGGGTATTATAATACATTATTGAATGAGAAATGGATTAGTACAACTAAAAAGTTGTTTTCCATTATACAATTTTTAGAACATGATAAATTCAATCTTGTTATTTATATTTTAGAATTTTATCTTTAATAGTTTTGGAAACTAATCAATAATAAGATGTAGAAATATGAAATTGAATTAATGGATTGGGATGAGTTTATTATATTATTTTTCATTGTGTACATTAATAATTTTCTTACATTGTAAATGGTAGTGTTTATTGACTTAAAGAAAATGGATAATGAATTTTTTATCACATATGAACCATATTTTACAATACTAATGAGGTTATCTTCTAACATTATCATCCAACTCGAAAGTAATTTTGATGAATACATCAGTGTCTTAAATATTTGTATAAGGAGGGAATTAGCCATAACAAACATCAGTAGTTATTAAGAAATTGAATGATTAGTAATTAATGTGTAAATGAATCTTGGAGTGATGAATCAATCTCAATGGGTTGATATAAAAATAAATATGTAATTCAAATGAGAATTTAAGAATCATGGAGAAAATAATATGGACTTTCCTTTGGGATCATTGTGTGTAATTAATCATATTTGAATATTTCTTATAGGGATTAGAGATATTATTAATATTTTAGAGGATGTTGATCTCGAATTTGAATTCCTATGAGATGGGGAAATGTTATCTAATGATGTGAATAGAGAGATAGATCAATATAATGCACCACCCACAAACTATTTCATAAATTGTAAGGGGAATAGTAATTATGCTTACTAGTTCCCATATCCAATGGATAATGATGATGATCACCAACAGTAAACTATTAACTGTTGGGATAATGTGAAATCTCAAGCGATTACCATTTCTGATGAGGGGAATAATAACAACATGGTAAAAGGTACACATACCATTCACTTAACAATATTGAATGTCTTATATGACTCCAAATCTACCCATTATTTCATATCTAAAGATTTTGATAATGATATAATGATTCCACCCAAATGTATAGATGTGGAGAAATATTTTAAAACCCCTAATGGAATGAAGATAACATCCCAAGTCTTTCATTCTCCTCTTGTTGAAATGGGTGGTAATGTGATTTAAGAAAATATTATTATTATTCCTCTAATTGAATTTGATGTCATCATAACCATTGATTGGACTTTTATTCATAAATAAAAAGGAATGTAAGTTATGTTCAATACTCTAAAAATAAATATGATCATATATCAATGTGATGATAATTATTAACACATGATCAATATTACATCCAATTTATGTTCCTTAATTTTTTTAGGGTGGGTGTTTGTCTAGATGGTTTGGGAGAAACACAACATTGATGATATTCCAATTGTTTAAGAGTTTTGGGATTTATTTCTAGAATAAATTCCTAGTGATCCATATTATAATGAATTTTATTTCTCATAATAACTCATACATGGTTCCAAACTACATTCAAATAATCCCTATATAATGAACCTAATTGAGTTGCATGAATGATAGAAGCATCACATGAAGAATCTTGATAAAGGATTAATTTGGACAAGTGTGTTACCTAAGGGTCGACATATTATTTTTATTATAAAGAAAGATGGATCAATGAGACTTTTAATTAATTATAAGGAATTTAAAAAGATCACCATAAAGAACAATTATTATCAACCCCATATTGATGGATTTCTAGATTAACTATAGATATGTCTTTACGTTTCCAAGATTGACATTCATTCTGGTTACTATTTATTGTGGGTTAAAAAGGAGGATATACTTTACATACAATTCCATACAAGGTATGGATCCTAGGAATATAAAGTGATTCCTTTTGGTAAAACAAATGCTCCAGTAATATTCTTTAATTTAAGGAATAAATTCTTTAGAGACTACCTTGATCAGTTTGTTGTAATTTTATTGATGAAATTCTTGTTTATTCAAAGGGAAGGAAGAAAATTAAGATCATTTGAGAGTTGTAATAAATACACTAAATAATGGGAAATAATATAAATTTTTTAAAATGTATGATTTTTGGATGTACTTAGTATCATTTTTGGGTCACATAATATCAACAGTGGGTATATCTATAGAACTATCAAAATGAATTTTATTAAAAGTTATCCCATAAAAAAGATGATGATTGTGGTCCAAAGATTCCTTAGATTTATCGGATGTTAATGATGACTTGTGTTGAATTTATCATGACTATCTAATCTAACCACTATGATAACTTATAGTCTTGACATGATCCCTTGTGAGAATTAATGTGATGAAAACATCATGGAACTAGGGGGATAGTTAGTTAGCGCCCCGATTCTTATATTAAAGTCAATTTTAGAAGGGTATGTATTATGTAGACATGCATCTATATAAGGATGGGAATAAATTATCAGGAAAAAGATCAGGGTTATATCTTACCCCTCATGAATATTTATGGTTCGTGATAAAAATTACATATCTTGTGATTTGGAGTTAACCACGATAATTTATTCATTAATGATATATAGGAATTATTTTTATTGATAAGAGTATGATATATATACCAATAAAAATGGTTAAAGTATGAATTCAAAAAGAAGGATTTGAATAAGCACATGAGAATGTGGATAGAGATGATAAATGATGATGACTTCTTAATACATTTTCACAATGGGAATAAAAATAATGTGGTTGATGATTTGAGTCTAAATGATCATGGTATCTTATTAACTGTGACAATTAAAATAGATACAATATTTTTGGGTTTTCAAAAGAAATATCAAAAAATCAGGATGCAAGGGGGAAAACTATTCTTGCTCAATTAAATTACCAACTGTATTTCAAAATGAAGATTAATGAAGCACAAAAGGATGGAATACAGTTGAAAAAGTTGGTTAGAAATGTTTTTGAGTATAAACTTAATCCAGATGGATGGATAAGGTCTAGAAACCATGTACACATTCCATATATACTATATTTGAATGAGATACTAGATGAATCTCATAGTTCTTTTTTATCTATTCAACTTGGATGTACAAATATGTATAGTGATTTGAAATAATAATTCTAGTGGGATATACTGAAGATATATATCAATGAGATTGAATCTTAGTGTTTAATAAACCTAAAAGTTATGGTTTAATGGAAAATGTATAAGGGGATGTTTTGTCCATTACCCATACTAAAATGGAAATGTGAGAACATCTCCATTGAAAATTCCCCAACCTAGTAGCTCCGAGCCAGTTCTTTACTTTATTACATTGGTATATATAATAGATTAAAATCACTACGGTATAATTTTTTAGTAGTTTTATAATGCAAAAAAATATACATTGTACACATTTACTTTGGGAAAAGGCAATAAAGCATAACAAAAATAAAATATCATCTTCCTTGAAACTCATTTAAAGAATTAATCATTACTACTTGAAGAAAGGAGTCAAATTAAGGGTGAGAAAAAAATCTTAGTAAGGGTTAAATACTACAGAAAAAATAATGAATTAATGATAATAATAAATATTGAATAATAAATCATTCAAAAAATTTAAATATAAATAATAGGACAAAGAATAATCAATAATGAAAGATAACTAAATGATCACACATTCAATTTAAATCAATAATACGAGAGTGAAATAAATCCCTATATTTTTTCATAGTGAAAATATAATAAATAATGATAAGAAAAATCTAAATATAGAAAAATTTTAATTTTTGGACATCATTTTTTCCTAGGCACATGATACATTTACCATCATTATCTTTTCTTAAGAAATATTATAATTATTGGGTAAAGAAACTTCTTATTTGGAAAATTGATTCATTTTACAAGACCACTAATGCATCAAGGTGATATCATTAATCCATACACAACCATGTACTCATGTCAAAATAAATCATCATATAACGAATAATCAGTTTAATAAGGTTTATTTTCATCAGATACATTTATTCAGTAAATGAAATAAATATTTCAATATTTCCCATGTAATTCAAAAAAAATCAATGTAAACACCATATTTAAAATGGTATAATACTTTTGAAATATTAATATCCATCCCACAAGAATCTAGATATTTAATAAAAAATAAATTTCTAATGATTAATTATTACAATAAAAAGATAGTTTAATGAGAATGTAAACAACTACAAAAGAAAGAGAGATTTCACTGTAAATTATATCACTAGGAAATTTTCTAATTAAACCACCTTGATTAAAAAAATTCAAACTTATTCCTAATATACCTTGAATAATTATGTATTGATGATGTTTAATGTCAATGGTCATGTTTTTACAACTCATAAATGTGATTTGGTTCATAATAACTAATATGTATTAATGGAATGTAAATTGCTAATAAATCCCTTATTTTACTATTACTTTTAATAGAACAACCTTTAAAATCATGTATAATGATATTACAATATTAGTAACAGATAATTGAACCATATTAATATTTATAATATTACATATAACCCTTTAATAACACCTTATCACTATTTTTTTAATTGTCTTTTATTATTTCCATTATTTCAGGTGTTAATTTCTTTATTTTCCTTAGAAATTTTTGACATGTTTGTTTTTTGATCGTCTTATTTATAAAATGAGTTAAAAAAATCTGTAAATTATCCATAATTTAAATTTTATATATATTTAAAATATATTTATCTATATTTATCCATATAAATTGGTGATAGGAAATGAAAAACATAATTCTTAGACACATAAGGCCTTACGTACACATGAATTGTGTTTTAATTTTTTTATCATATTTAAAAAAGAATAGTAATTTATATATATACATATTACAATTTTTTTGTAATTAAATTGTTTTATATATCAAATATGTTTATTGAAACCATCCTTAATAAATTTAATGTAGTGTCTAAATGAATCACATCACTTCATGAGGCCGTAGTCCACTGTACACTTGAATGAAATTTTCATATTCCCAAAAAATAGAAAGTATGAAGCTATGTGTTATATAATAAATCCCGAAGCTTATAAAAATTATAAATATCTTATTTTTTTTATAAATAAATAAATACTTCATTGTTCACAACCATTAATGGTGGTTATAGAAGAAAGGTTTCCATCTGTTCAGGAGGCGGTAGTCTGTTGTATACATGAATGATGATCGTGTATCCCATTTGATTAATGTGTGTGTGGTTATAGGCCATACCATTAACATAAAAACATATCATTATATTTTTTATACTTAAAATAATATATATGAATGATATAATAATAATTGAAGGAGCTTGAGAAGAAAATAAAAACACCTTTAGAAAAACATTACCTCTTCTATAGTTATCATCCATAGGTTTTCACAAATGCCTTAATAATTTGTATTTATTGCCATGTTTTTATTCTAGGATTATGGTAGTTTTTTTTTGTATAATTTGGGTAGGTATTTCTTCACAAATTTTATGTTGATATGTGTGAAGAATGGGGGATGTGGTTTCCTTTTATAAGTGGTGGAGATGACATACAAGATATATTTTTAAAATAAGTTAGGTTTTATAATGTTTTTAGCTAACTATAGTATTATATAAAACAAAAAATTAAATAAATGAAATTATAATGTAAAAATATAGAGATTCATTTTGTGTTTGAAAAGTTTAATGTCTTTTTTAAACATTAAACTCTATGTTTAACCATTAAGTAATATTTTTTTACCTCAATCAATGTAATTAATTTAATCTGAATTCACTAATAATTATTGTATAAAATTAAGTTGACCTAATTAGAAGTTTTAAATTATATTAATTGAAAATAATTAATCTATTTTTCATTATTGAACTCATAGAAGTTTTATAATTTAATTTAAAATTATTCCTGCATCTACGATGAGAAAGGGGGATTTTAATGTGATAATGTTCAAGCTTATAATACAGTTTTATATCTCTATTAAATAAAAATGATTCCAATGATCCAAATATGATTAATATATTAATAAATTATGTAATTAAACATTATAACCAACAAAAACGATAAATAAATTATTTTTTACTGTTGACCAAAACATTTCATAGAGAAATAACATAAAAATTGACAATTTTTTTTTAAATTTATCACTCAAAAATGTTGATTATTTTATCAAATAAAAATAATAAAATTAATTTTTAAAATACGTGTTTGATTAATTGGTAGTAAAACTATCGTTAGAAAAATTCATCTATTTGTGCCTAAAATAGGATTTCTTCTTTTATTATTAAAATAATAAATATTAGATAATTTTAAAAAAATTATTAAATATATAATATATAAATTTCTTTTAAATCATCCAATATACATAATTAATTAATTTATCTTTTTGAATTACCTTTTGTGCATAAAATTGATAATGATAAAAATATTTCCTTTATATTCAATTAATTGTAGATTTGTTTCTAATTAAATTTTAAAAAATTATTTCAAATTTTTTTGGACAAGTTAGTTAAAAATATTTTCAAATTCCAATATAACAACAATTAGGTAATTTTAATTTTTGAATAATAATATTAATTTCACTTTGTAAAACTCATTCTTTCTTATAATGGAAGCCAATAATAAATTTATTATTATGTGTATTTCAAGATAAACATTGTGTTTTGTAAATTACATGATATATCATTGATTGAATTTAGATAAAATTTTAAATATACTGTAAATTTTTAGGATTTATTATTCCCTTATTATCTTTACATTCCATGTCTAACATGCTATCAGATTTGAAAATCATATTTAAAAATATCAGGTTGTCACATTCTCACCACATTAACTAAATCGTGTACTAAAAATATAATCTTATTCATGGTAATTATCAATTTTATATTATCAAATGAAATTTTCAAAAATCCCATTTAAAACAAGTGTTAAAAAAATACCATCTTATTAAGAGTGAATGTGAAGTAAAAGGGTCACTTATAACTATTTTTCATTATATTGTAACATTGGTTTGATATAAGGATGTGTACTTGGAGGAAAAGTGTAAATATTTATACAGGGTAAATGAGGTCGTTGATCACAATATGTTGAACGATCGATGGAAATTTGAATTCCTCAAAGCGCTAAACTTGTGAAAATTTAAAGGACTATCTGATTCATTTGATATTAATGTAATAGGATAATATTTTCATTACAATATCCTTTTTCCTAAAGTTGATTAATTATTTTACAATATAGAAACATACAAATATAAATTTATTTGATGAGTTTTTATTTCATAAGATCAATTTCATACATTATTTCTACTTTGATAAATTTCGGATTCGTCACTTACTCTAATAACAATGAATATCCATAAAATAATTTCTTGTGCCTCAAAAAAAAATCAATTTTAATGTATCATATGTCATATTAAATTTTAACAAATTCATTCTATTTTTTTAAACTATTTTAGAAAAATTATTATTATTGAATAATCTATTGAATATAATAATTTAATATCCAAAAACTCATTCAAATAAAAATATAAACCATTTCATAAATGGGTTTCCTTATGAACCACATTAAAAGTCAATGATCCGATACTTTATATGGTCACATAATTTGAAAAATGAAGTTATCATTAATCCAGTCATCATGATGTAGTTTTCAATTATCACATAACCAAAATTTGGATAACATTGTTTTATAATCTATTTAAAAATGTTAATAACATTAGTTACAGTGAAACCATATTGGAATCATGCTTGCTTATATATTTTAAACACATGTTATTAGATATATTCCTCAAGTCCCAAAATGAGGTTAAGTACATTAATGATATCAAACCCACCATTTACAAAAACGATTCATAAGTTCAAATGTAGTTAGTATTATCCAATTTAATTTATCCAAATAAATAATATCATTATTAAAATTACATTATATAAGTAGTAATAATATATTAAAGGTGTTTTTCACCAAATCATGTTTTTAAATGTAGTTAATCAAGACACTAAATTAGTTTTCTTGGTCATCATTATCATTTTACATATTCATTCAAATCATTAATGAAATGGTATTGCATTATAATCCTTATATATTTCAAAATTGTTATAAATAGTACATAAATGATAAAATGCTTAATTTACATAAACCTTGGATCCAAACACAATGATATTAATCGTTTTTCTTCATTTTATTAGTTTCATAACATTCCCACAATCCATTATCCTCCTTTTAGGTATATTCTTTTGATTCTTGAGTTATTCATTTTTATAGGGTCCCATCTCCGTGTAATTTTAGAATTATACATTATAAAATATTTTCTCATGCTTTACATCAAAATAAAAATGGAATTTTTCTCCAGAAATGTACAAATATCCTAATTATTTTAAGCAAGTACTATGGCGTTTCCTTCCACAATTATCACATACAGGAAAATACTTATTTAACTTCTTTCCATTATCCCAATTTTTCTCAATCATATTATTTTACTATTGATTCCCTTTGAAGTCATAAGACTTGGACAACTCAATATATACCTGATTATCTAATGGTATTATTTCCTCACATATTGACAATGTTTGTGATACCACCCCCCTTAAAAATATTTGAACAATCCTATCAATGAAATTATATTATTTTTTATTGGGATTATAGATATTGATTTGGCTCCCACTACTTATTCTAGGATCTATTTTTAAATGATACCATGGACTATATTATATCATATCATTAGAAAACATAATTTATAATCCCAAAACTAGCGAACTACTTATGATATGATAATCACATTATTATTAACATAGTTTTTTTGGAGATATATTTAAATTGAAATAATTCATAGTTTTCTATAATGTAATTGTGAATTATGATTAGAATGTCCCCTAAAATTGTCAAACTAGTTCTTTAGTAAGGTCTATTTTTGTGTACATTGTTTTTTTAATGTCAATTGGGATGTTCCATTTTTAGAGTTATTAAACCTAGGTATATCTGTTCTAGAACCAAGTCCACTTGTTGTATCTATATATGGATGAATTTCTATGATGACACAGATAATCTCTACATTACCAAAACATTAGTATTTTCTATATATATTTCCCAATAGTATATCTTAGGTTCATGTTACCTAATATATATTTTTTTACAAAATATAGTGTCAAAGTATTGTATTAAAATTACTATCATACCAAATGTAATGACCCCGACCCCAGTAGTACAGAGCCAGTGCCTTACAATATTTCACAATCATATAAGAAAGATTAAAATTAAATGTAATGAATGGTTTTGATGTTTTGGAAGAAAATATTAAATACATGGTATCAATATTATATTGGGAAAATAAAATATAGAATGACTAATGTAAATGATTATCATCATTGAAACTAATTCAAATAATTCATCTTCATATCCTAAGGAGGGGAACCAAAATAGGGATGAGATCAAATAGTTAGTAAGGGTCAAATATAGTGTAAGTCATAATAAATCAATTGGAATAATATATATATAATTCTAAAAAACTAAACACAAATTCCATTTAAAAATCATGATATTCCATAATCAATATGGAATGGTAAATAGATTAAATGGACATTCCATTCAATTAACTTAGCTAAGAATGAAATTCATCCTTGGATTTTTTTTATAGTGATAATATCATGTATAAAAATATTATAAATATGAATTTAGTAAATGGTTAATTATTGGATTCCATGTTAACCATACACTTTACAACCTAACTTTCAAGATATATTCTCATGAAATATTGAAACTACTAGGTAAAAATAAATCTAATTTAGACATCTGATTTGTCTCATAAGAATACTGATCCAATTGGGGGATGCCGTTAACTGGGTTTTACCCATGTCTTTATGCCCAAAAAAATATCATATATAGAATAAATTTTTTATTAATTTTCATTATCTTCGAATATATGTTCTGAGTAAATATTACATATTTATCAATATTTCCTCAGTTAATCAAAAATCATTTAAAATAAACACAGTATATAAAAAGTTATGTGTTTTTAGTAATAATCATATATATATATATATTATATATATTCAGTATAAATTTAATTTCAAATGAAAAATATCTTCAATAAAGATATTATTTCAATATAATGTTAACAATGATAAAAAAGTGAGATTTCACAATAACTTATATCACTTGTTAATTTACAAATAAAATTTATTTCGACGAATTAATTGAAATGTAAACATAAAATACCATGTATAATTGTTTATTCATGATATTTTGTGTATAAGGGGTAGTATATTTACCATATAAAGGTAAATTAGTGAATAATAACAAATAATTTTCAATGGAATTTATATTTAGATGAAATGCCTTGGCTTACAATTCATTTGGGTTGAATTCTCTTCAACCACATGTTTATTGGTTTTAAAAATTCAATTAACATATAAATGAATTAATTAATAGATATAACATTATATATGATCATTTTAAAAATATTATCACCCATTTTATAATAATATTTTATTTTATTTATTATTTTATGTGTTTATTGCCTTGTTTTTTATTTATGTTTTAAGTTATTACTTTTTTTACTCTTACATATATCTTTATTTCACCATCCCCGTTGTTTATACCATGATGTGAATATAATATATATTCAGTAGATAAATATTTTTATCTCTTCATATTATTTAGTGATATTAATTAAATACATTATTCATGGAAATGGTAGGCCATATATACTCGTGAGTGTTGTTTTCATTTTCTTGTTTTATTGATGAAAAGAAAAGAAAATTATATATATCTATATTACAGTCCAGTATCATTCTTATGATACAAATATATATATATATATATATATCACATATATTTGTTAAAATATTCTTTAACACAGTCCATGTAGTGGGAGAATGAATCACATAACTTTGAAAGGTGGTAGTCTGCCAAAAACACGAATGATGATATCATATTCCCACAAAATGGAATGTATGATGGTATGTGTTATATAATAATTCCATAATCATAAATAAATTATAAATATAATATAATATATGTATCATATATATAAATAAGATCCATGATTATCCCCATCCATGAATGTTTTTTATGGAAAATGAACGACATTAGTTTGTGAGGTTGTAGTACTCCATACCCAAAAATGGTGATTATGTATCCAATTTTAGGGAAGTTTATATGGGTAAATGTTGTAACTATAACATAAAAGATTATAATTATATTTTATATACTATGCTTTTTATATAAAAATGATACAATAAAAATTGAAGGAGGTAGAGGTAAAATAAATACATCATTTGAACCACATTACCTCATCTTAGTGTATCCTACAAAGGCATCAACCAATGACTTCACAATTTTGATATATTCAGAATATATGCCTTATAGGATGAATTAAAATGAGTGTTGAATTGATTTTAGAATATATTGGACAACGAATGTTTTATTGAGAGGTGTGATGAATGGGGAGAGGTAGTGTCTTGTATAAGTTGGTGTGAGGATACACATGGCTTTTCTGACAAGTAGTTAGGTTTATCCTTGATTTTACCAATAAAGAGATTATAATTACAAAAACAATTATATACATAAAAGGTTAATGTATAAAAATTTCCATCCAACAGGTATTTTTTTATTTTAGTTTCATTTGAATAACATATGTTTTGGATTAACCACTTAGTAAACATTATTTAACCATAATCACTTAATTTAATTTGAATTGCATTCAAAATAATTGTGTTCAAAAATTAGTTGAAAATATTTAAAATTTTAAATTATTATGATTCCAAATATGGAATGCCTTTTTAAAAATTCAATTTATAAATGTGGTATAATTTATTTTAAAATTCATCTCTCAACCGCGATGAGAATACAGGTTTTCAAAGAAAAAATGTGAAAAATATTAGTAAAATTTTATATAAAAATTAAATATATATATGATTCTAATTAACTAAATTGGATTAATATGTTTAAAATTTTAAAAAATACAATAATATTAAAATTTCATTATATAATATAACATTATGGATTATTTATATATAATTTAACTTAAAATTAAAATACATTATTTTTCACAATTCCTCAAAAATTTAAAATATTATGAAAAAAATAGAAAATACTACCCATATGGTAATTGAGAATTTATTATTTCCAAACTTATTTTTATTTTGTCAAATCATATTTATTAAATTTTCAAAATTTAGTTTGAAAATATGAGCACCATTAGATGGTGCGAGTACTGCCCTGATAAAAAAAACAAACTTTATGTGTAAAATATTTTCTCTTATTAATTATAGCCTATAAACTATATTGTATGATTCACAAAATATTATTATGAATATATAATATATAATTTTCATTAATATGATCCACTGTTAGTGAATAATTCAATTTTTCATGTTAAAACACATTTGGGAAAAAACAATAGTCTTTTTTTAAACATTTCCTTTATGTTAAATTATAGTTTATTTTCATTTCTAATTAATTTTTTAAAATTGAGTTAAACAATATATTTCATAATTTGTTTAATAATATTTATAAACTCTAATTTAAAAGTTATGGAAAATTTAAATTTAATATTATAATATTAATTTAATTTTGTAAAACGCATTATTGAATGTAACATAACCCATTGAAGAAAGTCAATGTTGCATACAGTTCATGTTAAACTCGGTGTTTTGTGTATTGAACTCTATATCATATATTTATTTTATTCAAAATATTAAATATATTATAATGTATTAGGATCTTATAATTTATTTTGAACTTTTCATTTCACACTATACATGCTATGAAATATGTTATTCATATTTTAATATTTGACGGTGTTGCAAAAATGAATTTAATCACTAGACTCTCCAAAACATCTAAATGGAATAATTTTGTTTGGGTCGTAGTCAATCACATTACTAATTTGTCACACTTCATCTCTATCATAATAAAATTACATCTAGATCATCTTCTCTGGATATACATTAAGTAAGTTGTAAGGTTTAATTGTGTACCACATTCAATTGTATCTGATCAATATCTATGGTTTACATCAATTATTTGGAGAATTCTTTATGAATATCTTGATACAGAGTTGTGTTTCATCACTAAATATCATTCTAAAACTGATATTCTGAATTAAAGTTAATTTCAAACCATATATGATATTTTTAGATCATGTTCAGTGGATTTCTATATATTAGGGATCAAAGCCTTCCTATAGTTGAATTTTCATACTATAATAGCATTCACTCAATCAATCATATTTCTCCTTATAAAGCCCTCAATAAAAAGAAATGTTGAACCCCAATTTGCTATAATGGATTTGGAGAAATAATTTTTTTGGGACTGATCATAACTAATGAAATTAAATAGAAGGATAGATCCATTCTGCAACACATCAAGCTAACTCAGAGTTGGTAGAATGGTTAATCTAATAACCACTAATGTGATCTAGAATTTCAATTAGGTGATAAGGTGTGTCTAAAAATTTCTCTCAGGCAGAAGGTTATTAGATTATTAAAGAAAGGGAATGTGTGTAAAAGTATATTGGCCCATTCGAGATCCTTGAGATCGTAGGGATGGTTTCTAATATCTTGGTGCTTCCCCTATTTCTATCTCATGTCTATGATGTGTTCTATGAAAATCTGTCGAGGAAGTACATCACTATCACTTCACATGTACTAACTTAGGGGTCATACTACTAGGGAATTATCTATCTTATAAAGAAAAAATAATTGAGATTATAGATCCTATAAAAATTGTTTTATGATCCACGATGACTCACCAAGTAATTTTATTATGGTGACTCCACTAGTTTGAAGAATGGGTGTCAACATGAGGATATGGTGAGGAAGAAGTATCCTTATTTGGTTGTATTCGAGTGATGAATTTTGTGGGAGAAATTCATTTTTAATGGGGGTTGAATTTGAAACTGTGATTTTTTTATTATTTTTTTGAATGAAATTAAATTTATTTATTGGATCGACTTATACAAAACATTACGATAAGAAATAATTCCATGAAACGCATTTTTTAACTTGTGTTACAAAATGAGTTTCATCAAAACAAAATTTTTATATTATAATTAATTAAACAAATTAGTTATAACCATAATGTTAAATATACATAGATAAAACTTATAAAATTATTTTGAGATATGATTTACTAAAGTTTTATATAAAAAAATCACATTGATAATGAAATATATAATTTTTGGTTATGTCCTTATATATCTTCAAAATTCTATATTCTCAAAAGAACTTATTTTTTATGTTTTTTTGTAAACAATAATAAAATTATATTTTGAGAGTTTTTGAGTTTGGTAACAAGGCTTTATATATTATTTATTAACGAAAAAATTATCTTGGGGGGGGGGGGGTTGGGACATTTTTGAAATATTTGTTTTCAATGAATAGGGAAAAATACTAAATTTTAATTGAAAACTACATTTTCATCTTATTTAATTTTATAAATAAATATTATTTTCAATTGGATTTATATTATATTTTTTCAAAATTGAATGTATTAATACAATTTGTATCATTTTAATAAATTTCCAATTTAAATTTAATATAAACACATTGTAAACATTTGAACTTTTTTTCATTAAAAATGCGCTTTCTCGACATGGGTGTGAGATTATTTTTAAATAAATTTCTACCTCTCCTGTTAATGGAATTTGAAAAAATGGAATATATATATATAGAATAATAAAAATAAATAATATCTATTAAATTCAACTAATATTTCTACCATAATATGTACTGAAAATAGTTGAAATTAATTAACATGATTGAGGTTAAAATGATTATTTTTGTATTACATATGTTTGTATAAAAATTAATCATAACAAATCCAATTTTTTATTTGATGAATTATATATTATAAATATAATTAGTGGGAATACCTATAAAATCCATGATATAGGTGAAATCGGTCCTAAAAAAATTATTAATAAATAATTAAAGATAAAAAAATGTTTAGGTGTTACCTGAGAGTTTTCAAAATTGAGAATGAATAATTCCCCATATATCATCATTCACTAGTGATGAATAGTAATCATGAGCTGTGAAGGCCCACATTGTTCTTGATTTGATGACTAACTTCTTTGAAAAAGTACCTTCTACTTATTAAGCCTCTCTATATACATGTAAAACAAGAATCATTGGCTGATTGACCTTATTTATACAAGAAACGCAATGAAGTATAAGCTTCCATGTGATATTTTGTGTTCTGGTTTTCAAGGTCGTGACTACATATTCAGAATCAGATTCAATTAATAATTTATTCCACTTATGATTAATATCATAAATAATATAATAATTTATTTCCCATTGTTCAACCTCATAATTCGCCCCTATTCCTATTTTCTGATAAAAGAAACCCTTAACAAATCTATAATGGGTTCGAAAGATAGATCCACAGCCCAATAGACCTTCCATGCTTGAGGCCAAGCCGTAAAAATTTGTGTTTTTGATGTATGTATTGTCCAATTATCCATTATTTCCATAATTCGTCTATTTTGTAGGAATCGTATGTAAGTGATACCACCTAATAGTGAATAATTTTTCGTTTTTATAAAAATTACACTCCACCCCCATTGTAATAGGTAATTAACTCTCCCCCTTCTTCAAACTAATAAATCCACTCAGATTGAACAAAAACTACCAAAATCACTTCACTAAAACCCTAATATATTCTTGTAATCCTTATATTAGTATAAAATCTATCCAAGGATTTCCTTTTGTGGAAACCAAATAGTGATACCTAAAGAATATTCTATGTTTATCAATGAATCCTTTTGTATTATTTCATACTAAAAAAACAACAAATATTTGTATATAATTATTATATAATCACCTAATTATATTAAATAAAGTGATATGTTCTTAGGTTATGTTAAACATAAAACTACAAACACATCCATAAAATGGGATTTGAAATCATCATTTGTGTGTATGGCGAATTACATCCTCTTGAACAAATTTCCTTTATTTTTCTGTTACCACATTTAATTGTTTTGAATAATAATGGAAATAATATTTATATATGATATATTTTATATTTATAATTTATTTATTAATATTTTATTATAATATAACACATACATCCATGCATTCATTTTTTGGGAATATGATAACGTTATTCGTGTATACAGTGGACTACAGCCTCGCTAATTGATATGATTCGTACACTATTTAAATGAAATGTGTTAATGATGGGTTTAAAAAATATGTTATTTATATAACATAAAAAATATAATTTTTTGATAATATATAAATATATATCATTTACATTTCCTTTTTGAAATATGACATGAAAATGGTAATATCATTCATGTGTATGTATGACCCACCGTCTCCCTGAAATATGTATTTCAATACCTATAACTAAATTTTATGGATTAATTTAAATAGACATATAATTAATGTATATGATATTAATATCACTTTATCATTATAAATATGATCAAATCATGATCTATGTAATAGAAAAAAGAAAAAAAGCCCAAATATGTACAAAACAAAAAGTGGTTATTACCTAAAATATAACCTTAACATTGTATTGTAATTAAAAAGGAAATATAAACTCATAAAAATTTTAAAATGGAATTATTTATATAAGTATTATTTTTTTGTTGTCTTTGTAATAAAATTATATTTATTATAAAATTTAATTTAATGTGTATGAACTGAGTGAAGACATAAGGTAAAATATTTTCATCTCAACTTTATATTCATGAGACACAAGTCATGTTCACCACTAATTCCGTATATGTGTTGTCTATACTGCCACTAGATTTATTTTATGACTATATAAATATTATCTATTTGGATTTACATATCCAGTTTAGGATCATTCCTTCATGGGGTTTATAGTTAAAAAGTTATCAACGTGTTAAGGGGGTATTTGTCTCAGTTTGCCTTATTTGAGATGTGTTTATGATATGCTCTTACATTCATTCGTGAAGAGTATATACATCCCCTATGGAATTTGAATACACTAAATTTGTTCTTCCTAATTTTTTTTTATGTTTTATTTTATGCTATTTAGTCACAAGATATATAATTAAGTGTCACCAAAGTAGAAAAAGTTTCTATCTACAATAGTATCATTTATCGGGTACATTTTTTATTATATGCCCATTGATGAAATAATATGATAAATATTTAAATAATTGTCATTTATTATCTTCTAATATGGTTATTAAGGATAAATTTATGTAACTATACCATTATTAGTCTCTTTTTTATTAAGATAATTAATAAAAAAATTAATAAAATTGACATTATTTATCTATTCATTCAGAAATCATATTTATTTCAAAACAATATACTCAAAAAAATTATTAAAATTTATTTTTAACCATTAAAAATTATTTTTTTAATGTTTTTTTACACATTTTTAATTATTTAAAAAATCTAATGATTATTCTTATCATTTCCTGAACAATGAGATTTCAAAATGTTTTTTCAATTAAAATGGACTATTTATTTAACATGTACGTCCTGTATGGATTTATATTCAATCATTAATGTAATTTATATATAGATTACTTTTCAAATTTAATGGGATATTTATGAAATATATGTTTTTTACAAATATTTAGGAAATTATTTTGGAGGTTTTTTCAAATAAAAATTTATATGATTAAAAAAACATTTCTTAAAGAGAAACTTTTTTCTTCATAATGAAATGATTTAAATAATATGCCAATTTTATTTCCCAACTAAGATGAAATATTTTTTGGGATACTCATTTCATATTGGGAATATGATCCTAGGAATCTATTCATTCTCTTTCTCTTAATGGGTAATTTTTTGATGTCATGATGTTTATGAAAACAATTTCTTTTCTACAAGCTATATTCTTATGAAATATATTACTTTTAATGGGCTTTGATATGATGAAACATTTGCTAAACCATACTATTTTCTATAGGATAAGATTTGATTAAAATTTTATGACACCATTTTCATTTCATGGGTTATTTTTTGATCAATTTCTAGGATCTTGTGGAACACATATGTAAGATTTCATTTGTTGACTGGTGGGATCTATATCTCACTCTAATACAATGGGTAATGATTTATATTTCGTGAGATATAAACGAATATAATGGGGAGTGAACCATGTTTATTAAATTAATTATTAAAAAAATATGGTATAGGGAGTGAACCTTGACTACTAAATTGGTTTTGTGAGTGAACACATTCCACTAAGATATAATTGCAAGTCAGCCTCGACTACTATTGAAATAATATTATATGTTTATATGTTTTTCAAAATTCCATGACTTTTACATAGGTTATTCACTCATACATTATTCTCTTTGATTACAACATAATTCGTGTCTGATGACTTCTAATCTTTTTGTCATGACTCAACATTATGATCATTTATATTAAGGGTATGATCTTAATATTTCATTCTAATGTTCTCATATCATTATCCTCATGATAATGATTTTGTGTCTCCCTTATTTAACTTTATTATGAATTTTATCTCATCCATTATTATGATTAAATTACACAGGTCATAATGATATATATTATGTAATATGAGTCTAACAAGGGTTATAGTGAAGAATAACCTAGTGGGAGATAATGAAGTTATTTTACGAACTAGTTTTTAACGTTCACATGATTCAAATAATACTAAACAATTTTGATCGTTTGTATTTTTTTTCTGTAAAAAAATGAATATCCATATACTATGATGTAAAATTTATGTATTAAAATCTAGAATCTCTATAATAATACTATTATTATAGTGATAATATTTTACCACTAGCATAGAGTTTTAAATGATAGTTTTATACATTCTATATACTCTTTATCATTCTATTAGAGATCCATTCAAAAATTATAATAAATCATTATTCCTTAAGAATGGTGTACTACATATTAATATTGGAAATTAAAATGAGTTATTTATGGAAACTAGATTATTTAGATTAATATTTCTAATTTTTTAATAAGCAATTTTCTTATAGAGATGATATTGAATATAAAAATTGGGCTACCCGTACTAGTGGTTTATGATGACATTACTTATACACATATTTATTAGTTGTAGATGATTCAAATTTATGGAGTTTGATTTAATTTATTTAAATTTATATGTAGAATCAATTTTATATGTTCATGTATCTATTTATATTAGTATTTGGGTTTGAATCTAGAAAAATTAATACAACTATAATATTTTTCTATAATAAATCATTTTATTTTCATTCTCTAGGGATTATACATAATTCGGATGATATAATGCAGTTGAGATGTGGGGATAATCTATATCTGGGGAGAGATGATATAGGTTTTCCATTAATGGAAAAATAATTTATGAATTATTGATGTATCTTTGTATTATAGAGAATAAATGTTAATGAAATTGAGGTAGTGGACCTACATTAACATAATTAAAGTAGAACATTTGTTCTGCAACCGATTTGAGACCATTCATATATTAATTTATAGTTTTGATTATTTTTAGCTGTTTTGTAAAATGAATTGATATGGAAAAAGATATTTTAAATAATCCAGGTGCTTCTTTGAATAAATATAGAAACATTATTTTTCAAAATAAATATCCTATAGTTTATAATGAAATGGAAAAAGGAAATGTTCAATTTTTGACATAGAAGATTATTTTAAAATTATTGGGATGGATTTCACTATGTTATTTGGGTTTAAATATATAACAAAGGTAATGATACAATGTTATATATAACATCTATTTAATTATATGTAATGTCTCTTAAACTATACTAATGAAAATATTTAGGATACATAATATCTCATGAATTATACAAATTATTAAACATAGCTATGTAATATTTACTTGATGAATATAGAATATTAATTTAGTGATATATTATATTAACTATAACATTTTAATGTGTATGTATTATTAATTTTTAGGTTATGTATAAGTATTTTGATGATACTATAGAATATATAATATGTATTCTTTTATGCATTAATGTAAGTATAGTGATATGTAAATGTAAACACATATTTTTAGATAATATATATCATCCTTTAGTTGTTTATGTAATATTAAATCTGTGTTTCAAAGTGAAAATAATGATTTCATTGTGATGATTCAAGGATATTCTTCCTTAGTTAACCATCGCAATGTCTGATGTATTAATCCGTTAACGATACCCAGATTATTACTGATAATTAAATATGGAAGTTTTAACTATTAGATAAGGGATCAAATCACAAATTTATTCATTCTAGTAGAAAATGTGTGAAATATTTATTTATATTTTTTTAAATGTTGATAGAAATAATATGTATAATATTAAATAGAGTTTATATATCATACAAACAATATCATAAAATTATACTAGTGGTAGTTTGAATAAGACAATACATATAAATATTTTGAGGATTACTTTTATATTATTCTTAAGGAATATTTATCCAAGTAGAAAAGGGAAAATTTAAATATAGTGTTCTAGATTTCAATTTGAAGGTAGTTTCCAAATTCAACTTGTAGAATAATTTCTATTTAAACCATATTATTCCTAAAAAATATAAAAATCTATTAAAATTCAATTTTTTGAAAAATTTTAATTAAGTAATGTATGTTAAAATCAATTATAATTTAATAAAAAATTAGATATAGTGATAAAATTGAGTGATATATATATAATTAATTGTGTTTTGAGAAATAATATGAAGATAAAAAAAGGGAATAACCTTTTTCCATCAAATAACTATGGGTTTTATGTAAAAAATAAAGGGAGGAAAATATTGAGATTTATTGAATATATTTAATATTCCATCTAATAAATTTAATAAAGGTAAAGAATAAATTTACTATAATAGTATTTAAACTATGGAAGAAGTTAAAATATTATCAGTTGTATAGATAAATGTTCATACATTTTTTATCATGAATTACTAATACCAATTTGAAATTCGTTGTGAATTGAATTTTTCTAGTTGTTTTATATACCTTTGGGTTATATGTTGTTACTTACTATGTTGGTTGGTTTCATAAATTATAATCTATTTGGTTTTAGGTATACAGGTTCAATTCTAACCCATTTCCCATATGTGTTATTTATAATAAAATTTTATCAATGTTTGTATTGAATGTAGACCATAACTAATTGAGTTCTTACTCAATCATAGTGAGTGGTCCTGGTAAATATCAATGTTTTTTGTTCATTACATTATTTATATTAATTACATTGATGCAGACCGCTGTGAGAGGAGAGTTTGAGATCTATCTAGTCTAACAAGTGAAAACTAAAAACTAAAATAATTATAATATATAAATAGTAGAAAAAAAACATGATGTACAAAAAAATCATATATTTAAATCGTGTCATTATTATAATCTCCAAAATAATAACATAGTATAAATTATTTATTGTTTACTATATTTGAAATCTAGATATATAAGTAATGTTTTAAAAACCCACATGAATATATCCCCATAATTGATCTATATTAGACATACTTTTATACATCAAATATGTTATAATACTCTTCTTAACCTGAGGAAATGTAAATATAAGAAAGGGGTAGGATTAGATGATCAATAAGGGTATATTGAAGGGATAGTAATCACAGATCATATATTATAATAAGTTGAGCATGATGGTATAATAGGGATACATAAAAATGAAATACACAACAATTTATAGATTAAAACATGGAATGATTCATGGAATTATATTTATAAAATCATTTAATTTCCACATATTAATAGACAAAAAAATTGTAACATATCTTCAAAATAAAAAATATTAATCCAAAACATTGGGAAATAACATAAATTTAAATAATATACTTAAATAGAGGCATAAAAATATAATGCTGGGACAATCTTATGGATATGAAAATCTCTGAGAAAACTCATTATTTATATGTAGTAAAATGTGAGAAAACATATTATGCCCCTGAATTTGGAAAAATATCATTATTTATGTGTGTTAAAATGTAGAAAACATCATTACGCTCAGGCCTTTATAAACATAATAATTATATACAGACATTATAATATGATAAAACATGTTATATTCATGCCTTTTGGGAAAAATTGATAATTTATATATATTAAGATTTGGTAAAACAAGTTATTCCCATTCCATTGCAAAAAAAATAATTATTTACACTCATTAAAATGTAAAAAAACATATTATGCCTATAGGATTCAGATAATTCTCATTATAATGTTGTGTTAATATCAAACCAGATATCAAAATGAACAAATGAATTAGATAGATATATAAGATACCACTTTTCTTCATCCAAATACTTTGGTTCCTATTATATTCAATACCCTCCGTATATTAAATAACTTCTTGAAAAGAATTTTTTTCTTAACCTCTTAGAAAATCATCACATAACATTAAAATATGGAGTCATAGCATATAAAAAAATATATTTTTCCAGAATAAAGCATATCATAATAAAATATAGAGGTTTTTCAAAACATCACTTCTTGATATATTATTATTATAGGAAAAATATATGTGAAAATAAAAATATTTCTACAAAACCATTATAAAACAATTATAAAAAATAGTGAAAATTACATTCAAAAAAATATTTTAGAAGTTAAGGAGAAGGGTTATAAAAACATTCTTATAAAAATATATAAAATAGGTAACCTTGAAAGAATATATAATATCAATACAATAAAACATTAGTGTTAATCAATGGAAATAACTCCCCTTATTAATAATTTTAGGTTGTTTCAAATAAAAATCAACATCAAAAAAGTATAATCAAAATTTATTTTCCAAAGGGATAAAGTTATATTTGAAAATCTCAATATGTAATAAAAAAAATTTACTTCTAAAAAAATTTCTACTGTAAGATAACAATTATATCATAAAATGAAATTCCATATTTAAATATTTTTTTATAAAATTAAAAAATATATTATGTTTAAATAAATAAAAAAAATTTAACATAAAAAACATTTAAAAACTACATAATAAAAAATATTTTGAAAATATGAATATAACATTTGTTGGAGGAATTTAATAGAATAATAGCTGTACTAGAAGAAGATATTGTTCACATAAAACCTTTTTAGAAATAATCATTTCCTTCGTAATCAATAACAACCAATTAAAAATTGTTAAAATAATAATTTTAATATATTTAAATTAAATCATGAAATTAAAAAAACCTGTTTAATTATTGATTCTATAAAACCTCAAGCTTCCACGGTACGTTTTCCTTTGAATAATGCAATGGCTTGCATTGTACACAACATCGAGATTCTAACACACCATGACCATTCGAAGTAGCCGTTATGAACAGTAATACCAACTTTTTGAAATTATATAAATTTTATCTTTCAAAATGGACTTCATTATTGGATTCGGTATATCGAAATTATCTTAGGGTTCTTTTTTTTTATTTTTCTGAAAACATTCTTTTTTTGATGAATAGTGATAAACACTGAGTTATAGTCTAAAATCGAATATTTTTTAAATAATTATTTAATTTATTTAAATTTATTTTAGGTCAAAATATATACATAATACCTATATAAGTTCAATTTAATTCACTTGAGTCATTTTATAATAATTTTAGATATATAAAAAGTTTATTGAACATTTCACCATCTTTTACCCACCTCCTAGGAGAATTTTGAAATTCACGTAAAACATAATTTTACCTCTTCTTTGAGTGGGATTTTGGAAATCCAAGAGACATAGATAATATTAATTAGTTAAATGTGGTTTCATAAGAAAAAAATAATTTTTGGTGAATTGAAAATTTAACTTTTTTTACCACGGTTAAAAGTAAATAGGGTAATTAAGGTTAAAAATGATATTAATGTTACCCTAAAACAAGTCAAAATTATATTCGACAAGTTTATCTCGACCAAAAACAACCTTAGTAATAAAATATTATCATTTAGGTTCACATCTATTAGATTAGGACATTTATTGTTATTTAATTCAATGAAGAGTTAGAAGAGATAAAATCAATGTTTAATAACTAAAACATTTTTAATATAAGATTATACATAAGATAAATTATATTATCAATATTAATTAGAAAGAAAACAATATTTCCTACATAACGGTATTTTATTTATAATTTTTAGACATTATATAATTTAATTTATTTATTACACATTGGGGATGCCGTAATTACCTAATTAATGAAATTATAAAGAAATTTATATTATCAATATCAATGTAAATTTAATTTGAGACTTTTTATGAATTACACTAATTTTATTGGTTAATATGACATGTTATTATTTATTTAAGTAAGTTTTTAGAAGTAATCATGTTGCTATGATTTTTACAATAATAAAATACAAAATAGTTTCAAAATTGACATAAAAGAGTTCTTAAAAAAAATATTTTATTATTAATTGATATTCACTTTTTAAAAATCTAAGGTTCTTCCAAGAGACTTATATAATGATAAGTGTATCATTAATAAACCATTTGGGTTTCTAATGGATGTATATAGTATGTTTATTAACCATATAATATAAAAATACAAAGAGACATGGTAAATGTGAAACTAATCAACTAAGAGTTAAAACTAAAAGATAAGGTTAATATAGTCACCAAGACCTTTCTAAAACCTATTTTTTGGGTGTATTTCGACCCATCCCCACCATATACTTGAAATAATTCACTTTTTATCCATTATAAACGGAATATTAACTTATTATAAAATAATATTTCTAGCTTTTCCAAAGGTTCCCCTCACCCCTCTTTTAGAAGGGCACTCCCCCTTTTATCAAATTCATAACTTCATGCCCTTTGGAATGGCCAACCCCTGCCAAAATATTCTCTAAACTAACCTCACTATATCTTAGAGGCCATAATTTGGTCAGAATACCAACCTAGGGTGCCCTTTTGATCAAATCAAAAGGAGGAATCCGAAAAAGAGGTAATGTTTTCACAACCATTTTCAAGTTCTTTTCTTCTTCAACTTCTTATTTCTTTGTTATTTACATTCTAAAATAATATCTCAAGTATCTTTTTTACACATTTATGTTATTATAAATATGTTACAACTATATTCAGTATTTTATCCATCCATTGAATGACATGTCAACATATGTGCGTATGTACAGCCTACCGTCTCCACGTCGTGGTGTAATTGTTATTCAATACATTATTATTTGGATGGGTATAATAATGATGCACAATTCATGTAAATAATAATTATAACATGATAATTATTATGTATATATAATATACCATCCAATTTAATTTGATTTTAATATCAAAAGACTGATATTATCACTCGTGCGTACGTACGGACTACCGTCTCCACGAACGCGATGAAATTCATTCCCCATCGTATCCATACAAGTATAATTCTAATTTTATGATGAAAAATAATGTTTAAGGACTTCATCTAATTATTTATATGAATAAGACACAACCTATCCATAACAAAAAATAATTATGTAACAAATCATATAAAATAAAACGAGTAAGTTAACACCTGAAACAACGATAATACTAATATATTATTAACAATGAAATGTTAAAAGATCATATATGATATCATATTAATGTATATGATTCATTTATAATTAAATAAATATTATTTCACCATTATAAAGGAGGTTAACGTACCCTCGAACAATGAATGAAATACCAAGTAAGGGTTTTTTTTCTCACTTTTAATTCCATGAGATTTTCATTATTCACCACTTATTTATTGCATGTAGTGTGTGTACAGCCCATGTTTGTATTCATTGAGTAATATACTATAATTCATTTTTATTTAAATCATCATTGTATGATCCTTTATTCATGGGTGTTGGTTTCTTTAGTTACCAAATCAATAAGTGAATTTGAATTTTCAATTTCCACTCTTTCGGCTTTACGCATACTTCATTGATTATTTTACTCCATGATTATGTATGGAATCAATATTCATTTGCTTATGTCATAATTTCCACTCCCCATTATGTGTATATAATTTTGATACACATAATCACCCCTTTGATAAATTCTCAAATCAGCGGTATGAACTTGATAAGAGTAATTTTTAGTCAGTCTCGATTTATTGAGTTAAACATCCAATTCATTGGTGTTGTTTTTACAAGAATATGTGTGAATGTCCTTTGATTTTTTGACACTAAATATCCAATAATATTGAGGGTATTTATATTTTTCACACATAATTATGTCGTTGATTTATCCTTAACCTAAGGATTTGTCCTTTATGAGATATTTCATCTCAATTTACATTCCATTGAGACTTCTTTATTGTTTTAAACCAAATCACTTTTACCTGGTGTATATAATGTACTTTGACATAGTATATCACGAGTCCCTTTATCTCGTGATATTAAATTTCTTTTATTACCTCAATTATTTGTATTCATGTGTCTCTCTTTTGGTTAGGAACTCTTAATAAAATATCATTATAAATTGTTTTAATGATTTATTATTCGAAATATTTCTCATTAATGTCCATGTTTTAAAAATGTGTTTAAGGATTTATTTTTATGGACATTAATTTTTTCAAATAAAAATTCTTTTTAAAATTTTCAAAGTGGTATGCGACACTTTGATTAAAAAAATATATTTTAAATGCCTTTTTGACAAATATTGTGACTTTTAAATGTTTTCAAGAAAAAGGTGGATATTTTTCTCAATAGCTTGATGATTATTTTAATATATGTCAATATCCTTCATTATTCTTGATTGATGTTAACCTGATATAATGAAATCTTCCATATTGTGTCTAATGAGTTATGTTTGACTATGGATATGCTATTTTTATACCATTCATGGTTTGTGGTTAAAGTATTGACATTTTGTTTGCCAGTTTTAAGATGAACGTTTATGTTATGTTTCAAAATTTTCATATGAGGAATTAATTGGACTTAGTAAGTGATGGGTAGAGCCTACTATATCTCCTCGATGCATCGGTAGGTACCATGAGACAAAATAGTGTCTTGGCACAAGGCCGAGACGAAATCTTATTTATAGTCTTGGCATGAGGCCTCGACTATGGGGTTATGATAGTCTGGAATAAAGCATTCCATCATTATGGAAGTGGTTATTGATATTTCATGTGGGTATTCGACTAGTATAATATCCATGTGAACATTTAAATGGAATTATTTCATTTTATCTTTTCCATATCATTCTAAAGTTCAAGTTTAAAAGTCTTTTTTTTATTTAAATATTGGTTTAAATATTTATGCTTATTTATGAATGTTTTCACTATATTGTTATCTATATTGAGTATCTGAGCTCACCCCATTCAATGTTTAACTTTTCCCATGATGTGAATAAGTAATTTATGAATGACTTGTGGGGATAATATGAGGGGATATGAAGGAAATATGTTTTGGTAGTTTTTTTACTTTATGATGTAAGTAAGACTTATGAATATATCTATTGTTTCCAAGACTACTAAACTAATCAATCTTTCGAGACATGATCCTTTGTGACCATGCCAATTTTATGTAATAATGCACCGACTCTGGGTAACTGGGGTCAGGGTGTTACAGTTTGTATCAGAAGAAGTTTAGTACATACCTTGGAAAGTAGATTTAGACAATCTCTAATTAGAGCACAGATCCCTAAGATAGACACTGAGGATCAGTATAGAAAAACTTCCTAAAAATTTTGTATTGTATATATTTTGTGAGTTTTCCAAGAAATACGTCCCTGTCTGGATTTGAGTAGGTAGAGGTGGCTCTGGCACAAATTTACCTAGGGGTAAAATCCGAAAACAACACTTTGAGCTAGATTCAATCGATAACAGGTGCATGACAATGGGCCTTGGTACACTCTTGGTTATGAAACTCCTGAGGGATGAGATTAAGAAAATTTTTATTTTCCTTACATACCAATTTGATGTGTTTAAATATAGGATGAGAATAAATTACCTTGGTTAATCCTAAGTTATTTCAAATTGAGAAAATGGTGTCATGATATTCTATAAATGATTTTATGACTACTATTACTCACACACTCCTTTCTGGTTTTACTCAATGGATAGATTCCAATGAAGTCATAGTTACTTTGAGAATGTTGTACAAGGTTGGAATGGTGGTGGAAATGAGAAACAAAGTGGAATGTTGATAGGCATAAAATATATTGTTTTCATGCCAAATTGGTTTTCCAAAAATATGATCTACATCATATATATTAACCAACACCCAGTTTCAACAATGAAGATAAAGGTTGTGAATGATAAGAGCTCCAGCAGTGGAGACTATGGAGAAAAGAATCCTAAATTTCCATCATGCAGAAAATGTGGAAGGAGACACCCAGGAAAATGTCTCAATGGAACAAAGAAATGATTTACGAGTGGGAGAAAAGACATAAAGTGAAGAATTGCGGAGGACAAATGAAGAGTACTACGGACGAAGATAAAAATAGTCTCAAGAATCCTTTTATAGTCATTTGCTGTAAATATAGGGGACCAGGCCATTACCCGAGTGAATGCTCTATTCTATAGGATATTTTCTCAGTCAAAGAAGATGATATGTGGAAATAAATGTTCAGGGAAATTTTTAAAATTATTAGTTCTCCTTGTTGATGGTATTACTTTGGAATAATTTTCAATTGTATTTGTAACCCTACAGGTTGCCATGTGAGAATGATATTTTAGGAAGACTTATCTTTTATCTTGTGGATATAGTTATAAATAACCATTTGGTTTTATATGAGCATTGGGTTTGAGGCAATTACAAGTTATTATATTTTGGGATAAAAATGAAATGTATGAGATAAAAGTTGTGGTTATATTATGTTGTGGTTATTTTGAAGAATTTATCTCATTTTGGTAATGTTATAAAATATAGTTTTTAAAAAAGGACAACACGCAGACCATGTCATACCCTATCACGTCGGACAAAGCTGTCGGAATCGAACCCACAACCAGAGTGTGATTGGGATTTATTGCCTACCACTGGACTACGTGAAGTCCCTAGTTAGTGTGATAATTATTTTAAGTAAAATGATGTTATTGACCAATAATAAGGTTGTTAGGGATCTTATGTCTTATCAAATGAATATCCTTATTATAGGAAAATGATTTAGTGATTAAGTGATTAATGTTATTTTGTAAGATGTTCACCTTAATGGGAACACTATATGCCCAATGAAAATAGATTACTATGGGATTTAATTTGAGGTGTAATGGTCGATTTTTATCTAGGTTTTTATTGGGAATTTATATTAATTTGGGTTATTTAAGGAAATGATTATCCTATAATAGATAATATGTGATTAGGTTAATTACATTTAATTATGTAACTTTAAGATTATTTGATGTCATTTGGATATATAGTATAACGTGGAAGACTACATAACCAAATTGTTCTATTTTTTGAGATTCAATATTAGTTTCGATTATATTGAAGGATTTTAAGGACAGTTGTTTATTGAATGGTATTTATTTAACTTTGGGGTATTGTTGGTTTAATTTTGGAAATTAAGATTAGTGTTTCTTTCTATAAAGGAATGTCCTTTAGGGGGATCATCAGATGTTGTACTAACCATTTTGGGTTTGATTATTCTGTAAAGGCAAGGTGAATTTATAGTTTATCCTTTGTGGATCATGTGATTCTCTAGAAGTTTATTCTAGCTCTTCCAGAGTGACCAAGTCTTCTTATATACTCATCGTTTAAAAAATGAGTTAATGGTTGAAATTTATTGATGAAATAAACTCTACTTTAAAAGTAAGTAAATTTCATTATGTTCTTAGTCAATCTCATAAATAAATTCATCATATTTATGTAATGAACAAAAAAAATGTTGTCCATTTACTTTTCCTAATGGGAAACTAATGAATTTGTGTCCCATCACAAGTTTGTGGTATTTATGTTGTTAACTTTCTCCTAATCATGTTTTCTGTCAATCTTCATCAGAACGTGACACATAGTTTATCTTCCATATCCATGTTTTCCAACATGGAATGCTAGTATGGGTTATCTTGGGTGACCTTTGTACTTCACTTTCTTTCCTTTAAAGTGATAGTTATATTTAATCTTTTTCCGATGTAGTACATTCAATTATATACCAAATCCCAATTTCAAAAATTGCGAGGATGTAATTTATTGAAGGAGGGGAGAATGTAACACCCCAAGCATCCATGGTACGTTTCCCATTGAATAATTCAATAGCTTACATTGTACACAACTACGAGATTCTAACACACCACGACCAATCAAAGTAGTTTTTCGGAATAGTAATACCCACTTTTTTAAATTTCATAAATTTTATCATTAAAAATGGACTTCATTTATGGATTCAGAATATCAAAATTAGCTTCAGGTGATTTTTTGGTATTTTTCTAAAAACATTCAATTTTTGATGAATAGTGACAAACACTAAGTTATAGTTTAAAATTGAATTTTTATTTAAATATGTATTTATTTTATTTAAATTTATTTTAGGTCAAAATAGATACATAATAGCTATATAAGTTCAATGTAATTCATTGGATTCAGTTTATAATAATTTTAGATATATAAAATTTTTATTGAACTTTTCACCGTCTTTTACCTGCCTCCATGGAGAATTTGTAAATTCATGTAAAACATAATTTTACTGCATCTGGGAGTGGAATTTCAAAAATCCGAGAGACACGGTTAATATCAAGGTGTAAAATTTGGTTCAATAAGATAAATTGTTTTGGTGAATATTAACGTTTCACTTTTATTTACCACAGTTAAAAGTAAATAGGGTAATTAAGGGTAAAAATTATATTAATATTATCCTAACATATCTCCTAACTCTATAGTACAAGTTTATATCGACCAAAATCAACCTGATTAATAATATATTGTCATTTATGTCAACTAGGATTGGATTAGGACATTTATTATTATTTAATTCAAAGAAGAGTTAAAAGAGATAAAATCAATGTTTAATAACTAAAACAATTTTAAAATAATGTTATACATAAGATACATTCTGTTATAAAGATTCAATAGAAATCTAAAACGATTTACTACATAATGGTATTTTATTTATAATTTTTAGACATTATATAATTTAATTTATTAATGACACGATGGTGATGCAGAAATTACCTAATCAATGAAAAAATAAAATAATTGATATTATAAATATCAAAATAAATATAATTTGAGACTTTTTAGAAATTAAAATAATTTTATCGGTTAATATGACAAGTTAGTATTGATTTAATTCTATTTTTTTCAAAGTAATAATGATGTTATGATTTTCAAAAAAAAATAAAATACCAAATAGTGTCATATTTGACATAAAAAAGTTTTTTTAAAAAATATTATATAATTCATTGATATTCAATTACTAAAAATCTAAGGTTCGTCAAAGAGACTTATATAATGATAGGTGTATCATTAATTAACCACTTGGGGTTCCCTTGGATGTATATACTATGTTTAATAACCATATAATATAAAAAACAAACAGAAATGGTAAATGTGAAACTAATTAACTATGAGTTAAAACTAAAGGATATGGTTAATATAGTGAGACAAACCTATCTAAAAACTATTGGATGGGTGGTTTTCGACCCATCCCCAACTTTATCCTCGAAATAAGTCCCTTTGGAGACATTAGAAACTGAATATTAATTTATTATAAAATAATATTTCCAGCTTTTCCTAAGGTGCCCCCACCCCTCTTATAAAAGGGCACACCCCTTATCTGAAATTCATACCTTCAAGCCTTTTGGCTTGGCCAACCACTTCCCATATATTCTCTCAACATCCTTCTCTTCGTCCTAGAGAACCTCCAGTAGTCAGAAGGCCAACCTAAGGAGACCTTTTGATCAAATCAAAAGGAAGAACCCGAAGAAGAGGTAATGTTTTCACAACCCTCTTTCAAGTTCCTTTCTTCTTCAACTTCATATTTGATTGTTATTTATATTCTAAAATAATATGTACAATATATTTTATATACCATGATGTTATTATAAATATTGTACAACTATATTCAGTATTCTATCCATCCTTTGAATGACATGTCACCATACGTGCGTACGTATGGCCTACCATCGCCACATTGTGGTGTAATTGTTATTCAATACATTATTATTTGGATTGGTATCATAATGATGTTTAATTCATGTAAATAAAAAGTATAAAATGATAATTATTCTATATATATGATATAACATCCAATTATATATGATTCTAATAACAAAAGAATGATATTATCGCTTGTGCGTATGTACGGACTACCGTCTCCACAAACGCGATGAGATTCATTCCCCATCGTATCCATACAAGCCTAATTCTCATTTTATGATTAAAAATAAAGTTTAAGTACTTTATATCATTCTATATATGTATAATACACAACCTATCCATAAAAAACATGACTTATGTAACAAATCATATAAAATAAAACGAGTAAGTTAACACCCGAAACAACGATAATACTAAGATATTATTAATAAGGAAATGTTAAAAGATCATATATGATATCATATTAATGTTTATGATTCTTGTATAATTCAGTAAAAATTATTTCACCATTATAAAGGAAGTTAACATACCCTCGGCCAAGGAAAAAATACAAAGTAAGGTGTTTTTATCTCACTTTTAATTCCGTGAGATTTCCATTATTCACCACTTATTTATTGCATGTGGTGTGTGTACAGCCCATGTTGGAATTCATTGTGTAATATAATTTTATTAATGTATATTTACATAATCATTTTATGATCCTTCTTTAATTTTGGTATTTTTATTAAGTTACCAGATCAATAAGGGAATTTGAAATTTCAATTTCCACTCATTCGGCTTTGCGCATACTTCAATGATTATTTTACTCCAAGATTATGTGTGGAATCACAATTAATTTGATTATGTCATAATTTCTGCTCCCTTTTCTGTGTATATACTTTTGATACACATAATCACTCCATTTATAAATTCTCAAGTCATTGGTATGAACTTCATATGAGTAATTTTTACTCAATATTGATTTGCTGAGTTAAACATCCAATTCATTGGTGTTGTTTTTACAAGAATATGTGTGAATGTACATTGATTGTTTTACATAGAATATCCAATCATATTGAGTTTATTTATATTTTTCACACATAATTATGTCGTTGATTTATCCTTAACCTAAGGATACATACTTTATGAGAGATTTCATCTCAATTTACATTCCGTTGAGACTCCTTTGTTGTTAAACACCAAATCACTTTTATATGGTGTATATAATGTACATTGACATATTATATCATGAATCCCATTATTCTCATGATATTAAAAAGTTTTTATTACTGCAATTGTTTTTATTCATGTTTCTCTCTTTTGGATAGAAACTCTAACTAAAATATTATTTTAATATTTTTTGATGATGTATTTTTCAAAATCATTGTCATTAATGTCCTTGTTTTAAAAATTGTTTTAAGGATTTATTTTTATGGAAATTAAAGTATTCAAATAAAAATTCCTTTTAAAAATTTCAAAGTGGTATGGGACACTTTTATTCAAAAATCTATTTTAAATGGATTCTTGACATATAGTGTGACTTTTAAATGTTTTCATGAAAAAGGGGTATGTTTCTCTCAATAGTTTGATGATTATTTTAATCTATGTCAATATCCGTCATTATTCTTGATTGAGGTTAATCTGATATAATACAATCGACCATATTGTATTGAATGAGTTATGGTTTACTGTGGATGTGCTATTTTTATACCATTCATGGTTTGTGGTTAAAGTATTGACATTTCGTATGCTAGTTTTAATAAGAATTTTTATGTTATGTTTAAAAATTTTCATATGAGGAATGAATTGGACTTAGTAAGTGATGGGTGGATCCTGTTATAGCTCCTTGATGTATCGGTAGGTCTCATGGGACAAACTTGTGTCTTGGCATAAGGGCTTGACAAAATCTTATTTGTAGTTATGGCACGAGGCCTTGAATATGTGGTTATGATAGTATGGAATTATGAATTCCATCATTATGAAAGTGGTTATTGATATTGCATGTGTTTATTAGACTATTAGAATATCCATGTGAGTAAGTAAATTTCATTATTTCATTTTATCTTTTCCATATCATTATGAAGTTCAAGTTTAAAAAAATTTGTTTTAGTTATAAATTGCCTTAAATATTTATTCTTATTTATGAAAGTTTCCGCGATATTTTTATCCTTACTGAGCATCTGAGCTCACCCCTTTCAATGTTTAATTATTTTCTTGGACGTGAAGAAGTAATTTGTGAATGACCTGTAGGGATATTATTAGGGGATATGAAGACAATACGTTGTTGTAATTTGTTTTACTTTATGACGTAATGTAAGACTTATGAATATATCTAGTGTTTCCAAGACTACTAAACTAATCATTCTTTTGAGACTTGATCTTTTGTGATCATTCCAATGTTATGTAATAATTCACTAACTCTGGGTAACATGGGTCAGGGCGTTACAGTTGGTATCAGAGGAAGTTTAGTACAAACCTTAGAAATTAGATTCAGAAAAACGTTGATTAGAGAACATAGCCCTAAGATTGAATTTTTGGATTAGTGTAGAAGAACATACTATAATTTTAGTATTGTATAGATTTTGTGAGTTTTCAAAGAAATACATACCTGTCTAGATATGAGAAGAATGAAGTGGCTCTATCACAGATGTTCCTAGGGGTAATACCCAAGAACACCACTTTGAGCTAGACTCGAGAGGGAACTAGTGCACGACAACGAGCCTTGCTGCACTCTTGGTTACAACACTCCAGGGGGATATGCTTAAGATAATTTACATTTTCGTTACAAACCAATTTGAACTATATTAATATAAGATGATAAAAAATGACCTTGGTTAATCCTATTGTGTTTCAAATTTAGAAAATGGTTTCATGATATTCTCTAAATGATTTTATTATTGCTGTTACTCACACACTGCTTTCTGGTTTTAGTCAATGGATGGATTCCATGGAATTCATAGTAACTTTGAGAATGATGTACACGGTGGGAACAATCATGGAAATGAGAAAAAAGTGGAATGTTGATAGGCGTAAATGATACCTTGTTCTTTCCAAATCAGTTTTCGAAAAATATGATCAACGACAAATATATTAACCAACTCCCGGACTCAACAAAGAAGAGAAAGGTGATGAATGATAAGATCTGCAGCAGTGGAGACCATGGAGAAAAGTATCCTCAATTTTCATCATGTAGGAAATGTGGATGGAGACACCTAGGAAAGTGTATCAATGGAACAAAGAAATGCTTTATATGTGGGAAAGAAGGACATAAAGTGATAAATTTCCTTGGAAAAATGAAGAGTACTATGGAGGAAAATAAAAATAGTTCTATGAATCTATTTACAGTCATTTTCCATAAATGTATGGTACCAAGACATTACCCGAGTGAATGCCCTATTCTATAAGATATTTCCCTGGTCAATGAAGAATCTATGTGGAAATAAATTGTTAGAGAAATGTTTAAAAGTATTAGTGCTCTTTGTGGATGGTATTAATTTGGAATAATTTTATTTTTTATTTGTAACCCAGTAGTTTTCCATGTTAGAATGATATTTGATGAAGGCATTTCTTTTCTCTAGTGGATATATTTATAAATAAACATTTGGTTTTATAAGATCAGTGGGTTTGAGGAAATTACAAGTTATTATATTTTGGGGTGAAAATTCAAGGTAGGAGAAAACATTTTTGGTTAAATTTTGTTATGGTTATTTTGAGGAATTTACCTCATTTTTGTAATGTTATAAAATATTTTTTTTTAAGTATAACACGCAGATAGTGTCTCAACCCGTCGTATCGGGAAAAGCTGTGGGAATTGAACCCACAACGAGAGTGTGATTGGGATTTATTGCCTACCACTGGACAATGTGAAGTCCCTGGTTAGTGTGAATAATTATTTTTGGTTAAATGATTTTATTGATCAATAATATGTTGGTTTGGGATCTTATATCTTATAAAATGAATACCCTTATTATAGGAAAATGATTTGGTGATTAAGTGATAAATGTTATATTGGAAGATGTTCACTTTTTGGGAACACTATATGCCCAAGGAAAATAGAATACTATGGGATTTCGTTTGATGAGTAATGGTGGATTTATATCTATTTTATTATTATGGATTTATAGTGATTTGGGATATTTATAGAAATTATTAACCTATAAAAGAAAATATGTGATTAGGTTAATTAGTTTTAAGTATGTAAATTTAAGATTAGTTGATTTCATTTGGACATACAGTTTAACGTGGAAGACTACATAACCAAATTCTTCTATGTTTTAGGTTTCAATATTAGTTTGGAATATATTGATGGATTTTAAGGACAATTGTTTATTGAATGGTATTTATTTATATTTGGGGTATTGTTGGATTAATTTTTGAAATTAAGATTAGTGTTTATTTCTCTAAAGGAATATGCTTTTGGTGGATCATCAGATCTTGTACTAACCATTTTGGTTTTGATTATTCTATAAGGACAAGGTAAATATATAGTTTATCCTTTGTGGATCATGTGATTATCTAGAAGTTTATTCTAGATCTTCTAGTGTGAAAAAGTGTTCTTGTATACTCATTGTTTTTAAAAAATGAGATAGTGGTAGAAATTTATTAAACAATGAAAATCTATATAAAAATTAAGTATATCTCATTATGTTCTTATTCAATCTCATAAATAAATTCATCATCGTTATGTAATGTAACTTAAAAAAAATGTTGTCCATTTACTTTTCCTACTGGGAAACTAATGACTGTTTGTCTCATCACAATTTTGTGGTTTTCTTGTTGTTAACTTTATCCTAATCATGTTTTCTATCCCTCTCCCTAAGAACATGACTCATAGTTTATCTTCCATATCCATTTTTTCCTACATGGAATCCTAGCATGGGTTATGTTGGTTGACCTTTGTACTTTTCTTTCTTTCCTTTAAAGTGATAGTTTTATTGACTCTTTTTCCGATGTGGGACATTCCATTATATTCCCAAGACCAATTTAAAAAATTGCGAGGATGAAATTTATTGAAGGAGGGGATAATGTAACACCCCAAGAATCCATGGTATGTTTCCCTTTGAATAATGCAATATCTTTCATTGTACGCAAGTTTGAGATTCTAACACACCACGACCAATCAAAGTAACTTTTATGAATAGTAAAACCCACTTTTTGAAATTTTTAAAATTTTACCTTTCAAAATGGACTTCATTTTTGGATTCGAAATATCAAAATTAGCTTAGGGTGAATTTTTGGTATTTTTTTGAAAACATTCAATTTTTGATGAATAGTGAAAAACACTGAGTTATAGTTTAAAACCGAATTTTTATTTAAATAATTATTTATTTTATTTAAATTTATTTTAGGTCAAAATAGATAAATAATGCCTATATAAGTTCAATGTAGTTCATTGGAGTCAGTTTATAAAAATTTTAGATATATAAAAATTTTATTGAATTTTTCACCATCTTTTACCCACCTCCTAAGAGATTTTGGAAACTCATGTAAAACATAATTTTACCACTTCGGTGAGTGGAATTTAGAAAATCTAAGTGAAATGTTTAATATCAAGGAGTAAAATGTGGTTTAATAAGATAAAAATAATTTTTTTTGAATAGTAACTTTTTACTTTTATTTACCATGGTTAAATGTAAATAATGTAACTAAGGGTAAAAATGATATTAATATTACACTAACACATGTCCTAATTCTATTGGAAAGTTTGTCTCAACCGAAAACAACCTTAGTAATAATATATTATCATTTAAGTCCACTTGGATAAGATTAAGACATTTATTATTATTTAATTCAAAGAAGAGTTAAAAGAGATAAAATGAAAGTTTAATAACTAAAACATTTTTAATATAGGGTTATACATAAGATAAATTCGATTATAAATATTAATTAGAAATATAAAAAGATATCCGACGTAATGGAATTTTATTTATAAATTTTAGACATTGAATAATTTAATTTATTTATGACACAATAGTGATGCAGTAATTACCTAGTTGATGAAATAATAAAATAATTAATATTATAAATATCAAATTAAATGTAATTTGAGACTTTTTATGAATTAAACTAATTTTATATGTTAATATGTAATTTTAGTATTTATTTAATGAGGTTTTTTCTAAGTAATCAGGCTGTTATGAGTTTCACCAAAATCAAATACCAAATAGTGTCAAAATTGACAAAAAAAGAGTTTTTAAAACAAATATTTCATTATTTATTGATATTCAATTCCTAAAAATATATGGATAGCCTAATAGACTTATATGATGATAGGTGTATCATTAATGAACCACTTGGGTTTCTCTTGTATGTATATAGTATGTTTATTAACTATATAATATAAAAATACAAAGAGACATGGTTAATGTGAAACTAATTAACTAAGAGTTAAAACTAAATGATATAGTTAATAGAGTGACCCAAACCTATCTAAATACTATTTTTTGGGTGGTTTAAGACCCATCCCCACCTTAGAATGGAAATAAGTCACTTTTTAACCATTATAAACCGAATATGAATTTATTACAAAACATTATTTATTGCTTTTCCTAAGGTGCCCATCACTCCTCTTATAAAAGGGCACTACCCCTTCTCTCAAATTCATACCTTAAATCCATTTGCCTCGTCCATCCCATGCCAAAATATTCTATCAACTTCCATAAATTCATCCAAGAGGAACTCCTTTGGTCATAATTCCAACCTAAGGAGCCCTTTTGATCTAATCAAAAGGAAGAACCCGAAGATGAGGTAATGTTTTCACAACCCTCTTTAATGTTCCTTTCTTCTTCAACTTCTTCCTTCTTTGTTATTTCCATAATAAAATAATTAATCCAGAATCTTTTATATACTATGATGTTATTATAAATATGGTACAACCATATTCAGTATTCTATCCAACTTTTGAATGACATGTCACCATATGTGCGTACGTACGGCCTACCGTCTCCACGTCGAGTTGTAATTGTTATTCAATACATTATTATTTGGATGGTTGTGATAATGATGTGTAATTAATGTAAATAATAAGTATAACAGGATAATGATTTTTTATATATGATTTACCATCCAATTATATATGATTTTGATATCAAAAGAATGATATTATCACTTGTGCGTACGTATGGACTACCGTCTCCATGAACACGATGAGATTCATTCCCCATCGTATCCATACAAGTCTAAATATCATTTTATGATTAAAAATAATTTTTCAGGACTTGGTATCATTCTGTATATGATTAAAATACAACCTATCCATAACAAACATGACTTATGTAACATAACATATAAAATAAAACGAGTAAGTTATCACCCGAAACAATGATAATAATAAGATATTATTAACAAAGCAATGCTGAAAGATCATATATGATATCATATTAATGTATATGATTCTTTTAAAATTAAATAATAATTATTTCACCATTATACATGAGGATAAACTACCCTCGACCAAGTAAAAAGTACAAAGTAAGGGGTTTCTTATCTCACTTTTAATTCCGTGAGATTTCCATTATTCACCACTTATTTTTTTTCATGTGGTGTGTGTACAGCCCATGTTTGTATTAATTGGGTAATATACTTTAATTCATGTGTATTTACATCATCATTTTATGATCCTTTTTTCATGGGTGTATGTTTCTTAAGTTACCAAATCAATAAGGGAATTTTAAATTTCAATTTCCACTCATTCAGCTTTACGCATACTTCATTGATTATTTTACTCCGATGTTATGTGTGGAATAACTATTCATTTTATAATGTCATAACTTACACTCCCCTTTCTGTGGATATACTTTTGATACACACAATCACTCCATTGAAAAATTCCCAAGTCATTGGTATGAACTTGATAAGAGTAATTTTAACTCTATCTCGATTTGTTGAGTTAAACATCTAATTCATTGGTGTTGTTTTTACAAGAATATGTGTGAATGTCCATTTATTGTTTTACATTTAATATCCAATAATTTTGAGTGTATTTATATTTTTGAAACATAATTATTCCGTTGATTTATCCTTAACCTAAGGATACATCTTTTATGAGAGATTTCATCTCAATTTACATTCCCTTGAGACTCCTTTGGTGTTATACACCAAATCACTTTTAAATGGTGTATATAATGTACTTTGAAATATTATATCATGAATCCCTTAATTCTCAGGTTATTAAAAAGTTTTTATTACCTCAACTATTTGTATTCAAGTGTCTCTCTTTTGGATAGGAACTCTGACTAAAATATCATTTTAAAATGTTTTAAATATATATTATTATAAATCTTTCTCATTAATATCCATGTTTTGAAAATGGTTTTAATGATTTATTTATATGGATATTACAGTTTTCAAATCAAAATTCCTTTTAAATGTTTCAAAGTGGTGTGGGACATATTGATTCAAAAATCTATTTTTAATGGCTTCTTGACAAATAGTGTGACTTTTAAATGTTTTCAAGAAACAGGGGGATATTTCTCTCAATAGTTTGATGATTATTATAATCTATGTTAATATCCTTCATTATTCTCGATTGAGGTTAATCTGATATAATAAAATCTTCCATATTGTATCAAATGTGTTATTTTTGACTGTGTATGTGATATTTTTATACCATTCATAGTTCGTGGTAAAAATATTGATTTTTCATATGCTAGATTTAATACGAATGTTTATGTTATGTTTCAAAATTTTCATATGAGGAATGCATTGGACATAGTAAGTGATGGGTGGAGCCCGCTATAGCTCCTCAATGAATTGGTAGGTCTCATGAGACAAACTAGTGTCTTGGCACAAGGCCTTGACAAAATATTATTTGTAGTCTGGGCATGAGGCCTTGACTATGTGGTTTTGATAGTATGGAATTATGCATTCCATCATTATGAAAGTGGTTATTGATATTTCTTTTGGTTATTCGACTAGTATAATATACTTCGGAATAAGTAAATGGAATTATTTCATTTTATCTTTTCCATATCATGCTGAAGTTCATGTTTAAAAGGATTTTGTTTTAGTTATTAATTTCCTTAAATGTTTATGCTTATTTATGAAAGTCTCTGCTACATTTTTATCCTTACTGAGCTTCTGATCTCACCCCTTTCAATGTTAAATTTTTCCCAGGATGTGAAGATGTAATTTATGAATGACCTGTAGGGATTGAATGAGGGGATATAAATATAAGACATTGTTGTAATTTTTTTACATTATGATGTAATGTAAGGCTTATGAATATATCTAGTGTTTCTAAGACTACTAAACTAATAGGTATTTTGGGACATGATATTTGTTTATCATGGAAATGTTAAGAAATAATGCACTGACTCTAGGTTACTGGGGTCGGAGCGTTACAATGTATTATCCAAGAGAAATTTTAATTAATTAAATGAATATGGAAGAGAGAGTTTCTTGATCAAAAATAAGTTGTGAAGTTAGTTTTAACCACATTAATGACAACATGTCAACAAATTTATAGTTGGAAAACAAATTTTTAAGTGACCTAAAAAACATAAATACCCTAAAATTTGTGATGAAAAATATTTTTTTGATAATGGTCAATAAAATTCCCACAATATAATATCAATCAAAATAAATATTTAAATGGAAATAAGGTTGGTAGGAAAACACATATGTCTTAAGGAATGGTTTAGTGAAAACAACATGAAATATCAACAATGAATTTAATTACAAAAGACAATAAAAAAAATTCTAGAATTAAATTATTAAATTGCCAGTATATGTAAAATTTAAGTGAAATTATTAGCATTAAACTGATCTTGTCTCAGTAGAAAATTATTTGAAACAAAAAAACATTTCTTTTTAAATAAATATTCTGGTTAGAATAATTATATAATAAAGATGTAAGGAAGATTCATATCACCAAAAAATGAGTAGATATAGTATAAATTATTCTTTATATTGAATAAATTCATTATAAAACAATATATTTCAATAATAATGTCAATAAGTCAATGAAATATAATTTATATAACATAAACAATTATTTTGTACTAATTCACTCTATGGATGTATGCAGAACATATTTAATAAATTGTTTGTAATTAACAACTTTGTAGGATCCTTATTCTTCAATATTTTGTTTACTATGGACAATTTATTTTCATATTCTATTGATTTATTATATTTAATTTATTATGTTGGTAGTTTGAGGTGTTTTAGTCCCTTTTTATGTAAATATTTTGGTATTTTTACTGTGTTTAAAGGTTTTTTAGAATAAAATCATAACATCAACAAATTTAGGGTAATATCTTCATAATAATTATATTACCATAAAAGTTATATTGTTATATTGTTTTTTTAAACTAACATAGATTAGGAAATATACTCTAATGTGTTGAATTTAGGTTGATATTTTTACTACAACCAAAAATTGTGAACATCAATTAAAGAATGTAAAATATTACATGTATATAATATTAATAGTGTCAAAAAATTCATTATCTCTGGGAGGCAATAGATTGTACACGATCAAGATAATTTCACTTGTACTTATTTCAGATATTGTAAGGATAAAAATAAGGGTTACTCCATTAATATATTAAAGCATTAGTATACTAATGCTTCAATGGTAATAATATTACATTTTATAGGGTGGTTTTAAAAGAATAATAATATGATGAAATTTCTAAGGATTAAGTAACACACATGTTGGGACCTTGACCTTTCTATCGAATATATCCTTCTAAATAAATGACATTGTCTAAATTATTTTGAATAAGAGATTAATTTCATGTAATGTAATTATAGGGGAGGAACATTGGTCTTGTGTTATGTGTAATTTTCTTGAATTTGTAACATTTATAGGGTAGAATTTATCCCCTTTTTATGTTAAGGGGAAAACGTTTGTGAATGAAATTTATTTTTCAATAAGGGAATGATTCAATTCAATAGTCAGTGGTTCCAAAAGTGATAAATTATAGAAAGGTATTTAATGGTATTGATATTGCATACGAGTTATGTTAAATTTTTCTATGGGGTTGTGTAACTTTTACTGTATAGAAGTTATTAGATTTTATAAGTGATAAAAAGGTAAATTTTGTGAACAACCATTACTTTCCAATATTAGAATGAAACTATTCAACATTAAACGATTTGAAAAGTCAAAAAATTTGATTGTAGGGTGATATAATATATGAAATCTACTACCAGATATTACCACTCTAACTATAGTCGTGATTTAATTCCTTTACCACTATCATTTTACATTATAAAATATTTAGTTTTTATCAGGGCTACAAGTTTTACTAGATTATATTACACTTTATAGATATATATGGTAACTATTTCATCTAATATTTGATTATATTAACCTAAATTTAATATTTTTATAATATAATTCAATATTTATAAAAAATAACATTAACTTCCAAATTAATTATTTTATTAATTGGAAGAACACTTTTGTAGAAGAAATTAATTTTTCACCATTAAATATTATTAAAATTATATAAAATTAAAAAAAATAAGTGAGGGATATTATATTTTTATATTTTTCTAAAAAAATTATCATTGTACTTATATAAATAATATCAATATTATTTTATTTTATAAAAATTACAAAGTTTTAATAAAAAAAAATTATTGAAAATATCGTTTTCATTATTATCATGGTATTGGAATTTAATATAAGTAATCATACATTTATTCCAGAAATGGATTTGAATTTATTATATAATATGAATATAAAGACACAAAATATGAAATTTATTTTCTTATAAGTAATTACAAGGTAGGCAAGAACCTAACATACATGAATAGTTTATCATTTATAATGACTATTCAATACACTTCACAATACTACACGCCATAAAATAAACAAAATTATTATCATTTGACAGTAGATAAATATTAAATAATTTTCATAAATAATCTTCTACATATCCCATTATTTAATTATCTACTATATTCATTACTAGGATATTCATACTTAAAACCTACTTAAATAAATTTTGATAATGGGAACACAAGAAGGGGTCATCTAAAATGATTAGTAAGGGAAAACATAGGAGATTTATTGTAATGATCTGATGAAAGAATAATATATGAATTAGGGTATGATATTTTGATTATAACGTAAAATTGTCAAATATAATTGATCAGAAATGTCAAATAATAAGTCATGGTTTAACGATTTAGAACTTCAAATGACATGAGCCATAAGTTTGAGGAATCTTACTTGACCAATCACGAACCATGAGGTCAAATAATAATCATAAGTAAATGTAGTTGTAATTGTGAAACAATATTAATAATAAAAAATAACATCATTATTCATGTTTTACACATAAGAATATCATATTGAAAAAGGTCTCATAGTATATTCCATTCACTCCGAATTCCATCATTTCTGATGTTATGGTTCACTCCCAGGCCTATCATAGAAAATATTTCCTCATACAAAAAATGGGTTAAATTCAAATTATAGTCCATATTATTTGGGGATTTATCATTTATTACCATATTCAATGGATGGTATAACTAACTCACTAGTAATATATTGAATACCATACATATGAGTTATATAACAAGAAAAAACATTCATAAATTATTCAAAGACTAACCTCTGTAGACGGAATGGGTTTCAATAATATTACTTAACAAACAATTCCAAAATCCATATGGATAAATACAATAGATTATATAAGTTTATCATATCCTATTTTGAGTATAATAATTATCAATGGATGATGAAACATATGAAAAATTTCTTTAAAAGAGCATTTGAATATTTATTTTAAAACATATGAAAATATTATTTTCCCTTGATATCATTAGGAATAAAAAATTCATGAAAATTTAGAAAAAAAAATTAACAAAAAATAATAGTTGATACTTAAAAATTAGTCAAAAAATAATAATATATCTATGTTGGAGGTAAATTTCATCCATATGGTAATTGTTGCAATAAAAATTCCTTTCACACTTTTGGATACAATTCAAAATGTACTTTGTTTAGAAAAAGAAAATTTGATTTATTTTGAATAATTTTAAATAATGTTAAATATGATTGAATGTTAATTTAAATAAAATTTTAATCATATAAAATAAAATTCTTAAAAACAATTGGTATAATATGATTTTGGGAGAAAACTTCCATCATCCAAATAGTAAATAAGGTGGAATTTTATTTAAAACAATATTATAATAATTTTTGTACAAATGATAGGTTAATAAAATAATTTCCTGGGACCATAGAAATATTTATATTAGAATAAAATATATTTTTTTCAATATATAAGGATAATATAATATCCATTAATAGAAGTATGGCAAAAAATCTGGAAAATAAAAAGAGATTATAACATAGACCCTTAACTGAAGTCATGTTTTCATTGTATGAATTAAAATATATATTATAATAAATATATATTTATTTACATATATTAAATAACCATATTCATACATAACACACAGTCTATCATTCCTCTCTAATTTCATGTTATCCTTATATTATAAATTCATTATGATAATGATCATCCGGGTGAAACTTCTTTTTTTCTACGCATTTTTTGGTTTTTTGGTTTGGTTCCTTGAAACATGTTCTGTTTTTTCACATATACATAATTATAATAATAAAATACATATAATTATAAACTTTATATCAACCTTTATAACTATTTATATTAATTCTTGATGAAAAATGAGTTAAATACCTTTGTGGAGGTTGAAGCCCACACACATACTTGGCTGATATTTTGACATTATAATGGATGGAATAAATCAAAATTATATAATAGTTCAACATAAAAATCATAAAAATATCATAAATATCATATATATTCATTATATATGTATATGTTTGTAACCAAACATGTAAATATAAAATGATAAATTAATCACATCACTTTGTGGAAGAAGTTGTCCATATTTATGAATGAGAAATGTTATCAGTTACTCATAGATGGGATGGAGATATAAAATTATAATACCATAAGAACTATATATATTTCCTGTTAATATAATAAAGAAAATGTTTTCTTATAGTTATAAAACATTTTTAATAGGTTTAAGATGAAAGGAACCTAAAAATGATACGTAAAAACAGACACATATAGATATATATATTCTTTGTCTATCCACCTTTGAAAAACACCTTATTGGTTTTTATATTTCTCTTATGCAAAACAATAATGAAAAATTTCTAGATATAAATGTTTTAAGAGTACTAAAGGAGTGATTGGATGAGTTAATGTTCTTTATTGGTGTGTAGAAGAGTGGATTTTAGGTTCCAATTTATAATTATGGGTAGTGGATCACTTATAATTATTAATAATGTTAATAAATAGTAATTTAATTATCAATGGATATACTCTCAAAATTAATTTATGTAAGAAAGTTATTATTATATAGGACCAATATTCATACATACAACAACATATAGACATCTTTTTTGGGTCTTTTAAAGGCCATCTCTTCATTTTAACCCCTCGTTAATCATTTTAACCATTAATATATAAATAAAATTTTGTGTTAGTTAATATTCATAAAAAGAAAAATTAATTTTCCTTAAATCCAACATTTAGAAAAGTTTTTTAAAAATATGGAAACAATTTTATCCACTTTAATACCAGTAATTTGAATGAATTCATTCTAAAATAATAATGATAAATGAAACGAAAACCCTATCTAGTCAAATGCATTATTAAGTATACAACAGAAATTATTCTCATTTCATGCATATAAATAACCATTAAATGAAAGTTAAAATAATTAAATTAATATATTATTAGAAAATTATATTAAAATAATTCATTATCATTGATTAAATTAATTTATTATAATAAAAAATAAGTCCTTTATAAATACATATTTTTAGGAAAACACTTATTTTCCAATTTTAAATGATTTTTTGTTCATTTCATTCCAATTGATAACCGATTAATTACTTTTATAAATATAAAATAAAAATTTTGTTTCATAATATATAGTGTCCAATTCATTCCTACCAATCAAAAATTTCATATAAACCTATCATATTTAATAATGTTGTTTACGTATTTTATCATGGTTTTTAAACATGTTTTCTTGTATAAAGAAATCTATTATTGAAATAAAAATTTTTCTAAGATAAATTTGTCACAAAATAATTTGGTTAAACAATATCTATAAGTGATAGAAAATTATTTTTAACATAATTTGACAAGAAAATATTTTGGAGAGAAATATTAATTATGTTTCCTGAATATTATGTACTATTTTCATAAATTCAACACAGTATTTTAAAAATATATATTTTATGTTTTAGATATAAATATATATTATATAAAATTTATTAACATGTCTGGTATTATTATCATTTCATAAAGATGTTGGAAGTAAAAAATTGGATATTTTTTAATATGTTCACTAAAAACTATTAAAAATTTTAGAGGTGTCATTTTTTTAAGAATACGCTTCAAAGGCGGCATCAACGATGCCTCCTTTCCTCTAAAACAATAAAATAATTTTTTTCATTATTGTTTTATATAATTAAAATTATAGTGTTTTATTATTATTTGGTTATGGATATATATATAAATAAAACAAAATGTTTTAATATAATTTATCTTCATTCAAGTATGTGAATTTACTAACCTATAAAATATAAACTATAAGATTAATATGAATGAAATTTTAAACATTGATTAAACATATAATAAGTAGTTGAAAATTAAAATAATTTCCAAAAAAAATATGATGAAAAATAATTTATATACTTTTTAATCCACCAACATAAAACATGAAAATGTTTCAATAAAATTAATTTTCTAGCCTATAAAATTTAAATTATAAGACAGATATAAATAAAATTTTATAAATTTATTAATCATATAACAAGTAGTCTAAAATAAAAAATAATTTCTTAAAAAATGATGATGAAATATAATTTATATGATTTATAATCCAGCTACATGATACTTATTGTAGTTTAAAATACGTGAATTTACTATCCTATAAAATATAAACTAAAAGGCCAATATTAATGACATTTTAAACATTAATTAAACATATAACAAGTAGTGGAATATAAAACAATTTCCTAAAAAATGTTGATTAAAAATAATTTCTAATAATTTTAATCCACCAACATGAAACTTAAAAATGTTTCATGTATATGAATTTTTTAGCCTATAAAATATAAACTATAATACCAACATGAATGAAATTTTAAACATTAGTTAAACATATTACAATTAGTTAAAAATAGAAAAAAAATTTAAATATGTTGATGAAAAATATTATATAGGCTCTATAATCCATCTACTTGAAACCTACAAATATTTCAAGTACATGAATTTGATATCCAATAAAATATAAACTATAATAATGGTATGAATGAAATTTTAAAAATTGATTAAACAGATAACAAGTAGTCGAAAATAAAAAAAAATTATTAAAAATTATTGATGAAAAATAATTTATATGATTTCTAATCCACCTACATGAAACATAAAAATTATTCAACTATGTGACTTTGCAAGATTATAAAATATAGACTATAAGACTAATATGAATAAAATATTTTTCTTAAAACATATAAAAATTATCCAAAAATAGATATAATTTATTAAAACATTTTGATAAAAAATAATTTATAAGCTTTCTAATCTACATACTGTAAACATAAAAATGTTTCAAGTATGTGAATTTTCTAGCCTATCAAATATTAACTATAAGACCGATTTTAATAAAATATTAAAAAATGATTTAAAATATAACAATTAGTATAAAACAATTATTTCATAAAAAAATTATGAAAAATAATTTATAAGACTTATAATCCACATACATGAAAATTAAAAATGTTTTGAATTACGTGACATTGGTATACTATAAAATATAAACTACAAGACCGATATGAATTCCATTTTAAACAGTTATTAAACATATAACTAGCAGTTTTATTTTTAATTTTTATTTCTTTGGGACTTATAGTTTATATTTTTTAGGATATCAATGTCATGTAGGTGGCTTGGGATCCTCCTCGACATTCATTCTTTTCGCTCTCACTTCTATGTTACTATTCCTATATTCTTTTCATTTTCATTTTTTGATTTTATTTATGAAACTCTTTGTTATAATTTTTTTGATGGTTATGGTTTATTTTAAATTTTATTTAATTTTTTATATATTGTATATTATATAATATTCTAATGTTTTCTACTTGAAATTTAATAATTATTCCTATGTTTCAAATAGTCGACTATTAATGCTGTCAAATACAAATTGTCTCTAAAATGTAAATGAAAACTGAAATACTAGATAAAAATATAAGAATGGTTGATAGTAATAATAGTATTTTCATTTCAATAGACGTAAAACATATAAATTAACATGTAAAATCATTATCTATGTCTATTATAAGAAGATTTGGCTCCACATGGTGGTATGTGAATAGGACGTCCGCGTTGAGTTCGTAGTTGATTCTGATGACTTGGAGAGGGAGGAACCTCAGGCATTGGAATGATGATTGTTGCATCCTCCATCCATGTGTCATTGGGAGGAGCTATCAACTACATCTCATACAACCCTCCTAATCCTTCTCCCACTAGGGTGGTAGAAGGACCTTCCATCTTCGCACTGGGGAACTAGGCCTACGATGGAGCAGTACCCCAAGACTGTGATGGATCTGGACCCCAAAAATACAATGGATCTAAACCCCAAGGCAGTGATGGATCTAGATTTAAAGGTTGTGATCGATTTGGATCCCAATATGCATAGAACTGTGGATATCCGTTCATGAAATATGGGTCCCATGCCACCAGAGGCAGATCTTGAATCTTCTGAGGCTAGACTAATAGAGGTAAGACCTCTGCATGTGGAACATGTGAGGCCTCACGTGTAGTACGACGCTGTCTATGTCATTGTGGTCATGGTTCCTCAGCAACTACAGCTATTATAGCATGTTCCTCTGGTGTGGGAACCTCCTCTCTCTTCGGGTTGGATTCCCAAAGATGCTCTCAGAAATAACATGAAAAGATTTTGTGGCCTCCAACTCTACAGCATGGACGACTGCTCGGCTAATGAAACCATCCTCCTCTTCATCACTCTTGTGAACAATCTTCTCTGTGTGGCTGCCCTATAATGAAATTAAAATTGAGTGATAAAATAGTTTGATAAACAAACTAATGTAAATTTATTGACTTACTATCCTCTACATCTCTCTGCTTTTCCCTGTAATATACAGTATAGATTTCATTCTATACTGTGGCTCATACTCAACCTACTCCTAACGAATTAATTGAATCATAGGTAGACCATGAATATGAAACTCTGCACGTCTACACCAGAATTCAAGAAATAGGGAATGTACTTGATCCCTGTCCTTATCCTGCCTCCCTGTTAGCTTCTACCCCATGAGGCTTCTCTCTCTGTCACGATGGTAATCGAATCTGCTACGCACATAAAAATCGGCACATGACTCTGTCAGGATGCTACCACTCAATGATATAGATGTTAATGAGGGGAACGACAACCATCAAATCCTCAATCCAAATAGTGTATAATGATGGAAAATTTCCCATAATACACCAATTTGGAAGCCATGAAATTTGAAATCACATGTGACTTTGTCAAAAAATCTCCTAATGAAAAACAAATAATTGATCATATTATTAAATTTGATAGACAGTGACAGATAGTATATACTGTAACGCCCTGACCCCAGTAACCCAGAGTCAGTGCATTATTGCGTAACATGGGCATGATCACAAAAGATCAAGTCTCAAAAGACCGATTATTTTAGTAGTCTTGGAAACACTAGATACATCCATAAGTCTTACATTACATCATAAAGTAAAACAAAACTAAAAAACATCATGTCTTCATATCCCCTCATACTATCCCTGCAGGTCATTCATAATATACTTCATCACATCTTGGAAAAATTAAAGCATTGAAAGGGGTGAGCTCAGATGATCAGTAAGGATAAAAATATTGCGGAAGCATTCAGAAATAAACATAATCATTTAAGGCTATGTATAAATAACACAAATGCCTTTTAAACTTGAAATTTAGCATAATATGGAAAAGGTAATATTAAATAATTCCATTTACTTATTCAGATGTATATTATACTAGTCGAATAATCACATGTAATATTAATAACAACTTTCATAATAATGGAATGCATAATGCCAGACTGTCATAACCACGTAGCCAAGGCCTCATGCCAAGACTAAAAATAATATTTTGTCAAGCCCTCATGCCAAGACACTAGTTTGTCTCATGAGACTAGTCGATGCATCTAAAAGCTATAGCGGGCTCCACCCATCACTTAATAAGTCCAATGCATTCTTCATATGAACAGGTTTAAACATATCATAAACTATAACATAATCGTATCACATAAAACATGCATAAAGGAAACATAAAATTTCCACATTTCAGTCACAAGATATCAATAAAACACATTTATATAATAAAAAAAATGTCAATACTATTTTTAATACCCAGATAAAATAAAATTAAAACATGGTATTTATTTTTCATTTAAAAAAATTTATGGCTTGTAGAGGAATCCGAAACTCAAATAATGGTCACGACGGTGGAGAAGTCATTGTCTCCGCATAAGTTTGACAAGAAAAAAATTCTGTTTTGTCGTTTAGTAAATTGCATCATATAAAAATATTCCTTTTTAATAAATGTTAAAGTGAAATGGGTTTATACACCATATAGATGAAATTTGTGTATAAAACAAAATATGCCTCAATGAATAGAGATTGAGATGAAGTCCCTTACAAATATCATTTTTTAAAATAAAATAGATCTATTATGTGTATTCACTATAGTTACAAATAACTAAAGTACAAATACAAGATAGGACATAATAATATAATGACATAATTTGAAAGTAGGAGATTAGCCAAATGAATGGAAATTGGGTTAAGAAGTTCCCTTACCTCATGTCAGACTTGACTCGATCGTTCTTTAATACCCTGAATAATAAACTACAGTTCATTTATACTTTCTTATAAACATTTTTCAAGATAATTATCCCTTTTATATCACTTATTACCATGTTATGAACATTATGTAATTATTTAAGTTAATAACGGTCGTTTTGTTGATCTTTTGTACTTTAGTAAAAAATAAACATCTTATGATTACAAGTTGTTCTTGTCGTAAAATATCCATTACATCCAGAATTATATTAATGATTTAGATATCATATATATCATTTATATCCAGTATATACTTGAATTTATAATATTAAATTACATTTAGAGGTATGAAATCAAATGCACCGTTCATAGAGACGGTAAGCCGTACGTACGCATGAACGATACTTTCATTTCTATTTCGTATTTAATGGAATGAAATTTTAATTATATAAAGGTATACAATAATTATAGTATAATATTATTTATAATACCATTTACTCCATCCTTTATACATCTCACATATGGCATTAACGATTCAAATCACTTTGAGGGGGCGGTAGTCCGCACTTCCTAATATGAAATTATCGTGTTTACCCATAATGAAAATCATAAAGGCATTCCATAAATGGTAAATACAGAATAATAAGGAAAAAATAAACATAATATATATCATATATAAATATATTGAAATCATAATGGCCATCATGATATGTGTTAAAATAAGATTAAACAATCATCATTTCGTGAGGCAGTAATTCTCCACACACAGAAACAGTATGTTCTTTAACCATTATGCGAAGGTGTGTGTAAGTGTACATAAAAAAATTATCATAAAAACATCCTAGTATATAGAATATACTGTTTTAGTTACAAAAGAACGGAATAAAAATAGTTTAAGTGGTTGGAGAAGCAAAATAAAACAAAAGAGCATAAGATAAGACATTACCTTAAAATTGGGTAACTCTTTTTGGTTTGATCCAGAGGCTTCTTTGGGAAGACTTCTGCCCAAAGTGAGTCTTCTAGGAGTAAGAGAGGGATGTTGGGAGAGTATTTGGGAAGAGGTTAGCTGAACCAAATGGCTTGATGGTGTGAATCAGGTGGTATAGGTGGGGGCCTTTTATAAGAGGAGAGGAGGGGAAATCATGGAAAGTCATGAAATGTTACTTTATTATAAAATGAGTTTCGTATTTTAAAGGTCCCACACTTATATATTTCAAGTATAAGTTGATAAGGATTCTAAATATACTTTTCAAATAGGGTTTTTACTAGTGTAAGTCTTATATTTTACATTATCTTTTCATTTTATTTAAATCGTTAATTAATGATGTAATTGATGCATCATCATGGTGTCATAAAAAAATTAATTTATTTAATTTCTAAAAACCATAAAAAAATTCATGATGTAGGAAATTGTTTTATCTTTCCAATGAGTATTTATAGTCGAAAGGTTAACTTATATAACCCCAGGTAATAATTGTTTTAGTAAAAAAACACATGTTTGTGACAATTTTATTTTTACTTTAAATAAAAAGTTATTAATGTCATTTTCTTACCCAACTGGCTCCATGTGGTCCCCAAGTTGACCCATGGATTTTCTTGGTCTGACATGACTCATAAAATAAGGGTAGGACAAATGTAAAGGTATTTTCATATTTTTATAATATCATTTTTACCTTAAATTTCATTAATTACCATTAAGTGTGATTAATTAATCTTAAAAGTTACTATTCACCAAAAAATTATTTTAATCTCATGGAACCACATTTTACTTCCTAATTAAAACCATGTATGTTGGATTTTTGAAAATCAATTCACAGAAGTGGTAATGTTTCACTTAAATGAAAAATCTATTTTTTAACTACCACTTAGTGGTTTCACTATTCATCAATAATTGATGTTTTTCAGACCAATGCCAAAAATTCACCCAAAGCTATAATTGATATTCCGAATTAAAAAATGATGTCTATTTTTCAAAATTCCAAACATATAAGTTGAATTAATTAATTTTATAATTAATTCCCATTGTCACAACAAATAGCGTTTTTTATGAATTAATATATATCAAAAGATTGACATTTGTTTATGTCCAATTTCAAAGTGAAATTAATTCTAATGACCACCATTGGATAAAATGGTAAAAATATATTCTAATTATACTCTAAAACCACTAAATAGTATAATTTATCACTATAATTTATTTTTATTAAAAAATTGTTTTTAAGTATTTTTCAATATTCATAAAAAATTTGAAGTTCTCGGAAAATTACAAAAAATTCAACTTAGGTCAATTTAGATTTTCCAAATACAAAAATGAAGACCATTTTGAAATATAAAATTTATCTAATTTCAAAAATTTGGGAATTACTATCCATAACGGCTACTTTGATTGGTCGCGGTGTGTTAGAACTCAAGGTTGCGTACAACACACGCTGCTTTATTATTCAAAGAGAAGCGTACCATGGAAGCTTGGGGTGTTACAATCTCCCCTCCTTCAGTAAATTGCTTCCTCGCAATTTGAAATTTTTATTTGAATATAAATGGTTGAAAATAGAAAATACCTTTGTGGAAAACCCACATCAAAAATAAGGTTAATAAAAATATAACTCTAAAAGAAAGAAAGATAAGTACAAAGGTCACCCGAGAAAGCCAATACAAGGATTATATAGAAATATGGATATGGAGGGAAAACAAACCATCAAGGTCTGATGGAGAGTTGTAAAAAATAGGATTAGGATAAAGTTAACCACAAGAAAATCACAAACTTGTGATTGGTTAAACGGTCATTGAATCCCCAGTTGGAAAAGTTAACTAACAACGCTTTTGTGTTATGTTACCTTTTATAATGTTGAGGAATTTATTTTGGAGATTTACTAAGAACGTAATGGAATATAAATACTTGTCATGTAGACTTTCATTCTTTAAAAAATTACCACAAAACCATTTTTCACTCAAAAAGATTAGAGAACTCAAAAATATTATATTTATCCTTATCGTACAAGGTTATAAATATTAACACGTACCATTTAGATTTGGAAAACTATTTTGTAATAACCAGGGACTTCATGTAGGATAGTGGTAGGTAATAAAGGCATGTCACACTATGGTTGTGGGTTCGATTCATACAGCTTTGTCCAACGCGACGGGTTATCCCCCGACCTGCAGGTTGTCCTTTTTCTAAAACTATAGTATTATAATATAACATTAATAATATTAAGAAATGTTTTAACCATAAGCCATACTATCCAAAGTTCAACTTAATCCATTCCATCCTTTATAGTTATCCGAAATACTTCTGTCCAAACTCACAGACCAAATTTTTTAAGGAAGGTATAGACAATGAAGATCCTTTTTTTCTGCGTAATAACATGTGAACACCATTATCATGTATTCTTTTAAACCACTGCCACATTACGATAAATCCTTAATGATCCCAAATTACTTATAGAATACTATATATACTTCTTCTATCAAAAAATGTATACAAATCATTAATCTATTTCAAGTAAGTTAATAATATCCAATATAATTTATCCAAATCAACCACTATCTCGGTATCAGAACCATATTTTGATTTATCTTTTTCTCAACCATATATTTTCCAAAAATTTAACCTTATATTTAGTCACTTTTCTTGGTTCCACACAATGTCATGTCCTTGATGAAATAGTATTGTAGTAAAATCCTTATATATATATATCACATTATTCTTATAACCATAATATAGGTCTTATGTCCAAAAAAACAAAAACAATAATTATTCAACTTCATCTGTAGTAACACCATAATCTTGTCCATGCTCCCATGGCCTTTTCTAAGGTAAGTTTCCTTGGGGATTAGGGTATTTATTTCCATAATGCCCCATTTCTCTACAATTATAGCATTTAACATTGACAGCCTCTTTCTTTCCCTTGCAATCACGAGCCTGGTGACCATTTTCTCAACATTTATAACAAACTCCCATTCCTTTTAGGAAAGTACCATGGTGATTCTTCCCACAATTATTGCATAATTGAAAATCCTTCTTTCCATTTTTCCCTTTATCTGTATCTTGTTCCACTGTTCTCTTATTCTCTTGTTTTACTTTATTGTCATAATATTTAGAGAATTCTCTTTCTGTCTTGATAGAACACGCGACTATATCTTCATACGTTGAGAAAGATTGTGATACTAATGCTCGACGGAGAAACGGTTTTAACCCATAAAATAAATTATTGATCTTACTTCTTGGGTTACATATATAATATGCAACATGCCTCTCTAATTGTGTAAAGTTAGAATCATACTTTGCGACATTCTCATTCTCCTTTTGCCTCAGACTCAGAAATTTTCTTTCTATATCTACTCGATGGTCACGAGGAAAGTATTTTTCTAAGAAAGATCTTTGAACTCCCTCCATTTCATATTAGATACTTCATCATCTTCCTTTGTGTTTTGAATCAAAAACCACCATTGATCAGCATCTCCAGTGAGGTGGTAAACTGCCCTGATAACCTTTTCCCTTTCGCTACTCCCCAAGGAGTGGAATATATTCTCTAAGGAGTTTATCCATTTCTCAACTACTAATGGATTTGTACCCTAATTAAATGTTGGTGGTTGTTTCCTCATGAAGTGGTCTAACATTGATCCTCCACGTTGCAGATCAGGGTGCTCCGTACGAGTAAGGTTATTATTCATAACTTGAGTGATTTGTCCCAGTATGGTGATAAGTTGATCAGCACTAGTGGTATCTCCTACTCCATAGTAATTATCATGAGTTGGAGGGAATTCCCTACATGGAGTGCGTGCATTTATATGGTTTACATTCCTTCCATTAGGCACCATTTCTAAATAATGGCACAAACTAGATTAGTTTATGAATCAAAATACATAATTCCATACTTGAAAAAAACTTAACATAAATTGAACGGTTTATGGATATAGTCCATAATCATAAAAATTTGTTCCTTTAGGAAGTATATACTCATATGTAACACCCCAAACTTCCACGGTACGTTTCCCTTCGAATAATCGATAGCGTGTGTTGTACGCAACCTCGAGTTCTAACACACACCACAACTAATTAAACTAGCCGTTGTGAATAGTAATACCTACTTTTTGAAATAATATATATTTTATATTTCAAAATGGACTTCATTTTTGGATTCGGAATATCGAAATTATCCTAGGGTGAAATTTTGATACTTTTCGGATAACTTTTATATTTTGATGAATAGTGAAAATTACTAAATTTTAATTAAAAACAACTTTTTTAATCAAAATAATTAATATTGATAAATTATTAATTTGAGTGTTTTTAAAGTATATTTAGAATATATTTTTACCATTTAATTTAATTTTTGTCATTAGACATAATTTTACAATTAAACCGAACATAAACAAGTGTCAATCTTTTGATAGTTATTACCTCTTAAAAACACGCTTTTTGTTTTGACAGCGGGAATTAATTTTAAATTAATTTATGCCACTTCTATATTTTGAATTTAGGAAAATGGATTCCATATTTGGAATCAGGATGTCCAAATTATGTAAATAGGTAACTTTTATTTTTACACATTTTGAATAATTACTGCGGTAAATATTTTATTTACCATGGTTAAAGGGTAAATCCGGTAAATAAGGGTTAATAAAATAATATTATAATAATACAAAGTTACCCTAAAACGTGTCCTAACCTTATTGGTGGACACATACCCGACCATGATCATCCTTGGGTCAATTTGCGGACCCCTTGGAGCCACTTGTATGTGGTAGGGACACATTATATTAATAAAGTTGAAATAAAAATAAAAATGGCATAAGCTTACATCTTTTAGAAGAACAATTTTTACATAGGGTTATACATGTTGGATTTTCGATTATAAATATTCATTAGAACGCTAAAAAGATTTCATACATGATGATAGTTTATTTATAATTTTTAGACATCAAATAAGTTAAATTATTAATGACACAATAATGATGCAATGTTTACCTCATTAATAAATGATTTAAATAAATAATATTATAATGATTAAAATATTATCTAAAACCTGTCCAATTCTTATTGGTCGATGTTATTTAGAATATTATTCATCTTATCTTCGACCTCAATGATTTTTGGACCATTATAAACCGAATATAATTATATTATAAAGTAATACTTTCACTCTTTCCTAAAGAGCCCCTCCTCTCCCTTATAAAAGGAGACCACTTCTACTCATTCCTCACACCTCTCAAGCCACTTGGCTCGTCCAAACTCTTCCCAACTAAGCTCCCCACATCCCTCTCCTCCTCCTTGAAGTTTCCCCTTAGGTAGAAAGCATTTCAACAAGTCCTTTGGTTCCAACCAAAGTGAGTTACCTAAATTAAAGGTAGTGATTTCTCTTAAATTATTTTCATTTATTTTGCTTCTTCAACCCCCAAACTCTTTTTATTTCCTTTATTTTGTAACAACACCAGTATCCTCAATATACTAGGATGTTGTTATAAGAAGTATTCAAACTACACATACACACAACTCCATCTAATGGATGATGAACATAATGTTTCTGTGGATGGCAAACTAACGCCTCACGAAACGATGATTGTTCAAATACATCTTACCGCCTCTCATGGTGGCCATTATGATGGCACTGTAATTAAATATGATATTAATGATATATATTTTATATATAAGCTTCTGTAATTCCATTTTATTTCATACCATTATTCGTTTCATGTTGTATATACATACTATAATTTCATTTGAGGAAGTGCGGACTACCGCCCCCTTAAAATGATATGACTCGTTCATACCACACATGGAACGTATAAAGGATGGTGTTAATGAACTTAAGTAACATATATAAAATATTATATTATACTGGAATAGTAATATACCTATGTATCATTTGGATTCAATTCATTTAAAATAAAAATTAAATGGAAGTAGCGTTCGTACGTACGTACGGACTACCGTCTCCACGAACGCGGTGAGATCCATCCTCCATCGTATCCATTCAAGTCTTATTCTCATTTTAGGGTTAAAAATAATGTTAATATCATTCTGATTATGAATAAGATTTAATCTATCCATTACAAACATGTCTTACGTAACCAAACATTTAAGAAGAACGAATCGATTATCACCTGAAACGACGATAATACTAAGATATTATTAATAAAGCAATGTTAAAAGATCATATATGATATCATATTAATGTATATGATTCTTGTATAATTTAATAACAATTATTTCACCATTATACAGGAGGTTAACCGACCCCATAAAAGGAAAAGTACAAGGTAAGGGTTATTTCACAATCTCTTCATTATCCGAGGTTGTTTATACGTAATAATCTACTGGGATATCTTTATCATCCACATCCATGTTTCTTAAAAATGTATTTCAAAACACTTTTACTATTTACAAGAATATGGTTTAAAGTCATTTATACCCTTGTTTTACTTTTTATAAGAGGTTTATAAAGGAATCTTTCTGTCGTTTTCAAAACAAGGTCCTTTTTAACCTTTTCGACAGAATTGAGGTAAGAATGTTTTTTTTAACTTATACGGCGGGTGTGGTTATTTTACGCCGTTATAAAATATTCAAAGCTTTCCTTACAAGCTTATAAGAATATTTTCAAAGAAAATGTTTTATTTTATATGGATCTTAAATGATTTCAAAATAAAAGGAGATATTTCTTTAAAAAGAATTTTGATTTCATCTACGTCAACATCCTTTGATGGATTTTAAGATTATTTGAAGTTGATTTATTATGATACAAAACTTCTATATTGTATTGAAGGTTTTGTGATATGTTTGACTATAGATGTGCTATTTTTATACCATTCATAGTTTATGGTGAAATTATTGACATTTCGTATGCTAGTTTTAATACGAATGTTTATGTTATGTTTAAACCTTTTCATATGGGAATGCATTGGACTTAATAAGTGACGGGTGGAGCCCGCTATAGCTCCTCGATGCATCGGTAGGTCTCATGAGACAAACTAGTGTCTTGGAACAAGGCCTTGACAAAATCTTATTTGTAGTCTTGGCACGAGGCCTTGACTATGTGGTTATGGTAGTCTGGAATTATGCATTCCAATATTATGAAAGTGGTTATTGATTTTTGCATGTGATTATTCGATTAGTAGAATATCCATGTGAATAAGTAAATGGAATTATTTCATTTTTACTTTTTCCATACTATGTTGAAGTTCAAGTTTAAAAGGCTTTTGTTTTAGTAATGCATTGCCTTAAATGTTTATTCTTATTTATGAAAGTTTCCGCTATATTGTTATCCTTATTGGGCATTTGAGCTCACCCCTTTTCTATGTTTTATTTTTCCCAGGATGTGAAGAAGTAAGTTATGAATGACCTGCAGGGATTTTATGAGGGGTTAATAGTGTGGATTGTGGAAACATTATGTTGTTGTATTAGTTTTTCATTTTATGATGTAATGAATATATCTAGTGTTTCCAAGGCTACTAAACCAATCGGTCTTTCGAGATTTGATCTTTCTTGGGATCATGCCAATGTTATGTAATAATGCACCGACTCTGGGTAACTAGGGTCGGGGCGTTACAGTTGGTATCAGAGGAAGTTTAGTACTAACCTTGGAAACTAGATTTAGATAAACTCTGATTAGAGCACGTAGACCTAAGATGAACTTTGAGGATTAGTATAGAAGAACTTCCTAGAATTTTGGTATTGTAGAGATTTTTTGAGTTTTCCAAGCAATACATCCCTGTCTGGATACGAGCAGGTAGAGGCGGATCTGGCACAGATGTACCTAGGGGTAAAACCCGAAAGCACCGCTTTGAGCTTGACTCGAACGGGAACTGGTGCACGACAACGGGCCTTGCTGCACTCTTGGTTACGACACTCCCTGGGGATATGCTTAGGATAACTCTCATTTTCTTTACAAATCATTTTGAAGGGATTATGAGTATATACTTCCTCAAAGAAAACATTCTTATGATTATGGATTATATCCATAAATAGTTCAATTTATGTTAAGTGTTTTATAAGTATGGGATTATGTATTTTGATTCATAAACTAATCTAGTTTATGCCATTGTTTAGAAATGGCGCTTAGTGGAAGAAATGGAAACCGTATCAATGCACGCACTCCATGTAGGGATTGCCCTCCTGCTCAAGATAATTATAGTGGGGCTGGTGATGCAACTGGTGCTGATCAGCTAATCACCATACTGGGACAACTTACTCAGGTTATGAATAATAACCTTACCCGTATGGAGCACCCTGATCCGCAGCGTGGAGGATCAATGTTAGATCTATTCATGAGACAACAACCACCAACGTTCAATGGGAATATAAATCCCTTAGTAGCTGAGCAATGGATATTTTCCCTAGAGAAAATATTTCAGGCTTTGGGGAGCAGTGAAAGGGAAAAAGTTATCATGGCAGTTTACCGCCTCACTGGAGATGCTGATCAATGGTGGTCATTGATTCAAAATACGAAGGAAGATGATGAAGTATCAAATATGGAATGGAGGGAGTTCAAAGATCTGTTTTTAGAAAAATACTTTCCTCGCGACCATCGAGCAGATATGGACAGACAATTTCTGAGTCTGAGACAAAAGGAGGATGATAATGTCACAAAGTATGAGGCTAACTTTACAAGGTTAGCGAGGTATGCTGGAGATTATATTCACAACCCAATAAGTAAGATTGATCGTTTCTTTGATGGGTTAAAACCATTTCTCCGTCGAGCGTTAGTCTCACAATCCTTTTCATCGTACGAAGACATTGTGTCATGTGCTATCAAGACCGAAAAGGAATTCTCTAAGTCTTATGACTTTAAAGAAAAGCAAGAGAAGAAGAGACCTGCTGATCAATCTGGGAATGGAAATAAGGGGAAGAAAGGAAAGGTTGAATATCCATCATGTGGTAAATGTGGGAAGAAACACCCCGGTACTTGCTTGAAGGGAATGGGAGTCTGTTACAAGTGTGGTGAAAAAGGCCACCAAGCTCATGATTGAAAGGGGAAGAAGGAAGCTACCAACGTTCAGTGCTACAATTGCTGGGAGATGGGGCATTATGCAAATGCATGCCCTAAGCGTCAGGAGAACTTACCTAAGAAAAGGCCAAGGGATCAAGGCCAGGCTTATGCTATCACTACTGCTGAGGTAGAAGCTCCGAAAGAGGTGGTGGTAGGTAATTTAATGGTTTCCTCAAGTTTAGCAAATGCATTATTTGATTATGGATCATCGCATTGTTTCATATCTTCCCAGTTTGCTAAGAAAATTAGATATTTCCAATTTGATTTAATAAGGGAGTTGTCAGTTAAAACTCCTAAGGGAAGTATCGTTGCAACAAAGTTTTGTGAATCAGTCCCCATTAGAGCACATAAATTTTCTTTATCTGCTGATTTCATCGTCATACCTATGATTGAGTTTGATATAATCCTCGGTATGGACTGGCTTTCGGACTATGATGTGAAGATTTATTGTAAGAAGAAAGAGGTTACGATTCTTGATGATAATGATAAGGAGCACCTTATTTTTAGAGCAGAATCGTCACCACCTAATTCTTATTTAGATCCACCCCCAGTAGCTCAACTTAATTCAATTATTGGGGAGGAAGAGAATGAAATAACTGTCGGTGAGGAAAGGAATGTTCAAATAGAGGATGTACCTGTTGTGAATGAATTTGTAGATGTATTTCCGGAAGATTTACCTGGACATCCTCCAGAACGAGAAGTTGAGTTTTCTATTGATTTGATTCCTGGATCAAGGCCTATATCGAAGACCCCTTATAGAATGGCCACTGTAGAGTTAGTCGAACTAAAGAAACAACTAGAGGAATTGAGTAATAAGGGATTTATTCGCCCTAGTGTTTCTCCATGGGGAGCCCCTGTTCTTTTTGTTAAAAAGAAAGATGGATCTATGAGGTTATGTATCGACTACAGGGAGATCAATGCTATAACGATAAAGATCAAGTATCCCCTACCTCGTATTGATGATTTATTTGACCAACTGCATGGAGCTCAATACTTTTCAAAGATTGACCTTCGATCTGGATACCATCAGTTGTGTGTGAAGAAGGAAGACATTCCGAAAACAGCATTTCGAACCAGGTACGGGCATTACGAGTTTACTGTAACGCCGTTTGGATTGACTAATGCACCCTCTGTATTTTTTGGATCTAATGAATAGAGTTTTCAAGGAGTATCTCGATGAATTTGTGGTGGTCTTTATTGATGATATCTTGGTGTACTCCAAAACCTACGAAGATCATGAAAATCACTTGCGCATTATCTTGAAGACTCTGAGGAGGCATGAATTATATGGGAAGTTTAGCAAGTGTGAATTATGGCTTCAAGAGATTTCTTTTCTTGGCCATATTGTCTCTAAAGATGGAATCTCTGTTGATTCTTCTAAGACCAAGGCAAATCAAGAATGGCCAGCACCTACGAGTATAACTGAGGTACGTAGTTTTATTGGTTTGGCAGGTTATTATCGACGTTTCGTCCAGAATTTTGCCCGATTGGCTAACCCATTAACGAAGCTCACACGTAAAGGGGTTAAATTTGTTTGGACAAAAGAGTGTGAAGAATGTTTCGAAAAACTGAAGAGAAGATTAGTCAATGCTCCTATATTGACTCTACCATCAGGGAATGATGGGTTCGTTATTTATAGTGATGCATCGAAGAAAGGACTTGGCTGTGTCCTTATGCAGAATGATAGAGTTATTGCCTATGCATCACGACAGTTGAAAATTCATGAACAAAACTATCCTACTCATGATCTCTAGTTAGCAAATGTAATCTTTGCTTTGAAGATATGGAGGCACTACCTCTATGGTGAAAAATGTGAGATTTATACTGATCACAAGAGTTTGAAGTATATTTTCTCACAAAAAGAACTCAACATGAGGCAAAGGAGATGGCTTGAATTACTCAAGGATTATGATTGCACGATACACTACCACCCGGGGAAAGCAAACAAGGTGGCAGATGCATTGAGCAGAAAAGACCATGGTGTTTTGAACATGATGAGAATTGAAAGGGATCCAATTTTCATGGATCTAGTGAAGATGGACATGGGAATAACCAGGGAAGGTGAAACATCAATGCTTTTTAAATGGTTTCCAAACCATCTTTACTAGAAAGGATTAAGAGTTCTCAGACCGATGATGAAGAATTCCAAAAGAAGATTAAAGCTGTGAATGATGGGAGATTGAGAGACTTTGTGTATGAAGATGGAATTTTGAAATTCGGGAAGAGACTTTGTGTTCCCAATATACCTGATCTAAAAAGGGAATTGCTGGATGATGCTCATAGTTCCAATTTCTCTATACACCCTGGGAGCACCAAAATGTATAGAGATTTGAAGGATCATTTTTGGTGGGACAACATGAAGAGGTAGATTGCTGATTTTGTGTCAAGATGTATGGTTTGTCAACAAGTGAAAGCTGGAAGGCAACAGCCTGGAGGAGTCATACAACCTCTTCCCATACCGGAGTGGAAATGGGACAATGTTACGATGGACTTTGTCATGGGGCTACCAAAGACTCCTAGAAGGAACGATGCAATATGGGTTATTGTTGATCGTCTTACCAAGACAGCACATTTTCATGCTATAAGAGAAGATCTACCCCCTGGAACTTCTAGAAAGACTATACATTAATGAAGTTGTGAGACTTCATGGAGTACCCCTATCGATTGTTTCTGATCGTGATCCCTGTTTTACTTCAAGATTTTGGAAAAGTCTTCAGAAATCCCTGGATACTGAACTTCATTTGAGCACTGCTTACCACCCTCAGACAGACGGACAATCATAACGGACTATTCAAACCTTAGAAGACATGTTGAGATCTTGCTCACTTGACTTTCAGGGTATGTGGGATCAATATTTACCACTAGTAGAATTTTCCTATAATAATAGCTTCCATTCGAGTATTCAGATGGCACCATATGAAGCGTTATACGGAAAGAGATGTCGTACACCAACCTGTTGGGATGACGTTGGTGAAAGAAAACTTGTAGGCCCAGAACTGGTGGAGGAAACGGTGGAAAAGGTGAAAGTAATCCAAAATCACATCAAAGCAGCTCAAAGTAGGCAGAAGAGCTATGCCGATAATCGAAGGAAGGATTTGGAATTTCAAGTCGGTGATCATGTTTTCCTAAAGGTATCTCCATGGAAGGGAGTCATACGTTTTGGAAAGAAAGGTAAATTGAGTCCCAGGTACATCGGACCTTTCGAAATTCTAGAACGAATTGGGGTTGTAGCTTACCGATTGGCAATGCCGCCAAGTCTCTCCAAAGTTCACGATGTGTTCCACGTATCTCTATTGAGAAAAAACATGCCTGACCCAATGCATGTACTCACCTATGAGGAATTAGAACTGGAACCCGATCTGTCTTATTGTGAAGAGCCCGTCAAGATTCTTGATACAAGAGAACAAGTACTGAGAAACCGGACGACGCGTCTGGTAAAAGTTTTGTGGAGAAATCATAAGATGGAAGAGGCAACGTGGGAACCCGAGGAACTTATGATGAAGAACCACCCGAGTCTTTTTATGCAGTAATACCCTAGAAATTGCGAGGACGCAATTATTTGAAGGAGGGGAGAATGTAACACCCCAAACTGCCACGGTACGTTTCCCTTCGATTAATCGATAGCGTGTGTTGTACGCAACCTCGAGTTGTAACACACACCACAACTAATTAAACTAGCCATTGTGAATAGTAATACCTACTTTTTGAAATCATATATATTTTATATTTCAAAATGGACTTCATTTTTGGATTCGGAATATCGAAATTAACCTAGGGTGAAATTTTGATACTTTTCGGATAACTTTTATATTTTGATGAATAGTGAAAATTACTAAATTTTAATTAAAAACAACTTTTTTAATCAAAATAATTAATATTGATAAATTATTAATTTGAGTGTTTTTAAAGTATATTTAGAATATATTTTTACCATTTAATTTAATTTTTTTCATTAAACATAATTTTACAATTAAACCGAACATAAACAAGTGTCAATCTTTTGATAGTTATTACCTCTTAAAAACACGCTTTTTGTTTTGACAGCGGGAATTAATTTTAAATTAATTTCTGCCACTTCTGTGTTTTGAATTTAGGAAAATGGATTCCATATTTGGAATCAGGATGTCCAAATTATGTAAATAGGTAACTTTTATTTTTACACATTTTGAATAATTACTGCGGTAAATATTTTATTTACCATGGTTAAAGGGTAAATCCGGTAAATAAGGGTTAAAAAAATAATATTATAATAATACAAAGTTACCCTAAAACGTGTCCTAACCTTATTGGTGGACACATACCCGACCATGAGCATCCTTGGGTCAATTTGGGGACCCCTTGGAGCCACTTGTATGTGGTAGGGACACATTATATTAATAAAGTTAAAATAAAAATAAAAATGGCATAAGCTTACATCTTTTAGAAGAACAATTTTTACATAGGGTTATACATGTTGGATTTTCGATTATAAATATTCATTAGAAAACTAAAAAGATTTCCTACATGATTATAGTTTATTTATAATTTTTAGACATCAAATAAGTTAAATTATTAATGACACAATAATTATGCAATGTTTACCTCATTAATAAATCATTTAAATAAATAAGATTATAATGATTAAAATATTATCTAAAACCTGTCCAATTCTTATTGGTTGATGTTATTTAGAATATTATTCATCTTATCGTCGACCTCAATGATTTTTGCACCATTATAAACCGAATATAATTATATTATAAAGTAATACTTTCACTCTTTCCTAAAGAGCCCCTCCTCTCCCTTATAAAAGGAGACCACTTCTACTCATTCCTCACACCTCTCAAGCCACTTGGCTCGTCCAAAATCTGCCCAACTAAGCTCCCCACATCCCTCTCCTCCTCCTTGAAGTTTCCCCTTAGGAAGAAATAATTTCAACAAGTCCTTTGGTTCCAACCAAAGTGAGTTACCTAAATTAAAGGTAACGATTTCTCTTAAATTATTTTCATTTATTTTGCTTCTTCAACCCCCAAACTCTTTTTATTTCCTTTCTTTTGTAACAACACCAGTATCCTCAATATACTAGGATGTTGTTATAATAAGGATTCAAACTACACATACACAAAACTCCATCTAATGGATGATGAACATAATGTTTCTGTGGATGGAAAACTAACGCCTCACGAAATGATGATTGTTCAAATACATCTTACCGCCTCTCATGGTGGCCATTATGATGGCACTGTAATTAAATATGATATTAATGATATATATTTTATATATAAGCTTCTGTAATTACATTTTATTTCATCCCATTATTCGTTTCATGTTGTATATACATACGATAATTTCATTTGAGGAAGTGCGGACTACCGCCCCCTTAAAATGATATGACTCGTTCATACCACACATGGAACGTATAAAGGATGGTGTTAATGAACTTAAGTAACATATATAAAATATTATATTATACTGGAATAGTAATATACCTATGTATCATTTGGATTCAATTCTTTTAAAATAAAAATTAAATGGAAGTAGCGTTCGTACGTACGTACGGACTACCGTCTCCACGAACGCGGTGAGATCCATCCTCCATCGTATCCATTCAAGTCTTATTCTCATTTTAGGGTTAAAAATAATGTAAATATCATTCTGATTATGAATAATATTTAATCTATCCATTACAAACATGTCTTACGTAACCAAACATTTAAGAAGAACGAATTGATTATCACCTGAAACGACGATAATACTAAGATATTATTAATAAAGAAATGTTAAAAGATCATATATGATATCATATTAATGTATATGATTCTTGTATAATTTAATAACAATTATTTCACCATTATACAGGAGGTTAACTGACCCCAGCAAAGGAAAAGTACAAGGTAAGGGTTATTTCACAATCTCTTCATTATCCGAGGTTGTTTATACGTAATAATCTATTGGGATATCTTTATCATCCACATCCATGTTTCTTAAAAATGTATTTCAAAACATTTTTACTATTTACAAGAATATGGGTTAAAGTCATTTATACCCTTGTTTGACTTTTTATAAGAAGTTTATAAAGGAATCTTTCCGTCGTTTTCAAAACAAGGTCATTTTTAACCTTTTCGACAGAATTGAGGTAAGAATTTTTTTTTTAACTTATACGGCGGGTGCAGTTATTTTATGCCGTTATAAAATATTCAAAGCTTTCCTTACAAGCTTATAAGAATATTTTCAAAGAAAATGTTTTATTTTATATGGATCTTAAATGATTTCAAAATAAAAGGAGATATTTCTTTAAAAAGAATTTTGATTTCATCTACGTCAACATCCTTTGATGGATTTTAAGATTATTTGAAGTTGATTTATTATGATACAAAACTTCTATATTGTATTGAAGGTTTTGTGATATGTTTGACTATAGATGTGCTATTTTTATACCATTCATAGTTTATGGTGAAATTATTGACATTTCGTATGCTAGTTTTAATACGAATGTTTATGTTATGTTTAAACCTTTTCATATGGGAATGCATTGGACTTAATAAGTGACGGGTGGAGCCCGCTATAGCTCCTCGATGCATCGGTAGGTCTCATGAGACAAACTAGTGTCTTGGCACAAGGCCTTGACAAAATCTTATTTGTAGTCTTGGCACGAGGCCTTGACTATGTGGTTATGATAGTCTGGCATTATGCATTCCAACATTATGAAAGTGGTTATTGATTTTTGCATGTGATTATTCGATTAGTAGAATATCCATGTGAATAAGTAAATGGAATTATTTCATTTTTACTTTTGCCATACTATGTTGAAGTTCAAGTTTAAAAGGCTTTTGTTTTAGTAATGCATTGCCTTAAATGTTTATTCTTATTTATGAAAGTTTCCGCTATATTGTTATCCTTACTGGGCATTTGAGCTCACCCCTTTTCTATGTTTTATTTTTCCCAGGATGTGAAGAAGTAAGTTATGAATGACCTGCAGGGATTTTATGAGGGGTTAATAGTGTGGATTGTGGAAACATTATGTTGTTGTATTAGTTTTTCATTTTATGATGTAATGAATATATCTAGTGTTTCCAAGGATACAAAACCAATCGGTCTTTCGAGATTTGATCTTTCTTGTGATCATGCCAATGTTATGTAATAATGCACCGACTCTGGGTAACTAGGGTCGGGGCGTTACATCATATATCCTTCATAATGGTTTTAAAGAAAATGAGAATTATCCTAAGCATATCCCCCGGGAGTGTCGTAACCAAGAGTGCGGTAAGGCCCATTTTCGTGCACCAGTTCCCGTTCGAGTCTATCTCAAAGCGGTGTTTTCGGGTGTTACCCCTAGGTAAATTTGTTCTAGAGTCACCTCTACCTGCTCGTATCCAGATATAGATTTATTTCTCGGAAAACTCACAAAATCTCTATAATACCAAAATTCTAGAAAGTTCTTCTATACTAATCCTCAAATTTTATCTTAGGGATATGTTCTCTATTCAAATTTTATATAAATCTATCCTCCAAGGATAGTACTAAACTGCCTCTAATACCAACTGTAACGTCCCGACCCCAGTTACCCTGAGTCGGTGCATTATTGCGTAATATTGGCATGATCACAAAAGATCAATTCTCGAAAGACCGATTAGTTTAGTAATATTGGAAACACTAAATACATTCATAAGTATTACATTACATCACAAAGTAAAACAAAACTAAAAAAACATCATTTCTTCATATCCACTCATACTATCCCTACAGGTCATTCATAATATACTTCATCACATCCTGGAAAAATTAAAACATTGAAAGGGGTGAGCTCAGATGCTCAGTAATGATAAAAAATATAGCGGAAGATTTTATAAATAAACATAAACATTTAAGGCAATGCATATCTAAAAAATGCCTTTTAAACATGATCTTTAGCATAATATGGAAAAAGTAAAATGAAATAATTCCATTTACTTATTCACATGGATATTCTACTAGTCGAATAATCACATGCAATATCAATATCCACTTTCATAATGATGGAATGCATAATGCCAGACTATCATAACCACGTAGCCAAGGCCTCATGCCAAGAATACAAATTATATTTTGTCAAGGCCTCGTTCCAAGACACTAGTTTGTCTCATTCGACTTGTCGATGCATTGAGGAGCTATATAGGGCTCCACCCATCACATAATAAGTCCAATGCATTCCTCATATGAACTGGTTTAAACATATCATAAACCGTAACATAATCATATCACATAAAACATGCATAATGGAAACAAAACATTTCTACATTTCAATCAAAAGATATCAATAAAACACATTGATGTAATAAAAACACTATCAAAACCATTTTCAATACCAGGATAAAAGAAAATTAAAACCTGGTATTTATTTTCCATTTTAAAAAATGTTATGGCTTGTATAAGAAGACAAAACTCAAATAATGGTCAGGACGGCGGGGAAGTCATTGTCTCTGCATACGTATGAACATAAAAACATTACTTTTTTTAGTTTCGTAAAACGCGTCGTATAAAAAGATTCCTTTTGAATAAACGTAAAAGTCAAAGGGGTTTATACACCATATAGAAGAAATTTGTGTATAAAACAAAATATGCCTCAATGAATGGAGATTGAGACGAAGTCCCTTACAAAGATCGTTTTTTAAAATAAAATAGATCTATTATGTGTATTCACTATAGGTTCACATAACGAAAGTACAAATACAAGATAGTACATAATAATATAATGAAATAATTTGAAAGTAGGATATTAACCCAAAGAATGGAAATTGGGTTAAGAAGTTCCCTTACCTCGTGTCCGACTTGACTCGATCGTTCATTAATATCCTGAATAAGAAACTAGAGTTAATTTTACTTTCTTAAGAACCGTTTTCAAGGTAATTATCCATTTTATATCACTTATTACCATGTTATTAACATTATTTAATTATTTAAGTTAATAACGTTCATTTTGTCGATCTTTGGTACTTGAGTCAAAAATAAACTTCTTATAATTACAAGATGTTCTTGTGGTAAAATATCCATTACATCCAGAATTATATTAATGATTTAGATATCATATATATCATATATATCCATTATATACTTGCATTTATAATACTAAATAACATTTAGAGGTAAGAAATGAAATGCACCGTTCAAGGAGACGGTAATCCATATGTACGCATGAACGCTACTTTGATTTATATTTCGTATTTAATGGAATGAAATTATAATTATATAATGGTATAATATAATTACTGTATAATATAATTCATAATAACATTTACTCCATCCTTTATACATCCCACATATGGCATTAACGATTCAAATCACTTTGAAGGGGCGGTAGTCCGCACTTCCTAAAATGAAATTATCACGTTTACCCATAATGGAAATCATAATGGTATGCCATAAATGAGAAATACAGAAGCATAAGGAAAACATAAACATAACATATATCATATATAAATATAGTGAAATATTAATGGCCACCATTAGAGGTGTTAAAAGAATATTGAGCAATCATCGTTTCGTGAGGCAGTAATTCACCACCCATAGAAACAGTTTGTTCTTTAACCATTAGACAAAGGTGTGTTTAAGTGTACATAAAATAATTCTCATAACAACATACTATTATATTTAATATACTGGTTTTGTTACAAAATAAAGGAATAAAAATAGTTTTATGGGTTGGAGAAGCAAAATAAAACAAAAGAACATAAGGGAAGACATTACCTTAAAATCGGCTAACTCTTTTTGATTTGAGCCAAAGGCTTCCTTGGGAAGAATTCTGTCAGAAGTGATGCATCTAGGAGTAATAGAGGGATGTTGTGAGACTATTTGGGCAGAGTTTGGCCGAGAAAAATGGCTTGATTGTGTGAATAAGGTGGTAGAGGTGAGGGCCCTTTATAAGAGGAGAGGAGGGGCACTCTTGGAAAGTCATGAAATGTTACCTTATTTTATAATGAGTTTAGGATTTTAAAGGTACCAAACTTATATATTTCAAGGATAAGGTGATAATGGTTAGAAATATATTCATACAATAGTTTTTTTACAAGTGCATCTCATATATTTTACATTATATTTTTATTTTTTTAAATCGTTAATTAATGAGGTAATCACAACATCATCATGGTGTCATAAAAAAGTTAATTTATTTAATGTCTAAAAATTATAAAAATATATATCATGATGTAGTAAATCTTATTATCTATCCAATTAATATTTATAGTCGAAATTTTAACTTATATAACCCCATGTAATAATTGTTTTAGTAAAACAACACATGTTTGTGACAATTTTATTTTTACATTAAATAAAACGTTATTAATGTAATTTTCTTACCCAAGTGGCTCCATGGGGTCCCCAAGTTGTCCCATGGATTTTAGTGGTCGACCATGACTCATCCAATATGTTTAGGACAAGTTTAAAGGTATTTTAATATTTATATAATATCATTTTGACATTAAATTTCACTAATTCCCTTTAATCGTGATTAATTAAACTTAAAAGTTACTATTCACCAAAAAATTATTTTAATCCCATTGAACAAAATTTTACATCCTAATGACAACCATGTATGTAGTATTTTTTAAAATAAAATCCCAGAAGTGGTAATGCATCATTTAAACGAAAAATCAGTTTTTTAACTACCACATAGTGGTTTTAATATTCATCAAAAATTGAATTTTTTCAGAACAATGCCAAAAATTCACCCTAAGATATAATTGATATTCCAAATTAAAAAATGTTTTCTATTTTAAAAATTACAAACATATAAGTTTCATTAATTAATTTTATAATTATTTCCCGCTGTCACAAAAAAATTTCATTTTTTAAGAAACAATATATATAAAAAGATTGACATTTGTTTATTTCTAATTTAAAAGTGAAATTAATTTTAATGACCACCATTGGATAAAATAGTAAAAATATATTCTAATTATACTATAAACCCACTCAATAGTATAACTTATCACTATAATTTATTTTTATTAAAAAAGTTGTTTTTAATTATTTTTCACTATTCATAAAAAATTTGAAGTTCTTAGAAAATTACACAAAATTCAACTTAGGTTAATTTCGATATTCCGAATACAAAAATGAAGTTTATTTTGAAATATAAAATTTATTTAATTTCAAATAGTGGGTATTACTATTCATAACAGCTACATTGATTGGTCACGGTGCGTTCGAACTCGAGGATGCGTACAACACACGCTGCTCTATTATTCAAAGAGAAGCATACCATGAAATCTTGGGGTGTTACATATACATACCTAGTCAGGTAATAAACAGTCCAACTTGAGTTGATATTTTCCCAAATGGTGTATCGGAACCCCATCTAAATTGTGTCACTGACACCACTAGTAAAATTAATCATCGATAATGAAAATTAAATAAAAAATTAATTTCAATAACTTCCAGTAGTATTATAATCCAATATACATGACTAATCATAATTTCTTCCATGTGGAGAATCCTACAACACATCCATCTCAATAATCATATCGAAAATCTTAGGGTAGAAAAAAGGGATGCTCTCCCATACCCACATATGAATAAGGATGACACATCCCCCGAGACGTGTATTATCCCTTTGAGATAACCTGCATAAGGCTATATACGTTTATGAAAAGCAGTCTGATCCCTCATTGTATGTATTAGCTTGATAAAAGTTCTCTAGTATGGGTAGATACATCATGTTCATGTGAATCCTCTATTGATCAGTACACATGGTCCCTACAATGAGCCATAATATATTTTTACGGGCATACTACATGATAGTCTTCTTATCAGCCTCATCGGATAAATGTGTAATTTGCACCTCCAACCAAGTAATAGATATAGATGCTCCATCTGTAGCCCTATGTTTAGACAATATGTAAATTCCTATCATGAATTGAGGATGGTCTGGCTAATATACATGAGTGGGTCCAATAATGGGTCTCCCCTGGATAGGAAGACTAAGAAGCACTGCCACATTCTAGTGGGTGATGGTCATCTCTCCATCAGGCACATGGAATGTGTGTGTATCTAGTCTCCACCTCTAAAAAAGCGATGAATGAAGTTGATGGTGTACAAATGTGAAATATGATACAACAATTCCATTGAAACCAACACAGTGCGAGTATGGTATAAGGGTGCGTGGAGACTCCCTGTGATGAAAATGGGTCCCTTGACTCATGCTGATCGATCAATTTTCACCACCCTGTAACACGACCTGGAAAATATGTGTACTCTACAGAGTGAATAGTATGGTATCATCCATCATCATATAAAAACATAAATGATTCATAAGTTTAAAATATAAATACAATGTTATAGATAACATAATGTTATGACTTGTACATTACTAGACATGTCATGTTTATCCACGATGTTTAATGATGTTATTTTAACCAAAATAAATATAATTCTCCAACTCATTTTGTTTTGAAAGAAATAATGATAACAGGAGGAAAGATGAGAAAAAATAGTTAATGATAATAACAAATTTACGAATTTCACCACATATGATAATTGAGGAAGTAAAAACATTGAAACATGATTTAATGGAATTAGAATTTACAACAAGTATGTGGAGAATGGATACCAAGATCATGATTGTATGGGAATGAATGAATTTTCTAGTGTGAAATGATTCATCTATAAGGTGATGAGTGACTATAAAAATGGTTTCCACAATAATTAAGGGAATATATCTTTGATAAATCAATGAAAATGATGTCAAGAATATGTTATTAATATATTATAAGTGGAATGATTGTTATTCGTGTGTATTTTCATCCATAAAATATGTTGTCAAAAAATTTAATTAATGAAATAATATTTTTAAGAATAATGGAATTTATAATGTTTTTTATTTTAATACCATTTATTAATGGATTTGAAAGAATATATTGAATTGCACCAATGTCAAAGAAATATGATTTTGGGAAATTTTAAACACTTTTAAAACACATGATTTGGGGAATATGACCCTAAATATGTGCCTAATTTTGAGAAAAATGAAAAATGATATTTATGGGCTGGTATTGGTGACCAATAAAATATATAATGTTTTTTTAAATGTAATTCATGATAGAGTTTATTTATTTTTTATTATTTATAAAATAACTTCTATAATCTATGATATTATTTACGAATAAGTAGAATATTAATTATTGAAAACAGACATATTTTTATATAGGATTTACGATTAATAAGTTATTTATATACATGGTATGTTTCACTAAGATATTAAATTTGTTATTAATGATATACTTATTTTTAAAATTGCGTAGACAAAATTTATAAATTTTTGGGTCTTGAATTTGGTTAGATATATTTTGGAGGATTTTTATGATTAACTAATTTTGGATTGGATTAACATAAACCATGGGAATTAATAATGTTGTTTTAGGAAATTGTCTAATTATCTATATTGAATAACTTAATCTAATCATTATAATGCTATTATTTCAATATATAATAGTTTATTAAAATATCTAACACATAATGCTATCAAAAACAATGGTAAAGGGAAGATGTTTTTGGGTTAGCAATTCGTCTTTTAGGTTTCAGGATTTAAAGAATAGGGTTTTTGATATTATGTTTTGGGTCATGTTTTTTGGATTTTTGTAAGGTTATAGGGTTTAGGTTTATGAATTTTGGTATTGTATTTAGTTTTTAAGGTTTAGGATTTAGAATTTTGATATTATGTTTTAGGAAATATGATTTTGGGTTTAGTTTTCTAATTTTGGGTTTTGGGGTTTAGAATATTAAGAAGAAAAGAATAGATAACAACATAAAATTTAAAATATGAGAATGTCACAATGAAGATAATACATAATTTTTGAAGACCCAATAATGTTAGGTAAGCATTTTCAATTATGACCTTATTGATGACATATGATTAATCTCATACTCGTCAATTGTTCTTAGGTCCATTACATCTCATTACGAATCCTACGGGCCTTCAGTCTCCCATAAGGAAGCAACAGATTGATGTCTGCTATCACTATCAGCTAGCCTTTTGGAATTAGGAAGTAATGAAACTCCACAATAGGCATGCATTGTGCAGCATAAAAGTTAGAAATGGTGTCCATCCAGTAGACTGGAACAACATATGCTTCACATGATAGGTTCATAAAGGTACCTACAACGATGGCATGTGTTCATCAAAACCGTATGGCCTGAACATTTATACATTTACATTTTCTCATTTCCAGTAATACCTCCATTTGTTCACTAATACAATTTGTTATGGGGTTTCAATGCTCTTGAAATTAAAATCAATATTTTTCTCATCAAAAAATGAAGTCCTGATAACGAGAATATTCTTCAATATTATTTTCAACATCTCATTGAATGTTTCTTCTGTACCTTATCCCCTACAGTATTCTATCTGATCCTAGTTTTTTTCTATCAACAAATTAATCGACAAATCTATATAATGTCTCCAGAACTGGGGTGGTTGTAGTTTGCTTGAAATTCCGTTTGAAGACACCATTGATGCACTCCCTAATGTTTGGTGTCATGTGTTTATACCTCTTCAACCCTCCATATGCCAATGTCCAATTTTATTTAGGAATCCACATCAAATAATCATAAATATTTTGATTAGATTATAGGATTTGTTCAAATTATTCTTCAAAAACCTTTGATCCAACATATATGCTACACAAAATAGATGATATTTCACATAATTTGATTTTATCTTAACTTTTAAATAATAAAAATAACAAATAAAATGTGTACCAATCCTCGTGATTTCCTTCGTTATCAGTTAGTTATGGAATGTTTTATGTATATTCCTAGATATGTCTCCAATGTAGAATCGATGATGTGTATTTGTGTATCTCCATGTACCAAGGTCCGCATTGATTGCCTCATTAAATTTTTAATGGAAAATAGATATAAAAAACCCCAAATGATGGTGAAATAGTTGTTGATACATCCCAGAAACCGACTCCCTGACTCATAGTTTTCATTAAATACAATAGAAAAGGCAAGAGGAAGAGGTGTGATGTACATGGATGTTACGAACATTTTATTATTATTTTTTATAGTTTTAATTAAATTGATAACCACTTCTTGTCTTTTTAGGTTATATTTGTATTATTTTAAATATTTTAGGTGTTTTTATAGTATTTAGAGAGTATTATATTAATTTAAGTTATTTATTTTCATTATTTTTAGAATTTATTAATTTTTACTTTATTATCTTTTCCTATTTTTTTTAATTAATATTAGTTATTATTAATATTAATATTTTATTAATTTAACGTGTAAATATAATAATTCTACTTATTACTAATATAAATACTATTCTCATTACTACTACTATTATTAAACATAATTATATAATTAGTTATTTTATTTTTAATTGAATTTAAAAAAATTATTTTTTTTACTTTCCCCCCTAATCCCCTCAACCAATCATCCCCAGCACCCCATTCCCACATACCCCTCTCTCCACGGACCCGCTCCCCTCTCCCCAATTCCAGCCGCCACCCTACTACTCTCCCCTTGGACCAACGACCACATCCTCCTCCCTTGTAGAATGGCTGCCCCTCAATCCCACTCACCCCCCAATTATCGCAACACTCGTTGCCTCCATTCATGTTCCCTACCCCCGCATACATGATGCCCCCTTTATCACCCAGTGCCCCCTATCCCCTCTCAGCCCCTATCTCTCACCCCCTGGACCCACCGCACTTCACCCCTCCTCTCCCATTCCCAACACCTCTCCCCTCCATATTTCTCCAACCCACTTCTTTCCACTCACCTGCTCCCCTTTTCCACTTCACCACTACCCCCCACACCCGTTGCCCCTCCCACATATACCATGTGGCCCCTTTTCCCCAGCACTTCCCCAGATACCAAATAGTTGAACCACCAACATGGACATCCTCCGCTGATAAAAACAACTACCTGTGACCAGCCTCCTCTATTCCAAGAGTATAGTGACGGTTTAAGTGCTTCATTGACTTCTGAATATGTTCGCTTCGCTTTCGGATATTCACATCGCATGTCGAGAGAAAGCATAAATCAGATCATATTTTCAGTAGCGCGGTGGTTTGATTCATGTTTGGCATCAGTGAATGCTGAGAGAAGAGTGATGATTATCATTTTGAGATCATTCACGTCACCTTTCAGTGACCACAACAATGACACAATAATGATGATATCTTCTATTTATTATTTTATTTGTCGTTTTGTCGCAATGGAAGACTAATTCTTTTTGTGTCAGTGTTGTGACGAAAGTGACGGTAATTTCATATCTTTAATTTACCCTCGTGTTTGATTGCCTTTTGAATTAATTTCCTTTGGATGATTATTTAATTAGTTGTATATGCGTTTAAATTAATTGTCATTTGGGCTCTTCACACATGCTTTGGTGCATGTTCATGTGATAACTAATTATTAATCACGAACAAGAGTTCATCAGATAATTTATTTATTCAGAATTCGATCAAGCACGCGAGCGAATTCTGAATAAATTAATATATTAATTAGAAAATTAATATTTTTGTGTATGCTTCTTTAATCTTGTGTGAGTTATACTGAATAATTTGTCTCTTGTGAGTGAACCCGATGAAGGTAGATACTTCGACTTTATGATAAATGGGTCATTGTGTTTCACCAAGTGCTTTAGTGCTATAATGACGCGCATATTATTCGTCATGATAGGGAATGAAATGACGGATAATTTATGTAAACATTAAATTACTATCTAACATCAGAGAATGATACCTGGTAGTATTTTGATTAAATTTTGAATCAGTGATAATTGAATAAATAAATATTCAAATGTGAGAATAAAATAATTGACATTGCAAGCATGTGAACGGACGTCACAACTCTAACACTTCCATCTCCTCCAGTTTCTTTCGTATCATTATTCACATAGATAGTTTAGTCAATTTATGTAGTCATTTTTAAAATAGTCATTTATTTTTTAGAACTTAGTTTTCAATCACACCATTAAATCCCAACTGCCTGAAAATTCCTCCAAGAGGACATTTCCTAGTGTCTACTCACATTCTCTCTGTGGTGCGACCCTACTAGCCACTACTATTGTAGTTAGTAGGTAAATTAATATTGCAAATTTTCACGTGTTGCGACGCATGTGCCAAGGTGAATGGTTTCCATATTGGGTTACTATAATCAAGAATATACCCTTGTATTATTTTTATAGAAACGTTCTTTAAATATGAAAGAACTTTTTGTTGAATTGAAATGTTGAGATACATAGGAGGAATGCCCAGAACAGCCGATGAAATTGAAGATGAGATGGATCAAGTCTGTTATCAGGAGAAACATGTTCGTTTTTATCAAGATGAAAGAATTCATGGTTATGATTCATTTGTATGGATAGTAATTACAGAAACACCAGATATGAGTCATCCCAATCACCGTAGACCTTCACAATTGTCATGTTTTTCCCCATCCATGCCATATTATAGGAAATATTATAATTAAATTTCAATTGTATCCTCTGTTTTACAAGGGATATCAAAACATCTTAACAGGTCCTAATCACCCAAAAACAATAGATGACACAGATTATACCTCCGATGAGGTATAATATTAGGCCAGTCTTGACTGAATGTTAGTATGAGTTACCTTAATCCTAAAGAATCTGCAACCTCCAAATGTAATGTTTGAAATCTCCCTCAAGTGATATCTACAATCATTCCTATACTTCTCACACTGTATGAAATATTTATTATGGTATTATTGGTTAACTATAAAGATGAATTTCCTCTCGATGTGAAATATCTTTAGTATTATTTTTAATTCATCTTTACAGGGAAAATTGCTTCAAACGTATAAGGTTTTATCCTACTCACTAAACCTATCTGGAACAACTCTGTGGAACTCAGTTTCCCCTTTGAGAACATTATTTTCAAATTTAGACCCACATTTAATTACTTATAACTAACATGAAAGGAGTGGTGGATGAATATATGTATGTCAAGGTTTTTTACAACTAATTAATTTCTCAACACCTCCACCCTATCTTCCATTATTCTCTCCTCAGAGAACTATTTTCACTATCTGTTCCATCATTATGAAACTCATCATAGTATGTTGGATTTACAAGTATATATGGGAGATCATATAGGTTGTACACTTCTTCATTATTATGAATAGGCTCAATTTCATGGGGCATACAGCCTTCAACCACTCTTGTTAGTCTATGTATTCGTTTAATTGGTCTTTTTTGTTATATAATCGAAACATCAACATATAACTCCATAATTTTATCAACTGACCATTGAGAAAATAAATTAATTGCTTGGACCCTATACACATCAGCAACCAATGGACAAGCTAGATTCCATAGTGTTGCTGGGAATTTCAAATGTCTATATCCCATAGACATGATCTCTTGTTCGGGTCCCACATATATGGAACCATGAATTCTCTCTTTATGGTCACTTAAGGTTACACAATCAGTTGTACTAACCACAATTATTGGTTGTGTACTGTAAGAAGATCCTTTCTCTATTTGAATTACATTCCCATAGCATTACATAGAGGAAAACATGAATCTCTATGTCAAAAATGGTTCATTAATCAAAATTATGATTGTGTAACAAATATTAACCATGATGTTTGACGATAAAATATTTATTAGAATGTAATTTTATGACGCCTTTTTATTCCCTAAAATATGCTACTCATTATATGGATTTATTTTTTATTCTATATTATTTATTAATTATTACATAATTAATATTTACTAATATAAACTATTATTTATAAAGTACATAATATTTATGATACTAATATTTTAAATCAATTTCTTCACTATTTATTTTAATATATTCATAATAGTCATTTTATCAAATGATTTTCATAGTGTAGTTTTTAACTAATAAATTATTCTTTAATAAATTGTTAATAATTATTAAGTTATTATTTTTATTTTTTAATAATTAATCATATTATATTAATTAATTAATTAAATTAAATAATCATATGTATTCATTTTTAATCCTAAGTTACCATTAATTAATCTATAATTAATAATTACTAATAATAAGTAATATAGGAAAACTATATTTAACTAATTAAAATACGTAATAAATAACATCATTAAAAATACTAACTAGAAATAATCCAATTACTAATAATAAAATTCATTCTATAATGATTTTTCCTTGTCCATTACATTCTATAACATCATAATTATCATTTCATTCATTGATAAATATACTGATTTGATTTTGATTTTTATGTATTTTAGTAGTTTATAAGGAAAATATGAATCTTCTTAAGCATATCCCCCAGGAGTGTCAAAACAGGAGTGCATCAAGGCTCGTTGTTGTGCACCAGTTACCATCTGAGTGTAGCTCAAAGTAGTATTTTTGGGATTTACCACAATGTACATATGTGCCAGAGCGACATCTACTTGTTTGTATCCTGATCGGGATTTTATTGCATAGAAAACCACATAATCTTTATGCTACCAAAATTTCACAATACATAATCCTAATTCTCAATATATAATTAATCTATACATAATCAATACTAATAAAAATTGTTTTTCTAAAATATTTATAACTAATTAAACTACCTAATAAATAAAATATTTATAACTAACTAAACTACATAAATAAATAATTATTTATAACGAAAAATAATTCAATTAAATAAATAATAAACATTAAATTAAATAAAAAATTCTTCTAAATGATGCTTCGAAAAAATATCCTCTTTTTGGACCACCGACTCCACCGAAAGGATGAGCATTTTTTAGAGAGATAAGCATTGGATTTATGAGAGATGAGGGAAAAATGAACTTTGTAGAACGAGGTTGGAGCTTCCCTTTTATAGAGAGATGAGGAAATGATGGCATCCCCCGCCACCATTTCCAGGTCATCGATCTGGGACAAAGGTGACATGATTGATGGAAGGAGGCATCATCGATGCTGCCTATCAGGCGTATTTTTAAAAAAAAATTAAACCTATGCTATTTTTAAACTTTTTTATTAAGCAAATATATTAGAGAAACTCATAGAAAGAGTGGTTTTCACTATTCACCCAGAAGTCAATTATTTTTTTATGATTTCAAAAAAGAAATTATAAACTAATTTTGGCATTATAAATTTAAATTTTTGTGTTAATTTACAATATTAATTTTATATATTTTATAAATTTATCATTTAAATGAAAATTCAATATATAAAAAATACATTTTTTTGAAAATACACATTTTTAATATAATTTTTTCTTAATATAATTTCATATCAATTTAAAACTTATAGAATACATATGCATTTGTTCATATATAGTAATATTTTTAGTTTGGTCAATATAATTTATCAATATAATTTATATAACACTTTAAGAAAAAAATATTTTAGATAATATTACATTAGTATAAAATATTCACAATCAAATTCAATTAATATTGATTATAAATATTTTAAAATGTTAAATTTTATATTCCAAAGATATTAATAGCAACAAATTTCTTAGATAAATATATTATATCAGACTTTAATAATATTAATGTTAATATGAAACACACACACACACAGACATAGATATATATGTATATATATTAATATGAATTTTTTATTACTTTTATTTATTATTAATGAAATATGTTTTATTAAATTTATTACTAACATTACAAAACTTAATTATATATATTTGAAAAATGTATATCAAAATTTCTTATTTTCATTGACTGTATTTCCAAGGACCATGTTTTTAAATACCATATTTCTAATGGCCTAATTTTGTTCTTATATATAGCCTTAATAAATTCACTCATTTAAATCATGCTTCATAAGACACACATTTGATTTCCATTTATTCCATTTTTGGATCTAAAAATATGGTTTATCGTATCAGGATTTTATTCCTCATTATCGGATTTTTTGGCTATTGGTGATCCACAATGGTTATTAAGATACATGAGATCTCCTAGTGTTGATTATCTAATTCCATTGTATTTATTTCCAAATTTTAATTTAGTCACCTATAAAAGATGTAATAATCTACGGGGAGTCCTAATCTATACTCTAAAATAAAAAAATTAATGTGAATGTTTTGATATTTAGTACTATGAATGAATAAAGTGTTGTTACTTAAATTAATATAATTTTTTCCTTATCACATAATTTCCTCAAATTCTTCAAAATATGTTTACAATTATAATCATATAGTTTATAGAAATTTTATTCTTCTTAAAAAAATGGTCCATTAATTTTCCCCCTAAATAAATTCTATCCTAAATGATTAAATTTTCACATACTAGTTATAATACATATGGTGTCTAAAGATAATCATGACACATAAAATAGATTATTTGAGAAAAAAAAATTTTAATCTTAGGGAATATGTGGTAATATTTCTTTTCCCAAATTTTAAGAATAGATAAATATTATCAACTAATTATTACAATTGTGTATTTATAGTTCATTATTTGGAGGCATTGAATACATTTCTTCCACAATATCATTTTTCAATCATATATCATAAATAATATAAAAACCATAAGTATCACGACCCTACCCATGATGAGCCTCTAGCCGAATCATCCCCAAGTACACTTCAATAGGCCATGAGTGGAAAAAAGTAGTGAATTCACAACAATCATAGGGAGGCCTTTGCCTATGTACATGTACCCACACACATTGGCAACTTAATGAAAAATATCAGAGCAAAAGAATTAAAAGATTATACACATATATATAAAAACATGCAATGAACCCTAAATATTACAAGTACAATATTGTATAATCCAACCAAAAAGTGGGAAGATAAATTCTTAATTAGAAAAGTGCGACAACCCTATAGTAAGTGAATAAGTAAAATAGCATATAGTGCCCATCATCTTGATCCCAAGATATGACAACCATACACGGTCTAAGAACCCATATCTCAAAGCTCATCTAAAGTCACAATAAATCTATTTTTCATGTTAATAAGGAATGAAAAATATAGTAAAACTCATGAATGGATGATTTTAAACATACTCAGTAGGATTTCCTAAAAAGAAAAAGGGGGAGCATCAAGAGATACAACAGAAGAGGGAAGAATTAGATAAAACAAGGTATGGTAAAAGAATGCACTCAACCCAAAATATTGTTAGAGAAAACTCAAAAAAACAAAAGGATCTTAAAATGGTGAGAAGATGAACTTCTCAATGATCTATTATTATCTTTAATTGGATAGCAGCCTCATAAACAAATGTGATTCTAGGAATGGAAAGAACATGGAATATCTTGTGCGTCTTCAACTCTCATATAAAGAGAGTATCCAAATCCCAAAGAGTGGGTACTAAAATGGATATATATGTATATATATATATGTGTGTGTGTGTGTGTGTTCAATCATAGAAGCCCAATTTAGAGAGTAAGGGGAACTGCATCTCACAGCTCAGAAAAAAAAAGAGCTTCCATCTCTTCCAATAGTAACCAACTACAACGCTTGATATCCCACATGTCTTACATTAACCTGCAAGTCAAAGGGACTCAATCACCACACCCTGATACAATCCACTTTGGGGAGCTCTATCTTTCTTGCATGGTTTTAGGTCACATCACAAGGACACACCTCAGTGGGGAAAGCATCTATCTTCCTTATGAGTCCAAAATTATGTAAAACCATATCTCATCACTAATCTACATAGTTGAGTGGTCGGGTCACATTGTTGACGACCCATGACCTTCCTATTAAGGGAGTTCCACATAGAAGTCGGGGACACATGCCATGGTATCATTATGGGTGTGTCACTCTTGATCATCTTGGATAGGTTCCCAACCTACTGTGGGGGTCCACTTAAATGTAACTGGAGAGGACCTGCGACCGTGTTGCTGGGGGTGGGGGTCCACTTTAATGTAACCGTAGAGGACATGTTCCCAATCTGATGTGGTTTTCTACTCTAATGTAACTGTAAAGGACCCACACCCATGATTATGGCGGGTTCCACTCTGATGTCAAGGACCCATGACTTGGTATCACATGGGGCTGTCACCCTCGATCATCGAGGACTCACACCCTACCTGATATGAGGTCCCACACTGAATTAACTATAGATGACAAGCACCTTGGTACCACATTGGGGCTTCCACTACAATATAAGTATTAGAGGACATTCACCCTAGTTCATTATTGGGGTTATACTCTAGATATATTTAATGGTCATATTCATGGGCCTAAATATAAGTCCAAAAGAATGATATACGAGAGGTATAAGATTGATAATAAGAAACACAATGCATATGGGGCCCATATTACCTATGTCCTTGCCTCATCTCAAGGCTATGTGCTTAGCCATACTAAGGTAATAATCTATGAAAAAGTACCACGAGGCATGTCAGTGTACTACTAGAGTACATGTCACCACCAGCCTAAAGTATTATGTTCACGTGATGCTCATTGTTCGTCCAATGGGAAAAATGTAAACATACTGACGAGACTCCTCAAATCGACCAAGAAAACCAAATGATTTTAACCATTGCAATCCTTGTGGAAAATAGCACACGATCTACTATTCATTCACCTGAATCAGAAACCCAATGAAGAAATTTTATTTCACCACATTTTTCATGAATAACACCTTGTGGGTCCTAAATATCGACCCTTAAATAATACATATGGATTTCACCTTTGAAATCCTCATGGAAAACACACAAAAACGACTATTCATTGATCCAAAACGGACACCTGGTGAAAAAGCAACATTTAACTACTACATCCCTGACCCAAGTACTCTTGGTAATGCACCTCAATTTTTATTTATATTGTCGAAGATGGTTTTTAAATGATGGCCTAAAATATATGGCCATGTTTCTGCTAACGATGCTTCAATTTTACATCATATGATGGAGTTACGCCTAATACATGAATTATTCAAAAATAATACTAATATTATTTTTATACATAGGTGTTTTGTGAAACCAATCCATGATCCTGAATCCTTAAATTTGTCACACTATACTCAAATGGTCTATCTTGATAGTAGGATCAAGTAACTATTGACGGTATGTAAAAAGGGTGCCCTGTTTAGGAGATATGGAGGTTTGAAGTCACTACATGAAAACCCACCTTGATCCACCCCAATCTCAGCCACCCTGCTCCGCTTCGACCCTCTTTAGCTACCTCTACAAACTATATTCCCTACACTACCCCTACTGATTCTAGCTCCCACTATTGCCTTGTAGATGGTCATTGTTGTTCAACTCCGCTACTGCCTACTCATCGGTCGCCTCACACACCATGGTCACTACCACCTGAATCAATGGCGATGTCTCTACAAGTGACCACACACTGGTGGCCCCTTCTATCATCCACCAGGACTCCATTGATTCTCAGAAATAAGAAATATGAAAGGATCATGAATCCAGGGATCCCAATATACATATCCTCATGCCTCGCTCAATGATCTTTCAATGTTTTGATGTATTGAATTGTATATGGATGCTTCTGCAGACCATCGCGCCTCTTTCGACACACAAAACATGAAATGGTCCTTGATCCATAATTATTGGATCGTAATCTACCTAGATCCTTGCTCCACATGACCATTGGCTGCATTTCAATGGGTCCAAAATTGATCAACCAAGAACACTGAGAACATGCAATGAAAATGGAGAACTAGGGATCCAAAAAAAGACCGATCAATGGTTGTGTTAGTATGGCCATTAAAAAGACATTCCCAAGCAGTAAAAATTATAAAGACAAATTTTAGGAAAATATGTACATCACTTAGAGATGAAAAATCCAAAAAAAGAATCCTACCTTTATTTGGATCTGTTGTGGCATTTTTCTCACTCTGATCTGCTCGGATCTCCAATTCCATCATGGTCCATTAATTATTCGATGTTGAATTACACAAAGAATGATATGTGGATATATTCCACCATCAATATGGGAAATGATCAAAACTATAGTTAAAACCCATAATCATCTACTTATATAATTTTATAGGTCTCCCACCAATGGTTGCATGATGTGAGCATCACACACCCTCTCACTTTATATAACTCTTGTATAAAGAAATGAATTACAAACACATTGGTTGACTCAAATGTACAATCTAAGTCCCCATTCAGATGTTATTCGAATTAATGTTCAAGATAATATATTCTCATTTTATTATTTTACATATAGTTATTTCCTCGATAATTGTTTCTATTGAAGGCACATTCAAACATAAGTAATACCCTGCATTAGTTAAATTCCATGATCTTGACAAAACTGTGGGCTCCGATTTCAGATATGTTCTACAGTTTGATAGATAAATAATTTTCATTTTGTGAAAAGTATTATATATAATTAATGTTGTTATAAAATTTATTCCAGGAACAACGGATCTTTTAATTTCATTTACTCTCATCGTTTATCTATGGAAATATATATAGAAATTTTACATAGTCATACACAGAAAAAATTGGGTCTCTACATCACTCATTCATTCATGTATTTCATCCTATAAAAAACTATGCAAATACTCGAGATATTGAGCTCGAACCTTTCTCTCCCACTCTCAAGGAAACTCCAACACATTTTCGTGTGGCCACAACACACAATCCAAAGGGATGGTCCATCCACATTTTTTCCTCTCCTATCAATGATGTGTGTAAGATGAAACATGAATCTCCTTAGATGAGAAACATGGAAGACATCATGCAGCCATTATAGACGTGGGAGTTCGGAAAGGTATTATTAAACCACACCAACCCTCTACACGATCATGAATGACCAAAATAACCTAGGTGATAAGTTACCACCTCATTCTAAAACCAACACAAAATCCTTCATCAAATCATCTAAAATCAATATATTGTTCTTGGTCTAGAAATCATTATGGGGGGAATGTTGTACCCCTCTCTCTTGGATTTTAATGATCACAGTCACTCTTATTTTGTTCTAACTTGTTTTCAAGTGTTTTTGTTGATAGGAAAAAGGTTGTCAAGGATTGGGCCAAGAAGGACTGAAAGTAGACTCTCTGAGTCTACCGGCCAACCGGTGGATTCCCACCGGCCAGCCGGTGGTCTCTGGCAGTTGAAATGGTTTCTCTCCAGAGCCATCGGTCAGCCGGTGTGAGCTCCCCGGCCAGCCGGTATTGTCACCAGCCAGCCGGTGGTTGACCACCGGCCAGCCGGTAGAACCCGGACAGAGAGCTTGCTCTCTGTCTGGAGCACCGGCCAGCCGGTGGCTCAGGACTGGCCAGCCGGTGGACCACCGGCCAGCTGGTGAGACACCACCGGCCAGCCGGTGGGCCCAGTCAAACTAGTCGTTGGGCTTTGACCAGACTTGTACTTTTGACTCCCAACGGCTCCGAAGGCCTCTCCAACGGCTCTGAAGACCCCCAACGGCCATTTGGGTGTTCCTCTCCTATAAATAGAGGACTAGGAAGCCCCGGAAAAACATAGTAGCCCACGGGAACATTTTTCGATCATTTGGCGAACCTCTGGCGCATTCCTTCAAGGATCCCCACCTGCTCCAACTCACTTCCACAACCAAGGAGCACCACCATAGAAGCTTGGGAGCGCTCTTAATCATCACCAATCAATCCATTGGCACCCAATAATTCTCCTCTTTACGGTTTTTTTTGTTTTATCATTTTGAGCATTATTTTGAGTTTGTGCATACAAACCCTTCTTTCTCTCATCGTCCCTTTGTTTGGGTTTTCACACCACCTTCAAGGTGTGAAGAGGTTATTCAAGCCTTCCCTGTAAAAGACTTGAGTCATAGGTGAGCTAGCCTTCACCTGTAAGAAGGCTAGTGGGTTTCTTGCTACAACCAATAAAAAGCAAGCTGTAATAGGTTTCTAGGCTGCCTTAAAGTCTAGTGGGTTTCTTGCTACAACCATTAAAAAGCAAGTTGTCGTATAAATCTCTCAACGGTTGAGTTGGGAGCGGAGACATAGGCTTGGGATTTAGGCCGAACTCTGTTATCAATTTTGTGTCTTTCCTCTTTTATTTCCGCTGCGCATTAACTTTTTCATAAATTGTTAAACTTTTTTAAAAGGCAATTCACCCCCCCCCCCCCTCTTGCCATCACTCTCCGACCCAACATTTGGTATCAGAGGAGGCGTTTGTGTAATACCTTAACCGGTTACAAACTTAAATATCCTTAGTGATGGCTTCATCTTCTTTCTCCCCCGAAGGTTATTCATTGGGTCGTGCTCCTTTTTTTGATGGAACCGACTATACCTATTGGAAAACCTGCATGTCTACTTTTCTTAGAAGTATAGGTTATCCTATTTATAGAATTGTCATGCATGGTTACTCTCTCTCTTCTCCCGATTAATCCAAATGGACTCAAGCCGATATTAAAAATTTCGAGCTTGATGGAAAATCCATGAACGCTCTTCATTGCGGCCTTGATCGTAATGAATTCAATCGAGTTTCCACATGCACTTCATCTCATGAAATTTGGAAAATTTTGGAGGTTACCCATGAGGGGACCAACAAAGTTAAGGATACTCGATTGGATATGTATCGTCAAGATTTTGAGTCTTTTACCATGCATCCATCTGAAAATATTACTGATATGTTTACTCGCTTTACTAATGTTTGCAATGGGAGAAAGTCTCTTGGAGATGATGTTTCTGCAGAGATGATGGTCAAGAAGATCCTTTGGATCTTACCAAGTTCATGGGCACCGAAAGTCACGGAAATTCAAGAAGTGAAGAATTTAAAAGAAATTTCGGTCGAAGAGCTCATCGGATCCCTCATGACCTACGAGATCACCATGAGGAGGCAAGCTGAAAAGGAAGGCGAACTCATCAAAACTCCAAAGAACATCGCCTTCAAAGTTCAAAAAGAAGAATGCTCCTCCTCCTCATCTTATTCCTCTTCAAGTGGCGATTCAGAAATCGAGAACCTTGCCCGCAAGATGCACAAATTCATGAAGAAGAACAAAAAGAAGAAATCTCGCAAGGCTCGAAAGGAAGAACTCGACGAAAAATCCGAGCCCAAGGTAATATGCTATGGTTGCGGCAAGAAAGGCCATTATAAGCCCAATTCCCCACTCCACAAGACAAGGGCCAAGCAAAAGGAAAAGAAAAAGGAATTCAAGGCCACTTGGAGTGATATCTCCTCATCCTCCTCCTCCTCAAAAGACAACTGTAAAAAATGTCTAATGGCATTTCATGAGGTAACCTCTTCCGACTCCTCTTCCTCTTGTTCTTCCAATTCATTCAATCATTTATCTTATGAGGATCTCCAATATGCGAGAGATCAATTGGAGGCAGGTTTTCACGAACTTTCTTCCAAATTTAATGCTTTAAAAAAGAAATTCAAAATTATTTCTTCCGAAAAGGATCAACTTCTCAAAAAGAAGGAAGACTTGTCCCTCAAGATCCAAAACCTTCTCGATGTTGATTCTATGGAATCAACAATCAAGGATTTAAGGAAATCCCTAGCTAAGTTCACCGAAGGTGAACATAACCTTTCGAAGCTCCTTGGTTCCCAATGCATATCTAGAACCACCCAAGGGCTTGGGTATTCCAAGCAAGCTTCCTCTTCCCATGCTCCTAATATTTTTGTAAGGGGGAGCTCCCAATATAAATTTTGAAACTATTGCAAAAAGATCGGGCACTTAATTTACGAGTGCGACTGCAAAAATGCAAGGTATGGAAGGCTCAAAACCATTTCCTTTAACGATGAATTTCATAGGAGAAGACCCCCCACAAGATAAGTTTGGATTGAAAAATCTCTTTTAGCGAGTCTCTCCCGACCAAAATTTGTCTCGGTTCTAAAATCCTCTCCCCGGTGATTTGTTGTTTTTATTTAGGGGGAGTTTGGATCGTTTAAGCCTTTTTGCGTTTTTCTTTCAAAACATTCAATTCAAAACATTCAATTCAAAAATTTCAATTTAAAACTATCAATTCAAATTTCAAAAATTTCAATTGGTTTAAAATTTCTATCTTGTTTTCCAATCCTTTCCTTCAATCAAATTTTATGCCCCGTGCTATTTTGATAATCACAAAGGGGGAGATTTCATTGGTTGACTGGGGGAGAAATTTTTCTCTCATGCTTTGCTTTACTTTTCAATTTATCCTTTAAAGCATGCCTTTCATTTCAGTCTTTTATATTGCTTGTTTTGGTGATTGTGATCATCAAAATAGGGGGAGATTGTTGTACCCCTCTCTCTTGGATTTTAATGATCACAATCACTCTTATTTTTTTCTAACATGTTTTCAAGTTTTTTTGTTGATAGGAAAAAGGTTGACAAGGAGTTGGGCCAAGAAGGACTGAAAGTAGAGTCTCTGAGTCTACCGGCCAACCGGTGGATTCCCACCGGCCCGCCGGTGGTCTCTGGCAGTAGCAATGATTTCTATCCAGAGCCACCGGTCAGCCGATGTGAGCTCCCCGGCCAGCTGGTATTGTCACCAGCCAGCCGGTAGAACCTGGACAGAGAGCTTGCTCTCTGTCTGGAGCACCGGCCAGCCGGTGGCTCAGGACCGGGCAGCCGGTGGACCACCGGCCAGCTGGTGAGACACCACCGGCCAGCCAGTGTGCCCAGTCAAACTAGCCGTTGGGCATTGACCAGACTTGTACTTTTGACTCCCAACGGCTCCGAAGGCCTCTCCAACGGCTCCGATGACCCCAAACGGCCATTTGGGTGTTCCTCTCATATAAATAGAGGACTTGGAAGCCCCGGAAAAACATAGTAGCCCACGGGAACATTTTTCGATCATTTGGTGAACCTCCGGCGCATTCCTTCAAGGATCCCCACCTGCTCCAACTCACTTCCACAACCACGGAGCACCACCATAGAAGCTTGGGAGCACTCTTAATCATCACCAATCAATCCATTGGAGCCCAAGACTTCTCCTCTTTACGGTTTTTATTGTTTTATCATTTTGAGCATTATTTTGAGTTTGTGCATACAAACCCTTCTTTCTCTCATCCTCCATTTGTTTGGGTTTTCACACCACGTTCAAGGTGTGAAGTGGTTAGGCAACCCTTCCCTGTAAAAGACTTGAGTCATAGGTGAGCTAGACTTCACCTGTAAGAAGGCTAGTGGGTTTCTTGCTACAACCAATAAAATGAAACTGTAATAGGTTTCTAGGATGCCTTAAAGTCTAGTGGGTTTCTTGCTACAACCATTAAAAAGCAAGCTGTCGTATAAATCTATCAACGGTTGAGTTGGGAGCGGAGACGTAGGCTTGGGATTTAGGCCGAACTCCGTTATCAATTTTGTGTCTTGCCTATTTTATTTCCGCTGCGCTTTAACTTTTTCTTAAATTGTTAAACTTTTTTAAAAGGCAATTCACCCCCCCCCTCTTGCCATCACTCTCCGACCCAACAGGGAATGGTTGTACTCATCTGCATTTGGGAATAGAATGTCTCCTACATGCCTCTCAACAATTGTGATGTTATCCAAATGTCATGATTAAAAATTATTGTTTAGGGTACCTCATGAAGGAAAATGACCACCTGCATGTACAACTACCCCAAAAACTCCACAGAAATATACTCTCTTCTATAAAGGAAGTGAACTATTTTTGTGAGTTAGTGTAGTATCACCCATATGGTGTTAGGGCCCTTCAATGTGCATGGAAGCCCTGTGACAAAGCTTAGGGATATGTCACCCCATTTCCACCCTGAGATCTCTATAAGATGTAACAAACCCGCTGAAACATGGTACTCATCCTTCACCTGTTGAATGGTGAGGTGTCATGAGAAGAACTCAGCTACAGTTCATCTCATGCCAGGACACTAAAACTACAACTGAATATCCCTATACATTTTCCCCATACCAGGATGTATGGACAAGGGAAGAGTGTGGAACCCTTACATCACCCACTCCTGCATCATGATTTCCACCATTTCTCATCCATAGAATAAGATCTACTGATTACCACTTTCATTATATCCATTTTTCATGTCTCCCATGGATATTTGTTCATGCATGATATCATAGCTAGTGTCTCACAACTAGGACACTCTCACACACTCAATAAATGAACGACTCAGCACCATAGACTGAATGAAAAGTACACCCTACTTCTCAACCACGGTCAACTATAGGGATGATGACTACATTGAAACATATCTCACTATGTGAGCCTGATAATTCCTACTAAGATAATATTCTATAATGTTTTCCTTCCATGATGTATAGATTATATCGAAGTCATTGTTCTATAGAAATTCCATGTCGTTTCATTATCCCCTGTTCAGGTATCCCTGAGGGAATACATTACTGAAACCCTAGAAGTCCTAGTAAACCATAAAGTATTCTACAAAAAGGTATTGTCTCCACCACCGAAATTGGAAGAATACATCTTCAAGAACCATGTATTGAATCACATAGTTCTTTTAATGGTTTCTTAATCACACCGACTTGTTTTTGAACATTGAGCACCCAAAAGTACCCACGAATAATGTAGGTGAGTAAACTCATCCAAATTCAAAAATATATACACAAAAAGCACGTTGCATACCCCATATATCATCAAATTAGGTGGAAAGAGAGTAACCCCAAAATAGACACTCTACCACACCCACTAGTGGCATTCCAGAAAAAATGAGGTCAAGTAAAAAAACTCCACTAGAAATTCGAAGACCTTTTCTGAGACTCCAATGCACAACCCCACCATGAATGCACATAACATAGGGACTCATACACCACACCTCGATAATATCATATTTGAGTGTAACTAAATCTCCCCCATGGTTTTTCTCACGTCAAAAAAATGTATCTTAGTGGAGGAAGGACACCTCTTCCTCATGAATTCAAAGCTACCCTCAACAACATTGAAACTGGGTTACACCGACCCCTCACATCGCCCTATAAAACCTAATTCAAGAATAAGGGAGGGAAGAGTTCCTCCCATATTTTGTAAGATGTTAAGATTAGAATAGTAGAAATGAAATATGGATTACATCTTATCATATCAATATCTGTAGGACTGTAGACATCCAATGCATGTAGCTATCGACGACCCCATCTTTCATCTCTCTAAGCCTAATAGGGCCTGCCAAAAGGAAGTAGTAGAAGGACCTCACAACATTATCCACCAACATCAACTCCTCCTACACCTCTTCTAGAACCTCATAACAATGGAACACCATGTCACATCTTCCGGGATCCCAGATCACAACACTATCTCTTCCAGGGCGGTCCATCTATTACCCACCTCGGATGCACAGTATGTATATTTGGGTAGTCTCATGACATGTAAACTTTCCATTTACAAGAATATAATTGTACCTCCTTGGGCTATCCTAGTTCTCTCTACATTCCATGTCCATGTGCCTGAGACTAATTAGAGGGAGGCTGTTTACATTGAGGCCATTCCAACTAACATCTTCTAGCAGCCAAATACATCTCAACTCTATTACACACACTTCCATAACCATCTATATGGCATCCCTATAATAGAAATATCTATCTCACCAGTTCCCACTACAACATCACACTGTAAGTGGGGAAACACAGTGGTACTATGCTTGAAAGGATTTGTCTGTGGATTCCCAGCTCAAACAACCATGTTCGGATGTAGTTGTAACAGTTCATGTCTACAAAGTATTGATTCAGGTATGTGAACCAATATGAGTACTAAACCTCCATCATCCCTCCCTAATGAAGCTCCATAAGCCCCAAAATATGAACTAAGAATAAGTAGGATGTGTATTTATCTTCATATAATATCATCTATAAGTAGTCCCATGAGACTTATGACTCATCACGTATTTGTGTATCCAATATCTCTAAATGTCAAACTATTTAGTGGAAATGACTACCATCCAAAACCAATATCTGAATTGTCGATGCCCGAACAAGCCTATAGAGGCAGACCAATTAATATAGATAATCCTCTACCCACTGAAGATCTATCTCACCATATATCATCAACTATCTCAAACTCTGGAACTATCATAGTACGCTGAACCAACGCACATTCCAAGCCTTCTCTACCGGGACTAGTTGCTACTCAATAAGTGGAGGTGTTACTACCTTCCCACCTAGAGGAATGGGATTTCATGATGGACCCTAAACTGAGACCTCCTTGCTCATAGCATTGTAGATATGTTCCGAAGCTGGTAACCTGGTTGGATGTCATTGTAGAGGTGGCTTTTACATTATCAAGTAATACAATAGTCATATAAGCACACACACACACATATATATATATTAAAAAAATTGAATGATGAATCAAGAATGGTAGTCAATGACTCAATCATATATTATGCATGTACTATTGATCATTGAAACAGATGTCTAATAATGATTTGTCGAAAAATGGGTATTTCGTGTCCTAGTGAATGGGTACATCAGATTCTACAACATCACTGGACTCTCTATCACCAAGATCCACACTGAGACATGTTGACCCTATTTTCTTAAAACAAACCAAAAAATTTTTAGGGAAATTTCCAAACAACATCCAAAAATTCTAATAACATTGACACAAATTTTTCATGACCCGACCCATACATGGGTTTGTGTCGTAACTACCCCAAGATTGACACCATAGGCAAGGGATAACGACAAGCACCGAAGACCCAAAAAACTCTTGTAGGACTTTTCCTAATTACCTATACAGAGTCATAGATCCAAGTCAATGAAAAAATGCATAGGGAAATAAGTAAAATAAGATACAGTACTATAAATAATCCAAACATGCATGGACCCCGAAATAATAGAAGTGCAGTAATATAAACTAAAAGGAAAAGGGGAAAAATTAATGTTCCCTATTGAATTAGGGAGAGACACTATCAATCATCAAGGACCCACATTCTTCTCAATTGGGGGTTCCACTCGGAAGTAACTATAGTGGACTTGCACCCTGGTAATAAGGGGGTTCCACTTTAATTGAAGTACTGGATGACTAGCACCCTAGTCTATTAGGTTGGTTGAAATATAGATGATGTCTTAGGTGATTCTACCTGACCACAACCATCGTTGATCATATCTAGGATTTCCATCATGCATGAAATAGCTCTCATCATATATTGAATGCTACAATGTGAAGCACAATTGCGTTCTATGTAGGAATACACTCAGGATAGTCTACTCATGAAACAAAATTTGTGTCAAAAAGTAGGAGATATGAGAGTTTGAAGATTCATAATAAGGTAAATGTTGTATATAAGTCCTAAAAGAAATGTGACCCCACCTCATCGTCTGGTCGTCTACCTATCCATACTCTGGTACTAAAATGTGAAAATTTACCCTTAGGCAAGCTAGTGTACTCCCAGAATACATGGAACTTCCATCCAAAAGGTATATGTGTACAGGATGTTCATTATTGGTATGACGGGTAAAAACATAAAATTACTAACATGCATCCTCTAATGTCTTCAGATAACCAAGAAGGTCACAAATTTGTGATCCCTGTGAAAAAATGCATAGGATAAACTATTCATTCACATGAATCAGACACCTCATGAAGAAACTAAATTTCACCACATTATACCAGAATAGAGCCCTGCGGTGCGCATGTATTGATATTGAAATAAAACATATGGATTGAACCATTCAGATCCACATGAAAAAATACACCAAATTAACTATTCATTCATCCAAAATGGACACCATGTGAAAATCTACATTTCACCGCCACACGCCCGAAGTGGGATTCTTGGAGCCCACACCTAAATTTCATTTTAGACACACAATATTGGTATTGAATCTTTCACCTCAAATCTCAGGTCAAGACACCACTGACAGTCTATCAATTGGATATCCTATGAAGGAGTTATATCTGATATAATTATTTCCCAATAATAAATAATATATTCCTAGTATTATACTTATGTGTTTCTTCCAACCGAGCCACGAACCCAAATCTATAAATTTTAAAATCTAGCCTTAAAAGGTTTTTCTGGATTGTTGGATCATGCTTCTCTAGAACAAAATCTACAATGGACAGTCCATTTATGAGATATGGAGGTTTGATGTAACTACCCGAAGACCCACCTCGGTCCTGCCTGCATTGGTCTGGCCTGCTCTGCTCCTGCCCAACCCAGCCCACTCTAGCCCAGAACGATCCCAGACACCCTACTCTACTTCCTCCCACTATTTAATCCTTGGAATTCCATTTTACATGTGTCGCCCATCAACCCCCATATTCTCACTCAGTCATCACCGCCTCATAGCCTCCTATGACTATGTGCTTCTACTGCTGCCAGATCACATTCCACCATGCACACTATGGCCACTGCCGCCTAAACCCCAATCTCCACCACTACTGGACATCCCCAATCACCATGTGCTATGGTATATTTTCTAGACCAAATGGACTCGTCCTATCCTCAAAAAATAGAAACTATACCAGATCTGGATACCTTGAGTCCCAGTTTAAATATAAATTTATTTTCTCGAAGTTCTGTCAGTATATCAATGTATCAAAAAGTTGGTGGATTCTTCTAGAGACTGTGGAGCATCCTCTGGTTCTTGAGACATGAAATGGTCATAGATTCCAAATCCTTAGATCATCATATACCAATATTCATTCTCTTATAGAAGTTAAGAATCTATTTTAACATGTCAAAAAGTTTATTGATGAAGAAAACAAATAATGGGAAAAGAACATGAAGAACGATGGAGAAAAAAATAGATCGGTCAATGACCATGACAGTATGTACATCAAACAAAATTCCAAATTAGTTAAAATTAAAATCAATGAATTTTGGAAAATCAAAACATCAATCAAGGAGGAGGAATTAGAATTAATAACTCTAAATTGTTTTAGATCTATCATTGTTTTTTTCACTTTCTGATCAGCTCAGATCTTCAGTTCCATTATGATCCTTCAATGATATGACATCAGATTTCCAAAGCAAGGAGAGTGGGAGAACTTCCCTCAACCATGGGAGAAATGATACAAACCCTATATACAAACCATAATTACCTATTTATATAATTTAATAAGTCTCTAAAAAACTGTCGTGGGACATGAACATCCCACAAACTCTAACATTATAATTTACATTGGTAAAACACTGCATTATGAACTCAATAATGGTCTTAGATTTCAAATCTGAGTCCCTGTTCAGAATTTATTTGGTGTAATGTTTGATAAAAAATAATTTTATTTAATAATTTTATTTATGGTTACGTCCTTGATTACTTTTTCTACATAAGGCATGCGCTGAAAAAATTTATTTCCCACATAGGGTAAATTCCATGCTCTGGGCTCAACCATGGATATGAATTTCTAATTTGAGCTAACAAATTAGAGATAACCAATTTCCATTGTGTTCATTATATGAAATATAATTTATATTTTTATAAAAAAAATCTGAGCATACCGTGCCTCAGAATCGCACATTGTCTTAGCACCTAACTCGGGAAATGTTTATCAAAATATTCCAAAATATTATAAGGAGAAAACTTGGTCATTACAATAATGATTATGATAATATCCAATATAATTTGATTTGATGATCATATTAATATGAAATCTTTATCCTATGATTTTCTCTCCAATGAAACCATCATTTCAATATATGATATAATGTCATACTTGGTTCGTCCAGTTACTCTAATTGATCATCCTATTATACTTTATGTTTTGTTCCCTTCTATAAGATGCTATCATGGCGTTCAATCATTTTTCCACTCATTTTACACATTGTGACAATTGAGTTGATAATAAAAAAACATCTCCCTTACTGATTATCTATAGGTTCTTATTTTCCCCATCCTCACCAACATTCTTATAATTATATAGGGATGTAATTTCTATGATAACAATACAATATCTACTTTACTAAAACATTGAAATGCTAAATTATTCTATGACTTTTTCCCATATACATATCCATATGGTTTTTAGTATTTTCTATCATCTTAGAAAAAACATTACAAAACTAATCCTAATAATGAACTTAACAATACTCTACAAAAATCTAAGGTGAGTAATCTAATCAATATAATTAATTTTTAAAAATATCCATAAGGTATGAAATAAATCTCATAAATTGTCACAAAATATCATGAAAAAAAGTTCTATTATCATTTAGGACTATCTATATATGCATCACAGTTTACAATTGTTTTCAATATTTCCCTATATTCAATACATTCTGTATTATCCAGAATACTTCTTATATGTTGTACTCAACATCATAACCAATGGAATTGGATAAATTAGAAACAAGTTAGAACAGATGCTTCGTATAGGTAGTCATACATGATAACATTCATAATCGTAATCTAGATTATTATTGGAATGCTGAAATAATCAATATATTTAATAACGTTATAACCAAGAAATAAAATAACAAAAATCATGGAATACAGAATTTCATTACATAATATAATATCAAATAATTACTGCATATCAAAAGGTATAAAAATAATTAATTGGATTAGATGCATGAAAAACCTAAAAACTTGGGATCATAACATAAAATGAGTAATATTTTAGAAAGGAGTTGAAAACATGGAAGGTAACATTTCATGAAATGAAAATACACACAGAAAAGAAGACCAATAATAATTAAAAGTGACCATGTGAGAATACTCAATACGAACACAGATTTTTAGACAAACCCATTATATTGACACATTAAAATGTTATAAATAAATTTTTTACCATGTCATTGTGAACAATCTCATTATGTCCATTTATTAAAAAAATTATAAATCCTTACTCCCATACCATGGTGAAAAAACTCATTTTGTAGATTCATAAAAATGTGATAAAAATCATTAATCACAATAAATTTTTAAATATATCATTATTTTCACACGTTAAAATTTTATTATATTCATTACCCCATTCAACTATTAACAAACCCATTATGTACACACATAAATATTTTTTCAAGCACATTCAACACACTCCTATGTGAACAAACTAATTTTTCATATCCCTTACTACCTCATGACATATAATAATTTACCAATTAATTAGAGGGAGATATAAACATCCACATATCAAAATCCATACATGTTTGTGCCACTTGAAATCAATAATTATATTATAATATATTTCTCAGGTAAAATAATGGTTTTCTTGATTTTTTAAAAATATAATAACATGAACATGTGGAAGAATTTGATATAACAATAACATATTTAAAAATTAAACACATCATAATAAAATATATATGGTTATTAAAAAATCATTACATCATACATAAACATTATAGGAAATATATAAATGATAATAGTAATTTTTTCTCAAAAAAAATTAACCATTCTCATAATGGTTGACATAATTATTTCTATCTAAAACATTTTTGAGACATCAAAGTGATTATTTATTAAAACATTCTTTTATTGAAATCCAAATAAAGATTCCTAAATGGATAAAATATACCATGTTAATAAATCGAGAGAGTTAAATAGAAAAAAAAGTTCTTTGATTATTAATTTAGGTGGTTTAAAAGAAAAACGTGTGACCCAAAATGGATTAAAAACATTATTTTAAAATGTTATTCAATGATATTTTAAAATTTCATGAGGTAATTAAAATATGGAATTAATAATAAATTTTTAGTTGAAGAAAAGTATTCATTAATAAAAATGAAAATTGTCTTTTAGATAAAACTATTAATAAAATCATGTAATAAATTAAAATACTAGAAATACCTTTTTTAAACATAATAAATTTAAAAATATTAAAGGTAAAGAATATATTAGAATATTCATATTACTTTTAATGGGTAATTTTAATAATATAATTTTCATACAATTAGAAAATATAGTTCATGAAGAAAACATTTAAAATATACTATTTTCAAAAAAAATTGAAATGCCCTATAAGGATGATTTTAAATGAATTATTTAAAAATTATTTATGAAATAATAAATAGTAGATTGTGTTCTTAATAAACTATTTAGGATTTTACAAGAGAATATGTTAATGAATCCTAAAACACCTTGAGTTTTTATGAATTAATTTTATGATAAATTTAAATTCTTAGTGAATTTTATTTCCTCTAAAAAAATTAAACTTTCTTGATACACGGCACCTTGTTAAAATTACACTAAAAATAATATGATAACATTATGGTACATGAAAGACTGATTTTTGATTCTGTTACATTCTATACCTTGTTTATATTTTTTTAAATGGAACATGAGTCTTGTCTTGTGTTACATGAAACACTAATCTTAGCTTACGTTACATACAACACTAAGCTTAAACGAAACACAACAGTTATTAAAAATATTATGGTAGTTATCACCTAAATTTCAGAATGATGTATATTAAAGAGATTAAATAAATTATATAATATGGTTTAACAATATTTTAAAATTAATTCATACATATCCAATTAATTTAAAATTAATGTATTAACTATTTAAAAAAAAGAAATTTATTTTCTGAAAATCAGTTTGTCTTTGCCCAAACCCATTTAATATATAATATAATGACATACCAATTTTGATCAATTATGTTAATGAAATTTATATATTATAAATTCAATAAACTCTTTTACATTCATATTATATGTATTAAAGACAAAAGATAAGTATAAATCCAATAATGTACATAAATAGATGTATTTTTCTAATAGATACTTTAAACTCCTTTTATATGATCATGTATTTGAAAACTAGTTTTTGAAACATTTAAAATTCTCATTGAAAAAATAAAAATATTTTTTTATAGCAGAATGTAAAATCTCTCCTAGGGTAATATTTTGGATTTTTCAGAAATATATAAATCTTTTAGACAAATAGTAGAAGAATATAAATTTAAATTTAGAACTATCATTACATATAATTTATTTTTATAGTTAAATTATATATTAAATTCATTTAAAAATATGTTAAATAAAATTACAAACTAATAAATCCAATTTGTTATTTTTGTTAATGTATTTTACAATAGAATTGGATATAAAAAACATTTATTACTTTTGAACGTGTTCACTATAAAAATTTATGAATCAATATATTTAAAGGGTTAATTTTAAATTTATTAAAAAATAGGTAATTTTAACTTAGAAAAATGGATTAAATATTTAAAATTGTTATAATTTTTAATTTCTAATAATTCCCACTTATTTGTTTTACCAAAATTACTAATTAAAATGGTTAAAATTAATCACTGAGATTTAGATACAAATGAAATTACCAAAGTACAATACTTCAAACTTAATGGGATAAATGACCCAGAGACATGTTCAACACCAATTATCTAGCCATATTTTGTCCTTAAAACTTAATTTATAGAATTATTTTCATTATCAAATCCTCTTTTTAGTTAAAACGTTGGTACACCAAGATTCGTTTCAAAAATACATTGTGTGTCCTCTACCCCCACTTATAAAATATCCCCCACTCTCCCCCTTCATTTAAACTATTAAATACAATTGGTTCATCCAATACCTAACGAAAACACTTCTAAAATTCCTTCATATCATAAAAATATTCATTAATTTGGGCATAAATCAAACCATGGAATTTATATTCTAAAAACCAAAATGAGATACCAAAACATGAGGAAACGTTCATCATGGATCATTTTTGTCTTATTTCGTCCAAATATTACTTAAATTAATTTTATATCATGCTTATATAATATCCAAATTTTCATCAATATACATATATTTTTTTATGAAATGGGTACAACCTAAAACCATATACAGTTCAATAAAATGGGGTAAAAAATCATTGTTCATGTGTGTGTCGCACTCCCGCCACACAAACTGATGTCGTTTGTTTTTCCATTACCACCCATTAAGGGTAAAAATAATGATTAAAATGGAAAATATATATTATAAATATTTTATTTATAATTTAGTTATTATTTTTTTATATAACACATACCGTTATTCTTTCCATTTTTTGAGAATATGATAACAACGTTCATGTGTATGGCAGACTACTTCCTCGTTAAGAAATGTGATTCATTAACACTATTCATGGAAGATATTATGGATTTTATTAATAGAAATATATCATATATATAGTATAAAAATTAAACTGTAATTATAATATATATATATATATATATATTATTTAATTTTATTTCAATAAATGTGAGAATATAATGGAAACAACGTTGATGCATATGTATAACATGTCATCTCTATGAATGATGTATTGAATTTCTTATTTAAATATTATATAGATAGCTATAAAAACATATATAATGAATATATATTTTATTCATACCAAGTTTTACATTCTGGAAATAAGTAAATTATGATCAATGTGTGAAATAAAAAAATCAAAACTTATTCGAAAACAATGTATGTATTACCTCAAACATGACATTAACACGAAATAGTTAATTAACATGTAATAAAAATCCCAAAGAAACCCATATATGTAATGAAATATATGAATATGGTTATTTTTATATTTTTAATAAAATTATATTATTTATATATGAGGTTTGAATATCAACGAAATATGTCAAGAATTAATGTAAGGGGATTTATATTATAACATTTATTTTATAAGACTTGATCCATATTCACCACTGATTTCTATTGTATGGTGTATATACTAAACAATGAAATTTTGTATCATTATTTTAATTTATTTCATGATATTAAAATTATAAATTTATGTTATACTTTTATTTATATCATGATTCAAAAGCTACTCATGTAGTATTAGATTTCTGACTCGCTTTTAACTTTTATGAGACAAATGCTATATTCAACACTTATAATATATATTGGGGGTATACACTACCCATGAATGTATTTTATAATGATTATCATAATTTTTTTTATTTACATTTCAATTTAATGATCTCTGTTTTATGGGGTTTACAATTCAATGTTACCAATGTGGTAATGGTTTTGGGTTATAATCTCAATAATTATAAGGAATGTTTATGCTCAAATCTCCAATGTCGATATCTCATGATATACCTATCAATAATTATTATGTTTTTTATTACCCATTTCATTTTCATGATATTTTCAAGTAATGTTTCCATTATTACACTCTTTTTTATTTAACATGATGGAAAAAATTATTTTTAATAAAATACAACTTTATTTCTTTCTTCAGTTGGACATTTTCTTTCTTCCAAAAAAATCGATTATAAAAATGTATTTAATTTTTTTTAAATGATATTTTTAATTATTTTGAATGAAAAATATTTTTAAAATGTTTTATTTTTTTACAAAAAAAAATAATATTAAAATATTCCATGATAAGTCATTATTTTTAATTTCATTTAATAAGTTTTATAAAAAAATGTTATAAGAAAATTCAATGAATAAAGGATATGTTACTCATGAAATGTATTAAATGATGTTTTAAAATATATTTTCAATCTATGATGACATATATTGATGCTAACTAATCCTTATGGGGGATATGGTCCAATAATAGCAAATAAATTCCTTTATTGAGTAGATTATGTTTTGATGGAATGATGTTTATAGACCCCATTTATTTTTCAGAGGTAAATCATGTTACAAATAGATTATTCTGAAACACATTTCTTATCCTTGTGTTAATCATGTTTCAAGGAGATTCACATGAAACCCATTTAATATATATGGTTAAATCTCATTATTAAATAATAATTATTGTTTTTATGGGTTTTTATGATGATATGCAATATCATTGTATTATACTAATGTTGTAGTTCTGGGACATATCATACAAAATGTAGCTTCCCAGTTAGTTCCTATTAATTATTTTAGAAATTATTTTAATGGGGAGTCCTAGATAGCCTTAGGTGACCTCACTATAGTTTACTTAATGGGTGCTCCTAGATAGGGCTTCAATGAATTGCGTAATGATAAATGTCATATGATCTAAAAGGGTACATGGGTGTCTCTTCAATCAAAAAGATGATGGTAAATGAGATTCAAGACAAAGAACAATGATCAAGGTCTACTAAGGTTTAGACCTGCCACAACTATGAGTGTATACAGTTTTTTATTCCAAGACCAAAAAATAGGGTTCATAGGTGGTCAATCCAAGGCCAAAAACGAGGTTGTACAAGTGGTAAACCCAATCTGAAAAAGGATGGTTTACTGGTAGTCAATGAAGTTCCAAAATATATACTAGGGTTATTATTCCAATCAGATCATGTTATGAACATATTTTTTTGTATCATTGACATAAGATTTTATATTCTAGTATGTATTCCATAAATTATAGGTCTTATGCTCCCATGGATCATTTTTAATTATTTATTTATGAATATTTTATTATTAAATTCCAATATGATTTCCATGAAACATTATTAATATCTTTGATATGAAAGTTATGGTTTTCAATTGATTTTATGATGTTCTCATACCCTTATATTTATGTTATGCCTATGTACCCCCCTTATTTTCCCTTACCGTGCATCAGAGATCAACCATTCAATTATATCAGTTCCATACATTATGAGGATATGTATATTGTATTATATGTTTATGAAGGGTTACAGTTATGATGAAAAAAGTTGGAGATTACATTGCTCCCTTATATTCCATTTTTTATGTTTCTGGGTTTCTAAAGAACAAAACTTTTATGGTTCTTCAGCGTGTATTCATGTAATGAAATTTAATTTTCATAAAAATTATGTATTATCTATGTATGAAACTTTGAAGTTCTTATATATGGTATCAAATAAAGGAGTAGAAAACCTTTGGATACTATTTTGGGAAAAACATAGTGAGATCAATAAGGATATGTTTGAGGATATGTATAACAATGAGGCAATGTATTGGATTTTATTTTGGAATTTTGGTAAAGGATAAATCGAGTCGTTTCTTAAAAATTCATCCATGTTTAGATACTACAAATGGATGTGTCTCTGTAACACATGTACATTTGAAAAACAACCCTGAAAACCAATATTAAAATATAATCTAATAGGAAATGGTGCATGACAATGATAATTGTCTAACACATGGTTTGAAACTCTTGGGGGATACACATTGGGACTTTTTAATGTCTTTAGGAACCAACATGAATGATTTAAATAGATGATAAATATTAATGAACTATGATAAAACAATGGTTTAATATATTAATGAAAAAGAGTCAGGATTTATACATCTTATAAGTTATTTTGGTATGATTATGTGGTTCCCACTATGATTAGTGTTATTCACACTATGATTTTTGTTCTAGTCAGTGACTGCAATCCAAATGAACAAGGTTAATGAGGAATGAAATAGATAATTCAATGAGATTCCTCCAGATAATGATAATGTAATGGGTGTTTAAATGAATAACCAGATTTCAGTTCACATAAAAATTTCTCATTATATTAATAATGGTGAACATCCAAATGAGAAAAATAAGGAACAACTATCTATTTTATCCTCCAAGAGGAAGCACCCAGCATAATTTAGTGTTTCTATTAATACATTTTTTCTAATAAATGGATCAATACAAAAAAAAAATAATTTCCATTATCTAATGAAAATAGCAAGAAAATTTCAATTATTATGACTATTATCTAGAAGTCTATGTAGATCAATGGTGTAATTTTATCAAAATATGGGGTGATATGATTAAATTGAATCCATGGACTAGATAAGTGAAATAAAATATTTTTCAATAATTATATTCTTCATATTTACTCAAAAGAAGATAGAGAATGAATTCCTAATTTTTAAATTGGTGTTTGATGAATCAGGTGTGTCTGTTGAATAAACTTTTATAGTACATGTGATGTGCTGTTAATATATTATCATTAAGAATGAATGTGAGATTTACCTGTAATAAAGTGTCTTAAAACTAAATCTCTAAATGGAATTCGAAATAAGGGAATTCATTTGGTATAAAATGATTGTTCGATGTGTTATCAAAGTGCAAATAGAAGTTGTAGTTATATATTATTCTTATTTTTTTATATGAAAATAAAAATTTAATTCAATTGAAAAGTTAAGGAAAGTAAGGAGAGGAAGATAATATTTTATTTATGCTCAAAGTGTGGGTAGAAACAATGTGGGAAATATCTTAATATGAATGTTAAATGTTATATGCTTTGAAAGGAAATTCATTGAGTGGATAAATTCAGATGTTTTTTAAAATAATTAGTAAATGATGGGAATAATGAGATATCCTAATATAACACACCTCCCACAATTCAATGTTTCAATTGAAATGAGTTTAGGAATTTTGTTAAAAAGTTCCCTAAACCAATGACTACTGAGGATGATATTCTACAAAAACCTTTAATGAAAATAAGTAAAGTGAAATATTTTTCCATATTAATGGATGAAGTGAACCATGTTAAGTGGGTAACACTTATCCTTCCCAACTTAGTTGGTATTTTATGATTGATTTTGTTTAAAATATCCTCTTATGTAAATAATATTGTTTATATCTTAGTGAATTATATGTGATAATCTACATGGATTCTGGAATAGTGACATAAAATATTCTATTGGATTTAGGATTAATAGATGCTTGGAATGATTTTTTTTATTAGATAAGTACTTATATGAGGAATAAATAGTGAATTTACATCAGGGTGTATTTATGTATCCTTGTAATAGAACTATAAGATTTATTGACTCCATCATTGTTTTCAATTTTAATGTTTCAAATAAGTTAAAAATATTTGACACCCACTCCCAGTGTTTTAGATCATGGTATTTTATCATAATTATGGATATTTTAAGATTCATTTATTTTAACTTGGGGTTTTACCAATATTCAAGAGAATATATGGCCATTGTATTAACATATTTTTTATGTGACTATTATGGTATGATTAATTATATTTGGATTATTAATGTTATGTTTAGTTTTGGAACTAAACTGACCCTCTTTAAAAATTCATAAATTTTGAAGGGTAATAAGGTTAAAAATTTATGGAATGATATATGTTGAACACAAGATGATATTGTTGAGATTAATATATCACTTCATCATTTGTAGATTTATGAATAACCTATTCTAAAAATATTTTTCTAATGATATGAAAAGATATTAGGAATGAATTATCATTCTATTTATGGGTATTTTGATCCATTATTAATTCATGTGTATCAAATTCACCTTATTCACATTGATTATGGGATGAAGTGCAAATTAATTGAGGAAAACCCACAAAGTGAGATTGTGATTTTGAAATTTAACGAAATAAAGTAAGTATATATTCCCATTAAAATTCCTCAATATTAGGAAATAGGTCTTGAAAAAAGAATACTATCATATTATCATAATTTTTGATGATATCAATTAAATTTTCATTCCTATATGGGATTTGGTTTTCAGGTGATTAACATTCTATAGATCATTTACTTTCATGTGAGAAATGTTCTTTTTCACTCACTATAGTTATTAACACTTTTATTCTATTTCCAAATCATAAATTCACACTTATGTTCCCCTTTTTGGAAACCTATTTATGATTTGATTTTATTAACCATTATGTTTCCAAATTTCCATTTACAAAATGATTTCCATGTCTTCATTTTTATGATTTGATTATCAATTAAAATAACATTCAAGTACTAAAAGAACTGATGGTCTATAAAAAATTATTGGGGGAAATTCATTTTAATTGGTATGTAATGTAACACCCCTAGTATTTGGGAAACATTTATTTTTTCAAGTAAATTAAAATTTCCAGATGTCTTGCATTACAAACTACACCAAATTAATGTTGTATTATATGTAACATTATTCAATAATTGTTCTACATACGAATCTATGTTTAATTAAGAAAATCAATTTTCATATGGCTTATTTTTATAATTAAATTATAAATTAAATTTTATTTAAAGTATAATTAGTTCATTTATACGTAAAAATTAAAATTCAGTTCATGGGAATAAATTTCAACATCAAATTGGATATAAAAACGTTTCTATATTCTGAAGAGATTCACTTTTAAAACATGTTGTCACGTCTCATCAATGTGATTAATTCTAAATTAATTTTTTTTTGTTATCTGATATTAATTTGAAAACTAGTATAAATATATTTAATCATCATACATTCTAATTCCGAATTAGTCCAAAAAATATTTTTTTACCAAAATGACTAGTCAAAATATTTCTAATTAATCACATCGATTAAGAGGAAGATGAGTTAACCAAAAGAATATACATTAATCTTAATTAGAAAAGGACATAGACACATTTTCAACACCGATTTTCTAGCCATATTTCGACCTAAACATTCCTAGATATAATTTTTTTTTATTGAATTCTTTTTTTGGTAAAAATGAGGTTACACATAAAAACTTTTCAGAAATGCCAAGTCGGTCCACTCCCCTATTTATAAAAGGCCACCAAATCTCTCCATTTATTTAAACATTAAAAACAAATTATTAACAATAATACCCACCAAACCCACTTATTCAATTACCTTATATAATAGTATAGTCCTTATCTTATTAAAAAAACTATCAATGGAAGTCCATTGGTGCAAACCAAAAGGGTATACTAAAAGAAGATGTGAGGTATATCAAATAATGTTTTTGTTTTATTTGTTCCTCAAACATATATAATTACATTTATTTCATTTTTATATTACATATTCAGTATAATAATTATATTTATATATTTTTTATTAACAATATATGACCTAAAACAATAAAAAATCCATCAAATGGGCTATGAATTCAATTTTCGTGTGTACAGAGGACTACTGCCTTGCAAATCAATATCATTCATTTTTTCATTACTAATACATATGGATTGGAATAATGATGAAAACTCAATTTAAATATGAAAAAAATTTATATTAATAATATATTTATTCTTCATTAATAATTATATAAGACATTACATCCACATTTCCTTTTTTAGGGAATAAAATAACCTCGTTTGTGTGTAAAATAGAATACCACCTCATGAAATGATATGATTCAATCATGCATTCTATGGAATTTATTATGAATGGGTTTAACATAAATATGTCACATATATAACATAATAATTATGGTATAATTATAATATATATATATATAACATTTTAATTTTTTTATATCAATATGAACTAAAAAATGAATCATCATTCATGCGTACATATGGCCTACTGTCTCAATGAACCATGTACTTCATTTCCATATTCTATAATTTATATAATTTTCTATGTAAAGATGTTGCAAATATAAATTATATTTATATCATGGTCTAAATTTATAAATTTATGAAATCATTGTCATCAAAAAGGAAAAAATTATATGCCAAAATATATGTGAAAAGCAAAGCAGTTATTACCCAAACAGGGATTTAACATGAAATTGATAATAAAAAGTTAATATAATGTTATATGGAAACCATATAATGTAAGTTATATATTAATATAGATCAGTAATATATGTTTAAAATACATATATATTTTATAGAGGGGTATTGAACAATTATAAAGGATTTCAAGGCCTGAGGTAAATGGATTTCAAGTATCACATTTAATTTTTTCATTCTTCTATCATATTCACCACTATACCCTTTTGTGTGGTGTCAAAACAAAAATATAAAATTTTATATTATTAATAAAATTTATTTAATGATCATAATTTTGTCAATTGATATTTTTATTTAATGGATCTCAGGAATAAAAAGTTACTCAAGTTGTAAGATATTTGTGTCTCACTTTTAAATTTTGTGAGACACATGCAATATTCGCAACCTCTTTCATATATTTGGTGTTTAAACATTCCATGAATTTATATTATGATGTTCCCCCAAATGTTTTTTTTAGTTAATTATCCATTTTATGATCTATTTTACATAGGTTTTAAGGTTCCTGGTTACGAAAGTTGTAAGGATTTTATGCTGCAATCTCATTGTTTATTTGTGTTATTTAGGATTACCTCTATAAAGATGCTATATCATTATCTAAAAATCAAAATTTCATGATAAATTTATTATTCTATAGATATTAATATTATTTTCATGTAATGGTATAATTTTTACACAATTTTTTATATAATATAATGAGGAAATTTATTAAAAAAAAATATGAAATAATATCACACATCAGTCAAAAATTTGTTCGCTTTTAAAAAATGTTTTTAAAATGTTCTCTCTCTATTTAAAAATTAATTTTTTTGTTTTTGTCATGAAAAGTGATTTATAAAATATTTTATTTTTTATAAAGTGTTGTAATGTTTCATGAAGGAACCTTTATATGTTTCATTGTTATTTTCAAAGAACAAGATAATTCAAATGTTCTATTTTTAGGAAGTTTTTTTCAAATTATAAGGGATATATTTCGCAATAAATGTTTTAAATTAAAATTTTGTAATTACTTTTCTCCTAATTTGACATACATTGGGGATACCTATTCCATATAGGGGTATATGATCAAATGATACAATAAATATTATTTATCTGAATGGTTAATATTTTCATGGAATGATGTTTGTGGACTCCATTTATTTTCTATAGGTTAATCATGTTTAAAATACATTTTTATAAAACCCATTTTTTCTACTAGTTAATAATGTTTCACTGAGATTGAAATGATCTCATTTTTTTCGTGGGTCATGAATAATATGAAATAATAGTTTTTATTGTTTTTTTATGATGATATGGAATCCATTAATAATTTATTCCGGTCATTATTCCTATATGTAACTTATAAGATGGGGAAGACCAAAACACACTAGGTAATATTAATAATGACAATATAATTTGGAGGCCTAGATGGAATATGGTTACCCTATTATAGCGTTCATGATGGGTGGGCCTTGATAGCCCTTGAATGCATTGAGTAATGATAAATTATATATGAGATCAAAGGGTACATTAGTTTTTATCCATAGCCCATATATATAGGTATACAGGTTTCTAGCCCTAGCCCAAATATGGGTGTAATGGGTATTAAGTATAAGCTAATATATGATGGTATACAAGTGTTTATCCCATGCCCAAAATCGAGGGTAGATAGGGGGCCATCCCAAGACCAAAAAATGAGGTTAAATGGGTAGTAATCCAAATCCTAAAAATAAGGGTGTATGAGTGGTCATCCTAATCCAAAAGAAGGTACATGGGTGGTTAACCCAATCATAGCATGTTAATAATGTCTTGTTGGGTAGCTTTGATAAGAAATTTAAATATTCAAATATATATTCCAAAAATCCAATGTCTTATTATTTTATGGGTCCTATTATTTTATTTCCTTATAAGTCATTTGTTATGATATGACAATATTTATTCTGTGATGCGGGAATATGATCTTTTATTTATAGGGTATGGTTTCCAAATGCTACTCTCATGTTCTTATACCCTTATGTTCAAGTTAAGATTATATATCTCCCTTGTTTTTCCTTACTGAGAATCTGATCTCACCCTTTCTCATGTTTATTTTTCCCACATTATGAGGATATATATTATGTGTTATATGTATAAGAAGAGTTCTCATTATGAAGAACTTAGACAGAGATGACCTAACAACCATATGTTTTAGTGCTGAATTTTTCATTTGTAATATTTTGATATTTTATGTAGATGTTTTGAGCTTCATTACATAAACTATTTTTTTTTGGTAATACATTCATTGAGGTATGTGATGTATTTGTTTGGGTGAAATTTGGTTGTTTATTAGGGGTTTTGAGTAGTGAATTGTTGGCGCATTGTTTTTTTTAAAATATTCATCCTTCCTCAACAAACCTTTAAACCCATAAAAAATGTATTTTATGGTTGGTGAATGGTTTTTTCAATCATATTCCCTCTTCGAAGTCACCTTTAACCCCCATAGGAGAGGTGCATGGTTAAGGTGCATGGTTTGGAAAACAATGTTCCTCTAACCAAAAAATATTGTCTGTGAGATTTCATCCTAGGAAAAATATATTTTATGTTATTGAAACTAACTTCCTTAAAACAATCTGAACCCAACTAGAACATAATGGTTTAATATCATTTTTTGAGTCTCCTAAAAGAATTTAATGGCATAAAAAACTATTTTTGAAGAATCGATTATCCATTTAACAGATCTGTACCTCTCCTAGTAACAGATTTCATCCTGATTGGTTTTCATCATCTCCTCCATAATTCACTAATATTTTGAGGGGATTATTTTCTCCGTTGGTGAGGGTTTATCTATATGTTTTCATGGATTTATTTTGTTGGATATTTGATCTAGGTTTTGGATATAGATCTCCTTCATCATTGTAAAATTGAACGTTCTCCTTCAATTTGGGGTTTTTTGTTGGTGAGTGTATATAAATGATCTTGAGGTTCATGGTTTCAATTATAAATCCCATAATCCTGATTAGATTATTTTTTTATTATTGAAAATTGAAATTTCATTGGAAGTGAAATTTGATCAAAAATTGAATTGATTAGATTCAATTGCAATGTGATAATGAATTATGTTATCTTTGGGGAATTTGAAATTGGATGAGTTGTGACCATAAAATTGATAGGATACTATTATTATATAATTGGTTAACTCTTAAAATACATAATTGGTTGATAATTCGAATTGATTGATGTTTTTCATAACCAAGAAGAGTTAATAGGTTTAGATTAAATGTAAAAAATTGGTTTAACGGTGAATTGTTCTTAGTATTCAATGTGAATAGAGTAAAGAATTGTGTTTTATTTGATATTTTAAGTTGTATACCATGATTGTAATTTTTTATGGGTGTGTGAAAATTGTTTAACCTTGTATAATGTGATATATATGATAAATGTGAATAATTGAGAAATGGAGTGTGGGATACACACCGATTCTCCAAATACCCATGCACAAGTTGTTCTAGATCCTAAATCATGATTGTAATAATTATTTTATCTAATAGGTACTAAGGATCTAAATACCCATAGAGTGTGGGAAATGGTCTTATACTCAAAATAATAATGGGGTACTAGACACAATGTGTCACGACCCGCCCTCGGGGTCCGTGTCGTGACTACCCCAAGCCCGCCTTCCATAGGCCAGGGGCTGGCGACTAGCACCAAGGCGTAAATCCCGGTAAAAAGGGAAGGCATTGCCTTTGAAAAGTAAACACACACCACAGAGTAAACAAGCGGAAAGTAAATACTAAACAAAGCAGAGTACGACTGAAAGTGCGGAAAGGTAAATGGGCCAGAATACAAACCCAAACTGAAAGTAAAGTACAACTCGAAAGGGAAAACAACAACTGGAAAGTAAAAACCGCTACACCGAGCTGTCCACTGGAAATCCCACCTGAAGGGTGGGTACAGATAGCTCCTCTGCTCCACGGGTCCCGCCGTCCGCTCCGTGCACGTCCCGCCCAGTGGTCCTCCTCCATGCACCGTCCCACTCTGTAGGCCTCAGCTAAGGTCAACGCTGTCCGTCGTCTGCAACCAACACAACGTAGTGCGGGCGAAGCCCGTGCAGGGGTGAGTATAAGCTACTCAGTAGGGACCCCGAGACCCCTGAAGGTCTCTCAAATCCACAAAGGATAAACCACGAAGAAAAGTACAATCACGAAGTAACAACAGACACTGCTTAGGTATATACCCATACATAAACCTAAGTCATCAATTAAAATACGCTCCAACCTCCGAGCCCATGTACAACTCAGTCCACGCAGGAAAGTATACGTATTCCACATAGGAAAGCAAAACATAATCCACACAGGATTGCACAACACAATCCACACAGGAAAGCAACAGGATTCAGCTCACACAGGTATACTTCCTCAAGGACGATAAAGATGATCACTGATCCATCTAAGTCGTCGGACCCACGAAGGATCGATTGGTAACTAACCCCCGCAATGACCCACACAGGATCGGGCCCACACAGGACCTGTAGGCGCTGGCTCACACAGAACCGCTGAGCGCAAGGACCCACACAGAATCGGGCCCACACAGGACCTGTAGCACTGATCCACGTAGGATCGCTGAGTGCTGAAGTCGTCGTCGTCGAATCCACACAGGATCTCTGTACTATCGTCGTCGCAGTCACAGTAGCAGTAGTAGTCGTAGCAGTCGCAGCCAGCACTAGGGTTCTCGCACACAGCTAGCTCGTTCGGAGGGTCCGCTCCACGAGCCGAGAGGCTGATACATCAACTGTCACAAAGACCAGAGTTGATGTATCCAAAAGTTCCGTATCGTCAACAGGAACTCAACGCAACAGACGGCGCGTCGATCGGACGCCCGGTCTGAAAGTTATTGGCATTTTCATCTCCGGGGCCCGGTTGGTTTTTAAGGCAAAACCAACCCGACCATACTCCACCTGCGTCCAAACCTTGGGCGGAGTATGCCAAAAGATCCGTCTCACTAAGAGGAACACAACGCGACTGACGGTGCGTCAATCGGACGTTCGTAGCTCAAGATATGAGCGTTTCCGCTCCGAAAGCCCGGTTGGTTTCGTGAACGAACCAACCCGACCATACTCCACCTGCGTCCAAACCTCGGGCGGAGTATGCCAAAAGATCCGTCTCACTAAGAGGAACACAACGTGACTGACGGTGCGTCAATCGGACGTTCGTAGCTCAAGATATGAGCGTTTCCGCTCCGAAAGCCCGGTTGGTTTCGTGAACGAACCAACCCGGCCGAACTCAAAGTAATCCGAAACCTTGAGTGCGATATACCGAAACGACCGTCTCAATCCAAGGATCGCGTTGCCGTAGACGGTTCGTCATTCGGAGGTCCGAGCCTCAAGTTATGGGCCAAAAACCAAATCTGGTTCGAAACGGGGGGGTCCGGGTCCGGGCCGACCCGGCCCGACCCCCCCTGGGCGGCCGGCGGCCTGGCGGCGCGGCGGCGCGGCGGCGCGGCGGCGCGGGGTGCCGCGGCGGCTCGGGGTGCCACGAGGAGCCGCACGCGGGGGCTATGCCCCGCTTCCTAGAAGAGGCGGCGCGGCCTTTGTGCCGCGCCCAAATTTTTAAAACGCCCCCCACACGTGGGGGGGCCTGATTTGAGCGGAAACCGGGGAGGGGAGGCCAGCTTCCCCCTTCCCTTTAAAAAAAACGCCCCCCTCATAAAGAGGGGGGTTTTGGGTGTTGGCCGGGGGATTAATTCCCCCGGTTTAATGCCTTCCGGCCGGCCAGCTGGCCGGCCGGTTTTCTCCAACGGGACCGGAAATTCCGGTCCCCCCTTCGGCTTCCGACGCCGGCGGCCCGGCCGCCGGTCTACTCTTCCCGCCGCGGCCCGGAACCGGCCGCGGTCTCCTCGTCCCGCCGCGGCCCGGAACCGGCCGCGGCGTTCGTCATCCGGCGCGGTGCGACGGCACCGCGCCCCTTCGCCGTGTCTTGATTCCATTCAACGCGGCGCGACGGCGTCGCGTTCTTGAAGATTTTCCTTGGCGTAGCGCGACGGCGCCGCGTAAAATAATTGCACGAATGTCCGCGTGGTGCGATGGCACCACGCCACTTTGCTTCTACCCGCAAGATAAATCAACATAAACGATGGAGGGGGGTTCGGCCGTGTTCATGCGGTCCGGCCCCCCTCACGTTAAATATATAACTCAACATAAACATTCAAAGCCTCATGTTAGACATGCGAGATCCACGTTCAAGAAATGGAATAAATAAATATTGAATCAACAACCCCTACCTCGGGTATAAGGTTCGAAGATCGTGAACGTTCCGCGGAAGACGGCGTCGCGGAGGTCGGGCGTCGCGGTAGCCGTTCGTCAAATCCGATGACGAAGGGATGCGTTCGAAGAGACACGTCGTTGGCGAAACTTGTACGCCGACGAAGGTTGTCCGAGGAAGAAGTGGCGTCCCCTTTCGTTGACACGGGAAACGAAGAATGGAGGTGCGGCGTTCTTCGTCGGAGCTTGAACGTTCTTCGTCAAGACGAACGTTCTTCGAGTTCCTCGTCAGAGTTGAAGGAGTTGATGGAAAATCTCTCCACCTCTCAAGAAGACAAACAAATAACCCCCAAAATAAAATAAGACCACATCTTATTTTATTGTCACATAACACATAAGAATTTCAAAAGCTTGAAATTCAAAAGGTTTAACCCCCATAATTAAATAACTCAAGTCATTTAATTAGGGGTTAAGCAAGTTGAGAGAAAATGAAAGGATTAGGGGTTCGTGTGGGCCCCACCACACTTAATCCTCCCAAGGGAGGTTAAGTGGGTGTGGGTCCCACTTCCAACCTCCTTTGAGAGGTTTTAACAAAAATTGTTCTACACAATTTTATTTAACTCAAACTAAAAACCCCAAAACTAACTTTCAACCCGCAACAAACGCAACTCCTGAAAAGGTCTCAATAAGCGAATATCGGCGCTGTGAGTTCATCGGTGCCCTCGGATTTCAATTCCGAGCACCGGAACAAAAGTTAGGAATTCCCGCTCGTTCGTTCACTGAACGTACCCGAGCCAAACTTCAGAAATTAATTCCGGGCACTCTGGGGCTCGGAATCAGGTGCCGTCTGAATCCGCGCTCTTGTAAAATTCTAAAGAAAATTAAGAAAAAAAATTCCCTTGAATTTTACGGGTCTTTACATTACTCCCACCTCAGGGCTTTACGTCCCCATAAAGATACATCAAAAACTAGGGAAACAAATGAGGGTACTGAGCACGCATCTGAGCCTCCCGCTCCCATGTGCTCTCCTGGAGATTCCCGTGCTGCCATCTGATGCGCACGAGAGGAATCGATCGCCCATGCAGGACCCGCTCCTGTCGATCCTCTATCTCCACCGGAACCTCCGTAAAAGTCGCCCCATCGTCAACGTCAAGCTCCCCATGATCAATGATGTGCGTCGGGTCGTGCACGTATCTCCTCAGCTGGGATACGTGGAAAACGTCGTGCACCCGGTGCAACTGAGGTGGTAGGTCCAGGCGATAAGCCACCTCGCCAACCCTACTGAGGACCTGGAAGGGTCCGATGAAGTGCGGAGATAACTTGCCGCCTCGGCCAAATCTCCGAATACCACGTCAAGGTGAGACCCGCAAGAAGACGTGGTCGCCATCCTCGAACTCTAGTGGCCTCCGCCTCCTGTCAGCATAAGACTACTGCCGACTCTGAGCTGTCCTCATCCGCTCCTGGATGACCTGGACCTTCTCTGTCGTGGCCTGGACCATCTCCGGTCCCACCAGTGCTGACTCTCCAGGGTCTGTCCAGCACAAAGGAGATCTACAAGGTCGGCCGTACAACGCCTCATACGGTGCCATCCCGATGTTGGAGTGGTAGCTGTTGTTGTATGCGAACTCCACCAAGGGTAGGTGGTCCTCCCAGCTACGACCAAAGTCGAGGACACATGCGCGGAGCATGTCCTCGAGTGTCTGAATGGTCCTCTCCGTCTGACCATCCGTCTGAGGGTGAAAGGCTTTGCTAAGACGTAGCTGCGTCCCGAACGCCTCCTGTAACCCCTTCCAAAGCCGGAGAGTAAAGCGGGCATCTCGATCGGAAACGATAGATGATGGCACACCGTGGAGCCGCACAATCTCCTGAACGTAGAGACGTCCCAAGCTCTCCACTGAGCCCTGCTCTCTGATGGGTAAGAAGTGTGCCGACTTGGTGAGTCGGTCAACAATCACCCAGATGGAGTTGTGACCTCTGGAAGTGCGTGGAAGTCCAGTCACGAAGTCCATAGATATGCCGTCCCACTTCCACTCTGGAACCTCCAAGGGCTGTACCAAGCCTGCTGGTACCTGATGCTCTGCCTTCACCTGCTGACTGGTGAGGCATCGAGAAACGAACTCTGCTACAGCCTTCTTCATACCCGGCCACCAATGCTGTCGTCTGAGGTCCTGGTACATCTTCGCCACTCCAGGATGTACCGCTAAAGGAGAAGTGTGAAACTCCCTCAGCACTTCCTCTCGCAAAGCTACTGGTACCATGGTACGTCCTCTGAAAAGGATGTCGTTCTCTGCTCCAAGGGAGAAACCATCAGGTTCCTGTCCCGAGGATATCTGTGCACGCCGTGTCTCACAGTCAGCGTCCCCATGCTGTGCCTCCCTGACTCGCTGCAGTAGTGGAGGAGTGACTGTGAGAGACTGAAGAAAGGCTGCTCCATCTCTATCCACGAAGGATATCTGCAAAGAGGCTAGCTGCTCCGTCACCTCCTCGAGTAGCTGAATGCCCGTCCTCCTGCTGAGGGCATCGGCTACTACGTTCCCCTTCCAAGGAGTATAGACTATCTCAAAGTCATAGTCCTGGAGGAACTCGAGCCATCGCCGCTGTCTTAGGTTCAGGTCCTTCTGCGAGAAGATATACCTGAGACTCTGATGATCGGAAAAGACTGTAAAGCGCTCGCCCATCAGATAGTGTCGCCATGTCTTCAGAGCGAAGACCACTGCTGCTAACTCCAGGTCATGGGTAGCGTAGTTCTGCTCATGCGGCCTCAACTGACGTGATCCATAGGCGATCACGGCCTGCTCCTGCATCAGAACACATCCGAGTCCGGTCCCTGATGCATCGCAGTAGACTACGTACCCTACTCCCTCCTCAGGCAACCTCAAGATAGGTGCGCTAGTCAATCTCTATCTCAGCTCCTGGAAGCTCTGCTGACATCTGTCTGACCACACGAAGGGTTTCCCCTTCTTCGTCAAAGCTGTGAGTGATGCCGCAACTCTGGAGAAGTTCGGAACAAATCTCTGATAGTAACCAGCTAGTCCCAAGAAACTCCGAACCTCAGTCACGCTCCTGGGTGGCTCCCATGCTAACACAGCCTCAATCTTTGCGGGATCTACTGCAACTCCTGCCTCAGAGATAACGTGTCCCAAAAAGTGGACCTCACGTATCCAGAACTAGCACTTCGAGAGCTTACCATAAAGCTGGTGCTCTCGGAGTGTGTCAAGAACAACTCGCAAGTGATAGGCGTGCTCCTCCTCTGTCGTAGAGTAAATCAGAATTTCGTCGATGAAGACTACAACAAACCGATCGAGGTATGGCTGAAAGATCCTGTTCATGAGAGACATGAACACTGCTGGAGCATTGGTTACACCAAAAGTCATAACCAAGAACTCATAGTGGCCATACCGACATCTGAAGGCTGTCTTCTGCACATCCTCGTCTCTGACTCTGAGCTGATGATAGCCTGACCTGAGGTCTATCTTCGAGAACCCCCGTGCTCCCTTGAGCTGATCAAAGAGGTCATCAATCCTCGGTAGCGGATACTTGTTCCTCACTGTCACCTGGTTCAGGCGACGATAGTAAACACAAAGTCGCAAGCTCCCGTCCGCCTTCTTGGCGAACAATATCGGGGAAGCCCAGGGTGAAACACTGGGTCGGATGAACCCCTTGCCCTGCAAGTCCTCCAACTGTACCCGTAGCTCTCGAAGATCAGCGGGGGCCATCCGATATGCTGGAGTGGATATCGGGGCTGTCCCGGGGTACAAGTCAATAAAAAAGTCTACCTCTCTGCGAGGAGGTAGCCCTGGAACGTCGTCGGGAAAAACGTCTGCAAACTGATCCACCACTGCAGGAAAACCAGGACTCCGCACGTCAACTGCTCCAAGGATAAGGCTAGCCAACTGATGAGTGATGGGTTGTCCTCTCCTCCGCGGAAGTCCATCCTGTGCTGCCAAGGCTCCCTTCTCTCCGGTGAAGGTGAACCTGCTCCCGTCGGTGCGTACACATCGCACCTTGCGCCTAAAACAGTCAATCTGTGCATGGACCGTAGATAGCCAATCCATGCCCAAGATGACGTCTTAAGGCCTCGACGCTGCTACAAGAAGATCCCAGCCGAAGATCTCACCTCCTAGAGTAAGCTCACAATGCCGGCACCAGTGCGTAATCATCGAGTCTGCTCCCGTAGGAGTATCTAGCCGTAAGGATCGAGCCAACGGCTCTGTCGGAATCTCTGAGCTCCGAACAAGGGCAGCGGCTATGAAAGAATGACTCGCTCCTGTGTATATAAGAACTGCAGCAAGGGTGGAATAGACGCAGATAGTACCTCGAATCATCTCGGGTGCGCCGTGGTCGTAGGCCTCTGCTGCCTGAAGCTGTGCCTGTCGCTGCCCGCCAGCTCCCTGTGGTCGGGGTGGACCTCCTGGTGGTGGTGGTGGTAGAGCCTCAAAGCGTCGGCCACCACCAGCTGCTCGTCCAGCTCCTCTGCCTCGTCCGCCTCCTCCCTGCGGACCTCCACGGTCGATCCTCTGCCTCTGCCTCGGTGGTCCATCAACTGTCTGCTGCTCCTCGGCACGACGGGTCGGGCAGTCACGAGCCATGTGGCCCTGCCCGCCGCACGAGTAGCACTGTCTGCCTCTCGTAAGACTGGCTCCGCGCTGTGTGCCCCGCACTGTTGAGCCAGTGCCCTGAGATCGTCTGCCCGAAGGTCTGGTCTATCTGGACCCCTGAGTCATCCGTCGACTGCCTGCTGCGGATGACTCTGCCACGTGCCGCCCTGCGGTGGGTCGCTGTGCTGGTGTAAACTCAGCAAGGAAGCTATCGATCAGAAGGGCCCGCTCTAGTACTCCTGTCTGAGTCGGTATGCTGAGGGAGATCAGTGATGCCCTGATCTCGTGTCTCAAACCCTGCTCGAAGGTCCGGGCCCGGAAGAATGGGTCCCGTACCATGTCGGTCGAGTAGCACGAGAGATCGGTAAATCTCGCCGAGTACTGAGCGACCGTCATGCTGCCCTGCCGCAGCTGTAGAAGCTCCTGGATACGCACCGCACGAAGGGTGGCTGGGACGAACTCCGAGCGGAAGAGGCTCTCAAAGTCCGTCCAAAGTAGAGATGCCTCATCGTGCACCTGAAGCATCAAGCTCCACCATCGTCCTGCTGCTGCGTGTAGTAGGCTCGCAGCGAGGAACACCATGAGGTCTGCTGGTGTCCTCACTAGCCTAAACACTCGAACCACTGCCTCCAGCCAGTCCTCTGCTGCCTGGGGATCCATCTCCCCGCGAAACCTGGGCGGTCGCTGGCGCTGAAACTCATGCAGTGTGCTAAGGCGACGTGCATCGTCAGCGGCTGCTGCTGGAAGCATCGGGGAATCGGCGGGTAAAGCTACCGCCGGTGCCACTACTGGAAAAGGGCCCTGCACCGAGGGCTCGTCGCTCGGTGGGCTGTCGTCTCGCTCGACTCTCGGAACCCTAGCTGGCTGCCATCGTGGGGCCATCCTGAAAAGGAAACAGGTGCGCCACGGTCAGAACAGTATACCTGGTGAGCTGATATAAGTAATCACAAAGAAAACTTTGAAACACACACTCAATCAATGTTTTCATGCATTAAGTCGGAAATCAGAAGTCAGGGTCCTGGTGTACGGATACGTCGGCCGCCGCACCAAAACTGGACTCCCTGGACTGATATCCACACTAAATACGCTAAACATTATTGCTTCACATAGAAAAGATCAGAGTTCGCGGTAGAACCGAACTCCTTTGATACCAATTTGTCACGACCCGCCCTCGGGGTCCGTGCCGTGACTACCCCAAGCCCGCCTTCCATAGGCCAGGGGCTGGCGACTAGCACCAAGGCGTAAATCCCGGTAAAAAGGGAAGGCATTGCCTTTGAAAAGTAAACACACACCACAGAGTAAACAAGCGGAAAGTAAATACTAAACAAAGCAGAGTACGAATGAAAGTGCGGAAAGGTAAATGGGCCAGAATACAAACCCAAACTGAAAGTAAAGTACAACTCGAAAGGGAAAACAGCAACTGGAAAGTAAAAACCGCTACACCGAGCTGTCCACTGGAAATCCCACCTGAAGGGTGGGTACATATAGCTCCTCTGCTCCACGGGTCCCGCCGTCCGCTCCGTGCACGTCCCGCCCAGTGGTCCTCCTCCATGTACCGTCCCACTCTGTAGGCCTCAGCTAAGGTCAACGCTGTCCGTCGTCTGCAACCAACACAACGTAGTGCGGGCGAAGCCCGTGCAGGGGTGAGTATAAGCTACTCAGTAGGGACCCCGAGACCCCTGAAGGTCTCTCAAATCCACAAAGGATAAACCACGAAGAAAAGTACAATCACGAAGTAACAACAGACACTGCTTAGGTATATACCCATACATAAACCTAAGTCATCAATTAAAATACGCTCCAACCTCCGAGCCCATGTACAACTCAGTCCACGCAGGAAAGTATACGTATTCCACATAGGAAAGCAAAACATAATCCACACAGGATTGCACAACACAATCCACACAGGAAAGCAACAGGATTCAGCTCACACAGGTATACTTCCTCAAGGACGATAAAGATGATCACTGATCCATCTAAGTCGTCGGACCCACGAAGGATCGATAGGTAACTAACCCCCGCAATGACCCACACAGGATCGGGCCCACACAGGACCTGTAGGCGCTGGCTCACACAGAACCGCTGAGCGCAAGGACCCACACAGAATCGGGCCCACACAGGACCTGTAGCACTGATCCACGTAGGATCGCTGAGTGCTGAAGTCGTCGTCGTCGAATCCACACAGGATCTCTGTACTATCGTCGTCGCAGTCACAGTAGCAGTAGTAGTCGTAGCAGTCGCAGCCAGCACTAGGGTTCCCGCACACAGCTAGCTCGTTCGGAGGGTCCGCTCCACGAGCCGAGAGGCTGATACATCAACTGTCAGAAAGACCAGAGTTGATGTATCCAAAAGTTCTGTATCGTCAACAGGAACTCAACGCAATAGACGGCGCGTCGATCGGACGCCCGGTCTGAAAGTTATTGGCATTTTCATCTCCGGGGCCCGGTTGGTTTTTAAGGCAAAACCAACCCGACCATACTCCACCTGCGTCCAAACCTCGGGCGGAGTATGCCAAAAGATCCGTCTCACTAAGAGGAACACAACGCGACTGACGGCGCGTCAATCGGACGTTCGTAGCTCAAGAGATGAGCGTTTCCGCTCCGAAAGCCCGGTTGGTTTCATGAACGAACCAACCCGACCATACTCCACCAGCGTCCAAACCTCGGGAGGAGTATGCCAAAAGATCCGTCTCACTAAGAGGAACACAACGCGACTGACGGCGCGTCAATCGGACGTTCGTAGCTCAAGATATGAGCGTTTCCGCTCTGAAAGCCCGGTTGGTTTCGTGAACGAACCAACCCGGCCGAACTCAAAGTAATCCGAAACCTTGAGTGCGATATACCGAAACGACCTTCTCGATCCAAGGATCGCGTTGCCGCAGACGGTTTGTCATTCGGAGGTCTGAGCCTCATGTTATGGGCCAAAAACCAAATCTGGTTCGAAACGGGGGGGTCCGGGTCCGGGCCGACCCGGCCCGACCCCCCCCCCCCCCCTGGGCGGCGGCGGCGGCCGGCGGCGGCGCGACGGCCGGCGGCCTGGCGGCGCGGCGGCGCGGCGGCGCGGGGTGCCGCGGCGGCTCGGGGTGCCGCGAGGAGCCGCACGCGGGGGCTAAGCCCCGCTTCCTGGAAGAGGCGGCGCGGCCTTTGTGCCGCGCCCAAATTTTTAAAACGCCCCCCACACGTGGGGGGGGCCTGATTTGAGCGGAAACCGGGGAGGGGAGGCCGGCTGCCCCCTTCCCTTTAAAAAAAAACGCCCCCCTCATAAAGAGGGGGGTTTTGGGTGTTGGCCGGGGGATTAATTCCCCCGGTTTAATGCCTTCCGGCCGGCCAGCTGGCCGGCCGGTTTTCTCCAACGGGACCGGAAATTCCGGTCCCCCCTTCGGCTTCCGACGCCGGTGGCCCGGCCGCCGGTCTACTCTTCCCGCCGCGGCCCGGAACCGGCCGCGGTCTCCTTGTCCCGCCGCGGCCCGGAACCGGCCGCGGCGTTCGTCATCCGGCGCGGTGCGACGGCACCGCGCCCCTTCGCCGTGTCTTGATTCCATTCAACGCGGCGCGACGGCGTCGCGTTCTTGAAGATTTTCCTCAGCGTAGCGCGACGGCGCCACGTAAAATAATTGCACGAATGTCCGCGTGGTGCGATGGCACCACGCCACTTTGCTTCTACCCGCAAGATAAATCAACATAAACGATGGAGGGGGGTTCGACCGTGTTCATGCGGTCCGGCCCCCCTCACGTTAAATATATAACTCAACTTAAACATTCAAAGCCTCATGTTAGACATGCGAGATCCACGTTCAAGAAATGGAATAAATAAATATTGAATCAACAACCCCTACCTCGGGTATAAGGTTCGAAGATCGTGAACGTTCCGCGGAAGACGGCGTCGCGGAGGTCAGGCGTCGCGGTAGCCGTTCGTCAAATCCGATGACGAAGGGATGCGTTCGAAGAGACACGTCGTTGGCGAAACTTGTACGCCGACGAAGGTTGTCCGAGGAAGAAGTGGCGTCCCCTTTCGTTGACACAGGAAACGAAGAATGGAGGTGCGGCGTTCTTCGTCGGAGCTTGAACGTTCTTCGTCAAGATGAACGTTCTTCGAGTTCCTCGTCAGAGTTGAAGGAGATGAAGGAAAAGCTCTCCACCTCTCAAGAAGACAAACAAATAACCCCCAAAATAAAATAAGACCACATCTTATTTTATTATCACATAACACGTAAGAATTTCAAAAGTTTGAAATTCAAAAGGTTTAACCCCCATAATTAAATAACTCAAGTCATTTAATTAGGGTTTAAGCAAGTTGATAGAAAATGAAAGGATTAGGGGTTCGTGTGGGCCCCACCACACTTAATCCTCCCAAGGGAGGTTAAGTGGGTGTGGGTCCCACTTCCAACCTCCTTTGAGAGGTTTTAACAAAAATTGTTCTACACAATTTTATTTAACTCAAACTAAAAACCCCAAAACTAACTTTCAACCCGCAACAAACGCAACTCCCGAAAAGGTCTCTTTAAGCAAATATCAGCGCTGCGAGTTCATCGGTGCCCTCGGATTTCAATTCCGAGCACCTGAACAAAAGTTAGGAATTCCCGCTCGTTCGTTCACTGAACGTACCCGAGCCAAACTTCAGAAATTAATTCCGGGCACTCTGGGCCTCGGAATCAGGTGCCGTCTGAATCCGCGCTCTTGTAAAATTCTAAAGAAAATTAAGAAAAAAAATTCCCTTGAATTTTACGGGTCTTTACACAATGTTCAACTCATATGAGTTTTATTAAGGGATATGGTTCCATATGGCCGCATTATAAAATTGAATTAAATGGATAATGAAATATAAAGTGTTATAGTGAATTATGTTTCCCTATTTTATATAGTTTTGACTCAGAAATGGGATGAAGCAAGTTTTGATGGTTTATATGTCATCATGAACCCGAGGGAAAAGATGTGGTTAAATAATGAATAATGGAATATGCAAACTATTCACATTATTGTATTTTATTCTTTATAAAAATGAATACATTTTTATCGAATATATATTTTTTAGAAACAACCAGTGTAGAGATATAGATTTATACTCACACCCTACTTGGGTTTCAATATTGGTACCAAAATAGACATCATGTTTTTAGTATAGGATAAAGGAAATTTCCCTATCTTATATAGTTGTTTTAGGATAGAAAATAGATTATTGAATCATAAATGGAGTCAAGACCTTATTTGGAGATTCATTGGGTTTTTATTTTTTTTATTTGAAACTTCACATGTATTTGGAATGACATATCTACTATTTTGGTATTGATATTATATTCAAATATTGGTCATTAGTAGATACTATTTTATTAATCATTATGGTTAATTTCATTTTTTATTTTTTTTATTTCCATTATTATAATTCTTTGATAAACACTGTATAGTTTCCCCATGTTGTATATTTGACTGTTAATACTAGTGGGAATCCACTAAATATAAGGTGGTGTGCATGAGGTTATGTAACTGAAAGACTAGGGGCATCAGTTTGTGACACCTAGGTTGGGATTTTACAATGTGATAAAATATGACTTTTCTTTTCTTTTTTTCTTACTATTTAGGAAAGGTATAATTGAAACTATACATTTTTGAGACTCAAATATGATCTAATTCATGGGAGTATCTAACCCATGTATGGAGGAAGAAAAAGTATCCAAAGTGGTACTATTGTTATTTATTTGATTTTTAATAGTAGGTTGTAATTTAATCTTGAGTGATGCACTTGTTGTGTGATGTTATTATTGTTTCTATGATTTTATGATGTTTGACTCATGTGCATGTATGTAATGAGAGTTGATTTTTCTTACATAATTCAAGGAACATGAGAATTATTGTGACAAGTAATATTTTAGGGCATGAGTGAAAAATTTGGTTTTTGGTATGTTTTTAAAATTGATTTTTTTTCTTTATTGTACATTTGAATAGAACATGGATCCTATTATAGAATTAAATGTTATAAAATGGTGAAAAATGTGGACAATTGGGTGCATAATGAGAAACTCTAAAATTAAAATGTGGTTACCATTTTTTAATCTTGACATAGGTTAAGGATGGATAACTGTAGTAATAGTGCCTTGGTTTTGACCATTGGGATGGATTAGAGGATTAATTTTTATAGATTAATGTTGAACCCCATTGAAAAATGTGATAAAGTTCCATTACGTGTCCTAATAAATGTAAATGTAATTTTAGAGATATAAAACCATGTCAATTATAGTTTATAGGATTATAGTAAGACATTACTAGAAATGTGACTCATGTAGTGGAATCTGTGGCATCTATAGTGTTGGGTGGGAGAGATAGAGAGATCTTCAGTGAAAACTTTTCATGATTCTTGCGATTTATGGAATGATATCTAAGGTGGGTTATGAAGATTACTTCCTACTTAGAACTGGAGTTTGAGTCCCATCACCCATAAATATTACTAGAGATTGTGGGACTGAGTCAACTGGTTTTGGGATTGCGTCTATCCAGACGATACATGAACATATAGATAATTATATAATGAAAAGAGTGAAGATATAAGATTATATGTTTTTAATACCAGTCAATAAATGGTGGGACAATCATATGGGTGATGGATAACTGGAAAAAATCTAATGGAAATAATTTCAACAGAATTTTCTGGGAACTATTATCCAGATACTCTAATTAAAAGAGGGAATCAGATATTATGAGGCTAAACCAGGAGAGTAAGTCCATTATGAACTATGATGGTCACTTTACAAACTTGAATGTATTTTCTCTATAATTTTAAGGGGATTATATAGTTAGGGAATGTCATTTTTAGGACAACCATAAATATGAGGTTAAGTCTGACCATAACATCTACTAGTTAAAATGTTTTCTATAGTAGTGGAGCAGGATCTCTTATCTTAGGGGAACCAAAATGAAGCATCTAGTGAATTATATGTTGTTTCTCCTATATCAAGTGGATGTAAGAATTCATAGAGTACGAAACATCACTATGATAAGGTCTACTAGAGAATTGGAAAAAATAGTGGATATGGGGAAGGATATGTTACACAATATCTTACCAGGGATCTTTTACACCAGTGTGGTAGGCTAGGTCACTATCATAGACATTTCCCCAAACCACCAATTGTTTTAAGAACATAAAGAAAGATGTGACTTCAATAGAGGTTCTATAGTAACCCATGTCATATGTGTAATAATGAAGGAGCTAGGAACAATCATAATTCTATATGGGGATCTCCAACCCCATATCATTCTGTTAGAAGAAGTTCTAATATATATGGTGGGCGAGGTAGTATACATGTTACTTCTAAATAAGAGTGACCATATTAGTATATTGTTGTAGCTCAGGGGACTTAGACTACATCACAAGGAAGAGGGGAAGCAATGATTTATATGATTCAAACTACACTTCTGTAGATCAAGGCTAGACCATCTATAGATAGAGGTATTATTCCTGTAACATTTACCCAATATACTTATTTATTTGATTGTGGTTTCTCTAATCATGTTATATCAACATAACATTTTAATGGGTTGAGTCTAGAATATAAATTTTTGATAGGGGTTATGTAAATCAATACTCAATTGGGAGTACTGTTGGGATACATCTGTTTATGCAAGAGGTGTTCTCTCATGGTTTGGGGGTATAGTTTTCTCAGGGATATTTAAATTATGGATATATTAGGCTCTAAATTGATAATGGATATGGAGTGGTTAGTATCATACTGACACCAAATAGATTTTTATCAAAGTATATTTTATTTTAGATCTCTTTAGGGTGACCATTATGAATGTTTTGGAATGTAAGACATCTATGTAGGCCATGAAGGGCCAATTCATCAGAAACTAGGGGGTCTCACTGCCCATGATGCAATTATTTTATTTGATTATAGGGGTGTAAAGATTGATGTCTTTCAACACGTTGTGGATTTATTCCAGTACAATTTACTAGATTAATTCTCAGGAAATCTACCTAAGAATGATGTTGAATTTATAACTGATATCGTTTTAGTGGTTATTCTAGTTTCCATTAGACCTTATAAAATAACACCAAAAGATCATCAAGAGCTTAAGGTAAAAATAAAAGAGTTTATGGATAAAATATTTACACATATGCGTATGTCTCTTTGGATTTTCCCTATTTTAATTTCAAAAAGGAATATGGGACAATGTGATTTTTATTATTACCGAATGTTGAACCGGATGATGGTGAAGGATACATTTTCTCTTCCACATATAGATAATATATTTGACTAGTTAAGAGGATATTTTTTATTCTATAAGATAAACTTGGGATAAATTTATCATTATTGGATAGTTTTACTTTCTGACATACCTCATAAATCATTCAGAAGTAGGTATTCCCATTATGAGTTCTTCTTAATGTTGTTTGATCAAAGGAATGCTTCAGCATTGATTATTGCCTTGATGATCATAATCTTCCACCAGTACATTTGTAACTTTGTGGTAGTATTTTTGGATGACATACATCTATACTCAAAAAACTCATAATTATCATACCCAACATATTTACATCATCCTATGTACACATATAGAGAAACTTCAATAAGAAAATATTTCAATGTAAATATTCTGGATGAATCAGGTATATTTACTGGGACACATCATCTCAAAGGAAGGTGTGTCTGTGGACCCATAGAAAGTTACAAATTATTTATCTTGGGGGAACCAAAAGAATTTTTTTGAGATCTGTATACTTATGGGGTTAGTAGGACATTTTCAGTTGTTCATCCATGTCTTTTCCTTCTTGAAACCACATCTTATTGGATTGACAAAGAAGGGTATAATTTATTAGTAGACTAAAGCATGTCAGAATTCATTCCATGAGATGAATAATACCTTTAATACAACACCAACCATGATCCTACTTAATCTATGGGAGGACTGTACAATGTTTTGTAATTCATTAGGAGTGGGTCTTGGAGAAGTTTTGATTTTGGTATATCCTAATATGGAATATGGGTCAAAAAGGTGAGTATTTATGAAAAGAACTACCCTAAGGAGAACCTGATGATAGTTGTAGTTGTTTATGAATTATAGTGTCAGTGTAATTATCTATTGGGAAAAAATTCAATTTTATACTGATCATAAGAGCATAAATTATTTCATTTACCTTTTATATTGTAATTTTTGGGAGCAATGGTGGGTCGATTATATGGATTCATTTGATATTGTGAAATTATATATGCCTAAAAGGGGAAATAGTGTTGATGATTTTCAATGGAAAACTTATACTCAAGTAGTTCATGAGTCTAGCTATGAGTAGAAGATGATGAATTTACTAGATAAAATTTATTTTTTGGTTCAAGAGGGTCTAGATAAGATGACTCTAAATATCATTTTTAGTGGATTATACACTTTTTCCACAAATCTAGGAGAGGTGGTATGAAAATGCAGAATGATTGGACTTGAAAGAAATCATTAAATATGGGTAATCCCCATTATATTGGACCAGAGACGAAAAAGATAACTTCAATGATAGTAATAAAAAGTTTTTTCTATGAGTATAATGGAGGATTTGATGCATAAAATTATTTCCTTGAAGTAGGTGGTGCATTTGAGTTTGAAAAAAATGTACCTTGACCTTCATCATGATTATTGGAGGTTGAGAATGAAAAAAAGGCATTGTAGGGTTTTTGACATGATGATAAACCAATCAATGGGAGATGGCCAAGAATCAACCATCATGTGGTTTAATATAGTCATTTCCCATAGCTAAATTCATGTGGGATGACGTTACTAATTATTTTTTAATGGGTATTTTAATGATTCCTTGGACGAATGGTGCTATTTGAGTCATTGTGGATGAAATAATGAAAGTAGTTCATTTCATTCAAATATGGAATACATTATTAGTGGACTAGTTGGTAGTTACATGCCTTAATGATATATTCAATCTAGGAGGTTCCACATCGTATAGATTCATACCATTACTCACATTTTACATTATGCTTCTCACAGGGCTTGTAGAAGGTTTTTTTTACTAAAATACAGATAGAACCATATGAGGCACCTTTTGTGAGGCCATGATGATCACCTCTATTTTTGATGGAGGAAGGTGATTTAGACATTTGGGGTCCAAGTCTAATGAAAGAGACATTAGAGCATGTTCTGTCAATTCATAAGTGTATGAATATGACTTAGAGTAGATAGAAGTTGTATGTGGATTGATATTAAAGACCCCTTCAATTTACAATGGGTGTTCATGTGTTCTTTTGTGTTTCTTCAGATTAGTTCACTATAGTATTTTAAGAGAGGGAATGTTGGTGCCTAGGTTTGTTGGATAATTTGAGGTTGTGGTTAGAATCAGTATGGTTTCATACCAAAGGGCTCTCCCATATAGGTATAACATAAGGCATTATGTCATTCATGTTTCACAAATATGGTTTTATCATCACAAACATTATGATTTGATTGATGATAGTGATCTTTATCTTGAGACATAGGTGTCCATTGAGGATCATGTGATATGTGTGTTGGATTTCAGTGATAAAATGTTGTGAGGAATCCTATGTGGATATTTCAGGTATTGTGGAAAACATGGACATGTTTAGGAGGAGAAAATTGAGATATAAGTGGATATGTGGGATTACTAGATCGGCTTTCTTACCTGTGAATCTTATAGTTTCATGGGCGTACAGATTGTGGATGATCTATTATTATGTGTGGACATTATAAGATCTCGACCTTTTCATGTGACATAATATTCTCATTTATTGGTAATACTTTTCCTTGGAATGGTGATAATTGTTTGGTAGAATTTATTGTTTGTGTTTGGGTGAAATTGGGTAATTTTTAGGGGTTTTAGGAAGTGCATGGTTGGTGTATAACTTTCCCAAATAGTGCACCCTTCCCTAGAAAACTATGTATATATAGACATAGTCATTTCCCGGTTTTATCATGGTGTATCATACAACACACCCTTTATGAGTTATTGTGAGCCCCCATAGGTGAGGTACTAGGTTAGGGAACACACTTTTGGGAAATAGTTCCCCCTAACCCCTGAATATTTTTGTGGTATGTTTAATCCACTGATTTTTTTTCAAAATTCCCGAACACCTTTTCCTTCAACCTATTTCATCCAAACTCAAACCATACTATTTTAACTCATGTTGGTAGGATTCCGTATAGATTATAATTGTTTATGATGTCTGTTCTTGGAGAATTGATGATTTTCATCACAAATCAACACCTTTCCCAGTAAGAGATCTTGTTTTGATTGGTTTTGTCCCAATATCTCATATTTCTATCATATTTTTAAGGGATTATTTCCTCCATTAGAGGTATTTAGGATCTATGTTTTCATATATCTAATCCATATTATCTTGGATCTATATTTCATATCCGCATCACATTCATTGTTGTGGAATTGAATGTTATGCTTCAGTTTTTGTGTTTTCCATTGGTAAGCATCCATTGATGATGTTGAGGTAGGTAGTATAAATTGAAAATACAATAATATTTATTTAATTACATGTCCTCAATTTTTACATTTTTAATTTCCATGATATGGAAATTGCTTCAGGTATTGAATTGAATAAACTAAATTCTATGCTATTATAAAATGGGATAAATTTGGAGAAATTTAAATTGGTTGAAATATGATCATGAAATTGTTGTGTTAATGGTATTGTGTAATTGATTAATTTAGGGAATATTTAATTGGATGATAACGGGTATTGGGGGATGTTTCAGGAAACTCGAAAGAGTCAGTGGGTTCTGATTAAATTCTAATTTATTGTTTAATATTGAATATATCATATTCTTCATTTTCATTAATTTAAAGTATTATCATTTATTTTATAGTTGAAATGATATATCATAGTGGGAAATGATGAAGAGTGGTTAATGTTGATTGAACATGTGGAATGTGATAATGTGAAAAATGTGAGTGATTGAGGAATGGGGTGTAGGACATGGACCGAAGCCCCAAATATACATGTGATTCCTTCCATGACATTCTGGGCCAAAAACCATGCTTGTGATTATTATTTTATGGGACTATGATAGATTCTACAAATAACCATGGTGTGTGGGATAATGTATGATTCCCTAAATACCCACTTTGTGATAGAAATGACGTTCTACACCCATGAGTTTAGAATTTGGCTTTTTTCCAAATGGTTGCATTATAAAATTGAATTAAATCAAAAAAAATCCCATATGTTATAATGAATTGTGACTTTTCATGTGATATAGTTCAAAATACAATACATTCTGAAGTAGATATTGATGGTTCATGTGTTATCATGATCCTAGGGGAGAGGATTTGGTTAAATAAAGAATAATTGAATATGATGACTATTTACATTATTATATTTTATTATTTATACAACAGTATTAATTGTTATTGACTGGATATTGTTTTAGATGTCATTGGTGGTAACCTATTTAATTATACTCATACCCTATAAAAGGTTCTTGATCGGTCCCCAAATAGACTTCATGATTTTATCATGGTATAAGGGAAGGTTCCCTATCATAGATGGATGATTTAGGATGTAGCATTGATGAGGGAACCAGAAATGATTTTAGTAACCTCTTGAGAGTGTCATTATGTCTTTTATTTTGGATTTGATTCTGAAAATTGACATGTATTTGGAATCACATGTCTACTATTTTGGGTGGGATATCTTCTTTCAATTTGGGTAATCATGGGATCTAGTGTTGTTTTGGTTTTAGTTATTTCCATTTAGTTATTCTTATTTGTTTCATATATTTTCATGATTTTATGAAGAAGGTATAGTCTCTATATATTTTATATTTTATCCTAGTTTCTAGTTTGAGACCTCTAAGATATGGGGATTCAATCTTGTGAACATGTAATTGATCAAATCGTGGAACCAATACGTGGGACCTTGGTTGGGAAGTTACACCATTTTTCCAAAGGCACTAACTATTACAGCTCTTAAGATTATAGTTATATATTGATATTAATACTGTAAAATAATATGTAATATGTAGGAAAGAATATCATAAGTTGTTATAAATCAAAGGTAAATATAAGAGGAAATTCCTAGGGAAAAAGGGGTGAGGTTGATTTTACCCACATGAATCTCTATCAGTAAACTACAATCCAAGGAGAAAATAAATTCTGATGAGAAATTTAAGACATCAAGAACACATTTTTATGAGGAAAATGAATATTTTATTAGATAATGTTCATAATAATTATCCCCACGTATTATCAATAAAATTAAATCAATAGATGGAAATGATGTTGAATATAAAAAAACATAGGCATAAGAAATGATTTTATCGCAAACCCATGTAAGAGAAATCATGAATTTGATCATCAAATTCCATTAATAGAATGTAATTCTTATTATACTATATCTAATAGAAAATTTTTACTCCATATAAATATAATTCTCTCTTTAAAAACAATCATTTTTCAAAGAAAAATATTTTAGATACAAAACCCAAAATATGTAATATAATTTTGAGGTAATATTCAATATATGATGAGTTCGTAAGGGAGAATTATAGAAACCAAGAATATATGGAGTAAAAAAAATTTCATATAGTTGAGTAAAAAATGAAGCAATATATATTATTAATAATTTTGGTAACTCAGTGGAAGAAAATTTAGTTAGAACAACCCCATTCCATATTCCTGATTTAGTTTGTACATGAACCTAACTTTCTGAATAAAAAATATTAAGATTACTTTATATTTTAATAAGGATGTTGGTTTTCAATATTTGTTTTGTGAGGAATATTTATTATCATATTTTATTTATTTATTATAATGTTTTTTCTTATATTTGAAATTTGAGTGTGTTCGGTCAAAATCTACGTATGTTTTTGTTGTGATCTCCATGGTTAAAGGTGATGTAAAATTTCATCATAATACCTCATAATTTTTTTGTGTATGTCCTATATAATTTTATTAGAATAAAATATTTATTTTTTATATTATTTTTGATAAAATGAACTCATGTTAGTATTGTACACATATATATTCATTTCTAGTGTTTAAGTTTACTATGACAATTTATTACTAATATTAATAAGATAATATCAGATATTTTATTTAAATAATATTAGTATTTTAATTAAAACAATAATTATACCTTAAATTAATTTACAAATTAATTCATGTTATGTGTTTATGTTGAATGAAATACATTATTTCGTTGAGTTAATAGTCCACATGTACAAATAATTGATTTTCTTTTATTTTGATTTGTAAATGGACATGAATCGATTTTATATATTATATAATATAATAAAAAATAAGAATAAAAATGATACAGATGTGATCGTATTACAATATCTATGGTAGTATTGAAAGAGGAAGATATATACAAAATTATTGGGAATAATTAATAATATGATGGGAAACACAAACATTCTCTTAAAACTATCATTGGAATAGATGTTTTGTGGCTAATATATAGTGAACATGGGATAAAGGTCCATCAAGGGATTTATATGAGAGGAATGTTTTGGGATTTTATTGTAATTTGAAAGGGTTTGTGTAAATTTATGATTGTGTAGGTGGACTTCTTTTATAAGTGAAGAAAATGTGACATCTATGAACATCCACTATTTTTCAATAACGGAATGACACTTTTCAAGGGAAAATGTTTCAAAAGAAATAAATAATAGGGTTTGGGATGAATGAAATTATCAAAACATCTTTCCCTCATTTAAAAACATGTTTTACAAATATTTCATGTCATATAGCACTTAATGTTTTCATTTTAACATTTTTTTACCTTGGAAACTTGTTTTTAAACTAATAATTTAAATTTTATTAAAATATATGTTAAATATTAAAATAAAATTTTGAAATTATAATAAATACTTATGGTATATAAAATATAATTTTTGTTAAATTTTTTGAAAAATAACCTTTCAATTTAATAATATTAATATTTATGAAAAATATTTTCAATAAAGAATAATTTTTCAACATTAAGTATTCATATTATAATATAAAATTGATTACCTATTTAATGAGAACAAATATATATATTAAATTTGTTAAAATATTAAAAAATTCCTTATATAAAATAAATCAATTTAATTTATTAAATAAAAATTAAATAACACTAATAAAACAATTTATAAAAAATAATAATTTAATCATTAGTATATATGATAAATTTTATCTTATTAGTCTTAATTTTATTCCTAATTGAAATTAACCAAATTATATAATAAAAAATTCTAGATATAAAATATTAATTTCATTATTTTATATTTAATTTCCACCATGTATGAAATCAAATTTGTAGTATATATGAATAAAAATAGTTATTAAAGTAAAATGTTACTTCTGTTAGAAAAATGTTATTCAGGGATATTTTAAATTTCACATAGTATATTTAAATGAATAGTATTATTTTTATTTTTATTTTTTGAAATAAAAAAAATTATCTTAATCTTTCTTTATGATATTATCATAAAAGTGATAGAATTATGAAAATCAGCTTTTTAACTAATAGACTAATAAAAATTTATTTTAGGAAAATCTATAAAATTCATCTCACTCAATTTTGAAATACATAATTTTAAAATGAAGTTCATTCTTAAAAAAATCTATTATTCAATAACTTTTTATTTATCATTCAATTTAATATATTTAATGTAAATAAAACCAGCATTTATTGAAAGAATATTTTTTAAAACATTAATTTATCTTAATATTATATTATATCAATTGATTACAAAATAAATAAATAAATATATATATATATATATTAGTTTATATATAATAATATTTTTAATGAGATTACTTTTATTATCGATTATAATATATATTAATTAAAATGGGTTTTTGGAAAAAAAATTATTTTAAAAAACCATTACAAATTTCTATGAAAATTGTTTCTTTATATTCTAATAAATTAAATTTCACTAATCCATTGATATTAATATGTCAATGTTTATTTTATAAATAAGTGATATCAAACATTGATAATATCATGTTAATATGTACTACATATATATTATTTTATAATTATTTGTTAATTTAAATATTTAGTACACATGAAATATATTGAATTAAATTTACTACTAACAGTACACTACATTATTATTCTTATTAGATACATTAATATCAAAAGGATATGTGTAATGACCGTATTTATTATAAAATCATTTATAACTAAAACATTTTTATCAAATATATAACCTTAAAACACCCATTCATTACATCAACACATTATAACACACACATCACATTTCTATTGTTTTCATTTTTTAATCACATAATATATGTCCTTATATCATTATTTTCTTCCACGTTATATTTTTTTAGTGGCTACCATTAATTCTAAATGATGTAAATAATTTTGGAGATTTATTAATTTTAAAGATTTTATTCTTTTTTGTTTTTTGTAAATTAATTTGTTTACTTTTAACGGATGTAATAGTAAATTGTGATATATAATTGAAGGTGTGTAATTATTTCATTCAGGTTATTTTGATGAAATAATTTACTATTAATAGATTATTATTTTTCATTTAATTCACATCTTATTGATTTACTATCTAATCAAATTTATTGCCACAAAAATATTCAACTTTTAATCATATAGTATATAAAAATTTTATGATTCCAAAAAAATGAAATGGGAGTTACAACACATATTCTCACTGCACATGGTTTAGTTGAACTGATCTTGTGGAAGAACATGATGACACCACATAACTAAAAAATAGAATTACTTAATATTTTATCACATTTAAAAAATTCCTAATTATCTATCTAAAAAATTAATGAAAATCTTTTAGAAACGTTTCACTACCTCTTATAAAGATATTTTTGTTCAAATCTATATGAACATAGTCATCTATATCACATCCTAGGACAAAATTTTTCATGATAAATGAATTTTGCTAAAATAAAATAAATCACCAATTTAAAAAAAACTTCTTATAAATATTCACTATTATATGTGGTTATATTATGTGGAAAATTATATAGGTCATAATTATCAAAATGAATTACTCTTTATCATGTATGTTACTGTAAATGAATAATTTATCTATAAATGATGACATCATTGGAATCATTTTCCATTAAATTTATATCTCATAGGACTATTTTCATTCCATAATTGGAAATATTTTCTGAAATATACACATCATCAATAGATTATCATCAATATGACTCACTACATATACCTACCAACCCACAAATTTCAATAGATTAATGGGGCCTATAAAAATAAATCGGTGATTATTCTTAAAATGTGGAACATTTTCATCAATAAAACAAAAACTCCAATAGTATAAATATAACCATTACATCAATAAATATATAATTTTATAAAAATATATATTTCAAACCATTATAACTGATGTTCTACTTTGAGAGTTTCTCATTCCGTCAGCTGATACTGTACATTTTTATACCCCAAAAATTCCGTTATTTGACATTGTTATAGTATACTATTGATATCACCATATTAAATACAATTGATATTACTATTCTAATCACATTATATTCGTGAACCATTTTAAAATAGATCATTTATTTGATACCATCTTATTGTTAGATATTAGTATTAGAATTTGTGAAAATGATAAAGAATAGAAATCCCATATGTCTGAGTAATATTGATACATAAGGAAATATTTTTATAAAGATAAATTCTCTAGTGGTGTGATAAAAATATTGAATACTCATCTCATTACCTATACACAAAAAAATACACGATATTATGTCTTGGAACTAATTTTTTAGTTTTTCTTCATAGTGATGATTTCTGATAATCTCATCACTTAACATCATCAAAAAAATTATTTCCTCGAATGAGTAGATATTATTCATATATTACAACAAACATTGTCAAAAAATTCAAATAGTATATACTTTTATATGAATAAAATCCTATAAATAAAGTGGTTAAAATTATCAAAATATATATTCCCTACTCATGATATTCAGATAATTATGAAAAAGATCTTTTTTCATAACCTTTATAGAAATATTAATTCAATGTAATTAGAAAAAATTATTAATGAAACAAATTTTAAAAATAGGAGAAAATATCATGACGATATTATATAAACCCATGATTCTCAAACATGGATATTATATCATTTTTATGAATATTTATCACATTACAAATTCACATATCGGAGGACCATAATAGGTTACTATCTTTGGAATCTTAGAACACGATCATCTATCTTGGTGGAGGATCATCAATGTTCCCAACAAATGTCATCCCACTTAGTACTCCCATATTACACCTTTCATTATAACATGGGGAAAGAAAACATATGAAATAGTGATCTCAGATTTTGGTTAGGGGTAAATAATGAAGATATGTAAGAATAACATGAAAATAAGAGTATGATAACATGACTATAAAATTTTATGACCATCCCCTAAATAATAATGATTGTACATGTGAGTCATGTAATAAATAATTATATATAGTAAAACATGAATCATAAGGTAATTAATAGAACAATTCTTTGGATAATTATATATAAATAAGTTATTTAATTTTTGGCATTCACATAAGCGTAGAAAATAATTTACAGATTATTAAAGGCTTACTACCAAGGATAACATAGTGTAAGAAATCCCTTTATTGAACTATGTTCAAATCCCATTCCACCCCTATATTATTGAACCAATTTGACATGGAATTATATCCCCATATTACTGAATTGAGTGAAAAAATCATTCCAGTTGTGTTTATATGATGAGATATAAATCTTTACCTAATGAATTGGAACACAATCTAAGCCCACCCATTATGTATTATGTAATAGACTCACTTAGCACAATTTTGGACACCCCATCAAATGAGATATAAATTTCTTACACATTGTTATCTGGGCCACCCATTCTTATATGAAATGTCCATGAATGATAACAAGAATTAAATAAATAAATAATCATATGAAAAATTATTCCTTCCTAAATGGATTATTCCATAGAAAATAATTGTGTTTTTTATGTATATCTTGGGAACAAGATTGTTCCACGGAAAGAAATAGGTAATAAAAATATCATTCCATAAAAATATGGTCTATTCAACGGAATAATATGAATGGTATCCTGGGATCGTATCCCTAGTAAAATAAAAATTAAAATAAAATTATTTCATATTATTTGGAAAATAGTATTTTAAGAACATTTAATATATTTATTGATGAAAATATATTTTTTTCTTTCAAACATTATTTTTAAAACCTAAAACTTTTTGAAAATATTTTTCATTAAAAACAACCATGAAAACTTATAAATCAATACTTAAAACCCCATGTAAAAACCTTTTGAAGTATAAAACATTTTCCAAATCCATTTAATTGAAAATAATATTAATATATAATTTAAAATCATTTTTAAAATTTTTGAATATTTTTTTTAAAGAAAATATATTTCATTACTTAGACAGAGTAAAATTCAAATTCCCTTCAAATAATTTGTCAATTGTATTATGTACGAAAGAGTATAAAATGGTTCCATTAAAAGAATATTTTACAAAAAACCATTTGAAAAAAAAATAAATCCTTAATCCTATGATATGTATAATAATATTTAAATACTGGATGCATAGTCAAAAACCATCCCATTGAATGATCAGATTGTGGCAATAAAATCTTACAACCTTCGTTACTATGAACCCTAATTCCTATGAATTAATGATGATAAATTAATAATAAAATATCATAAAAATTATAATAATATGGAAAAAACGTGTCCAAGAGGATATATATAATCCCCTTAGTGGATTGTAAATGAATAATATAACATTTTCTTCATGGAAGGAAAATTGAGATAAAATTCCCTTACAGATTTGATAACATCTAAACTGCTGGCCCCATAAAAAAGATACCCTAAAATTGATTTTAAAATAGTAATAAATTTTATTATAATCATATTAAAATAAATTATTGTTTGTTTATGAACTACATAGAGGAATTTGCTGATGAATATTGATTGTTCCTCACAAAAAGCTAAAAGTGAGGTGAAAATCCCATAATACATGAATAACATTTAAATCATGATCCCCTTGAAAAAAACATAACATGAAAATTTAAATATCACGGAATAAATATAAATCATGATATATAATTTCATACAGAACTATATAGACCATACAAAATAAATGAGTGGTGAATATGGCATATGTCTTGGATAAATAAAAGTGATACTATAACTCATTTTACTATAAGTATTCACTTATTTCACACACATTCAAACACCATATATAATAAATATTTTATTAATAAAAATATAAACAATTACCACATTAATTAATATATTATATTATATTATTTTACTATGTCATTATATACATTATATAGTTATAATTCCATGTTAACATTATGTTTCAGGTAATAACTAATGTGTTTTTCATATGTGTTCTGACTTTTTTATTTATGGTCCTTCTACATTGATCATGATTTAATCATTTGAATAATGATGAAAATGATATAAATATCATATATATTCTTTCAATATATATTTATAATAATTTATAATGTAAATAAATGTGAAATTAAATACACTATTTGTGGTGATGGTAGATCATAGGTTCTCATGAATTATGTTTCCATTTTCGGATCACATTATAAGGAAAAAAAGTAAAGGATATATTTATATATCTGTATATATATAAATGATCATTACAGTAGAATTATTATTTTATTTTAATCACATATTTCTAATAAACTTGTCCTTAAAACATTCTATGTAATGTGTGAAAGAATAACATTTCCTTTCAAGGTGGTAATCATTCATACACACATATAATGTTAATCTATTACTAAAAAAAGAAATAAAGAATGTATGTGTTATATAGAAATAAAATAATCATAATAACATCATAAATATCATTTTTATAAAATTTAATGTAAAAAATACATCGTCATTCAAATCCATGAATGGTTGTAATGGAAGAACGAATGTCATCAGTTCGTGAGAGGGTAGTCTACAATACACATGAACAATGACTGTGTATCCCATTTTATGGATGTTTGTTAAGTTATAATTCATAACCAGGACATAAATATATATCATTATATTAAATATACATAGGATTTTATAGGACCATGATATATAGTTAATTTAAGGAGTTTTTTGATTAAATAATAATACATTTGTTGATGAACGTTACATATTCTTCAAGTATCTATTTTTGGATTTCACCAAAGGAATTACTTTTATATATTTATCCCCAAATTAAGGATTCTAAGAATATATGAGGTAATTTAGATAATGATTTTTTCAGGTTTTAGTCAACCCATTTGTCTTGAGTGGTATGTATATATGGGCAGAGTGAGTGCCCATTAATAGTATGGAATGATTGGCCATCTTGAAAATACCATAAATGTAAACACTACTAAGAGGTATCACATACTTCATCTGAAACCAATAATGAAACAATTTCACAAAAGTATGGTATATGGTGGAAATATTAATATAAAATTGGTTTTTCACATCTTCTATGATCATTTAGCCCTTATGATTAATGTTTAGTTTCCTTATGAGTTAGTTTTTCTCTTAATCGATGTTAATAATTTATCATTTTCATTAACAATTTTAGTCAAAATTATGTTTAACTTATTAGAATATAAAAATTATGATTTTTAAAAATATTGAATCTATTTTTTTATATTATAACTATGTTAGCATGATATTATTGGATGTTCATTTTAGTTTTTTCCCACATGAAATCACCTCTTTCAGAATTGACCAAGAAGGGAACATTTATTGAATTCACTGGGGCATGTGAGAATTTTTTCCAGGTGTTGATGAATCCCATGATTACCACACCAATCATGATCATTCTTGATCCATGAGAGGATTTTAATATGTTTTTTGATTCTTTAGGAGTGGGTTTTGAAGCAGTGTTAATGCATGTAGATCTAGTTTTGGGCTATGGGTTACAGAAAGTGAGTCCACATGAACAGAACTATCCTAAACATGACCTCAAGTTAGATTTAGTGGTATATGACCTACAGTTTTTGAGATAATATCTTTTGATGGAAAAGTTTACTTTTTTTAATAATCATAAGTGAAAAAATTATATCCTTTCTTGATAATATTTGAATTTTCAGCAGTGTAGTTGGGTTCAATATATACAGTCATTTGATTTTGAGAAACCATATATTCCTGGGATGGTAAATATTGTTTTTTATTATTTGAGAATTAATAATAATATTCAAGTAGTTTCAGAGACTTGATTTAAGTGGAAGATGATTAATTTACTAGATAAAATTCATGTGGTGCTTTAGGAGGGCTAGAAAAATATGACTCTAAAATTAGTTTTATAGGAGTCTACACAATTGAAAAATATCACGGAGAGTTGTTATAAGGATCTAGAATATTTTGAATTAAGTAAAATACTTGAATATATGGAATCACCATCATATTAGACCATAGATGAGGATGATACCATCCTTATTAAGAATTATAATGTTGTTATTATGAGTATACAAGATGAGTTGATGAATGAATTTTTTGCTGTGATGAGGGTGATTCACACAAGTTTAACCAAAATAGTCCCTAAACTATGTTGATAATATTGGTTATCAAGCATGAAAAAAGTGATTGGAGGGTTCATGACATGATGTTAAACCAATAAAATTTTGTCCGAGCATCAAGGTCCAAGTGGTCTTCTAAAACTATTTCCCATTCTAAAATAGATGTGGGATGATGTGGATTTTGTACGGGGTTGTATGATGATTCCTTGTAAGAAGGATGTTATTTGGGTGATTGTGTATTGATTGAAAATTATAGCATATTTATTTCTTATAAGGGAGACTTTTGTTAGTGGATTATTTGGGAGATATCAACCTTTAAGACATATTCCATCTGACGGGGTGCCACATACTATAATTTCATAACATGACTCACGTTTTACTTCATGCTTCTAAAAGGTATTATAGAAGGTTATAAGTAATGCAATGTAGAGGAAACCATATGAGGCTCTTTATTGTGTGGAATAAAAATCACATCTATTTTGGATGATGTCTGGTGAGTTAGAACTGATGGGTCATTGTCTTGTACAAGATACATCAGAGCTTGTTCAGTAGATTTAGAAAAATATATCTAAGAATTAGAGTATATATACATTGTATGGGGATAAGCATCGAAAACCCATTTAGTTTATACTGGGTGATCATTTGTTCCTTCGAGTGTCCCCTAGATTTTCTCACTGTAGGATTTAGAGGAATTTCATTGTAGAACCAAGGTTTGTTGGAGCATATGAGGCTGTGGAGAGATTTAGGTTTGTTACCTACCAATGGACACTTATATATAGTTATAATTATATGCATGATGTTTTTAATGTTTCACAACATCAGTGTATCACTCCAACCCTTCTCATGTGATCAATGTTACTGATGGTGAGCTTCAGATAGATGTTTGAATTGAAGAGCATTTGATATATTTGTATTTATTTATTGAGAATGTGTTATGAGTAAGAATGTGATTATAGTTCTTGTATTGTGGTAACATGTGTGTTTTGAAGATGAGACATGTGAGAGAAAAAAAAGAAAATATGATAGATCAGTGGCTTGATCTTTTTACCCTTGAATCTTATATATTCATAAGAGTTTAACATGAGGATGAACTGTTATAAGGGTTTCATATTATAAGATCCTAAAATTTATTACTTATGCCTCATTCTCATTTATAGGTACTATTTTTATTGATTTTAGTATACTTTTTTGAGGCATGTCTTGGTTATTTTTGGTTGAAATTTGGATGTTTTTTGGGGTTTGGGAAGTGTATGGATGGCATACAGTTTTCCAAAACCATGTGCCCTACCCCAGTAAACTGTGAAACCCCAAAAAGGGAAATATTTCATTGTTGTCACATTTTTTCTAAAACTGTGCACCCTTTTAGGGGTAACCTTACACCACCATAGGAGAGGCACATCATTAGGAATCATTGTTTAGGAAACTATGCACACTAACTTTTGAAACAATTGATACAGTATTTAATCCTATGAAAATTATTTTTAAATTTCCCTAACCCCTTATCCTTCAACTTATTTCCACTCAACTTGAATCTAAACGTATTACCTAATTTTTGGAGTCTCTTATATGGATTAAAATTTCTTTTAAAGTCCTTCCATGGAAAATAAAATATTCATTTGACATATATACACCTTTACCTGTAAAATATTTTGTCCTAATTAGTTTTATCCTTCTCTATCATATTCCTCTCATATTTTTAAGGGAAGATTTCTTCTATTGGTGATGATTTGGATATATTTTTTATTGTATAATCCATTTTATCATTGATCTAGATTTGGGATGTAGATCTCATTATTTATTGTTTAATTGAATGTTCCACTTTAATATCTAGTTTCCCATTTCTAAGTATCCATCAATTCTATTGAGGTTGGTGATAAAAATTAAAAATCCCATAGTATTGATTTAATTATGTGTCTATAATTTTGATATTTTTAATTTCTATGAATTTTATATGGCATGAGATTTTGAATTTAAAAAAATTGAATTTTCATGTCATCATTATTTGGGATAAATTTGGGGTAATTTAAATTGGTTGAATTGGGATCATGAAATTGATGAGTGAATGGGATTGGTAAAGTTTTTAATTTAGGGTATATTTAATTGGTTGATAATGAGAAATGAATTATTTTTTATAATAACATTTAAGATTTTATGGGATTATATTAAATTTAGATTTATGGTTAATTGAAGAATTATTCAAATTACTCCATGTGATTAATGTAAAGAATTGTGTTTTAATGCATAGTTGAAATGGTATAACATGATCTAAATTGACTATGGGTGGGATAATTTTTATTTTCCATGTTTTTTTTGATATATGTGATAAACGTGATTTGTTGAGAAATATGGTGTGGGACATGGAATAATGATCCAAATACCAATGGGATTCCCTCCATGATGTTATAGACCCAAATGCATGCATGTGATTATTATTTTATCGGGTAGGGATTGATGCTCAAAAACCTTTGAGGTGTGGGACATAGTATGATTCTTAAAATACCCATGGGGTGATAGAAATGTTGCTCTACATCCATGTGTTTGGAATTTGAATATATTTCCAAATGGTTGTGATATAAAGTGGAATTAAATGGATTATAAAATTATATAAGTTATAATTAATTATTTTTTCCTATCTGATATGGTTCAGACTCTATCACTAGCCAAATTAGATAATAATGGTTCATATGTCATCATTATCTTGGGGGAAAGGATATGGTTAAATAGTGTTTAATTAAATATGTAAAATGTTTACATTATTGTATTTTATTCTTTATAATACTCCATACAATATTATTGATTTCATTTTTTGTAGACATTGTTGGTGGTGGCATATTTAGTTGTGCTCAAACCCTACTTGGACTTCCTGGTTGGTATTTGAATGGACATCATGTTTTCAAGATATTATAATGGCAAGAGACCAATGTTTGATGGATTGTCAGGATGGAGCATGGATAAGAGAACCATGCCTGATTTTGAGGCCCTCTTGAATTTTTTAGTGTGTCTTTATTTTGGATTTTCTTTTGAAACATGACATGTATTTGGAATCACATATATACTATTTTATTTTGGGTATTTTATTAAATTTTTGGTCATCGTGTGATACTAGTTTTAATTGGTTTTGGTTATTTTCATTTAGTTATTGTAACTTAAATATATTGAGGTTATACTATGAAAAAGAGGGTATAGTCTCCATTTGTTTTATATTTTAACCTCTCTGTTACATGGTAACCTCTAAAATATAGGGATCCAAGCTTTTGGATATGTAAGTGATCATCATTAGGAACTTCTCTTTGAAATCCTAGATAGGACGCTACACTATGTTTTTAAAGGCACTGGCTATTACAATTCATGACCTTTTAGTTGTATAATAAAATAAATATTCCAAAAAATATGGAATATATATGTATGAAAATCCTAGGTTGTTATAAATATAATTTACAAGGAAGTGAATTCTCATATCTAAAAATAAGGCATGAGATAATTTTTTCCCATGTTAATGATGATGTTTAAACTGATATCAATGGAGGAAAGCAATTATGATGGGACCTTTAAAAAAATAACAACAAATTGATAAGGAAGAAGATGGTATTTTTATGAAGAAATTCATACAAATTATCTTGATGTATTATCAATCATGTGAAATCCAAAAAAGGAAATGATTCTGTGTATCAAAATCATAGGATTATGAAATGATTTTATCAAAACACCATAAAATAAATATCAATAATTTGAAGATAATGTTCCATTAATAGTAGATAATTATTATTATAATATATAAAATAGGAAATATATACACAATATAATGGAAATTATCTTTATAAAAAACATCGTGTCTCAAAGAAAAGTATTTGATATACAAAAACCAAAATATATAACATAATTTCTAGGTATTATTCAATATATAATGAGGTCACAAGGAAGAATTATAGAACCCATGAGTATAGGGATTAAATAAAATAATTGTATCCATTTGTTATTGTAAGAAATCGAGCAATATATATTAATATCAATGATTTAACACAATGAATGAAAAATGAGTTATCCCAAACCCTTACATTTATCTTGATTTACTCAATAAATTAACATATCTATACGAATAAAGACACTGAGTTTATTTTACACATTATTCGGTAAGTTATTCATCTATATTTATTTTTGGAATTAAATTTTATTATCATAATTTAGTTATTTATTATATTTAAATTCTTATATCTTTTATTTGAGTTTGTTCGGTCAAAATCTACGTAATATTATTTTTATGATTAACATGATTAAATGTGTGGTAAAAATACATCATAATATCTAGATATTTAGTGGTGTATTTCCTATATATTATATTAAATTAAAATTTATATTATCATATATGATTTTATAAATTGAACTCATTTTACGAATTTTACTCTCATATATTAATTATTTTTTAGTTATGATTACTTTGATAATTTATTGGTAATATAACCAATAAAATCTTCAAAATATTATTAAAATAATATTAATAGTGTCATAAATATAGTATTTGTACCTTATACTAATTTAAATATTCATCCGTGTTATATGGTGATGTTAAGTGAGATATGTCATTTCGTATAGGTTATTGTCCACATGTACGAATGATCGATGTTCTTGTGTTTTTATTAGTTCATGGAAAGGAATAAATTTTGGTTATTATATAATATAATAATTGTTAATTATAAAAATGATATTTAGGTGATTATATTACTTTTGATAGAGTATGTTTGGAAGAGTAAGATGTATAGAGAAAAATATAAGGATGTATTAATAATTTCATGGGGACTAAAAATATTCTCTCAAAAGTATCAAAATAAATGAGGTATGTTGTTTATTATATAGTGGCCAAGGGATAAAGGTCCATCAAGGGTTTTATAGTAGAGGAAAATTTTGAAGTCCTTTATTGTATTTCAAAAGGTTTTTCCTATATTTTATATGGTGTAATTGAACTTCTTTCATAGGTGAATAAAATGTAACATCTATGAACATCCATTAATTTTCAATAATAGAATGGAAATTTTCAAGGGAAAATGTTTCAAAAGAAAAAAATAATAGATTTTGTGATGAAATAAACTCTAAAAACATATACCACTCATTTAAAACATGTTTTAAACATTATTTGTGTATTTTACTACTAAATTTTATCATTTTAAAATTTTGGTTTTTACATTGAAATCTAGTTTTTACCTTGGTAATTTCTAATTTATTAAAAATATAATTATAATATTTTAATAAAAATAACATATTTTAATAAAAAACGTTGGTTATATATAATCTAATTGTTTTTATAAACATTAAATAATAACCATTGATGTTATTACATTTAATATTTAAAAAATATTTTTTTGTTCCAAAAATTGTTATCACCATAAAATATCCTTGTTATTTTATAATTTTCACTAATAATTAAATGATAACCAATATAGATTTATATATTTAAAAAGAGAATTCAGTTCATAAAATATATCATTTTAATTAATTAAATAGTAACTAAATAACATTAAAAATTTAGTTTATAGAAAATAATACTTTCTTATTGGTCATATTTATTAAATTTTATCATTATAATCATTAGAATATGGATAAATGGAAATTTACATAATTATATTATATAAAATTATGGATATAAAATATTAATTCTATTATTTTAAATTTAATTTCCACAAAATATGAAATTAAATTTATAATATATGTTAATAATATAGTTCATCAAGTAATATATTACAAATGTTACAAAATATTTATTCATTATTATTTTTAATTTATCACAAGTTATTTAAATATATAAGTTTATTGTTTTGGAAATAAAAAAATTATGTTATTTTTTCAATATGATAATATCAGTAAAGCGGTAGTATTAGAAAAATCACAATTTTTAAAAAAAATGACGAATTGTTTTTAGAAAAAGTCTAAAAAATTCATCTCAATCAATTTTTAAATTCTATATTATAAATTGTTATTAATTTAAAAAAATCCTAAATTTTTTATTTTATTATTGAAAATAAAATATAAAATATAATGAAAATTATGTTTTATTGAAATATATATTTTTAAAAAATATTTTTTCTTTAATATTGTTTCATATCAATTTATTATTTAAATAATTTATATATATTATTTCATATATAATAATATTTTCAATGTTTTCAATTTTATTTTTGAGTATAAAATATAAAACACGTTAAATTGAATTGGTTTTTTAGAAATCATTTATTTTAAAAGTGATTAAAATATAATATTAAAATTAGTTATTAATATTCCAAAAAAAATATTTTACAAATTTATTGATATTAATATCTCACTGTTTATTTTAAAAATATATATTATCATACCTTATAAATTTTATTTTAATATATAGTTAATATATATATGTATATATATATATTATTTTATAATTGTTTTTTATTTAAATATTTACTACTAATGAATTATATTGTATTAAATTTAATACTAACAATAAACTACATCAGTATTCTTATTGGATACATTTATATCTAAAAATAATATTTGTAATGACCGTATTTCAAATTAAAATATCTATAACTACATGATTTTGTTCAAATATATGATCATACAACGCTAATTCGTTCCATGTACACATTATGACACACACATCTCATTTATATATTTTACATTTTTTTAGTCACACAAGATTTGTTCTTCTCTTATCCTCTTCTGCTTTATTACTGTTTTTCATTGGATGTCAGTGATTCTCAAGGGTTAATATGACTTTGGATATTTCCATATGTTAAATATATTATTATTTTCTATTTTTTTAAAATTTTAATATATATTCATTTAGAACATGTTATAATAAATGAGGGAATATAATCAAAGGTGTGTAATCCTTAGATACATATTCTTTTGTGGAAATCACTTACTAGGAATAAATAATGTTTTGTTAGTATAATTCACATATTATTGATTTTATACCTAATCAATTTCAATTTTAAAAAACATTCAAATATAAAACATATATTATATAGAAAATATATGATCCAAAAAAACATGGGGTATTACAACACTTACTCACACCCCTCTCGGTGTAGTTGAACTGGTCCTATAAAATTACTTGATAACACCATATAAATAAAATGTAGGACTACCTAATATCATATCCCATTCAATAAACCACAAATTATCTATCTTGAATATGATAATAAATCTTCTCGAAACATATCACCTATTCAAATTCAGATAGTTCTGGTCACATCAATATAACTATAGTTATCTATCTCACCTCCTTGGATAAAATGTTTCCAGATAAAAAATCTCACCACAACTAAAATAAATAATATGGTTTAATAAATAATCATCCACTATAATAAGTGGTTCTATTAACGAGAAAAACATCTAGTAATCAATTTTTAATATGAATTCCTCTTCAGGTTTTATAGTATTCTATCTTAATACCTTATCTATCAATGATGAAATCATTACAAAAATTCAATAAAATTTATATCAGAGTGAACTAGTTCCATTCAAAAATTAGAATAATTTTCTAAAATAGATTCACTATTAATATATTATCATCCATATGAATCACTACATATACAAATCAACTTATGCATTTCAATAGATCATTGGGTCCTATAATAATAAATCAATATTCTTCTAAATAGGAGTAGAATTATAATCAATAAAATGAAATAATCTATGGTATAAATATGATAAGTATATAAATGAATATATAATTTTATAATTTTATATACATAAAATAAATTTATCTACTATTCTAATTTGATACTAATCCATTCCATCAACTATTATGAATCTTTTTTGTACCCCAAAAACTAAATTTAATTTACATTATTCTACTCTACTGTTGATATGACCATAATGAATAAAAGTGATACTAATATGATAATAACACTTTATTCATTAACCATTCTAAAATAGTAATTTTTTATGATCTTCTTATATTTCAGAATTAATATTATAATCAACGAAAAAAATTATTTTAGATAACCCTTATATCCAAGTAATATTGATACATAAAAATAATTTAGCTATAGATAAATAATCTAGCGAGGTGATCAAAATATTGATCACTTATCTTCGTACCGATAAGTAATTATATACATGATATTATTTCTCATATCTCCTACTAAAATGTTTCCATATAGTGGTAATGTATCATAAGGTCACTATGAAACACTATAAAAAAAAATAACAAGTCCAAAAATTAGTAAATATAACTTATATCATTTAATAAAAATCACTATAAAAAATCAAACTATAATTTTTCCACTATAAAATAAAATAATTAACACAACATAAAATTATCATTGTACCTATTACCTATTTAGTATATTCATCTCCTAATCTAAAAAGATCATCTTTCATAACCTTTCTACAAATTTTAATACAAGATAATCTTTGAAATATTTCTTTATGATATACATTTTATCACTAGGAGAAAAGATCCTGCCAATGTTATATCCACCTAGGCTTCTCATACATTTATATTAAATCATTATAGATGAATATATAGATCATTAAAAATTTATAAACGTGGGGACTGTAAAATTTTACTATATTTGGAATCCTGCAACCAAATATTTAATCTTGGTGAATATTCTATGTTGTTCCCAGAAATACCATCAAATTTATTTATCCTTCCTAAAACCATTCTTCACAACCTAGGGAAAAGAAACATATGAAAGTTTTCTTTCAGATGATCAGTACTTGTAACTAAAATAGATACGTTACCATAAAATGAAAATAAGAGTTTGACAACATGAAAATAAAATCTAAATATAATACCCAAAATATTAATGATCTTAATACTGAGTCATGACATAAATATGGGTAAAACATAAGACATTAATTATATGGGAATAAATAGAATAACCCATGAGATATGATATAGAAATAAGATGTCGATTGTTTTCCTACAAGTAAGCATAGAAAATAATTTCTAGATTATTAATGTCTTACTTCAAAGGAAATCACAGTAAAAAATCTTTTTACTAAATTGTTATCACATCTCATTCCATCCTTGTATTACTGAAATAATTTCACTTCACATTCTAGCCCGGTATTACTAAACTAATTTCACAATTCATTCAAGTCGTGTCTATCTCATGAGATATGAATTATTTCCCAATGTTTTAAAGATCTATCTAGGCCCAGACATCATGAATTATATAATGGTATATCCCAGTACTATCTTGGACACCCCATAAAAAGATCAATAATGTTTTTTTTCCAATGCTATTTGGGCCACCTCATCTTATATGAAATGTCCATGAACCAAAAAATGAAAAAGTAAAAATAGGTTTCATAAAATCATAAAAAATCATAGAAAATTATTCTCTCATTACATGATTAAACCATGTAAAATAAATGGGGTTTAGTTCAATCTATTTGATATAATATATTCCCAAGGGAATGAAATGGGTTCTATGAACACAATGCCATCAGAACATAGACCATTCAAAGAAATAATATTAATGGTATCCATGGATAATATCCTATGTAAAACAAAAATAAAATAGAAGGAAGAAATATTAGATAAAAAATTATTTTTTAGTGTAATTTGAAAATTTTCTTGATGAAAATATCATTTTTGGCATTGAAAAGTTATTTTTAAATCAGAAAACATTCTAAAAACCCTTTTCTTTAATGATATCCATGAAAACATTTAAAAAATAATCAAAACCCCATGTAAACAATTTTCAAAGTATAAAATTTTTTATAAATAATTTTTCTTGATAATAATATTAAAATATCATTTAAACTAATTTTGAAATCAATTTTAAAGGATAATATTTTTAATGAAAAATGATTTCTGACTGAAGAGAGGGATAAAATAAAATTAATTTAATGAACTTTATTATTTTTCATAATTAATAAATATTATAAAATGGTACCATTACATGAATATTTAATTAAGAACCATATGAGAATAAAATTAATCATTACCTATGATATACATATCATAAGATATCAATAATTTAATTATAATCATAAACAATCTCGACAAACAGTGAGATTATTGAAATTAACTCTTACCACTTTTGTAACAATGAATCCTAATTCCCTTTGAATAATAAAATTAATTTAATATATAATTTATCATTAAAATATGTATTTTTATGTTATCATATTTCAAATGGTAATATATAAACCTCGTAAAGTAATATAGAGACATAACATAAAATTTGTCTCATAGATAGAAAATTGTGATAAAATTCTCGTACTTATTTGACAACCCCTAAACTGGTGAGTCCATGAAAAATATATCCTATAATTTATTTTAAAATACCATTAAATTTAATTTTAATAATCATAAAATAAATTATTTTAACTATATTATATACGTAGAAAAAATAAATGGTGAATGTGGCATCTCCCTCAAAAATTTAAAAAGTGAGACGAGAATCCCTTCCTACTTGAGTAACTATTGAATCATGATCCACATTATATAATAACATAAATTGAAAATATTAATATCATTAAATAAAATAAATTCATGATTCAACACTTCATATGTAAATATATAGACCACAAAAATTAAATAATGGTGAATATGGCGAAATTCATGCACAAATAAAAGTGAGAAAATAAATACCCTTAACTTAAGTGTGGACATCCACCATACATGCTCAAACACCCTATATACTAAATATAATATTTTATAAAATATAATAAGGAACCATATTCATATATATAACACCATGTATTATTTTAGTATGTCCATGTATTAACTTTTTAGTAATAATTCTACGCTAACGTAACTTATCAGGTAATAATCACTTCGTTTTTTATGTTCTAAGATGTTATTTTTTACCTTATACATTGATCATGATTTAATCATTTAATGAATTTAGAAAATTATAAAAATATCATATATATTTTTTATATATGTATCTATAATAATGTATAAAATATATAAATACAAAACGAAATTCATTATTTATGGAGGTGGTAGGTCGTATGTATGCTTGAATGATTTTTTCATTTTCATTTCATATCAAAATAAATAAAAGATTATAATATATATATATATATATATATTATAATTATATTATAATTATTATTTCATATATATCACATAATTCTTATAAATCCATCCTCAAAAAATTCCATGTAATATGTGAATGAATCACATCGTCTCCTAAGTCGGTAGACCGCTACACATATGAACATCTTCATGACATTCCCATAAAATAGAAATCATTAGTTTTTGAATAATATAAAATTTAAAAATATTAATAACATCATAAATATTTTTCATACCATATATAAAATATAAATCCATCATAATTCCAAGCAATGAAATGTGGAAATGGAATAATGAAAAACATCAGTTTATGAGGAGGTTTGTCTTTCATACACGTGAATAATCGTTGTGTATCCCATTTCATGGAAGTGTGTGAAGATGTTAGTTGAAATTATGAAAAAAAGTCATATAAATATATTTAATATACTTATGTTGTTATATTATCACAATACAGAATGAATTGATGTGGTATTGTGATTAAATAAATCAAAATCATTCATTGATTAATGGTACCTATTATACAAGTATCTCCTTTTGATTTTCACGAAAGGAATTACCTGGATAGATTTATTCACCAATTTTGAATTCTATGATGAGAAGACCGAAGTTGGAAAATATTTTTTTTTCAGGTTTTGTTCAAGCCATATTTCTTCAGAGGTTTGAATAAGTGGGTAGAGTGAGCACCCATTTTTAGTTGAGAAACAGTTGGCTTCTTTTAAATACCAAAAAGATAAACACTATTGGGAGGTCTCCCATACTTCATGTGCATCTAATAATAATCCATTTTCCTGAATATAGGGTATATGGTAGAAATATTGACATAAAATTGGTCGTGTACATCTTTCTAGGCCATTAATCACCTTAAGATTAATATTAAATTCCTTATATATGCTTGTTTATCTCTTAAACACTTTTGAATTTGATTTTTTTCAATAATTATTTTTATCATATATTTTTTACCTTATTAAAACATTTAAATTATTATTATTCAATATATGGAGTCCATTTTTATATATTTATTATTGCACATAAATAATGGTTAACTTAGTGTAGTTTGCAATGAAAGACATAAAATAGTTTTAATTTATTCTAAAATTTATAATTAACTAAATATCTTGGTGTAAAATCCCCCCCTTGAATTAATTTACACCTAATGATTTTTCTAGGCCATAAATGTAATAACATTTCAAAATTCCTTTATAAAAACCCCCTCAATGTAGAAAAAATAATAATAAAACATACATTAAATAGGTAATGGTGGAAACATAACAAGAACTCAAATATTCCCAAAAAATGGTTTCAACATATAACAACATAGATGGGAAGTAAATATTTGGACATGAGAGAAAAATATAAATACATTTAGAGAGTGAAATTTATTTCTTGTCACAATAATGTTGGAGATCGAGAGATGGTTAGTGTCCATAATACCATAACTCAATTAGGCATAAAGATGTCAATGATACCATTAAAATTAATAATTACATGACATTGTTTTGTTTCCTGATCATTTTTTCTAATATAGATTATTTCTCGCAAAGAGATATACTTAATTGATTATATTCTATTTCATATGTACAATATCACAGGTTGGTTATTCCTTGACAAATTTCAACATCATATGATACTATAAAAAACGGAGGAGAACTTTTTATTCTGGAGGAATTAATGGATCATTATATTAATAAATAAAATGATAATTTATTCCTCATATCAATTAAAAATGGTTATATAAGGTTATCTAATATTCATTAATCTTTTTATGGTTATGTAATCAGTTAATTTCTAAAACCACAACCAATGTTCAACTCATATCATTCCATAAATTCATAAAACTATATCCCATAACAAATATAATTCCACTTTTATTTCGTAAATAATCTCTTATCTTATACCCAAAAAATACTAATTGGAAACATTGGTCCATCATTGTACCTATAGAATATCAAATGTTATATTATTATTAAATAAACCTTTTAGAGGGATATGATAACATGAAATTTCACTAAAAGAAGAAAAATAATAATTTCATAAGGCTTATTCATAATTAATAAAACAGGAAATTCCCTAACTAAGGAATGGAGGATATGTGTGTCTTAATTTTTATGTTTCACTACATAAATTGTGATAACAAACTCTTTTAAGTAGACCCTTTTACACTATGTTTTTTTGTGGATTCTATGATAGTAGACATTGGACATGGGCATTCATTTTCATAATGTCCATACCCCTTTTACATTAAACACTTAATATATATAATACCACACATTATATAATTAATACATTATATTACTTTTTTATAAATAATTATTCGTTAATGTTACATTTTGGGTAATAACTGCTAAATTTTTCATATAGGTTCTATATTTATATTTTTGTTCATTTAACATTGATCATGATTTCCTAAGTTACAAAATTTAAAAAATGATATAAGTATCATATATCATAATTTTATTTGTTTTTGGAAATATTTATAAAATATATTTATAACAAATGAAGTAATCAATTCATTGAGATTGTAAGTTCTATGAATTCATGAACACTACATTCATTTTATTGTCATATCGAAATAATGAAACATAAATGTTATATATGTATATATTATAATTATCCCATATTTTTTTAAAATAGTCAATAATACATCCCATGTAATTTGTGAATGAATCACATTACTTCATGATGCGGTAGTCCATTCACAAGAATGTCATTATCATATTCACATAAAATTGAAAGCATTAAGGTATGTGTTTTATAACAACTAAAAAATATTAATAACATCTGAAATGGCATATATCCATGAACTATACTAAACCACGTCCCCTCCCATCCACGTGTCTCCACCACCTTAATTCTCTTATCAGGTCTTCCTCCCTGCATCATTCGATCTCCCATTCAAACCAGGACTTCCAATTCCCCAACTCTCGAATCCCTCGATTCCTCAAAATTGAGCCCCACCCATCCAACTTGTTGCAGATCAGCGAAAACCGATTCCTCAATCACATATTCCTCCAATGTAATCTCATCTCCCTCCTCAATTTATATTTCCTTTCATCCTTCCACAAAAAATACCTACAATATTGAATCATCCTCTTCATTATCAATTCCCGATACCCATTCCAGATCCTCAATAAACACATCCTACAAACCTGTTTATTAAAAATCCGCTCTCTATCATTGCAACACACCATCTACTGAAGATATTATCCAAGGTATCATCAATAAATCGCTAGATTTCCAAGGAATCATCTAACAACTGTTGTATTTCCAAGGCATCATTGGAAGAGCACCGACATCCCAATGTATGGATAAAAAATATTTCTAAAATAAGTTTCATCTTGTGATGAACCATCCCTCGGGGCCCATGTCGTGACTACCCCAAGCCTGCCTTCCATAGGCCAGGGGCTGGAGACTAACACCGAAAGGCGTATTCCCTAAAACTATGAAGTAATTTCCTTTATATCATGTAAACACAATCAACCGTGCACACAACAAGATATGAACACAAGTAAACTGTATCGCCAAAAGTAGTGCTAAAAGTAAAAGGGATGTAATACAATACCAACAATAATTGTACAAGTTCAATTGGTAATTCAATAAAATTGATGAAAGATAAAGACAACTACTAGGTTGTCATTCGATATTCCTACCTGAAGGGTAGTTTTAGATCGCCTCCTCATCACTCCACGTCCTCCTGTCTCCTCTGCGTGACAACATGCCGTATGGTCCACCTCTAGGCACCATCTAGTCCTAGTACCCTCATCCCCGATCAGTATTGTCCATCGTTTTCACCAAAAACAACAAGGTGAGGACAAAGCACGTGCATGAGTGTGTATAATGATACTCAGTAGGGACCTTGAGACCCTGAAGTTCTAACAAAATCCACAAAGGTTAAACCACATTGCATGTAAACCAGTGAAAACCATACTTAGGTTTATACCCGTACATATACCTAAGTTATCAAGTATACCCAACTCAATAATGAAAAAACACAGGGTCAAACCCAAAATCCACAAGCTCAACTGTTCCACAATGTCCGGATTACCATGACGGTAAGTACCACAAAGCTACACCACATAGGAGAATACCACCATGGTATTACCACGAAGGAAATCACCACACAGGTACAGACTCAGCTCACACCAGGTATATCGTAAAAACAACAGTGGATATGATTATATGTGTCTACTGAATCATATTACTCTATTAATAGGCATACTCATGAAGGATCCCACATTGCAGACCCACACAGTAACCTAGTACCATGTCAGACCCACACAGGATTCTAGTACACCATCAGATCCACACAGGATCCTAGTTCAATGTTAGTACGCCGTCATACCCACAGATGATCCTAGTACATCCTCAATACATATTCATACCCACACATGATCGTAGTACATCCTTAGTACATCGTCACACCCACAGAGGATCCTAGTACATCCTCCGTACATTTTCAGACACACATGGGATCCTAGTACATCCTACGTACATCTTGAGACCCACACTAGATCCCAGTACATCCTCAGTACATTGTAAGACCCACAATGGATCCTAGTACAAAGTCACAACAATATATAGGGTTCCCGCACTAAGCTTTCTCGTCTCCAGGAGATTCCACTCCTCCAGCTACAGGTCGATCTTCCAACTACCACGAAGTCCCACGAAGAGGTATCCCAAAGGACCTCCACGTAAAAGGGGTATCAACGCAACATACAATGTGTCAATCAGACGCCCGGTCTATATGTTATTAGCTATTTAGTCCCACGGGCCTGGTTGGATTCGTGAATGATCCAACCAGACCGTACCCCAACATTATCCAGATGACATGTGCGTTATACCCAAAGGACCATCTCGCTATAAGGTTTCTGGCACCTTAGATGGTTCATCAAAAGAACACCTGAAGCTCAAGATATGGCTGAAAGAGCGAAAATTGGTCAGTGTTGGTCAGGGCCTGGTCTGACATGGTCTAACCGACTCAGCCCGGCCCAAGATGGTCCGCCCGTCCATGGTGGCTACAGTGCGGTGGGGTGGCTATGGTGTGGCGGGAAACCGCGGTTCGGCGGGCTGGCCGTGGTGTGGTAGGACGCCATAGTGCGGCGGGGCGGTCATGGTGCGACACTCCGCCGTAGCTGTCCAGATGTCTAGCCGTCCTCTCTACGTCGTGAGGTCATGTGTTTCACCTTCTCTGATGGTCGGTAGTGAGATGGCCGCCCTTCCCTATCCATCGCCAAAGCAGGTTGTAGTTCTCTTCTGTCAAGCAGCGCAGTCGTGCCATTGCCTTCATCGTAGCCGGTATTTGTGTTGGTCTCCATTCTCGTGCCCCACAGGTGTCTGTTTCTATCCTCCTCCATCGTGAGGGACACACCAACCATCATGGATGGAAGAGGGATCGACCCGTGTTCATTGTTCCGCTCGATTCACATTTGTTCGATAGCAGGAGGGTTAAGATGATTAATTCGAAGTAAAACACGATGAATAACAAAACCCCTACCTCAGAGGTTTGTTGATGTTGATGAGCAGGGAAGGGCGGACATCACTTCGTTTTTGATAAAGATATCCCACTTTGGAGGTGGTGTGTTCTCCCTTGAGGAAGTTCTTCTTTGGGAGGTGTTCTTCGTTGGAGAAGCATAATCCTCCCAAAAGTTATCCCCATTTACATTTCCCACCAAAAGAATGAGGTACCAATATAATTTAACTTAAAAATATTAATTATTATGGAAAAATTAAAATAATTAAACATTTCCTTAATTGTTAGTTGGTTCCAACAATTAAATGGGGAGTTGGCATATTTAATTTAGAGGAAATCGAGGGTCACCCCCTCATTAAAGAGGTAGTTCAAGAGTTAGGGTGGTCCCCACCATTGAATTCGAACCAGGGGTTTCAGTTCGGGCGGTCCCCACCTCTATAACCCATGTAGAGAGGTTTCAAGAATAAAAATAAAAAGTTAAATAATTTTATTTTTTATTTTCCCACAAAAAAAGTGAAAAACTATCTTTCACCCTTGATCTATTGTGGTCTAGGTAAAGGTATCCTTGAGAGAATATCAGTGTTATGATTTCAACGATTTACTCGGATTTCAATTTTGTGCACCGTTGGAGGATTTAACACTTAGTGGAGGTCATAAGGGTTCTCCCCCTTCGGTGATGGTGGTGGCTTCTGAGCCGGTCCCTCCTCCCCCACTGGGGGAGGGACTTTCGACGTCCTTCACTGGAGTGCCTTCATATTTCTCACCGTTCTCAAACCCTGACCTTCTTCCCCCTGTTTCCCATGTTTCTATTTTCCCCAATGTTCCGGATTTACTGAATGAATTTCCAAACCTTTCACTCTCGACCTCTGAGTTCAATGAGGATTTGGGCCTTCTAAATCTTCCCCTGGATGTGAGGTTCAAGCAGAGGCATCCTTTCGTGGATTCATTCGAAAAATGCATAGTTGGGTCCTGGGGTTTACAGGAAAGAGCTACGGTGGGATTGCATGAATCCAGACACATTCTGATTCAATTTTAATCGGAGGAGGATCTGGTGAAGGCATTGTCTAGTGCTCCGCGTAGCTGCAATGGCTTTCGGTTCTACCTTTTCCGATGGTCGTACGATTTCCACATAAAGAGTGACTCCTCTATAGCGGCTATTTGGGTAAGTTTCCTAGAACTTCCCTTACCGTTTCAAAATCCCGTGATTTTGAGAATGTTATGGAACCTTGCTGGTAGATTTTTGTGTGCTGATTCTAGAACCAAATCTTTCTGTCACCCGGTTTATCCCCAGATATGTGTGGAAATAGATGTCTCCAAAATTCCTCCCAAGTTAGTGTGGATTACAGTGGTGGAAGAGTTTCGTCACAAGAAACCAGTGGTCTATGAGTCATGGTTCGACTTCTGATCCTTCTGTAAAAATCTGGGGCACCCTGTGGAAGTCTACATATGGGGGAGGAAGGATTTCCATCCTCAAAAGGATGCATGTTCAGGTGACAACAACAAGGGGTCAGGATGTGGTGAGGGTGTGTCTGGCCAGAATCAATTATCATCCCTAATTGGTATTAAGGAGGTTCAAATTGGGTCACACGGGGGCAACCCATTGGTGGCTGAGTTAATCCAATGCTTGCGCAAGGACCTGATGGTTCCTGAGCATGATTCTTCAACATCGGAGGGCTCTGATGAGATGCTTGAAGGGAGTGTAGGAGGGGTTGTGCTATGTGACAGTGGAATTTCTCTGGATGTTGAGACAGTGACAACAAGGGATGTAGGTTCATGGAATCTATTGATTTCTTCTTATGAAGAGGCACTGCATGTTGGAAGTGGTTCAAGTGAACGAGTTTGATCTCAGATGATTGGAATAGGGGAGAGTTATTAGGTTGAAAGGGAAAGGAGCAGGACACAGGGGGTGGTCTACCGATTCATTCTAGCCCAAGGAGGGTGGTTACAGCTATTAAGATGGGAATTCTCTTTGAAGGGTTGGTGACTGAAGATCCAGTTCAGGACTTAGATGCAGCTCGAACTGATGAGCATGGGTTATCCAGCAATGAGTCTGTTGAGTTCTCTCCAGGTGATTCTGCTGATGAACATCATGATAGAGGGCCTCCCAGCCAAAGGAGGAGAAAATTCATGAAGGGGAATGGGTGAAAGATCTATTCATACATACCTCTCCCAATGGAAACAAGGTCCACCAAAAAGTCGAAGGACAGGTTGATTTCAGGTGACTCTAAAACCTCTGGCGGAAATGCTGAGCCCGCGGATCATGGGGATGCAGCACTTCAGCTGCTGGAATTAGGTGAATCCCATGAGCAATCCTTTAAGATTATTTTACATTCGGATGAAGAGATAGTGTAAAGTGTTTTGGTGATTAATGCCTCTGATGAAGAAGATAACAAGATGATGGGAAGTTTGCATAAAATAGAAACCACTAAAGAGAAGAGTGGATGGATTGACAAGAAAGACATTATATTGATAATGGGATACAATGAAGGGAAGATTAATCAATAGGAGTACATGAAAGCTTGGGAAAAGATGGTGTCTCACATTGAATACTTATTATAGGGTGTTCCAGACACACGGTTATCCTCTATCTCTTGGAAACTTCTTAGGGATACTGCGTCTAGCAGGCTCAAATTTCTTTTCAATGGTTATGAAACATCTCTTTATACTTGAACTTGGTGGTTTCTCACTTTTACCTTAAAATTGTTTTTGAAAATAAAAAATTTACTTTGGCATAAAAAAAATATAGTGCACCATTTCAAAAGTTACAAAAACCCACTTGAACGTTTACTAAACATACCCGAAAATATGTATAGAAAATCATTCCGGGCACATTGGGCTTCAGAATCACATGCCATCATTTTTTGTGGAGTCATAAAATTTACATATAACTATAATAAAAAAAATTAAATGTAATTAATGGGGCTTTAAATTCTCCCCACCTCAGAGATTAACATCCCCATAAGCCACAACTCCAAACTAGGAAAACATGTGAGGAAACTGACCATGAATCTGAGCCTTCCACTCCCATGTGCACTCCCGGAGGTTCCCATGCTGCCAGCGAATGCGTACTAGAGTTATCGACCGCCCATGAAGTACTTGATCCTATCGATCCTCAATCTCTACTGGAACCTCTGTAAAAGTCCCCCATCATCAATAAACAACATTTTGTTGTCAATTTTTTTTGAGAAGGGTCGTGCATATATCTCCTCATTTGGTATATGTGGAAGATTTCGGGCACCCAATGCAACTGAGAGGGACGTTCCATGTGGTAAACCACCACGCCAACTATGCTGAATACCTGTAAGGGTCCAATGAACCTCAGATATAACTTTCCACCCATTCCAAATATTCTCCAATCTCATTGGGGTGAGACACGTAGAATTAAGTGGTTGCCATCCTCGAACTCCAAAGGTATCCATCTCCTTTAGACATATGAATTATGCTTGTTCTGTGCAGTCTTCATTTTCTCTTAGATGATTTTCACTTTCTCTATGGTATAACATACCATCTCTGGTCCCATGAGGGCTGACTCCCCAGGGACAGTCAGCACAAAGGTGATCATCAAGGTCGCACGTACAAGTCCTTGAAAGCTGTCATCCCAATTATGGGGTGATATCTATTGTTGTATGCAAACTACACCAAAGGTACGTGATCCTCCCAACTATGACTGAAGTCAATGATGCAAGCATGTAGCATGTCCTCGTGTGTCTGAATGGTCCACTCAGTTTGACCATCCATCTAAGGATGGAAGACGGTGCTCAAATGAAGCTACATATTGAATGATTCATGCAACCCCTTCCATAGTGGGGAAGTAAAATGTCCATCCCAATCAGAGATAATCATCGAGTGTACTCCATGTAGCTGCACAATCTTCTACACGTAGAGGTGTCCCATGATCTCTACTAAACCCTATTCTCTGATCGGTAGGAAGTGGTCCGACTTGGTGAGTCCATCGATGATCACCCAAATAGATTCATCACCCCTGGATGTATGTGGAAGTCCTATCACAAATTCCATGGATATCCCATCCAACTTCTACTCTGGGACCTCCAAAGGATGAACCAAGCCTACTGGTACCTGATGCTCCAGCTTCACTTGCTGACAAGTGAGGCATGAAGAGACAAACTCTGCTATTGCTTTCTTCATTCCTAGCCACCAGTGTTATCTTAGGAGATCTTGGTACATCTTCGCCACTCTAGGATGTACCGCTAGAGGTGATGTGTGGAACTCCTTCAACACATCCTTCCAAGGTGACACTGGTACCATGGTACGTACTCTGAAGAAGTTGATGTGCTACTCACCTTCACGAAATCCATCAGGTGCTTGTCTTGTGGATCTCTGAGCACGTTGAGTCTTGCAGTCAGCGTCCCCACGTTGTGCCACCCTGAATCTCAGAAGAAGTTGGCGAGTGACTGTATGATACTGATGAAAATTTGCTCCATCCCGATCCACAATGGATATCTGCAAAGCATCCTGATGCTCAATCGCCTCACCTAGCAACTATATAATAGAACTCTTGCTGAGTTCATATTCTACTAAATTCCCCTTCCCATGATTTTTTACTATCTTGAAGTCATAGTCCTAGAGGGACTCAATCCAAATTCATTTTCGCAGGTTCGTGTCCTACTGAGAGTAGATATACCCAATACTATTGTGGTCCAAGTAGACTGTAAAACATTCGCACATCAAGTAATGCTAGCACAGCTTCAGTGAAAAGACCACTACTACTAACTCCATGTCATGAGTAGTATAGTTCTACTTTTCAGTCACTGTCTCATATCCTAAAAGCTCTTCTGACCCATCTTCATCCATAGGAAAGGGTCCCCATTTTTTATCAAAGCTAATAAGGGTTCCACTACCCTAGGGAAGTTGGGTAAAAATCTCTGGTAGTACCTATCCAAAGCAGATGTCCCTCGCTCATTGGGGAGGTAATCCTTGGAACATCTTATGAAATTATGTCCCCATGCTCTACCACTCCTGTTTGGAACTGAAAATTCAAAACTCTTGCTACCACAAGGGTATGTCTGGCCGACTCGTGAGTGATCAGGTACACCCTCCTATGCATGAGACCATCCTGTGATGCCTGGATTTCCTTTTTCACTGACAAAGGAAAACCTCATCCCAAAATTGTAGATAAACCAAATCCTTTTTTCCAAATACAGTCAATTTGTGTATGAATTGTGAATGTCCAGTCATACCCAATATAATGTCGTCAGGCCTCGACACTGCCACAAAGTGGTTCCAACTAAAATTGTAACCACATGGTTCATATCACACCATTGGCGTAAGTGTGATTATTGTGTCTCCTCCCAAAGATATCTTCAGATGTGAGGGTCAAGTCGATGGTTTAACATGAAACTCTAGGTCTTGGACAAGATTCGTGGAAGGAAGTAATGATTGCTACCTATGTCTATTAATATGGAATCTGTTATTAGACATAGACCATACCTTGAATCATTCGAAGAGCCCTTGGGTCACATTCCTTGACTGAATGCAGCTACTCTCTTCCCTTGTCCACCAGCTCACTGAGCCTAGCGAGGACCATAATGGAGGGTGGTTGTAACATGATGAAATGTACACCCCCACATACTTCTCTCCTAGCATTGCTTCCACGTCTTCATCCCTGCAGAATCATCTGTCCCTAATACTTGTTCTTCTCGAAACATTTTATCACACCCAAGTCTATAAGATCGGGGATAGTTTCCTGTTTTCCCACTACTAACATTCACTGACTGCATCTGATCAGCCAAATAATATTCAACCACAAAGGATCTCACTAGAAATCTATCATAAGTAGGAATGTATAGAATAATAGTACTAGATTGGATGTCCCCAAATACACCTCTCTCAAAGGTCTGAGCTCGGAATCACTGATCGCATCATATTCATAGAGTACTAGGAACGATCAGTACGCCTTGATGAATACTCAACTACCGACATGTCATCCAACCAATTCTATCGAATCTCTAAAAAACTCTCAGCCACCTCCTCAAGTTATTCCTGAGACAGCTGTGATTCAGGCTTGCCTCGGAACCTAAGGGGTATCTGATGATGAATCATGCGTAAGGCACTAAGCCAATATGTGACCTCTACAGGTACCTCCGGTTGTAACTGCTAACCAATAGGACGTGATATAGCTGACACACTACCCGAAAGTAATATCTCGGGTAATGGTTCACGTACCGAAACCTCATCACTATTCGGACCATCCACATGGTCACTCACTGAAAAAATATAGTTTCTAATATCACTATCTTCTCTCCTGGTGTCTCAACTAAGCGGAAAACTCTAGTAACCGCCTCCAGCCTGCCCTTAGCTGCGTGGGAAACTATCACGCCTTGAAACATCGGAGGACTCTGCACTAGAACCCTTGAAATGCACGCAGTCGGTGTGCACTGTCCACCAGTGTGGCTGGTTGTATCTGCTTCCCAACGGGTGGTGCTGCTGCTAGTACACATCCCTAAGTTGCCATCATAGTAAGAGGGCCATGCACCGGAGCCTCGTCACTTAGTGGGTCGTCAGCATGTACTCTCTCAGGAATCCTAGCTGGCTATCTGCGCAACGGCATCCTAATAAGAAAATAGCTGTGCCATAGTCATTTAGTTATACATGGTGATGTAAATCATGAAAATAGAATAAAACATTTCAAAACACACACACGATCAGTCTTTTTGTGCACTGAGTCAAAAAACAAAAGTCAGGGTCCTGGTGAATGGATACATTGGTTATCACACCAACATTGGATTTCCTAAAATGATAAAAACACTCACAACACTTAACACTATTTCTATTAAAAATATCAGAGTCCAATTTTATACAGTAGAACCGACTCCTCTAATACCAATTTTCCACGACCCATCCACCGAGTCCCATGTCGTGACTACTCCAAGCCGACATTCCATAGGCTAGGGGTTGGCGACTTGCACCAATAGACATATTCACTAAAACTGGGAAGGAATTTCAATTATATCATGTAAACACACTCAAAATAACACACAACAAGATATGAACACATGTAAACTGTATAGTCAAAAAGAGTGCTGAATGTAATAGGTTTTGGAATACAAGCCCAGTAGTAAAGGTACAAGTACAACTGGAAATTTAATACAGCTGAAGAAAGAGAATGACAGCTACTAGGTCATCCACTATGGGTCCTACCTGAAGGTTAGGTACAGATCGCCTCCACAGAAATCCATGTCCTCTTGTCTCCTCTATATACCAACACTCCGTATGGTCCACCTCCAGGCACCGTCCAGTCCTGGTACCCTCGGCCCCGATCAGCATTGTCCGTCGTCTACACCAAACACAACAAGGTGCGGGTGAAGACCGTGCCAGGGTGAGTATAAGGATACTCCGTAGGGACCCTGAGACCCTCAAGGTCTCACAAAATCCACAAAGGATAATCTGCAATGCATGTAAACCATTGAAAACCCTACTTATGTATACGCCCATACATATACCTATGTTATCATGTATACCCATCTTGATCATGAGGAAACACTGGGTCCAACCAAAAATCCTAAAGATCAACTATTCCCCAAAGGCACGATTACAATGATGGTAAGTACCACACAGGTACACCACATAGAAGAATACCACCATGATATTACCATGAAGGAATGCACCACACATGTACGGAATCATCTCACACTAGGTTCATCTTAGATACAGTAGTAGAGATGATTAGATGTGTCTACTGGATCATCTTACTATGTTAAGAGACAGACCCATGAAGGATCCCAAATTGTAGACCCACACAGGATCCTATTAAATTTTCAGACCCACACAAGATCCTAGTACACCGTTAGACCCGTAGAAGATCTTAGTTCTTTGTTAGTACATTTTCAGAACCACACAGGATCCTAGTACATCCTCATTACATTGTTAGACCCTCACAGGATCCTAGTACATCCTTAATACATCCTCATACCCACACATAATCCTTGTAAATCCTCAGTATATCGTGAGACCCACACAGGATCCTTGTACATCCACAGTACATCGTCAGACCCACACAGGATCCTAGTACATCCTTAGTACATCGTCAGACCCAGACAGGATCCTAGTACATCCTCAGTACATCGTCAGGCCAATATAGCATCCTAGAACATCCTCAGTATAATATCAGACCCACATGGGATCGTAGTACATCTTAATAACCAGCTATATAATTCATGCAATAAGCTTTCTCATCTCAAGTAGAGTCTTCTCCTCAAGCTTCTGGTCAATACTCCAACATCCATGATGTCCCACAAAGTAGTATCCTAAAGGACCACCATGTAAAAGGGTTCTCAACGTAATAGATGGTGCGTCAATAGGATGAATGTTGTGTACGTTATTAGCCTATTAGATATGAGGGCCCAGTTGGATCTGTGCTCGATCCAACCTGACCATAACCCAAAATTAGCCAAATCTCATGTGGGGTATACCAAATTGACCATCTTGCTCCAAGGTTTTCGGCACCATAGATAGTTTGTCAAACAGATGCTCACAGCTCAAGATATGTCTGAAAGAGTGAAAATGGGTTAGTGTTGGTCCGGGTCTGGTCCGAACTGGTCAGACAGACCCAACCAGACCCGCTCGGTCCGGCCCAGCCCGTGCAGGGTGGAGGCGGTGGGGTGGAGTGCCATAGTGTGGTGGTCTACTACAGCTGGCCGGATGGCCAGTCGTCCTCTCTGCATGGTGCGGTCATGCACTACGCCTTCATTAGTGGCCGACAGTGAGTCGGCCACCCTTCCCTCACTACTGTCACACTAGGCCGCAGTTCTCCTCTGTCGGGTGTCTTGGTCGCACCTTCGCCTTTGTCGTGGTCGGTTGTGGAGCCTTATTCCATTCTCATGCCCCACCGGTGTTGGTTTCCATCCTCCTCTATCATGATGGACACACCAACGATGATGGACAGAGAAGGGATCATATCGTGTTCATCTGGCCCACTCCCTCCGCATTAGTTCAGTATAAGGTTGATCAAGATGATTAATTTGACGTAAAACATGATGAATTACAAATCCCCTACCTCGATGGTTTGTTGATGTCGATGAGGAGAGAAGGGCGGACGTCGGTTCATCATTGTAGAAGATGTCCCATGTTGGAGGTGGAACGATCTTCTTTGAAGAAGTTCTTCTTTGGGAGGTTTTCTCCGTTGGAGAAGTGTAATCCTCCCAAAATCTCTCCCAATCTTCTTTTCCCACCAAAATAATGAGCCGCCAACGTAATTTAACTTAAGAAGATTAATTATATTGGCAAAATTAAAATGCTGGCACATTTCATTAATTGTTAGTTGTCTCCAACAATTAAATGGGGAGTTGGATTAATTAATTTAGAGGAAATCTAGGGTGACCCCCCTCATTAAAGGGGGAGTTCAAGAGTTAGGTGATCCCTGCCTTTGAATTCAAATCAGGGGTTTTAGTTTAGGTGCTCCCACCTCTATTACTCAGGTAGAGAGGTTTCAAAAATAAAAAAAAATGTTAAATAATTTTATTTTTTATTTTCCCATGAAAATGTGAAGAAATATCTTTCACCCTCAACCAACATTAGTTGAGGTAAAGGTCTCGTTAAGAGAATATCGGTGATGCAAGTTCAACGGTGTCCTTGGATTTCAATTCTGAGCACCGGTTCAAAAGTTACAAAAACTCACTCGCACTTTTACTGAACGTACCCAAAAATAAGTTCAGAAAGTCATTCCGGGCACACCAAGCCACAGAATCACACGCTGTCAATTTTGGAGGACTCATAAAATTCCCATATAATTAAAATAAAAATATTTACATGTTATTTCGGGGTCATTACACAGAACCTCATAGAACAAGGCCTAATAACCTGATTCCTTAAAAACTGTCTCTATCATTTATAAGAATCATCTATCAATGAAATTCTCGAAGACATCATGGAAATACAGTTGTAATTACAAAGCATTGTCAAAAGATCACATGATTTTCAAGGCACCATCAATACATCCAAACCTAAATTCATATTTGGCATATTCAATGCGGAATTGTTTGCTTATCCAAACATCATAAAAGGATTTCTATAAGTATGGACAAGTTTGTTTAGTTCTAGTTCCCTATAGGCCTCTTGAATTTATTTTGTTTGAATCTATTTTAGGTTATTCATTACATAATCGGGCCCCTGAACTTCTATGAATTTACAGCTTCTTATGGGGGCCATTATACATGGTTTGTCTTTTCTGTATGATAGGGACCATGAAATCCTACAATGAGATCCAGGGGGTAGGTAAGATGGTATCATGAATATATATATATATATACTTCTGAACACATATTTCATTTTTCTTCTCAATCATATTAAAAACCAAAAATTGTAAGAGGATGAATCTATTATGATTAGAGACAAGTGCTGCTGATTTTTTTTGTATATTGGAATGTTTTTTCGTCAATACTTATAGAGTACACATTTGAAATTTTTACAATATATTTGAAAGTTTGAAAGAATAATTTTTTCAATAGCTGATCATTATATGTAATGAATAGTGGAACCATCAAACATGAGGATATGTTGACTGAGAATATAAGGATATGGAGGCTTTATTATAATCAATTCATCAAAGGGAGAAGAAAAATGTGTTTGATTCATCATCATATGTATAAATGAATCATTGATCATTGTTTTAATTGATGATTTATATTATTTTTTATTTTATCCATTTACAATGAATGCTTTATCATCATTAATGTTTATCTTTTAAATATTCTCACATATCAATAATTCTGCATTAATTATTTATGTTTGATTTTTTTTCAGTATATTTTTCAGATTTATCATCCATAATGTTTATTTGTTTTAACTTATTACATATTGTATGTTTTATTTGATTTTTTCTTCTGATTTTCATTGGGATTGATTATCTATCAATATCTGCTATTTCATACGAAAGGATTAGTTTGTTTACTGAAATCAATTTCAGGCTACCCTCGCTACAAGGACTATACTGCTGCATCTCAGAGTTGTCTGGTACAACCTTCTTAATTCTATTATGTTTTATTTTCTACCAAAAACATCTGAATGCTATTTTTATTATTTAATTTTTATACAAATATCTTTTGGATTTTATTAATTTTAATTACCATTTAATTTTGACTATTTCTTCTCTGGTTGAATGTAATATGTATTTCTTCTAAAAAAATTATTTTTGGTTACATAAAATTACCAATTTCATGTGACATGTATTTTTATAGTTTCATGTATCTTTTTTTTCTTATGTATGAAAAGATTAATAGGAATTACTAAATGATTTTTTCTTTTACAGTTGTTAATTTTTTTTCCATTTTTAGAAATTCAAGAGCAAATTAGTGACATCAAAATTGAAGATTATGATATGTTCAAGGTCCAAGTTCAAATTATTAATTTTTGATTCGTTAAATGCTTTATGTATTCAATTGACATAGTTGCTGCAAATGCACAAAAATGTCAAGTGGAGGTATGATTTAATGAATTTAACTTTTTATATTTTTAAAACAATTTCCCACATTATATGGGACTCAAATTAAAAATTCATCCAGTATAAAACACGCTTGGGTACCCTATCTACTCTAAAACTTTTATAATTCATTCTTCCTTCAAAAAATATCAAAAACATAAAAATATGTCAGTTATAGGTTACTTCATTTATCTTCATCCCGTATATCTGCATTTCACTTTTCATTTGAATTAACAAATATTATACGTATATTCCTAATGCATAGAGTATATTTGGGTTATTTGTATTTTGTATACTATATATATGCACACTGTATAGTATTTATATGAATATTTCAAATTCAGCACATGCATTGAACTTATTAATCATTGAAAATATATACCTTTAAACTTTTACCAATATCATAATTCTAACTCAATGTTATCTAATACATTTTATTTACATTAAATGTATTCCATCTCCCCTATATGATTTTTCATATCATTTTCAATAAGTTCTACTCATCAATAATATTTTATTCTTCCAACCATGGCCATCATATCCTATTTTATGTATCTACAAATTATCTTAAAAAATTATTTTTGTTTAATATATCATATTTTTTATATTCTATAATTTATGTCTAATTCTGTTGATTTAAATATTCTTTAAGAACATTCCATTTAGTAGTGTTTGCCTCTATTTTACAGTTTAATCAGTATGGGTGTTATAATCTAGAAATTATATGAGACATGTTACAATGTTTTATAATTTAATTTTTTATGAATTTTTTTGACTCATGTTATAATTTGGCTTGAAAAATGTTACAACATAGGTATATATAGATACATCCCTCCTCAAATATGTGTCACCCCATCCTCTCTCCATGTGCACGTCACTATCTCCTGCATGTTTTCAATACATCAATTATCATCCCATGTATGCATCCCCTTCCATTCCCCCCACATTCCATGACCATATCGCCCCATCGCCACCTCCCACATCCATTTCATCACCTCCCTAACAACATCTATGCACCATGATACCTCCCGGCCAATTTTTTTTCCAATCCCATTTTTTTACAATTCACCATCTTCCACCATCTATTTCCACCTCTATCCTAATTTCAATCCCTATGTATCTCTATAACACCTCATCTATCACACCTCCATCATCTGTCTATGAATAAAAATTCATTATTTCTTAGGGTTTCATTACAATGATAAATTTTAACCTGTGTGAATTCACCCCATCATGATGCCTGAAACATCTTCAATATGGTCATTATGCTCTGACCTACTAAAACTGCGAACTTGATCAATGATAAGGGTTATGATTATTTCCGTTTACCCAATTAAAAAAAATTAATGTCATTTTCAACATTTTGGAATCCCATACTTGTACTCTCACAATCACAGTTTATATGTTTACACTACAATATATATACATTGCAATACATGTTATGCACAAATTAGAAATTTGGTATTCAAATTTATGTTAAATACAAAGGCATAAACAACAAAACATGTTTCAATCTTCTTTATGTATTCAATTTCTTAGTATATGATGCTAGGATTGATCAATTGGTCTTTGAATTTTTATTTTTATTTCCCTATTGATCTATAGGGGGTATATGTGAGTTTCCATTAATGAAAACATGATATTTTAATGTATTAATTTACCAAATGATCATTTATTCCTATCCAATAGTTTTCTCAAGTGGAAGAGAGTTCCCACATTTATGTGTCATCAAACTACATTGAGGGCTACTTCCTCTTAGTGTTAGGCCATCATGGAGATATAGTGGTTCTAAAAGAAATGGTTCTTATACTAGGTGATCAACATGAAATGTATTATTCTTCAGGAACTATCATCTTTATATAAATCTAATCTAATATTTTTTATTAATTTTAAATTTTATATTCTTTATTTGAGAAAAAATCAAGTTCTTTTTTGTTTCTAGACTTTACAATAATTTCCATCAATGTAGATACATTCACCCACGCCATTAAAGTCATGGATGATCCAAGAACCTTGAACAAGATCATTTATCATACCCCTACCAATAGCCTATCATTTCTGTTTCTTGGAATGACTGTATCAATCCAATTTAAATGAGAGGCCTTGGTATCAAAGATAGTATAATCTTTAATGATGTACTCCATACAAAATTTACATGGAATATCTTGACTTCTAATTATCTTTATATCGATCTATTATCAAACTAGTTTAAAGGGAAGCTAATTGATGTGTATCCTCATTATCTGTCTTCCTCGGTATAGACCTCGATAGAACACTCTTATAATGATATTATTCTGAATTCATGGTGGATGTTCTTCAAAAAAAAATACAATCTCAATTGGTGAATAAAAACATTTCCAGACGTACCACTACATGAAACAATGGATGTTCCATCAAATAGGATCCAGTTGACCATTGTAGATTTTCTGACACCTAATAAAATACTGATGATATAATTCCACATTCATTTAATATAGAAAAAAGGTATGCTTTCCTTGACTCAAATACACTTATATGTTATCCTAATATAGTGTTCCAATTTATTGAAATAGACTACTACAAGATGCATTTCACTTTCTCAGCTTTACCCCCATTGTGGATAATTAAATTTAAGGTAACTTTTATAAATCCTTCATGATTTTTTTCAATTATAGAAATTTTGAAAAAATGGGTTCTCAACCAATGACTATTTGAAAAAGGTAGGTTAGTAGTTTAGATCATCATGTTATTTATTCTCTGAGGCTGGAGGTAACATACAACATCTTTCTATGGAATGTATTTTTGTTTCGAGGCTATGAAAATATGTTGAATGCCTGATCAATATCAAGATATGTACAAAAATTAATTTGGAAGCTCTCATATATAGTATAGATGGGTATGGTTTGAGTGGACAAGTATTTTATCTGCTTCGTAGTGAAGTGTCATCAGCTGTCTTCGATGTTTGGACAACATAGATTACCTGAAATTTTGATAATCCACAGTCCAAGATTCAGGAGGGTATCACCACAGTTCACATAGGGAGGCTTACATGTTATGTAATTTCTCCTCCAAATGTCATCGCCTCCTCTATTTTTCTACCATGGATACCTCATCGTATTTTTCAGTTTATTCCCCTCCATCCCCTCCTGATTCCCATCTCATCCAGTCCTCCCCTTTTCTACTCGTCCATGCCTCTGCCTCCCCATCCTCCCAGGCTCCCCTCTCTGCCTCCATCTCCCTATCCACCTCTGTCTCTGGCTCTAGTGCATCAGCCTCCATCTTTGCCTCCTCCTTCACAATGACTTCCTCCTCCTCCTCCTCTGGTGCATCATCCACTGCCTACCCCTCTGACTCCTCCTACACATCAGCCTCTGCCTCCCCCTTTGCATCTGCCTCCACCTTCACATCCAGCTCAAACATTATTGCGACCTCCAACTCCGCCTCCACCTTCAACAAGGATTTCATCTATCTCTAATCCTTTTTATTTCTCCACCTTTATTAATTCATAGTAGACTCATTCACTGCTAAATCAGTCATGTCTCCTCGCATCAAACATTGTTTTATCATATATGATAGGTTTTCAATAATTTTGCATCCATTAACACACTGTATTCACAATGGCCATTTCAATTCTGATTGTTTTTAATCTCATGTGTTACGGACTCCAAATAATGGATCAATCATGTGACTATTGAAAAGAGGTGTATTTGAGAAGTTGGTGTTTGAATATCGCTCAGATTTAATCTGAGAGACACCATCGACCTCCCAGTATGCACTTAAGGATGATAAAGGGGATTCATCTCCAAATACTATATCTTCCATGGTATAAAGGTTTGATTTTATTCATTCCCATTTAGATCGATGTGAAAAATCCTCATTATGTTATGTGTTAACTAGTGTACAAATATCCAATTTTGAATTATTTGTTTCTATTCAGTGTAAATTTTAAATTTTTTTCATTGTATATTTTGAGTAACTTTTAGGTTTATATTATGGAAGTATTTTTACAAAACTTTTTATTGAAAATGAAATTAATTATTTAATTTATCACTTCATCTCAAAAAATTTATGTTGCATTCTACTATCTAATTTCAACAACCGTTAAATACATCTGTATTCTAATATATTGATAATTTCCATGTAATACAAGTGTATTTTACAGAATGAATAATTTATCAAGCATTCATTTCTATTCCAGCCAGGGAGACTTTTTTCCAAGAAGAGTTATGGGAATCATCAAATCCCAGATGAAATTGCCAAATAAGATGATGATATTGGAGAAAAGTTTCAAATTCTGGATGTCATTAATAATGAAAAAGATGATGGAAGCCACAAGAATGACCAAAACCAGGCTGTAAAGGAAATTTTCATTCATAATTCAATGGTTCATAATAGAAGTCTATTTATATTGTATTCTCATGGGATATTTTATGTTTGGATCAGATTCCAAGTTTAATAATCCCTTCCAATGAAAAATCCTACTACATGTCTCCATTTTACTCAATACATTTTACTCCAAAAGTAGAAATTGATTTTTTATTTATTTTTTACATCCACTCCTTTAGATCAATTGATTTAAAAACCATATATATGACTTTTTAAATGATATGCAACTAACAACTCAGATATTGATCAAATTCATGCCTATAAAAATGTATGCTTATTATTTCCAACTCAGTATCTTATTCCTCTGTCCCTCAAATTCAAAAACCCTAAATTCTCTTATAAAACACCTAAAATTATCTTAAAAACCCTTTTTTCTGTTGTATCATACTTCTTGTGTAATGATCTGAGGTATTTTTTTCATTTAATTATATTTTATTCTCTATTTTGATATCTAAAACCCCTATCACCTAATGACTCGATTAGTATTCTGATTCCAGTGTTTTCATTTCTTACTACATAATTATCTTCTCAGGTTCTCTATTTTCTGTCACTATGACTCCTTATTTCTATTAAATATTTAAAAAATCTGTGTTTTCTTTGTTGTTGATTATTTTCCATCAGTTTCATTAAATTAAATTATGTTTCATTTATGTAATTTTGGTTTTTAATGATACAAAATTATAATTATCCATGATATTAATGTTGTTATTTATGCCTTTTAACTTTTTTCTTCATTTTAGGTGATTCATTTACATATGAGTCGGCTTATACAATTGTTCTATTCAGAATAATGCATAATGTATTCTATTTTTTAATCATGCAAAATATTTTTTCATATGTTTTACAAAACATGTGAAAAATATATGAAAAATAAATTTTCATCAATTACAAATTCTTTCCATACAACACAATATGTTTTTTAATTATGAAATATGATCATTATTTGGCCACAGAATTATTTAATATCCATCTGTATCTATTTTGGCATTATCATCATTAAGAATAATGAATAATGAATCATGGATAATGAATCATTGTTTTCCATTATGCGTTGTGTATTCTAATCAGAATGGTTTAGGAACCGAGCAGGGGGGAATAAAAAGGCAGAGAAATACAACAACAAAAATCATTGGGCACAACAATTACCCTCAAACACCAAAGTAACCAACAAGAGATGTAGAAATAATTAGATCTGAGGACCCCTATTAATGTACAAACCACTATCCCACAAAATATGTGTGAACCCCTTACTGTAAACTGGGTTGAAGACCTATTGTGGGATCACATGTGGCCACCATGAGCCCACCTCTTATGAAGACCCTGGAACACCTGAAGTCTAAACATCATCATGTTGTCATCCATCAAACATCACCCCAAGTAACATATTTTCAAGGATAATAGAAATATCTATGTGCTCAAGGAGGTTGTGGGTCAACTTAATAATGTTCTAGGGCTCAACAACAAAGGTTGAGTTCTGAGGCGACGTGTAAATAATGAATCCAAATTTGAATTTTTCCATAATCCATTGTATTTTTTTTGTTTTTAAAATTCATTTTATTATTCAATTTTAAATTCTACTGAAAATATAAAATCATGTCTGGTTTTTTATTATCTCATTTAGTGTTTCTCAGACATTATAAAAACCATTAAAGGCTCCAATCCAAATTATGTGTTTTCAATTTATAGAATATTAATATTAAAAATTATTTTTTCTGGTATACTTATAGGAAGTGATATAATTTGTGGAAATGATCTATGAATACTAATTTTCCATCTATAGAAACATTTCATGTCAATGAAATATTTTTAGTTTTTTTTTTATTTTCTCTCATCTCATATTTAATTTATATATACATATATTGCCTACAAATTTTTTCTTCAGCATAATTTTTCCCACTTTACCCATGATGACCAAAATCTCCCTCATAAAACCATACTACATTTTCTTCTTCCCTTTCCAACTAATTTAATCATATCTTACATACATCATCTAACATTGATCTCTCGGTGTTAACACCATAAAGATTGACTATCCTTACAAAAATGAGAAACAAAATCATTATAATGTTTGTTATCCTTACATTAATAACCATGGAACATTATGTGAATCTATATTTCCATGCTCTATATTTTTCCATTATCTCCCACATAGGATAATTCGTTCTCTGACATAATCTTCTGATTATAGCCTTCATTTTTTTACATAATTATACTGTATGATGGAAATATTTGTATTTTATGTGTACATTCATTCTATACCTACATTATCAATAATGACTTCAAACATGTGTCTCCTCATATATCATCCACCTACATGTCATATTCCTAATAACTAATCAATAACAATTATTATTAACCCTTAAATTTAATTTTATTTATATATTTAATTTGTCTAATGTTTTTAATAACAGAAAAATATGTGAACGTGTTTTTGAATTTTTAATAAAAATGACCACATCGTGAAAATGCATATGTTGGGTACTAGTATCATATATAAATAATAAATAAATAATTATTCCCGATGATTAAACATGTTACCGGGAGAACACAAATCATTATATTGCAAGTCAGTAGTCCACTATAAACAATAATGATGATTGTGTATCCCATTTTATAGAATTGTGTGATGTATTAGTTTGTACACTTAAAAAACAATCATTAAATATAATATAATAATGTTATTATATAATAAATATATTAATTAATTGAATTGTTTTGAGGAAGATATTAATCAAAAGCATCATTGATGAACATTACCTCTTCTTCACATATCTTTTTTTGGGTTTCACTAAAGGAAATCCTTGGATGGGTTTATGAAAATATTAAGTCATACATTATTAGAGGAGAGAATAGTGGAAGATAATTGGGTATGTTTTTTTCAATACTAATTTTTTATAGATGTTTAGAATTTGGGGAGTGAGAGGCTTTTTAGAGTGGAGAAGGACTGACATTCTTGTAAGTACCAAATATATATACACTATTGGGAGGTCTCCCTTAACTCATGCACCTCCAATAATGAACGATGTTTTATAAAAGATGTTATATGGGTGGAATATTACCATAAAATGGTATTTTTATATGTTAACTGGTCATATTTCCTCTTAATATTAAATATTAGTTTTATCCTAATCTCTTTCTTCTCTTAATCAAAAATATTACTATCAGATGTTGTCAGTCATAATTTTTTGTCAAAATTTTTTTTTGATGTAATTAGAAATTATAAATTTTTAATATTTAAAATTTGGAATCCATTTTTACAAATTATATCAATATAAGTTGTAAAAATTTATCTAAAATCAATCATGTAGATGGGACTAAACAATTGTTTTTTAATATGACAATGTTTAGAATATAGAAATGTTAATAAATCAAATTTAAATGTTAAATTGATTAAAATGAACTAAATTGAATTAAAATATTTATAATTTCATTATTTATACATTAAAACTAATTTAAAATATAATTTAAACATATTAATAATTCAAACTATATGGTAGATTTCTTTTAAAAATCATTATTTTCACTATTTACCCAAAAATGAAACTACCGAGAAAAACCCAAAAAAATAACCCTAATATAATAATGAATTTATGTTATCAAAAATAAATTTTATGTCTTAAAATAAAATTTATAGAAATATCACATTTTATATTTAAAATATGAGTTCCATTAAATTGCTGTAAAATTATATTTTAGAAAAAATAAATATTTTTATGTGTAAAATTAGATTTATTCTTATTTATGGTATACAAAACACATAAGTTCAATGTTTAATAGTTTATTGAATATATAATATATAAATATCATTAAAATTATTTGTAAAATTTATTTTATTTAGTTTATTAATATAATACACTTTCTTAAATAGAAAAATAGTTTGTCAGAAAAGCAATGTCTTTATTTTATAAGTGTAATTAAATTAATTTATAACTAAATTTTTATCAAAAAATTCATTTTATAAACATGACTAAAAAATATTTTGAAAATTTAGTCAATCCCATTAATAACCATTGTTCTAATGGTTGGGTGATAACTATAATTATAAGTTTTTAATATATGAGATTTTGATTAAACTCAGTTTTCAATGTACCAAATGTTAAACATGAAATTTCATGTAGCGTATGATTAACATGGTTTTGAGTAAAACAATTCATAACATAGTGTGGTATGAATTCCAAAAAATAAAATAATTTAAATATGGTTACACCCCAAGATGTCATTGTACGTTATCTCATTAAAGTAATTCAATAGCTTCTACTACACGCAACACTGAGTTTGAGCGCACCACAACATAACAAACATGCTGTTCAAAAAGTGGTTAGGAATAGTATTAATTGAATTTTGAATCTTAAATACTCTATATAATTTTAACATCCATATTTTGTGTTTCTTAGACATAATATATGAACAAATTCATGTTTTCAGAAAAAAAAAAGATGTATTTTTTAATAAAAATGAAATTTTACAACCTTTTAATGGAGAACCATTTTTAAAACCAATATATGACAATTTTATATAAACAATTTCATTAGATTTAATTCTTCTTTAAATTATGGACATAAAAAATTTAGTTTGGATAAATTTTTGGTACTTTTCTCATAACTTTCAAGTTTTCATAAATAGTGAAAAATACTATGTTTTAATTGAAAGCAACTTTTTTAATCGAAATAATTTATATTGATAAATTATTCATTTGAATTGTTTTTATGTATAATTAAATTATATTTTCTATCATTTAATATAATTTATGTCATTATAAGTAATTTGAAATTTAAATTTGACTTAATCACATGTCAATATTTTGATAGTTTTAACATTTTAAAAACCCGATTTTAGGAATTGACAATATGAATTAATTTTAAATTAATTAATGCAACATATATGTTTTTAATTTGTTAAAATATTATTCATTTTTGAATTAGGAATATAAAAATTATCTTCGGCTTAATTGATTGTTATTTTTCTAAAAACATTCAATTTTTGATTAATTGTGAAAAACACTGTGTTATTGCATAAATCTGGATTTTTACCTAAATAATTACTTATTTTATTTAAATTTATTTTAAGTCAAAATAGATATACAATACCTATATATTTTCAATATATTTCATTGGAGTCATTTAATAATAAAATTATATGTATAAATATTTATTGAACTGTTTAACGTCTTTTACCCACCTTTTAGGAGCATTTGAAAATTTGAATAACACCTAATTTTATCGCTTCTATAAGTTGAATTTAAATAAATTTAGACACATGTTTTATATTAGTAATTAAAATTTGTTTCAATAAGATGAAATTTTTTGGTGAATAGTAACTTTTGACTTTTATTTACCATGGTTAAATGTAAATCGAGTAATTAAGGGTAAAAATGATTTTATAATTACCCTAAAACATGCCTTAATTATATTGGATAAGTGTAATTAGACCAAAAACTACCTTAGGAATAAATTATTATCCTCTTTTATCCACATGGATTAGATTGGGACATTTATTATTATTTTATTTAAAAAGCGTTAAAAGTGTTAAATTCAATGTCTAATAACTAAACCATTTTTAATATAAGGTTACTCCCAATATAAATTATTCAATAAAAATTAATTAAAAAGATAAAAAAGTTTCCTACATAATGGTATTTTATATATAATTTTTATACATTAAATAATTTAATTTATTTGTGACACAATTATGATGCAGTAATTACCTTATTAATGAAATATTAAAATAATTGATATTATAAATATCCAAATAAATGTAAATTGATACTTATGATGAATTAAAATAATTTTATAGGTTAATATTACATGTTTTTTTTGATTTGATAAATTTATTTCTAAGTGATATGGTTGTTATGAATTAAAAAAAACAAAATACCAAATATTGTCCAAATTGTCATAAATTAATTGTTTTAAAAAATAAAATATTATTGGTTGATATAATATTCCTAAAGATATATGGTTCAGAAAAAAGGCTTAAATAATATTATATATGTCATTAATTTACCACTTGAGGATCTCTTGGATGTTTATATTATGTTTATTAACAATACAGGGTAAGAATACAAGAATATATGGTAAAAGTTAAACTGGTTATCTAAGAGTTAAATCTAAAATATATGGTTTATATGGTGACCTAGACCAGTCTAAAACCTATTATTTTATAGGTTTTCGACCCATCCCCAACTTATCCTCGAAATAAATCATTTTTATTCCATTTTAATCTGAAGAGGAGTTTATTATAAAATAATATTTCAATATTTTCCTAAAGTGACCCTCACCTCTCGTATAAAAGGGTACTTCCCTTTGTCTTCAATTCACACCTCCAAATACATTTGGCTCGGCCAAACCCTACCCAAATATCTTATCAACTATCTTCTATTATTATTATAGGCCTTATATTGGTCATAAAGCCAACCTATAGAGCCCTTTTGATCAACTCAAAAGGAAACACCCGAAGAAAAGGTAATAATTTCACCACCATCTTTCAAGTTCTTTTCTTCTTCCACTTCCTATTTCATTATTATTTCCACACCAAAATAATAAATCCAATACCTCCTACATACTGTGATGTTATTATAAATATGGTACAACAATATTATTTATTCTATCCATCCTAAAAATGACAAAGTCACTAGATGTGTGTACGTACGGCTTACCGTCTTCACGTTGTGGTGTAGTTTGTTATTCAATGATTTCATTATTTTGATGGGTATAATAATGAGTATAACTGATTTAAATAAAAAATATAACATTTTTATGATTCATTATATATGATATACCATACTATTACATATTATTTCACCATCAATATAATGATATCGTCTCTCGTGCATACATACGGATTACTGACTCCACAACGCGATGGGATTCATTTCCACGTTCACTATTCAATGATGATTATAAAAATATACTTATTAATTAAAATAATGTAATATATGACATAATAATTCTACTGGATAAATATAAATATATATATATATATATATGTACTTACATATATCTTATTCACTTACTTTTGTTCAATTCGATATGAAAATGGAAACAACATTTATGAGTATGTACGACCTACCATCTCAATAAATGGTGTTTTCCATTTCATATATCTATATATTATACATATTTATATTATATATATATATGACATATAAATCATGTTTTATATTCTGGATGTATTGAAATCACGATCTAAGGGATACGATCAAGAATAAAATGTTAAAACACGCAAGATAAAGAAAGTGATTATTACCCGAAATGTTAATTTAAAATGGAAATAATTATTAAATGGATAGTATAAAGTCATAAATGAATAATGTATGATATAATAAATATTAATATGGTTCTGGTATAATTTAATAACATACTATGTATATTATATAGGAGTTAAACATACCATCGACCAAAGGAATGTGCAAGGTAAGGGTTATTTCCTCAGTCTCATTATTATCCGAGACTGTTTATGTGTATGTATTTATTGGGACATATTTATCATAGATACCCATATTTCATAAAAATGTTTTCAAAATGAATATTTTAAGGATTTATTGGAGTGTCTATTTAACTAGATCAACATTTTAAATGTTTTAGTGATTTATCTTTACAAATCCTTTTAGTTAATGTCCTTATTTTCAAAATGAATTTATGGATTCTATTATATGGACATGAATTTTTTGAAATGATAATTATTTTTAAAATTTTCAAAGAAGTATGGGAATCCTTGAATCCAAAATCTAATTTAAATTACTTCTTTTATAAATTTTTGACTTTTAAATGATTTCACAAAAAGGGATATGTCTCTCAAAAAAATTTACTGATCATTTTCAACTATGTTATCATCCTTTATGGGATATTATTATTGATCGAGGTTGATTTATTATGATATAAATATTACAAATTGTATTTATGTTTTAGTGATATGTTTGACTATGGATGTGTTATTTTTATACCATTCATGGTTTATGGATAACGTATTGTAATTTTGTATGAAAGTTTCAATATGAATGTTTATGTTATGTTTAAACCATTTCATATGAGGAATTCATTGGACATAGTATTTGAAGGGTGTATCCCACTATAGCTTCTCGATGAATTAGTAGTTCTCTGTAGACCAACTAGTGTTTTGGCACAAGTCATTGACAAAATCATATTTTTAATCTTGGCACAAGGCCTTGACTATGTGGTTATGAAGTCTGGCATTATGCATTCTATCATTATAAAAGTTGGTATTGATATTGCATGAGATCATTCCTCTAGTATAATATCTATGTGATTAAGTAAATTGAATTATTTGATTTATATTTTCCAAATTATTACCTAAGATTATGTTTAAAAGGATTTTTTTAGTTTTATACATTTCCTTAATTCTTATTGTTATTTATGAATGTTTCTGCTATATTGTTATCATTACTGAGCATTTGAGCTCACCCCTTTCTAATGTTTTATTTTCCTAGGATTCCAAGAGGTGTATTATTATTGATAATAAAGTTTATGCTAGCAGATTAATGTCATTATCAAAGGATCATTTATTTTGTGTTTTATTTTATAATGTGTATTTTAATGTTAATTTATGTAATCAATTTTCCAAGACTGTTAAGCTGATCGGTCCTTCGGGACATGATTACTTGTAATCATTCCAATGTATTAAAATAATGCATTGGCTATGGGTAACTGGGGTCGGGGTGTTACAGTTTGTATTAGAGGAAGATTAGCAACAACCTTGAAAATAGATTTAGATAATCTCTTTTTATAGAACATTACCCTAAGATAGACTTCGAGGATTAATATAGAAGATCTTCTTAGAATTTTGGTAATATAGGGATTATGGGTATTTTACAAGAAATACATCCCTGTCTTGATACGAGCATGTAGTGGAATCTCTAGCACAGATGTACCTTTGAGTGAAAACTCTGACAAGGAGTTTCCAGCTTGACCGAGAGAATCCTGGTACACGACAACGGGCCTTGCTACACTCTTGGTTATAACACTCCTGGGGGATATGCATAGGATAATTAACCTTTTCAATAAAATCCATTATCAAGGATTTAATAGTAAATACTTACTAAAAGAAAACATTTAGGGATTGTAGATTATATGCATAATATTTTCAATTTACATTTGTTATGTTTAGAATTTTAGAAATATGCAATGTGATTCATAAACTAACCTAGTGTATTCCATTGTTTTGAAATGGCGCCTAGTATAAGGAACGATAATTCCAGAAATGGACATGATCGAATGATTAAGAAGGATCATATATTTTATGGTATAAACCATCATTTAAAAGGGAAATAGTCTCCCGCGTATTCTCATCATATGAAGAAATAGTATCATTTTTTAAAAAGATAAGTAACAAATTCTTTGAGTCCTATGGCTTTGAAGGGAAGCAAGAGAGGAAAAGGATGGAAGAGAGAAAGATGGATAATGGGAAGAAGGGAAAGATGGATTTTCCCATATGTGATAACTGTCGAAACAATCACCTTGGTAAATGTTTGAAAGGAATGAGTGTTTGTTAATGAGTGGAGAAAAAGGACACCATGTACGTGATTTCTATGGTAAGAAAAATGATTCAAATGTACAATGCTTCATCTATAAGGAGTTGGGACACTACGTGAAGTAATGCCCAAATCATAAGAGTATACCTCATATGATGATATTAGATAATAATAAAGTTATGATACAACAGAAGATGAAGAGGAATGATTAGATTTATTATGTTTTTATTAATGTATTATGTTATTTTATTATTTTATTAATGATGTTCATGATTAAAGAATTATATAGTATTAAAGTCTTGTATTACAGAACTATTTCATTAAGGATATAAGATTGTGTGGAACCAAGAAAAATGACTCAATAAAAGTTTATGTTTTTTGGAAAATATATGTTTGAGAGAAAGATAAACCATAATTTGGTTCTGATGCTGGGGTACTAATTTTGGAATAACATATGACTGATTTGGATTGATTATATTGGATATTCTTGACTACCTTGAAACTGATTACTGATTTGTATATTCCATCATTGTTGGAGTTTACAAAATTTTTTGATAGAAGGAGTATATCCAGTATTTTATAAGGAGTAAGGGAGCATGAATGTATTCAATAAGGTTTTATGGTATTTTAGGGTGTTATAGTATTTTAAAAGAATACCAGATGAAGGTATTCACATGTTATTATGTGGAAAAAAGGATCTTCACTGTGTTTACCTTCCTTATAAATATTGGACTATGACTTTGGAGAGAAGTATTTTGGATAAGTCGAAAGGTTGTAAAATATTATGTTTCACATTGAATACTATTGTTAAGTTTAAATCATTTCATGACATTATATTTGGATTGTCATAAAAAGACAACTCAGACGTCAGACGACAACCCGTCGCGTCCAGCAAGGTTGTGAGACTTGAACCCGCAACTGAAGGGAGATAAGGGTGGATCACCTACCACTGGCATATGTGATCTTCTCGTTTGCATAATTTTTCCTTTTTTAAATAGTCTGACAAAGGAGTTATAAATTCCTTATTTTTGGAACCCTATATTATTTGGATAAAAAGAATATTTTTCTGAATTCTATTATCTTTTGAAATGAAAGATGAGTTTGTGGTAGGAATTAGTTGAAGGATGAAAATCTACTATTAAAGTATATTTTTTACCTCTTATTATATGAATAAATTAATTATTAATGATTAGGGAAGGGATCTTAAAACCAAAAATGTATTAACATAATACCTTGTGTATTTTTTGAACTAATGATATTTTAAATCATCATAGATTAATGGTTATAAGGCCCTGAGTTATACACTTGTTTGTTATTGATGACCTCAATCACTCCATATAAATATTTACATTTTTCCACTAATTATGTTTCTCTAATTTCCACAAATGTTCGCCTAATAGAGATTAAAATTTGTTGGTGAATTTTTCATTCCCATTCCCTCATATTAAGACTAAATATTATAAACCCAATTGCCGATGTGGGTTTTCCACAAAGGTATTTTTCTATTTTTAACCATTCTTTATCAAAGAAAAAATATAAAATTGTGAGCAAGAAATTTATTGAAGGAGGGGAGAATGTAACACCCCAATATTTCATAGTATGTTAACTCATTAAAGTAATTCAATAGCTTGTGCTACACGCAACTCCTAGTTCGAACACACCACTACTTACCAAACTAGCCATTCAAGAAGTGGTTATGTATATTATTAACTACATTTTGAAATCGTAAAAACTCTATATAATTTTAACATCCATATTATGTGTTTCTTGGACATAATGTATGAAAACATTAAATTTTTCTGATAAAAGATGTATTTTAAAAAAAATGAAATTTTACCACCTTTTAATGGAGAACCCTTCTTAAAACTAATATTTGAAAATTTTATTAAAAAATTTAATGAAATTAAATTCTTATTTATGAGAAGTATAAAAAAAGTTATTTTGGAAAAATATTTGGTATATTTCTGATAACTTTCATATTTCGATGACCAGTAAAAAAATATTATGTTTTAATTGAAAACAGTTTTTTTAATCGAAGTAATTATTAGTGTTAAATTATGAATTTGAATTATTTTTAAGGATAATTTTATTATATTTTTATCATTTAATACAATTTAGGTCATTAAAAGTAATTTCGCATTTTAATTTGATGTAATCACATGTCAATCTTTTGATTGTTTTTATAATTTAAAAACCAGCATTTTGGCATTGACAACAGGAATTAATTTTAAATTAATTTATACAAAATCTATGTTTCTAATTTGGTAAAATAGAATTAATTTTTGAAATAGGATTATAAAAATTTTCTTATGATGAATTTTTTATATTTTTCTGAAAACATTAAATTTTTTATGAATAGTGAAAAAAACTTCGTTATTTTTTAAAACCGGCATTTTTTATAAATAATTATTTATTTTATTTAAATTTATTTTAATTTAAAATATATATATATAATACCTATATAAGTTCAATTTAATTCATTAGAGTCGTTTTATAATAAAATTAGATGTATAAATTTTATTGAACTTTTTAACCTCTTTTACCCACATTCTAGGAGCATTTGCAAATTTGTATAAACCCTAATTTTACCGCTTCTATGAGATGAATTTAAAAATCCTAGAGATGCGGTTGATATATGTATGTTAAATTTGGTATAATAAGATGAAAATATTTTTTGGTGAATAGTAATTTTTGATTTTTATTTACCACGGGTAAATGTAAATAGGGTAATTAAGGGTGAAAATGATATTATAATTACACTAACACATGTCATAATTCTATTGGAAAATCTAATCAGACCAAAAACTACCTTAGGAATAATATATGTTCCTCTTTGGTCCACCTAGATTAGATTGGGACCTTTATTATTATTTTATTTAAATAATAGTAAATAGTTTAAAATTCAAAGTTAAATAAATAAAACATTTTTAATATAAGGTTACACCCAATATAAATTCTACTATAAATATTCATTATAAAGATAAAAATATTTCCTAAATAATGGTATTTTATTTATAATTTTTAGACATTAAATAATTTAATGTATTTATGACATAATGATGATAATGTACTTACCTTATTAATGAAATATTAAAATGATTGATATTATAAATATAAAAATAAATTTAAATTGTGTATTCTAAGGAATTTCAATAATTTTATTGGTTAATATGATATTTTAGGGTTTATTAAAAAAAATTTATTAGAATTTATAAGGTTGTTATGAATTTCAAAATAACAAAATACCAAATATTGTCAAAAATGACATAAATGAATTTTTTTTAAATACTATATTTTTGGTTGATATAATATTTCTAAAAATCTAAGGTTCTTCCAAAGGTGTTATATAATATTATAATTATCATTAATGGACCATGTTAATTTATTTTATATTTTTAGAGTATGTTTATTATCCATACAGTGTAAAAATACAATAAGACATGGTAAAAGTTAAACTAGTTAACTAAGAGTTAAATATAAAATATACGGTTAATATGGTGACCTAAACATGTATAATACCTATTATATGACATATTTTTGACCCATACCAATCTTATCTTCAAAAGAAATAATTTTGGAGCCATTAGAAACCGAAAAATATTTTATTACAAAATAATATTTCGAGCATTTCCAAAAGTGACCCTCACCACTCTTATAAAAGGGTACTTCCCTTTCTCTTAAATTCACACCTCTAAAGCCATTTATCTTGGCCAAACCCTACCCAAATATCCTATAACTATCCAAACATCGTCCTATAGGCCATACGTTTTTCAAAAATCCATCTTATGGGGCCCTTTTTATCAACTAAAAAGGAAACACCCGAAGAAGAGGTAATAATTTCACAACCCTCTTTCAGGTTCTTTTCTTCTTCCACTTCCTCTTTCTTTATTGTTTCAATACCAAAATAATAAATCCAATACCTCTTAAATACTATGATGTTATTATAAATATTTTACAACCATGTTCATTATTCTATCTATCCTATAAATGACAAAGTTACCATACATGTGTACGTACGACTTACCATCTCAATATTGTGGTGTAGTTTGTTATTCAAAGACATAATTAATTGGATGGTTAAAATAATGAGTATAACTAATTTAAATAGTAAATATAAAATTTTTATGATTATTTATACATCATATATCATCCAATTACATACTATTTCACCATGAATATAATGATATTGTCGCTCGTGCGTACGTACGGATTAACGTCTCCACGACGCGATGGAATTCATTTCCACGTTCACCATTCAATGAAGATTAAAAAATTATAAATTAATATCAAGTATATAATATATGAAATAATAATTCTACTGGAGATATACATATACATATATATATATATATATATGTACTTACATATATCCAATTAAATTAGTTCTGTTCAATACGATGTGAAAACAGAACCAACGTTTATACATACGTACGGCTTACCATCTCCATAAACGTTGTTTTCCATTTCATATATCTATCTATTATATATATTTATATTCAATATATATATGACATATAAATCATATTTTATATTCTGGAAGTATTTAAATATTTATCTAAGTGATACGATCAATAATAATAAGTTAAAACATGTACGATAAAGAAAGTGATTACTACCATAAATGTTAATTTAACATTGAAATCATTATTAAATGGGTTGTATAAAGTCATAAATTAATAATGTATGATATAATAAATATTAATATAGTTATGGTAGAATTTTATAACATACTATGGTCATTATTCAAGGGTTAAACGTACCCTCAACCAAAGGGAAGTGTTAGGTAAGGGTTATTTCGTCAATCTCATTATTATCTGAGATTATTTTTGTGTATGTATTTACTGGGAGTTATTTATCAAAGATACCCATATTTCATATAAATTTTTTCAAAAGGAATATTTTAAGGTTTTATTGGAGGTTCTATTTAACTAGATTATAATTTTAAATGTTTTAAAGATTTATCTTTCTAAATCATTTTAATTAATGTCCATGTTTTCAAAATGAATTTAAGGATTTATTTATTTGGACGTGAATATTTTGAAATGATAATTATTTTACAAATTTTCAATGTTTTATGGGACACTTTGATTCAAAAATCTCTTTTAAATTACTTCTATTATAAATGGGTTACTTTTAAATGATTTCAAAATAAGTGATATTTTCTCAAAAAAGTTTTAATGAACATTTTCAACTACGTTTTCATCCTTTATGGGATATTATTCTTGATCGAGGATAATTTATTATGATACAAATCATTGATATTGTATTGAAGGTTTTGTGATATGTTTGACTATGGATGTGTTATTTTTATAACATTCATGGTCTATGGATAAAATATTAACATTTCATATGCATGTTTTAATATGAATGTTTATGTTATGTTTAATCCATTTCATATGAGAAATGCATTGGACTTAGTAAGTGATGGCTGGAGCCCTCTATAGCTAGTCTATGCATCTGTAGGTCTGGCGAGTTGAATGAGTGTCTTGGCATAAGGCCTTGAAAAAATATTATTTTTAGTCTTGGCACAAGGACTTGACTATGTGGTTCTGAAGTCTCGCATTATACATTCTATCATTATAAAAGTGAGTATTGATATTTCATCAGATCATTCAACTAATAGAATATCCATGTGAATAAGTAAATGGATTTATTTGTTTTATATTGGCCATATTATACCGAAGTTTATGTATAAAATGATTTTTTTTAGTTTTATACATTTCCTTAATGTTTATGCTTGTTAATGAATGTTTCTTCTATATTTCAATCCTTACTGAGCATTTGAGCTCACCCCTTTATTATTTTTTATTTTCTCAGTATTTCAAAAGGAGTATTATGATTGATAAATAGGGTTAATCTAGGGGATTAATGGGTTACTCAAAGGATCATTTAGGTTGTTCTTTATTTTCAAATGTGTAATGTAACGTTCATGTATATATTCTATTTTCCAAGACTGGAAAACTAATTGGTCCTTCGAGAATTGATTCCATGTAATCATGAAACTTTATAAAAATAATGCACTGGATCTGGGTAACTGTGGTCAGGGAATTACAAATATATTCTATAAAATAATTCATATCATCTCAGGGTGTTATAAATATCTTATAGTCAAGGAAATATTTCATAAAATCAACGTTACAGTAAAATTTTTTTACTTCATATCCAAAATCATAGACAAACATTTAACATCAAAAGATATCTTATCCACCACTATTTTTTGAGTATTATGAATGGAATTAAGTACGATTCCCTTATACTTGGGACCTTATGAATATGGATCATCCTTATCATGATCAACATGGAATGAAACTTTCATAGGATTATAATTGAAAAAACTGAACTCTTCAATTTATATAAAATATATAAGATGTTAATGTCTCATATTCATAAATTATTAAAAAATACCTATCAATTTTCAATTCAAATAAATAAAAATTTCCTTATACATGATGTAAAGCTTCCAACTAACCAACATTGAACGTCCTATTATTATAGGAACACATTCAAAATATTCATGATGTACCAATTATATAAATATATATCAGACCAATTATTTTTTTTGCATGTGCACTATGTACTCAAGTTTCTCTATAAATTATTATAGACATTATATATGAATAAATAATTCACCATAACCTATATTTGTGTTCCATATACTGATATACTGAACTAAAATATCGTTTTAACTTATTATTGATCATCCTATAATGAAACACTACATGTTCCATTAAAAATAATTCTTTATATTGAACCACCTTCATGAACATTTTCATCAACCAACCCATTTAATACCATTCCCAATATAGAAAAAATTGATTTATGCATCCCAAATGTAAACCTAAATACTCCATTGATTTTTTAATATGATCAATGGGATGAACATAGAAAAAACAGGTGGGATTGTAATATGAAATTGTAAATGAACATTTTCTAAAACCCTACTAGAATGAATAAAATTTAATGTAAATATATAATTATATTGAAATTCAAAATACTATTGATGATATAGAATCCATTATACCTTAAAAAAATCATCAATTAAATACAATAATTTAAATAAAAAATGCCATAGAATTTATAAAACCATGCCCACAAATACAAACCTAATGTCAATATAAATAATAATAGTAATAGAATACTATTTTTTGAAACCAATGATGGGAACCTCTTATCCTTCCTATAAAAGGTCAAACAATTTTTTAATTCGGTGCATGTAACCACACACATTACTATACAATACTTAATATAACTACTTAATTGGACATCCCTAATGATGAGAAATTAAAAATTCAATCTTGTGAATGGATATTAATTAAAGAATTTTTAGACAAGGTATATGTAAATGAAGAGTTTCAAGATGTATTCCACCCTATGTGGAGGGGTGAATTAGGGTTTGTGATTTTTCAAAATATTATAATTTTTTCCCAATATAATTACCTATGTCATAGATTTTTTGATTGTTTATTGTTTTCAAATTCTTATCATTTTAAAAAATATTTTGAATGTAAGGTAACAAAAAAATTTAAATGATTATAGGGGTTTATTTTAGTGATCATAGGGTGTTATATATCTCTATAAATACATTAGAAGTGATTATGATTAAAAAAACAAATTTTATTCCTCTTCTAGTTAGAAGTTGTGCTATGGAACCACTTGTAATGTATGTTTACATTAATATTAGTTATATTATACGGGGTTTAAACCCCCTATTCTTTCACTCTAAATTTTCAAGAATTTGTCATTTTAGAGATGGGTTGATCCACCACTAAATTATTTAATGATGTAGGTGTGGCTAAAAATTACCGCTAAATGGTTTCATAAGTCAAATTGAGGGGCATTTCTGAAAACCCCTAATAGTTTTGTAATCCCAAGAAGGTGTATACCACCTACAATGGTTGTCCTCCTAGAAATTCCACACATAACCATATATCTCCCAAGATAGTCCCCATCACCCCAGTTGGATACTCCACGGACACTCCCCCTATATGTTTTGATGACACTAGATAGACACACTAATTACTTAAGGCCACCCCCAGATATTTTAAAATTAATAGAGTATTTAGGTTTAATTTGGGGAGGTAGGTAGGATTTTTATCTATATTGGGAATGGTATTAGTGGGGATGGTTCATAAAAACCTTGAATAAACATAGAAAATATATGTGTGAATATAATATGAAATTGAAAATGAACATTTACTAAACCACTTCTAGAAAAAATCAAATTTAATATAAATCTATAATTATTGTGAATTAATAATACTATGTTTTATATAACTTTCACTATACATTAAAAAACAACACCAATGACATAAAATAATTTAAATAAGAAATGTATTAAAATTATAATACCCTATGTGTAAATAGAAACGTAATTGTAATATAATGGATAATAGTTATAGAATAATCTTTCATGAAACCTATACTATTAACTTATGATGATTCCTATTAAAGTTAAAATATAAAAGAAGGTCTAGGATCCGGACGAAGCCCTCCCCTTACAACAAAAATTAAAAACTGAAAAAGTGGTAGCACAAGGGGGTTTACAATGGTAAGGATAGAGAATACCATGAGCGTCCAAATTAACAAGATGTGAGAAAAATTTTGGGGTGACAAAGGACCATTGTGAGGAACCTCCCTGATCGCCCTCTTGGATAAAGCATCAAAATCTTGGTTTTCTTCTCTATAAAAATGATTGACTTCTAATTGAAGATGCTCAAGGAGACGCAAGCATGCAGTCCACGATGGGAGAATCCTCCAAGGAACATCCCTGGACCTTGCCCGAAGAATGTGCACCACTGTACTTGAGTCAGATTCTACCCATATGTGCCTCCAACAATGGTGGAAAACATAGTAGGTAGCATTAATCATAGCCCATTATTCAGCATCATGCGCAAAACCAATTCTGATATAATGATAGAAGAAACCCTTAACGAAGCCCCAATTATTACCAAACACCCCAACACACCCAGAAGGTCCTGGTGTACCAAATGACGCACTATCAACTTTCACATTCAACCATGATTAAATGGGAGGAATCCATATAATCGATTTCAACATCAATGGTTTCTAGACCCTGCAAGACACCCCAAGCATTTTAAGCATTATGAGATCAGAAATATTATTTTTCATTGTAACTGTTTGTATATTGGAAGAAGCTTGCACTTCCCTATAAACAACATTCTGACTAGATTTCAAAGAGGGCCTGCAATTTTCAAAAATTACCTGATTCCGTGCCATCCAAATCTTATCAAAAGCTGCTGGAATAGCTGTGAGAAGAAGTGAAAAAACGTGCTCACATTGACCAGATGTAGTGACTGAGTTCACGAAATCATCAAGATTGTTCAATGATAACGGAGTCCCAAAGACCTCTTGAAAATGTTCCCAAAATCTGAAATATAAATTGCAGGTAAAGAAATGATGGTGAATTGTTTCTTCAACCTAGGTGCACAAATAGCAGTAAGAGGCTATGTGCATTACTTTTCGTTGCATAAGATGTTTCACAGGTATCATGGGTTTCCAAATCCACCATAGTATCAAAATTGGAAGGGAGAATGAATGTTTTTTTAAAATTCTGCAACCACAAGGGAGAAGTCACATTGTTGCCACATAATTATCTTCAATACTCTCTTGAAGTGAGCCTGCCACATGTTCTAGGTGTCTAGATCAAAGTTTCAACATCCATGAAGTTATAACGCTACATAGCCATCCTAGTATTATCTTGCAGACAATTCCAAAGATCCATATCTCGGTGCTTGTCAACAATTGATATATCCTTCAGCTGCGGAGGGATCTCCATGAATTCTATGATGGGCCTGTCCAGCCACTTTGTTTTCTAGAAATTAAGGTTGGATGCATTGGAAACCAGCTAGGAAGAGCAGTACATGATTCCAATATAAGCATTTTTAATGGCATGCCATATGGAGGAGGATATATATGCTGAGTACCCATTATGCATCTTTGATATGAATCTCTGTGCAATAAAATCCAGGGAATCATCTTTAGAAGTCAACAAGTTCCAAGTGAATTTACTTATAAGAACATAATTGAATCCTTTTATGTCCATAACACCCATGCCCCCCATTTCGATGGGTTTGATGCAATCATTCCATGAAACAGTGATGTGTTTCTTCAGATGTACGCACCAGGTCCATATGTAGTTCATGATTAATCATTGAAGTTCCTTGATAAGGGCACAAGGACACCGATAAACCGTGAAAAAATAGAGAAACATTGAAGTGATAACCGAGTTCACAAAACAAATTCTTCCTTCTTGAGATATTTATTTCTTTTTCCAAGTAGACAGTTGATTATTAATTCTAGAGTACATGGATTCAAGAGAGTATCTTTTCACCCTTTCCCAAAAAATTGGTACTCCAAGGTACATAAAAGGAAGGGCACTTCTCCTAACTCCAAGATGCTTGGAAATTATATTCCTCTTGGAGACAATCATTCCATTCCCAAATAAAAAAAAGGATTTCTTCTAGCTTACCACCTGCCTAGAGACATTCTCATAATGGGCAAATATTTTCTGAATGCAAGATATTGTACCTATGTTGGCCTTTCCAAAAAGAAGAATGTCATCAGCACACAGGAGGTGTGAGGGGGTGATGAGATTTGTTCTATCCTTCATTCTCTTATAAAGACCAGCCTTCACCATATCATTCATGAAAACACTCAAATAATCTTCAGCCAAAGTAAAGAAGAGTCAAGATAAGGGGAACCCCTGTATGACTCTCCTAGAGCATTGGAAGTAACACATGGGTGATCCATTGATGATATTAGAAAGTCTCACATTATAGAGAGTTTTCTTGACAAGTCTGATGAAGAATTTCGAAAAGTCATGTTTTCTAAGAACTAAAAAAAAATCTCCATATCATGGTGTCAAAGGCCTTCGAAATGTCCAGCTTGAGGGTGAAGAATCCATTCCTCATATTTTCCCCATGGAATTGACACATTCTGAGGCAGTGAGCAGGAAATTCTGAATATATCTTCCGGGGAAAAATCCAAACTGATTTGAAGTAATCCTTCTGATGATAATGTGTTGAATCCTTAAGGCGATGATCCTTCTAATAACTTTGGGGATGGTGTTTCCAATAGCCATTGTCCTGATGTCTTTAATGTCCTACGAATTTTCTTTCATTGGATGCAGAGAAATGAAGCAAGCATGGGCACCATAGTGCATGGATTCATGGATGAAACACACCCATACAACCTTAATGACCACATGTCACACAATATCCCAGTAAAACATGAAGAATATATTGGTAAACTCATCTTTTCCAGCCACACTATCATTGTTTAATGAGAAAAGAGCATATTTGATTTCCCTCTCTGTTGGGGTTTCCACAAGCAGCTTGTTCTGAAGTGTACTAACTGTTGGTTTAATATTGTCCATAAAGAGAGAAGTGTTATCAAATCCCTTCTTCGAGTATAGATCTTCAATGTATTTAACCACATCATTGGAAATTTCCATCTCTAATGTATAAAGAGACCCATTTACTTCAATCGCAATGACCCCTCTCCTGGACATCTTTTCTCTATGTAAGCAGTGAAAAAACATTGAGTCCATATCCCCTTCATGCATCCATTTAACATTGTATTGTCTCCTCAATATGAATTCCTGTAGTAGGAGAAGATCATAAAGATGATCAAGGGCCTGGATTTCATCCCTTGAGGGGATACACTGATTTTGACAAGTATTATGGAAATGAAAAATCTGATGTCCAGCAGCCTAGATTTCATGCTCCAGATTGGAGAAAGATGATTTTCTCTAGTATTTGATCATTTTTTGGGTGTTTTCAGATTTTTAGTCATTGTTTTAAGAGGTCTTATAATTTATTCATTCTCCCAAGCCTTAAGGATGACCTCCCTGCATCTAGGAACTACAAGAAAGGCATTATGAACCTGAAAGGTAGAGGATATGACCACGTCCTACCAACACAAATATCCACAAGGATCAGATTATGATCAGAGTGAAATTTGGGCAAGGTGAGACTAGAAGTGGTGATATCATCATTCATATCATTGATCTGAACAATGCACCTGTCTAATTTACTTGCTTGGCGTCCATTAAAAGTTTACCTACACCATGTGCGCTCTGCTCCAACAATTGGGACTCCAGACAGATTACATTTGTCAATACACACTGAAAATTCATTTGTAGCCAGTTTATTGAAGTGTGAACCAATCATTTCATCATGTTTGAGGATAGTGTTGAAGTCACCTAAGAATACCGAACTCTTAGCCAACCGGGCTGAAATAGACTCAATATCCTTCCAGAGACCCCTTATTTTAATATAGAAGTTTGAGGTATAAACAAATGATAGAGAGATGATAGAACCCTGAAATCCAATATCCACAGAAAAAACCTGGCGCATCTTGGTCATCGATTGAATGCAAATACTGTTTTGTTTAAGAACCCAAAGTGACTCAGCCCTGCAATCACTTGAGTTTTGAGAAACAAAAGAGTACCCAAGGGAGTCCCATCTAAATGCCTTCCAGTTTTCAAACACAATTTTGTGTTCATCTATTGAAACCATCAAAGGATTATTGGTTATAATAACATATCTCAGGGCCTTGATTTTGGGAGAGTTCTCAATTCCCAGACAGTTCCAAAAAAAGATCTTCATTTGATGGATGATTTGCCCCTCGTTTGAGACCCCTCTTTATGTACTGGTTTCACTTTTCTCTTTTTACCCTTCCCATTCCCCTTTCCTGCTTTCTCAGCCTCAGAGGGAGTCTCAGAGATTTCACAGTCTTCACTAAAATCAGACCATAATCATCCGCTAATTGGAGTAAATTTATAAGGATATTTATCAATGCCCATGGGAGAGTCGTTGCGTGTTCTCCTCCTGGATGTTTTCCTAGAAGGGACCTGCTATAATTGGTCATTAATCCCATGCTTCATGACATCAACAGGAGGACCATCTTGTCTTTGATCCAAGACATGTTTCATGCCATCAGTCTGGCTATCTCCATGAACCTATTCCTCCACTAGCACAAATGGTGGTACCCCTGAGATGAGCCCTGAGATAGGAACCTACTCTTATGGAGTCGGAGAGACCTGATTCATGCCACCAAACTGTGATTCTCCAGTTACCATCTTCTCCACCTGCATAGGCACAGAAATACAGGGCCCCATCTCCTTTGGAAAAGATGTAGTGGTCTGATGAGGAATAAGCATACTCATACTATGAGCATGGCCATCTTCAAGAAAGACCCCTTCCTACATCTCACCCAGAATATGCTTATTGTGGGGGATTTTGGGTGAGTCTTGAGTGGAGCACTGAACAGGTTGGTCCCCTGCACTGCCTTTAGTTGAATCCTGAGCATTTCACTATAAATCTTGCACATCGATAGACATAACCAGGTCAAAAACTGAATTACTAGAACACACAGCTATGTCCAGTAAAGAGGGAGTAGTGACACCACCAGTTTCCCATTTTGCTCACTCGCTCTGGAAAAAGGCATCCATGTGCTTCGATATCAGTGATGTATCAACATGAGGAAAATTGAAATCCTTTGCGACCTCCTCAATTTCAACCATGCCAACAATTACTGCCAAATCTGGTTCCAGCTCAAGGGATTCATTAGCCTCATGATATGGATCAGTAGCTCCCATGTACTGAGGGTCCTCCCTAGAATAAGTTCCAATAGTCACATTGTTTTTTATTTTCCCCTTTCCTTTATTATTATCCCTCCGACATGCTTGGATGTCATGCCCTATGATATTGAAAATCGTGGAAACCTTGGATTTATTATATTCAAGGTCCACATGACCAAATACATTGCACTCGTTAAATACTTGGGTTTCCATTAATACACGATTTCTAGTTTCAAACTATCATCCCTGGTGGTGGGAACAACCTCTTCCACTAACATGTTGTCCATGTAGACTTCAACTAGTACACAAGCATAATGTCAAAACCTAGGGTTGTCTGTTTAGTTATCAATTATAATGGGATTTCCAATTGATGAATCCATATCCCACAGAATTATAGGATTCCAATACAGCCAATTAAGCCTGCAAATCCAGATCCAAATATGCATATGAGTGTTCCTCACATTCAGAGGATCAAAATTTCGATCACACTCATGTATCCTAAGCACTCCAAGTTTTAAGATGATGGCACCAAAGCTCCAAGAACCCCTTTTCAACTCATCAGAGGGGAAAATAATATGGAAGTATCCTCTTCCCATGGAAGTAATTAGCCAGTCCCCAAATCCCCAGACTGTATCTATTCTATCATAAATCACATTAAACCTCCATGACTTCTCACCCTTTAGAGACAAAACTCTCGCAATAATGGAGAATTTGAATAGATTAATTCTTTCCTCAACCGCATCCTGGTTGGTAGAGACATGAGAAGTCCTACCCTTCCTTATGATCCTTCCTGGAGAGGGAATACCAATGTCTAGAGAGGTTTTCACAGTCAATTTCACAACCTCCATATAATTTCCCTTCGGTCTGATGAATTCCAGAGGGTTCCCACCAGTGCGCACCAAACCTTTACCTGAAGAAAAGAGATAGAAATGTCCATTGTGCCCCGCAATGTCAAACTGGGCATCATCCTTCCCTTCCCAAGAATCCTTTGGAAAAACATCTGATCCATGACATTCCCGAACTCCATGATCGCATGAAGCTCCCCCTTTCCCCGCAATCTTCAATCTTCTTAAAGTTCAAATACTTGTGCAAAAAGATTCAAGTAACACTACGCATTACTATATAATAGTTCAAATGATAACCCAATTAGACATCCCTAGTTATGATAAATTAAAAATTAAATCTCATGAATGGATCATAATTAACGCATTTCCAATAAAGGTATTTGTAAAAGAACAATTTCAGGATGTATTCCAAACTAAGAGTTGGGGGTAAACCAGTGTATCTAATTTCTTGTAATATTATTATTTTTTCCTAATTCATTTACCTATGTCATATTTTATTTAATTTTCCATAGTTTTAATGTCCTTATCATATGAAAAAATATTATTAATTTCAAGTAACACTATAAAAATTAATTGATTAGTGGGGTTTTTATTGTGATTATAGGGTGTTATAGCTCCCTATAAATAAATTTTGGTGATTATGAGAAACCAAAAATAATGTTTCTTCCTCTTCTTGTTAGAGGCAATTTTAAGGAACCACATATAGAGTATTTTTATATTATTGGATTGTTATATTATATAGTGTTTAAACCCCCAATAATTTTTCTACAAATTTTAAATAGTTGGTTATTTTAGAGATGGATTCAAACACCTATAATTCATCTAAAAATTTTGGGGTGGTTAAATATCTCCCCTGAATACTTTCTTAATACATATTTTGAGGGTAGTTCTGACAAAACCTAATATTTTAATAAACTCGTGTATGTGTAAACTACCAATAACAGTTTCCCTCCTATAAAATATCTATGTATCTCTACCTTTCCAATGTTAGTCCACCGCACCCCAGTTGGATAAACTGCTGACATACCCCCTGACTGTTTCGATGACAGTTGGTGGACATAGTCCTTCATGGAGACCACCCGCCCCACAATATTTACAAATATTTGGAGTTTTTACAATTAAATTAGGGATGCACATATGAATTTTTTATATTGAAATTGGTATTAGTGGTATTTGATCATGAAAAATAAAAAATTGTTGTGATTATAATATGAAATTGTAAATGAACATTTACAAAAACCCTACTAGAATAAATGAAATTTAATATAAATATATAATTATAGTGAAATTAATAATAAAATGTATCATATAAAATCACTTATTCATTAAAAAACATCTTAATTGATTGTACATAAATGTGTTAACCACCCCTAAATAGGTTCTTAATACATATTAAGGGGTGGTTTTAAAAACCCCTAATATTTTTGTAAACCCATTCATGTGTAAATATCCTGTGCAGGTTGGAATCACAGAAAATCCTGAATGTGCCCTTATATCTCCCTTGATAGTACCCCTCACCCTAGTGGGATATCCCACTGACACACACACTAGATGTGCCGATAACAATTGATGGACACACACCATCATGGAGACCCCCAAAATTTACAAATCTATGGAGTATTTAGGGTTAGTTTGAGGAGGTACACATGATTTTTTTCTATACAGGGAATAATATTAGTGGGGTTGGTTCGTTAAAAAGTATAATAAACCCAGAAAAAAATGATGGGATTATAAAATGAGAATTAAAATACTATTTACTAAAACTTGACTAGAATGAATTAAATTTAATAAAAATCTATTATTATAGTGAAATTAATAAACTATATATGATATATTATTCATTATATATTAAAAATATCTTCAATGATTTCCCATACAAGTGTAAACCCCCATTAATTAGTTTCTTAATATAAATTTTGGGGAGGCTCTGAAAACCACTGATAATTTTTAATACCATCCATGTGTAAACAATCTGTAGTGATTGGACATGCCTCAAAGGTCTATAAACCTGGATGCATACATAGACACTATCATACATCACTAGAGAAGCACCAGACGATCCTGAATCCTGATGGAGCAAAAGAACGAGAGGAAATAATCCTCCTGAAATAGCTACTCGAACTCATCCCATGGGAGTGATGACTCATCATGCATCGGGGTAAATAAACTCTACTAGCACCTAGTCATCCCATAGAAAATACTGGTCTCCAATGACACCATCTAATATGACACTATCCACAGAAATCTAAATAAGTAGACAACTAACTCTAACAAGTCCTTGGTTAACTAAGGATCTGGCTCACAATGAATCCTAAATAGACTTTGGTACTAGATCTCACAAAGCATGCTCAGCCTATGCTCTTCCTCGACCTGTTCTAACAGATTTATCTTCTTCTTCACTCATGTAGGTGCTACAAAAGGCCCACATGGAGGATGATTATTTCATGATGGGTCTTAAATTGTGGCTTCTTCACCTGCTAGGCCATCATCCCAAACATAGGCGGTTATCCTAGTTGGCTGTCATCCTGGAGGAATCATGAAAATTATCAAAGAGTACAGTAGTTAAATGAGAATATATATATATATATATATATATAATAATAATAATGAAAACAAATGGGAGATGAATCAACAAGGTTATTTAATGAATCAAACCTATATTCATGTACCAATTTTCCCAGGACCATATTTTTTCTACACACTGAGTGGACAAGCATGCAATCAGGGTCGTAGTGAATGGCTATGTCATTCATCGCACCATCACTAGACTCCCTGGCCTGAGATCATCTCTTGAGACATATTGAAACTGTTTCACTAAAACCAACCGAGACCGTATTTTAGGTAATTGTATGAAATAAAATCCCAAGGGTCTAACCATCTCTGATACCACTTTGTCATGACTTGACCCACACTGGGGAATAGGCCATAACTATACCCATCCCGTCTCCATTGGCCAGGGGTGGAGAAAATAACCTAAAGAAGAAAGTAGGGAGGCCTTTTCCTATGTACCAGTACACACATACGAATCGATCTCGATTTAATAGTGCATAGGGAATGCAGTAAAGGATGAAGCCTTATATAAAAGAAAACATACATTCACAGACCATTAAAATGGCACAGATATTGTAAAATAAGATGAATGTAAAAAATGAAAAATTACTCACCAAGTAGAAAAGTATCCCAACATAATAGGAATAATGAAAAATTAAAACTAGCGTGGATTAACTGTACCTAAATCCCTAGTTGGGATCACTGCACGTAGTCCATGCTCCCGTATACCTTATCTCCTTTAAAGCCATTATCAAACTTGTATTTAATCTGCATAAGGGATGATATGTGTGTGAAAATACAATGTAGGGGTGAGTATAAACATACCTAATTAGATTCCCTAAAATGTATGGGGGAAGTGAGAGGTACAATAGAATAATAAATACAACTTATAGAATAATGTATAGTGAATGAGTACCGCTCAACCCATCAAGAGAGTGATGTAACCTCATACAAACATAGGGAACTAGAAATGGTGACAATGTGAACTACTCATCAAGTCATCACTACCTATTTTATGAGGGTAGACCCATCCAACCATGATATTATAGACACAGAAAGAACCTGGGATGCCCTGTGCGTCTTCACCTCTCCTAGAAGTAGGGTAACCCAAAAAAGGAGTGGGTATTGAAATAAAAAATATATATTCCTATATATATATACACACATTCAAAGTAACCCAAACAACAGAGTAAGGGGATCTCAATCTTGCAACTCAGTCCCAGAAAAGAGTCACCAATAGTCCACGAAGTAACCACCATCGATAGCAAGTGTTCCTTACATCTGTCCTGAACCCATAGTCAAAAGGGGCTCAAACACCACACTCTGATAATATCCTCTTTGGGGGGGGGGGTCTTTGTCAACCTCACGGTTTCAGGTCACATCATAAGGATTCATCTTTATGGGGAAATTTCCCCTTTAATTTGTGACTCTAAGGTACTATCCAAGTACATCTCTCCATAGATATGTAGAGGTGAGAGGTCATTCCTCAAGGATGAGGACCTATGACAATCCCAGTTAGAGGTTCCCACTCTAAAAAGTTTGAGGACGAATGCCCAGCCATGATATAGGGCTCTACTCTAAAAATGTTGATGACCCACGCCATTCTAGTTTGGAGGTTTCTACTCATAAGTCAAAAATATCAGCGCCTGGTCATAGCTACCATTGAACACTGCCTAGAGACACATCATGGTTAGAACACCTCACATCATAACTCGAAGGTAGAAAATGAGTTCACCATCACCTACTATGGGAATAATTAAGTTGTATAGGCTATTAATAATAAAAAAATAGATGCCTGGTTAAAATGGGACTTTTCACCGCAACAAGCTTGAACGATGCTCAATCACATCTTGACCACTACCCTCAAGTCTCTAGATGTATGTCAATGGAACATTCGACTGACATTCCTTTCAATATTTCCATATAAATTGTGATCACAAATAAGGATACACACATCCAAACCGATCACACCATATTGATCCTTTTGAAAAAAACACCCAAGTTAGAGTCTTCACATTCCCAGATATGACATCTAATGGAAAAGTTATATAATGTTTCATTACACTCGGAAGGAGTCTCAGGGGGTCCAAATGTTTTCATTATTTTAAATACCTTAAATTAGTTTAAAAATATTCCCAAGCACCTGGTTCTCACTACTATTGATAGAGAGTTAATAAGACACTAAATGATGGCTCTATGTCCAAAACTAGAAACCCCAAATAATAATAATTATTCTATTATAATCAAACTCAATCATTTTGTAGAGATGTGCTAGGAAAACTAATTATTACAATTCCCAAAATGGTCCAAAAATATATGACTCAATGAATGGGATGTGTGGCGGTAGATAGAACATCAATTATGCCACATATTTATGAGATAAAACCTTTATAATCCATATTGGTCTGATCCAACTTGGTCTGGTCTAATCTGGCTACATTGCTCGACATGGGCCATCCTGTGGTCTGGTTTGGTATCTACCTCGGTCCACCTTAGATCCCTCTTCCCAACCAAATCATTGACCAACCAATGAACCACGGGACAACATTTGTTCCTTGGTCATCCCGCTGTTTCACCATCTAGACACCACTGCTCAATGGCTCCGCTCCACAGCTATGGAACATGCCTTCCACAATCGTTTGGTCATTGCACCCCACTAGGCTCCTACTACCCCAGTGTTTGGTCTCCCTCAAAACACTCTACAACCTCACAGCTCTACTCCACCAGATTCCTCACACATCCGGCTCGATCCAGCTGCTAGCCCATTGAAATCGGCCATTATTGCCTATTGGCGATGGCGTCTCTCTGGTTGTCCCATATATAGACAACCTAACAACATTTGTTCACCTGATCATTAATTCTTCAATAGATTAGAGTTCCTTACGATGATGGATTCACAACGTTGGCCTTCTCTCGAAGATTCCTCAGTGTTTTAATGCATCAAAATGTGTACGATGATTATCTGTGAAGAACATACATATTTCCATTAAAATTCATCGGATTATGAATGGGTCGAAGTACATGTTAGTGATTCCATCAATGATTTATAAGAATATGAGGAATTTAATGCACAAGGTATTGATTTTAAATTTTTAAACTAAATCAAAAACATGTTTGGAAGGATACCTACCTTAGATTAATCAACTATCATTTACGACACGTCTATTGTGCTCCCATGTCAATCAGATGAGGTTCAATGATTAATGTATGAATAATAGATGTAATTTAATTATGGACTAACCCTAATTCTACACTTTTATATTTTATATTATATAGAAATTTTGAAAATACCACCAACAGTTATGGAATCTAAAAACTCTCTGCCCCCTCATTTTATGTCGTGTCAAGGTAAAATGACCCATTTAGAACTCAATAGAGGTCATGGATTTATAATCCATGACCCTGAACATAAATTATTCAAAAATTCATCAGGTGTAACATAATTATGTTTAATTATGTTGTTTATGATTTTTTCCTTGGTGGATTTTGCAATGATGTCCCACACCCACAATGGTTATGCCCCACCTAGGGTTAACAATATTTTTTGGACTCAAATGTGACATTAGATTTCCATTTTTGGTTACTCTTTATGATTTATCCAATTTCTTTCATGTGCATATTTTAAATTGTACTTAATATTTAATAAAAATTAATTCTTGGAAAAATAAGCCTCGTAATATTATGTCATCTTTTAACATAAGTCTAGAAATATATGTTGAAATATATAAATGTATTAATAGGGGAAAATATGTCTCTACATCAAATCCAAAATCAATATTTTCAAACCTAAAAAGAAAAAGTAGGAAAAAAACTTGGGATACTAAGCCTGCATCTGGATATCCCACTACCAGTAACTCTACTTCATGTTTCTATGTTTCCATGACACGCGAACAAATTGGATGACCTGCACTCGTATGGTTTTCTCATATCAATCCTCGACTACCATTTATTTCCCTACAAAGGTGGATCCATCTTCAACATCTAACATTCTCTAGTCGATGATCTGTGTAGGATCGTGCATGTATCTCATTAGTTGTGACATTTGGAAGAAATCATGCACCCACTCTAGTAGTGGGTGTAATTCAAGGATCTAGGAAACCTCGCTAACCCTACGCAAGATCTTAAATATCCTGATGAACATCTAGGATACCTTTCCACCCATGCCTAACCTCCATATTATGAAATGTGGGGAGACTCTCTAGAAGACATTGCCTCCCTGATCGAACTCCAGTGGCCTACTATAGTGATATGTGTACCATTTATGATTCATCTAGGCCGTCTTTATCCATCCATGGATGACTTTAACCATCACCATCTTGGCTCGCACCAACTCTAGGACAACAAGGAATGACTCTCCAACCCCAACATAGAACAAAGCTGGCCTAAAGGGTCTTCTGTATAAGGTATAAAAAGGATCCATGGTGAGAATACATTGGTATTTTTTGTTTTATTAAAACTATAACAAATGAATGTGATCCTCCTTACTTTGATCATAATGTAAAATGCAGGATCTAAACTTATACTCCTTCACATGGATAGTGCACTAGGACTGCCCATTGGTTTGGGTGTGAAAGGTTGTACTCATCTGCATCCAGGTCCTGAATACCTCTAGTAGGACTCTATATAATCATGATATAAACTACACATCATGATTGGTGATAATCATCAAGGGACCCCATGAAGGAGTAAGATATTCCATAAGTACAATAACCAAAAACCCTTCAACAAACATGGATCCCTGTTAGAAAATAATTGTGACGATGTGGTGATTCGGTCATCTATCGCCCAAATGGAGTTATGTCCCTTCATTTTTTGTGGAATCCATCCAACTATGTCCATGTATGTGCCATCACATTTCCAATTTTGGGTATTGAGAGGTGGCAACAAACTCCCTAGAAACTAATGCTCAACCTTCAACTGCTGAAAGGTAAGTAAACATGAAACAAACTCGTCTTAATTTCATAACATTTTAGAGAACCAAAACTGCTATTGTATATCTGTATATATCTTCCCCACACCAGGATGTACTACTAACGGGGAAGTATGAAACTCCAATATCACCTACTCCCACATTTCCACTGGAATAACTGTTCTCCCTTGAAACAAGATTTCGTGATTCCCTCCATTAAAATACTCATCTGGTGCATCACCTATGGATATCTGTTCCTATAGAAAATCACATCCATTATCTCCCATCTTGGACTCTCTTACACACTCAACATGAAAATTTTTTAACACCATGGAATGTAGAAAAGTTTTACCCTCTTACTCAACCCGGGCCAGCTATAGAAAGGGTAACTTATCTGAAGATTAATATACTAGGCATGAGTGGGACGCCCTACTATTATAATCTTCTACAACATATCCCATACCCATAATATAGATTATCATGAAGTTATAGTCATACAAGAACTCAAACCTACTTCACTACCTCATATTCAGTTCTCACTAGGTAAAGATATACCAGATGCTTCAGTGTTCTGAGTAAACCACAAAGCATTCAAATCAAAAGATAGATCCTCTATATACTTACATAAAATACTACCGATGTGATCATTATGAATTGAGTTTCATAGTTCTGCTAATGGGGTCTCAATTACATCAACATGTTTGCGATGACTACATGAAGTTGCATCAAAACACAACCAAGCCTTTCTCCTGAGGCATTACAGTACACAATGAACTCAATGCCCACTTCTAGTAGTCTAATAAATTGATTTCATATTAAATCTTCCTCAACTATTTGAAGCCCTTTTCATACTTCTGAGACCTGGTAATTTTCTATCCCTTCCACATCAAACCATTCAGAGGGGATAGGATCCTAGAAAAGTCAGACACAAATCTCTTGTAGTACATAGCCAAACCAAGAAAGCTTCACACTTCTAACAGATTATTGGGTGGATCTTAGGAAATCAGTACCATGATCATTATGGTATCCATGACTAAACCATCTTCATAGATAGCATGCCCCTAAAATTTAACAACATGTTTCTTGAACTGACACATTGAGTGCTTTCCGTAAATATGGTGCACTTGATATAGATCCTTGACTATCCCCAATTTCTCTGCATTCTCATCCTCTAAAATATAGTAGATGAAACAGTGAGAGAATATCATTACACTTAAGGGCATCACTATGAACTCGTAATTCCCATAGCAACTACAGAAGGTCAACTTTAGAATATCATGCTCGCAAACATGTAGTGGTTGTCAGATGAGTTTTTGATCTATCATAGATATCCATTTCACTCCTCGCAACTGGTCAAAGAGGCCATTGATCCTCGGTAATGGGTTTGTGTTCTTTATCATGGTCTGGTTTAGTAAAAAATAATCAACCCAAAGCTGTTAGATCCTTTGTAATTCATAGTGAATAGAACCATAACATCATTGGGGGAGACACTAGGGTTGATGAAACCCTTCTCGCAAAGGTCATCCAACTTAAATTGTATCTTCTGGAGCTCATTGGGTCCTATCTGATATGCCCCATATGATATGGGGGTAGTCCATTATTGAAAATCAATTCAAAACACCATCTTCCACCTCAGAGGTAGTCTTAGGGAATCTTTGCAAAAGACCTCTTTGTAATCCTCCACAACTGATGTAACATAGGTTCTATTAGATCCTATTGAACCAAGGGTCATACATGGAAACAGATTGAAAAAAGGTAGTAATAACATTATCACAACACTCTCTTTCCCTTCAACGAATCTTTTTTCACCATGAATGGTGATCCTCGTCCCATCAGTGTATTGGTATCTGACTAGACTAAGAAGATATTACATCTATGCTCAAAATAGGGAAATCCAATCCATTCCCAAGATAACATTTTATGGAATAATCATGATTACTAGTAGGTCCTATGTGAACATTTCTCCTCCAAAAGAAATCCCTCCCTTTCAGAAGATAAAAGACACAGAATAAGCACTTATTACAGGATCCTTGACAAAAAGCCACCGTGATAGCGCCTATACTAGTAGATCCAACATTTTTGATATGTCTAATGAGGTAAAAGAGTAACTAGATCTCTTGATTACTAATAATGAATCAATGGTAAAATAAACACAGCAATACCATGGATCATTTCATGCACTGGAGGATCATTGGAAATCCATAGCATGTAGCTGTCATGGCCCCGGTGTCAAGCTCACTGATCCTAATGTGTGTTTCTTGGTGGTGGTGGGGGGAGTTCTCATAGAATCATACCCCACATCCTCCCCTACTACTCCTCCTGCTCTTCTGCCAGCACCGCCTCCCTAATAAACTCCCTAATCTCGGTGATGCCTCTACTATGGTGGTCCACATGTTCCCTGTCAAGGATTCTTCGCCTGCTGGGTTGGGAATTCTCATTCCATGTAACCTCTATCATAACACATAAACCACCATTTCCCTCTGGTCTATCCCAGTTCTTGACGTAGCCCAATTACTACCTGACCATGTGGTTGATCCTGATCAGGGAACGATCTCTTGCTCTAAGGCCCTACTAACTGATGACTACCATTATTGAAATCTATGATCTGAAGTGACCAATTCTTGTCCCAAACAATACATTCCATTCATATAGGAATATATCTATCACAATAAACCATTTTAGTTACCCATCGAATGTGGGGATACATAGGGCCACTAATCCCACAAGAATTTCATGGCGATGTCCCTGCTCAAACATCTATTCTCATATGTATCCTTTACAGATCGTGTCTAAATATTATTGGGTGTGTTATATAAATATATCTATGAATGAATACACATTCATTAATCCCTATAGAATCTCTATAATATCTTGAATACTGATAGAGAAAATGCACAAGGGAATGTACTCCTCATAAAATGACTCAAGGAACATGTCCCATGAAAGGGCTGACTCATAATGTATCTGAGAATACATAAGAAGCTAGCCATCGCATAGAAATTACTTTCTCCCAAATACACAATCTGATCTATTATTTTCAGAACAAGGCTGATTATGCAGAACACTAACTCCAACATTCCCTATATTGCCTGCGGTTTTGGCTCACCATGAAACCTCAGCAGCCTCTGATACTGGAACTCACAAATCTGGCTCAGGCTATGCTCATCATAATCTTATGCTACCAAAACTATGTGTTTCTCCATAGGTTGAGGTGATTCTATGAGACCACATGGAGGATGGGAATTACATGATGGGCCCTAAATTGAGTCCTCATCACTCATGAGGTCATTATCATGCAATGGAGCAGGTATCATGGATGTCTTTCATCGTGGAGGAATCTAGAAAATTATCAAGGAGTACAAAAATTAAATGATAATATATATATATATATATATATATATTACAATAATAACCAAAAATGGGAGATGACTTAACAATGATAGTCAACGACTCATAGCAATATACATGTACCAATTTTCCCATCAATAAATATCTCATCATGTCAAGTCTTCAAGTGGGTAATTAGGGTGATAGTGAATGGTTATTTCTACCGCCACACCATCACTATAATTCCTAGCTTGAAAGCCACTCTCAAGACACATTAAAAATGTTCCCCTAAACCCAACAAATACCTGATTTCTGGGAATCATCAAAACAACGTTCCAAGGGTTGAAACAGCTCTAATACCACTTTTTCATGACCCGAACCATAATGGGGATTGAGTCAAAACTCCCCCAAGATTGCCTATATATTTCAGGGGTGGCGGCAAGCTCTGAATGCACAAATCGAGGAGGCCTATTGTTGGCGCCAAAATAATATGGCACGAAAGGAAGGAACAAAAAAGAAGGCTGGCACGCTACCTCGTGAAGCACCACCGCGAAGCACCTCCGCGAAGGACCGACGCGAAGAACCCCGATCCTCGTGGCCTCGTGATGCTCTAGAGGCAGTAATCCTCCGCGAATGCATTTGACGTTCGCGAACCCGCCGTGAACCTCTGGAGGCGGTAATGCTCTGCGAATGCATTTGACGTTCGCGAGCCGCCGCGAAGCTCCAGAGGCGGTGATTCTCCACGGACGACGTTGACGTTCGCGAGCTCGCCGCGAAGCACCGTAGGCGGCGCGCGAGTTCTGCTTCGCGGTGCCCCTTCCCAATAAATACTGGACTCCCCCTGAGTCCCGAGGATGGAGAATCCGACCCTTTGTCTACTTCTATCCCGAATCGCGAATCACTCTTTGCCACGGGAATCATGAGCTCCGCGAGGTACTTCTACTTCGCGAGACGCCTCTGCACTGTCTCGTTTTGAGCCCCTCTTTCGAGAGGGCTGCCCTTCGCGAAGCTCAAGGGCATTCGCGAAGGAAGGGGATTCCCAAGGGAACCTGGGTAGCCGCAGAGCGTTTATGCTTCGCGAAACACCCAACCCATGCTAGTGATCCCTATACTAAGGCAGGATCGCTCCACATCGCGAAGCACACTGCTTCACAGGACCCTGCTTCGCGAGTCACCTCTTCTTCGTGAGGTAGTGCTCCGCGAACACAGTTCCAATTCTCAAAGCACCTTCCCCTCACACCTATGCCCCAGGTTAAGGCCAAGGCACTCCACTTCGCGAAGCACACTCCCTTGCTTAGAGATTCCTCTTCCCGTGCGACCCTCCAGGTTTGAACGATGTGATTTCAAAGTCCCATGGACAATACCACCCGTAGCGTTGCTTCGCCCAATGCTTCTTCGCATAGGCACGCTAACGGCTATTGCTTCTTCGCATAGCCACGCTAACGTGGACCCCATGATGGTTCGTTCCACAACCCCCCTTAACCATGGCCTTACTAGTACCTTCCCTTCCCCAAGGACCAGAGGGTACCAGTTATGTAAGTCCTAGGGGTGTGGAGTGAACCCACCTCGTCCGAGCTGCAGGACGTTAAACTGCCAAGCACCACGTCCTCAACACATGACGTTAAACTGTGATCCGACCTCGTCTCCCTCACGTAGGGTCCCCCCAGGTCGAACATTTTTTGCACCACTCGTCTCCACGGGAATGGAATCACCCATCCACAAGGGATGATATCCTCCTTATCGGAGTGGCGTATGTTCGTAGGAGAAGGGAGACCGTAGTTCCCCAACGGATGGCTACACCTCTGCATCTCCATACTTCCTAACTACCAATGTCAGTGGAGGCCGTGATAGGGAACGAGGCACCTCCCATCATTGGACCAAGGTCCATATTTCCCGTGATTTGTCGCACCACGGGCCTCTATCCTGGAGTAAGTCCCAGCACCATGGGTCGCCTAACACGTAAGCCCCTCTTCGCTTCTCACAGACACATCCTTCGCAATGTGATCGTCAGGTCCTTGCAACCTCTTGTTTCTCACACCGAGCACGACTCACATGGGCTTAGAGTGAGCACCGACTCTAACCCCCCACCCTCAGCGAACTAAGAGGACTTTGATCCATGTCAAGGCATGGTACGTAGGAAGCCTCCCTGAGGTTCAAGCCCACCCGTCATTTATTCACGTCGGGTCCCATCCTCGTCCAGCATGACGTTAAACTGCATTCCGGTCCAATGGAAAGCCATTACGACCCATCCCATTTGAACTACGAGGACTTTGATCCATGTCAAGGCATGGTACGTAGGAATCCTCAATGAGGTTCAAGCCACATTTCTCGGTCGTTCATTCACGTCGAGTTTCGCCCTCGTCCAACATGACGTTAAAATGCATGCCCTCGTCCAGCATGACTTTAAACTGCATGCCTCCTTTTGTCCCGCATGACATTAAACTGCACACCCATTCCCACCTGAACTATGAGGTCTTTGATCCATGTCAAGGCATGGTACGTAGGAAGCCTTCCAAAGGTTCAAGCCCACCACCCATTGGACCAAGGTCAACTTTCACGTCGGTTCGCCGAAAAAACCCAACCTGAACTACGAGGTCTTTGATCCATGTCAAGACATGGTACGTAGGAAGCCTTCCAGAGGTTCAATTCCACCACTCATTGGACCAAGGTCCACTTTCACGTCGGTCCGCCGACAAAGCCCCATATGAACAACGAGGTCTTTGTTCCATGTCAAGGAATGGTACGTAGGAATCCTCCATGAGGTTCATGCCCACCCATCATCCGATTCACATCATGTTCTACCCACGTCCAACACGACGTTAAACTGCAATTTCAGTCTGACGGCAAACTGTTGTGACTAACCCGAACTATGAGGTCTTTGATCCATGTCAAGTCATGGTACGTAGGAAGCCTCTATGAGGTTCAAACCCACCATCCAGTCATTCCGACCTCATTCACGTCGGTTCTCCCCTGTCCCGCATGATGTTAAACTGTATTCTCCATTTGAACTATGAGGACATTGATCCATGTCAAGGCATGGTACGTAGGAAACCTTCCCAAGGTTCAAGCCCACCATTAGTGGACCCACATGTCTACTTTCACGTCGGTTCACCGATGAAACCCTTTTAACTACGGGGTTTTTGATCCATGTCAAGGCATGGTACGCAGTAAGCCTTTCCAAGGCTCAAGCCCACCACTCATCGGACCAAGGTCCACCTTCACGTCTGTTTACGGGCACCATCCCAATCTACGCAGACTTTGATTCCCTGCCACAGGGATTCGTAGGAAGCCTCTTCAAGGTTCAAGCCCAACTTCACTGTGGCCCCTGCGATGGTCCCATTTCATTCCCCCTCTACTTCATTCATCCACATACAGCCCATCCTGATCCTCGCCCAGACCGTCATATCCCAGTGAGACCATGTCGGTACGCTCTTCTTCACAGCCGCCCATGGGCTGGCCCCGGTATCGACTTCCCTTCAAGGAGAATCCCTCAATTTTATCTATCCTATATAATTCTATGGTTAGGTTGATCCGTCTCCACTAGACGTTAAACCCGCGGAATACCCTGTGTTAAACACGAGAAGCTGAGGAAAACCTCAGATATGTGTCTATGACATATAATTCCCCGCGCTCGATGTGGAATGCCTCGGGCTTCCACGCCCTCGAAAAGCCTTGTGACCAGGGAGAACAGACAGACATGCCAGGTTCCCTAACATCTAGACACGCTACTGATGTCTCAACGTGACTACTCCCCCGATCGAAGGTTGCTGCCCTGACTGGACCCTTTGGAATGTCCCGACAGAAGCTGTGTAATTAACCGGAATCCATGGAAACATGGCACTGGGATGAGTTTCACGAACTATGTATTTAAATCTATGAGGGAGACCCGGACTAGGTGACGAGTTCTGAGGAGGAATCCGCAAGAGGAAGAACCGACATCCCATCATCCCGTTTCGATCAAGGAGCAGAAGTCCCTGAATAAGGAGCGAATGCCGCCCGCCTTTGGAAAGCGGGAATGCGGGGAAACAAAGCGCTGCGCATCCTCCTCCGTGGATGGAACGGATATGCGCGCGCGCCCCAGTGAAAGCGTCGGAAACATAAATGGTGAACTCGATGTGAAATTATTCTCCTCAATATGGATATTAGTATCATTCGAGACACCAGTAGATTGAAGTGTCACCGGATCCAGATATCCGGCGCCTGGTCCCACCATGCAAATAGCGGGCCTGTTGTGAATCTCACCGGAAGTCGGGGCAGTAGAAAGTGGGGCACTCCGTTCTGCATCGTGTTGGCACGGATCCTTCTTACAAACATGGAGAATGGAAGGACATTGGGGAACTGGATGTCAATCCTTTTCCTCTAAATACTGATGAGTTGATCCCTTCGTTTCTCAGGAACCAGGTTGTTGTTACAGAGACGCGATCACCATCCGCTCCTCACCCACGCAAGAGCAGGGGAAACACCGCCATGGCCACCCCACGTAGAGCCGCTACCGCCACGACGACCGCCACATCGCGGAATACGGGGCGCTCGCGTCCCCTTTCCCCATCAGAGGTCATCCAGTGAAGGGTGATCAACAACCTCGTGCGCAGGTACGAGGAAGAAGGGGTCGTCCCAACTCGGGATATGGCCCGCCTGGACCTGGAAACCTCCAGGCCCCGCCGTCAACGCCGCCCTAACAGGCCGCGCAGGGAGCCCCTGCTCCCCACCCCAACGTTCAACCGTTTCGGGAGCCTATCTCCGGAACTCCTTGACGACTCCCCGCCTTACGCTGAAGAGGCGGACACCGTCCGACTCAGCCCGCTCAGGGTCCTGACCCAAGGGCTCCAGGCGAGAGCTCCTGCCCGGCCGCGTCAGCGTCGCCGTCCGGCCCCGCAGGAAGAGCAGGCAGGCTACATCCCTGCACCACCTGCACCAACTCGCCTGACCCGACGTCAGCGTCGGGCCCGGGCTGAGGACGCTCGCCCGGGCGCGTCAACGTCGACAGCTACATTGGCCCGAGCCACCGCAGACGTGCATCGTGAAGCCCCTGCATACACTGAGCAGGGGCACTCTTTCTCCCAACCAGGATCGAGACCCCAACCGCCCCACGGGCAGGCTGGGTTGACTCTCCGGGTTGCAGGCCCAATTGGTGATCGCCGCGAGCTAACCCGCAGTAATGTCTCCCTGTACGGAGGTCCTCCCCATACCACAACTCCACAGAGCATGGGCCTCTCCTGCTCTGAACTTCGTCATGGAGGCGTGCCTCGTGCTACTCCCATCCCGAAGGAAGAGCTGCCCTGCGGTAGTGACGCTCAGTGCGGAAACCTTTCACGCGCCCACTATATAGGGTATGGAGTCCATCCTCTTTCCCCCGACCGCCAACCTGAAGGCACCGTCCATCCGGTCCTTCTCCAATGTGGGGGCCCTCCATACGTCGTCTTTGCAACCGGCGAAGGTCCTCCTCACCCCAGCAACTCGAGGAGTGAAGGTCATCCTCGCTCTACTCGCACCGAACATGAAGGTCCTCCCCATGCTCCTGCCGGTTCCAACAGAGGCTCCACCTATATGGGTGTTGTTCATGGAGGTCCTCCCCATATACCCTTCGACATTTTCCCCGGTGCCCCTCGCACCCCGGCTATCTCGAGTGGGGGCCCTCTCCGCCACATCTCCAACGCCGCCCTGAGGATACCTGATAGGGGTCAACCCTGTCCCGAAGAGCCTCCCCGGGGTAGGAGAGCGGGTCGTCGCCACCACAAGAAGAACCCTGAGAAGGCCCAGGTGGAGGTCAAACCTGCCCGCTTCTCAGACTCGGAATCAGAATGCGATTCCGCGATGGAACCTTCTTCTCTCTCTTCCATATCAAGGACTAGGGCAGGAACCAGACATGTTAGCCTCATTCTCCTGGAATTTGAGGTCCACCAGATTCCCATCTCCCTCCGCAGGTACATCCAAGAGGAAGAGATCTTGGGAATTCCGTAGGTCTCGACCGCGCAATCACCGCCTTTGTCACCAGAAGCACCCTCTACCTCTACCAGAGATCACGGAGAGTTGTTTTGGGGGCCAACGATGGTAGAGCGACGACACGACCTGTCGCCGGTAGCCGCGACTCATATTCCGGAATCTGTGGTTATCAGCCTGTCGTATCGTGACATCGTGGCCAGGTCACCTCACTCTTCGGAGGATGGCCCGGAATTCGGTGGCCAGTCAGCTTGTTCGTCGTATTCTCCACCGCCGAGCTTACTATCCCAGAGGTCCGCCTCGGTACCGTTACCGGTCCCTCAGCTGCCCCCGGTTGACGAGTGGGGCAACACAGGGCCAAACCCTGAGTCCGAGCCCAGGAGCTTCTGGAGTATCCTCGCAGCGGATTACTTCCCGGAAAAGTTCTGGCCGATGGCGGCGCTGAATTTTCACATACCAGAGCCTCTTACCCCTGAAGAAGTGGGTTGTTTTTGTCGAACCCTATGGGGACACACTTCCGCCTTAGTTACGAACGGGTGGTGTACCCCAGAAGACGAGAACACTTCGAAGAAATCGGCGAGCAATGCCGCCTGGTCGATGCGGCCGCACACTATGTGGCCCAGCACCCTGAGTCTCCAGGCCGCCAAAGCGCCCTTCAACGAAAATGTGTTCGGAGTTTTAAATCACTCCGCAGAATCTTCAGGGAATCCACCCCACATGTGCAAGTCCGTGGTTGGGGACACTATTTTTGCACTCCTCTTCGACCCTATCCGATGGCAGCCCGATTCGCTATGCGACATCAAGGACATGCCCTCGAGAGGGGTCGCGGTCCACATGGCTGAAGTCGTGGACAAGGAAGATGAGATTGAATTCCTTGATGGAGACTTACCCCCCGAGCGCGTACCGCCACTATTGGACCCATCAGGGAGAGTTACCCGTCAGCAGAGGAACCTGCTAGGCCTCCCCGTACCCACTGAGTCGCTGGTACTCGGTCGAAACACCGGCAAGGGTAAGGAGCACGTCGGAACAGTCAAGCACTCTGACCCGTCCACCTCTGTGCAGAAAACAGACAAAGATCCCGAGAAGGCCATGTTACGCCAGTTGCTTCCTGAGCAGAAGAGGCTGGTTGACGAACTCTTGGCTGAGCGCGCCGCAGAGCGGCGACCCGACTATGGTGATCCCAGGCCTCGGAAGCAGGGGCAGGAACAGTTTCCCCCCGATGAGATGCCTCCGGGCAACCCTGATCATGCTATTGCCACAGATAGGGCAGAAGCCGGAACGTATGGCAAGAGGGCGTGATACGTCTCACCAAATCCCCCCAAGTGACGGGGCAATCTAAAGAATCTAGTCCGGGTTCCCCCAGTCGCCCCGCGCGCCATCCTGCCAGTTGATCCACGAGATGCCGAAGCCGTCTACCATGTTGAAGAACCTGGAAATGCACTTGTGGTTAGGGATCCCCATCAAGACAGGGAACCCCACCTGGATGATCTTATCACCATGCTCACAGCCCGCCTCGAAGCGCTGGAAACACGGTAGGTGGAGGTCCCACCGGATGGCAAGCCTTATCCCGCGTGGGTGGATGATATGCCTGCACCTCCGGGTTTTGGGAACCCCACTTTCTCGCCTTTTAACGGGACATGGGACCCACCGTAGCACTTGGCTCATTTTTTTTCCAGGTGTGGCCCCATGCTGGGGACCCCGGCTCCGCAAGAAGCCGCCAAGCTCCGATGTTTCATACAGACATTGGAAGGTCCGACATTCTTATGGTACATCCAGCTCCATATCGGATCGGTGACCGGTTGGGAAGACCTTCGCCGGTAGTTCTTATACCAGTTCAGCTCCACCATGCGGAAGACCAGCATTGCAGAACTCTTCATGTGCAAGCAAAGGCCTGATGAGCGGGTTGCAGATTTCATCGCCCGGTGGAAGGGACTTACGTATTTCCTCGATATGCCACTAAATCAGGAGAAACTACTGACGATGTGTGTGGGGAACATCAAGACAGAGAAGGTACCCTCCCTGATCACCCATAACTACCCTGGAGGGTTCAGATATTTCTCAGATAAGGCTCAATGCCTTGAGGAATCCCTGCAACAGGCCAGTCAGGCACGTTTGTTGCCCCCTATGATCCCGGCCAGGAGGACCGCCAGGGCTGATCCCACGGTGGTGGCTCAAATAGAAGCCCCAAGGCAGCTAGAGTTACTGCCGGCGGCACCACCCCCACAACCCTGCAGAGGTCCTCCACCTCAAGCATAGTCTCCTGCCCAGTAGCGGCCGCCTCAGAACTGACAGGTTCCCCCACACAATGTGTCACCACCACTTAGGCGAGACAATCAGGCGCCGCCTCCTCGGCAGGCCCCTCTGGCCCCTCGTCAGGGCCAGGCCCCCAGGGCCCCCTATCCGGAAAGAAGGTACCAGACTTATTCGTTCAACGAAAATCAGGTCCCTGGCTACTTCCTAAGTGCTCTAGAGCAAGGGATTGTGCGTCTTCCTGAGTGCAGAAGGCCGACAGAAGTGAATCTCACCGATCACCCCAACAACTGCCCTTATCATCGCATCCTGGGGCACACCCTCAAGAAATGATATGTGTTTAAAGACTGGCTTCAATACCAGGTCAACAACAACATAGTCAAGTTGGGCCCAGCACCAGCGCAAGTGGAAGGTGTCTTTGCAGGGTCAGAGGTCGGCAGCGACAGTGAAGGCGAGTTGCAGCAGGTCCCCAGCCGTAAATCCCAGAAATACGATGACTGGATGGCTCGAAAAACCGTCGTCCGTGCCCAGGGTATCATCCGGGCGCGCCTGAAGCAGTCGGAACCTTCAGAAGAAGTAGCTGGTACCTCCGCATCGTCTTCACAGTCGGCCTCTTCCCAAAAGGGAAAGCAATGACGACGTAAGAAGAAGCAACGTGCACCGCCGGTGCCGTCGTCATCCCGCACTCTCGGCGACTTTATGCCCCATGAAATGGGGATTGCTCCCAGAATCCGCCCAGCGGTGGATGACTCCTCGAGTGACAGCCAGGGGTACGTTTCGGTTAACACCATGGAGATGGTAAAGCCCTATATGACCCCCGATGAGGGGGAACGCCAGGCGGACCTCCCCAATGTTTCTAGCTGACATCAACGTCAGCGGAATCGCAACCGCGTCAGTCATCGAGGTACGTTAGCAGGCACTTTTGGCCAAGCCGTGCACGCTACTGAGACCAGGCAGCAGGCTCAACGTAGATCTCAGCACGTGCAACCCCATCTAACGCCCTCGACTCTACCTCCACCGCCGTTCGTGCTACTGGATCAGGGGGAGCTGCCTCGTTCGTATCACAGTCAGTCTTGCCCGGCTAAAGGCCAGCCTCCGCTGTCTGATCCTAGTCCGACGACTACTCTCCAGGCTTCTACTAGTAGGCAGCAAGATGTACCCAGTACTAGTCGATTGCCGGTTCAACCAGCAGGACCCGCTATGCCTCCAAATGACGAACGACCTCCTGTAAGAAGAGGTTCGTGTTTGGCACGAAAGTATGAAGTCCTGAAGCACCTGGCCGACATTCCGGCGAGGCTCTCCATCCTTGAGGCCCTTCGCCTATCATCTGAAATGCGCGAGGCACTTGTCGAGGCCCTAAGGAGCCCCCTCCAATTTGAGACGGAGGTAGCAGCTGCAGAAGCCTCCCATACCGAGATGACTGCAAACGCCAAATGTCAGGCGGTTATCTCATTCTCTGGTGAAGATGAGGACCCTCCTATATAGGGTCACATTCGCCCGTTGTACATTACTGGCCACTTCAATGGTGTGGAAGTCCGCCGCTGCCTCGTTGAAAAGGGTTCTGGAATCAATCTAATTCCGACCCGGACGTTGCGAAAGCTGGGTCTGTCTGAAGGTGATTTAACTCCCTCTGAACTCAGAATCTAGAGGTACGATAGGACAGAGCAAACCCCAGTCGGCAAGATCCGCCTGAAGACTCAGTTCGGTGGCTTAATTGCCAGCACCGAGTTCATGGTTGTCTCTCAGGACACCGCCTACAACGCATTGATGGGAAGGCCATGGCTCCATCTGCATGAAGCGGTCCCCTCGTCGTATCACCAGTGCCTCAAGTACTTGCTCAACAGTCGAGTAGGCATGATCCAAGGAGACGCGTCCCCTTTCGCTTCTTGTGAGGCCCGCTATCTGGATGCGGGTTATTACAAAAGTAAGGATAAGCAAATCCTAGTAAGCGAGGATGAACCCGCCCCGATCACAAGTGATCCCTGGGAAAGCATGGATGATGCCTACATCCTCCCGATCCACCGGTTGGAGGCCACGACCCCCGACATGGGACAATGTTTTGTTGTTTCGAGTACGCAAGGAAGGAATGTTCCCGTGTCCAAGCGACGATGGAAAATCACCTCGTACTCCTACATCAACTAGGCTCAAGTCATCCCGGAACCTCCTACCCTTGTACGGTACCGGGACGTCAATCTTATGACAATGGTGGTGCGCCATACATGTCTCTTCCACCGGGCTGGAATTAACCGACTCAGGCCGACACGTCACCACTGTATTGATATTATCAAACGCGGCCACTTAGGCTGAAGTCCAGATGGGATAAGGTCGACTGCCTTCATTGCTATGGTCGCAATGGCAAGCGAGTCTCCCGATGTGATGACCGCTGTTTCCCATGCTGGCACCAGCTGCCCCTTAGATTTTGATAGCCCAAAAGTATCTTCCGTCGCGGGAAGTCCCCACATGGGTGGGGAGGAAGACCTGGAGGATGCTCCCCCTGCCTTTGAAGAAGGCTTCTCTACCACGGTTGATGAACTGGTACAGGTGAACCTTGGTAGCGAGGCAAATCCGAAACCCACATTGATCAGTGCAGCCATGTCCCTCCGAGGAGCGGAAGCAGTACGTAGACTTCCTCAAATAGCACCGTTATGTGTTTTCTTGGAGTTACAATGAGATGTCGGGGCTAGATCCCCAGGTAGTCGTTCACCGTTTGGGCCTCCCGGCAAAACACCGTGGGTTTAAGTTGCCTCCCAGGAAGAAGCACCCTTCTCTTGGTGCTATGGTTGAGGCCGAAGTTGACAAGATAATCAAAGCCAACTTCATCAAGGAGGTCCAGTACCCCAAGTGGAATGACAACATTGTTCCAGTCAGGAAGAAGAATGGGAAGATCAGAGTCTGCATCGACTTCTGCGATCTTAATCGCCACTGCCCAAAGGATGACTTCCCACTCCCGGTGACAGAGTTGTTGATTGACGCCACGGCCGGGTTCCAAGCCCTCTCTTTCATGGATGGGTATTCCGGGTATAACCAGATCCGGATGGCCCCTGAAGACGAGGAGTCCACTGCCTTCAGAGCTCCCCAAGGTACCTTTTGCTACCAGGTTATTCCATTTGGTTTGAAAAATGCAGGTGCCACTTATCAGAGGGCAATACATCACATATTCAAGCCGATTCTCGGGACATTGGTGGAATGCTATGTGGATGACCTCGTAGTCAAATCATGTCAGTGCTAGGACCATCTCAAAGACATTGAGAAAGTGTTCGGTTTCCTCCGTTCCCATCACCTAAAGATGAACCCGCTGAAGTGTGCCTTCGGGGTCACCTCCGGGAAGTTCTTGGGCTTTGTTGTCAGATACCGAGGTATCGAGATCGACCCGGAGAAGATCAAGGCCATCATCCAAATGCCTCCCCCGAGCAACGTTCGGGAGCTTCGAGGCCTTCAAGGCCACTTAGACTATATTTTCCGATTCATCGCAAATCTGGTCGGCATGTGTAAGCCCTTTTCCCTTCTCATGAAGAAGGGCAGCGCCTACGAATGGGATGAGGAGTGTCGGACCGCCTTCAAGGAAATCAAGCAGTATCTGCTCCAACCTCCGGTCTTGATGCCACCCGTCTCCGGAAAGCCGCTGGCCCTTTATGTGACCACCCTGGAGAGATCCATCGGTGCGCTGCTCGCCCAGAAGAATAACGAGGGTACTGAGAACAGTCTCTACTGTCTCACCTGCATGCTTATCGATACGGAGGTCAGATACTCCCCTATCGAAAAGAGCTGCCTTGCACTCGTCTTCGCCGTATAGAAGTTGTGACATTACCTGCAACACCACAAGGTGAAATTGGTCTCCCAGGTAGACCCGCTGAAGTACATCATGAACTGTCCCATGCTGACTGGCCGACTAGCACGGTGGGCAGTGATTCTCTAGTAGTTTGATATCAGGTTTGTACCTCAGAAGGCCATTAAGTGACAGGCATTGGCAGACTTTTTAGCTGCCCATCCAACCTCCACGGATCAGTCCCTGGACCTGGATTTCCCGGATGAGACGATCCTCTCAGTCGATCATGTTGTCCCGTGTTGGCAAATGCATTTCGATGGCGCCTCCCAGAGCCCCACCGGTAGGAGGCTCAACGATCCCAATCTCAACAGAGTGGGCTTGGGTATTGTCTTCATTACCCCGGCACAAGCCATCCTGCCATACTCGTTCCTATTGTCAGAAGTCTATACGAATAATGAGGTAGAGTACCATGATCTCGTCACCGACCTCGAGTTGGCCCTTAAGATCCATGTGCCCCATCTACATGTGAAGGGAGATTCCAAGCTGGTAATCAAACAGGTTAATGGCGACTACGTCGTCAGGAAGCCGGAGCTCGCACCATTTCTGGAGTACACCCTCCTCCTAATAGCCCAGTTCTCTTCTCGACCAGAGGTTACCCATGTCCCATGGTCGCAGAACGACCAAGAAGACACCCTGGCTGGATTAGCCGCATCGCTCGCAGAACCCGAGCAAGATGATTTGATCATACATGTGGCCCATCAGATGGTCATTTCCCCCGCCACCCACGAGGACAATGATGGCCTACGGGTAAGTCATCTCACCGCTGGACCCTCCATGTCAGGGGTCCCGTGTTCGTCAGACGCAGTGGTTGAAACCACCCCCGACTGGAGAGCACCTTTTCTCGAGTATCTCCAAAATGGTCACCTCCCAGACGACCGGGCCGAGCGCGAGCGAATCTGACTCCGCGCGTTTCAATTTACCCTCTAGAGCAGCCCCAGTCTTGAACAAATCCTTTATAAGCGGAGTTTCGATGGTGTCCTCCTCCGTTGGCTCCAAGGAGGGGAGATACCTCAAGTTATGCAACATGTTCACGCCGGTTCCTGTGGCGCCCATCAAGCTGGGCCGAAACTGTCCCATCAAATCTAGAGGTTAGGTTACTTTTGGCCCTCTATGATCCACGATTGTATTGGATATGCCAAGAGATGCCACGCGTGCCAAGTACACGCCAACTTCTTGCATCGGTCACCGGAGCCCCTCCACCCCACCAAGTACTCTTGGCCATTTGCGATATGGGGACTTGATGTAGTGGGACCGTATCCACCGGCAACAACCCGCCAGTGTAGGTTCATCCTGACTGCTATAGATTTCTTCTCCAAGTGGGCAGAAGCAGTTCCGCTCAAAGAGGCCAAGGCCCGTTCCATCGTTGACTTTGTGAGCTCCAACATTATCCACCGGTTTGGGGTACCTCACGCCATCCTCACCGATAACGACACCAACTTCCGAGCAGCTGAATTGAAGAAATTGTACACCAAGTACGACATCCGGTCGAACCATACCTCCCGCTACCACGCACAGGAGAATGGACAGATCGAGGCATTCAACAAGACCCTCTCTAACATTCTGCAGAAGATGGTTGGTCAGAACAAGAAAAGTTGGCCGGACAAGCTCCCCAACGCCCTCTGGGCTTACCAGACGATGACTCACAACTCTACCAATGTGACCCCATATTCCCTGGTGTATGGAGCTGAGGTCGTCCTACCCATTGAGATCCAGCTGGCATCGTTACGGACTACAGTTTATGACCACCAGACATCAGATGAGGTAGCCGAGATCCGTCTAGCTGAATTAGAAGCACTGGACGAGAACCGGCATCGTGCCCTGCACAGTCGGGAAAGGCATCAGGACAAGATAGCGATGGCCTTTGACAAGAAGGTTCGTCTCCGCTCTTTTCTACAGGGCGACCTGGTACTGGCCCTTCGAGCGCCAATTATTCCCGGTAGAAAGACACCCAAATTAGAACCCAAATGGGAAGGGCCTTATATCATCCATAAGGTTTACCCCAATGAAGCATACTCCTTGGTGACCACAGATGGAGAGTGTATAACCCCTCCCACCAATGCCAAATTCTTCAAACGATACTTTTCCTAGGGAAAAGGGGTCTTGCACGACCTTAAACTGCAAAATGGTCCCCCACGACCTTAAACTGCATCCTCGTCCTGCAAGACGATAAACTGTGAAACGGTCCCGCATGACCTTAAACTGCACATTATGGTCCAACATGACTCTAAACTGTAAAGTCCTGCACGACCATAAACTGCATCTCCGTCCTTACTACAAGATGTTAAACTTCAAGTTAGTCATGCATTCCTGACCGAGGCTCAGCCTCAGGCCCCTTGGCCTCCTCGGCTCCCCGACCCCCGTCCTTACTGCAAGACGTTAAACTGCAAGCCAGTCAGGACTTCCTGACCGAGGCTCAGCCTCAGACCCCTTGGCCTCCTCGGGTCGCTGGCCCCTCGTCTTCACCGTGAGACATTAAACAGCAAGCTGGTCAGGTCTCCCTGACCGCGGTCTAGCCCCAGGCCCCCTGGTTTTCCCCCGATCTACCCTCTTGCGGGATTGTACGGTATGGTGTAGGACTACGTCCTCATTCATGTCGGATTACTTGTCGCACCATACATATCCCTAAATGAGATGATTCTCATCATCCCGTATGACGTTAAACTGCATTTCTAGAACTATGTGTGCCTTGATTCTCATTTTCATGGGATATGTAGGAACGCTCAGACACCTCATCTTGAGCCCAGCCCCAAGATTTTCTCTTCAACTATTCCCCCTGGGAATAGTTTCCTTGGAGGATCTTTGTGTAGCAGGGAGTAGGCTTTCTTGGCCCCACTCATGCAACCCCGCTCGCACAAGGATTGTAAGGGTCACACCATGTGCCCACTCCTGTTCTTCTATCCTCCCACGTCCTTACCGCATGACGCTAAACTGCATGGCCTTCAAGAACTACATATGTATTGATTGTCATCCTCATGAGATACGTAGGAACACCCAGACATTTCGTCCGTTGGCCCAGCCCAAAAGCCAAAATCTTCCCCTCGGGTCAAGATGTGGCAGGGTGCACACTTTTTCCCCGACTCACATCGAGCAAGCCTCGACCCGGCTGCACATCCCCCCTGGATATGTTTGCATCTTTCGTGGATGGATACAGCTATGCTTCACCCACTCCTTGACTGGGATTCCATCATTTGTTTCACACCCAGAGGGATCCCCAAGAACGGCCTGGATACTACGCCCAAGCTCTCTCCTACCGATACGGGCCAATGCCTCTGAATGTTTTCAAGCAACAAGCCGATACAAGTCCCGCGTTGCGAATTTGGTCAGCGGTCGACGCTCATTTGTTGCTCCCATAATGGGTCAACATAGGAACATTGTGTTTCGAACATGGTCAACAGTGTCCTGGATCTTCGGGTCCACCCCGAGATGTCCCAGACATCGAGTGCAGTGATTCATTCTGCCCCATCCCGAGGTGACAAACTTCCCCCCGGGTGGTGCTAGCGATCAGGCCCACGACCCCGATTCCCCGTAGGGGTGTACGGTGTGGTGTGGGACTACGTCCCCATTCACGTCGAGGTCATGTACCATGTTGTACTCCTCCCCTTACGAGGCCCAGCCTTAGGCCCCTTGGCCTCCTCGGGTCCCCGACCCCCGTCATCATGTAAGACGTTAAACTACAGACCCGTCGGGCCTTCCTGACCGATGCCTGACCTTAGGACACCTGGCCTTCTCGGGCCCCTCCGCCCAACTTCTTACCCGGAGTGTACATTGTTGTGTGGGACTACGTCCTCATTCACGTCTGGATCATGTACCATGCTGTACACCTCCCCTTACGAGGCCCAGCCTCAGGCCCGTTGGCCTCCTCGGGTCCCCGACCCTCGTCCTCATTACAAGACGTTAAACTACAAGCAGGTCAGGCCTTCCTGACCAATGCCTAACGATCAGGCCCCTTGGCCTTTTCGGGCCACGACCCAGGTCCTCTCTTATAGGAGTATATGGTGTGGTGTGGGACTATGTCCTCATTCACGTCGGCTTCTTCGCCATACCATACACCTGTCTTGTTTAGAGGTATATTACTCCCTTTCTCGACCCGTATGACGTTAAACTACATTTAGAGAACTACGTGTGGCTTGATTCACATCCTCATGGGATATGTAGGACCACCTGAATGTCTAGTATTCGGGTCCAGCCCCATCTCTCGGGAATCCTCATCCCATCTTGGCCCCTTGGCCTATCCTTCCTCCATGAGAGGATTATATGGTGTGGTGTGAGACTATGTCCTCATTCACTTCGTTCCCATAATGACCACGCCATGTACCTCACCCTACTGAGCTGTTTCTTCAATCCCTTTTCGGCGGTTCACCAATGTGCCTAAGAGTACTCTGGTTTATTACCTGGAATGCCAAGCTTTACTCGAACACGTCTGCACCCGCTTTCCAGGCTCTGTGTATCCCTGCATCAGGGATTTCATTATCTTTCACGCCCAGAGGGACCCCCAATAACGGCCTGGATACTACGCCCAAGGGCTCTCCTACCGTTACGGGCCAACGCCCCCGAAGGTTTCAGACATCGAATTGATAAAATCCCGCGTTGTGAATATGGTCAGCGGTCGATGCTCGTTTGTTGTTCCCACCTCAGGCTAACACGATATGGATGCTGTGTTTCCACCATGGTTAACAGTTTTCTTCTATCTCCACACCAACCCATTATGCCCAAAATGTCGGGTACACGATTCACACCCCTCATCCCTTCATCATGTCCAAGTAGAGTCTCGGAACTCTTGGTACTTTTCCTCCGTGCACGTCCGCGCGTTGGTGGAACAAGATACGTCAAAGGTTTCCTTCGGGGCTCTCCACCGACTCCCCTTTGATGGACGCCCCAAGTATTGCGATAAGGATCTTCCCCCCTTGTTTCCCACACCGTGTTTATCTCACGTGGGCTTAGGGATTGGGTTGACATCTGTGCTTACTCGGGGCTGTGCTTACTCTGGGAGTTGTCACCATCCACGGTCCGAGCTCTAAGACCATAAACTAAAATTCTCATCTGGAACTACGTTCATCTTGATTCCTATCTTGATAGGATACGTAGGAATGCCCAGAACCCTTGTCTTTGGGTCCAGCTTGAGTTCAGCTAATTCGCCTCTCGGGTCCTGCCATTGGGACCCCGACCACGGGACCGCGTGGCGTAGTGTAGGACTACGTCCTCATTCGCGTCGGGTTTGCAATAGCTGCACCACAGGCACCCCGTTCTGAGAGTTAGCCCTCATACTCCTTGTCCCGCATGACATTAAAAGGCACCCTTAAGAACTACGTGTGGCTTGATTCCCAACCTCATGGGATACGTAGGACCACCTGAATGTCTAGGGTTCGGGTCCAGCCACACCTCTTGGTGATATCCTGATCTCCCGGCCACCTAGGCCACTTGGTCTATCCCTCTCCAGGAGGGGGATGTGTAGGTATGATACAAGGTTTTAGGCACCGTTCCCCCTTCCCCCGGGAACCCGCCATATCTTGGTTACCCCAATGTTGAGACTCTTGACCCCTTGCAATGGTTCACCCATGTGTTAAGAGTACTCTGGTCTAGGACGAAGAGTGTCAGATTCAACTTGATCAAGTCCCTTCCACTTGTCAAGCTTCGTGTTCCCCTCTATTCGGGCTTCCATCACCTTTCACATCCATAGGGACCCCCAAGAATGCCCTGGATACAACGCCCAAGGGATCTCCTACCGTTACGGGCCAACACCCCCGAGGGTTTTGGACAAAAAATCGATAAAATCCCGCGTTGCGAATACGGTCAGCGGTCGATGCTCATTTGTTTGTCCCCATTCCAGGCTAACGTGACAAGATGCTGTGTTGCGAACATGGTCAGCAGTAATCCTCTGTCGTCACGCCAGCCCCTTCAGTCCTCAAATGTTGGTTGCATGATTCACATCATTTTTCACCCCATCATGTCCAGGTGGAATCTCGACACTTTTGGCGCTATCACTCAGTGCACCTTTGCATGTCAGGGGGACAAAGACGCAATATGGCATCCTTCAGGGCTCCCATGGTCCGATCTCTAAGACCATAAACTAAGATCCATTCAGAACTATGTGTGGCTTGATTCACATCCTCATGGGATACGTAGGACCACCCGGACGCCCTGTCTTCGGGTACAGCCCATTTAGGGAGCCAGTCTCTCCCCTGGTTTCACCACTTACCTCTATATAGGCCCCTAGGCCTAAGGTTTACCTCTCTGAATGGAGTACAATTTGATGTGAGATCATGTCTCTGTCAATTGTGTTTTATAACACTACGCACGTTTCCCGCCTAGCATCGTCTCTGCTACATCTGCGCTGCATGACGATAAAATGCATGCTTGGTCCTATCATACGACCCCAAACTGTGACATTATCCTCCTGGCCGCACGACGAAAAACGGCACTGCATTGTGGTGACCTCGTTGTAGAGGACATCACGTTGGGTATTGGTCACGTGCCATGCCATTTGTCAACACCCATCACGGCTTGATCCTTGTGGTGACATCACGGCCTACTATTCTAGGCCCGTCGCTTCACAAAAAAACCATTCACCATAAAGAACAAACAAGATACATAAAATTCCACTTCTTTTAGTGAAAGGGCCATGCCCACACTCCCCTTTTCCCCTGGCACTAGTATCCTACCATGTCACCTTTCAGAACTACGTATGGCTTGATTCTCATCCTTATGAGATACGTAGGAGCGCCCGGGCACTTCCCCGCGGGCCCAGCCTAACCTTTGAGTTCGGTCCCTCGACTCGAGCATTTCCCTAGAGAACGCATGGTAAGTAGGGCTTAGGTCCTCCTTCACGTCGGGTTTTGTTTCCATGTGTCCCCTGCTCCCTTTACCCATTTATGGTCTAAGGCCCATCAAGAACTACTTATGGCTTGATTCTCATCCTCATGAGATACGTAGGAGCGCCTGTGCACTCCCCCGCGGGCCCAGCCTAACTTTCTCTTTCGGTCCCTTGAACAAAAAACCTCCCATAAGGAGGTCGTGCGGTGTGGTGTGGGACTACGTCCTCATTCACGCCAGGTGTTTGAGTTACTCCACCATGTTCCTCTTATATCTCTTCCCATCCATGGTCCGAATTCTATGACCCTAAACTAAGATCTACCCAAGGGAAAGGAATCTTCTCCCTCTATCTAATGCGTTTCTTTGTCGCATTCGGATGTGTTTTGACAAAGAACCCGAAGTGTGGGACTTTCATACGGACATTACCTTCGTCCCACGACAAGGCTTCGTGAGCTCGCTATTTGGATCCTCATCCTCTTCGACATCCAAAAGGACCCCCAGACGACATGGATGCTAGGATTAAGGGCTCTCCATAAATGCTGGACCTAAGGGCCCTTCAATCGTTTCGGGCCAACGTCCCTACGGATATTTGAAAACATTTATGACATGGTCCCGTGTTTCGAACATGGTCAACGGTCGACCCTCATTTGTCTGTCCCCATTCTAGGATAACGCGACAGGATGCTGTGTTGCGAATACGGTCAGCAGTTATCCTCCATCGCCATGCCGCCATCACGTGATCTGAATCTTGAGCGCCATGATTCACACATTTCCAATTCCTCATGTTCAAGTGGAATTACATCATACTCGGCTCTTTCTCTTCGCGCATCTAGGTGCACTAAATGATCGTGTTAGTGCCATTGGGTCGGTATTCCCCGAGCGTCCCTTTTCCCCAACCTGCCCCTTTATGTGTCGGGAAATTCCCACCACTACTGCTTGTTTCCCACACTGAGCAGGACTCACGTGGGCTTAGTAGTTTTGGTGGGATGTGTACCAACGCGGTCAGGCTGCTCCTCATCCTGCATGACGATAAAATGCGCTTCCAGAACTACGTATGGCTTGATTCCCATCCTCATGGGGTACGTAGGAACGCCCAGCCACTCTGCTTCGGGCCCAACCCAATCCTCACTCTTGGTCCCTCGACCTGAAGAGTTTCCTCCGGGGGTATGTGGTATGATTTGGATTCCAAGTCCTCATTCATGTCGGTTTCATATCTACCACGCCACACGCTTCCCTCCCTTTTATTCCACGCCCTATCGTATGACGTTAAACTATAGGAGTCTATATGTCCTCAACGCATGAAATTAAATTGCGGTTCTACCCTGAATAAGTTCAGGATGCCCCAAGATCCCACTGGGATGTGACAGATCCCCTCGCCAGAGAGGCCCTGTCTGAAAGAAGGAATGATCCATGATAAAACTGATGCGCCCATCTGGCGTACTCCCACCACGGTGGTGTATCTACCTATGTGTTGGATTCTGTTCGGACAGACCACCACTCCATATCCCACGCTTTGCATGCCCCTTATTCGGACTCTCGTCCCATTTCATGTCTCACGGGACCCCCTAACGGCCTAGTCTCATGCCGCATCAGCTCACCTACCATCCTGGGCCAATGTTCCGGAAGACGGGTCATATCTGGAAGGACCCCCTAAGAGTATGGATTTTTGACCTATGGTCCGCCAACTGTCCTGGGCCAACGTCCCGAAGGATTGATCAACAACATTTGTGACATTGTCCCGTGTTTCGAACATGGTCAACGGTCGACCCTCATTTTTTGTCCCCATTACAGGCTAATGAAGTACGGGTACCTATTCTCCAAGGTTAATGGTTTCCCCTTATTGTCATGCCATCCCCACAGTGTTCTGAATCATGGGGATCGTGATTCACCCTTCCCATTTTCATCAGTTTGGACCGATTTCAGTGCCCCTGGCGTTGCCCCATTCGTGCATGAGAGCACGCTGAAGAAACAGTAATTCGGCTACCCTAAAAGTTCCTTCCCCCATCAAGCCTCTCCCATCTTTCAGGAATCCGAACTAGTAATCCGAAGCTCGGACATCGGGCTCGACCCACGTGGGCTTGGGAAATTGTCATCGAACGTCCCGCAAACATTGTAGGGATGTAACAAGGCAATTCAACAGTGGAAATCGTGCACGCTACGACATTCAAAACAAAGAGAAAATTTTGAAGCACGAAATTACCAATAAAAGTTTTTTGGGTTTGATACAATACTCAGGGGTCAACTCCCCCCATGGACGGGTTGACCCCGTCAAAATAGCGTTGAAGCTCTGCCACCCGTTGGCTTGTGGCATCCAAGGCTTGATGCCGCTGACCTAGCTCCCGCTCCTCCTCAACAGTGGCGGGGCGCAGTTCGTCAGTCCTGGATTTGGCCCTCTCTACGCCAGCTCGAACGACAGTCATCTCTCCAGTGGTCTGCGTCATATGCTCCTCTGCCTCTTCCAGCTGGGCCTTCAACCGTAAGAACAGCTCAGATTGTGCATCAAGAGAGGCTGAAAGCTCGTCTGCTTGGGTCTCCATCTGTTGAACCTTGCCTTCAGCCTCCTGTATCTTCTTGATACTGGTCGCCTTCCTCCACTTCCAGCCCACACTGAGCCCACGATCATGCTCCAGGATCTTCTCAGCCATATGATCTCGGATGAGTGTGTGAGGACGTTGGGCATCCACTCCCCCAGCACACAGTTCGCACAACCGTGAGCGAAGTCTATCCATTTAGGCCAGCCATTGCACTTGGGGATTGTCCTTGATAAAGGGCGTGATCAACTTCCACGACCGGCGGCTGACTATGCTGCAGTCTTCCTCTTCGGAGGTCGTTTCGTCCCAGTCTGCGCGATTGGCAGGCTCATACGCGGGGTACGCCCACAAGAAATCCTCATTGGGATCAACATCCGGTGTGGAATCTAGTGCGACACCTGACGCCGAAGCAGGCGTGACAGGACTGGGACCGACCGGTTGATCTTCTCCCTCGGAGCCCACCTCAATGACTTCGGGTACGGCCCTGCTGGTGGTCCCGCCAGTGGTGGTGTGCATTGCAGCTTGAGGATATGGCGGGAATATCGCCACCATCACCGGCATGCCCCTAGGAGGGAAGCCACCAGACATCCCGACCAGTCTTGCCGCAGCGGCCCACGCCAGTCGAAGAACTGTACGACAAAGAGGAACATAAAGGTTAGTTGGCATGTCCTACATGTGACAACGAGGAGACCAGGAGAGGAGACTTACGGAAATCGACCACCTGGCGCTGCTCTTGACCCGGTACTGACGGGACCCCGAGGCGAGGCCCTCTGTATACTGTTGGAAGGGCTGATGATTCCGGAGTATCCACCTCGGGCGCTCTGGTCCCACCAGACGCGGAACTAGACGCAGCCATAGGCACAGGTTCTGACGGTCCTGCTTCATCACCCGCCGAGGGGCGAGAACGAGGCCTGCGAACAAGTTCCTCCTGCATGGCTCAAAAATTTCTGAGAAGTCCACAGTGACCCAAGAAGAGATCGTAAGGAAAGAAGTTCGGAATGATACCTCGAGAGCCTCCGCGAAGTCGTCGGATTCTGAGCCTCAGTCTCTGACCTCGCCCTCCTCCAACAGGCTCCCTCCTCCTGCCCCATCCTCCCGAGAGGAGTCCTCTGATTCCTCCGGCAAGGGGAAGCGCTCCCTCAGATCGGCAGCCAATAACTGCAGGGGGACCGTCTGACTCAACAGTACCTTCACTCGGTCTGTCATTGGGCGAGGGACACCACTAGAATGGACGTAATCCTCCAGCTCATCCAGGTACTGTTCCACCTCGGCTGGAGACGCCATGAATCCAGCCCGAACTGGGCCTATGCCCGGTAATTCCATCCCGAGGCGATTCGAGAGGGCCCATATCGCGGGTGGGCTGAGGAATTGCCGGTTGACATCCCAAATGTCCCAAGATTCATAGAAGACAACATCCTCTGCCATGTCAATGTGACGCAGACGCTTCCCCGAAGCCTGAGTGGATAGCCTACGAAATCCCCTCGGTGGCCGCCCCTCTGGATGACCCTGCTCTTCTGGAATCATCGGATCCACCGCTGCTGCCATACCCTCGGCCGGTGCGGGTCTCGCCGCCATGGCAGCCATGCTACTGCGAGTGGCCCAAGCTTCCCTCCGACACCGACCTCGAGATAGAGGAGGCCCACCGTCACCGACCCGGATAGTTGGTTGCTTCATCATCTCCCCTGGGTAAGCAGCCTCCCAACAGATGACGTACTCCTTCACCAATCCGAAGGCGGCGGTGGATGGAGGCAATGCAGTCCGCATCATTACATCTTCCCGTGTGAACATGAGCCACAGCTTCCTCATCACACATGGGTTCTCCTCATGACACACCTCCTAGTAGACCTCCGGGGTCAACCGCTGGAGGCACCATAACTGCCTCGCAAACCGATGTGGGGTGTATGGTTCACAGAGCGGCTCACGGTCTATTCGTGCCACCAAAACTCCACCTCGGAAGGCCAGGAGGTAAGCCCGATGTTCTTCCGTTCCCCGTCCGTCATCATTAAGCATCCCCGTTGGCAATGGGAAGGGGTGTAATTTGAACTCATCCGCCCTCCACACCCTATTCAGCACCATCGGAACGGCCAGTTTGAACGGGAAGCTCCCGACCGTGTTCAGGATAGAGGGGTGGAAGTTCGATCCCGATGGCAAAATGAGGTTTGGATACTCGTAAATCCCCCTGATATGCGCTGTGATCCACCCATACAGGAGGTGGAAGGGCCCGCATATCCTTGGAGGCTTCTTGCCCTCGCTAATATGCCGCAACATTCTGTACAGTTTGGTGAGCATCGGAATCCCCAGATTGATCCGCTGCCCCAGGGCCAACATCGACGCCATGATAGACGAGCTGGGCCGTACCCCCATGCTTGTATCTCTCACCGGTAGGATCCAACAACAGATGAGAGCCGTGATGAACGCTGCTAGCCTGACTATCGGCTGTTGTTCAGTGCTGACACTGAATCCCAGAGTCTTCCATTGGCTGTCCTCCAAGACCCGCCAATACGAGTGCCCCTTGCCCCATTGGGCTGCCCTTGGACAAGTCCGAGGCCTCGGAGGGAACTCTCGATTCTTTGGCAAATTCAGGAAGCACTTGAACCATCTCCTAAAATGGACATCCCTCACTGCCTCCTTGTCCTCTCTAGGGACAAGTGCCATCAGCGCCGATGCCAGTCGCGGAATTTTCTCCGTATCCCCCCACACGCTGACGACGGGGAGGAATTCGTCATACATGGCCCCCAAGATCGGGACCCTGGAAATCTGGTGGACATCCCACAAGCTGATGCCCACCTCCCCGTGATGCAGGTGAAAAGTGTTAGTCATAGACGACCATATTCTCAGCAGCTCTGGCATCAGTTGCTTTGGTTGGTAAATGTGGAATTGGGAGGCCCGTGTCGCCTCATACAACCCAACTCTTCTCAGCTCGGCCCCAAACTCCTCGCATGAGGTGCCTACCCAGTAGGCCCAGGCCCAGTCATCAGTAATGTTTCCGCCCTGGCGTATGACCCACTCATCGGACCATCCCTTCTTTGAATCCTGCAAAGCCGCCTTCAACATGGTACGGTAGAGGGGAGGAGAAGTCTCCGGCTATAGTGGCTTCCCGTCAATGTCGTTCACATGGTTGTAGAGACAATCAGCGGTAACGGTTGTGAAGTTCCCTTGTGCGTGACCATCATCCACCCTTAACCATTGGTGCTGGCATGGAATGCTCCAGAACTAGCAAGCTAGTTCGTCCCTACTTTCCTCAAGGATAAAGACGTCATCCCTCAGTCCGAAGCCGTACAATGGCAGTTTCTTGCACTGCGGATAATCCTTCTGACCCTCCGATAGCAGATCTGTCAGAGAAGTGTGGTCCGAGTGGCTTCAGATCATCTCCCCCAGGCCTGGACGGTTGGCCATCTCATCCCGACGAGCAGCATCTGCAAGCACCCCCAATACAGATTCTTGATGGGCCATTTTAACTCTGGACCTCAGAAAAGAATTTGTTTCAGCTGGATCGTGAAGCTCGACCGTGAAGCTGAATCGCGAAGCCGGATCGCGAAGATCGGTCGCGAGACCAAGCCGCGAAGTCTGGCCAAGGTCGATAAGCAGAGGTTCTCTTGGCGCGGACGCGGAGTCGAAGACCCGCGGTTCGCCACGAAGGTCAATTCACGGAGGGCTGTCGTGGAGTACGCGGAGCTTCGCTAAGTCGAGAGCACAAAAAGACAAGGAAGGCACGTGAATACAAAACAGTTCGACCCCCCTATTTATAGGCGGCGATCCTGGAGCATCGCGGCGCGCCTCACCCACGCGGAGCATCGCGGCGCGTCCGGATCTGTGGCCCCGGTTAGCTCTGTGGGCACCCTTTGTGAAGCCGCATCGCGAACCACCGACAATTTTGGAGATTTTCCCTCAGACTTCGACCCTTCGCCCTCCGCGGATCCAAGTCTGAGGGGGGGATTTGTTGGCACCAAAATAATATGGCACGAAAGGAAGGAACGAAAAAGAAGGCTGGAATGCTACCTCGCGAAGCACCGCCGCGAAGCACCGCCGCGAAGGACCGACACGAAGAACCCCGATCCTCGCGGCCTTGCGAATCTCTAGAGATGGTAATCCTCCGCGAATGCATTTGACGTTCGCGAACCCACCGCAAAGCTCTGGAGGCGGTAATGCTTCGCGAATGCATTTGACGTTCACGAGCCGCTGTGAAGCTCCTGAGGCGGTGATTCTCCACGGACGACGTTGATGTTCGCGAGCGCGCCGCGAAGCACCAGAGGCAGCGCGCGAGTTCTGCTTCACAGAGCCCCTTCCCTATAAATACTGGACTCCCCCTGAGTCCCGAGGATGGACAATCCGACCCTTCGGCTTCTCCTCTCCGGAATCGCGAAGCACTCTTTGCCCTGGGAATCATGAGCTCCGCGAGGTACTTCTACTTCGCGAGATGCCTCTGCATTGTCTCATTTTGAGCCCCTCTTCCGAGAGGGATGCCCTTCACGAAGCTCAAGGGAATTCGTGAAGGAAGGGGATTCCCAAGGGAACCCGGGCATCCGTGGAGCATTTATGCTTCGCGAAACACCCATCCCATGCTAGTGATCCCTATGCTAAGGCAGGATCGCTCCACATCGCGAAGCACACTACTTCGCAGGACCCTGCTTCGCGAGTCACCACTTCTTCGTGAGGCAGTGCTCCGCGAACACTGTTCCACTTCGCGAAGCACCTTCCCCTCACACCAATGCCCCATGCTAAGGACAAGGCACTCCACATCGTGAAGCACACTCCTTTTCTTAGTGATTCCTCTTCCCGTGTGACCCTCCAGTTTTGCATGATGTGATTTCAAAGTCCCATGGACAATAACACCCGTAGCGTTGCTTCGCCCAATGCTTCTTCGCATAGGCACACTAACGGCTATTGCTTCTTCGCATAGACACGCTAATGTGGACCCATTGATGGTTCGTTCCACAACCCCCCTTAACCATGGCCATACTGGTACCTTCCCTTCCCCAAGGACCAGAGGGTACCGGTTATGTAAGTCCTAGGGGTGTGGAGTGAACCCACCTCGTCCGAGCTACAGGATGTTAAACTGCCAAGCACCACGTCCTCAACACATGACGTTAAAATGTGATCCAACCTCATCTCCCTCATTAAGGGTCCCCCCAGGTCGAACATTTTTTACACCACTCGTATCCACGGTAATGGAATCACCCATCCACAAGGGATGATATCCTCCTTATCGGAGTGACGTATGTTCATAGGAGAGGGGTGACCCTAGTTCCCCAACGGATGGCTGCACCTCTGCATCTCCGTACTTCCCCACTACCAAGGTCAGTGGAGGGAGTGATAGGGAACGAGGCACCTCCCATCATTGGACCAATGTCCATCTTTCCCGCACCTTGTCGCACCACGGGCCTCCATCCTGGAGTAAGTCACAGCACCATGGGCCTCCTAACGCGTAAGCCCCTCTTCGCTTCTCACGGACGCATCCTTCGCGACGTGATCGTCAGGTCCTTGCAACCTCTTGTTTCTCACACCGAGCATGACTCACGTGGGCTTAGAGTGAGCACCGACCATGACCCCCCACCCTCAGCGAACTACGAGGACTTTGATCCATGTCAAGGCATGGTACGTAGGAAGCCTCCCTGTGGTTCAAGCCCACCCGTCATTTATTCACGTCGGGTCCCATCCTCGTCCATCATGACGTTAAACTGCATTCCAGTCCAATAGAAAGCCATTGCGACCCATCCCATTCGAACTACAAGGTCTTTGATCCATGTCAAGGCATGGTACGTAGGAAGCCTCCATGAGGTTCAAACCACATTGCTCGGTCGTTCATTCACGTCACGTTTCGCCCTCGTCCAGTATGACGTTAAACTGCATGCCCTCATCCAGCATGACGTTAAACTGCATGCCTCCTTTTTTCCCGCATGACATTAAACTGCACAACCATTCCCACCTGATCTACGAGGTCTTTGATCCATGTCAAGGCATGGTACGTAGGAAGCCTTCCAAAGGTTCAAGCCCACCACCCATTGGACCATGGTCCACTTTCACATCGGTTCTCCGACAAAACCCAACCTGAACTACGAGGTCTTTGATCCATGTCAAGACAAGGTACGTAGGAAGCCTTCTAGAGGTTCAAGCCCACCACTCATTGGACCATGGTCCACTTTCACGTCGGTCCGCCGACAAAGCCCCATATGAAATATGAGGTCTTTGATCCATGTCAAGGCATGGTACGTAGGAAGCCTCCATGAGGTTCAAGCCCACCCATCATCCGATTCACGTCGTGTTCTACCCACGTCCATCACGACGTTAAACTGCAATTCCAGTCCGACAGCAAGCCGTTGTGACTATCCCAAACTATGAGGTCTTTGATCCATGTAAAGGAATGGTACGTAGGAAGCCTCTAAGAGGTTAAAACCCACCATCCGGTCGTTCCGACCTCATTCACGTCAGTTCACACCCGTCCCGCATGACGTTAAACTGTATTCTCCATTTGATCTACGAGGACTTTGATCCATGTCAAGGAATGGTACGTAGGAAACCTTCCCAAGATTCAAGCCCACCATTAGTGGACCCACAGGTCTATATTCACGTCGGTTCACTGATGAAACCCTTTGAACTACGGGTTCTTTGATCCATGTCAAGGAATGGTACGTAGGAAGCCTTTCCGAGGCTCATGCCCACCACTCATCGGACCAAGGACCACCTTGACGTCGGTTTACCGGCCCCATACCGAACTACGCGGACTTTGATTCCCTGCCACATGGATACGTAGGAAGCCTCTTCAAGGTTCAATCCCAACTTCACTGTCGCCCCTGCGATGGTCCCATTTCATTCCCCCTCTACTTCATTCATCCACATACAACCCATTCTGATCCTCGTCCGGACCATCATATCCCTGTGAGACCATGTTGGTACACTCTTCTTCACAGCCGCCCATGGGCTGGCCCCGGTATCGACATCCCTTCAAGGAGAATCCCTCAATCCGATCTATCATAGCTAATGCTCTGGTTAGGATGATCCGTCTCCGCTAGACGTTAAACCCGCGACATACCCTGTGTTAAACATGGGAAGCTGAGGAAAACCTCAGATATGTGTCTATGACATATAATTCCCCACGCTCAATGTGGGATGCCTCAGGCTTCCACGCCCTCGAGAAGCCTTGTGACCAGGGATAACAGACAGACGTGCTCGGTTCCCCAGCATCCAGACACGCTACTGATGCCTCAACGTGACTACTCCCCCAACCGAAGGTTGCTTCCCTGACTGGACCCTTTGGAATGTCCCGACAGAAGCAGTGTAATTAACTAGAATCCATGGAAACATGGCACTGGGAAGAGTTTCACGAACTACGTATTTAAATCTATGAGGGAGACCCGGACTAGGTGATGAGTTCTGAGGAGGAATCCGCAGGAGGAAGAACCGACATCCCATCATCCCGTTTCGATCAAGGAGCAGACGTCCCTGAATAAGGAGCGAATGTCACCTGCCTTTGGAAAGCGGGAATGCGGGGAAACAAAGCGCCGTGCGTCCTCCTCCGCGGACGGAACAGATATGCGTGCGCGCGCCCCGGAGAAAGCATCGAAAACACCTATTCCTAAGTACCTGTAATGATACATGTCGCCAACTCGATGATATAGTGAAGAGGGAGAGAAGTAGAAGATGGAACCTAAGGTAAAATTAAAATTACACTAATGGAAAAATAAAAAGGTTTGGACATAGTAAAATAATATTAAAGGAAATGCCGAAAAATACATGCCCAACAAAAAAAATATCCCAACCTAACAGGAAAACTGAGAAAGTAAAACTAGAGAGGAAGACCTGGTCTTGAATCCCTAGATGTGACCACCACATGCATTCCATGCTCCCATATCCCTGAGCTTCTCTGGAGTCTTGATCAAACATGTTTTTCATCTTCAAAAGGCATGATACATGTGAGGAAAGCCCATATAGAGGTGAGTATAAACATACAATGTAGGGAACCCCAATAATTTTGGAGCTGTATGAGATACCAGATGAATGGGAGTACAATATGTGGATGAAGGTATAGTGAATGAGTTCAGATCAACCAAAAAATAGAGTGAAGTAACCCCATAAATTCAGAAGGACTTTAAAATGGTGAGTAGGAGAACTTATCATTGATTCATTGCCACATATAATAGGAATGTAGACTCATCCAACCACGAGAATCTAGAAACGGAAAGCATGTGGAATATCCAACGATGAGAAGCTAGACACCTAAATCATGTGGAATACTCAGTGTGTCTTAATATCTCTTGGAAGGAGAGTAACCAGATCCCAAAGAGTGCATACTGTTGTAGGATGTTTGTATATATTCTCAGTTAAGGGAACTGAATCAATGGAGTAAGGGGATATCCATCTCATAGATTAGTCTAATAAAAGTGTCTCAAATAGTCCCTGAAGTAACCACCATTGATACCCAGTGTTCATGAAATTTTTCTTTAAATTCAAGACACAAGGGGTTCAAAAACCATACCTTGATATAATCCTCTTTGGATGGGTTTGACTCACCCCAAAATTTGTTGGTCTCCTCACAAGAACATGTCTCAGTGGGGAAGTCAAATCTATTACATTTGAGTCTAAAGATGCATCAATTTCAATCTATCCTGTAATACACAGAGACAAGAATTCAGCCCTTAATGTTGAAAACCATTAACTATCCAAACTACAAGGTTCCACTGAAATGTCATTGAGGACCCATACCAAGCCTAGCTAGATAGTTCCACTCTAAAAAGGACATGGAGCCAAGAGCAACGTAGCTAGAGGGTTGAACTGTAGTTTTGTCGAGGACCCATGCCCAACCTGGCTTGACGTTTCTTCTATGAAATGGTCAAGGACCCATGCCCAGCCCAACTAGAGGGTTCTACTCATAGGTCACTGATATAATCACTAAATCACTGCTACCATGGAACACCATCGGTAGACACATCATGATTAAAACACCTCACATCATAACTCAAAATTGATTATTGTGGTAACCACCACATCCTAAGTGGAAAAGGAATTGGGAAAGACTATTCACTTACCTAAATGGATGTCCAGTGAAAAGGGATATTTTCCCCTCAATAAGCATGAACGGTGCATTATCACTACTTGTTCACTACCGTGGATTCTCTTGAAAAATGTAAAACGGATTTCCCACTGATATTTCTTTCATAATCCACATTCAATGAGAACACCAATAATGATCCATGTATCCAAATGGATCACACCATTTTGATCCTTGTATAAAAACACTTGAGTTAGACTTTTAATTCTCCCAGATCAGACATCCAATGGAAATGTTGAATAACGCAGCATTACGTGCAAAATGGGTCTCATGGGGCCCACAAATTTCTTCACATTAAACACCTAAAATTAGTTTGAGACATCTTCTCAAGGACCTAGGTAATTCCACCATTGATGACACGTTAATCGGACGATGTATGTAGGCGCTAAGTCTGAAACAAGATACCCTAAATAATAATAATTTTATTATTATTATGAAACTCACTTGTTTCATGGAACCGATCCATGACACCAATTCCAAAAAAATTATAAAAGAGTCTAAAATGATCGATATTAAATAGATGGATGTGTTGATGAATTTGTCATGTTGATCAGATCACCATATTCAGAGATATGGCCTTTAGAAGTCGTATCAGCCCCACCCAACCTAGTCCGCCTTGTTCTGGCCTCACCACTACACGTGGGCCAGCCCACCCCCACTAGACTAGAAGAATTTGGCAGCCCACATCCAAAACACATGGCCCAGGCTGGTGGTTTCCTTAGTTAGTGTCATATCTCTCCACCTGGCAGCCTCAACGACCGACACACAAACTATAGGCATTTTTCTGCACCTCATTTTCCCTACTTAACCACTATGTGATTATTCCATCTCAATGTCTCCACATGCTGACTCCTCTATATTGTCTTTAGATGCCTATAATCCCCCACCAAGACACATTCCCTCTACACACTCCATCTTGAAACACCTTGCTGGACTCACGCTATCCCACACGTAGCCTCATACTGCTGGATCGATCCAGCTAGCCGTCCCCTCACACTAAGTAGTTGTATCCCACCTCCATCCTCCACCGCTGATAGCTCTTCTATAGTCCTTTCTGTGGAACACCAAACTCCATCCATTCACCTGATTAAGAATCCGTCTATAGATCAAGGTCCCTTTAAATGGGGGTTCATAGCACCATCCTTCTCTCAAACATCCATCCGTGTTTTAATGCATCGAAAAGTGGGTGGTGATTATCAATGAAGAACAGATAGATTCAGTTCCAAATTATAGGATTATACATTGATCATTGGTAGTGTTAGTGCGGTCATCGATCCTTGATAAGAAAATGATAAATTTCAAGCTCAATGGATGGATTTTCAATTGAAAAACTAAATTTGAAACAAATTTGGGAGAAAACCTACCTCAATTCGATCACCCTTAATTAACGAAGCATGCACTACACTCCCGATTTGATCCATAGAGATTTTGTAGAAGAAAACTCCTCGAGTCAACAAAGAATTTATGAATAATGATTGGGATAGAATTAGGGTTTTACCCAAATTCTAACCTCTTAAATTTCAATTTATTAAAAAACACCCAAAATCCTTCCAATGGTTTCAGAATCTATAACCTCTACACCACCTCATTTTATGTCATGCCTAAGTAAACAACCCCATTTTGAACTCAACAAAAGCCTTGGATTTCCAATCCGAGACCCTAAACAAAAGTTAAATAAAAATACTTCAGGGGTTAAATAATTAAGCTTAATTATATTATTTATGATATTTCCGCTGGCTAGATTTTCAAAAGATGTCACATACCCCCAATGGTTGGGCCCCACCGAGGGTAAACGATGTGTTCCACACTCAACCTTTCCCTCAAATACCCAATCGAGGTCTTTTTCATGATTTATCCCATTTTCCTAATGTGTGTAGTATAATATATTCATAATATGTTTATAAAACAAATTCAAGCACATCGAGTAACTAAATTTTACGCCATCTCCATGCCTATATATGGAAATATATATAGAAATATTTTAACGGTATTACAATGATAAAACTAGGTCTCTACATTGACAGTCTTGATTTTGTTTTTATCTATAAATTTTTAACCAAGATTATTTTGATGATGCTTTTATAACGTGGAAATAATGTTCTACATATCTGCTCACATTTCAATGGATATAATTGTCTCTACAGAAGGATATTTTACCTTCTCAAGATAATTAAGAGAATTTTATCCAATCCTATCAATTTTATTCCCTATTGAGCAGTAATATTTATGAAAAAATTTCATCAAATTGGTGAGAAGAAAAAACATCAGACCTATCAGGGCGGGATGAGGTCTTATTATCACAACTCACTTATTATATGTTTATGAAATCAAAATATTTATTCTAGGTGATATAAGGAACATAAGGAAAATCATTAATGCGATCATTTACATTGACAAAGGTTTAAGTTTGGTTTATCATCTAGAACCAGATTACCTATACTATAGAAAAAAACATTTCCTCCATAAAAATAAATATCAATAATGAGTTTGGTAGAAGATAAGTTTTTTAGAATTTTATATATATTTGTGTCCATATGTTTTGTGGGAAACCTCAAAATGAGACTTTCCATCACATTGTGAGCTAGGTCATAAATAAACATTCTTCAAGTAAATGTAAATACTTTTATATGGCTAGTAGAATTTGTCTTGTGAACTCTGTCACTGAAATTTATTTAATAATTTATGGCATATTATTGAATGGTTTCCCTTATTAATTATATAATCTCATAGGTAATGAATTTTTATATGGAGTTGGATAAAGTTTTTATTTAAAACATTCCATTATTTAGTGGAAACGTTAATTCCAGAAAATTTATTATGGTGGAATCGGTATCATGAATATAAGAAATTTCAATAATTATTTGTAGGATACTCATATGTTGAAACAAATTAATATGAAATTGTAAGTTTTTATTTTTTGGAAAATATCCCTTAAGGTATCAATGAATCATTTTTGAGGTGATTGTGTCTGTTAACAAATCGGGCAATTGGAATTTTGTGCACCAGACATGATTTAAAATAAAATTTCAATATAGGACAAAGGAAAGAAAGTGGAGCACAAGTGAAGAATTGGCATGAAAGTTATTAAATGACTCACAAGTCCTCATGGGGTGCACATGTCATAAAGTGGCGTTCATTTCATATTTCAAATTCAGAAATAAAAATATAAAAAAGGAAATAAATTGGTGCACAAGAGAAGAATTGGTGCAAGTATAAATGTCCATGCAAGTAATGAATTGGTGCACAAGTGAATAAGTGGCATGAAATTAATATTTCTAGATCATCCCAACAAAATATGACAAAATAATGAATGTGATGTGCAAGTCATGAAGTTGTGCACAACTGAAGAAGTTGAACACAAGTCATGAAGTTGCATGCATGTCATGAATTGGCACGTAAGTGAAAAAGGGTAACAGAAGTCATATTTAAATTTCAAAACCCCAAAATATGACAATGGAAAGAAATTGTCATGTATGTTGATACTTGGCTCGAAATTCAGCAATGTGCGTTCTTGTCAAGAAGGGTTGTGAAAGTTACAGAGTGGCACGCGAGTCTTGAAGTGGCATGCATGGTGAGCAGTTCACCTCACACACAGGGTCCCCAAAATGCCTATAAATAGAGGGATACCCATCCTCATTTTAAACAAATCTCAACACATAAGGATAATCCTAGATTTGATCATACATGTGGAAATGGTGCGCAAGTAGTGTGGCACACGAGTATTGGGGTGCACAAGTAGGTTGGCACACAAGTATCTTGGCGCACAGGTAGTGGTGTGCAAGTAGAGTCGCGCAAGCAGTGGCTCACAACTAGTGGTATGCAATCTGGGGGTTCAAGCAGTGGTGCTCAAGTGGTGGCCCGTAAGCAGTGGCGCGCAAGAAGGGGTCCACAAGTAGTGGCACACAAGTATAAAATTGTAGTGCAAGTACGTTTTTCTGCAATAATGGTAGTGGTTAGGCACTAGTTAAGGGGGCCAACATGTCACCCTAGGGTTTCATGAAATTTAAATGTCGCTTAGTACACAAGTGGTAAAGGGTTGTTCATCAGTGGATGAAAATTGGACTTCAACTGACCATCTACACATAGTGAATGATGGATTAATTAGAGATAATTAAAGGACCTACATGTCTTTAAACTGTGAGTGGATCTTCTAAAGTAAAAGGGATATCTCTACAGTTGATAGAACAGTTATCTTTAAAATTGTGATTGGTTTTTAAATCAGGAGGGATAGTGAGTCCACAATAAACTTATAATCAAGAGTGCACTTATAGTGGATTTGGTTCATCGTCAAATTCCTAGTGAATGCTTCTTGGATGTATCCCAGTGAGGGTGAACCATGTGAAATTTATATTTCATGTACATGCTTTATGATTCATTTATACTCTGCCACTATAATGATGGAGAGAAGAGATTTTTTCTAAATACAAAACAATATCAAAATGGGATGTTGTTTTAATTTTTCATACCATAATTCACCCACTCTCAGGGTATATAGACTAATGGACATAGAAATTTGTATTATATGGAATGTTTTATATAAGTTTTTATCTCTCAGGTGGAGGTCAACAATCACAATGGTATTCCGATCATTGATGGGAACAATTTTTCAGGTAGGGATGAATAAGATGCAGTATTACTTTAGATCTTTGTGAAATGATGTTTTCAAAGCAGAAAATCATGGCATAACTGCTGATTTTAATAGTGGAGAATTATCGGAAGCCGAGATAATAGAATAATATGCTGATGAAAAGGGATTCAATTATTTGGGGGAGCCCTATTCAATGATATATATACTAAGTTGATGTCATCGAAAAAATCACATTCTATATGGGAAAATCTATTGAATATATATGAAAGAGATTCAAAGGTCAGAGGGGCAATGATGTAAGTGTTGTGGAACATGGATGAAGATTTGAGAATGAACCTAAATGAGTCTGTTGATCCATCCTTTGAAAGGTGAAATGTTATAGTGGAATACATGAGAGGTTTTGGAAAAGTTATTGAAGACATAGAAATAATGAAGCACAACATGAGGAAAATTGCACATCTGTTCAATCCAAAAAAATTTATTTTTGGATGATAAATACCAAAAATACCTGACATTTGATTCCATTCGTAACACCCTTGTTGCATATGAAATGAGAAATGATGATAATGATGTTTTGGAAAATGGGAAATCCAAATAGGGGGTATTTAAGCCCATGAAAAAACTCCCCATAATAGATTCTTAGGAAGAATTAGAGACAAATAAGTTTATGTCATTCCATTATTCAAATATTTAAAGATGAAAATTAAAGTTAAAAGGGAAATTTCAACTTTCTTTCTTTAGATTTGGAAAATTTGGTCACCATTCTGCAAGGTTCCCAAAGATGTTTCAAAAATATAAGTAGGATGAAATTGAAATTCCCAAGAAAAATACTTCTACCTATGTGAAAGGAAAGATACAATTCAATAGAAATTTCTTTAAGAAAATTATTATTCTCTCAAAAGAATGTGGTAGTTCAGATGGGTATGAGGATGAAGTTGTTAAAGAGATAGAGAACTGCACAGATCGGGGAGAGAATGATATAGTGGTAGTTATTGGATGTTCTAAGAAAAAGGGAGAAACAGAAGCTGATGAAGAAGATGAAAAATTGAAGGAAGAGTCGACATGGAAGATGAATTAGAAGCATATATTGAAGAGATAGATGTTTGGAGAGAGAAAAACAAAGAAATCCAAAAAGGTGGTACCTGATGGCAAACTCTACATGAAACAGTACGAAGAAGAGAAGTCTGAGCTGATAAAATAAATTGAAAACCATATGTCTTCAAGGACATAGAGCTCAGAAAAGGTTGATGACTATAAAATCAAGGATGAAGAAAATAAAAGGGAGATCGATGGATTGAATATCATAAGGAGAGATCAAATATAGTGTATTAAAGAACGTGAAATAGAATATGATGGTTTGCGGAAAATGATAAGGATCAAGAAAAACTCTTTACTACTTCTGAGACATCAAGAAAGCAGATCACTCAGAAAACCGAAAAGCTAAAAGTGGACCATAGTGGTTCAATAGAAATGAAGCATTAATTATGTTCATTTTATAAGGAATATGTGGGGATTGATTGGAAAGAAAAATATATTAAAATTGAGGTCATACCACAAGAACCCATTCTATGATTGATGATTTATTTGGGCGCAAAGTAGAATCATAATAGTCATTGATCCCAAGGGGAAACTAGCAGTGCAGAAGTGACATGAAAGATTTAACCTTATATCAGGTATTATTTTTGTGTAAATATGGTACATTAATAGTATGTGTGTTCCATATCCAAGAGATATTAAAGTGCATAGTAACAGAGGTGGCAGCCAAAAAGAGAATGGTTCTCTAGAACATATTTTGAAGGACACCATTTTTGGTTCAGAGGATTTGGAAACATGGCTAGATACTATACATTTTCCATACAAAGGAATGTTCCAAAGCAAAATAAATCTGTTCTCAAGCAGCATATCAATGAACCAACAGGTTATTTGAAAATGAAAAATTGATTTGCAACATTTAAAGATGAATCTGGTACAACATACTTTGAGAATGATCAAAAGTTTCAATTTATGCTGAGTGTGAAGGGAAAAACATAGACCAAGATGAAAAAGGATGAGAAGGAAGTGGTAAATAAAATTTACCATAAAGCATCAGACAATTCTGTTTTTTGGATCCTTGAGATCAGTTCCACATCTCACATGACAGGTTATAAGTATCATGTTACAAGCATAAAATATGATAAATAAAGAGTTTTAATGTTTAGAAATGATGCGGTCCTGAATATTATTGGCTTGAGAATGGCTAGGTTTGGGGTTAAAGAGGTGAGATGTGATGATGTCTTAGTAGTAGAAGGCCTCCTTCACAATTTTCTCAATGTCGGTCAACTATGTGACTCAGGGCAATCTATAAGGTTTAATAAGATGATGTTCATTTTCAAAGGAAAATACTGGGAAGTGGTTCTACAGGGAAAAATAAAGAAGGGAAATCTATATTTGGTAAGTGGAGAAGAAGATATATGCTTTCTATCTAGAGATGAAGAAAAGAAGTTGTGGAAAAAATGATGTGGTCATCTATGCCAACCATCTCTGGAAGATCTGGTAATGTGTGTTGTAGCAAGATACCTCTCTAAGCTATCATGATATTATACTCCCACATCTAATGTATTTCAACAATGGAATCCCATTATAAAGACTTCTAAGTCAAAGGAAAAGAAGACAATTAGAGTGATTGAATTGGTACAGGCTGATTTTTGTGAGCCTATCACACCAAGAGAAATTGAAAGAAAGATGTACTGCGTTCTTTTTATTGAATACTATAGAAGAATGGAATGGGTATTTGTTATTTCCCATATGTCAAATGTGTTCAACTACTTGAATAGTACTAGGGGGAGTGAAAAATGATATTTGGACATAAAATTTAAATGTTTTTTACTAATAATGGTACGGAATTCACAAACGGTCATGTGGAGGACTATCTCGAGAAACATGGGATAATTCATCATGTTTTCTCAGTTCAAACTCACCAGAATAATGTATTGGTTGAAAGGATGAGTCAGATCATCAACAACACGTCAAGAATTAATCTCATAAAAAAAGACCTACCAATGAATTTTTGGAAGCAAGTAGTGTTGACATCGGTCTACATTTATAACAGGGCTTTGTTGTGTACAAAAGAAGGAAAGTATCTATATGAGATGTGGTATGGAAAGAATCCAATAGTGAAATACATTATAATTATTGAAATAAGTGATTTATTCTCAACAATTAGATCATAAAAAATTTGAGTCACATGGAGATGAAGGAATATTCATTGGCTACTCAGGAAAAAGCAAAGCATAGAGATGATATAACAAGATACTGGGAAAAGTAGTTAAGAGAAATGGTGTCACTATTGTGGAACATGATGATAATACTGAATAGCATAGTGATAGTTTTTTGATGAATGTATGAATAGGAATGCAACACAAGAGGCGAAGAAGTGGCATATGATAATTCAGAAGAAGATACTGATGATGTCCATGAGGAAGTAAAATCTGTATCTACACATAATCCAAAGAGACGAGCAGAAATTGACTGGAAGAATATCATTGGTGATCAATCAGATCCAGTATAGAAAATAAGAATGAAATCACTACAGTACACATATTTCCTATCTCAGGTAGAGCCTAAATTCTTTTTTGATGCATCAGAAGATGAAAACTGGTTTCAGCCTATGAATGAAGAGCAAGATTAGATTGAGAAGAACCGGACATGGGAGACTGTTTTGAGTATAGTAGATAAAAATGTAATCAAGACTAAATGGGTCTATCACAACCAGATGAATGAAGAAGTAAAAACTGATTCAAAAAAATCATGACTAGTGTGTAAAGGGTCCTCCCAGATAGAGGTAATAGGTGTTGATGAGACCTTTGTACTATTTTTAAGGCTAGAGAAAATCATGTTATATCTTGATATTGTAGTGCAATGGAAGATCAAAGTGTCCAGATGGATGTCAAATCGACATTCTTGAATGTGGTTCTGGAGGAAAAAGGTTATATCGAGTATCCAAATGTCTTTTTTTCATTCAAATGATGATTACAAGGTTTTTATTCTAAGGAAAGAAATGTATGAGCTGAAATATACACCAAGAGCATGGTACTCAACGCTTGATCATTTTTTAAATAAGCATGGTTTTCAGCATAGCGTAGTTGATTACAATATCTATTTCAATAAATATTGTAATCAATGGATGATGGTTCTAGTTTATGTCGATGAAATAATATTTGGCATATCAGATAATGATTAGTGCAGACAATTTTCTAAATTCATGAAAATTGAGTTCAAAATGTCAATGATTGGGGAACTATCATTTTTCTTGGTTTACAGGTTACATAAGGGAGGAATGAAAAATTCATTTCTCAATCCAAATATGTCAGGGAGTTTATGAGAAGGTTTGGAATGGAAAATTCCTAGGATATGAAGTCTCTGGTAGCTACTCGAATGAAATTATCGAATGATTATAATGGAAAGGATGTTAATAACACAGAGTATATGTAGATTATTGGGAGTTTACTGTACTTGACAAGGATGATAGCTGATATTGTTTTCACCACATGCTAACCAACATGATATCAAATCAATCCTTAGGAAAGTCACATGTTTTCATGGAAATTAATACTTAGGTATATCAAAGAAACTGTGTATTTTGGTTTTAAGTATACTAAAAATCCCACCAAGAGCTTTTGGGATATAGAGATGCAGATTTGGCCGGATTAGAATTTTATAAGAAATCAATATCAGGAGGTGCTTCCAATCATGGTGGTTTGTATATTTCATGGCTAATAAAGAAGAAATATTTCATTTCATTGAGCACTGTAGAAGTTGAGTATATTTCCACCACTCAATCCTGCACACAATTATTGTGGAAGAAGCGGTATCTTGATGATATGGGTGTTTGTGTGAATTCTCTTATTAGAATGCATTGCGATAACTCAATAGCTATTAATTTCAGAAAAAATCTCATCTATCCTTCAATTAAAAAATCATTGAAATAAAGTATCATTTTATCAAGGAGAAGGTGGAGAAAGGGCTAGAGAAGTTGTAATATATGCCTATAGAGCTAGAGGTTGCTAGTATTTTGACAAAGGCCATACCAAAAGAAGTGTTTGAGAGGCATCAACTGGCCCAAATATTTTAGTAGACTACCCACACATAAAGGAGTGTGGCTTTGGAATCCCCCAATCCACAAGGTATGGTCTGGTTTTACCTAGTTTTCTGATTTGTAATCTCTACTCTATTATAGACCACACAGGAGTGACCTTTGGGTTTTTTCATAGTGGGTGAGAATGAGTGACTCCTAATGGCAAGAAACTATGGATAAAGAAGGGATAAATGTATTAGACAAAGACATGGGGATTATATGAAATATTGAGCTGCGAGATAGGGGACAACAATGAGACATGGGGAGTTTTAAAGATGGAAATTCTTGATGTGATCGATCAAAGAAGGTATGTCATGACAGCTGAGGTTCGTGATGAAATCGTTTGATTGGTTTCAGTATCATGAATGAAGTGATTCATTAATAAACATGGCATTATACTTTTGTTTATCATGACGAACATTGCACATTTGGGATTACAGTTTGTGTTGAGTAAATCTTTGATAGCTATTAGAATCGCAAGAGGCAAATGGTGGTTCTAATTGAAGAAGATTTTAATGAGGTATCGAATTATGAAAGTGTTGTTAATAAAACCAAATGGGGAGACTGTTGTGAAAAATCCATCTGGGTATCATTGAAATATTTTTGAGGTGATTGTGTTTGTTAACAATGAAGAAGATTTGAATTTTGTGAAACATGCGTGTTTCAAAATCAAAAATGAAAATAAGAAAAAGGAAATAAAGTGGTGTACAAGTAATGAATTAGCATGCACGTCATTATTTAGAGTGTAAGTCCTCAAGGGGAACACAAGTCATAAAGTGGTGCGGAAGTAATATTTAAAAATAATTCATCAAAATTTGAAAAATAAAGTAATGTGGCGTGTATGTGAAGAATTGGAGCGCATGTGCGGTGCCCATGTCATAAATGGGCATGCATGTAAATAATTGGCAGGCATGTGAAAAAGGAAAATTCAAGTAATATTTCCAGATCATCCCATAAGAATATGACAAAGGAAGGAAAGGGGAGCACAAGTCATGAAGTCATGCCCAAGTAAATAAGTGGTGCGCAAGTCATGATGTGGCTCACATGTCAAGAATTGGTGCGCTAGTGATGAAGGAGATCGCATGTCATATTTCAAATTCATCACCCCAGATTATAACAAAGTAAAGAATGCAGCACAAAAGTTAACAAGTGGTTCAGAAGTCAGCAATGGGTGTGGAAGTCAAGAAGAGGTGCTTATGTTACAGAGTGGCGCAAAATTCACAAAGTGGCACACAAGGTGAGTGGTGTACCTAATGCACAAGGTCCCCAAAATTCCTATAAATAGAGGGATAAACATCCACATTTGAAATGAAGCTCAACACATAGAGAAAATATTATATCTGATTGGGAAAGTGGAAATGGCGCACATGTTGTGTGCAATGCAAGTATCTTGAGGCACAAGCAGTGGCATGCAAGTAGTGGTTACAAGAACTATAACTCAAGTTGTTGCGCGTAAGTAGTGGCATGCAGGAAGTGGTGCGTAAGTATAAAATTGGCGTAAAAGATGGGTTTTCCGTAATGAAGGAAGAGGATGAACACTAGTTAATGGCCCCCACAAGTCTCCATAGGGATACGTGAATGTTGGAAGTTCCCAAAACACCTATGGTAAAGGGGTATTCCTAAGTTGACAAAAATCAGACTTCAACATAGAATCTACACTTAGTGAAGGATGCATTAATTAGAGATAATGAAAGGACATTAATGTCCTTAAATTGTGAGTGGATCTTTAGAAGTAGCAGCGAGCTATTTTCAGTTGATAGTTCATTGAGCATTCAAATTGTGATTGGTTTTAAACTAGGAGGGATAGTGAGTCCACTTCGAACTTGTAAATAGCAGTGTTCTTATATTGGATTTGGTACATTAACACATTGTTGGTGTATGCTCTTTGGACGTATCCCAGTGAGGATGAACAAAGTATAATTTATGTGTCTTTTCATGCTTTAAGATTCATTCATACTCTACAATGGTAATGAGATAGGGAATAGTGTTTTTTCTAAGAACAAAACAAGATCAAAATGGGCAGTTGTTTTAATTTCTCATACACTAATTCACCCCCACCTCTCAGGGTATCTAGCCTAGTGGACCTAACAAATATTTTTCTAAAGGCCATATTCTTGGAAATACTCAAGAGTGGAAGATCAATTTACGTGAAATCATACATATGGCCTACTTTTAAATATTCATTCTCTAGAATCTAAAATATGTCTCATTGGTTGGTCAAAAAATTGACTTCTCATAATTTTTGTCTAGAAACATGGATACGTACTCCTCTCCTTAAAAATATTGAATAAAATAAAACATCTTTTGCCACAACTAATCAATTAAATATAAAATTTAGAACTCTATTGATATTCTCCTTGTGGATATAAATTATTTTATTCAGAAAAAATGATACCATTAATGGGTGAAACTCTTGAAGAAATCATGGATTCGTCCATCTAGAATAACCCTTTCTTGGAGATTTATTCATTTAAAGATCACTAGTGTTGAATTTTTTCAGCTTATGGGTATTAATATTTGATCAAGCTGTTCACCATGTAACCAGCATAGAGAAAACATTGATAATTTATTTCTTAGTTGTGTTACAATGGATGATTTATTGGAAGAAATGGGATCTCTATTTAAGGCCATATTACCCTCTATAGAGAACATTAAATGTAATTTTACTTGTTTTATGAATCTTATTTGTTCTTAGAAGCTTCGCATTGTGATCATGGTTGCATGAATGGGAATTTTACATGTGATTTGGTATGGTGAAAACAAATAGATTAATAAAGAGAGGAACTTCTATTTGTGATATGTTCTTGATTGTATATTTTATTCCATGAAATATGTTAATGATATTCAATCTAGATGTTGTGTAATCTATTTAAATTATTTATTTGTTTTAATGTTCTTTGAGATTTTCTGTAATTATTATTCTCTATCTGAAACATTTGAAGTCTTGTGGATCACATCTATTTTTGGATCGATAAAATGAAACATAGGTTGTGCAACAAGAGTAAACCCTTTCCCCTATAGGTATGTATCTAATTTTAGAGATAATTTTGTAAACTTTATTGTTTATCTCTTTGGTCCTTATGACATAGCCACATCACATGATATGGAATTTATTTGAATTATCAATGAGGTGGAGGTGGCGAATAAGAGAGGACAATTCAATTTAAGGGAAGAATGTTACACAACGATAGTGGTACAAGTTATTACAAATTGATCTATTCACTTATAATGATATATAGAAACTAGGTGGGTCAACTACATGGAATCAGTTTTACTAAGGAACTATATAATTACTCCTGATTTCCATGACTCTCACTACTTGGTGGATGTACATGGAAATAAGGGCATCATGGCCACAAATTTATCTCTTCTCAATGTTGATCCTGATGATCTCTTTAACTTATGGAAACATAAATTTTTAGAATAATATCATTTAATACTTCTGTAACAATTCTATTATTTAATAATGGATACTTATCCTTTTGTAAAATCTCTTAATGAAAATATATTTATATATATATATATATACAGTGACTTATTATGAATTATGTTTATAATAAGTTATAATATAATTATATAATTTATTTATATAATAAGTACATATATATAGATAGATATATACATATTAATATATATATATATATGTACATATATATTTATTATAGGCATATATTTATAAAATAAAAAAATTTGAAGGTTTAAAACCCAAAACTAAATTAAATTTTCCTCTATTTTTGCGGTGGTTATGTTAAACTGCCACTAATATATAAGAATAATTATATTATAGGTGGTTAAATAAACATATAAAATAATGTTTCAAACAAATTTATGTCGGATTTACAAAACCACAGCTATTGTATAGATCGAATTTAGAGGGGGTTAAAACCATCTCTTTTTTGAAATTTATAGTCTGTTAAAACCTCAACAATTTTTTAATATGAAATTTTAATTTATAGGGTGTTAAGCCCCCCTAAAATATAAGAGATTATATTTAGTTAAAACCACATCTAATTTATTACTTTAAAATTTAAACAACCTTTAAATTATATTTTTGTATAATAATTTAACTGCAGTTTAACCTATTGATAATATCTTATATGAAATATGGTATTAACTCCTACTAAATTAAATTTTTTAATAATTAATTTTAGGAGGATTTATAATCAAATAAAATACCAGATTGGTGGGGGTTATAACCACCTCTAAATTATATATATATATTTTTGCGGTTTTTGAAAACTAACATTAATTTATACAGAATTTTTTTTAGATGGGGATTGAACCCCCTATAAAATTATAACCAATATTTGGGGGGGGGGTTTCATAACCCCCTAAAAAATAATTCCACTAAATAAAATATTTTTTTATTTATGGAACATGATATTAATATAAGGATCGATTCTCAAGAAGAGTTTCTAGTCATTTATTTTGCGTGTTGATGACCAGTATACATATTTTCAATACCATGAGGTGCCAATTAAAGTGGTTTGGTTCATAAAAATACCAAAACAATAATTTAGTTCCCAAAACATTTATAGGGGATTAAAACAATTCATAATTCCATGTATTTTTGATAACCTACACATCATGCGGTATTATTAAACTAGCTATGTAGAAAATGTAAAACATCTTAATTTTATTTCTACATTAACAAACACTTCCAAAAGATGACACATAGTTTATATATCATAGTGATTCATTATTGTTATTATTATACTTCATCTAATCTTACATTAACTATAGTATTCAAACTCAACCCCCTTCTATTTTATTCATATGTTTGAACATGATTTTCCATTGTAAAATGTCGTAGTGTAGTTCCTTATTCTTCTTCCTTTGTAAATTGTAACACATAACCCTATTATATTCTTCTTATAACTTATTTTACTTCTTTCATTATAATAGTATCAAATAAAATATCTTATCTCTTTTCATTGACACTCACAGTTTCATAATAATGGTGTTTTATCAGTTCTTCTGTATTAAAAAAATATCTTCTCTTGGAAATAGTTTTGACCTCTATTTCTATTTATTCACACTCTACTATATTGACCTATCTTTTATACATTTTTATTTGTAATGAAATAGTATCATAGGAGCATAAAATCTTCAAAAAATAATTAATATAGGATTTTAATTTTTTATTTAAATATCCATTATTTTCACATATAGACCGAATCTGTCATCCTTCTATCAAAATTGTTTTAATCTTTTTCAAATTACCTTAAAACTCAACTATTTTAAAACATCATAATACATGGTATAAATTCATAAATAATAACTCCCTTAGTACACTATATTTCATCTCCAAAATTTATAATCTTCATATCCTCCATTCATTTCCACATAATCCAAATAATTAAATCTCGAGGTACAAAAAAATATTTATATAAATATCATTCCTAAATACTTATTTTTTTTAGTGAAATAATACCAACAAACTTCTTCTCTCCATGATAATCATTTTTTTATTTAGTACATATAAATTTAAATGCATTCACTATTATAATTAATGTAATATCCTTCATTTTTTATGTATATGATGATAGACTACATCTCATCCACTCCTCAAATACCACATTAAAAGTGTATTGGTGTCTTATTTATCTTCAACATAATTCAATGTTAATAGTTATACTTACATATATTATAATATTTTAAAATTCCATGATTCAAAATGTTTCTATGGTATGATTTATTAATCATTAATATTATGGACTTTAAATAAAAACTGATTCTCTATTGTACTTATTCACAATTATCTTAGTGAAGTCTCCCCTTCCTACCATGTATGTGTTGTCTCTATACGTGTCATTCAAAGTCATACTTACTCATATAGCCATAAATTATCCATAGTAACTCTACCTACCATACTTAATCCATTATCGCCCATCCTCATCTATCTTTAAGAATCCTGACACAACAATGTCGATATATTTAATTAATGAAAGAACATCTCACATTTCAACCTATTAATATCATATATTTAATATTCATCCTCTTTCCTGGATAAACAACATTTCATCATGTAATCAATATCTCATGGTGTTATTACCCATCGTGTGAACAACATCATCACTCCTCGACTTTCATGTGGCTATTCAAACTCATAATCTGATTAATATGTCTTTATAGTCTATATCATCAATTGTTTTCAATGAGGTATTCTATGATAAATCAAGAATTTTATCTTGTACTAGATAAAACTATACACAAATCAAGCGTGGATAAATTTTTAAGAGGACTCAAATGGTGAAATTTCATTACTATATTGTTCATTTTTTTATTTTTTCATATTAATTGATAATTCCATTAAAAAAATCCCATATTAGATCGGATTTATATTTAGTTTTCTTTAATAATATGTCATTCATCAACATTAAATAATTACAAGATTATTATAGAGATGATGGTATCCATTATCATCCCCCTCCACCCGATAATGAATATTTTAAACAAAAAATGTTCATGGATTCATACCCATGCTTGACATATGTGCTCTCCCATTTCCATGTGTTCAACCTAGCCCACACAATTTTTCTCTTAGGAAAATTTAAGATAGCTTTATATTTGTTATATACCAGGGATTTCATTATTGACAAGTAGATCCCAAAATTTATGGTTTGGGAATGAGATCATAAATCTATTTCTAACCCCTCAAAAAACAATTCCTTTTTAAAATTAAAATTCCAATCACTAGATAAAACATTCGGCTTCATAATGTTATCTTTTGGGACATTAACCTTTCAAACATCATTAGTTTTTTAAATTCCAATATGTAATAATTTAGAATCCTTTATTAAATGTTAATTATCATTGAAATATAAAGTCATTTATTATAAATTCAATTCTCTTGGGACATCCAATTTATGAAATTATCCTATTCATTCTATAATAAATATGACAAGAAACATCACAATAACACTTTATAAAGAAATAACATATGGGAACCTCATATCATATTAAATTAGAAAGGGTTCATCACAATAAGTCTACGAACTAATTATTTATATCATATTAACATCCCTTAAAAAAAGCTACTAACTATAATGTGGGATCTATAATTTCCACCTTGGTTTTTTCAGTAATACCTTTTTTGTGAATTGTAAATATATGTCTTTTCACTATTTATCTGACCATTTTTAATCATCTAGACATTTCACTTTATTTAAAATTATTATTGATTGGAAAATTATTTTTTTGTAATTTTGTATCAATTAATAATTAAAAATTTTCCATTAACCATTGCATTTTATGCATATTAGGCATGTCTGGTGTATAAAAGAGTAAGGTTGGATTGAGAAAACTATGTTTTCCCTTATAAAATAAATTTTCACAAAATGAAATGATATTAATTTTCAAATATATTAAAGGTTATTCAAATTTTTTTATGCAGCTAAAGGTGATACCAATTAATAAAAAAGATATTTATTTTTGACATGAATTTTCTACATTAATAATAATACATATAGATTTCGAATAAAATAATGTTATTGAACTTACATGGAACATATAAAATAAAATGTTTTATATAATTTATTAAATATAATTCTTATAACTAATATTAAAATCTGATTTTCTTACCACATTTTATGGAAATTGAAAGCATATGTTTTCAAATAAAATTTTTTGGAGCACATACTATAATTTTCTTATTATCAATAAAGAATATCTCTGGAGGTATTTTCAATAATTTTCTCCAATTATATCCTCATCAATGAGACCCTATAAATAATCATCACCATTTTATAAATATGAATAAAATGGATATCCTAAAATTATTCATTGAGAATACACTAATGCTGGAATATTTTTAGCATCACAGAATTCAAAATGCTTATGCCATTGTCATTTTATTATTAATTATTGATCGAACTTCCTATATATTATATTCTCCCACTTAGATCATGAATTGTTATTAATCCCCTATAGTGTCTTCAAAATTATTTAATACATATGAATTTGGTGGAACAACATACAAGTCAATGTTTTTATCAAGGTTGATTTGATTTTCTCAACAATGTAACTCCACTAATCATAATATCAGACCTATTTTTAAAAACAAATATTACTTTTATTTGAATGAGTCTCTTCTCATAATCAACCTATTTTTATGGATATATTCTCTTTCATTTTCCTCCATTCAAATTGTTTTATTTATTCACTATAAAAATTATTTTTTACATTTACATAATGAATTTGAATCATGTAACATCATGTACAGAATCATTACACCCCCACATCGATCTTCATCAACACATGTGTTATTATATGTTGACAACCACTTGTGGAATTTTACATCATTATTTTTAATAACATCTCTAGTTTTATACCTAGATTTTATTTCCCTCTTCTATTTACCTTTCCTTTTCAAAATATGTTAACCAAACAACCAATATAAATTTGGGAATATATTTAACAGCATTTGGTTCCCCATATTGAATATTTTTAGTTCTCTATGTCTCATAATCAGTTTAGATATATTATTAATCATAAATATATTAAAATATTTTTAATTGTACATTATTATTTCTTTTCAAACCCTATTATGTTTCAACATCCTATATTATGAAATTCATATGATTAACAAAATATATGTGTTTGATTAATTAATTTTCCATGGGTAGCTCATCTTTTTTTATCTTCTCATTCAGTCTTCAATATATATTTTCATTCGATACATGTGAGTATGAGAATTCACCATCCAAATGAGCCACAAATTTGAAATTACCACAAAAATCCTTAAGTGAATTGAATCTATTTGAATAAAAATAATTCATCTTATTCTTCTATTTTTTCATATTCTTTGATTTTTTTTCATAGATTTGATCTCATGCCATGCTCTATAAATTAATTTATTAACCTAGAAATCCAATTCACAATGAAAAAAACTTTTAAACATCTGTGATTTCCAATATACCCTGATATTTTTTCATTTATTGGAAATTGGGTGTAAATTATTGATTTTAGAGAATGCTAATTTTGGTCAATCAATACCACTAGTTTTTAATCCTTTGGGGAATAATAATTCATAAAACTACATTTATCAATCATATAAATGATGATATGATTCTAAATTTTTTCTCATTATCCATATTTTTTCTTAGAATTATTTTTATAAAGGTTATTTTTTAAAATTTTAGTGAATAAATAATTAACATAAATCATTTCACGAAAATGACAATGTAATTACTCAATTATTGGAAAAATAAAATAAATTATATAAAAAAATATTAAATTAAATATAAATTGTGATAAATAATATAATATAACAATTTTTTAAATGACCTTGAATTTTTTGGTATATAATTAAATATATCATATATTAATAATTACTACCATATATTTTTAATTTTTAGGTAATGAATTTCTCTTATGTTTTCATTTTGGATATTTTATTGAATGAAATATTTAATTAAATGATATAAAATCCATAAAAATATTATTTTAATAAAACTAATTATGATAATGTTAAAAATAATACTGATTTTCTATTTATAAATTTTTTTACATTTTATAGTAACAGTATTGATACTAAAAAAGTAAAAAGTGGTGCTATAATCTAAATAGGTAAAAGGGGTAAATAAATGTTAAACCCAAAACATAATGGTATATGTATAGTAAAAAATATCAAATTTTAGTTAGATTTTGGGATATAAAAAAATAACCATCATATATGAGAATTATCTCACTTTTCATAAATTTGAAATTGAAAATTCATTTATATTAATTTAATATGTTGAGAAATCCCAGAGTGACCCTCCCTTCTCTTATGAATGGGAACCCCAGCTTCTCATTTCCACACACTTAAAAACCCTTTTTTCACATACAATAACCACTAAAATACCTACCTAAAATCACTCTCTAGAATATATAGGTCTTATTTTTTTGCATAAAACTAATCGTAGTTGATTTACGGTGTTGAGAAAAGGGTTTTACATAGAATATGTATCTTCTTAAATGGGGAATATCTATTTTTTTACACTTAAAAATCCCACAAAAATTATTAAACCATACAAAAATAATATTTCCAGTATCTTCAATATATTTACATATTATTATTTTTGTTTCATGATCTATATTCTTCTTCCTTTCCATCAAATCTTAATAAAATATATCATTCAGGTATATGTTGGACTTCCACCTCACGAACCGATGTAATTAATTTTCCATGAAAATATATCATTTATAGATTACAATGATGTAATTAATATGCGATATTCATGAAGTATATATTATTTTAAAAAATATCAATTATAATTTTTGTTATTACCTTTTCATTCATAGATAAATGAAAGTGTCATTCAGGAATATGTGTGGACTACCACATCCGCAATGTGATATGATTGTATATTAATAACCACATCACATGATTTTTATATATAATTATATTAAAAGAAATAAAATGATATTTATGATATAATTATAATTTTTTAAAATTAAAATAATGCATACCATTGGTCCGTAATGATCATTGATAAATCGAAACCTGACACATGCGTTCATATGACATACCATCTTAATGATTGTAATGAAGTTCATTTTCCATTACCATATTTAATTATGGAATAAAAATTATATATTGTTTACAAAATTAATAATTAAATCATTATTAATATTTTACAGATTATGGAATTTTGACCTTTATTAAAATATTCATATTACCAAATTCAACTTGGTCTTAAGAACTAAATATCCTCACAAAAATCGATATGTGCAAAAATAATAATGTATTTTTTAAAATGTGATGATAAGTGAAATAAAATTAATGATAAATATGAAAAAGGATCATAATAAATAAAATAAATAACCTATGTTTTATTATTTTAGAATATATTTAATGTATATAACAATGTAAAACCATTGTAAAGGACTTCCCTTTATAAAGTATCCTTTTATATTTCATCTTTACAAAAGTGAAAAAGAAATTACTTAAAATTATATGACATGTGTATATTTTCCAACTATTATGATTCTTCAATAATTTTATATTTTCTTTATTTCATACCATGGTTATTTTAAAATAAAATGGATTCATCATTAAGTGTTCAACATATGTTTTTGGAAATTTATTTCAATGAAAAATGGTATTTTTATATCCAAAATTTTTGTATACATGGGTTTAAACGTGTTTTACAACAGTTTTTTTAGGATGTAGTCTAGGGAAATTTTTTAAAAGGGTTAATCCCCTATATAGCTCACAAGAAATACTGTTATAGATTTGGGTGTTACCAGATAGTTCTCTAATTCTTTGGTTAATTATTTGTTCTATGAACAATTATATTGGAAGCCATTCATATGGCTATTCCAATTTGTAAGGGTTTTTGTAAGTGTTGTTATAATGGTTTTATATGGGTTCTATGGTGATTATTTTCTAAGGCAACTGAAATAATTTTATATTACATTTAATGATATTTCAATGAAATTTATTGATTTATCATAAAAATGGTATATTAATGATTTTTAAAAATATATGATTTCTCTTTTATGGAAGAATATTATATTTTTGAATTTTTTTTATAAAATTCTACAAGAATAACAGTTCACTTACTTTTATTTATATTACTATGATTTTTGAGTTCATCCTAAATTTTTAATTTTTTTAAGGGTTGTATGAATGGATAAGATAAAATAATAATTCATGTGGAATGGTGAAAAAATATTGAATGAAAAAATATTTTTTATTTTAATGAATTTTGTTTTGAGGAAAAAATGAATACAGATTATAGGTGTTCACGTGTAATGTATGGGTTTAAATTGTTATAGTTTTTCCTAACTATCTAATTTTCTAAAATAAAAATATAAAAAAACATTTTATTGAATGGAATTTTATTTTAAAAACACTAGAACCTAAAATTATTAAGGATGATTCCATCATGGTTTTATTAGAGTAATGTTTAGAAAAAATTAAGCAGAAAGATATTGATTATTAAATATTTTTAAATGATTTTATCTAATGGTTTTGTAGAAATAAAATAACATTTAGGATTAATTTTTTATTTAACAAATCTATGATTTAAAATGGTTTTCATCAAAAGAAACATGGATGTTATAGTAGGAAGACATCAAGATGTTTTTATCCATCCAAATCAGCTACCCAGAATGGTTAGTATTCAAACTAAGCATTTTTTTGAGGTGATGGATAAGTTGAAGAAATTTTATAATAGTAGTGTAAACCATGTTATAGGGAATCTCTGTCATTGATGATAGAATATAATGATAGTATATCGTTTTATGAGACAACATCCTGTATCATTTAGTGAATCATCTTACCTAATGGTAGCTTAAGGATGGGTCAATACATTATAGAATATATTTCAAGTCAAGGGGTGTTTGTAATGTCAAATTTTTACCTTATAAATTAATTTTTTGAAGTTTAATTTAGTAAATGGAGTTATATAGTTAAGAATAACAATGAGATATTTGATCACGATTCAATGTATTGGGAATCATTTAAGGATATTTTCCAAATAAATTATTTTTTTAGGATATTCAACTCAAGATTAAAAATAAATTTCTTCTACTAAAAATATTGATGAATATTTTTTAAAAGAGTATGTTGAAAATTTTACAATATTTTATTGGTACATACCAAATTTTATTCAGTACATTAATTGTAAAGTAAATACTTTTTACTCAGTATTGAAACAAAATCTTCACAAATACTTCAAAACTAATAATAATTTTTTTGATAATGATGTCCATTGTAGTGAAAAATTGGAGATGGATGTTTCTAAAACATTCTCCATCGTGATGGAAAAAATATAAAGTTGTATGGATTGAATGTAACGTGGTAAAGTACATCAAACCAATATGTATATAAGAAAACAGTTTTCCCATATTGTGTTATATTTAATAATAATAACCCTAAAGAATGTTTTATGATTTCCAGAAAGTGTTACCAATGTTAAAACCATGGTCAAAGGGCTCGAGACTATAATGAAATAAATCTAAAAGAACCAATGATTGGGTTAAATGATATCCATCCAATGGTTTCTTATGTTATTCATAGATAGTTGGTTTATTATGCTATCATGATTCCTAATTTAGTTCCACATGATGGAAATCATCATGATCAAAAACAGAATTGTGTACATATGTAATATTCCATTACTATGGTTGATGTGGAAACGTTGAATGAATCATTGATATATATTAACTTGGGTATTAAAATTATTAAAATTTCATTTTTTATTCTTTATATTTACATTAATTAATTTTTGAAAAACTTGGAATTATACTAGGAATATCACATCGTGATATTTTTACCGAACATTTTGTAAAAACACTTGGTGGCGATATTAATGAAAAAATGATATATATATATATATATATATATATATGATTGTTCCTATTTTTATCAGTGAATTGGGTTTCCAATAAATATTTTTGAACTAACCATATTAAATTTTTACATTTTTTTATCAGACGGATTTTATTTTATTCTAATAAAAGAAATTTTAGAGAAATGATAGTCTTGTTCATTGATTTTATACCTTTAATAACCTACCAAAGAGTGGAGAAATTGAAAAAATGGATTATTGAATGTTAAATCAAACATATCATTTAAAATAATGAATGAAACATACAAAGTATGTAATGAATAATATATATTCTTATCTCTGTCTATTTAGGAATTAGATAGTGTTTTAGAGGCTTAAAACGAGAATAAATTCAATCTTAAGCATGGAATACACTAATATTTTTAAAAGATTGTTTTACTACCTTTTGATGGAAAACCACTTCTAGATCAAACATTTGACAATTTTATAAGCTCTATTTTTCAAAATAAACATATTCTTTATGATTGGGACATTGAAATTTACTTTAGATAAATTTTTGGTATTTTTCTGACAATGTACATTTTTTTAATGAATAGTGAAAAATACTGCATTTTACATAAAAACTGAATTTTCATCTATTTTAATTATATGGTAACATTATATTTTTAATTTGTTTTAAAGTTTAAATATAATATATTTTTATCATGTAATCTAATGGTGGTCATTGGGAGTAATTTCACTTTGGAATTGGGCATAAACAAGTGCAAAACTTTTCATAGGTATTGTTTCAAAAAAACCCGCTATTTGTTTTGACAACAAGAATTATTTTTAAATTAATTATTGCAATTTTTGTGTTTGGAATTTCTTAAAATGGATTAAATATTTTTAATCATATGGTCCAAATTATGTAATCAAGACTCGTTTTTTGGACTTTGTGAATATTAACGACGGTAATTATCGTTAATTATCTTGATTAATTAGTAATCGGGTAGTTACGGATAATAAAATAATATCATAATAATAACAAAATGACACCAAAATGTGTCATAATACTACTGGTTGTGTCATGGACGACCATGATATTCCTTGTTCAAAACTTGGAAACCCCATGGAATCACTTTTGTGTGATAATGACTTTTTATCTTTTGACTTTTTAAATAATGTTAAATATAACAAAGAATGTATCACCTGAGTAAACCGGTTTTAATTTTGTCTAAATAAATTATATATTGAACTATAAATATTCATTTGAAATCTAAAAATATTTTCCACATCATAGTATTTTTTTTATAATTTTTAGACATTAAATAAATTAAAATATTTATGACTTCATGATGATGCAATGATTACCTCATTAATGAACGATTTAAATAAAATGAAAAGATAATGTAAAATCTCAGACTTACACTTGTAAAAGACCTATTTAATGAGTATATTTCGAACAATTATCACATTATCCTCAAAATACATCAATTTGGGACCTTTAAAATCTGAAACTCATTTGAAAATAAAGTACCATTTTATACCATTCCAAGAGTGCCCCTCCTTTCCTCTTATAAAGGGCCCCCACCTCTACCTCCTTACCCACACTTATCAAGCCATTGTCTTGGCAATGCTCTTCACATTTTATCTCTCCATATCCCTCTCCTCATCCTAAAAGCCTTACCTTAGACAGGATGCTCTTCAAGAAACCCTTTTGGTTCAAACCAAAGGGAGTTACCCGATTTAAAGTAATGTCTTCACTTGTGTTCTTTTGTTTTATTTTCCTTCTCCAACCCCCTAAACTCTTTTTATTCATTTAATTTGTAACAACAAATGTATATTAAATATTATAGGATTTTTTTATAATATGGAGTCGAGCTACACTTACACACACCAACATCTAATGGTTAAAGAACATACTGTTTCTGTGGATGGTGAATTTCTGCCTCACGAAACGATGATTGTTCAATATTCTTTTAACACCTTCAAAGGTGGCCATTAATATGTCACTATATTTATATATGATATATGATATTTTATGTTTTACTTAATCTTCTGTATTTTTCATTTTTGGCATACCATTATGGTTTCTATTATGGGTAAACGCGATATCTTCATTTTTGGAAGTGTGGACTACCGCCCCCTCAAAGTGATTTGATTCGTTAATGCAATTTGTGGAACATATAAAGGATGGAATTAATTATATTATATATGATATTATACTGGAATTATAATATACCTTTATATCATTATGATTCAATTCAGTTAAATATGAAATAGAAATGAATGTAGCGTTCATCTGTATGTAGGATTTACCGTCTCCATGAGCAGTGCATTTCATTTCTTACCACTAAATGTTATGTAATATTATAAATGCATGTATATAATTGATATATATTATATACAGTATATCTAAATCATGAATATAATTCTGGATATAATGGATATTTTACCACATTAACAACTTGTAATTATAAAAAGTTTATTTTTGACTCAAGTACCAATGATCGACAAAATGACCATTATTAATATAAATAATTACATAGTGTTCATAAAATTTTAATATGTGATATAAAAGTAATAATGAACTTGATAAAGGTTCTTAAGAAATTAGAAATTAACTCAAGTTTATTATTCAGGATGTTAAAGAAAGATCGAGTCAAGTCAGACCCGAGGTAAGCGACTTCGTCTCAATCTCTTTTCATTGAGGCATATTATGTTTTATACAAAAAATTCTTTTATACGATGTATAAACCCCATTGAATTTTACATTTACTCAAAAGGAATATTTTTTTTACAAACTGTTTACTAAACGACAAAAGGGAATGTTTTTTTTGTCGTACGTATGCGACGACAACGACTTCTCCACCACCGTGACCATTATTTGATCTTCGGCTTCCTCTATAAGCCATAACCTTTTAAAAAAAATGAAAAATAAATACCATGTTTTACGTTTCTATTATTTTGGTATTGAAAATTGTTTTCATAATGTTTTTATATCAATATGTTTTATTGATATCTTGTGATTGAAAAGTGGAAATGTTATGTTTCCTTTATGCATGTTTTATGTGATACAATTATGTTTTGGTTCTTGGGAATTGTTATGAAGATGGGTGGTTCCGTGATAAACTAAGGGCGGGTGAGCCCGATATAGTTCTCCAATGCATTGGGTAACGCTAAGCAGTTAAATGTTAAGGTTTCTCCGAAGAGATTTAGGGAATATACTATGATGGGTATTCTAAACGTAACTACGAGGGTTAATCCCTACGTAAGAATGTTATGAATGCCTCATGTTACCTTTATGTCTTATGATTTCTATTATTTATTCATGATTTGATGAGTTATGTTAATATTCATATGTTTTATGAGTAATTTATGATTTCATACATGCACTAATGTTTTCATTTCGTACTTTTATATCTCTTATTGATCTTTTTATGCTCATCCCATGTTTTTGAAATGTTATTAATAGGTCAAGGGAAAGGTACATGATGTGATGATACTGTTAAGGAAGTGTCATGAAAAAATCCATGATTAATTTTAAATATGTTTTCGTTGATGGGAAAAATGAGTATTATCTTTTATGTAACCTCTTTTTTTAAATATGGTATGTAATGAATGTTTTATGATCTAATTCTCTAAAACTCTAAACCTGAAAAGATCATCAATGTGTATTCTTGAAGCAACTCAAGATTAAGTAATTTGTAAGGTTGGGGCCTTATAGTTGGTATCAAAGGAAGGTATAGATAACTTTAGGAGTTATAATTCTATTTAATAATTATCCAAAAATATTTTTCTTGATGGTCAACTTGAAATGATATACCATTTCAAGATTACCATGTTGCTTCAAATAAGACATGTTTTTTCAGAATGGTTTTCCGGAGAGGAAATATGGAAGTAGTGCTAGAAAGTCATACATAAAGAAATGAACTTCCGAATCAGCATCCTGAGATGGTTGGAATTGGAACTGAACAGTTTGTTGCAGTAATGGTGCAGTTGAGTCAAGAGATAAATGGTGGTGGTATCCATGCACAAGATCATCCAGATTGACCGCAGAGGAACATATCAGTGGTGGAACGTTTCCTAAGGCAACATCCCCCATCATTCAAAGGATCATATGACCCTGCGCTAGCTGAAGGGTGGATTAAAGAACTGGAGAAGATTTTCGATGTCACGGGGTGTTCAGAAAATCAAAAGGTTAGTCTTGTTATTTACCGTTTGGAGGTTGAAGGAGATCAGTGGTGGTCGATGGTTAAAAATATCAGGGACACTGATGATATTGATGCTCTCGACAAGGATGAATTCAAAGGTATGTTTCTTGATAATTATTTTCCTAAGACTGTTTGACTTAGGATGGAAAAACAATTCCTAGAATTGATGCAAGAGGAAGACTCAGTGGCTTCCTATGAAGAACGGTTCACTCGATTGGCAATGTATGCTCTAAATTTTATCTGAGTCTTTGATAGTAAAATCAATGGATTTTACTAAAGATTAAGGCCAAAATATCGAAGGGCATTATCTTATAGTGAGTTCAAAATTTATGAAAAGCTTTTTCGATGCGCTGAGAAGGTGGAAATGGAGTTTGCCTATGATCAAATGTCCTATAACAACCAACAGATGAAGAGACCAAGGTGGTAGGAGAAAGGAAAGAATTATTCAAAAAGGTCTGACGGTAAGAAAACTAAGTTTCCAGTTTGTGATAAATGTGGTAAAAGGCATGCTGGGGAATGTCTTCTGAATTCTGGAAAGTGCTACTGATGCGGGAATATGGGACATAAGGCTCGTGATTGCACTGAAAAATATTAGGGTGATGGTAAGTCCAATTTTAATTTACAGTTAGTGAAATGTTTTAAGTGCAATGAGTTGGGTCACTATGCAAACAAGTGTCCGATAAAGATCTCGAGTGATGGGAAGCAGTTAGACAACAAGCAGAAAGGGGAGGTGAAATCCTTTGCAACTACATTAGCAGATGTCGGGCCATCAAATGAAGTGGTATCAGGTACTTTGTTTGTTTTTTTAGATTATGACAATGTGTTGTTTGATTCGGGGTCTACAAATTCATTCATCTCTGAAAACTTTTCTAGTAAAATGGAAATACCATCTCAAGAAATGACTCCTGAACTTGTGGTAAAAACACCTGGGGGAAATGTTGAGGAAAAAATAATTTATAATAATATTCCTGTCCTTATCCGTGGAAAGAAACTACTTGCAAACTTTATTGTTTTACCTTTAGTAGAAATTGATGTTATCCTAGGTATGGATTGGCTCTCTAGTTACCATACTAAGATTGACTATAGAGCTAAAGAAGTTTCTTTTCAGATAGACTTTCAGTTTGTGTACAAGAATGAACCCTTACTGTTGATAACATATCAAGAGGCCGAGAAACTTGTAAAAGAAGGAAATGAATGTTACCTTGCACATATTGTTGAAAACAAGGGACCTGTTCAGATTAATGATGTGCCAGTGGTAAATGAGTCTCTTGATGTTTTTCATGATGAGTTGCCTGGAATAATACCAGATCGGGAAGTTGAGTTTAATATTGACTTAGTTCCTTATTCTAAGACAATTGCAAAACCCCCTTATCGAATGGCTCAAATTGAACTTTTAGAGTTGAAGGAGCAATTGCAAGATTTATTAGAGAAAGGTTTCATTCGACCTAGTACATCACCATGGGGTGCTCCTGTATTATTTGTTAAAAAGAAATATGGTTCTATGAGACTTAGCATTGATTATGGAGCCTTGAATAACATCACTGTTAAGAACAAACATCATTTGCCTCATATCGATGATTTGTTTGATCAGCTCTAGGGAGCTCAGTATTTTTCAAAGATTGTTCTGAGATCGGGGTACCATTATTTGAAGGTAAAGGAAGAATATGTTCTGAAGACTGCGTTTCGTACAATATATGACCATTATGAATTGGTAGTAATGCCTTTTGGGCTAACCAATGCACCTTCTGTATTCATGGACCTTATGAATAGAATTTTCCATGAGTTCTTGGATATGTTTTGGGTTGTTTTCATTGATGATATTTTGGTGTTTTCTAAAAGTAAATAGGAGCATGAATGACATTTAAGGGTTATTTTGAAAACCATAAAATAAAAGAAATTATATGGGAAATTCAGAAAGTGTGAGTTTTGGTTGCAACAAATTTCATTCTTTGGTCACACTGTTTCTAAATATGGGATAAATGTTGATCCTGCAAAAACAGAGGTTGTTGAAGAATGGCCAAGGCCCACAAATGTAACAGAGATTCGTATTTTTCTTGGTTTGGGAGGCTATTAATGAAGATTTGTTAGAAATTTTTCATGGTTATATACTCCAATGACTAAGCTAACTCGGAAGGGTATTATGTTTATCTTGACAAAAAAGTGTGATGATTGTTTTCAGGAACTGAAAAGAAAATTGGTGAATGCCCCAGTTTTGGAACTACCTTCCAAGAATGGTGAGTTTGTTATCTACAGTGATGCTTCATTGAAAGGAATTGGTTGTGTCCTAATTCATAATGATCAGGTAATTTTTTGTGCTTCACGTCAGTTGAAAAATCATGAGGTAAATTACCCTACACATGATTTGTAATTACCTGCTGTTGTTTTCACTTTAAAAATTTAGAGGCATCATTTGCATAGAGTAAAGTGTGAAATATATACCAATCACAAAGTTTTAATGTATATATTCACTCACAAAGAATTGAACATGAGACAGAGGAGATGGCTATAACTAATCAAGGATTATGATTGTACAATTCATTACCATCCGGGAAAAGAAAACAAAGTGGCTTATGCTTTGAGTCGAAAAAGTAATACCTCATTAACAATGTTGCGTTTAGAACGTGATAATTTGGTTAAGGATTTGATGAAATTTTTCATAGATGTTGTTGGTGTAGGATGTTCTTTTATTTTATTTCAGGTATCAGTGAAATCTTCTTTATTACACAGAATTAAGCAATCACAGAAGCAAGACAATGAGTTGTAGAAAAAGGTAGATCTGGTTCAGAAGGGTAAGTTGCCTAAATTCAACATCGATAATGATTGTGTTTTGAGATTTGGGATGAGATTGTGTGTGCCGTGTGATTCACAGTTGAAGAGAGAGTTGTTATGTGAAGCTCATAGTTCTCCGTTTTCAGTTCATCCTGGCAGTACTATGATGTATAGAGATCTTAGGGAGTATTACTGGTGGGACGAAATGAAAAGGGATATTGCTGATTTGACTATCAATTGTTTGACTTGTCAATAGGTAAAATTAGGGTGGAAGTTACGTAAAGGGAGCTTCAGCCTTTACCAGTACTAGAGTGGAAATGGGGTAATATATCCATGGACTTCATTATGGGATTTCCAAAGACACCTCGAGGTAATAATGCAATTTGGGTTATTGTTGAACGCTTGACTAAATCTACTCATTTCCTTGGTATATGAGATAATTTTTACCTAGAATAACTTTCCCGTTTGTATCTTAAAGTGATATTCACATTACATGGATTTACTCTCTCCATTGTATCTGATCGTGATCCCAGGTTTACATATAACTTTTGGAAAGCCCTTTAGATGTTGTTGGGTACTAAATTAAATTTTAGTACAGCTTTTCATCCTCAATCAGAAGGGAAGTCAGAAAGAACAATTCAGACTTTTGAGGATATTCTATGTGCTTGTTAGATAGATTATCAGGGAAGTTAAGACCAACATCTCTATTTGGTTGAGTTTTATTATAATAACAGTTTTCATTCCAATATAGAGATGGCACCTTTTGAGGCATTATATGGAAAGCGGTGTCGAACTCCAGCTTTCTGGGATGAAGTGGGTGAAAATAAGTTGATGAGACTGGAATTGGTAGATGATTTGGCAGAAACATTTCATCTTATATAGAAACAAATGAGAATATCTCAGCGTAGGTAGAAGATTTATGCGGACAACAGGAGGAAGGATCTCTCTTTTGAGGTAGGTGATCATGTTTTTATCAAAGTTTCACCATGGAAAATTGTGATGCGATTTGGTAAGAAAGAAATGCTGAGTCCAAGGTTCATTGGACCATATAAAATTATGGAGAGAGTTGGATCAGTTGCATACTATGTGTCTTTACGTCCGAGTTTATCTCAAGTACACAATGTCTTTAATGTTTCAATAGTAAGGAAGTACATGCCAGATCCATCTCATGTTTTGAGTCCAGAGGTAGTTCAGCTAGAAGAGAATCTATCTTATGAGGAATAACCGGTCTAGATTCTTGACCATAGGGAGCAAGTGTTGTGGAATAATGTTATTCATCAGGTAAAGGTTTTGTGGAAAACCCACATGATTGAAGAGGTAACATGGGAATCTGAAAATTCAATGAGGGATAAATACCCCAACATATTCGATAAGTAAATAAATTGCGGGGAACAATTTTCTAAAGGGGGGAAGGATGTAACATCCCAAGTAAGTAATGAATAATATATATTCTTATCTATGTCTATTTATGAATTATATAGTGTTTGAAAGGCTTAAAATGAGAATCAATCCAATCTTGAGCATGGAATACTCTAATATTTTTAAAATATTGTTTTACTGCCTTTTGATGGAAAACCATTTTTAAATCAAACTTTTGATAATTTTATAATCTATATTTGTCAAAACAAACTTATTCTTTATTATTGAGACATTTAAATTTACTTTGGATAAATTTTTGGTATTTTTCTGACAATGTTCATTTTTTTAATGAATGGTGAAAAATATTGTATTTTACATCAAAACTACATTTCCATCTAATTTAATTATATGGTTAGATTATCTTTTTAATTGGTTTTAAAGTTTAAATAGAATATATTTTTATCATGTAATCAAATTTTTTTCATTGAGATTAATTTCACATTGGAATTGGGCATAAACAAGTTCCAATCTTTTCATAGATATTGTTTCAAAAAACCATCTATTTGTTTTGACAAAGGGAATTATTTTTAAATTAATTATTAAAATTTCAGTTTTTGGAATTTGGTAAAATGGATTACATATTGGGAATCACAGGTTCCAAATTATGTAATCAAGACTCTTTTGTTTTTTGACTTTGTAAATAGTGATGACTGTAATTATTGTTAATTATCTTGATTAATTAGTAATCGGGAAGTTAAGGATTATAAAATAATATAATAATAGTACAAAATGACACCAACATGTGTCCTCATACTATTTTTTGTGTCATTTCCGACCATGGGATTTGTTGTTCCAAACGTGGGGACCCCATGGAATCACTTTTGTGTGATAATGACTTTTTATCTTTTTATTTTTTAAAAAGTTAAATATAACAAAGAATCTATCACCTGAGTAAAACATTTTTAATTTTGTATACATAAATTATCTATTGGAATATAAATTGTCATTGGAAATATAAAAATATGTCCTAAATCATAGTATTTTCTTATAATTTTTAGACATTAACTAAATTAAATTATTTATGACAGCATGATGATGCAGCGATTACTTCATTAATGAACGATTTAAATAAAATTAAACGTTAATGTAAAATCTAAGACCTACACTTGTCAAAGACCTATTGGATGAGTATATTTAGAACCCTTATCACCTTATCCTATAAATACATCAATGTGGGACCTTTAAAATCCGAAACTCATTTGAAAATAAAGTAACATTTTATACCTTTCCAAGAGTGCCCCTTATTTCCTCTTATAAAAGGACCCCACATCTACCTTCTAACCCACACTTCTCAATCCCTTGGATCGGCCAATATCTGCTCATTTTAACTCTCCACATCCCTCTCCTCATCCTAGAATCATTTCCTTAGGCAAGAAGCTCTTCATGAAACCCATTTGGTTCATACCAAAGGGAGTTACCTGATTTAAAGGTAATTTCTTCACTTGTGTTCTTTTGTTTTATTTTTCTTCTCCAACCCCCTAAAATATTTTTATTCATTTTTTTTGTAACAAAACCAGTATCTTAAATACACTATGTTTTTTTATAATAAGGATTCTAGATACACTTACACACACATACATCTAATGGTTAAAGAACATACTGTTTCTGTGGATGGTGAATTTATACCTCACGAAACGATGATTGTTCAATATTCTTTTAACACCTTAAAAGGTGGCCATTAAGATGTCACTATATTTATATATGATATATAATATATTTATGTTTTACTTAAGCTTCTATATTTTTCATTTTTGGAATACCATTATGGTTTCCCTTATGGGTAAACGTGATATCTTTATTTTTGGAAGTGCGGACTACCGCCCCCTCAAAGTGATTTGATCCGTTAATGCCATATGTGGAACGTATAAAGGATGGTGTAAATGATATTATATATGATATTATACTGGAATTATAATATACCTTTATATCATTATGATTAAATTCAATTAAATAGGAAATAGAAATGAAAGTAGTGTTCATGCGTACGTACGACTTACCATCTCCATGAACGGTGCATTTCATTTATTACCTTTAAATGTTATGTAATATTATGAATGCATGTATATACTGTATATATATGATATATATTATATCTACATCATGGATATAATTCCGTATATAATGGATATTTTAGCACATGAACAACTTTTAATTACAAAGGGTTTATTTTTTACTCAAGTACCAATCATCGACAAAACTACCATTATTAACATAAATAATTACATAGTGTTCATAACATGGTAATAAGTGATATAAAAGGAATAATGAACTTGAAAAAGGTTATTATGAAAGTAGAAATTAACTCAAGTTTATTATTCAGGACGTTAAATAATGATCGAGTCAAGTCGGACCTGAGGTAAGGGACTTCGTCCCAATCACCATTCATTGAGGCATATTATGTTTTATACACAACATTATTTTATATGGTGTATAAACCCCTTTGACTTTAACATTTACTCAAAAGGAATATTTTTTATACGAAGAATTTACTAAACGAAAAAAGGGAATGTTTTTTTTGTCGTACGTACGTGGTGACAACGAATTCTCCGCCGCCGTGACCATTATTTGAGCTTCGACATCCTCTACATGCCATAACCGTTATTTAAAATGAAAAATAAATACCATGTTTTACTTTTCATTTATTTTGGTATTGAGAATGGTTTTCATAATGTTTTTATATCAATAAGTTTTTTTGTTATATTGTGATTGAAAAGTGGAAATGTTATGTTTCCTTTATACATGTTTTATGTGATACAATTATGTTATGGTTCTTGGGAATTGTTAGGAAGACTTGTGGTTCTGTGATAAACTAAGGGCGGGTGAGCCCGGTATAGCTCTCTAATGCATTGGGTAACGTGAAGGAGGTAAATGTTAAGGTTTCTCCGAAGAGATTTAGGGAATATTATGTGATTGGTAGTCCAGACGTAACCATGAGGGTTACTCCCTACGTAAGAATGTTATAAATGCCTCAAGTTACCTTTATGTCTTATGATTTCTATGATTTATTCATGATTTTATGAGTTTTGTTAAAATGATAATGTTTTATGAGTAAATTATGATTTCATACATGGACTAATGTTATCATTTCGTACTTTTATATCCCTTACTGAGCTTTTTATCCTCATCCCAAGTTTTGGAAATGTTTTTCACATGTCAAGGGAAAGGTACATGATGTGATGATAGTGTCAAGGAAGTGACAAGAAAGATTCCATGTTTTATTTTAAATATGTTTCCGTTTATGGGAAAAATGATTACTATCTTTTATGTAACCACTTTGTTTAAATGTGGAATGTAATGCATGTTTTATGATCTAATTCTCTAAAACTCTAAACCTAAAAAGATAATAAACGTGTATTCTTGAAGTAACTCAATATTAAGTAATTTTTAAGGCTAGGGCCTCATAATGAAACATTTAAAATTAGTGATGGTCATTTTATAAATGAATATATGGATTCTTTTCTTGATTAATATCTTAATGTTAATTATAATATGAAATTTGATTTTACTATTCACTTAGTCCATGATGATAATCCTTTTTGTAACACCAATGATGAAATAAATCAATTAGATCTTTTGGAAGAAAAAAATAATTTACCAGAGTTTCTAGAAAATATTTTTATTCCTATGATAACATCACCTTGTGGTTCACCAAAATTTTTTTCTAAAATGAAATATGTGTTTTTTGAGTTTTTACAATGATTACACAGAATTGAATAACGTAATAATAAAAAAAATCTATTTTTAATATAAATGATTTTCTTATCATATCCATGGAGCACAATAATTTTCAAATATTGATTATAGGTCTTGGTTAAATGATTTTAAAGTAAATGGGGAATATATTCTTAATAATTATTTTTAAACAACAAATTGGAATTTTGATTATTTAGTTATGACCTCTTAGTTAAAAAATTACCCTATTTTATTTATGCATATTATGGATAGATTCTTCTATGAATACTTTGAAATGTGTGTGGTTGTTTTTATTGATTATATTTTGTTTTCTTTAAAAAGCTATCAATATAATTAAAAACCTCTATGTAAATTTCAATAAACCCTTATTGAAAATAATCTATACAAATAATATAGGTAATGTGATTTTTTTACTTAGACCTGAATTTTTTCCATATGAAAATTATAAGTGAAAATCCATTTAAAGTTTATCCAACAAAAAAAGGTTGAGGAATGCTGAAGACCTAATAATTTTTCTATGACTCTATGTTTTCTTAGATCAATAAGATATTATTGAATGTTTTTTTAAAAAAAATTCACTATTATCTATATCAATGAATATGTTTTCATAATAGGGTTTTAATTTATATTGATGAAATAATTTGATGATTTATTTCTAGAATAATAAATAATATTGGTGAATTCTCTACTTTTCTCAATAATATTGATAAATTGTGGTTTTTTCATCTATAACGATGCTTCAATAATGGGACTTGGTTGTGTTAAAATTCATAATGATCAATTAATATTTTATGTCTTACAGAAATAGAAACCAATTGAGTTATATTATCCCATAAGTGATGTATATTTAGTAGATTTTATTTTTTATAAAAAAGTATTATGTAACATTTATAGGGAAAAAATTGTGAAATTTATACTAATCGTGATTTTTAACATATAGAATAACTCATAAGGAATTGAAGATGAGGTATGAAAAATGAATGGGAAAAATATATGTATTATGATTTCATGATTAATTATTATCATAAAAATGAGAATAAACTGGTTGATGATTTGGTTTTTAAAAATAATTATACATTAACCTTGTAATATTGGGAAAAATTCACTTTCGATAATTATTTGATTAATTTCAGACTGGAAGTTGTTGGTGTTGGGAATTCCTATGTTATTATTTAGGTGTTAGTGAAATCATCTCTAACTAAAAATATTATGAAATCGCAGAATGAATACATTGAGTTATAGGAAATGGTATAATTTGTTAATATGGATATGTTTCCTTAATTTAATGTCAATAATGAATATTTTGTTGATTTGGAATGAGACTATGTGTACGTTAGGATTCCTTATAGAAGAGTTACTTGATAATGAATCACATAGTTCCCCATTTTCCATTCATCATGGGAAGTACTAATATTCCCAAGTCCTTTTGGAGTATTACTGTTGGGATGGAATTAATAGGGATATTTTTGACTTTACCAAAATATTTTTGACTTGTAAGTAGGTAAAGGTATTATGAAAATTAATAAAGAGGATGAATCATCCTTTATTTATGCTAGTGTGTAAGTGGGAAAATATATCCATGTATTTTTTGGTGGGACTACTAATTCATTCTCAAGGTAGAAATTCAATATGTGTTATTATTGATTTACTGAATAAATCATTACAATTCCTTCCAATTTGAAATAATTATTGTCTATATCTTCTATGTTAGTTGTATTATAAAGATATAGTCATGTTACATGAATTTACATTCTCCAAAGTATCTCACTTTGATATCAAGTAAAAATTTAATTTTATGAAATTCTTTATGAAGTCATTGGGAATTGAGTTAACTTTTAGAAATTTTATCTTCCCTCATTATGATGAATTATCATAATGAAATATTAAAACCCAATAATACATTTGTCTTTATTTTTCAATGGATTAATAAGGATATTAGGATATCAATATTTATTTTATTGAGATTTATTATAAAAAAGATTCATTCCAATATACAGATGGAACATTTTTAGGCATTATAAAGAAATTGGTGTCAGACTCTAATATTTTGGGATGAAGTAGGTAAAAGGATGTTTTTGTGACAAAATATTATAATGAAGGAGTCTATAAATGTATAAATTATTTAGAAAAATATTATGGAAGCATAGAGTAGGTAAAAATATAATTCATATAATGGTTGGAATAACCATTCATTCAAGGATGATGATCATGTTTTTCTTAGAAAATCCACATGGAAAATTGTAATTAATTTTTGAGAAATGAATGTTCAAACCACTATTATTTTAAAAATATTAAATCTTATTAAATGTTAAATTAGTTTCCTACCAAGTGGATCCCCATCTGAGTTTATCTCAAGAATGTAATTTTCCTTATATTTCAAAGAAAATGAAATATATTCTGTATTTATCTCATGTCTGGAGACATTAGATTACCTAGTTAGAAGATAAAAATTATTTTGAGGAAACCCCTTTTGAAATTTATTTCAATAGAAGGAAATTCATTTAAGATAATGTAATTCACCATGTTATGGTTTAATAGATAAATTATGTGGTTGAATATGTGACATGGAAATTTTTAAATGGTACGAGGGAATGGTATCCCCACTTGTAAAATAAGTATATATAATAATGAGGATTTGACTCCCAAAATCAAGAGAGAATATAATAACTAAGGTACTAATATAATAAATTTTTTCATATTTATTCATGAAATTAATAGTTAAATTCATTAAAAATATTTCATGTAGTTCTTGAAAAAAAAAACTTGTTTTTGTAATATTATTTCTTATAAATTTATATTTAAATGATTTATTATGAAATTAAAAACATTATTATAAAAAATAAATTTTATTCTAGAGTCCATATTGACAAAAAAATAGAAATAATTTTTGAGAATTTGCCTGAAAATATTAAAATATCGAGGAATAATGAATAATATTTATTTTAATTAAAGATAGAATTTCTTTAAAAATAATTTACAAAGAAAAATTCTATTTTTATTACTTTAAAATTTTCATTTGTTCAATGTAATATAAAATAAAAACAAATAAAAACAGATTTTTATAATAATTTAGCATAAATACATCTTATATTTACAAAATGAAATTTTAGTAAAAATAGTTTTTTGAATCATTTATTCATATTAATTTTAAATTAAATTTAAAACTTTTGTGTTCTGAATTATGAAAAAGATTTTTATTTGGAATTAGTGGGTATAAATTTATTAAATAGGTCTCCTTTTTTTTGAGAAATATGAATCATAAACTAAATAATTTTTATTACCATAGTAAAGGGTAAATTAGGTAATTAAGGGTGAATATATAATGTTTTAGATTATTAAATGACCATAAAACATGCCCCCAATATAATTGGATGAATTTTATTAGTGCATAATAATTTAAAATTTGATTATATTTAAATTTATTCTATTTTTTTTATCATTATAACCTTTAAAATATTTGATTTAAGTAAAATTCAAAGGTGTCACACTCCATTTTCTTATAAGTGTTATATATTTAATATGGTGTTATCTTCAACTGTAAATATTATTTTGAAGGAGAATTTTTTCCTCTATATCATGGATAGTTATTTTTAATTTTTTAGGTAAGGAATTGTTTTCCTTAATGCTTTCAAAAAGCTGATGCTGTAATTATTCAATTATATGAAAAATAAATTAAATTACATAAAAAAATTATAATAAATAGTATTCTACATAAATAATTTTAAAACATAATTTTATTAACTAACTTTACATATTATTGATATAATTAAATTGATTTTTTATTATAAGTGTCATGCTGATATTATTAATGTCCATGTAATGGTTATTTCTTAAAATTCACATTATGGATATTTTTTTAGAAAACAATATTTTATTAAATGATATAAAATCCCTAAAACTTTATGTCATTAAAAGTGATTAGAATAATGTTGATAATATCAACATATTTTATAAATGGGGATTTTTTTATTAAATAGTAACTATAAATACACTCAAATAGTAAAATTATATGTTGTTGTATTAATAGTTAATACGGTTAAATAAGTGCTTAAACTAAAAGGAATGTGTAGAAATATAGTCAATAACATATATTGTTGTTATTTCATGATTATATTTAGAACCGAAATTATATTATATATAAAATAACTAACATTGTATCCATTTGAAACTGAGAATTAATTTATAATTATTTAATATTTTGACAAGTTCTAAGAGAGTCTATTCCCTCTATTATAAAAGGTAACCCCTTCACATTTCAACACAAATGAAAAAAAATTGTTTGAGTAAATATATACCTAAATCCCATCCTAGAATCTATCACCACAATATAGTGGTATTATTTTGGGTTTAACACCAACCATAGTTTCCTAAGGGGTTTAGAAAATAGATTTTTCAAAATAAGATGTATCATTTTTAATAAATCATATATATTCTATTAATTCTTCAAAATACATCAATCATTATTCAACCATGATAAAATAATAAGTATAGTATCCTATATATACTAATATGTTATTATTTTTGTTTCATTATTTATAAAAATTTCCACTTCCATCAAATTTGAAAATAATTCATCATTCATGTGAATGGGATGCTACCACCGTCGTAATTGATAGAATTCATTTTCCATCAATATCAATAATAAATAAAATATAAAAAAAACCTCCCTAGATGAAGGTGATGTATCTCCCGTGCGGTGAGAGCTCTGTCCTGGGATATCCTAGAGCTTATTATCTGGTCTTCTGACGGCCAGTCGACAGCTCCCACCCACCTTTGATGTGTTGATCTCTACCCCTACCGTGGGATCATGGCTAGTTCCTCCTTTTCCCCATGAATCGTGTGTGATGAGATTTCTTATTTCCCAACTGAGGTCTAGACCATTGCTCGGCTTTCCGTGGCGTAGTGATGCATCCGGCAACAGAAAGGGAGGTTCCCACACCTACTTCGCCGAGATGACTCCGGTGGCGATCTGACTCAAAGTGGGGTGGATCTGGCTCTCGACGATGACTTTTGGTGAGGTCCTCCTCGATATGCAGAGATCTTAGATGGTTGATCTGTTTCACAGAGGCAAACTTCTGCAGATCGGACATGGCGCTCGTCGGTGGTTGGCTTGATAGATCCACAATGACGGTGTAGCATTTCTCTTTCTGTGACATCTTGACACTGGTTCGCTTCGACTTTGCTCTAGGGTGACAGATGCTTCCCCGATTGATCCGCTATTGACAGTCCATGAGGAGCATTTTTCACCCTGGCTCGCGAAGATCGAAGAACGGTGTCACGATGGTTGTGAGGGCCAGAACACAATAGCCTTGTCATGAAGACTTCTCATGAAGATCTGATCGCGAAGGCTAGGCCGTGGTTGAAGGGAATTCATTTTCCTTCCCGCAATCAGTGCTCACGAAGGGCTGCTCGTGAAGGGTTGATCAAGACGGGCAGAGCTCGATTTAAGGTGACCCGCGATGGGAGCGGACTGGGCCTAGACGGAGGCTTTGTGGGTCAGTCCTTGAAGGAAGAGGTTTGGGGATGGTCCTTGCTGGAGTGTATAGGAACGGAAACCTTCACAAACCTACACATACTCCTGACACATGTGGACTACTCATGTGTGTGCATAACTGATTGCAGAGTCATGGTGTGGGGGAAAACAAATTTAAAAGGAAAATAATAAAAATAACTGTTATGCACCATGGAAGTCGACCTAATGAAGCAATGGATGAAGTTTTATTTGATAGAAAAAGAAAAAGCATGGTTTGAGACTCGGAGGAATGAAGATATGATTCGGACAAAATGTATGTCGCTGCTGGTTATCAGAAAATTTGGGGAAAAAACCTCAGTTAATCAGTGGGCCCTCAAAAACACCCTCTAAAATCAATGGAAACTGGATGTTTGGGTGGCTATTTGGGTAGTAGAGAATAACCATCTAGTTTTTGAGTTCTTTAATGAAAAAGGTAGAGGCAAAATCCTCAATGGTAGGTCATGGTCCTTTGACAATCATCTCCTCCTCATGGAAGAATTCAAATATGGGGATTATATCCAGCATATTACCCTTACATGTTCCCCCTTCTGGATATGGATCAAAGGAATCCTCTTTCATGGGAGACCGGAATGAGTTATGAGAGAAATTTGAAATCACATTGGCCACTTCCTTGATTGGGACTGCTCCGACCCAATCCAATGGGGACACGAGGTGCGGATTAAAGCTGAGGTCAAAGTAAGAGAGCCTCTGATGAGGGGCATGTTCTTGAAAATCGATGACTCTAACACATGGATCACATTTGAGTTCGAGAAACTCCCAATTTTTTGCTTCTTCTATGGGCATCTTGGCCATCTAGAGAGAATATGTGATTCAAAGAAAAAGAACGATTTAGGCAATATCATACTACATTATGGTCCTTGGCTTCGAACCAAAACGTCAAGATATGTCTTCATCCCTGAGGCAGAAAAAATAAGGGATCGAGACCGTCTCACGATGGCTCACACTAAACAGGTGGAACCTGAACATAACAATGTCATCATGCATGGACCACCAGAATTCCCTGAGGATAACCCAACAGACCATAGGGAGAAGGGAGGGTCTCCCCAGGACTTAAACATCACAAGAAATAATGGGGAAAGACACAAGATTCAAAAAAAGAAGCTTTCCATCGACCCAAATAGATCTATTAACCTCCTGAAAGACATTTTCTTATCATTAACAGTGTCATTTCCAATAGATCTGGACACCCTAATCAAAGACTAAATCCAAAAAAATTGTGCATCGAAACACCTGATCCTGACCCTAACCCATACATGGCCATGACATACATCCTTCTACAAGGTGACTCGGGGATCACTTGAATAACATCATCAGTCCCAATTACTCATCGAACATGGAAAAGGAATAACTGTGCAAACAGACACATGAAAATAGCTAACCCAAAACTAGGGGAACATAAATGATGAATTGAACAAGTAATTCGGCTAAAAACTCTCCAAAAAATGGAATGATGCATGAGACACAATGATCCCAGAGGACTCAAAGGCAGTGGCGGTATGTCTGAGCCCCACCTAGAGAAATGATTATATTTTGCTGGAACTATCATGGGCTTGGCAACCCACGAATGGTTCGCATGTTCCAGCGCCATTGCGCTCAAAGTCGCCCTGATATGGTTTTTCTGTCCGAAACCATATTGGAAAACAAGGACACTACTGCTCTTGCTCTGAAATGGGGCTTCTAGTGTTGGCTCCCGGTGTCCCAAAAAGGCCACTCGGGGGGACTTTATCTCTTTTGGAAGGACAATTTCTATGTCAGAATCTTATACTTCTCTCTGGACCATGTGGTGGAGACAATCCATGAGGCCCAAGCCCCACCATGGACATTCGTGGGTTTCTATGGTTGGTCATCCCATAATGAGAAGTGGAAATCATGGGATATTCTTCGCAATATTCAGAGCGATCTACCCAACCCCATTATCTTTGGAGGGGAATTTAATGAGATACATTATCAGAAGGAAAAAAAGTGTGGTTCTCTTCGACCCTCTAAGTCGATGTCAGACTTCAAGGAGTCAATTTCTTGTGCGGATTTGGTCGATTTGGGTTATGAAGGTAACCCATTCACTTGGTTTAGGGGGAATACAAATGTTACCCATATTGCCGAGTGCCTTGATAGATTTCTAGGCTCAACAGATTGGACGAATATTTTCAGAATGTTTCACATCAAACAACTGACGCTCAATTGCTCGGACCACTGCCTGATTTTCATTGAATGCACCCAAGATAAACGTATCACAAAAGTTAAGAAACCATTCAGATTTGAAAGCTTCTGGTCAAAATACCACGAATGCGAAGATGTTATCCGATCAAACTGGAAGTGTGGAAAAACTGATATTGGGTCCAACCTCTAACTGGGGGAAACTGATCTGAGGTCTTGGAGCAATAAAAAATTTCATCTACATGACAGGCACTGTGAATTCCTTGAAAGAAAGTTGGCCAACCATCTCAACCAACCCCCATCCAATTTCCATCTTTCCAACATTGGAGCCACCCAACGAGACTTGGATGCCGCCCTGCGTATCAAGGAAAGCTTATAGGCTATGCAGGTGCATGACATCCACATTAATGAATGGGATGCAAACACCTGATAATTTCATCATAAATCATCAGCTAGTCATCGGAAAAATTTTATATTTTGCATCTCGCACCCGGATGGGAGTAAGGTCTATGACACTGACAGAATCCACAATGTTATATCCAGTTACTTCTAGGATCTCTTTACTACAGGAAGCCTTAACATCTCAACTGAGTTGAAGGATTGCATTTTACCCATGATCACAGAGGAGATGAACAAACAACTTACTAATGATTTTACAAATGACGAGATTCATCTAGCTCTAAAACATATTTACCCTACCAAAGCCCTAGGGCCATACGGCTTCCATGCCCTCTTCTTTAAACAATACTGGCACATTATTGGTCCCAACATCTGCATTCTGATGAAGAACATTTGGGCGGGGAGAACAAACCAATCTGATATTAACAAAACAATCCTTATCCTCATCCCCAAGATCAAGAAACCTTTCGAGGTCTTTGACATCAAACCTATTAGCCTCTAAAATGTATCTTATAAGATCTTCTCAAAGATTCTTGTTAATCGGATGCGTACGTGGTTACCTGAAATTATCTCAGAAAATCAGAGTGGTTCTGTGACCAAGAGACTGATCACTGATAATGCTATTGTGGCCCATGATGTGTTCCACTCTATGAAAACACACCCCACCGCGAAAAGGGGAACCGTGGAAAGAAAACTGGATATGACCAAGGCCTACGATAAAGTGGAGTGACATTTTCTCAGATTCGTGATGCTAAAAATGGCCTTCTTCTCAAAATGGACAGATATGATAATACACTATGTCTCGTCGGTCTCCATCCATATTAATGTCAATAGGGTTCTTACTAGAGGCTTCTCCCCTACCTGAGGCCTTCGACAGGGAGACCCTCTTTCCCCGTTTCTTTTCATCATTGTGGCTGATGTTTTTTCTAACCTCATTTCCAGGGCAACATCCTCACATACAATTCATGGGGAAAAGGTTTGTCGGGCAAGCCCACCGGGGTCACATCTCTTTTTCACCGATGATTTCCTTATTTTTTTGCAGAGCCACCCATAATGAATACATTGCCATCAGCCATGCGATCCACTATTATGAGAGGTCCTTGGAGAAAATAATTATTCATGGAATGTTGTAAGACTCTTTCAGCTCAGGGGTACCACTGTCCATATGGGATGAACTCTGTGCCTCCGGAGGCATTCATATGGTCGAAAAGCATCATAAGTACCTCGAACTACCCATGGTGATCAGTCAATCAAAAAAAGTAATATTCTCATCTATGCTGGACATGATCGCGAAAAAAATCCTTGGTTGGACCCCAAACAGAATTTCCAGAGCTAGAATGGAAACCCTCATTAAAGCTACTCTTCAGTCTATCACCATCTACTTCATGTCCCGGTTCAAACATTCCACTACTGTTGTTAACCAGATCCACTCATGCGCTGCCAACTATTGGTGGGGAAAAACAATGGAAGGAACAAAACCAACTGGATCACCTGGAATAAACTCTACAAACCCAAATCAGAGGGAGGTATGGGATTCCGGGACCTCTCTCATTTCAATTATGCGCTGCTGGCTAAACAAGGAAGCCTCCTTATTAACCGCCCATCCTCCCTATGCACACGGGTACTCCAAGAAAAATACTTTCCCCGCAAGGATTTCTAAGATTCAACTCTGGTCCCCCAACCCAGCTTCCCCTGAATATGTTTATGGGGATCCCAATGTCTTCTGAATAAAGGGTTGGGGTTAGAGGAATGCGAATGGATCAACTATTAATATCTAGATGGATCCCTGGCTGATTGACACGGAAGGTGTGCGGGCATCATCCCCTTCTCTACCGGGCATTGAAGAGGCCATTTTTCAGTGCCTTTTTTCTGATAATGGGAATGGGTGCTGCATGGAAAAACATCACTCGTGGTTCAAAGAACGGGACCAAAGGCTTATCCTGAGTATCCCATGTGTGCCAGATGCAGGCCCTGACCATATCTACTGGATCAACGACATCTTGGGCACCAATACGGTGAAATATGGCTATCGGCCCACCCTCTGTACTCAGACCGACGAAGGTGACGGGGGGCCCTGGGAACAGTTGTGGAAGATTAATGTCCTTCCAAAAATCTGCCACTTCTAGTGGTAGGTGTGCACCGGAACCCTCTTGAACAAGGACCTCCTCGTCTGCCTTCATATTTACAGCGACATGTTTTTCCCCTTCTCCCCGAACACCCCAGAATCTCCTTTCCATGTTATCATCCGATTCTCAGGGGAAATGGAGGTCTGGCACAAATGGGGCTCTTATACGAATCTCGCACTGGACGCGGTCTCGGACCTCGCCTTTCTTCTGACGCAATGGTGCTCTTCCTTTTCGCAAGCCAAAGTGGGCTCAATTTTCATTTTGGCCTAGATCATTTGGATGCGGTGAAACAATTACATTTTCCACCACATCATCAATCCCCCCAGTTTCTGGATTAAACAGGAATTACCATGGATTGAGGGATGGAAACATCAAAATGGACAAAACAATCCTTTTGATACCTCGTCCGCTTCTTCCCATTGGCAGCCTCTACCGGAAGGGAGTCTCAAGTTTAATGTGGATGCGTCTCTTCCCAAGGATAAACCTATCAGTCGTGGTCTCATGGCCTGAGATCATCTTGGACAGACCATCGCAGCCAAACATGAATCACACCATGTTATTTGGGAACTCGTGGTTGCTGAAGTGGATGCCATCCTTACGTGGATGATGTTCACTAATGATTGCAGATGGAACAGAATCCACCTGGAATTGGACTATCTCTCCATTATCAAGGATATCGACCTCAATGATGGCAGCTTTCAACCTTTTGGCTCACTCATCATGAAAATCCATTCTCTCCGTCCAAGCTTCACAATTTTCACCTTCTCCTTTATCAAAAAGGAAGTAAACAAGGCGGCCCATCAGGTGGAAACCTATGTCCCTCCTATGAATGACCATCTCTAGCTAGACCACTTTCCGTCATGGTTAAATGATTGTACTTCTACTGATATTCGTTTTTAATGATTACGCCTTTTGTCAAAAAATATAATATTATATAATTAGGGAATTAATATATTTTTACCACGATATTTTTAAAATTATGGATAAAATATGTCATATATGTTCTTACCATTCCATGAACAAAAAAAATGCTAATGTCATTAATGCGTACGTGTGGACTACCATTCCCATGAAGTGATGTGATTATTTTTTCATCACTACTTAAAATGACTAATATATATATATATAAGTATAAAAAAAATATTATGATGATATTTCTTATATTAGAGTAATTGTGGAAATATAAAACATTTTTTACCTTCTATCCAAAATGATCATTGAAAAATAGAATTTGTACTCATGAACACATATTACCTACTGTCTAAATTATTATAATATAATTAATTTTTCATAACCATAACTCATAGTAGGATTCAAAATTATAATTTATGTTTAAATATATTAATTATTTAATGATTATTATTAATAATATGATGTATTTATGACCATTTTGACTATATTTGAAGTATGGAAGTCATTTTTCACATATGAACCAAATATCCTCAAAATAATAGAAGTGAACTGAAATAATTTAGTAAATGTTATAAGATTATGATATGTTATATAAAAGGAAGGAAAAAAAATGAAAAATATATAGATGTAGTAAATTATTTACTTGTGTTTATTATTTTTGAGGATTAACATCGTACGTTATGGGAAAGAATAAAGGAAAGATAATTTCTTTTAAAAATCCTCCTTAAATATTTAAAAATTAATTTTTTTATCCTATACAGAATGAGTTGCATTTTTCACTATCATGAAATCTAAATGATTTTCTATTTCCATTATAATTTTAAATTTTTATTTACTAATAAAAATTTTTCTTCATTATGTACATGGTTAATGTTTCTTAAAAATGATTTTTAACAAAGAGAATATTTAATTATTTCAAACTTTTTTCTACATGGGTATAAATGTTCTTTAAAAGGGTTTTATTCATGATACTCTCCAATAAAATAGTTTATGAAGGCTTCACCCCATTATTGATCACTAGTGATCCCAAATAAACCTCAAATTCATTGTGTAATTATTTGTTCTCTGTAGAATTATTTTAGCAGTCAAACGTATGGTAATTCCAATTTGTAAGGGTTTTGTTAGAGTTACTCTAAGATTTATATACGAGTTCTAGGATGAGGATAATCCTAGAAAAATAAATGAATTTTTTATTCTTATTATTGATTTTTATGGAAATAATTTTTTTTAAAAACAGTTTTGCTAATGATATTTTTGAAAAAGTTGATGCCTTTTAAATGACAAATTTTTGTTTTTAAGAAAATGTTGTTATGTATTTTTAGAGGACTAACCGTTCTATATAATTTATATCCATTACTAATTTTTTTTCACATCTCAAAATTTTAAATGTTTTCCTTGGTTATATGTATGTGTAATAGAAACAAAATTTCAACTATAATGTTGTAATGAATTATTATATGAAATAATCATGTTTTATTTTAAGGACATTTAGGGGGATAATGAATATTGATTATATGTGTCAACATGTAATGTATAGTTTTACATTGTAACATGTTTCCAAATTATCTATAAAACTAAACTGAATCTATCCTTAAAATTTTATGGAGGTTAATTCAAATTAAAAAATACTGGAATGTGTATTTCTTATGAAAATTAACAAGTAGTAAACATAAAAAATAAAAACAAAAGATCATAATTTTGATTAGAATGAAAATATATGGGAATAAAAAATACGAACTATAAAACTTTAATTAATAATGCTAAACAATAAATCCTGATTTATAGAATATGGGTTGTCCTAGAATAGACACAATTATAAGAGTATAGAAACATTGGATAATAAATGTGATCAATTAGAGAATAACATAGGTGTGAGAACAAGAATGGGATTTTGTTGTAAATATAAATATAAAACTGTATTTAATGGCTAATTCCATTACATTAATAACATATTAGTCTTGTGAGAACCACGCCTTTTATGAACCAGTCTAGTACACCATCCTTCCCAACACCCAACTAGGCCCATGGAAATATTTGAAGAGATTTCCCAATCCCTATGGGATGAAAAATAGTTCCATAGAATAAAAAATCACATTTTGGAATGATTTTTCCCATTATAAATAATCTTAAAACATCATAAGAATACATTATCAAAAAAGAATCAATAAAAACAACCTAAAAAATTACATCCACCGTAATCTAGATAGTTTACATTTATATTCAAAAACCAAAATAACAATATAAGTTGGGGAAACAACCAGACAACGAAAATCCCTCTATGTGAAACATGGGTCTTCACCCCATTAAACCATAACCAACACCTGTAATAGATGAACCACTTGCGTCTGAATCCACCATTACCACCAGAAAACAGCATTCCAATACCTACTTCAAACAAAAATATATATATATATACGACTAAGGGTATATTTTGGATGTTTTCCAACGTCTAGTAGAATAACACCCAAAGATAGATTCCATGCTATACCATTATAGGAAAAATACACATGTTAATTTTTAATAGAGGAAAATAAAATATTATATTTTAACTAAATAATAATTGCAATTAAATGGGAAAGTGAGCACATCAAACATACGAATGATAACCATAGAATAACATGGGTACCATGGGCCAGTCCTATGGTACTAGGGTCATTGGGGACCCAGGATCCTCAAACAATGGTGACATGGTATAGAAACTACAACCCACAACATTCTCATGAGTGTTCCACTAGAGAGGAATCAATTCAATGTTATACTAGTCTCAAATCAAAATTATATGTTTATTTTGTGTTGTAGAGTCAATCCTTCTAGGGGAATTAAACACAAACCCTACCAATCCACCCAGTGTACGAGTCGATATATTCCTAACCAAGTTACCAAGAATTACATTTCTCCCAATTCTATCACTTATGTCATATGATCCACTCCTTGTACATAAAATCACCCCCAATAATAGAAACATCCATAAAAACCATCATTTTACATTGGAATAAAACATTATGACCCATAAAAATTCCAAAATACATTTAACACATAGTTCCCGCCACCTAAACGACTAATAGATCACATTTAAAAATAACACCAAGCATACTAAAATAATCCAATATTTCCAAATCATGGAATCACATACCTTTCACATGGACGATTCTTGAAGTGGAGGAAAACTACTACAACACCACAAGGAGACCCAAAATATGATAAATCATGACATAAACAACACTATTCAACCTAATAATCCATTATAAAACTCTTATCAGTTAAACTAACCAACTTGATAAATAATAACCCAATATATAAGGATAAGGAACTAGTCTCAAGGGAGAAGAATAAGAAAAAATTATCTTACATAGATTTTTATAAATATTACACACCAAAACCACCCAAGATATGTATTCTATGGTATCCAAGACAAGGGAGAGTTGTGGATATGACTGGATATCCTGAATTGGTCGAATTAGCAGTGGATTAGGGTTAAATCGATGAAGGGTAGTTTAATAAATGCATCATTTTTAAAATTATTGGATGGCCCCATGGTTTGGAAATTCAGTTTTAAAACAATGTGGGAGATGTAGAAAACCTCATTTTAAAGATAAAATGGGGATGCACTATCTTCTAGGTAAGGGTGAATGCCACTAAGGAAAACCATGTGACTTATAAAAACCCATCTATTCAGGAAAAAAGTTAACCCGCATGCCCGTCTAGGGCCTTGCACCATGAAAAATCCCACTATCCAGGTTTCACAATCTCTTATCGGCTACAGAATAGTTACTACTAATTTCACACAAACTAGGTTCCACCTACTATCATGTCCAAAAAAATCTATATTTAACCAACAAATCCTTTTAATGTTATGAAATACTGATAATACCAAAATTGAAGTGAAATATACCTCAAAATAAAATCATATATGAGATAATTCTTCCCAATAATACAACATTCCTCTATTGGAGAGACACACCAAAGTATGATCAATGAAAAAAAACAGGTAATGCTCTTCAACCCATGATTTCTGCTCCCATATCTCATGTTAATCATTATCATGCTTCCATAAAACTCAAACCAACAATATGGACATTCCCAAATGAACATTCTTTTGTTAATCCACAATCCATACCAATATCTCAAACATAGATAGATCAGTTTATTGTTGTATCTCTTCCCAATTCATCACATGGTACAGGACCAGATTATACTTCATTAATTGTGATACATGGACATTTCATGGATTGATGTCAAGTGAAATGTAAAATCAAACAATAATGCAAACATACCTACTCTACTATTAATATCCAAAGGTTCGACATACCTCAACATTATATTCCCTTCTATACCACAATAATAGTGACCTATGTGATGATCCACCTTTGGAAACACATGATCACCATCTCATAATTGCAATTCCCTATTCTGATAATTTTCTTATGTCTTGGGGATACTTTTTTTTATCAAAAACCACATCCTGATCAATATGATTTTAGCAAACATTTCTCACACAAGTATTGGTCCCAAAAATGATGGGTTTTCTACCTATTACCTTCAAAAAGGAAACTAAAATGGATAAACCTAAATTTCATCCAAGGGAGATAATATTTCAAATACTTGTAGTCATTTTTATAGTCAAACTCCACCAATCCCAAATTGGTATTCATAGATCCTCCAAAACACAAGACATATTCTTTAAACATGTCCTCCAGAATCTAATTCGCTGACTTCATTTGATCAACTATTTTAGGGTAGTATGTTGTACTTAACATGATATGAGATCACATTTCCAAATAAAAGACATACCAAAATGAGAGGTAAAATTGTTGTCCCTACCTGAAATGATCTTTAACGACACATAATGATTCCCTACTACCTCTAGAATATGGAATTGACCCAATTCATCCACTTTTGATTAATCCCTTAACTTTATTAAAGGGGATAAATTGGTCTGACCATCAATCATTACCAAAATAAATTTCTTTTCATGTAGTTTATATGGTATGATAATGATTAAATATATGTAGAAATCACCCCAAATTCAAGTAGGAATGTGTAAGGGTTGAAGCAAACAAGAGGGAATCTTGTGAATTTTTTATCCTACTGACATGTATAACATCTGGACATGAAGTTATATATATAATGTCTCATGATAGGCCTCCAAATCCAATATTTCTCAACAGAGAACATCTTAGTTTTCTATAGATGAACAGAAAATGGGACTGGTGGTTATCCTTCAAAAAAATCATATATAATGATAATAGATCAAAAACATGTCCCTAGAATCAATGAAATCCATATGATGAAAAATACCAGTCACCTTTCACATACCCATAATTTAAGGACATCATAGACCTGTGAACAGATCATCACTAGGATAATCTACAAAATCACTCCCATAGTGAGGCTGTTATCAGAACACTAGCCAATATTTCACCATCACTATAGATCTTGGTCTCCAGATACATCTGGGAAAAATCCCCATCAATTTCTACCCATCACGTGATTCTTTCCTTAAATATATAGGAATTTTCCTACTCAAGGGATATCCTACCACATAATAATTCTTGTAGAATACATGTTATCAAAATAAAACCCCTAAATGTACTCAACCCAACGACACTACCTAAGATTCGGATATTTTTTATATAAAATGTATTTCAAGATCATATTTTTTGTGTAGAATACAAACTTATCCTTAAATAGTTAATGATTCAATTTCTTCAATGAATGCATCACTACCAAGAATTTGAGTTCCTAGTTTGGGTAATTCCTATCAACTGGTTGTAGTTGCTGAGAACAATACACCACCACATGGTTGTCTTGCATCAATACTAAACCAATACCCATACCTGAAGCATTACAGTAGACCATTTATCCCTTCTTGGATTCTAGAATGATCTACACAAGGTTGGTAGTCAATCGTCGATTACGATACACAGAGGATGTATATAATTATGGTCTACACTCACACATTACCCTTTCAGGGTAAGGTAAGTCATGTACAAATAATTCAGAGATAAATCTCAAACAAACAGCCTATTCTAGCTAACTAGACTAAAAATTATCCCACCTTCGGAAAAGTTTCTTAGTCTATCCCATGACATAACCACTAAGATCATCTTAGGGTCCATCCAAACCCAAAATTAGGTTATCACAGGGCCCATAAACATTACCTACCAACCCCAAAAGGTACACTTAGAAATTATATAATATAGGAAATAATCTGAAAGAGATTCCAACATGATCTTCATATATCATTCACGATCTTCCTTAGTCATGGATATGGTCAGAATATTTTGTACAAACACCAAAAAAATAAGTTGAGGTATTGTTAGAAGACCTTGATCATGAGTTTCATGAAAACTTCTGAGGAATATTTTAATCCTAAATGCATGACCATATACACAATGTGGTTCTAACGACATTATAATGACAACTATGGAAAATCTTCCTCTAGGAATCTGACTTGGGGAAACCTTGAACACAAATTGGACTTGGATAACCACCTTTCCCCATTGAGATGAAAAAATTGGTTACCAATTTGGTGGAATGGATAATTTTTCATGATCATTACCTTGTCCACAATTAGGTAATTGATGAAAAACTAGTGAGATCCAATGGCCTTCATAACCTATAGAACTGGGGAGGCATAAGGTAAAAAACTTGAGTGAATGAATCCTTTTTATTCTAATTACTCTAGTTGTATTTTTAAATCCCTAATCACAGTGGGGTCTATACTGTATGAGGAAAGTGATTTCATTTGTGTCAGCGGTGGAAACACAATGTTGAAATGAACCTCTAACTATAGAGGAAACAATTAAAATTCATCTAGAAATTACTCTGGGAACTCATCCATTACATGAGGTAATCTAGCCATAGAAACTACATCATAATTCTCCATCATAATGGTTGAGATCTAAGAAAAAAGATTTCTTCTCTTTGAATGTAGAGTTCTAGCATGTCCTGACTGAAGATGCCATTAACAATGAAAATATGGGTACTCTTATAGAGTTCCACCAAACTCACACACCGGTGATATGAATCAATATTTTACTGGAAACTAAACATCCAATCCATACCGGGGATCATGTCGAAACGGTCCATTTCTAGTACCATAAAATCTCATTCCAACTTCACCCCTGATTTGGTGAGTGCACATTACAATCCCCTAAAACCCACCTATATCTTCTTACCATGTGTTGTCACTAATTTCAACACATACTTCATGATATTGGTGGGAAATTTATAATAAATTCAATATAATATATGAAATAAAGGATTTCTATGTACTCATATCTTAAATAAAAACAAAAATGGATGGTGCAATAAGAACTATACCACGAATTGTTGTAGGTAATGCGTCTGATTCAACTAGAATTTGATCTATATGATGAATGGTCTCATCTCTATATAAGACTAAGAGAAAATATCAACCTCTAGCTCTACTTTAGTATAACTCTACCCAAAATTAGAACCATCCCTACCACCACATACACCAAATTGAGAGCTTTCATTCCTGTTCGGTTTTGAATGGTCCATCATCCCCCTGGAGACAACATAACCCGCACCACCCAGATATGAATGTGAATCTTTTTATAAATGCTGAAATTTACCCATATATCTTCTATTATGGAATGATTTAGGTATGGTTGTGAATTCCAACCTCACATACTCCAACTTCCTTCATATTTTAAAGAAAAATGATATAACCTCTAAATCCACCAACATAAGAGGTCATGAAGGTTGAGATAATCTACCACATCCCATAATTTCGTTCTAACATTTATTCTTATTAATTTCATAGAATCTATGATTACACATGAACACTATTGAAGATACCCCAAAAAACCCCAGATATATCGGCATGGTCTATCTCCTCCATCAAAGCATGATCAACTACCTCAGCATACAACTTCACCATGAATAAGAATTACTTGGTATAAATTTATAGTTTCAACCCCATTTGAAATTGTTTAGACTTCATATTATCATTAGAAACTACCTCAGTCATAATGTGGATTAATTCCATGAATTAGTTATGATACTCCAACATATTTTAATCCCCTTGTTTTTTATCTAGAAACTCTTGGGTCTTGGAGATGGCCATGGTCTCCAGGAAATACTACTCATTGCTGATAATCATGAATTCATTTTAAACCATATTCTCATGATTCCAATCATGAACAATTGAGTCCCACCACCTTTGACTGAGACCTTCAAATGGGAATGAATCACACATGACCACAATAACCACAAGAGTATCAAGAAACACAAACATCATTTTGAAATTCTCAATAAAATCATCTAAATCCTGGGAATCTATGAAAACCAAAAATACAGGAGGCCTTTACGTAAAGAACTCATTAACCTATTCCCATTCAAGATAAGGATCGGTTTCCCTATCTAGGGTAGGACTAACAAACATTCCAAAATCTAGTGGTTAGACTGCCTGAACAACTACATTCAGCAGTCTCCGATCAATTGGTAAGGGATAAATCTCTCTAGAATCTCCCCACAGATTCACAGGGAGTCTCTTAGGAGGAATAATTCTACCATGGTCAACAAATGTAGGATAAAATCATCAATACAAAATTCGGAAACATTTTTAGAAATAATAAAAAATTCTAAACACTTCTATAAATAAGGAAAAAACTCTATGAAAATAATAAAAATCTAAAACCCTTAACCCCCTCCTGGAGTCTGTGCATAGTCTACCACCTATAAGTCTCACCTGGAAGAGAATTAAAAAATAGGTCCCAAACACCCATGGTGACAACATGAAAGTCAAAAGGTGTGTTAGTCAGATACCCCAAACACTAATTGAAACTCAAACCCCAACAATAATTTCTCTGGTCTCCCCATACTCTCACAAATAATGTTACCCAAATAAAGGGGGAAACATGGATTTGATATTTTTTGTTAACCATGTTGGGATTCTATCCCACCAGACACCCGAAACAACATATGGAAGGACCTTAAGGGCTTTCAAAATCCTCACAAGTAATAAAATAGCACATGGCCATAAAATATCACATTTGGGAATGATTTCACCAATATAAATTAACTATTAAAAACCACAATAATAATTCATCACAACTTAATTAATAACCATAAACAAAAAAATACATCCAAAATAATTGAAAAAGGTTACATTTTTTAAAATAACAAGAATACTAAAATATTATGGGAAACCACTAGACAACCTAAGAACCTCTATTTGGAATGAGGGTCATCACCTCAAGCCAAAACTACTATGACCCATAATAGAGGATCCACAAGAAAACAAATCCATTTTATCCACCATAGAACATATTTCAATTACTGGGGAAAACATAAATATTTCAACGTACAGTATAGTGTGTATGTAGGATGTGAGCTAATTTCTAGTATGATACCACCAAAAGAGGTATTCTATGCTATAATGTTACAATTCAAATCAATAAGATATTTGATAAATATTGAAAATAAAAGAAAATATTTAAAGAAATCATACATTGAAATAAATGAGAATATGAACAGATCAACAAGTCAAATGATAAGAATAGATTCACATGATCACCATGGGATAATCTAATAGTAATAGGGTTAGTGTGTACCTAGTATCATATTACCTTGGTGACATGGAATATAAACTATAACAAAAAACTTATTTATGCACATTCAACTAAAGAGTATTCAATCTAATGTCCTTATAGTCTCTGATCATAATCAAATGTTTTGTTAGTATTGTAGAATCAATATTATTTTGAGAATCGGTAATCAACCTTACCAATATACCTAGAATAAAATACATAATCTTCCAAAAATAGTCACCATGTATTCCCTTTTCACTCAATTCTGTCTCTTATATAATATGAACCACTACTTGCACATAAACACACCCCCAATAATGGAAACACACACAAAAACAAAACTTTCCATATGAAAATATCTTTGGAACCCACATGATTTAAAAATCCTTTGAAAAAATAATTTGAACCATCTACATGATTTATAGATCACATTTTGAAAGCACATAATGAATAATAAAATCACCTAAAAATTTCAAACATGGAATTACCAACCACTCAATTAGAAACATTAGATACCAGAAAAGAATTGATACTGGAGAACAAGGAGACCCTATATAATAATGGGAACAACATAAAAAAAGATTCAACCCATGAAATCAAGATCAATACCTTATTTGATAAACAAACACATTGGATAAATAAACCAAAATATAAAAGTAGATGGAACAAAGAAAAATGAAGTAGAAGAGGAATATAGGATCTTGCATGGATTTTCTTAAACATTCAAAATTAAAACCACCTAATATTTGTATTTTAATGGATTTATGTGGGAGAGAAATATGTTCATAGAGTTGGATATCATTAAAGGGTCTAATTTTGGGCGGATTGGGGTTAAAAAGCTAGATTAGAAAATACATCATTATTAAAATTCTAGGCACGATGTACAATTTGGACGCATAGTTTTCAAAAACATATAGTATTTGTGAAACACCACCTTCCTATTCTAAAAAAAGATTCATTTTCTCATGGGGATGGGGGAATTCCCATAGGGCCAACCATTTTCCACTGATAGAGACACTGGTCTTGGAGCATAGTTATATCACACACCCATTCTTGGGCCAAGGGCCTTGGACAATTCCACTCTACCAGGCACACAATCCACTATATGATGAATCATGGTTTTTACTATACATGAACCACCTACTGTCGGGTCTATAAAATTTCATTTTTCACTAAAAACACCTAATAAATCTATGAAATAAATTTTTAACCAAAATAAAGTAGATATATTCCTCAATATAAAATCACAAATGAGACAACCCTTGTAACATCTTAATCATGGAATAATCCGATTATCTACCACAGTTTTTGGGATATAACCTATGATTCACCAATTTAGTTTGGGATAAATCCTCCTTTTTACCTTTTATATTTTGATAAATTCATTAGTTTAAAACTTTATTAGGGGATAAATCTACTTTCATTACCTTGGACTTGGAATAACCCCATATAAGTACCTGTTTGAGATCACAAGATGTTACCATAATAGAATGAAATCATGAGAAACATAATAACCCACCCATCACATAGAATAATTCATCTTCATGTCATAATTAAAACAATCAAATAAAATGGTTTCCATATCTATTCAAATAGAATCACATTATGAAAACATTAATAATTTCATGAATAATCATAATATAGGAATACTATGGAATAGAATTGGAATCTAAATATATTTAATAACATTATAGGTAAATACCATTTACTCAAGGTAATATAGAATACAATATTTACCAGATTGAGATAAAGGGTTTACCATTAATTAAATATTATCCCAATTGATAAGAGTTTCTCCACCCAAATTTTCACAGTGAAAAATTTGTGTCATTATATATATCATTACAAGATACATCCAAATTCCCATTGGGGTCATCTATTTTATTTTCTAAATCACCTGTTGTTGATAGGTCATCTAGCACATTGGTTGGATATTCTTTAGCAGTTTGACATTAGGTTCATTTTGCAGAAGGTCATCAACAGTCAAGCACTTGTAGACATTATAGATGCGCATAAAGGCCCAAATGAAATGAATATGGATGTTTATTTCAAATATGAGGATATCCCATTAGTGGAAAATGTAGTACTATGATGGTAAATGAAATTTGATGGATCCTCTCAGATTCCATCCAACAGAATGCTCAATGACTTAAAGCTCAGTAGATTGGGTCTACGAATCATCTTCATCACTCTGACACAAGTTTTCCAGTCCAATTTTTTCATTCTATTAGATGGATACATGAATAATGAGGTATTTAATCAGCCTCTCATTACTTGTCTCGAAAAGGCCCTCGAGATTGATATCCCCTACTTGGATATGAAGGGATACTTCATGTTATTCATCAATAAGATCAATGATGATTACATCATTTGGAAGCCCATGATTGTTCTTTTTCTCAGATATAATCTCCCACTAATGGCCTAATTCCCTTTTCTTCCACATGTGACTCATGTTCCACTATGATATAATGGTCGATCTGATTCCCCGGATTGTCTATCCATTTCTCTTGCTAAGCCTGAATAGGATGGTCTGTTCATTCATGTTGAGAATCGAAGAGTTATTGCTCACATCACTTTAAAGGATGATGAAATAAATCAAGTACACCACATGTCCAACAATGTTTCCATATAGGGACCACCTACTATCCCCTTGTAGTTGATGAAACATCTGATTAGATTACTACCTTCTCCAAGTATCTCTACCACGGAACTCTCCCGCCAGAAATAGTTGAATTGGATCGAATCCATCAGCGCAAAGCTCATTTCACCCTCCAGAGTGGACCAAAACATCATTAGACTCCCTATAAACATTGGTTTTATGGATATATCCTATATTAAATCAACGAATATGATATTTTCTATGAAATATAGGATTTTAGTGTTAGAGTTTTCAGTGCACATTAGGAAGGGGTTAAACTATTCCATAAGATTCGAAGGATTGAAAACTTTTTCCCCACCATAGTAAATGACTATATTGAGTTCCCCAACAGGTTCCACACATGTCAAATAAATTCCATGTTTGTTCATAAACTTCTAGATCCCCTCCACACTATAATGTATTATTGGACCTTTGTGGTCTGGAGAATCATCATTCTATGACCATATTATCTAGTAATAGATAAACAGGGTAGGTTCATTCTAACCATAAGGGATTTATTATCTATAAGGTAAGAATTTAGCCCTATAAAGGAACTAAATTCTTTATCAATCATGGAATTTAAGAGCTAAAAAATCATATATAATTTTGGAGTCCACATGCAATTATCATAGAAAATGACCCCATCTTATGGGCATCAAAGATGGAGATGTTGTACACCAAGTGAAACATAGAGTATAACTATACTCCCATCCACCATTTGAAATAAAATGGTAAGGTTGATGCATTTAAAAAAAACCTCTCTATAATTTTTCATAAGATGGTATGGACAAATAAGAAAATAGGTCTGAAAAGCTCCTCAAAGCTCTTTGGGCTTATTGGCCGAAAACCTAAAATTCCACTAAGGATATATTATATTCTATATTGCGTGGAAGAGAGGCAGACCCACCAATTGGGATCTAGTTTAAATCTCTATCAAATATTTTGTATGATAAAAAAATTTCATATAGAATCACCAAGGTCCATCTATCTAAACTGGATGCCCATGAAATATGTGGGCTTTGATCCTTTCACAATCTGGAGTGGCACTAGAAGAATATAACCATATCATTAACCAGGAAATTTTGCAAGTGTTATTTCCACCATTGTCAGGTTGTGTTAGCTCTCTAAACTACACATACACTAGAAGGACGCTACCTATAATGGAACCCAATTGGGAAGGGTTATATATCATTAATAATTACTATCCAAAAGGAACATAATCTTTTGTTAACATGGATGGTGAGTGCATCTCTCCCTTTACAGATGCTAAGTTCCTCAAGTAGTACTTCTCTTGAATGGGGTCTTCAGTCCAAGTGGCAGAATATTACACTATGTGACCCCCCCTATTTTTTACATTATGATGTTAAAAAATATTTTCACCATCTTAGATTCCTGATGTTAAACTTACCAGCACTGATTTTCCCTTTCACATGACCATAAAAGGTGTGTACCCACATCCCAGCCCCATGCTGTTAAATAGGGTACCCAAGTGCAAACAACCTAACACTAAACAACGTACATGTTTTCATTAATGATGTGTCATGTAGCATAGTCCTCCATCATCCCTCATTAAAATTGCTTTGTTCCAAATTTTCTATACATATATCTCCTCCCAGATACCCACTCTATTACACCCCAAGTTTTTTTAAATTGTTTTTGAAATAATTTATTCTTTTTTATAATTTTCATTCCATAGAACACTAAAAAGAGTTTATTCAATATTAAAGTTCTATGTTTGGCCTTCTTCATATGAAAAACAAAGTTAATCATCCACTATACACAAAATAAATTTTATCATTCTCTACACAGTACATTGTGGATAGATTGTGTTTCATGCATCAATGATTTTCCTTGATGGATTTTATAAAAGGAAAAATTGAATTTTACAGAATAAAAATATATTATTTAATATAAATTAGTAATTAAATAGGATTCAATGAAATTATTTTTCAAAATTGTAGAAATATATAGTTTACGTACATATAAAAGGGTTTCATTGGATACAAATTAATTATAAATAAACAAGAAAATCGATTGAATATAATGGAAAATGGTATTAGACCCAAATTTTTTTTTACCATAATAAATTTAATTAATAAAAATTATTGGGTGATATTAGTATTATATATATATATTATATACTCTGTAAATATTTTTTCACATATATCCAACATATTTTATATGCTTAAAATGAAAAAAAACCCAATTTTATGTGAAAAAAACCATATTTCTTATTAAGGAATTTTAATACCTTTTACTGTTGAAGCTATTTTAAAACAATTTTTTTGAACCATTATGGAAAATAAATGTCACAATAAACATAAAAATTGAAATATAAAAAAAATTAGGTTAGTGTATATTTTTTTTATTTTACTATAAGGTTTCATTTTTTAATAAATAGTTAAAAAATACCGAACATTAGTTTAAAAATATTTAACATTTAATTTATTTATAAGGATAAATTAAACTTTTGTATAGATTTATTTTTTAATTAGATCCAATATTTTTCAATTAATCTAATATATGTCATTGGATTCTATTTCACTGGGATATTGATTATAAAAACATAATTTTTTTGGATATTTTCACTTTAAAACCACGTATTGTTTTCCCATTAGTGGGATTAAATTTTTATTAATTTCTACCGCTTCTAGGATTGGAATATAGATAAATGGATTACATATTTTTATTAATAATAGTTTTATGTTTCTAAAAAGGTAAGGTTATATTTTCTCCCAAAATATTAATGATATCATTTAAAAATAATAACAATGATTAAGGTAAATTTATGCATAACGATGGAATAAACATTAAACATTAACTAAAACTACCTATCCACTAGAAAAAACATATTGGATGGAAATATTTCATATATAAACTTCCATTCTTGAGTAATTTTGGTTTTTTTGACTTTTTTAGATAAAAATGATGGTACACCTAACTGGTTTTAAAAAATTCCAAATGTGTCTTTTTCCTTCCCTATAAAAGTCCATCACCTCTCCCTCTACTTCACACCACTCAAATCCCATAATTTCATGAAATATCAACCTAATAACCTTAAAAAAATCTTAAATTCCTCTTTGAGGACTCTCATTATTCATAAATCCTTAAAATTAATCCCTTTTGTTCAAACTAAAAGGAGTTACCAGTTTAAGAGGTAACACCCTCCCTCAATCTCCTTTCATTTATTTCCATTATCCACTCCATGAACTATTATTATTAAATTATTATATAGGAACTCTAGTACATTAAATAAAATAGTATTTGATTAATTCTAATCATTATATGTACACTTACACATAGTTCCATCTAATGGTTAACTAATATAAGTTTTACATGTACGGTGAACTATCACCATGAGAAATGATGATTGTTCATTTTTCCATTACCACCTCTCATGGAAGAGATTATGTTGTAAAAAATACATATATATTATATATATATATATATGATATTTATAATGTATTTATTCTTATTTAATTTATATTTAGAACATATCCTTATTCTTTCCATCTTGTGTAATGATGATAATTTCGTTTCAGGAAGTGTGGACTACCACCCCCACAAAGCGATGTGTTTTTCACACACACGATATGGAATATATTAAGGATATGTTTAGTGAAACTATATTATATATATAAAATAATAATTATATTTTAATGATATATTATACAAATATACAAATACATATAAGTCATTTACATTCATTGTTTCAATATTTAAATACAACTGAAGTAGCATTCTTGCGTATATAAGTCCCACCGTCTCTATGGATGGTGTATTCAATTTCCAACATCTATATTCAATATATTATTATAATAAACATATTAATCATATTAATCATATTTATATAATTTATTATATTATTTAAAAAATGATATATATAGAAGGACCAATGATATAACTAATTAAGACACAAGGGAAAACAAAGCGAATATAACCTGAAGTGTACCAATAACATAGAGTTGATAAAAATAGGGTAATTTAAAGTCATAATAAAAACATATATAGATTTAGGTATACTATTATTTTTATTTAAAAGGTTTATAATAAACTTATATTTAATTTTCAGGAGGTGCCTACTACTACAAAGTGAGTCCAGACACTAGGTAAGGGAATTTCTTCTCACTTTTTTATATCTATGAGATTCTTACAATGGTAACCACAAATTTATTTTGTGTTTACTATTTAAAAAGAATTAATGTATTATATTTCACTTATATATAAATTAATTTTTATTTATATATACATTTTATGATCATTCTAATGTGGGGTTTGTGTTTCAAATCATGCCAAATTGGTAATGTAATTTTGTCTCAGTTTTATTTCTCTAAGAAACATTCCATGTAACGAACCTATAGTTTTTAATGAGGTGTATATAATTGAGTTTAAATGTTATATAATTAATCTCATTCATCTCATAATTTTTTAGCTTCATTTAAATTCATTTTCTTACATGCGGATTATGGTTCAATTTTTGCAAGTAGTTAATGATTATTGAAACAATCTCATCGCTTTAGGTGATTATTTATGTTTAATATTATTTTGATAAAATATTAAGATCCATATATTAATAAATATTCGGAATTTTCTTATAATATATTTATTCATGAGATTTTTTTTACGGGTACCATTTTCTACTCTTTTCTATAAAATATAATTAATAATTTTTTTAGAAATCTTGACATTACCCTCTCTTTGGTCGGATATTTATGTTCCTTAAAATAAATATCTTCTATAAAGGATTTCCAATAATATTCAAATATTATCCTTTAATAATTAAAACAATTTTCATCTTTTTTTTCTTTTACAAATGTTTTCTATTGAATCTTCTTGACACTTTCCAAAAAAGTAATTTTTCTATCATTTTTACCGTATAAAAGGAATATTATATTCAACTCATATGAAAAGTATGAATTTACATATCCAGTTTATTTAAAGAATCATTTAAATGTTTAAAATATTCTTCTTTTCATAAATATCTTTAAATTTAATTTTCAACGAAATGGTTTTAAATTCATTTTTAATATTTCAATATATTTTTTTCAAAGTATTTATAAAGGAATGTTTTTTTCAAAAGGTTTTTTATATTCTATTATAATTTATTATGAAAATTTATTTCAAAAATTTTTCAAGATTAAATTATACGTTTTTAAGGGAATGTGTTTCAAAATGATTTCAGGGGTTATTTCTATGTTTTCAATAAATTTTGAAAGGAAATTTTTTCTAAATGGTTTATATTTTAAGAAGTATTTTTAAAAGAAAAAAGGATATATTACATATTAAATGAATTCATAATATCATTCTAAGTCATTTTCTATCAAATATGACATCCATTGATGTCACTCATGACCTTATGGGAAATGGTCCAAAATGTTCCATTAATATTCTTTCTTGAATGGTTCATTTCTTGATTGAATGGTGCTTATGACACCTGTTTCTCTTTTATGAGTTATGGTTCTGAAATATGATTCATTTCATGTGCTATGATTTGATGAAATTATTTTTAAATCGGTAAATTACTATAGGTGATTATGCGATGAAATATTTATGATTCTCATTTCGTTTCACATGTTATGATTTTATGTTTATAGAACCCATATCTTTTCATAGATCATGATATGATGAATATTTTGTGGCACATGCATGTATGATTTCAATATGTGACAGGTTGGTCATATATCTCTAATAGTACATTTTCTAACCATGGATGGATAATGAGAAAAAATTTTCTTGAGGGAACCTGATTACATTTTCACAATGTTATACATGGACCTACTTTCATATCCATAAGATTATTCATGAATATAATAACATTTTATCAATGTTATGATTAAAACTTATTATATGTTACTAATTTTATGCATGATCCTAATTACATGATCACAATGTTATTCGTTGACCCTGTTTCATATCCATATGTTTATGTGTGAACCTGATTGCAAGATAACAATGGCATGCGTGAACCAGATTTCATGTTCACAAGAATATTCAGAGACATGGTTGCATGTCCCTAAGTCTATTAGAGGTTCTGATTTCATGTCATTAAATTTATGTGTGAACCTGTTTCAAATTATACATGTTCATGATGTTACACATTGATGTGTATGACACAATTCCATGTCTTTTTCCTATGTTAGTATTTCATGGATTATACTCTTAATTTCATTACGAATCATGTCTTATTAAATGAAAATATGTATTCAATGATTCATTATAATGGTATTTCATATGTATGGTATGATATTCTAATGATCATGACCATATTCACATAACTTTATTTAATTTATATGAAAACTCATTTCCTTTATTTTCCCTTAATGGGAATTTGTTCTCACCCATTACTTGTATTTATATTCCCAAAGTTCTTGAGAAGGGATTCTAAGTAGAATAAATATGGGGATGATATTTGGGGGAAACATTGAAGATATTTCACTAGTCATGATGATTTTTCCCATGTTTCTAAAGGAACAAAATTAATATGGTCTTTCTGCATCTGAGGCATGTAATATTTTAAGTATTAAATTAATGTTTGGTAATGCATATATACATTAAGAAAGGTTCACTATAGCTTTTATCAGAACGAATTTTTAGTTATCCATTCTAATATAAAATGATAAAACCATAGTGATAACCCTAAGAATATATCTAAAGACATGTCTAAGGATAGTGAAAATTATAAGAAATATCATGGAATTCAATTAAAGGATAGAGTAAGACATTTCATAGAATTACTTTCTTGTTAAGATACTACAAGAGGATGTGTCTCTACAAAAAATATACCTCGGTGTAAAAATACTACATGGTGTCTCAAGACTGACTTGGTATAACCCTGTACATGAAAAAAGAAGTTTTTGTACACCTAGTTTGACACTCTGAGGGGATATGCTTTAGGAATTAACAAACTCTTCACAGATCATAATAAAGTATTTAAATATAAGTTGGCTATGAATAACCAATTATTAACCTATTGTGTCATCAATAAAAAGCTATATGTTAGGATTTATATATCACATAGTTAATTTTTCATTTATATGTTGTCTTCTTATATGATATGTGTATCTCACTGTGTAAATTCTATTTTTAGCTAGTGGTTATAATTAACATGGTTATAATTTAATGTTTCCTATATGAGACTTATGTGCATTACTAAAATAAATTTTATGAGTGGAAATTTCATAACTAAAATAAAGAATATGGTATGAGTATTTATTATACTAATGATGATAAAGAGCCAAAAAGTGACATGTGGATGTTATGTGATGTTATTACAATATTTTTTATATTAAAAATAATAATAATTATTGTTTTGAGGATGAGGAACCTAAATACATGATTCATAATTCATATTTGAGGAAATATGAATTAATGAATATGATTATTAAGGTAGAGTAATGATTTAAGAATAATTTTTGATTAATATAGTATCTATGTTTTGGTATTTAATGAATATGTTATTTGAATCATGAAATATATAAGTTCATTAAGTATATGTTTTCAATAAGGATTGAAAAGAACAAGTTGAGTAATCATGAAGACATAGAAAATAGATTTTACAGAAAGGTGGTACTTTGATTAATGGAAGGTGACCCTTGAGTAATGCATGATGTTGTGATAATGATGTTTGGATAATGATATTTTGGACATGAATATGTAAATTGGATGGTGCAGATTTCCCATAAACTAATTATTGAAGAAGTTGTCTTTGTAATGACAGATAAATTTTATATCTTCTTTGATTTAATGAATGCATCTAGTAATCATTTAAATAAGGAAGCATTCATGTTTTCCAAATGTATTTATGGTAAATATGGTTGTTACAATTTTTTAATGGAATATTAGATGAGGGTATTATTATATTATCAATTTAACATCCAAGATCTACATTTTGAATTATTGGGGATAAATATTATTCTAATTTCATGACCTTATTTATAATATATTTTAAATTTTCATCTTTTTAAAGGGTAATATGGTTTACCATTCCTGAAATGTTTTTTTGAAACTTGGGAGATATTTTTTTCAGTGATATTGTATTGAAAACCTTGATTGAAAGGATATTTGGTGAATAAAATTATTTCAAGGATGTCCATAATTATTATTTTTTAACTTATATAAGTGTGGTTTTAGAAAAGGAAATAATGTATGATGGTTGACAAACTGTCAATTCTAGAAATGCCATGAGACTTTAACCAATTACTGAAGCACGATAAGGGTTTCATGACTACCACTAGCCTATGTGATATCCTAGTTTATTATTAATTATTTTAATGAATTAATATTAATAATGAACTAGTAGAATTACTATTTTTATTTAGATATTAATTTCGTAACCATATGGATTTTATTAAATAGTTTGGGACAAATAGTTATACTTTTTAATCCTTAACGGGCCTTAAGATCTTCCAGAAGAGTATTTTTGTACTTTGGGTATTAAATCTAATTTTTGGGAATAAATTTCACGAAGAAATGGTTGACCAAAAAATTTGTTTAAGGAAAAAACCATGAATGAAATTTTTTATATAAATATATAAATTAAGGATATTGAAAAAATGGGTAATCCGGATAAAAAAATGTGTTATCCTAATATATTAAATATTGTTGAATTTATGGGATTTAAAATCATCATAAATTTTTGATGTTGGGCCCCTAATATATTCTTTAATAACCTAATTTTCTTTAATTGATGACTTCAATAACTCCATAAAAATATTTAGGCTTTTCATCCATGTCCAATCATCACTCCCAACATATGTTCTCATATGAGAAAACCTACTTATATTATACATTGGGTAACCGTTATGGTTCCAACATTTTCTTTTTAAGTGAATTTTTATAATTCTTTTTTATGGTGTGGGTTTCTATGAATGAAGCTATAATGTATTAATCCATTGATAATCTAGATAAATTTTGAGGCTTAAAATCATTTTAAGGGGTGTAGAATGTAACAACCTGGTATTTTGTGATATATTTTTTTCAAAATAATTTATTAATTTTTATATTTTTATATCACGCAAAACTATAGTATTTTATTTTATATTAATGAACTATATTTTTCATGATTTATATGAAAAACCATTTTAATAATGCTTTACATTAAACATAGATTTTATCTTTTTCTAAATGGAACAATGAGATTAACTTTTGTTACACTCAATAATGAATTTCCTTGATGGCTTGTGTAACATGCAACACTGAGTTTTCCTGAATAATAAAATTTTATTTAATATAACCTACACATTAAATTAGCATTTAAGGATCGGTTTACCAAAAATATTAAAATATATTTTCTACAAAAATATGAAATGAATTCATTGCATACAAATTAAGTAAAAATTGTTATGAAAACTGATTGAATATAAAGAAATATATTATTATATGCCCAAAGTAGTTTTACTCTAATATATTTAATTAAAACCAATTATTGTGAATATTAATGTGTTATATACATATTATATATTCTATATAATATTTTTCGTATTCATAAAATATATTTTATAAGCTTCAAATAAAAAAACCTTATTTTATTCATAAAATACTATATTTCATAAAAAATCATTTTTACATCATTTTATTGGAGATCTAATTTTAAATCCAATTTTGGAAAATTTTATGTACTGAACAGTTCAATATAAAATTAATCATAGAAAAAAATATAAAATATTATTTTAGGGTAAATTTTTGGTCTTTTTCATTCATTTTTCATTTTTTAAAGAATACTTGGAAAATATTTAACATCAGTCCAAAACTATTTTTTCTTAAAATTTTAAAAAAATGTTATATTACATAATATGTTTTGATATTTAATTAGTCCATATATTTGTAAATTAACACAAAATAGGTCATTGAAGTCAATTTTATATTTACATTGAATATAAAAAATTGAAAACTTTTGTGTGCCTTTACTTTAAAAACCTGCAGTGTCGTCCCGTCAGCAGGAATAAATATAAATAATTTTTATTAAATTTTTTATTTTAATTGGGAAAAATGGATTAAATATTTTTGAATAAGATTAATTTATAATTTATAATAATTATATTTTCTTTTCTGAAAAAAATTATTAGTAAAAATAATATAAATTATTTATAGTGATTAATGTAAAAGTAAGCATAACAGGGGAAAAACATTAAACATAAGGGTCCAATAGACCTATACACTTGTAAAAAACTATATTAGGGAACTATTTCATCGATGAAACATTGTTTATTGATATATGATAGTTTTTTATGACTTCATTTAGGTACAAACGTGTGTACACCTAATTTTTTTTTCAAAAAATACCAACTATGTCCTTTCCATTCCCAATAATAGGCCACCTCATCTCCCTCTTCTTCCCACTTCTCATACCACATAGGATCGTCCAATATCTTCCAAATACACTTCCAAAAATATTAAATTCTTCCTTATATCATTAATTTGGTCACAAATCCCTCTGAGGAAGCCCTTTGTTGCAAAACAAAATGAGTTACCCGATTAAGAGGTAACACTCTCCCTCAAGCTTGATTCTTCTATTTCCATTATATTGTCCCTAAAATATTTTTAATCGATACCTATAAATAAAAAATTATCCACAATATAATATTTATATTTATTTCTAATTTTCTCCATACACTTTGACCATCTTCCATATGATAGGTAATGAACAAACTATTTATGTGTATGGTGAACTACCGTCTGACGAAATAATGATTATTAATTTTTCATTTAACACTTCTCATTGTAGAAATTATGATAGAAAATATATTTCTATATGATATTTATTATATTTATAATGTTTTTAATCTTATTTAATATTTATTTATAGTATACCCTTATGCAATTCTATTATTATAAAAATGATAATTTTGTTTGAGGAAGTGTGGTCTACCGCACCCTCAAAGTGATGTGATTTGTTCACACACCAGAAGGAATGTATTAAGGATATGATTAGTTAAAATATATGATATATATTAAATTATAATTCTACTTTAAGGATATTATTTATGTATATTTCATTTACTTTTTTTTCTTTCAATACATCAATAAAACAGAAGCAATGTTCATGAGTACATACGACGTACCATCTCTATGAATCATGTATTTCATTTCATACTTATATGTTCTATATATTATTATAGTTAACATATAATGAATATAAATTATATTAATATCATGTCTTACAATCTTGAAATCATGATATATGTATTTGTACCAATGATATAACAAATTAAGACACAAGTGAAAAATAAAGGTAAAATTTCCTAAAGCATAACCTTAAGATAGAATTATTAACCAGAGGGTTTATAACGTAAAAATAAAACAATTTATGGAATCAGATATAAGAATATGGATTTATAAATCAATCATAATAAAAATATATTTATTATACAGGATATTCTAATGAGTACGAAGAGAGTTAAGACACAATGTAAGGGAATGCCATCTCAGTTTTTTATATATGTGAGATACGTGACATGTTCACCAAAATTTTATTTTTAAGGGTTTATATAATTACAATTAATGTATTATATAAAACTTATAAAAACATTTATGAGTATTTTCATATCCATTTTATGATCCTTATTTCATGGGGATTATGTTTCAAAAGTTTCCAAATCCAAAATGTGATATTTCTCATTTTTCATTCTTTGAGACACATGCCATGTTATGAAATTATATTTTTTCCATAAGGTGTATATATTTCTTTATAAAATTATTATAATGAATATTGTTCTTCTCGTGATATTTTAATCTTTATGTAATTTTATTTTCATTCATGGGTAGTATGTTTCAATATTACTAAGTGGTAAAAGTTTACTCAAAAAATCTCTTTCCTATTCAAGATTATATGTGTTTATAATTACTTGGATGAAATAATAGGACCCATATCTTAATAAATCTCATGAATTTTAATATCCTTAGGTTATTCCATATATATTCAAGTGTTTTTAACATTTTCCCATCTTTGTTACATAAGATAGTTCTGAAAATGTTTTTAATAATGCCATAATTTACCCTCTCTTCAGTAGGAATTATATGTTCCATAAAAATCATGTTTTCTAAAAAGGGTTTCAAATATTATTAGACTACTATACTATAATATTTGAAAAAAAATCACCATTTTTCTTTTACCAATGCTTTCAAAGGGATTTTTTTTTCAAATATCTTAATAAGCAATTTTTATATCATTTTTATCATGTAAAATCATTTTTTACCTAATACGGAATGTATGGATTTACCAACTGTCATTTAATTGAAGACTCCTTTTAATATTTTAAAGGATAATTTTATTAAATATAGTTTTACAATAAATTTTCTATGAAATAGTTTTCAAATTGTTTTCAATATTTTTTAAAAAATTTAATGTATTTTTCAATGAATGTGTTTTTCAAAAGAGTTTTTAGATTATTTTTTATGTTTTTATCAGAAATTATTTTCAAAATGTGTTTAATATTAGTTTTAAAAAATTCATGTTATAATATTTTCATATTGATTTAAAGTTATATTTTAATTTTTTCAATATGTTTTCAAATAAAATGGTTTTCTAAAGTGTTTATGTTTTTAAAATACCTTGTCAAAGAAGAATGGAAATTTTCCTTAAGAAATGTATTCAAAATATTTTTCTAAGTTATGTTTCATAGAAGATGAAATTTTATGATATTACTCATTCCCTTCTAGGATATTCTCCAAATATTCCTTTCATATTATTTCTTGAATGGTTCATCTCTTGAAAGAATGATGTTTACGACACATGTTTCTCATCATTGAGCTATATGCTTTTGAATTCCACATCTTCCCTTGGGTAATGATTTAATGAAATTATTATGAAATACATATATTTCCATAGGTTATTATGTGATGAAGTTTTAATGATTACCATTTTATTTCATGGGTTATGACTTTTTTTTAAAAACCTATCTATTTCCAGGGTTATGATATAATGATTTTTTGGGGAACATGTATGTATGATTTCATTACATGGTAGTTGAGACCTATATATCCCTCAAATTAATTCTATAATGTTGGATTAATCATGAGTATAAATTTTATTTTTCAACTTGATTACATGTTCACAATGATTTCCAAGACCTATTAATATGTCCATATGTTTTTTGTGAACCAAATTACATGTTCACAATGTTATGAGAGAACATTATTACTTTATAATAATGTTATGCACAAAACTAATCACATGTTCGCATTGTTATGAGTATAACTATTTTAATTTCCATAATTTAATCTAGGAACCTAATTACATGTTCACATTGTTATGCATGAACCATATATCATGTCCACAACATTATGTATGGACTTGGTTGTATGTCTATAAGTATATGAGTGCTCTGGATATCATGACCATAACATAATGTCTGAACCTATTTCTACTTATAAATATTCAATATGTTATACATTAATGTGTATTCCATGATTCCATGTCTTATTCCTATGTTAGGATTTCATGTATTGTGATCTTTATTTCATTAGGATTCATGTCTAATGAACTAAAAATCATTATTCCATGATTTATGTTTAATATATTTGATATGTAGTGTACAATCTTATAATTATCATGATCCTTTTCTTATACCACTACGTTCATGATATGAATATATTTTTCCATTATTTATCCCTACTAAGAATTTGAGCTCACCCATTTCCTATATTTCCTTTCGTCGGGTTAAGAAGAATGGTTTTTAAGGACAATTACTAGGGGTGGAGATCATTATAGGAAACATTAAAGACAATTCCCTAATCTAGAAGATTTTCAATTCATTTTTGAAAGGCAGTAAACTGATCTGGTATTTTTTTATCCATTTTTGTAATGTTTTATATATTCTAGAAAATTTATGTAATGTCTATGTATGTTAAAACATGGTCATTTTACCCACCCTTATAGTCCAAGCATAACGACTTTTAACTATGTGTGAGTTCATCTCGAGAATATGTTGTGTGGTGTTGGGAATCCATGGTCCTCACTAATGCTAGATTGCTCCATGATTCTGGACTATATATTTTTTCATTAGAAGCCTCATCCCATGGTCTGAACTCTATCACAATAAACTATGATTCCCGGGGTCCAAGTTTTAAGATGGTAAACGGCATAAAAACCATCATCCCAACTGTATGATGACAAATTGTATATCATCACAATGTTATCCCTTGATAAGATATCTCCTTTGTAATCGGTCACCTACCATTAAATCTTCAATGACTACTTATGAATTGATTCTCATCCTTATGGGATTCATAGGAATTATCACACATCTTGCCTTTGGGGCCACCTGTAGATCTAAATTTCGTTCTCATTGGACCATGTTTTAATAAGTAGTACATGGTGTGGAATGAGTGAATTTTCAGTCCTCATTCATGTCGGGTTATAATAGACACACCATGCACATACTACATGGATTAATCATTCTATTCTCATGATGGAGTGGGGCTAAACTGTACAGACTAGTCTTCTCACACAACCTTAACCTATGACATAATCACCACTGGAACCTCTGGAACTAAAGCCCCCTTTGGTGTGAAAATTGAAGATGTTGAAAATCCTAGTAAAGTTCAGCCTCAGAATGACCCTACTATAGAGGAAAATAAGGATGAACCTGCTCCATATGATCTGGAAACATGCTCAGAACAAAGTGCTTCCTTGCTGGAGGCTGACAAGAAAGCAGATCTAATTCAGGAAGACTTCCTCAAATCATGCTCTCGAAAGGAGAAAAACAAATAGTGGATGCGGATGGATTCATTACTCCCAATACCAAAAAAACGAGGGAACATAGAGACTACTCTCAACTAGAATGAACTATTGTCACGAGGTCTCTTTATTCTTCTAAAAATGAGGTAACTACAACCACAAACTTGACGATCTTGGTTGACCGCAGCGTAAACACATTTGGGGCATTCAAATCAATGGATACAGACTCTCCTTCATAGTATGAGGCTTCTCCTACAACAGCAATTCCTAAAATTAAACAGAACAAATTCTTTGACCCAGTTGGGAAGTCTATGGACCCGAGTGATGAGGAGGTGCATGATAATTCAGAATCCTGTTTGGTGCAAAGAGACGAATAGTCTTATGAGCGACTCATAAACGGTGAAATTTCTGCAGAGGCCTATCTTGATGTCAAACGACGACTATTCAACAAGAGTCTGGGGTAGGATCATAATACCATGGAACCTTCTTGGATTTAATGCACTTGTTGCTTGATGTGTTTGAACTTCTTTGGTATATCATCATGTTTTTCTCTTGCTTTTGGGCTGGTGCAAATGCATTACACCTCGAGCATCTATTGTTCTCCTTTTGATTTAATAAATTCTAGGAACATGAATTGGGCGACCAATTCATGTCCCCATTTTTATTATACATAGTGTCTCTTAAATTCTATATCTTGGTTCAAACACTCCAATAAAAATTCCATATCTCTATATATGGATCTAGAGAACATAGGGAGATCACTCCCAAAAACTTTTTATGTCTCGATTATCATACTTATGAGATATGTAGTGACACTCAGATCTTAAATTTTAGTCCTAGCCATGTCTATTCATTTTTTATGGGGTTCCACCTTCATCATTACCACATAACATTAAAATTAATTGCATTCCAAAAAACTACAGGTGATTTTATTATCGTCTTTATGGGATACTTAGTTATGCCTGAACATTTCACCTTTGGGACCTGCAACATATTCATTATCTTTTGGCCCATTTTCCTCATTTTAGTCTTCATTACTTGACTATAAACTATATACGGGATATCTTCTAGGATTTTTTGTGTGTTGTTAGACCTCCTTCGGCTTAAATCTTGTCGGTTTTGTTATATCACTTCACTACACATATCTATTTGTGGTGTTCCCAATTATTTTTAAAGATCTATGACCTTAAAGAAGACACTCAATTCCATTCACCATGACTGTAAACATTGTGCATTAATCTTATGGTAGGTTTTTTTGGTGTTGGGCCTCCATCGTACTCAATCTTGTTGGGATTGTTAGGCACCATGAAACACCCACATATTTGGGATACCGTCCTCATGGTTAAAACTCTATGTCATTAAACAATGATATATTGTCCTCAATGCATGACATTAAAATACAATTATACCCTAATATAGTTCAGAATGCCCCAGTATAATCTTGGGATCTACCTGATAATTAGGGGATAACATAGTCCCTTGCTAAAGAGTATTTACCCCTACCATTTTTGGTTGACTGCCACAATTTGTGTAATAACTATGGGTGGATATATTTCCATCATCATGGGGTATGTAGTGACACCTGAACATTTCATATTTGGTCCAAAATGTAGATCCTATATGCTCTTAGGCCCCCTAGCCTTAATCACAGTGCATGCTATATGACCCTAAACTATATGAAATTCATCATAACATGTCTATATGGTTTTTGGGACTCTAAGTCCTCATTAAAATCGTGTTTCATCTATCAAGAGTGGCATATTCTCCCATGGATTGAATGTTTCCAGAGTACATGAAACATGAATTTATAATATTTTTTATGGTCTACACAATAGACCTTTAACATTCTATAAATCCTGGGTCTGATTCCCATCCTCTGTTAGCTTCTAATTCCACACATTGAGCCTTTATTGGTCTATCTTTTCATCTTCCATCTAATCCGAATTAATCCAATAATGGTAATGGTCTCATTACAAATTTCAAAAGTCAAATTATCAAACAAAACCATCAACATCCCTCCATTCAAAATTTAAACATGAGCCATTATCAATGACTTGCTATACGCACCATGACACATCACCGATTTCAACCATCAAACTAGACAATCATCACCTCATTGAGCCAACCATGTCACGATCCAACCATAATCGAAACCATCTCTCCAGAAACCAGCATCAACACCGAAATCATACACAAAACCGTCGCAAACCATGATTAAAGACATCGTCGTAGACCACCGAAAACACAATATGTATCATAAGAAACAGGAAACCATCCAAGACAAGCATCACGGATGATACAGAAACTTCACTGAGGAAGAAACACCCAATAAAATAGGCAATACAAAAACTTCACAAAGAAGAAGACGATTCCTTGATCTGCACCATTGTCAAAGGGACTTTCTCTTGGAGCGCCTCCGTCCGCCGAACCACAAACCGAAAACCCCTTTATTACCACCGCACCCAGTCTGCCTTAGAGAGGTGCAAAGGATCTATAGATCAGAGTAGGGAAACGGTGGCTGAGGGCTCCATATGTGCATCATCGATGAATACAAAAAACTAGATGCAACAAAATAAATGTAAGAAGACGTAGGAAGTGCCTAAAAAACCTTCAACCACAAAACTAAAAATCCCATAACCATGTTGAATCCACCGCTTCAAATCCGACATGGAAATTCACCATGGATCGTGATGTCAGAGAAGATAATTAGCGAGCAAGGTCTTCAACACAACCTTTATCAGATCAGCAGAACCTCCAATGAAAGAAGATGACGACGCAGAGGCCACCGATGAAGATGAAACCAGAGAGAAAAACAAGTGATGTTCGGGCCAGACGAAAAATAGAAAAGGGGGAAGAACCCGTTTAGAAACTGTATGATAGGACAGAAAGAAGTCATGGAATGAGAAAATAGCGGAACGAAGGAAGAAATGGAGAAAAGATAACACTCAGATTCACCGCTGGACTGGCAGTAAAGGGTTTCAGAGGGAAACCCTGGGCTAAGCCGATGGCAGGAGGGGGCACCTGGGGGATAAATTCGCCATCTCGCTCCTTGTGTTAACATGTTTGAAACTCAGGCTATTAGTTGGGATTCCTATGTTTCGAATATGGTCAAAATTTTATCCTTGATCACCATTCAAAATTGTGGTACAAACCATGAATTTATTGTCATACATCATTTCCATTACCTATGATCTTCTACATGTGCGAAGATTCTTGATACCGTTCCTTATTTCCCAGAGCAAGCATGAATCATGTGGGTTTAGGAATATGGTAATGTGTGAAATAACATCTTCCTCAGGGTACGAACTCTATAACCATTTTATAGAATCCTACTTTCAAATAATTAAAACTTCAAACTATGTGTGAATCACAAATAATGTGTGGTTTATCAATCTTGTCCTATTTTGCCTTAATTCATGTCAGGTTTTCAATCTGTCACACCACACAAATCAGTTTGGTTTGTCATCATCTTAGTCCAAGAATGATCACCATAAAATATTTGAAACATCTCTAGATTGAGAAAAATGACATTAAATTTATTTCACAACCAAGGGGTATGATCCATTCCACATTTAAAGTATTTCTTGATATGGGTTCTCACCATCTTGTTCATCAATATAGACCACTAATTGTGGTAAATTCATGATCATTTTGGATTATTCCCCATCCTTGGTCAACACGCTAATAGATTTTAGTTAACAAACATTGGGTATTTTGTTTTAAATTTGATCAATAGTTGACACCATGTTTGTTCACCCCCTCTTTATTGGCATGGTAATGGTCCCCATGTTTCGAATATAGATAGTGGCCAACCCCAACTAACTAGTCACCCACTTTTTTATGGTCCAAAATCCATGGCCATAAACTAAGATCCTTACTATTTTTTTTTCCCGTCGTTATATCATAGATGCCTCATGTCCATATATTTCATACTTTTTATGTGGTATGGATGCATATATTTCCTCATTTATGTCGGGTATATTTTCCTCATGATGCATAATTACACTGGGAAACAACATTTCTTTTTTCTAGTAGTATGACATTAAATTGTGTGCAACATCCTAATTACGAGACGGTAAACTGTGGGACGCGCCTCGATCACATGATGTTAAACTGTTCTTTCCATCGTCCCAACTATATAACATTAAACAACATGTCCATCACCTTCATTTGTGTGATGAAATTATGAAATTAATATTAGTCCCTTACCTGATATGTCTTTCCTAGATGATAGGATTGATCTATGTTCACACTAATGGACCTTTTCCAATGTTCTCTAATGTATGGTGGAGTTATTAAGATTTTTTTTGAATATGTTCAAACATTCCATCACTCCATTCCTATGATTCAAATGTCACTCTTTTGGACCCTTTTCCAATTTCATGTATGAAGGGAACCACTAACAGTCTGGTTATGTCACTTTGGATCACCTACCCTCATGGGATAATGTTCTAGAAGACATCATATGGAATTTTTAGTTCAGTTTTTTGTTTCAAACATTGCTTCTAGTTGACCCTTATTTTTTTCCCAATTCATACTATTGGTACAAATATGCTGTTTTTAACACAACCACCAGTTGTCCTTTACCAGCATGTCATCCCCTAGGTGTTCCGAATATTAGGAATTGTGGTTCACAGGTTTCATTCAACTTTGTTTGGATTGACTCTAACTCTGGTAGTGTTATCTCATTCGGGCACTAGCACACACTAGGAAACCATTTTTTTGTACTCACAGATCCCTATTATATAGCCACAACCTCTCTCTGCCTAAACACTCTGTGTGGTAAGCCATCAATATCAGACCCCATGTGTTTGATGGTTATTTGGAACTCTCATAAAAACTTTTCTATCATATATTCAAACCTAGATTCTCACACTGGACTTGATTGACATGAGCATAGGGATTGGTCATTAGTTGTCTCACAAACATGATTGGAGTTTGATAATTTAAGAAATAAATTAATCTTGTTAAACACACAAAATATTCCATGAAATTTTTATGAATCTCATCGAAATCACCCATATGGATCTACTTCAATAGTCAAATTCTTTATCTCCACTAAACATTGGCATTTGGCCCCCATGACATGCTAATTCCCCCCAAGATATGCTTCCTCATTGTTGGCAGTTGTATGAAGACCACCCGATTTTGTTTTGTTTTTTCTAGATCCACACATCCTAGAGACTGGCAATCAAATAAGGCACATGCTTCATCTAGTACACATTCTCCTCTAGTTGATCTTCATCATATTAATTATTTCTGACCAAGTTCTGAGGATTTCATTACACTCTCTCACTAGTTCCTATTGTTGAATGATCTCTTAGTTGAATTCATGGGGTTTTTGCATTCTATTGGAATTATTATAGAACCAAGAACCTTAATGATGTTGGATCCCATCCCATGTCTTCCCAAAAAGATGCTCGTGTCTTTCTTATGTAGGTTTTAGGCATCCACCCCTGGTTTCATTGATTCTACAACCAACAGTGCAGTGAGCCCATCCGGACTACCTGTTATGGGTCAAGGGATAGATCAATGAAACGTTTAATGCACCATCATTCCCTGCACCAGATAATATTTTTCTCTTCAGCTATGTCAAGATTAGATTCGTCCAATTCCTCAGGATTGGAAGGTTCGTACTCAGAAAATGAATTAAGTAGCCCAGTAAGAGGATTATAATTTGGTATCCTCTGTGAGGGGTCATACTCCATATCATGGGGGAATCCATCATAAGTTTTTTATTCTTCAAAAACCTCACTGTTACAGGACCCAAGATCCACCCCAATAGTGGAATCACTCTAAGAAATAACCACCAGTTGTAATGGGATCATTAAAGATGGGTCAGTTTGAATAACCTGCTCCTCATGAATGGGTGAATCCATCAGAAAAGAAACCATCGATTCCTCATCCCTATATACATGTTGATTTTTTAGTCTTTATATTATTTCATGGAAAAATAACCCTATTATGTCTTCTCATTCAATGATAGGTTTGGATTTGAGAGATTTACAAATTAAAGGAGCTAAGAATAGTTGGTCCAGGAACATGGGTATTCTAAGGGACTTCTACCACATGTTTTCCCTCTTGAAATACATTTTTATGATTGGTGGTAACCCCCATAATATTGAGTATGAGATTAATAAGGCATGCCCACATTGATGTCAAACACTTTGGAAGAATTATTATGGTTGGATAGTTCAAGATTTTCTCTTATCAGGAGGAGGTATTTTGATGGTGATCTTTCTCGGAACTGCTGCTTCATAAAGTTCCCTTGATGAAATACTAGGAAATTGTCACCCATAAATGAGATGAATGAGTTGGGGTTCGGAGCATACCACCAAAACCACAATGGTTGGTCCACCACTAGCCACATCGGCTTTGATCGAATCACCACTATAATTAGCCCTAGGAGTAGTTCGAGGAGCATGCACTGCAACACCCATTGACACATTTTTACCCTTTGATGAGGTGACCTCTTTCCCATCCCCAAGTTTTTGTTGTTAATATGAGTTTTGGAATGTAGATATGTGATAATAAAAGATTAATCAAGGGGAATTATTGAGTATATTGTGATTACAAATAAGTAATCGGAAAAATCTTCGTTCGAGGACGCAATATCACCAATATCCCAGGGACTATCTTGATGAGAACGAAAACCTTGGGAATCCCTATCTTCTCTTTCTTCCCATTATTCCTCTTCTTCATATCATTATTCCTATGTTTTCATCTTTTTCTACTACTTATTGATCCTCATTGTTTTCATCCACATGATGTGTTTCCTCTAAATCTAATTCATGGTCACGCATCACTTTAACATTGGTGTTATGTTCGATGTATTATCCCTTTAGGCATGTGTAGACATCGATGGATGTCAATAATTCCTACCACCAAAAAAATTTCACATTTTCCACCTGAATTCACCTGATATTTGATAGTATGATCCCATCTCACTCCCTCCTTCGTCACATGTTTTAGGGTAACATCATTTGTTGTAATGTTCTCTAATAAGACCAAAGGATCAAAAAATCATCATTAATAGATTCTTATAGGAGATAAATTATATTCTTCCTAGTTACTTCTTTAACTGGTCCTTAAGGGATCTTTTACAACCAACCCTATTTAAATGGTGGAGGTGTGGCCACACCCTATGATATTCCTACCATTGTGGTTCCAGCTCATGTCATGTCAGTGGTTTGGATTTCCTCTATGTTCACCCCTTGGGTGGCATCTCATCTTTCTCCATACCACAAAATCATCATGCTATCTTCATTGATATAAATAATGTTTCTGTGAAAGATATAACCTGGGTATGTCTCCAACAATTTCATAGCATATTCAACTGGAAAGTCATCATCTACATCCATAAGTGGATGTGTGATTGCCTCAAAAAACCTAGCAGTTTTCATCTTGGACCATAGTTGGGTTAATATAATTTAAAAAACATTGTCTTAGTCTATCATGAATGAAACTCTAATCACTTGTGTGCATATAATTTGTGTGTCCCTCCAAGCCTTTGTGTAGTGATTTCGTGGTCCCTCATGTGGTGTTCCCTAATTAGATTCTCTACCTATTTCTTTTCATCTTAGCCCCACTAATGGATTTTTCTCTACATCATAGATATGATAAAATGGACCACACTATTGACCACTTCTCTACACCCTCACCTTCTATAATGGCTAAAACATTCCCTTCTCCAAGTTCTTTGGGTGACATTTATGTATATACAAGGGGTATGTAGTGATATCCCCATGTTCTATGTGTAGTATGTTAAACTAACTAGCACTAATGTTCTCAACACATGATGTTAAACTATGATATATCTTTTATGGGTGAACCTGGGATACCACCATGTAAGAGAGGAATAGAATAACATCCTATTTATAGGCATAGAGAGGAGATTTTCATCAGGATCCTTCCACTTCTAGCATCCTAAGGTCTCTATTCTTCTTTCTTTGGGATTTTTCACCATGTTTACTTTGGAATATCTTCACATGTAAGCACGGACACATCCTAGATATGGTGATTTGTGTATGAATCACATGGAACATTTACATACATGAATGGAATTATATCCTCATCGCATAGAATGATATCCTTCTTGGGCTTCTAAAATTCATAATCCTTACACCAACCCTTGTCAGTGAATCATTCTCAATAAAAGACACATGACTATTGCAGCCTCTAGTTTCTCACACCTAGCATAAATTTTGTGGGATTAGAGGTTAGAAATGACTATGAAATCAATATCCTTATTTGGGAAACATCCATGAATAAGACCCAACATCATTAATGGTAAACCCTCCTGTTGTAATCCCCAAAAATCATTACCCTATTAATTGGGATGGTCCTATACATAATCCATGACCATATTTCAAATTTTGACTGGGCCTTTTCATTGGTATAAGTCACAATGGCCCGTCCAGAACTACATGGACATTGATTCCCAACTTACTAGGATATATAAGAAACCTCTCAAAGGTTTAATCCCAACACCCCTCAAACTCCATCCATTCTATCCATTCCACTTCAAAAACTATATCTGTATCCATCCTATTTCTTATCCAGATCACCACATCTCGATGATATCATGCCATCCATTGGTCTGCTCCTACGTGTAATCCTCATACACATAATTTCTTCTTCCAACTATACCTGATCAGATCCCATGTGTAATCCATATATACTTTAGCATCATCCAACCAAGGTAAATCCTCCTGCTATATGTAGTTCCAATGAAAAATAACCCCACAATGCATCTTATACTATATAGGTTTTGATACCTATCTTCTAGTTGTTGTACATTGGAAACGACCATGGGGTTCAATCCCACCCAATGGTTACCCTTGGTGTCACCCTCATTAGGGTGCACATATCTTATCCTACCTCGGTGGTGTCTAGATCTTCATTCGTAGTGTGACATATTCCCTTTATGGGACACACCACCCCAGATCTTCCCTCATTGGATGTTCTAACCCGTCCATCGGGTAAACCTTCTAGGAGCTCCCCCTTGGGATGCACCTTCTTGATCTTCCATAGTGGGGTGTTCTGATCAGCCTCTCCCCATCAACTCAAGAAGTTAAATGGGCATCTTACCTTTTATTGGACATGGGATGCAAGAGGAAAACTATGGATGAAATTAATTTGGAATCAATTACCCCGAAATCGACCTAATATGCCTCAGTTTCCACATCTGATATGGCTGACAGAGATTACCTCCTATGAGGACGATACAAGTGATCAATGTTCCAGAGTCCAAACATCCCATTGATTCCCAATGTGACTATTCTTCAAACTAAAGGTTTCTATACACTCATGAACCCTTAGAATATCTATAATGAATTGTCTTAATTAACTTATATCCACAAATAGATTACACTGAGAATGAATTTCATAAACGAAATATTAATCTATGAGGGATACCTAGACTACTTGAAAAATTATAATGAGTAATCCATAAATGGGGAACCAACATCCCATCATCCAGTTTCAATAAAGGAGAAGACGACATGGATAAAGTGATGAATTCAACCCACCTTTGAAAATTGCTAATTCGGGGTACAATACACCTGGTAGTGAGAAACAACACGTGTACCAAGCATGCCTCAGTGAAAGAATTAAAAATAAATTATTATTAATAATTCCATATTTTATAATAGTTAGTTATTATCTATTTTTAATTTCATGTGTTAGTAAACTCCATTGTTTTAAACTAGTTTCATAATATAAGAGCTATTGATTATTATTCTATAAAATATAATCATTATTATAATATACATGCACTATAATTTATGTTTCACTATAGCTTAACAAGTTATCATTTCATTCTATTAATGTTTTCATCGTAATTCATGTAATTGTTTTTAAATTACGTTTTATTGAATAGTTACAAATGAATGACGATATCAAAATTTATGAGTTTAATATTAATGTAACAATTCTTTAACATAAATCTAATAATTATTTACTTATTTATATATAGTATCATATTTAATTTACTTCTCATATTTATCCATTATATTATATTATAGTATTATTCATCAAGGCGGTTTGACCGACCCAAACATGAATATACCAATATTAATGGATGATTATGATTATTAAAGTAGTTTTTTCAGAAATAAAATCATTATTATTGAAGACTGTAGATATTATTTGGATATAGTTATGTGGTTCAATTTACTTTAAGTTATTTTACAAAAAAGGGATCTAAAACAAAAATGAGATATGTTATTTTCTATAGGTATGAGTCTGCACAACGTAAGCATAACATTATCATTTCAAAAAAATTGAAAGAGGTGTAGGTAGAGAATTGTTTAAAATTTTAGGTGCATAATAATTTTTTGGATATAATTTTTTTAATTAATTTCACATTTAGTACCAATCATGATAGTTGGTAAATAAAAATAAGAAACATCAATCATTGAAGTGGTAGTCTATATGCACAGTTGAGGATGAATTTATTTTTCAATCAATTAGAGTGATTGAATGTAAATATTAATTTTTCATTTCAGAATTTTTTTTAATATAATCCACAATTTTTAATAAATTATATCACTATAAAGATCCTTGATTTTAATTTATTAAATGATGATGTTCTAGATTGGTGGTTATGGTAGACTATTTACAAAAACAATTGATGTTTAATTGATTTTATTATTCTATGGAATTGAATAAATATGTTTCGTTGCGTTAAAATAATAATATATCAATATATTCATATTAATAATTTCATTATATTAATTTAATTATAAAATAATATTAAGAGGATCTATACAATAAATCCTTACTAATTAATTAATCAATATATCGATCACGTGAGTATTCTCCAAGAAATATTCTTATAAGTGGAAGCCATAAAAAATATAACGGTAAAAGGAAACATAAGGAAGTGATAGAAAGTTCTAAGAGGAACAAAATTACAGATTTCAGGGTAGCATATTATTCTTAATGTCATACAATGAAGTTGTGGATGGATCCCCTTTTGTAAGTGAAGGTGTGGAATGTTTTGGAAGCACTGCTTTTATTATCAATAATGTAATGTTATTTTCCTTTGGTAAAAGGAACAAAAGGATTCAAATGTGGTAAGAGATGATTTTTGGGTGAGACACACCTCAACTAACAAGTTGGAATCATTTTTTAACATGTTTTTGGAATTTTTCCCTAGTAAATAACATTTTACAATTTTTTCTTTAAATGGTGGGATTAAATATTTATCCTTAGAAAATAATTTTAATGACCCAAATCGAATTTATATTTATACTTAACCTGAATCATATAATATAATATTATAAAATCATTTTCTATGATACATATTCAAAAAATGTGAATCACTATTATAAAAACCACACAAAACACGTACAAACTATTTAAAAAATAATAAGGCATAAAAACAATTATTGAACAAAATTATAAATTTATTTCATTTTAAAAATATAAATTCTTTTATTATAAAAAAAATTATTTATGAGGTTTTCCAATCATGCCAAAATAGAATTTTACAACTAAAATAATTAATTAAATGAAAATATAAAAAAAATTATTATAATTAAAATATTAATATTTTTATAAGGACTAATATATGTATTATAAATTTTTTAAAAAAATATATTGAAAATTATATAATCCTTAAATAAATATTTCATCAATAAAAAATATATTTCATTACAAAATAATGATAAAGTAATAAAAGACATCATTTTAGAAAAAAACTATTTTTTTAACTATTCAACTGAAAATAAATTCTTTTTGAAATATCACAAAAATACACTATAAGATAATTTTTGAAAGCTTAATATTGAAATTGATTTCCATTCATATGATTAACATATAAATATAATAAAATGATTATTTTTTGTTTTAAATATAATTAAAACTTATTTTGTATAAAAATAAACATTATTTTTCACTAAATTTTAAATTTAATGATGCATAAAATAAAGGTGATAAATGAATTATTACATTTATTCTTACATGATTATATAATAATAATTTTACTTAAATATACCCTCATGATCTATATGTAATGTCTATGAATATTGTACAATCTGGTGATAGTTGAGGGTGATTATTATGCTAGCAAGGATCTCCTGTATATTTCAAAGAGATTGAATTTCACTCATATATTATTTCACAAATACCATAATTATCTAGATTATTTTTCCCACATTATATAAAATACATAGCCAAGATACCTCTTTTCCATGATCAGAAAAATGATCTTTATATTGTATAATTATACTAACCAATGTTATTTCATCCATTTTTCATTATAGATTTCATAATATGGTCACAACCCTTTATGAAATCTAATTTAACAGGTATATTGTACTATCCACATTTAATAATACCAGTTTAATATTTCTCAATTTAATTATGGTTTTACATATGATTATAAGAACTCTATTGATGCAGTGATTTACTAAATGAAATATTATAAATTTAAATATTAGGGAGTAACATTGTACGCATAAATAAATTAGGTCCTTGCATATTTAATTACAACCTAATAAGGAAAATATTTAAGGATATCATCATTATAGATCTAATTTAGTGTCAGATTCCAATAAAAATCAATCTTAGTAACATTGGTGAGTCTTGGAATCTCATCATTTCCTTAATAAAATACATCTCAGGATATGGGGGTTATTTTTAACAATTTGAGATAAATATACCTCATGAATAGGTATCATGTAACTTCTCGTATAATTTGTTTTCTAATATAGAAAATTGTAATTATGTCATTTTGTTAATATCATAGGGTTATATGAAAGGTTATTTTTGTATTCCATCAAATAATATTCCCATCTATATAGAGATAAAAAATCTATATTAAAAATGACATTACATATATATATATATAAGATGTATAATAATACATGCATGAATCAAAATTTGACAAGTATTGAAGGACATTTATATAATCCAGATACAATAATGATAAAACCTAGTGTTTTTATTTTTTACATCAAATAGTTGGTGGAAAAATATATCACCTGAGTCATATATGAATTTAGAGTGATTAATAGGTGTACCTATTAAAAATTAGTTATCTCTATTAATATCATAATATTAATTTCATATTAATTTCTATGTACACAGGGTCTATGAGGTTGTTGTTTATTCATTATTCTTCATAATCCTTTGGATTTATGTACTAGATTATATAGTTCCAAAATTACCTATAGAAAAATACTAGTAGAACCTTTTTAATAATACAATTTATCTCTACAACATTAACTAAAATGTACATTTTTACAAAATGGATTTTTTATCAATTTATACAATTTACTTATATAAAACCTCTTCATTTTCATTGGATGAATTCTCTTAGGATTCTGTTACCAAATTATTAACAAGAATGAAACTGAATCTTCATTGATTCATTATATTTGTGACTTTATTTTATATAGAACTATACCCTTCTCTTATTTTGGGTGATCATATTTTCATAAAAAATCATGTTATTAATCATTAATTTATTTTATTTAGTGAGAATAACCACTATATTTTATACAACAACTTATACCAAAATTTATTTCCCACTATGAATATTAATATTTTTCTATTATGTTTATTATTGTCTTAGTTCTTCCTAGATCCATTTATTAAATTCAATAAAGAAAACATAGATGTGATTATTTTTAAATTTACCAAATGAAAACTATGATCATTGAAGAAATAATAGGAAAATTTCAAATAAATTCTAACTTATGAATACCATGGTTTCAATATATGTTATCAATGGTCATCACCTTATATATTTATCTAACTAAACTATTCCTACCTTCTATTTCATAAAGAGATAGTGGATTGATCAATGAATAATGAACCAGATTATGAATATTGTTGTTTAGTTACACCTCTTTATCATGATCCATATTATGATTGTATTAACAACAAGTAATCCCCATTCATGGTTATTATCCCATGGTACACATATTCTAGATACTTCATCCACTTATAGAATCAATACTAGGAAATAAATTCATGGATAACCACATAATCAATACTAAATAAAAACATTGGTATTTAATCATATATATTGAAATATCTATAAGAATTATACATTAGATTTTTTTTAAAAGATATCAAAACTAATGCCCAAATTAAATTAACTATTCTTCATAAAAATCCAAATTCCAAACTGAATTAATCCACCATTGAGACCAACTATACTGACTAAATCTAGAAATAGAATTAATAATACATTAATTTCAAGAGTTAGATAATACATATCATAAATAATCTCAAAACCTAATAACCAAATGGTATAGTTTATTTGATATTAGAAATATAGAAAATTAATCTACCCTTATTTCTCTATAATCATACATACCTACACTCCAAAATTTACTCTCCTGAGGTTATACATATCTTCATTCACAAGATAATAGAAACTTAAGAATTGTTTAAGATCAGATTCTATGTACGGGATAGAAAAAGTGATAACAATACAAGATCATAAGTGACTATAATATGATCATGTATGTATAATCATGATATATATTCAATTCATTCCCAATAAAGGACTGATCATAAATCATATGTCATGGAATAATTCTTTGCAAAAGATTAGACATTATTATACTTATAGTGAAGCATTGGTTACTAATCATGAGTCATGAGGAGATAACATCGAAGTCATAATATCTTTATAGTGTGTCATAAACATAAAAATAGATAACATATTTTATGGTTATCCACCAAGAAATTCATTATATAGTTATCTTAGGCTAACCACCCATGTATCATCATGAAAACAAGATAATCCACTCATGTACAATTAGGTTTGGGATAAAACCACATGTATACCCATTTGGATTATGTTTAATACTCATATATACCATTGAGATTTGGATATAACCACTTGAGTACCCATTAAACGTTTTGTAAACCCTCTCATGTACTTTTTGGATAGGTATAATTATTTTAGAATACCCTTTAGAGATCAGGAAATATAAATATAATCCAATTAATTGGAGGGTGATGTACAACCCTACCCTTCATCAATTATACATTTGTGAGACTTATAAAAATATATATATTTATGTCAAAATGAACTAGAGGAATGAATTGGATTTTATGTATTTTTAAATGGAATCACATAATGAAATCATTCAAAATTCCATCAATAATTTAAACATGATATACCTAAGGAAAATAAAAATTAGTCTAAAGATTTTAATTAAATTTCATGATATATACAATCTAATAAATAAAATAGAGTATATTATTTTATCATTTTATAGATATATGGTACACTGGAATGTCAATAATCTCCCAAACTAATTGATGTATGGTTATCTTGATGATCAACATTTAATGAAAGAAATCAAAAAATTACTTTTAAAAGAGTAAATACAATGGAATGAAAAATTAATGTTATTGAGTAGTGATGTTGATATAAGAAAAAGAAACTAAAATAACATTTTTGTTAATGATATTTTATTATTCCCACTATTGAAGAAATAGGTAATGAATCTTTTAGTAGATATATAATAATTTTTTAATAATTGTATAAATTTAGTTTGAAATTTTTTGATGATAAATTATCAATTTTCTATGATAATACATTACCAATCAGGATCATTAGATAATAGAAAAATAAATTAATTTTAAAATTCATTGAAATAAATTTTAAAATTTATGAGTAACCAGTTCATTTGGGATTTTAAATAAAATTTTCATTTATTATTTTTAAAATGATTGTCTAAGAGAAAAAGTCAACATTTATAATTGAGAATTATTTTCCAAAAAAACCTGGAATGAAAGCATTTAAGATATATTAGAAAAGTAATTTTATTATTAATCTCTAATAATTAATTTCAAAAAATTAACAAAACGTTTTAGAGAGAATAAATACATTATATGGTAAAATATTTTATTTTCAAAAGATGGAAGGTCTATTTTAATATTCCAAAATACCCAACTATAAAACCATATCATAATAAGTGTATTAAATTATCCTTCTAAATATTGGTTTATATAATTATGGGTATTATAGTAAATAATAAATATTATGGTTCCCATAAATAGAGAATAAGATTTTTTAAATGTAAAATGTAGACATGTAGGAAAAGATTTGTTGTAAATAAAGGGAGTTATTCATTCAAATGTCAAACATTAATTTGAGAATTTATTATATATATAACGATTATATTAATGATAATAAGTAACTTCCCAAAAAATAATAGAATATAATTTTGAGAAAATTAATTGAGTGGATGAAGGCGATAAAGATGTTATAATGATGTAGGGAATTTATTACACAAGGAGAAAGAATTTGAGTTGAGGAAACTATTACAACTCAAATATCATTTAAATTGAAACCTCATTAATTAGAGAGTGAATTAAATTAAACGAATTAAAATGATCCAATTAATGATTTTAGGATCATGATATCAAATATTAATGGTGTATTTAATATCATTTTCTAAAGAAAACATGGGTTATAATAAGAAATATATCTTAGTGGGTGAAAATTTAAGACAAGAAACCCATCCCTTAAATTAAAGCTTATTTGACCACACTCTGTCCTCTAGTTTTAAAACAATAAAAATATAAAATTCCCATAACATATGAATATTCATGTATATATCCTTTCAAAAAAATCCTTTACAATTATTACTTACAGTTATATGAGTTAGTTATTATTATTTTTCAAAATTTGGTGTATGTAATCTAATTTTTTTTTGAACTACTTTATTAATAGCCATGATGTACTAGATTTCTCTTATAATTCTATATTTTCAATACCAATTATCTGATTCAATTGATACATTATAAAATTTTAAATAGTTTACATTCATTGTATGAATTTTTTAGTCATTGTTCTTATAGAAATTATTGGTGAAAATTATGTTTCATTGATCTTATAAAGATTTAACAGTGGTATGATAATTAATGGATTTATAATTTAATGATTTATTCCAAAAAATATATTTATAATTGTTTTATTGTTATTTTTTATAATAGGTTTTTGGGATTAACTGTCCCATGGGATCTTCATTAAAAGATTATCACAAGTGTGTTTGTAATTATTTTTTGATCCTATAACGATGTAGTATTTTATCATTCCCTAATACATGTCGATGCCTATGTACCTACTCTGTTCACCCATGTATCCAATAAAAATGGTTTTCTTTCTATTTTATTTGCCTAAAAGGATATGGATGTTATTTACTTCAGTACAACACATTTTATTGTTATGTTTTCTTCCCCTTTCAATTTTCATAAATTTATTCTGAATATATTTTAATTTTTTAGTTATTTGTTATTTTATGTTGTACACCTTGATTACTAGAATATATTAATTCATTTATTCATTAAATATTAGTATTATATTAATTTTTCTCATTGTTTATGATTTTTTGTGGGTTTCTCTAAGAATATTATGTGCTCTTTATATTGAAACTTTTTTTGACCATACCATTGTGTCGATTTGATTAGGGTTTATATAGTTTTTAGTTTTGTTCTTCATTCTTGTTTCCATTTTTTCCAACTAAAGTCATGTTTTTGTGCCATATCTAATTCACGTTTCCACTCTTTCTGTTTCTAGGTGCTCTATTACATATATATGCATTGATTTTTATCTGTAAAAACTAATCCCATAGATGAATTATATTCAAAAAACTGAATAGTTTTTCCAGAATAAGTATGTATATGAATATATCCTAGGCTATTTTATGGATTATTTTAAATTTTTATCACTATTGTAAGTGTTTTTTTAATCTAAGAAATCACGATCTCCCTAAAGTTAGACACCCTACAAGAAAAAGGTATCTTGGGTGGGGAAATAGAAGCAATAATGTGTTTTTAGTAACTATATGGTCCATGATTCCCATTTTTTAATATATAATGGTGTTTTTACAACCACCAATCCAATATATTGGACCTAGGTTCTATGATTAATTTCTTAGAGGATGTTCACATTTCATTTGATGTGTAGGTTAATGAATTATCAAATGTATTAGAAAACGCACCTATGATTGTTGAATATCCTTTGGGTTATAATCCTCCAACATAGGGTGAGGATGATGAATACTAAAATTAATCACTTGATTCCATTCAATATAATTATTCTAATCCATATGAAAATAAAACGCGAAAAGATTTGGTTTTTATAAATTTTTATTCACGTTGAAATAGAGGGCTTAAAACTATTGATAACTAGGATGGATTTATCATTCCATTGAAAATAATGAATTGAAAGTAACATTGTTAATCTAGATTATAATGAATGATTTTCAATGTATCCTTAGTGATGAAATTAGATAAAAACAGAATCCCTTCCAAACTATATGGTAAAAGGATGAATGAATATATAAAGTCAACCACATGAATCGATATGATATTATGACAACATCTTTAGCGGTTGAGATATAATAATCTAATTACAAAAGAAATGATGAATATTAAAATGGTGATCCATATATAAATAAATAATATCAGATCATACATGACCTAGGGGAGGACATAGATTATAGTAATGATGAAAAATATATGGTTTTTATAATAAATATACTGATAGGGAAAACACTATTAATGATTATATTGATGTAAGATATTGGTTACTATCAAATAAAAATACTAACATTAAATGAAATCAAATTTTAATTTTATGGACATTAAATGGTGGTGATTTATAACATTGTGTTGTAAGTTAAATTTTTTTATATTTCATTTCATGAAGGATTCCTAATATTTCTCCATGGATCTTTATTGTGTACATTTTTTTAGTCAATCAGAACAAGATTTTTCTCATTTGTTGTTTATTAGCTGTAAAAATAGTTCCATATCATGAATTATTGTTGTTGTAAGGATTTTGGGGTTATTATATTTTGATCTGGAGGCTTTCAATTTAGAGTTCCATCGATGTTAATTTCCATATTATTATAGGTTCATCTTCATTAATTAATTAGGATGTGGACTAGGTCAACTATCTATAGACCGATTTAATATTAGTAAGTGAATGTCAATGACATCATAAATTAGTTTATGTTTATATTAATAGCAAATAATTTTATTCATGGATTTTATCTTCTTATATGATATTATTCCCACAAACTTTCTTATGATAGTTATAAGATGTACTGTATTTTTACTTTAGTAATCATAGTGGGTTTTTTTGATGTGGTCATTTCTCTCTCATGCTGGTAGTCTATTTTTCCACTACTTATAGGGCCATATCATTTTTATATTATGATATACCCATAATTTTCTTCTACAACATCTTTTTGTAACCATTTTTATTAAATTAGAAGCTCATGGATATCTATTTTTTTTGATGAAGATACTATTTAATTTTATATTTCAATGATTCCATGTTTAACTAGGATATTGGAAAGTGTGTATATATAGTTATAAAAGGACTTGTTTCTGGGGTGATTTATGAAGAAAATATTAACCTAGGATTAATATGATGTTTTAATATCATTTAATGTCATGAATTATTCTCTTCACTCTAAACATTGTAAAATTTTGATTTTTATCATTGTATTTTTAGATAGTATAAGATTATTAAACCTCATATGTTAACTATAATATAATTGTTTGATAATAATTTTTCATTGATAAGTACTTTTAAACCCATAAATATCTAAGAATATTCCTATCATATATCATCAGTAATTGAGTTCTTGTAGTCATCAATAATATATTGTTCTGTGATTTTTGAGAAAGCTTTTTTGAATGACCCAAACATGAAAATGTCATCGTTAATAAAATATTATTATTATGAATTTGGTTTATTTTAAATAATATAATGTCTAAAAGTTATAATTATATTTTTTTAAAATTTTATGTTGTGTAATAATATATTTTTCATGTTCTATAAAATAATACTCTATTTGAAAATGAGATATTTTACATTGTGGGAACAATAGTATACAAAACAAAAAATTAACATTATTATATCTTAGAAAATGAGATGGGATGAAATTATGGAATGTTTAATAATTTTTATCATTAATAATTTATTAAAAATCATATTGTTTCATTAATTACACCATTAGTTCAATCTATGATTGGTGGTTAAGAAAAATAACACATGTTGTTCATTGGGGAAGTAGTACACACATACACTTGAGGATGTTTTTATTTTTCAAATAATTAGATGGATTTAAAGTAATGTATAATATACAATTCAATAACAATTAAATTTCAATATACACTAAATTTATTCATTAGTTCTATAATTATAACAAAAGAGGAGGAATAGTTATGTAATAAGGAGAACATTGATTTATGGTGATATTAGTTCACAGATATGAACAATAATTATTATGTTGATTATAAATTTATATAGAAATGAATGAACAAGAATTATACCATTAATATAATAACATATTTTTATATTAGTTGTACAATATTCATTATGTTATGGTGGTTAAAAAGGTATGAAAGAGTAAGTTTAAGATGAAATGATTAATAATTAAGTAATCGTTATGACAAAATCTTGATTATCCCTTAGAAATGTAACTAGAAGTGGAGATGTTAAGATAAATAATGGTAAAAAAGTTTTAGGATATGGGATCTCATTCTAAGTGGAAAACATTGAAGTACTTTTTGATGAGTACTGAATTGAATATTATAACAATAAGTTTTAGAAGGTTCCCCTTCTGTATGTGAGGATAAAGAATATCTAGAATATCCCTTTAAATCTTCAATAATATAATTTTATTAATAAATGTAAAGGTTAAAAGGGGATAGTAGAGTATGTGGATGGGGTTTTTGGTATATAAACACCTCAACCATCAATTTAGTGACATTTTTTAATATGATTTGGGTAATATCCACCTAAAAAATTATTTTTTACAGGTTTTACATATACCAAGTTAATAACATTGTTATCCATTGAAATTAATTTAATTGAACATAATTAAATTTGATCATTTTAGATAATTTGAACTATATAAATAATTATTTTGAAACCATTTTATGAAATTTTATTTCAAACTATGTTGAGTTTTAATTTAAAAAAACACAAGAAATGCGTAAAAATAGATTATAAGATATTTTTATTTCTCTGATTGAATTTTATGTATAGGATTAATTTGTAAATGTTTTTTATTTCTAGGAAATAAATTTTTTTATTTTTAGAAAATTATTTATATGAGTTTCAGTGCAAGAGAAAACTATTTTATTCATTTTAATACTTAATGAAAAGAAACAGTAAAAAACATTAGAGTTAAACTATTACTTTTATTTAATGATATCAAATACAAGTTCCATAAATTTTAAGAAATTATATTTAATTGAAAAACATTATTCCATAAATTTATATTTCATAAGTTAAAAATATAGTTCTTTATTTTACACGGAATAGGTAACACAATATCATTGTTATAGAAAAACGGTAATTTATTACTATTCATCTAAAAATGAATTATTTTATAAAAATACCAAATATTGAACCAAATATAATATTGAAAATATTAATTTGAAAATAAATTTCATTTCATAAAATTTGAATTTTAAAATTTATTAATATATATCCTGAATTTGAAATATATTGAACACTTCTTTTATATAAAAATAAACCATCTTCCTCATCAAAAGTCAAAATGAAAATTGTGTAAAATAAATGATTGAAATAACACATTATATTTATAAATATATGATTATATATTCCAAATTTCTATTCACATGGACCCTTAAGATCTATGCATATGATCTGTTAATATTTTTTGCTCTTTTCCGAGTCGATGGTGGTCATTCCTATAGCATTAAGGAAAATTCTATGATCATCAATTTCTCTTAAATACAATTTCACCCGTACTGTATTTGTTTAGTTTAGAATGGTCTTGGTATATAAAAAACCAATCTTATCTGTCCCATTTCCAAGCCTATATATATGAGTTTTATAAGTGATTCTTTTTATAACCAATTCTAGTTCTTACATTTTTTTATATAGATATTATAATTTGATTAATTTTTTTTATACCAAATTGTTTTACATCTATATTAAATATTTCCTTCTAAATAATATTATTATAATATATAAAATTTTAATTTTCATTCATAATTTCAGGTGAAGAAATATATAGTTACAATGATCAATATGATGATTTTTTTAATATCTTCGTGCATTTTAGTGTCACCACATATTGGATAGGCTATCAAAAAACATGCATGTCTACATTTATATGTGTTCCCCATGTGCCCTCTACCTCACTAGTGTTCACCATGGATCTCAAAATTCCCTTGTAAACACTATATATATAGGATCTACCAATGATTGGTTTAAAATAGTCATATTTTTAAGCCTTGATGGCTGATGTGTTGAAATTGGAAGTAGTTGGAAAAAAATTATGACTTTTATTAAAAATAATTTGTAAAATATTAATTTAAACTAGCATATATAACATGAATCATAATTTATTTATTCTAATACATTCCACCTTCCAAAAATAATCCATTTTTTAATTTATTACAAAATATTTTGATGATTTCTAATTAAATATCCTCCATCATAGATATATATCATTCATTATTATAAATTTATTTCCCATAGGAACTGCTAATATTCAAATAACACTTCTCCTTCAATAATAAATAATAAAAGAAACGTAGAAAAAACATTATCCAAGATAAAAATACAAGGGAACATATTCTCTTCGTTAACATGATTTGGTTAAAAAATAGAAGAAAAAATTTATCAAGCCATTTTCAAATCCCTAGAAAAAAACACTATTTTCCATAATTTGATAATAATAAGATATTAGTGACCTAAAAAATTGTATTTAAGGGATAAATATTTTTCAAACACCATCTAAGGTACATGTCACTTCTCAAGGCCTTATAAGATATCATGGAAATTATTTTTAATATATTAAATTTCCCTTCCTTATTTTCTAAAAAATAAGGACTTTTAATAAATAATTCTCAAAATAATATTATAATAGTAATTGACAAAATAATAAATCTATTAATTATTACCATTAAAATAGTCCCCCAATACAAATTCCACATTTATCATTCTGGAATAATGTTTCATAATGATGTTTGTAGATTGTCACACCATTAATGGTTCTAAAAAGATCCCTAGGATTGGCGGTAAATCTCTAAGGATGAATTAGTCATTTAAATTTTTATTTTATTTATGCATTATAAACCACCTTCTCAAAATGTGAAAGTGAAAAATTTTATCATTTTCACACACACAATTTCACTATAATTGAGGGAACAATATATTTTAAAATGTTTTGCATGAAATAGAAGAAGTATAATTCTTGGAATTATTAATATTCTCCCATGTTCATTTAATTGAATACTCTCATTATGTGTGTAATAAATATAAAATCGAAAAAAATATTTCTCAATAACATGAAATTATTTAACAAGATATGATATATGTTGTGTTTTGTCTATTTGGATTATTAATATTCTACATCTATCTTTATATATTTTGAAATACCTATGAAATTATTCATTCCATTAGAATTGAAATAATATATAACCAATTTAAAAAATATTTCTATACATATCACTCATACTCAACAAACTGAAATTTCAAATTCCCATTTATTTAAACATACACATACTATGAGAAATTTTTTTGATATTTAAATTAAAATTCAAAAATATAATATCTTATAAAAACATATCTAAAATTTATACATAGTCATTTTATTCATTATTTGATAATACTTTTTAGATGGGCATATGAATAACTTGTGGCATGACTAGAAGTATTACATCTTGGACCAAATTGTTTTTCAATAAAGAAACCAACTTCAAATTCTATAAAATTTTAAAAAAATTAATCCATATTTGTAACATTTTTTCCTTATATCTTCGATATAAAACTCCATTTATAATATTTAAAATTTGATAGTTCTTATTTCAAATAAAATATTTTAAAAAATCATCTTTTCACTACTATATTCCATAAATAATTCCTCTAAAGCTTCCACAAAATTTAATCCAGTATGTAAACCCTTATATAAATTATATATTTTCCTACGTTTAAAATTTAATAAATCCTGAGAGATTTTACATATGAATTTAATCATATTATATTTCTTTATATGATTTCTTCAATAAATTATTTCATGTTAGCTTCACAAAAAACATATTACATATTCGTAGAACATATTATTCTTTCTCACATTGTTTATTATGTTTTTTAAAATGATTCAAATATAAAAATCCATATAAAACATTTAAAATTTTCAAAAGAAAACTAATTATGGATTCATTGATATATAATATGTATGGTTGAAATTTTTAAAAATCAAGATTCATTATTGAAAAACATGTTTCATATTCTCTAATAAACTCACATATTCTTTAACTTATCATATGTACGATCAATGTTTTAAAATTTTAAGATACATTGTCGAGAAATAATCATAATTATGAGTTATGAGTAATTATATATTAACTATCATGAAAATCAAGACACACCTCATAGAACATATTATATATAATCAATAAAATATCGTATGTATAAAATAATCAATTTCCTTCACCAAATCTCCATTATCAATGAATATATTTTGTACTCATATAAAATTTAGTTACATAGACAAATTTTGGTAATAATGAAAATGTTCCAAAAAAATATAAAAAACATAGAAAATATAATATTAATCTATAAACATTTCCAAACCAATTTAAAAAAAATGAAATCATTGAAATAAACTGTACCTCAAATACTATCCACTAATTTATATGATTGTGAATATAATTTATGTATTTAAAAAAAATTAAAATATAATAATTATTTCTACTCAATCTCTAAAAATATTTTCTTCATCAATAAGAAAATATTATGTTAAACTTATTCAACACCAAAATTTTTGAAACATCAATATTATTCTCAATAGCCTTCCCAGGGTCTCAACATCTCCCAAAATATCCCTTCATCTCTAAAATCTTCTTCGTTGTATTTTTTCATCAACAGTAGAATATAAATAATTCCAATAGAAATACCCCAATAAATTAATATTTATTAAATAATTAAATTACATTGTGACTAAACATAGTGTATGAATCAATAACATTGAATAATGATAACATGTTGTCAAAAAATGGTGACCCGTATAAAATTATTTATAGACCTTGATACTTTTGAAACCACTTTAAACATAAACTATTTATTTTCAATTGATACCACAAGATATCAACAAAGAGTTTATACTTCTTAAACACAACCATTTTATCCTTGAATCATATAAATATAATAATCAGTAATATTGTATACTTTCTGAAAAAAATTAAAAAAGTTTGTAACACATTGTGAAACCCACAAACACACGTCGAACTCAAAAAATCCCCCTTTAATAAAATCTCTCAAAAAATATAGTCCCCCTTAAAATCAGAGATCTTACCCTGACATGTAATATAAATATGTAAGAACTCACTCTATAATATGTTTTCAAATTTTATTCACAAAAGATGCTTAAAAATAAGATTTATGTTTTATATCACCCCCATTGACATAAAATTCCATAGAGTATATGAGATTTGTGTAGCACCTAAAAATTATAATATATCAATTCCTTTAAATAAATAAATTTTCTTGATATCATTCACGATAGGGCACAACGTGCATAAATGAAAAATGTGATATATTAATATAAAATTTAAATGATTAAATACGACTCCTCAAACATTGATGTTAAATTAGTGTCAATGAATATGGAAAACATCATAATTATAATTATGTATAAATGAATTAAATAAATCATTAAATAGTATTTAAATTCAATTAGTTTAACAAAAATTAATTAAAAGTTCATTTCTTTTTTACAAAAGTATATTATCATAAGAAATATATTTTTTGTCACACACAATTTGAGAATAGAAAATATATGATTAATATAAATATATGATTTTTATTAATAATTAATTAAAAATAATATATATTTTGGATTATATGAAATGAAATTAGTATTACTTAATATTTTATAATGTATTTTTCTAATAAAATGGATTTTCATTACAGTATATGATTTTATTCAAAATTTAAATTTATAAATTTTAGAATTTAAAATTATTGAAATTATATTCTGTTTTAAATTCCTCACATATACTTTACATAGTAAGAATTTTGATTATTTTGTAAAATGTGTATTTTTATTTGAAAAATGTGGGATTTAGGAAAATAAAAATATCCATGATTTTATTACTATGTAATAATAACCTATACTATTTTAAAATCTTTTATGTAATCAGATTTGAAAGTAATTAAAATATTTCTATAATATAGAAACATTTTTTTAGTATTTTTCATTAGAAGAATGTATTTTCCAAGGAGAATTGGTTTTGGATTTACATGGAATCCTCATACCCTTTATAAGGTTTTATAATAAATCAATTTATGTCAAATAAAACAACAAACAAAATACTTTTATCTTATATATACATTTAATTCGTAAAAAAGTTATTTTTCTAAAAATAGTTTTTACATGAATAAGTGTGTTTATTTTAAAAATAAATTTTCCCACCATTAAAAATTTTATTTCATAAATTCTTTTGAAAAGATGAAATAAGAATGACCATATAATGTAATTTTTTTTAATTTTATCTTTTTCAATGAAATTTATTTTTGAGGTCATAGATTTACTATATAGGTTTTTGAAAAAATGTTGTAATATGAACATAACCTTATATAAGATAACTAAAATATTTTCAAAATGCACTTAGAAATGAATGCTTCAATTTGTTTAACCACGAATTATATCCCCTTCACTTTTTTTCAACTATTAATAAATGATCTAAGAATTGTTTCACGACAATATGGGAAAATATAAATGTTTTACCAAAATGAAAACTTTATTAACTTATAAAAGTGCAACATCACCTCCAATTAATGGCAACAATTACAATAAAATTCCACCATGAAACTCATCAAAAATAATCTCCTTATAACCCTATATTAATAAGATAATCCTCTATCCACTAAGAATTATCTTATTATCCTCAAATTCAACGAGACTTTCATTGAAAATTTAAGTCCCCAAGAAGAGTATTATAAACTAATTATTCGTCATCATAATTTCCCCACAAATGTATTCTAACCACACAAATAAGTTGATATTATTTTCATTTAAAAACTATAATTTAATTCCTTGTGTTTTTATTATTATTCATTCATATAACCCCCCAATTAAAAAATTAAAATCATCATTGGAGCATTGTGAATATGAATTCCTCAATGATATATGATGTGTTATTTCCATTCAATGCCTTAAAAAGATGGATTCATGGATTGTATTAAAGGAAAAAATATGTTTTTATCATTAATTAATGGCATAAAAAATGGAAAACATATTGATGATATTATCAGCACATGATAATTGATAAATTTACCATTTCAAATAAGAATATAAAGAGGTTAACATTTCCCTCAATATGTGTAATATATTCATATACATGACATATTATTCCAATCACTTAGCATTATTATATTTCAAAACAATTATAAAATTTAATATATTTATGATTCTTGTATAATTATATTACAAATAAAAGACTTCATAATCATTAATTATATTATGTTATGGTCAACTCAAGGTCAGTTTCACAACCTAATCAAAATATTTTAATATTTGTTTCTTAGATTACTATGATAATTTAATTAATTTTTTAATTTGGTAATGAAATATAAATACGTTATATTTTTTTTATTATGTTTATATCTAAATTAAGATAATTTGTTATGAAAAATTCATTCATTTTTTAAGAATCATTGAAACATGATCAACGATGATTCCATCATCGTGGTTTTCATCCAAAAATAATGTAAAATGAAATTAAAATTATATAAAATATAATTTAAAATATATTATATTTTCATAAATGTGTTTTTAATTATTATATTTCAATAAATAATAAACACACAAATTAATATTGTGAAACTTGTACAGATGAAAAACAAATTAAACAACAAGTGTGGAAGATAAAAATAATTCATATAGAAAACATTTATTTAAATTGATTATTAATAAAAACGGATATGATTAATGTCCTTAATTAAGTTATTATTATATCTATTTTGTGATTAAACAATGTAATTAAAATTTATGGATGTCAGAACTACAAGAGAGTTTAGTCTCAATTTTCTCTCTTTGAATTATATTGGGTATTGGCCACCAAATTTTATTTTATAGCATATATAATTCTTAATTTATGTATCATATAGTTAATTAAATTTTAATAATGGTATTTTTTGGTTAACAATATTCACTTTTAATCAACGGGTTTTGATTAATGTGTGATCCAATTCATAAGGATTTTCATTATCTTAATTATAATTTATTGAGATGCAACAAATTTTTTTCAAAGTGTTTTATTAAATTGTTTTATTCACATTATATATATATATATTTATATTATAATCATTATATTTATGTGGATATAATATAAAATATTTTTTAAAATTTTATACTGATTCGTTGGTTACCCCAGTAGAACAGATATTTGGGAAACTCAAATCCCCTTCTCTCAGTTATAATTTTTTATCATAAACATTGTTCTCCCACTGTTCTGTTCAACCAATCTAAACATTTTCTTATATGATACTTTTAAAAAAATAGAGAATTATTTTTTAATAGTATTATTATTTAATTACAATTTTAAAAATGTATTTTTATATAATGAAAATTTCAATTTTTTAAACATGTACCCTTCATAATCCAATTTTTTTTTCTACAATTACTCAAAGATAGAAATTTAAATTTTCAATTATCACATTATCAGAGAATTTTTTAAAAGAAATGGTATTCGCATGAGTTTTCACTTAACCTATCGAAATAAAATTTTTATGTGACCGATGACAACCTGTTTTACATTAATGTTAAAAATTTATTCAATATTCTCTATTATGTTTTCAATTTTTATTCCATTTCCATTTCAAATGGTTTTAGCAGAATATGGATTATGTTTTGTAATTCATCCTAAAATTTATATTTGTAATCATTTGGAAGAAATTAACTCATGAAACTAAACAATGCATTATTAACCCCTTCTTCGGATGTATTGTTCAAGAATTATTTTCCAAGTGTTTTTTCATATATGTCAACATTCATCTTTGTTTCCATTGACACACTATAGATACGTTCTATTGAAACCATCCAACTCTTTTGAGTGGATGTATTTTAATCATGTTTATTAAATTATTTGCTTCACCGTATATTCATTATTCTAAATGGTTTTTATAGGAGATATTATCTAAAACATGTTAGATGATTTTTACATAGAATGTATGATATTCAATTAACATAAGGAAACATATTATTTTATTGTTTAATATTATCCCAATATGGGTGATTATGGGAAAAGTTTCTATTTATTTTGTCACCATACACATTAATTATCAAGATGGGTTAGGATCATATTATCCTCTTATTGACATGGGAAAACATATTGATTGTTGTGATGATTAAATGTCTGATAACACTAGGTGGTCATTTAATGATATTACACATTCAAAACTATATGTATAGAGATGTTTTTATTCATCAAATGGTTTTATATGGAATGAAACATAATGTTTTGACTAGCAGTTTTGGAGAACGCATTGAACATAAACAAATGATATCTAAGGCTATTCATTTTCTAGACCCTCAATAAATTGACATGTCCCATGAGACAAAACATGTATTTTATTTCTTTATATATCTCTTCCCATAATATTATTATTGTAATATAATGAAAACAAGAAGTCTTGAATATGGTCATAATGGTAACAAAACTATCATAAAATAATTCTATTTCAGCTTGTTTTTGATTGAATAAATTATACATTACATTAGTATGAGATCAGTACTATTATTTTCCACGTATTTATTTTATTATTGAAGATACATAATGAATAAATTTTAATGTATATTATGGATTTTTGTCATTTATCAGTCATCCATAATATTTATTTAATGTTTAAAAAATTAATGATTCGGTTAAATATTTCCAATAACTACTGTTTAACCTGAACCCTTCATATTAATTTAATTTCACTAGGTCATATAGAAAATTAGCATAAGTTACTTATTTCAAAGGATATGGTATGTGAATATTATTTTGGTAGAATTTGAAGAACTATCATGAATTATGTTGATTCTCATAAAATGGTATAATTGTACATTAGAAACAATGAATACATGATTTATCAGTTTGTGTTTTTTCCAAATTCTTAGAAGCCCTAAAACTAAAAAGGCCATTTATATATAAGTGATTCATTAATCATGTAGATTTTGAAATTTCTTCAAGTTGTCTCTAGGTTTTTAGAATTGTTATCATGAATGTAATGTAATTTATGTTTCAATGAGAATTGAATCTATTTGTGAAAGCCTGATGAATCATAGTCGGTTTTATGGTAATGATTATAAAAAAATATGAATTTAAATATAATTAATGATATTAACGTATTGTAAGAAAAGTTAAGTTTGGCCATAATTTTTAATGTTTAAATAAACTATTGTAGTTGTATTTTATTTTTTATTTTAACGATACACATGTTATTTGGGTATGAGGTTTATGTAAACATAAGGAATACACTATGAATACATTTATTCCATGGAAAACTTATTTTAGATTTAGTAAAAAATATTATGTGATTTCCCTCATAATGCATCCCTATCTAGAATTTGGAATGTGGATGTAGTTGTTACACTAATTCCCATATGGGTAACAAACCAGAAATGGTTTGGTTGACCATTTAATTGATCATCACTCTAATTCACAATGAGTGGGGATAATAGTTCACACATAGAAGAAAAACATGGGTGTTATGATGTGGTTATTCACATTTTTATTAAGAAAATTTATTAAAAATTTAATAAAAATGATAACTAATTTGGATAAATAATCTTATAGATAAATGATCATGGATAAAAAATTATTAAATATAGAGATTGAGTGGATGATCTAAAAGAATCATATTTAAGAAAAGGTTTGATGAGGTAATATATATTCAGTTTGATGTTATCAAATTCATATTTTGGATATTATCCTATAAAAAATATGTTTTAGTATTTGTATAAAATGTGATCACTATAACACCCCAAAACATGATCCTCATGTATTAATAATTTTAGGTGTTAATTTTTTTGAATTTCATAATATCCGAACAAAACTGTTTTCTCATGAAAAATTAATAATATAGTTTTAATGTACTTTATTACGAAACCGATTAAAACACATAAAATGGAAATAAGTTTTTTCATTTAAATAAGAACGTCGTAGTGTTTACAATACACTAACATCAAAAGCATAGTCATGCTAACCGAATATACCTACTAAAAACCCTATCAAATCCACAGGAATACCTCAAAATACAATAATGAGGCATGTGAAATTAATTAGATCCCTAGGGTCAATCGAAACTAAGAATATCACCACCATGATCAGGAAAACCGTATTGATAATCAGGAGTATAACAAGAAACATCTTCTTTAATTTCATTAAGTTTAAGACACAATAAGACAGGGTTTTATAAGGCAAAAACCTGAGAATTTCCTTGGGTGACCATTGAATTCCAATGGCTATAATTATAGTCATTGTCCATATGGTGAATTAACTAAAAACATGTAAGTACAACTTAGTTTTCCAAAATTTGGGAATTGGAAATTATAAGATAACATCTAATTATGGGGAAACATTTTGAATTAAAGTTAATTGAATTTGAAATGTATTAAGGAATTCAATAAAAATTGAAAATGTTTTCAATACATTGTAATGATTTTCATTTTGTTCACAGTGTTTTAAACTATGTTTAATTTTATTTAATAAAACTATTTTTTTAAACTATGTTTTGACATATATAATACTTGTATAAGAATTTCAGTTTTCCACTTACAACTTTGTATGTTAAAGGTTTAGTGATTATAAATAATTTTAGAAATACTTTTAACTAAGAAAAAGTCTAATTTGAATTCATTAACCTTCTAATGTTTAAAATATGTCACATTTAAAAAAGATAATTTCTATATAGTGATTGTTTTCTTTGAGGCATTACAAAGATGGGATTTAAAAAAAAATTGACCCACTAGGGCCAACCCTTGATTGTTGGGCCAAGGGAGGCAGCTTATGCTAGGTGGATGAGCCTAGCCCTTAGCCCAAGACGGGGTCGGCCCTAGCGTGGGCATAGGTTCCCCGAAGGGCGCATAGGAGATGGAGCACATAGGCATTCCACCGTGGTCATAAGGTCACGATGAGGCAGAGGTGGGCTGAGGACTACAGGGGAGGGAGCCCATGTATAAGGCTCCCTAGGTTTGTGCTGTGTGTTTTTTCTGATCCATCATTCAGAACCTCAGGGATTATTAAGAGACAGAATATCCTTTACTGTGTCAATGTGGGATGACTAGAAATCACCTGGGATTAGATTTGGGATGTTGGATCACATCACGTGCGAGAGTTTTAAAATGTCGCATCAACGCAGGAACATCCTATCAAACACGGATTTAATATGGGCCACCCAATTCTTTTAAAGCTCTGAAGGTTCCCCATCCATTGGATTGAGATCAGACTTGATCCTGACTGTCTAGTTTTAATCTGGTTTCTTCCTGTAGCACCGTCTTCTTCTTCCCCACTGTGTGCACAACACCAGTACCCTACACCCTATCCTTGAATCATTTTCTCCACACTTAACAGCCACTGGACACCCCCCCATTCACTCGGTTTCCACAAAGACCTATCATCAATCATTTAATATACCATAGTGGCCTCAGATACTAAGAAAGTGGAATTAAAATATTCATTAAAGTTCTATAATATTATATCATATAAGCAACCCATTTTCACCCCCAAGGATCCCTCATCTCTTCCACCACTCAAACATCCATCAAACTACAACTAATCCTCCTCGGACAAAATTAATGGTTGTTTTGTCTTGCATTTCATCTTCCTTTTAAGAATATATACATATGTATACCTTGAATGTATATTTCACATCTCATGGTTTGAGATTAAACCCCTCTATACCTGACTCCAGGGCTCGGTATTTTGGAGTATATAGGGTATTAGGGAATTTGAATCATAATTACCTCAGGAAACTTAATTAAAAGCCACATATACATACCATATATATACATATATTCAGCCCTATGTTTTTTTTCATAAAACCCTTGTGTCCGAATTTATGTTTTACTTAAAACATTGAGTTTCCAAATTAATGAAGATATATATTTTGTATAAAACTTTTTACCCAATTATGCCTGTTCTTATATATATATTTATATTGATATGGTTACACATGCTAGAATCTTATCAATGTTAGGTTTTCAATCAATTTATAATGTTGTACTAAATACTTTGTAAAGTATTTACTACTTACAAAAATTCATTAAACCTAGTTTAATTAAGAAAACTCATATATATACATTGTGTATATACGGTTATAGTATCCAAAACACTAATTTCATGTACGGGTTATTAGAATTTAATTGATTCACTGAAGTAATTAATACTTGTAAGACTTTAATGAATATCAGTCTCTATTTAAGCAAAGCCAATAGGTATTTATGTAAATGTTTATGTCCAAATCCATAAAGTATGTCAAACTTGTTTTGGTTAAAGAAATTTTAATGATATTATCCCTATTATAATTTCATGTCTCAAAGGTATTATATGTTTTACCTTTGTAGTGTATTATGATTAAAAATAATATATGTTTTGATTTGACCCAAAATATGTTAAAGGATAAAATGGTGTGTTAGATAATGCCATCATGTTATTCTCACTTAATTTTTTATCAACTGTGGTGATTTTTTTATGTTAAGTCTTGATGTAATCTTATTGCTTTATCATTGACACTTTTATTAACATATTAAATAACATGTATTTTCATTCATGGAATAAGGAATTTAAATTAAAGTGTTATAATTTTTAACATATCATAGGGAAAACCCCTTCACATTCATTTATTTAACTTTCATTATTAATTATCTCATGTTAAAAGATGGTTTACTAAATCGTGTATGCCTCCGATAAACATTTACTTTCACATTTTGAATGTTATTTTTCATATTACGTATTTTTTGATCACATGGTTTAATTTTACATTTTATTTATAGTTTTTAAAATGATGCATGCATGTGGAATATCCTAATAAAGATATAAGAAATAAAATTACTCAAAGTGGTACGGGACACCTAGAGTAATATGAAATAAAAATTAACAATTCAAGGTGGTATGGGACACCTTGAATAATATTAAATGTGTAAGTAATTATTCATGTGGTATATCACCTTTTGAATATATGACCCTATTTGGCATATGAGGAATGTGTCGGATTAGTATGTTCTGTGTTGTGGATCGGTAAAAGTAAGACCTCCAGGTTGGAGTCCAGTTACAGTTGCTCTCAATGATGGAGTCAGGATAGAGAGGCTCTCTAGGTTGGGGTCCGGTTATGGATAGCCCCTAGGTCTTGGCCTGAGCCCTTGATACAGAAATTAATGTCGGGCATTATTCATTCCCTCATTATGTGTATGATAATTAATTAACCAAACAGATATTCAGCGAGTAGAATATTCATGGTTAAGAGACAGTACTTATGAGTATCATAAAATTAAAAGCTTATGGAATGATATATGTTTAGCACTCGGATATTTAGTATTCGATATATAAAATTGAAGTTTTTATCTTTACGTGAAACTCTGATTATTCAATACTCTTAAATTTTTATTTTGTTTTTACATATTCATATGTCATACATGTTTAGCATTTCTTTTATTCATTAATCCAAAGGAGCATGCCTATAATTGAGTAGTGTACCCTTGTAATTTTGTTATCATGTTTTTAATTGAGCACTTTTATGATGTGTGCATGTGTTACAGCTTTTTGATTAAGAGAAATGTTTTTTGGAAAGTTTTAAGGAATGTTTTCAAAAGTTATATTGGTTTATTTTTAAATCCCCTTAATAGGCATTCATATGCTCACCCTACGTTTTTTATTTAAATTTTCATGTAGTAGTTTTATTTAAATAATTATGATAGAAGTGGAGGGTTTCCCTGAACCTAAACCCAATTTGATCCTCTACATGAGACATGATGTGTAATTTATCAGTTCTTGTTTTTGTGAAGAATTACACATCTTGATTCAAAGAACCGACTCTGGGTTTTCTAGGGTCAGGTCTTGATAGTTGGTATCATAGGATTTAGATAAGATAAATCTGGAAAACCAGAACTAAAAAAAAGAAAAATTTACTTAGGAATTACTAAATATGAGGTTTTTCATAATTTTAAGATGGAAAATGATGGTACCAGTCTTCTGTATCCTCCTAATGAGGCCTCATAAACCATAATTTCCATAGCTAGTCGTGAGTGTTTTACCAACTATGTTGATATCTGAATGACATGTAAACACCTCTATGACATATCCAAATCTCCTAGAAATCTTCAACTGCAATAAAGACCAGGTCTGGATTACATCTTTATGATGCGAGCCCAATTTCCATCCAATGCACGACAGGGAAAACACTACGAGGGGATTTTTAGAAGAATCAATGCTGCAGAAGGGATTCCATCCCCCATGACCATCTAAAAATCTACAGTGGTGAGAGAACTCTACATGGAATATATGTGACAAGTCTTGTCCTATGGCTTATTTAGTCAGGTAATAGACTTTGACATCCTTGAATACGAAGCCTCCCATTCTCTGTATAGACTACAAGTACATACAGAGGTCTCACAGTTGTACACCCCACATAACAAACTTTGGAGACACCATAATTGCACCCATGAAATAGAATCAGACTCCTCATGTTGCATATGGTTTAGGGAGAAAGATACTTTTGATCTTTTTTTGGGGATTCATGTATTTGGGAACTGGGGAAACCATTATCCCTTCTCTTTTTATGAAAAATTGGTTATATTAGAATAAAACATGTTATCCATTATTTAGTTTTCCTATCTTGTATGTGTTCATACTTCATAATAGGTTTCACCGATTGAACCTTCATAATTAATTTTTAGATGGAAGGAAGAACCTACATTGTATCCCTTCCCATTGAAATAATTAAGTTTATCATGATCAAAATATGTGAGGAAGAGTATCTACAATTCAAAAAATTTTAAAATGCGTGCAAGAATCATTATGAAGTATCAAATAGTCCATACATTCTCTATTCCTATCAAAATAATGCTTAAATATACAATAGAATATCTATGGTGCAATTGGCTAATTTCAGGGAGAGGGGAAAATACCACAAAGGACTTTTCCAATACTTTATTCTAGGCCGGAACATCACAGCTTGAGTAAGATTTCAAGAGGATGCTTTGGAGGGAAATTGTTAAGCAACTTACATGTATCAAATATTCAGTTTTAACTTATATGAGAATGTCTATGACATAGATGTTCCCAATTGAAAGGCAGTCCGACGAATTATTTGGGTGTTGGTCCATTTGGACATCTCCGAACATCCCACGATGTGAGCCTCAGTTTGGAAGTCCGAATGTATGTACCATGAGTTCAACCCATACTGTCTAAAGTGTATTTGGGCTAGAGAAGCTGAAGAGTTGAACATCAACTTGGGAATTCACCAGGCCACACCAGAGGACCCTCCTCAATGGAGGATGTTGTGAAGTTGTGAGGGATACTTTCTCTTATACGTATGTAGAATTAATTGCGAGGATGCAATTCTTTTTAGGGGGATAATGTAACACCCCAAAATAAGAACCTCATGTATTGATAATTTTATGTGTTTATTTTTTTGGAATTTCATAATAACCGAAAAAACTGTTTTCATATGAAAAAAGTAATAATGTGGTTTTAATGTACTTTATTATGAAACCGAGTAAAACACACAAAATGGACACAAGGATTTTCATTTAAATAAGAAAACTGTAATGTTTAGAATACAATGATATCAAAAGGGTAATCATGTTAACCAAATATTCCTACTAAAAAACATATCAAATCCATGTGAAGACCCCCAAATACCACTATGAGGCCAGATAAATAAAAGAGATCCCTCGGTTCAGTCAAAATTGGGAGCATCATCATTGTGATCAGGAAATCTATACTGAGCATTCGGGGTATAACAAGCACCATCTTCTTCAATTTCCTTATACGTAAGACACCCTTAAACAATATTTTATAAGGAAAAAAACCCGACCATTTCCATGGGTGACCATTGAATTCCAAAGGCTATAATTATAGCTGTCAGCCTTGTGGCGAATTAACTAAAAACATTTATGTAAAACATAGTTTTCCAAAATTTACAAATTGGAAATTATAAAATAACTTTTGATTATGGATAAACATTTTGAATTACACATAAGTGATTTTGAAATGTATTAAGGTATTCAAACCACTTTTCAAATATTTCAAATACATTGTAATGATTTTCATTTCTTAAATAGTGTTTTAAACAATGTTTAATTTCATTTAATTAAACTATGTTGTTTATTAAACAATGTTTTGACTTCAATAATACTAGTATAAAAATTTTCAGTTCTCAATTTACAACACCATGTGTTCAAGTTTTAGTATTTCTAAATAATTTTAGAAATACTTTTAACTACGAGAATGTCTAATTTGTTGTCATTAACCTTATAATGTTTAAAATAAGTCATGTTTAAAAAAGATAATTTATATATAGTTGTTTTTTTTCTTTCAGACTTTATATAGATGGAGTTTTATAAAAAATATTCCCACTAGGGTTACAACTTTATAGCTGTTATGAGGGAGTTAGCTCACGCTAGGTGGATGAGCCTAGCCCTCAATCCATGAAAAGGTCGGCCAGAGCATGGCCATAGGTCCCCCAAAGGGCACACTAGAGCAAGAGCGCATGAGCACACCACCATGGGCACAAGGTCACAGCGAAGTAGATGTAGGTCGAGGCATGTGGGGGCAGGAGGTCATGTTTAATGCTACCTAGGTATGTGCTGTGTGTTTTTTTCAAAGCCTTCATTTGGAGGATCAAGCTTATAAAGAGCCTCAAAACCCCTCACCATTTTGATGTGTGATGGATAAAAATCATCGAGGGATATATCTGGCCAATTGGATCGTGTCGAGCGTGGTCTGGCCCGTCGACCCCGATCCCCCATTCGATCCTCAGCAACCGCAGAACACCACCACATTTTTAAGGATCGTTCAATCAACCATAGATCTAATGTCAACTGCTCGAGAGTTTTAAAATGTCACCTCAACCTAGGTCCACCTGATCAAAATCAGATTTAATCTGAGCCTCCAAATTCTTTTTAAAACTATTGACATGACCCAACCATTGGATCAAGGTCGAACATGATCTTGATCGTCTGATTTTTTTCAGTGTCTTCCTATAGTACCGTATTATTCTTCCCCATTGCGTGCACTACACCAGTACCCTACACCCTATCCTTGCACCATTTTTTCCACACTTGATTGCCGTTGGACCCCCACCTTTCACACGGTTTCCACAAATACATATCCCTGGTCTTTCAATATACTCTAGTGTACTCAAATCCAAAGCATGTTTCCTTTAAATATTCTGTAAAATTATATAATAGTATAACATATAAGGAACTTGTTTTCACCCCCAAGGATCTGTTGGCTCTTCCACAACTGGAACCTCTAGCAAACACCAGCTAATCCTCCTCAAGCTCTCCTCCTCCATGGATCAATGTAAGGGTTGTCTTGTCTTTATTTTAATTTTTCTTTTTAGTATATATACATATGTATACCTATAAAGTATATTTGTGCATCTCACAGTTTGTTTTTAAACCATTCTATACCACACTCCAGGGCTCGAGATTTTTGAGATTATATGGTATTAGTGAATCTAAAGCATAATTACATCATGAAACTTAATTACATGCCACATGTACATAACTCATATATAAATATACATATATACAACCATATGTTTTTTTCATAAATCCCTTGGGTATGGATTTAAGTTTTACTAGAATCTTTGAGTTTTATTGTTAACAAAGAACTATATTTTGTAAAAAACTTTTTACCCAATTTTGTATGTTCTTATATATGGTCACACATTTTATAAACCTATCATGGTATGGTTTTCAAGCAAGTGATACTGGTCTGCTAAATATTTTTTAATGTATTTATGATATATAAGAAATAATTAAGACAAGTCTAATTATGAAAACTCACATATATATGTTGTGTATCAACAGTTATTGTCTCCAGAACCCTAATATGATGTACGGATTATTAGAATTTAATTAATGTATTAAGGTAATTAATACTTGTAAGACTCTAATGAATATCAGTCATTGTTTAAGAAAAACCAATAGGTATTTATGTAAATGTGTATGTCCTAATCCATAAAGTATGTCAAACTTGTTTGGTTTTAAGAACTTTTAATTATATTAACCCTATTATAATTTCATTTCTAAAAGGTATTATATGTTTGACCTTGTTTTTTCGTATGATTAAAAATAATATATGTTTTTTTTTACCTAAAATATGTTAATTGATAAAATGGTGTGTTAGACCATGAAATCATATGATGCTCACTTAATGTTTTTCAACTGTGATGATTGTTGTCAGTTAAGTCATGATGTAATCATATTTCTTGATCGTTGACACTTTTATCAGTAGATTAAATAAAATTAACTTTCATTTTGGGAATATGAACTTCAAATTAAAGATTTATCATTTTTACATCTCATATGGAAATCCCTTAACATTCATTATTTAATGTGCTTTACTAATTATCTCATGTGAAAAGAAGGTGTACTAAATTATGTATGCCTCCAATAAACTGTTACTACCCTATTTTCAATGTTAGTTTTCATATTATGTATTTTTAAATTAAATGGTTTCATTTTCCATTTTATTTATAGTTTCACTAAATGATGCATGCATGTGGCATTTCATAATAATGGTATAAAAAATCAAATTACTCAATGTGGTATGGGACACCTTGAGTAATATGAATTAAAAATTAATAATTCAATGAGGTATGTGACTCCATGCATAATATGAAATGTGTATATAATTATTCACGCTAATATATAACCTTTTGAATATACTACCCAATTTGGCATATGAGGAATGTATTGGACTTGTATGTTCTGGGTTGTGGACTGGTAAAAGTAAGCCCTCCAGGATGGAGTCTAGTTAAAGATGCTCTTTGGGATAGAGTCTGGTTAGAGAGGCTCTCTAGGTTGGGTTATGGTTATAGATAGCCCCTAGGTATTAGCACTAGGCCTTGACACATAAATTAATGTTCAGCATTATATATTCCCTCATTATGTGTATGATAATTAATTAACTAAATGGATATTCAAGTAGTAGAATATCCATGGTTAAGATTCAGTACGTATGAGTATTAGAAATGTAAAATCTTATGGCATGACATATGTTTAACACTCAATGATTTAGTATTCGATGTATGAAATTGAATTTATTACCTTTACACACAACTCTACTTATTCAATACTCTTAACTGTATATTTTGTGCTTACATATTCATATGTCATACATGTTTATAATTTCTTTTATTAATTACTCCAAATGAGCATTCATATAATTTATCTATGTACCCTTGTAATTTTTTGAGCATGTTTTCTATTAATAACTTTAATTATATGTTCATGTTTTATGAATTTTAATTAAGAAAAGTTTTTTTTAGAAAGTTTTAATGAATTTTTTCAAAATTCATATTGGTTTATTTTTAAACCCCCTTACTGGACATTCATATGTTCACCCTTTATTTTTTATTTACATTTTCAGGTATCATTTTTAGTTAAAGAAGTATGAAAAAAGTGGCTGGTTTCCCAGAACCTGAACCGAATTTGATTCTCTGCATGAGACATGATATTTAATTTATCAGTTCTTGTTTTTCTGAAGAATTACACATCATGATTCAAAGAAATGACTATGGGTTTTCTATGGCCAGGTCATGAAAATCATGGATTTTAAGTTTATAATGTTATGATCTTATGAACCACTATGTTTTATATCCAACTAAATGATCATACATAAATGGTTATAAAGTTTACTATATCCATATTATGATGGAAAATATGATTTTCTTATTCATACTTGAGATATTAATGTTGATATAATCTTAAAACCCTTATTCATTTCAAATAGTGGGTAATGTTCAATATAGATATTTTGGTATATTCTAAAATAGATGAGGAATATGTGAAACATATAAGGATAACTCATCAATTGTGTTACATAAATTATTTGGTGAAATATATAAAATTTAATAAACTCCATTAAATGTATTGTTATGGAGAACCGTGGTGGAAAGAGCTAATGTGGTGGATGATCTGGTTCCGTGATGGAAACAACCATCAAAATGGACTATATTCTAATGGAGGGGGAACCCTAATGTCCTTTAAGGGGATGACATGTAGGATCTTCTTTCCCTTATCAAACCTTGAAATCCTTCCATAATTCCCTCCAATCTCTATTTTCTGTAAGGTACCAGATCTATTCAATGGAAACCCTACCATATCGATATCTACTCTAAAATTCTACACGGTGTCAGAACATTTGAATCGTAGACTGATTTCTCATTTTCAGAATAGACGATCTTCATTGGACTTATTCTATAGATTGGTTTTTGGGCAGTGTGACTTATAGGAGAGAAAAATTGTGGGTTTTCTTGACATCAAGCACATTATGATTCAGTTCAAATAGGAAGAGGATTTGATCAGGGAATATTCTAGAACATCCCACAACTATACTGGATCTTAGTTGTTTTAATTTAATTGATCTTTCTAATTCCACATGAAGAAGGACCACTATTCGGTTTCGATCTGGGTATGTTATCCACAACTCATGCTTCTGTTTCATACCACATCTATTTTGAGAATATGAGGGAACCTCATTGGAATATTTCAATGAATTTATAATTAAACTAGAGATCTATATCACCCAGCCTATATGTGGGTCTGTGTGGAAGTGGATGCTTCTAGGATTCCTTTTGAGTTTGTTTGGATTACAATGGGTAAGGAATTTCATTGCAGACATCATGTGGTATATGAATCGCGGGTTGGGTTTTTCTGTGTATGTTAGAAATTGGGTCATTCCATGGATACCTCTAGGTATAGAACATGTAGATATATTAATCTAGAGAGTTGGTATTATAATTTTGTTAAATGAGATTATTTTTATTTGTGGAGCGAGGCACACCTCAAGAGAAGTTGATGGGGGTTCCCCTTGGTCCTAATTTCTCAAAAGTGCATTGTGGAATGAGGTAAGGTAACCCAATAGTGTATGGTTCCATTGATCAATTCGGGATAGATCATGGTTCCCCTAGGTATTTTATGCATGCTCTTTAAGAGAAAGTTAATTTTTATGTTGTGCTTGAGGGTTTCCAGAGGATGCCTTGAGCTCCATCCTATGTAGAGATAGCTCATTTAGGGAATGACAATACTGATCAAGGAGGTAATCGGGGGAAACAAGAAATTATTGGACATAGATTGGGATCCAATGGGCTTAAAGTAGATGACTTATAGGATAGATTGACATGGAAACATTCCTATAGGGGTTTGAATTTGGGAAATACCAATATTGGAATGAAGGTTCTAACTATTGATATGGAAAACCACTTTGTATTTTGGAAAATGATGACAAGGGTTAAGAGGTTTGTTGGGTTTTTATCTCCAATGATGAGTATGTGGCACTATAGGAGAAAATGATGAGTCCTATGTCTTCCTTTTAGGTGTTTCTCTAGATAAATTTCAATAAAATAGACCTCGCAGCCCAAGGACCAGGAAGAGTCAGACAAGAAATAAGAAATGGATAAAGGACCATTCATAATTACCACTCATATTAGAGACAATACTTGATAATAAATTGAAAGATAATAAAGGATAATATTCCATGAATCCAAAAAAAATCAATTCTAGGTGAGGAAAGGGACCAAGGGCATACTTCATGTGTTACTTCAACGGAACAACAAAGGGAAGAGAAAGTAGCTCTTGCCCAAACATGTTACTTATTATGCATTCATAATATGAATATAAGTTAATGGTTTTAAGGATTTATTCCTCTAATGAAGATGTCAAAAATATTATGAGAATTCTTCTTAATATTGAGAAAAATTCTATTTTATGTGCACATATTGATAACAAGGGTCTTATACTTATAAATGGAATCAATGAATGGAAGGTGACCAAAGAATATTACATGCTAACTTGAGAAATGTTAGAATGCCATTTTGAAGTCCTTGTAATGGAGTATTCTATGAGTCATGTATGTTCTCTTTTCTGGAAACAATGTAAGGAAAATGAGTTTCATAGACATATGTATTTTATTAATCTCTTTTTATATTCATTTTGTGTTTAAACTATTGGTTTCACATATTCCTCTAAAAGAGGCTTTAACATTAAAAAACATAATTTAGAGTAATTAACATCTTTAAGTTGTGATTTTATATCATGGTCATATTTTTCAGAAAAAAATTATAGAATTCATTATTGAGGTATGAATAACTCATAAGTTAAATATATCTATAATGTTGAGATAATAATGGGTTGATTAATTTTGATGAAATAAATTCGATAGTCATTGGAATACTTGGGAATGATAATTAAGTCATGATAGGTTTTCATAATGTCGTTTCATTTTTTTAATTATTATATAGAGTTACTAGTGTGGGACTTATAATCTAGTGGTTAATTATTTTTTTTGGATTAATGATTATGGTAATTTTCTGAGTGACTTTTCAACTCATTATGATTTAATGTATCTGAGCTCCAAATATATTATGAGAGTGTTCTATTATTGAGTGTATGTGATTATGGTATATATATAATTTTATGTATGATAAATGTTGTTTTGAGGATGGATTAGTTGGATTTTGAAATAATAGTTTTCATTGGTTTTTATGGTTTTTATATTTTATGACGGTTCAATGTAATTAGGGAACCCTATATTACAGACTAGTGAAATACGTGTTAGAATCCTTTTTTATATAAGGCATTAATAATATAATTTTTATTTAATGTTTTTGACCTAAAATGGATGGATAGTGATGCTTTGGAAGAAACGGGGGTATCAAGGGCATGTTTTTATCCTAGAACCCCTACAAGGAGAAGAAATCACCATGCTAATTAATTAACAGAAACTATTACACCCATCCTTCAAGGAATCCCCTAATCAGGTGCACATTTTTAGTGGGCATCAATGGGCCACATAGTTTGACCAAACCATGTGACCCTAGGTGCATGCCTGTGTGAAGGATCTGTTATTTTTAAAATAGTTGATATGCACATTTTGTGACTTTTTTTTCAATCTTTTCTCATGAATCGTATGACACCCCAACATTGAGAGATCCTAGATCATTGGTTGGAGAATGATGGGGAAAAAATTGTAACCAGACTGTGTGACCCTATAATATTATGGTTATTTTACCAATATTCCATTAAAATATTATATCTTATACCATCCTATTGTTTGTTATATTATCTAGTGTACATTTTTTTTCTTGTCCATTTTGATTTTAAGACTCTGTCAATATAGTTTCTACAAAATTTCAGCCTTCGGAACTCTGATTTAATCTCCACTTGTCTCATTCGATACATATTATAATGATCTTCATTCAGTTTTCTCCTTTCATCATTTCTCATTCTCTTGATGGATATATTTATGTGCAGCCACATATGGCCTATTTTTTTGAATTTTTTATATTTTCCTATTTTATTATGATATGGATTGAACAAATGTGTAATACGGGATGAGTAATCCTCTATAGAAATAAGGTAGGCAGTATAGTAATTATCCCTTAATGTCTTGCTTTTTATTATATGTGTTATGTTCCACATGTCGTTGTCATTATGTGTTTCTCCTAAATTGAACGTATCATCTGTTGGTTTCCTAGTTCAAGAAACATAATCACTACATCAGATTCAATTACACATGTGACGTCATAAACCATAAATTACACTACCTGTATGGTTGTTCCCAATTATATACCTAATTAGATTTATGGTATTATAGACAAAACACCTATCGGATGGATAGGATTTACTTATAAAAGGTGATATTGTAAATGAAATCTATGAAGGTAGTGTAGTAACACAAATAATACACACATCAATTGAAGATGAATATAATGGGGTTGAGTGCTATAACCATGTATCGTAATTACATAAATCAATGGTTATATCATTGTTAATAATAAATATTATTGAGATATTTTGTCCTAATATGATATAATTAAATCCATTGACAGTTTCTAAATAATGGAATTGAGCATAATGACCCATGTTAATTATGATCAATGTGCATAAAGACCCATATGCCATATTATACATCCATGTGATCCCTTTCTAAAATGAGTATGATACGGTCATGTTGACCTTATACGATGATACAATCATGACATCGCTTAATAATGATACTTGGGAATGGATACCCTTATGAATAATTATACAAGGACATGGAGACACTTATGTGATATGATATAGGGGTATGGTAACAAAAGAACTATAATACATGGCATGGTGACCCTTATGATGATACTAAATCCTCTACACATGTGATACTAGCTATTTAAACCCATGATACTCATGGGGATCATACCACAACTTATGGATCTTTATATTACGCCTTAGGTCATGGACAGTGGTACAATACATATAAATGGTTCTAGAGGTAACCAATTATACATCACATGTATATGTGAACAAATGGATACTTTTTCATAGACTATATAGTATATGTCAAAATGTTTATTGACATCCTATTGTCCTTTAGGAACCCATGCCGACCCTTTATAGCTTAATTACTGCTTTCCATTATTACCTATACACTTCCATATTATATTAACTAACTAGATATTTATAGATAATATTGGTTATGTCGAAATGATTTTAACTCACACCGAATCTAGGTCACTAATTGTATGCAGGAAGATAATGTTGATGGAGATAGGCGTAGAGGAAAACACCCATTGGGTGATACTTCATATGTATATAGCATGGGAGAAAGGGGGAACATGACCATGTTGTGGCTCATCATGCTAATGTAGATTTTAATGATTATTAATTTTTACTTATTTCTACATGTATTTTATATCATTATTTCCTTCTCCTTATTACCATACATATGACGTACACTTATTTTAATATGATACTAGAAGTTATATTTTTATCATTTTTTGGATGCTTTACCGTCTAGTTTCCAGTTACTTATTACGTTTCCCCTATTTATCTATCTATTTAACATTTTTTATAAAATAACCAATAGGTTATATTATCCTCAATATACAACCTCAGGCCCTCACCTGTAATCTATATCCAGTGGCGTATGAGGAGGAGCACTTGAATCCCTTTGGCCCACTAGCTCGGGATATCCTTTAAGTGGAATTCAGACCGGGACATCGCAAAGTGGTATCAAAGTCATGAATTTAATTCATATCATTGATTGGGAATATTTGATATGATATTAGGAATGTATCTAGATTTTGGTAATGAGTTGTTCTTAAGAGTAGCTAACCTACATACTAATGATTGTGTAGTGATTCACTATTAATTTTCAGCCTTACAACACAGTGTTAAAATGATTTTCTATTATATGTAACTCTTTTTATAGTGAATTTTCAATTATAATTCATTCAATAATTTAATTGTTTATCATATCGAAAAAGTTAAATTGCAATTTTTTTTTCATTGTAGATGAAGTTGATTTGGAGGGCCCATTATGAAGTTCAAGAAAAATGGGTCAAAATGTACAAGATTCCAAGCCCCCCATTTAAATCAACTAAATATATGCAATAATCCTTGAAATAGTACTGATAGTTCTTGGTATGATCCAAAATTATGTGTTTTATAGATTTTATGATGTAAACCAATCCCAATTCATTTATTAAAGGGCCCAACAAAACAAATCAATCCAAGCCACCAAATCTACATGAAGTCAAAAGTGATGTGCATAGTTTCATCAATATCTCGATATATAAATCTCCAACCTATTCCAAAAATTCATTTTATATATTCAATATTAAGGGAAAAACATTTTATATTTCTTCAAATAGAGATAATACAACATAGATATCTAAAACATTGATCCAAGTGGTTTTAAAAAATCAGTGTTCCAAAAACAACATTCAACTTTTCATATAAATGTGATCCTTGGGAACCCCATTTGTATGTTTTACTCAGTGGAAAAGATATGGTATTTTGGAGACCCGAAGAACTCATATCCTAATATAATATGTTTTTGGGGCCCATTTACTAATGGGAGTATCATGGATAAAGAATAAGTTCCACTCAAGCCTTCTCTTCCTCTCAATGGAGAGAAAAACCATTTATGGCCATTTCGAGAAAGCTACACATTTGTGGGATGGAGTTCCATCACATATTATTTTATAGTTTTTGTTTAATTTATGTAATAAATATTTCACTTATATTTTATATTAACATTATTCTCCTATGAATTTATTTCATTGGTATAATTATGGGAATCAATTTTTATCTCAACACTGATTTGGTTGAGATTTCATGTGGGAATCTTCAGTTGTTGCGATTGGAAAATGCAAGAATCCTATTTATCTAACACATAAATGAGATTTTCTTTTTCTTTTTCATCTATATCTCAATGATTTAGGCAAAAAACATGAAAACACAAGTGTTTTTTAAAGAGGTGACAATATACCCATCATTTTGAGGGATGAGAGGGGAACTGAGATCATAACAACTCTCATCCAACGAATTCCATTAAAACTTTTTAAATTTTCATAACAATGAACTATCCAATATAAGTAGTGAACTTTAAAATACTTCCTTATCTAATATTTTTTAAATATCCACCTTACCTTTTGAACTATTTAACTCATTAAATTATTTAAATTTCAAAAAACCATTTTCAAAACCACCCCCTCTTTTAAAACATTTTATTAAAAATACACACTCTAAATCAATCAATTCTCCTTATGAAATAACTTAGGATCTTCCATTGACAATAAATTCACCATCAAATAATAATTAATTGTATGTTCCATGACAATGTGTTCACATTTGGATTTCATTTTCAGAGATCATTTCAATTTTTAGTGTGTGTTTTTTATACGATATTTTAATATTTTTAGAATATTTTTTTTATCTTTTACCATTTCATATATTTTATTATTATGAATTATTTATTATTTTGGTTTTCTTCATTAAAAAATCTAATATGGGATATACACCTACTATCAAAATTTAACCGGCGAGGATCCTATGTCAGTGACACTAAAACACATAGGAAAACCTTTGAAGGGGGACAAACTACAACATGAGACTCTTCTAAAGCCCTCTTCTTATGTAACCTATATAGAAACTGAAGAAAACTTTTATAAAATTGCTAAATATAATAGAACACTAAATGTAATATCCTCTATTTATTTTTTATATCCACCCCAATTATATTCATATTCAAGGAAATGTACCAACCTTTGAATTAAAATCTTGTCTAATTCCCTTGTTAGAAATATTTCGTGGAATTGTTGGAGAAGACACACATAAGAATTTGAACGAATTTCATAATTTTTTATCAGCATTAAAAACTGGTAATGTGGATGAAGAATACGTAAATCTTAGGGAATTCCATTTTTAAATATAATACACTACAAAATAGTGGTTGTATTATGTTAATTCTCATATTAGAGTCTTGGCAGACATGACATTTTTTTTCTTGAAAAATATTTCCTAGCCTCTCCAACAAAAAAAAATAAGTAAAATTTTTTTTGGGATAAGGAAATCTCAATAAGAAAGAGTGAAAATAAGTGATCAACATTAAATGTCTTGGTTCTTATTTCACAAACTAACAAATAAGTGATCATATTTTAATACAATATTTTTATAAAGGATTAATTATTATTGATTGTAACATGATGGATGCTTATGTAGGGTTTTCACTAGTTGAAAAAAACCAATTTCATTAAGGATCCTCTTTCAGAACAAGGAATAGAAAACTCAACAATCCAGTTCATGTTCTATTATACCCATTCAAGGTGTCTATGAGTTGTATATAACTAAATTCATGAATAATATAGACACAATGTTTGAACATGTAATTATCCTTCTTCGACAAATTTCTCTTTCCTAGGGGAAATCCTAATCTCCTCCTCCCATCCATTGTGGTATCTGTTATTCTAAAACCCACTATTCTATCTAATTCTCCGAACTAAGATAATCATATGAATGTTTTTATAAAATCATTCCACCCACCCTGAATAACCAAACCTTTAGGAAAGAACCTCACTATACATCAATCCCTGGGAGGAATGAAATCCAAGCCTATAGGAAAATGAGTATTCTGTCTAAAATCAATCACCATGGAACCAAGAGGGGAAGAGTAGTCATCCACCACCACCACTATGAAGTCCTCAAAAACCAAAGAGGCATTTCCAATAACTGCCTACAAAACCAGATCTTATACTAGAATAAATGATCAAGCAAATGGATTCCAAAAATCTCCATTTCTATAAAACCACCCATGTATCTGTAAGAGACCTGAAAACCAAATTAGATGAAATTTCAAAATCGTTTGGGTAAATCCAAAGTCATGGGTTAGGTATACTACCATCTAAACCACTAGTCAACCCTATGGATAAGGAAAATGTTAGTGCCTTCATCCTACAGAGTGAAAAAAAAACATAACAGCTAAATTTCTCCTCTATTAGTTTCATCATCTTTTACGGAAACAACCATCCAAACCACTAAAAGTGGTCCAATAGATGAAAATAAATATCTTGAGAAAAATATTTATAAAGGAAATACTATGTCTCTTAATGAGACACTTATCTCAAACAATACTCTTTAATTACCCCAAAGGGAATACCAAATAAATTGAAATAAAATAAACTAGTCAAATAAATAATTTAAATTTTGAAAAAAGTGAAAGTTAATATTAAATTGATTGATGTCATAAAAAATTCCATAGTATGACATGTTTTTGAAGGAGATGTGTGCAGACTGAATGAGACTTTGTGGTGATGAAAAGGAGAGAATGGAGAGGAATTTCTTAGAATTTATAGATCTATCACTTTATACTAAATATAATGATTTGGGTACATGAAAAATACACACCATTAGAGGATTCACCCATAAGGTGCTCTGCCTTTGGTTTTCATCCATCCACCACCACCTTCATTCCCTAATGTGGATCACATTCTTCTTGATTCTTCATACAGATGATCTTGTGGCATGTAGAGTTTCTCTCATAGCAGCGTCTAGAGACTCCATGGTAATGAAAATTTAAGAGATGATTTCATTTTTCTGGAATTTTTCACGCCCTCCCCTTAGATTTGGATAGGACATCACATGGAGGCACAGTGAGGGTCCAATGTTCGAGTCTCCAACTTCTATGGTGAAGGTTCCCATTATGGTGCTATGTTTGGAGGATATTCTCACTATATGGCTTATAGGTAGTGATAGGACTTGCGCTATTCTTTTGGTCTGTTCTGGTGTTTGGCTGACTGTTTCTGGTGGTATGTTTTGATTTTCTTTTATTTTTCTGTTTTCAATTTTGAGGTTATTTGGTTTTTATTTTAGATTTGGCATCGTGTTTTGTGGTTTATCTCTCCGGAATTGTAGAAAAAGCTAGTTCTAGCAGTGGTAGTGGAATATATTTGGGTTTTTTTATGATTCATACATAGAGTGGAAGTTGGAGGACTTGATATCTTTTAATGCACCGTGAAGGCTTCATAGTAGAGGATGAATTGTGCTCGTTTGGGATGATTTCGTGTTTCTTGATGATGGATGAGTAATTTTCTTTCCGTGATTTTTTTGGACTGTATATTTTGTGATATTGTGGAAGGTTTGTGTAGATATATTTTGTGTTTTGGTGAAATTGTTTTGAGTTGGTTGGTTTCAGTGGTGGTGTTATGGTTTGTGGTTGATGGGACTATTCATCTAGTTCACTTCAAAGTACTATCCAAGAAGAGGATCAGAGCATGGAGCTTCCATAGATTAGGGCTTTCCAGAATTGGATTCTTGAGAGGGTATGGGATTTTCCATCGGTAACATGCCCATGTATCCTTTCATGGGATATCTATCCAAACAGTGATGAGAAGTTAGAAGCTTGTTTAGTGATTTTTATGATCGGGAGGGGACCTTATTTACTGTTTTGAATCAGTTTTTTTCCTTGTGACATTGGACTTTAAGGATTGATTGTCTTTTTGTCATTGATGTCTTTTGGGTTCCCACATACACATGAGAATGGGGTCTATATTAATAAAAATTAATTAATTTTCAGTTAGTAATGATTCAAGAACATTATTGATTTTTTAAAGCATAAGGGAGTATTTCTTTCCTTAGGCTATGATTGATTTGGTTCCTTTTATAAATTTGTTTACTCACTCCATTTTCCCTACAACGAATCGTGGGGAACTATTGGAACATGAATTTTTTTCAAGTAGAAAACTGGAGTGTATCACACCCCACTAGTGTGTCATATGATGTTCTTGTGAGGGTGAAAAAATTAATTTTTCATGCTGATTAGTATGTGATAAAAACGGAAGATAATAAAATTAATTACCACACCCTGATTATATTGGGGTGTAATTTAGTGAAAAATTTAAAAAGATTAATTATGTTTTATAATGTTAAATTATCTATGGTGATTGGTGGTAACATTTTCCACTTTAACAACATTGATTCCACAAAGAACCTCTCAAAAAACATTCCTCACTTTTTGTTAGTTTTGTTTATGTACTCCCTTCCCCTGAAAAAACTTCTTTTCCATCCCCTGACCACATTTCAATATTTTCTCCCTTGATACACTAGCTAGATAAGGAATCGTTCATAGAATGTTGTAATAGTTATGAAAAATTTCTTGCATATTTTTTAATTAATGATTTCTTGAATACTGAGGATCCCATAATAATCTATGATACTTATAAGCTATTAAAAGGTCATTAATTATATGAGGAAGTAACCATTGAGATGTTTTATGATATCATTGACCACCCAATATCTCATTCACTACCATAAATCCAAAATGCACCGTAATTGGAATTTATAAAACTTCCTCAAATTTAAAATAATATTATCTAGATAATGAAAAAAAGATGCAAATAATCATTGCTAGTTCACTGACTTCAGATCATGAATTGTCACTTATTGATCCTTTGAGGGAGTACTTACAATAATTGGGATGGAATCAATCTTACATTACTGGTATTATCCCATAATTTGTCACACATCATATATTAATAAATGATGAGGAAAAACAAGCGAGTAAAGAAAAAGTTTGAATAACCCCTTAACACTTAGAAGTTGTTTGAAATGTGGAAATAAAATTATTAGCTACAGTAATAAATTTCCCTATCTCTAATAGCCAATGTCTTGGTCTGGTGTAGGTAGTTCCAAAAAAACTATTCTAATAGTAATTAAAAATTATAACTATGATTTTATTCCAAATTTCATGTAGAATAGTTGGAATGTCTATATAAAATATCACCGACTAAAAAACACACTAATAAGGACCATTTATCACTTCTATTCATTGACCATATGCTATAGAGGCTAGTGGGGATGTCACACTACATTTTCCTTGATGGGTACTCTTGATACATTCATATCCATAACCCCCCTAAGGGTTAAGAAAAGAAAACATTGACTTTCCACTATGATGGATTTTCCTATAAGAGGATGAAATTTTATATGTATAATGCAAAATTTAATTTCCAATAATTCATGGTTATTCCTTTTCATAATTTCCTAGATAATTTCATGGATATTTTCATAGATGATTTCACTGTATGTCATTCCTCTTTTGATAACTGTTTGAGTAGAATGTATTCATTCCTATGTTGTTGTATTGAAAATATCATCTTAGGAAAATATGAGAAAATTCATTTCATGGTGTGAAAAGATATCATGATTATACATGTAATTTTTGGGGTTGGTATCAGCGTAGTTAAAACAAATTTTAATTTTATTTATTTACAATAATTCCTCAGTATTTCATGGTTTTTATTAGGTCATGCTAGATTTTACCACCATTTCATTCATGACATTAGAAAGATTTCACTCCCCCCTCCTGCATACTCAGAAAAGGAAAAGATTTTTTTTAATGAATTTGAGAAATTTTTTAACATATTGAAATGGAGTTACAAATCAACCCCAGTAATCCAATCAACTTGATGGGATTTAATATTAGAGATTATGTTTGATACCTCTAACTATGAACCTGAGGTTTTCTTATCACACAAGGTTGATCTATCTCCCCATGACATTGCATATGCCTCATCTACATTGGACCCTTCCCAAGAAAAATACACCACAACTGAAAAATTATACATTTTAAAATTTTTTCCTTGGTAAAATATAGTTCATGCCTTTTAAAGTCCAATTTCATAGTGTTATCACATCTTGTATTCATCTAGCATAACCTTATGAAACCAGGATAAAAACCCCATATCATATATATAATGCTTCAACCTGAAGAATTTTTTAATGAAATTAGATATAAATAGGTGCAAAGAGTGTGGTGTCTTACCATATCAATGTTATCCTCCCATCCTCAGACATAGAATCATCATTTTTTATTCCTAAAAATGATATGTTTCATGATAATCAATTTTACGGATTGCATGATGATATTCCTCGTCATGCATAAATAATATATTATTCGGAATTATATTTCACTCCTATATATTTAAATAATAACTAAGATGACATTTTGAAACATGAGTCATGTGGGTACATTTCAGATGACCCCTAAATATAGTGAACATGTAGTAATCATGTCCATAGTTTTTGTATTCTCGATTGAGAGTTTCAGTCTATCCTTGGGTTCTTCAATACTCTTTCTTGTGGGGGGTCACTTTTGTGCCTAATGGACTTCTATCAAGGTCCATGATTCTGGTCTGTTCTATCTAACACTATTTCAGTATGACCATGATTTTTCACAACAATGCCATTAATGTCAAATAACAATGACTGCCTCTAATATAAATGAAATTCCACAATACCCATTTCTCTTACATGACATTTTTTTGAGGTATTGAATTTATGTGGCCATATATCAATTACTTTGGAAACATGTACATTATTATGGTATTTTATTACATGTAAAAATAATTAGATTAATCTTCCATAAGTAAATATGATTCCAAGACTATTGTGTGATTTTTTTAACATAAATTTTTATTTGGTTTTGATTACCATGGGTCATCAGGAGTGACAAAAGTTCTCATTTCTTCAACCAAAGAATGAATTTTTTTCATCGCTATTGGGTTGGTCATCAAGTGTCTACTACATGTCACCCAAAAACCAATGGTCATGATAATTTGTGTAAAATATATGTAATACAAATTCATGGAAAAACAGTTCAACCCAACTAAAAAGATTTGATTCTTTGTCTCGATGGTTCATTATGGGCTTACCGTACTACCTTTAAAATTCCACTAGAATGACACCCTATCATATCATGTTTTGAAATTGTTGTAACCTAACTATTGAGATAGATCACCATTCCTACTAGGATATTAAAAAATTTAATTCTAATATTTATATTGCATATTCTCAATGTACTCTTTTAATTTAGGAAATGGAAGAAATGCATATGTATTCTTATGAGAACTCCCAGATCTATAAAGATCAAACCGGGGCTTCCCATGACCATTTATTCATTTAACATCAATTCAAAATTTTGATTAATTTCCTCCATTAAAATTCTTAGCTGAAGTTTCATCATGGTATGTTTCATTCCAGCTGGTTTGGGGAATACAATATTACTAATTTTTATTTATTTGGTTTTGTTCAGGTTCAAAATGAACAAACAAAATAAAACATTAATATTAATGGGAAGGTGTTGAATAAAATTCATGAATTCATTTTGGAGTCACTAATAGAGTAAATAAAAGCTCAAGAAGAATTTTTTTAATGACAAGAACCATGTTTTATCATTCCTTCCCACATTCTCTTTTCTTACAGTGAGGATACTGCACACTCTAGGTGTGTGGGGGGGGGGATATTCCTGGGTTAGTTAGGAACTATTTTCATCTATTATTTCCCATTTAGTTTTTGATTCATCCATATTATTTGTTACCTTTACTACCATTCCCATCATCTTCCTCTTCCCTTTCATTATGGAATGTTATTTTTTAAGCAAACTTTATCATATAAAATGTTTCCCACTTAGTCATCAATGTTGTTGAAAATGCGTGTGGAATATCCCTGCATCGTGTGATTTTAATATTAAAAAAACTCTTCCAATGATGAAATGTGTGTTTCAACATGAATTTCATATTTATGTGTTCATTTTTCTATAAAATTAGCTTTATTACATTAATATAAATGTTTTTTTTCATTTTTAAAACATCTGGAAGAATTGTAACCTTTATGTGAGTAATTTTTGGAAAACATTTTTCACTAAATATCATTACACATATTTTCACCCGGTCGTGAAGTGTGAAATTTTATTACACAATAAAATTTAAATATAATTTTGGTTAATATTTATCAACTTACCAAAATTACATTTTCATATGTTTGTTCCTCATCTAATATTATTCATTATTGTACTGGATTAAACTACTTGTGTGTACATGTTATCAAACTGTTGTATGCCCTAAAAAACTCAAAATATAAAAAACACAATGAAAAACAAAAAACCATGGGCTATGTTTTGGGAATGTCTAAAATCACTCCTCATAGACCTTTGGTCTTGTTATAAATTTTACATATAGTGTCTTCAAGAGATCAAAAATTTGTTGAGTGATGAGTGTGATATTTTTCCCTAGATCAACATTGTACAATAATAATAATAATAAATGTTGAGAGTGATGGAATATAAAAAGTATGGGGATTTCATGGTCATGAGTTTAAGGTTTTATTTCTAATAATTATTAAGTGAGTGGGTCATAAAAATTGATTATAAATGATATAGGGATCATTCATTGAAAAAAAAAATTAAGAAGGAAAATTTTAGAATAAAATCTATTTACTAGATAGATATTTGGAAGAATGGAATGAAATGGTTGTAACATAGACACATGGATAAACAGTTACATGGTTAACTTTTGAATTACATTCTCAAATTGGTATAATAAATATATTAAAATTACAATTTGATATAATTTATGAGACAACAATGTAATTTTTTTGATCATGTTGTTATCACAGATTAAAGTTTCATTTAATGTTAAATATTTATGAATTTAATAATATCACCATGCATAATTTTTTGAAATAGGACATTCCCCATGAGTGAAAATGTTTTTTCGTGGGGTGTGATAGTTTAGGAATTCACTATTCATTTTCACCATTTCATCACTATGTTAAACTGGTTTTGTATTGATAATTCATATTATTAAAAAAAATTATAACTATTAAAAAGGTAAATTTCAATTGTTTTTATATTTTCGTTGTATTTGGAGGTTATTTTTAGGGCTCGGGGTGATGTTGAACAAAAATGGGCCAAACTATGCAAGATCCCAAGCACCCTGATGAACTCAAAAGCACAATGATACTAATATCTGTATCCAATTTCTATGTGATTTTTTTATTTATCCAAAATTTACTGTGGATCAACATTTCTAAAGGAAACCATTCCCAATTCTTCCATTAAAGGAATAAACCTAACTAATATTTCTATGCCACCAAATCTACATAAAGTCTAAATTGGTGTGTTGTGCTTCATCCATATCTTGATATTTTTAACTCCAATAGAATCCATGTTTTCATTTCATATATTGAAGATGTGGGAAAAAATTTAGCTTTCTTTGAATCACTATAAGACTGTATTGTTGTTTAAAACAATAGACCAATTGGTTTTAAAAAATAATTGTACCCAAAAAAACAATTAACGTTTCTTATTAATTTGAACCGTGGTCACCCTATTAGTATGTTAGACTATAACGAAAATCTCTTGTATTTTCAAGAACCAAATAATTAATATCTTCATATATGAGGTTCTGGAGTCCCATATCCTCATAGGGGGATCAAGGATGAAGGCAAAGTTTAACCTGGGCCTCCTCCTCCTCTCAAATGAAATTTAAATGGTGGGAGGTCATTTCGAGGAAGCTACACATATTATTTAGGGAGTTATATAAGATGTTCATATATTGGTATTTGGTAATTTCTGTCTCATATATTTCACTTATGTTTTATATTATGATGATTCTCCGCTAATTTCATTTCTTGTTTATAATTAAGTATTAGTAGAAATTTTAGCTTTTGTGGAGGTGGAGTTCGGGTGACAACCATTTGGATGTCGCTATTGATAATATTAGCAACCTCCATTTGGTAGACACTATATTTTTTCCCCGCCCTAATATTCCCTCTCCCCCTCATTCACCCTTCCCCAAACCTGCAACCCTCTCCACTCAATCACCCTCTTGCAACCCCGAGACAACCCCGCGATGTTGGGACCCCCACCCCCTCCTCCACACAGCATTGTCAAATAGTCCCACCATCGTTTAATCATCCCTTCCCCCATTGAACCCCACTATAGATCCCTATCATACCACCACCATTTAACCCTCTTGGCCCGTCACACACCATCGTAGAGTCCTCCCACCTCTATCAGGCCATCCCTCCCCAGTGAAGCCATCTCTACCCTATGAATCATGACTGTACAACCCCAAAAGTCAAGCCCATGAACTGTCATGAATCCAAAATCCAATAAACCCTCTTGAACCGTAGTCAAGTCCCCTATATGTAAGCAATTATTTGAATTCTGTAATCTGAGCATTTATTTAGGATAGCTCTCTCAAATGTATTAGAAAACACACCTATAATTCATGGTTATTCCTTTTCATAATTTCCTAGATAATTTCATGGATATTTTCATAGATGATTTCACTGTATATCATTCCTCTTTTGATCACTGTTTGAATAGAATGTATTCATTCCGTTGTTATTGTATTGAAAATATCATCTTATGAAAATATGAGAAAATTCATTTCATGGTGTGAAAAGTTATCATGACTAGACATGTAATTTTTGGGGTTGGTATTAGGGTTGTTAAATCAAATTTTAATTTTAATTATTTACAATAATTCCACAGTATTTCGTGGTTTTTATTAGGTCATGATAGATTTTACCACCATTTCATTCATGAAATTAGAAAGATTTCACTCCCCCCTCCTGCATACTAATAAAAGGAAAATATTTTTTTTAAAGAATTTGAGAAATCTTTTAACATATTGAAATGGAGTTACAAATCACACCCAGAAATCCAATCAACTTGATGGGATTTAATATTTGAGATTATGTTTGATACCTCTAACTATGAACCTGAGGTTTTCTTATCACACAAGGTTGATCTATCTCCCCATGACATTTCATGTGCCTCATGTACATTGGAACCTTCCCAAGAAAAATACACCACAACTGAAAAATTATACATTTTAAATTTTTTTCCTTGGTAAAATTTAGTTCATGCCTTTTAGAGTCCAATTTCATAGTGTTATCACATCTTGAATTCATCTAGAAGCACCTTATGAAACGAGGATAAAAAACCCATCTCATATATAGAATGCTTCAACCACAAGAATTTTTTAATGAAATTTAGGATAAATAGGTGCAAAGAGTGTGGTGTCTTACCATATCAATGTTATCCTCCCATCCTCAGACATAGAATCATCATTTTGTATTCCCAAAAATGACATGTTTCATTATAATCAAATTTACTAAGTGCATGATGATATTCCTCATCATGCATAAATAATATATTATTTGGTATTATATTTCACTCCTATATATTTAAATAATAACTGAGATGATCTTTTGAAACATGAGTCATTTGGGTACATTTCAGATGACCCCTAAATATAGTGAACATGTAGTAATCATGTCCATAGTTTTTGTATTCTCGATTGAGAGTTTTAGTCTATCCTCGGGTTCTTCAATACTCTTTCTTGTGGGGGTCACTTTTGTGGCTAATGGACTGCTATCAAGATCCATGATTCTAGTCAGTTCTATCTAACACAATTTTGGGATGACCATGATTTTTCACAACCATGCCAAAAATGTCAAATATCAATGAGTGCCTCTAATATAAATGAAATTACACAATACACATTTCTCTTAAATGCCATTTTTTGTTAGAGTTATTGAATTTATGTGGCCATATATCAATTACTTTGGAAACATGTACATTATTATGGTATTTTATTACATGTAAAAATAATTTGATTAAACTTCCATAAGTAAATATGATTCAAAGCCTATTGTGTGACTTTTTTAACAAAAATTTTTATTTGGTTTGGATTACCATGGGTCATCACGAGTGACAAAAGTTCTCATTTCTTCAACCAAACAATGAATTGTTTTCATCGCTATTGTGTTGGTCATCGAGTGTCTACTACATGTCACCCAAAAACAAATGGTCATGATAATGTGTGTAATAGATATGTAAAACAAATTCTTGGAGAAACAGTTCAACCCAACTAAAAAGATTTTATTCTTTGTCTCGATGGATCATTATGGGCATACCGTACTACCTTTAAAATTCCACTAGAATGAAACCCTATCATATCGTGTTTTTAAATTGTTGTAACCCAATTATTGAGATAGATCCCCATTCCTACTTGGATATTAAAAAATTTAATTATAATATTTATATTTCATATTCTCAATGGACTCATTTAATTTAGGAAATGGAAGAAATGCATATGTATTCTTATGATAACTCCCAGATCTATAAAGAGAAAACCGGGGCTTCCCATGACAATTTATTCCATATAATCAATTCAAAATTTTTAGTAATTTCCTCCTTTAAAATTAATATCTGATGTTTCATCAAGGTATGATTCATTCCTGCTGGTTTGGGAAATACGAAATTACAAATTTTTATTTATTTGGTTTTGTTCAGGTTCAAAATGAACAAACAAAACAAAACATCAATATAAATGGGAAGATGTTGAATAAAATTCATGAATTCATTTTGGAGTCCCTAATAGAGTAAATACAAGCTCAAGAATAATCATTTTAATGACAAGAACCATTTTTTATCATTCCTTCCCACATTCTCTTTTCTTACAGTGAGGATACTGCACACTCTTGGTGTGTGGGGTGGGGATATTCCTGGGTTAGTTAGGAACAATTTTCATCTATTATTTCCCATTTATTTTTTTATTCATCCATATTATTTTTTACCTTTAATCCCATTCCCCTCATATTCCTCTTCCCTTTCATAATGGAATGTTATTTTTTAAGCAAACATTATCATAGAAAATGTTTCCCACTTAGTCATCAATGTTATTGAAAATGCGTGTGGAATATCCAGGTATCATGTGATTTTAATATTAAAAAAACTCTTCCAATGATGAAATGTGTGTTTCAACATGAATTTAATATTTATGTGTTAATTTTTCTATAAAATTAGCTTTATTACATTAATATAAATTTTTTTTTCATTTTCAAAACTTCTGGAATAATTGTAACCTTTCTGTGAGTAATTTATGGAAATTTTTTTTAACTAAATATCATTACACATCATATCACCCAGTCGTGAAGTGTGAAATTTTATTACACAATAAAATTTAAATATACTTTTGGTTAATATTTATCAACTTACCAAAATTACATTTTCATATGTTTGTTCCTCATCTGATATTATTCATTATTGTACTGTATTGAACTACTTTTGTGTACATATTATCAAACTGTTGTATGCCCTAAAAAACTCGAAATATAAAAAACACAAAGAAAAAAACCAAACCATGGGCTATGTTTTGGGAATGTCTAAAATCACTCCGCATAGACCTTTGGTCTTGTTATAAATTTTACATATAGTGTCTTCAAGAGATCAAAAATTTGTTGAGTGATGAGTGTGATATTTTTCCCTAGATCAACATTGTACAATAATAATAATAATAAATGATGTGAGTGATGGAATCTAAAAAGTATGGTAATTTCATGGTCATGAGTTTAAGGTTTTATTTCTAATAATTCTTAAGTGAGTGCGTCCTAAAAATTGATTATAAAGGATATAGGGATCATTCATTGGAAAAAAAATTAAGAAGAAAAATTTTAGAATAAAATCTATTTACTAGATAGATATTTAGAAGAATGGAATGAAATGGTTGTAACATAGACACATCGATAAACATTTACATGGTTAAACTTTGAATTACTTTCTCAAATTGGTATAATAAATATATTAAAATTACAATTTGATATAATTTATGAGGCAACAATGTAATTTTTTTGATCATGTTGTTATCACAGATTAAATTTTCATTTAATGTTAAATATTTATGAAGTTAGTAATATCCCCATGCATAATTTTTTGAAATAGGACATTCCTCATGAGTGAAAAATTTTTTGCGTGGGGTGTGATAGTTTAGGAATTCACTATTCATTTTAACCATTTCATCACTATGTTAAACTGGTTTTGTATTGGTAATTCATATTATTAAAAAAATTATAACTATTAAAAAGGTAAATTTCAATTGTTTTTATATTTTCGTTGTATTTGGAGGTGATTTTTAGGGCTCAGGGTGATGTTGAACAAAAATGGGCCAAACTATGCAAGATCCCATGCACCCTGATGAACTCAAAAGCAAAATGATACTAATATATGTATCCAATTTCTAGGTGATTTTTTTATTTATCCAAAATTTACTGTGGATCACCATTTCTAAAGGAACCCATTCCCAATTCTTCCATTAAAGGAAGAAACCTAACTAATATGTCTATGCCACCAAATCTGCATAAATTCCAAATTGGTGTGTTGTTCTTCATCCATATATTGAGATTTCTTACTCCAATAGAATCCATATTTTCATTTCAAATAGTCAAGAGGTGGGAAAAAATTTAGTTTTCATTGAATAACCATAAGACTGTATTATTGTCTAAAACAATAGACCAATTGGTTTGAAAAAATCTTTGTACCCAAAAAAACAATTAACATTGCTTATAAATTTGAACCGTTGTCACCCCATTAGTATGTTAGACTATGACGAAAATATCTTGTATTTTCAAGACCCAAATAATTAATCTCTTCATATATGAGGTTCTGGAGTCCCATATCCTCATTGGGCGATCAAGGATTAAGGCAAAGTTTAACCCGGGCCTCCTCCTCCTCTCAAATGAAATTTACATTGTGGGAGGTCATTTCGAGGAATCTACACATATTTTTTAGGGAGTTATATAACATGTTCATATATTGGTATTTGGTAATTTGTGTCTCATATATTTCACATATGTTTTATATTATGTTGATTCTCCTCAAATTTAATTTCTTGTTTATAATTAAGTATTAGTAGAAATTTTAGCTTTTGTGGAGGGGGAGTTCGGGTGACAACCATTTGGATGTCGCTATTGATAATATTAGCAACCTCCATTTGGTAGACATTGTATTTTTTTTCCCGCCCTAGTATTCCCTCTCCCCCTCATTCACCCTTCCCCAAACCTGCAACCCTCTCCACTCAATCACCCTCTTGCAACCTTGAGACAACCCCGCGACATTGGGACCCCCACCCCCTCCTCCACGCAGCATTGTAAAATAGTCCCACCATCGTTTAACCCTCCCTTCCCCATTGAACCCCACTATAGATCCCTATCATACCACCACCATTTAACCCTCTTGGCCCTTCACACACCATCGTAGAATCCTCCCACCTCTATCAGGCCATCCCTCCCCAGTGAAGCCATCTCTACCCTATGAATAATGACTGTACAACCCCTAAAGTCAAGCCCATGCACTGTCATGAATCCAAAATCCAATAACCCCTCTTGAACCTTAGTCGAGTCCCCTATAGGTAAGCTATTATTTGAATTCTGTAATCTGAGCTTTTATTTAGGATAACATTCTCATTTATTCTTGATGGATATGTAATACTCTATATGATCTTTAATTCATGGTCAAAATTCTATGTCTCTATTAATTTTAATGCTAATCCAGTATTCAAATAATTCATCCTCACTTCATATTCAATTCCAAGAGGCTATGATCATTCACCCTTAACACTTTTAGGATATTTCTGTTTGAAATCATATTTCAATCTCTCAAGAAACACAGATGGAACACTTCTTCCAACTTACTAAACACCACTAATGATGAAAAAAATTCTATTATAAATCAAATGGTTATATGTATAGCTATCACATTAATATGTACACATGCAAGTGTTGGAATTTATCTTCTACAATAATTGAATGAAAACAGTGTTCAAATTTCATATGTATGGTGTGCGTTCTATATGTATAATGGTTATTTTAAAAAAAATCAATATATAAATCAATTATCAGTCATTCCACGTTTTATATCTTCATATATATTTTCAACATTTTTATACATTGGATTGTTAAATTATAATATTCTAATTTTAATATAATTGAATAATTTTAAATAATGTTTACCATTGTATATTCTTTTTCATTGAAATTTTCTTATATGAGAGGCACAATTTTTTGACACTCTTCATATTTTTCTTCATCTTATGTAGAGTTACTAGTTAAATATTCTCTCTTCAAATTATTTTTGGGTTTTCTCAATATCTTGAATGTAATTCCATTTTCTTATTTGAACATCATCTTAAATGAATGGGATTTCATATCTGTTATGTACCATGTGTACTTTGTAGTTCATCTTGAGAGTGTGAAATTAAATCTATTTCTTTAAATGAGGAAACATTGTAATCAAGTATTTTTGGAAAAAACCATAATTTATTTTTCAACATGGTGGAGTCCACAAATTGTTCTCCAAATATGTGATGTTTTATTTACTTTAAATTTATTTTTTTTAAAAACACTAAACAGTTTCATCATTATCTGTTTTCACATCTTCTATACTATCAATCATTTTTTTAGTTTGTATTTTTTTACATTAACATTTTTTTCATGTATATTATCATGATTTTACTAAATATATTTTATAGACTTTAATATATTCACTTTTTATCATTATTTTATTCATAGGTACACAATGATAAAATTGCATTACATTCCATCAAATTCAATATTCATTTTCTAAAGAAGTATAATGGTGAAAAATATATCAATATATTTGAGGCTAAAAGGGGTGCCTTTAATTATAGTGGATCTATCTTGTACACATTGGCATCAAAACCCAATGACATAGATCATCACGAATCTTTAATATGGATCATTATTAATACCTTAATATTATCATCTTACCTGGTGTTAAATCATAGATAAGTCCATAGATTTATTGTATAAATGAACTCTAGATCATAATGTACATCAAGATCATTCATATTCATATAGGCGAGTATACTCACTTTCATGAATACCAATTCATTATTATTTAGAAGTTACTCCTAGTTGGTATTTCCCATATCTAATTATTATATTCTCTTTAAATAAAATTCATTTCAATATACTCAATTAATATAAGGTGGGATAATTTCTATTTTTAAAAATTGGAAATCCTATAAATTTCAGTTTTGATATCTTCATTAAATACATGTTATATATCATCCAAAAAAATTCCCATATCCAATATTAAAATATAGACACTATTGTCTTCTTGAAATTTACATTATTTCTTTTAAAGTTCCATCTCCAATATCCATTTACTTTATTTTAGTTATTTTTCATAAAAAATAATATTGAACACATTGGTTAATAATTTTTAATGATATGACTTTTTTTAGAATTTAAATAATTTATATCAATTATTTTCTTTCTTTAAAATGCAAATATGGATAGGAGCTTGATTGATATTGAAGATGGGTTTTCTATTGAATGTAATGAGGGAATTAAGAGATTTATGGATTCCAACTCTATATTTCAATGAAATTTGATTCGTTGTCCCTATAGAAAATGTTCAAATAGGTATCTCTTCAAATGATATCGTGTTAGATATTATCTATTTTTGAATGGTTTTTTGAAAAACTATACAACCTGGGAACGTCATGGAAAATAGACTTTTTCATTTCACAAATTAAAAAGTATTCATATGGATGTTGATTTGAGAAAAATTGATCCAATGAACATAATTCAAAATCATATTATGGTCTAGTTTCATCCTTAAGACAATAATATTGTAATTGAAGATGTTGGATGGGGTCTCCTATAAATTGAGAAGCATTTAAATTCTTTAAAATTCATGATGATGTGTGTATTGAATTATATCATGGATACAATAAATTTAATAAATTTTCATTAATAATTTACTTTTTACACCTAATGGCCAGAAATCAGTGGTCATACACCTCATTATACATTTTATTGGTATAGTTTAAGAATGTACTCCCTACTATAGGGAAGAATCCAGCGTCATTCTATCAAGCATCCTAGTTTACTACTGACCATTGTTTTACATATGAAACCATTTTTTCCTTACACAATAATTGTATATTGCTATTAAAAGAGAATAAAAAAATAAATACTTGTATTGTTTTCTATACATCTAGGTGGAAGGCCAAGGAGATTAATCCAAGAAGTCAGATTCTTCCAAGAAGGGTCTTGAATCAAAGGAAACATGTTTCTGGTAAGTAGATGCATTATTTCCCACTAAAAATGAGTCTAAATAAGTTCTTAAATTTGGATAAAATTTTAATATTTATGACTTTGAATTTAGAGTGAAACAAAGTGGTTGATTAATTAACTCACTCAGAAGATTTTTTGGAAGGGAAAGAGTGTGATAAAAAACACCTGGAAATTTCCTAGGCTGATTTTAATTTTCAACTGGGTTTGGCAGTACATGGTTTTAAAACATTTATGTCTATGGTTGGTGTGACACATATTACATTCCCACCACGGTTGGTTTCATACAACATCCCCCATGGGTATGTTTGAAGCAACCATTTTTTATCATTAGACTATAATTGATGAACCGAAAGCATGTGGTGATAAAAATGATGTTTATATGAATCCTTTGATTGATGAGAAATAAGAATTTTTGGAATATGGTATAATGACTTTTGACTCGGTATCTAATGACATGTCAAGACTCCGGGCCTCTTTGTTATAGACAATTAATGACTTCCTAGTTTATGCTAACTTATCAGGTTAGAGTACAAAAGGAGAATCCTCCTTCCCTTGAGGTAATAATATTAAGTAATATATTTGGATTAAACATTGTATAAATTATGTATATCATGTTCATAGAAACATTATTCCTCAATTTCATAGGATCTGAAATGATCGTTTGTCATCTAATGGGAATTGATAGCATAACCCATCACTAAATAATTTATGGGTATCAAATTTGTGCCCAGATTGATCAATAAAACATTCATAGAATGTATGATTTTCATGATTTATGGGCTCATTAATTGACTTTTATTCCAGCTGAAAATAGACTTTTTAGTCATAATTGGAAGAAATATAATATTTTTTCGAATTTATTTAATAGAAATATAATATTTTAAGACATAATTTGGATTTTATGCACATTGAATAAAATGTATGTCATAATATATTGTGCAGAATTTTAGGTTTCACAAGGAAATCAAATGATTATTCCAATGCTTGACGTGATATTCAAGAAATAGGATTGAGAAAAAACTATATTTTTATAGTTGGGTGATGATAATTGGGAATACATATCGACTGCACAGTATATAAGGAATAAAATAAAGAAAAAAATGTATGAATCAATATTGAATACCATGATGTTTCCAGATGGTTGTTTCTCTAATATTTCCAAGCATATCAATATGAAGAGAATGCCATTATAGGGGTTGAAATGTCATGATAATCATATTCTACTTCAATAGTAAATTCCAATTGAAATTGGTGATTGAAAACCTACCTAGGTTACTAAGCCATTAATTAATGTTTTTATTTTTTTCACATATCTCTTTTTAACGAATCATTGCATGATTTATTTGAAATAATAGTTGGATAATATTGTACTTGCACAACGTCACCTAGAGAAACTTTTTCTACTGTATTTTTTTTTGATTTCTGGGATTAATTGACTGTGAATTTAAAATGTGAAGTTATTATCAGCGGTCACATGCAATTTAGGGGGTTGTATTCTAAAGAGCGATACATAAATACATTGAAATGGTATGTGCACAACAAATCACTTCCAAAAGCTTCATGTTCCAATAGATATTTAATGGATGAGTTTACTAATTTTTGAGATTTATATATTGATGAGGTTGAAAAAAATTTAGATTAACCATTCAGAATGATGAGGGTCCCATTAGAGGGGGGATAACTTTTGAGATACACATTAATGAGTGGTTTCGTGATCATTGATATGTGTTGTTCATCACTCCATCGGTTATATCATTGATACATTAAGTTTCATAGTTCATCTGTATTATGTTTCTATAATTATTTTATTAATTAACTTTTATTGTATTGCAATTTAGGATTCATATCATAGATTTGAAACATGTATGGCCCTGTGAAACAGACTATCGAATCCAAAAACATCATTTCAACACATTTAATGAGTGGTTCAAGACTCATGTACATATAATTAATTGAAAAATATTTTCATAGTGCAACATAGTTTTATTTTCATAATCCTTTATCTATTGTGCAATTTTAAATTTATAGATACAAAAGATGTATCATTTATTACCCCATACAATTACTGAAGAACTCAACATGCTAGTTCATAATCCATTTATTACAGCTTGTCGAGACAAGTCTTTGGATTCTATTGGATTTGGATTCCGTGTTAGTGATGTTTATGTGAACCAAACCATCAAAAAAGTGGGGTTGGTTATTAATTTGTTGATACAGTTTATCATTATGGATTGATGAGAGATATTATTGGGGATATTTATGGTTCTCGATTAAAAGACATATTGTTAATGTGTGATTAGGTAGATCTAGTTTGTGGAATGAATGTCTATAACATCCAAATTAGACAAGTAAAAATTAACAATATTCTATATAAAGTTGTACGAGAAAGTAGTGATCCCTTCAAACTGACATCACAAGAAGATCATGTTTATATTATCGACATTGATTCTAATTAGAATGTTTTGGTGAAAATTTCTAGAAGTGGCATTTTTTTATTGACCAAGAGGAACCTCGTGTTTTCAGCATTATTGATCAAACACTTTAACAAACAACAATAGATGTGTGATATGAAGATATAAAATGGGCCAGAGAAACAATTGAAGGAGATACGAAAGACCTATGTATTTTTTCAAATATTTTATTTATTTTCCCAGTTAATGTTTTTGAATGTATTTATGAGTTATATGTATAATAATTGATTGATTAAAAAATATTTTTTTTAAATTATGTATTTCATAGGGTGGTCAGAGTGGTTCACCTAATGGTCTCGATATGTATGTTTTCATTTATCAAAATTAATTTATTATAATTTGCTATGTATATTTCCCAATTTTTTTTTATTTTTTTTAAAAAATAGTTATATTATAAACTCATTTTGAATTTCTATTTATTAGGATCGTCTGTGCCTTCCAATAGAAATAGGAGTCTTGGTAGGAGGGTTTTATTCTGGAACTCAAGAGCCTGATTGTATGTGTTATTTGATGACACATTTCATCCAGCTGGAGAAGGTGAAGTTGTATCTATTCGTCAGTTTTGACATATGATATGAGACCCAAATAGAATCCCTTTTATGGATCATTATTGGACTTATTTCCCCTAGGATATGATTGACAGATTACAAAGCTATGTTCAGTTAAATCCAATGTTTAATTTTTCATAATATTGTTTTTATTATTATCAAAAGTTACATACTATTTTTTAACAAGATAATTTCACATCTTGTATATATGAGTTTTGTGTAGTATGTATCACAAAATAATGAAAATTATGGAAGGATTACAAGATAAGGGTAATGATAGATCACTGGATACCATTTGTGGGTGTGCTAGACATTCTATAGCTAGTTCTTCCTGGAATTCTCGCCATGATGTGGTTAGATTTTCTTTCATTTTGGTCTAGTGAAATGATGATGGTAAAATTTATTTCTTTTAATATATTAAGGAATAATTATTCATATGTATATTAACTAAATATGTTGAATGTAGAATAATTTTTCTCTTCAATCACATAATCTGGAAATGTCTTGCACTCCTTCCATAATTGGTACTTGACATGTGTCACAACTCAAACATAATGTAAGTTACCTATTCACTATTAATTCATATAATAAAAAAATTGTAGTATAACATGAATATAAATGTGTATTTGTTGTACCCCATTATTATTATTACACTAGCAAGGTGAGCTGATAGATTGGTTGCCAATATAGGTGAGGACTTCTTGGGAGGGTGATCATGATGTTACTGGTGTCTTAGTAAGAAAATTATTTATTAATAATGGTATTTTTATTTTATAGAAATTTTTCATATTCGTTCACTAATGATTTATTTATATGGTACATGTTCATTTTGATCCTCATTTAGCATAGTTTCTAGAGGAGCGACCTCATATTATTGTGTGCATAGATGAGACATCTCAACACGTCTTGGGTGTGACGATAATGGTTATTCTTTGAATTATGGAAGTATTTTCCCCTGACGTAAAATTATCATAGCAGAGAAGTTGGGTGAATGCATAGATCTAGGGATGCACAAAAATACAGATCTTGATGCTACCATGTATGTTATGCAGCACAACACGGATGAGCCGTTTAAGTATTTATGTGAATAGTATGAGGAGAGATTATCACAGATGTCATCACATATCGATGAAGTGATGACGTAACATTCTATTGAGGGTACAGAATTGGTTATATAGGTAAAAAAGATATCAATCCACATTCATATTGAATTTAATTAATATTTTTTTAAGATTCATAATATTTATATATATATTATAGGCTCCAAAGAGAGCTAGTGGACATCATAATGATATTGGTGATCTAGATGAGGATAAACCTCATGGATGTGGTAATTTAAATTACCATTTTAATATCATTCAGGAATAATGAATTAATAATTATTCCTAAACCTTTAGTTTTATTTACATGTCATTGTTTTATTGATTTAATTATTTTGATTTAGTTAATTATTTTTAATTTTACATGATTTTTAATCATGATATATTACATAACACTTCAATTTTTCTATTTTTATCATTATTTTTTGTTTAATTTTTTGGTGAGGGAGAATCCCATTAAAAATGAGTAGTTGGTTGATAACTTGGTTATACCTATTATAAATTAGAGTATCATTCAATCCATGTATACTTTTGTCTAGATTGAGAAGCCCACTTTCGATGAGCACCACACTAATGTGGAGGACACTAGGTGGGAGCACAGTGATGGAAATCCAGAGTCTTTGGATTTCCATGCTCCCCCATTTTTTTGTATTTTTGAACTATTTTAGTTTTCCATGTACTTATTTACTCTTTTGAATATTGTATAGATATTTCATATTCCATTAATGAGTATAAGGCCCCATTATTTCACCCTCCTTTCATGTGATTTCTAGTTTATCTTTTTTCTGAACTCACCATATTCAAGTACAATAATTTTCTATATCATGACTCACATCTGTATTTTAATAGTTGAATGGAAGATTCTAGATCCACCATAATAAATTTTCATCACATACTTCATTATAGAAGGGTCTTTCACATGTCTTTATTGTTCTAAGATAAATTTTTCATTAGTGGAAGGCTACTGATTTGAGAAATGTTAGAACCACCATGTCAATAGAAGTGATAGTTTTAGATAGAAATAATTGAAAATTAATTTCTTTTTTACACAAACATAGCATGTTCAATGTCAGTTAGACCATCAAGGAGATGATAAATATCCTTATCAACTTCAAATACTGTGATCGGATCATCCCCTGCAGCATCCAACCCCTCATCCACAAAATCAACCCATATCCTATTAATCATACTAACATTATAAGATAAAAATGATGTTTTACATGATTCATGGGGCATGAATCCTGATCAAGAATAGGTTTTTAATTAATGAGTTGAAATCATAAGGCAACCATTTAATTGTAATTCTTGACGTGAATGAGGAGACGACATGTCAATGCGATATACGATTTGCACGGTACAACTGAATATAAGTTTTTGACGATATGAAACCATTTAAAAAGGTGCATAATGTGGTCAAAACTAGATGAAAAAACTCATAATTCCATAAAATAGGAACACAAAAATTGTTGAGTGGATTGTGAAATGGCCAGTCAAACGGTACATCCATCGGAGGTGTTGTTTGATCACGGTGATGGAAAACGCAAATCGGGTGTCATAAAACACCAAAACGGACATTTAAAGGTCAGATCCATAGATAACAACCACATAATGACATAAATCATATTAAATACATATAATTAATATTCATGAAATTTAAAAGGAGACAAAAATGACATTTGTATGTGTGGTCTTCATGGTATGACAAAATATGTCGCTTTTAAGGGTTTGAGCCCTTTAAAAAGGTGTGTCGGCTGGTCCAAACATGTCCAAAAATCACATAATGCAATGAAATTAGATGAAAATAGTTGGGGGTGAATTTTGGAATGTTCATGTAGATATTATATAAATTAGAGGTGCCATTTTACCACAGTGATAGAAAACACAATTCAGTTGTCATGAAACACCACAACGGATGTTTAATTGTCAAATACATAGAAAAATTCTTCAGAATGAGTTGAAATCATGGGAAATCATCTAATTGTTATTATTGATGTGTACGAGGAGATGACACATCAATCAAAAATGTGGTGTGGGCTGTACAGCTGAATATGTGGTTTTTAACTATATGATACCCTTTAAAAAGGTGTGTCGGGTGGTCCAAGCTAGCTAAACAACTTTAGAATTCCATCAAATCAAACATCAGAAACTCTTCTATGAATTTTGAAATGGATGGGTAGATTTTATGTCAATTGGTGTTTTTTTACCATTTTGAGGGAAAACACAATTTCAATGTCATAAAACACCAAAAGAGAGGTTTAGTAGCCAGATCCATAGAAAACGACCACATAATGACATTAAATGACATTACCACTATCTAATTATTATTAGAGATGTGTGTGAGGAGATGTGACATCAATCAGAATTGTGGTCTATGTGGTACACCTTAATCTATTGTTTTTAAATATTTTATTCCCTTTAAAAAGGTGTATTGGATAGTCAAAATTAGTTGACCGACCTTGGAATGCCATGAAATCAGATTTAAACAAACATGGAGTGAATAGTGAAATTTTTGGGTAGACAGTATGTTAATAAAAGGTGTCATTTGACCAAAGTGGTGGAAAATTCACTTTTCGTGTCATAAAAACACAAAACATGTGTTTAATAATCAAATGAATAGAAACCAACCTCACAATGACATGAAATCATTAGACCACCATAATATTATTATTGGTGATGTTTTTCAGAATAGGACACATCAATCAAATATGTGGTGTGTGAGATACAACTTAATATTTGTTTTTAAGGGATTGGTGCAATTTAAAAAGGAGTTTTGGGTGGTCACAACTAGTGGAAATACCTTATAATGACCTGAAATCATATAACAACAACCATGGAGTAAATTTGAAATAGTTGAACAGATAGTATGTTAATCAGAGGCATCATATGAAAACAATGGTGGAAAACTCAATTATGGTGTCTTAAAACACCAAAACATGAATTTAATGGTCATATCCATAGAAAACGACCATAAAATGAATTTAAATCATAGTAAAAGTGTTTAATTATTATTCTTGATGTGTATAAGACACGATAAGTCTATCAGATGTGCGGAGTGCACGATACGACTGAATATGTGGTTTTTAACAGTTTGGTGCCCTTTAATAAGGTGCATCTGGTGGTTAAAAATAACCTAAAAACATCAAAATTACATGAAATCAAATGAATATTTTGTGTAAATTTTGAAATGGTTGGGAAGATAGTACATCAATCAGAGATTCATTTGACCATGGTGACAGAAATGACATTTCTAGTTTCATAAAACACCAAAACGATTGTTTAATGGTCAAATACATATAAAACATCCTCAAAATGAGTTTAAATCATTATAAAATCTTCTATATATTATTTTTTACCTTTAAGAGGAGATTTAATGTCAATTAGAAATTTAGTGTTCATAGTATGACCGAATATGTGCTTTTTAACGGTTTGACGCCCTTAAAAAAGGTACGTCAGTTGGTCAAAACTAGTCAAACGACCTCATAATTCCATCAAATCAGACAAAAACAACAATTGAATGACTTTTGAATGGTTTGATAAGACGGTACATCAATCAGAGGTGTCATTTGACCGTCGTGATGGATAACACAATTCTAGTGTCATAAAACACTAAAATAGATGTTTAATGGTCAGATCACTGGGGAACAACAACATAATGTATTGAAATAATAGTAAAATAGTCTAATTTTTATTTGTGGCTTGTATAGGGAGACTATACATCAATTCTACATGTTTTTTGTGTTGTACGTCGGGATCCATGGTTTTTAAATATTTGACACACTTTAAATGTTTATCTGGTGGTTAAAATGAGCCAAAAAACCATAGAATGCAATCAAATCAGATGAGAAAAAATGTGGAGTGAATTGTGAAATATTCAAGCACACATTACATCATTTGGAGGATTCATTTGACTATGGTGAAAGGAACCACACCATTAATGTCCTAAAACAACAAAACATGTATTTAACCATCAAACACATATCAAACAACATCATAATGAGATGAAATCATAGGAAAATAAACTTTTTATTCTTAGTGATGTGGGATAATAGAGGAAACACTATTAAAACATGTTTTGTGTGTTTTATGACGGAATATGTTTATTTTAAGGGTTTGGTACCCTTTAAGAAGATGTTTCTTGTGGTCACAACCATCCGAATGGACTCAGAATTCCATGAAATCAGATAAAAACAACAATTGGGGAGTGAATTTAGATATGGTCAAGTAGATGGTACATCATTCGTAGGTTTTTTTACCACAATCACGTAAAACAAAATTCAAGTGTTATAAAACAACAATAAGGATTTTTAAAGGCTGGATATATAGAAAATGTCCCTAGAATTACTTCAAAATCACATGAAACCTTCTAATTACTATTTGTGATGTGTACGAGGAGACAAAATGTCAATCAGATGTGTCAAATGAAGAGTACTACTGAATATGTAGTTTTTAACCATTTTGAACCCCTTAAAAAGGTGTGTTGGGTGGTCAAAACCAGTTGAACGGCCTAATAATGCCATGAATTTTGATGTTAAAAACTGTTGATTGAATTATGAAATGGTTGGGTAGAAGATACATTAGTCAGAGATATCGTTTGACCGTAGTGATGAAAATGTAATTCTTGTTTTATAAAACATAAAAACAAACATTTAATTATCATATGAAAAGAAAACATCCTCATAATGAGTTGAAATCACTGTAAAGCCGTATAATTATAATTATTGACTTGTATGAGGAGACGACATGTCAATCAGATGTGTGGTGTATAAGGTATGATTGAATATTTTGTTTTTAAGGGTCTGAAACCCTATAAAAATATGCATGGGGAGGTTGAAACCAGTCGAACGACCTCAAAATTCAATCAAATATAAAGAAAAAAACCATTAAGTGAATTTTTAAATGGTCAGGTAGACAGTACGTCAATCAGAGGTGTCGTTTGACCATAGTGATGGAAACAGAAATTCCAGTGTCACAAAAACAACAAGACAGAGGTTAATGGTTAGATCCAAAGAAATGATGTCATAATGACTCAAAATCATAGTACAATAGTCTAATTATTATTCGTGGCATGTATTAAGAGATGTAACATCAATCAGACATGTGTTCTACATAGTAAAAGTAATGTCCTAGTTTTAAAAGATTTGACACCCTTTAAAAATGTATATCAAGAGGTCAGAATGAGCCATACATCCTCACAATTCCATGAAATCTGAAGACAAAAAATATACACTGAATTTTGAATTGGTTGGGTAGATAGTACATTAATCAAAGATGTTTTTTGACTGTGGTAATGAAAAATGATCTTTTAAAGTTATAGAAAACAAAAATATGCAGTTAACAATAAATTCAATACCAAACGAACTTTAAATGAAATGAAATCACAAGAAACTCAACTTATTATTATAGGTGATGTGTGAAAGTAGAGGACCCATCAATTAGACTGTTGGTCTAAATTGAATGATTGAATAAGGGATTTTAAATTTTTAATGAGTTATTCAAAATTATTAAAAATTTTCCATATTCAAATAACTTCGATCTATTTTATTAATTTTGAATTGAAATATGTTACTGCATTTAAATTTTTCATTTTGATGTTTTTTTCTGTACTATGTATTGAATTAAATATTTCCATGTAGTTATATTCGATGATGGATGTGGAGTTTGGAAGATAACGGGATGAAGATATTTATGAGCCTGTGAGATTAGATGTTTTGGAAATAATTTTTTTATTTTTGAAATACAGTATTTATTTGTATTTCAATGAATTTTTTTAAAAAATATTAAATAAAACATAGAGAGACGACCAATTGGAGGTCACTATATCCAAATACGAGGTGGTCAATATCAACCGCCAAATGGAAGTAGCTATTGCTCAAGTCCATATCCTCTATACGATCTTCCAAAAGATGGATGTTATAGGAAACACCAATAATCCCAAAGAGTCTAATGTTTGGCAGACTCTAGGAGGCAACTATATCCCTTTAGTGATGGATTCTGGTGGTCTCTAAAAGTCATTATTCTACAAGTGAGTTAAACATTTTTTATCTCAACACCAATTGGTTTGAGATTTCATATCAGAATCGTGTTTTGTTCATATTAGACAATGCAAGCATCCTAATTATCTCACACATAAATGATATTTTATCATCCTATGGAATCCCTCACTCCATTATTAAGTTCCAAACATTGACAAAATGATTATTTTCTCAAGGGGTGGTTCCCTATGGATTGTTTTGAGGGGAATGAGGGGAACTAATATCTTGACAACCCTCAATCCATTATTTCCATTAAACCATGTAAACATTACAGAACAATGAATTATACAAGAAGTGTATTGAAAATGAAATTACATCTTTCTCACATAATTCTAAAAAAACATTCTTTAATAATTATTAAAGTCATTAGATGATGTTATTTTCATTAAAATATTATCGAAACCTACCCTTATTTTAGAAATTTTTATCCAAAATAAAAACTATAAACCTATCAATGCTCCATGAGAGGAAACATAGGGTGTTCCCTATATAATAAAATAATATTTAAATCATAATCAATTTTACATTTCACGAGAACTCATTAAATAGTGAAAGGCCAAATTAACTTGGATGAGCCAAGTTGTTTTGTATTTGGCTTATTGTAGTTGATTTTATTCAACTGTTAGGTGATGCACATGATGTGTGATGATTATTTTTTTGATTGGAGATTATATTTTATCCTTCTCTTAATATAGAATGTAATTGTGATCAACATCATTTTAGGAACCTTATTATATCTATATGTCATGATTCATTCCATTCCACATTTACATTATTTTGTGTATTGACTATATTATTTTTTGTGCTTATTGATATACCGATGAATTTTGATTAAAATTCATTTAGATAAATGATAAATGATTTTTTCTTATTAAATGGATACCACACTTCAATTTATGAGATATATAGTCCATTTTAAATTGGATGTTGTGATCCATAAAGTTCATACATTAATAAAAATGTCACAAAAATATTATGAAGTTAAATGAATTTAAAAGCTAAAATTAAATAGTCACCATTAAATTTGATTCCAATTAATTTTATAAAGGGTTTTTTTCTATAAATTATAGTTTACACTCTATATACATGGGCCCATATGGTAAAAACAAATGCTTTATATAGACCAAACCATATTAGTGGGATGCATGTAGTGTCTCTTGCATTCTGTATAAATAATAAAATCACCCAGACCATGCTATATGTGATGGAAGAGTGGTGTGACTATTACATAGTAAGGCTTGTACATTTCATATTCATGTTTATATGACATTATCACTATTTAATCTTTTATAAGGCATGTGTTTCGAATTTTTAGAGCTATGCCACAACAACATTCTCTAATCCTTTTCCAAGTGGGTGTTGAAGGCCATGGTCCATAGGTGTTGGGCCATGAGCCACCGGTAATACCTCCAATAGTACCACATTTGGTTGATCATGTTATCCCAGATGTGAGGGATGATAATTAATTTTTATGGTTTTTATGCTACTTATGTTGACTATCAAATCAACTCCCAGATATCCCCCTTCTATGGGAGAAATTTTGCATGAGTTACAGCAACAAAATCCACCAACATTTTTTGGGTATAGTGGCCCCTTGTAGTAGACATATGGATCGATATGAATATATATATTTAATCATCTTGAGAAACCTCCCAAGATGTGAGTTGAAAATCACTGCTTAAATGATTCATGGAACTTCCAATCATTAGTGATATATATTTAATTAAAAAGGTAATATTTGAGATGCGATTTTGGAGGGATTTTTAGTCATGATTCTTTTAATAGTTCATCCCTAAGACCCTAAGTGCTGATCATCCTAGGGACTCTAGGAGAATTTTGATGGATTCCCTGATAGTTATGGATTATTAAACATGTTTTACAAAGCTTCAACTATTCAATATTATATATACTACTAGTGAGACAACAAAATGTATTTTATTAATGGATGGATTTATGTATACTGTTAATTATTATGTGAATTATTTCTGATTAGCTACCATATTTGATATAGTGAACTAGTTCATCATCATTGAGTAGATCCTGAGGGAATCTAATGGTGTGATCTAGGGTAGTTCCAAACTGAGGTAGGTTTTTGGAATGGATAGCAGTTGAAATAGGAGCTTTGAGATTGTATGCTTCAGCAATGGCAAATAGGTGGCACCCATTGACAGTTTTGTGATTTTTTACCTGTGTGGGATTTAAGCACATAAGAACCTCCAATTGTTAGGGTTGGTTTCTTAGGACCAACGTTTTGTACAATGATTACATTAATATTCAATTTATGGAATATTAATAAAATTTCTTATTACATATTGATTGTTGTTCTGCATAACTATACTGTAATAATTTCATAGAGTATATGTCATGCTGATATGGTCATTTAAGTTGCCTACTATGATGAGATCCTTAATGTACCATGATGATATTCTCAAATAAAGTATGCGGTTGGATAACATATTATAATGGGAAAGATAGTACATAGACATTCATGTTGGAGTACTTATAAGCAGATGAGTATTCTTCACAAGAAGTGCACACTAGGTAATCTCTATGATCGTTTATCATGAGAGTAGTCCCTCCAGTATGAATTCAACATGTTTTTGTGTTATCAAATATTCTTATCAATGACCATGTGTGTTGTTCCTTAGACATCAATATTTTTTTTAATTAATGTTACCACTGCCATACATAGATGTATATTTAAACCATGATTATAATAGTTCATGGAGAATTTGGATATGTTGTGTGCATCATTAGTGAATTTTCATTAATGAATTACTCAATGAACTATTTATCCCTTCAATCTTTAAAGAGGATTATATATCGTCAATTTTATTTGAATATGACAATCACATTAAATTCATTGGCATTTGCGTAACGACATGTATTTTTTAGATTTTCAAAGAAAGATATATCTGTAATATGGGTTAGTGACATGGACGTGGAACCTATAGGATGAGATATTGAGATAAAGGGATTATATTACATAGTGAGCATTCAGACATGGTTTTCGATTCTGGGATATTAAATACTTTCTCTTGGGTACCTTGACCTGTTTCTAGATAGTAATAATGGACATTAGTTAAGTCTGCCCAATGCCAATGAGAAAGAATCATGGAGTGTCACACACTATGTGTTTCTATTAATCTTGATTAAATTTTATTTGAATTTAAATCATGGAACAAATATAATTTTCATTTTTGAGGTATAATTTCATTCATTTTATATTGATAATATTAATTTAAAAAAAATTATTTTCGAGCTTGTGAATATAAAATTTATTTTATTTATTGAATATTTTAATAATTACTTATTCACTATATTGTGAATAAAATGTTTATTTATGGAAAATTAATATATTATTTTACTTAATATATTCCTGTAGAGTTTGAAGGGATGAAGACTACTCTATGAAAAAATATTAATTAATAAGATCGCTACATAATATTTGTCATTGCACTAGTTAGTATATGCCACAACATATAAATTAAGTTAGTATTATTATGAGGAATGAGATTTGTTAAATGTAATAAATTTTATTTAATGGTCAGTATACAATTAAATAATACTTTAGCTTAAATTCAATCTATATAAATAGGCGGCTATGTCTATTTCATAGAGTATCAAAAAATTGAGCACAAAGAATTGTTGCGCATAATGAATTCTTTCTTAACTCCTCATTCTCTCTCTATCTCAATAACGATGAGTGTGAGAGAGATTTCATCAATGAATAAAGAACAAGTATTCATGAACAAAAAACACCATGCATTCCTCTCGTTGTATTAGAACCTAAATATTGAGGGTTTCTCTCGGATTTCATAGGAGTACATGTGTACCACTACTAGATGGATTATATTCTTGGATCCTCACAGTGCAAGTAAGGTAATCCAAAAGGGAATTTTTGGATGATTCAAATTCACTAAAAAATAAATATTTTAAACCCAGTATCTTATTTCATTAAATATTAAATTAATTAATTAAAATTTTTATGTTCAATGTATTAAATCCATGTTTTTTGAAAAAATAGACACTATGCTGAACAACGTATATGACATGCCAAATCGAACTAATGAGAACAAAAAAATATTATCATTAAAATGGTACCTTAAATCCAAGCTATTAAAATGTAGGGAATATATATTATTAATTGAATTGTGAAAATATGGTTTAGACGTGTATATAATTAATCCATTGCTGAAAAATTATTTTTATTTAATGTAAAAAAAATTAATAAAAGGTATTGTTTTTCTGAAGAACTATATAATGCAAATAATATTTTCTTTAAAATAATTAAATAACTCATTTTGGATTTTATTAATGAACAACAATATTCAATATTATATTTTAAATTCATCTGATATGTTTATAGACACGATATAAGAAAAAAAATACAATTTTATGGATAAAATGAGTGTTTTTTAAATGTTGTTTTCCATATTTTGATAGAGAGCCCATTTTAAATCCAATATTTGAAAAATTTAAATATTATTTTTTGATAAAACAAAACTCTCTGGAATTGGGGCTGAAAATTTTTATTTTACTAAATTTTTGGTATTTTTTTATAACCTTCATATTTTAATGAATAGTGAATATAGTGCATTTTAATTCAAATTTACATTTCATATAATTTATTCATATTGATATATTGTCATTTTAATTGGTCTTAAAATATAATTATATTATGTTTTAATAACATAACCAAATATTATTCATTGGATGTAATTTCACATTGAAATTGAATATAAAGGCTTGTTAATGGCTTGATGGTGTATACATTTAAAAATCTGCTTTCTCATTTTGTCAACAAGCTTAATTTTAATTTAATTATTAAATATTCTATGTTTTAAATTTGGTAAGATGGATTTCATATTTGTAATAAGTGGGTATAAATTATTTTAATATGTTTCTTTTATTTATTGGGTATTATAAATAGTAACTATGGTAATATTTATTTGTTATGGTTAAATGTAAATTAAGTAATTTTGGTAAAAAAATAATAAGATAATGAAAATAAAATTACCATAAAACCATAAAAAATAATATTCTATGAATATGAATCGATCCTAAACACATAAATACTTTAATTGAATCACTTAATGTACTTATTTTCATTAAAGTGACAGAAATATTATTAAAACAAAATAAAGTGACATGAAAGTTACAAAATGTCACCAACTTATTTCTTATATGTATAAAAAAATTATAGAGTTATAAATATGATAAAACTTATAATATAAATAGTCTCTAAAAAAATATTTATATTATAGACATCTTGGTAATTCATTGAGAATTTTTAGTGACCAATTATTTTCTATAAATACGGACAAAACAGTTATGCAATAATTATTTTATTAATAAAAATATCAAATAAATTGGTTGAAAAATATTAAAAAAGTTATAATGTGAATTAATTAGGGTACTCCACGAAATTTATAGCTTACTATGACATATTATAAGTCTATATAATTTTTTCAATCAATGTTATCTCTATTTTTGGTGTTTATTTAAATTCAATGAAATAAAGAGTGTTAAAATTAACTCTATTGATATTTTATAAAAATATTATTTTATTAAATTTTCTAAAAATAATAAAAATCATTAGTAATTACTTAGTGGCTATGATAAGGTCAAAATATTCATAAAGTGTCCATTTTTGGAAAAATTATCATATATAGGTAAAATTTATAGCCTCTAAATATTTAAAATGTTGTAACTACATTTAAAATTAAGAAAAAAATTTTAAGTGTAATATGAAAAAGATAATGATTATACTGAAATATATACATGTTTAATTTTTTTTCCTATATTATTTAGAGGCATAATCATCTTAGTTTCTAAAATACTCAAGTTGGAGTCATTTTGAGTTAATAATTAATTTATATTAATTTAATATTTTAAGGATTTCCAGGGGTGTCCCTCCCCTTTCCTATAAAATAGTACCCATTAATCTATATTAGTTTGAGTTAAGAAACATTTTGTTTCAACCAATACCTACCCAAAACCCTTCCTAAAATTACTCCCCCCATTATTTAGGACTTATTTTAGTATTAAAACTCTACTTATAGTTGTTAAGGTGTTTGTCAACGATGATCAACCGAAGAAGATGTGTCGTTCTCTTTAAGTTTTGTTATATTATTCACCATTCCAATTTTTCAAATATCCTTAAGCCTTGATGAAATAATAACATACGTATCATCCATATAAATATTTTTTATTATTTTAATATCATAACCCTAAATCCTTCACCAATTTCATCTAACGGGAAATCAAATTTTTGTTTATGTGTATAGAGGACTACCGCCTCGTGAACCGATATAGTTAATTTTTCATCAATGACATTAATGAAAATTTATAATGAATTAATTATTGTTCATATTTTATATTCATTGAATATTAATCATCATAATATATTAATATATCAATTACATTATTACATTCTAGGCACATTAAAATGATAATGTCATTCGTACGTACGTGTGAACTATCAACTCTATGTAGCGATAAGATTTGTTTTTATTCACTACATAACTTGTATGATATATATATATAGATATTTAAATGATTAATATGATATTTATGATTTTATAATAATTATAGAAATATAAAATAGTACTTACCTTTTTTCATAACGATCAATGAAAAATGGAAAATGACACTCATGCGTATGTATGACCCATCGTCTCCATGATTATAATGATGTTAATTTTTTATGAAAATACATAATGTTGTGATTAAAAAGTATAATATATTTTTTTAAAAGATAATAGTATCATAAATATTATTATGGAGATGATGGACTTATTACCCCATAAACTATGTATATCTTACCATGTTCATTTTTAACAAAAGTACTAAATATCGACCAAACGTCTTAAATGAACATAAATAATTATGTAATTTTTATAAAATGGTAATAAGTTATATAAAATGAATAATCAAAATGAAAATGGTTTTCAAGAAATTAAATAATTAACAAAATGTTATTATTTAGGAAGATAAATAACATGCTTGATGAATCAGACTCGAGATAAGGGACTTCATCTCAATCTCCTTTCATTAAGGCGTATTTTTATATTATACCCAACATCTATTTATAAGGTGTATAATAAATCCCTTTGAATTTTAATTTAATTAAAATGTTTTCAAAAAGAATAATTTTATATGAATCTTTTTACTTTCATTACAAAACTACAAAAGTTACATTTTTTAACGTTTATGGTGACAATGACTTTTCCACCATTGTAACTGTTATTTGATATTTGGCATCCACTATAAACTGTAAAGTTTTTAAAAGGTAAAATAAATCTCGTATAAATTTTTTGGGTATTATGGTATTGAAATTTCTGTTGAAAATGGATTGACTATTTAAAAATCTTGAAATGACTTCGTGTGATTACAAATGAAATTTTATGAGTGAAATGTTGATAATTGCAATCATTTTTGTGTTATAATTATACAATGGTAGATAGACATTCGACATGTTGTTATGTGAAAAACCTAAAATGGGTGGTTCCATTATAAACCAAATTTAGTTGGTTCAGTGATAACCCATGGGTGGGTGGTTATGTTATAACCTCCAATGCATTGGGTATAGAATCCATTCATGTGGCTATTCCATTTGTAAGGGTGATATGTTTTGATGTCAATAGTATGTTTATTATATTTAAGTACGATCATTTTCCAAGAAACCTTTATATGTTTTATGTTCATCATATGGGTTTTATGGTAATATTTTGATAAAAAAAGGTAATCAATTAGCTTATAATTCAATTATTTTATTTACTAATTCATAATGGTGAAAAGATTTATTTTATTATAATGTATTCATGGTTTATATGTTTTTGGAAGACGAATATTTATATAATTTTTTTTGTATCCCTTACTCAAATTTTTTATTCTAATCATAATTTTGATGTGTTTTTCACTAGATTTTATGGATAATAGAGTCAATTATGGGATCAATAAAAAGTTATGATAATTTAAAATAAAAAGAAACCATCTTTAATTTTAAATATTTTTATTTTATAATAGAAATGGATATTATTGAATGTGTCCACTAAATATTTATATAGTTTTTATATATGATTTGTGGCCTAATTCTCTTAATCTGAAAACTTGAAATGACCATAAATGTAAAATAAATTCTTTTTCCTGATATAACTAAATATTATGTAATGTTTCTGGTTGGGTCCTTATAGTTGGTATTAGAAGAAATGTTTAGAAAACTTTGGAGAATGTTTTCTAAAGAATTATTGATATCATCATGATTATATAATTTTAAGGTTTATTATAAGTTTACTCTCTTACAATCCCTTTTTAGGATTTTTGTTATGAAATTTTATGGTGAATACATTATTTTTGGATACATTTACCTTTGAGTTATTTATGGGTTATTACTTTTTAGGATGTAAAATGATAGGTATGAGATAACCATTGAGGTTAATATATGTTATAGTTATTTTTGAGGATTTTATTTTGGGAATGTTATAGTAATTATATTTTTTTAGTAAAGGGATAACCCATTGGATGGATGATAACCCATCGAATCAGACAATATTGTTGGTATCGAGCCCAAAACTAACGTGAGACAAAGCACTATCACCTACCACTAGCCTACATAATGTCCCTAGTTGATATGACTTTTTCTTTTTTTGTTAATATAGTCAATTTAATAAATCTTTGGGGATTTTGGGAACTTATGTTTTATCAAATTGATATTTTTGGTATTGGAAAATTATTTTTGGGTAAAGTGAAAAAATATTATTTTAAATGACGTTCACTATTTTGGGAACATTATATGATTAAGGTAAAGATAATAATATGGTATTTTAATTGATGATTAATGGATTAATTATATTTTGTATGAATATATGATTTTAAATCTTGATTTACAAGGATTTTAGAAATTATTAACCTATAAAGGATAATATGTTAATAGATTAATTACTTTTTCATATAACACATTAAGAGTGGGTGAATCCATTTGTAGATAAATGTTAAAATTTATCTTCAAAAATTGTCTGATAAAATAATTCTCATTTTTGGGTTCAAATTTTAGTCATTATTTTTTTGAGTAATATTAAATATGATTATATTTTAAATAGTCTATGTTGAACATTGGATATTACTATTGAATTTTGGAGATTAAAATAATTTTTTAAACGTATAAAGGATTATTCTTTTTGGGGAATTATCTTATTTTTTGCCCACAATTTTGGTTTTGGTTAATGTTCCATGATAGTATAAATATATAGTAAATCTTTTTTGGAATATTTTGTTATCTATAATTTATTTTTAGTGTATTAGGAAAGAAAAAAATTCATCTTTGTGCTCATCAATTGTAGAAAAAGTAAATTTTATGGTGAAAATTAACTAAAAGATGAAACTATACATCCAAAGTAAGTATATTTATTTATGTTCTTATTCTGTGACGTAAATGAATTCAACAACTCTATAAAATGGATCTTAAAACAGAAACATTATCTGATTTCTGTACATAACAAGAAATCTATATCCTTATAACCAATCATAAATTTATGGGTTTTTATTGTTAAATTTTTGTAGACAATGTTTTCAATCACTCTCCATCATAACATGATGGAAATTTTTCTCCTTCATTTCCATGTTTTCTTACATGGAAAACATGTATGTGTTACCTCAGGTGATCATCATACATACCATTATTTCTTATATAATGATAGATTTATTACTCCTATTTCCGGTGTGGGATTACAATAATGGTATTTTAAAAATTCATAATTTAGTTAATGACACCGAATTCAAATTTTTAGGATTAAATTTCTAATGTTAGGATAATGTATCAAGAAATATGTTTTTTTTAATGAAACACTATGTTCGAAAGCGTACATGATAAGACACATCAAACTTAATAAAAAAAACTATATATTAATAATTAAAATGTAATATATTACAAATCTGTTAAAATAGAGGGAATAAATATTATTAATTTAATTATTAAAATATTTTTTAAACATGTATTTATTTAATTATTTGGTGAACAATTAAATATATTGAATGTAAAACATTTTATAAAATAAAAGGGAATGTCTTTCTGAAAATTCATTTAAATGAAAATATGTATTTCTATAGAATAATAAAACCACTATTAATGTGTTTTATTTATGAAATATATATTCAATATAGTTTTTTTAATTCATATTATATGTTTTATTCACATGATATAATAACAAATAAAATTTTATAGATAAAATGAGTGTTTTCATAAAAAAACAGTTTTTCCATATTTTGATGGAGATCCCATTTTAATTCTATTTTCACAATTTTATAGTTTATTTTGGAAAAAATAAAAAAATTTCTTGGAATCATGACATCAAATTTTAATGTGATTAATTTTTTTCTAATTTTTTATAACTTTTATATTTTAATGAATAGTGTAAAATACTTCATTTTAAATCGAAACTTTTTTGTCTAATTTATTTATATTGTTAGATTATTATATTTTTTGTTTTAAATTATAAATATATTATTTTTTTCATCTAATACAATTTTTTCATTTTACGTAATTTCACAATGAAATTGGATACAAACACATGTTAATCTTTTGGTGGTTTTTACTTTTAAAAACCTACATTCCAATTTTTCCACTAAGATAAATTATAATTTAATTACATAAATATATTTGTTTTAAATTGTAAAATATTAATTAAATATTTTTAATCCATGTATCCAAATTATGTTAATATATACTTTTTGTTTTTTGGGTATTATGAATAATATCTACAATAATTTTCTTTTACAGCAACGAAAGTTAAATTGAGTAATTTAGGGTAACAAATAATATGATAAGGATTAAACAATTATCTTAACACCTAGAAAAATTAATTGGATGATTAAAAATTTACCATATACACCTAAGTATCATAATTTAATCTTTTAATGTACTTTATCAATGAAAGTGATTAAAAAATATTAAAATCAATGAAAGTGACATGAAGATGACAAAATGTCACCCTCCTATTTCTTATAACTATAATAACATTAATATAGTGATAAATATTATATAAATTCATTAATAAATATTTTCAAAAAAAAATATAATTAACTTATCTACATCTTGGGTATTTGAAGATAATTTTTAAAGATTAAATAATTTCAATAAATACTTACACAAAATGGATACAATATTTATTTTATTAATATAAATATAAAATAAATGATACGAAAAATATTACAAAATATATATTTTCAATTAATTAAGGTGATCCAAAAATTTAATAGTTGAATATTTCATTTTATAAGTCTATCAATTTTTTTAAGTTATCTCTCCTTTTGAATTTCATTTAAATTCAACGAAATATTTAATGTCAAAATTTATATTATTGACATTTTATAAAACTTTTATTTTATTAAATTATTTAAAAACAATAAAATTCATTAAAAACTGTTAAATTTATATGATAAGGTATAAAATTTGATAAATGTACCATTTTTTGGAAATTTACCTCAAATAAGTAACATTTATACCCTCTTAATATTTAAAATATTATTACCATAGTTAAAATCAAAATAGATTAATTAAGTGTAAAACAAAATCATAAGGTTTAAAATAAACACAATACACATCTAATTTTTTTTGTATGAGAGTATTTCAAACCATCATTGTATCTCATACGTACAACAATTTTTAGAAATTTTATGTTTACAATTATTTAATAATAGAGTAAAATTTTAAGGATTTCCAAGGGTTACCTTCCCCTTTCCTACAAAATGGTACCCATCATTATCTATTAATTACTATAAATAAAAACTTTGGTTACACAAATATCTAACCGAAAACATCCAATAATACCTACCTTCATTATTTTGGCCTTATTTTATGCATAAATACCTCGTTATAGGTTTTATTTTGTTCTTCAATGGTGATCATCCGAAGAGGCAGCGTCATTTTCTTTAAGTATTTCTATATTATTACTTATTCCACTTATTGAACTCTAGTTAATCGATACTAAAATAATAACTAAAATATTATAAATATTCTTATATGTAATTATGATAATATCATCTCCTAAATCTATCTCTAATTTCATCAAATGGGAAATGAACTTTTCGTTTGGGTGTACGGTGGACTACCACCCTACGAACCGATATAGTTCATTTTTCATCACCATAATTAATGACTTTTTATACTTATGGAATTAATGTTCATATGTGATAATAAAGAATTATAAATCATTATTAGATAATAATATATCCATTATGTTCTTACTTTCCATGAACATAAAAATGATAATGACTTCTGTGCGTACGTGTGAACTATCACCTCCTCAAAGCGAGGTGATTCATTTTTATTCACTACATCACTTTAATGATATAAGTAATTATATATATATGATTAATATGATATTTATGATTTTATTATCATTATTTGATGATAAAAAATACTTACCTTCTTTCTATAATGATCAATGAAAATTTAAAATGTTACTCATGCATACGTACGACCTATTGTATCCATGATTATAACGTTGTTCATTTTTTATAACTATTATAATATTTTTTACTTAAAAGTAATATTAATTTATAAAAATTATAATAATGTAATTAATATTAATATTGAGATTATGAACTTATGATCACATGAGAAATTTCCATCTTTCCATGTTAATTTTTGACTCAAGTAACGAATATCGACAATAAGTCCGATTTAGACTTAAATAATTATATAATTTTTATAACATGGTAATAATTTATATGAAATGAATAATAAACATGAAAAACGTTCGCATGAAATTATATAATTTTATGAATTTTATTATTTAGTAAGATAAAGAACATACATGCGGAACCAGACTCGATGTAAGGGACTTCGTCTCAATCTCCATTCATTTTGGCATATTTTGATTTTATACAGAACACTTCTTTTATAAGGTGAATAATCGACCCCATGACTATTAATTTAATTAAAAGGTTTTAAAAAGTAATGTTTATATAGGAAAAATTTTACATTCATTGAAAAAAAAATTATTTTTGTTGTATGAGGTGACGACAACTTCTCAACCACCATAATTTTTATTTGATAGATTGTTTCCGCTATAAGACTTAATGATTTTAAATATGAAAATATATACCATGTCAGATTTTTTTTTGGTATTTTGGTATTCAAAATGGTTTTGAAAATGTATTTACTATTTCATTACCATAAAACCGTTTCATGTGATTGGAAGTGAAATTTTATGAGTGAAATACTTATAATTGGAATCTTTTACATGTTATGATTATACAATGCCACATGGAATGTTGATGGGTGGTTATGTGATAGGCCATATATGGGTGGTTCCTTGATAAACAAAAAAATGGTGGTTTTGTGATAAACCAATTATTGGTGGTTACATTGTATCCTCCAATTAATTGTGTATGGATATTGTCCATATATTTATTCCATTTATAAGAGTGATATGTATGGGTGTAGATCATATGGTTATTAAATTTAATCATAATTATGTACCAAGTGACCATTATATATAATATGTTATTTATATGGGTTTTGTGAAAATCTTTTAATTTTTAAAAGGTAAGCAATGAGGTAATAATCCAAGGAATGTATTTACTACTTCTTTAAGGTGAAAAGTATTACTATATGATAAATTATTCATATATTACATGGGTTGGCAAGACTAAAAGGGCTGCTTATTTATGTATTTATTACTGATAATTTTGTTCTCATCTTGTGTTTTGAAATGTTTTTCATAGGATTTATGGGAGAATAGTGTCATGGATAAGATTAGGGGAAATTTATTATTATTAAACATTAAAATAATCCATGTTTCATTTTAAGTGTTTTTGTTTTATGAAATAAATGGATACGATTGGATGTGTCCACTTTGTATTTATATGATTTTATTATGTTTGAGTAATGGAATAATTCTATAAATATCTAAATGTGAAAATATTCTCAATGTGAAAAAAATATAATTATTTACATAACTAAAGATTATGTAATGTTTAAGGTCAGTCCTTATATGAAAGATCCTCACTCTTGGTTTCCCAAAAATATTATTAAAGTATGTCAAATATATTAAACACCATCACATTCTTCCGATGTTCCCTAAACCAATAAGTGGTATCCATGGAGTCACGTTCAAATTTATAATTATATATATTATTTTTTTATCTATGCACATTTTATGTTATATTTTCATTTCATAATATTTATTCATTAATATGATTGGAATTAAAATATAATTGAAAAAGTATTCATATGTTTCCAGTGTTTCATTTTATTAATGTTTTAATGAAAATGAATAATTACTAGATATGCAATCCAAAAGTGCCAAATCATTTTTCTGTAAACCAAGGATTCACTACTTCTGGTCAGAGCACACACTGTATGTAAAATCCCAAGTATTTATAGAATAAAAGTCTATATATATATATATATATATATTAATATTTATGAATAAGATATTAATTTTATATTAAATGGGATCCTCTGTTTGATAGTGTACTCAACTTTCAACAATGAGTTTCTCTGAAATATTATGTAGCACTCAACAATGAGTTATACCCAAAAATAATATAATTATTTTAAATGGTAGTTAACACATAGCCATTGTATTAGAGGGGATAAAAGTAACTAACTACCATATTATTATAGATGTTTTTGAAATGATTTTATATTTATCCAATATATTTTGGAGGATTAAAAATAAAATTAGTCAAATTTCATTCATAAAATACACTAATCTTTTTAAAAGGATGTTCTACAACCTTTTTATGGCGAACCCTTTTTAAATATATTTTTTTATCACTTTTATATGTTCTATTTGAAATAAATAAATTCTTCTTTTGAAGTTGGACATCAAAATGTACTTTGGTTGAAAATTTAATATTTTTCTAAAAAACTTATTAATTTAATGACTAGTTAAAAATACTACATTTTAATTGAGAATTGTGTTTTTGTATCATTTATTTATATAGTAATATTCCCTCTATAATTGGTTTTAAAGTATAATTTGATTAATTGTTTATATTTTAGTCCAATGTTTTTAATTGGAAATAATTTCACATTGAAATTTTTCATAAACACATGTCACGTTTCTGATAGTTTTTTATTTTTAAAAACACACTATATGGTCTTTACAATCAGAATTAATTTTAATTTTTTTTAAAAATCTTTTTTTTTAATTTAGAAAAATAGATTCTTTATTTTCAATTAGAAGGTAAATTTTTTTTAAATAGGTACTTTTTATTTTTGGACATTTAGAGTAGTAACATTAGTAAATATTTTTATTACCCATGGATTAGGGTAAACTAGGAAAATAGGGTTAAAAATAATATTATAATAATATAAAACTACCATAAATCATGTTATAATCTTATTGGATGAGTCATGGGTGACCAAAAAAATCCTTAAGCTAAACATTTGGTAATTAAGTGCCACTTGGGGTGTGAAAATGATATGTTATAATAATTAAATTATGTTAAAGAGAAATATAACATAAACACGTATCTTTTTACTAAAAAAATTGTGTGGGGTTATATAATTGATCTATTTGCAAATAAATTTTAATTATAAAGAAAAAAATAATTCCCACATTTCGGGGTTTTATATAAAATTTTTAGACAATAAATAAATAACCTAATTTATGACACAACTATGATGTGGTGATTAATTTATTAATAAAGGATTCAAATAAATGAAATTATAAATTTTAAAATAAATATAATTTGTAAATTTTTATTTCATAAAAAAAATTGGGTGATTATTGAATATTAATTTTAATTCATTCTTTTTTTGAAGTAATCATGTTTTTATGACGTTAACAAAAATCAATTACTAAATAGTTGAAAATTTACATAAATTAATTATTTAAAAAATCTTATTTTATTAAATGATATAATAGTCCTTAAAATCTAATATTCCTCCAGATGACTATTGTTATGTTGAAAATGGAATTAATTATCCACTTTGGGTTCTCTTGTCATTTTATAGTAACTATGGTAACAATATATTATGAAAATACCAGAAGACATGTAAAAAGTTATTGTTTTCTAAAAATGGTTAAAGTTATATGATAAGGATGATTTTTTACCCAGACATGTCTAAAACCTTCTAGTTGAGAGTATTTAGACCCATCCTTATCTTATCCTAGAAACCTATAACTTAGGAACTATTTTAATTAGAATTTCAATTTGTAATAAAATAATATTTTATGACTTTCCTAAAGTTCCCCTCCTACCTCTTATAAAAGGCCACCACCTCTACCCACATAATCACACCACTCACAGCCCATGGATCAAAATATTATACTAAAATAATCTCTCAACATCCGTTCACTCATCATAGAAGCCTTACCTTGGGCAGAAGGAAATTCAAGAAAGCATTTTTTTCTAAAATCAAACGAAGTTACCCAATTTAGTGGTGACATATTCTCTCATGTTATTTTCCCTTGTTTTTCTAATCAAATCCCTATAATCGTAATAATATATTATTACATAAAATTTATACTAAATCTATTAGGATTTCGTTATGATAATAATTCTAACTACACTTACACACACCTCCATATAATGGATACGAACATATGGTTTTTATGTATGGGGAACTACTACCTCACGAAACGATGGTTGTTAAATTTTCTCCCACCACAAATAATGGTGGATATTATGATGAAACTATACTCAAATATGATATATATTATATTTATGTTATCTCTATGCTTATTTAATTTTTATTTTGAGCATTTCTTTTTTATTTCGATTTTGTGTAAATATGATAATTTCATTTGATTAAGTGTGGAATACAACCCAGCCAAAGCGAGGTGACTCATTTCCTCTATACATGGAATGTATAAAAGATGGTTTTATTAAACCTTTGATATAGATATAAAGGAAATATAATACTAGTATTTAATATAATTTTATATAATTTTATTTTTATTTATTTAATATGAAAACGAAATGAAAGTAGTGTTCATGCATACGTATGACCTACTGTCTCCATGAAGGAGGGTTTCACTTATTATATATAATTTTATGGATATTATAAATAAATATATAATTTATATATATGATATTTAAATCCTGAATAATATTCTAGAGATGATGGACTTTGGACTACATGGACAATTTACGTCAAAACATGTTCATTTTGAACTCATGTAGAGAATATCTTCTAAACATCTGATATAAACATAAATAATTTTGTTATTTTTATAACATGATAATCAGTAATATAAAATGAATAATAAATTATTAAAATTTACATAATCAAATAAAAATTAACCTATTTTTATTATTCAGGAATATAAAGAAGGAACGAGACATGTCATATTCTAGGTCAAGGGATTCTCTAAATCTCCTTTAATTGAGGCATATTTGGATGTTATACACCACCTTATTTTATAAGGGGTATAATACACCCCGTTGACATTAAATTTCATTCCAATGGAATAATTTTTCTATGTATCAATTTACTAAATTAAAAAAAAGTTATTTTTAATGTATGTGGTAAAAAAGACCTATCCGCCACAGTAACTGTTATTTGATTTTTGGCTTCATCTATAAGAATTATTGTTTTTAAATGTAAATAAATACCATAAAACCATTTTAGTTGTTTTGGTGTTAAAAATGGTTTTTAAAGTGATTTGAAATTTCAATAACATGAAATTATTTCATGTTATTGAAAATAATTTTTTTGAGTGGAATGTTGATAATTTCAATATTTTACGTGTTATTATTAACAAATGGTACTCTGAAATATGGCAGTTTGTTACAGGATAAAACAATGAGGATTAGTTACATGATAAACGAAATATGAGTGGTTCTAGGATAAACCTATGACAGGTGGTTACATTATAACCCTTAATTCATTGTCTTTGTAAGTTAGTAATTTGGCTTTTCTATTTAGTGATATGTGTGAATTCAGTCGTATGGTTATTACGTTTAAGTATGTGTATGTCCCATATTACTGTTATATATTATATGTTTCAATATATGGGATTTATGGTAATATTTCGGTTATATAAAGCATAAAAAATAATGATATATTCAGTGAAGCATATTTTCTACTTCTTAAAGGTGAGAGGTTTTACATTATAATAATGTATTCAAGGATTAAAATTTCTTCAAAAGACTAACATTTTTCATTCTTTATGTATCCCTGACAGATCATTTTATGCTCATCCCCCATTTTGAAATTTTATCACATGACTTAAAGAAGAGTAGTGTCAGTGATGGTATCAGGGAAAATTTATGATATTTATACATGAATTGATCATTTTTATTTTTTAATAAGATTATTATTTTATGAAAAAACGAATGTGAGAATAATAGTATACATGTAATATTTATGTTGTTATGTATAAGTTATAACAAAATTCTCTAATTCAGTAAACCTAAAAATATCCTCAAAGTGAATGAAATTCAATTTAGTGACTTATCTCAATATTAAGTAATGTTTAAGGCTAGGGACCAATAGTAGTTATCAGAGGTTAGTTTAGATAAAATTATGAGTTAGAATATTTTTAATAGAATATCCATAGTATATTTTTACATTATGGACCAATTGAAATAATATAGAAATGGAAGATTACCACATTTATTCAGCAAAGATATTTTTTTAGAATGGTTTTCCATGGAATAAACAGGGATGTTGTGCTGAGAATGCATATAGAGCGAAATAACCATTGAAATCAACATCCTGAGATTGTTGGAATCAGAACTGAAAGTTTGTTGTAATGATGGATCAGTTGACTCAATTGATAAATTGTGGTGGTGTTCATTCATGAGATTAACCAGACCAATATTAGAGGAATATGTTTATCATAGATCATTTTATGAGGTAACATCCCACATCATTCAGAGGATCATGTGACCCTAATCAATATGAAGGGGGGATTAAATCACTAGACAAGATTTTTAATGTAATGTGGTGTTCAAGAAATAAAAGGCTTAAACTTGTTGATTATCATTTTGATGGTCAAGTCGATTAGTGATGGTCAATGATTAAGAATATCTGAGGAAGTAAACTGATTAATGCCATGGAATAGGGGGAATTTAATAATATCTTCTTTGAATAGAATTTTCATAAGGTTGTTCTACTAAGGGTGGAAAATAAGTTTGGTAATTGATATGAATAGAGTATAATTTTGTGGCTACATATGAAGAAAATTTCACGTGTTTTTCAAGGTACATCCCAAATATTTTTGGGATATTATTTGTAAGATCTATTTGTTTTACTCATGATTGAATCTATAATATCAAATTTCTTTATCATCTTATGAGTTTAAAAACTATGAGAAACTTGTCTGATATTCTTAGAAGGTAGAAATGGACTTTTTAGATGTTCATGGGTTCTATGTGAGAAACCAAAATAAGCGATATAGTTGAGAGGTAATGGAACACAATTCATCAAAGAATTCTAGAGGATAGAAATCAAAATTTCCAATTTATGATAAGTGTGGTAAAAATAATATCGAAGAATGAATCTCAATATTTAGGAAGTGCTTCTGATGTGTTATGACTAGTCATATTACTCGTAACTGTAAATAATATGATCAAGAAACCAACAAAAAAACCATCAGTATCTTATTTTAGTTACAATTAGTTAGAATATTATGCCAATATGTGTTTAAAGTAGATTACATAGGGTGGAAACTAGCATGATCAAATGTTGATGGGCATGGATAAATCCTTTTATAATACTACAGTGGATTTGTGACCGTTAGATGACATTGTGAATAGTATGTTATAGATTTTTTTTCATAATATTTAAATACAATATTTGACTCTAAATGATCACATTCCATCATTTCCAAGATATTTTTTAGTAAATTGGAAATAGACCCTCATGAATGTGATATAAATTTTTGGGTAAAATCTATAGGTGGATGTATTAAATAAACCATGATTTATAGTAATCTTATTATTATAAATAGTGGGATACACATTCCTTAACATCTTGTTGAACATACCATAGTGGAATTTGATATCATTTTGGGTTTGGATTGGATTTCAGTATATCATGCTAAAATAAATTGTAAATACAAGAATGTTTTACTGAATGATTTAATAACTTTAATAACATACCAAGAATATTAAACATTGATTAAAGAAGGATTTGAATGTTATATAGATCATATTTTTGAAAATAATGAAACTATTTTTTTTAGTGACATTCTAGTAGTAAATGAATTCACAAATGTTTTTTCGGATGAATTTCAAATAATTGTTCCCCATCGGGGGGTTGAATTTAATGTTTATTTAGTTCCTGATGCTAAAACTATTTCTAAACCCCATATAAAATGGCACATTTATAATAATTGGAATTAAAAAAATTGACGGAATTACTTGATATTGTTTTCGTTCAACCTAGAACCTTGCCATGTGGTTCTCTAGTTTTATTTTGGAAAAGGAAAGATTCATCTATAAGGATATGTATTGATTACAGAGCCCTTAAAAATCAATATTAATAACTTGTCCTTTTTCCTCATATCAATGATTTTTTTGATCAGCTCAATGGATTTCATTATTTTTTGATGATTGATTTGAGGTCTGGGTTCCATCAACTGAAGGTAAAGGAGGATGACAATCCAAATACAACTTTATGAATAATTTTTTGGAATTATGAGTTTTTAGTTATTACCTTGGGGTTATCTAATACACCTGCTATATTTATAAATCTCAATAATAGAGTCATTTATAAGTTTCTAGATAATTTTTTCATTGTTTTTATTGATAACATTTCAATGTATTCTAAAAGGAGTAACATGAAAGTCACATATAGATTTTTTTAAAAACCATAAAAGAAAAGAAACAATATGGAAAGTTTAGTTAGAGGTATTTTTGGTTACTAAATTTTTTTTCCATTGTCATATTGTTTCCAAATATGTAATAACAATTGGCCCTTCTAAAACAAAGGTTGTTGAAGAGTGTCCAAGACCTACTAATAACACATAGAATCATAGTTTTCTTTGATTTACTAGTTATTAATGTAGGTTTCTTTAATTTTTTCCCATTATAAATATGAATATCTGAGCTAATGTGTAAGAGAGTTAAGTTCATCGGGAAAAAATAATGTGATGATGGTTTTCGAGAACTAAAAAAATATTGCTAAATGTTCCAATTTGGGCCCTGCCTTCCATGAATGATGATTTTTGTATCTACAGTTATGCATCATTAAAAGGGCTTGTTTTTATCCTAATGTATAATGAAAAGGTAATTTATTATGCTTACCATTAGTTTAAAACTTATTAGTTTAATTACCCTAATCATGATTTATAATTAGCTGTGTTTGTTTTGGAATTGAAATTTTCCTGGCGTCATTTTTATGGTGTAATGTGTGAAATATATTCTGATCACAGAAGTGTGAAGTATATATTAACTCATAAGTAATTAACCATGATAAAAATGAGTTGTCTGTAATTAATCAAGTATTATTATTTCATGATTCATTACAATCTTGGAAGGGAATATAATTTGGATAACACTTTGAGTCAAAAGATTATTTCTACATTATCCATGATACATTTTAAATGACATCCTTTGGTTTCTGATTTGATGAATTTTGGATTGAATGTTGTTGGTGTGGGGAATTCATATATTCTGTTTCAATTGTAAGTGAAATCATATCTATTAGATTTAATTAAGCAAGCATTAAAAGAAGATAGTGAGTTGAAAAAAAGGTAGAGTTGGTTCAGATGGGTTAGTTACCATAATTTGACATCGATAATGATTGTGTTTTGAGGTTTTGAAAAATAGTATTTCTTCCTTGTGATTAAAAATTAATGAAAGAGTTTTTATATTAAGCATATAGTTCATCGTTTTCATTTCAATATTGCAGTACTAAGATGTATAGGGATCATCCGAAGTATTACTAGTGGGATGGAATGAAAAACGTTATTTCTGAATTTACTATAAAGTGTTTGACTTAGAAAAAGGTTAATATAGAATGGAAGTTACCAAAAGGGATTCTTCATCTTTTAACAATGATGATGTTGAAATAGGGAACTATATCCATGGATTTTATAGTGAGATTAACAGATACATCTTGTAGTAATAATTAAATCTAGGTAATTGTTGATCGATTGACTAAATCTTCACATTTTATTCTTATTCATGATACTATGTTTCTAGATCAGCTTTCTCAACTATATAATAATGATATATTCAAGTTACATCGAGTTTCCCACTCCATTGTTTCTGATTCTAATCAAAGGTTCATGTCTAACTTTTGGAAAGGCCTTCAGATGTCATTAGCAACTGAATTAAATTTTAGTATATCTTTTCTTCCTCAATCAGATAGGAAGTCAGAATAAACAATTCATACCATGAAGGATATTCTACATTCTTGTTCAATTGATTAGTAGTGAAGTTGGGATCAACATCTTTATTTTGAAGAGTTTCCCAATAATAATAGTTTTTATTCCATTATATAGATGAAACCATTGGAATCATTTTATTTAAATCAGTGTCAAAATTCAGGTTTTTGGGTTGAAGTAGGTGAAATGAAGTTGATGGGACCATAATTTGTAGAAAAAATGAAAAAAAATGTTAAATTGATTTAGAAGAACCTGAGGATTAATCCGAGCAGGCTAAAACATTATGCAGATAACCGGATGAAGGATAATTCATTTGAGTTAGATGATCATGTCTTTCTTAAATATTCTCCATGGAAATATGTGATGTGTTTTGTTAATAAGGTAATGTTGAGTCTATTATTAATTGGTCTCTAAGTAATCCGGGAGAAAGATAGATTAGTTGTGTATATGGTGGATTTACCTCCATGTTAATCCTAGGTACAAAATGTTTATCATGTTTCAATGTTATGAAAGTGCATGTCAGATCCATCTCATGTTTTGAGTCCAGAGGTAGTTCAGTTATAAGAGAATCTCTCATATAAGGAACATCTGTTATAGATTATTGACAATAGAGATCATGTTTTGTAGAAAAAGGTGATTAATCTTGTAATGGTTTTAAGTAAAAACTATATGGTGGAAGAAGCAATGTGGGAATCTGAAAATGTTATAAGGGATAAATACCCCAACTTATTTAATCTATGAATAAAATTAAGGGGATTCAATATCCAAAAGGGCAGAAGGATGTAATATCCAAAGTATATATAGAATAATAAATTTTAATATCTATTAATATTAATTAATAAGATATTAATTTTATGTTAAAGGATATTCTTTTTCAGATAGCGTACTCAACACTCAACAACATGTTTCTTTGAAATCTTACATTGCATACAATATTGACTTATAGAAAAAAATAATAAAATTATTATGAATGGTAGTTAACGCATAGAAATTATATTAGTGGGAATGATCATAACTAACTACGGTATGATTATTCATGTTTGTTAATTTTTTTAACATTTATTTAATAAATTTTATATGTTTAAAATGGGATTGAATTCAACTTTAAGCATAAAATAATCTAATATTTTTAAGAGGACATCTTACTGCCTTTTGATGGAAAACTATTTTTAAATATAGTTATTTTCACTTTTATAGGTTTTATTTGAAAATCTAAACTTCATCTTTAGAAGAAGGACATCAATATTGACTTTGGTTGAAGTTTTTTTATTTTTTTGATAAAATTTATATTTTAATTAATAGTGAAAAATATTGAATTTCAATTCAATACTATCTTTTAATCTCAATAATTTATATAGTTAGATTGTCATTTTAATTTATTTTAATGTGTAATTTGATTATGTTTTAATCATTCAATCCAATTTTGGTCATTTTAATTAATTTGACATAGAAATAGGACATAAACAAATGCCATCCTTTTAATAGTTTTTACTTCTTAAAAACATGCTTTCTAGTTTTGACAATAAGAATTAATTTTGAATTAATTTCTCAGAATTATATGTTTTGAATTTGAAAAAATTGATTCTATATTTGGAATTAGAAGTTCTAAATTTTCCAAATGGGAACCTTTTATTTTTGGACATTATGAATAGTAATTTTAGTAATTATTTTTATTTACCATGGTTAAAGGATAAATCAGGTAAATAATGGTAAAATATAATATTATAATAAATTAAAAATATCCTTACATGTGTCCTAATCCAATTTTAATAGTAATGTGAAATCAATAAAATACTTAGGTCTAAAATTTGTCATTTTGGAGCCACTTGAGTGAGAAAATGACATGTTATAATAATTAATTTAATGTAAAGAGAAATATAACATAAACATGTATATTTTTACTAAAACAATTTTATGGTGGGGTTATATATTTGATATCTTTGATTATAAAATTTAATTATTAAGATAAAAACATTTTCTATATATTTGTATTTTATTTATTTATTTTAGATATTAAATCAATAAATTTATTTATGACGCAATGATGATGTACTGATAACCTTATTAATGAAGGATTCAAATAAATAATATTATAAATAATAAAATAAATTTAATTTAAACATTTTCATTATATCAATGAATTTTATAGATTATTAGGACATATTATCATTGATTTAAGGATTTTTTTAAGTTATCACGTTTTTATCACATAGACGAAAATTAATTTCAAAATAGTGTCAAAATTGACATAAATGAATTTTTAAAACAATGACAATTTTATTAAATTCTATAATAATACAAAAAATAAAATATTCGGCCAAACTAAATATATAATGTTAAAATTTCATTAATGATCCATTTGTGTTTATTTTTTCATTGTATAGTAAATATAGTAACCATATATTATTAAAATACAAGAAGACATGGAAAGAGTTATTGTTTTTAATGAAGGGTTAAAGCTAAATTATAAGGTTAATTATGTTAACTAAACATTACTAAAACCTATTGGATGAGAGGATTTACACAAGTAATCTTTTTATCCTCGAAGCACATGACTTTGGAACTATTGTAATTTGAAAATCAATTCTTAATAAATAATATTTCAAGACTTTCCTTATGTGCCCCTCTTCACTAATATAAAAGGCCACCCCCTATACCCACATAGTAACACAACTCAATACCCTTGGATCCTCAAAATTATGCTCTTATTATATCCCCTAATCTCTTTCTTATTCTGAAAATTCATACCTTGGACAGCATAAAATTCAATAAATCCTTATGGATCAAATCAAAAGAAGTTACCCAATTAAAGGTAACGTCTTATCTCAAGTTAATTTCCTATGTTTTCCTTATCCACACCCTACGTTATTCTTATTCTATTATTACAAAAAAAAGTATCATAAATATACTAGGATATTTTATGATATTTATTCAAACTACACATACACACACCTCCATCCAATGGATACGAACATACAATTTCTGTGTATGGTGAACTATTACCTCCCGAAATGATGATTGTTCAATTTTCTCCTACCACCTCTCATGGTGGACATTATGATGTAACTATATTAATAAATGTTATATATGATACTTATATTTTCTCTATGATTCTGTAATTTTTTATTTATAACATACCATTAGTTTTTCCATGTTTTTTATATATGATAACTTCATTTGAGGAAGTGTGGACTACGGCCCCCTAAAAGTGATGTGACTCATTTCTGATATACATGGAACATATAAAGGATAGATTTATTAAATATATTATAAATATATGATATAAATATAATACTTGTATTATAATATGATTTTATATGATTTTATTATTATTCATTTAATATTAAAATTAAATGAAATTAGTGTTCATGCGTACGTACGACCTACTGTCTCAATGAATGATGCATTTAATTTATTATATCTAATATTATGGATATTATAAATACATATATACTAGATATATATGATATTTAAATAATGAATAATATTTTGGAGATGATGGAAAAATGACTACATGGACATTTTACAACATAACAAGTTCATTTTTGACTCAAGTACTGAATATCGACAAAACATCTGATATGAACTTAATGATTTATGTAATATTTATAACATGATCATCAGTAATATAAATTGAATCTTAAAAATTAAAATGGTTCTTAAATAAGAAAAAATTAACATAAGTTTATTATTTAGGTATATAAATAATGAATGCGACATGTCAGATTCGAGGTAAGGGACTTTGTTTCAATCTTCTTTCATTGAGGAATATTTTTATGTTATAAACAACCTTCTTTTATATGGTGTATAATAAACCCCTTTGACTTTAAATTTCATTCAAAGGGAATGTTGTTTCTATGAAATTTTTCACTAAATGAAAAAAATAAATTTTTTAATGTTTGCCGACGACAACTACCCCTCCGCTGTTATAACCATTATTTGTTTTTTTGGCTTCCTCTATTAGACTTAAGGGTTTAAAAGGAAATAAATCACATATTCCCTCATTTGGTGTTTTGGTATTGAAAATTGTTTTGAATGTGGATTTACTATTTCAATATCATGAAATTATTACTTGGGATTTAATATGAAATTTTATTTGAGGAATATTGATAATTATAATATTTTACATGTTGTTATTATATAATGGTACTTGGACATATGATGGGTGGTTACATGATAAACCAAATATGGGTAGTTATGTGATAAACCAATGATGGGTGGTTCTATGAAAATCCATAGATGTGTGGTTAGGTTATAACCTCCAATGCATTGGGTATAGAAGTGGGATGTATGGATAGTCCATTTAGTGATATGTGTGGAAGTTGACCGTATGGTTATTCCATTTAAGTATGTTTATGTCCCAACTTACATTTATATGTTATATTTTTATTTCTATGAGATTTATAGTAAATTGTTTGTTATGAAAAGGGTACATAATGAGATTATATTTAGTGAAGTATATTTACTACTTCATAAAGGTGAAATGTATAAATTTATGATTAAGTATTCATAGTTTATATTTTTTCTCAATTCTAACAGTTTTAATTCATCATTTATCCATCTAGGAGCATTTTATGCACGACCCATGTTTTGAAATTTTTTCACATTACTTTAAGATTAATAGATTCAAGGATAAGATTAATGAAAATTCATGCTTATTAAAAATGAAACAAACCATGTTTATTTTTAAAATGTTTTCAGTTTTATAAAAAGATAGATTGTGAGTAGAAGTGTCTACTTTTAATATTGTAGTTGTTATGTATGAGTTGTGAAGTAATTATCTAAATATCTAAATGTGAAAAGATCATCAAATAGAATTGAAGTCGAATTGTTGACTTATCTTAAGATTATGTGATGTGTATGGTTGGGGCTTTATAATGTATAACTATTAGAATTATTTCTAGATGTGTTGAGAAATTAATTACACATAGTAATTTTATTGCACACTACATGTTAAATCAGAAAACTAGGCACATGAAAAGCGGATACAAGGTGTGTAACTAGCATGTACATACCATGTATTATGGCTGAGTCAACCCGAATCCACATGCGTGCGACTTGGATATACAATAACTAAGGTTCATGGTGTGATGTTAGATTTACACTATATGCAGTCTCCCATTAATGGTAAAAGTTAAAATTACATTAAATTAGAAATTGTATCATTAAACCCATATTTTATTGATTGGAACACCATTTTGCGTTTGGAAATTTAATAATGGTTTTAAATAATTTTAAATGATCAATAAATTTATTGTAATTAATTTTTCATTATTGGTTCTGCAGTTTATGTTCCATTAATAACATTAATGATTGGTATCTCAGAATAATATCTCTTTATCAGCATTCTAAAGGGGAATTAATTTATTAATTTATTACTTATTTAATGTAAGTGTGTTTATTTTAAATAAGAAAATAATAAATAAATAAATTTATAATAGTCATTTAATTTTGTATATTAATTACATGTATGATTGTTCAAGAGAATGAACAGTAATTGTGATTTTTTGGATGTTTTAATTTAATTTTTTTCAAGATATTGAAAATTTTTCAATATTAAATTATATAATATCATGTGAGTAATCCCTTAATCGATTATTATCTAGGTCATGTGTGTCCATGGTTATTTATCTAATCCCCATTAACCAATACATTGGTTCCTCTCAACTACATGTGAGTAATAAATTTTTATCATTAATAGAGGATCCAAAGATGTGTGTAGGAATTTATAAAATGAACCATAATGATGCCAACCTAGGTGATACACAGGTGGATAGGTGGAATGTTTTATCTCATGTTGAGACTAGAAATATGAGTTATGTTACCTAGGTCCATGGTTGATTTAATGTTCGCTCATTAAATAAACTATTAGATAAAGCTCATGAATGAGTCATTCAATTGATTATTTATTTATTTATATGAAATTATTTATTTAATGGATAAATGGGCAAGATAACATAAAATAATTAATTAATGTGAAAAGAAGGAAATTAAATAAATGAGTTATGCATAAATTCTTTATTCAACATGGTTAAATAATTAGGTAAAGTACACATCATATTAACATGATGTGTAATGGATAAAAAATGTTGTAATTTATACATTATAAATAAAAATCCCTCAATTGAATAATATATCAAATAAAGCCATCCATTACGTGATTGTGAATGAAACTATATAATTAAGTGTATTACATTGAAAATGTCCGAAGACTTACTTTTATCCGAGAGTTATCATGAGAGTTTTTGGTTTACGTAAAGAAAATTCTATTGAATTTAATAGCTAAAGTATGTTCATACAAATTTGGAGGTATGTTTTGAGGGGATCCAAGTACGGATTCAATGATATGGGAATCCACTCAATAGATCAAGGAGCTATAAGTCAGTAATTGGTAAGACTTCCTACTTAGTTAATTTTTTATGGTTTTCATGTCCAAAGTATGAATCCTTAATAATCTTAATATGGATACATTGTAGTAGAATGTTAAAGAAACTAGACATTATGAGTTCAATAGTGAGGGATATTTAGACATGATTAAATAGTGGATGATTTAATAAATAAAAAAACATTTAATTTATTATATCTCAGTTATTATGTAATCCAGAAAAGTTAAAATAGGATGGTATTTTTAATTGTATACTAAAACCAAAAGTTCATTATCCACACTATCCTTATGGTCAATATTTGATAAATATAACCTATTAATTAGTAGGAATTTCAAGGAGTGGTTTAGAAATATTCGGTTTATGCTACAACATGAATAGAAATATTAAGTTCTCAAATAATAAATGTGTGATCCACCAGATAATGAGGTGAGTGATTTAGTGTTCCTGGTCTATGAAAAATTTTTCTAAGATGCTGTTGATGTCCATTGTATGAGGCTTTCATCTATTTCTAGTGATATAATGACATATCATGAATCCCTGGATATGTTTTGAGTTCTTGAGATCCTCTGTGTTCTTCAATAGGAGAGAGCTAGATAAGAACAATTTGAGATTTCCAAGAATATTTTTTAGAGAATTCATAGATAGGGTACCCCATATGGGCATAATTTAATCATGATAATTGGATATATTGAACGATTAGAGGTTCTAGGTTTTAAAATCTCAATAGAAAAAGGCACCGACCTCATTCTATCATCACTCCATCATAACTTCTTCAGCTTTTTTGTGGATTCTAATATGAACAACATTAAAAAGTATCTACCCTATCTTATTACTCTTCTTCATCAATTTGAAAAGGTTATGATGTGAGAAAACCCATCAGCTCTTATGGTGAATAACCAAAAAGGTCATGCAATGATAATTAAGCCAAAAGATTCTTCACGCCCTTGTATAAAGAGGACGATTAATGGGAATTAAAGGTAATAATATGATATTTATTTCTCATGTGGAAAGAAGATCCACTGAAAGAAAAACAACCCCATCCAAAGAATCATGGGGAATTATCATGTGTCTTTTTATGTAGTGAATTTTTTTGGTTCTACAAATTTGGTAATAGATACAACTTTTGATTCTCATATATTTATTAAAATATATGAATCAAGTATATAAAGAATGGTTGACCAATGAGAGGTAGATCTTTGAGAAGCAAACAGAGTTAAACATGTTGTTATATCTATCAGGGACTACCACCTCACATTTCCCACCAGAATGGTCCTAGTTTTATAGGGTTATTATTTTGTTCCATCAATTAAAAAAACATTTTTCTCTCTCCAAACATGATACAGATGGATTTATTTTTAAATATAGTAATAAATTTTTCTTCTTTTATAATGATATTTTTTTTTACTGTAAGGAAAATTTAAATAAAAGTCTTTATCTATGAAATTACACAATCCAAATAATGGAAATAGATAATGATGTTACTTCACATGACTCATATCACTCCCTATATTGGTATCACTATCAAGGTTATGTAAATGATATATCTTGAATAAATTACATCCTGATGCATATTTAGATTATTTTAAACCAAATCAACTTTGTGTATGTCATGTGTGTTTACAAAGAAAAAATGACTACTGCCCCATTTAGAGGGAATGTTGGAAGGGCTACAGAGATTCTTGAATTAGTACATAGCAATATTTTAATGGACTATTTATTATTGATGAAAGGGGTGGGTACTAATTATTTATAACTTTGACTGATAATTTTTGTATATATAAATATGTTTACTAAATGAGGATTAATTCATATTTTTTAGAACAATTCATGGAATATAATCATGAATGTGAGAACAACCTTGGTAAGAAGATAAATAAACATCCATTACACAATTGTAAAAAATATCACAATCAAGTTCTCATTGATTAACTACCATAGTTCAAGATTTATCTCCCCACACTACTTATTAATTTCCTCAGTGGAATGTTTTAAGTGAATGGAGGACCCACACATTGTAGGACATGGTGAGAAAAATTATGAGTCATGGGAAGCTTACATTATCCTTTTTGGTATACGTGTTAAAAATAGAGTTATACGTAAAATACTGAGTTCTATATTAAAGAGAAGATGGTATACCATACCAATTATGGAATGGAAAGAATCCGGTATTTTCGTACTTACATGATTGGGGGTCTAAAATCATTTTAAGGCCTCTTCATGTAGTAAATGTAACACCCCGAGCTTCCACGATACGCTTCTCATTCAATAATGCAATAGCTTGCATTGTACGCAACTTCGAGTTCTAAAACATCGCGACTAATCAAAGTATCCGTTTTGAATAGTAATAACCACTTTTCAAAATTATAGAAATTTTATATTTCAAAATGGACTTCATTTTTGAATTCGTAATATCGAAATTATCCTAAGTTTAATTTTTTGTAACTTTCTGAGAACTTCCATTTTTTATGAATAGTGAAAAATACTTAAAAACAAATTTTTTAATCAAAATAATTTATAGTGATAAATTATACTATTGGGTGGTTTTAGATTATAATTAGAATATATATTTACCATTTTATCCAATGGTGGTCATTAGAATTAACTTAACATTGAAATTGGGCATTAATAATTGTCAATCTTTTGATATAAATTGTTTCTTAAAAACACGCTATTTGTTGTGACAACGGGAATTAATTATAAAATTAATTAATGCAACTTATATGTTTGTAATTTTGTAAAATATACATCATTTTTTAATTCGGAATATCAATTATAGCTTAGGGTGAAATTTTGGCATTGTTCTGAAAAACTTCAATTTTTGATGAATAGTGAAACCACTAAGTGGTAGTTAAATAACTGATTTTTAGTTTAAATGAAATATTACCACTACTGTGATTTGATTTTCAAAAATCTGACATACATGGTTGTCATTAGGAAGTAAAATTTGGTTCAATGAGATTAAAATAATTTTTGGTGAATAGTAAATTTTGAGTTCTTAATCGCGATTAGAGGTAATTAGTGTAGTTTAAGGTAAAAATAAGGTTTTAATAATATGAGATGAGCATGACCCATGTCCTAACCTAATTGGATGTGTCATGGCCGACCAAGAAAATCCATGGGTAAACTTGGGGACCCCATGGAGCCACTTTAGTTGGAAAATGACATAAATACCTTTTATTTAAGGTTAAAGTAAAAAATGACACAAACATGAATTGTTTTACTGAAACAATTTTTACATGGGGTTATACAAGTCATATTTTTGACTATAAATAGGAATTGGAAATATAAAAATATTTCCTACATCATAGTATTTTTTTTATAATTTTTAGACATTAAATAAATTAAATTATTTATGACATCATGATGATACAGTGATGACCTCGTTATTTAACGATTTAAATAAAATAAAAAGATAATGTAAAATCCATGGCTTACACTTGTCAAAAACCTATTGGATGAGTATATTTCAAACCCTTATCACCTTATCCTCTAATTATATAATTTTGGGACCTTTGGAATCCGAAAAGAATGGTGTAATAAAGTAATATTTCATTAATTCCCAAGAGTGCCCCTCCTCTCCACTTATAAAAGGCCTCCACCACTCCCACCTTATTCACACATTCAAGCCATTTGGCTCGGCGAAAATCTGCCAAAATACTCTCCCAACTTCCCCCTCTTACTCCTAGAAGCCTCAATTTAGGCATAACTCTTCCCAAGGAAGCCTTTTGCTCAAATCAAAAAGAGTTACCCGATTTTGAGGTAATGTCTTCTCTAATGTTGTTTTGTTTTATTTTTCTTCTCCAACCCCCTAAACTCTTTTTATTAATTTCTTTTGTAACAAAAACAGTATCCTCAATATACTAGGATGTTTTTATAAGAAGGATTCTAGCTACACTTACACACACCTACATCTAATGGTTAAAGAACATACGGTTTCTGTGGATGGTGAATTTCTGCCTCACAAAACGATGATTGTTCAACACTCATATAACACCTTCAAAGGTGACCATTAAGATGTCACTATATTTATATATGATATAAAATATGTTTATGTTTTACTTATGCTTCTGTATTTCTCATTTATGGCATACTTTATGATTTCCATTATGGGTAAAACGCGATAAATTCATTTTTGGAAGTGCGGACTACCGCCCCCTCAAAGTGATTTGAATCGTTAATGCCATATGTGGGATGTATAAAGGATGGATTAAATGGTATTATACACTATATTATACTTTAATTATATTATAAATTTATATCATTATGATTTAATTCCATTAAATACGAAATATAAATGAAAGTAGCGTTCATGCGTACGTACGGATTACTGTCTCAATGAACGGTGCATTTCATTTCTTACCTCTAAATGTTACATGACAGTATGAATTAATGTATATACTGTATATATGATATATATGATATCTACATCGTGAATATAATTTTGGATATAATGGATATTTCACCACATGAACAACTTGTAATTATAAGAAGTTTTTTTTGACTCAAGTACCAAAGATCGACAAAACGACCGTCATTAACTTAAATAATTAAATAATGTTCATAACATGGTAATAAGGGATATAAAAGGAATAATGAACATGAAAAAGGTTCTTAAGTAAATAGAAATTAACTCTAGTTTATTATTCATGAGGTTAAAGAACGGTCAAGTCCGGACAAGACGCAAGGTAAGGGAACTTCTAAACCCAACATCCATTCTTTGGGTTAATCTCCTACTTTCAAATTATGTCATGATATTATTATGTCCTATTTTGTATTTTTACTTTCTTTATGTGTACCTATAGTGAATACACATAATAGATCTATTTTATTTTAAAAATGATCTATTTAAGGACTTCGTCTCAATCCCCTTTCATTGAGGCATATTTGGTTTTATACACAACTTTCTTTTATACGGTGTATAAACCCCTTTTACTTTTACGTTTATTCAAAAGGAATATTTTTTATATGAAGCGATTTGCTAAAAGACAAAAGGGAATGCTTTTCTTTCCGTACTTATGCGGCGACAACGACTTCTCCACCGCCGTGACCGTTATTTGAGTTTCGGCTTCCTCTACAAGCCATCATTGTTTTAATGAAAAAAAAATACAATGTTTTAACTTTCTTTTATTTTGGTATTGAAAATGGTTTAGAAAGAATTTTTATTATATCAATGTGTTTTATTGATATCTTGTGATTGAAATGTGGAAATGTTATGTTTCCTTTATGCATGTTTTATGTGATACGATTATGTTATGGTTTATGATATGTTTAAACCTATTCATATGAGGAATGCATTGGACCTAATAAGTGACGGGTGGAGCCCACTATAGCTCCTCGATGCATCAACAGGTCTCATGAGACAAAATAGTGTCTTGGCACGAGGCCTTGACAAAATCTTATTTGTGGTCTTGGCACGAGGCCTTGGCTACGTGGTTATGATAGTCTGGCATTATGCATTCCATCATTATGAAAGTGGTTATTGTTATTTCATGTGATTATTCGACCAGTAGAATATCCATGTGAAGAAGTGAATGGTATTATCTCATTTTACCTTTTCCATATTATGTTGAAGTTCACGTTTAAAAGGCTTTCGTTTTAGTTATACATTTCCTTAAATGTTAATGTTTATTTATGAAAGCTTCCGCTATATTGTTAACCTTACTGAGCATCCGAGCTCACCCCTTTCAATGTTTTAATATTTTCCAGGATGTGAAGAAGTATTTTATGAATGACCTGCAGGGATAGTCCGAAGAGGATAGAAGTGTGGACTATGGAGACTATGTTATTATTATTTTTCACTTTGTGATGTAATGTAACATTTATGAATGTATATAGTGTTTCCAAGGCTACTAAACTAATCGGTCTTTCGAGACATGATCTTTTGTGATCATGCCAATGTTACGAAGTAATGCACCGGCTCTGGGTAGCTGGGGTCGGGGCGTTACAGTTGGTATCAGAGGACGTTTAGTACAAACCTTGGAAGCTAGATTTAGACAAACTCTGATTAGAGCACGTAAACCTAAGATGAACTTTGAGGATTAGTATAGAAGAACTTCCTAGAATTTTGGTATTATAGAGATTTTGTGAGTTTTCCGAGCAATACATCCCTGTCTGGATACGAGCAGGTAGAGGCGGCTCTGGAACAGATGTACCTAGGGGTAAAACCTGAAAACACCGCTTTGTGCTAGACTCGAACGGGAACTAGTGCACGACAACGGGCCTTGCTGCACTCTTGGTTACGACACTCCCGGGGGATATGCTTAGGATAATTCTCATTTTCTTTACAAACCACTATGAAGGGTTATGAGTATATACTTTCTCAAAGGAAACATTTCTTTTTATGATTATGGATTATATCCATAAATAGTTCAATTTATGTTACGTATTTTATAAGTATGGAATTATGTATTTTGATTCATAATCTAATCTATTTTATGACATTGTATAGAAATGGCACCTAGTGGAAGGAATGGAAACCGTATCAATGCACGAACTCCGTGTAGGGATTTCCCTCCTGCTCAAGATAATTATTATGGATCTGGAGATACAACTGGTAGTGATCAACTTATTACCATACTGGGACAACTCACTCAGGTTATGAATAATAACCTTACTCGTATGGAGCACCATGATCCGCAACGTGGAGGATCAATGTTAGACCGCTTCATGAGGCAACAACCGCCAACATGTAATGGGGGTACAAATCCATTAGTAGCTGAGCAATGGATAAATTCCTTAGAGAAAATATTCCACGCCTTGGGGAGTAGCGAATGGGAGAAGGTCATCATGGCAGTTTACCACCTCACTGGAGATGTCGATCAATGGTGGTCATTGATTCAAAACTCAAAGGAAGATGAAGAAGTATCAGGTATGGAATGGTGAGAGTTCACAGATCTGTTCTTAGAAAAATACTTTCCACATGACCATCGAGCAGATATGGAAAGGCAATTTCTGAGTCTGAGGCAGAAGGAGGATGAGAATGTCACAAAGTATCAGGCTAACTTTACAAGGTTAGCGAGGCATGATGCAGATTATATGCGTAACCCAAGGAGTAAGATTGATCGTTTCTTTGATGGGTTAAAACAATTTCTCCGTCGAGCATTAGTCTCACAATCCTTCTTGTCAAACGAAGATATTGTCTCATGTGCTATCAAGACAGAAAAGGAATTCTCTAAGTCTTATGAAAACAAAGTAAAGCAAGAGAAGAAGAGAACGGTGGAACAAGAGAAGGATAAAGGGAAAAAGGTAAAGAAGTATTTTCCATTATGTGATAATTGTGGGAAGAATCACCCCGGTGCTTGCCTAAAAGGAATGGGAGTTTGTTATAAATGTGGAGAAAAAGGTCACCAGGCTCGTGATTGCAAGGGAAAGAAATAGGCTATCAATGTTGAATGCTACAATTGTAGGGAAATGGGGCATTATTCAAATGAATGTCCTAAGCGTCAGGGAAACATTCCTCAGAAAAGGCCAAGGGATAAAGGACAATCTTATGTTGTTACTACAGTTGAAGCAGAATAACTAATGTATTGGTGCTTTTGGACTCATGGATTATATTCTGGTTATTAGAATAATGTGATATATATATAAGGATTGTACTGCAGTACTTGTTGATTTCAGTAAGGTTTTAATATGATGAAGGTAATCATATTTTTAGTATGTGACAAAATAGAAACTTTAATTTGTTTGGGGAATCTGATGTTACAATTGATTTTGGAATTTAGAGAGCTTTTAGAGAAAGTCTTGACAGAGGTACTTTGGATAACTATAAAGGTTGGAATGGATTAAGTTGATCTTTGGATAGTATTGTTTAAGGTTAAAACATTTATGAAGATTATTTTTGGAATAGTATAGTACTATATTTTTAGGAAAAGGACAACCTACAGGGTGGGGCATAACCCGTCGCGTCGGACAAAGCTGTAGGAATCGAACCCACAACCATAGTGCGACAGGCCTTTATTTCCTACCACTAGCCTACAGGAAGTCCCTGGTTATTACAAAATAGTTTTACTAATCTAAATGGTATGTGTTAACATTTGGAACCTTATACAATTAGGATAAATAGAATATTTCTGAGTTCCATTACCATTTGGAGTAAAAGTTGGGTTTGTGGTAAAAATTTATTAACGAATGAAAGTATACATAACAAGTATGTATATTCCCTTACATTCTTAGTAAATCTCCTAAATAAATTCCTCAACATTATAAAAGGTATCTTAAAACAAAAATGTTTTTGGTTAACTTTTCCAACTGGGGATTCAATGACCGTTTAACCAATCACAAGTTTGTGATTTTCTTGTGGTTAAACTTTCTCCTAATCTTGTTTTCTATAACTCTCCATCAGACCTTGATGGTTTTTTTCTTCTAAATATCCATATTTTCATATAATCCTATAATGGGCTATATCGGGTGACCTTTGTACTTGTCTTTCTTTCTTTTAATGTTATATATTTATTAACCTTATTTCCGATGTGGGTTTTCCTCAAAGGTATTTTCTCTTTTCAACCTTTTATTTTCAAAGAAAAATTTCAAATTGCGAGGACGCAATTTATTGAAGGAGGGGAGAATGTAACACCCCGAGCTTCCACGATACACTTCTCATTCAATAATGAAATATCTTGCATTGTACACAACTTTGAGTTCTAAAACAATGCGACTAATCAAAGTAGCTGTTATGAATAGTAATAACCACTTTTTAAAATTATAGAAATTTTTTATTTCAAAATGGACTTCATTTTTGAATTCGTAATATCGAAATTATCCTAAGTTGAATTTTTTGTAACTTTCTGAGAACTTCCATTTTTTATGAATAGTGAAAAATACTTAAAAACAACTTTTTTAATCAAAATAATTTATAGTGATAAATTATACTATTGGGTGGTTTTAGAGTATAATTAGAATATATTTTTACCATTTTATCCAATGGTGGTCATTATAATTAACTTCACATTGAAATTGGGCATGAATAATTGTCAATCTTTTGATATAAATTGTTTCTTAAAAACACGCTATTAGTTGTGACAGCGGGAATTAATTATAAAATTAATTAATTCAACTTATATGTTTGGAATTTTGTAAAATAGACATCATTTTTGAATGCATAATATTAATTATAGCTTAGGGTGAAATTTTGGCATTGTTCTGAAAAACTTCAATTTTTGATAAATAGTGAAACCACTAAGTGGTAGTTAAATAACTGATTTTTAGTTTAAATGAAATATTACCACTACTGTGATTTGATTTTCAAAAATCCGACATACATGATTGTCATTAATAAGTAAAATTTGGTTCAATGAGATTAAAATAATTTTTGGTGAATAGTAAATTTTGAGTTCTTAATCGCGATTAGAGGTAATTAGTGTAGTTTAAGGTAAAAATAATGTTTTAATAATATGAGATGAGCTTGAAACATGTCCTAACCTCATTGGATGTGTCATGGCCGACCAAGACAGTCCATGGGTCACTTGGGGACCCCATGGAGCCACATTAGTTGGAAAATGACATAAATACCTTTTATTTAATGTTAAAGAAAAAAATGACACAAACATGAAATGTTTTACTGAAACAATTTTTACATGGGGTTATACAAGTCATATTTTTGACTATAAATAGTCATTGGAAATATAAAAAGATTTCCAACAACATAGTAGTTTTTTTATAATTTTTAGACATTAGATAAATTAAATTATTTATGAAATCATGATGATGCATTGATGACCTCATTATTTAACGATTTAAATAAAATAAAAAAATAATGTAAACTCCAAGGCGTACACTTGTCAAAAACCTATTGGATGAGTAGATTTCGAACCCTTATCACCTTATCCTAGAATTATATAATTTTTGGACCTTTGGAATCCGAATAGAATTGTGTAATAAAGTAATATTTCATTACTTTCCAAGAGTGCCCCACCTCTCCACTTATAAAAGGCCTCCACCACTCCCACCTTATTCACACATTCAAGCCATTTGTCTCGGCCAAACTCTGCCCAAATACTCTCCCAACTTCCCCCTCTTACTCCTAGAAGCCTCAATTTGGGCATAACTCTTCCCAAGGAAGCCTTTGGCTCAAATCAAAAAGAGTTACCCGATTTTAGGTAATGTCTTCAATAATGTTGTTTTGTTTTATTTTTCTTCTCCAACCCCCTAAACTCTTTTTATTCATTTCTTTTGTAACAACACCAGTAACCTCAATATACTAGGATGTTTTTATATGAAGTATTCGAGCTACACTTACACACACCTACATCTAATGGTTAAAGAACATACGGTTTCTGTGGATGGAGAATTTCTGCCTCACGAAACGATGATTGTTCAACACTCATATAACACCTTTAATGGTGGACATTAAGATGTCACTATATTTATATATGATATAAAATATGTTTATGTTTTACTTATGCTTCTGTATTTCTCATTTATGGCATACTTTATGATTTCCATTTTGGGTAAAATGCGATAATTTCATTTTAGGAAGTGCGGACTACCGCCCCCTCAAAGTGATTTGATTCGTTAATGCCATATGTGGGATGTATAAAGGATGGATTAAATGGTATTATACACTATATTATACTGTAATTATATTATAAATTTATATCATTATGATTTCATTCCATTAAATACAAAATATAAATGAAAGTAGCGTTCATGCGTACGTACGGCTTACCGTCTCCATGAACGGTGCACTTCATTTCTTACCTCTAAATGTTACATGACATTATGAATGAATTTATATACTGTATATATGATATATATGATATCTACATCATGAATATAATTCTGGATAAAATGGATATTTCACCACATTAACAACTTGTAATTATAAGAAGTTTATTTTTGACTCTCAAGTACCAAAGATCGACAAAACGACCGTTATTAACTTAAATAATTAAATAATGTTCATAACATGGTAATAAGGGATATAAAAGGAATAATGAACATGAAAAAGGTTCTTAAGTAAATATAAATTAACTCTAGATTATTATTCAGGAGGTTAATGAACGGTCAAGTCAGGACAAGACGGAAGGTAAGGGAACTTCTTAACCCAACTTCCATTCTTTGGGTTAATCTCCTACTTTCAAATTATGTCATGATATTATTCTGTCATATTTTGTATTTTTACTTTCTTTATGTGTACCTATAGTGAATACACATAATAGATCTATTTTATTTTAAAAATGATCTATTTAAGGACTTCGTCTCAATCCCCTTTCATTGAGGCATATTTGGTTTTATACACAACTTTTTTTATACGGTGTATAAACCACTTTGACTTTTACGTTTATTCAAAAGGAATCTTTTTTATACGAAGCGATTTGCTAAACAACAAAAGGGAATGTTTTTCTTTCCGTACTTATGTGGCGACAACGACTTCTCCGCTGCTATGACCATTATTTGAGTTTCGGCTTCCTCTACAAGCCATCATTTTTTTAATGAAAAATAAATACAAAGTTTTAACTTTCTTTTATTTTGGTATTGAAAATGGTTTTGAAAGCATTTTTACTATATCAATGTGTTGTATTGATATCTTGTGATTGAAATGTGGAAATGTTATGTTTCCTTTATGCATGTTTTATGTGATACGATTATGTTATGGTTTATGATATGTTTAAACCTATTCATATGAGGAATGAATTGGACTTAATAAGTGACGGGTGGAGCCCGATATAGCTCCTCGATGCATCGACAGGTCTCATGAGACAAAATAGTGTCTTGGCACGAGGCCTTGACAAAATCTTATTTGTGGTCTTGGCACGAGGCCTTGGCTACGTGGTTATGATAGTCTGGCATTATGCATTCCATCATTATGAAAGTGGTTATTGTTATTTCATGTGATTATTCGACCAGTAGAATATGCATGTGAAGAATTGAATGGCATTATCTCATTTTACTTTTGCCATATTATGTTGAAGTTCAAGTTTAAAAGGCTTTTGTTTTAGTTATACATTGCCTTAAATGTTAATGTTTATTTATGAAAGCTTTTGCTATATTGTTAACCTTACTGAGCATCCGAGCTCACCCCTTTCAATGTTTTAATATTTTCCAGGATGTGAAGAAGTATTTTATGAATGACCTGCAGGGATAGTCCGAAGAGGATAGAAGTGTGGACTATGGAGACTATGTTATTATAGTTTTTCACTTTGTGATGTAATGTAACATTTATGAATGTATCTAGTGTTTCCAAGGCTACTAAACTAATCGGTCTTTTGAGACTTGATCTTTTGTGATCATGCCAATGTTACGAAGTAATGCACCGGCTCTGGGTAGTTGGGGTCGGGCCGTTACAGTAAAAATTCGCACTAAGGTACAAAGTGTATCTTCATAAGATACCCTCAAGAAAAAATGGAAATTTCCTATACAATCCTTCCAAAAATTGTTTGTTTTGAATGACATCATAGATTTCTTTTGAAGAATATTATCTATAAAAAATATTGTGGGAGAAAGATAAACTTATATAAAGTATGGGCAGAAGATATACAAGAGTTGGAAGGGGAAAAATTCCACAAATATATTTGGGAGAATAAATTTTTTAGACATAAATTTAAAACATAGGAGTACTAGAGATGATAGTGAACCAGAAGAACATGATTTTCTTGTCACCGAGGATCTTGACTCATTATTTGTTCATAATAATGATTCTATAACCTAGAAGAAAGTATTAAATGGAAGAAATGTTTCAAACTTTAATAAATACATGAATTCTAAAATAGATTCCTTGTTCTAAAACTATGTCAAGATTTTGGCAGAACCTCTAATAGATGTAAAAACTTTTGGTTATAAATGAGTAGTCGATAAGAAATTGGACTTGGAAGGAAAACCCTCTATATATAATGTGAGAATGGATGCAGAATGTTTTAAATAGAATCAATTAATTGACTAAAAACAGTTATTTTCACAAGTAAAAATTTTGATGCCCATCATAATTCTATTTCCCATTGATACATTCCATGATTATGAGATTTGGAAAATTTATTTTAAAACAACCTTACTCAATTGGAACCATTAAGAAGATGTCTATATGACACACCTTGAATGTTTGGTGACTCCAAAACATTCCAAAAAGGTATTGAAGTTGCAAAGATCTATTTATGGACTAATGAAAGAGTCCACATCATGAAACATTCATTTTGATGAGGCCATAATGGAAGTTGGTTTCACAATGAAAAAATGTGTGTTGTGTGTCTATAAATGGTTTAATAGGAGTGAATTTTTTTTAATAGTATATGTTGATGAAATATTACTCATTGGAAATGAATTAAAAGTCTTATAGTCTATCAAGGAATGGTTGAATAAAAACTTATATATGAAGGACATGGGTGGGGAAACATAAATTATTGGGGTCAAGACCCATCATGGTAGATCCAATTGATTTCTCAGCCTATGTAAAAGTATATACAATTAAAATATACTGAAGAGATATAATATGGAACATACCAAGAAGGGATTTTTTCCAATTCCCCAAGGATTTCATCTTTCCATGATAATGTTTCCTCAAACACATGGAGAAAGAAATAAAATGAAAATGATTCCATTGGCATCAGTGATTGGGTCATTCATGTATGGTATGATATGTAATAGGGTAGATGTTGGCTACAAATTATGTGTGATAGGAATCTATCTTGATTATCTAAGTGACCGTCATTGGATGGCAGTCAATACTATCCTTATGTTTTTAAGGCATACTAATGATATGTTCTTCGTTTATGGAGGACAAAAGGAACTAGTCAGCTGAGGATATATAGATTATATATTCGAAAATAATAATGATGACATTAATTCACAATTGGGATACATATTAAATTTGAATGGTGGTGTTGTGAGATAGAAGAGCTCATTCAAGTTCATGATAGAAAATTCAATATCATAGTCCATGTATATAGTAGATTTTGATGTAGCTAAAAAGTAGTTTTATTGTGAAAAATCATCTAAGAGCTTGATGTGGTACATAGAAGTGAAAATCCAATGACACTCTGTTGTGATAATACTAGAGTGGTGGCTCTTTCAAAAGATCCAAGGGCACATCAGCAGTTGAAGAACCTACTTCAGAAGTGTCATCTCTTGAGGTATTTTTATCAGATATGTGAATTTATAGTGATAATTATATCTAAAAGGATAATGTGGTAGTATCATTGACTATATCCTTAAATCATCAAAAACATATCAAGCTCTAGTCCAAGTGAGAGTTTTTTGGAATCGGTGTCCTATGAACAACTATTGTCTTTATTGCATTAATATTAAATTTATTTAATATTAATTAAACTAATTATTACATTTCCTTTTTTTTCTTCATGACTATATTGTAATAAAGTCCTATAGTATATATCTAATGGTTAAGGTCATATAAGATTCCTATTATGAATAGAACCTTGATGAGAAATAATAATATTATCAAATATTTTTTTATGGGTGGATATCAAAATATGATGGGACACATAGTACACAGACTATCAAGTGTGAGTACTCGTAAGAAAATGAGGCTTCTTCTCATGAAATACATTCCTGGATAACTTTAATATGGGAGATTATGAGAACAAAACCTCTGGTTATAATTCGGCATGTTGTTTTCATCGGTAATTTCTGTTTACATGTTTGTGTGATGGTCCTAAGACTCATGAATATTCTTAATTCAACTTACAAGTCATGTACATATATCTATTTTGTAAAAGATGATGACAAATGTTCATGGAGAAGGTGGATATGTTGGTTACTTACTGAGTGACATTTCATTAATGAATAAGTTAAGGAAGTATTTTTTTACCTATATTTTTTGGAATCTAATATCTCAGTCCTTTTATTGGGATAGAATCATCGCATTAAACTCCATGGTAAGGGTGTAATGACGTGTTTGTTTATGATACTCAAAGAAGGACATATCTACCAAATTGGTTGGTGGAATGGATGTGAGACTTTATTGATGAGATTTTGAGAAAAAGGGACTATATTAGACATTGATAATTTACATTTTATTTTTGAGGTTATGACATTATGTTATTTCTCTTGGGTGCATTAACCTGTTTCTAAACAATAATCATGGAATTTAGGCAGGCTCACATAATGATAATGAGAAAAACCCTAGACTTTCACACTATGTATTTATGTTGATCTCAATTAAATTCAATTTCAGTTTAATTAATGTAATATATAATATTCTCATTTTCATGGAATAATTTTTTTCAATTTTTATTTGTTGTATAAATTAAATAAATATTTATTCTCCTTCTTGTAAATAAATTATTTATGTTATTTTTAGAAAATTTTAATAAATATTAATTCAAATGAATGTTAAAAAATATTTATTTATGAATAAAAATATTATCGATTTATTTAATTAATGATAGAATATTTTGAATGAACCAAGACAAAGTGTAGGGACACATATTAATTTATAATACTGTTATATAATATTTTTTATTGCGCAAGTTGACACACACCACAAAATAATAATTATACCATTATGATTATGTAGAATGGGGTTTAATAAAGGTAATAGATGTTATTTAATGGAAAATATGAAATTAAATAATATTTTAATGTAAATCAAAACTCTATAAATAGGTGTTTATGTCTATTTTTTAGAGTATCCAAAAATGGAGAATAGAGAATTGTCACCCACAATGAATAATCTCCTAAATCCTTCTATCTCCTAATAATGAACGATAACTGCATGAATTATTTCTTCAAATACTGAAGAATGAGTGATCAATAATAAACAGTGAATGACATTTAACTCTCGGTGCTAGCACCTGATGATCGAGTGATGTTGCTCAAAGATCATAGAAGCACGTGTGGATCACTACTAGAGGGATTCAATCCTGGGATCCTTACAATGAAATGAAGGAAATCTGAAATAGTCTTTTTGGATGATCAATATTCCCCAACAATGTAAGTTCCTATGCCCATGTATTTATTTCTTTTTATATTAGATTATTCAATTATAAATTTTACATGGAATATCCATGCTTTTGTTCTTGGTAAATTGTTATTAAAATAAAATTTAATATATCTCCGACCATAGCATGATTTTGTTGTTCCCAGAACAAACACCAATATCTTAGAGACCTGGTTGAGTTCCAAGGATAAAAAATATTAGGGTGTCATCCAAATTATTAAATGACCTTCCAATCTTTTCAAATTGTGGGAGGATATTTATCGTCTCCAAATTCAGAAACATGATATGTACCACCACAATAGGAAATTAGATTGATTATTACTAGTTATTCATGTAGAGGAGGAGGTAATGATTTGTTTAGCTAGTCTATAGATATGCAGTTCTCATAGAGAGAACCCACTCCAGTTTGTTATCATATAGAATATTACCATGGATCATGACATATTTATTATGTGCACCATGAACCAGTATAGTAGGAATTCGATCCATCTAATGTTCGATGTACTATTCTAGTATCCTCTAATATTTAATCTTACTTTTTTGATACAAGTGAATATCATTCCATTCTCTTTGTGGCTGTTTCTGAGAACATTGGACAATAATTGAGTAATCTTGTGGTGTCATGAATCATCACACCATGTTGTATTTATGAATTGAGAGTGTAAAATAATGAAAGGAATTCCCCAATAATGTAGAAAGATATCATTTCTTATGTGACCTATTCTTCCATTAGATGAGGGGATTCTATTTCATTCATGTGATGGACTAGTTGGTACCATATCATGCCTATGTGGATTGTATTCCCTGAAGGGTATCATTTAAATCACTAAAGTGTGGAAATTATATTCCAAATATTGAGTGGGATGTCCAAGAAAGTAGATATGGACTAGAAAATTTTGGGCTAGGTGGAGTGACTACACATATTTACAACGTTTACATGGATAATCAAGAACATCATCAGATTGAATTCTCCATCTATTCAGTTAATTTAGGAACATTTTACATAATTAAATATCTAGACTACCTCCTGAGATGTAGTTAGAGTTTAATATTTTTATATTTCATGAAGCTACATTGGTATCACTTCCTACTTACAAGAGGGAAACAACTGAGTAGAAAGATCACAAGAGGTAGATAGCTTGTATAGAGGTGAGGGTTTTTATTTGTAATATTACATCTCTCTAAGGATTACAAGACATTTTCATGAAGAATTTGAGTTTAATACTTAGGATTTGTGTGGATTAACTGAAATTAAATCATCATACTATAATGAAATTGTATAAAAATTCTCAGATATATGATTACTTCAACCATATCATAAGACAGGGGGAATTCTCGGAGATCAACTTGAGATCCGGCTATCACCATGTGTGATTCAAACCATCAGATAATCCATATATGTCTTTCCATAGTCAATACTGTTTATATGTGTGTCACGTTATGTTTTTCACTCTGATGAATGCAGATTTCATTTTTATGGATTTGATGAATATGTTATTCTATCCCTATATAGACTCCTTCTGTGTGGACATTGTAAATGAAATATTTTTTTAATCTCATACTCAATGTGACCATTAAACACATCTTCAAATTGTTTTAAATACACTTATAGAGCACTAGATCCATGTTGTGATCATTAAATGTCACAAATACCTAAACAAGGTACACTTTTTTGTATATATTATATCATTGTCATGATATTATTTTTACCTATTGAATGATAAATTCATCATTTCTTGGGAGAATCTTAATATAACCATTTATATATGGAGTATCCTAGTCCTAGATGACTATTACAAGTTATTTATACATGGATTATCACATATTCTATCACTTCTTAAGAAATTTACTAAAATGGGTGTCAATTTAATGTGGTCAAAATCATGTGAGACATCCATTAAGGATATGACATGGATATCGACAATAGTTCTAATTCCGATTATACTAGTTTTCCTAGATGTTATAATGTATATTGTGGTTCATCATGTATTAGGCAAGGAGGAGTTAAGAGAATGTGAGATCGAGCTATTTCAAATGGGTCATGAAACTTGAGGCCACATGAGTGGAATAAACCTACCCACAATCTCTAGTTGGTAGCAGTTGTCCATGCCTTGCATTATTGGAGAAATTTCATGCTAGAAGATATTTTTTTGGTGTGTATGTAACACTAAAACCTCATGTTTATTTTCACACTTTGTGGCTTGAACAATAGGAAATGAATATGGGTTGTGAGAATTCAGTCCTTTGACGTTGATCAAGCCTATATTCCAAGGAATGGAAATGTTTTTTCTGATTCTTTGAGTTAGAGGAATTCAACATTTGTAGTATAGAAGGTCAATATAGTTTTCAAGCTTATATCCCAATTCTATAAGATGCACATATAGTTTTTTTACCAGCATGGAAGGTATTTACAAACATCTCTATCTACGACTCATTTAGAATTGTATTTGATGAATATGAGGTAGTTTTTATATCATGAAGTATTGGTCCTATGTGATGGTATTTATATTGAAGACATGGAAATAAATTATTATATCAATGATGAATGAATTGGTCATATACATTGAGTATATGGGTTTCCATGGATATGGGAGAGGTGATAATATGAGATTCACACTCATCTCAGTGGGCAGTGCACCTAGCTATATCCTAGATCGATCATGATATCCAATGAAAGTGTTTATCTCTAGGGATGAACAATCAGATATAAAGTTTTATCACTAGGTCTTCCACCTATCAACATGGGAAGGAAGACCATTGGTGTCTTTTTTTATTTCAATAAACACAACTAGACCTAAAATGAATCTAGTAAGAGACTGATGAATGTATCCACTTCCCTATTATCTCATAGAATTTCTTAATTAATGAGATAGGAAGACTATAAGACTTTGAGTTTATCTTTTCTTCATTGGTTCCCTCATACTACATTTTTATATAGGTACTCTTGTTTTACATCAGGGTTATGGTAGGTATTAGATAGAGCCATGTGTATAGAGGTTATTCTGAGAAAATATTTTCACCCTCAGAACAATGGCCTATCAAAACTAGATATTTTGTTGTGGGAGGGAATGCACCAAAAATTATTCCCTGATTTTGGTGGTTCATGGGAAAAGAAAATTACTCTTGTTGACGATACCTACAATAATATATATTTGGAAACAATTCAGATGGATCCTTGTTAGGCTCTATGTAGTTGGTAGTTCAGTTCCCCAATGTGTTGGTTTCAGGTAAGAGAGGTGGGGTTACTTGTTCCTAACCACATTCAGGACTATTAAGGGCTATTTATTATTATTAGAAAACATATTTATATGACTATATATAGACAAAAATCTAATGTCGGTCATCATCTATGACCTCTGGAGTTTGAGGTTAGGAATCCTTTTTGTTATAGATATCCCCCAAACATTGCAATAGTCTATTCTAGAAGTAGGGGAGGCTGTCACATCACGTCTTGGGCCTTTTGAAAACTTTACGAGATTTCGGAAGGTATAATATATGTTTTTATTACCTTGGTGGAAACACACCATGAATAAAATATTCGATATTTCAAAGCTCCAACATTATTATGTTGAACCATCTCACACATTTGATCTCGAGGATGTATACTATGATTCCGATGCTTTATTCAAATATTATCCTATCCAGATGGTTGGCCAGAGAACTCATTATCTCTTGGGATGGTCTACCATTATTTTATTAGTGTAATGGTAGAATTTTCACACATATGATGAAACTTGGTGGAGGGATGTCAATGTATGTCCGTTGTGGTCATAGTTATTCTTAGATTGAATTTCCCCACCCTTGGAGGGGTAGCATAGTGATGAGTTTCATTAGTGGGGATGACTGTAAGAAGTTGATTATATTATAAGGTACATTTCTTTTATTATTTTAGATTAAATATTTAGTTTTGACCTCTAATGGAGGCCTAGTGAGGATATGGTGGAAAATGGGTATCTAGGGATTGTTTGGAACCCAGAACCCCAACTGGTGGAAGAAATCACTAGACCAAATACTTAGTTGAAATTGTGCAACTAGCCCACATTGTTTCTCCAAACCATGTGGGTTATTTCACTGGACAGCAACATGCCGCATGGTTTGACCTAACCATGGGACCCATGGAGTAGGCCATTGTGGAGGCACTGCAAAAAAATTAGGGTAAAAAGCAATGTTTTTTGTTTTCGTTAAACTATGTTGATGAACCATGCGATACTCATCCATTTACAGAGCCCAATATATGGTTTCTGAATCTTTTATCCAACCATGTTTCCACACCATTCAACCATCAAAAGTTTGTGCGATTTTTTCAAAAATCCATTAAATGATGATAACTTACTCCCCAACTCTTCTATACTCTATTCTCCATCTGAAAGGAGGTTTCCTCTCCCTTTTGAGCTAAAGACTTCCTCAAGTTACGTTTTTCAATATCTTGGATATATCGAACCTGACTCTATCTATATTTGGTATGTTGGATGCATATTAGTAAGATCCACATTCACTTTCATAATACATAATTTTTATTTCTCTCAATGAATTTACTTCAGTGTAAGATTATATTCCCTATTATTAAAAATTCTCTTATTTTTTACATTATCTTTCAATATCGACTGAAGAAAAGGTCAATACTAAATTAGTTATCCCATAAAAGAATATGTTATGCGGTCTAGTAATTGTCACATAATGTCAGGATGTTCTATTATATGAAATATGTGATTCATGTTGAACTCAACATGCATTATCCCTAAATTGTACCTATATACAGTGGTTGCCCTATTATGGAACCTAATGACTTTATTAGTTCCCCTGACATATTTTAGTTCATCAACATCAATGTATTCCATCCCTATGGGCATTCCATTTTATATTATTAATTGGATTAATGGTCATATAGATAAAATTCCTATTTGTATGTTTATATTTACTTATAAAATGGTTATTTCAAAAATGAAATAGTTGAATGTAGTGTTGTAGCATGGCTACCAAAAACATCAATTTAATATTTATTGAATGGGGTTGAGTGGTATGACCACATCACCTAATTAAAAATAATAATGTTAAAAACACTATTAATAATGAATGTTAATGGGATATGGTCTCCCTACTATCTATGACTAAAGCTTTTTAATGACTATGAATATTGTTTTAGGCATAATAACCCATTAATTATGATCAATGGTAATGGTGAACCTTATACATTACAAAAATAATTTATAAACCATTTTTATTATGATATATGCATGGTGTCACAATACTATGTTATTGGAATGATGACCCTTTATAATGATATTGATCATGGTGATGATTATGAATAATAATAAATGTACGCGGAGATGGTTATGTGATATGAGATATGGGAATGGAGACCCTGGTGATATGATTTGGGCATGGAAACCTGATAAGTATGATTCTAGGCATATAGACCCTTATGATGATATGATATAAAAACACAGAGACCCTTACTATGATATATGGTTATGAAGACCAATACTATGATATACGGGCAGTATAATCCTTCTACTGTGATGCTGGGAATGGCGTCACATATTCTTCTGATACTAGGAATTGGGAGCCATTATACATGTGAGACACATTCCATAGATTATGGATGTAGGAGTTATGCCTCGTGTCCAAGCTAGTGGTAGTAGTAATATATATTATTGTATAAATTACTATGTATATAGTCCATATATGTGTATACAAAAGATTACATGTTCATTTACTATCTGTATTACGGTGTATTAGTTATAGATATCCTATTGTCCTTCAAGAAGATGATGTGACCCTTTACAACTTATTTATTTCATTCCATTATTACATGCACACTTCCATATTATATGAACTGATTATAAATCAATAAACACCATTGGTAAGGGCCAAATGAGTTTATCTCACACCCTATTTGGGTTATTGATGTTACATAGGAAGATCATGTTGATGAAGGTATGGATGGATGCAAGTGCCTATTAGCTGATTCCGGATTCCTATATAGCATCAGAGTAGGGGAGCATAAGACAAACGTGTGAATAGTGATTCTATTAGAGATTATCTATTTCAATCTATTTCAATTTTTTCTACACTTATTGTATAAAATTTATGTCTATTACTTTTTATTGGACATATGAAATTTCAATATTTTTATATGACACTAGACGTAACTTATTATTCAGGTTCTATGCATTACATTCTATTTGACAGTTATTTAGTATGGTTCTTCTATTTATATATCTATTTCAATATTTTTATACTTAGACCCATCAGGTATAGTATCCCCAATATACCAACATAGTCCCTTGTTTTAAATCAGCAGCCTCTTTCATACGGAGCTACACATGAGGCCATGTGCCCCCCTAGGCTCGGGGCACCGTTTAAATAGAATATGGGTCGGGATATCATAGAATGTATTAGAAAAACATACTCAACCTAACTAAGGATGATCTAAGAATAATTAATGAGATTGATATAGGATGAATTGAGTTTGACATAAGTTTCATTATAAGAATTATAGGCTAACATGATAGTGTATTGAGTGATTCATATTGAGATTAAATTTTATTATAGTTATTTATTATAGTTTACATATAATGATCATCACTCACATTAACTCAGTTGGGGTATGTATTTTCTAGATCATGATGGACCCATGGGTTTGAGGGATAATTATAAGATTCCACCGATGAATAACCCATAATAATATGATCAAGAATGGGAATCCATGTTATAATTCCAAACCATCTTTCCTGAAAAATGATTAAAATGAAAAAAATAAGAATTCCTAAACACACCAAAAAATAGAATGATGGAATCTCAGGAAATATTAATAGATTAATATGATAAATAAATATTCAATTTACTATTTGTTAATGATTTGGAAAAAAATGGGAGAAATTTCCTTAATGGGATACTTAACATAATAAGAATGGACTTGATGGTCATCAAAATGATAAGTGTCAGATTAATATAGAATCTATTAAAAAATTATTCAATTTTATGAGTGTTGGAAATTATATGAATTAGTGTCCAAATCCAATGTCCAATAATAGATTTAGTCACTAATAAACATGAAAATAAAAATATCCAATGAAATTTCAAAAAATGAATTTGATAGTGAGTTTAAACATAAGGTTTTATACATTCTTGTGTCAGGTAATTATTAACAAACTGATCCATATTTAGTTATAAATAAAAACTGGAAATTGAAGGATTATCATATAAGTCATTTTAGGTTTTGTGGGAGTTTATTAATTCTGGATCTAGAAAAACTACTTCATATATTTTATTATCAAAATATGAATGTTTTAGTTATATTTATAATGAAATTATATTGATTTTCAATATAGATAAATCGCATTACATATCAGAAAAAAATAATTATCTACTAGAAGTATATGATTAATTAAGTGTTCCCTATAGAAATTACTATGATCATATGAGTAAAATTTTGAGGAAGTAATTTATTTATGGTGGGAGAATCTCACACCTCTAAATTATAAAATATCAATACAAGTAAATTATTCAATTTTCTTTTTGAATGGATCTAAATGAAATACAAAACATAAATAGAAACCATGATATATTTAGGTAAAATATAAATGCATAAATATGACCATTAAAAACTAGCCACTAAATCAAATATAATGAGTGGGTGTAAAACAATATGAAATCATTGTCTAATGAAAATGAATACTATATTTTATATTAAATAAATTCAACTAGTTTAAAAAAATAACCAACAATATAGTTTTATTTATCATTTGGAAATAAAATTTTCATAAAAATATAAATTTTTGGAATTAAAAATATCAATTTTAGGAAACATTTAATAATGACATACAAAGTTGCATATTAATAATTTGTGAACAATAATTTAGTTGAAAGATGATATAAAAAATGTATAATATCTATTAATATTTTAAAATTTATTTTTCTAATTCAAATATTCTTTTAGTTTATTATTATCATTTTTCAAATATTTTTTAAAATTTTATAATTTGAAATTAATAAAATTATACTTAATTATTAATTCCCCATATAAAAATTAACTTAATATTTTTGGATAATTTTACAATAATAATGATTTTAAGTTGAAATATCCTGGATTTTGTAAAATTAGAATTTCCATGATTTTATCACTATGTAATACTCATATAACACTCTAATATTTTATAATAAAATTATGATTGTCAACTTATATGGCACTCAAAACCATGAATAAAAGAAAATACAACACCTTGATAATTTAGGATATATATAATTTTAATAAAAATTAAATCTACATAATTTATTGCATTACATGGTACACTATGTACATATTTCATTTAACTCAACACAAAGTTTAACATCTGTTACATGAAACATTGATTTCACCATGGGTAACATGATACACCGAGTTTAAAAAAAATTGGAATATTATTAAAATAATATTATTTAGTATAGAATTTTAAAACTTGATGTTAAATTATATTTTAATAATAATATTTTTTAAATTATGTAAAATATATTTATATGTTAACAAGTAATAAAATAAGAATCATTTTGAAGAAAAGAAAATCATTTCTGAAAATTTTTTTCTTCTAAAAGATAGATTAGTTTCCCATGGGGAAAACAATTTAAAACTAATGTTTACCACTTTTAAAAAATTTATTTTACCACATAAAATTTTGGTTTAAAATTAGAATATAGAAATTAGATTATGGTGATTTTATTTATTTTCTAAAAACTTTCATATTTGATAAACAATAAAAAATACTGAATATTAAATAAATAATATATTTTCATTTAAATAAACTATAATGTTAAAGTATATGATGAATAAGAGATAATTAAAAATAGATAAATTATATATAAAATAATCTAATTTAGGTTATTGGAATCAATTTAGTATTTAATTTTGATAGAAAATCATTGTAAACTATTGAACATTTTCACTTTAAAAGCCTACTTTCTCATCAACTCTACGAGATTAATTTTAAACTAATCTTTTAAACTAATGGAAATTGAATTTAGTAAAATGGATTCAAATATTTTCTTCATTGTGATTTATAATTTTTAATATGACCAAAATAAGTATTGACCCAAATGAAATTAGAATTTGGTAAAAAGTAATTATCACGATTAAGGTTAAAATGGTTTTATCGGGGGTGAAACTAAAATTATAAGGGTGAAAATGACATATAAACTTGTCTAAAAAGAATTAAAATGAAATATTTTTACCAATACATCATTGTGGGTTGAAAACTGTCTTAGTTATACCATTGTATCATATGAAAACATGGGAGAACTCAATTCTTTTAAAAAATATAAAATGTGTCCCCACACCATCTTATAAAAGGTCACCCTCTCTCTTCACTTCTTCGCACCTTAATACGACATTTGATAGTCCATACGTACTGAATAAAATTCTAATATTCCCTTCTCTCATCCTTGAAGACATATTTTTTTTCAAAAATCTAACCTAGAAAGGCTTTAGTGAAAAACTAAGAAGGATAACCGAATAAGTGGCAATGTTCTTCAACAATGGTCGTTATTTTTTTTCTATAACCACCTGATTTTTTATTAAAACATGATGATATAATGAAAATATGCATTCCATATATGGAAATTTTTTTATATGGTTATAACCATTAACAATCATTACTTCCATCAAATGGGTTATGAAATCATCATTCATATGTATGGAGTATTAATGCCTCATGATCTGTTGTCATTCATTTTTCCATTACCACCGATTATTTTTGGGGGTGATGGAGGATATGATATATATATAGTATATTTATAAAATAATTTCAAATTCTAAATCATTATATCATATATAACATTTTACATTCTATTCCATATGGGATACAATAATGTTGCTCATATGTATACCAGATTACTTCCTCGTGAAGCGAGTTGATTCTTTTCCACTATCAAATTACATGGAAGTTAAAATTGGGTACAAATAATATAAATATGTGATATTAATGAAATTATTAAGATATTAATTTGATATTTATAATTCTTAAATAAAATATATGATTTTCATTCTTTTATTTTCAGTAACTGAAAAAGTTATAATTTCATTCCTTTATATGTGGACTACTACCTTCACAAAGTGAAGTGACTCACTATAAATCACCACACTACATCAATGATAAATAAAATTATATAATTGGGTATTAATTATGTGAGGATAATTAATTTATGTTAATATATTATTTACCAACATTTCATAATGATCATTAGAAAATGAAAACATTACTTCTGTATATGTACGACCTGCTATTTCAAATATTGTAATGTAGTTCATTTTTCATAAAAATATTTCATGATTTGTTTCAAAATTTTAGTTTAAGTATTAATTTTTCATTTATTACATAATTATAATTATATATATTTTTAAATAAATACCTCTTCGCCCAAATTGAACCTGCCAAATTTGACTTTGAAACATAAGACAACTATGGTCAAAACATATGATATAAACTTAATTGATTAAGTAATTTTATAAAAAATTAAAATAGGATAAATAAAATTAATATTACATGATAAATAATAATAAGAGTAAATATTGAACAGTAGTTTATAAGTTAATAATATAATGACATGTTTGATGAATAATACATAATGTAAGTGACTTTGTCCCAAATTCCTTTTGTTGATGCATATTTTGATGTTATTAAAATATATTCTTGTACGAGGTGTATAATAAACCCATTTGACATGAAATATTATTAATTTTTCTATTCAAAAGAAAATTAATGAATTTTTTTTTATTCACTAATGGGTTTTATGATTCATGTTTTTCCCAGGTAATAAGCGTCTTTTCTTTTATGAAGACAACTTTTAATGATTTCCTTACAACCCTTATTTTTATTTATATATCCTTAAAATGATTTATTAATACATTTTATGTTGAAATAATTGATTTATAAATTAAATTTTATGTCTCTTTATATGTTATTTTAAATGTATTTGAAATATAATAATTTTACATGTTTTATTTTGACTATTATGACAATGTATAAAAAGGAATAATATATTTTCAACTTACTATAAGAAGAAAAAAAATTCTAGAACCATGGAATTTATTTCATTTATTTATTATTTTTTTGAATTTTATTTTTTATTCAATGAAACCCCCTTTCTATTTTTTTCATTTTTTTGTATTGAAAATGGGTTGTCAACGAAAATGGTGTTTGGGTTAAAAATGGTGTTTCAAAATATGTGAAGTCTCATCCCATGTTCTATCCAAAAGTTCCAGACCCAAGTGCCACAGACTGGTGCCCTGAGATGATTGGACAGATGACCTCAGGTTTCTATCCCTGTCTTCCAGTAGCGACTGACTAGAATTAAGGGTTTAATAATGATGAAGCTAATATTTTAACACAATTTATACTGTAATGAAAAGGTTATAAACACACCATACAGTTATTTATTGGGTAATCATCAAGTTTTTATGGTCTATAAGAACATTGATTTTAAATGAAAAAATAGACTGATTTGGGAATTTAAATATTTTATTTCATTCAATATTTGGCCACAACATTTTCTATAATGAATAGAATTTTGAAATTAGTTTTTTATGACTCTATAAAACTTCGGATACATTTCATCCTTATTAACCCAAAGCTCAATCCACTATTTGGAGGCCCAAAAATAGATCAAATTCCAAGACTTGAAAACTATATATATACGTTGATTCATTTATATATGAGATTATATAAAGAAGTGGGTCATCCCTGAATAGATAAAATTTAACAAGGATCTAATTAAAAACACTTATACATGAGTCCATACATGAATATTCCAATTTCAAGGTCATTTTTTCATTGGGAGATGGAAATTTAGAATATGAAGAGTCATCCAAGAAATATTATATATCCAAAGTAAAATGGACATATCACTCACCACTAGTAACAAGTGAATATAATATTTTTCTAGACGAAATAGAATAAATAAAAACATAATTACAAATAATACATTGTGTCAAAATTCTATCACTAAATATGGATAACACATTTCATCCTTTGAGGTAAGATTTTGGACCTGTAATATATCTCCCTTCTATCTATAAAAATGTGTTTATTTATCCATTAAAGGGGTTGGAAACATGGGGGTATAAATTATTGAACATTTATAGTAGAATTATAGTTCATTAATTTCTATAATTTTAGTTTTCTTTTAACATATTATCCTTTTTCTTCATACCTCCCTTTTTTCATTTATTTTATTTTATATGTTCTCCCATTGTTTCCCTTCTCAACTCCAATAATAATATAGAACTAGTCTCTATGCATATTCGGGGGAGGGAATGGTGAATTTTCTGAGTTTTATCATGCATGATGTCTTATCTATTTATTCTATTCTGGGGGTTTTTGTGATTGTTAAATTGAGTATGGTGAGTGGTCGTCCCATTTCCTCTATTGTCCTAATTCTTCTTCTAATTTTTCATTTTCACACCCTATTGCATTTTCTATCATGTATACTGTGTAACATGGAATAGATTGTGATGTCTAGTTAAGAGGCCTCATAGATGTCTTTTGAAAGAGGACAACCTTGTATAAAGAGGTCTTATTATGGGGTGATGACAATTAAAATGAGAATGTGAGGTGTGACGGGCCATGATCGCCTAATTGAGTTGAATGTTGAGAATATTTTTGAAAAATGACTTCCATCACCCTAATCTCCTAAGAAAAATTTATGTATTTCTTTATCTCTAACATCATTAGGTGTCTAATTACACTACTATAATATTATTTTTTTAGTACTTCCACCTTTAAATCTCCCTATTTATATTAGTTAATTTATTTTTATATTAGTTAAATTTATATTAGTGAAAATAGGAAAAGAGTGTGTGTGAGTGTTCACCTCAAGAGATTGACCCTATTTTGCACATTAAATTTCATATATAGGTAAATAAAATATTAATTACAGTAATATGACATAAGTACCTATCATCAATTTATAACAGTTTTTGTGGAGGTCAAACAAATTTGAACACTTTTTTAATAAAAAACAAAAAAATCAAATTATATCATGAACTAAAAATAAAAGCTTCATTATATATCACTATTTCATTAGGTCCTGTATTACATTCGAGATTTTTCATATGCATGGCCGAGAACTGAATTTTCTAGAAGGGAATAGATATTTATATTTTAAATGTAGAAAGATTCCATTATTGTTCAAAATAATTTAAAAAACCTTGAAAAGGAAAGCAAGAAGGAATCATCATTGGATTTCAAACATGATGTTGTTAAATTTATAGGGTTGGAATGAAAAAAACAATATAATAAATTGAATAAGAAGAGGTCAATGTTTTTACACATAAATGTTATGTTGAAGAACCCGAAAGGGTCTTAATGATGCATCATAGAGATCCAATCATCCCTCCATGAAAATTGGTTAAAGAGGTTCTTGAAGATGTCATTACACTGGATACAACTATTATAGATCAACATTCATTGGACGAGAATTGGAAAGATATTGTTTAATACCAAAAAAACTGATCCTTATATAATTTACAAAGAAAAATTAGTACCACTCTTACTCTCTCTTTATATGGAATATGATGGTGATGACCCTTTAAAGTTAAAATTCTCGGTGGCCTTTCATGAACTGTTCTTGTTTCAAGTTTACCTACATGAAAAGGAAAATTTATTTTTTGATTCTTCTTATTTTAATCATATTAAAGTGGAATTTTATTTCGTAATCCCATTTTATAAATTTGTTGATATAAATTCACATGTGCAAGCCTTGGATGTTTAATTGGAATAGTTCACACAAGGAGTGGTTGTATAGTAAGAGGAATCATTCTTTGTTCGTCCCCCATTATTCAAGTTGTACGACATTGAAATGAGGGAGGAGATAATGATATAAGCCTCAGGGTTCCTCTAATACATTTATAATACTAATAAAACTGATAAGAAGATGTTTTCATGGTCTCTAATTAAGAAACCACATCCACCTTTTGATTGATGATAAACTATTTCCACTGCCTAACTAGGGGAAAAAACATAGCACATGGGGGTCAACCCAAGCATAATACAATTTATTTTCCCTCTATATTTATTTTTGATTTTTTATTTTTCATATTTTTTGACGTTTCTTTCTTTTATTGGTAATGTGTTAGTATATATATTCTTAACTAAAGGCACTCACATAAATAATAAATTAGTTTGTGTCAATACGTTTTTTTATTAATTTTTTGACCAATTAAAATTATACTTGAAAATAATTATATAAATTAAACTAAAAAGGATGTATTGAATGTGGTAAATGTGGGTGGAAATCAATCTTCTTTAGAAATTTTTCACGTGTTTTCATTTTTTCCATGTTTTCTTTCTCTAAATTTTTCATGTTTTTATTTTCAATATTGCTGTTTTTTAGGATTCTTGAGCTGAATTGACATCTTTGGAAAATTCAAACCATCAATATATTTTTTAATTTTTTTTAATTTCAATTATTTATGATTTAAAATATTTCTAAATGGATTTAATTTATTTATTTCTAGTCTTTTCATTTAAGCATGTATTATTGATTGTGAAACTCATGTCAACTAGTATTGTCCGAATAGAAAATATTTCCCAACATAAGAGGTTTTGAAAACATTTTTACATATCCATTACATTTCAAATTTCATTAACAATATTAGACATATTTTTTTAACCCAAACATACTATTTTTATCTTTTTCAAATCTATTAGTGTTCATGGAACATGTCGCATATGATTGAGTGTGCACCTTGAAATCCTTTTTTGCGTTTAACTCTCATTTTAGCACATTGTTACATATGAAATTTATGAGTCCCTTAAAATCCATTTAATAAAATGATAAGAAGCCAAATTACAAAACATTTATCTCTTTCTGACCTTTTCTAGGTGTTACATGCATGATTATTGTTGAACACAAGCCCGTTGGAGGTATAAGATGATATGTATATCACTTTCCTGAATAATATTTTTGAGATGAAATGATTAAAAAATTATTGTTATATTTATTAAAGTTTTTGTGGATACAATTTCCTAATGGGAATATATATGGTTATCCAAAATTTTATTTCAATGTAGGTAGGGGAGTTCACAAAATGTTTTTTATCAAAATATTCCTCTATTTCCCCATAAATATCTCACTCTGAAAGAAAATTCCAAATCTCAATTAAAGATGAAAAAATGATACAAATGGGGAAAAGAGTGAATAAATTAATCATTATTTATGAAATATAAAGGGTTAGCCTCCCAAGTAAATCAAGAGTCGTTTTGAGGTGATTCATTTTTTAGTGAATTGATGAGCACACCATTCTTCAAAAAAACTTTTTTCATGCATTTACATCACTTTAGATGCTAAAAATACTCGTTATTCATTTGATGTTTTTACATTTAAAATCCACCAACCCCCACCACCATAACCACCCATGAAAAAATCGTCATGTTTGAAACTTTTTTACTCTATTAGGTGGAGGTATTAGGAGGATAAAAAGCCTATGAAAATCACACATGTTATCGAGAATGAGAAAAATTCAATATTAAAAATCATTGAGTGAAGAGAGAAATATTTTTTCAGGGAGGTAGGTATGACATGTACATATAGATTAACATTATATTGAATGAATTTTTATTATTTTTTTTGGATTTAGGAAATTTTTAACCATGTAGGATTCCAGATATTTCCTTATATCCAATAACTGATCTATATAGTCATTTCTAATTTGAAAAGTTTGTTTTTACCAATGTAATAGATGATTTCTTAAATGTGAAATGGTTACAAGTGTTAGAATTATGAAGATAAAATTCTGAAAAAATTTATACTATAATTCATTGGTTACAAAAAATCTATAGTTGTATTTAATGGGTAATTTTCACATTATTATATTTTATAATAATTATATGTATAATTTCAAAAGTAGCATAATTATGGAATTTAACTGTTTTTTTATAATTTATTTGTGCCATGAAATTTTCTACACTAGAACTAATTGTGAAATTGGGTTTCTAGGAATCATTAAAATGTTGGATTCATTTCATGCTTTTGGACCCCAAGCTCAATCAACCATTTGGTGGCCCATAAATATCTCACAATCTAAGCCCCGAAAATTGTGCAAAAATTTAGAATCATTTAAAGATGAGAGTATATATCAAAGTGGCTTGGACCAAAATATAATAAAGTCAACATAAAAATGGATAATAAATTAATTAAAAATAATTATATGGGATTCCAATAATGAATCCTCTATCAAGGTAATTATGGTGTAGGAATTTGGAACATTGGAATGTGAAGAGTCTACCAGTCCACATATAATGTCCACATTAAATTAGAAAAAATATCTCACCAAAAATTTTCCATTATTCTAATATTTTGTGGGAATAAATAGTGGAAATAATCAAAAAACATTCAATAAGACACTTTTTCCAAATCCTTTCATTAATTTGGTCTAACACATGACTATTTTTTTACATGACTTTAGAGGCAAAATTTCATCCCCCAAATCCCTAAAAAATTTTGTTTTTATTCATTTATAAGGATTTAGAACAAGGGGTATAATTTTTTTCCATTTAAAGTGTCTTTTAATTGGTTAAATTTTTATTATTTTAGTTTTATTTTAACATATTAGTATTCTTCTTCATAACTCTATTCTTCTATTTATTTTATTTTTTGTGTTTTCCCACAATTTTTCATTCTCAACTCCACTAATAATAGAAAAATAAACATAATTATTGTTTGAGGGAGGGAATAGATCATTTATTAGGTTCTAATCTACTTAATTTATAATCTCTTTATTCAATTTTATGTGTTTGGGCAATTGTTAAAATGATTATATTGAGTTCTCACCCCATTTTCTTTATCGTCCAAATTCTTCTTCTCGTTTACAATTTTCCCTTCCCATTACATTGTGTGTCTTGCATATGGTGGAGCATGGAATAGATTGTGATGGTCAATGATGAGGTCTATTATCAGAAATAGTGAAATAATTTACCCCATATGTATACATATAAGTAGGGGGGATGCTAGTTCAAATGATAAGGTGATGTGTGATAGGTCTTAATCAACTCATTGAGTTAAAAATTGAGATTCTTGTTTTAATAATGCTTTCAATCACCCTAAAATACATATAATTATTTAATTCATTATTTATCTACAACATAATTTTGTGTTGCATTGAATTACTAATTTTTATTGTTATTTTAACCTTTCAATCCCCCCATTTATATTAGTTAATTTTTGTTTATATTAGATATATTTTTAATAGAGACAATAGGATAACAGTTTTTATGAGTGGCCTCCTTAAGAGATATATAACATGGTGTGCACTCTATATTACATTCATAGGTAAATACAGTTTTCAATAGGTTAAAATGGCTTATATTCATATCATTATATATTGATCTTTGGGATGCTATACACTCTTTATCAAAGAATCACACTAGTGAAAATAAATAATCAATAACCAATAGGAAATAATCAAATACCATAATAATACAATATCCATGACTAAATAGTATTTATGTCATTAAAAAATAAGTTTCAATAGTCAATTTAATGTCCTAATTAAAAGACTCTAACAACATCTAAGAGGGTCTTGATACCATGTCAAACTCCCTCATCGATGCACCACCCCAACTCATCCATCTTACATGGGGCCCTTTCCCTTATTCTATAATATGAACGAGAATTCTATTTGGGTACCGACCAGGCAGCCTAAGTACAGTGTTAGTAGAACTCTATATGCCCCACAAACAATTTCTAATATAATATCTATTCAAAAGCAATGTATCTAGTTGTGTAAATAATAAATTACATGAAATATTGTTAACAATTTAAATATATTAAATTATTATTTATTTACCCACATAAACCCCAGGGTTCCTAAGGAAACATGAACCCTCAATAATTGCTTCGGTCTGTTCCATAGTTTGAATGGTAACACATATTTAATTAAAAAAATTAACACCCATGGTCTTCCATTATCTGTTTCATTTTAATTTAAAATCATAGATACATGGAACCATAGTCTAATGCCAGCATTTTTTCCTATAATGAAATGTGTTGAACCCTTTGAGTATTTAGAGAATCAGTCACAATCTCATGACACATTTATCATTCAATCACATATAGGTACTTGGATCAACAGTATGTGTCCCACACTGGTATATCATTTAAAAACATTTGTGTATTTAGAGATTTATTCTATTTACCACACTCATATTTCATTCAATAGCACAGGTGTAACATTCAACAATGTTAACCAACATTAGCACTTTTATCTAAAATCACATCTTCAGTACAATTTCAATTATCAAAACAATCATAGTTCAATAATTTAATAAAATGGAATAATATTAACATTTCACTATTACAACATTCTTCAATATTTAAATAATATAACCCATTAAACCATTATGGTCAAGTCAACCGTCTCATAATTCAAATTTTCAATTAATTTATAATCACATTAATGTCTAATTATTCAATCATAGTATCCCATAAATTCCAAAATCATCTCCTCACGTCCAACCACTCACATCCTTGGATCTAATTCAAATATCAGCCCCTTCTATGTGAATCTTCATATTTGTTTTGATCCATAGATCTTGAAATGTCAGAATTTTATGGTTTGGATAGTAGATTTTTTGCGAGAGGCAGATTTCAGGTGTCACTTCAGGAAGATGGATTTTTTCATTAGGTGGTGGCATGTTGTAGTCCTATGGAGGATTTTGACACGGTCACCAGCCATTAAGAGTTCATGGCATGCTCGACAGCGATAGAAGGGGGTTTTGACAGTTTGAGTATGGAATATTGTTCCCATTCCTAATTAGAGGAATGGTTCATTGTTATCATCTTGGATATCTTTGGTGATGCACTTTGGAAGTTTAGGGGAACATGTTCTGCCTTTGGGGTGGGGTTATTTGGTTCTTCCATGCATTGGTTTTTTCTGGTTCATGGGACTACTAGATTGATGGGTTGTTGATCGATTTAAGTGAATTGATTTATATCTTACTATATTTAGTGTGGGAAAACATTCTTCAGGTGTTATTGGGTGGGTGACCTCGATGGAGGGATGGGTGTAGTAAAACCCATCATCATCCATTCATCCTCTTTTTTGATGGATGTGAACTCATTGACAATCACTTTTCACAGATTTTTTCATACCATACTTGTGTTGCATTATGTTTAAAGATCTGTAGGTTCTGTGTTTCTTTATCTGGTGGGAGTCTAGAAAGAGAGATTGGAATACTGGTACATATAACCCTGCACTCCTCCACATTTTGTGTTGATTGGAGGGGTGATCTTCCATGTTGTGTTCCATCATGATACCACTTCTTTATAGGGTGACACATTTTCTTATCCGGATTTCTCTATCACATTGTTTAGAAGATGGGGCAACAACTAATTTTATAATTCTTTCATTCATATTGTTCCCTTCAATTTATTGGGATTAGGTTTAGACCTTCTATTTTTCCCTTCTACGTCAACATCCCTTTACTGATGCATCTTTTGGGTTTTTTGTGTTTCTTATAACAATTTTCCTCTCTCCTTGATGCACTCATTGGTTGCTCTGGTGTGACATGGATATGTGATTCACCTTTCAGATTCTCTGATGCAATTTTTCATTATGAAGCACTGCCTTCCTACTCCGGTGTTTTTGGCCTCTATGATGCACTTCTTGGATGCTTTGGTGTGTTTTGGATCCATGATGAACATCTCAGATTCACTGGTGTTTTCAAATATCATTCATATAGCTAGTCTTGTGGTTGGCTTTTGGAGTGGTGTTGATGATGTTTTTTCTCATTTGATGGTAGTGTTTTGGTGCTTTCTGAATCCTTTCTTGTGGAATCTATCAATATTTCATATAATGGGATTATTCTTCTCATAGTCTTCAAAAGAGGTTCTACATTATTATTTCTTTTTAATTAATGGGGGATTGACCCTCATCCTTTAAAAAACGTTTTGAAAGCCTTGGAACTCATTTAGTGGCCTCTAAAATTTTTAGGAATTTGTTTAGGTCCGAGAGAAGTGATTAGGGATTAATACCAATGGGGTTGGGAGTTTATTTTAATTTTTGGGATGTTTAAATTTCCACATGCATGGTTTCCAATATGAGGCACATGGTTTTCCATAAATGTGAATTTATCTATGTTCCTCCTCCCAAGGGGATCACACAGAAACTACTAAATTGGTGAAAGAATTAGAAAAATATTCGTCAATAGAGAGAATCCCAACTTCTTGTCTTTACACAGTTTACTGGAATGGGAATATGTTTTAGGAAAACCATGTTCCAACCGTGCAATGCCCCCACCCCTTACCCAATTTTTCCATTTTTACCACAATGCTCCCTAAAGTAAAACCCAAAATTTAAATACTCAAAATAAGGAATGAGATTACCTAAAAATGAGATCGATATGTATCAATAAAAAGATCAATATATTACAATATAACAACCTTATTACAACTCATCATCAATATTTACTCCCACAAGTATATTAAGATTCTAAGAATGAAATATTAGGCTAATGAGACCACATATATACTTTTCTATCCTAGGTTTTCTCCAGAACATGACCATGTTTCCACAATATAAGAACAATTAGTACGATCGTTCCCCTCAACACTTTTACACTATGATCCACAACATGTATCTGATACTCCTCAATGGATGAATCAGTCTCAAGGTCTAACTAATCCTCATTGATCACATGAAGAGGGTTAAAGTGATTCAAAAAATGTTTTGAATCTTGAAATACATCAATAATACCATTATACCTCAATGTAATATCCAATCGGCATGCCACATGACTGATTATCTCCACAACATCAAACAGACCAACAAACATGGTTGCCAACATGCCTTGTATCTTAATCCTATGGTGACCCAATATAGGAGTCACATAAAGGAACAAAGATAACCTTATGTAATCTTTATGAATCATCGATGTCGACTAGTAAATAAATTATATCTACATTGATCCATAGTCATACGTTTCCAAATTAACTAAACCTTCTCTGACATCTCTTACCTGAGACATAGTCCAAATAGCTTTAACACACCAACCTATATCCAACATATAGAGGATCTATAGAGATTACCATAAAGTTCCTCATATGGGTCCATCTAAATAGTTTCTTTCTAACTATATATATAGGTGAACCCAATGAGCGCTATGTTATTCTCCCAAGACCCACTGATGTAATGACCTAACTATTGTATCATATCCACAAGCACCTATATAGTATGTTCTGACTACCCATATTTTTTGGGTTTAATTTAGTACTCAATAAAACCCATGTATTAAGTACCTTCTATATGCCCAAATAGAAGTTCAGAGTGTGATTCATGGTTTAAATCAATACTATGTGCCACCCCAAGCAAACAAAATCTCTCCTAAATGTACAGTTCTCCGAAATGATAAACTAAGAATGTATCCCGTATGGGCATGAACTGTTCAACTTTCATCACTCAATATAATATAAAAATAATTTAATCATTATTTTGAGGATGTTGATGATTCATTCCATCACAGAGTCCAATGAATGGAAAAGGGGAATAAATTAAGCCCAATGATGGTCACCCTTTGAAGAAAATCAAAAAATTGACAAAGGGATGAACCAGGAACTCATTTGGAGGGCATCGTGCAAGTATCCTGCGTGTCGCGCAAGTCACTTTCGTGCCACATATGGGTCGCGCAAGTCACTTGTGCGCCCTAACCCTTTTTTCTCCCAAGGTGCCCAGTGGCCTATAAATAGCCCATGTGGGCCCCCCATTCTAGGGACGAATTTTCAAAATCTCAAATTCAATCTCTGGTCGCCCAAGTCTCTGTCTGAAGTCTTCTGAACACTTCTAAGGTAATTTTTTACCAAGAATGGAAGCTCTAAAGAAGAAGAATAAGGCTCTAAGTATTATAACTCATTAATACTTATGTGCCTAATGCCCAGAACTTAAAGGAAATGAAGAAACTTGTACACCGCCCTTCCCTCTCAAAGGAACTTGCACACCACCGTTTTGGAAGCTTCTTGGAATGATACTAAGGGCTTGAGTTCAAAGTCTCTCAAGTATTACCATAATGATTATTCATCACACAAGGTGACTCATGTCATGCAAGTATACTTGCGCGACCAAGACGTGCGCGCCAGAACAATACTTGCGCGCCTCCTTCCTAGTCACCTCCTTTCCTCAAATCCACCTCTCCTCTGCAGTATATATCCTTCAAAACCTTCTTCAAATCCATTTATGACATGGTTACATTGTTTGTTTCCTTATATAAAAAGGAATTATGTGATAACCTCTCCCAAAACCTTGTGACATACAAGCTTCATGCCACCATGGTTAGGGGTTTCTTATATAACCTCGTCCATTGAGATGAGAAGATCTCTTGGTTTGGGCCTCCTTCTCAGGAGTAAGCCTCAAGTCTCAAGATCTATTAAACTGGGCCTCATTCTCAGGAGTAAGACCCCGTCATAATTTCCTTTTTACCTGGGACTCTTTCTCAGGAGTCAGCCCTAGTCATAATTTCCTCTTAATTTGGGCATCCTTTTCAGGAGTAATTCCCAGATAAAAATTATAAATCTCCATAAAGTACAAATACCTTTATAGACCCTACTCTTGGGATTCTTTCCAAAGTACTAGTCTTCATTTACTTAGGTCGTCATATATATGTATTCCCCACATAATTTCTCATAACTACATCTTTTATGGCACCATTTTCATGTTTATTGATACATCTTGTTTCTCACACTGAGCATGACTCACGTGGGATTAGAATGTAAAAGTAATAATGACATATCTTTTTTGGCCATTTAACTATGCATAAACCACATATTTATTTCCCCTAAATACGTGGACTTTGATATCTGACTTAGAAGTAGAGTACGTAGGAAGACTTTACAAGGTTCACGTCCATCTTTCATTAAGTCCTTTCCATACCATATGAAGTTAAACTGTATCATTTTTATAAAAATATGTGGGTTCTGATTCTTTTTTAACAAAGATAAATAGGTAGCCCATCTATGGGTATGATCCTAACTCTAAAATAATCCCTGTCTTTCTGAATGAAAATTAACTTCAAGTGCCCCAATGAGTGGATTTAAAACTAGTATGGTCATCATAATGACCTGAGGATTTTTTATATAATATATTGAAGGATACAATTTACTAAGAATATCTAATACATACAGATGATTTTCTATCGATGAAGAACCTCAAATACATATAAAATATTCACTAAATCCCATAAATATCAATCATTGATTCCCAAATCTAAAGAAAATTCATTTTCATGCTTGGTGAATTAATAATGATTCGTGAACATTACGTAAATCTATAAGAGAGTCCCGGAGTAGGCAATAATTCCCCCCAAAAAGGTGTGATGATCTTGACCTCCAATACTCTTGACCAATGAAAATTCTCAAGCCTCTTTGGTCAAAAAATAATGAGAACCTACCTTTGGAAAGTAGGTCCAAATGGATATAGAATCATTTGGTGTTTCCGCTTCTATGAATAAACCCGTTAGAATTAGATTGGAAAGTTTGAACCTTAAACAAACAATGTTATCCCCATTTCTAGAAGAAACAAAAAATTTGAACCCGACATGAATCCTTAACCATGTTAAAATGATGTTTTACTTATTTTTTAGTCCTATATTAAATTCAATATGAGGGCCAACAAAGCAATCAAACACATATTTGTTGATCCAAAAAATGTAGTCTAGCCAAGCTTATTTTGATTATGTCTGTTATATCAAACATGAACTCTTTTTCAAGATCTCTCTTCAATACATAAATCACTTCTTTAAAATTCACACCTGTGAATGCCTATGCTGCTACTCTTGCTGGATCCACATCATCTCTAAGGAAAATATCACCTACTCAGCTTCTTCAATGCTGGGTCTCGAATGCATTGGTAAGGGAATACCAACAATATGGTACCATCGTGACTCTGGAGGCTACTCGACAAGCCCTCCATGTTAATAACTCACCTTGTTTTTCCGAACAGCGACGACCAGTTGTCAAAAAGTTGGTGGTTCCAACCACCATTTCCAAATGTTTCAGGTTGTTATCCCCGGAAAGCAACAACTAGTCCCTCCTGTATTATAGGGAGGTTAATGAAGAGGTCACTCAAGGCCTCATTTCAAGAATATATGAGTCTTTTCTAAGGACTCCCACCAACAATATCTTCCATACTCGTGTGGTAGTGCACCCCCAACATGATAAGGGTATCACCTCTAGAGGTTAGGCTCAGGTCCCTCAGATATGAGAACGTAATATGAACCATCAGAGGTTAAATTCAGCCAACAGGGAGTAGGTTCTTACCTCATCCCCCTCTGGAGAAGTCCATGAACCAAACATGATGGTAAGAAACGAGTGGGCATATACACTCATCCGTCCTGATTTCACAACTTAGCAGAATCGTCTGGTAGTAAGACACAAATCTCATCTGGAAATTCTAGCAGAGTACTATAGCTAGGCACATACACCTATTTTTAATTCATTATCCAGTCAGCAGGCTCGTCTGGCTACAACAATATAAGTTAGACAATTTAATATGGTGGCAACTGGTAAGTAGGATAGACCTATTTACAATCACCAATTCTATCAGTAGTCACGTTTACCAGTATTGAAGGAAACCCATCAACCATACTTGATGGAGAATACATAACAAGCACATACACCTGCCAATGTTTATCAAGCCTTCCAACAGTCTCATTTGGTAGCACATGGAGAAGTCAGTCGGAAAGCTCTGATGACAAATATGGAGCAGACTCAACTCTCTACCTCTATACATAAGTACTGTCAATATCTGTTGATTGGAAAAGGAAGACAAGATCACACACATACACCTACTCCAGACAAGTAATGGATGTATATTCCCATTCCCACAGCTGGTGTAACTAAGCACATTCTGACAATAGTAAAAGAGCATAAGCAAATCCCTGCCCATATTCTGGATACCTGCTAGAATATTATAATAGATTCAGCAACATCATAGGGAAACAATCATAAATCTATCCTTATCAGTGGAGTGACTCATCAACATGTCACTCTGGAGCAGATACACACCTTTGTTCTAGTCCAAGTGGGTTGTCGGTCATACTCCCCCATGTCGTATGGACAATCAAGTCGGGCACATACACCCGATTTAAATGGAGATAATAAGCCTAACCTAACCATTTATTTTGAGAAGGTACATACACCTACCTATTTAAACCTCTTTCATCAACATGTGGTTTCCAAAGTGAGTATGTAGGCATCCATGAAAAACACTCATCCAGCACAGTTGAAAAATCAGGATCCAATCAGCAATATGGTCGTGCTCAATGTTGGAGTTCTTGAAACCCTCAGGCAATTGCTTGTTGCAACTCAAGATTATACTCTCTCATTTCTACATTTCGGAAGTAACAATGATAATTATGAAGGTCTTCATCAGACACTTCCTCATGAAGGTTTTCATCATGAAAATTTGGTCAATCTTAAAGTATTATCTTCATATGAAAGCCACAATAACGCTCTACGTGGCTAGAAAACTAAGGAGAACAAGGTTTCATCTTTTGTTGTAACCCACCATGGTGTTCCTCCCCATGATGATGATGAATTTAGTAGCAAAATTCATCTCTGCAGTAATAGATCGCATTGCCTGGAAATTTCTTCAATAGAAAATGCAGTAATGAGTATGCCATTTTATCTTAAGGCACTTGAAAATATGAATCCAGTCATGTCTAATGCCTTACCTGTAGCAGGTGAAATACTTTCTCAATCAGAAGACAGCCTGGGGTATAGGTCATTCTCGGAAGCACCCCTGGTCATCCATCTTCTAATTTGATAAATGAATTCTCTACTAATATTTTTGAATCTGATGAAGCCACAAAGAAGAACCAACATTTGTCCAATCAAGTATAAGAATATTCATCAAATGACAAAGAGGAATAGCTGAATATGAGAAAACAACTGGTGAATGGTGAAATACCATTCATGTTCTGGCCTTTGGCTGACTCTCAGTATGATATTCCAGAAATGTTGATAGAATATTTTATTCAAGATACTCCTCTCAACATATGGAAAATACTTTGTCACTTAAAAGAAAAAAATATTATCCTATGATGAATATCAAAATCACGTCAAGATAATAGAAGGGTTTCAATGACAAATTGACTTGGCATCTCTCTCAGTTTTTCGATATCCAATGGTTGAAAAAAAATGGAGATCCCTTCAGCGTTCATGCCTTGGTGTGTTGAAAAGATTGCACCAGTTAATTGCCAATGCCCCATCTGGTATTCATATCAGGGGATGGGGTGTTCATGGAGAATTTCATTTCACTGTGATCTCTAGTCAACAAAGCCCAAAAAAAGTGGTCTCATGCACTGTTATTGCCAATGGTTGTCCAAATTTAACTGGTTTTGTGAATAATCGAAGGCTTTCCCAAGAACAGGCCTCTACTAGTTCTTCCCAATGTCAGGAAAATAAAGAACAAGTTGTTGAATTACTCTTGCATTATGAAAATGAGAATATCAAACAAGATTCTCCTTTAAAGCATGCACATCATCAGGTGATGGAGGTGTCAGAAATAATTCAATGATCATATGATCCATGTGATTTGAGTGGACATAGGTTGATGCATCTGAAAAATTTCCAGACTAATTTCTGCAAATTCAGAAGAGATTTTAAGAACATACAGATGTAGCAGCTCAAGATCCACATCAGCTTGCTAGGATAGGGACTCTTTTAATCCAACCCTCAGAATCAATAGATAGGATTCTATGAGTTGAGTAGGAAAAATTGGACCAACCCCAATCCACCGGACTGGGGACTTTTTCAAATTCTCAATTTCGTTTTCATTGGAAGTCAATCTTCTCCTGATTAGGGAAGAATCCACAAGAGAAATGCCAAGATGAATTATTAGGATATTCCCTCTAAATTATGGTTCATCAAGAAGTTCCTATGGGATCATCCAAACAAAATCCAATGTCTCATAAATTACACGGAGGAAGATAGTATCACAGAAGCACTGATAGAAGGGCTGTAATGCGTTATGCATCAATAAATTTCATTAATGTCGTTGTCACTGATACCCCAAAAAATGAGGCTAACTCATAGGGATCATATGAAGAATTTCTTGTTCATGAGGCTATGCAAATGAAAACGAGTGAAAGAGGTGTGCCTACCAGAAGACAGAGGGTTCCCCAGAGGCAAGACATTTCTTTGAGTAATGCCCTTCCATACTCCAGAAAAGCACATTCCAAGTAAATGGGTAAAAGTCAGGTTACATTCCACCATACCTCTGGAGAGGGCAGATCACTCTCATTAGAGGAATGGTTCGCATGACAAGAAGAGGAAATAAAATAATTAAGGAGGTTAAATGCAGAACTACTTCAAGGTAGTCTTCCTCCTAAGAATGATGGATTTAATCAATCAAGGGAAATTTTTGCAGCTACTGGGATGGATCAATAATATCCCCCTTTACATGTACAAATTCACAAGTCCAATCCTAATGGTCATACACAATAGAAACCAGCAATACTACAATTAGTGGTAGTCCCGGTCCCAAAACCCATCCAAACTCCAATTATAGAACCTGCTTAGGTCCAAGGTCAACCATATGTTTCTCAAAAATTAATGACAACAATTGATTCATTAACAGCTCGGTTGGAAGCTATGAAAGGAAAGAGTGCACAAGTTCAACTAAAAAAGAGAGCTTACCCTGAATGGGTATATGAAATCTCTTCCCCATCAAATTTTGAATATACCACATTCCCAATTATTAATGGTTTGGGAGATCCAAAACAACACTTAACACATTTTGTTTCTCATTGTGATCCTATGATGGGAACTCCTCAACAACAAGATGCAGTTAAGCTCAGGTGTTTTGTGTAGTAATTACAAACGACTACTTTTTTCTGGTATAAAAATTTGCAATCTCGGTCAATTACTGGGTGGGAAGATCTCCGTCAAAGATTTCATCTTCAATTTAGCTCAACATTGCCAAAGACAACAGTTTTTGATCTTACAAATTGTATGCATAGGGAAAATGAAAGAGTTTCAGATTTAATTTCTCCATGGAAAGGGATTAACGTATTCCTTAAGATTAGCACTCCCTCAAGAAGAATTGTTGCCAATTTTTGTGGAAAGTTTGTGGGATTAATTACACACACCGTTGATCCCTGTGAAATACACAGGAGGGTTTCGAAACCTTACATAAATCTCTCAGTAGATCAATGACTCTTTTACAAAGACTACGGCTAAACTCATGTCATTCCCGCAGTTTAAGGAAATAGAATAGGGAAAGAAAAGACGGCTACTGTTACACTTAAACAATCACCTGTACTTGCTTCCACTTCGAAAACCACATCATATCGAAGGGCTCCACCTCCTGAGCATCAACAACAATGGCCGCCTTGTCAAATGATAAAAGCGATCAAAGGCGGAAACAGTTTTAGGTTTTGAAGAAAAATGTTTATTCTTTCTAGAATGAACAAGTTCCTGCCTACTTCATCTCAGCTCTAGAAAACAATCATGTTCAGTTTCCAAGGCCCAAAAGGCTGAACAACGAAGGAGACAAAGACCTCCCAAACTATTTCCCATTTCATCAAATCTTGGGGCATCCCATTAAGGAGTGTTTTGTATTCAAAGACCTCCCAAATAATATGGTGGACTCTAGACAGGTAAAACTAAAAGGTTCTTCAGCCTAGGTAGCAATTTTTACTACAACTAATCCGGAGGAAGAAGGCGAGTGGCATGATGTCAAAAATAAAAATACGCAGAAATATAATGATTTGATGGTAAAGAAAACGACCAACCGAACTCATGTCATTTTATGAACACAATTTAATAAACCAATTGTGTCTTCTTCTATGAATTTCACAACAAAACCCTATTTATAAAAAGGAAAATCATCAATAAAGTAACATAATTTGATGAAAAAAGAGCATCCAGAATAAGAAGAGTTCATGTCAAAGAATCAATTGTCTTTGACTCTAGAAGATTTCATGACATCTGCTTAAGAAGAACGGGCACTGCCCAACCCAATGGCATATCCTGAACTGGCTACTCAGGCAGAATCTTCGTCATATGAAGAATTAATCTTTGGTTCTGTTAACTTGATTTATATAATATATCATTATGCCAATGACAGTTTTGATTATAATGAGCCTAAGTTCCCTATATATAACAGAGGAATCAGAGGATGAAACAGAGGTTTAGGATACATGGGAATACGTGGATATTCTTGAATCCAATATTTCAATCCTAACCCTGCTAGAACTGTATATGTGGAAGAAACTCCAGGAAAAGGCCTTCAGCGGGCTCAACAATAACAATAATGTTCTTCCACACATGGAATATTCAGCCTGATGCAGTTATTTAGGAAGACTAGTTAGAGGTCGCACCTTCTTCCCCTCATCGAATAGATTGACCTAGTCGGTCTAATTTACAAAATCCTGGAGTGTTTCCAACTCCTACCTTGATATGAGATGCATCTACTATCAAAGCATCAACATCCAAGGCCCCTAAAAACCACTTATTCCTGATGGAAAAAAAGACCCTTAGACCAAAAGTATGATGTCTTGAAGCATTTCTCCCATGTACCAGCCAAGTTATCAATTCTGGATTCCTTGAATCTATCAAAAGATCTTCGAAAGGTGCTTATTGGGGCTTTTTCAAGACCTAAGGAATTCAAAACTATAATTTTTGCGGATGAGGTTAACCATATAGAGAATGATCCTACAGAATGCCAAGTAGTGATATCTTTTATAGATGAAGATGAAGATGATGTTGTAAATGGAGAAATCATACCTTTGTATCTATCAGGAAAATCCAATGAAATAGACATATGATGATCTTTCATTGATAATGTCTTAGGAGTCAATCTCATTCCTATTCGTACACTTCATCGATTGGGCCTCACAGAATTTAATTTATCCTAATCTACTTTGATGTTTCAAGGATACGATAAGAATGAAAAAGAACCTATAGTCAAAATTTCACTTAGAATTTAGTTTCGAGACCTTGTTTTTAATTCAGATTTCATGGTTGATCGTTAGGACACAACTTTCAACATTTTTCTTAGAAGACCTTGGTTACATCAACATGTGAATGTACCTTTTTTATACCATCAATGTCTCAAATATTGTTTCAATGGTCAAATCAGGACGTTGTATGGTGAAAAATCCCCATTTAAAACATGTGAATCTCAATACATTGAGTCATAATTTTATCACATGGAGGTAAAGGAAAATCCACGGCAAAGAAGGTCACCAAAATTAATGATCCATATGGTTTGGAAGAGATTCCAGTAAACCAATTCATATATGTGATTACAAATTATGTGTTTCATATCAGTCAAATTGACGTGATAGAACTATATCCAAACACTCTTATGGAAACTTCCATAATTTTAGTTACAACAATCAAGCCAGACACAGATAGCAAGGGAGAAATTTTTGATTTTCCAAGCAGTGATGAAAGATTAACTGGAAATGTATTCATTTCATCCGCTGAAATTCAACATTTCTATACTTCATCAACCATATCAGAACAAGTTATAGCAAAAACAAATGAAAATAATGATGTCGATTCTCAATCCATCATCTCGTCTCTATCACCTCAGAAACACCCTTCATCATTAAGAGGGTCAGAAATGGCAGCCACTTCTTCAAGATTTTCAAGTTATAAATTCTCCCCTGACCATAGATGTTCTTATTCGTCATTTACTATGCAAGTAGAAATAGAGGAAGTAACACATATTGATGAAGAAGAGGAAGATCACAGAGATTCTTCTCCAACATTTGTAGAGGGTATCTCTACCACTTTGGATGAACTCAGAAAAATAAATATGGGTACAAAAGAAGATCCATGCCCCACTTTAATTAGTGCTTCCATGACTCTTGAAGAGAATGAAATATATACATCATTTCTAAATCAAAATCGAGATGTATTTTCTTGGAATTATATGAAAATTATAGGTATTGATCCGGATGTTTCCACTCATCATTTGGGTTGTCCAGAAGAACATCGAGGATTCAAGCAAGCTGCAAGAAGAACATACTCAACTAATGCCTCCAAAATTGAAGTTGAAGTTGATAAGATTATCAAGTCTAACTTCACCATAGAAGTTCAATATCTCTAATTTCTGGCTAATACTGTCCTTGTGAAAAATATGATTGGAAAAATTAGAGTTTTCATTGACTTATGTGATCTTAATCGACATTGTCCCAAGGATGATTTTCCAGTTTCGATCATAGAACTCTTAACTGATGAAACAGCTGGCTACAAAGCTCTTTCATTCATGGATGGTTATTCTGGGTACAATCAAAAACTAATGGCCCCAGAGGATGAGGAGTCTACAACCTTCAGGGCTCCTCAAGGTGTGTTTTTCTATCGGTTAATGCACTTTGGCCTTAAAAATGTAGGTGCAGTGTATCAAAATTCCATGCACCATTTCTTCAAACCCTTTTTATCGAAATTTGTTAAATGTTATGTGGATGATTTGGTGGTTAAATCCAGAAAAATTTATGATCACATAGCCTATCTGGAAATCATATTAAACAAACTTCGACAACACAATTTGACGATGGACCCCTTGAAATGTGATTTTGGGGTAACCTCAAAAAATTTCTCAGCATTGTTGTACTCCATCATGGTAATAAAGTTGATCCTGAGAAGAAAAAATCAATCCTTTATATGTCACCTCCTCAATATTATAATTAATTAAGAGGGATTCAAGGACACTTGGCCTACATTCTGTGTATCATTGCCAATTTGTCCGGCAAGTGTTTACCCTTCACCAAATTAATGAAGAAGGGAGTCACCTACCTGTGGACTGAAGAATGTAAAGAAGCATTTGATTTTCTCAAGAGATATCTCTTGATTCCACCAGTATTAATGTCACCCGTTGAAGGAAGACCACTTATTCTCTATGTGATAGCTTTATAGCAATCATTGGGTGCCTTCCTTGCCCAAAAAAATGATTTTGGGAATGAAAACAGCCTTTATTATCTTAGTCGGACTACGCTCGAGGAAGAAACTTGATATTCAATTATTTGAAAGTGCTTCCTAGAATTAATCGTTGAAATTAAAAAATTGAGTCGCTACCTGCAACATCATGAGGTCCAATTGGTTTCTCGCAATAACCCGCTCAAATTTATCCTTAGTCGTCCAATGCTTACAAGATGTCTGGAAAGGTGGGAAGTTATTTTGTAGCAGTTTGATATCCAATATGTGTCTCATAAGGCAATTAAGGGCCAAGATCTGGCCGAATTCCTTTCTGAACACCCATCTGTAGAAGATACATATTTAAATATTGAACTTCCTGATGAGGAAGTCTTCTCTATTCATGATAATCCTCAAACATGGGAAATGTACTATGATGGTGCCTCCAGATGTCTTACAGGGAAGAAAATGGAAGATCCTAAATTCAACAAAGTTGGGTTAGGAATCCTGCTTATTTCCCCAAAAAAGGTAGTGCTACCCTATTCCTTATTATTATTGGAAGGTGGTACAAATAATGAAGAAAAATATCAATCTCTCATCACATGCTTGGAATTGGCGTTTCGGCCATAAGTAAATCACTTGAGGGTAAAATGTGATTCATATTTGGTAATCAAACAAATAAATAATGGGGATTATGCCATCAAAAAAGAAGAGTTAATCCATATGTGTGATTATGTCAGAGATTTAATGGCAGAATTTCCCATGCATTCAACATTTTCTTATGTCCCGCGATCACAAAAATCCCAATCTGATGCAATGGAAAATGTAGCAACAGCCCTGTAAGATTCAAATCGGGATGAAAGAATCATCAGTATTGCCCACTGTCGTAGATTTTCACCTTTTTTTCAAATCAGAAAAGAGGAAATCAATGAAATCAGTCCAATTTTTTAACCATATGGTCATACTATAGGATGGATGACTCCTTTGAGGGAATACCTTCAAAAAGGAACACTCCCACCTGATAGAGCCAGGAAAGAACAATTCTAGAAACATGTGTTCAATTATACTCTTTATGATAGCCCAAATAACCAAGAAAATATTTACAAGCGAGTTTTTGATGGAATTATCTTTAGATTTATTGATGGTGAAGAGACAATGGAAGTCATGAATGAAGTACATGAAAGAGTTTGTGGTGCCCACCAGTCTGGATATAGACTTTCTGGTCAAATCTTAATGCTTGGATACTTATGGCCTTCAATGATGCGAGATTGTTTTGATTTCACTAAGAAGTGTCATTCTTGCCAAGTATGTTCCAAATTTATTCATCAACCCCTAAAGTTTCTTCATAAAACTAAATAATCATGGCCATTTTACACATGGGGAATTGATGCAGTAGGACCTTATCCTTCGGCCACATCTAAGTAATTTATGTATATTCTTACTGCTACTAGTTTCTTTTCCAAATGGGAAAAGGCAATACCTCTCAAAGATGTTTTCTAGAGGCATTGTTAGCTTCATCAACTCTCACATCATTACCAAATTCGGTGTCCCTCACACCATATTGACAGACAGTGGCACCAACATTTTTTTATCCAAGGTGAGAAAGTTGTATCAAGAATATAACATCAAATCCAACCATTCATCCTGGTATCATGCGGCGGCCAATGGCCAAATAGAATATTTCAGTAAGACTATTTCAAAAATACTACAAAATATTGTGGATAAAGATAAGAAATCATGTCCTGATAAACTTTTTCCTACTTTATGGTCTTATCGGACCACCACACACACAGCTACATGGTCAACTCCATATTCATTAGTATATGGAACAGAATTAGTCTTTCACATTACAGTTCAATTACCTTCACTCAGAGTAACCATTTTTGATCCTTCATCCACATATGAACAATCTCAGAATCGATTTTATGAATTGGAATGATTAGATGAAAAAATATTGTGCACCCAACACCACTAGGAAGTCTATCAGAACCGAATATCGTGAGATTTCAATAAAAAAGTTTTTCTTCGTTCATTCATTCAAGGAGATTTGGTATAGGTCCTCAGAACTCCAATGATACTAGGATGGAAACATCCAAAGCTTGAACCAAAGTGGGAAGGACCTTATTCATTACATAAGGTCTTTTCCAATAGAGGTTATTCTTTAATCTCAATGAATGGAGAACTCATTACAACACCAACCAATGAAAGATTAACGCACACCTATCATAGGGTGTGGTAAAAGAAATTTAATATTTCCTAGTGCAGCATAGAAGATGACCAGGGTCATCTCGCTTGAGGAGCTTTCTCAATCATTTACATACTTAATCTAATTTAACTAAACCATATATTTTTGTTTTTTTTATATTATCTAGTAATGGAATACAATTAAATTAAATTAAAAGATAAAACTAACATGCAGTGACAAAATGAAATTAATTGAGAAAGGACTTGGCCTTTTGGGTTGGTTTGTGGGCTCCATCATTCTCCTTGTTGGTATTTAATTTATGTTTGATAATTCAATTATGAGATCTCATTCATGAATTACTATTCTTTTATTTATTTTTTAGAAATATTGAATGCATTCAACAATCTTAACTTCACCTCCTCCTATAATCAAGGTTTATGGAAGACCTCAATCGAGAGTATGACATCTTCCAATAACTCACTCCATTGTTTTCCATTTCAACCACTGAATGGCTCTACTCCAACATATGAAGAGATAGTATCCGGTAGAAGGGAGGCAAAATATTTACTAAAATAATAGAAATGATTTTGAGATCAGTGTCGTGGTGGATGATCACCACACCCATGCACATCACTCTTTCTCATCACAAACTTAATAAAACATATGAATTTAAGCATAGAATAAATGAAATTACCACATACCTCCCCCAAGACAAGTCTCGGGTTAACCCCTTATATTTGAGGGTAAGAGGTCATTGTGGAGAATATGTGAATAAAAGAAAGAGAATAGATAAATAAGAAAACAAGGTGGGTTGGTGGACACATAAATTAAAACAATGGATGAATTTTATTAGAAATCTAAATTACAAATGAAAACTAAAACAAAAATAAAGGAAGGAAATAAATAATAAAATGAAATGGTAAATATTTTGGTCCGGTCTCTATCGGTGGATATCTCCTTTTGGGTTCATTGAAGGAATGGATGGAGAATGGGTTGCATTTGGAAGGAGGTGAGGGCCTCCTTTTATAGGAAGAATTGTCTCCTGAAATTTTGCGCATTGTAGACCATATAAATGACCTCTTCACGCATTCCACCCTTCATGAATATTGTTCATCAGTATCTTGGACGTATCGTCGCCAAATTTCACATAATTTTGAATTCTTATGAAGGATTTATAAATTTTTCATTCTCAGTTTCTGTTCTAGATGTAGCTCTAGGAGGGTTCCTCCAAAAGTATGTTGTTTAATGGCAACCTTAATTACATCCAAACTCTCCCAAATTTTATGTGGAGTTGGTCCTAGGTTTTCTCGTTCTATCTCAAGTGGAAACACCACAATTGGATACTTTTTTTCCGATTTTGGGTTCCGTTACATTTGTGAGGTCAACGCTATCCTCCCGTAAAAATGTTCAAATTCGTTGATTTTTTACGGCATCTATATGATTGATTCATCCATTGATCCAGAAGACAAAAATGAATTTAATACAAAAGGGATTCTAAAGAAAGTTTTTATCAGAAAATTTAGAAATACAATTTTTTATGAAATTACTGAAATACCCTTGACGTAAAAATCTGTCAAAAATCCAAAATTAGTCATTTTTCACATTTAGGATCAAAGTAACACTAAAACATAAAAACAGGAAAATTACCCATTCAATAACACTATGGTGGGATTATAAACAAAGATTTACAGAATAAAATATATGAAAAGGTGAGCTTCATCACTCCCCCAATCTTAAACATTGCACTCCTTGTATATTATCTTATATGCAAATCTAAATCCACACAACAATCAAAAATGAGAAAATATCACTGATCTTATCCAAAATAGAAATCCATCTTGTATCATCTATAAAAAACAATTATCTCTCATTTTCATTTCAATCTTTTAAATTTGTTCAATCTCATAAATAGATCCACAGATCAATCACAACTTACCTCACATTGAATTTTATGTTACTCTTTACTCAAGAGAAATTGAATCTAGAGTTATACTCATACATGAAAATCTCATGTATCACCATAGGTTTGTGAAAATTATAATTTCTCCACAGTGTGAAACATGAAAATAAATTTAATCATGAGGGCATTAATTAATGGTTCAAATTATTCTGTGGCTTATGGTTGGTGGGAAAAATATTGAAAACAGTTGCAGGCTAGAAAGAGGTGGTTGGACTTTTAAGTACAATGCATAATTAAATCAAGGTAAAACAGAGAAACTTCCTCTCTCAATACCACTTTAAAATGTGAAAAACAACACCAACCCATTTTTATGACATGGTACATGAGCCAATAAGTGATTATAAGAATCAATGTCATCAATGTTTTCCTTTTTTTCAATGCTCCAGAAAGGCACAACTTTATTTTCTTTTTCTTTTTAATGGAGGATGAGATGAAAATTGAATACAATGAATGAATGAAAACTCATGACTTTGATTTTAGAATGTGACATGAGTCATAAAATACTGTACAATGAGAAATTAAAACTCATCTCCATTTTTTTCTTTTTTTAAGGAGAAATGGACGAAACAAATAAAGAACAATGAAATGACGACACATGCCCAATTATCTTATTTTCCACTGCCCAATGTATTGAAACACACCCCACATCACTAATAAATGATACTAATACCAATGAATACACATTAAAGGCCCATCCCCCACACTCAAACTTGAAATAACCATGAAAAATACTAAAAGTGAAGGTAGGTAAGAAAAAAGTGGCTTGTAATGTGGCTTAAACCTATAAGGCAATTCATGGAATCTAAGGGCTTACGATGGATAAATGTAATGGTGAGTCTCAAGATAAAATGTGGCTAGGCAAAGAGTAATCTTAGATACATTCCATTAAATCTAAAGATTGAAAAGAGAATTATTCAAAAATTCTAGTTCACACACACAATTAAAGTTTCTCTCAAGAAAGTGTGGGCATTAGGAAGAATATGTATAAGTGGTTTAGAATACCTCACAGGATTGGAAAAATATTTTGAGTCAATGTTTCATGGGAATGAATTTCAAAAATCATTCAAACTCCTTGAAATGCATGAAAATCCATTTCAAGGGAAACGAATTCATATCAAAAATCATTAAAATCCAATATTTCAAAAATCATTTCAACTCTTTCACAATCTATTCATATGTGAAAAGTGATAAGAATATTCATTAAATCTCAAAAAATGTTTTGGAACAAAAAATTAAAGTAGTTTAAATGATAATCATAAATGGTTAACTCCCTTTTGAAATAATTATTTGGTCATCTTCCTCTAATGCTTTGGGTTTCCTTCTGCCATCATGAGCCTATAAAATAAAACAAAAATATTAAGAACAACGATATTTTCATTAAAGCTCAAATAAATGGAGGGGCCTCATGCTAAACTATTACCAATGAAATGAAATTGAAATCTAAATTCCTAGAAATCATATAAATATAAATCTTGTATGATCCCCCATGTGGGCCCTAGCTTCTTTTACTGCCTCCAAAGGGTAGTACAAGCTGTTATCCAATGTCTGATGGTGGTTGGGGCTTCTTTGACATGAACCACCACATGTGGTTTTTCTTATAATCCACTTCTTTTTTCTTGATTAGGAGGACTTCTTGGATAGAGTACACTAGATCTTCCCCATTCACAATTTGGTACAGCTTGCATGACAAGGGTAGGATGAAGTATGGAACCATTTCCTCATTTGCTGATACTTGTGCAACATTCCCTTTCCCTTCTTGTGCTCCACCTAATAATATTCAGTGTGTTCAGGGAGCGTTAAATGTTCCTCAACGGGTGTAATTTCCATTCCCACATCATCCTTCAAGGCATAATGTGAGATGGCCGAATCTGAAAATTCAAAACTATTAGGGGTGATGCTCAAATTATTTTCAATAAAATAAAATAAGTCTGAGTTTAAGATTGTATCATCTCTTAGAGTATATTCGAAATTAATCTCATCTTCAATTGAATGTGCCTCTTGGATATTATCTTCACTGGATGGAGGTAGGTAGTCGGGCTCCCCCGCCTCAGGTTTGGATTAGACTTCATGGATGTCTTTAGTGAAATCAGGAAAGACTATTGGCACTTCCATCTCGGCCTTGAATCTTTTTAAGTAAGTTTGGAGTTCATCGACCGTGGCCATCAAATCTTCCAATGAGATCCATGTTGTTATGCCTCTTTCCACATGGGTGACTACTATCATCAGCGCATCATCTCTTCGTTGGAGGGCCTCCTTAGTGTAGTAAGATTTATCCTCATGCACCTGTGAGTAATTTTTCTATGTAGAATAATTTGAATTTGAATGGATCATGAAAAATAATTAGAATTTTTTAAAAAAATTAATGAAAACTATCTAAAATTTGAAAATATAAAAATTAAAGAAAACAATCGATTAGTTCCCCCATAGCGGTGCCAGTTTTGACGCACGCCTATCATAGGGCGTGGAAAAAGCAATTTAATTTTTCCTAGTGCAGCATAGAAGCTGACCAGGGTCATCTCACATGAGGAGCTTTCTCAATCATTTACTTACTTAATCCAATTTAACTAAACTAGTTATTTTTTTTAATATTATCTAGTGATGGAATACAATTAAATTAAAATAAAAATAAAACTAACATGCAGTGACAAATGCAATTAATTGAGAAAGAATGTGGCCTTTTTGGGTTGGTTTGTGGGTTCCATCATTCTCCTTGTTAGTACATAATTTAAGTTTGATAATTCAATTATGAGATCTCATTCATGAATTACTATTCTTATATTTATTGGTGTGAAATTTTGAAATCATTTAGCAATCTTAAATATATCTCCTCCTATAATAATGGTTGATGGCACACCTCGATCAATAGTGTGGCATCTTCCAAGTCCTGGCTCCATCATATGCCATTTCAACCACTGAATGGATCAACTCCATCATATAAAGATATTGTATCTAGTATAAGGGAGGGAAAATATTTAATAAAATAATAGAAATGAGCTTGAGATCAGTGTCGTGGTGGATGATCTCCACACTCGTGCACATCACTCTTGGTCATCACAAACTTAATAAAACATTGTAAATTAAGCATAGAATAAATTAAATTACCACATACCTCCCTTGAGCCATGTCTCGTGTTAACCCCCCATATTTGAGGGTAATAGGTCACATGGGAGAATATGAGAAGAAAAGGAGAAAAGATAATGAAGAAAATAGGGTGGGTGGGTAGACACAGAAATAAAAACAATGCATGAATTTTATTAGAAATCTAAATTACAAATGAAAACTAAAACAATAATAAAGAAAATAAATAAATTAAAAAAATAAAATGGGGAATATTTTTTGCCGGCCTCCCTCGGTGGAGATATCCTCCTTGGTTCCTTGAAGAAATTGAAGGAGTATGGGATTGTTTGAAAAGGAGGTGAGGGCCTCCTTTTATAGGCAGAATTCGACCCCCAAAATTTTTCGCATTGTAGACCCCATAAATTACCTCGTAACACATTCCACCCTTCATGAATGTTGTTCAATAATATCTTGTATGTCTCCCCACCAAATGGAAGCTAATTAGGAATATGGATAAAGGAGTTATGAATTTTTCCTTCTCGGTTTCTGTTTCTGGATTAAGCTTCCAGGAGAGTTCCTCTAAAGTTATATCATTTAATGGATACCTTAATTACTTCAAAACTAACCAATCTTTTTTAGAGTCATTCCTAGATTTCCTCGTTCTATCCTTGGTGGAGAAACATCATTTGGATATGTGTATGATGATTTTGGGTTCCGTTACATTTGTGAGGTCCATACTGTCCGTCTGGAAAAATGTTGAATTCCATTGATTTTTACGGCATATAAATGATTTATTCAGACCCTCGTCCAGAAGACAAAAATGAAGTAAATAAAATAAGTATTCTAAAATTTATTCAATAAGAACATTTGGAATTATATTTTTCAATAAATGACCAAAATACCCCGGACGTAAAAATCTTTTAAAAATCCAGAATTACTCATTCTTCAAATTTAGGCTCAAAGTAACACTAAAACCTAAAAACGTGACAATTAACCATTCAATAACACTATAGTGGGATTATAAACAATGATTTATAGTATAAAATATATGAAAATTTGATCTTCTTCACTCCCCCACACTTAAACATTTCACTCCTGGGCAATCATCTTACATCCAAATCAAAATCCACACAAAAATAAAAAATGAGTAAATATCAATGATCTTATCCAAAATAGAAGTATATCATGTATCATCTATAAAAAAAATTCTCTCCCATTTTCATTTGAATCATTAAAATATGTTCAACCTCATAAATAAATACATTTCCCAATCGCAACCTACCTCACATTGAATTTTATGTTACACTTCACTCAAGAGAAATTGAATCTAGAGTTATATTTATAATTGAAAATAGCATGTATCACCATAGGTTTGTGAAAATTATAATTTCTACATAGCGTGAAACATGAAAATGAATTTAATCATGAATGATTTAACTAATAGTTCAAATTATTATTTTTTTATGGTTGGTGGGAATTTTTTTGAAACATGTTCCAAGCTAGAAAGAGGAGGTTACACTTTTAAGTATAATGCATAATTAAATAAAGGGAAAACACAGAAACTTACTCTCTAAATACCACATGAAAATGTGAAAAATAACACCACCCCCTTTTTATGACATGGTACATGAGCCAATAAGTGATTATAAGAAATGATGTCATCTATGTTTTCTTTTTTTTTTTCAGAGCTCCAGAAAGGCACAACATTATTTTCTTTTTATTTTTCATAGAGGATGAGCTAAAAATTGAATACAATGCATGAATGAAAACTCATGAATTTTATTTTAGAAAGTGGCATGCGTCATAAAATAATGTACAATGAGGAATTCAAATTCATCTCCATTTTTTTCTTTTTTTTAAATAGAAATGGATGAAAAAATAAAGAACAATGAAATGACGACACATGCCCAATTATCTTATTTTACACTGCCTAAAGTATTGAAACACACCCCACATCACAAATAAATGATACTCATACCAATGAACGCACATTAAAGGCCCTTCCCCCACACTCAAACATGATATAACCATGAAAAATACTGAAAGTGAAGGTAGGTAAGGAAAAAGTGGCTTGTAATGTGGCTTAAACCTATAAGGAAATTCATGGCATTAAGGGCTTATGATGGATAAATGTAATGGTGAGTCTCAAGATAAAATTTGGCTAGCCAAAGGGATGCCTCAATAATTTTAGATACATTCCATTAAATCGAAAGCTTCAAAAGAGAATTATTCCTAAATTCTGGTTCTTACACAAAATTCAGGTTTCCCTCATGAAAGTGTGGATATTAGGATGAATATGTAAAAGTGGTTTAGAATACCTCATAGGATTGGAAAAATATTTTAAGTCAATGTTTCATGGGCATGAATTCCAAAAATCAGTCAAACTCCTTTAAATGCATGAAAATCCATTTCAAGGGAAAATAATTCATAAAAACAATCATTTAAAATTCAATATTTCAAAAATCATTTCAACTCTTTCAAAATCTATTGATATGTGAAAAGTGATTAGAATATTCATTAAATCTCAAAAAATGTTTTGGACCAAAAAATGAAAGTAGTTTAAATGATAATCATAAAAATTTAACTCCCTTTTGAAATAATGATTTTGTTCCCTTCCTCTAATGCTTTTGGATTCCTTCTTCTGTCATGAGCCTATAAAATAAAACAACTCAATTAAGAACAACGATCTTGTCATTAAAGCTCAAAAAATGGAGGGGACGCATGCTAAACTATTTCCAATGAAATGAATTTGAAATCTAAATTCCTAGAAAGTATATAAAGATATATCATGTATGATCCCCCATGTGGGCCCTGTCTTCTTTTACCACCTCCATAGGGCAGTACAAGCTGTTATCTAAAGTCTGATGGAGGTTGGGGCTTCTGTCACATGAACCACCACATGTGGTTTTTCATAGAATCTCGTTCTTCTTTCATGTTTAGGAGGACTTCTTGGATAGAGTACACTAGATCCACCCCAATCACAATTTGGTACAGCTTGCATGGCAGGGGTAGGATGAAGTATGGAACCTTTTCCTAATTTGTTGATACTTGTGAAAAATTCCCTTTCCCTTCTTGTGCTCCACCTAGTAAATATTCAGTGTGTTCAGGGTTCTTTAAATGTTCCTCAACAGGTACAATTTCTTTTCCCTCATCATTCACCAAGGCATAATGTGAGATGGCCGAATATGAAAGTTTAGAACTATTAGGGGTGACACTCAAATTATTTTCAATAAAATCAAATGAGTTTGAGATTAAGACTGTATAATCTCCTAGAGTCTTTTCCACAATAATCTCATCTTCAATTGAATGTGCCTCTTGTAGTTGATCTTCACTGGATGGAGGTAGGTAGTCGGGCTCCTCCACCTCATGTCTGGATTCAACTTCATGGATGTCTTCAGTGAAATCAGGAATGACTAGTGGCACTTCCTTCTTTGACTTGAATCTTTTTAAGTCAGTTTGGAGTTCATCGAGCATCGCCATAAAATATTCCAATGAGATCCACGTTGTTATGCCTCTTTCAACTTGGGTGACCATTATCATCATCGCGTCATCTCTTCATTGGAGGGCCTCCTCAGTGTAGTCATATTCTTCCTCCTGCACCTGTGAGTAATTTTTCCATGCAGAATAATTTGAATTTGAATGGATCTTGAAAAATAATTATAATTTTTCTAAAAAATAATAATGAAAACTATCTAAAATTAGAAAATATAAAAATTAAAGAAAACAACTGATTAATTCCCCAGTAGTGGTGCCAGTTTTGACGCACGTCTATCATAGGGCGTGGAAAAAGAAATTTAATTTTTCCTAGTTTAGCATAGAGGCTGAACATGGTCGTCTCACTTGAGGAGATTTATCAATCATTTACTTACATAATCCAATTTAACTAAACTACTTAATTTTTTATTTTTATATTATCTAGTAATGGAGTAGAATTAAATTAAAATAAAATATAAAACTAACATGCAGTGACAAATGCAATTAATTGAGAAAGAACTTGGCCGTTATGGGTTGGTTTGTGGGTTCCATCATTCTCTGTGTTGGTATTTAATTTATGTTTCATATTTCAATTATGAGATCTCATTCATGAATTTCTATTATTATATTTATTGGTGTGAAACCATGAATTCATTTTGAAATCTTAACTACATCTCCTCCTATATTCATGGTTGATGGCACACCTCGATCGAGAGTGTGACATCTTCCAAGTCCTGGCTCCATCATATGCCATTTCAACCACTGAATGGATTAACTCCAACATATGAAGAGATTGTATCTATTATAAGGTTGGGAAAATATTTAATAAAAGGATATAAATGAGTTTGAGATTAGTGTCGTGGTGGATGATCGCCACACCCATGCACATCACCCTTGCTCATCACAATCATAATAAAACATCGTAAATTAGGAATAGAATAAATGAAATTACCACATACCTCCCTAAATCCAAGTCTCGGGTTAACCCCTCGTATTTGAGGGTAATAGGCCATAGTGGTGAATATGAGAAGAAAAGGAGAAAAGATAAAGAAGAAAATAGGGTGGGTGGGTGGATACACAAATAAAAAAAATGCAGAATTTTATTAGAAATATAAATTACAAATGAAAACAATAACAAAAATAAAGACAAGAAATAAATTAAAAAATTAAATGGGTAATATTTGTGTCCATCCTCCCTCAGTAGAGATATACTCCTTGGTTCCTTGAAGAAATGGTTCGAGAATGGGATGCTTTGGGAAGGATGTGAGGGCCTCCTTTTATAGGCAGAATTCGACCCCCAAAAGTTTGCACATTGTAGACCCCATAAATGACCTCTTAACGCATTCCACCCTTCATGAATGTTGTTAAATAATATCTTGGCCATCTCCCCACCAAATGGAAGCTAATTTGTAATCTGGATGAAGGATTTATGAATTTTTCATTCTCGGTTTTTCTTTCTGGATGAAGCTTCCAAGAGGTTTCCTATAAAGGTATGTTGTTTAATGGATACCTTAATTACTTGAAATCTCCACCAAATTTGACCTATAGTGGTTCCTAGATGTCCTTGTTCTATCTCGGGTGGAAAAGCCTCATTTGGATATGTGTATGAAGATTTTGGGTTCCGTTACATTTGTGAGGTCCACGCTGTCCGTCTGGAAAAATGTTGAGATCCATTGATTTTTTACGACATATAGATGATTGCTTCAGTCCCTCATCCAGAATAAACAAATAAAGGAAATACAATAAGTATTCTAAAAACATTTAATCAGAACATTTGGAATTATATTTTTCAGGAAACGACAAAAATAACCTTGACGTAAAAATCTGTCAAAAATCCAGAATTAGTCATTTTTCACATATAGGCTCTAAGTAACACTAAAACCTAAAAACGTGACAATTACTCATTAAATAACACTATGGTGGGATTATAAACATGGATATATAGTATAAAATATATGAAAATTTTATCTTCATCACTACCCCACACTTAAACATTTCACTCATGGGCAATCATCTTACATCCAAATCAATATCCACACAACAATAAAAAAATGAGAAAATATCAATGATCTTATCCAAAATAGATGTACATAATGTATCATCTATAAAAAAAATTCCCTATCATTATCATTTAAATAATTAATTTTTTTTCAACCTCATAAATCAATACATTTCCCAATCGTAACCTACCTCACATTAAATTTTATGTTACTCTTCACTCAAGAGAAATTGAATCTAGAGTTATACTTATAATTGAAAACAGCATGTATCACTATAGGTTTGTGAAAATTCTAATTTCAACATAGCACGAAACATGAAAATGAATTTAATCATGACAGATTTAATTAAAGGATCAAATTATTCTTTTTCTTCGGGTTGGTGGAAAAAAGTTTGAAACAAGTTCCAGGCCAGAAAGAGGAGGTTGGACTTTTAAGTACAATGCATAATTATATCAAGGGAAAACATAGAAACTTCCTCTCTCAATCCCACTTGAAAATGTTAAAAACAAAACCACCCCCTTTTTATGACATGGTACATGAGCCAATAAGTGATTATAATGAGTGATGTCATCTAAGTAATCCTTTTTTCAAAGCTCCAAAAAGGAACAACTTTATTTTCGTTATCTTTTTCATGGAGGATGAGCTGAAAATTGAATACAATGAATGAATGAAAATTCATACCTTTGATTTTTGAAAGGGAAATGAGTCATAAAAGAATTTAAAATGAAGAATTCAAACGAATCTCCATTTTTTTCTTTTTTCTGAAGGAGAAATGGATGAAACAAATAATGAACAATGAAATGACGACACATGGACAATTCTCTTATTTTCCACCTCCCAAAGTAATGAAACACACATCACATCACCATTAAATGATACTCATCCCAATGAACACACATTAAAGGCCCTTACCCCACACTCAAACATGAAATAACCATAAAAAAATACTTAAAGTGCGGGTATATAAGGAAAAAATGGCTTGTAATGTGGCTAAAACCTATAAGGAAATTCATGGAATCTATGGGCTTACGAAGGATAAATGTAATGGTGGGTCTCAATATAAAATGTGGCTAGCCAAATAGATGCCTCAATCATTTTAAATACATTCCATGAAATCCAGAGCTTCAAAAGATAATTATTCACAAATTCTGGTTCTCACACAAAATTCATGTTTCCCTCAAGAAAGTGTGGGTATTATGAAGAATATGAAAAAGTGGATTAAAATACCTCACAAGATTGGAAAAATATTTTTAATCAGTGTTTCATGGGAATGAATTTCAAAAATCAGTCAAACTCATTAAAATGCTTGAAAATCCATTTCAAGGGAAAAGAATTCTTATAAATAGTCATTTAAAATCCATTATTTCAAAAATCATTTAAACTCTTTAAAAATCAATTGATGTGTGAAAAGTTATAAGAATATTCATTAATGCTCTAAATATGTTTTGGACCGAAAAATGATAGGAGTTTAAATGATAATCATAAAAAGTTAACTCCATTTTGTAATAAGGATTTGGTCCACTTCCTCTAATGCTTTGGGTTTCCTTATTCCATCATGAAACTATAAAAGAAAACAACTCAATTAAGCCCAATGATCATGTCATTAAAGCTTAAAAAAGCGAGGGTTCACATTCTAAACTATTTCCAATGAAATGAAATTGAAGTCTAAATTCCTAGAAATCATATAATGATAAATCATGGTATGATCCCCCATGTGGTCCCTGGATTATTTTACTACCTTCAGAGGGCAGTACAAGCTGTTATCCAAAGTCTGATGGGGTTGGGGATTTTTTGACATGAACCACCACATGTGGTTTTTCTTAGTATCCACTTCTTATTTCTTGTTTAAGAGGACTCCTTGGTTAGTGTAAACTAGATCTTCCCCCTTCACAATTTGGTACAACTTGTATGGCGGGGGTAGGATGAAGTATGGAACCTCCTCCTCATTTGTTGCTACTTGGGAAACATTCCCTTTCCCTTCTTGTGCTCCACCTAGTAAATATTCAGTGTTTTCAAGGTGCTTTAAATGTTCCTCAACAAGTACAATTTATTTTCCCTCATCATCCTCTAAGAGATAATGTGAGTTGGATGAATCTAAAATTTCAAAACTATTATGGGTGATACTCAAATTATTTTCAATAAAATGAAAAGAGTTTGAGTTTAAGATTGTATCATCTCCCAGAGTCAATTCAACTTTAATATCGTCTTCAATTCAATATTCCTCTTGGAGTTTATATTCACTGGATGGAGGTAGGTAGTCAGGCTCCTCCACCTCAGGTTTGGATTTGACTTCCTGGATGTCTTCAGTGAAATCAGGAAACACTAGTGGTACTTCCTTCTTAGCCTTGAATCTTTTTAAGTCATCTTGGAGTTCATTGACCATAAACATCAAATCATCCAATTAGATACATGTTTCTATGCCTCCTTCCACTTGCCTGACTGTTATCATCAGCGCATCAGTTCTTCATTGGAGTGCCTCCTTAGTGTAGTCAAATTCATCCTCCTGCACCTGTGATTAAGTTTTCCATGCAAAATAATTTGAATTTGAATGGATCATGAAAAAAGTTGTATTTTTTTGAAAAAAAATTAATGAAAACAATATAAAATTTGAAAATAGAAAAATTAAAGTAAACAATCGATTAGCTCCCCGGCAGCGGTGCTAGTTTTGATGCACGCATATCGTACGGTGTGGAAAAAGTAATTGAATTTTTCCTAGTGCCGCATAGAACCTGACCAGGGTCATCTCACTTGAGGAGAATTCTAAATCATTTACTTAAATAATATAATTTAACTAAACTAATTATTTTAGTTGTTTTTATATTATCTAGTAATGGAATACAATTAAATTAAAATAAAAGATAAAACTAACACGCAGTGACAAGATGCAATTAATTGAGAAAGAATTTGTCCTTTATGGGTTGGTTAGTGGGTTCCATAATTCTTCTTGTTGGTATTTAATTTAAGTTTGATAATTCAATTATGAGATCTCATTTATGAATTACTATTCTTTTATTTATTGGTGTGAAATCGTGAATGCATTTAGAAATCATTACTTCACCTCCTCCTATAATCAAGGTTGATGGCACACCTCAATCGAGATTGTGACATCTTCCAAGATCTGGCTCCATCGTATGTCATTTCAACCACTGAATGGATCAACTCCATCATATGAAGATATTGTATCCAGTAGAAGGGAGGGAAAATATTTACTAAAATAATAGAAATGAGTTTGAGATCATTGTCGTGGTGGACGATCGCCACACCGATGCACATCACTCTTTCTCATCACAAACTTAATAAAACATCGGATATTAATCATAGAATAAATGAAATTACCACATACATCCCCCGAGCCAAGTGTCGGGTTAACCCCTCATATTTGAGGGTAAGATTTCATGGTGGAGAATTTGATAATAAAAGAAGGATAAAAGATAAAGAAGAAAATAGGGTGGGTGGGTGGATACAGAAATAAAAACAATGCATGAATTTTATTAGAAATATAAAATTACAATTGAAATCTAAAACAAAAATAAAGAAAATAAATAAATAAAAAACATGAAATGGGGAATATTTGTGTCTGGACTCCCTCGGTGGAAATATCATCCTTGGTGCCTTGAAGGAATGGATAGAGAATGGGAGGCATTGGGAAGGAGGTGAGGGCCTCCTTTTATAGGCAGAATTCTACCTCAGAGAGTTGGCGTGTTGTAGACCTCATAAATGGCCTCTTTACGAGTTCCACCCGTAATGAATGTTGTTCCTAAATATAGTTTCTGTCTCTCCTAAACATTTTATCTAATATGGAAAAATTATTATGGAGTTATGAATTTTTCATTCTCGGTTTCTGTTTCTAGATGAAGCTTCCAGGAGGGTTCCTCCAAAAGTATGTAATTTAATGGCCACCTTAATTACTTCCAAACACCTCAAAATTTGATTTATATTCATTCCATGATGTCCTAGTTCTATCCCAGGTGTAAACACCTCATTTGGATATGTTTATGCTGATTGTGTGTTCCGTTACAGTTGTGAGGTCCACGCTGTCTGCCTGAAAAAAATGTTCAAATTCATTGATTTTTACGGCATCTAGATGATTGATTCAGCCCCTGGTACAGAAGACGAAAATTAAGGAAATACAATAAGGATTGTAAAAAAATTGAATCACAAAGTTTGGAATTATATTTTTCAGGTAATGACCAAAATACCCTTGACGTAAAAATCTGTCAAAAATATAGAATTAGTCATTTTTCACATTTAGGCTCAAAGTAACACTAAAACCTAAAAACATGACAATTATGCAATAAATAACACAGTGGTGGGATTATAAACAATTATTTACAGTATATAATATATAAAAATGGGATCTTCATCAAAGATTCTTGAAGAAGTATTTTGTGTAACACAAATACACCCTTTTTGTCCTCACTGCAAGACTTTAAACTACATGGTCCCTTTTATTCCACACTAAAAGTCATTAAACTGCGTGGTCTCTTTAGTCCTCACTGCAAGACTTTAAACTGAATTTTACCTTTAGTCCTCACTACATGACTCTAAACTGTATGTTCCCTTTTAGTCCTCACTGAATGATTTTAAACTGCATGGTCCCTTTAGTCCTCACTGCAAGACATCAAACTGCATGGTCCCTTTTTTGTTTTCACTGCATGACTTTAAACTACATGGTCCATTTTTGTCCTTGCAATAGGAAATTATACTCAATAACCCATCTATCATCCAACATGACGTTAAAATGTGTCCCCTTTGTCATCCAACATGTCGTTGAACTGTTTGTCTGAGCTGAAAGACGTTAAACTGCCAAGAACCCCATGTCTATGACACATGACATTTAAACTGTGAAACAGTCCCTTATACATCCTATATGATGTTAAGCTATGCATTTTTAGGGTTTTTTATAACTCATGTTTCTCATACCGAGCATGACTCACATGAGCTTGGAGTAAGATACAACCATAACACCCTCTTTAAGTGTAACACCCCAGGATTTCATAGTGTGTTATTTCTTAAAAATAATTCAATAACTTGCACTACACGCAACACCGAGTTCAATCACACCATGACGTACAAAAAAAGCCATTAAAAGAGGTCATGAATAGTATTAACAACATTTTGAACTTTATATAATCCTTATTATTTTAGAATCCCTATTATGAGTTTCTTAGTCACAATGCAAGAACAGATTCATTTTCAGTATTGCACTTTTATCAACTTTAATAGTGAAACCTTTTTAAATAAAATATTTTAAACTATCTGAATAAATTGGGACATCAAAAAAAATTAAATTAAACATCCCAAGCTTCCACGGTACGTTTTCCTTTGAATAAAATAGTAGCGTGTGTTGTACGCAACCTTGAGTTTTAACACACGCCACAACCAATCAAACTAGCCGTTATGAATAGTAATACCTAAATTTTGAAATTATATATATTTTATATTTTAAAATGGACTACATTTTTGGATTCGGAATATCGAATTTAGCCTAAGGTTAAATTTTGGTACTTTTCGGATAACTTTCATATTTTGATGAATAGTGAAAATTACTAAATTTTAATTAAAAACAACTTTTTTAATCAAAATAATTAATAGTGATAAATTATGAATTTTAGTAGTTTTAAAGTATATTTAGAATATATTTTTACCATTTAATCTAATGTTGGTAATTGGACATAATTTTACAATTAAACCGAACATAAACAAGTGTCAATCTTTTGATAGTTATTATCTCTTAAAAACACGCTTTTTGTTTTGACAGCGGGAATTAATTTTAAATTAATTTCTGCCACTTCTGTGTTTTGAATTTAGAAAAATGGATTCCATATTTGGAATCAGGATGTCCAAATTGTGTAAATAGGTAACTTTTATTTTTAGACATTTTGAATAATTACTGTGGTAAATATTTTATTTACTATGGTTAAGGGTAAATCTGGTAAATAAGAGTTAAAAAATAATATTATAATAATACAAAATTACCCTAAAACGTGTCCTAACCTTATTGGTGGACACATACCCGACCATGAGCATCCTTGGGTCAATTTGGGGACCCCTTGGAGCCACTTGTATGTGGTAGGGACACTTTATATTAATAAAGTTAAAATAAAAATAAAAATGGCATAAGCTTACATCTTTTAGGAGAACAATTATTACATAGGGTTATACATGTTGGATTTTCAATTATAAATATTCATTAGAAAGCTAAACATATTTCCTACATAATGATATTTTATTTATAATTTTTAGACATCAACAAAGTTAAATTATTAATGACACAATAGTGATGAAATGTTTACCTCATTAATAAATCATTTAAATAAATAAGATTATAATGATTAAAATATTATCTAAAACCTGTCCAATTATTATTGGTTGATGTTATTTATAATATGAGTCATCTTATCTTCGACCTCAATGATTTGTGTACCATTATAAACCGAATATAATTATATTATAAAGTAATACATTCACTCTTTCCTAAAGAGCCCCTCCTCTCCCTTATAAAAGGAGACCACTTCTACTCATTCCTCACACCTCTCAAGACACTTGGCTCTTCCAAAATCTGCCCAACTAAGATCCCCACATCCCTCTCCTCCTCCTTTATGATTCCCATTAGGCAGAAAGAATTTCAAGAAGTCCTTTGGTTCCAACCAAAGTGAGTTACTTAAATTAAAGGTAACGATTTCTCTTAAATTATTTTCATTTATTTTGCTTCTCCAACCCCCAAACTCTTTTTATTTCCTTTCTTTTGTAACAACACCAGTATCCTCAATATACTAGGATGTTGTTATAAGAAGTATTCAAACTACATATACACACAACTCCATCTAATGGATGATGAACATAATGTTTCTGTGGATGGCAAACTAACGCCTCACGAAACGATGATTGTTCAAATACATCTTACCGCCTCTCATGGTGGCCATTATGATGGAACTGTAATTAAATATGATATTAATGATATATATTTTATATATAAGCTTATGTAATTCCATTTTATTTCATACCATTATTCGTTTCATGTTGTATATACATACGATAATTTCATTTGAGGAAGTGCGGACTATCGCCCCCTTAAAATGATATGACTCGTTCATACCACACATGGAACGTATAAAGGATGGTGTTAATGAACTTAAGTAACATATATAAAATATTATATTATACTGTAATAGTAATATACCTAAGTATCATTTGGATTCAATTCTTTTAAAATAAAAATTAAATGGAAGTTGCGTTCGTGCGTACGTACGGACTACCGTCTCCACGAACGCGATGAGATTCATCCTCCATCGTATCCATTCAAGTATAATTATCATTTGATGATTTAAAAATGATGTTTAAGGACTTGATACCATTCTGGATTTTAATAATATACAACCCATCCTTTACAAACATGTCTTACGTAACAAAACATACAAAAGAAAACAAGTAAGTTAACACCCGAAACAACGATAATACTAAGATATTATTATCAAATCAATATTAAAAGATCATATATGATATCATATTAATATATATATGATTCTTGTATAATTTAATAACAATTATTTCACCATTATACAGGAGGTTAACCTACCCCAACCAAGGAAAAGTACAAGGTAAGGGGTTTTCTTATCTCACTTTCAATTCCGTGAGATTTCCATTGTTTGCCACTAAATTATTGAAAGTGGTGTATTGTGTACTGCCATTTGATATATATTATCATGATTCTATTTATATTCATGTTATTCTGTAAATAATTTGGTGGTTATTAACTTTTGGCCATACGACTCAGTTGATTAACGTGGTAAGGGGTTTTCATCTCACTCCTTATTCTCATGAGATTCATGCCATATTGCCACCATTACCTTTTGTGTGGTGTATGTACTGACCATAATTATATTCTTTGTGTAATACACTCTAATTTATGTGTACTTACATATTCATTGTATGATACCTCTTTCATGGGTTGTATGTTTCATAAGTTACCAAACTGGTAAGGGTTATTTCACAATCTCTTCATTATCTGAGGTTGTTTATACGTAATAATCTACTGGGATCTCATTATCATCCACATCCATGTTTCTTCAAAATGTATTTCAAAACATTTTTAATATTTAAAAGAATATGGGTTAAAGTCATTTATACCCTTGTTTGACTTTTTATAAGAGGTTTATAAGGGAATCTTTCCGTCGTTTTCCAAACAAGGTGCTTTTTAACCTTTTCGACAGAATTAAGATAAGAATGTTTTTTTAACTTATACGGCGGGTGCGGTTATTTTCCGCCGTTATAAAATCGTCAAAGCTTCCCTTAAAAGCTTATAAGATTATTTTCAAAGAAAATGTTTGATTTTATATGGATCTTAAATGATTTCAAAATAAAAGGAGATATTTCTTTAAAAAGAATTTTGATTTCATCTATGTCAACATCCTTTGATGGGTTTTAAGATTATTTGAAGTTGATTTATTATGATACAAAACTTCAATATTGTTTTGAAGGTTTTGTGATATGTTTGACTGTGGATGTGCTATTTTTATACCATTCATAGTTTATGGTGATAGTATTGACATTTCGTATGCTAGTTCCAATAATAATGTTTATGTTATATTTCAATCTTTACTTCATATGAATGTGTTGGACAAGTATGTTCCAGGTTGGGGACTGGTTAAAGTAAGCCCTCCAGGTTGGGGACTGGTAAAAGTAAGCCCTCCAGGTTGGGGACTGGTAAAAGTAAGCCCTCCAGGTTAGGGACTGGTAAAAGTAAGCCCTCCGGGTTGGTGTCCGGTTATAAGAGGCACTCCGGGTTGGTGTCCGGTTATTAGAGGCACTCCGGGTTGGGTTCCGGTTACAGTTATCCCCAAGGTCTTGGGACGAGGCCTTGAAAAGTAATTAAAGTTTAGCATTATGAATTCCAACATTATGAAAGTGGTTATTGATTTTTCATGTGATTATTCGATTAGTAGAATATCCATGTGAACAAGTAAATGGAATTATTTCATTTTACTTTTTCCATACTATGTTGAAGTTCAAGTTTAAAAGGCTTTTGTTTTAGTAATTCATTGCCTTAAATGTTTATGCTTATTTTTGAATGTTCCACTATATTGTTATCCTTACTGGGCATTTGAGCTCACCCCTTTTCTATGTTTTATTTTTCCCAGGATGTGAAGATGTAAGTTATGAATGACCTGCAGGGATATTATGAGGGGATTATAGTGTGGACTGTGGAAACATTATGTTGTTGTAGTAGTATTTCATTTTATTATATAATGTAAAACTTATGAATATATCTAGTGTTTCCAAGGCTACTAAACCAATCGGTCTTTCGAGATTTGATCTTTCTTGTGATCATGCCAATGTTATGTAATAATGCAACGACTCTGGGTAACTGTGGTCGGGGCGTTACAGTTGGTATCAGAGGAAGTTTAGTAAAAACCTTGGAATCTAGATTTAGATAAACTCTGATTAGAGCACGTAGACCTAAGATGAACTTTGAGGATTAGTATAGAAGAACATCCTAGAATTTTGGTATTGTAGAGATTTTGTGAGTTTTCCGAGCAATACATCCCTGTCTGGATACGAGCAGGTAGAGGCGGCTCTGGCACAGATGTACCTAGGGGTAAAACCCGAAAACACCGCTTTGAGCTAGACTCGAACAGGAACTGGTGCACGACAACGGGACTTGCTGCACTCTTGGTTACGACACTCCCGGGGGATATGCTTAGGATAACTCTCATTTTCTTACAAATCATTATGAAGAGTTTATGAGTATATACTTCCTCAAAGAAAACATTTTTATGATTATGGATTATATCCATAAATAGTTCAATTTATGTTAAGTGTTTTATAAGTATGGGATTATGTATTTTGATTCATAAACTGATCTAGTTTATGCCATTGTTTAGAAATGGCGCCCAGTAGAAGGAATGAGAACTCCAGAAATGCACATGATCCAAAGAGAAGGAAGGATCATATCTTTCGTGGTCTTAAGCTAGAATTGATAAGAGAAATAGTCTCCCATGTATTATCATCATATGAAGAAATAATATCATGTGTTGATAAGATAAGTAAAGAGTTTACTGAGTCCTATGGCTTTGAAGGGAAGCAAGAGAAGAAAAGGATGGAAGAGAGAAAAATGGATAAAGGGAAGAGGGAAAAGAAGAATTTTCCCATATGTGGTAACTGTGGGAAGAAACACCCTGGAACTTGCCTGAAAGGAATGGGAGTTTGTTATAAGTGTGGAGGAAAAGGGCACAAAGTACGGGACTGCAAGGGTGAGAAAATGGTTTCAAATGTACAATGCTTCATTTTCAAGGAGTTTGGACACTACGCGAACCTATGTCCCAGTCATCAGACTATGCCGCAAATGATGCTATTGGATAATAATCAAGTGATGATACTACCACAGATTAAGAGGAATGATTAGAGTTATTATGTTGATTATATCAATTGAGTGTTGTATCAACAATGTACTTGTTATAATAATTATGGAGTATATAAGGATTGTACTGCAGTACTATTTCATTAAGGGCTTGAGATTGTGTGGAACAAAGAAAAGTGACTCAATAGCAGGATAAATTTTTGGAAAATATATGGTTGAGAGAAAGATAAACCATAATATGGTTCTGATACCGAGCTAGTGATTTTAGAATAATACATGATTGATTTGGATAAATTATGTTGGATATTCTTGACTACCTTGAAACTGATTAATGATTTGTATATTCCATCATTTTTTGGGGGTTTAAAACATTTTTGGATTGAGGAAGTATATCCAGCATTCTATATGGAATAGGGGAGCATGAATGTAATCAATAAGGAATATGGTAATTCAAGATGTTTCAGTTTATTAAAAGAATACAAGATGAAGGTATTCATATGCTATTACGGGGTAAAAAGGATCTATATTATGTTTACCTTCCTTATAAATGTTGGACTGTGAGTTTGGACAGAAGTATTTTGGATAGTTCTAGTTTGGATTATTTTGGATTACCATAAAAGGACAACCCAGAGGTCGGGCGGCAACCCGTCGCGTCCGGCAAGGCTGCGAGACTTGAACCCGCAACCGAAGGGCGACAAAGGTGTATCACCTACCACTGGCCCACGAGATGTCCTGGATTAAATAATGTTGTTTTTTTTAAAGATCTGGTAGATGAATTATAAATTCATATATTTTGGAACCCTGTACGAATAGTATAAATAAAAAAATTACATTCTATTATCTTTTAGAGTGAAAGATGAGTTTGTGGTAGAAATTTATTAATGGATAAAACTCTAATTATAAAGTAAGTATATCTCCTTATGATCTTAGCCAATCTCATAAATATATTCCTCAACATTAATAAAAGAACTTAGAACAAAAATTTTGTCCTAGATGGTACCTTAAATCATGACTAATTCATGGCTTTGGGATTGTTGGCCTTTTCATAGCCATGTTCTCTACCACTCTCCATCAAATAATTGATGGTTAGATTTCTCTTCCATATCCATATTTTCCTACATGGAACCCTAGTATGTGTTATTTTCGGTAATCTTCATACTTTCCACTCTTTATTTTAAATAGAGGCCTCGTTAATTCATTTTTCGATGTGGGATTTCAACTATGATATTTTGAAACGTCAAAAATGTGTTATCCTAATACCCTATGTTTTGTTGAACTGATGGTATTTCAAATCATCATAGATTGATGAATTTAAGGACCTCAATTATACACTTGTTTGTGATTGATGATCTCAATCACTACCTATAAATATTTATGTTTTTCCTCCAATTATATGTCTCTAATTTCCACCAATGTTCTCCTAATCGAGATCATAATTTGGTGGTGACTCTTTCATTTCTCTTTTCCTCATATTAAGACTAAATTTTAGTAACCTAATTTCCGATGTGGGTTTTCCCACAAAGATATTTTCTATTTTCAACCTTTTATTTTCGAAGAACAATTTCAAATTGCGAGGACGCAATTTATTGATGGAGGGGAGAATGTAACACCCCAGGATTTCATAGTGTGTTATTTCTTAAAAATAATTCAATAACATGCACTACACGCAACACCGAGTTCAATCACACCATGACGTACAAAAAAAAGCCATTAAAATAGGTCATGAATATTATTAACAACATTTTGAACTTTATATAATCCTTATAATTTTAGAATCCCTATTATGAGTTTCTTAGTCATAATGCAAGAACAGATTCATTTTCAGTATTGCACTTTTATCAACTTTAATAGTGAAACCTTTTTAAATAAAATATTTTAAACTATCTGAATAAATTGGGACATCAAAAAAAATTTTTAAATGAAACATCCCCAGCTTCCACGGTACGTTTTCCTTTGAATAAAATATTAGCGTGTGTTGTACGCAACCTTGAGTTTTAACACACGCCACAACCAATCAAACTAGCCGTTATGAATAGTAATACCTAAATTTTGAAATTATATATATTTTATATTTTCAAATGGACTTAATTTTTGGATTCGGAATATCGAATTTAGCCTAAGGTGAAATTTTCGTACTTTTCGGATAACATTCATATTTTGATGAATAGTGAAAATTACTAAATTGTAATTAAAAACAACTTTTTTAATCAAAATAATTAATAGTGATAAATTATGAATTTTAGTAGTTTTAAAGTATATTTAGAATATATTTTTACCATTTAATATAATGTTGGTAATTGGACAAAATTTTACAATTAAACCGAACATAAACAAGTGTCAATCTTTTGATAGTTATTATCTCTTAAAAACACGCTTTTTGTTTTGACAGCGGGAATTAATTTTAAATTAATTTCTTCCACTTCTGTGTTTTGAATTTAGAAAAATGGATTCCATATTTGGAATCAGGATTTCCAAATTGTGTAAATAGGTAACTTTTATTTTTAGACATTTTGAATAATTACTGTGGTAAAGATTTTATTTACCATGGTTAAGGGTAAATCCGGTAAATAAGAGTTAAAAACTAATATTATAATAATACAATATTACCCTAAAACGTGTCCTAACCTTATTGGTGGACACATACCCGACCATGAGCATCCTTGGGTCAATTTGGGGACCCCTTGGATCCACTTGTATGTGGTAGGGACACTTTATATTAATAAAGTTAAAATAAAAATAAAAATGGCATAAGCTTACATCTTTTAGAAGAACAATTTTTACATAGGGTTATACATGTTGTATTTTCGATTATAAATATTAATTATAAATCTAAAAAGATTTCCTACATAATGATATTTTATTTATAATTTTTAGACATCAAATAAGTTAAATTATTAATGACACAATAGTGATGAAATGTTTACCTCATTAATAAATCATTTAAATAAATAAGATTATAATGATTAAAATATTATCTAAAACCTGTCCAATTATTATTGGTTGATGTTATTTATAATATGAGTCATCTTATCTTTGACCTCAATGATTTTTGGACCATTATAAACCGAATATAATTATATTATAAAGTAATACTTTCACTCTTTCCTAAAGAGCCCCTCCTCTCCCTTATAAAAGGAGACCACTTCTACTCATTCCTCACACCTCTCAAGCCACTTGGCTCTTCCAAACTCTGCCCAACTAAGCTCCCCACATCCCTCTCCTCCTCCTTGATGATTCCCCTTAGGAAGAAAGCATTTCAAGAAGTCCTTTGGTTCCAACCAAAGTGAGTTACCTAAATTAAAGGTAACGATTTCTCTTAAATTATTTTCATTTATTTTGCTTCTCCAACCCCCAAACTCTTTTTATTTCCTTTCTTTTGTAACAACACCAGTATCCTCAATATACTAGTATGTTGTTATAAGAAGTATTCAAACTACATATACACACAACTCCATCTAATGGATGATGAACATAATGTTTCTATGGATGGCAAACTAACGCCTCACGAAACGATGATTGTTCAAATACATCTTACCGCCTCTCATGGTGGCCATTATGATGGCACTGTAATTAAATATGATATTAATGATATATATTTTATATATAAGCTTCTGTAATTCCATTTTATTTCATACCATTATTCGTTTCATGTTGTATATACATACGATAATTTCATTTGAGGAAGTGCGGACTACCGCCCCCTTAAAATGATATGACTCGTTCATACCACACATGGAACGTATAAAGGATGGTGTTAATGAACTTAAGTAACATATATAAAATATTATATTATACTGTAATATTAATATACCTAAGTATCATTTTGATTCAATTCTTTTAAAATAAAAATTAAATGGAAGTTGCGTTCGTGCGTACGTACGGACTACCGTCTCCACGAACGCGATGAGATTCATCCTCCATCGTATCCATTCAAGTATAATTATCATTTGATGATTTAAAAATGATGTTTAAGTACTTGATACCATTCTGGATTTGAAAAATATACAACCTATCCTTTACAAACATGTCTTACGTAACAAAACATACAAAAGAAAACAAGTAAGTTAACACCCGAAACAACGATAATACTAAGATATTATTATCAAATCAATATTAAAAGATCATATATGATATCATATTAATATATATGATTCTTGTATAATTTAATAACAATTATTTCACCATTATACAGGAGGTTAACCTACCCCAACCAAGGAAAAGTACAAGGTAAGGGGTTTTCTTATCTCACTTTCAATTCCGTGAGATTTCCATTATTTGCCACTAAATTATTGAAAGTGGTGTATTGTGTACTGCCATTTGATATATATTATCATGATTCTATTTATATTCATGTTATTCTGTAAATAATTTGGTGGTTATTAACTTTTGGCCATACGACTCAGTTGATTAACGTGGTAAGGGGTTTTCATCTCACTCCTTATTCTCATGAGATTCCTGCCATATTGCCACCATTACCTTTTGTGTGGTGTATCTACTGCCCATAATTATATTCTTTGTGTAATACACTCTAATTTATGTGTACTTACATATTCATTGTATGATACCTCTTTCATGGGTTGTATGTTTCATAAGTTACCAAACTGGTAAGGGTTATTTCACAATCTCTTCATTATCTGAGGTTGTTTATACGTAATAATCTACTGGGATCTCGTTATCATCCACATCCATGTTTCTTCAAAATGTATTTCAAAACATTTTTAATATTTAAAAGAATATGGGTTAAAGTCATTTATACCCTTGTTTGACTTTTTATAAGAGGTTTATAAGGGAATCTTTCCGTCGTTTTCCAAACAAGGTGCTTTTTAACCTTTTCGACCGAATTAAGATAAGAATGTTTTTTTAACTTATACGGCGGGTGCGGTTATTTTCCGCCGTTATAAAATCGTCAAAGCTTCCCTTAAAAGCTTATAAGATTATTTTCAAAGAAAATTTTTTATTTTATATGGATCTTAAATGATTTCAAAATAAAAGGAGATATTTCTTTAAAAAGAATTTTGATTTCATCTATGTCAACATCCTTTGATGGGTTTTAAGATTATTTGAAGTTGATTTATTATGATACAAAACTTCAATATTGTTTTGAAGGTTTTGTGATATGTTTGACTGTGGATGTGCTATTTTTATACCATTCATAGTTTATGGTGAAAGTATTGACATTTCGTATGCTAGTTCCAATAAGAATGTTTATGTTATATTTCAATCTTTACTTCATATGAATGTGTTGGACAAGTATGTTCTAGGTTGGGGACTGGTTAAAGTAAGCCCTCCAGGTTGGGGACTGGTAAAAGTAAGCCCTCCAGGTTGGGGAATGGTAAAAGTAAGCCCTCCAGGTTAGGGACTGGTAAAAGTAAGCCCTCCGGGTTGGTGTCCGGTTATTAGAGGCACTCCGGGTTGGTGTCCGGTTATTAGAGGCACTCCGGGTTGGGTTCCGGTTACAGTTAGCCCCAAGGTCTTGGGACGAGGCCTTGAAAAGTAATTAAAGTTTAGCATTATGCATTCCAACATTATGAAAGTGGTTATTGATTTTACATGTGATTATTCGATTAGTAGAATATCCATGTGAACAAGTAAATGGAAATATTTCATTTTACTTTTTCCATACTATGTTGAAGTTCAAGTTTAAAAGGCTTTTGTTTTAGTAATTCATTGCCTTAAATGTTTATGCTTATTTTTGAATGTTCCGCTATATTGTTATCCTTACTGGGCATTTGAGCTCACCCCTTTTCTATGTTTTATTTTTCCCAGGATGTGAAGATGTAAGTTATGAATGACCTGCAGGGATATTATGAGGGGATTATAGTGTGGACTGTGGAAACATTATGTTGTTGTAGTAGTATTTCATTTTATGATATAATGTAAAACTTATGAATATATCTAGTGTTTCCAAGGCTACTAAACCAATTGGACTTTCGAGATTTGATCTTTCTTGTGATCATGCCAATGTTATGTAATAATGCAATGACTCTGGGTAACTGGGGTCGGGGCGTTACATTAAGCCTGTAACCTTGTGTAAGTCCTAACACCATCTTCAAGTTGTCCTGAAGTACAACTCGATCTCCAATTAATTCTCAATTAAACTACACAGAATTTGATCCTTACCATTTAGGCTAGGTACATATGTAACCTCCCGAGGTTCAATCCCAAAACCAATATATTCTCATCGGTTTACCTCCATCTTGTACGATATTGAACAGTGAATCCCCCCCCCCTAAAACCAATATATTCACATTGGTTCATCATTTTCCTTGCTATATGAAGTTAAACAACACATTCCCCCATTTTCCTCACTGGAAAACATTAAACTGCATAGCAATACATCCTAGCTACATTATGCTAAACAATGCAGCACTGGTCCATGCATATAATCTTAAACTATTCGCACTTTTTTACTATACGACAACAAACTACAACAGTATCTGACACCCTCACCTGAGAGGGAATCATTATTAAAATTGATCTCCAATCATGTTATATTACATGGTCTATGTGCATAAATGGAAATTCCATGAGTGACATTCATCCAATTCTTGGAAAATATTGATTGGGAATATCCTCTCCATATTTAACTACCTCTCTACATACAGCAGACTCTGTGCTTTGGAAAATTTGAATCTCTATAAACTTCCATTGGATTTTAGTAATAGAAAACTAAAATTTCTGAGAGTTCTTTTTCTTGACTATGCTGCATGTGCCCCGAGTTATCTTTTTATAAGTAGTCTACATGACATACTTGTCAGCCAAGAGATGCTATTATTTTACTATGTAGCCAATTCCCTTAAGTGGCCCTACATAGTTTAACCCCATAACAGGTTTGTCAAATAGTTGTAACTTCACTCTTAGGAAATACTTCCTCTAATTCCTTTTAGCCATTTTTTCATATCATCCTCCAGAATCAAAATTTCTTAAGTCATAGTTTACATTTTTCCCCCATAAATGAATATGGTAATATGTTTTCAAACAAATTATCAAGGAATTGACTCAATTTTAATTTATTCAGTCAAAGCTATTCGACCTTAAACATTAGCCTTTTATGTCTGACTTGCATGACTTTAAACTTCCAACAAAAGACAGGATACTCATTAAATTGGGAACTTGTAAAAGGAAATTTGAACAAAATTCTAGTCCTAGATCGCTAAATGTACATATTGTATAATTTAGGCAACATTGAGCAACAAAAGATGAAAATTTTGTGGGTTTGTTTGTATAATCCTAGAAAAAAATCATACTATGATTACTAGGCCCATTGGCTTAGGTAAAAAAAATAATATATAAGTAATTAGAAAGAGAATGCAGGTACAAATGATTGAAGATGAAATTTCTTTTTCGTTGATGCATAATATTAGAAGAACATCCACAGATTAAAGTATCTTCTCTTTTTCAAGAATTACAAGAGGCTTTCAACATAACTTTTCATTTGATTTACGACATCCTGATCTTTATTAGCAGCCACTTGAAGGTCATTACCTCGACCAACATCACTCTTTTTAGCTTGATGTAGTGTCTTCTTGGAATCTACGATGTCTTTCATTCCATTCATTTGGACTCCTTCCAATAAATTGTTAAGTTGGTCAATTTCCCCTGTAATGGCATCTAACTGTTGCTGAAGATGCATCTGCTGGACAAATTTCTCCTCGATTTTAAGCTTCAACTCCTTCAGCTTTGCAGCATGATCAACCTCATCTTGGGACACTGTAGCCTCTAATTCGCCAATTTTGGTCAGCAGCCTCACTCTGGTCAAATCTTGTTGGCACTTTTGTTCTTGATCCCTCCTTAAGATGACTTGTTTCACCATGGTATGGATCTCTTGATATCCAAAACAACCATGTCCTAGAATGATGAACAATGATGACAGTCGTGAGATCTTCCAAGATAGATCTTCAAGAGGAACTTCATAAATGATCTTCCATATATCCTACCATGCCTTGCGATGTGAGAGTTGGAGCACTTTTTTACCTCTCGGTCTGATTTATCATCACTATCACAGGGGGGGATACTGTCTGGGATTAATGAACTTAAGGAAGTACCCTATTCGGTTTCTTCCCCCTGACCCTTGGTACATCACTTTCTACTCCCATCAGGGCTAAGGCTAAGGATTTACCTCCAGATCAATCCACTGAAATTGACGACCATTCATAGTTAATTAAAATCTTTGGTTTGTTCCAAAGGATAAAAAAATTTGATTTTTTATCTTTCAAATTATGTACAGCCACAAATGTTATCATCTTTTACCCAACGATAGATCAGCAGCATGAGAGGGCTCCTCCCCATTTTCCTTGATTCAATAGGATTTTCAGGATGGATTTTAAGAAGCTCTTCTGGGTTATTCTCGACTTGAGCTAGCATCTCTTCAATGGTAGGGTTGTCTCTACTCCATTCATGCATCGGCAGATCAGCAGCTTTCTTAGATGGAACTGCACATTTCAACCAATCATGGTCAGATATGTAATAAAAATTTTCAACAAGATGAAGGATAACAGTCACATCCAAAATCTTCTAAATCACATGGTAATTTAACATGATATAACAATTCTTCAAAAGACACACCATGTTTCATCATTTCATCCAGTGATATCTCAGATTCCTGGTTAGTCTCCCCAGTGGGAGCATTTGATGTGTCTTCTTGGAGACCCTCCTCCTGCGACCTCAGACCTCGAACAGCTTCCTCATAGAAAATTACGGAGTCAGTTGTAGTGGTCACCAACTGTTCTGGTGTAGGTGCTGATCCTAAAGCATCACAGAATGGAAGTCAGTTGATATCTTCATTCAATGTTCTATGAAGTATTGTTAATTTACTAGAAGTAGGATCTTATCTCCATACAGTAGCAAGAGGAGTATTATTGGGAGAAAAAGTTGTCTCTTCTTCTCTCCTCGTTTCTTCAGGAGCAGCCTGGTCAGCTTGAATTTGTGACTATTCACCATCACCCTCCATGGTCCTTAGAGGAGGGTCAGTCCTCTCCCTCAAAGGGGAAATTGAATAATCCCCTACAATCACAAGATGCATGATCAACCTTTTCATGAGTTAGGATTCATGACTATCTAAAGGACTTACCACTATTGATGAAGCATCTAGCTATGGACTTCATCCATCTATGCCTTTGCATATTTGACTTTTTGGGTGTGTTGACATCGTCACCTCCAAATACTAGTATTGGAGATTGAAAATCCCTTTCTAACTCCTCGTCCATGGCTTTCCGGCCTAGAGATTCCTCGGTCGGCTTGTGAGGAGATTCAACAGCTCCAATGGCGGTGCCACCATGGCTGTACTGCAATGAAGGGACCTTGGTAGTTCCTTTCAAAAGAATCTATAGGATGAAGAGAGTAATTTCATTGTGTAACAAAGCATTGACTAAAATTAAGTTGCAATGAAAATAAGGAAATAAATTTACATCTTTATGAGCCACGTAATCATGCCACTCCTCATCTACTGAAGCACCAATACCCTCAGTGGTGCCACGATTCATCATTTCTTCACCCAAATGGTAATAGGAATGGAATCATCAGTTGCATATATGATCATTTCCATTTCTCTAATATAATCCCTCACTTCATCAGGGTTATCCTTGAAGAGGATTTTAGAAGAAGGCCTGAGATTCCCCACTCCAGGGATATGTAGCCCTTCGCATAAGTCCATCCAGGCATTTTAAGAATCACAATATAAAATTCTCCATGTCTGGACAACCTCTGGTCATAAATATTCAGTATGTGCACCAGAAGGTCACAAGGAGGGTCCTAAAATCTGGGACTTTGACTTATTCCCAGCTCTTGCAATCACAGATAATGTATAAGAAAATGAAACTTGTTGCTCTATAAAATAATGGCGACTAAATTTACTCAATGATATAACTCACTGGGAGTCGATAGAGTAGGTCTCTTGACTCTGGTATGTGGATTATATTTTGCACGAGGCTACTTTGATGCATGTCATTCCTCATCATCCCTGTCATGGGAATCCGGTAAATCAACCCCGGGTGAGGAACCCAGTGAATCAGCTCCATGTGAGGAAGAATCTCCTTCTAGATGAAGGGTGTCTTTCCTCGCGGTTCTCTTTTTTCACCACCTGAGGGACCGGATAATTCAGTACCCCTTCAGGTTATGATTCTACCCAATTCTCAGCATACCATGTAGTCAATTGACTCACCGCTCCTGCAAATGGTAGATCAAACACTTCCCCAATTTTCTCCATAGCTATCAGCAACCACAGTTTTCAGGAAACCATTGGTTGATGCTCTGACCCAACACACACCGGAGGTGATACAACAATATGGTATAGACTCTTGAATTAGAGTGATAATATATATGAAGCATAGGCCTCACATATAATATCTCTATCGATTTTGGTGGCCAATACTCCATCACTGCATGCTAGCATATATGACCTCAATTCTAGGATAGCTATTCTGTCATCAACAAACCGCCTGGTTGACAGGTTTCCATAAAAAAAGAAATGAAATTCCTTGAACATGCTCAGCCTCACCTTTAGATCATTGGAATTGAGGGACAATAGATAAATTCCAGAAAATTCCTGCACCGACGGCCAAAAAGAACTTCCAGGAACCTTTACACTGCTCTGTACAGAATAAGTCTTGAAGTGTGTGGATATCCATACCAAAAAAAACATGGAATGGTCCAACTATTCTCAAAGGAGACTTACCCATATAGACATGGAGTAAACTCCTATGAATATTCGCCAAAATCGGGGTGGCTAACCCAACCATTTTTCTCTCGGTCAACTTGGTTTCAACAACAAAGGTCCCTGGCCTGACACCTCCCTTTGAATCCCTAACTAGAAAAAGATAAACACTGAGCCACAAAGATAAAAATCCCACCGGATGAGTCTTCTCTGGTATTCCTTTATCCACTCCATACCCCCACTTTTCAAACTCTCCTGCTTCTAGATTTGGCAAGAATGTGCTAAGAACACCCCTCTTCTCTGTTCGGGGGCAGCTGGTAGGACAAGTACAGGTGGGCCCTTTATCATTATTTTGGATTAGAAACATATCCATCCACTCCTCTAGATTAATATCCTTTCTAGAATGAGTTTTTGTGTACTTTAAATTCTTGAGGTTGTGAAAAAATTTCAATAACTCTCGAGCCAAAGCCAGAGTCTTCCCCGAATCATTCCTGGTCACCATGGGGGGATGAATTCATCATACATATCTCCCAAAATTGGAGCCCCTGAGATCTTGTAGACATCCCAGAAGCTGATGCATACTTCTCCATGAGTCAGATTGAAATAATTGATTTCTGTGCTCTAACGGCTGATTAGCTCCCGCACAAAATTATCATTCCTTTAGACAAATGTCTTCCCAACCCAGACAGCTTCATATATTGCAGCTCCCTTCAGATCCTCGATAAACTCTGTATAGTTTTGTCTCACCCAATATGACCACATTGATTTCGGCTTCACACCTCCTCCAGGATGGAAATCCCAACTCTTTTTCCATCCCTTAGATTGATCCATCTGAGAATTTTGTAAAATGGAGGGATAACAATGCGGCTGCAGCTCGGGAATATGGGGCTTCAAATCTGAATCACATGGGGTATGATGCATTATGAATGCCTTATCCACTCTTCCAGCATTGACAAATGATCATGTCACTGAAAAATTTGCTGAAGCAAAATTGGTGTAAGTCTGAAACCAGGAATGAGGAATATAATTCTTTGCATTTAGAAGGTTGACTCCTTTAAGATGACCGTGGCCATATAAGGGCATGTAAATGTTATTTGGGAAGTTGACAAGATATTTCTTTATGTACATAGCCAAATCAGGGAGAGTGCAATCAAAAATATCATAATAGTCATGGCCAATGATTTTCATCATATCATCCATTATCTTGCTGGAAAATTCATCAGTGGATCCAATCCTTTTGGGAGCCATTGAATATTCACAAATATCTAATAGTTATGTTTTAAATAAGTCTATTTTTATTAAATACTTGTGAAGAAAAAATGGCCAAGGCATTAAGGTGTGCTAGTTTAGTCCCGCATGATTGTTTGTGCAAGTATTATTGTGGAAGTAATGTCACGCAAGTCAAATTCCTTACTAGAGAAGCACGACACAAAAAAGAGAGATCGACCGAGGAGATTAAGATACTTGTGTGACGAGAGCTCAAAAGATTTGAAGGCATGACAATTTTTTTGAAGTGACGCCCATATATATAGGTTATCCTGCAACCCTGTGCGTCGGAACCTGTGCGCCGGAACCAACATGCGAACACTTGCGCACCTCCAAATCCTTGTTTCTTGTTTTCCACAGAGTCAAATCCTATTTCCTTCTTCGAATCCAACTATAAGGTGGGACTTTTGTTGACGCAGATCTCCATCATAGAGTCCAACGAATGGAAAAGGGGAATACCTTAAGCCCAATAAGGTTCACTCATTGATGAATATGAAAAAACTGACAAAGGGATGAACCGGGAACTCATTTAGAGGGCGTCGCACAAGTATCATGCACGCTGCACAAGTCACTTGCTCGCCACATATGGGTCACATAAGTCACTTGCGCGCCCTGTCTCTTTCTTCACCCAAGGTGCCCAGTGGCCGATAAATAGACCATGTGGGCCCCCCATTCCAAGGACGAATTTTCAAAAACACAAATTCAAGCTCTAGTCACCCAAGTCTCTATCTGAAGTCTTATGAACACTTTTATTGTTTTTTTAACATGAAGGGAAGCTCTAAAGAGGAAGAATAGTGATCTATGTATTAGAACTCAATAATGCTTCTGAGCCTAATGTCCAGACCTTAAGGGAAATGAAGACACTTGCGTGCCACCCTTCCCTCTCAATGGAACATCTACGCCACCCTTTGGGAAGCTTCTATGGATGATACTAAGGGATTGAGTTCAAAGTCACCCACGTATTACCCTACAAACTATTCTTCGTTGAAGGTGACTCATGTTGTGCATGTATACTTGCACGGCCAAGACTTGTGCGCCAGAATAATACTTGTGTGTCTCCATCCTAGTCACCTCCTTTCTTCAAATCCACCTCTCCTCTTCAAGATATATCCTTCAAAACCCTCTTCAAAGCCATTTATGTCATGGTTCCTTTGTTGGTTTCCTTATCTGAAAGGAATTATGTGAGAACCTCTCCCAAAAACTTGTGACTTAAAAGATTTATGTCCCCACAGTTAGGGATTTCTTATATAACCTCATCCTTTGAGATGATAATATCTCTTGTTGTGGACCTCCTTCTCAAGAGTAAGCCCCATGTCTTAAGAACCTTTAAAATGGGCCTCTTTCTTAGGAGTAATCCCCAATCATAATTTCCTTTTAACTTGGGCCTCCTTCTCAGGAGTCATCCCCAGTCATAATTTCCTTTTAATTTGGGCTTTATTTTCAGGAGTAAGTCCCAAGTTAAAATTCTAAATCTCCATAAAGTCAAAATACATTTATGGACCCTACTCTTGGGATTCTTTACTATGTCCTAGTCTTCATTTACATGGGTCGTCATATATAAATAAGCCTCACATCATTTCTCATAAATGATTCTCCTGTGGCATCATTTTCAAGTTTACTGATACTTCTTGTTTCTCACACTGAGTAAGACTCACGTGGGATTAGAATGAAAAAGTAATCATGACATCTATTTTTGGGCAATTTAACTATGCATAAACCCCATATTTCTTTCCCCAAACTACATGGACTTTGATCTCTTCCTTAAATGTAGAGTACGTAGGAATCCTTTATAAGGTTCAAACCCATCTTTCATTAACTCTTTTTCATCCCATATATCGTTTAAAAATATCCTTTTTATCGAACTATGTGGGTTCTGATTCCATTTTAACAAGGATACATAGGTAGCCTATCTGTGGGTACGATCCCAATTCTAAAATAATCCCTGTATTTCTGAAAAAAAAATAATCTTCAAGTTCCCCAATGAGTGGCTTTAAAACCAGTATGGTCATCATAACTACCAGGTGATTTTTTATATAATATATTGAATGATAACATTGACTAATAATATTCAATACATATGGATGATTCTCTATCAATGAAGAACCTCAAATACATATATAAGATTCTCAAAATCCCATACATATCAATCATTTATTTTCAAATCTAAAGGAAAATTCATTTTAATGTTTGGTGAATTAATATGGATTCGGGAACATAAGTTAAATCTATAAGAGAGTCCTGGAGTAGGAAATAATTCCCCCCAAAAATGTGTGATGAGCATGACCTCCCATCCTCTTAATCAATGAAAATTCTCAAGCGTCATTAGTCCACAACTAATGAGAACATACCTTTGGAAAGTAGGTCCAAATGGATATAGAATCATTGGGTGTTTTCGGTTCTACGAATAAACCCGTTATAAATCTATTGGAAGGTTTGAACCTTAAACAAACAAGGTCATCCCCATTTCCAGAAGAAACAGAGGTATCCCTTAGAGACCCAACACAAATTCCATAATAAAAATGTCCCAAATCAATTCCATAATGTGCAACAACTATAGAAAACCAACAGGTTATTGATGGCCAGAATTCCCCTATTAGAATGTGTGGAATCATGTCATGACCCATGTAATCTCCTTTTTGATTCCCAACCACCTATATTATAATTTTAGGTCATAAAAAAATTTGTTCATGACAACATGAAATTCCCAATTTAGGGAATGAAATTAATGCATCTGGTCCTTCTGTATACTTTTAGTAATAAAAACCTTATTCCTAATGTTGATGATCTCTTACTCATGTATAGTTCAATCAAAATGTGACTCCCCACATTTAATTATTTCACTCAAGGACAACCATTCTATATCCTCATACTACCTCTCTATGGTCCACATCAATATTATTGACTCTACTAAAAATGATACGTGAGTCATCTGACCATTAACATTTTGAGAAAAAACATGAACCTCAACAAGAAAATTCATCATCTTCCACTCATATCTAGACTCATGAACTGATTTTGTCTATTTTATCATTATTAAAGTTTTAGAAACATTAATTCCCTTCTTGGGGAAATATGCTTGATCAATGTCGAATGACAACATATACTAAACCCATATCTACTACCATAGATTCTAATCTCACTAAAAAAAGATATAATTTATTTTATTTTGATCCTTTCTCATTGTAAAAATTTCACACAGTAGATAATTCCACCAATGGTTCAAATCATTAACCAAAACAACTAAATAGAGTTCATAAATTGGGTAGTTCCATTCAATTTTACTAAACTTCTATGATCCGCACGCCACAACCCATTCTCCCTACATCAATACTACTCCACGCCTGATCCTAGAAGTGTCAAAAAGAAATTTATACTCCTCCAAAAGCTCAGGTAGGATAAGGATTGGTGTTATATTCAAATATTTCTTCTACTCATGGAATGTTTTATTTCATTCTCATTACAATTCTTGATTTATACCATTTTTTATGCCCAAATGTTGTGATACCAAATTGGAAAAGTCCAAGATAAACCTATGATAATAACACACTAATCACTAAAAATTATAGATATCAATAAAATTACTGGTTTAATCTCAGGATAAAACTTATTTTACCTTCTCTGAGTCCATTGATACACCCTACACCAAGATGATGTGACCCTAGAAATTTATTTTATCAATTATGAATTGAAACATGAATAACATAGCATATAGTAGAAAATTTTTCAATTTAATCTGGTTGATTTAAAGATATTAGGAATGATTGGTGTGAGTCTTGGATGTGATCCAATATATCATCCACAAAAAACTATCTCGAATAGCTATTTTTATGGGTTAAAGATGTTGTTTATCAAGAAAATAAACAATTACAAACCATTCATCAGACCAACGATATCCCAAAAAACTAATATTGGCCATACCTGCTTCTAAAAGTAGCCCATGGTATGTCACAAGATAGAACCCTCAACTGATGATACCATGATCTCAAGTTGATATTGAAGAAAACACAAGACCCCCTAAAGTATTTAAATATATCCTTGATACATAGAATATGATACCATTTTTTAAATATCAGCTGGTACTATATCTAATAATTAACAAAAAAACAAAAATGTTCAGTTAGCCGTCTTAATAAAAAAGACTAGAGAACCCTAAGGGGTGTACTCTAATAGATAAGGCATTATCTATCAACTCATCCAGCTGAGACTTGATCACTTGAATCTGTTTTTTTTTTCATTTTTTATGCTATAATGGAAACTAGATCAGTCCCCTACATGACCTCAATTTTTAATTCCACAACACTCTCAGGTGTAATCATTTAGAAATCCTCATGAATAAACCTTGAATCCAATCCAGTATGAGTGGAATAACATCCTTCCATACACATTTTTCATCTAGAAATTTTATTAAAACATAGGTCGTGAGATCCCTCAATTGCTAATGAACTGGCCCTGCATGGCCCACCAAGATATCCCACTCTCCAAATTGAATATAATTTTCACCCTTAGAATACAAAAAAGTCACTCTCCTTTGGTAACAACCAACGTGGGATTGGTATGAAACTAAACAGTCAATACCCATAATTAGGTAAGATCTGGATATATCATAAATGGTGAGATATACAAGAAAATGATACTCCCCAAATTTAAGATGGCACCCATTTCATAAGAAGATGTCTCTTGACCATACTCACAATGTGGTATCTATCATAATATCCCCACTCAAAAACTCCAAATCTATGCTCAAACCATTCTAAAGTTGTATATATATAAACTTATGAGATGAAACACTATCAAATATTGAACTATCAAGAGTTGAAGTTATAATAATAGTATTCTAACAATATATGGTCTATCCTTGCTATCCACAAGTGCAGGTTGAACTTCATGAAATTGTCTTTGCCCCACTTCTTTATCATGTATTCTAAGTCCCATGTGCTACCCAACTTTGCTAAAATAGGTTCTCTCCCACACAATAATCATATTCATTGTCTTGGCCACACACTCTAGAAGAACTCCAACTTCTAGATTGATATGGGGTTAAATAACCCCTTCCAAAACTCTTATTCTACTAGACTAGTGATAGATCACTCAAGTAAGATCATCTATAACTAATCATCCTCCTCTCCACTCTTCCTTCAACTACTCTAGTTAACATTATCATAATGATGCTTTCTGATATCGAATGTCATACCTCCAAACTAATAAGAAGAAATCACCATTCCTATTCAAGAATACTTCTTTGGATTTACCTAATAAATGAGATCCTCATTTACTACAACTAAAAATTTTCAGCCTACAAATATTAATTTGGGACGTAAGTCCTCATTTATACCCATCATGAAACTATTTCGCCACTATAGAATCATCTCCCATAAATTCTATTGTAAAGCACTACAGATCATTAAAGTGACCAAATTTGCCCATAATGGATATTCTCCCCAATATCAACCTCCTAAACATAGTAATCTCCCATTTCTAATAATATTAGGGTAAAATAGATCCAAGAACTTCTCCTTGAATCCCTTTCATTCAATCTCGTCTAGCTGTCAGTCCTACGTCTGGATGTCCCCCCCCCCCCAACAGTTTTACTGACCATGTAGCATATACGTAGTCAGTTTGACTACCTTCTCATTATGAGTGTTTATGTATTCATGTATCATCTATAAAGACTCAATATAGAACACAATATCCTCATGTCTAAACTCTATAGTGAATGTTATAAGGTTCTAAGACTGAAATTACCATATCAGGCTAGACATACTCTTCAAAACCTGCCTTTGGTGTCCCTACACAAACTACATAAATTGAGGAACATTCCAAATGATCTTCTCTATAACTTCCTCATCTAGAACATTTGGTGCCTCAGGTTTACTATTGGTATATAATCTACAGCAATAACATTATTTCATCCTCTCACCAAGTGTTTTCATTAAGGTAGTTATATACAATTCCAAAAACACATCATAGGAAATAGCACACAAAATTGTCCCAATTACATGGTTCCACATAAATCCATAACAATTCATCCCCCAAACCCATACACAGAGTCAAATCCAAGGAACTATCACTACCCTTAACCATCATACGTCTTTGTCACTATTATCAATGGATAAACTAGCTTACATTATTCATGATTCTGATTAGAACCCCATTTATTCACATATTTAATCATTATAAAACATTACAATCATCTTTGGAACCTTTTTTAGTTCAATTAAAAATTAAAATAAAAACAATAAAATTTCAACAGCATTCCCAAAAAATTATTTTCGAGGGATTCCTAAAAATGATGAACGTCACAAAAATTACTAAGTTCCTAGAAAGATACATACATACTCAACACAGTTGTCATAATGGGACATTAATAAAATCCCTGAAAACATAGAAATAATAATCAAATCAAAAAAAGTGCATAACTCGAGCTTGTAAAGACCCAGAAATTATGTGGGAATATTTTTTTCTTAAATACACAGGATTTTAATGAGTCCTCAAAAATTCATGGTGCTTGATTACGAGGACCGGTGTGCCCGGAATCAATTTCTGCAGTTTTTTTCAGGTGTGTTTATTAAACACATGAGCTGGATTTTATAAATTTTGAACCAGTACTCGGAATTGAAATATATGGGCACCGTTGAACACACAACGCTATTATTCGGTTAAGAAGACTTTCACCTTGATGGTAGTTGGTCGATAATGGAAGTTAATTTTTGGGTTTTTAATAAAATTAAACAAAAATAAGCATGTAGCTTATTTTTATATGGTTTTTTAAACCTCCAAGAATATTTTAGTGGTGGGGTCCAATAACCATAACCTACCTTTAGAGGTTATGGTGGTGGGGCCCACGCGGGGACTAAACACCTATTATCAATTTAAGAGGTGGGGACTAGATGGGCATTAAACCCCCATGAACTCTCCATAAGTGGGAGAAACTCTTGAACTTCCCTCATAAATGTGCCAAATCACTCAAATTAATTAATGGAACATTAATTAATTATTTTGAAATCTTTTGAATATTTTGGCCAATAATTAAATAATCGGTTACCTTAACCCATTATTTTTGGTTGGAATATTCATTTGGTGGAGCATTGGGAGATGTGTTAAAAGAGCTTAGAGGAAGAAATTCTACCAACGATGAATGCCCCTAATGCCAATGAAGAACGATCATCAATCTGGGAAAGAAAGGGAAGCGCCATCCTTGAAGAACGCTGACAACGTCGTCCTCGACTTCTTCGTCTTCTTTCGGACATCAATGGAATTTCATAAGCCTTTCCGCAACATCGTCAATGAACAACAATATGATGTAGGGAATTTGATATTGAATTTTTTTCCGTTCTATGTTGTTAAATCATGGGTGATGATTTCTTCCTGTTCATATCACCTTAACATGGGAGGCTTGGGCCACACGAACATAGCCCGACCCTCCCCCTCTGTTTACCCTTTCTTGTTGATGATGGCAGTGACGTAGTGGTGTCGCCGGCAGAGTAAACCATGGCAGAGTAATGTCAGCCGGTGATGGGTCGACCACGAAGAAACCAGAGGCCAAAGGCCACCGGGTCGCTGGAAGGGTGTGGCGCCATCGCGCCACAAGGAGGAGAAGGGGATCGCCGCCAAGGCGGGCCTCGGCGGAAGGGCACAATGCACTTGCACCGCACGAAGGAGGAGAGCCATAGACAGGGTTGTATATGGCGGTGGTTTTAGCCCCGTCACGCCACGTAGAGAAGTAAACCCGCGGCCAGGGCGGGCCGCGGTGGAAGGGCAGAGGCGGCCGACATCGGGAAGGCCGCCGGGGGAGCGAGGGTGGTTGGCTGCTCGGCCAGCCAGGAGGGGCAAGACCCCTCTGGTTCTGGCGTGGTGTGGACCGGCACCACTTGGCGTGGATTTCGCTCCAACCTAAATGTCTTTCCATTTAGGATCTCCTGGGGGCGCGTGGTTACAACCTGAACATGGCTTAGGCGGACCCTGCGAGCCTTCATGCCGTCGGCCCGGACCCAGTGTGAGCCGGGCCACCCACTCGGGTTGGGCCTCCCCCTCGGGATGGGTCACCCCCATTGGTCGGGCCTCCCCCTCGGGCTGGGTCAGACCAATGAACTAGGTCAGACCTGCGGACCGAGTCTCCCCCAATCCGAACCCATTTGACCCGAATTTACCTTCTCACACATAACTTGGGCTACGGGTGTACGATCGACGAACCATCTATGGAAATGGAAATCATAGATATAGATAGTTCTTTTGTCATACCTCACATGAAGTTTTGACACAGTTGGGGTATGGTCGAGATAGTTTGAACCTAAAATCCAACCGGGCCCCTGAGACGGAAATGCCAATAACTCACAGACTGGGTGTCCGTTTGACGCACCGTCTATTGTGTTGAGACCCATATGATGAGGCTGGATTTTTTAGATACTTCTACATGGGAATTTATGACAGTTGGAGGATCGAGCTATAGCTCATGGAGCGGATCCTCCCAGAGATGAGCGAGCAGAGTACAGAGACCTAGTAGCTGGCTGAGACCTGACGACTACTCACCTTTCGACACTGAGTGTTTCGACTAGCCCAGTGGGGAGTGCCTCTATGTGACATAGTAGAACCATAGTGGGGAGCACCTCTGTGTGACGCAGTAGACCCATGGTACTCAAAATGAGGAGTACCTCAGCAGGCTACGAGGGGGAGCACCTCTGTGTGAGCGCGGCAGGCCCAAAGTGGGGAGTGCCTCTGTGTGAGCGCAGAAGACCCAAAATACTTGATGGGGAGAGTACCACAACAGTCCAGGATGGTTGGTAGCACATATGTGTGATACAGTGGTCCCAAATTACTCAATAGAGGAGGATTACACCATTATCCATGGATCCTACAGTGTGACTGGGGATGTAAATTTATACTACCCCAAGAATAAAATCTTGGTTTGAGGTGATTCAATGACTTTTGTGTTTTCTTCATGACTGAGATGGGTAACTAGATAACTTGGGTATATGTATGGAAATATACCTATGTAATGGTTATCCAATGATTGCATACTTTGTGGTTTATCCTTGATGGATTTTATGAGACCTTGGGGGTCTCGGGGTCCCTACTGAGTATCGTTATACTCACCCCTACACAGGCTACGCCAGCACAATGTTGTGTTGGATGCAGACAATGAACAATACATACTAAGGAAGAGAGTAGTAGGACTGGGTGGTACCCAGAGTTGGAACCCTCGGTGTGATGGTACACGGAGGAGACAGACGGACGAGAGTTCTAAGGAGGCCATTTGTACCTACCCTTTAAGTAGGAACCTCAGAGGACGACCCAGTAGCTATTTTACTTTCATTTAGTGGTACTTATACTTTAATTTTGGGCTTATATTTCTGACCCCCTCTTAACTTTCCAGCACTTCTTTTATATACATTTTTACATAGTGTTTTACTTCCAGTTGTGTAAAATGATTTGTTTGTTTACATTTATAAAGAAAATGACTTCCCAGTTTAGGGATTTACGCCCTTGGTGCTACTCGCCAACCTCTGGCCTATGGAAGGTGGGCTTGGGGTAGTCACGATACTATCCCTAAGGGATGGGTCATGACAGATTGGTATCAGAGGAGTTGGTTATACTGAAGAACTTAGGACTCTGATATTTCTTTTCTGTTAAGAAATAGTGTTAATCGTACTATGTGTGGTCTTCTATTCAAGGAGTCCAGTTTTGGTGTGGGTGGACGGTGTATCCATACACAAGGACCCTGACTTTTGATTTTCGACTCATTACACGAAAACACTGATTGTGTGTGTGTTTCCAAATGTTTTTCTTTAAGTCAACTCAACTATGACATCTTACCAGGTATACATATTTTGACCGTGTTGCATCTGTTTCTTTACAGATGCCTCCCTATAGAGCCTTGAGAGTCGTACGCTCAGACATCCCACCGAGTGAGGAGGCCTCAGTGCTAGGCCATTTACCAGCAGAGGCACCAGCAGTACCACTTCCCGTTGGGCTACCGATGCCACCATCCCCTACAGTAGATGATTCAAGACTCTTGAGTGCATTGCATGAGTTCCAGCACCAGAGGCCACCTAGGTTCTGGGGATAGATGGACCCACAGACTGCTGAGGATTGGATGGAGGCTGTGGTAAGAGTCTTCAGGCTAGTAGGGACACCAACAGACTACATGGTTATCCTTGTCATGAGTCTCCTTCAGGAAACAGCTGGCATATTGTGGAGCATGATGCTCTAGGTGCCTGACAAGGTGACACTACTTTGGACAGACTTCTAGAGCCTGTTCCGGGTGGAGTTTGTCCTAGCCACCCTTCATGCGATGCGGATACAGGAGCTACTACATCTATAGTAGGGTAGCATGATGGTGGCGCAGTACTCAGCAAGTTTCATCGACCTATCTCTCTACTCCACATATATGGTACAAGACCCATTCTTCAGGGCTCGGACCTTCGAGCAGGGGATCGGGCCAGAGATCAGGTTATTGATGATCTCTCTCAGCATTCTGACGCAGGTGGGGGTGTGAGAGAGAGCCCTCCTAGTGGATAGTTTTCTTAATGAGTATTCACCAGCTGTGAGACCCACTACTAGTTGACAAGTAGTGGATTATTCTGTAGCTGGCAGTAGCTAGATGACGCAGAGGTTCAAGAGGACCAGACCCATGGGTGGATGACCATAGGACTCAGGATCTGTTGTGTGGTGCACCCGGGGTAGTGTTACTTGTGCGGAGGGTAGGGTCACAGGGCTCGTGACTATCCAACCTGCCATTCAGATGATCACAAGATAGTTGAGGGACCTCCCAGGCAGAGGTAGAGGTTCGATCGAGGCAGTCCACATGGCGCAAGAGGACGTGGCATAGAAGCTGGTCGAGCAGCTAGCGGTGGACGACATTATGAGGTGCTACCGCCACCACCACCAGGAGGTCCACCACGACCACATGCAGTAGGTGGATATGGTAGAGCTCAGCTTCAGGCAGCTGAGTCATACAACCACGACGCTCCGGAGATGATTTGAGGTATGATATATGTCAACTCCACCTTAGCCGCAGTTCTTATAGACGTAGGTGTTAGTCAATCATTCATTTCCACTTCCCTCATTCAGAGCTCGAGGATTCTAACAGAGCCGTTGGCTCGATCCTTATGACTATAGACTCCTACGGGAGAATATTCGTTGATTACGCACTGGTGCTGGCAGTGTGAGCTTACCCTAGGAGGCGAGATCTTCGACAAAGATCTCATAGTAGCGGCATCAAGGCCTTATGACATCATCTTGGGTATGGAATGGTTATCTACAGTCCGTGCTCAGATTGAATGTATTAGGAAAAAAACTGTAGTGTGTCCGCACGAATGGGACCAGGTTTACCTTCACCAGTGAGAAGGGAACATTTGAATCAAATGACAGACATACTCGGAGGAGGATGCAGCTGATAACTCACCAGTTGGCTTGCCTTACCCTCGAAGCAGTTGATGTGGATAGTCCGACTTATCATGTAGTGGTGGACCTGTACGCGGATGTTTTCCCAGACGATATTCTAGGACTAACTCCTTGTAGATATGTGGACTAATACATTGACATGTACCCCGAGATGGTACTGATATCTACTCCATCATATAGGATGTCTCCCGCTAAGCTTCGCGAGCTGAGGATATAGCTAGAGGACTTACAGGGGAAGGGAGTCATCTGGCCCAATGTTTCTCCTTGGGTAGCCTTGATTTTGTTCGCCAAGAAGGTGGATGGGATCTTGAGGCTCTGTGTAGACTTCCTTCACCTGAACCAGGTGACCATAAAGAACAAGTACCCACTCCCAAGGATTGGCGACCTCTTTGACTAGGTGGAGGTAGCACGATAGTTCTCGAAGATAGACCTCAGATCATGCTATCACCATATCATAGTTTGAGACAAAGATGTGCAAAAGATGGCCTTCAGGTGTCGGTACGACCACTATGAGTTCTTGGCTATAACCTTTGTCTTAACCAACACTCTAGAAGTGTTCATGAGTCTCATGAACATGATATTCCAGCCTTACCTCGATTGCATTGTTGTTGTCTTCATCGATGACATTTTGATCTACTCGACTATTGAGGAAAATCATGTATAACATTTACAGGTAGTACTGGAATCACTCTGAGAGAACCAGCTTTATGGTAAGCTTTCAATGTTCCAGATCTGGATTCAAGACGTTCACTTACTGGAATATTCCATCTCATAGTCTGGATTAACAGTTGATCCAGCGATGATTGAAGTGGTACATTCTTGGGAGTCACCCAGGAGTGTAACGGAGGTACCGAGTTTTTTTTGGCTTGGATGGATACTACAGGAGAATCGTTCCAGACTTCTCCAGAGTTGCAGCGCCACTATCACCCTTGATGAATAAGGGGAAACCCTTCATGTTGTTAGAGAGATGCCAGCAGAGCATTCGGTAGATAAGGAAGAGGATGACTAGTTCCCCCATCTTAAGGCTGCTAGAGGAGGGTATAGGGTATGTAGTTTACTGCGATGCATCAGGGACATGACTTGGGTGTGTCTTGATGCAGGAGCGAGTAGTGATTACATATGGTTCTCAGAAGCTGAGAGAAAATGAGCAGAACTATGCTACCCTTGACCTGGAGTTATCAGCAGTGGCCTCCACCTTGAATATGTGGAAACACTATCTATTGGGTGAGCATTTTAACATGTACTCTGATCACAGGTGACTCTGGAATATCTTCTCTCAGAAGGACCTGAATCTTAAATAGTAGTGAGGACTTGAGTTCCTCTAGGATTATGACTTCGAGATATTCTATACTCCAAGGAAGAGGAACATTGTTTTGGATGCACTCAGTAGGAGGTCTGGTATACAGCTACTAGGAAAGGAAATAGAGTAGCTGACTGCTTTACAGATATCCTTTGTGGATAGAGATGGATCCACCTTCCTTTAGTCTCTTACAGTCACACCCCCACTTCTTCATCGAGTCAGTGAGGCGCAGCGAGGAGACGCTGACTGCAAGACACGACGTACTCAGATATCCACAAGACAAGCACTAGATGGATTTTTTGCAGATGTGGAGCACGTCATCCTCTTCAGAGGATGTACTATGGTTCTTGTGTCAATTCAGGAGGAGGTGTTGAGGAAGTTCCACACTTCCCCTCTAGCGATAAATCTAGATTGGTGAAGAAGTACCATGACCTCATCTGACAGCACTGGTGGCTAGGTATAATGAAGGAAGTAGTGGAGTTTGTATCATGATGCCTCACTTGTCAGCAAGTGAAGGTAGAGCACCAGGTACCCACAAGCTTTGTTCAACCGTTAGAGGTCCAAGAGTGGAAGAGGGATGGGATATCCATGGACTTATTGATGGGTCTTCCACATACATCCAAGGTTCACGACTCGATTTGGGTGATCATCGACCGACTCACCATTTCGGCCCAATTCCTACTGATTAGGGAGCATGGTTCAGTAGAGATCATGGGACACCTCAATGTGTAGGGGATTTTGCGGCTACATTGAGTACCCTCATCTATTTTCTCTGATCATGATGCATGGTTTACTTCCCATCTATGGAAGGGGTTTTAGGAAGCTTTCGGGACACAACTTTGTTTGAGCAGTTCCTTCCATCCTCATACTGATGGTCAGACTGAGAAGACTATTCCGACTTTCAAGGACATGCTACATGCTTGTGACTTCATCTTCTATCTCAGTAGGGAGGATCATTTACCATTGGTAGAGTTTGCCTACAACAATAGCTATCACTCCACCATCGGTATGGAACCTTTTGAGGCCTTGTATGGTCGACCTTGCGGATCACCACTGTGCTGAACAGACCAAGGGGAGTCAACACTAGTGGGACCATAGATGGTATGGGCTACCACAGAGAAGGTGCAGATCATCCAGGAGTCTGCAAAAATTCATGATGCTTGATTCCGAGGCCCGATGTGCCCAGAATCAATTTCTGAAGTTTTGTTCGGGTACGCTCAGTAAATATACAAGTGGGATTTTATAACTATTGAACCGGTGCTCAGAATTGAAATCTGAGGACACCATTGAACTCGCAGCACCGGTATACACTTCAGAAGACTTTCACCTCAATGATAGTTGGTCAAAAATGGAAGTTAATTTTTGGGTTATTAATAAAATTAAAAAAAGTGTGTCGCTTATTTTTATTTGGTGGTTTAAACCTCCAAGAGGAAGTTAGTGGTGGGGGACACCACACCATAACCTCCCATGAGAGGATTTGGTGTTGGGTCCCACCTGACGTCTAAACACCTCTTATCATTTAAATAGGTGGGGAACAAACATGATTTAAACCCCCTTGAACTCTCTATTAGTTGGATAAATCCTTGAACTTCCCTCATAAATGTGTCAATTCACACAAACTAATTAGTGGAAAATTAATTAATTATTTTGAAATCTTTTGAATATTTTGTCCAACAATTAAATAATGGGTTAGCTTAACCCATTATTTTTGGTTGGCATATTCATTTGGTGGAGCATTTGGAGAAGGGTTGGAAGAGCATGGAGGAACAAATTCTCCCAAATAAGAACACCTCTTCCACCAACGAAGAATGATCTTAAACCAAGGAAAGAAAGGGTAGCGCCATCCTTGAAGAACACTAATGACGTTGTCCTCAAATTATTCTTCTTCGTCTTTCCTACATCAACAGAATGTCATCTACAATTCCGAAACATCATCAATGAACAACTATATGAAGTAGGGAATTTGAGATTGAATTTGTTTTTGTTCTATATCATTAAATCTTGGGTGACGATTTTTTCCAGTTGATATCACCTTAACCTGGAAGGCTCAAGCTGCACAAACATAGCCTGACCATCCTCCTCTATTTACCCTTTCTTTTTGATGTTGGCGAAGGTGCAATGGCACCGCCGGAAGAGTAAACTGTGGTGGAGCAATGGCGGCTGACGATGGGCCGACCGAAAAGAAACTAACAGTGCAAGGCTGTCGGGTCACCGGAAGGGCGCGACGACGTCATGCCGCGCGGAGGAGAAGGGGGCCACAACGGAAGGGCATGGAGATGTTGCAATGCTCAGAAGAGGAGAGTCGCGGCCTGGGTGGGATGTGGCAGAGGGGCACGACGATGTTTCACCACGCAGAGTAGTAGAACTGCGGCTAGGGTGGGCCGTAGACGAAGAGAAGAGGCGGCCGGCGTCGGGCCGGCTGCCTGTGGAGTGGGAGTGCCAGGCCGCTCGGCCAACAAGGAGGGGCGGGACCCTGTTGGGTCCCACGTGGCGTGGATCGGGAGAACCTGGCATTGGTTTGGCTCCCACCTGAACGACTTTGCTGATCAAGATCTCCAAGGGACGTGCAGTTACCCCCTGGATGTGGCTTAGGTGGACCCCACGAGTTGTTGGGCCACTGGGTCGGACCCAGATATGGTCAGGCCGCCCCCTTGGATGGGCCGCCCCCATGGGTTGGGTCACCCCCTTTGGCCTGGTCGGACCCATGGAGTGGGTCATACCTCAGTCTGGACCCGTTTGACCCAAATTCACCTTCTCACCCATAACTTGGGCTACGGGTGTATGATCGATGAACCGTGTATGGTGAAGTAAAATATTAGAGAGAGAAGGTTGTTTTGGAATACCCCACTTGAGGTTTTCACACAGTTTGGGTATGTTCGGGATAGATTGAACCTAAAATTCAACTGGGCCCCCAGGATGGAAATGCCAATAACTCACAGACCGGGCATCCGTTGGACGTGTCATCTGTTGCATTGATACCCCTATAACGAGGCAAAACTTTTGAGATAATTCTACATGGGGCTTTGTGATAGTTGGAGGATCAACCTGTAGCTGGTGGAGCAGATCCTCCCAGAGACAAGCGAGCGGAGTACAGAGACCTAGTAGCTGGCTGAGACCTGACGACTGCTGATCCTTCTACATAGAGTGTTTCAACTAGCCCAGTGGGGAGTGCCACTATGTGCAGTGGTAGACCCATGGTGGGGAGAACCTCTGTGTGACGCGGCAGAACCACGATAATCAACAGGAGGAGTACCTCAGCAGGCTATGAGATGGATCACCTCTGTGAGAGCACGGCAGACCCGCAGTGGGGAGCGCCTCTCTGTGAGCATAGTAGACCAACGGTACTCGACGGGAGGAGTACCACAACAGTCTAGGATAATGGGAAGTTTTTCTGTGTGATGCGACTGGCCCACAGTACTTGAGAGAGGAGGAGTACACCATCAGCCGAGGTTCTGACTATGTGACTGGGGATGTTACATGATACTACCCTGTGAATACAATCTTAGATTGAACTGATTCAATGAATTTTGTGTTTTCCTAATGACTGAGATGAGTTACTAGATAATTTAGGTATATTTATGAGAATATACCTAGGTAATGGTTATCCGATGATTTCATAATTTTTGGTTTATCCTTGTCAGATTTTGTGAGACCTTGAGGGTCTCGAGGTCCGTACTATGTATCGTTATACTCACCCCTACACCGGCTATGCCCGTACCTCATTGTGTTGGTTGTAGACGACGGATAGCACAGACTGAAGTGGAGAGTAGTAGGAATGGACCATTCCTAGAGTTGGACAACTCGGTGTGACAGTACACAGAGGAGACAGACAAAATAGTGTGCAGAGGAGGCCATCTGTACCTACCCTTCTGGTAGAAACCCTGGAGGATTGTTGAGTCAAAAGATCTCTTTTGACATCTATATTTTGTTTTAGAAAATAAAAAATATCTTTTTAATCATATCGTACTGACACTTTCAATCATATCGTCCTGACCCTGTCAATCGTATCGTACTGACCCTGTTAATCGTATCGTACTGACTCTGTTAATCGTATCGTACTGACCCTGTCAATCGTATCGTACTGACTCTGTCAATCATATCATACTGACTCTATCAATCGTATCGTACTGACTTTGTCAATTGTAATCGTACTGACTCTGCTATTCATATTTTCATTACATGTTTTGGTACTTGGTAAAAACTCTTGTTTCATACTAATCGTACTATTATTTATCATCTTCATATATCTTGTTTAACCAATACGATGTCGTTGAGTTAGTTACATGCTAATCAAAACGATGTCGTGATTTATGTTTCAATATGACCGTTATGATATCAGGTGTCGAAGTCCTTCCGAGTTTTTCGGAGAAATATGACCGTTGGAGGAAACATGACAGTTGGAACCCGAGGCCTATATATAGGAGGTCATTTGAAGCTGAAAAGAAAACAACGAAGGACTTTTGGAACAACTGTGATACTCTACTTTTATCAAGTTCTAGAGAGAGACATTGTGACTTCTCTCATCTGCCTTGTGTGTCCGATCATTTTATCAAGGGATTTCAAGTAATTTAAAGACAGAGGTGCCTATTACCTACAAAATCGAGGGCTGCAGGGGATAGACAGACAGACGGTCCGATCATCGTATCGAGGGCTGCCAGGGATAGGCAGACAGACGTTCCGATCATCGTATCGAGGGCTGCCATGGATAGGCAGATAGACGTTCCGATCATCGTATCGAGGGCTTACCAAGGTGTTGGTGAGATAGACCATTTATCCTAAGTGAAAGGATAACCCTTCTCTTTGGGTCAAAAGAATTGTAATACTTTTACTTTCCCGTTGCAGCTTGTATTAAAAAGGAATTTGTATTGTTTCCTTTCTTATTTACATATTCAATTGTAATTGTTTCAATTACCATCATTCTATTACATATTGTATCGATTGATTCTATACGCATTGAGTTAGAATCATTCATCTTTATATTACTCTGATTATTGTGTTCATCTCGAATACAATTGTTTTACTTTTTATTAGTATTACATTACATCATACCATTTATATTCAATACAATTGTGGGTGTTTGTATGTGTATTAGTTTAAGACCTTTTAAAATAATCTCGTAAGTGTTTTAAATACAAAGTTTTTAAAAATACAATTCAACCCCCTCTTGTATTGTTCCTTCTAATAAACATCTACATATACTTATTCGATCCAACAAGGATGACCCAGTAGCTGTTTTACTTTTCATCAGTTCTACTTGTACTTTCCTATTGGGCTTGTATTTCTAGACCCCATTTTACATTCTAGCACTTATTTGGTATACAGTTTTTCTTAGTTTTTTAGTTTTAGGTATATACTCTGATGTGTTTGTTTATAGTTATAAAGGTAATGCCTTCCCATTTTATGGATTTACGTCTTTGGTTCAAGTCGTCAGCCCATGACCTATGGAAGGCGAGTTTGGGGTAGTCACGATACGGACCCTGGGGGACAGGTCATGACAGAGGTGATCTAACATTCAACTTTAACAACACATGTCAATAACAATAATCTCATCTCGAGTACTATGTTTCTCCCCATTCATGGGTTGGCTACTTGTATACACGAGGTCATGTCCAAGGCCTGACACTTCCTAGACTACTATCTACCATTCCCAAAGAGTAATGAAAAATAAAATTAAAATAAAAAACCATTTTATAGCACATTATGACATCCCAAACCAAGTTCCACACATCAGTTACCTTAGATGGATGGCTACATGACCTCAGTCATACATCCCTATACGCCAGAGCCTACTAACTAGTGGAGATAGTATAATATCAACCATGGGGATACTATACACTCTATATCAAATTAGTATATTTGGAGAAGTAAATAAAAAATAACTAATAAGAAATAACCCAAAACAAGAATAATACAAAAACCAAAACAACTAGGATCACATAAAGAACCAAAACTGATAATAATATCTATAACCAAATAGAAGATATTTATTGCTGAATAAGTGTCATTTTCCAATTGGAATAAACTATACCCGCTTTCATTCCCTCTTCTATACATCATCATGTCTTAGAAATCTAAAACAGGGACATTTTCATTATCTCTACCCACTAACAAGAAGTCTATCCAGGTACCGATCAGGAAACCCAAGTAGGGTGTGAGTACAACTCTGTAGGAAACTCAAAATGCTGTCTTGAACAATATCTAATCAGTAACATTATATGTATTTCTATAAATATTAAAATACAAATAATAAAGTAAAAAGTTTATGTATATTAAATTTCTCTTTTTTTAACAACATAAACCCTTTGGTTCTAGAGGTCCCTGAACCCTCAATACCAACTTTGGCCTTTGTTAGTGTATCATCCATGACATATATTTAATTAAGAAATCATTAATATAAAATGGTATTTCATTTTCTATTTAATTTTAAATTAATATCTTGTTAACATGGAACCATAGTATAATGCCTACATTTTGGACCTATGATTCCATGTCAAGCACCGTGTGTGTATAATCAGCATCATTCCCTATATAATACCCTATTTATCTATCAGTTACATATGGATATTTTTAGATTTATTCTATATCCCATAATTGAATATCGATCAATATAATATGGGTATTATGAGTTTCATTCAGTGTTCCATACCCGTATTTCAATCAGCCACACAAATATCACATATATCACATGTATCACATTAAATATTATTAATCAATATTAATTATCTTCTGACATTTCAAATCATGTATACCATTTCAATTATCAAAACAATCATGGATAGATAATTTCATAAAATTAATTAATATAATTAATTCACCACTATACCATTTTCTATGTTTATATAACATAACCCCTTAACCCATTGAGTTCCAGTCAACCATATCATAATTTTCATGGTAAATTAATTCATAATCACATTAATTGAACAATTATACAATCCCAATATCCCATAATTTCCATAATCACAATATTTCATTATTTAATTATCTATTTAATTAACCAAATAACAAGAATTATAATTGCACTAATTTTAACACTATTCATTATCACAAGAAAATTTTATTAAATCATTTCAATATATTATATAGTTTACCAATAATTGAAAATGTAGTTTCATAATTACAAAAAAGTAATTAAATAAATATTGTGGGGTTGTCAATTTAAACCACATACCTAAAGATATATGAAGAAGTAATGATTGTAGAAATCCTTAAATGAAGTAGGAAAACTAAAACCACGAGAAAGATTGAGATATATAACCAATACCTTGATCAAAGAAAAAAATAATCAATGTAAACCAAACATAGATCTAAACACATAACCAATGGAGGAAACCCATCCACTTTTTATTACAAAAGAGAGACTGGAGAGAGATAAATCTACATGGGAAGAAACCACAATTTGGGAGGTGTTTAGATCCATAAATCATATATTTGATTCATCAAGAACAGATATTTGAAATCCATGGAACTCGTTTAGAATAATCTAACATTAATATAAATTATTTTCATTCTGAGTGACTGTGATTATGGATTAATATAAGCAGATTGGGATTTTATTCTAATCATTCATCTATTTGAATTTTTGAAAAAATGGTTTACTATATGAGGAAAATGGTTTTATTTTAATCATTCATCTATTTGAATTTTTGAAAACATTGTTTTGTACCAAAACCCACATGTAGTGTAAGGTTTACTTCTAGCATGATATATTAATTATCAGTCCTCATCCACATCAATTGGGTTGTAGATTTTGTTTATGGAACATATTATTCTTCTATAAAAGTCAAGGCTCTATAAGGTTTCTTATTATTCTATCAATATATGCACTATTAATTCATAAAGAAAACTCCAAATTATGTAATCCTTCTTCTATGGTCATTTCCATCTGAATCAATATATTTATTTACAAAAGGATCAAGCTCTCGACTACATTCACCCTTGAAACCATAGTCTATTCTTCATTTTTTACAACAAAGAACACTTTTCATACTCATTAAATCATAATTCCTAGGTCCAAAATGATACTTTCCTCATAATGTAACAACAAAAAATATATCCATCCTTTTAGATATTGAATAATGTAAATTTCTAAAAATATTATTTAATTACCATGGGTAAACATCTTTCCATTTTTCAACCATTAATATTATTTACCACTAATGTATGTTTAGAGAATAATTTCAAATCAACCATGAAAAACTCATTAAATATTATCAATTATAATTTTATTCAGATAACAATATATGATCTTATCCTAGAGAAATTTTTGATCCCAGAATATAATTCCTTTTTTGAAGAATGGACAACCTTAAAATGTATTAATCCCAAAATCATACTCATCACATTAAAATTATTCATTTTCAATATAAATTATACACTATGTATAAATAAAAACAGTAATGGATTCATCATTATCTTCATAAATGTGAAAATTGTTTCCCACACATCCTTCTATTATCAAATACTATTTTAAGATTGTTTCCAACTTGTTAATCCATGACCAGGGTGACTTTTTAACCATGTTATATCGTTATATAAAATAAATATAAATAATTAATCATAATTAAAAAATAAACAATTTTGTGTATGAATGTATATATCCTCTCTAAATTTTCTACTGGGGATGCTAACAACATCATAATTCAAAAAATTGTATTACGAAAATTATTTGATAATATGGAAATTGGTTTATAGTATCTATCAAAGGAATCAATTTCATGGTCAAAATCATTTTCATAAGTAGATATGTACTCATATCACACGTTTCATCCTAGTTTCTCAAACCCACCATTTTCTCAACCATTTCAATTTGAACCAAAAACATTGTTCCTATAAAATATTCTTTTAGATTTGGGTACCAACCCGCAAGATTTATTCTTCTCTATCTTATTTAATTTTAAATTTATATAATGAACCCACAAATGAATATCCAATTACACATTCTAATATCTTGTTTCAACATAAAAAAATTTATAAGTTATGTCTTTTTTTGTCTAGAATATTTTAATCTGAACCAATTACCTTTTCTCTCTAATAATAGCTTTGACCTCCAAATTATTTCTCACTATTAGAGGATTTGATAGTGGATTTTTTTCATTTTTATTAGTGGTTGAAATAGAATCATAATTCTAAACTTATAAACTCACATTGTTTTAATAAACACTTCAATTATTTTCGTGAAAAACCAATTCATCATCATCACTTATGAAACATTATTCTTGAAGCGCGGTATCATTATTTCAGTGTTGAAAAATATTTAAATTAATTGTATAAATAATATTATGTATCTTTTTATTATTAATTTTATATCATCATCCACTAAGAGGATAACCCACGAATAGTTTATTTACATATTTTTTCTTAAACAATGATATATTTCCACCTATCAAATTTGTTATTCAATGGAACGAATAGATGCTTAAATATTTTAAACATAAATACTTCAAATTATAACCCCCTTATGGTGTCATATATATTTTTTTATACAATATATCTTGAATGTGAACTGGTGGAAAAATTTCTAGACTCCATATATATTTGTAAGTATCATGATCTATCAATATTATATGTTCCATCACTACCAAACTCATATTCATATGTTTAAAAACATCCTTTTGTTATTGTTTGTATAATACACTATAATCATGGTGAATTAAATGATTCTCTTGATATTAACAATATAAAACCATAAAATATTTTATACCACTATTTTTCAATAATATTATATTTAGAACCCTCACTCATTTTCTACACTCTTTATAAACCATTTGAATATTTTCATGACCACTAAATTTTTCTTTAGAAACATAAAAACTGATATAACTTATTTAATCAGTATGAAAAATAAAAAAATTAACTTTAATTAATTATTAGTTCCTCATATGCCCAATGATTCTTGTATGAATAAGATTTAATGGTCAATATTATTGAATCTCAAATTTGTTGTGTGTAGAATTAATAATGATCATGATTTGACAAATAGGGAACAAAACATTTCTATCTATTTTAAGCATAAGTTTATAATTGAATATTTCACCCCACATAATCTTAGTCATGTTATTTTAACCAAGATAATCAAGACTTCAATTCCATAATTAAATTCATTAATTCAATCTTATGTATAATTATATTTTATCTTCACTAACCAAAAACATGTTTTCCCTTCATTATTGGGCTATTTTTAATACCATCCCTTTAATAAATATGTTATCCAATAGGCTATATTTACAAAAAACAATTCACTACCTTTTTCACATAGTTGGGATAAACATACTAGATTTTATTCATCCCATAAATATATAAAGTGTTTATGGACTTCAACTTCTTCATTCCAATAAATAAAAATCTAGCTCTTTTAATTTCATGTGACCCTTCAATTATAAAGTGCATTGAGCCTGCTGTTAATATTTATAAAATTTTCATGAACATTAAATCTCATCCCATGTGTAGAGAAAATCCTCTATCTAGAATATCTAGAAATTATATTTTTATTTATTTTGATTATCTATTATTAAAAAAATTCATTTTACTTTGATGCATATTTTTCATTTTTATACTTTTTGTATTTATATTCATTCCCCATAGGTTGGAATAATTGTGATATAATCATCAAAAGTGTGACCTAGTCAATATGATCTTCCTTAAACATCTTTTAGTAGTAAAAATTTATAATCAACATTTTTTTCCAAAATTATCAAATTCTATCTGAATTTTTCATCATTGAGTGGATTTAATCCTCCAATGGTTTCATTAAAACCATCAAGTATTCCAATATTATTGAAAATTATATTAAAAATTTATTAACTTGTTACCAAAGCCCCTATAATTATTCAATATCATCAAAAGATATAAATTTATCAATAAATATAATATTTTCCCAATAATGATCCGTATACTTCTTCTTTATTTTGATCTTAAATAATAGCACCATTTTGTAAACCAAATATTTGTACACACTATAACACCTTGACATTTTTTGAATATATTTCTTCACCAATTTAAAACTATGTTCGATGTCTCTTTTCAAACACAACACAAAATTAAAATGAGGCATTACATATCATATAAAATATTTGGCTAATGTAAATAAAAAATTGAGTAAATAATTGTATATTAGTTTATTATAATGGAATATAAAAATGGACTATGAACATTTGTGTCTTTAAATTACATTTTTTAAATTTGTTTATATAAATATATACTTTTTAAAATTTAATATAAAAAAATGTAAATTTTTTAATTTAAAATTGGAAAAGTTCATTACATTTTTTTACTATGTTTTTTTATATTATCTTATGATATATTATTATTATCTTTCTAAAATAATGTTTATTGAATCATAATAAAACCGACTTTTCAAGTACAATCACTTTTAGGAAATTATCATAACACAAGAATGAATTAAATGTTTCTAAATATTTTTTTCTAAAAATATATAAATTATTACAAAGTAAAAAAAATTATTTTAAAATATTAAATTTATTTTTTGGATCTATTGTTTCAAAATTTAGAAAATTATGTAATATTTTACTCTAAGAAAAATTTTCATTCGATTATATTAAAAATAATTTTTCATCATTTTTAGAATTTGAAAATTAAAAAGGTATTAAATATTTTAGAATGAAAATTTCATATTATTTAATTATCAAATTTTTTCAACGAATAAAATTTTGATTACTCATATTAAAGTTAATTACATTGATAATTAGAAACTAATATTTTTAAATAATTATTATTTTGATGTTGTGTATAATTTAAGTAATAAAATAAATTTAAATATTCCCATAAATTTATATAATAGATTTTTTCATAATAAATATAAATACATTAAGGCTTATTGACTTGGTAATCAATACTAAAAAATATTATGAACGCATAATGTTTATGAAAATATAAATAATGTTCTTTATATATTTTATATGATTTTATTTAGTAGTTAATTTTATAATATTTTTTAATTTAATTTGACTAAATAGAGACTAATCTAATTTCTTCAACCTAATTATTTGGTTTGGTGGGTTACATTGTATTCTAAACAATATATAAACTACTAGGGAGAAAAATCATTCCCTGGGTAAAACCCAACATTATAAAATGAAAAATTCAACATCAATTAGAAAAAAAGTTATTTAAATATTTTTATAAAATGATATATTGACTATTGATAAGCCTTATTTAAAACCCATTATTGTAAACTTTTGGACCTATTTACCATTGATTAGATTCATAGAACTGTTTAAAATTATAGGTGTTCACAAAATTTCCCTTTACAACACTTATAGAATAGATTTACTCCAAACAAATATTGTTATTGCTATCAAACATACATTAATCTAGAAACTATACCATTTTTATCCTTATAAAATACAATCTCTTTTTTATAACTCATTCGTGTGAATTATATATCTTAAGGCCTCTATTTCCAAGTATTTTTACAATTGAAACATCAGGTTCTGAAAGTGAGTATTTCTTACACTTTATTCTTTTATTCATAATATCCGTCATATAATATTCTTCATTCCATCATCATATAATAAAAGTATACTGTTAATATAATTTTAAGATATTATTTTATTATAGAAAGCATTGTTTTATTCCTTCCATCCTCTTTTAAAAACAAAACAACATGGATCGTGCATATGTGCAAACTATGGCCACCACAAAGAGATATAGTTATTTTTTCATCACTACATATCATGATTTTACTAATGGGTAAATTTGAGGAAATAATGTAGGATCGAAATAGTGATGTAGATGCTCAATTTACAAGAGGGGGGTGAATTGTAAACTTTAAAAATTCCTTTGCAACCTTTAAAGCTAGATACGAATAACTATGTTTTCCTTAAGCAAAGGAAAGTACTAAGTTTAACAAAGTTAAACTAAGCAAATTCACAACACCTCTAATACTGAATGCAAACATGGAAAGATATTCTGAATGTAGGTTCCGGAAATATGGTTCCGGAAATTGAAACTTACCAAAAGATTACAATATGAAATTCTACCTTAAAGCGTATAGAATCTAAATGAAACAGAGTAAAAGTAAGGAAGTATAATAAAGTTATAATTTCCTTATAAAACAAAATGCAGCGGAAATTAAACAAGTAGTAAAACTACAATTAACAAGATATAAGTCTTTTAACCCTAAGAGAAGGGTATCCAACAACCTTGGATAAAGGTCCCTTGATTTATACTTTCAAGCAAGTCTGTCTTACCCACACCAGGGTAAGCCCTCGATACGAAGATCAGAGTGCCTCTGTCTTGCTATCCCTGCAAGCCCTCAACTTCATGGTAGTTGGCAACCTCTGTCTTCCTCAGCAAGGATGCCCTCGAACTTCAAGGTAGTCGACACCTCTGTCTTCCTATCCTCGGAAGTCCTCGAATGTAATCACCAACATTCGGAGTCGCAAGAAGATTTGAGAGTTAATAAGAGCCTCTCTCTCTAGAAATCACTTCATGTTTGTAATCACATGAGTCGAAGATCAGTCATCCTTTCATCACTGAGATCTTTCAAATGAGCTCCTATTTATAGGCAAATTTCCAACGGTCGGCTCCTTCTTCCAACGGTCATATTTTCCATGAAATTCGGAAGCACCTGTTCACGTTTAACTCAACCAACAGTTAATAAGAAACAGAATAGAAGACATCGTTTTATAACAAACTTTGTATAACTGAATGTACGACATCATTTTGGAATGAAGCTAATGTAAGTAAAGACTAATTAATAGTATGCAGTGTTAAGCAAGTCAAAGGTTCAGAGTCTAACCAAAATGAAGTTCGGAGTCTATGTTTAAGAAATGTTCAGATTCCATTTTATAGGAAATCAGGGTCAGGTTTCATCAGAAATCGGATTCTAAATCTGTAGAGTTCGGAGTCGAACTGCTTAAAAGTTCGGAGTCAAACTTCTAAATAGTTCGGAGTCGAACTTCTTAAAAGGTCGGAGTCGAACTTCTTAAGAGTTCGGAGTCAAACATCTAAGGAGTTCGGAGTCGAACTTCTAAAGAGTTCGGAGTCGAATTTATAAAGAGTTCGGAGTCGAACTTCTTAAGAGTTCGGAGTCGAACTTCTTAAGAGTTCAGAGTCGAACATCTAAAGAGTTCAGAGTCGAACTTATTAAGAGTTCGGGGTCGAACTTCTTAAGAGTTCGAATGAGAACAGCTTCAGATTTTGGAATCCAGAGTTCGGATTAAAACTATATTACAGATCACATCCATGATTCGGATCCTAAAAACAGAATACTCCCAATTTTCATTATAAGGCTCCGACAATTTGGTTGTGATTCCGGTTTTTGATTTTAATGGAAAAAATGGCTAAGTATAAGAAAATCTAGGTTAAGGTAAATTTCCTTAAGGAAGTAAATTTTCCTTATTTGAGTAATAATAATATTTACTTAAGTATATGGTGTTTGTGATTTTTAAAACAAGAAGAAATGTAAAAGTCATAAGGAAAACCTTATTGACTCAACAATCTCCCCCTTTTTGGAAAGCACAAACATCCTTTTAAAAAAGAATATAAGGATTTTGAAAAATTTCATTAGACTATTTAAAACTTATCTCCCTTCATTCATGGATAGAAGTGAATACAACTAACTCCCCCTTAGGCATTGAAACTCTAAATATTGTATTCTGGGTTTCTGGAGTAGAGTTTTCTTTATTGTAATAATGAAACAAAACGTAGTGGGAAACTCCCCCTTTCCTTAAGGATATTTCTATCAGAAATTTTTCTTTTCTCCTCCTCAGGAATAGTTCTTTTTCCTTCTCCCCCTTTGTGATTTTCAAAAAGAAATGAAGGGAATGGAAAACAAATTATGTTACCTGAATCATTAGTATACAAAAAGAGACAAACCGAATAGATAATCATTTCATTAGAGTTGTGGGCAAAAAAAAATAACAAGGAAAGACAACTATAACAAAAGATAGGAGTGGGTTCATTTGTATTCCATTTCCTTTGGAATAAGCTGATTCAACAAGGCTTTGAGTTTCTTCAGGTCTCTTTGGTCTTCCTCTCGTTGCCTCTCCAAGGATTTTATCTTTTCTTCTTGAGCTTTTAACAGCTGTGCTTGAGCCTCCAAGGATTCTTTTTGAAAATTCAATAACTCATCCTGCTTCTGCATCCTCTGCTGAAACTCAATCCGGAAATCTCTTTCAAATTTCCAATTCTAAGATACTGAGTTAAGCTTTCCATTCAGATCCCTGACCTATTGATTCCGGACATTTTGTTCCTGGGTCAACTTCTCAGAAATTTTAGTAACCTTTTTGTTCTCCATTCCAAAAGCACTTTGAACATTAGCCTGAAAATTTTCAAAGTGTACTAAATCTTCATCCACTCTCTTATACCACTTGGTTACTTTACTACAAGATTTCCTATGCACGTCATAATCGATCAGAAAACTTTTCTGTTCAGCTTCCAACTTCACAAACTTATCCATTACCATGGATAAGGAATCCAATTTTTGATTCATAGATTGTTGCAGCAACTGGCATCTAGAATCTATAGTTGGAAGAATCGATATTGTGTCCACCATCTTTCTCAGAGATTGAACCACAAAATCATGCCCGTGGGATGATGATTCCGAATCAGAGACTTCTTTTTGATATTCATCTTCTTCAACTGGCATCAGCTTTCTTCTAGAGGTACCACCAAACTCTTTCTTTCAAATGATATCTTTAATAGGTGTCTCCATTAATGTTTTCTTGCCTTTATCAGATTTCGGAATGGATTGCACATTTGGAGAAACTTCCTCAGATTCAGAAACTTGAACAATCTGATCTTCATCTGGTTGCTGTCTTTCTTGTCCTTCTTCAAGATAGTTCCTTTGATAGGATTCTTCTTCATCAAATAGCTCATTCTCCTCTTCTTCCTCTTGGTGTTGCTTACCGGCTTCCTCATCTCCCTTCCCAGGAGATACTATTTTTCCGGATTCAACCTTATAATCCTGAAATTTTTTGATCAAGGTATCTAGATCTTCACTCTCCTCCTCTTCTTCTTCTTCTTCTTCCTATACTTGTTCTACTTCTTCCTCAACAGCTTCAGCACCTACTTTCTCAGCTTCTACTGCAGGTTCTTTACTACTTGTTCTTTTCCGGAGTGACAAAATTTTTCGCTGATGTTTCTGGTAAAGAAGGTTCGACTCCGAAAGTTTCCGGAACTGGAAGCCTTTTAGAAGCCAACTCTGTACCTTTTAGCAACGATTGTACTAGTTCAGCTTCAGTCCACTTTTTCCTCAACTTCTTTTCCTTTTTTTGTCTTTCCAGCTCCTCAGCAGCCTTTTCTTTTAAAGCCTTAGCCTCCGCAAGGTCGAGTCCGAATTGAGGATCCTCTTCCTTCCTCATTTTCTTATCTTTCCTCCATTTTGCTGCTACTTCATCTGTATAGATTTTCTGCTTCTTCGGTTTGGGTGGTGCAAATTCAGTTTCCTTCGGTTGAGGAAATTCTTCATTAGTAACAACTTCCATAGACTTTCTCTTCTTCCTTTGCTTTTTTAAAGGTTTTGGAGATTGTGTTTCTTTTTCAGCTGTTTCAAATTCTTCCACATATAGGGGGTAAAATTCTCCAGATTCACTAGAAAATCCCATCTTCATTCTCTTAAGCGTATCATCACTGACAAGCATGAGCTTGCAATTTTGGATCTTTGATTTGCAGGCAACTTTGAAAGATTCTAAGCATCGAACAATCAACATTGATAATAAGGCTGGATACATTATAATCTGAGCTCTCATATTTCCTTCTTTGATATTCTTGATCGTAACCAAGACATGCCTTATTAGATTTATCTTTCTTAGATTTACCAAAAAATCTAAGACATAGATATCACTCTTCTTCATATTGTCTTTATCTCCTCTTCTCGGAACCAGAAAACCTTGCACCCATAGTTTCAGTATTCTATTATTCGGAGCGAGCCAAGAAATCTTAGTAGTTGAATCATCCTTGATCCCAATACACTGCAGTGCTTTTTCCTTAACGAAACTTCCTTGCACATCCGGAAGATTGTGAGAGAAAAATTCAGCTTATCCCTCATATTCTATACCAACCAGGCTTGCTGCCTTAGTGTAAGAAAGTTTAAAAGTCTTTCCATAAGACATAAACGAAAATTTTTCTCTGCCATCTTCCACTAGGAAGGATACAGACTCATAAAATTCTATCAACAAATCAATGTAAACCGGATCCAGTTTATCTGAATTGTCTATGGAGACGTCTTCCCATCCATTTAGTCTAATATTTTTCGAAATAATATAGTCGAGCTTATAAAAATCCGGATTGACTAACCTTTCTCTGTAAACTAACCACTTTGAAATTGGTTTCGTAGTTGACATATCTTGTGAAGTTGCTTCAATAGATATTCAGAGTGAAGTAGACTGTAGGATTCAGATTAGCTTCACAGGGTTCGGAACCGGCCTTAAGAGGAGCAGTAGGGCTTCGAGATGCAAAAGCATGAAAACCGATGTGGCACGAGTCTCGGGACCCCCTTTTATAGGCAATGAAAATGACCGTTGGTCTTCCAATGATCATCTAATGGTTGAAAATACTTTGATCTGATCTGACGGTTGAGAATAACCCCTAAAAAAATGACTCTGATCTTTAGAGGTTTTTTTAAAAAACAATCGGAATTGAGGAAAAATTAGAATCTGAACTAGACAATGAAGATACCAGTAAGAAAAATTTGATTATAAAACTATAGATATGGAAATCATAACTTACGGATTGACAAGAAATATATTTGAAATTGGTAATATTCTTCCTTTAAAAAAACATTATTACAAAAAGTCTAGTACAAAAAAACACTACGAAACGCACATTCCGAAAATCTTCATTCTGAAAATTGTCAGTACGAGAATTCCATTCCGGAAGTTTTTAATATGAAAAAAAATTCCAATCCGAAAAATTTCAATTCCGGAAATTTCCATTCCGGAAATCGTAGTTCCGAAAAGTTTGAAAACAATCTTTGAATTTTTTTTTTATTCTAACAAACAAATGTACTCCCCCTATGAAAAGGAGTTTATTACTGTAAGGATACTTTTTCAACAGAAGGTTAATTATGAAGGATTACCTTATGGTTATCATCCCTAACTTCTGTTTAATGTATTCAAATCTATCAGAAGGAAAATATTTTGAGAAAATATCAGCAAGTTGATCTTGTGTTCCGATAAATTGATGAATGATATCTCCTTTGAGTGTGTGATCCCTAAGAAAGTGATGCCTAATATCAATGTGTTTTGCACGGGAGTGATGTTAAGGGTTCTTACTAAGGGATATGGCACTTGTGTTATCACACAAAATTTGAGTTTTAGTAAAACTCAAGCCATAGTCTGTGAGCGTGTGTTGCATCCACAACACTTGAGCACAACAACTTCCAGGTGCTACATATTCAGCTTCAGCAGTGGAGAGTGCTACAGAATGTTGCTTCTTACAGGACCAAGAAACTAGTGAATCTCCTAAAAAATGACAAGTTCCGGATGTACTTTTTCTATCCATTCTACATCCACCAAAGTCAGCATCAGAAAAACTTTTCAGAACAAAATCATTTCCAGAAGTATAAAATAATCCTAGATCCATGGTTACCTTACGGTGGCGAAAAATTCTTTTTTACTTCCATTAAGTGAGATTACTTAGGATTGTATTGATATCTTGCACATAAGCATACTGAAAACATTAAGTCTGGTCGACTAGCTGTTAAGTAAAGTAAACTTCCTATCATACCTCTAAAAACTGTTTGATCTACTGGTTTCCCAGCTTCATCAAGATCTAAAGAGTTTAAGGTACCAATAGGAGTACTTATTCTCTTAGTGTTGTCATAACCATACTTTTTAAGAAGATCTTTAATATACTTATGTTGAGATATGTAGATTCCTTCTGGTTTTTTGAAAATTTGAAAACCAAGGAAAAAGTTAACTCACCCATCATACTCATTTCAAACTCAGATTTCATTAGACTTGCGAAAGAGTCGGTCAAAGATTGCTGAGTTGAACCAAATATGATGTCATCAACATAAATTTGAAAAATCAAAACATTTTTCTTATCTTTCTTTATAAAAAGATTTGGATATGCATTTCCCTTAACATAGTTATTTTGAATCAAAAATCTAGTGAGTCTATCATACCATGCTCGTGGGGCTTGTTTAAGACCATACAAAGCTTTGGTAAGTCTAAAAACATGATCAGGATGTTTTTTATCTTCAAAACCAGGAGGTTGTTCAACAAAAACTTCCTCTTGAACATAACCGTTAAGAAAATCACATTTCACATCCATTTGGAAAAGTTTGAAATTAAAGAATGCTGCAAAGGCATGTGGAATACGGATAGATTCAAGTCTAGCTACTGGAGCATAGGTTTCTTCATAGTCTATTCCTTCTTGCTGATTATAGCCTTTAGTAACAAGTCTAGCTTTATTTCTTACTATGACTCCATTTTCATCACATTTATTTCTGAAAACCCATTTTACTCCAATAACAGAAGTTTCTTTAGGCCTTTCAACCAAGGTCCAGACTTTATTCCTTTCGAATTCAATTAGTTCATCTTGCATTGCTTTAATCCAATCATCATCACCTAAAGAATCATCAGTGCTTTTAGGTTCTAATTGGGAAAGAAATTCTAGATGATCTACTTCATTTATTAAGGAACGTCTAGTCCTTACAGGTTGATTTACATCACCAATGATACTATCACTGGGATGATTCTTAAGAAACACCTGATTTGGGTTTTGTAAAACCTGTTCATCAACATAGGGTAGAAAGTCTTCTGGGGTAAATGTTTCAGAAGTATCTTCTAGAATATTATCCTTATCAGAATGTTCTTCTATCAAAGGTTGATAATCAGTTTTTGGAAACACATCCAAGGAAGAAGGTAGGGATGGTTTAAAAACAAAAGGATCTGACTCATCAAATTTTACATGTACTGTTTCTTCAACAGTGCAAGTATTTTTATTAAAAACTCTATAAGCCTTAGAGGTTGTGGAATATCTTAAGAAAATTCATTCACCAAATTTTGGTTCGAATTTATGTTGGTTATCTTTAGTATTCAAAATAAATACCTTGCAACCAAAAACATTGAAGTAGGAAAGTCTTGGTTTTCTACCATTCCATAACTCATAAGGAGTTTTATTAAGAAAAGGTCTAATTAAAACATGATTTATAGTATAGCAAGCAGTACATACAGCTTTAGCCTAGAAATGTCTAGCAATAGAATATTCACTCAACATGGTTCTAGTTATCTCTTGAAGAATTCTATTTCTTCTTTCAACTACACCATTCTGTTGAGGAGTTCCAGGTGCTGAAAAATTGTGAGTAATACCTTTATTACTACAAAAAGTTTCAAAATCAGAATTTTGAAATTCTCCTCCATGATAACAATGGATAGTTTTCAATGGAAGGTTTTTCTCATTTTTAACTTGTGCACTAAAACTTTTGAAATATGAAAAATCTTCAGACTTCTTTTCTAGAAAATAGACCCAAGTAAACCTAGTGTAATCATCAACTAGAACAAACACATAGTATTTGCCTCCAATACTTCCAATTTGTGTTGGACCAAAAAGATCCATGTGCACTAACTATAATGCATTGGTTGTTGAGATTTCACCGATTGATTTAAAACTAGATTTATGTTTCTTTCTATATTGACAAGGATCACAAACTTTAGTAGAATCAAATCTAAGCTCTGGTAGATCCTTAACTAGTTTCTTATTAGAGAGTTTACATAGGTTCCTAAGGTTACAGTGACCTAGTCTTCTATGCCATAACCAGGAGTGATCTTCCATTGCACTTATGCAAGGTAAATCTTGGATTCTGAGGTCTTCTAAGTTCAGAGTGTAAACATTCTCTTGCCTATTGGCTGAGAGAATAAATTCTTCCTTCGAATTGTGAACTAAGCATTTATCATTCCAAAAATTCACAAGGTAACCTTCATCACATAACTGACTTATGCTAATGAGGTTGTGCTTAAGACCTTTAGCAAAAAGAACATTTGAAATCAAGGTTTTACCAAGAAGAACAATATTACCAATACCAAAAATCTCTCCCTTAGAATTATCTCCGAAAGTTACCTTTCCTCCTTCCGTTTTGATAATCTTTTCCAAAAACCTTTTGTTTCCAGTCAGGTGTCGGGAACATCCGCTATCCATGTACCATGTATTGTTGCTGGTACTCTCTTTATTTTCCTGAAATCAATAAGAAAATTAGACTTTTGGAATCCAAACTTGTTTGGGTCCGAGATTTCCAGATAATAAAACTTTAGGAACCCACATCTTCTTAGAGATGTAAGCTTTGTGAAATCCTAAATATTGGGTTTTGTTTAAGGAAAAATTCATCGCCCAGTGACCACCACATTGACACTTGGTACAAAATGGGGCACATTGAGGAACAAAATAATTGTTACTGAAAATTGGTTTTTCATGGGTATAACCAAATCCGGATTTATTTCTTAAAGGTCGTATTTGAGAATACATTTTATCAAAATTTTCCTTACCATGGGTAAAGTTTGATAAACACTTCTTTAAGGAAACAATTTCAGACTTGAGTTTTAAAACCAAGTTTTTATCCTCAAAATCATTAGTTTTAGAACTAGAGCTAGGCTCAAAAACATTTTTATTAGAAATTACTTTTTCTAATTCTTTAGAAAGTTTGTTCTTCTCAGAACTTACTTCCTCAAGATTCTTTGAAATACTTTCAAAATCAGTATTTTTCTTATCATGATCTTTAGGAGGATCTGATATCTCTTTTGTAAGAATAGAATTCCTAGAGTTTGCCTTATCAAGTTTCTTATTGAGTTTGGAATTCTCAATTTGAAGATGTTCAGCAAACCTAGAGACTTATTCATAAGTAGTTAAAGTATTTTCCTCATCAGAAGATGATTCTTCATCAGAAGAGTTATAATACAAACTATCATTGGAATTTAAAGAAACATTGGTCAATGATTCAGCATTTCGTACCTTAACCATAAAACAATGATTATCAATAGGTAATCTGGCTATAAGACCAAGATTCTTCTATCATGAAGATTCATAATCAGAAGATTCATCTGAAGAGTCACCACCACTTGCACTCCAGGTGTCATTGGCTTTCAAAACTTTCTTAGATTTAGCTTTATAATTTTTCTTTCTGTTCCTGTCTGAATGCCTTTCTTTTCTTTCTTTCTTTTTGAGCTTAGGTAAATCTGGTCTAATATGTCCAGCTCTTTTGCATTCATAACAAGTAACTTCTCCATATTTCTTATCTTTCCTTTCCTTTTTATTATACTTTGATTGGAAATTTCTCTGGCCATCTATCTTGTTCATCCTTCGAGCAAGATTTGCTAGTTCATTTTATGAGACTTCACTCTCACTAAATTCTGATTGGAAAATAACTTTCTTAGACTTAGATCTGGTTACTCTCTCAGGAGTCTTAGCTTTCATCTGATTTGAAGATGTAGTAAAAGAAACAGTACCATTTCCATTCTTCTTCTTGATGTTGTCTGCATCCCTCTTCATTCTGGTTTCATGTTGTAGAAGAGTTCCAAAAATCTCATCAAGAGAGATCTGAGTGACCTTCCTATTTTCATATATAGCTTTTCTTTTGGATTCCCACTCATTGGGCATAATATCAATTATTTTATCCACAAGAGCTTCATCATCTAAAACTTTCTCTCCCATAGATTGTAGGCTATTGACTATAGTAATGAATCTCTATTGAACTTTACAGATTGGTTCTCCATAAGGAAAGTTGAATCCATGATATTCAGCTCTAAGCATAGCTCTTCTAGTCTCAATCACTTTATAAGTCCCAAAGTGTGTAACCTCTAACTTCTTCCAGATACAGTTAGCTACTTCACAAGAAGAAATTTGGCTATATATATTTATAGTCATTGAACATAGTAGAGTATTGCGTACCTTATAATTAAGTTGATATTCTTTCTTTTCCTGGTTAGTGAAAGTTCTAACTTCCTTGCCAGGAATTTTATAATCACCGGTAAGCATTAAAAAATTATCCACTCCAGTGTTGATAACAAAATTCTTCATTCGATCTATCAAGTACTCATAGTCATTACCATCATATATAGGTGGTCTTGTAGTATTAAGATTATCAATCGAACCAACATTAATTCCTGGCATACTAGAACAACCCTTGGCACACAAATTTGTTAGTATCAAAAGTTTTTTAATAACAATGTTCGGAATGAGAAAGTTAGGAATGGTAAAGTTCGGAATGACAAAGTGAGCAGGAAAACCTTATTTTTAAGTATATGTATTTCAGAAACTACCTCTGATACCAATTGTAGGATCTAAATAGTTATGTAGATGCTCAATTTACAAGAGGGGGGTGAATTGTAAACATTAAAAATTCCTTTGGAACCTTTAAAGATAGATACGAATAACTATGTTTTCCTTAAGCAAAGGAAAGTACTAAGTTTAAGAAAGTTAAACTAAGCAAATTCACAACACCTCTAATACCGAATGCAAACATGGAAAGAGATTCCGAAAGTAGGTTCTGGAAATATGGTTCCGGAAATTGAAACTTAACAAAAGATTACAATATGAGATTCTACCTGAAAGCGTATAGAATCTAAATGAAACAGAGTACAAGTAAGGAAGTATAAGAAAGTTATACTTTCCTTATAAAACAAAATCCAGCGGAAATTAAACAAGTATTTAAACTACAATTAACAAGATATAAGTCTTTTAACCCAAAGAGAAGGGTATCCAACAACCTTGGATAAAGGTCCCTTGATTTATACTTTCAAGCAAGTCTGTCTTACCGACACCAGGGTAAGCCCTCGATACAAAGATCGGAGTGTCTCTATCTTTCTATCCCTGCAAGCCCTCAACTTCAAGGTAGTTGGCAACCTCTGTCTTCCTTAGCAAGGAAGCCCTCGAACTTCAAGGTAGTCGGCACCTCTGTCTTCCTATCCTCGGAAGTCCTTGAATGTAATCAACAACATTCGGAGTATCACGAAGCTTTGAGATTTAATAAGAGACTCTCTCTCTAGAAATCACTTCATGTATGTAATCACATGAGTCGAAGATCAGTCATCCTTTCAGCACTGAGCTCTTTCAAATGAGCTCCTATTTATAGGAAAATTTCCAACGGTCGGCTCCTTCTTCCAACGGTCATATTTTCCATGAAATTCAGAAGAACCTGTACACGTGTAACTCAACCAACGGTTAATAAGAAACAGAATAGATGACATCGTTTTATAACAAACTTTGTATAACTGAATGTACGACATCGTTTTGGAATGAAGCAAATGTAAGTAAAGACTAATTAATAGTTCGGAGTGTTAAGCAAGTCAACGGTTCAGAGTCTAACCAAAATGAAGTTCGGAGTCTATGTTTAAGAAATGTTTGGATTCTATTTTATAGGAAATCAGAGTCTGGTTTCATTAGAAATCGGATTCTAAATCTGTAGAGTTCGGAGTGGAACTGCTTAAAATCTTGGAGTCAAACTTCTAAAGAGTTCGGATTCGAACTTCTTAAAAGTTCGGAGTCGAACTTCTAAAGAGTACAGAGTCAAACTTCTAAAGAGTTCGGAGTCGAACTTCTAAAGAGTTGGGAGTTGAACTTCTAAAGAGTTCGGAGTCGAAGTTATTAAGAGTTCGGAGTCGAACTTCTTAAGAGTTCGGAGTTGAACTTCTAAAGAGTTCGGAGTCGAACTTCTTAAGAGTTTGGGGTCGAACTTCTTAAGAGTCCGAATTAGAACTACTTCAGAGTTTGGAGTCCAGAGTTCGGATTAAAACTATATTATAGATGACATCCAATATTCGGATCCTAAAAACAGAATACTCCAACTTTTCATTATAAGGCTCCGACAATTTGGTTGTGATTCTGGTTTTTGATTTTAAGGGGAAAATGGCTAAGTATAAGAAAATCTAGGTTAAGGCAAATTTCCTTAAGGAAGTAAATTTTCCTTATTTGAGTAATAATAATATTTACTTAAGTATAAGGTGTTTGTTATATTCAAAACAATAAGTAATGGAAAATTCATAAGGAAAACCTTATTAACTCAACAAATAACGTGTTGAATAATTCATTATATTAATTATGAAATAACATTTTACCATATTGGTCTGTTAAGACACATTTTTTATGAAATTAAATCATTCATTGTATGTACATGCAGACTAAAAACTCTATGAATGATGACATTAATTTTTCAAAAACAAAATTATATTTTTTCTAAAAATTAATTTAATGTATTCAAAAATTATTTATTACATGATTAAGCTTCTATAATTTTTTGATTTATATAATATAAAAACATGCCTTTTGTCAATAAATCATTATAACATGATCACATTTTGGTTATGTTTTAGAACCTATGTAAACAGTGTTATAATATTTAATCCAATAATTATTATTAAATGTTATATAATTGTAATATAGTTTAATAATATATTTTTAATTTTTTATTTTTTATGTAATTCATTATTAATATTTAATATAATTAATAATATATCACCTTTTAACCATTAAACATGACGGAACCAGTTCATCAAGAATTTCTGTTAACATATACCATATCCATTTACTTTTTTAATGACACAAAACCTATGTAATCAATGAAGAAGATGATTATTTTTTCATGAATAATATGGTAATATATTATTTTGGATATGAATAATGAATAACACAACCATTTTTTAAATAGTATAAAATGATCATGAATCCTCGCACTAAATATCAATAATAGATTATAACTAAGAAATCCAATTATTAAGAATAAATAAAGTGTATAAAAATTTATAAATATGAATTTTTTTCTATAATATGTCCTTAATAATGATATGTTCATAATTCATTGTGTTATAGAACCATTGAGTAAAACAGAACACAATATAATGGGTTCTTCTTATCAAATTTAATTTCATGACAAATTTTACATATTGTGGATCATGATATTTTTGAAATGGGGGGATTACTACATAATGGATTCTAGTTAACTTATTCTAGAAATTTATGGGATTTGAAGATGCATGTTTTATTCATTCATTTAATAGATTTCAAATCGAATGATACCGATATTGTATGTGTCTCTGTTAACTCATATTCATTCATTAAGTTATAATGCATCTTCTTGAACATATTTCTCCCAATATTGGTCAATAAATCAACAAAAATTTATTTCTTGGTGAGTTATTCTCATATCAAGGTGCAATTACCTTTCAATTAAAATATGTTCCCTTCATGGATAAAAATAGAATATCTCAGTTAAAAACAATTATTTTCCACTTTAACAATGTTTTCCCATATTTTTCCATATTTTCCTTTCCTACAATTGTTTTTGTTATAATTAATAATAAAATTATGTATTATCTTTTGTGAACTTAACATATCCCTTTCTCTCTTTCCAAAAAGATGTTTTTTTACAGATTTTATGATGTGGTTTTCCAAAAACGTATTTAAAAATTGTAAAATAAATTTCCCTCCATTCAAAAAACTGTTTTGTCATTCAATAAAAATTTCTTCTAATAACTATAATGTAATTTCAAGGGTTTATTATTTATTTTTTTATCAAAAGTAAAAAATTTCTTATTGTTTCCACTCGAACCTAAGAAACCATTATTTATTTTTTAAGGCTCCTTTATTGAATACTCAACCTAAAATTAAGAGTTATCAATGTGTTCTCAAAATTACATTTTGGAAAAAATTATCCCATTTTTTTAATTCATTATTGAAATTTTATTCCAAATATTTATTTTTTAAATTCTAGATTTTGAATTTCTAAAATGTGATCTTTCTGAAAATGTGTTTAATAAAACTACTATAACATTATCTTTCTAACAAAATATAAATGTTTTACTCAAGAAATTATTTTCTCACTAACATTTCTTGTTTATATATAAAAGATTTATTTCCATGGAAATTAATTTTAATGACCCAGCCACAAAATTTTCTTATAAAATTATGTATTTGGGTCATTGAATTTGGTGTTTAAACAATTTATATTCTGAGGTTCAACATAGTGGAATCCAATTAGAAATTTTATGAAACCAATTTAATTTCCTTGCTTTTTTCATGTGTATGATATATTAATTAATTTCAATGGGGATCACATGTGTATAAATGATCATCATGAGAAGGTTTGGGTTTGATAAATACCTATGATAGATTGGTTTTAATCATTGTGTTAGGGTTGATATGAAAAATCATTGACAAGATGAATTTTTTGTATGATACATCTTTGATAATATTTGGGACCAATGATTCATTGAGATTGTTTGGGTATATTCAATCCCTTCAAAGGATCACATAATATGTAATATTTTATTAGATAATGAACCCTGGTTTTCTTTTTTTTTTCTTACAAGATTAATGGGTAGACATACATAGATTTTTTATATCATTATGGTTTTGAATGATTATATTTTATTATAATGTGATCTTTTATGGTTATTTTGTATTTTTTTTATACATAACATATCATGATTAATGTATCTTGATTTTCCACACTTAATTAATTGTATATTTTTCTTCAGTTTATGTTTTTGTGTAATTCTATCATGCCATGTAGACAAATAAAATTGTGTAATGATCTATTAAAAATAAATTTCACTCTTTTTAATTATTTATCTCATGTTTATGACCAACACCTTATTTCATATTTTTGTGTTATTATCCATTATTAGAATTCAAGATCACACCATTTTTTTATTTCCTTTCACCTAGTAATGAAAAATACTACATCCTACAACATTTATAGAATTAGCTAATGTGTATGGAATTTAGGAATATTTTCACAAGTATCCAAAAAAAGATAATTATATAGATGATACAAAAATACACTAAACCTTTTATTCATGGTATTTTTTTGATGATTATGAGATATAATGTAAAATGTTTTGAAATATTGGTATGTGTATCATGGCTTATCACACATTGTATTAGTAAATTTTTTAAGAAATTTTATTTAGAACAATATTTAGGAGTGTGGGTATGTGGTTCTTCAATTGGGTTTAGGTCATGTTTTATTTAGTTTTAGTGTTAGTTTAGTTGTTTTTGGGAATTATAGTTGGATGAAATTAATGGAAACTTTGTACATATCTCAAAATGATGATTCTTTGTGTAGATTGAAAACTAAATGTTTTAGAAAAGTATACATTTTGTTTTTATTTGAGTAATTAAATCCCATTATAGAAATTGGAAATTGGAAGCTATTTTGGAACATATTAACTTTGGGGAAATCACACATGATATTATAGTGGTGTATCAACTCAATATGTACTATAGTTCCTGATGAGGGGCCATATGAACTCAAACATGTGTACACAATCCCAATGATATGGTTTTGGTTAATCACATTAACTTTATAATCCATTACAGAATATTAATTATGTTATGTAAATATGTTTTTGGATATGAGAGAACAAAACCTAATGAATCATCGATTTAAAAAATAGGGATTTAGGTTTAACAATAATCTAATTTTATTTTCTTCAAATATTAATAAAATTATTTTTATTATTGATATTATTTATGATAATTCCATTAAAATGTTAATTTTTCCCATGCATTATTAACAGTTTTGGTTTTAGAAATAGATGGATCTATGCTGAACCAATTTAATAAGGGACACTAAAACCAATACAATAATTTTAATAATAAGAATCTAAGTGGGATAAAATCTAGTGTTGAAAATATTGTGAATATTCCCACCCAAGTAACTTGAGATATGTGTAGTAACATGATTATTTCTAAACATCCAAGCACACTAATGATGGTAATGATGGAGTCTCACAGAAAGTCTAATGACTAATATGGGGATAGAAATGTGATTAAAAATACCATTTTATATGAATGTGGGAACATGTATCAAGGCAATATCTCAATGGAAACAATAATATATAATGTGTATAAGGATTGGCCATCGATCTCATGACTATCCAGGTGGGGTGATGAAGTTCTTTAATTCAATTCATGGGAAGAACGTCTAATGTAATGAATGTTAGGATTTGGGTAATTATAAAAATTTAATCCCTAATAAAAATGTTAACATGATTAGTCAATCTCTCTAACATCCCAAACAAAGAAGAAAATATAAATAATATGAATATACTAAAATTCAAGTCAACATTATAAATAAATTGGTTCAGTTATTCTCCACTCAAAATTTGTCAATGTATTATGTTTTGTATTTTTCATAAAAATTACCTATCTAATTATATATAAATATATATATCTGTGTATAACTACTAGTGGTATCAAAAATATATCTATGTAAAATAAATCACCTTCAGGATTTGTGGAATTATGATTCAATCAAGTATTATCATCCTATCATTAGATGAATGTTTTGTGATTTCTAAAATGGAATATATATCTTTAGATAGATACTCTATTAATTTCCAAAATAAGGATATTTCAATTTTAACCGAAAAGTGATAATCAATTAGTGATATGATTATTTTGAGTTTTATAAGAAAAATACTACTATTAAAGAATATTTTATTCCCGCTCACAAGGGATATTTAAACCAATTAATTATAGAAAAACCTATATCAATAATTACCCATTTCTGAGGGGAAATATATGTTCACTATATTTGTAATGTTGATATTTACCTATAAATTGTCCTGTGAGACATTATTAAATTTTTAATACCCTTATAAATTTCAATTTTTATATTATTGTAAATGTTTTGATAAATCAATGTATATAAAAGGCAGAGAATGTAATAACCTATTATTTTGTAGAAAAACATCTAAATTAATAAAATGATTGATATTTTATTTCACAAAAAATATTGAAAAAAGAGATATACAAAATATTATTTTACTATTATAATGAACATATCTTATTAATAAATATACAATTAAATAAACATATTTAAATTTGTCAGAACATTTTATGAAATAAGTTTTCAAGCACATAAAGTATTAAATGTGAATTTTTAAAAAACAAATGTATACTAAATTTGTATTTATAAGATAAATTTATAAATCTCTGTTATTTAGTAGGTCACTATTAATTTCATTTTTTATTGTTAATATCAATTCCATCATAGGATAAATGCTTGAGTTTTTTCTTAAATAATTCATTATTAGGTGAATAGTTAATTTTTTTTTGTTAAAACCATCATTTTTATAAGTTGTTGAGAATACTAAAATTAATTAAACGGATTTGAAAAAAATATATAAAAATATATTTTTATAAATTAAAATTTACCATTTAAAAATAATTTTTTTTTATGTACCCTATGATTATTTTTTTGGAAACATAAAAAATTATTCAAATTCAAAACTATTTGTATTATCCTTTATTAAAAGTCATACCTCCTCAATTATAGAAATGTTATATAACAAAATGGATTTCAAATTTTAGATCAATATGTTAATATTTTTAATATGTTAAATTTCATATTTAGTCAGAAAAAGCTGATTACAATGATTAAAGTCAATAATTATGAAATTAGTAAAATAATTTTTTTAAAATAATTTTTTTATTCACATAATGTACTTTTTATCTAAAAAATAAATTAATCCCATAAAATATTTAAACCATATAATGATTAAACTGATATATGAACACATTAATAATCATTCATTTGGTATTCAATATTATATTTGATTAAGAATAGTAAATGGTAAAAAACCATTTCTGTACAATAAAATCTCCCTATATATTAAATCAGTTAATTATAAAGTTAATTTTCACTTATTATATAATTGAATTACAATATAAGGAGAAAAATTAATTTTATAAAATTAAAATTGTCTTAGATGTTTTTCCATATATTTTATATACGCCATATTTAGTGGATCCAGTCTAAGCCCCTCCTAAAAAATATTATAAAAAGGAACAAGATTCAAGTGTTACAATTGATTATTACAAAATTGGATATATATCATATAAGAAATATCTACATAAACCATTGGAATGAACTTGTCATGATTCCTAAATAAACACATCATGTTCATCTCTATGACTGGCTTCTCAAACGGAACATCTGCTACTTGATTTTCCTCACTATATGCATGTGAGGTAACCAAATTGAGCTGACTGACATTGTTAATGTAATCAATCCAATGAGGTTAGATTTTAAAAAGAAAAAAAATATTATATTTTGGAAAATATTTGATTCATATTTTATCATCAGACTCTGTCCATAATGAGTTCACATATATTGTACAATATTTAATGACCCATCCCAATCTAGGGATCAAGCCAGAACTACCCCAAACCCACCTCTATAGGCCATGCGATGGTGACCAGTGTTGGAGGCATAACTAACATGGGGAGGCCTTTTAATATATTAATTTATGAAAAAATTCATAACCATCTTGATGAAAAAGTGAATAGGGAAATATTGAAAGATGTGACAGTACAAAAAATTATACCAAGACTTCACGAACCTTTAGACAGAATAAATGTACGGTAGTGAAAACTGAAAATTAAAGGGAAAAAATACACACCCATATAAAAATATAGCTTAACTGGAACACACTAAAAAATTAAATAGGTGAGATAGTCTAGCTACTGAATCCCAAGATGTGACCACACTACATTGTTTAAGAACCTGGTATCCCAGAGATCCTCTGATGTCACAGAAGACATACCAACTATCAGTATAAGTCACAACACCTATTGTAAAATCCAATGAATTGGTTAGTATATTAATTCCTAGTAGGACACCCTGAATGATGAAGGGTAAGAAGTAAGATATACTAGTAGAAATAAAATATTGTAAATGAAAGTTACATTAAAAGATAACAGACCCACATAAATTTGAGAGAAAGTAAGATCATTCAAATCTAAGGGGTCTTCATGTCTTTTCCACCTATACTAGGATAGTAGACTCATCCAACCACAAGAATATAGAAATAGAAATCATATGGAATAATCCATGAGACTTCTCCTCTACTAGAATGAGTTTAACCAAATACATGGTTTTGATATATAATAATATATGTATATATATATTCTCAATCAATTAATCCCAAATAAGGGAGTAAGGGGATATCCATATCATAGATTAGCCTAGGAAAAAGAGTCACCAATAGTCCCAAAAGTCCATCAGTGATGCCAAATATCTCACTAATCTACTATGAATTAACTATCCATGTCTAACCATACATTGTCACTAGGTCGTACAATGATGAGACAAACATTCAATATAAAGGAACCATACCCTAATACATCAGGGGTTTCCCTCTCTATAATCCTTCAAGGATTCCAAAACCATTCTATGTTGGAGGGTCAAGTGGATATTGGTCAAAGAGGCAAATTCACAGCAATCATGGAGGGTCAACTCAATATCCATTGAGGTTACCACTACCTTGGTATGATGGGGGGTAAAATTTGTATCTTTCACTGATTCTATTTCCCAGCATTGTTGGTGGGTTGACTTGTTATTCATCGAGGATGCCATTACCTAGCTATGTTGGACTGTAAACTCAGAATCCTTTATGGATTCCACTACCCAAATATGATAGAGGGTCATGTATATTTCCTTTAAGGATGGGATTGGATAGCAATATTGGTTGGTCGAATAGGTATCCTTCAGGGGAACTACTACCTAGATATGCTAGATGGACAACATAGTATCCATTGAGGATGCCATTTCCCAACAATGTTGGAGGGTCTACTCGGTATCTATTGAGGATTCCACTACCTAGAAATGTTGGTGGGACAACTCAGTATCTATCAAGGATGCCACTAACAAGCTATGTTGGATTCTAAACTCAGTATCCATTGAGGAAAACACTGCCTATTTATACTAACGGGTCAACTTAGTATGATCACCATGGAGCTCCACCATATAGCCCAACTAGAGGGTATTATTGGGAAAGGAAATTAATATCATATACTGATCATTACCATATTCAATATTTAATTTATCAGATGTGGTGCTTGAAAATTTAAATATGGTATCTCCTAAGAATTAATTGAGGGAACCATCACATTCTATGTGGAAAAAAACATTCATGATAGACTACTTTATGGACAAAATATGTGTTCAAATTAAGAAGATATAAACTGTTGTATTTTCCTCAAAAATGAGATATTGGTACATGGAGTGTGAAGAGACCCACATGATATGTGGTTCCATTTCATCACTTATATATGTCCCTGACAATCACATAGCTCGATCCCATGTAGTACTACATGCCATGTAGATGGAATTCATGTCATGCCATGGATAACTGGGACTGGGTCATGTCCCGATCACCATGACCATGTATAGGACAACATGTTCATGTACTCGAGTACACATCCATGTGCATATCCATTGAATTCCAAAAAAAAGTTCTACATGTGGGATCCATCACATGGGTTAACATTGTGGAATAGGGTACACGATGTATAGGAGGACTACAGATCATGTCATCCATAACTTTTCTGAAACCCTAACCACCGCCACTAATGGGGGTACACATGGTTTGTTCATCCTTGAACACAATTTATAGTTAGTTTTTTCACTACATTCCCATATCTGATCATCACACTGTGAATCTTGTTGTGTCTTCATAGATCTACATTCGAATCCATCTAGGATGAGTGGATCTGGCTATGATTCAAACATTCCAACCATTTTTCACTGATAATCAGCTCTGGTGGTTCCTTTTAGGTTTCATTTCACATATCATGCCTCAATACTCATTCCACCATTGATTTATTCATCCTAAAACATCAAAACAAGCTTCCATGTAACTTAATTTTTCAATCTCTTGTTTTAGTCCACCAATCTTTTACGATTTCATTGATTCATTACTATCATGGGGGAAAGAACAGGCTCAGTACCACTAAACAATGTCAAACCAGGACCACAGGGTCCTATAGGTAAAGAACGCAAAGCAAAATGTTGATAATCATAAAAAATGATAACTAATCATTGTTATGTGTTTTTGACCAATCGATCAAGAATAGGGAAACCATATAAAAATAAATTTAAATTATACTAGATTTCGACATAGAGGAACATGAAATGCCTACAAAAGAACAAATATCAAAGAATTATTATTTATCTAGTCAATTTTTTTAATCAAAGGTGTAAAAAAACAAATTGATAATTTTAAAATTTATAATGGATCATTATTTTTTGAATACTGTGTCTTCCAATAATCAAGGGATGTCATTTTTTTCATTGTGTCCTAATTTTATCTCAATTAGAATGTCATAATATTCATATTAAATTTACCAATGGATGATGGGGGGAGAACTCTAGATTTCTCCAAGGTTTTATGTGGCTAACCCAATAGATATCATCTTGGAAATTATCTTATAGAATAATCTATTATGTTAAAATGAAACAATTAAATAACTATTTCATTGAATGTTCCTCCAAAGAGTGTTGAGTCTAAATGCCCCAACCCACCAATTTTATGTTCCACCTAGGGTAATAATTAAATTTTGGACTCAACCATGGTCTCATATTTCTAATCTAATTTTGAATTTATTATTTATCCAAAACATTTAAGAATACTTCCATACCCAATATAAAGAATAATTATTATATTTATAATATTTATTCTAAGAAGACTGGGTCATGGAATCATACACTATCTCAGTGCCTTGATCAATAAATATATATATAGAAATATTTCAATATCATACAAGGAAAAAATAGGTGTCAATGTCATTCCCTCTATCAAGATTTTCATTCTATAAATGCAAAAACTAACCAAACAACTCTAGATATTGAGCTCTTACTTGGCTCTCACACTCACCTGAACCCTTACCCACAATCATGTTCTTCCCCGGAACATGAACTAATGTAATTGTCCATCCATTCAGGGTATACTTATACCTATTCTATATAGCCCCCAGACAGTCCACAAAAGAGGCTCCAACCTTGATGTCCAAATCACCTAGTAGATCATGTGTGTAGGGTCATTCATGTATACCCTCAACAATAACACATGTAAGATTTCATGACCCTTCTCCAGCTTTAGGGGTAGTGAATGGTGGTAACCAACCTCAAAATACATTATAGTACTTCAAACTACCCAATGAACCTTGGGAAAACATCCCTCCCTAGTCACACCATCACAATTTTCATCATGGGAGACTTTCAAGAAAACGTGGTCTCTCTTATTGAACTCAAAAGGCACACTATGATGATCTTTTTAAGATTTATGGTTGGTCTAGTCCCTCCCCATCCACTCATATATCACATAGATATTCTCCTTCAACACCTGCATCATATCTAGGACAACAATCCATGTCTCATAGATCACTATCTATCATAAGTGTAACCTTCAAGGTCTCCAGTATTTGGCCTAAAGATGATCCATACTAATGGAAGATTGGTAGTTTGTATTTTATGAAAACTCTGCCAATTTTAGGTTATCATCCTAGTTTGGAAATAAGTCCAATACACTCACCCTCATCATATTCTCCAACACCTAGATAATGTGTTTGGTCTTCCCATCATTTTGGGGTGAATTTTTTTATTGATCCACATTTGGATCCCAAATTCCTCTTGCCAGACTCTCCAAAATAAAGATATAAATTCATGTTATGATCAAAGATAATCTTTGAGGGAACCCCATGAAGGTGAACAATCTCATGTATGTACAACTACCCCAAATTCATCATTGAACACTACTCCCTATAGGTAAGTAAGTGCGTCGACTATGAGATTTGGACAAAAATCAATCGTATAGGATTAGGACCCTTCACTATACAAGGAATACTTATGAAAAAATCCATGTATATGTAATCCCACATAAACTCTGGTATTTCAAGAGGCTATAAAAAAACTTCAAGGACATGGTTCTAAACCATTACATATTTATAAGTGAGGCACCGAAAGATGAAATCATTACACGTATTCTCATTTTAGACCAAAAAAATACCATTTATGGTCTTTTAAATCATCCCAACCCTGGGATGTACATCTAGTGGAGATGTGTGGAACACTCACATCACCTCCTCCTACAACATCACTAAAACTATTGCTCACCCCTAGAACAAGGTGTAATGATTCCCTCTTTAATAATATATATATAGTGAGTCTATTGTGGATATATAATCATGTATAACCACAAATTCAATGTCTCCCAACTGGGACTCTCTCACATGCTCATGGAGTGAATGATTCAACACCATCAATTGTAGAAAATTTGTACTCTCTAGCTCCATCGGGGTTAGTTATATGGAGGGAAACTACTCCAAATCCTCTAACACTAAGTGAGCCAAGGAAATATAATTAAGGTATTATTATACAATGTTTCCCTTCCATGTATTATAGACACTTCCAATTCTATAGTCATTCAATAATTCCAACTAGAAAAACTCTCTTAGGATCAGGTTCATTTGTGTGAATATCTATATAGGACTCTGGTGGTCTGAGTAAAACAAAATGTGATCCCCCATATAGTAGTGACTCCACATACATGGGTAGAAGACAATCAATACATGATCTAGGTAATGACTCACATAGTATTTCACATGGTGTCTCAACTCCCTCAACCCGTATGTGATAACTACTAGCTACTGCCTCAACATGAAAGTAGTACTAGACCTCAATGAATATCAATACACCATGAACTCCATGTCTTCCTCTAGAAGCCCCAATATAGGATACCTCTTCATCCTCAGCCTCAACTCCTCAAAGGCCATATGGCACTACTTAGACAAGGTAAATGGATTCTCATGGTATTTTACAACAGTAAAAGTGTCTCCAATTCTAGAGATGTATTCCCCAATCCTTTTATAGTATCCCATTATTCCATGAACAATCCACCACACTAATTCACTCTTGGGTGGTTCCCAATAAAGCACTGCATAGAGATTCACTGTATCCATGCATAAACTATGCTCAGGATTAACATTCCCTAGAATGTGAAACTCATGAATCTATAATTGGAACTTTGAGAGATTTCTGTAAAGCTAGTTCTCCCAATGAAATTCTAGGACCATAATAAAGTGATTTGTATGTTCCTCCTATGATTCTGAGTTAAATAATATTTCACCAATAAAGATAAAACAAATTGGGTCATGTATGACGGGAAGAACTTGTTCATAGAATCTGTAAACATTGAATGGTAATTCCTTACAACCATGGGAATCCCTCGAACTCATAATGTTTGTAGAGACATCAGAATTCCGTCATTGGAATATCAGCTTTGTGAACCCTCAACTGGTTGTAACTAGACTAGATATTGATCTTTGAGAACCATCTCAGACCTCACAGCTGGTCAAAGAGGACTTTAATCCATGTAAATGCTTACATTCTCATTATCATGACTGGGTTCAGGTGACGATAATCCATGAAAATATGTAAGCTCCTATCCACACTTTTCAATAACACTACTCGATCTACCCAGGGTGACATAATGTGTTTGATCAAACATTTCTCCTGATGGTCCTCCTACTACAAACATAGCTCCTTGATCATTGTTGGGGATATCTGATATTATACAGAATATATCTGAGTGGTTCGGGGATGTAAGTCAATAGGAAACTACATATCCAACCTTTTAGGTAACCCCTGAACATCATCAGGGAAGACTCCCACATAATCATCCACAATAAAATAAACTATATTCCTAAATATCATATTGTACCAGGTTATATACATTCTATATTATGGGTGATGGGATTTATCCTCTTGCTTAGAGAACCCACATACCCTGCTATGATTTCACTATCACCAAAGAAGGATAATCTCATCTGTTCATTACATAGGCATCAAAAATATATTTGTTGATAATCAATATGGTCTCGGACCATGGATAAACAATCCATTTCCAAGATGATGTCAAAGGGTTCCATAGCGATGAAAAAAATGTCCCATGTGAACCTCTATCCAATAAGAGATAGCTCACACTACCATTAGGTAAAAGATATGGAAGTAGAGTTCCATATATGAACCTCAAATTGAATCTATTGGGATAACCCCTCAACCGGGAGCTTTGGATATTGCCCAATGATTTTAGTTATATAGGTATTATTGTATACTATGTCTACTAACACTAAATCAAGATTAGATAACACACAGATCAAACATCTTATCATCTCATGCGCTATTGGATCATAAAACCCTAAAGAAGGATGTTTTCGGTTGCCCTATCTGCTAGCTCCCTGAGCCTTATAAAGGATTTTTGGTGGTGGTGGTGGAAGGATATCATACCATCGTCCACCACTCATATCTCATCTTACTCCTCTAAGAGATCCTCCTTCGTAGGGGCCACACTTATCACTATGCTACCTCAATTGTGGTGGTCCATCAGCTATATACCTATGCTGCTCAACATGTATGACCCACAAGTATCACATTATGTGACATAGACTATAAAAATAAATTCACTTCACCTCTCTGGGATTCTCGGGTGTTTGGTGAAATCCCTTCACAGCATGGTCTTTTTCCTAATCCTGATTGTGATAGGTCTTCTTATGCAAAGATCCCGCCAACTAGAATTTACTCTCTACTGTAGATAACTCGGCTCTGTAATTCCTACTACTACCTCTAGATAATTGGATCCCATATAATTGATATATCTCTATCACTAATGGCTATTTCATCCCCCTACTTTGGTTGGGATGACAAGGGAACCACATGGTAATGGATATCTCTATAGAGTCCCTTATCAAAATTCTATGCGCAGAAGTAGTCATCATGGATCATGTTTAGGGAGTATGGCGTAAGGTCTTTCAACCATGTTGTAAGCTCATCTACAATTATCCATCCATGTTTCTGCTCCAAAATATCCTTAATCTACACTGATCACAAGCCTGAGGGGTAGTACTCCTCCTTGAATGCCTACTGGATGTTGGTCCACGATAGTGTGGAAGTTTCATGCATCTCTGTAATGAGTCTTCCCCAATGTCGAGTGCCTCATGGAATAGGTTGGATTCCAATGAAACCAAATGATCCATCGGGTTTCAAGGAAGCCTAAAGTTATGGACCATTAACTCTAAAAAATCCTCTTCTTCCTAAGTATCTTGATCACCATGGAACCTCAACAATCTCGGACATAAGAACTCATAGAGCATGTTAATCATAATTGTGTCCTCAACCTTCTCTTCAAGAAGTATATGCTTCTCAATAGGTAGAGGTGATGCTACCTTTTGACCTGGAGGTAGGGGTATCAAGGTGGACACTAAAATAAGGCCTCATCACTCATTAAGCCATTGTTATGATCTAGAGCTTGTATCCTTATTGGATATCATCATTGAGGTATCCTGATATTTATTAAATATACCATAGTCAGATAAAGATATATTAAGATATATATATATATAAATATGTGTGTATATATATATATCAACAAGAATGGGGAGATGACTCATGAAGTATAATCAAAGACTGAATCCTATATGATGCATGTATGATTGATCCCTACAAAAATGTATCAGCACACTAAGTCGATAAGAAAGTAGTCAGGGTCCTAGAAAATGGAAAAATCATCCACCTCACCATCACTAGATTACATATCCTGAGATACAAACTCAAGATAGTTTAACATTGTTTTCATAAACACAACCAAATAAGTGTATGGGGAATAGTCTGAAATTTTTTTGAAGGATTAAACCACCTCTGATAAAAATATGGCATGACCCAATGCTAACTGGGGCTTGAGAAACAACAAACCCAAGACCTCCTCCACAGGCCAGTGGATGGTGGCCATCGCTGAAGGAATCACTAACATAAGGAGGCCTTTTCCTAATTAACATTACAAACACATATCCAAATCGATACAAAATTGCAGAGGGAAAGGGAAAACATGACACAATTATATAAATAAAACTAGGCATGCATGAACATCTATAATGTATAAAATTATGGTTGTGATAACTAAAATGTAAGGGGGGAAAATAAATTCCCAATTAGAAATATGTACCAACCTGAAAAAAATGTAATGTAAACAGCTAAGAGAGCCCAACTCACGAATCATATGCTCTGACCATCATTTGTAGTCCAAGCACACAGTATCCCTATGAATCTCTAAATTCATGGTCAAAATATTTTTCATCTGTATAAGACATGAAATGTGTGGGGAAATCCCTTGTATGAGTGAGAATATGTATACCTAGTAAGACATCTTAAAATATGAAAGGGTTTTCATAAGATATACAATTGGAAAATAATGATGGAAGATGCATGATAATGTGAGAGTGAATAGATCAACCCAAAAGATATTTAAATTAATCTTATCGAAACACAAGGGGATAAACACAGTGATTCGATTAAGTACACATCAGGTATACACAGCCTATATTAAGAGGGTAGAATCATCCAACCATGAGAATCTAGGCATAGAAAGCACGTGTTATACACTTCAAATATTAATGTCATCTATAATAAGAGTAACAAAATCCATGTTTTAAATACATAAATATATATATGTGATCAGTAAAATAATCTCAATACAGAGAATTAGGGGATATCCATCTCACATATCTTCCAAGAAAAAAAAATAGAATCCAATAGCTCCAAAATTCTATTAATGATGCCCACCATGTCATGAATCTATCCAGTAGTAACCTCTCAAATCAAACCACTCTTTATAACTTTGTCGCACAGTCGAGGGGCCAAAAACAGAAATTATTGGACCTAAAACATAGTACGTCAGGGGGTCCCACTGTTTAACCTATTGAGGATGCCACTGCCCAACTATGTTAGAGAGTCAACTCGGTATATGTGGTAGACAACACATCCCACCTATGCTGAAGGGTAAACGAGGTATCCATCAAGGATTCCACTACCCAGAAATGCTAGAGGGTTAACTCAGTATCCATTAAGGGTACCAATGTCCTAATATGCTAGAGTTTTGACTCAGTATCTATTGATTATGCCACTCTACTTCAATGCTAGAGGGTCTACTCAGTATCTTTCGAGTATGTCACTACCAAGCTATAATGGAGGGGTGACATGGTATCTCTTGAGGAAGCCAATGCCCAACTATAATAGATGGAGAACTATAAATCTATCATGTATTTCACTACCTAGATATGTTGAAGATTTAACTCTATATCAATCGAGGATTCCACTTCCAAATTATACTGGATTTTCAACTTGGTATCTCTTGATGAGCCACTACCCAGTTATGCGGGAGGGTTAACTTGGTATCCATCGAGGACTCCACTACCCAACTATGCTGGAGGGACAAATCATAATCTACCATGGATTCCATTTCCAAGCTATATTGGAGAGCCAACATATTATGGTCATTGAAGAACTCCACCACATAGCCCTGTAGGAGGGTACTGCTCGTAAAGGTCTTTCTGATCATGTGTGATCACATTTCTTCATATTACATTCCCTTACTAGGAGTCATGCCCAAAAAATTTGAAATACCATATTTTAATCAAAATACACATTTTCTGTTGCATTATATGCAGAAAAATACTCATGATTTGGTACACACAAGGATCAAAATATATGTTCAAAGGAAGGAGATACAACCAAATGAAGTTTCATAAAAAGGAAAGTACTAGTATACAATGTTTGAGGGGATAAACATAGTCTGTGGTGTCATTTAACTACCTGGATGTGTCCCTAGTGGGTACAAGAATCCATCCAAAATTGAAGTACACATTGTGTAGGTGTACTACCTATCTTTTCCAGGATAATATGGACAGGGCCATGTCCTACAAGACATGTCATTGTACTAGACCCCATGTATGTGTACTCGAGTATAAGGTCACGTTCCATGCCTTGTAATTCTCTACAGTTTCCCACCCATGTGATCGATTACAAGTGATCCCAATAGAGAAGTGGGAAAAAACATGTAGGAGGACTACATATGGTTTCATCCTTAAGTTTTTTTGAAACACTAGTCATCTTTGTTGAGGGGGCTATATGTTATCTGTTCATCCCTAAACATGGTGTGTAGTCGGGTTCTTCACCAAATTCCCAAATCATATCTCTTTACTTAGAAATAGGCAAATCTACTAAAAACATTTGCTCTAATCTGGTTGATATGATTAGATAAGCATGTGATTCATGCTATTTTTATGTTGTTTAATGAAACTCGACCTTGTTGTTTAGTTGTGCGTTTCACCGCATGTCCCACACAACACCATTCATTCAACCATTTATTATATGATTACAGAAAATAAAAACAAACATCCATGCAACACAATCATCTGAGATATGATCTTATTTCATTGATATACTCCTCATTTTATTATCAGTCATAGTCCCAAGGGACCAATCTAGCATGGTACTTCTATGAAATATTGAAACAATACCATAGGGTCCTACTACTAATTAATGAAAATAATAAAGGGAGAAATTCACCACATAGAAGGTTAAATTATTTATTCCCATAATTCTTGTCTAATTGAAAAATAATTGGGATCTCAAGGTTAGAAAATAATTGAAATTAAACAATATTTGAATACTCATGCACATGAAAAGGTGACAAAAGAACCCATATTGATGAATGATGATAAATGTACTCAATATATTTAATCAAGTTAATAAAAACCCCAATTGATTAGTCCTTTCCTAATTATGGATCATTAATTAATGAATACTGTATCTTCCAATCATTTTTAGAATCCATTACATCCTCTTCGTATTGATCTGATCTGATTCATTGTTTTGTCATTGTCTAATGATATTCACAAATAGTGGAGGGAGGAAGAGATATAGAGTTTTCTTAAGGTAAATGTGGTTAAAACATGAAACATCATCTTGGAATTTATCTTATAGAACTATACATTATGATAAAAGGAAACACTTAATTAATTTATTAATTAATTATTTGGATAAACATATTACTAATGAGTGAGGTTTCTAAACACCCTATACCAACTCATTTTGTGTTGTGCCTTGAGTAAAACAACAATATGTACACAACCGTGGCCTCAGATTTATGATTCCTACTTCCATTTATGATTTATCCAATTTTCAATAAGAATATTCATATGCACAATATAAAATATAATTAATGTTTTTATAATTTTAATTCTTGTTACACCAGACCTCAAAATCATGCATCATCTCTACACAAATAAATGGAATTATTTATATTAATAATTTAGCATATTTTAGAAAAAAACTAGTTTTCAACTTATAATACTATATTTCAAACACCATATCCCATAATCTGAGATCATAGGCCACTCTAATTCTATTTTAGAGATAATATCCCCCTTTAAAAATCCCATGATGTGTTCAGAAGACCCCTCGAATACATGAGGGTCCTAGCATGCCAGAGGCTATACTGTTAATCTTTATCATATGCTAAGGGTTGATTAGGGGGATCCAATGTATATACATGAGCACCCAAGGTTTCCCCATCCTTCTAATCACACCCATGATCCTAAAAGTAATTCGATCATTTATAACCATAGAAATACCTCATTTTTGCACCATTGATGTAGTGCAAAACACCCTGTACAGAAAAAGCATAACAATATATGTGGAGGGATGATTCTCATCAGATAGCTTGTAATTTCTAGATTCCAAACAGTAAAAAAATATTGCTTCTACTAGTGAAAAAAATATGTTCCAGACTTGCTCACTCCATCCCAAATTATTGATCCTCTTCATAAGGCCATCCAATGAAATATTTGTTCCTATGGCCATTCGAAGAAAATAAAATACATAGGCCCATAGGTTCTAAGAAAACCCACTTGATCATAATAGGTCTTTTATATCCTTATCTACATTCAATTATAAGATACATCATGAAATAATATGTTTTCCATCCCTTTGAAGTTGATCATTTCTGTAGATAACATTTTTTTCAAATCCTCTAATGAATAAAAAATATAGATTTATTCAGGAATGATACATTCAATTTCATCATCCATGATGGTGGTCTATCGGATCCCCTAATTTCTAGTTTTTAATAATACTTGATATTGAATTTTTCATTCTTATTGTGCTTCTATATAATTGTGTTACAATATGTTAAGGTGTAGTTCTAAATATTTAGACAAATTTGAATAGTAACTAGATTATCACTATTATGTTGTGTTATTAAATCAATAATGTACATGGGTAATAACTCAAGGGATATACAAATTTTGTTTTTTAGTGGACTACCTAGCCATACAGTGGTCCAATAGTTAGATCTGATCTTACTTTTACCATCCACTATGTATCATGTATGATTCTATTAAAGTATTGTCTGAGATATTCCTAGACAGGGGAAGCAGGATAGTATTTTTATCAATTAAACAATCTCACTTTTAATTAGTTAGATAAAAAATCACTGGAAGAAATATTAGGAATAAAATTCCATGTGAATTTCATAATAATACCATCATTAAAAAATGAGGCCTTTAATTACATGTCCTCCCATTTCATTGGGAATAATGCACTCTGTCCATGAACCATTAAACAAATTCTTTTCATAGACCAACCATGTCCTTGTTAAATTTATGACCATGGATTGAAGTTCTTTAAAAATACCTATATTCCACATGTAAAGATAAAATGATTAGAAAAAATTTTATGTGATCATATAGTTTACAAGGAACACCCTTATTTCCAGTTAAATGGCCATTTCATTCCACCAAACCATTTTATTTATATTGTAAGAGAATATTCCATCCAAATATTGTCTCCTCACCATGCCCCAAAATAAGGGGAAGCCTAATTAATTAATCCTCCAAATATCCTTTTTCCCATTTTCAGAATAAAACCCCATGTTAATGCACATATAGGAATCTCACAACTTCCATCATACCAAAAACACAAAACACCATCCAAAACACTCATGAAACCATACAAAAAACAGGAGCTTCCAATCCAAAGCATAGAAAACGCAAGGACAATATTAAAAAAATCAAACAAATACATGTCACCATCATAATAGTGTGAGAGACCCTCGAATAGCATACCCAACACACCATTCACCATCATAATAATCCTAACCCAAAACAACATTAATGGCATAACAGAAAGGATTTACAAAAATACTAGAAACATGTTCTACGGAAAATGTTGAGAGAAAATATACCAGTAACAGAACACCCATTCCATTTCCAATAGTGAGAATAAACTATTTGAGTTGGTTCCCTAGAACCAACTAATTTTTACTTTAGTAATTAAAAAAAGCCTCATCACATCTTTATTTTTCTTCTGTGTGATAATGCATGTGATAATGTCCTAGGGATAACTGTTTCATTAAAGGGTCATAGTGGATCCCTACTATGATGAGAACCTGGAAGTGCCATAACACTGTTCTTGAATATATGTTCTATGGCCAGATGATATTATTTGAGGGACATAAATAATATATGACATTAGGTGTGAGGACACATAAAACATTGAGGCACCATCTCATAGTGTGCGCCCTTGGTAATATCCAGGAGGATATTATGTGAACGAGACCCGCCAGTAGTAAATCCACATTTCATAATGTCATTGGATGTTCCTGTCTGCAAACGTGTGTATTGATCCTTAGACTTTATGATTATTATTAATGGGTATTAAAACTTGCTCACTTATATGTGTTGACGAAAACTGTGACGACACACTGTTCGTGGTGAGGTATGATACGTTGGGTGCATCACGAGTAATATTATATTAATAGATAATGTGAGAAAGTATTTGTCCCTTCTATTCCATAACAAAAGTAGGTATCTCAGGCCCTTTAATGGAATTGATATAGCCTTAATAAATCTATGTCCATGGTAAGGTATGGGAATGTTCGATTCCAAAAAGTCAAATAAAGAATATTCAAGCACGTGCGTTGATGAAACTAGAATGAAACCTGCTTGATTTGAGATATTGTGACAAATGGATTATATTACATGGTAATCATTCGTATGAGGTGACACGTTATTGCGGCGTTAACTTCATTCTATATGGGTTCCTTGGCGTGTCGCTAGATACTAACCGTGGACTTTAGGCAGGCTCCGCCTAATGCTGTTGAGAAAGAGGCCTAGAGGGTCACACACTAATTGTGTCCATGTATCTCAGTTAAATATTAATTTAACAAGTTAAATAAATATTATTCCTGATTGTGGTTTAATAATAATTTAAGGATTCCTGATCACATTTATTTCGACACTAGTTATTCGAGAGAATATATTGTGGATGAAATAATATTTGTTAGTGAGTGATGCAGTTATATTTATTTAAGAAATAAATATCCATTACTGAAGGTCTAATAAATGTGGTGGAGGAAATAAAGGAAAGTGAAAATAAAAGTGCACGCCGTGTATATTAAATATACACGCCGTGTAGTTTTATGGAAAACGTGTACACACCATGTATTAATGATTACACATCGTGTAGTTTTTCCAGTTTGGATTTTGAGGATATAATATTGTTTTATTAAATGATATTTATTATAATCAGCTTGGCTGGATGTCAAGGAATTAATAATTTGATATGGGGGTTTTTAATAAAAGTTAATGAAATAAATAAAACACGTAACACATTTATTTATTGTCATAACTCTATAACCTCAAACATGATTATAAAAATCCTCACCACCCCAACACATTTCCACAAGGGGAATCCTTGTGCACAACAATTCTGGAGAATTCATTAAAGGCCGAATAAACTCCTTCCTCCAAGAACGTTCTCAAGACCGAGAGACCAAGGCGATCGAAGGAGGACATCGCAAGCGATGGTTATTCCGCGCTACACCTAGAGATCCCTTCATCAATGTCCGGAGATATGTGGCACACGTGTGGATCACCGCTAGAGGAATTATACATGTGGAATCTATGACGCAATGACGGAGCACAGGACAATGACCGGAGACATCAACGATGAGAGAATTCCACCAAGGTAATTCTTGTGAATTAATTAAATTAATTATAACCAACATATGATGATCCTATCTCTAGGGTTCTGGGATTCCCTCTTATGTTTTTCTTTCCTCGTTCTATTCTAGAGATTCAGCATTTTACATCATGACGGATCTCAGATTGAACGTTGTTTAACGTTAAAATTAATGTTGGGAAAACCCACCAACGTGCTTCCACTATGCCCGGAACCTATAAGTGGTATCAGAGGGGGTTTTATCATTGATTATAATTATTTTGTTTTTCGTTGATATTTTATGCATTTAATAATATATTTGTTTCAATTCAAGTTTAATCGTTCTAGAAATATGAATCTCGAGATCTGTTCCCCCTCCTTCATTTCTTGTTCACCTCAAAGAAATGATTTTTTATTTTAATTTTGATTAAAATAAAATAGAGGATCTCATCCGAAGGATTCAAACATTTCTGGTTGTATAACACCAGAACACACAGCGTGTATTCGAAAGACACGCTGTGTAGTCTAGGTTCAATGCATTGGCTGATCCGCCAAATCATGTCGTGCATTGGAGTACACCTATGTCATTAATGACACCGTGTGTTTACCAGGAACAAGTGGCACACAGTTTCCAGATTACACACCGTGTGGTCCAACTGAACACGGCATGTAGTCCCTTTGGGTTCGGGTTGGACTGTGTACCCCATACATGGCTTGCCAAGCTGGAAACCGTGTAACGCAAAAACTACACGACGTGTGTCCCACAGAACACACCGTGTACTCCGAAAATTTCCAAAGTACATTAACACGCTCTTTCCTCAAGTGTATACTTTAGATGCACAGTGAAGAAAAAGTACACACCGTGTATTCAGAACTACAGGCCATGCACTCACCCAAATTTTGCAGATTTATTAAAATTTATTATTTTATTATACAAACGGTTGAGACGTGTACCATGGTGCATGCGTAATGCTGAGGCACAACACGTGATCGATGTTATATATATATATATATGTGTGTGTGTGTGTGTGTGTATTTAATTTAACATCTGCGTAGTGAATGGGAATTCACCAGGTTGCCTCCAAGGTAAAAGTTACGTACAAGGATAATTTTAAATGAATTTATTTGTTCAAAATTATGATGGATGAGAATCTCAAGGTAGTTCAAAAAAGGGTTTAAGATAACAAGGATTGATTAATTAAAGATAATTAATTTATTAGAGCATGATTTATCTTAAACAAGAATGATTAAATAATTGAATGATAGTTTTATTTATGCATAAATATCATTGCATGTATGGATGATCATGAGATAGACCAAGAACTTGGTATGTGAATGGTTATTTTAATTAATTTATTTAAATTAAATTTGTTGGCCGACGAGCCATCTCCTCATTAATAAGTAGGGCCTGGGCACCCAAGGATTCTTTTATGTAAAAACCCATTTTTACCCCTCACCTGCATGTGAGATAAATGCATATGTAATGGATGTAGCTCCCAAGATAGTGGAGGCAGCACAGGTTAGGAGCCAAGGTGAAACCAATCCAAGGAGATACAAAGGTGTACATGTGGAAAGCTATAAACAGGAACCCAAAAGGTTCAAGGTGTTTCTCCCATAGGTCTTGGGTATATTTATCAACCGCTAGATAAACTAACCAATAGAAAAGCTCATGATCATACTATTTATTTTATTTCTATTAGTTGCATGGTTTATTTAGTGTGGGTGTGTTGTCACGATCACCCAATTAATGAATTAAACAAGCATGAATGATGGAAATAAAATAAAAACGGGCTTATGCGTAAATATTATCATAAACATGGTAAACAATTAAGTATATCCCATTTAATGTTAATAGGAATGTAATAAAATATAATAAAATAGAAATTTATGTATAAAGATAAAATCCCTCAAAAGAAATAATAAGTCAGTATAGCCTTCCATAATCTTTGTTATAATCGAACCACAATTCAAAGTGCTTGACCAACCCTAGTTGGGGTGCTTTCAATTATCGAGGAATTCTAATTCAAGGTTTTGGGTTGACTTGACTTGGTTAGTGTCACAAACATGACTTATTTTAAAGTTAAATTCCATTTAATTTCCATTCATTCTTTGCTTTGAGGGTTTCCCAAGCATTTATGGAGGAATGGGGGAGTTTTTATGAATTGGGCCAAACCGTGAGCCCAATTCCAGATTTAAAAATAAATTTTGATTCCTTTATAACTCCTTCATTTTTCAACATTAGTCATCTATTATAATTCCTAATTTTCTTACCCTGAACTATTAACACCACCATATTAATTTGGACCATTAAGAAATCCATAATCATGGTGGATAAGGGTTTTTCTATACGAGATTGGGCCTGCCTGAAAGCCCATTTTCTACATTAAAAATAATGTTTAATTATTTAATATCTCCGTCACTGTTTTCATTTCTTAGATGATTCCAACTCTCACCAGAGACCACTTACCTAAGGCACGACCGTATTCCATCCTCCCACAATATGGAGCTCGATAGAATTTCAAAACTGCTTGAAAATTATCTAGATTTCATAAATCGTCCAGACTTGGAGAGGTAAATTGATCCTTTAATAACATCATCTATTTTTACTCTTTTCCCCCATTCCAGTTCCTAAAAAATATCCTATTCTTTTTTCGAACCTCCCATGAATGGTTAGATGTTTTCAAATTCAGATGTTGGTGGATTTTGGGTCGTTTTTTCAAGATTATTTTGGGTATGTGTTTCTCTCTTCAATTCCTTCCTTCTCTTTAGGGTTTCCTCCCACATTAATTAATTTATAAAGTGTCCAGAAGTTAGGGTTCATACCTAGGGTTTGATTTGGGGTATGTTTGGTGAAATATTATGGTTTAGGGGTTGTTTTCACATCCTTGTGGTGCGGCAGAGGTGTGGTTGAGGTTTCTCACCAGGATTCAAGGGTTTTGACTCAAAAGGTAGGTGGTTCCATGTGTAAACAATTATTGATGATTTAGCTTGTTGTATTTAACAATTCTTTATATTCCTCATATGTTGGGTGTGGGGAAAAACTATTTATAATTGATTTGGTTTTGTGTTAAATTTTATAGTCGCTTTTTAACATGAAATTGGGTGTTTTCATGTGTAACTCATGGGGTTTTATTTGGGTGTGGTTCATAACTTATGAAATTGGTTTATTAAATCTTGTTTGGCCTGTAAATTCTGGTTTGGTAATTTACTAGTGTCATGTGGTCCTAAAAAGACGGTTTTGAATAGTTTTGATGTGTAAAACATTGTTATACTTCTTGAGGTCATTTTAGGAAAATGTTTGTTTTCATTTGGATCTTTTGTGGTATTATTCAATGTTATTTTATAACACAAGAATGTGTTTTTATAAATTTATCTAGGGCTTACAATGCTATTTTTTATTGGAATTGGTATGGTTTTGTTCTTAGATGGGGGTTTTGAAATGGGTTTTGCGTGCAAGACAAAGTTACACCCCTTGAGTTGTTTTATGAAAATTTTGAATGTTTTGTTTGGTTAGACAACGTGGATAAAAGGGTGTAAATGTACTGTTTGGGCGGGGTGTGTTTAAATAATATGGGTTTTTGAAAGGTATTTTGGTTAGTTAATCTTTCAAATATTTTTTTAGAATTTTTTATAAAGTGCTGAAATGTTTTAGAAAATGGAAAGAGAGCTACAAAACATGGTTATGGGCTGTTTTGTGTGAGTGTGTTGTGAAAATTGAATTTTGTTGATGATAGTGGTATTATATGTTATTTGAGTGGGCGGTTATGTGAGTTATAATGTCTTGGAATGTTTTATAACTTTTTTTTAAGGATTGGTGGAAGTTTCAATGAAATGTGAAGAGTGTTGTGGGCTATTTTTGTATGAGTCGGATTTCAAAATCAATTTGAATGAAAAGTGTACTTTTGAGACTTGTGTGGTATACATGTGGGATTTTTGGTGAATTTTTTATATGGAAATGATATTTTCATGTGAAAAGTATATATCTTGACTTGTTGAACTTGTTTGAGCACAAAGGGAAAACCCAGCTATCAAGGTGGGTGGACGTGTACTAGTATGCTAGTGAATCTGTGGGGTTTGGACTCAGTTTCACTTAGCAAGATTGATGCTTACAACACTAACTAAACTATGATGATGATTATTGGTGACCACTAGGTTATGGTTATGTTCCCTACTAGTGGATTGTGCACGAGAACAGATATTTGTGATGGTTACTCTCACCAAGATATGAGGTAACTGGGACCCACATATAGCTAGTGCCTAGGGGTTATTTCCCATTGCTTGTGCTCACTGGATATTTTGTTCTAACCGTCGGCATACAGTATGAGAGGATGGAAAATTTGGTAGCTATGGTATTTGTTTTAAATGTTTTTATTCTTTAAATTTTCCCACCTGAAAACTTTTTTTATTTAATGTTGAATCTTTTAGAAATTTTAACTAGCATCTCATGTTTTTGAAAACATGCATGATTTTCGTCATTAAATGTTTATCACAGAGAATCTATTAGTGGTTGTATCCTATTGGTCTTTGTCTCACACCCTACATACACCCTTGAGTGTAAGTAGACTTGGTTTTTTTTCGCAGGTTGGGTACAGTTTTTATTTCCAGTGGTTCGGGTTTTTGGCAGGTCCTTGGTGGTGAAGTCTTGTGGAGATGCCTTAAGGGCGGTACCCCTTGCCATGAGGGTTATTGGGCTATCCTGATTTGTTTTTTTACCTTTTTAATGGTCTTTAAACATAGTTTTAACTTATGTAATTCAGTTCTGAAATTTTATAAAAGATGGTTTTAGTAGAAAAATCTAGATTTGATTTATTGAGTTTGTTTGTTGTTTAATATTTATAAAATCGGGTAAATCGTTACCAATTATCATTATATGATACCTGTGAACTTTTTCCATCCCATGGGGATCAGGAACGCCCTTTGGGCCTTGTCACATGATAGGTTTGGTGTCAGTTTTTGTGATCACCAGATTCGGTTCGTGAAAAAATGGTATCAGAGGAGGTTCAGGTTAACTCTTTGAGTCGTGTTATTTGGGGAAGATTCGGGATAGTCTGGAGTTAGGTATTTTGGGACATGGAATTATTGTTATGGGTAGTGTTACTTATCACCACACCTCATAATGGGATTCATGATTCAAGGAGAAGTCGTGATTTATCTAAGTCCTTTGGTATTCTTGGTTCGATGATGATTAGGGGAAATGAAAAGATTGTTGGGTTAATGGTCCTAGTGAGCTCGCATGGCCTAGAAATCCATGTGGAACCAAGGATATTCTCTAGAAAACTCTCTCTGACAATGAAGTGATTGGAGTTTGAATTCCAACCATATGCCCAAATCATCTACTAAATCTAGTTTCCTCGCACATCGTTTTGCTCTTAATTTTTGAAATCTTGGCACTTTGGTTTTAAGAAGTGTAAAGGTTTTGTGAAATGATTTTAAAATAAATAGGGATTGTTTTGATTTATGAAATGGTGGAACTGAATTTTTAGAATTGTTTTGAAATGGAAAATGGTGTGCTAACACCTCTTTTGAAAGCAAGAACTATATTGATGTTGGTTTTGAAAAGTGTTTCCAATAGAGTTTTCTAAACAATCAAAGGGTGTTTTAATGGGATGAGATTTTTTGAAATTGATTTGAATATCTTGAAAGTGAGTTATTTTCTAAATGGTTGTGTCTTTCTGAAAAGTTTTGTAAGATGTGAGTTGGGATTTTGATCTCGTGGTTAGCGGTTTTGAGAAAAAGGATGTGTTGGTTGACCATTTTTCTTTTGAAAAGTGGAAAGAATTTTTGTTTTAATCTCTGGTATTTTCATGAGAAACCACACTCATGGGGTTATATGGGAAGATGGATGGTTTATTACATGACTGGATGAGTGTCAGGATGGATATGAGTAGGGTGCCCAGTGTGGCACAGAAACATGCATGTGTAAGGCCCATGGGGTACCATTGGTGGATGCGCAAACCGCTGGACCATTTTTTTTCAAAGAAAGGTTTTTAAAGAGAAACATGATGTCTTGATGAATTGTTTTAGATGGTTTATATTATGTGTTTTTGGAAAATGTTGATGTTTTGGGATGTTTTGAGTCCAAAAACCCCTCCTGTTTGAACTGTGTTTTGAGTTTGTGTTTGGTCGGTAAGCTGGGTAGAAGGACCGGTTAGTAGTATCCTCTAAGATATGTTTCGGGACACCTTTATGGTGGATCCCTTCATGTGTTTTGATCTATTTTGTGGAACTTTTTGACCAATGGACCAGCTTGGTTGGGTCTTTAGGTTCTCTTGTTGGATATGGTATGCCCCCATTCAGGGTTAATGCATAACTGAAGTGCAACCCAGATTGTTTTTCCATTCTAAAATCCTCCAGTTGATCAATATAGGGATTTTTTTTTCTCGAGATCTGTATATTGAGTCTACACCCATTCCATTCTTTGATTTTTAGATCCTCTTTTAATGGGAGAGTGCTCGTGAAAGGTTGAAATAGACCTTAGTTTCTTAAGATTCTTGATTTGTTGAAGGTGGCTGTGGTATAGGGTTGTTAGTGTGGATGAGTGTCTCAATGGTGTCTAAGAGGGCCTTTGGGTTCATAAAAGTTTCTATGAAGCATGAGTTCAAGTTAAACCACCAGTGTGGGAAATATTGTCATGATTGTATATTGTAGACACTTTCAAGAATTGTGTGTTGTTTGGGGATGTCGTATAAGGTCCCTCTCCATGCATTGTTTATATTAGTCGCGATGGTCATGTTCGGTGATGCCTTATGATGTCATGTGCTCGATTGAACATATAGGTGAAAGTTGTGAAATCCTCTGAGAGTCCCTGTTATGTTGGGTGAATTTATCCCATGGAAAAACATCAAAATATTCCATTTTAGAGGAATGTGAGTTTAGGTGTTCTTTACATCTATTGTTTGTCACACGAACAAATAAGGATTGTTGTGTGTGAATTTTCTAAGCCATTTTTTCAATGAAACATCAGGTTAGGGTAATGTGAGTTTGGAATTTGTTATGTCATGGAAAGCATATCGGGGATTGTGGTGTAGTTTTTGGTTTCATCGAAGGAATAATTATCATCCAAGGGGTTTCCAAACCCCAACTGCGAGGCTGAAGATGCTTCAATCATTTGAGCTCCATCCATAGGTCTCGGAGAGAAGCTGTCTCGTAGTCCGGGGAAATACCAGGGCCATTTAAACCCTTGTAAAATTTCATATCCTCGTCATTAAATATAGGAAGATTTTAAACCTCTAGTGTCATCATCTTTTCTCTTTTGTTCCCATTCGGTGGAAATAGGTGGAGGGCCTTGTACCCATGACTTCACATAATGTCATTCCCTCCCACTTTGATTTCCATGGAGTCACTAGAGAATGGTTTGTAATTTGGATAGAAATTCTGAGGACACAGTTTGCGCACGATTAGTGATGTCCATGTTCCATGAAGCCATGTAGAAAGAATGATATGAACAGCTAGTGCACGGTTTCCCAAATTGTGTAGACTAACCCTATGCCCTTCCCAAATATTTAAAAAAAAATTGAGTCTGTCTGTGTCGGCCCATGCTGGTCAGTTAAGATGTTTGGTTATTATGGTGGGGAGACCCACTATGATTATCATGTACATACCTTCACAAACATTGAATGGAATTTGACCCTTTGTATTGAGGAGTCTGTTCAGGCCTCCCCTTTTAGTGTCCTGATTCTGTCTCAGAAAAATATAGGTTGTCTCTTTTGGCGGGGAGCCTATTTGTGTCCACCTCGTTCAAATAACTCATATTTATCTATGGTCTTGGATTGGCAGCTGGTAGTCTTATTCGGAACTATCTAGCTACCAACATATTCCATGAGTAAACGTTGGGATTGGAGAGTGCCCAATGGTTTAGTTAAAGGTAGGTGTAACCTTGTTCAATGTTGTTGTTCGTTTGGGGGAATTTCTTGAGTCTTTTTCGGATAGTGTTTGAGAAGTTTTCTTTTGGGATAAAGTATGAATGTGATTGATCATTTCAGGAAAGTGGTGTATGTTTTGGTTGTGAGAGTAATCCTTAATTGATCACTGGAGGTGTTTTGGCCTTTGGGGGTGAAACCTAGCAAGGGAGTACCTCTTGGTTTCTTAGTTGGGTTTGGTTGTTGCTTTGGCCTTGATGTGACTTTCCGAGGAAGAATGTTTTCATGGTGGGGAGAATTATCACAAAAATGACTTATTTTAAAGTTAAATTACATTTAATTTCCATTAATGCTTTGTTTTGAGGGTTTCCTAAGAATTTATGTAGGAATGGGGGAGTTTTTATGAAATGGGCCAAACTGTGAGCCCAATTCCAGATTTAAAAATAAATATTGATTCCTTTATAATTCTTTCATTTTTCAACATTTTTCATCCATTCCAATTCCTAATTGTCATCCCCTAAACTATTAACACCACCATTTTAATTTATACCATTTATAAATCAATAATCATGGTGGATATGGGTTTTTATGTTAGGGATTTGTCCTGCCCGAAAGCCCATTTTCTGCATTAAAAATAATTTTTAATTCTTTAATATCTCCTTAAATATTTGCTTTTTTTGGTGATTCCAACTCTCACCCAAGCACACCTACATAAGGAGCTACCCCATTCCATCCTCCAACAATTTGGAGCATGATAGAATCACGAAACTGGTCGAAACGTCTCTGGATTTCATAAATCGTCCAGATTTGGAGAGGTAAATTGATCCGTTAATAACTTCTATTTTTACTCTTTTCCCCCATTAAAGATACTAAAATATCTCCTAATCTTTGTTAGAACCTCCCATGAATGGTTGGATGTTTTCAAATTCAGATTCTGGTGGATTTTCAGTCGTTTTCTTCAAGATTATTTTTTGAATGTGTTTCTCTCTTCAATTCCTTCCTTCTCTTTACATTTTCCTTCCACTTTCATAAATTTATTGAGTGTACAAAAGTTAGGGTTCATACCTAGGGTTTTATTTGGTGTATTTTTGGTTAAATATTATGGTTTTGGGTTTGTTTTCACATCCTTGTGGTGCGGTGGAGGTGCGGTTGGGGTTTCGCACCAAGATTCAAGGGTTTTGACTCAAAAGGTAGGTGGTTCCATGTATAAACAATTATTGATGATTTAGCTTGCTATATTTAACCATTTGTCATATTCCTAAAATGTTGGGTGTGGTGCGAAAGCTGTTTATGATTTATTTGGTTATTTGTTAAGTTTTATAGTCGCTTTTTAACATGAAATTGAGTGTTTTCATGTGTAAATCATGGGTTTTTATTTGGGTGTGGTTTATAACATATGAAATTGGTTTATTAAATCTTGTTTGGTCTGACAATTATGGTTTAGTAATTTACTAGGGTCATGTGGTCCTATAAAGAAGTTTTTTGAATAAGTTTGATGTGTAAAACATTGTTATACTTTATGAGGTCATTTTATGAAAATGTGTGTTTTCATTTGTATCTTTTGTGGTATTATTCAATTTTATTTTATAACACTTGAATGCGTTTTTATAAATGTATCTAGGGCAGACAATTAAATTTTTGATAGGAATTGGTATGGTTTTGGTCTTAAATGGGGGTTTTGAAATGGGTTTTGTGTGCAAGACATAGTTACACCACTTGAGTTATTTTATGAAAATTGTGAATTTATTTTTTGGTTAAACAAAGTGGATAAAAGGGTGTAAATGTACTGTTGGGGGGGGGGTTGTTCTCCTAATATTGGTTTTTTAAAGTTATGGTGGTTATTTAAGCTTTCAAATATTCTTTTTAGAATGTTTTATAAAGTGCTGAAATGTTTTAGAAAATGGAAAGAGAGCTACAAAACATGGTTGTGGGTTGTTTTGTGTGAGTGTGTTGTGAAAATTTAATTTTCTTTATGAAAGTTGTATTATATGTTCTTTGAGTGGGATGTTAGGTGAGTTATAATGTCTTGTAATGGTTTATAAAAATTGTTTAAAGGCTTTTTGGAAGTTTCAATGAAATGTGAAGAGTGTTGTGGGCTATTTTTGTCTGAGTCGGATTTCAAAATCAATTTGAATGAAAAGTGTAATTTTGTGAATTGTGTGGTATAAATGTGGGCTGTTTGGTGAATTTTTGATATGTAAATGATATTTTCATGTGAAAAGTATATATCTTGACTTGTTGAACTTGTTTGAGCACAAAGGGAAAACCCGTGTATCTAGGTGGGTGGACGTGTACTAGTTTGCTAGTGAATCTATGGGGTTTGGCCTCAATTTCACTTAGCAAGATTGATGCTTACAACTCTAACTAAACTATGATGATGATTATTGGGGACCACTAGGTTATGGGTATGTTTCCTACTAGTGGCTCGTGCACGAGAACAGATATTTGTGATGGTTACTCTCACCGAGATACAAGGTACCTGGGACCCACAACTAGCTAGTGCCTAGGGGTTATTTCCCATTGCTTGTGCTCACTGGAGATTTTGTTATTACCATCGGCATATGGTATGAGAGGCTGGAAAATTCAGTATCTATGGTATTTATTTTAAATGTTTTTATTCTTTAAATTAGCGCACCTGAAAACTGTTGTTATTTAACATTGCATCTTTTAGAAATTTTAACTAGCATCTCATGTTTTTGAAAACATGCATGCTTTTTGTCATTAAATGTTTATCACATGGAATATATTAGTGGTGGTATCCTATTGGGATTTGGCTCACACCCTACTTACGTCCTTGGGTGTAAGTAGACTTGGTTAGTTTTTTTTGTCGCTGGTTGGGTATAGTTTTTAGTTCTAGTGGTTTGGGTTTCTGGCAGGTCCTTGGTGGTGAAGTCCTATGGAGATGGCTTAAGGGTGGTGCCCCTTGCCATGAGGGTTCTTGGGATATCCTGAATTGTTTTTTTACCTTTTTAATGGTATTTAAACATAGTTTTAACTTATGTAATTCAGTTCTGAAATTTTGTAAAATATGGTTTTAGTTGAAAATTCCAGATTTGTTTTATTCAGTTTGTTTTTTGTTTAATTTTTATAAAATCAGGTTAATCGTTCCCAATTATCATTATATGATACCTGGGCACTTCGGCCAGCCCGTGGGGATTGGGAACGCCCTTCGGGCCTTGTCACGAGATGGGTTTGGTGTCGGTTTTGGTGGCGACTAGATTCGGTTCGTGACAGTTCACATCAAGGGTTGACATCCACATCAGAAATTGGTGTGACCTAGAGGCAAAGGTTGAGGAAATCCAAAATAATAGGATTTCAGGATTGGGGAGTCCACTCACCTGATCATGGAGCTGCGAGTTAATGGAGTTGGCATTTGGAATGCCTAACTAAAACCCTTCAAGTTGCTTGACCAACCCTATTTGGGGTAATGCGAAGGGCAATATGGATCCTTGCCACTAGAATATTCAGGCATCAGAATATTCCGAATTCAATGGTGAGGGATATTAGATTTTGATAAAATAGTGTGAGACTAATAAGTATTAATTTATTTAATTGTCTCAGTTTTGAAATAAAGTAATAATCCTTTTCTCGTTTTAATTTGTAGAAACGATAGGAAAATGACTTCAAACATATCATTACAAACCATGCTCGAGAAGGAAAACCTTCTCACTAGCACCAATTTCCAAGAGCGGAAGAGGCATTTACGCGTCATCCTTCACCACAAAAGGAAATTGTATGTGCTGGAAGAGCCTATTCCAGTTGTGCATGGGAAAGAGGCTAGTGATGAGGAATTATCTTTCTATATAAAACACAAGGATGATGCCACAGATGTCTAGTGTTTCATGTTATCATCCATGTCCAATGAGATCACGAAGAAACATGAAAACATGGATGTGTATAGCATTATGTCTCACATTAAGGATCTCTACTAATAGAAGGTAAGACATGAGAGGTATGAGATCTCAAATGATTTGTTTACAACTAAGCATGGAGAGTCTGCGCCAGCTGGGCCTCATGTAGTCAAGCTTATTGGATACATTTAATACCTGAACATCATAGGGATTAAATTCACGGATGAGTTGTGTACAGATCTCATCCAATTATCACTACCCAAGACCTTCTCTAGATTTATTGTCAACTACAACATGAGAAATAATTAGAAGAGTCTATCGGAACTTCTGACCTTGATTCGCCAGGTAGATAAGGACATGGGGCATGACAAACCCACAGTCTTTATTGTGAATAGAAAAAGGAAACACAAGGCAAAGGGGAAAAAGACTTATAAAAGGTCTGAAGCCCCAGAGCACCATCCCTCCAAGAAGGTGAAGATCCAGAGTCAGGGCAAGGAACGAGAGGTGGTGTGTTTTTCATGTGGCAAGCAATTCCACTGGAATAAAAACTGCACCCAGAACTATGGGGACGCTAAAGGTGTGCTCGTTATCGAGTGTAATCTTTCTATTTCTAGACATTGGGTATTAGATATAGCTTGTGGGGCTCACATATGTATTCAAATGTAGGAACCAAGTCGATTTATAAATATTTCCATAAGAGAGGTGGATCTTTGAGATGCCAATGGCGCAAGGCTAGCTGCGTTGGATATTGGCGATTACCAACTCTCACTACTGACTGGGATGATTCTGGTTTTACATAACTGTTATTATATTCCTAGTTTTACCAAGAACATAATTTATGTATCCTTTTTTTTTATTGATGAATTTTTTTTCAAATTTGGAAATAAGGGTTGTCTCTTTTATAAGAACAACGTATGTTATGGTATGGAACATTTAAATAATGTTTTGTATGTATTAAATTACGAAAACCAAGTGTTGGAAATCGATAACGAAACAAACTCACATGACTCATACATCACCCAGTTGTGGAATTACCTTCTCGGTCATGTGAACGAGAAATGCTTGACAAAGCTCTACCAATATGGCTATTTTTACTCTACTGAGCTAAAACCACTTGATAGATGTCACGCTTGTTTACAAGGAAAAATGACCAAGCTGCCTTTTGGTGGATAGGGTGAAAGGGCCACAGATCTTCGAGGATTGGTAAACACGGATGTGTGTGGACCATTTCCAGTAGAACCTAGAGGTGGATATTCTTAATTTATTACTTTTACCGATGATTTGAGTATATATTTCTATGTCTACTTAATGAGGTATAAGTTAGAGGCCTTAGAGAAATTTAAGGAATTCAAGAATGAAGTAGAGAATCAGCTTCGTTAGAATATAAAGATGCTTTGATCATATCGAGGTGGGGAATATCTGAACCAAGAGTTCATCGATCTTCTATGGGAGTCTGGGATTCAATCTCAGCTCACTCCTCCTTATACACCACAGTGGAAAGGTGTTAGTGAAAGGAGAAACCACACCCTGTTAGACATGGTGAGGTCGATGATGAGTCATGTGGATCTTCCATTATCGTTTTGGGGATATTCATTACAAAATGATGTATACACATTAAACCGAGTACCAACTAAGGCGACAAATGGAATTCCCTCCAAGCTATGGAATGGAAAGAAACCGATTATTTTTCACACACATGTATGGGGATGTGAGGCTTTTGTTAAGGCCTACATAGGAAACAAACTAGAACCCCAGGGCACAAGGTGTATCTTTATAGGATATCCCATGTAAATGAAATAATATTACCTATATAACCCTTCAGATAAGAAAGTGGTTGTCGTGAGAGAAGCTGTATTTCTTGAGAGGGAGCACATCCTCATGAAGGATGGTGGGAGAAAGATTGACTTCGACAAAGTTGATGCTCAAGATACACAGGAGTTGGTATAGGAACAAGTTCCACAAGTCCCTGTGGAAGAGGTTCTAGAAACACAAGTACTGCGAAGGAGCTCAAGAGAGGTAAGGGAACTAGAGTGATTTGGTATCCTAGTCACCGAGGATGGTGAATCATTATTGTCGGACAATGATGAACCTCTCTCCTACAAGGAAGTAGTAGAAATCTCAGAAGCTGCAAAATGTCTAGATGCTATGAATTTTGAGATGGATTCCATATATCAGAACCAAGTCTGGGTACTGGTCGATGAGCCAGTTGATGTAAATCCTTTTGGATTCAAATGGTTATTGAAGAGAAATATGGACATAAAAGGTCAAGTTAACACCTATAAAGCAAGGATAGCGGCTAAAGGGTTCAGACAACGTTGAGGAATTGACTATGTTGAATCCTTCTTTACATTTTCAATGTTTAAATCCATAAGTATCATACTTGCCATAGCTACATACCATGACTACGAGGTTTGGAAGATAGATGTCAAAATAGAATTCCTTAACAGGAACCTTCAGGAAGATGTCTATATGACACAACCAGAGGGGTTTGTGACACTAGGTGAAGCCCAACGGGTTTGAAAGTTACAGAAATCCATTTATGGATTAAAGTAAGAATCCAGTTCATGGAACATTCTATTTGATGAATCAACAAAGAAATTTTGGTTAATTAAGAACGAATGTGAGCCAAGTGTTTATAAACGGTTTAATGGGAATTTGATCGTTATCCTAGTAGTATATGTTGAGGAAATATTGCTTATTGGAAATGATGTACCAGTCTTACCGTCAGTTAAGGACTAGTTGAACAAGTGTTTCACCATGAAGGACTTGGGTGAAGTAGCCTACATTCTATGGATCATGATCATTAATGATAGATCCAGGAGGCTTCTTGGACTACGTCAGAGTAAAAACATTGACTAGATACTAAATAGATTTAGTATGGAACAATGCAAGAGGGGATTAGTTCCAGTGTAACATGGCCTACATCTTTATAAGAAAATGTGTCCTCACATACAACAAGAGAAAGATAGAATGAGTAAGATCTTATACGCTTCATCTATATGTGTAACACCCCATGCTTCCACGGTATGATTCCCTTTGAATAATATAGTAGCGTGTGTTGTATGCAACTTCGAGTTCTAACACACACCACAATCAATCAAACTAGCCATTATGAATAGTAATTACCACTATTTGAAATTTTATAAATTTTATCTTTCAAAATGAACTTTATTTTTGGATTCAAGAATATTGAAATTAGCATAGGGTGAATTTTTGGTTTTTTTTTAACTTTCAATTTTTGAAGAATAGTGAAAAAACACTGAGTTATAGTTTAAAACAGAATTTTTATAATTATTTATTTTATTTAAATTTATTTTATTTTAAAATAGATACATAATACATATATATGTTCAATGAAATTCATTGGAGTTAGTTTAGAATAATTTTAGTTATAAGGAAGTTTTATTGATCATTTCACCGTCTTTTACCCACCTCTTAGAAGAATTTACAAATTCACATAAAACTTAATATTACCCCTTCTATGAGTGGAATTTCTAAAATCTAAGATACACGGTTAATATCAAGGAGTGAAATGTGGTTCAATAAGATAAAAATAATTTTTTTTGAATAGTAAATTTTTACTTTTATTTACCACGGTTAAAAGTAAATAGGGTAATTACGGCTGAAAAATGATATTAATATTACCATAACACATGTCCTATTTCTATTGGATATGTGTATCTCGACCATAAACAACCTTAGGAATAAAATAATATCATTTAGCTCCACTAGGATTATTTTAGAACATTTGTTGTTATTTAATTCAAAGAAGAGTTAAAAGAGTTAAAATCAAAGTTTAATAACTAAAATATTTTTAATATAAGGTTATACAAAAGAAAAATTGGATTAAAAATATTCATTAGAAATCTAAAAAGATTTTCTACATAATGATATTTTATTTATAATTTTTAGACATTGTATAATTTAATTATGACATAATGATGATGCTGTAATTACCTAATTAATGAAATATTAAAATAATTGAAATTATAAATATCAAAATAAATGTAATTTGATAATTTTTATGAATTAAACTAATTTTATAGGTTAATATAACGTATTAGGGTTGGTTAGATTAATGTTTTCCGAATTAATAATGCTGTTATGAATTTATCAAAAAAAATACCAAATACTGTCAAAATGGACATAAAAGAGTTTTTAAAAAATATATTATATTATTAATTCATATTATATTACTAAAAATCAAATAATAGGCCAAAGGACTTATATAATGATATTTGTATCATTATTGGACCACTTTGGGGTCTCTTTGAAGTTTATAGTAAGTTTATTAACCATATAATATATAAATACAAAGAGACATGGTAAACGTCAAACTAATTAACTAAGAGTAAAAACTAAAAGATAAGGTTAATAAAGTGACCCAAACCTATCTAAAACCTATTGGTTGAGTTGTTTTAAAACCTTCCCCACATATCCTCAAAATCAAAAAGTTTTTAGCCATTAGAATCTGAATATGAATTTATTATAAAATAATATTTCTAACTTTTTCAAAGGTGACCCTCACCCCTCTTATAAAAGGGAACTCCCCCATTCTCTCTTATTCACACCGTCAAAGCCTTTTTTCTTGGCTAGACCCTGCCCAAATATTCTCTCAAATTCCCTCATTTCAACCTAGAGGCCTTAGTTTGATCATAATGCCAACTTGAGGAGCCCTTTTTATCAAATAAAAAGGAAAAACCCAAAGAAGAGGTAATGTTTTCACCAAACTCTTTCAAGTTCCCTTCTTCTTCAACTTCTTCTTTCTTTGTTATTTCCATTCTAAAATAATAAATCCAGTATATTCTATATAATGTGATGTTATTATAAATATGGTTCAACCATATTCAGTATTATATCCATCCTATGAGTGACATGTCACCATACGTGTGTACGTACGACCTACCGTCTCCATGTCGTGGTGTAATTGTTATTAAAAAATTTATTATTTGGATGGGTAAGATAATAATGTGTAATTGATGTAAATAATAAATATAACATGATAATTATTCTCTATATATGATATAACATCCAATTATATATTATTCTAATATCAAAAGAATGATATTAACACTCGTGCGTACGTACGGACTACCGTCTCCACGAACGCGATGAGATTCATTCCGCATCGTATCCATGCAAGTATAATTCTCATTTTATGATTAAAAATAATCTTTATGGACCAGATATCATACTATATATGGATATGATATAACCTATCCATAACAAACATGACTTAGGTAACAAAACATATAAAAGAAAATGAGTAATTTAACTCCGGAAACGATGATAATACTAAGATATTATTAACAAAGAAATGATAAAAGATCATATAAGATATCATATTAATTTAAATGATTCTTTTATAATTTAATAAAAATTATTTCACCATTATACAGGAGGTTAACCTGCCCTCTACAAAGGAAAAGTACAAGTTAAGTGTTTATTTCACAATCTCTTCATTATCCGGGGTTGTTTATACGTATATATCTACTAGAACATCTTTATAATCCAAATCCATGTTTCTTAAAAATGTATTTCAAATCATTCATACTATTTTATAGACTATGGGTTAAATTAATTTATACCTAGTTGATTTTTATATTATTTTTATAAAGGAATATTTCAATTGTTTTCCAAACAAGATCTTTTTTAACCTTTTCGACAAAATTAACGTAAGAATGTTTTTTTAACTTATAGGGTGGGTGAGGAAATTTTTTTCCATTAAAAAATATTTGATGTTTCCCTTAAAATCATATAAGGATATTTTTAAAGTAAATGTTTTATTTTATAATTTTGTGACTTTTAAATGATTTCAAAAAAAGATATATTTCTCTCAAATAGTTCTGATTTCATCTATGTCAAGATCCTTTAATGGATTTTAAGATTATTTGAAGTTCATTTATTATGATACAAAACATCCATATTGAATTGAAGTTATTGTGATATGATTGAATATGTATTTTTTATTTATATACCATTCTTGGTTTATGGAGAAAGTATTGACATTTTGTATGCTATTTTTAATATGAATGTTTAGGTTATGTTTAAACCTATTCATATGAGGAATGCATTGGACTTAATAAGTGTCAAGTGGAGCCCGATAGAGCTCCTCGATGCATCGGTAGGTCTCATGAGACAAACTAGTGTCTTGGCACAAGGCCTTGACAAAATCTTATTTGTAGTCTTGGCACAAGGCCTTGAATATGTGGTTATGATAGTCTGTCATTATGCATTCTATCATTATGAAAGGGGTTATTGATATTTCAAGTGATTATTAGACTAGTAGATTATCAATGTGAATAAGTAAATGGAATTATTTCATTTTATTTCAGACATATTATGATGAATTTCAAGTTTAAAAGGCTTTTGTTTTAATAATACATTGCCTTAAATGTTTATTCTTATTTATGAATGTTTCCGCTATATTGTTATCCTTACTGGGAATTTGATCTCACCCATTTATATGTTTTAATTTTCCTTGTATGTGAATAAGTATTTTATGAATGACCTACAGGTATAGTATAAGGGGATATGAGTGTGGAGACAAGATTTAGTTGTATTTTTCACATTTTTATGTAATGTAAACTTTATGAATGTATCTAGTTATTCCATGGCTACTAAACTAATCGGTCTTTCGAGACTTGATCTTTTGTGATCATGCTAATGTTATGTAATAATGCACCAACTCTAGGTAACCTGGGTCATGGAATTACAGTTGGTATCAGTTCAAGTTTAGTATAATCCTTGGAAGTTAGATTTTGATAAAATCTTATTAGAGCACATAGACCTAAGATAGACATTGAGGATTAGTATAGAATAACTACCCAGAATTATGGTATTGTAGATATTTTGGGAGTTTTCCGAGAAATACATCCCTATCTAGATATGAACAGGTAGAGGCGGCTCTGGCACAGATGTACCTAGGGGTAAAACCCAAAAACACGGCTTTGAACTAGACTCGAACAGAAACTGGTGCACGACAATAGGCCTTGTTGCACTCTTGGTTACGACACTCCCAGTAGATATGCTTAGGATAACTCTCATTTTCTTTATAAACCATTATGAAGGGTTTATGAGTATATACTTCCTCAAAGAAAACATTTTTATGATTATGGATTATATCCATAAACTATTCAATTCATGTTAAGTGTTTTACAAGTTTGGATTTATGTATTCCGATTCATAAACTAATCTAGTGTATTCCATTGTTTAGAAATGATGCCTAGTGGAAGGAATGGAAAATATATCAATGAATTCACACCATGTAGGGATTTCCCTCCTGCTCAAGATAATTATAGTGGAGCTGGTGATGCAACTGGGGCTGATCAGCTAATTACCTTACTGGGACAACTCACTCAGGTTATGAATAATAACCTTACCTGTATGGAGCACCCAGATCCACAACATGGAGGATCAATGCTAGATCACTTCATGAGGCAACATCCACAAACCATCAATGGGGGTACAAATCCACTAGTAGCTGTTCAATTGATAAGTTCCCTTGAGAAAATCTTTCAGGCTTTGAGGATTAGTGAAAGAGAAAAAGCTATCATGGCAGTTTATTGCCTCATTGGAGATGATGACCAATGGTGGTCATTGACACAAAACACAAAGGAATATTATGAAGTATCAAATATTTAATGGAGATAGTTCAAAGATCTTTTCTTATAAAAATACTTTCCTCGTGACCATCGAGCATATATGGAAACACAATTTCTGAGTCTAAGACAAAAGGAGGATGATAATGTCGCAAAGTATGGGGATATCTTTACAAGGTTATCAAGATATGATAGAGATTATATACGTAACCCAAGAAGTAAGATTGATAATTTATTTGATGGGTTAAAACCATTTATTCATTGAGCATTAGTGTCACAATACTTCTCGTCATATGAATATATTGTCTCAAGTGCTATCAAGACAGAAAAAGAATTCTCTAAGTCTTACGACATTAAAGTAATGAAAGAGAAGAAGAGATCTTCTGATCACTATGGTAATGGAAATAAGGGGAAGAAGGGGAAATTTGAATATCAATCCGATAGTAAATGTGGGATGAAACCCCCGGTAATTGCTTAAAGAAAATGGGGGTATGTTTCAAGTGTGGTGAAAAGGGCCACCAAGCTCGTGATTACAAGGGGAAGAAAGAAGCTACTGATGTTCAATGCTACAACAGCAAGGAGATGAAAAATTATGAAAATGAATGTCCTAAGCATCAGGGGATATTACCTCCTAAAAGGTCGATGGATCAAGGCCAAGCTTATTCTATCACTACTGGTGAGGTAGAAGTTCCGAAAGACGTGGTGGAAGGTAATTTAATGGTTTCCTCAAGTTTAAAAAATGCATTATTTGATTCTAGATCATTACATTCTTTCAGTTCTTCCCAGTTTTCTATGAAAAATAGGTATTTACAATTTGATTTAACAAGGGAGTTGTTAGTTAAAACATCTAAGGGATGTATCATTGCTATAATGTTTAGTGGATCCGTTCCCATTAGGGAATATAAATGTTTTTTATCCGGTGATCTCATCGTAATACCTATGATTGAGTTTGATATAATCCTCGGTATGGATAGGCTTTCAGACCATGATGCGGAGATTTTTTTTAAGAATAAGGAGGATACGATTTTTGATGATGATGATAAGGAACACCTTATCTTTAGGGCAGAATCATCACCACCTGATTCTTACCTAGATCCACCCCTATTTGCTCAACTAAATTTAATTATTGGGGAGGAAGAGAATGAAATAATTTTGGGTAGGTAAAGGAATGTTCAAATAGAGTATGTGCCTATTGTGAAAGAATATGTATATGTGTTTCCAGAATATTTCCGTGGACATCCTATAGAATGAAAAATTTAGTTTTATATGGATTTAATTCCTAGTTCAAGTCCTATATCGAAGACCCCTTATAGAATGGCCATTGTGGAATTATTTGAACTAAAGAAAAAACTAGAGGAATTGAGTAATAAGGGATTTATTCTGCCTAGTGTTCCTCCATGGGGAGCCCCTATCCTTTTTGTTAAGAATAAAGATGGATCTATGGGGTTATGTATCAACTATAGGGAAATAAATGCTATAACAATAATGAACAAGTATCCCCTAACTCGCATTGATGATTTATTTGAGCAAATGCATGGAGCTCGGTACTTTTCTAATATTGAACTTCGATCTGTATACCATCAGTTGTGTATGAAGAAGGAAGACATTCTAAATACATCATTTCGAACCAGGTATGGGTATTACGAGTTTACAGTAATGCCATTTGGATTGACTAATGCACCCTCTGTATTCATGGATCTAATGAATGGAGTTTTCAAGGAATATCTTGATGATTTTGTGGTGATATTTATTGATGATATCTTGGTATATTCCAAAAGATATGAAGATCATTAACATCACTTGCGCATTATCCTGAAAACTCTTTGAAGACATGAGTTATATGGGACGTTTAGAAAGTTCAAATTCTTCCTTCAGGAGATTTCTTTTCTTGGACATATTGTCTCTATGGATGGAATCATTGTTTATAATTATAAGACAAGTGAAATCTAAGAATGGCCAGCACCGACGAGTATATCTGAGGTACACATTTTTATTGGTTTAGTAGGTTATTATCGGCTTTTCGTCCTAAATTTTTCCCGATTGGCAAACCCATTAACAAAGTTGACACGTGAAGGGGTTAAATTTATTTGTAAAAAAGAGTGTGAATAATGTTTTGAAGAACTGAAGAGAAGATTAGTCAATGCTCTTATATTGACACTATCATCGGGGAATGATGGGTTTGTTATTTATAGTGGTGCATCAAAGAAAGGACTTGGTTGTGTCCTTATGCAGAATGATAGAGTTATTGCCTACACATCACGATAGCTGAAAATTCATGAGAAAAACTATCCTACTCATGATCTTGAGTTAGCTGCTGTAATATTTTCTTTGATGATTTGGAGACACTATCTCCACGGTGGAAAATGTGAGATTTATACTGATCACAAGAGTTTGAAGAATATTTTCTCACAAAAAGAACTCAACATGAGGCAAAGGTGATGCCTCAAATTACTCAAGGATTATGATTACACAATACACTACCACTCGGGGAAGCAAAATAAGGTGTTAGATGCTTTGAGATCAAAGGATCATGGTGTTTTGAACTAAATGCGAGTGGAAAAGGATCCAATTTTCATGGATCTAGTAAAGTTGGATATCAGAATAACCATAGAAGGTGAAACATTGATACTTTTTGAAATGGTTTCCAAACCATCTTTACTAGAATGGATAAAGAGTTCTCAGACCGATGATGAATAGTTTCAAAAGAATATTAAATCTATGAATGATGGGAGATTGAGTGACATTGTGTATGATGATGGAATTTTGAAATTTTTTAAGAGACTTTGTGTTCCCGATATACCTAATCTAACAAGGGAATTATTGGATGATGCTCATAGTTCCAATTTCTCTATACACCCTGGGAGCACCAAAATGTATAGAGATTTGAAGGAACATTTTTGGTGGGACAACATGAAGAGGGAGATTGCTGATTTTGTGTCAAGATGTATGGTTTGTCAATAAGTGAAAGATGGAAGGCTACAACCTAGAGGTTTCATGCAACCTCTTCCCATACCTGAGTGGAAATGAGATGATATCACTATGGACATTTTCATGGGACTACCAAAGAATCCTAGAAGGAACGATGCAATATGGGTAATTGTTGATCGTCTTACAAAGTCATCACATTTTCTTGCTATAAGGGATGCTTTACCACTTGAATGTCTAGCAAGGCTATATATTAATGAAGTTGTTAGAATTCACAGAGTACCCCTATCAATTGTTTCTGATCGTGATCCTCATTTTACTTCAAGATTCTGGAAGTGTCTTTAGAAGGCCTTGGATAATGTACTTCGTTTGAGCGCTTCCTACCTCCCTCAAACAGATGGACAATCAGAACAGACTATTCAAACCTTAAAAGACATGTTGAGATCTTTCTCACTTGAATTTCAAGGTATGTGGGATCAATATTAACCTCGGGTAGAATTTTCCTATAACAATAGCTTCCATTAATGTATTCGGATGGCACCATATGAAGTGTTATATTGAAAGCGATGTCACACACCAACATATTGGGATGATATTGGTGATAGAAAACTTGTAGGCCCAGAACTGGTGGAGGAAACGATGGAAAAGGTAAAGGTAATCCAAAACCACATTAAAGAAGCTCAAAGTAGGCAGAAGAACTATGCTGATAACTGAAGGAAGGATTTGGAATTAAAGGTCGTTGATCATGTTTTCGTGAAGGTATCTCAATGTAAGGGAGTTACACGTTTCAGTAAGAAGGGTAAATTGAGTCTCAGGTACATAGGACCTTTTGAAATTCTAGAACGTATTGGGGTTGTTGCTTATCGTTTTGAAATGCTGCCAAGTCTCTACAAAGTTCACGATGTGTTCCACGTATCACTGTTGATAAAATACATGCATGGCCCAATGCATGTACTCACTTACAAGGAATTAGAAGTGGAACCCGATCTGTCTTATTGCAATGAGCCCATCAGGATTCTTGATACAAGAGAACAAATGCTGAGAAACTGGATGACTCATCTGGTAAAAGTTCTATGGAGAATCCATAAGATGGAAGAGGCAACGTGAGAACCCGAGGATCTTATGATAAAGAACCACCCAATTCTTTTCATGCGGTAGTATTATAGAAATTTTTAGGATGAAATTATTTTAAGGGGGAAGAATTTAACACCCCAAGCTTCCTTGGTACGCTTCCCATTGAATGATATAGTAGCGTGTGTTGTACGCAACTTCGAGTTCTAATACACACCACAATCAATCAAACTAGCCGTTATGAATATTAATACCCACTTTTTGAAATTTTATAAATTTTATCTTTCAAAATGCACTTTATTTTTGGATTCATAATATCAAAATTAGCCTAGGGTGAATTTTTGGATTTTTTTTTGAAAACATTCAATTTTTTATGAATAGCGAAAAAACACTGATTTATAGTTTAAAACTGAATTTTTATAATTATTTATTTTACTTAAATTTATTTTAGGTCAAAATAGATATATAATACCTATATATGTTCAATGTAATTAATTGGAGTTAGATTAGAATAATTTTAGATATATAAAAATTTTATTGAACTTTTCACCGTCTTCTACCCACCTCCTAGGAGAATTTGCAAATTCACATAATACAAAATTTTACCTCTTCTGTGAGTGGAATTTTCATATTCCCAGAGACACGGTTAATATCAAGGAGTAAAATTTGGTTCAATAAGATAAAAATATTTTTTGGTGAATAGCAACTTTTTACTTTTATTTACCACAGTTAAAAGTAAAAATGGGTAATTAAGGGTAAAAATGATATTAATATTACCCGAAAAAATGTCCTAATTCTATTAGACATGTGTATTGCGACCATTAAAAACATTAGGAATAAAATATTATCATTTAGTTCCACTTGGATTAGATTAGGACATTTATTATTATTTAATTCAAAGAAGAGTTGAAAGAGTTAAAATCAATGTTTAATAACTAAAACATTTTTAATTTAGGGTTATACATAAGATAAATTCAGTTATATGTATACATTATAAATCTAAAAAGAATTCCTATATAATGATATTTTTTTATAATTTTTATACATTGAATAATTAAATTATGACATAATGGTGATGCTGTAAGTACCTAATTAATGAAATATTAAAATAATTGATATTATAAATATCAAAATAAATATAATTTGAGACTTTTTATGAATTAAAATAATTTTATAGGTTAATTTATCATATTAGGGTTGGTTATATTAATTGTTTTCGAAGTAATAATGCTCTTATGAATTTAGCAAATACAAAATACCAAATAGTGTCAAAATTGACATAAAAGAGTTTTAAAACAAATAATATATTATTAATTCGTATTCTATTCCTAAAAATATAAGGTTTGGCCAAAGGACTTATATATTGATTTTTGTATCATTAATGGACCACTTGGGGGTCGCTTGGGAGTTTATAGTATGTTCATTAACCATATAATATAAAAATACAAAGAGACATGGTAAATGTAAAACTAATTAACTAAGAGTTAAAACTGAAAGTTAAGGTTAATAAAGTGACCCAAACCTGTCTAAAACCTATTGGTTGAGTTTTTTTCAACCCATTACCACCTTATCCAATAAATAAATCACTTTGGAGCCATTAGAAACCTAATATGAATTTATTATAAAATAATATTTCTAGCTTTTCCAAAGGTGACCCTCACCTCTCTTATAAAAGAGAACTCCCCATATTCTCTAATTCACACATTAAAATCCATTTCAATCAGCCAAAACCTACCCGGATAGTCTATAAACTTCCCTCACATGAACCTAGAGGCCTTAGTTTTATCAGAAAGCCAACCTAATGAGACCTTTTTATCAAATCAGAAGGATGATTCCGAAGAAGAGGTAATGTTTTCACCAACCTCTTTCATGTTCCTTTCTTCTTCAACGTCTTCTTTCATTGTTATTCCCATTCTAAAATAATAACTCCAGCATATTCTATATACTGTGATGTTATTATAAATATGGTACAACCATATTCAGTATTATATCCAGCCTTTGAATGACATGTCACCATACGTGCATACGTACGACCTACCGTCTCTACTTCGTGGTGTAATTGTAATTGAAAATATTATTATTTGGATGGGTATGATAATGATGTGTAATTGATGTAAATAGAAAATATAACATGATAATGATTCTGTATATATTATATAACACCCAATTATATATTATTTTAATATCAAACGAATGATATTATCACTCGTGCGTATGTATGGACTACCGTCTCCACGAACGTGATGAGATTCATTCCGCATCGTATACATGCAAGTCTAATTCTCATTTGATGATTAAAAATAATGTTTATGAACTTGATATCATCCTTTATAAGAATAAGATACAACCTATCCAAAACAAACACGACTTATTTAACAAAACATATAAAAGAAAACGAGTAAGTTAACACCCGAAACGACGATAGTACTAATATATTGTTAACAAAGCAATGTTAAAAGATTATATATGATATCCTATTAATTTAAAAGATTCTTGTCTAATTTAATAACAATTATTTCACCATCATACATGAGTTTAACCTACCCTCAACCAAGGAAATGTACAAGGTAAGGGTTTATTTCACAATCTCTTCATTATCCGAGGTTGTTTATACGTAATTATCTACTGGGACCTCTTTATCATCCACATCCATGTTTCTTAAAAATGTATTTCAAATCATTCATACTATTTTATAGAATATTGGTTAACGACATTTATACCCTTTTTGAATTTTTATAAGATGTTTATAAAGGAATCATTCCATCATTTTCCAAACAAGGTCCTTTTTAACCTTTTCGAAAAAATTAAGGTAAGAATGTTTTTTTAACATAAAGGTCGGTGGGGATATTATCCGCCAATATAAAATCTTCAAAGATTACCTTACACAATTATAAGGAAATTTTCAATGTAAAATTTTTTATATAATTATGTGAATTTTAAATGATTTCAACAAAAAGAGATATTTCTCTCAAATAGTTTTGATTTCATCTATGTCAACATCCTTTGATGGATTTTAAGCTTATTTGAAGTTGATTTATTATGATACAAAAGATCCATATTGAATTGAAGGTTTTGTGATTTGTTGGACTATGGATGTGTTATTTTTATACCATTCATGGTTTATGTAGAAAGTATTGACATTTCATATTCTAGTTTTAATACGAATGTTTATGTCATGTTTATAAATGTTCATATGAGGAATGTATTGGACTTAATAAGTAACGGGTGGAGCCCACTATATCTCCTCGATGCATCGGTAGGTCTAATGAGACAAACTAGTGTCTTTACACAAGGCCTTGACAAAATCTTATTTGTAGTCTTTACACAAGGCCTTGAATATGTGGTTATGATAGTTTGGCATTATGAATTCCATCATAATAAAAGTGGTTATTGATATTGCATGTGATTATTCGACTAGTAGAACATCCATGTGAATATGTAAATGGAATTATTTCATTTTATTTCTACCATATTATGCTGAATTTCATGTTTAAAAGGATTTTTTTATTATACTTTTCCTTAAATATTTATGATTATTTACGAAAGATTCTGCTATATTGTTATCCTAATTAGGAATTTGAGCTGACACCTTTCTATGTTTTATTTTTCCCATGATGTGGAGAAGTATTTTATGAATGACCTGCTGGGATAGTATAAGGTGTTATGAGTGTGGATACAAGATGTTTTTGTAGTTTTCACTTTATGATTTAATGTAAACATTATGCATGTATCTAGTTATTCCAAGGCTACTACACTAATCGGTCTTTCGAGACATGATCTTTTGTGATCATGCCAATGTTATGTAATAATGCACAACTCTGGGTAACCGGGGTCATGGCATTACAATAGGATCTGTCATGTATGCCATGTTATGTACCAGGCTTGATGTTGCCTATGCACTGAGCATGGTAGGCAGATATCAAGCAGTTCCAGGAGAACATCATTAGACTACTGTTAAGACTATCCTTAAGTATCTGAGAAGAACTAAGGATATGTTCCTGTTGTATAGAGGAGATGAGGAGGTTGTCATTAGAGGGTATGCTAATTCTAGTTTTCAGATAGATCAGAATGAACTAAAGTCACAATCTGGATATGTTTTATGTCTCAATGGTGGAGCTGGGAGCTGGAAGTGTTCAAAGAAGCCAGTTGTCGCTGATTCTACAGTGGAGTCCAAATATATAGCAGCTTATGATGCAGCTAAGGAAGCCATCTGGATTTGGAAGTTTGTCTAGGATCTTGATGTGGTGCCTAGAAGTAAATATCCCTTTACATTGTATTTGGATAATAATACAACGTTGGCTGTTGCAAAAGAACCAAGGTCACATCAACGGACCAAGAACACACTCTGGAAGTATCACCTCTTGATGGATTTCTATAAAAGGGTTGAAGATTCCATGAGCAGAGTGTCAACAGAAGAGAACGCAGTAGACCCTATTACTAAAGGCATATCTCAGCAAAATCATGAATATCATGTGAGATCTAGCGGGTTAATGGTTGATAGCAATTCACTATAGTCCAAGTGGGATTCTATTGGAGTTGGTGGCCTAGAACCAACTACTTTGTACTTTATTTATTAATAAAATCCTTATCACATTTTGATTGTTCTTCAATGTGATAATGCATGTGATAATGTCCTAAGGATAGCTGTTTCATTAATGGGTCATAGCGGATCCCTGCTAGGATGAGAACCTGAAAGTTCTATAACACTGTTCTTGAATATATGTTCTATGGCCGGATGATATTATTTGAGGGACACAAATAATAAATGACATTTGGGGTGAGGACTCATAAATATTTGAGGCACCATCTCATGGTGTGCGCCCTAGGTAATATCCACGAGTATATTATGAGAATGAGACCCGCCAGTAGGAAATCCACATTTCATTGTGTTATAGGATATTCCCATCTATGGATGTGTGTATTGATCCTTAGACATTAATATTATTATTAATGGGTATTACAAATCGTGCACATAGATGTATTGACTAAAACTGTGATGACACACTATTCACAGCGAGGTAGGACACATTGCGTGTGTCACGAGTAATAATGCATTAATAGATAATGCGAGAAAGGATTTCTCCCTTCTGTTCCATAACGAAAGTAGATATCTTAGGCCCTTTGATGGAATTTGTATAGCCTAAATAAATCCGTAGCCAAGGTAAGGTATGGGAGAGTTCGATTTCATAAAGTCAAAGAAAGAATAATCAAGCACGTGGGTTAATAACACTAGCATGCAACCCGCTGGATTCGAGATATCGTGACAATGAGATTATATTACATTTTAAGCGTTCGTATGAGCTGACACATCATTTCGGCGTTAACTCATTTCTATATGGGTGCCTTGGCGTGTTGCTAGATGCTAACCATGGACTTTAGGTAGGCTTCACCTAATGCCACTGAGAAAGAGGCCTAGAGTGTCACACACTATGTGTATCCATGTATCTAAGTTAAATATTAGTTTAACAAGTTAAAAAAGATTATTCTCACCTGTTGTTTACTAATTATTTATGGATGGCTGATCACATTTATTTCAACACTAGTTATTTGAGAGAATATATTGTGGATGAAATAATATTTATTAGTGAGTGACGTAGTTATATTTATTTAAGAAATAAATAGCCATCACTCAAGGTCTAATAAATTTGGTGGAGGAAATAAAGGAATGTGAAAATAAATGTACACGACGTTTATATTAAATATACATGCCGTGTAGTTTTATGGAAAACGACTACACGCCGTGTATTAATGATTACACACCGTGTAGTTTTTCCAGTATTTATTTTGAGGATATAATATTATTTTATTAAATGATATTTATTATAATCATCATGGGCGCATGTCAAGGAATTAATAATTCAACATGGGGGTTTTCAATAAGACTTAATGATATAAATAAAACACGTAACAGATTTATTTATTTTCATAAATCTATAACCTCAATCCTGAATATAAATATCCTCTCAACCGCAGCACTTTTCCACAAGGAGAATCATTGTGCACAACAATTCTAGAGAATTCTTTCAAGGCCGAAAGAACTCCTTCATCCAAAAACGCTCTTAAGACCAAGAGACCAAGGAGATCGAAGGCGGACATCGCAAGGGAAGGTTCTTCCACCCTAGAACCCGGAGATCCCTTCGGCGACGTCCGGAGATACATGGCACACATGTGGATCACTGCTAGAGGAATCCTACACATGGATTCTACGATGCAGTGACGGATCACAGGATCGTGACCGGAGACATCAACGAAGAAAGAATTCCACAAAGTTAATCCTTGTGAATTAATTATATTAATTATAACCAACATATGATGATTCAATATCTATGGTTCTGAGATTCCCTCTTAAGTTTTTCATTCCTCGTTCTATTCCAAATATTTGGCATTTTACATCATGCCAGATCTCAGATTGAACATTGTTTAATGTTAAAATTAATGTTGGGAAAACCCACCAATGCACTTATGCTATTCCCAGAACATACATAAACAATAATAAAAAACCAATTACGATAGTGGAGACCAGATTCACCAAATCAGAACCAAAATAAACATGAACATCCCGGTTTATCCTCAAGAAAATCCCACCACATCTCAAATAGCATCATCCTAAAACTTCACCTAGAACCAACGCATCATGCCGACTAGGCCTACCAGAAGTAGAGTTTGGAGAGCGTAGGGATAACTAGGGTGAGGTGACCTTCGGCTAACCAATGAACAAATTTATTTTTAACCATTATTAAAAAGAATAATGACTCTCAGTCACCACCAGAGCTGATGTCAGAACTTAGCCCCGCCGTTGTCAGACCACCACTGAGGCATCACAAGCAAACAACTGTATAACAGAAAACATCATTCCATATTTTGTTTTCCACTTCATTGTATATACAATTTCTATGTATATGAATAGTAAATTCTGAATTTTCCTACCTAATATGAATCCAAATAGGTTTGGAGTGATATAATGATCAAAAAAATTTCCCATCAAGTTCATTATAGTTTTTTAATGAGTTTTTATATGGTATTTCCTAGGTAATTAAGCCAAAAATTTGTTATATCAAGTGCTTCTCATTCTGGGTATTAAGGAAACAAGGATTGAATTTATCCCATACAACATGGATGAATGATTGAAGAATTTTTTAATCACATGTGTTATGTCATTCTATAAAATATCACAATCAAATATAAAACAATTGTTTATAAATCCATATCTACCATGATCGCTCTCTATATTAATATAGGAGAGATTTTCATTAATTTTTTCGTTGGGTGGATCCACTTTAAGATTATGGTTATCATAATCTTCAATGAATGGTATTAAATTATCAACAATTTTTTGTTTATTTTCCATCCCATTATCTGAATAAAGTCACTTGAAATGATGAAGCATATACTGGGAGATGTCATTATCTGTAGTGCCTAGGATTCTATTTATTCCGATGGAATTATTTATATTTTTCTCTCTCTTACCTTTATGAAATCTAAGAAAAAATATTAAATTCAAATCTCAATAACATAACCATTTAACATTGAAAAAAAATCAAGGCTTTCCATGATCAATAAATGATCATCCATTATATGGTGTGCATGTAATTCTTCTCTAGATGTAGTATTCTAATACTGATTTCCATTTTGGTTGAAATTAATGTAGTATTTAGAAACCCTAGTTTCAAAATAAACCCTAGAAAATGATTTCAGGTTCCATTATCTATGTAACTCCTTAGTATATATTACTTTCATGGAAATATTATGAATGGGACGACCAATGTGTTAAATCTTCTAATGCAACCATCAAATATTACCTATATCCAAGAGTCTCAATATATCCACTATTAATAAAAAATGGAATATGAGTTAACCTTTTCATGTATGTGGTTAAATCCAATAGGATAAATATGTGATATGAGTGATATTTGGGGAGGCTGGAATCTGGGACACCATTTGTAGACTCATATAATCATTTTAGATAAATCATATATTGATTTTACTTGCATGTTTTCCATTCATAGTGTATATACACCATGTGAAGTAATATTTGGAACTGGGACCACAAAAATAGTACCCTGGTCATCGTCTGATGTGAAATACATAGAGGTTGTTTAATTGATGTTACATCCATATTTCTCTTCAAACATCAAAAAAGTGATGCAGTCTCCATGAATCACCCATTTATAATCTATGTTTTCCAAATTTTATTTTATTAACTTCTGCAATTCTCTAATGTTGATATAGGATATAGAATCATACACAACAAAAAATTGATAAATCATAGCCTGATATGATGCATGAGAATGAAAAACCCTGATATTTCTTTTTTAAATTTAATAATATGGATTCAATCATGATTTATAACCCATATATGATACATTCTAGATTTAGACAGATTTTATGAAAGATAAATATATTCAATAGGTCTCATTTGAATTATTTCCAGTTATCAAAGTGGATATTGGTTTTTAAATTCCAAATATAATGATTTTGGTGTCATTAAAAAAATTGCTAATTGATTTTTCTATTAGGGACTTCATAATCCCTTGATAGTTCCCAAAAACTAGCTTTATTATTTGAGGGCTTTACGCTATGTATGTGGCCCTCCATGTTATTCTACATTAATTTGTCCTTTTACTCTTGAAACCTTTTTATCCCTCCTTTCATATTTGTGTTAATTAGTGAGTGCCTTATGATTCCAATAGATAGTAATTTCTCATCATTTTCATTAGTTGAAGCAATCCTACTCTCCATGTAGAGTTGTGTGTCTAAAACTTCATCAGATCAAAAGACACCACTAAAAGGGGAGAACATATTCATTAACCGTTCATTCTTAGAAGGTTTTTCAATAGATGTCTTACTCTTAATATATTTAGAGGAATGATCCTATGAGAAGTCCCCTTCTATGTACCTATTTCCAGTATGTTTTAACAGACTCTCTTTTTTCTTTGTAGACAATATTAGGAATTTGTGTACATTCGCATTGTGGGTTTGGGTCACACTCACATCTACATCCAAATAACTAACCTATGAAATAATTTGTCCCTCATCATTGTTCCCCTGTACCAGTCTAGTGGGAACCTATAGAATCCCCTTCCCATCACCCATATCCTTATCAGGATAATAGGGTTCCCCTAAATTGGGTGTAGCAGTATTCAGTGAGAATTCCTCTACAATACCTCCATGGTCCATTAACATTGTAGAAACTGACTCCATTTAATTATTCTAGGGGAAGGATTTTTTCATGGCCCTTCCATATTGATTTCCAAGATGGAAACATGAAATTAAGTCCTATGAAATCACTTATATAGGAACATACCCCACCACCTAATCCTAGGACATGGGTGCCTAAAAAAGAGAGTTCTCTTTTGGGGTGAGTGCTTGTATCTCCACCCGCACATTCCCTTAATTGGATAGCTCTATATCATGTAAGTTGAAATTTTATACTTTCATAAAGGTTCCATAAATTTTGATTGAACGTCTTGAATTTATGCCATTATCCTAAGGGATTATCACATCCACCTCATCTTTAATAGAATCATATATATTTATATTGGATTCATCTACCCCGTGCACCAAATGCCTGGAGAGTGGTATGGTTTGTCAAGAAGAACAAAGACCTTCCACATGAGCGTGTTCAAGATTGTCAGCAAACATTTATGGGGAATCCCATTTTCACAAAGATTCATGTAGTATAATTTATTTCCCCTTCCTCATTCTACATACAACATCATCATTCCCCTTTAATCTGAAAAGGTTTCATTCAATATTTCTTTTACACATAGAGGATAAATGTTTAAAAAACATGCATCCCATGAAAAAATAAGGCTTCCACTCATATTGGATCTCTATATTAAGTTTTTCATCTCATTTTGTTAGCACCACCTCCTCCCACAAGGTACTAGACATATTAATCTCAACATATATCTTGTTATAATTCCTAAACCTTGGATTATCAGCTTTTTTATCCATCTAGTTGGGATGTACAACGGATGATGCAATGTACCAAGATATATTTGGATGCAAGTAATTCCATTAATGTTTACATATGCAAATCCATACCAAAGTATATGTGTTCTTCACACTCTCAGGATCAAAATATATATCCCATTCATGAATTCTTAAGAATCTACGATGCAAGGATACTTACCCCTTGATCCTAGAATGTCTCTTGTAATACAAAGATAGTAACACCACATGATATTAACCATTCCACATAGCCATAATTATCTACTCATCAAAGCCAAAAATTATCATGATTCTTCAGAAGAGGTCCTACAATTTCAATGTTCATTTTCTCTTCTGGACAACAACTCTTTTGATGATAGAATACTTTCATAGACTTACCCTCTCATCAATAAGGTCTTGGTTGATTGAGAAATAAACTATTCTCCAATTATTTATAACCCTTACAGGATGGGGTATATCACAGAACTCCAAATATAGGTTCAAATATTATTTCACTAACTGTGAAAAATTATTTTTCATTGCAACAAAAGCACCGGGATCTTATTCCTCAAAATTAGTTATTCTAGTGGGATGAAAGAGCTCTTTATACCCAAAATGATCAGATTTATTCAAATATATTATATTGGAAATGATATTTTTCATCTTCTCAACTTTAGATTAAATAGATTTAGGGATTTATTCTTTCCTCCCACACTCCTATATCTCCATATATTTTATAGAATATAAAATAGTATGATAAAAAGTAGTTTAGATGTTTAAAAAATAGTAAAAATGATAAAATATACTAGTAAAAGGAATGTTACGTGTTTAACACATGTTAAAATGGATGGTGGATTATTTACCAACCTTAACTCACCCCAATATCCATTATTCAATAATTATTAAGATACCGACCTTTAAAGAGTGTGATATTAATATTGAAAATAATAGGTAAAAAAAGGTGACATTTGTTTCACTTATAATAGTGGATCACTTCTATATCATCATTATACATGAATAAATATGAATTATATATTGAGAATATATTATTTGGACCCTTTTATAATTATTTCACACTTTAATAATACTATTTTCTTAATAATATTTTCTATGTACCCCATTTAGAGGAATATTTCTATAAAAAATCTCAAGTTTTGAATGTGAGAATTTCATACATAATTGACTTTTATTCTTAAAATTTCAATTCTAAAACTATTATACAGAAAATAAAATAATTTAAATAATATAATTTATAAACTATGATGTTATTATATTAATTTAATAACAATTAATAATTCCTTTCCAACCTTTAATAAAAAAACATCATTATTGTATGCGGGATAACTACCCCAACTTTAAATTGATGTAGTTTGTTTTTAATCACCGCATATCATGGATATTATCAATGATATATATTATAAATTAGTATGATTAATATTACAAATTTATAAACCTAAAATGGTAATATATCATATATCTTGATTCCATCACATTCATTGGTAAATTAAATCATTAACTATTCATACATGTGAACTATCACCTCCATGAAAGATGAATTTCATTTTTCATCACCATAAAACATGGATGGTTATATGAAAAAAAATATAGGTAAATTATATTTATCAATGTTTGAGTATTTTGTAAACTTGATAATAAAATTATATTAAAAAATTTCACTGCTCATAAAATCATTATAAAGATACCTTGTTGGGGTTAGGTTTTACCACCTATATGAATGATGTTAGTAAATTTAAACCTAAATTATTAAGGACTTTAAAAAAATTATAATATAATTTATTTGATTTATTTTTATTTAGCAGTTCTATTATTGATTAATAAATATTTATATATTTATTAATATATCACAAATCGATCATAAAACTCTTCTAAACTAGCTCAGTGTAATTTCAATTTTCATGAACCGTATCAATATCTTTCACCTAATGAAAAGAGAAATAAGGAAATATTAAAAAAATTATATTATTATAACAATAATAATTTGGGGATGATGTAATTTGGGAGAATAAAAAAGAATAACATTGCTACTACAAATGTATTACAAAATTATTCAGAGCATACCCACTCTATATCGAAAATGGTTAATTACTAACTATTAAATATATAGAAGATAAAATAATATTTTAAAAGGTAATAAATATGAAAAATGTTTTGTATTATTTCATTATGAATCTCATGTTTATTATATAAGATATAAAGGAATTTTTCAGTACAATCATATAAAATGTTAGAGGGTTTTTGTCTCAAATTAATTTTAATGATAAATATTTCATATAATGAATTATTGTATATTTAATGTCGTGTGACTACTATGTAATTTATGTATTTTAAAAAATTCATATAATTCATAGGGGTTGAGTATCAATGTTATTTTATTTAATTAAATGGCATTGATTTAACAGTTATTCATTTTTTTATAGTTTTTGTTAACTTTTCTCTGGTTGTTGAGTTATAATACTTATTCTTGAACTTACTTCATCTATGATCTTTTGCATCCACCCTAATATTTTTTTATCATAAATTATAATAAAATTTAGTGAGATTTTTTTTTTAAATTTAATTAACCTTCTTAAATTAATTATTTCTTAAAAATAATGTCTTTGTAATGAATAATTATTATCCTCTTTAATGATGGTTTCCCCTATTTTCCTATATTTTCCTTTCTTATCAATTTTATTACATATATTTGGAAAACCAATTATGTTTTTTATCATTCAAACTTATATTTTTCCATTTTTTTATTTAAAAAATTATTCTTTTACTCTTTTTTCAATTTTAGTATTCAACAAAATGTATTTTAAAATATTAAAATTAGTTTCCATTATATAAAGGTAATAGGTTTTAACATCCACTCCACGTTTATTTTGATATCCTTTATTTCTTAAGGCTTCCTCTATTGAATATTCGATTTGAATATTAAAAATGTTTTTATGTTTTCAATTTACATTTTGAATCCTATATGTCTTTTTTAATGCTCCATTATTGAAGATTGTTTATAAAATTAAAATGTTTCCAAGTGTTTTCCTTCATTAATTTGAAATTAGTATCTATTTTCAAGTCCTAGTTATTGAAATTTATTTTAAAATATTAATTTTCAAATGTTTATACTTTTTTATTTCTTTAAAATGGATTTTCTAAAAATGAATTTCCAATGTTACATTAACATCACGATTTATTCTAATGATAAATTTTATTTCTAAAAAATTATCTTATTCTTTTTCATGAATTTATTTTTTATCTCTAAAATATTTATATCATATAGAATATAATTTTCCAGAATCTCACAATTGATATTCCTAAAATATCCCATTTTGGAAAAATTAAATTTATGTACCAACCATATTAAGGTCATCTTTGGTAATATGGTTTTGAAATGATATGAAAGAAATTTACATTCACTAGGTTCTTAATGTTATGATAATGGATTTAATTTTAACATGTGAAAATTATGTATAAATTAACATTATGAGGTGGTTGGGGACTGATGAACCCTTGGGATAGTATGGGTCTAATAAATCCTTATAGTGGTTTGTGTATGAAAAATCTCTAAGAGAGTTTGAGTCTAAGAAATCCCTGACATGGTTTGGGTATAACAAAACCATTATATGATTTTGTTATGATAAATCCCAAATATGATTTTCATTTAATAAATAACATATATTGTTTTTGTCTTTAAATCCCTCTAATAGATTTATTGATTTTTATATCTCATGATATAATTATGTGATTTCGGTCATGGTTTCATTTAAAAAATTTAGGGATGGAAGAACATGGATTTTTTTCACAACATTATGGATGAGAATGATTGGGTATTCACAAAAATGATGTCATTATATGTTTATGTATTTTACAATATTATATATAATGTCTAGTTGTTATTTAATATTGATTTGAAAATCCTAAAACATGGTATATATTTGGTAATTTGAGTTTCTTTATCCATATATCATTCCATATATACAACTCATATTGTATCATGTTATTTTTTGAAGTTATTTATAAATTTATCATGTTTTCTCTCATGATTACAATCAAAACCAAGATTATATCATGATGAGTAATTTTAACATACTGAGAATTTGATCCCACTACATTCTTAAGTTTTCATTACCCATGTAATTAAAATGAGTATATATGAGGATGTTTATAGAATTATACAATATGTGGTTCAAATATTGGTAAATGTGCATAAGAATAATTAAATAAGGTAATTTGGTAGCTAATCCTAAAAAACACTAAACCTTATATTATGGGGATTGTGTAGTGATTGTGAGATGTATATTGGAATTTATAAAATATATATGTTTACATTAGGTCATCCAAATGATTAGGAATGTAATTTTTTGAAGAATTTTTTTTAGAATTATATCAGATATTGTGGGTCTAGGGTACCACATACGTAGAAACACCTTTTTATTTTCTCTAGAAATGTTATTTATATTTTACTTTCAAATAAATACATCAAGAATCTCCAAATTTATTACAATAATTATATTTTTTAAAATGTATATTTCCCACTTTTTAAATGTAATTATAGATTTCATAATCATTTCAAAGAACTTATTTATCCTTTAAATCTACTTTTTTCTGGCCAACAAAATCAATTATTAAATAATTAACTCTTAAATGAGTCAACTAATTCTATTATTCTCCATATTCTTGAATATAATTCTAAAATATGAATTTAAACTAACTAAATTTCAGTTCTTTAACAATTATATTTATTTTTAAAATCATAATCCCCTACAGGTTTCCATTAATTATTTAATAAACTTAAAATCATGTAGTCTTATCTTCATCAGAAAAAAACTACATGCAATCAATCTCTATAAAAAACTATGCATCTTCATCACCAGGAGTAGAATATTTTTTATTTATAATTATTTATGTTTGTTAAATTTTCAAAACTCTATATTCAAAATTAAGTAGTTTTAAGGAAATTTAAATGGTTATTTATTTCGTATAAATTCAATTTTTTTCTTCCCCACTCATAGCATCACTAATTACATTACTTATGAACTGTTATTCAGTGACATTACTATTCATTAGATTTTCGAAATAAAAAATGAAAATATCAATTTCCTCACAATATTAAATTCTCTCACAATAATATATCATTTATTAGATGTTAACATTTTATGTCTATAGAAAAATAATTACACATCCCTATTTTAAAAAACTTTATTCCATTTTTTGATACATTCCTCTTAGAGAGCCTACATGGCCTCTTATACACATATATACTAACTTCTTCTTCTTCATTAAACTTTTTATTTTTTCTTAAAATTCAAATTGATTATACAATAAATACATTTCATTTGTATATTTCCCTAAAAAATATTTTCATCATTTCACACTTCTCAATAAGGATGACCTAATTCTTCAAAAAAGTTATTTAGTACCTTATTCTTCACTAGAACATTTCTCAACAAAAATTAATTCCTTCTTTTAACTTTATTGTTTTGATGATTTAAGGAAACAATCATTTTCATCCTTATCAATATGTTTTATGTCACATCCCATGAATATATCATTTTAAATAAAATTACTTTTTATGTCATCTAGAAAAATTGTACCCAAATCGTGAACTTCCTATGTTGAGAAATAAAAATCAATCTTATCTTAAAGAATATGAAGTACATTACCATCAACTATAGTTTCCTTAAAAATCCCTAAATCATCTAACATTTCACACTATTTCATTAAATAAGTGAATAACGAATATACCATTTAATATTATATCATTTATTAGGCTTCATACATCATAATCCAAGCTGATAGTTTAATTTTATTCACTTTGTAATTTTCATGCAAAATAATTACTAACTTATCCCAAATTTCATATATTATCTTGATACATTTATTTAATTTACAGGAACTTCATAAAGACTTAACATGATATAATTTTGAGCATTGGAATCATTTTCGGTTATTTATATGAATAAATTCCATAAAAAATATTTATCATGAGGAATAAATCCAACAACTTTTTATATAATACATCCAAATTAACAAATATTATATGAGGAATCATCTAATATTTCTATATATAATAATTTATTCGATCAAAATTTCGAATCCCCTAACTATTAATGAAATATTCAAATTAAAATGTAAAATATAAGTTCATTAAAAACATCTAAAAACATAGATTAACTCATTTTCTCTTAACACTAAATAAATTAAAAAGGGACTCACCATTGAAACAACATAAGAAGACCCTCAAGATCATTGGGAAATGAAAAATTTGTGGATTTAATCAATGATTAATATTTATCTTAATCTCCCTAGTGGAAAGAAACCTCAATACCTATTATTGATAAATATTTAATCATTATTAAACACACTAACGAACAAACACAGTAGGGATAATAAATATTTCAAGGTTAATCCCTCCAAAAGAGAAGTCCAGTCCATGATATGGTTTAGATTTAACCTAGATCATGTAGCAAACATTGTTCATCATCTCAACTATAATTGATAAGGGTTTATCATAGAATAAACATTACACATAATTATCTCAGTTGATTACATTTCTACCACACAATAATAATTTATATAGTTATTTTTGAAAAAGAAAGAGTTTTTAACCAGAAAATACCTCTACCATGTTTTCTTGGTGATTTTTCTTCATATCATTTCTATAAATGTATTTATTGATTATAATATATATGATTATCTCCGAATGTTTGTTGTAATAATGACTATTTTGAGCAGAATAATCACACATAAATCATTTATATATATGAAATATATTTTTCTTATCTGATAAAAATTACAATAAAATGGTTTAATTTAAATTTCAAGTTAATATTGAAAAAAAAACAAATTATTTTGACTACAACATGTTCATTTATACTAATTTATACTTCAACATTAGTAAAAACCAATCTATATGGACTCATGAATAACATATGGAAGAAAATTAAGATTTTCTCATTCCAAATCTATTATCTCAACACAAAAAGCAACTTTATCATACTATATAGAACAAAAAACATCCACATAATTAAAACCACTTCTCTCTAACTTATTGAATCACAAAATCACTTTTATTATATTTTTTATATGATAGAATATATTTAGTATCATCTTATTTAAAAAAATATCATGATTCTTATTTATCATTCATAAATCCTTCAATAATATTCCATTACAATTTTGAAACTCTGAGTAAACTCATTTATGAATCATATTATTTGTTAAGGGGAACTACTTATACAAAATTATTGATTAATATATTTGAGTAAAGTAATATTACATATAATTTTAACATTTATTGTAGTGACCTATATGTTTTACGCAAGTTATTCCATGTATTTGTTTTTAAATATTGAATAATTACAATCCCAAAGATCACGAGACCTGTTGTTTTTGGGAGACTACGTTAAATATATATAAAAAATAATCATAACATATGAAACAATAATTTTACCCATAATGGGATAAAAAAAAATGGATATCCCATTTTATATATAAAATAAATGGGGAGGTAAGATTCCTAGAATTGGAAGAATCATGAAAAACAAACAAAACATTTGGTTCGTAGGTAATATATGATATCATAAAATATAAGTCTCATGATTAATCATAGGGAAGCATAATTTAAATATATTGATATCATAAGATAATGGTAACATATGAAATGAGGTAAAACCTAATAAATGAAATAATTAGAATCAAGGATAACAACATAGACAATGTAGCATGGTAGAAAAGTTCAAAAAGATTATGTTTACTCACTATTCTAAAACATAATGTCTCATTAGACTACTGATTTATCCAATGAATTGGAGTGATATTTAGGAAATCCCATCAGAACATGTTTGTGATTTATGTGTTCCAAAAAATAAAATCAGTCATAAGGAATAATCATAAAAATTTTCCAAGGAATGAAATGGGTTTAATAATCTTGAATCATATCATAATAAAAGGAAATTACACTATTAATGCATTTATTGAAATAATAGTAAGGAATATATTAAAAAATAAATGTAATAAATAATAATATAGGTATACATGTGTGATATATATATACATAATTTTTAAAAATTCCCAAAAATAATAGAGAGATATGGACAGTGAGTTTGATAGATAATGATTATAACTTTATGAAAAGGGTGGTGTAGAGAGATCATATAAGGTTAATGAAATGTCATATGAAAAGGAACCAAGAGAAAGAGAAAGAGAATTTTTGATGTTAAAATGCCATAAATACGAATAATTTATTATTTAACGTATGAAATTTTTATTATATATGCCCTTTAAATGAAATTATGTAAATAAAATAACATTTTCAAAGAAGAAGGAAATTTTGAGACAAAACCCCTTACCTCAAGTCCAGAATTTTCATGTATATCCATTACCTCTTATATGAGAAGAATAAAGGAGTTATTTTTTATTTATAAAAATTTATTTGTTAAATAAATAAAACAAATAATATATCTTTTTAATTTATTTTAATTTCATATTTAATCATTTATTCAGTTATTACTATACAGGTTGTTTTTTGGATTCCAAGTATTCCAAAATGGATATGGTGTGTTGACCATAGTAGAAGGGGTCATTTTTTATTATCTACTATATAAGAATTATGACCTAATTATCATTTTTAAAAATATTTTATAATTTTATATCTAACCATGAAATATGGTAATGAAAATTGAACTATATTATAATAATAAAGAAAGTAGGACATACATTCATAAGAGTAACATTTATATTTTCCACTGATCAGGATATAAAGTATGTATGTTTTATATTTACATTATATAGTGATAATTATGTCATATTTAAAATATTATTTTTTAAACCCTCTTATATAAACCATCCATGTGATGTTGTGAGGGATTATGAATGACATTTCTTCGTGAGGTGGTAGTCTTCCTTACGCATGAACAACATTATAATTTTTTAATGGTTTTTATGAAAAGAAATTGTATGTTATATTAAATTTATAGAGTGATAAATATTTCTTAAATATATTATAAATAAATTAAATTAAACTTCATAAACATCCATGGGAGGTGATGATAGAAAACAAATCACATCGGTTGACAAGGCAGTCATCTGTCGTATACATGAATAATGGTTTTGTTTCCCATTTGATGGATGTGTAAATGGATGTAGATTATTAAATTCATACAATAAAATCTATTTATATGGTACATATTTATTTTATCACATAATCACATTTTCATATTATTTTAAGAAGGTGTAAAAGAACCCAGAAAATGTTTGGTTTAGAATGATTCCTCTTCCATGGACCACCTATTTATGATTATACATATTTACTTCCAAGACTAGAATTACGATCAAACCAAAAACTCCATGAAATGGGAATGGAAGTTAAAAAGGTATTTGGGGATATATTTTCTAAACCAAAAGTAAATTGATATGTGTTATATAGAGGAAAGGATGATCCATTTTATAAGTGATAGGGAGGTTCATTTGTGTAAATACCCAAAATAAATCAGTAATGGAAAGGCACCTTCAAACCATGTTGAAAAAAAATTGATAAATAATGGATTGGATATGCGATATGGTTTATCAAAAACATCAAATTTATAACGCATAAATTTTAACATATGTTACTCCATCTACATCAATGGTTTTAAACTTTTACCATTTTTGTTTTTCACCATGATAACTAGTCATTTAACTATTTTGACCATCCATTATAAAAATATTTATGTTAAAAATGATAATTCAAAATAATGGCGATAATTTTTAAAATTAAAAATCCGATATTTTTAAAAAATAAATTTTAAAAACCCTTAATGTGATAAGAAATTGGTTTTCAATAAATATTTTTTTCAAGAAATAAATGTTTTTTATTTACTATATGATTAGGAATAATGATTATATTAATTTAAAATCATACAATTAGATTTATAATATGTTAATATCATTTAAATTAATCATTATTACATTTTATTTAAATAAAAAAATGTTATATTCTTTGTGCACTAAAAAACTGTATAATGAAAAGCACATTTTAAGAAAAATAATAATCTTATAGAAAAACCTTGAAACCTAGTGATTAAAAATAAATTTATTATTTTATTATAAATTAAATGGTTCTTATTTATCTGTAATATAAAATATTAAATATGATAGAACTATTAAATTAAATTATAAGATAAAATTAAATGATAATATTTGTAAAATCAATTATTTTCATTGTACCTTCAAAAATAAAAAATTTTAAAAAAATTCCAAAATATCATCCTACATTAATTTTGATATGATTATTTAAAAAATTATTTCAATTTTATAAAATATAATTTCTAGATATTTAAAAAATTAATCATATTTTCTAAAAATAAAATTTTTATGAAATTTTTTTTAAGGATAATAAGACTTCGTAATATATTGAGTGATTATTTCAAAATAATATATTAATAAATTTTTAGTATTAAATTTATATATGATTAATAAATGATTTATTAATTTTAAAAAACAGTAATTAAATATCTCGGTTACAGAGTTCATATTTAAATAATAAATTTTCACTTTGGCTCGGGGTTGGATGTCGTATATACTATCCAACATATATTTATTTTTAAAATATATTGTGTAGTTAAATTCTTTCTCCAATGAAGAAATTTCAACATCGAAAACATAAAATTATTTTCATTAATAAAGGGATTAAAATTTAATAAAAAAACATGTTTGAAACCCACTTCAAATAATTGGTTAATAAAAAATCCTCTTAAAAAGAGGGAAAGTGATGTATGAAGTTCGTATGAAATAAAACAAAATATGGCTTCCAAAAAGGTTTAAATTAGTGGGAAGAAATAATATGGACACGGAGAAAACAATAATATCCAATCCATTATAGATAGTGATAAAAATTATTGATCATAATATAGTGAATGATTAGGATAATGTAAATGACAAAAAAACCATAAACCATTAAGGTGTGAAAAATATCATCGATTCATTAGAAATAATGGTAATATGAAAAATTATTTTGATAAGTTATAATTTTCCTAGAGTTTGAGGAAATTTTGTTCCATCTTGATGATGAAAATGAGGAAATATACATACATTATAAGAATAATGTCATACATTAATCAATTTCCAACGCAATATCAACTTTATATTTAAATGATAAGTATTATAAATGATGATTTTAACATCCTGACATGGGAACCAATAAAATTGTGCCTCATGATGGTGGGTTACATTACCTCAAGAGTTCCACCCAGTATGCCAGTGGATTTTGACTAGCCGTGGTGTCTAATGTGGTGTGGTAGGGAGACTATACCCTCATATCAAAGTATCACAATGAATATAAATAGAGATAAAAAGAGGGGAATTACATATTATAACTAATAATAGATCGGAAATAGATACCCTGAATAACCAAAATAGAAATATGAAACATCCTATCAAATTTAATAATAACCAATCCATAGGCTGTGTAATATATAAAATTATTCAATGGAATGTTGATGTAAAAATGAATACATATTTGATACATAGAACAAGCTAAACATCATTCTATACACAAATATAAAAAATACCAACAGATAGTCCACTAGAAACCCGAATATACACTCGGTCCTTTTTACATGCTCTAATATATAATAAAAATTGATCACGCATCTATTATAGGTAACATTCCCTTATTAACACTGAAAATCAATAAGTATGCTAGGGTACTAAGGGAATCTCTTGTGGGGTTTGTGATAAACATAGTCGTCCACCATCAATGGTGTCTAGAACAACTAGTTAGTGTATATAGAATAGTAGTTTACTCGTATGAAAAATAATAAACATTAATGAAAATAAATACTAGGCATTTAAGGTTCCTGTAGAACACCTGATAGAATCTACCTTCTCTGGAATAAATTAGAATAAGTATGATCTATAACCATATGTCAATAGTCATATATATAATAGGAATACATATATATATACTATGCTTGTAAGTAAATATAAAGGCATATACAATTATACAATGTGCAACCTAGGCACAGGGAATAATTTATGCATCTATGAATAGTCTAATGAGCTATCAGTAATGATGAGTATAATAGACCTAAATCAAATTTGAATGTTGTATTCCATTACTATCACTTGAGATAGTTGGGTGAATGGCCAGGACCGACACCCAATGTTAGTGAACAAGGAACTCTATGCCCATTATCCATTTTAAGGTAATCAATGTGAGACGCGATGCCCATCACCCAATGTAAGGGGTCATGAAACTCTATTATAAATAAATCCCCTAGAAATTTTCCATTGATTAAAATTCATGGTCTAATAATCATAATACATATAAATTTCCTATTATGTATTTATATTTATTTAACCTAATCTAACAATTGTAGTAACAATTTAAATAATTCAAATTTATATTTACATAGAACATTGTGTGTACATTCCACCAACTTAAATTAAATTAAATTAATCTATTTAATTTATAATGATATTTAAATGATGTTCACCAACATTCCAACCCACATAGGTGGTGGATATACATTTTGTCATTTACAATATAGATTAAATTTAATTTAGTGCACTCAAGTGGTTGAAATTAGTGATATAAACTTACTCTAATGATTAAAAACTAGTCTATAAGTGTATCATAACATTTTGTAATTTATTATAAACGTGAAAGGAAATTTAAGGAAATCCATGGAAAATTATGGCATGGGGTAAATCTGTGAATTATATAAAAATAACTAATCTATTAGGGGTGGAAACATTACCACCTACATTAGGCCCATAGAATAATACCTGTCTATTGTAAGTCATTGAATTAAGATATAACTGGATAAATCTAAAGAAAAAATAAATGAATTAAAAATGGGGTTTATGAGATCTACCAAAATATTAAAATAGAGAGGAATATAAAGGGATAACATATGAAAAAGTATTAGAAGGCTTACCATTTTTGATAAAATGCACCAGGAAGTAATGAAAACAGTTATCTAATGAGGTATTTATAAAAGTTCAAAATAATTGATGAGGGGGATCTCATGGGAGTTAAAAGGACTACTCATATACTATAGAAAATATGATAAGTCTTTGGGGATAAAAACATTTCTATAAAAAATGGTAAATTCCCCTTCATTTAAGGGGTTTCATGGTTTGGCAACATGGTCGCCAACCCAGGCGCCAACCGTTCACCCACCACTTTCCTAGGATCCTCCTCTCATAGGATATGCACTCAGTTGACTAATAATTCACTACCAGTGTGAAAATACACTCTTAAAAATTTGATAAAATTCACACAATCATGTGGCCCGGCCTGTACGGTTCATTTAAACAGCTTGGCCACCTCATATGCACTATGTGAGACACATTGTTGAAGTGCATAGTTATCCCTAACCATGTGATAACTATGCAGATCTGTCTACCTCTCTAATTAAAAGATCTATGGCTTACAATGATTCCATAGATTCTCTTGAGACCACCCTTAGTATATAGGGAACACTCAACTAGATAAAACAAATAATTTAGACTTGAAAAACAATGAACTATACCTTGTTGAAATGATAGGTATTTATAACATCCCTTTCATAAATCAACTCATCCCTGAGATGGTATTATGAGGGTAGTGAGGGGTCATTAGTCAGAATATCCTTAAACTAATCATGTATATTGTAGTTCTATTCCCATGTATAATTCTATACTCAAACATTCATCTATAGAACTTGTACATAAGAAACACACCTTCATCAGATAGTCCACCCCCTCCTATCCATGATAACCACTGGGTACTCATAAAATGAAGCATCCATATCGAACTCAAAACCCTCATGTTGTTAAAAAATTGATGGTTCTCCATAATACCAACAAATCATACATGAATTAAAAACATCATGAATATAACATTATGTGTTAGGAAGTGTTATCTTATAATCCAATTCTATAATTCTCTCTAACAAATCAAAAATTTCTAATGAATCGAGGTGAAATATTGCCCTACTTTTGAATTTGATGATGACCCAGAATGGATATATCATATAAGAAAACCTAATCCCGAACCTCAAACTTGGGATTCCATTGATGAGGGTTGTTATAAAACTAGATTCAATACTGAGCTATCAACATGACCCTCCTGATTAGTTGAATCTGCAATGAAGTCGCTTGATTGAGACATGGTCTGTATAGTATTGCCTCCCCAACCACTAACCATAACATAGTTGATTAGTTTTACCTAACATAAAAGTCCATTTAAGGATCCATTTAGATGTTATATTGAAATATATTATTACATGAGAAATAAAAATGGGATATATACTTCTCTTAGTAACCCTAAAAGTCATAGAAACATGAACAAATCATGTCTTATAACTCATGAATCCTTCCCTCAATCTACTCATTGGTAAAATCATTATTTTCCACTCATAGATGATCCTATGAACCCAAGGTCTTATATAACACCTACCAAAACATCACTGTTAAATGAGTGTCCCTATCATATATGATAGAATGTGGAGACCCATGAAGGCATATGATCTCCCTAGTTTATATCCAACCAAGATTTTATACTGAAATGGCCTCCTAAAAATGAATATAGTGGTGATCATTGTAAAATGGACAATGATGAAACATACTATATTATTTTTTTGAAGGAGATCTCGGAAAACCTAACATGAAATCCCTAGAGACATTATTAAATTTTCAGTCCATAATGTAAAAGCGTAGTAAACTTCCATCCAGTGACTGATGTTTTACCTTCACATGTTGAATGGTGGAACACTGGGTAATAAATAAGGCTATCTACTATTACATACCAAGACACCAATATAGGAAATGTATGTATTAATATATCTTGGGGACACTAAGATGAACTACCAAAACTATGTAATGGGATTCCCACAACTAATTATCTCATATTGTTGTTGGAACCAATATACTCCCATATATGCCTAAGGTCAAACCCTCATCCCTGGTCCAACAAGTATATGAATCCTCATATGAGATACATTCCCTCAGGATTAAGACTTTGATATCAAAAATCATACTCATCATTGTCAATTATAGAAGGGTAGAGGACACTGATATTGATGAGAGCAATTCCCACCTATGATCCCTATGAACATAAACATGAATCGCTAAAAATAAGGTGATGCTATTAAATTCATCATTAAACTCTTGAACCACCTATGTTTGAGTCTTAATTATTATTGAATATCCTAATCAATTTCTTTTTCTAGAAGTATAGTCATTATCAAAATAAAATTATTGTATGTATTCAAACCATATTCACTTCCGGAGATTCAGTTCATGATTTGAAAGATATACATGTGGATTTTCTAATAAGGGAATGCCACAAATCTTTCCCCAAGAAAATTGTACCTCTAAAGTCATAAATAATGAATGAAATATACGACTAATATATCTGTGTTTGTTAATTATACTAATGTGACCTCAATTGAAAAGACTCATACAAAAAAATTCACCCATCCCTCTTCAAAACTCATCTCAACACAATACGTTATGTATTAGAAAAACCATGTAGAACCTTCATGGATTTGGAAGAATCTGAATCGATGCATAATTTGTCCCACCATTCAAATCCTAAGAATATCCTTTGAAATCTTCTAAGCACTTGAATTTGACACCATTCTTAGTGAATCCATCAATAGGTGCTTCCATTAATGAGAAATCCAAGATGAATCATTTTAAATCCTACATTTTACAAATATAATTTATATATCAAATGTTTTATTGGGATTCACCTAGGTAACAATAAATCTCACATTCTCTATGTCTAATAATAATCATTTCTCCAAGATGATTTGGTCATGGAAGTAGACCTTGTTGATCCAAATTGGAATTATTTGAGATTTTCAAAAAGATGATGCTCTCTCATTTTATTAATCATGATATCATGATGTTGTTCATGGTCATGCTAAGTGTGAGGATGCACATGGATTTCATCGATAAAGACTACCATGAATGAATCTAGATATGGGTAAAAAACTTATTTTATAGGTACATGAATGTTTTTACCACATTCGTGGTACTAAAAAACATTTTCTTAGTACTCATAAAGACCATACCTTCTCCAAAATGGTGTATGAGGTTTTTTTTATGCCATGACATTCAACTATTTGTATCTCCTCCCCAAATCAATGTTTTAAAACTCCCTTCTACATAAAGCCAATAAGATATGTCATCTATTAAAAGTAGGGGATATCCATTATTACCCTTATGACGGATTATCGATCAAAAATCTGCACAAATCCTGAGGGTTCCGTACTCTTTCCTGGAAGAAAGAACCAGTGAACCCCATGGATAGGCACTATGATAGAAAAAACATTCAGTTTCTAGGCTATCCTCCGCTTTATTAAGATGAATAAGCTCTATAGGTTTCATCCTATAAGGGGGAATATATAGTAGTTCAACTCCCGGAAATAAATCATTAGTGAATATTTCCTCTCTCACCAATGATTTCCCAAAAACGATGTAAGGGAAAATATCCATAAACATATCCACTTATGGATGGAAATTGGTTGGTTGTATTCCCTAGTCATCCAAGAAAATACTATCGATCTGAGTTGTTATTATCCCATTCCCATGACTCTAATGTCTATCTCTTATCTCACAGATGTCCCATTCTCCCTTGTATGTATATCAACTTCCCTCTGGTGATGTCAACATCAACATCTCGTTATACGAATCAATGAGGGACCAACAAGGAACCAATAGGTCCATCTCAGGGATTACATCAAACAATATCATGCCTAGGATAAAAATATTCCACATAAAAAGATATCTACCTATGTAAAGTGTGAAATCATTACATTGATGAATACACTCTGATTGAATACCCATTGGTGTATCAACATTCACCACCCCATAGAATTAAAATATCTCAAGGACCATAAAATTCTAGAATTGTCCCACATAAAAAAAGTGTGACCCACCTATGTCAAATAATTTTGACACTATAGTATAGTCTATAAAAATATTACCTCTAATAATATGAGTTCTTGTATTTTGGACCCCCGGTACAGGTTTTACAAATTGTAAACGGCATGTACCATTTCCTTGAGTCACAACCTAACTGTCCATTACATGATCTATCTAGCAGTGTTATGAATCGTGAGTACAATTTCCTTATCCTCAACCACAACCTCATCCTAAATTCCTAGTGGTATTCTTGCGACCTACCTAGTGAGGTACTACTAGCCCCGATCGAGAACCTGGAGTCGGTGTAGATCCTACTTCTCTATGAACTAGTGGAAATTTCCTACATAAATGATTAATAATTATCATCCATTTGTAGACTCTTAATTCAATTGGATTGTTCATGCATTGGGGTTTCATGTTTTCCGATATTCCATTATGTTGAAACATTATACAATTACTAATATGGGTTGCATGACTTCCAATGCACCTATACTGACCTCAGTGGGATGCATCCATATTCTGTAAGAACTAATACCAAATATGGGTGCTAAAATTTCCTATAAAACAATATCAACATCATTAGAATTCCATTCAGTAATGAGGGACATTATGACTATCTCAAAAATATTGGTGAGTCAAAAAAATGTCTTGTGATCATATATCATATACCATCATATCCCCATATCACATCTCAGTGAAGATATCATCCCCAAAAAGAGTTGGTGTGAACTGTAATAGCCTAGTTAAAATGGATTAATATACAATGACTCACATATCCCCTATAGTATGGACATGAACCCTCTAGATAGGTAATCCCTTTTTGTTTTTTAAATGAATTAATCATAAGAGACTATGTGTAAGTACCTCCATATTATACCCAAAGGTTATCAATATGTTTAATTACTTCCCACCATCGCTTGGTAGAACCACATATCATATACGCTTTGAGCTTATCCCTCCTCTATGGATGAATCTATAGATTATTGAATAATTAAATCATGAACTCCAGCCATGGATCATTATCCTAAGAAGAAAAATCACCTAAAAATATAGGCAGGTGGTTCTACAAGAGATCCTAAGTCAACTCTGCTATAATCCAGTAAGGTTGAGAAACTATTTGTAGAGATTGTGTAACTATGGGAGGTTACACTAGTGGCTTAGTACCCACCACCTTTGGGGAATGATCACCACCACCCTCAATTCCTAAAACATGAGGTCATTATCATGGGATGATTATATAATTTCTAACACACACATCAAATGAAAATTTATCTTTTGAAAATATTATAGATAAGTGATTAGGATGGGTATATATCCCTTCTTTGAAAAGATCAATCCTCTCTCCCTGATCCAAAATCCAAGTCTATGTTGTAATATAAGACCATAACATGCCATAATAATTATTGTAGGAACCCCCGAATACCCACCACTATGGAGTTTTTAGTTCTTGGTCTCACATAATAGGACAGAGGTCCTAGTATATGGTGTTTCAATTTCATGTTACATAAGAAAAACACACTTTTCCTTGTAATTGGAAACAAATTTTGTGCTAAACATTGAATTTATAGGATTATTTTCATATTAGGTCTTATCATTATATATATATATATATCACGGTCTAGATAAATGTTCCACCATAACCAATTAATAAAATTCATATTACTTATAGGTTACAATTTTCATGTCATTTAACACTAACCATGCATTTACATTATGTACCAAGATGTAGTAGGTCTTGTAAATTTATTTAATTACATGGATTACAATTCAAAATATTTTAGAAGTACATCCATCATAAATTTTCATTAGAATTCAACAGATTAAATAATCAAACATTTCATCCCATGAGACCATTTTTTCATTCCTCAAGCCTTTTATAATTCGGTAATATATGTGTCATCATCAGTATATATGGGAAAATACCATTTAGATTGATGTTTTGTCTTTAATTAATCTAATTTTTTCTACCTGATATATAAATTATCACATTTTCCATATAAAATTAACTTATATCACTCTATATAAATTAGGAAATGCACACATAAGGTAAATAATACATGAAACAATTCATGGCGTATATTTTGTAAAGTGTCTATGATGATGAATTAGATGATAACTTTATTTCTCAGTAGTAAAATGGAGAATTACATTATAATAATAGCATTAATAATAATAACAAGATAAAACACATTTTCCACCAAATGGTGAAATTAGAATAACTATAATAGGAAGAAGAAATAACAATAATTACCCATCCTGGGTAATTTGGGTTTGCCATGTATATGGGTTAGCTACTCCCTATGGCATTCTCATTTAAAAATTACAAGACCTTACTAATCTTCTATATAATACCTAAACAGTATGATAAGAGAAAAAGATACTTATATACCACTTTGTAACATCCTAACCCAGAAGGAACTAAAATGGTGCTTTGAGCTAGTGGGTTAGATTGCCTCAAGTGTATCTCCCCATATGATAAAGTCTACAGATAGGAAGTTAGGATCTAAATTGGTGTGGTGGTGATAATACACCCTCATATCAGAGTGAAACAATATATATAAATAGGGAAAATAAATATTTGAAAAATATATGATAACAAACAACATAGCATAAATAGATACAATGAATAATCACAACAGAGATAAGAAACATCAATGAAACTATAATAACAATAATATCATATCGAGAGTCATATGAAAACAATTTCACTACATGGTGATGTAAAAATGAGATACATGGGATATATATAAAAGGTGTATATAATATACTATTTAAGAATAAAAAAATACCAAAAGAAATCTCCAATACCTTTGGAAGCATATTCTCAACCCTCTTCACCTACACTCCAAGATATAAAAAATAGCTCAAGCATATGTTATAACATTATTTATCTTATAAAGATGTACCATAATAATGTATGATGACATACCAAGGGTATCCCGAGTGGGGTGTGAGATATATATATTATTCGACAACCAATGGTGTCAAGAATAATTCATCCACTGTATATAGGACAGTTTTGTGAAGGTCTGATAAATCATAAACAATGCTGGAAATAATTACTAGTTTGATCGGGTCCTGTAGGACACATGGAAGACTCAACCTACTTCTTAATAGGCCTAATTATGTTTACGTAGTTACCATATCTAAGTTAGAAAATTTATATATATAAATATAATATATATATATATATACATGTATAATCACTGTATATGTATGTACACATATTGGAATATACCTGGATACTATGTTAATGTTGCACTTGAGGAGTAACTTAGGGTTCCATGACTAGTATAATGAGATATAAACTCTTTTGAGTGTATCATTCCTATATCTCATATGAATGAGTGATGTCATTCTCATCACTCAGGATAGTTGGGTGAGTCTTCATTCCCTATTCATGCTGGAAGGGAATGAGGAAAGTCATGCCCATCATCTATGTAAAAGTAAATGGTGGGAGGTTCCATGACCATCACCCAATGTAATGGAGTGTGAAACACCATGATAAGAAAATCCTTTAACTATTTTTCACTAGAAAATAAAAATTTTATAATAATCCTAACCATCAGGCATTTCCTTTTAAGAATTAATATTTACTTAATCCAATTTTACAATGGCTGTCAAAATTAAGAAAATTCAAATTTATAATTATAAAACACGTGTTATATCCTTTCCACCCATTTTCTTTTCAATTAAATTAATCCCTTTAATTAATAAGGATAGTTCAATCAATATGTAGGTCAAGAAAACAAACTTATTGGGCGGTTGAGAATTTTTCACATTTATATTAAAGAGGAAATTCAATTTATCACACCCACGGGGTGGAAAACAGCATCGTAAACATTATCTAATACATTAACATTGGTCCATGGTGGTATCATAATGTCGTGAAGTTAAATAGAATTTAAAAAAAATATTTATGGTAATGCACTAATATTTATGACATGCGGAATAGTTGAAAAAACTAAAAAACAAACTAAATATTTCAGGAAATTTACTCGACCACCTACCTTAGTCGTACAAAACTATCCCCATACAATATCCCCCATTGAATATATCATGAATTAGAGAATTAATAAGAAATGATAAATTCCCTAAAAATATGGCTTATTAGATTATACTAAAATTGAATAGGATATGGGGAGATAAATAATGAAGGAAATAATGATTACTTATAAGAATATTGTAGTAGATCCAATACACCCAATGATGATGACAACATTGATCGAATGAGAGAATTATCAAAATCCCTATAAATTGAGAAGGGATAGCTCATGGGGGAGGAATGGGATTCATGATTGTTAGAGGAAGGGGAATGAGGGTTTAAGGGTTCAATATTTTTTAGAGAAAAATGGTAAATTCTACCTAATTAAAGGGTTCATACGGGTTTCCTATACTTTTGGACAAACAATGTGCTTGCCATGAAAAAAATACTCCCCATGAAACTCCCTCATATGGTCTCGTTGAATAGTTTGAAAAACAATGTTAAAACATTATAAAAAGGAACTATCAAAAGTTTGAGATAATTCACATGGTTATACAACCCAAATTACAAGGTCCAGTCCAACTATGCATCCTCATATGGGGCAGTGAGTGACTCACATGATTGAGTCGCACAGTTATCATTAACCATGCTCTAACTATGCTACTCATTCTTCACTTCCATTTCTTTTAGCTCTGACACTAATGAATCCTGAGAAGCTCATGATACCTCCATTAGGCATCATGTAACATTAACCATGATAAATATAGAATTTAATCTATAAGAAATAATCTATACCTTCATGAAAAGATGGGTTGTTAATATTTACCATCTTTAAAGAAATTCATCGTTGAGTTTCTCTGTTGAGAGTAGTGAATGATCATTAGTTGAAATCTTTGGGAACTGAGCACATATATCGACTTCTCACTCCTAGTTCATGTTCTGTACTCAGCCCGGATGTTATAGCACCTGTACTAAAATAACTGAACTTCCATAGAGACTCTTCACTCTTTGATCCATTATATGCAATGTGTACACCTCAAAGTAATTATCCCCATATAACACAAAATCTATAGGATAAAAAACATGTGATTAGTCTATATAATATTGGAAGAACTGATAAATGTGCAAATAATCATGCATAGACTTTTATTTTTTAGGAAATTCTATTCTTTAATACCCTAGTCCAATTCTCTCCAAGATCTCAAATGATCGGAGGAATCACAGAAAAATCATACCATTCTTCTGAATTGATAGATGTCCCATCCTAGGTGAAACATCCAAGAAAACTCAATCCCTAACCTCGAATTAGTGGTATTTTCAATAGATATAGGCATAACAATACATCCTCAACTAAGAAATCAAGATGCATATCATAATTTTAAGAACCTAATCAGATGTCTCTTGATTAAGGATTGGTCAAAGATATGCCTCCTTCCTTTCCTCTAACCATTTTATATTTGATCAAATGTTCCAACTATATAATGTCTCTATGGGATCCACCTGAATGGTATCTTAAAATTTATTAGTATAATCATCCCCAAATAGGGAAATATTCTTCTCCCAATAACCCCTAAAGAAAATTACACATACCTAGAGAATATCCTCAAACACCGAAATCACGCACTTTATATTTCCATCTGTTAGCGGGTGATAGGCCATAATCAAAAGTAGTTGTGCACCCAAGGCCATATATAACCCATACCAGAACCATGATGGGAAATGTGTGTCCATGTCAGATGTGATTGAACATTGAGCTTCATGAAGGAATATGATCTCCCAGATGTATAGAGTCCCTAGATTGTATACTGAAATGGTCTCAAAAATAGGTAAGAAGTGGGAAACCACATCAAATCGTACATTAATACCTAAACTATATAATTTCCTTGATGCCATTTTTGAAATCTATCATGATATCCATGGATACATCATCCCATTTCCACTCGATAATGGTTAACATCAATAAAAGTCATTTTGGTAATTGATCTTATTTCTTCCTCATATGACATCTAGAACATGGATTAATAATGTCAGTTGTCTCAAGATTTAAACTAGTTCATCTATGTTGGTGTCGTTAGTATTGATATGTATTTGTGACACTAGGAAGAACTTCCAAATATGAGGCATCAAATTCCCATTTCATCTCCTCTTAAATTTCATCTAGAACCCAAATACACTAATATATGGTTATGATATATCCATCATCCACAGTCTAAATGGAAGATGATTCACCTTTTGAGATAATATCCTTTAGGACTAGGCCTTTAGGATCTAAAATCTCTTACTTCTTTACATAATATAGATATGTATAAGTCATAGATATAGCTAAGAGGACCATCTAAACATGATCGTAAAAAATTCAACATTAATATTTTAAAATAAGTCCATATGTTAACCATCACCACTAACCTCTTGAACCACCTGTGTCTGAGTTTTTGGGTACATATCATCATCTACAACAATGCATATTCTTGGATTATATGGTAGCTCAAAATCAAATGACTGTAGGAATTGAACCAATCTTCACTAAATCTAATTTAGTTAAAACTATTTATATATATAAATGACTCTTTTGTGATTAGTGATTTCCAAAATATTCTCCCATCAAAAATAGTGCCACCTGTAGTATAAATCATGAACAACATCTTCTAGCTTGATATCTTGTGTCGGGTAATTCAACTTATAATGCCTCAACTATGGAGACTTATATTCCATGAATCACTCAACCTACATTATAACTGGTCCAATGATAATACAATATGAGTCACAATAAATTGTGTAGATTATACCTAGCTCAAAATGAAATAAAATAAATACTCAATTCAACCATATATTCAACTCCTAATAGGATCTGTCATTAGATTCTCACAACTCATATTTTGAACATTTCAAATTCATGCCCAGAAGTTTAATTTTTAGCACTGAAAAATCATGGATGAGGTGTCTTTAATAACTCCCTTGTGCTAAGAAACATTCTATATAAAATATGTTCTTGTAGAACTCCAAGGAAACTAAATCTCTCACATTATATGCATTCACTAATATCCCTAAATCTGAGATGATGTGACCAAGAAAGTGAACCTTGTTAATCCAAAATTTATATTTGGTGATATCAACATAAAATAATTTATCTATCTGTGTATTAATAATGATATGAAGATGTTGGGAATGATTATGTCGATTAAAAGAATACGATAAGATTATATCCACAATGTATAGTATGAATGAATCCAAATACGGTATTAAAATCGGATTCATCAGGTCCATGAAAACTACTTGTGTTTTCATCAGACCGAATGACATTACTAGGTACATATAAATACCACACATTATATGGAATGTTGTATGAGTATTTTATGAAGGTATGACATGAACCAAATGGCATCTCAACCTCATATCAATCATTGATAATGCCCTTAATCCAAAATTATGATAAAATAAATAATCTATTCAAGGTAGTAGATATCAATTCTTAACCATAATCTGTTTCAACTGTTGTTTATTCATGAAAATACCAAGGGTAATATCCCATTTATTATATAAAAGGATTAGTGAACCCCATTGAGAGGTGTAAAGTTTGATAAAAACTATGTATTCTAGGAAATCCATCTTCTTTTTGAGCTCTGAAATATATATAAGTGATATCCTATGAAGGGGAATGGGAACCGGTGTTGCTCCTAGAACTAACGAAATTTTGAATTCTATATCTATCACCATAGGTATCCCAGAAAATAATTCAGGGAAAAAACCCTAAAACGATCCAACACTGGTGGGAAATATATTTATTTATTTCCTTGATCATCAAAGAAAAGACTAGAAAATTGATTTGTTATTTTTCCCAAGCCCTGATGCTGGGGCCCAGCTCGTGTCGCACAAACATCACATTTCTTCCTTTTAAATATGAATACCATCCTCAGATGATATGTACGTCAACCTCTCTATATAATAATAAATGTCGGTTTGATATGGAATTAAATCATTCATCATAAGGATTACATCTAACATTGTCATATTGAGGATGAAAATCTTCCACACGAAATGATATCCACAAATATCAAGGGGGAAATAATTACATTGGTGAATGATCTATGATCAAATATCCAAAGGGATTTCTAGGGTCATCATGCCACAAATTTAATCTATCATGAGACCTAGAATCTCCATAATTGTAGAAGATATAAAATATTATGATGCACCTATGTCAAAAAAAGTATATAATAGAGTAAATGATACTATTCTTGTACCTCTAAATGTTTAAGTTCCATCAATCTACTTATCCATATCAGGATACACTGAATGTAAATATCCCATACCATGACCTAGAGTCCCAACCTCACTTCCTTGAGTACACCCTCACTATATGTTCTATGAATCCACAGTCAAATTTACATTGTCTCAACAACCACCTTGTCCTCAGTAGCTACTGTTATTCTAGCAATCTTCTTAACAAGGTATAACTAGCCCCACTATAGAACATGGAGGCCTTGTAGATTATGTTTCTCTAGGAACATGTAGTATGTTCCTCCAAGGATGCTAAATATAACCCATCCTTCCACAAACTCTTCAATCATATGGTGTTGTATGCATTGGGGTTACATGTGCCATAGTTTTCAGCACATATGAAGTATAACAAAACTATCAGTATGAGTTTCATAACTACCACTACCACTAAAACTATGAGTAACCTCATAGAGACACTTATGTCTGGTAAAAAAACCTTGTCTTGGTCTGCGTGATGAAACACACTAGATCACACCATCGTCTTCCCTAAAATTTCATTCAGTATTGAGGGTCTAGTTTACTATCTCAGAAATAGTGGTCATCCAGAAAACATTGAACTGTTATCATATGGTTTAGACCATCCCATCCACAAATAACCTCATAATGATGGTATCATATCCAAATAGAGTCTGTGATTATCAATATATCTCAATTAAATGGGAATAATATACCATTATATAAAATTCCCCATGTTTCTTATTCCCAAACCCTCTATCTTAGTCAGTACTCAATGTCTACGGAATGATGTAATACTTAAACAACATATGGAAGTCCCTCCATAACATATCTTGATGTCGATATTCCTATATAATGAATTCACATCATCTATTGGGATAACCATCTATCATATAAGTACCAAACATAACCCTCCTCTCTTTAGTATTCTCTAGATTTTACAATTTAGATAGAAATACCTCCAGCCCTAACTCAGAAGGATGAGGACAACAATCACCTGAAAATCGTAGGTGAATATTGCTACTGGAAATCCCAATAAACTCTACCATTATCATGGTACGTCAAGAGCTTCCTTTTATTGATTTCATTATATAAATAAAACCCTCTCAAAACAAAGCATTAATTCGCAAGGCAAGAATAGAAATTGGTTCCTCTGTTTTCACATTGGGAGGTAACACTAGCATCTTAGGTACCACCACCTATGGGGAATGGTCATCACCACCACCCTATATAACTAATCGAGACCATCATGGTTTCATGATTCTAAAATTAAAAATTCATGACTCATAAGAAAAATTAGTAGTTGAAAAGGGTTGATATAAATGAAAGGGCATGTATAATGCACTCCCTTGAAATGGTAACACCACAATTCCATCTCCAAAATCTAGGTCTATGTGGTAAAATAAGATAATAATAGTCCATAAAATTTGTAAAGGACACCCCCAACTACCAACCAATATGGTTAGATTTGGGTCTAGGTATCGTGTGACATGACTAAGGTTCTTGTAAATTGAGAGTCAATTGAATGGTATAGAGGAAAAAACCATTTATATTACAATTGGAATCCAAATTAGGGGTAAAAATTTCATTTTAAGGATTAATTTCATTTAATTTTCTATTATTTTATATATATATAAATAATGACCTAGTTGAAAGCATCAAAATTCCCAGTTGATAAATATCATACTAATTATAAGTTGGAAGTTATTTAACTACATCGTGGGCATTACCTCCATTATCAATATGTATCAGGTCATGTAAACTTATTCTATAATGGAATTAACATTCCAACCATTATATAGGTACTCAATTCATAAATTCCCATTAGCATACAAGAAATCAAAACATCTAATTCTTCAACCCATAGAACAATGGGTTTATGGATCAAACCCGGTATAATTGGTTAATTAATGTGTCATCATAAATCAATATGGAAAAACACCATTTAGATTGAATATGGAACTTTAATAAATTAAATTATTTTTCCTATTAAGAAACATTATCACATTTCCCATTTATGATAATCAAGGAACTCACTATAAGTATAATTAAATGCATGTATAAGGTAAATATTTAATGATATAATGAACGAAATATATGACCTAAAGTGCCTATAGGGATGCATGAGATGGTAACTATATTTTATAATAGGAAAAGATAAAATTCTATTATAATAATATCTTAAATTTTAATTATACCATAAAACATGTGTGATACCCAATAGTGAAACAATTACAACTATGACCGGATGGACCAAGAATAACAATAACCCATCCTTTGTAATTTGGGTTTCCTTTAATCATCGGATATCCACTCCACGGAATAGGCTCAGTTCAAAATTCCATTTCCTATATAACCTCTTTCCTAATAACCAGATACTAATACTAGAGTAAATACCTATCTGATACCACTTTTTAAATTTCCAACCAAGAAGACACTAAAACAGTGCCTTAAGCCAGTGTGCCACATGGTCTTAAGCACAACTCCCCATATGATATAGTGTTTTGATTAGAATTGAGGGTCTAAGGTTGTATGTAGGGGATCCTATAGTCTAATTTCAATGTGTCTTAGTGTATATAACTAGAGATATTAAATATCAAATTCATATATAGAAACTAATAACCTAGAGGAAAAAATACCATTAATATGAACAATAAAAATAAGTAACTTCTGAAAAACTATAATAATAATAAATCCACTAGCTGACTCTTAATAAAAATTATTAAATGTAATTTGGATGTACAATATGGAGATATAAGTGATATAGGGATCAATAATATTCAACATTGTATACAATTTTTTTTTAAAGCATAGGTCCATAAGAATCGTGATCATACATTCAATCCTTTTCTCCCAGACTCTATGTAATACAAAAAATGATCAAGAATCATTGAAAGGAAACATTCTACTATCCACATCGATAATCATAAATTATACTCAGGTGCCAAGGGTAGTCTGATTAGGTTTTGTGATAATCATAGTAGGACACCACCAATGGTTTCTAGAATAATCCGGTTTGTGTATATAGCATAGAACTGTGCAGTTATAACATCTAAGAAATAATACTAAAATAAATACTAGTCATCTCATGTTCATGTAGGACACTAGGAACACTCTAACTATGTCGAAATATACTAGAATTTATTTGTTCAATTATGATATAGAAGAAATCGTATATATATAAATATATATATATTCTCTATACATGTACGTAAACTATATATTTAAGGATATATATTTGAATATACATGGATACTAGGTGCTAGCTAGAATAATGGAATAACTCTGGCATCAATGACTAGTGTAACAAGATATTGGCTCCCACAAGGGTACTACTCCTAAAACCCAAATGAATGAGGTCGGTCAAGTCGTCACTCGATATAGCGGGGTGATTCACCATGACCAACAGTTAGTCATAGGGAATGTGGAACATAATTTAAATCATCCAATTAAAAATAAACAATGTGATATGTCATTTACATCATCAAACATAATTGTGTATGAAACACCATGATCAAAAAATTCATTAACCATTGTCCACCAACCAATATTCATGGTCTGGTCAACATAATCATGGGTAATTTCCTCTTCTAAATTTATATTTATATAACCACATCTAAGATCGATGGTCCTAATTCATATAATTCATTTTTATAATTAAAAAACACATATTGTGGACTTTCCACCAAAATACATTCAATTAAATTAATCAATTTTATTTATAAGGGAAGGACAATTATAATTACGGTCATTCCATCCCACTTTGGAGGTGGATAGTAATTTCACATTTACATTAATGATGGAATTTAATTTAGTTCACCAATGTGGTGTCAATCAACAAGGTAATAATTCTGTATTGTTTTAACAGAGGTCTATTGGGGTATCATAATAAGGTGAAATTTATTAGAAATTTAAAACATGTTTTAAGACATCACACAAAAATTCCAATAATGTGGAATATCTCGTAATTCTATAAATGTATCTAATGGTTGATGTAATATTACTAGGCCAATTTTCGTAGGCTCGTATAACTCTCCTCAGCTAGTTTCGGCATTTTATTTGAGCTAGAATCTGATAAATCAAATGTGAATATAAATTCTCTAAAAATGGAGAATAGGATCTTGCAACAAAAATAGTTTAGAATGTGGTAATAAAAATATGGAATGGAATAAATGGGATAAGATATGTAACTTTTGTGAATATAATGCACATGGTGGTGGTGAAAATGATGACAGGACGAAGAATTTATCAAAATCCATAAAAATGGAGATGATATTGAACATGAGAGCGAAAAAGGATGCACATCAATAGGAGAAAATATAATGTGGGCTTGAGGGTTTAAAACATTGTTTAGTAAAATAGAAAATTCCCATTTATTTAAGGGGTTCCATGGTTTGGTTGCAAAGTCATCTAAATCGTGAGCCAGTGGTGCACCAAACACTGACCATGGAACCCCCTCACATATTCTAGGCTAACTGTTTGACTAAACATGTGTTTACCATGTGAAAATCCATTATCACAAGTTTGAAAAAAGTCACATGGTTGTGTGGACTGACTCACATGGTTAAGTAAAAAGCATGTGGCCTCCTATAGTACACTACGTGGCCCATTTATTTGAGTTTCATGGTTAGTATTAACAGTGGGAAAACCCTATGGTTTATTTTCACTCTCTAATTATCATAGATTAGGGCCCTGAAAAGGACCCATATACTCCCTATAAATCCCTTAGGTCATAGGGAACACTATTATGGATAAAAAAATTAAATTTAACTAATAAAATGATTACTACCTTCATGATAATCTAGATGTTTCAATGATTTTTTACTGGATTATCCAGATTCGAATTATAGAATATCACATAATAAACCAAAGGATAATAATATATTCATTCTAAAATTTTCCATGAACCAAACTAAAAATGTTTATCACAAGGTAATAAAATTCCCAAAATGGATGAAACATCATATGATGCAATAAAACATCATACTCTGTGGCCACAAAATTAAAACCCATATTCCAACATATATCAATTGATAAATATATAATCTTAAAATTCTTCAAAATATCTCTGACTAAAGTGGAAAGACCAAATGAATAACATTATATGGGCACATATTCTTCAAATACAAATATAACATTTACCCTGATATAACATCAATGATTAGATAAACCTTACTGGATACCAATTAATATAAACACATGAATAAATATTTAATGTAATTATTCCAAAAATAAATTTTTTACTAAAAGGGATACGAAACCAAATGATTATTTTACCAAACATTTCCCCAAAAATTTTATTAATTATCACAGAGTTCCATTAATTAAATCCTTAAAGGGGTATCTATGCCTTTTAATTTATGATAAACTATAAACATATCAACACAAAAAACATTAGCATTATCCCATATCATAATGGTATATGACATGTTTCTATAGGTTTTATCTTATCATTAGTTATTATTGTTCATAATGAAATAGTTAATAAAAGAAGGCATGCACCCTGAGAGGGTCTGAAGAGGTGCACAGTAACGGAACAGTAACCTTGATCCAGAATGATGGTTGATATATAATCAACTGGCACTCTTTGGGGTTATTACCCATATATTCATCAATTCAATATGGATGTATTACTATGAAATCCTTGTAATATTTTCCTCACCAAAACATTAGGATGTAATCATAGAAATGGACTTATTCCTTAGGTTATTAAAAAATTTCTCTAATACTAATCACTAGAAATAATAAGTCCAATATCTAATACCATATTTAGAAACACATTCCTTATATATATATATTATTACATGGTTTTTTTAAAAAATTACAATTATTAATACCCCAAATATCATGATACCTAGATTGTATGGAATACTACATTCATCATACTTCAAAAGGTAACATAATACATGAAATCCTTATTATTTTTAAAAAAATAATATTTTATGTCCAGTTGATGCCCTAAAAATACATAGAATGGCCTAGGGAATTCCAAAAATAAAGGGGTGAGCTAAAAATCCTAGTAATATAATAGACAAGACAATTTAACCAATCATGTGTGTCGAATTTATAACATGGTATCCTAAAATTGGAGGATCATGAGTAATCACATTGAATAATAACATAAGGAAAATTGTATCATTACATCATGATAGAATATAAAATGCATAAGAAATAAAAAAGTATGGCATAAAAGTGATTCAAGGATAACTAGCATTAAAATATCACATTGTGGAAAAAGTTCCATAATGGATTAGGTTTAATCCCTAATCTCATCTGTAACATCTAAAATGACTAAAGAATTACCCAATTCATTGGAAAACCATACAGTTGAAGCCACCATAATGTTTTAATGATTTATTTATGATAGAAAATATTAATGAATTTTAATTAATAATAATATAATAATTACACTTTTAAATAAAATGGATTTCATAATATTTCATTACATCATATTAAAAGAAAATTTCATAATGAATGCATTTGTGAAATTAATATAATTCATGTATTACACAGTAAAAGGAAAGTTGAATAATGTATTAATATAAATTTTAGACATATATATATATATAATTTCTAATCATTATATAACTATATATAAGGATATTGAGTGAGTGAGTGAGATAGAGAGATAACAGTCATATGCTGATGAAAATGGTGGTTTAGAGGCATCCCTTATGGTTCAAGAAATGCCGTAATAGAAAACCAATTAAAATATAGTTATCAAGATATTTATGTTAAAGAATCATGAAACAAAAATTATAAATTCTTTTTAGTATGAATTTCTATGTATATATTCCATTAAAATGAATTAGGTTAATAAAATAACTTCTATCTCAAAAAAGAATGTTTTGGGTGAAACCCATACATGTAATGTATGACCTATTCCTCATGTATGATAAAACTATATCAGTTTTTCCTAAAAACCATCTATGGGTTTAATGCATTATATATTAACCATTTTTTTTTCATATTTAATTATTTTTTCAATTATGTCTCCATTGAGGGTTTTGATGTCGCTTAGATCATAATTTCATTAAAATATAGGATTTTTGACCATGGTAAAAGTGTTCTTTATTATCTAATTTATATAATGATAATAATCACCTAATTATAATTTTTATATTAAAATTATACTATTAAAACCAACCATTAAATATGTTTATGAAAAATGAACTATGTAACAATTATGGAGGCAATAAGACCGTTATTTGAATGAGTAATGTATCCATTTACAAAGATCATGAAAGAAAGATGGTAAGAGTTGTTTTATCTTCCATGAACTATAATAATGTAATACATATCAATATATTTCATTAAATACCCTTATATATACCATTATGATGATCTAGTGATGCAAAATGAATCACATCATTTCGCGAGTTGGTAGTCTATCAGATGGATGAACGAAGTTATCATTTTTTAATGCGTGGTAATGTAATGAATTATTTGATATATTTAATTTTCATAATTATAATTATTTAATTAATATCATATACATATATACATTAAATCCAATGTCATATATTTTTTTAGAGGCAACTGTGTAAAATAAATTACATAGGTTCCTTAAGAGGTGACCCACTTTATACAAGAATGATGGATTCATTTCCCATTTTGTAAAAGAGGAGATAGGTTTGGTTGCTAAAATTAGTGTACTAAAATATATTTATAGAGTATATATTTATGATATTATATCATTAATTTTTAATGTGATTTTTTTGAGATGGATGAAGAAACAAAACAATGACACTGGGTAAGGAACGATAACCCTTCATCACACCACCTCTTTAGGATTTTTCCTAAAACATTCCTTGATTGGATTTATGATGAACCATTCCTGTAAGAAATTGTGAGGGATGTAAGGAATGTATTTTTGAAGTTCATTTCAAAACCACATGGTTTATAATGTTTTTCTTGTATTGGTGTCGACATCTCCTTATATAAGCGAGGTAGATTGGCATTTTTTAGACACCTAAAACTAATCAATAATCGGAAGTCACTCTCAAGAAAAGAACCAAAAATTTGAAATATAATATATTTTATTGGTGATATGGTAGAAACATTAAATTTAAAAAATTAAAATGTTATTCAATTTACCCTTATGTTTACTCACTTTTTCCATTTTTTCCACCACAATAATTGGGTTTTTAATGTTTTTACTATTCAAAATGTCCAAAAATTAAGTTGATATTAATAAACACTATTAAATTTTATAATTAAAAATACGGAATAAATTTTATCAAATTAAAATAAATAAAATTCCAAATTTTCAATTTAAATTTCATCCCTAAAAAATGTGTCGAAAAACAGATTTTCTATAAATGCATTTATCAAAAATTAAATAATTGTATATTAACACTATTAACAGAAATAATATATTATATGAATTTAAATTGAAATAAAAATATTTATAATATATTAGTATAATTTAAATTATTACTTATAATGGGCTATTTTAAAATACTAAATTGTATACACATTAAGAACTTAAAAATATTTTGCATAAAAACTGTATTTTAAGAATAATAATAAACATAAAACAAAATCATGAATTTTTTTTATTCAAAACAAATAAAATAGATTATTGTAATTAAAAATATTTATATTTTACAAAATAGAAAAATTAAAAAATATAATGGTAATTTTAAATAACTATATTTTATGAAATGAAATTCTAGTATTTGAAAAATCGTTATGTTTAACTATTTACTAAAAATTCCACCATTTCATAAAAATACAAAAAATTTAATCTAAGTTAATTTTGATATGATTATTTGAAATATGAATTTATTTTTAAATTAAAATTGAAATTGTTCTAATTTTTTTAAAATAATAATGCAGATATCATTTTTTTAAGAAGATGGAAATTTTTAGAATAAAATTTCTATTTAAAAACAACGATTTATTTCTTATTAATTTATTAATAAATTTATATTGAGTTTGAGTAATATATAAAGAAAAAAATAATTTAATACTATTTATACATGATAATTTAACGGTTTTGTTATACCAATCATTTTTAAATTATCGTGGTTTATTAAGGCTCGATGTTGTGTGTCAAATATGCTATCGAACAGGGTTTTATTTTGAAAAAAATAACAGGGTGATTAATGTATTACATTAAATATTTCTGATCTTTTTAGGGTTGTTAATTTGAAATAATTGGAATGTAATGGGTAAAACCAAGAAGAGATTTTGACATAGAAAAAACACTAGTTATGGGCCTTAGAGGATGACATATGATAACTTGGCCGATATGGTTTTACTTAGAACATCACCTAGTTATCATGAGATCCCACCTAATAGAGTGTGATATTGGCCTCAAACATGCACACTAGTGTTTTAATCCTTTGTATATGAAATCAAATTTCTAACATCCAAGATACAAATTATGGATTAATGAATCCACTATATGATTGGGTTGGGGTATGTATGACATTTATTACATAAAACCAATCCATTTACAAATATTTTTACATGAATATTAAAAAAAATATCCAATATGTACATCCCCACGATCATGAGGCCTATTTTCATTGGGATACTAGGTTCATAAAACAACAAAAAAGAAACTAAAAAATAAAATAATTTTTTTCTCTATAATGACCTCCTAATTCCATTTGACCTCTTACCACTACATAAGAAAACATAAGGAATACATAATTGAAATAGGTGAGATAAAAATCCCAGTAGGGGATGAATAATGATAATGGAACATAATTTGTAAATCATTGTTATAAAATGTTATAATAAATGAGAATTTTTATGTGTAATCAAATAGATGCATAAACTAAAGAACATAGAATCATACATTCATATAATCATAGGAAATTTTGAAACATCATATGACATTACATACATGAGCCAAGTATAACTAACTAGACAATATCACATTGTGTGATAATTCCCATAATGGATTAGGTTTACCCCCTAACCCAATATATAAAACCCTTGTGAAAAAAAACTCGTTTCCCAAATCAGTGGGTTTCTATATAGGCTCACCCATAATAACATGTTCATGATTTATTTCTTCACAAAATGGATTCAATAATAAAAATTAAACACAATAATTGACCATTTAATTAAAATGGGTTAGATAATCTAGCCTCATAACATAATCAAATGAAATTTTATAATGAAGAAACATGCGAAATGAATATATGAAATTTATAAAAATATAGAATTAATATAAAATAGATATGTATTTATGTGAGTTACAAATATACATAATTGAATATTATTCCATATATTTACATATATATACAAAGTGATTTAGAGGGTGAATGATCATAACTTAGTTAAATTGGTTGTTTAGGTAGATCCCTTATATAATGCTGGAATTTTTTAGTGTATTCATTATATTACAAAAGAATAAAATTTTATCAACTATTTACATTACTAAGTTAATTTTTCATGTTTTTTATTCATTAATTTTAATTATTGTGTTTCGTTTAATTAATCATTCTTTTAGGTTCATGTTATAAGTTTTCAGGGTATTTGGATCATATTTCTATAATAACTATCATATGTTGACTATGGTAGCAAAGATATTATTATTTAATTATCTTTAAAATAACAATAATTAAATAATTTTTTATTTTTTATTTAATTTATACTTTTAAAACCAACAATGAAATATAGTTATTAAAAATGTATTTTTTTTAAATCGTGGACATAGTTGGTCGTACATACACATGAGTAACCTTTAAATTTTTCAAATATCTTTATGGAAATAAGGTAAGTGTTATGTTATCATTGTGAATAAAACTTATATCATAAATACAATATTTTATTATTAAATATACTTATATATATCATCCATGTGTTATGGTAATGAAGAAGGAATAACATTCCATTATGGATGTGGTGACCCGCACATACGCTCAAACGATATTAACATCTGTCAGTGAATGGATATTCAAGTAAAGGTATGATATATTAATATTAAAAATGATTAAATGTTTCCTAAATATTATATATATACACATTAAACCAATGATTTTAAATAGTCATGAGAGTCAATGATATAAAAAAATTACAAACTTTTTCGAGGGGGTAGTTCATCTTGCTCGTGATTGATGATTTCATATCTCATTTATATAATTTGAAGAGGATTTATATTATATAATTAACATAATAAAATATATATATAATGGGTATAATTTTTTCATTATATCATAAATTTTTAAAGAGATTTTATGGTGGTGGATGAATAAAATAAAAAAATGAATGGTTAACAATGATACATCTTTTCAGACTACAACTTTTGGTTCTCAAAAAATCCTTCCAATGAGGGTTTTCAAAAAAATAAAAAGGAATCTAGGGTATGGTATGGATAGTAAAGAAGGTAATTTGGCTTATAATTTTCAAACCATTAGGATCATTCACTATGTATAGGAGAGAATTTGGGGTGCCCTTTTATAAATGATAATGTGTGTCATTTTTTTCAATACATAAAAATTTTCAAAAATGGTAATTTAATATGAATACATATTCCTCAAAAAATGTTATTTCACATGGTGGATGTAATATAAAGTTAGTAAAATCCTTCTTCAATAATAATAAACATGTTTAAAACAATTTAATCCCCTTAACTCTATGTTTTCTCAATTTTATAATTTTAGTTCTCACTATGGTATGTAGTATTTTATAATTTAATTTATTCTATAACACAAAACCAAATACGAGACTTATTGAAGCATTTTGACACAGCTATTTTAAACATTAAAAAAACAAAAAAATATGTGTGTGAAAAATTAATTTTAACATAATTGCATGTAACGTGCATAACCTCATTTAAATAATAACCACTCTAATAATGTTTTAATATTATCACTAATAATTATTTGAAAAAAAGTATGTTGAAATTACTAATAAATATTAATTATTATAATTCAAAATATATTTTTCATTTTTTTCAAATTCAATTCATGGAAGGGAGTGAATATAACATTAAATTATACCCTCTAAAGCATGATGAAAAGGGCTATTTCATGTAAATAAGTTCAAGTAATTAATGATATGATAATAAACATATGAAAATAAAAAAAATTGAATTTAAATTAATATAAATATATACATAAACTATAATTTTTTTTTACATAATTCACTAATAGAGGTTATTTTAATTAATTAAAATTGATAAAAATTATGAACATAAAACTAGTTTGTTGAAAATCCCGTTTTAAGGAAAAAAATTAAAAATAATACATTATCAAGAAAAATTAAAAATCAAATGAAATAAACTATGTTTTTATAAATAAAATGGATGAAATTTAACATAATAATATATAACATCCCCCTAATTCTTCATGGTTATGAAAAGGTGGTGGAATGTTACTTGGACTTAAGGTACATAGCCAAGGCACCAAAGGCTAGAAATAAATGCTGAAGGGATTCAATACAAGTGAGGAACTGTTTCCCTTAAAGAATAAAAAAACTAACAAAACAATACAAAACCAAAAAAACCATATATGATTCATGATATAAATCAAATACAACTCAATATTTCTTTTATCAAAATATAACTAAAACCATGTTCCATCATAGAAGAATACAATATCAATGTACATGGAGGAAGACTATAAAACCCAAAGTCTCCAATGGAAACTCCACGCTCCAAACATGCTCCATAATCAACTCCAAAACATCCCAAGTATCATGATGTACTACCAAATATTTGCAATAAATCACTATTTCATATGTATTATTAAAAAAAATATTTGTAGGAATCAACCTTCTAAATCAGGTTTGTGTATAAAAACTTAGTAGGTTTTCTCCAAATGACCTCCCTACTCACACCATTATTATAGAACAATATAACACATTTACATAAAAAAATTTATAAAAAAAACTTTCTAAAACAATTTATATAAAAATATAAAGAAGTTCATATAAAACAATATTATCACTATAACCCCCATTTCTAAGGAAATCAACCCATAATGTTCTAAATCCATATCACAAGTTCTATTCTAGCATAAAACATTCTGTTCCACACATCCACACATTCATCCATGTATGCATCCTATACCTCCCTATACTTTTTAGTATTAATTCATCCATTCACTAATTCGTCACTTAGGGAACCACTTTGATGGGGTCACATCACACCCATATCTATCCCAATCTTTTTATAGGAGTACTTCATCACTTTATCCATCCCATTTCATATTAACACTTTCCAAACAATGATGACTACCCCATGCCAAAACCTAGTGTTCAGAACCATTTTGATAAAAAAAATTAATACCATTTTTTCAATAAATAAAACCAAATTAAACATTTTAAAATCCTCATTTTAAAATCAAGTTACCAAATACACTTTACAACAAAAACCCATTGTTTCCCAATTTTCCAAATAGTCACTTAAGAGGGTGATCAAAAAAATTCATATAAATTTCACAACCAATTTGAGTCAAAAAATAAGTTTCAAATAAATCTGTAATGTTCTAAATAGAGGAGTTGATACTGATGAAACCTACATTGAGAAGTTGGTGAAAACAGTAAACGAAATGAAAAACACCAATGAATCTGAGTTAAATCATCACAAACACAAATTTGATCTATTACCATATCATAATCTGTAAAAAAATTATCATATTTTCCGTGAATACCTTATATAAATCTATAAATGGTGTAAATAAAATAAACTGAGAGAGATAGAGAATTATATCTTAGAAAAAGTGCCAAGATCGACCAAGAACGAAGGCTTACCATGAGAATCTGACTTCAAATTGCCAAGAGAATCCATTATATTGCCTCCAAGTAAATGGGAGAAGATCCCTTAACCTTCGGGAAGAGATAATATTGACTCACAGATGCATAAATGGAAAAGATATGTATTTAGATTCCCAAATGTGTGAGATCCTCAATTTTAGGATCTCATATTATCTTGTGATCAATTAGTCGCACAATTAGTCAAACTGTGCACTGATCATGCATAAGTTACTACCTTGAGGATGAACCTATAATTGTTGAATAACATGGTTTGAAAACTATTCTTTAGTTATTACAATTGTTATTGTAACATGTTTCATAATTTTTCCAAGGCCACGACATGGTTTGGACAACTCGTGTGCAAATCATGTGCCTTCTCTTTAGCCCATGTCTCGTTGTGCATGCTTTCCTATAAGTGTTTCTAAATTTTTCCAAATTTTGAACCAAATGTGTACCTATTGAAAATCCCCAAAACACTTCAAAAGTTCTCTAAAATATCCCATACATCATCCATATACTTTATATACATAAAATTCAAAAATAAAGATAATTTATTTGAAACTGTGGGTATAAAAATCTCCCCACCAATGGTCTTTCCATCCTCAAAATTTAGGGAACCAAAATCATGATAAAAGAGTTATATCCATTTCTCTTTATTTATTTATAAAGTTACCATGTTTCTTCTTGAAAATGGCCATCTTTCCACAAAACTCACACTAGTATGATGCTTTTACCATTTAATACATTTTATTTCCTGTCCACAATCTGCTTCGAGATATGTATTAATGAAGCATCTGGATCACATTTAACATGATCCCATAAAATCACATAGTTATTATTATGTTGATATTTCATTAAAAATGATTCATGGAATAAATTAGGCACCAAAATGAACCATTATCAAAATGAAATGTGATATTCCGTCTCACTAACCCAATCCAGTATCTCAAAATGGCCCATGTCTTTGGGAGATAACATTCCATGATTCCCAAAATGATGATGTTCATGCCTTGGAGAGATCCTCAAGAACACATGATAACTCACTATTAAAGAAAAAGACCGTAAAAATGGTCGTCGTAAAATTTTGGATGACTTAAAGCCATCTCTTTCCATTTCCTAAACAATTGGATATGCTTCATTTTTTTTTGACATAGCACGGACCAACTAGTGAAGTCTCACCTATTTCCACCCAAAAAAGTGGATAACAATAAGGAAGCCCAAATAATGGCTCAAACAAATCCTTTTTTATCATGTCATGATAAATATTCTTATATTATAACTCCATTAATGACACATTCTCATACAATGATCCACCAATATCCATTACAGAATCCTAAAATATGCCTTATAAATTATGTATCATCCTTTTGGATTTCCCATTTGTCTGATGATGATATGTCATACTCATAGTGAACTGAGTCCTAAGGTTTTTTGTAAAGATTTATGGAAATGAAATTTATACCTCATATCTCTTTCTGAAACTATCAAAACATTAATTCCATCTATCATAACCACTTATTAGGTATATATTTATTAAAATTCCTCCACTGTATGATTTTCATGAATATGGATGAAATGAGACATCTTTGTGAGATGATCCTCTATCACCCATATGACATAATGTTTCTGATCAATTCTATGGATACTGATTACAAAATCCATTTCTATATACTTCCATTTCCACATTGGAATAGATAAATATAGTAACATACCTACCTGTCACATCTGCTCTGTCTTAACTTACTAACAGGTTTAGCATCTTTAAAGAAACTCGACCACCTTTCTTTTCACACTGACCCACCAAAATTGTGCTTCCAACACCTTATACGAATTATGTATTCCATAATGAAAGTGCCACCTTTGATGATCTAATGTATTAATTAGTTGTTCTTAAAAATCCTTAGGTATCACTATCACATTTATGAACAACAAAACTGAACATTCATTCAGTTTCCATCCATCAATGGTCTCCCCACTATTGTGTTTTGACCTCATCACCAAACAATCAACATCATATGTCTATACATCTTTAACCATTTTCACCAAATTCTAAACCAAGGAAATGGTAAAGGAACACGTACCATCACCTAGGTCTTCAAATTCCAAGCACATGTTATCTAAGACTGATATCAACGTCCACTCATATGAAGATTATTTTCCCAATGAAGCATAATAATTTCTACTCAATGTGTGTTCCACCGAATTTCATTTACATAGTGTATAAAACAAGTAAAAGTAAAAATCATGGAGGAACTCTATCCATATTTTTTTTATCATGTACAAATCCATTGGGGGAAATTTATTCTTCATTCCCTTATGATCTATGAAGAAAAAAAATATTTATACAGAAGAGATAGTGATGCTATGTTTTCAAAGCATAGACTACCGAAGCTAACTGCAAATCATTGGTTGTTTAGTTATTTACACACACTCATAACTGAAAAAAACCAGAAGAAAAAACAAGGTCTATTGGCATGATAAAACATCCCAAACCTCATCCTGAAGCAACATAATACACCACATACCCTTTTCTAGATTTTTGGATTAATCAAGAGTCATGCTGATGTAAGGAATATTTTTAACACTTGGAAACACTTTTGGAATTCTTAATTAATTGAAATTGATCATTATTCTTTTTCACATCATTCATATGATAATCTAGTCATGAAACATCATGTACAATGCATCGATATTAATAATCTAATACAATAAAATATCGTATTTCAAATATCTTCTTCAGCAGTTTCCAAGAGATAAAAGCCTCAATATTTTATAGATCTATAAAAACACCTCTTCTCAAAATTACTTGTCTAATAAACATACGTATTTTATAAATAAATTACTCCTTTATAATTTGGGATATAGACAATGAACCCTCAATATTCCCAACACTGTCGCCAAGTGTTGCTCATGCTCAACCCTTATCCATGAATACACCAATATGTCATCTACAAACAGCACCATGAAAGAATACTGATATCTCTAAAAAATACAATTCATAAATTACATATATACCACTTGTTAATTCATAATACCAACATTAATTTCGACATATTCATAATGGACATATATTATTTTCAAAGCTATATTTAGAATATCCTCCTTCTGAACCAACAAATGGTGATATCCTAATCCCAATTCAATCATAGAGAACCACATAGATCCTCTTAATTTTTAAAATAATATCATCAATATGTGGCAGTGGATATCTATTTTTTCCAATTACATGGTTAATGTTACAGTAATACACACATTTAAAGATTTATATCCTATTTTTTCCCAAACAAGATAGGTGTTGCCCAAAGTGACTTGTTAGGTTGAATGAAATAGTTACTTTCGAGATCTTCTGAATGCACTTTCAGATCCCTTAATTTAATTAGTTCCATTTCATATGATAGAAGGAAAATATGAACTATTCATAAAATGTAATAAATTTTAAAATTCCATTCTCTCATCGATGGAAACCCAGGGAAATTATCATGAAACACATCTGGAAACTGATACACCACTACTGGAAAACTATTCTTCTTGATCTCATTTATCATTGAAATATATAACTCTACAAACTGTTACGAGATTATTCCAACTGCTAGTGGTTCCAAAAATCTCTATGTACCTGCCTTTGCACTTTAGTCTCCTAAAATGAGATGCTCGATGTGGTCTTCAATCATGAAATTGACATGTTGGATATAATAGACTATGTTAAACTTGAGCATCATCATCAAATACATACTAACTATTATATAAAAGGCATCCATTTCAAGAATGATAAATTCTATTTCAAATAATTTCTATAAAATTTATTAGAATATTATCTAAAATAAAAAACTTGATACTCATTTTGACTAAAAAGAGTTTGATGTTTTATCATTGAAGGCATCATATGATATTTTAAACTCATCAAATCAACATCATGAGAAGAAATAAAGTAATAGGATACACCCATATCAAATAACAACATCATAAGGGTATAATTCCAAAGAATCATACCTTACACTATTGATGGTCCTAGATGATCATCCAAAAAAACAGGTACTACTCCATATAATTACTTTAATGCAATAATTTACCCCTTGTTTCCATGTTGGGTTTTCACTACCTAAAGAGTCACTGTATTCCAATAATGACCATGGCTAGCTCTATTCTGCTGACAAGAGATATACTTTTACCCTGACCGTGTTGTATCATACAACATCTAAGACACCTGAGAAGTGTCATGATCACCATACCTCTGAATACTATTACAATAGTGTGGAATATTCCCTATCTTATTGCATTTGTGGAATCCTCTTGGTTGTTCCAAGCACTCCCTCCTTATGTGGTCAAGAGAACCATGTTCAAAACAACCTTCTTTACACATCATTCTTGGGGGAAGTTTTACTTAACTAGCTTTCTAATTTTGATTTATACTCCCACCCTAGAAATATATTTCCCTCTTCTAATTTCTCTGAAAATTTGGGTTCCCACCATTTCTCATAGGTATAAACATACTTCCCAATCATAAAGATCCTGATATGTCACATTTAGCTACAATATCAGTATTTACCATCACTCTATAATCATTAAAATACTGAAAACAAATTTTTGAGAAAATCCTATGTCCCATCCCTATTCAGTGATGTGTGCCTTGAAGGATTAACATGACAAAACATTAGGTTAAAGGCCCAATAAATTCATTAATTTAGCCACACACACCTTGACAAAATGATTTTCCAACTTTAGGTTGAACAAGTATTTTAATATTTTTATTGTGAAGGTGTGGGGGTAGAATAATTAGTTGAATAATTCCTGAATATACTACCAATAAATTCCTTGTTCTAATTTAGGTTGAATTGCTAAATCCCACCACAAGTGTGATATATCCTCTAGCAAGTACATCGCCATCTTGACCATCAACTCTGTTGTTTTTTCAATGAAATCAAGGAAAACATTCATCATATTCTTCCAAACCTCCAAATTCTCTTGTTATGAATCACCCCAGATGATGGTAGATTAAGGTTATATAATTTTATGGAATGATCCACTTTCCTTGGATCATCCCTCATGTTCCCATTATCCACAACCTAAACATATTATATTATAATCTAAACTAATTGTGGGTTCACCTGTTTCTTAGGTACAACCACATTCATAGATTCTTTTGCAATTGGTTTCTACTATTCCTACAAAGTCTCACTTTTTGGATAAAAAACAAACTTCATAATTATCCCTCTCAATTATCTAAAGGCTTATCAAATCAAATTATACCACATCATAATATCACAATTGTGATTTCCAAAATCATTTGATTCCATGTTCAACCATTTTTTAAAAATCTCAACGGCATTATGAAAATCAAACCATTTTCAAAATACCAACATCATGACCATTTTCAAAATAATTCATTTGAAATAAATTAAAAAAAAAATTAGAAATCAACACATTGTAATAAATCCTAAACCATAACTCAAAATGAGATTGGTAGTCCTAGTTGGATTTCATTCCCCTTATGAAAACTGGACCTCCCTATACTTTGGAGTGGTTATTCATCCTTTCACAAAGACATCACTTAGAGAACCACTATGAAATGGGTACTTTACACTCATATTTATCCTGACTATTTGATGGGGGTATTTTACAGCCTTATCAATCTGAAATCATATAAACACATTCCGAAAATCCATTATAACTCCATGCTAAACACTAGTGTGTTCAATCATATTTCCATAATCAAAATTTCTATTGAAAAAAATTTGTTCCATGAAGTAAAACCTACCAATAATTTAAAAATCATTATTTTAAAATCAAGTTACAAAATTCACATTCCAACCAAAATACCCCTTCCAATTTCCCAAACATTCACTCAAGTGGGATTTTTAATGAGAAATTCATATCCATTTCATAACCAATTTCAAGAAAAATAATCAATTTTAAATAAAGACTTTATGTTTTAAATATAATAGTTGAGAGTGAATACACATACCTCGAAAAATTGGATAAAATGATAATAGAATTGAAAAAACCCACAAAAACATATTAAATCTCCATGAACCCACTTTATATCTCTTCCCCTATTATAAATGATGAAATATCTTATCATATTTGGCCTAACATACCTCATATCTATCCATAGTTGGCATAGATCTAAGAAATGGAGTTAGATAGCGATGAAGATCTAACAAAAATCATCAAGAAAGACCATGAATTAAGGTTTACCATAAGAATCCATGTTCAAATCACATTCATAAGCCTTCAGATCACATATTAATGGATTAGGGAAGCATCATTGACATTTCAAAAGAGAGAATATTGATTATGAACAACATAGACGTAAAAAAATGATGTTTGAGGCCAAAACATGTGAGATGAAAAATTTTAGGATCTCACCATTAACCCATGCATGGTTTGTCCTATTTTGTGCTAACTATATTCAAGTTAATACTTCAAGGTTGAAAAAACTCATGGTTGGATTGCACGGTTTCCAAACCATGCACCTGCCATGTCAAATCCCACTATCTCATGTTTCACAACTTCTCCATGGATGTCGCATGGTTTGGAAAAACCATTCCAAACCCATGTTCCTTCCCTTTATCCCGTTGTATCATTGTTCATGCATTCCTATAGATGTTACAAATTTTTTACAAACTATGATGCAACCAATAACCTATCGAAAATCCTTAAAAAGTCTAAAAATTCTCCAAAATCTCTCAAAATTCCCCCATATACTTTACATATTTAAAACAGAATAAATAATGGGTTAATTAAATGAATCCATGGGTTCTACATAATAATCCCAAATATAATTCGACTTTTATATTATATTATTTAATTAAAAAAATGAATGTATATGAAAAATCATTTATTTTCACGATTCAATGAAAAATCATTCATTTTATAAAAAATCCCATAAGTGTTACCCTAATTAAACTTTCCTTTCTAACATAAAAAATTAGGTTATTTATATAAAATAACTTTTCTAAATGTTTGGGAAAATAATAATTAAAATAATTATTTGTGAAAATATTTTTTAAGAATAAAATATATTCTCTATAAAAGTGAGTGAATATTTTTTTGACATTTATAAATAAATTTATTTCTATTAGGGTGTTAATATATATTTCATAGAAGACTGAAAACTATTCAAACATTATAATTTAATTTTTTGGATATAATGGTAGTATTTAAATAATAATAGCCTACTAAAGATCGGTTTTGTGTGTCCTATACACTATCTAACCAAGATTTAATTATATAAAAACTAGTGGTGTAACATTCATCCCCCATTTTTGAATTTCAACTTAAAAATTTCACATTAAATAATAAGATGAAAATATGTGACGATACCTCTAATTTTGGGATTTCTTTACATGCAATATTTCATTTATGTATTTATAGTTCCACCATAGTACTATGAATATGTTAGTTGTATAATTACGTATAACATTATCTTTATAGCCTATGATCTTCACCAGCTTCTCCTCCTATGATATATAATTTTCTAGTAGTACCACCTCCGAATATAGTATTAGTGTTCAATATATAGTGCACTTACTCAGTAGGGATACATGGAGTATATATTGTACATGAGAATAGGATGGTGGGAGTGTTAGATGATGAAAAACATGTCTGATGTGATAGAAAATCCCAATGGGATGATATAAATAGGGATATGATTTCCCCTATTCTATAATCTCAAGACTCACATTAATTATGATATGTAGAGAATTAATTTTCACCTGAACACAATCTCTATGTCTCATTAATGATTGTCAGCATGGCTCTTTTGTTGAATCATAGCATTCTTGATGTGTCGCTGAATGGTCATTTACATTTCTTCCATTTCCTCAAATAATTTAGGCCACAATAACATCAATTTGTAAATATCATCCCAACAACTTTGTGTTCTACATATCATCACATAAATAGATTTATAATTAGCCATTTGGATTCATGAGTTAAATATGTTATTATATGATAACTCTACTAGTGGAAGATATTGATCTCATCCCTCTTTAAATCACATCAAGAATTATATAATCACGTGTTATACTATATGAATAGTTTTCTATGATTTTCAATCATTTTGGGGAGATAACATTTACTAAAATTAATCATAGAATTTATGGAATCTGGGATACTCTTACAGAACATGCTGTTGAAACTCATCTCTCTATTAGATAGAATCTATATTGGTGTACCATGTAGCCTCAACACCTCCCTAATTTATATCATTACATGTAGATTGGGTGGGATATATTCTTGTCTTAAAATAAAATGAGTAGTATTTATAAAAAGATCCACCAAAAACCATATTGAATTATTTCTTCTTGATATACTTTGATGACCTATTAAAAAAAATTCTTCTGTTTTCCAATTTCATTGTTTTTGTTGGTAATGGTTGAATCATCCACATATTTTTTTCATTTAATCATTCAATTGATTAAGTTCCAAAAAACAATGACTTATATTCCATGAAAATCAACATCTAATTTTCCCACCAATAGTGACATTAGAGTTATCAATACATCATAATTCTACATTGATGGATAGGGAAGGTTGATCTATGATCATCATTTAACATATAATTATTTATGTTATGATTTTTTGGTACACATATTCATGACTACAATCTCAAAACTCTTTCTTCATCAATATTTATCTTTGATGGATTATTTTTTTATTAATTCCTCTTTAATTTACATTTATCTATCATCTCTCTCAGTTTACATTAACATCTATAGAAGGTATGGTTAAAAATTATTAGAGAATAGAATAATTATGTTCCCTATTTTATTATTCTGATGTCCATCCTTTTAAAGTCTATGAATACTATATCTTTTTTCAATTGTCCTAATTTATAATGTTTCAGGAACCACTATTATTAGATCATATTCTACTTTGTTTTCATTCCAATTATGATAGTGGATTGACCAGTTATAGCCCATGATCAAGTCAAACAGTCATCACTAGAAAATATTAATAACTTTCTTTGTGAATATATATTTACGGCACTAATGATCAGTATATATTTCACGCTTCTATGAATAATGATTATGTAACAAAATTTTAAATGACGTATCATTGCATATAAATCCAAATCATGTTTTTTGATAGTTTAATTCATGAATATTCATATTTCATGAGGTGAAGGCTATCAATATATCATTTTCCATTAGTAAATATCCCAACACCATCTTTGTTCATTGCTAAATATCACAAAAAATTCCCCACTTGAGAGATATACATGGAATGGTGCATTGGTAAGACTCTTTTTAAAATCATTAATGTTCTCTTTATATTCATTTGTCTAGAAAAACATTAATCCTTCCTGTGTAATATTTATTAGTGGAAACGAAATCCATGGGACGTTTCTCTGAAATAATTGGTAATACCCATATAGTACTTGGAAACTGTATATATTCATTACATATAATCATTGAGGCTATTTCTCGCATGTCATTATCTTAGAAGCTTCCACAAATATATTTTTTCTATTTTTAATATTCCCTATGAATGATATATCATTCTTACAAAACTCACATTTACTCTTCTTTTTTACATATCTTCTGTTTTCAATAAGTCTTTAGCATCATAATATTTTTTTCCTTAGGATCCTCCATGCTTTTAATGTAATATTAATATCTTAAATAAATACTATGACAAGTTTGTCAAGGTTATCCACATAAGAACATTTAAATTATGTTGATACTGTTTTCTGATACATTAGTGATTAAAATTTGAATAACTTAGAAGACATATTGTTCAGGACTTATTAGAAAAGTTTCTTTGGTAATATCCTCCTTTTATAACATTAAAAAGTGATAACTTGATCTATGTTCTACCATAGAGAAATAAAATGGCCCATGTAGTTATTGAAAAAAAACATATATATATTGTAGGTGATACTTCTTCTTCATCCAAATTTAATTGAGTTCAAGATTATCAATGTTGATGAACATTGAGATATTATTATTTTTTATAAATAAGACTAGTGCACCCCATGGTAAAGAACTCAGATGTATAAAACCCATCCCCAGATTCAATTGTAACTACTTTATCAAATCATCCAACAAAACTATTGCCATTATGAAAGGATCATTTAACATGCGAAATGAATCAAGTATTATTTAAATTGGGAACTCAACCTCTCGGTCAAGATAGATACCAATAAACACTTTAGGAATTATATAAATATAATATTATACAATGGGAATATCTACATCCATGGTTCTCTCTATAATCACAATAATTTTCACTAGATATACATTATCATAAGGAAATAATATCCACACCTGAATGTGAAATTCCATGGGATATTCATCACCCACCACACACATTCACATTATTAGATAATGACTTGGGGCATGAAGAGTGATCTCCCTCTTTAAAAAAATTATTTTGGATTTAAATATGGATAACCAGTCCATTCCAAAAATAGCAACAAAATACAATAAAAGTTGTAAGATAATATATTCTAGAATAATTAGATCACAAATATTTGCATAGGAGGAATTTAATACTCATTATTTAAAAATTTCTCTACAATCTATTCTCATAAATATATCAACCCACATGTTTTGAGGTGGAATTTAAATAGTTCAATTAATTATTCATTATATGGAAGGATTTATAGAACCAGAATCCAAAAGATATTTTTTATTATAGATTTAATAAATATCATACTTCCCAAAACATTGTTATTGAGAACCACCTACGAAGTGGTGATAAAATATTCCCTTACTTAATCTCTACACCTTAGAGGTTATATTCACTGATTTCATTCAACAACCCTTTGCATAGGGTATTTTCCTTTAAAATTCTTGTGTTTCATATAGGTGAAATACAATATTTTATGCTAAGTATTTATTTATACATTATTTTTTTCTTCAGAATTATTTGGATTCTTAATTTCTGTTCAACACTAACTACCTAAATTACACTATTTTTTACCTTTTAAAAACTATTATGGTTCCCTATAGACCATTTACTGTGTTTTTCTTCCAACACATTTGGCAGGAGGGATGTCAGGTTTTCTTTCCTCCACGATATTATTCTATGGATTCACTAGAATAAACCCCCTTTTTTGGTTTTCTTGTCTCCAGTCTCATGAGACCATATGTTTTAATTAATATCCATCTCGACTTTGAGAGTATATAATAAAATCTCTTCATATCTATTAAATTCACAATTCTTTTCCTTTTATAAACACATAAATAACCAACTAATAAAATGGCATGCCAAACATGGGGAATTGATGATAAATCCAATGTTGTACCATGAAATCCTTCTGATGTGTACCCCATAATACCTGATAAAAACATCTTCTTTTTTACTTCATTTTAAGGAACACCCTCTCAATTTTAAGACGATGATTTTTGGTAATATATTTATTGAAAAATATTTTCATGAAGACTTCCCATTCCATGGAATCAATATCATCTTTTAGATTTTTTTTCTTGACTAGTATCCACTTATCAACTTCTCCCTCAATGAGATAAATGAAAATCATGAAGTTATAATTCTCTATGCATTCGTGGAGATATAATATCATCTTATTAGAGTTATTTTATTATTCCATGATGATGTAGTTAGAAGTTCCACTAATGGCATGTGTCTTTTATCTCATAAATGAGTTGACTGCAACTTTATCTTTCTTAGGTGGAGTGTAACCTTCCTCACTATTCAACATTTTATTTATAAATTTATATTATTGACCTTATAATTACATGATTTTATAATCTCTTTATACCATAAGTTTTTCAATATCACTGTGGAAATTCTCACACTACCTATCATGTTGGTTGTTGGAATAATTTCTCCAATCTCCCTAAATTAACTAAAATGAATAAAAAAATATGGGGAAGCTTTCAAAAGAAAAAAATTCTATTATAATATTTGAATGAATAGTTTATAAATGATATTTATATCAAAACTTATGACTCTCTATGTTTATTTATTTTTTTCCCATGGTAATGTGTCCTATTAGTTTTTAAAAAATAGATTTTTTTAATATATTCATAATGGTTTCTAAAGATTTTTTTAAATTAAAAAACATATCCCTCAAGAGTTTCTAACTAGGTATGCATCAAGGGACATATTCATGAACTATGGGGAGAAGGATTTAATGTCCAATATAACCTTTTATGAGTTATTACACTTTAGTAAATATATTATATAGTAACATCTAGTTGAATTCTATAGACATGGATTTAATTTCATGGAAACCACCCACCTTATTCTTCACCAAAATTCAATGAAATTTTCATATACTTTGACATATCCCGACTGATCCCCCTAAATTATTCTATTCATAATACACAAAATAACTTGACCTTAATATTATAACAAAAATGGAAACCCAATCATTTTACACAAAATTTTATATAATTATTGACATAATTTTCCAATAATTTAAATCATAAGATCATGAGTTCCAATATATTTAGGGGTGAGTTTCATTATATGATGAAAAGAAACTAAAAATAAAATCCTTCCTTTTTATCTATAATGACATCCTAAATCTATTTGAGCTCATAAAAATTCATATGAAAACCAGGATAATATATAAAATAATGGGGTTATGTAAAACCCCTAGTATGAGATTAGCAAAAATAAATAATCATAATCTGTGAATCAAAATTAAAACATGGTATTATAAAAGAAAGGGATCCTGAGTAATGACATGGAAGAATAAAATAATTAATATTTTTTTCAAATATCATAGAATCATAAGAAATATAGATAAAACATATTAAAATATATAAACATGATTCAAAGATAAATTCCTAGGAAATATCGCATTGTTTATAAATTCATATAATGGATTAGGTTTACTCCCTAATCCCATACATAATATCTCGTGAGATAAAATAATTAACTAATTCACTAGAGCGATATTTTGTAAAATCCAACATAACAAGGTAATGGATTATATGTCCAATAATAAGGGATTGATTCATAGAGAATAGTCATTATAGTTACACATTTAAATAAAATGGGTTTCATAATACTCCCTCTTATCTTGATCAAAGGAAATTTCATATTGAGTGTATTTGAAAAAAAAATAATTCATGTATTAACACATAAAATCGAGATGTTATAATATAAGTATATATGTTAGAGAAAGAAATATATATTTTAAAAGCATTCCATGACATTATTGAGAAACATAGTGAGTGAGTTAAAGATAATGATCATAACTCTGATTCAATGGTGGTTTATTGATGTCACATAATTCAAGTATAACATGAAACATTTGTTCTATATTATCATAAATAATATAATTTCATTAATTTTAAAAAACATAAGAACCTTTTCATGTTGATTATTCATTTTATTTTATTTATTATCATGTCAACTTCAATTACATAATCATTTAGTTATATGTTGGTTGTTTTATGGTATTTCACTCATATGTCTATAATCACTTTGGTATGATGACCATGGTAAATATATTATTTTTTCAATTTTTTAGAATAATAATAATGATATAATTATCATTTTAATTCATAATTTTAAATATAAAAAACATACATGATATATGGTTATGAAAAATGAACTGTGTTACAATCATTGAGATATTAGGTCATATGTATGCCTGAGTAATGTATCAATTTTAAATGATCTTGATAAAATGAGTTTAAGTGTTATTTTAACTTGACATAATGATATTAATATCATAAATAAAATTTTATTACTTTAATTAAATTTATATATATCATCAATGTGATGTGGTAATGGATAATTAATCACATATCTTTATGGAGGTGGTAATCCACACAAATAAAAAAATGATATTATCATCTTCAAATGAATTTAAAGGCAAATAAATATTTGTTATATTGATTTTACATAATTTTAAATTTTTAATTATTATATTATATATAAATTAATTCCATAATCATAAATAGGGATGTGATATGATGGTATAAAATGAATTGTATTAGTTCATGAGCTAGTAGTCTATTATATACACGAATAATGGTTTCGATCTCATTTGATAGTTGATGGAAAAAATGTAGGTTATGAAATATTAATATTATAAAAAAAATTATTGTAGATATTTATGATATTATATCACCATGGCTGAATAATGTTTGATAGAGATGGAAAATAAATTAAAACAAAAGTGCTCGGTTAATAACTATATCGCTTATTCAAAAACCACAATAGATTTTCCTCAAAAGCCTTTCATTAATGGGATTTTAATCAGACTAAGGAAAAAAGGAAGTGAAAATTTAATTAAGGAAGAAATTTAAGTGGATATTTATAGAATAAAATAATATTCAAGAGTGGATATTAGATTGTAGGGGGTTTCCTTTTATAAAATAATACGTGAAGTATTTCTGTAAATATACAAAAATATTCTATAATGTGACGTCACTCTCAAGTAAAGTGCCTACATAATTTAAAAATCAATTATTTTAGGGGATATAATTTTTATACACACCTAATATACTGAAAAGATTCATATTTTTAACATTTTATTCCCATTAATATGAAGGTTTCTCAATTTTACCATTTTAGTTTTGACTACGACAAGTAGTATATTTTCAATGTTATTTTTCTATTAATTAAAATATTAATATGAGAATTATTCGAAAATTCGGGACCCCTAATTATAAATATGGAATATAATTTCTCATAAAAATACTAATAATTTGATAATTTATAATTGTCATAAGTTAATGTGACACACAAAATAATGTTATAACCATAATCATGGTAATTAATTTATATTATTTCTAATATTCATTGTGAAAAAAAATTCAGTTTAGAAATTTACCTAATATTTATTACAATGATTAAAAATATGGAATAAATTTTATTAAATTGATTAAATTTTTGTGGTATAATTTAATTTAAAATTATACCCATAAAATTGAATGACAATGTTTTTTTTAGGAAAATACATTTTTCATGTAATAAATGGTATTATATTAACTATATGAATAACAATAATTATTATATGAATTTAAATTCATATAAAAATACATATATATCTATTAAAATCATTCAAAATTTTATTTATTAGATGTTATTTTAATAAATTAAAAAGGATAAAAATTATGCACTTAAATACAGTTTTTAGAAAATCATGTTCTAAGCCTTAAAATAAACTTATACCAAAGTCATGAAAATTATTATTTAAATTGAAATTAATTATATTATTATTAATAAAATGGATAATATTTAAATTTTATCCAAAAACATAATAAAATTTGTCGTTTAAATTACATTATTTGAAGAAAATAAATTATAGTATTAGAAAATTTAGTAATTTTAACTATTCACTGAAAAATCAATCATTCCCAAAAAATATGAAATTTTCATCATATGATAATTATGATATGATGATTTAAAAATGATATTATGTTTATAAAATAATATTTTTCAATTTTCTATAAATTTGATATAAGATACATTTTTTATTAATGTTTTATTTTGTAGAATAAAATGAATTTATTAAAAAAATTAAGTTCTTATATCCTAGAAATTTGTCAATAAATTTACATTAATTAATAAATTTATATATATTTCATAAATAAATTAATACTAATGATACCATGTTATTTAAGAAAAAAAATTAATGATAGTTATATTTAAATAGTACTTGTTCATTTAGGTTCATTGTTGGGTGTCGTATACTCAATTCAAAATAATTTTATTTTTTTGAATACAAATGATGTTATACTGATGGAATACATTGAGATAAAACTCAATAAAACTATTTCAATGAACTATGTATAATGAAATATTACTCCATTATATGATCATTTATTTGGAACATAGATCGATGATAGTGCATCACATGATCTTTTAAACAAAACTCTTTCCCAGTCATGGCTAAAATCTTCCCATTATAACCATAAATACTAGAATTATCCTCATAAAATAAGATATTTATATTAATATGAGGTCTATAAATATCGTAATTCCACTAATTTAATGATAATTGGCTAGTAGAGTAAATATAGACACATATGCATCATCAATTTCACTATTTTAGAGATACCAACATGAAACATTGATTAGATAGAGAATGATACTATATAAATAGTAGTATAATGACTCCTTTAGGGAATTTCTATTAGTAATAGTTTAATTCTATTTTATTAGGTCAATTCATAAAATTCTAGTTTAATTTAATATTATATGGTAAATTCTGTTGGAATTTTTCATAATCCAAGATACTATGAAAATTATTCTTATACTTGTTGAATTTCAATTTTACTAGGAGAATTTTTCTCTAAACTAGATGAATATCACATGGTTAGAGACGTTTTCGTAATAATACAATATGAAATATCGCTAATAATGAAATTCTTTAACCTCGCTGGAATTTTTTTTTCACAGTCTATTATTTCAGGAACCTTTTTTATGATCATTATCTATATTGAAGGAATATAAAACACCATATAGGCCTAATCCTTAACACCTTTGAAGCTATAAAAAATAATGGTTAGAGCATGAATAAAAGATTATGTCACATTTATCATTGTTTCCATTAACAAATTTAGGTTATTTATTTTCATACTAAGGAGCTGGAAGAATTAGAGGAATAAAAACAAATGATTTAATTGATAACAATGATCTCTATCTAGAATAATGTGGAGAAATTTTATATTCTAAAAGAATGACTCCTTCTCTATCAATATAACTAGGATGAATTGGGTATACCTAATAGAGTAAAACCCTAATAATTCTTTTTATATTCCACTCTCCTATATAAAAAATATTCTATACACTTATTTTTACTATAATTAGGAATATAGATGGATTTTAATGATTTTCTAAAGGCATGAAACCCAACAGGATCCTATTAATTATTTCAACAATAATGAATCGTCAATGGGTTAAGAAGATATATTCAACATTACATGGCATTATTTGTATAATAACTTTTAAAATCTAGTACCACACTCCCATGTAATTCATATAACCATCTGTTTTCTATTATTTATCATATAAATAATGACATCCATAGTCATAGAGATCTTAGTTGGTCACATAATTTTCACCATAAAACTATCATCATGGACCTCCTTCATAGGTGTAAATTCCAATAATCATGTTTCACTTATCTGAAAAGTGATACATTATTAATGATGAATCCCTAGGTATCCCCATATGTGTAATCCCCACCCAAACCTAGGTTTTTGTACAATTCAGTACACATTCTTCCCCTCCAAAAGACATTAAAATATTTGGGAGAATTCCACATCACAAGATGTAAAACAACAATAAAATATCTTAACCACAAGATGTTAACTCTTATGGTATTTTCCATATATATGACCTTAAACTATGCTAATCAAACTATATAGACAATGATTATTGTCCACAGTAAGATTTGTTGGGTGCCATTTCAATTTATAGACAAGATATCACTATATCAATATTATTTTATATTTTTCCCTACTAGGTGATATTACTTGATATGTTAGACTCTTTCATGAGACAATATTCCTGATGAAAAAATTCTCAATTTATTTATCCATATCCCCTTTAGATGTTATCAAGTTTTTGTCTCTTCAAAATTTTCTAAATAAGATTACACTTCTTCACAGCATGAAATAACCCTATCCTTTAACCTCATCTCTATTTAATGGGTAATGTTATCTATTTGAGAAACAAAAAATCATCGATCTATATGGGTTCTTATTCTCTTTATATGGATATAGAATAATATTTGATCAAATGGGGCCTAGTCTTAAAATTATAATATTCACCATCCAAAAAGGTGTTAATTTTATGAGTTCACAACTTTTTTATTTTAAAATATAATGTAATCTATGAATATAATACAGATATCATCCAAATGATTACGTAATAAAAATAATTATATCACTAATAATATATTAATCCATATCATACTATAATTTTGGAAATGAAAAGGAACCTAAATTAAAATAATAATTGAGTTCTATTGTAGGAAATAATTTCCATCTCAATGATTGTTGATGAGCCTGAACTTTTATCTTCTCAATTGAAGAGAATCATAAAGGTTGTTGGTAAATCCATAATGAGTACCATCATTATTAAATATAGTTAATTATCACTAAAAATGATATTTGATCATGTGCACAACAAAATAGGTTGAAACTTTTTTGAATGGAATAGTACGTTTGTCTAATATATATACATACATGTATTTAGGAATATGTTTAGGATGAAATTACATTATCATTATGAATGTGAATGTTCTAATTTTTTCTAATTAGAGACACTACATTGGTTAGTTTATTCATTGTTTTCTATTTATCAACATGACTTAATTTATTCTGAATGGTGTATCCACTCATTAAAACTAATTGATTCTTCTTCAAGAAGTTGTAAAAACACATTCATTTTTCCTAAGGTTGTGGAGATTACAATGATGTTTTCCACTAACCAATGAATTCAATTGGACATGGTCAAAAAATGGTAGTGAAATGCCACCTCAATGGAATTATACTAACATTTTAGATGGTTCTTGAATTACTCAAAGTGTTGAATCCTTGTGAGTCACCACACAAGTAAACGAGGATTATGGTCGATAAGAAAGTTATTCGGAAATTTTCCTCCAAACATTTAGAGCGTGTCTCCCTATAAATTGGTAATAATACTCCCCTATATTATATGGATATAGAAAATAAGGGAAACCATTTTCCCTATATAACTAATTTCGGTCCTATACATGATCACATTGCCATAATCAACTTCACTTGTGATGTGCACCTTATACTCCTCAAATAGTTGTAGAGTCAGTTTATCCTGAGTGCTCGAAGCTAATCATAAATACTAGGAAACCATGGAGGTGTCTTGTTTGGGGAGAACAAATTATAATCATGTACCTAAAAATTATCTCCTCTTCCTATAATATGATGGGTTGATGTATAATGAAAACCAATAGGGGACCAAAACATGTTTCAATATTTCCCACTTAAATAATCCAATATTAGGTTGAATATATAGAGAATAACAATATTCTATATCCATATTTCTATATCATCTACAAATCCAAAGTGAAAATGAAAATAAAGAAAATAATTATACTCATTATTTTATCCAAGAAGTCTATAAAAAAATTACACATATAGAAAATTGGGGAAAAAATGTTACCCATATTATTATGAATTTATGGTAAATATTATAAGAAGTAGAATAAAACAACAGTTATATTCTAATGGTTTACTAAGAATTGGATCATATTCGTAAACCCACTATTGTGGAAGATTATTTACATCTTAAAAAAGATAATCATGTATGAGAATATTTTTATGATTATATTTCAGAGAAACATTAACATATTTTATTTAAATCCATAGTATAGTCAAGTGCATATAATCTTACTCTAACCCACAAACACCATATGTCCCTGTAATTACATAATAGAAGTCACATACCCATTATATGATCATACTAGAAACCCTACTGAATATTTCAATTATTGATGGAAAATTAGTGGGATTGTATCCCCATCCCCATTGATGAATCCCATCATTATACTCTTGTAGTAATCTCAATGAAGTCCAAAATCCCTACTTGGGTCTTGCAAAATTATCAGCATATTCTAGTTTTATTACTGAAAGACTACCATCATCATATCATGATTGATGAAAGTTTTTAACATATAATATCACTACTTCCATTGATTAAAATGATCAATATAATTTTTAGGAATCGTTAGAGAGGGATAAAATTCATTCTCCAATTCTAGAGGATAAGAAATGTGTGTCTTAAAGAATATAATTCTACATCAGGCACATATCTCTATTCTAGTCAGGGTTCATCTATATATATCGATAATTGGATTATGATAATATAGTATTCCAAAAAACATCATAGAGTTCAATAAAAATATTATTTAGTCTATTCAATATCATGTACATATACTAGTGAATATTGAATGGGTTCACACATATACTATGATATTGATGAAATTGAATGTTTCTATAAATCATCCATCATAAAAATTAGGTCACCATATCCCAAAAAATATCTACTAATCATCCTGAGGGGTATCCAACAAAATAGAACAAAACTATCCACCCAAATCATCAATCACACAACATGGAGTATTGAGTAGGAGGTCTCATCATGTAAAATATATATCATAAGAGCAGGTGGATATTCCCAACCCGATCAATGTTAGTTTCCTCAAGGCTATATGATGTATTTTGTTTAAAACTCATATATCCACTATATTCTCATTGAAAGATGATGATAATACCAAGAATAGAGGTCTCACCCTTGACAACATGAAGCTTAGTCTAAGAAATTTCCCTCGTGGATCTCTTAATAGCATGAACTGTTGACATATTCTATATAATCATTCCAAATATAAATTGAATTTCTCATTTACTATGATGATCCTAAAAATATACCTATATATTGAGGGGTTTTGGAAGAACCCAAGTCAATAAAAAATATCCTCTCATCATATATTTTAATTTTCCTATCCAGGATTACAACTGGTAATGATAAATCAGTAGGAATGTGTACCCAATGGTCAGATGTAGTAGAATAATAATCTTCTTCAAGTGAAGAGCTCCTTTACATCAATATATAGAATAATCTAGCTGCTTAAAATATGTATGTTAGGTTTGAAAAATTCCAAGTGATCATTATGAACATCTAGAGGAATTAATCATAGAATGCATCCAATGTATTTTCCTCAAATTATGGAATCCCCTTCATTAGCATAAAGAAAAAATAATGTGTTTTTAATGGAACACCAACTATGTTTAAAAAATTGATGATCTCCAAATTTAATAAATTTATATAACCATTTATTTTCATATAATTTGAAATTAAATAGGGATAATTTGAATATTTTTTCACTTTTCATTGATTTTTTGGTATCCCTTAGGCTAGTGATCTCGAACTACCCTTCTAAAATGTGTACTCAAATATGAAGATAGTATATAGAATTTCATTTCACTCCACTAATAAGCCATTGGAGCCCTCCAAAAACTGAACATATGTAATGTGATAACATATAGAAAATTTCAAGGTAAAAATTTTTATATAATTTCATGACCATACAATGAACACATGCTTCTCCAACCACTATATATTACATGAACAACAAGTGTGATTTATTGATAGATTACTATATCAAGAATCCCAAAACGTCAATAAAACATTGGAATATTAAGAATATAGTCCAATTACTCTTTGAAAAATCATGTATAGTTATTCTCACATTCAATTAATTCTCAAAATATTTCAAATTCCTTGAACAATATTAAAAAAATTAAGAAGGATGTTTTTGTGAAAACCAGAGTAACTGTATAGAAACAAATATAGCCCCTAGGGATAGGTATATTTTCAAAAATTTCCACCACCACCACAACTTTTAGTAATATAAAAATAAAATTTATATGATGATATAACATTATCATAGAGATTTTTATCATATATTTATGGGATAAGGTATTCATTTACCCATAATAATCTTTTAAAGAAGTCAGTGTTCTCAATATTGGAGCTGGTGACACAATAGTCACCCTTTATGTTTTTTCTTTGAAACATGTTCCACCACTGTCTCCATGGGTACATGTGAATGAAAAAAATGTCAAATATATTTAAAAAAAATTCAATATAACATTTCTTGTGTAAAATAAAAATAAATAATTAATTCATGAAGTGTAGTTCAGCTAATACAGATTTCTAAAAGGAAAAACATCCATGGGTCTCCTCTAGATGATGATCATGATGATGATGTGACTTGAGAATCATGATGTGTTTTAGTAAATAACTTCCCAATAACTCATATATATAGAGAAATGTATTATATATTGACTGATTTACAAAATTATAAGGTGCTGACATGAAATGAAATCTGAATGGATGTTCATGAAGAAGTTATGCATAGAAAAAATCAATGATAAACAGATAACATACCATATTCTGATCTCTTGTAACCATATAGAAAATTCATATCAACGAATTATAAAGTATAATGATTTGAAATATCACATTAACCCCATAAAGAAGATATATGATCAATTATTGGTAACATTTTTATAAATACGAACCTCAATTAGGGAAACTGAGGTGACCCAATGATGAGATTCAAAATCCAATATTTATTATTAATATATCTTACAGAACAAATGAGTATTACCCAAAAAAGAACATTCATAAAATGGTGTAAAACAATTATAATCTGAGGAACATATATATACTACATGTTTTACCCTAAAACAAATAATATTTATGAATTAATTGTTTGAATATTTCCAAGGATTCTCTTAAATACTTCTCTGTGATTCTATATTTCAAGAATGTCATCCAAGATCATCCTAAGTGGTGTATCAACAAAAACAATTTGTCGGTCAACAAATTCATGCCTATAAAATGTAGTTTTAGCCTGAATGGAAGTTCCTTCATAGATATTTGATTCCATTCAATCACTTATCACTCAGAAGGATGTAATTGAGAATCAAGGGATACTTTTTCAACAAAATATAAACCCATATATAGACTTGGTGGATGTGACCCCACATCATCCCAATTTAGAGAATCCTAACATCCCTGAATTAAATAATACTCGAGATCTAGATAATACCTTTAGGAATTATTTTTCATGTTGTGTCCCTCTAACACAAATATTTGATTAACAAGATGTAGCCATGATCCATTTTTTTATTTCGACTTTGGAAGTCCCCACATTTATTAGGTACACTAATATTATAGATATATATATAGAAAAAATGATAGATTTTTCTTTTAATTTGTTGATATTTTTATATTTACATTGAGATATATGACCAACCTTCGTCTCTAATATTTCAATAAGTTTTAAAATGTTAGAGTTTCATATTACATTTCTATATGGAATGGATTTATTTATTACATATAAATATATAACTACCATAAAATTAATTAAATTAAATTAGAAAATAAAAAATATAATTATGTCTTTTATATTCCAAAACCAAACTGAATTATCTGATAATATTCTGGGAGTGGTGATAAATGGTTGATATTTTAGTGGTTTTCATCCAGAAAACCTGAGAAAAAAATTAGGTATGTATAGATATATTATTAGAAATGGGATTTTATGAAGGATGTAAAAAATTATATCAATAATCCATTTATAATATCAACTCATCCAATAATAAAATTCAATTTAATACAAAAAACATCATGAATTAATGCAATAACTACAAGGCACTCACTAAGGAGGGAAGAAGAGCAGAGAAACCAAGGTTTTGAAGACTATGGTAATAAGAACTGTTATTTCATGATGAATCATGATCCTATTTATTTTCCTTATTTTATTGACAATAAGCTTTTAAAATTATCAAAATAGTATGTTCTTATTGTTATTATCATTTTTTTACTATATTATTACCCCTATCACTGAATTATTGATAAATAACTTTTACGACATAGTTGTGTTTAAATATTTTATATAGAATGTGATTGAAAATGGGGAATTCATGAGGGGATATTGTAGAGGAAACAAACCTTTATCTCTACATACTTTATAAATAAGAATATATAAAGGAATTAAATCAGTAATAATATTTTACAAATTCGTGATTCTTATATTTTCTCAGAAATAGTTGATCAATCGCATTTGATGCTCAAGGAATAGTTGAATCAGGAAATTGAAACCCCAATTCCCTCAAGGATATCTGATTATTTCACATCGATATTGTATCCAACCATGGTAAGAGAATAATATAATATATCAATCACTACAATAGGAAGTCCAAATGATCTTTAGACCCTTATAAAACCTTGTTGTTTCAAACAACATGCATTGGGTAGATGGACATTGTATCACTGGACAATCCATCATGCACAATGTCGCCAGAAATATTACTCTTAAACTAAAGAGTCATCATATGTGTAAGTTATTATAATTAATTTGAAAAAATCATTCTTTTATGAAGAATATGTTTGCATTATTCGTCCGAATATTAATTTGGGATATATAGAAATAGTCTATAGTGGGTGGTGAAGACAATGACCCAAAATTCCACTCCCATATAGATTAATCTTCATATATGTTATTTTTGCTGTTAAGATATGTAAGTTGATTCTATGGCGATCACAAAAGGAATTAAATTCCAATGAGGAGCCTTCTTGATCTCACACCAACATAGACATATTGATTAATTAACTATCATGAATCCATTTTTCCAATTTAGAATGAAAAATAGTTAAGTTGATACAATCTATCCAATTAAGGTAATATTTTCCATTTTACCTAAGACACACATAGATGCTTTCAATATGTATAATTAAAATTTGAATTAATTCAACTAAAAGATAAACTTCTCTTTAGGAAGCACATGCCACTCGTTAAAAAATTGGATGTCATGATGAAACTGAAATCTATTCCTTCTAATTAGTCAATTATGGATTATGGAAATTTTTTAGATGATCACCACATGGAACTGTTTAAAACACTTTTCTACTCCTAAAGAGTTTTGAATAGATGTGAATGTTGTATAATTATATTGTGTGGTGGTAAATCTAAATTCAGGTCATGGAACTATACCATTAACATGACATGGACTTAATGATGCAATACAAAATCACATCAGACCATTATATATCTGGAATTTTCAATGATGATTATGTTAATAAATATTTAGTGGTCAATGTGTCCAGAATCAATCTCATTCCTTCTTAAACCCATACATTTTGTTCAACACTAAATTTGATCAGTCTTAATCCTATTTTTTCTTTTATTATATGATAAATGTAGAAAAAAAAAACAAGTTAGATTGATCATGTTGAAGACCAAGTTGAAATATATTATCTATTTATTTGTATTCATGGTGGTCTAATAGGTCATGGAATTAAAAATTCTATTAGTAAATGCATGGATCCATATTCATGTTTCTATACCTTCATCATAGAATCAATGCACGATTTATTCATTCAATGGGCATGTTGTACTATTTTATAGTAATAATTCATCATAAGTTAGTTTTGAGAACATATATATAAGACATACACTTTTTGGTGAATTTCTACTTTATATAAATCATCACGAGTAATTCACTCTAGGGAAAAGGAATCTATAAATTACATGAATTTTACTATATATATCTTAATATTGTAATATCATCATTATTTTTTCTATTTCAAAAAATTTATATGGATTTGGACTTGACTTATTTTCTAGTGATGTAGGCTTATATCTTGAACATCAAGACAGATCATCATTATCCTCTCCTAACATAAGAACTATTGAAATAGGCATCCCTAAAAAATTCTCCATCTCCCTCAATCAAGTTCCAAAGAGTGGATTATTTCCTGAATTTGTATAATGAAAATCCTCATAATACTTACACTCTATCAATCTCACGTATCAACTACAGTGTAGATAAAGTCAGTGGATGAGAGGTAGTGAATGTAGATGAATATTTTATCAAATCTTCCCAGTGCTAAAGGAAGTTATCCCAACCACATTGGTAGTACATTAATAGTTGGATATCATCATGGAGGACGACCAAATAACCACCATTATCAGTGAAACTTTTTCCACAAAATAGAAGGAGGAATATAACTCCCTCTTTAAGAAACACTGATATTTTTTCCAAAAACTACACTATTATTTCTAAATTAAACCCTAAGGTGGTTATGCATTATTTGAAGATGCCTAAGGATCAACTTAGTTATATGAATGATTCAATGAAATCCAATCCAAAACATAATACCAATGTATAAAATCAAGTGTGTAAGCTCACTAATTCTATATTCATCTAGGATTTCTAACACCAGAAGTGGTTTTCTAAAAAATTTATAGTTACCAGGAAGAAGCATAAAATTATAGTATTTTTTTACATCAATGTTTTAAATCGTCATTGACAGAAGGATTATTTATATTCCCCGATTAAATAATTGATTATTGATATCATAGAAATATTCAAATATCTGTTTTTTATGGATGGAAAATCTTCCTATAACCATATATAATGTTTTTATAATGTTGAAGAAGCAACTATATTCAGTGCACTATAAGGTACTTATTATAATCATGTGATGTTGTTTGGCCCGAAGAACACTAGTGTTATATATCAATGTGAAATGCATCATATATTCCATCCACATTAAGGAAATATATTATAATGCTATCTAGATGATATTTTTTCAATTATCTCAATGTTATAATCAACCTTTCGTCCTCAACATAGTTTTCCACATTCTAAAACAACATAAACTAAAGATTAATATACTAAATTTCACATTTTGGTTTACCTTAAGATAGTTACTTGACTTTTTCATAGTCCACTTGGGAAGTGGAGTTGATTATAAAAACTATCTAATTTCATTACATTCTCCTACCTCAAAATCTAATGGAATTGATATTAACTCTAGGTTCTGTCACGTATTTTTGGAACCTCAACACTGATTGGCCCAAAAAAAACTTATTATATAGAAAAAATAATGAATAAAGGAATCTCTTACAAGTTGTATTGGGACTACAAAAATGAATTTTATGGTCTCAAGAAATATCCAATTCATCGACCAATGTAATTCCACTAGTTGAAGAGATAAAATTAATTCTTTATAACATAGTCGTGGAGTGGTCACTTGGAAAAAATCCCACTCCGGGAGATTTTAAATTCATAAAAAACATGAATTTTATCATACAGACAATGATTATTGACAATAAATGATATTTTGACATCGTGATGGGTTTATTCAAGCTGATATTTACATTTAAAAAATTAATTATTTCTTCGAGAACCATTACATCCATTTAGTTTCTACTATCAACCAATTCAGTTATATCTAGTGTAATATAAAGATGAGTAGTTGTTTAATATGATGGATGGTCATTTTATAGTAGTTTGATATTGGTTGTGTATTGAAAAAACTAGTCAAATTAAAACCCTTGAAAGATTTTCTTACATATCATCCCAAAAAATGAAACCCACTAGTGGATACAAAAAAACCTAAATAAATGGGTTTCCAATATGTGGAACACTACATATGTGTACGAGATTTATTTTGATGGAGAATAAAAAACAAAAATCGAAAATATGATGGATGATCAAAAGGAAAATATGTTGTCTTAGAAATTTTATATTTTTATATGATGGTTGTAATACATCAATATTAATTCCTACAATCAAGATTATTCCCTAATAATGAAGGTGAATATCATGCCCTAATAAAAAATTGGGGCCTTTATATCTATATATTATTGGACTTTTGTGTATATTAATGATGAAAAATAAATGTATATAAAATAAATTAAAGGTTAATACAATAAAAATAATATATATTATGTCCCTACAGATTATTATTCCTGATATATTTTAGACTTTTTCATCTCTAAATGATTATGACTCTTATGGAAAGATAATATAGTTCTCATATTGATAGAATGTAAAATTTAGAAAAAGAAAAATCCATTTCAAATAAAGATGAATCAATTATCCACATTTCACAATGATTGATTATCACTGATATTTTCACTCACAATATGGAGTAAATCAATTTGATTCACACATCCCTTGACCAAGAAGAGCTATTACCTCTATAGTAAGAAAAAATAGATGGTCAGATTTCCCAGATCATAAAATATTTCTATACTTGTACAATACTATTAAATATTTCTGAATATTGAAAAAATCATCCTCAATGTGGTCAACTTCACCAGTCATAATGGACCAATTCTTTGTCAGGTTCTCCATAAAAGAAACCAATAATAGGTTATCATTAGATGAATTGTGTGTGTAAATGATACCAAAGATATTAAATAGGTCCCTATCATTATTTATGGTTCCTCACTCATAGTTGGAAAATCTATCATTTCATGTCATGCGAATAGAATACATCTGTGTAAAAACTAAAATGGAATTTCTGAATTTTTCTAAAAAGTTCTACTGGTATCTAAATGATTCCAACATCATTCATTAGTCTCCATATATGATTAAAAAACTAAATATTCATGGCTATTTTCCATAGGGTAATGGATTTCATAGGAATATATCCCCTAATTAATACTAGTAAAACAATGTATTTCTATAATGATGCTAATTTCATATCAATTTTAGTTAAGGATATTCCACTTAAAGAATTTGGAGAAACAACATTTTTCAAAGTTGTAAATTCTTCATGCTGTTTGGATTCCATCTCCTCATATTGATATGAAATGGAACTAATTTCTATTTTTTTGAGTTTAAGAATAACTAAAAATTATTAAACATCTAATACAATTATTATTTTCATTATCTTATAGTTGAAAATGTGAAGATAAATTCTTTTTATTAGAATATGATTAATATCCTTCATAAGATTGTGGAAAAAAATAAGAAATCATGGAAAATTTTCAATTTCATGCTTTATGGGATTATTGGACTACAAATTGTGCTACCATGAAAGGGATCCCATTCACTTTTTTTACAAAAAAAAAGATGCAATTGTACCCATAAAATATAAATCACTCTAACTCCATGTAAAAACCTACAACTTGTTTTTAGTAGATGAACAATCCAAAAATTTATAGAGAAATTGGAATGTATTGATGAGAAGGGATTGTGGACAGACCTTAATATTGAAAAAAAATTCAAAATATTGTTTTGTTATAATATATTAATAATTTTCAGAGTTGTTCATTCCTATAGGGAGAGCACTTTCTAGTTGATATAACCACAATAATTCTGGGGATGAATCCTGTAGAACCCTTATTTTCATGTAAGTATTCCTTTATTTATGTATCTTAAGTATTTAATGATTTTGGGTGATGTTTTAGAGGGTTTAGAAGACTTCTGGAATGTTTTTTGTGATATTATGGAGGTTTATAGTTTTATAATGACTTGTGAACCCCATGAATCCCCTATAGGAAACTGTCCAAGTTGAAACAAGGGCTTCTAGGTAGATGCACTGTTAGGTGAATGGTTTGTCAAAATCATGTCACCGCCTCAGAGAAACCATGAGAAGTGAAATATTTGTAAAAAATGGTTGGTGATAATTTTATCTAACCATGTTGGACCACCATTTGAGGAGCTCTACAAGTAGAGACTGTTGTAGGGTCAGCGCATGATTTTTCTAATTATGCGACTAACCATGTATAGTTAAATGGGAGACCATATAAAATTTCATCTCACACTAATTTAATTATAATACTCTTGTTTTTTCACAATTTCAAACAATATTATAATTTTTCATCCTTTTAAAGGGTTTATAGTGTCTCTCATTCAAAACAGAAGCTACCAGAATGCAATTCTTGGTGCAATGAAGCCCAATTCCATTCGTAAGTCTTTATTTTTGGTAGTTTTCCTTTGATATAATTGTCCTACCTGTTTTATATTCTTAGATATAGTCTTATAGTGATATATATATTTTTTTTATGTCAATCATGATGATATATGGCTGTATTCATGTTTAGGAAATAGATATAATGTGATTTTTTTAGAGATTCAACATGGTTTTTTTGAATAATTACTATCATTCTTCATTTTCTCCATAATACCCAAGGTATGTGTATTCACCAGTGAATCATATTATTAGAAAATTATGTCTTAGTTTCAAATATTCATAATTTCTTCTAATTTATTGTGAAATTATTATGAAAATGATTTCATAAATCATCTTTACTGAAGGTTGTGGGTTGTGGAAATTGGTTTATTTTCATTATGTTGTGTTTATGAATTTTAAAATGATGATTTTAAAATTTGTATTTATTTGATTCATGGAAAATGGTTTTGCTGAAATTTTTTCAATATTTATTTTATTGAAAAATATTGAAATTGTTTTTTTCATGGGTTCCACATATATAGTTTGTTGTGAGTTCATGCTTTAAATGTGACCCTAAATAAGGTGCATGTACCATTGGGGTATGAAGGGATATGATCCTGGATAAGGGGATTGTGTCATTAGGGAAAAAAGATATTGGGAACTTTGTGATGACTTAGTTGATGGATGAAAAACCACTCATGGGTATGGAACTGTCATTGATGCATTCATGTGTGGGTGTGTTTGAATCATGTTTTGGTAATTCCAAAATGTAAAGTGAAATTGCTTATTTATTTGAGTGGTTGTTTTCCATAGAAACCATTTTTTGGGTAATGAATTTATATTTTGATATAAAATTTGGAAATTTTTAATGAGTTTTATATTTATTTCAATAAATTTTTTAACTTATTCTATCATAGTGGTGATGGTAGGGAAGTCATTCAGAAAAAAACTACTAAGTTTCATTAATCATCCCTTGTTTGGAACATTGGATCTTTTGAAGATATTTTTTTTCAAGAAATATTAAAAATATAACTTATCAAACTTCGTTATAGTTTCATCTTGATATATGGGATTTTTTGTGGAGTTGGAACGTGGAGCACATTTAGAGAAATGGTGTTTTTCCTTGGAGTCTTTGAGTTTTTTGGTTTTGTCTTCCTCTTGAAGTTGGTGTTCATTTAGATTCCTCTTAGTACTCTAATGTAGTTAGTCATTTTTTATACAGTTAGTTTTGTTACATTGTTATTATCCATTATATAATTGTTATTTTGTTGTGTATTCTTGGTTGTGGTTATTTTATTTTCAAACGGAAAATCATCCCTCATCTATTAATGAAGCCCTATGCATTTATTTCAAGCCATTACTATCTTGTGGATTTAACCTATTTCCATGTATAAATTTATCCTTTTATAAATCCAATGAGGAGGTATGGGATGTCACAAATGGTATCATCTTTTTTGGACCATAATACGAAAATTAATATCAGTATTGATTAGTCCAAATCTTTTGGGACAAAGGGTGAATATTTTCAGTCTCGGGGTTGAAATTCCTTTTGTTTTAGTCCTTATATTGGGATGATAGGATAGAGTAGGATTATCAGGACATGAAATATAGATAAAAATAAGACATAGATAACATATTTATGATGAAATTCAAGATACAAGGGAGTTGGTTATATAAGTGTTTTAGAGACACTTATAGAAATTGCAATCTCATTGTTATGGGTTTTGAAAATAAAAAGGTAATGACATGAATTTTATAAATGACTTCCCACTAGGGGTGCATACATAATTTTGATTAATTATTTATGAATTTGTACAAATGAATTTATTTTTTAAAAGTGTTCAAATTATTTCAAATGTGTGATTTTAAAAGAATAAGTTTGTGATATGTTGAAAATGGTATGATTTTCAAAACCAAGGTGTAATTTATCAAAAATGGATGAATGAATAAATTTTGATCTTCTAAATCTATGTTGTCATATGTGATATGGGTGAATTATAAATTTTTATGAATTCAATTTCTAGAGAGTGAGAAATATGTATTTTTTTTAATGAAAATGGAACCTTGTAGTCATGAGCCATGGGTAAACCAATTGCTAGTTCAAATTATAGTTCAAGAATTTCAATCTATATAAAGAGGGAAAAAGATAGATGAATCAAAGAAAGTGGATCATTCCATACAGTTCCATAATTTTAATCCACCCATCATCCAAGGTGATTTTTAACAATATAAGGAATAGGTGTTGTAGAATATGATGAATCGAATCATAAATTTCCATGGAACACCACTAGATATTATAGACATATTTGAAACATATATTCTATAGGATTATTCATTCCAATGGTAGTATTTATACATTAAGAATAATTGACACAAAGGCCTTGAATGGGTGTAATTTGAGGACTTTTCAAAAACAACTATCCTCGCACATTGAGCATTGCATGAATGACAAAATTTATATGGATGAATGATTATAACCTCCCAGTGAGAGAGTATGTGGAAACATTTAGGGATTTATTCTACTTTTGAGATGATGTTACTGCTATTGATTTCTTAGTGGAATTTATTTTGGAATTTGGGATGAGGTCGTAAATTAGTTCAATGATTTATATGCTTTATATAACAGATTATATAGAGATGGTGAATAGAGATATATATAATCAAAGGGATATATCATGAGATATGAGTGGAGGAAGCATGTTGACACTGATGTGAAATTGTGGGAACATTAATACTGGTAGAATGTTGAAGAGGGACACATATATCCTCGGTATGGTAATGAATCAAAAATAGATGGTTGGATCAGTGGATCTTCTTTCAAGACATAAAAGAAAATCAACTTTTTTTCAATGTGAATTGTTCAACAACATGAAGTGAGAATGTAAGACACCACTGTGAGAATGCAAGAATTTTAACCAGATGGGGAAACATCAGCTCTATTGTTGTAGTGCATTAAGGTCGAGTGTTCGAGACACATCTCATGTGTCACAAACGTCATATGCTTTAATTTGATGAGGGATGTAGAATAATTAGTATTAAAAGAATTGAGCTATCCATGGTGATTCAAGGAATACCACGAATCCTTAGGTACTAAAATATCTAATGGGAAACAAATAACAAAGTACTATGAGTAGGAGGTTATATGTAGCTAAGAAAGTTATTATGGATTATCAGTCCAAACCATAAATGGTTCAAGTTGCAATTATTTTAAATTATACCCTTATTCAAGTGGTTTTGGATGTGGGTTCATCAAATTAATTTATTTCTTCTAGTCGTGTTTATTTTATGGGTTTAAATTTTGATATGAAGCCTTCAATTCTAAAACATCAAAGTCCTCTTAATCCAATAGAATGTAAATCCTCGATGTGAAAAGTATGTTCTATAAATGTTGATGGAGATGAGTGGATGTGGTATTTATCTATGCATTAGATGTATGTCTACAACATAATCCAAGCTATGGATTTGTTGATAATGTTCAAATTTCACACAGACTATTATACATCGAAGGTTATTTTTCTAACTAATGATGGCATAGAGAATCTATTTAAAGGATACAAAAATATAATGGTAGGTGCAATGGGATTATTTACACTATCATTTGGAATAGTATCATAATAATTGGAAACATTAACATTTGAATCTATGGAATAGATCGAGAAAAATGGTTTTCATTGAGTTGTTGATTAGTTTCTAGATGTATTTCCCAAGAATTACTCAGTGTTCTAATTCGTAATATAAGGGGAGTTTATTATATATCAACTCTTGGGGAATAGTACTATCTCACTTCTATCTTATCGAATGGCTCCAAAAGAGTTAATTAAATTGAATGTACAGTTGGAAGTGTTAAAATTAAAATGGTTCATTTGGCATAGAAGATCTTTAAGGGTAGTACTTGTCCATTTTTTCAAAAATCCAGATGAAACTATTCTTTTGTGTGTGGATTATTGCAAACTCAACCAAATTACTATATAGAATTGTTATCCACTTTCACACATTGATGATCCATTCGACCAATTCATGGGAGCCTAATGGTTCTCAAATATTGACATGAGATCAGGATATCACCAATTGCGGGTTGAGAGGGAGGACAATCCAAAGATATACTTCGGGAGTAGATATAGAAATTACTAGAATATGGTTAGTCTGTTTGGTCTTACGAATACAGTAGCTGTATTTATCGCATTGATTGATATTTCAACGGTATCTAGATTCTTTTGGGGTGGATCTTATGGATGAAACATTTTTGTATTCAATGATAAGGGATGAGAATGATAAACACATAGATAATTTATTTGGAGTATTAAATGATCATTTTTTATTCCAAATTATCAAAGTCTAGTTTTTGGATTAAATATCTATTATTCCATGTCCTTGTAATCCTTGAAATAGGAGTTTGTTTGAATCATGAAAATTTAAAGGCTATTTTATCTTCAAAACTACCAATGAATGTATTTGAGATAGAAATTTTCCTTGATCTATCTAGTTATTACTGACATTTTTTCAATATTTCTTATGAATAGATTCACTAATAAATTCATTGATGAGTAAAAATGTTCAATATAAATGGAATGACTAATTTTAAAAGTGTTTTCAAGAGAAAAAGGTTACATTTACATCATCACTGATCCTAATATTTTCACAATCATGATAAAGATACATGGTTTATTATGATGCCTTAGAATTTTTGTTTGGATGTATTCTCTTCCAGGAGATCATGTTCTATGTTATGGCTCATGGAAATTACAGTTTCATGATAAGAATTTCCCAATACACTATTTGGAGTAATCTACCATCCTCCATTGATTGAATACATGGCATCATTTAAATTTTTGGTGATAAAGTTATCATGTTTATGGATCTTAAGATTTTGAAACATAATTTCTCATAAAGGGATTGAACCTATGATAAGGAATGTAAATGGTGTATCTCAAATTTTTTAAATTTTCCAAGATTTATACATCAGTTAAGGGAAATTCAGTGGCAGATATATTAATAATAAATATGTATGATCAATTGGAAAAAGTGGCTTCATACTAGTAGAATTTTATGTCAGTTGAAGCCAACATTCACTTTGAATAAGAAGACCGAGCTGAAGTTCTGGTATTCTTACCTTTTTTGATGGTTCCTGGTTTTTTTGTGACTATTAAAGGGGCACAGACATCTGATTCGTAATGTGTTTTAGTAAGGTTAAAACAAAATGTTGGGGAGAATGTTTAGGGATGGTAGTTGAGTTTTGTTATATCAGAATTGGATTTTAATACCTATGTTTTGTAGGAACCATATTTTTATGCACACCACCCTTCAAGATGGGTTGTTTATCCATGATTACAAAAGATTTATAAGGAGATGAAAGAACAATGTTTCTTAGTATGTTTTATAAGTAAGGTGGTTGTGTATGTATTGATATGCTTAACATCTCAACAAGTTAAGGATAAGAATCAGTGACCATTAGGAATGTGGTGGTCTTTACCAATTCCACACTGGATATGGGAGTAGATTGCCTTCAGTTTTATAATTGTCCTACATAGAATGGTTCAAAATCATTATTCCATATCAGTGATAGTGGATTGGATTATAAAATTAACCCATTTCATCCCTGATCATCAATCTCATATGGTGGAGGTATTTTCAAACATATATATCCAAGAATAGGTAATGAGGCATGAAATACTAGTTTTGATAGTATCAGATAGATATCCAAGGTATATATCTCATTATAGGAAATCCAAATAGAACTCCCATAGGACTCAATAGACTATGATTATGTTGTACCATCCCCTGACAGATAGATAATCCAAAAATAGCATAAAATTTTTGGAAGACATGATGTGGGCTTGTGTAATGGATTTTTGTGGCTCAAGGAAGATCACAAACTATTAATGGAATTCTCTTATAATAATAGTTATCAGGTCTCTATGTGTATGGATCCATTTAATGCATTACATGGGAGTGCTTTTAATTCTATACTTTGTTAGGTGGAATTAGGTGGTACTTCTTTAGTCAGTTTGATCCTTGTATAAGAGACAGTAGAGAAGAGTGAGTTGATTAGGAAGATAATGTAAAAGGATAAAAGTCATCAGAAATCATATATTGATCATCATCCATGGATTTTGTCACTTGTGGTGAGTGATCATGTGTTCTTCAGAATATCTCCATGGATTGGGAATCATCAATTTGGGAAGATATAATGTTATCTCCTCAATAAGTAGGCCTTTTGAGATAATTAAATGGGTTTGTGAGGTGGAATATTTATTGGATTCTCCATCATGGTTTAGTTCAGTGCATTATCGGTTTCATGTAGCTTAGTTGAAGAAGTATCAGCCTCATCCTGAGCATGTGATTAAATTTTATCACGGTTACCTATAGCCAAAATATTCATTGGTGCATGTTTGGATTTGAATTTTGGATAGTCCAGAGAAAGTCATTCATGGAAAAATAATCTGTCTAGTATGGGATTTGTGGGAACATGGTGAGATATATGCGGAGACTTGGGAACATTGAAATGAAATGATTGATTAATGGCTATAAATATTTTTTCACAATAGTAGTTTACTTATTTCCATGTATGGAAAGGACAATAGTGGGGAGAATTTAGCACCCCAATTTCATGTACAAATTTGTTTAGGTGTTTTAAGTATGTAATTTTTTTGGGTGTTGTTTAGGAAGGATTAAAAGAATTCAGGGAAGTTTTATGGTTATTTCATGGAAGTTATAATTTTGACCATGGATAGTTAAAACCATGAAAATCCTTTATAAAACCATGCAAGGTGAAATAGTGGCATCTAGGAAAGAAAACTATTAGGCACATAGTTTTTTCAAATCTTTTATCCACCTAAGAAAAATAGTGAAAAGTGAAATGGAGGGGGGAAATGGTTAGAAAAGGTTTTTCTAATATTATGAGACAAATATGCGAGGAGCTCATTAAGGTAGCGTTTAACTCATGGTTAGTGCACATTTTTCCTAAATGTGTGACTAATCATGTATGGTTTAAATGTTATATCCTATGAAAGTGTACCTCAATCATTTTTATCTCTATTCATCTATTTTTTAACTATTTTTTACCCTAATAAATTTCTTCTTCATCACGAAGGCTGTGGAGTCTCTCCCCTTCATTTATGATGACATTTTAAGGAAACTCTTTGTGTATTGAAGCCAGATTCCCTTGTTAAGTAATATTTTTTGGTAGTATTCATTAGAACTAATTTTATTCACTCTCTATGATTCATATATATTGTCTTATGGAAATAGATATATGATGTTTGATTCCAATATAGACGATATATTTTGGTGTTGATGTAAAGAGAAGAGATATAAGGTGTTTTTTTGGTTGTTCAACCCATTTTTGTTGATGAATTAGTGTCATTCATCCTTTTCACCATAATTCCCAAGGTAGGTGTCTACACTCTCAACTAATATTCTTAGAACATAATGTTTTAGTTTCAAATTTATATAATTTCATGAAATTAAATGTAAATGTTTTGTGCAAAGCATGGTGGAATCCCTCTTTAATGATGTCTTGTGGATTAAGGAAATTGGTTGTTGTACATATTGATTTGTTTATGAATTTTAAAATGATGATTTTAAAATGTTGTTTTTATTGATTCATAAAAAATGGTTATGTGTAATGGTTTTCAATAAAAATGATGTTTTATTCGAATGTATTGAAATGGTTATTTTAGCATTATTTTTTCCATACATGGTTTTTTTGTGAGTTCATTATTTTTACATAACACTACATAAGGGGTGTGTACTTTTAGGGTTCAAAGGGATGTGACACTAGATAAGGGACCTATGTCATTAGGGAATAAAGTGATTGGACACTTTGGCGTTAAATTATTTATGGAGATGAAATTTATCATGAGTATAAAACTGAGGTCAAATCATGAATATGTGATTATGTTTGAATCACAAATTGGTGATGCCAAAGAGAAAGGTAAAATTGTTTAAATAGTTTTGTGGCTATTTTCCTTGGAAATATTTTTTAGTAATAGTTTTATATTTTTATATAAACTGTTGAAATGTTTTAAATTTTTTTGTATAAATACATTTTATTATTGTGATAACTTGTTCTATCATAATTTCTTAAGTAGGGAAGTCATTCATGGAATCCTACTATGCTTCAATACTCACACATTCATTAGATCATTGCTGATTTTTCATATGTTGTTAATTATGACATAAGTAAAGGGAATGTATCACATTTATTATTTAGTTTATATTGATATGAGGAATGAGTTGTGGAGTTGGATCATGGATCATGTTTTGAGATTTGGAGTTATGCATTAGAGTGTTTGAGTTTTTTTCTTCCTTTTGTAATTGTTTTTCATCTTGGTTTCTTCTAGGTATTCTGATATAGTTTGTTTTTTATTATGCATTTAGTGGTATTAATTTTTTTTCATGAATTATATAGTAATTGTATGATTCTGTATAATTGGTTTTTGTTATTTTATTTCCAATGGGTAAATCGTCCCCCAATTATTTATGAATCCTTGTGAATTTATTTTTAGTCATTGGCATCTTTGGGATGTCTCCTATGTACAATTATAAATTCCACCTCATTTCATTCCTATGTAGAGGGGCATGTTTTTACAAATATTTTGGATAATGAGAATAAGAGGGAAGGAAAATACATAATACAAAATTTTTATTCTAATATATGTCACTCCTTAGACAAGATATACGATGAGTGAATCATTCCTAGAACTAATAAAAGGTTTTTTAATATCACATCGAATGATGTACATGATTTAAGACTCAAAAATATATAGAAATAATGACTTAGATATAATTAATAGTAATGAGGTCTGAGATATAATACTCTAATCTAAATAGAAATATTTATGTTTTCAATAAATTAAACATGTCATGGATCTTTCTAGTAACATTTGATTAATCATTACAACAATATCGTGGATTCATGATGTAAAAACAATATAGTCTTTGTTTGTGAATCATGACATTAAAAAATACTAAAAAATGGTATGTTTCTCTTATCATTAAACTATGAAATAAATAGGTCTAATAATTATGGCAATAAAAAAATTTCACTCAATTCCATCCTAAATTTATTTTAAACTATATAAATAAGTCCAATCCCTAAGACATATTTTTTATTTCTAATATGATATATCATCCCATGTATATGGTTTTTAAATAAAATATACCATTTATTTTGGGAATCATTTCCCCTTGTTCATTATATATGGTTCATATCAATTTTAGAAATATATATTATATGAAATAATCATTATTGATTATATTTATTATAGGATATATACTGACTTAGGGATCCCTTAACGTATGTCTGACCACTAAATTTCAACAATGATAAATATTGTCTCCCCTATGTAAGAGAAGAATCATTATTGATAATTTTTATATAATAAGTATATGTGGAAACATTTCTATCCTTGTAGAATATGTTTTGATGCTAGGATCCATTATCCAACGTACAATAAAAAATTTCATCATTAATAAATTCCCTCACCCATATTAAATATAATAATCTACATAGTAGACTACCTAAATAAGGAATACATTTGGCTTGATTCCCATATTTATAAGATACAATGTGGATCCAACAATTCCTAAACTAGTTCAAGCAATATAAATTCAAATATAAATCCACCTTAACATGATGTCTAACCCTTTGACAAACTACACAACGAATTCTTTCACATTGTTAAAAAATAAAAAATGTGAAAAATCATAGATAAATACTTTCCTCTCATAGTTATGAGCTAGATATAAACTAGAATCATTATCATAGATTACTAATTTATGATCCAATGATTATAAAATTTCTTATTCCAAATTCAAACAACCCATATCTATGAAGGGGGCATTATTATTATGACGTATGTGTGGATTTATTGATGTTGGCATAAGATATGTAATCATGCCTAGGACCATTATCATAAAGCCTATCACAATTTCCAATAATAATGACCCATTTCCCCATCACCTGATTTATAACAATATAGGGGGAATTTATTTTTAGGAACTACATCTGGAATGGCTCATATTGGAATAAGATACAAAGTGACGTCTAAGGACTCCTACCAAATATCTAGTCACAGTATCCTCAATTCAAGAGCCCTTTTATTTGAAATAATGATCTAAATACTTCAAATGGTGAATATTTTCATGGTATTATATTTATAAATTTTTTATTTATGTTGGTCCATTCTTCATCCCATTATAAAAATATAAATCAATAAAAATCATACATCTAGAATCTCTAGTTCCTAACTTCTACCTCAAAACTAGAATGTGTAAGAATGGTAACACCTACATAAAATTATCCCTCACCTGTTGAGTAAAAATCTCAAATCCCCTCCCCCACCACACCTTAATTTACTTCCACTTCATCACGTTCGATCTGGAAATGTATGTTTTCCCAATCCACTTATTGTTCGTAATGATGAGTGTGACTCATTTGTGAGAAAATCTAGACCATCCATCCTAATACAAGAGATAAAAATTAATTATTTACATAATTTCATTAAAAAAAGTGTGATGATCCAAGAAAGGAATACATATATTAAAAAATATTGATCATTCTAATGAGAAATTGTCACAAAATTCTCCTTAATGGAAGGATTAGTGTCGTTAAGGTTTAGAAATTTTTGAAACTTATTTTAATATAATTATATGAATTTCTCTCAATTAAGACCATATCAGATCGAATTGAAGACATATCTTAGGTTACTATCACATTTATATCTCAAGGAGAGAATATATGAAAGGGGAGAGATCAAAAAATCAGTAAGAAAAACATGTCAATGAACCAAAGGCTTCAGATAATAAACATGGGAGATAAAATGGATAAGGAGATATATATATTATAAAAATATTACTGGATCATTAGAAGAAGGTAGAATCACTAAAGAGTAACAAAAATCAAATCATATAATTGAATCATAAAAAGAAATAATGAATTTTATAAATGTGAAAATAATTGTGAATATCCTACAGAAAAATATAACCAAATAAAATCACTTCACAAAGTAGGTATCAAAACCTGATTCCCATAACATAGAGGACTTAGACTAATATCCCATGTACCATTTTTCATTATTGTATATAAATTATGTAATATTTTAGGATTGGGAAACAACTTTTATATATCTTTATACATAGGACACAACCTATTCATCTATTTAGTCTTTGAAAACAACATGTGTGACTCTTTAGTATTGATCCACTACCCGTTCCCCTCATTATGATTAGGATAAAACCTATGTACCTACTTGATATCATAAAATATTAAAAATTAAAAAATATATTCGAGTGTGATTTATGATTCCAAGAATAATAATTTTTAAATATGTGTAACATAAGATATAAATAAATCATCATATCAAAATAAATTATATGAAAATAAAATTACATCTGGAACATTTCAAAATAGTTTCACATAATAAACATCAATGAATTGTATGGTGGATACCCAAATATCAATAATGATAGGAATTATTTCACAAAGGATTTTATAGGTTGATTCACCAAAAATCACCACACTCAAAAGTGATATTTAGATTTTAATGATGAAAATTAAAACAAAAAAGTCTTCTATAAAACATATGGTACCATTTATTAAGGAGAAAAGGTTCAATGTTAGTCTTAAGAGAATTTTTAAGTAGGAGGATGTTGACACCCCTTAAAGAAATTCAAAAAGGTCAAAGGAAACATCAACCAATATCCAGAAGCATTGCAAAACAGCTACTCGGCCCAACTTCATGAAAGAGCTCCGTGGTCGAGCTACGCGACAGGGCTACATGGCCGAGCTGTGTGATACGGCTATGCGTCCGAACTATGTGAGAGAGAATTTGGGATGCCTCTATGTGGAGCACCTGTGCGGTGGTGTTATGCGGTATATCTGCGCGACCCATGTTTTTTCATCCAGGCCCATCTGTGCCTAAAAATATGTCCCTTGGGATCCTTATTTCCAGACTGAATTTTTTTGGAAGACTCTATGAAGCTTCCATTGCATATCTCTTTCTCCTAGATCTCTCAAATTATCTCAGGTAGTGCTCTAAACTCCAAGATAAGGGATAGTTAAAGGTAATATGCATGTTTTTGATGTTCTTCAAATTCTTTAGTCACCATTCATACCTACGCAGTGTACCTGTGCACCATAGATGTGAAGTACAACTGCACGGTACATTTGTGAGCCATACCTGCATGATTGAGCAGCGCAGAGTACCTACGTGGCATTCCTGGGCAAGGTACCAACGCAAAAAACTCAAATACCCTTTGAAGCCTTTCTTGGCGGGGTATCTCTTTATTTGGATCCCTTATTCAAAAGGGGATAAGTTGAAACCTCAACCAAAACCTCATAACTTCTCATACCATTGGGTAAGGCACATCATTGTGTCTCCAATTTGGGTTTGTATTCCAACAGTCATAGTTTTCCCACATTTGTTTCACAGTGGGGTTAAGATTCATGAGATACTTGTGGGTTTGTATATCCATAGTCACATGGACTTCTCTCCTAGAAACAATGTTGGTAAGTTCCTGGTTTGGAAAAGGGTGGGATTTCGACCTCTCCCTTTTCAAAGAGGTGACATGGGACCTTAGTTCTCCGGTAGGGAAGGTACACATCACACTTTCCACTTCGCACATGTATAGGAGAAGTCTCCCTCCCATACCAGAATAAATTTTAGGGCAGCCATCCTGGTATGATCCACTCACCTTCACCCCTTATTCCTTTCATTGGACCTTTTTCCAATGTAAAGAGAACATAGGGAAGGCTCATCGCCCCGCCCTCTTCCACGGTCGACGCGCCCTCTTCCATCAACATGGAGGAAAATTTTGGAAGATTGAATGTCATTATTAAATCATTCACATCCTCTTGTTTCTCACACCAATCATGACACATGTGGGCTTAGAGATATGTGATGGTTGCAACATGTGCACAAAAACTCATTGGAAGGAACTATGAGAACTCATATTCTTGCTCAAACTAGGATACATAGGAATCACTTTCAGAGCCTGAGCTCACTAGATATCCTCCTTAAGAATCCTACCCTAATTCACCCAATTTATGTATCCTTTTTTTAGGAATTAATCCCAAACTCATTTTTCTTAGAGGACTAAACTATCCTATGATATTCATCAAACTACATAGGCTCTGATTCCCATCTATATATGATGTGTAAGAATCCTCCTTGAGGTTCAAACCCAATACTTCAAATCAACCTTGTTCTCTTTGGGCCATACTCCCAATAGGGTTTGATCCTATTTGGAAACCTATATCTTTTAAAATGTACCTCGGGATGTTTTAACATATTTCCCACACTAAGTTGTAACTATGCATCTTCCACATAGGGGTCCTTATCAAATGACCTTAAAAGGTAAGATGTGTCCCATTAAGTGGCACTGAACTACGAGGGTTCTGATTCCTTTTACAAGGATATGAGGTAGCTCATTTTGTGAGCATGATCCCAAGATCCAAACAAAACTTCATCTCCCTGGATGAATATAAACTCCATAGATCCCCATTGAGTGTCTTAGAAACTAGTATAATCATAAATGGTGATTAAAATAATCTCTAATTATTATATTATAGGATACCATTGATGGAAAACCATGAATACATAATGATAATTCTAAAAATCTTAATACATGTCAAATAAGTGATTTTAAATTCCAAAAGATACTTATGATATACTTGATGAATTCATAAGGATTCATGAAAATATTTTAATTTCAAAGAGAGTCCCAGAGTAGAAAATAATTCCCCCCAAAAGGGTGTGATGAGTCCGACCTCCCATCCTCTCGACCAATGCATGTTCTTAAGTATGGTAAAGCTTAAAACATAAAAGAACTCCTACCGTTGAAAAGTAGGTGCTCTTTTGATAAATAACTGTTTAAATCATTCGGTTACATGAATAAATCCAATGGAAACTACCTAAAAACAAGTTTTATTAAATATAGAATATCACATTTCAAGGACCTACGAAAGAAAAATAGTGAACCCGACGTGAATCCTTATCCAAGTTAATAGTCTTACCCACATATTAGGCCCCTTTCAATTGATAAAGGAAGGAAAAAAAATGAATTAAATCACTCATTTATCCATATGAAAAGAGGTCACTTTAATATAACTTGTTGTCGTCTCAATTTTCCATAGAATTCCCTTCAATCCAAAGAATGGAATTCTTAAAGACAACATCTGTGAATTTCCCGATTACTTCCCAAGTTTGATCTCCATCCAAGAGAAGGACATTATCACCAACCTAGCATCTCCAATGTTGGGTCTCCAATGTGATGCTAAATTAATATTTCCAACACGGTACAATTATGACTTTGGAGGCTAGTCAACAGGCCCTCCAAATCAACAATAATCCTCGATCATCTGGCCAACAATGAACAATGTTCAAGAAGAAAACGGTTCCATCCATCATTTCCAACCATTTTAGATCTTTATCCCTGGAACACAATAATCAATGTTTCCCATACCGTAGGGAGATAGATCAAGATGTCACTGAAGTCCTCACTTCAAGAATATGGGATTCCTTCCTGACAACTCCCACTAACAATCACAGTAATACTCATGGGGTAGTGCACCCTCAGCATGATGAGGGTATCACCTATAGGTGTTTGTCTGAGGTTTCTCAGACCCCAGCTCACAAGATGAACTTTCAGAGGTGAAATTCGGTCAACAAGTAGCAGGTTCTTACCTATACTTCCTCTGGATAATTCCATAAATTTATCTTGATGGAAAACAATGAGTGGGTATATACACCCATCCGTCCGAATTTCACTTCCCAGTTGACTCGTTTGGAAGTAACACATCAACCCCACCAGGCAATTCCAGCAGAGTATAATAGGTAGGAAAATACACCTGTTTATAATCCATCATCTAGTCAATAGGATCGTCTTACTTAATCCAAATAATCTCGCCAATAAAATGCGGTGACCACCTATAAACAGGCATATACACCGATTTATAATCACCTATTCTGTCAGCAGTATCGTCTGCCAGTATTGAAGGAAACCCGTCAACCATACCTGACAGATATTATCCAGCATGAATATACACCTAGAAATGTTCATCAAGTCCGCCAACAGTCTCGTTTGGTAGCACCCAGAGAAGTCAGTCAGAAAGCTTTGACAATAAATTTGGAGCGGACTCAACTCTATATCCCTATGCATAAGTGCTGTCAATATCTGTTGATAGGAAAATGAGGATAGGAGTATCCAGATACACCTACTCCAGATATGGAATGGACATATATTCCTGTTATTGACACTAATGTCACTAAACACATCTTTTCAATGTTTAAAGGGAAGACTCACATCCCTAAACATATTCTGGAAACATGTCAGGATATTTTAACAACTACTTCAGCAGTATCAAGGGAACATACACATACATTTGCCCTCACACATGTGATGACACAATGAAATTCTATCCCAAAGCAGATACACACCTCTATTCTATTCCAGGAGGGTCATGGGGAATACACCCCCATATCATATAGACATCAAGATCGAGAACATACACCCTTTCCAATTGGAGTTAACTAGTCTATTCCGGTAACTAATCCAAGACATGCACATATAACTACCCATGATAACCACATTTCCCAGAAAGTGTCCCCAACTAAGTATAAGGGAACATCCAAGAATAAATCATAACAAATACCGTTAGAAAATCAAAAGTCAATATGTAATTTAACTCTTCTTAATCTTGGATTTCTTGAATCCCTCATACATTTATCTATTTTTGCTCAAGATCCTACACTCCCTTTACCAAATTCTTTGAGTGGTAGTTGTACTATTGATGCTTCTCATCAGACACTTCATTATGAAAACTTTATTCATGAATAATTGGTCAATACAGAGTGCATATCTCTGTATGAGATCCATGACAACCCTCCATGTGGCCAGAAGACCAAAGAGAAAGAAGATTTGTCCCTTGCTATAATCCACCATCATAATCCTCCCCATGGGGGATTTTTATGCGAACTTCCTCTCAGTTGTAGTATTTGGCATTGTCAAAACAATTCTATTACTTAAAACATAGTAAAATGAAATCCCTCCTATCTCGAGGAACTTGCTGATACAAGGCCATTCATGTCTGATGCCTTTTCATTTACGGGTGAAACACTTTCTCAGTGAAAAGACATCTTAAGGGAACAATCATTCTCTGAACCTCCCTTGGGTCATTTATCCTCAAATACAGAACATACACATTGGTTAGATCAAGTGGAGAAACCTCTAGTATAAGATGATGAAGATTTGATGAACATGGGGGAACAATTAGCTAAAGGAGAAATACCAATCATGTTCTGGCCTTTAGTAAATTCTTCAGTTTGATATTCTATAATTGATGATAGAAGATTATATTCATGAAATTCGTTTCAACATATGGAAAATTATTATTCATTTGAAAACCAAAATCTTACCATATGATGAATATTAAAATCATATAAAGATAATAGAAGGGTTACAATGCCAAATTGACTTAGAATCTTCTTCAGTTTCCCAAAATACAAGGGTTGAAAAACAACAGAGAACCCTTCATTGTGCATGACTCAATGCTCTGAAAACTCTACGACAATTAATTTTAGATTCCCCATCTAATGTTCATATCATAGGATGGGGTGCATATGGGTCAATGAATTTCACTACACTCTAAAATCACCAAAGTTCACCAAAAGTGGTTTCATGAAATATTATTGCCCAAAACTGGACTCAATCAATATGTTTTGTATGTAATCAAATGTATGCTCAAGAAAAATCCTCAACGAGTTTTTATTAGAATCAGTCATAAGGAAAAGATGTTATTGAGATAATTTTACATCAACCATCTATGAATCTTGAGCAGGCATCTCATTTAGAGGATTCCAGGCATCAGAGGATGCAAATGTCTGAAATGGCACTGCGATCTTCTGAAACAGGTGGTGTAAATGATGGTTGGATGATGCACCCAGCTAATTTCCAAACCAAAATCCGCAAAATTAGAAGATAAGTTACATGGATTTCATCTATATAAGTTCATGAATCCCCCCATCTTGCGAGGATGGGGGATCATCTAAATCAATCTTTGAATTCATTAAACAATGTTCAAATATTTGAAGAAGAAGAACCAAAACAACCCCAACCTACAAGGATGGGGGATTTTTCACATTTTCAATCCCCTCATCAGAGGAAGCCAGTTTTCTCCTAATTAGTGAAGAAGACACAAGGAAATCATATAACTGAATTATCCAATTATTACCTTTAGATTACTCTCTGCCAAACAATTCCAAATAATTCCTTATATAGAAGAACGAAACCTCATAGAAGACACAAAGGGAGACAATCTAACAGAAGAACTGACAGAATTCCATCAATGCGTTATGAATCAAAAAATGTCATCAATGCCATTGTCACTAATCCCCCAGAACATGAGGCTCACTCAGAAGGATCAGATGAAGAAGTTCTTGTTCAAGAGGTTGTACACACAGAAAAAAAATGAAGGAGGTGTGCATACCAGAAGCTAGAGGGTTTCCCAGAGGCAAGACATTCCTTCGAGTAATGCCCTTTCATACTCCAAAAAGGAACATGCCACAGAAAAAGGTAAAAGTCAGGTTACATCCCACCCTACCTCTGGGGAAGGCCAATCACTCTCATTAGATGAAATGTTCACACAACAAGAAGAAGAAATGAAGGAGTGAAGGAGGTTAAATGCAAAACTACATCAAAGTTGTCTTCCTCCAAAGAATGTTGGAGTTAATCCATCAAGGGAATTTGTTATATCTAATGGGATGGATCAGGAATATGCCCCCTTACAAGTACACCCTCAATGGTCCAGTCGTATGGGTCATACACAAAAACAACCAACAATACTACCATCAGTGGCAGTACTGGTTGCAACACCCATCCAAACTCCAATTATTTCACCTGCTCAGGTCCAAGCTCAACCAGATGTTTCTAAAAAGTTAATGACTACACTTGAGTCCTTAAGTGCTCAGTTGGAATCTATGGAAGGAAAGTGTTTACAAGTTCCACTAGAAAAGAGAGCTTACCCTGAATGGGTGGAAGAAATTCCTCCCCCATCAAATTTTGTGAATACCACGCTCTCAATTTTTAATGGTTCGGGAGATCCATAACAAAACATAACACATTTTGTTTCTCGTTGTGATCTTATGATGGGAGGTCCTAAACAAAAATAAGCAGTTAAGCCCAGGTGTTTTGTGAAGTCAATACAAGGACCTGATTTTTTCTGGTATACAAGTTGGCAATCTCGATCAATTACTGGGTGGGAAGATCTCCATCAAAGGTTCCTTATTTAATTTAGCTTAACATTACCAAATATGAGAGTTTTTTATCTTACCAATTTTAAACAAAGGTAGAAAGAAAGAGTTTTAGATTTCATTACATGCTAGAAGGGATTAACATATTCCTTATGTTTAGCACTCCATCAAGAATAATTGTTGTCAATTTTTGTGGCAAATCTGCATGATGAATTACGCACACCATTGATCCCTGTAAAATACATATGAGGGTTTAGAGACCTTACTTCAATCTCTTAGAAGATAGAAGAATCCCTTACAAACACTAATTCTAAGACTCATGTAATTCCATCAGTTCTAGGAAGGAGAATAAAAAAAGAAGAGACTTGTACAGTTACACTTAAACAAGAACATGTACCTGATTCCACTTCTAAAACTTCATCGTATCAGAGGGCTCCACCTCCTAAGCGTCATCAACAACAGTCTCCTCGTCAATATGATCAAAAATATCAAATCCAGAAATATTTTTAGGATTTAAAGAAAAAATTTTATTCTTTCTGGAATGAACAAGTTCCTAGTTACTTCATCTCGGTATTGGAAAACAATCAGGTTCATCTACCAAGGCCCAAAAGGCCAAACAAGGAAGGAGATGAAGACCTACCCTACTATTTCCTGTTTCATCAGATATTGGGGCATCCCATTCAAGAGTGTTTTATCTTTAAAGACATCCTGCAACAGATGGTGGACTCTGGATAGGTAAAACTGAAAGGTTCTTCAGCCTAGGTAACATCTGTTGCTGCTACTAACCCAGAGGAAGAAGGCGAGTGGCATGAAGTCAAAAGTAAAAATGAGAAGAATTATGATGATTGGATGATAAGGAAAATGATCAACCGAACTCATTCCAGTTTATGAAAACAATTGAATCAACTAATTTTGTCTTATTCTATTTCTTCCATAGAAAACCCCACTTCATCATAAGGGAAATCCTCAAAGAAGCAGCATAATTTGAAGATAGAAGAGAAGTCAAAAGAAGATGAGATCATGTCAAATACTAAGTTTTCATTGACTCTGGATGATTTTATGCCATTTTTTTCAAAAACATGGGCACTGTACTACCAAATGGTACACCCTGAACTAGTTCATCCGGAAAAGTCATCATCAGATGATGAATTGATCTTTGTTTCTGTTAACATGATTCATTTAACAGATCCCTATGCCACTGACAGTTTCAATCATGATGAGTCTAAATTCTCTGTATCTAACAGAGGATTTAGATGAAGATACAAAGTTTTAGGATAAAGGGGAAGATGTGGATATTAGAGTATCCATTATTTCAATCCTACACCTGATATAACTATATATGCGGTATAAACTCATGGCAAAGCCCTTCGGCGGGCTCAACAGGAACAAGAAATTTCTTCCACACTTGGAAGATTTGGTCTCGACACAATTATTTTGGAAGATCGGTTAGAGGTTACACCTTCTACATCATAGAAAATAGATATACCTAGTCGGTATAATACACCTAATACAAGAGTGTTTCGAATTCCTTCCCCAATAATGGGTACATCTACTGCCAAAGAATCAACTTCCAAGAAACCTACAAAGCCACATTTTCATTATTGGAAACGTAGAACTTTCGACCAAAAGTATGATGTCCTGAAACATTTGGCACAAGTTCCAGCCAAGTTATCAATTCTAGATACCTTGAATCTATCAAAACAACTTCATGAGGCGCATATTGAGGCTTTGTCAAGTCCTCAAGAATTCGAAACTGAAATTTTTGTGGCTGAGGTCTACCGTTTAGAGAATGATCCTAAAAAATTACATTCAGTGATATCTTTTATAGATGAAGAAAAAGATGATGTTGTACATGGGAATATCAAAGCATTGTATCTATCTAGAAAACTCAATGATATAGACATTTGACAGGATTTCATTTATAATCGTTCAACAGTCAACCTCATCCCAATTCATACACTTAATTAATTGGGACTCACAGAATCTGATTTATCTCTTTCTAATTTGATGTTCCAAGGATACGATAAAAATACACAAGAACCTCTAGGTGATATTACACTCAAAACCTAGTTTGGAGACCTTGTGTCTAATTCAGATTTCATGGTTGTTCTTCATGGCACAGCTTTCAAAAATTTTCTTGGAAGACCATGGCTATATCAACAAGTGGACATACCTTCATCATATCATCAATGTCTCAAGTATTGCTTCAATGGTCGAATTGGGATATTGAATGGTAATAAATCCCCATTCTAAACATGTGAATATCAATACATTGAGGCAGAATTCTATCACATGGAAGGAAAGGAAAAATCCACAGCAAAAGAGGTTACCAAAATTAATACTCCAAATGGTTTGGAAAAGATTCTAGTAAACCCATTCATACATGTGATTATATATTATGTGTTTCATATCAGTAAAATTGACAAGATAGACCTAAATCCAAATTCTTTTGGAAACTTCTATAAGGTCAATTATATAAACCAAGCTAGACAACAAGAGAGAAATTGTTGATTTACCAGGTAGTGATGAAATCTTAAGTGAATATGTCTTCATTTCATCCACTAAAATCCACCAATTCTTTACATCATCAACCTAACTATAAGAATATGTAGAAATACCAGAGGAAAAAAATTATTTCAATTCTCAATCCATTATCTCCTCTCTATCACCCCAGGAAGACCCTTCATCATCAATATGGTCAGAAATGGTAGCCTCTTATTCATGATGTTAAAATTTTAACTTCTCCCATAACCATGTAAATTCCACTTCATCATATACTATGAAAGTAGAAACAGAAGAAGTAACACATATTGAAGAAGAAGAGGAAGATCTCAGGGATGCTCCGCCAACATTTGAAAAGGGTATCTCTACCACTGTGGATGAACTCAGAGAAATAAATCAGGGTACAAAATAAGATCCACACCCCAATTTAATTAGTGCATCCATGACTCTTGAAGAGAAAGAAATGTATACTTCATTTCTAATGAAAAATTGAGATGTATTTTCTTGGAATTATACCGAAATTCTAGGTCTTGTTCTCGATTTTGCCACTCATCATTTGGGTATTCCTGAAGAACATCGAGGATTCAAGAAAGCAGCAAAAAGAACACACCCAAATTATACCTACAAAATTGAATATAAATTTGATAAGCTTATCAAGGATAACATCATCATAGAAGTTCAATATCCCAAATGGATAGCTACTATTGTCCCTGTGAAAAATAAGAATAGACAAATTAGTGTTTCATTGACATCATAGATCTTAATCGGCATTGTCCCAATGATGATTTTCTAGTTCTGATCATAGAACTCTTAATTGATGCAACATCTAGCAATGAAGCACTTTCCTTCATGGATGTATATTCTGGGGATAATTAAATATGAATAATTTCAGAAGATAAATAATCTACAGCTTTCATAGCCCCTCAAGGTGTGTGTTGCTATTGGGTAATGCCCGGTTGCCTGAAGAATGCTGGTGAAACATATCAACCTGCCATTCACAATATCTTCAAACCCATTGTAGGGAAATTTATTGAATGTTATGTGGATGATTTGGTGGTTAAATCCAAAAAACATTCTGATCACTTGGACAATCTGGAAATCATATTCAACAAACTTCGACAACATAATTTGAAGATGAACCCCTTGAAATGTGCTTTCAGGTTAACCTCAGTAAAATTTCTTGGATTTTTTGCATGTCATCATGGTATTGAAGTTGATATTGAAAAAACAAAATCAATCTTTGGTATTTCACATTTTAGAAATTTTAAAGAATTAAGAGGACTTCAAGGACACATGGCCTATATTCGGTGCTTTATCACCAATTTGGTAGGAAAATGTTTACCCTTCACTAGATTAATGAAGAAGGATGTTACCTACCAATGGACCGAATATTTTTGAGACACATTTGATATCCTTGAAAAATATCTCTTGAGTCCACTAGTATTAATGCTTCTTGTTGAAGGAAGACCACTTGTTCTCTATGTGACGTCTTTAGAGCAATCACTATGTGCCATCCTCACCCAAAAGAATGATTCCAGGAGTGAAAATACCCTTTACTATCTCAGTTGCACTATGATTTATGCGGAAACTCGGTATTCAAATATTGAAAAGTGGGGCCTGACATTAATCTTTGCAGTTCAAGAAATTGAGGCATTATCTACAACATCATGTGGTCCAATTGGTATCTCGTAATAACCCACTCAAATTTTCCTTAGTCTTCCTATGCTTAAAAGTCATCTAGCATAGTGGGAAGTTATTTTCTAGCTGTTTGATATCCAGTTTTTGCATAAAAATGCAATAAAGGTTCAAGACCTGGATGATTTACTTGATGAGAATCCCTTCGTTGAAGATGCATCATTTAATACGGAACATCCTGATGAAGAGGTCTTCTCTATTCAACATTATTCCCAGACATGTAAAATGTATTTTTATGGTGATTCTAGAAGTCCAACCGGGAAGAGACTAGAAAATCCTAAACTCAACAATGTTTGATTATGAATAATATTTATTTCCCCAAAAAAGGCAGTATTTCCTTATTATTTTCTATTATCGGAATATGGTACAAATAATGACGCAGAATACCAAGCTCTAATCGCAGGTTTGGGATTGGCCCTTCATGTGCGAATAGATCATTTAAAGATAAATGGTGATTCAAAATTGTTAATAAAATAAATCAATGGGTAAAACTCTATCAGAAAATAAGAGTTAATATCTTCGTGTGTTTACATCAGAGAATTAATGGCTGAATTTACTTTAAATCCAACATTGTCCAATCTCCCGCAATCACGAAATGCCCAAAAAGATGCACTAGATAATGTAGCTACTACCTTGGTATATCCAAATCAGGATGAGATAGTTATCAGCATAGCCCATCGCCGCATGGTTTCACCTTTTGTTCAAACCATGAGGGAGGGAATCAATGAAATTTTCCCTATTTTTAAACCGTATGGTCATACCATGGGATAGAGAACATCCATCACGGAATATATTAAAAATGGGATACTTCCACCAAATAGGGCTGAGAAGGAGAAGATCTGGCGACTAGTGGCTAATTTTACTCTTTATGATGGTCCAAATCACCAAAATATCCATTATAAGAGGGGCTTGGATGAGATTCTCTTTAGATGTATTGATGGAGAATAAATCTTGACTGTCATGAAAGAAGTTCATTCTGGAGCTTGTGGTGCCCACCAATCTGGGCACACACTCTCCGATCATATTCGAAGGCTTGGATATTTTTGTCCTTCAATGATAAAGGATTGTACAAAATTCACAAAAACATGTTATACCTATCAAGTGCATGTAAACTTCATTCATCAACCCTCGGAGTTACTACATACAACTAAATACTCTTGGCCATTTTCCACATGGGGAATGGATGTAGTAGGGCCTTATCCTACAGCCACGGCTATGCTGTTCAAGTATATTCTCACTGTTACTGATTTCTTCTCTAAGTGGGTTGAGGAAATACCTCCCAAGGATGTTGGAGATAGAAAAATCATTATTTTTGTCAAAACTAATATCATCACCATATTTGGCGTCCCTCATACTATTTTGACAGACAACGGTACCAATTTTTGTTTTTCTGAAGTAAAAAAAGTTATATCAAGAATATAATATCAAATCCAACCATTCATCTCACTATCATGTGGTGGCCAATGGATAGATATAGGATTTCAATGAAACGCTATCAAATTTACTCCAAAATATGGTGGATAATCATAAGAAATCGTATCCTGACAAACTTTTGAATGATTTATGGGCTTATCAGACAACTATCTATACTGCCTCGCAAGAAACTCCTAATTCATTGGTAAATGTAACTGAAGTGGTTTTACCAATTTAAATGCAATTCCCTTCACTACGAGTTGCAATCTATGTTGAATTATCTATAGATGAAAGGTCCCAGAAATGATTCAATGAGTTGGGATGATTAGATGAGAAAATATTGCATACTTTGCATCATCGAGAAGTCTATCAGAACAGAATTTCACGAGCTTTTAATAAGAAAGTTCTTCTTCATTCATTCTTTCAAAGAGAATTGGTAATGGTCCATAAAACTCCAATGATACCAGGAAAGAAACATCTAAAACTTGATCCAAAGTGGGAAAGACCTTATTCCATACTTAAGGTTTATCCAAAGGGGGTATATGTTTTAATCTCAATGGATAGAGAGCTCATAACAACCCCAACCAATGCAATATTTTTGAAGAAATTATTTGTATAGTTTTTCATAATTATTCCTCACTACACGACATTAAACATCACATAACCCATGTCCTAGTGACAAGACATTAAACTGTATAACAACCATAAGAATCCTTGCTACATTCTATTAAAGTGCGTTGCGTTTTCGTCCTTGTCTCATGACGTTAAACTGCATTCCATCATTTATACAATTATCGTTTTCTCTATAAGACATTAGAAGTTTCCATAAGTAAATTTTATTGACATCATAACTACTCCTTAGTAGTACATGAGTCCCTCTATTTCCTATGCCAGAGTCAGATCCTCATAGAGACCATTTTTCAAGAACTATATATGACATGATTCTCATTTTTTCAAATGAGATACGTAGAGACGCCTGAATCTCTAATTCGGGGCCCAACCACAATTAAAAAAATTTATTATTTTTTCACCTTCTATATATTAATCGGATCAATACAAAGTGTTTCCTTAAGATTTATGATTTGGTCCATATACCATTTTATGTCTTATGATTTATCATTCTATTAGAATGTGTTAAAGGCCCCCATTTTTCATGGAAAATTTGATTAACATGAGGAATGATTGTTTCAAGAACTACGTAAAGCTTGATTCTCATTTTTTTCATTTCCAATGAGATATGTAAAGATGAATAAATATCCAATTTTGGGCCCTATAGCGAAAAAAACAACAAAAACAAAACCCCCTTTTTCTCGTATAGGCATCAAATCTACATAGGAAATGTATTAAGAACTATTCATGAATTGATTCTTTATCCAGAAAGGCACATAATGAAATTTAGTTTTTATCCCTTAATCCTGTTACAGTGTGTCTTTTCTTCCATATTGGTTCATTCTCATCTGCACGGCATGACGTTAAAATGCATTGAAATTTAACACCCCTATTTCTCACTTGGATCGCCTTTATATTATAAAAGGAACCCCTGCTGCTTCTTGTTTCTCACACTGAGCATAGTTCACGTGGGCTTAGAAATTTTGTAAATGGATTCTTTATATATACAGGATGTTTTCTGTAACAACCCAAAATTTTTCAATGGAAATTCACTTCATTTAACTATGTCATAAAATCACATGAAATCACAACACAATGAACTACTAAGTGCTAAGTGACCTTTAAACATAATTTTTTCACTTTTGTGATTGAAATATTCAATGTTTGACAAACACGGTTGTGTTCAAGATGTTTTTTGGAGTCTAATAAAACAAAAATAATTTTTGTTGAATAGTAACCTACCCTTATGAATAGTAACATACACTTATGAATAGTGATATACCATAATGAATAGTAACCGAACCTATGGTGGCATAAAAATAATATTCAATTTGGAAGTATGATATACCTATATTTTAGAATAAGTTAATGAATGTTTTAAAACAAGTTTTGATAATATATTATTATTTTAATTAAATATTAAAATAATCATATGTAGAAAATTATTTATTAAAAATGGACTTCATTTTTTGGATTCTACACGTCAAAAAATGGTTATGGTAAATTTTTGGTATTTTTCTGAAATACTTGAATTTTTGATGAATTGTAGAATCTGATAATTCATAATAAATCATAAATAATGGATTAATTTAGTTATCGATGATGTTATTCTGATGTAAGTCCACTTGGTTCGGGATCACAAGATAAAATAACTATTCATGGTCATGGAATACTTACTATTCCTTCTCTTGGAAAGACATAATAAATTAATGATTATAATATTATGAAATCCCTCCTCTCCTCCACTATAAAAACCCCCCTTCACTCGCTCTTCTCTCCACTCCTCTCAAGCCCTGTGCCTTGCCATTATTCTTCCCAAATCTCTCTCCAAGGTCCTCCCCTACTTCCAAAAGTTCTCAGCCTCCTCAAAATATCAAAACATCTCCCTTTAAAAGGTTCTCAATAGAGGAAGTCTCAAGAGGTAAATTCCTCTTCTCAATTTAATATTTTATTTTAAGTTCTTTTTTTTTATTTCTTTCCTCGCCTACCTTCACCATAATATTATGATAAATCCAGAACATAAATTTAATTGAATGTCTTAATTATAGTGGAATATTTCATTATCTTCTCTTATGTCCCCACCCATTTATTCGAAAGAAATGAATGCACTGTGTGAGATGTGCTAACTTAGCCCATTCCAGGACAACAGTTCATCAATTTCTATTAATATTTTTAATTATAGTCATGAAACAATTTGTGTTATGGTTGAAATAGATTATTTTATATATAATATATCATAATTTTGGTTCTGTAATCCTTTGGTGCAAATGGAATTAAATTATAAATCAAAACACATTATTTGTAATCAAATCCACCTATTAACAAAAACGGTTATCACTATGGTTATATATATAATAATTTGACTTCACTCTAAGTAAACTAATTAAAATTAAAACCATTTAATATCATGTATATTAACTAAAGAATATAAATTCAATTCCGTACAGCCACTTTCATCTTGCATATAATCCAAACATGAATATAAGTGAACCGATCTTTTAAAGACAAGTAAACAAATGTGCCCGAACAATGAAATTGACACTTGTAACTATTCAAAAAGGATTTGAATGAAATAGAAATGGTTATAGTAAATAAATTAAATATAGAATTGGTTATGTAATTATTAATTAATAAGCCTAATTTGTTATTTAATTTCATTATTAACAACTGGAGAACACCAACATATTTAAAGTAGGGGATCCTCCCCTCTTTACTCTTAATCAATATTGTTCTCTGGGATATGCCTTTTTGTGTAATACCAAATGATTGGGTACATTTATACACCTTCCCCATACTACCCTAATGTTTTATAAGTGATGAGAAACCCCTTATCACTCTCATCAAACCCTCTTAGTTACACCTGATACCATGCCAATAAACCATGATGGATTCTACCTGAACTTCCTTTTTTCCTTTGTGTATCTCTATCTTTCTTTTTACCAAAATGATGTTGTCTTTTATTTTATGTAGAACTTCAAAATTATTTTCCTGAACTCCAAATTCATGTTCCAATATCTATCTCTCATTTTCATTCGGGGATATTCATGATTTTATGTAAATCTTTCTTATATACTTACCTATAAGCACACTCCTTTAAAAGGAACATCCCGATCAATTACCCAATTTCAAGTTCACTATATCTTCTATTTTAAGACACCATTATCTTTGTAAATTTTGTATTTTTATTATGAAAACCATCTTGTTTCAATTCAGGTTTTATATAAAATAATTTCTTCCTTACTATTTTAAAAGCTCTATGGTATTTTCATAAAACCGCACAAAAATGTTTTAATGCGAATGCTTCTAAAATACATTTCTCATATGTTTTCACTTATGTTTGACACCACTTACCATGTTATATGCCAATTTTAGCCTATGAACGTCCATTTATTTTCTAATTATTTTTTTTACATGGACACATTCATGATATGCCCATTGGTTATGATTCATGTCAAGATTGTGGTACCCAATTCTTTCCATGGGTACCCTTATGTTTGTGTATTGTTGATTATGTTTGATTGTTTGTGTGGTAATAATATTTATGTGGCAAGAATATTCATGAAAATTTTGAGATGGGTGCGCCCAGATAAAGCTCCAATACATTGGGTAAGGATAATTCTCATGAGATGCGATGTGAAACAGGACTGGCGGTTAGTCTTGACCCGTACTAAAATGGGAAACAGGATTAGTGGTTAGCCTTGAACCATACTAAATAAATGTTTTATGATTCTGCCACATTTATATAATTCTATATTTATATGATCTCATGCTTATATTAAATGATTTCATAAGTTTTAGGCTTTGGATATCATTATGTCATGCCTCATAACTCATGTACTTGAGATGTATCCTTATGTTTATTACCGTACTGGGCTTTTTTAGTTCATCCCTTTGTTAATGTGTTCCCCAGGGTACCCTATGCAGATGTAAGTGCTCAAAGGAATTTAGAAGCTCTTTATGGAGATTAAATAAAGAAGTTTTTTAGCCCCCTATTTTATGTTATATGTACCTAGTCTTCCAAGACACTAGACTTAACGATCCTTGGCTTGTACTTTGATGTTAAATTATAATTAAAATCATGAAATGTTTTATGTAAAATGCTCTGGTTTCTATATTCGGTATCATAGGATGGTCTAGTTATTTTTGGAGATTATGAATTCAGCACCTTAGTGAGAACCTTAATTATGAGACTATGTATAAGAAAAAAAGTACTAAATTTTAGTGAGTATAGATTAATAGGTATATCAAGAGAATACATCCCTATCTAGATACGAGCAGGTAGAGGTGGCTCTGGCACAGATATATCTAGGTGTAAAACTCGAAAACACCACGTTGATCTAGACTCGAACAGGAACGGGTGCACGATAACGGGCCTTGCTGCACTTTTGGTTATGAAACTCCCGGGGGATAAGCTTCGGTAGATTCACGATCTAATTACATACTGTTATTAAGGGAAAAAAGAATCCTATTAGAATATAAGTTATGAAATAGATAGAGGACAACCTAGATATAAACATAAGGAATCACAAGTCAGGATATACTTCATCTTTATAAGTTCATACTTCTAATTTCAAAGTTTCTTTTTATGCTCAATAAATAATTATTAAAGGCCTATAATTATACGTTCTTTTTCATAGTTAATGGCAGGAAATAGAAGAAGATGTTCCAACAACCAATGTTATAAGCAATGTGATGATTGCTTTAATGACATGCCTGATGTGATATAAGCAGGTGATCAAAACTTCATGGAAGTACTTGTTCAGCTAGATCGAGTTATGAGTTATTACTTGAATTAGGTGGAACGTCCCCCTCCTATAAGGAAAGAAAAAGTTGTCGTAGAATCCTTCATGCGTCAAAGGCCTCCCATGTTTTGCAGGTCTTCTGATCCCCTCCTCGCAGAATAATCGATTAACTCCATTGAAAATATTTTTTCTGTCCTCCATTGCTTGGATGAAGATAAATTTGTAATGGAAGTCTATCATTTTGATGGGGAAGATAATCAGTGGTGGACACTGATCAAGAATACAAAGTTTCAAAAAGAAATTGATTCCATAGAATGGGAGGAATTCAAGAGGATGTTTTTCAATGAATATTTTCCTCGAACCCTCCGTCTCAAGATGGAATGAGAGTTCCTTGGACTCAAATAGAAGGAACATGAGTCCATCGGGCGTTTAAAGAGAACGTTAAAAGGATTGCAAGGTACGCCTATGGCTTTATCATGAACACAGAAAGCAAGGTGGATCACTTCTTTAGAAGACTAAAGTTGTGTCTACAAAAAGTGTTGGAGATTCGAGACTTTGTCAACTATGAGGTGATTGTCTGTTGTGCCCTCACGGTTGAAATGTAGATTGGAGACTCTCAGTGGTATCATGGTCCTAGTGACAACAAACAGAAAATTGATAACAACATGGGAGGTTCATCAAACAAATCCCATGATGGAAATAAGCCTCACTTTCCCCTTTGCAGACATTGTGGGAAGAAGAATCTTGGTGACTATCTCAAGGGAACAAGGAATTACTTCAAATGCAAGAAGTGTGGTCATCTGGAAAAGAACTAGGGAAGGGATATGAAAAATCCATCTAACGTTGAAGAAGAAAGGAAGGCTCAGATCAACACCCAGCCTGCTGTGCAACGTTATAACTACATGGTGTTTGGGCATTATGCGAACAATTTCCCTAAGCCAAGGGTTGTTGGAGGCAATCAGCAACAACCTCCAAGGAAATAAAGAATGGATTATGCTATCACTAGTACTGAGGTGGTGCCCGAAAATGATTTGGTGACTCGTAAACTTGTTATTAATTCAATAATAGCGAACGTACTATTTGATTCTAGTTCTATGCATTCTTTAATATCTTTCAATTTTAGTAGAACTATTCAAACACCACCTCAAAATTTGGAGGAAATCTTATCTATAAGAATAGAAAATGGGGTAATTATTGCATCCATGGTATAGAAATCTCTGTCCTATAATGTTTGTTGACTGAACCTCCCATAAAATCTTGTTATACTTACTTTAGTGGATTTCGACGCTATCTTGGGCATGGATTGGATATCTTTGTACAAGGACAACATCAATTTTCGGGAAAGGGAGATCACTTTTCACATCCCGAAGCAACCTCTGATTCTTTTACAGTGTAAGGAGGAAGATGAGTCTCCTTTAAAATCTTCTTCTCAAGTTTGGATACTACTTCCTTGCGAGGAATCATATCTAGATCAAATGATTCGGACAAAGGATAGAATCATTATTGAAGACATGCCCATCGTGAGGGATTACTATGATGTATTCCCTGAAGAGTTTCCTCATCTTCCTCCTGACTGATAGGTTGAGTTCTGAATTGATATTCTCCCTGGATCTCTTCTATTCTCAAAGACACCATACAGAATGACTATTGTAGAGCTAGAAGAGCTAAAGAAGTAGTTACAGGAGAATACAGAGAAGGGTTTTATATGCCCGAGTGCTTCACTGTGGGGTTTTCTAGTCCTCTTCCTCAAGAAGAAGGATGGATCAATGTGTCACTGCATTGATTATTGTGAGTTCAATAAAATAAATATAAAGAACAAGTATCCAATTCCACAGATAGATGACTTGTTCGATCGTCTTTGTGGGGCCATTTATTTCTCTAAGGTGGACCTTCTGTCAGTATATCACCAACTAAAGGTGGGGATGGGAGATATCCACAATACTGCCTTTCTAATGAAGTATGTACACTATGAGTTCATAGTGATTTACTTCAAACTCTCTAATGCTCTATAAATTTTCATGGATTTAATGAATAGAGTATTTAGAGATTACCTTGAAAAAAAAATTTGTTGTCTTTAATGATGATATTCTGATATAATCCAATAGTAATGAGGAACATGAAGAGCATTTGGAAACTATGTTAATGACTTTGCGAAGGGAGAAGTTTTATGCAAAGTACAGTAAATGTGAGTTCTGGATAGAGGAAGTATCATTCTTGGGGAATCTTATCACCAGCAAAGGGTGTCTGTGGATCCTTCCAAGATGAAGTTAATTGAATAGTGATTGAGTCCAACTTTTGTAACAGAGATATGAAACATTTTAGGTATAGCAGGGTATTATCAACGATTTGTGAAAAACTTTTCAAGATTTTCAAACCCAATGACCAAGATAACATAGAAGGGAGTAATGTTCATCTGGACACAAGAATGTGAAGGCTATTTCAAGGAGTTGAAAAGAGGCTTATCATTACACTAATATTCACACTCTCTTCAAGTGTAGATGTCTTTGTGGGGTATATTGGTTCTTCTAAGAAAGGCTTAGGCTATATTATAATTCCAAATGATAAACTGATAGCCTGTGCCTCAAGGTAGTATAAAATCCATGAGAAAAACTATCCCACACAAGATCTGGAGTTGGCAGCTGTTATCTTTGCGTTGAATATCTGGAGGCATTATCTCTATGGGAAAAAATGTGAGATATATACTGACCCCAAGAGTCACAAATATATATTCACACAGAAAGAAGTTAATTTTTTCCAGCGATGATGGATAGATGTCATCAAGGATTATGACTTCTCAATCCACTACCATCCCTGTAAGGAAGACAAGGTGGCAGATGCTCTATGTAGAAAGGATCTCGCATCTTTATCAATGATGAGAATAGAAAAGGATCCAATTTTCTTAAATTTACAAAGGATAGACATGGGAATCATTAATGGAAGAATATCATCAATCCTCTCAAAAATTTCTCAAGCATCCCTCTTGGAGAAAATAAAGGATTCTCAAAGAAAGTATGTGGAAATTCAAAAATGGGTGGAAGCTGTTAAAAATGAGAAATCCTCATATTTAAAAATTTATGAGGAAGGAATTGTAATATATGGGACATGATTATGTGTACCATATGATCCAGAGATAAAGAATTAGATAGTGAATGATGCACATAGCTCAACCTTCTCTATCCATCCTGGGAGTACCAAAATGTACTGTAATCTCTGAGAACAATTCTAGTGGGATACCATGAAGAAGGAGATTGTGGAATATATATCTTGGTTCTTAGTATGTCATCAAGTTAAAGATGAGTGACAAAAGTCCAAAGGGATGATGCAACCATTTCCTATACCCATGTCGAAATGGGAAAATGTTACTATGGACATTGACATGGGTCTCCCAAAACATCGAAGGGAAATAATGCGATATGGATTGTGGTTGACCGACTCACCAAGACATCCTATTTCATCACTACTCGAGAAGATCTCTCACTTGAACAACTTGCAATGATTTATGTGAAGGAAGTGGTGGGAATATAGAGTGTTCCACTCTCAATTGTCTCTGACCATGATCAAGGGTTCACGTCTAAATTCTGGAGGAGCCTTCAACATTCTTTGAGTGCTGAATTAAATTTCTGCACGGCCTATCACCCCCAAACTGATGGCCAGTCCGAAAGAACTATTTAGACTCTTGAAGATATTCTTAGATCTTACTCTCTAGAATTCAAAGGTGGATGGGATCAGCATATCCCATTGGTTGATTTCTCATACAACAACATCTTCCACTTGAATATTCAGATGGATCTATATGAAGCTCTATATGGAAAGTGATGTAGAACTCAAACCTGTTGGGATGAAGTTGGAGAAAGAAAGCTACTTCAAACTGATCATGTTAAATAGATAAAAGAGAAGGTTCAAGTCATCTAGAAACACATCAAAGCTACTCAAAGTCGGAAAAAGAGCTATGTTGACCACTGTCTAAGGGACTTGGATTTTGACATTGGAGACAAATTCTTCCTTTGAATATCTATATGGAAGAGAGTCAAGTGATTCGGGAATAAAGGGAAATTAAGCCCAAGGTAGATTCGCCCCTTTGAGATCCTTGACTGCACAGGAGTCGTGGCCTATCGTCTTGCACTTACGCAGATTATGGCTTGAGTTCATGATGTATTTCACATATCACTCTTGATGAATTACATACCTGATACCTCACATGTACTAAACACAGAGTTTGAGCAACTAGAAGATGATCTCTCCTATGAGGATCACCCAGCAAAGATTCTGGATCAGAGAGATAAGGTTCTACGCAACAAGAGATCCCATCTTGTCAAAGTGATGTGGAGGAACTATATTTTTGAGGAAGAAACTTGGGAACCATAAGAGGTAATGAAGGAGAAACACCCTCACCTGTTTGTATAAATCGAGGTTTCGGGGGCGAATTTTCTTAATGAGGAAAGAATGTAACGACCCAAAATTTTTCAATGGAAATTCCAATCTTATAATTATATCATAAAATCACAAGATAACACAACACAATGAACTACTAAGTGCTATGTAGCCTTTAAACATATGTTTGTCACTTCTGTGTTTGGAATTTTGAAAATCTGACATGCACGGTTGTGTTCAAGATGTTTTTTGGAGTCTAATAAAACAAAAATAATTTTTGGTGAATAGTAACCTACCCTTATGAATAGTAACATACCCTTATGAATAGTGATATACCCTAATTAATAGTAACCTCACCTATGGTGGTATAAAAATAATATTCAAGTTAGAATTACGATATACCTATATTTTAGAATAAGTTAATGAATGTTTTAAAACTGGTTTTGATAATAAATTAATATTTTAATTAAATATTAAAATAATAATCTTTAGAAAATAATTTCTAAAAAATTGCCTTAATATTTTGGATTCTACATGTCAAAAAATTGTTAGGGTGAATTTTTGGGATTTTTCAGAAATACTTGAATTTTTTATGAATAGTAGAATCTGATAAATCATAATAAATGCTTAATAATGGATTAATTGAGTCATTGATGAAGTTTTTCTGATTTAAGCCCAATTGATTCAGGATCACATGATAAAATCACTATTCTTGGTCATGTAATACTTACTATTCCTTCTCTTGGGAAGAAATAATAAATTAATGATTATAATATTATGAATTCTCTCCTCTCCTCCACTATAAAAACCCCTCTTCACTCCCTTTTATCTCCACTCCTCTCAAGCCTTGTTCCTTGCCATTATTCTGCCCAAATATCTCCCCAAGGTCCTCCCCCACATCCAAAATATCTCAGCCTCCTCAAAATACTAAAACCTCTCCCATTAAAAGGTTCTCAAAAGAGGAAGTCTCAAGAGGTAAATATTTCTTCCCAATTTCTTCTTTTCTTTTAAGTTCCTTTTTTTATTTATTTCCTCACCTCCCTTCACCATAGTAGTCTGATAAATCCAGAAAATTCATGTACTAGAATGTCTTCATGGTAGTGGTATATTTCATTATCATTTCTCATTTCTCCACCCATTTATTTGAACGAAATGAAAGCACCGTTTGAGATGTGCTAACTTAGCACATTCAAGGACATTGGTTTATCAATTTCTATTATTATATTTATTTATGGTAATAAAACCATTTGTTTTATGGTTGAACCAGATTATTATATATTTAATATATCCTATATTTGTTTCTATAACCCTTTGGTACAAATGGAATTAATTTATAAATCAAATCACATTATTTGTAATCAAATCCACCGATTAACAAAAACGGTTATCACTATGGAAATATATATAATAATTCGACTTCACTCTAAGTAACCTAATTAAAATTAAGACTATGTAATCTCCTGGATATAAACTAAAGAATATAACTTCAATTCTGGACAACCAATTTCATCTTACATATAATCCAAACTTGAATATAAGTGAACCGATCTTTTAAAGCCAAGTAAACAAACGAGCCCGAACAATGAAATTGAACCTTGTAACTAATCGAAAAGGATTTCAATGAACTAAAATGGTTTATAATAAATAAATTAAATATATTATAGGTTATTTAATTATTAATTAATAAGCCAAATTTTTTTGTTCAGGTCATTATTAACAAGTGGAGAACACCAACGGATTTAAGGTAAGGGATCCTCCCTTCTTTATTTTTAATCAATATTGTTCTCTATGCTATGCCAATTGTGTAATAAAAAATGATGGGGTACGTTTATAAACCTTACCTATACTACCCTAATGTTTTATAAGTGATTAGAAACCTCTTATCTATCTCCTCAAGCCCTCTTAGTTACACCCGATACGATGCCAATAACCCATGATTGATTATACCTGAACTTCCCTTATTCCTTCAGGTTTCTTTATCTTTCTTTTTACCAAAATGATGTTTTCTTTTCATTTATTTAGATCTAAAAAAATTTTGAATGTGCTTCAAACTCATTTTCCAATATCCATCTCTCATTCTCTTTCGGGGATATTCATGCTTTTAAGTGAACATTTCTTCGATACATCCCTATAAGCACACTCATTTTAAAGGAACTTCCCAAACTTTTACCCAATTTCATGTGCACTCTATATTCTTCTTTAAGACACCATTTTCTTTTTAAATTATGTATTTTTATTATAAAAACATTCTAGGTTCAATTCTGGTTTTATATAAAAGAATATATTCTTTACTATTTTAAAATCTCTATGTTATTTTCCTTAAAACAGCACACAAATGTTTTAATGCTAATGATTCTAATATACATTTATCAGATGTTTTCACTTATGTTTGACACCACTTATCATGTTATATGCCTATTTTACCCTATTAACGTACATGTATTTTCTAATTCCTTCCTTACATGGACACTTTCATGATATTCCCATTGGTTATGATTCATGAAATTATTGTCGTACCCAATTCTTTGTATGGGTACCCTTATGATTGTGTTTGGTTGATTTTGTTTGATTGTATATGTGGTAAGAATATTAATGTAGCAAGAATATTCATGGAAATGTTGATATGGGTGTGCCCATATAGTGCTACATGTATTGGGTAAGGATAATTCTCGTGATATGCGATGTGAAACGGGATTGGAGGTTAGCCTTGACCCGTACTGAAATAGGAATCAGGATTAGCGGTTAGCCTTAACCCATACTAAAGAAATGTTTTATGATTCTTCCACATTTATATGATTCCATGTTTATATGATCCCATGTTTATATTAAATGATTTCATAAGTTTCATGCTTTGCATATCATTATGTCATGCCTCCTAACTCATGTTCTTGAGATGTATCCTTATGTTCATTCCCTTACTAGGCATTTTTAGCTCGTCCCTTTGTTCATGTGTTCCCCAGGGTACCCTATGAAGATGCAAGGGCTCAAAGGAAGTTAGAAGCACTTTATGGAGATAAAATAAAGAATGTTTTGTTAGCCCCATATTTTTTTTAGATGTACCCAGTCTTCCAAGACACTAGACTTAACGATCCTTGGCTTGTAATCTGATTTTTAATTATTCTGAAAATCATGAAATGTTATACATAAAAGGCTCGGGTAACTATATTTTCAATTTCTTATGGTTTTATGAATGTCCTCAATACATGACTCAAAACAGCATAGTATAATGTCCTAACTGCATGAATTAAAACTTCACATTACCATATTCATCCAAAGGAAACAAAGAAAGCCTCCATATTACGTATGAGTCACATCTGTGTAAATGAAATCAAACTAATGGAGAATATTGATTCAAATATTTCTTATAAAAATTGGGCATAACCCCCTTCCATATTTTACACTCTTAAGCTTGAATTTTTCTTTAAAAGTTTCATAATATTTCTTACGGTTTATGGTAGCAAGGTTTTCAATATCTGAGAGCTCTTTTGCCTAACTATGCAGCATGTTCCCTTAGGCGGCCTTGCCTTAGTTTCTTACATAACAGGCTAGTCAGTCAAAAGATGCCACTATTTTAATATACAGCATATGCCCTAGTTGGCCCTGCAAAATGTAACCCCCATAACAGGTTTTTCAAATAATGGTAACTTTGTTCTTGGTTATAGTAACTTTGTACCCTTTAATCATTGATGACAATATACAAGAATCTGTATTTTAAAATAGTCATTAATGTATACTTGTCCCATTATCTTTCTCACAATCTTAAAGTCTTCAAGACCGTGGTTTACACATTTCCCTCATCATGTGCTCGGTACACTATGAAATACTCATGAAATCACTTGACTATATGTTATATAGTGTTTCCATTTCTAGTCCTAGTTGTATGACTTAAAACTACAGACACCATATCTTTTATTTTTGGGTCAGCCCATTGTAAAAGTCTTATTCCTCATATTCTTTAGATATCTTGACTAGAGATACCCTTTCCATATTCACGTACCATTCTCCATAAAATTAACTCTATGATTTGGAAAATATGAATATCTGTATAATTTCATTGACTTTTAACAATAGAACATAAAACTTCTGAGATCTCTTTTGCCTGACTATACAACACATGCCCTTAGGCAGCCTTGTATAAGTTGCCTATATAACAGGTCTGTCGGTCAAAAGATGCCACAATTTGACTTTGTATCGTAGTCCCTAGTTTCCCATACATAATGTATCCCCCATAATGGATTTTTCAAGTAATAGTTACTTAGTTATTAGAAAAGTCACACATTATGGTGATGCAGGCTTTGAGATTTGGTTTCCATAAAAAATCATGGCCCAAAAAAAATTCCCTTTGGAAATATTTAAAGAATGTTAATGAAATTCTTAGCCATGATGTTTTGTTTGGGATGTAATTCAAAATTTATGCTCAATGCTATTCAACCCTAAATATTATCACTTTCTAGTCCAATATGCATGAATTTAAACTGCTAGTAACAAAAGACTTGATACTCGTCAAACCAGGAACTTGCAGAGGGCACTCTGAACAAAATTCAAGTCCTAGCTCACTAAATATACATTTTTTGTATGATTTAGGTAATATTGAACAACGAAAAGTCAAAAGATACAAATTTTTTGGGGTTATCCATGTAACCATAGAAATAATCAAATTATGCTCCTTCAATCACTTGGATTAATAAAGAAATTTTAATCCCCTCATTCTTGTTATTATAATGATGATTGTTTAACATAAAATAATCCTTATCATCATTTACCTTTCATATTGTAATCATGAAAGATGAACAATAATGAAGGCATGTATATCATTGGAAAGAAAATTTCTTTCATTTATGTGAAAATGGAGGGTCATCCACAAACCGGAGCCTCTCTATCATGTTTTAAAATAAACTTTCAACATGACTTTTTATTTGTTGAACTGCTTCCTCAGCTCCATCAGCTGCCTATTGAAGTTTAGATAATTTAGGAACTCCAGCCTCCTCTACCTGACAAAGTTCTTCCTTATCTCTTAAAATGATCTTTATCCCCTCCAATTGGTTTTCTCCTAATGTAATATTTAGTTGATAATGCTTGTTATGAACTACATCCAGTTGATGTTGAAGAGATAATAACTCCTTCATGGCTTCTTTGATTTTTTGGCTAATCTCGAGTGATTTATTGTTAGGATTTTCCTCTGCCTCAACCACTACAGCTTGAAATCCCTTAATATTGACGAGTTGTTTAGCCTCTTCAAAATCTTGTCGAAGTTTATGATTCTACTACCGTCGGTGGATAGTCGCTTTCATGGCATCATAGACCGGCTGCTAATTTAATCCACCAAATTGTAACACATAGAATAATGCTAACAGTTTTGGAAAATGGGGCGATAATTCATCTAAAGACTTTTCTGTAATTATGTTTCAGATCTACCATCATGTCTTCATACGTGCCATGCCAAGTGCATATTGCATCTCTGAATCTGAATCTGAGACACTACCATGAGGTAAAATGTACTCTAGAAAAAGGATGCTTAAAGAATTGTTTCATTTTGATTCTCTTGGGATGGTAGAAGCTTCACCCTCTTATCTAGGAGATGATAACCCTAAATAATAAATCAAGGTCATTATTAGTTTCAAATGGAAGAAACAAATATGACTCAAACGGCTGACTATATTTACCCAACAATAAGTAAACTACTTGATTAGATTCATCCCCTGTATTTTTGGGTACGATTTTTTGGTAGGTGTTTCTTGAAAATGTGGTTGAATTTGTTCAGATATGAAATTTGAAGGCTTCAGAATGTCTCCTGATGAATGAGTCGGTGTAAGTGTTTCTTCATCCCCAACAGGAGGATAAAGTGTAACACCCTATTCCTGAAGAGCCTTAGAGACATTTTCTGTAGATAAAGCTACATAAGGTGAATTTTGATGTAAAGAATCATGTTGAAGAAGAAATTATTAATGGAAAATGCATGAATAGGAACTTCGTGGAAATTCCTCATGGAAATCTCCAAAATCATTGATGGAACCTGGAATATCAATATTCAGATTATGGGTGTCAATAATTTCAGTATATACAACCTGAAATGTTACAGCATCCTCGCCATTTAAGGTATCCAAAAAAATTTGGTTGATGCCCAAATTGGATCTGCTGACATTTATTTCTACAAAATCTTCAATTGGTATTCCAACATCAGATAGGTAAATTTCAGCATTGGTTTCAAATTCTCCTGGATCTTTAGTCCTTTCTTCTAAAGAAATAGAAATATCATTATTGATTATTTTCAGAATCCTTTGACCAAAAAATAATTGGGGAATGTATTTAATCTTACCATGGCCTTCCTCTCTCTCAACAGAGCTAGGAGTAGGTATAGCTGAATCTTTTGACAGTACAAATACATCAGCATGAACATGGGTTTCCCCTGGGATTTCTTTTTCTGGTTGTGGATCATTAGCTCTTAATCCCTTGAGAGAGGAAAGATACATAGATCCTACAGGAGGATAAAACATGCTTACCAGAACGTATTGAGAAAATTTCTTTCTCTGAAGATTATATAAATACATACACTTTCATCTAATTATTCAAAGAAATCTCATTGCTCTTTTACGTTTCTGTTCAAAAACTTGTAGAGAGATCGAAACACTTCTCTTAGCATGGGAAACATGAGGTAATTATTGAGGATTATTGGTCGCCATTACCCCAGTCATGATTATTTCTCTTAGAGAAAGTTCTAGCGACTTAGGAGGATTATTTATTTCGCCAGTGGTAGAACCTACAGGACTGTACTAAGGCGATTCAAGAATTGTTCTAGATCTTTCTTCTCTAAATTCCAGCTGCAGAGATAAATTTTCATCATGATTAATGATTTCATATGACAATTAAAATTTTATATGAATGAAAAAATGGAAATACATTCTCAGTAATAACATAAATATCCCACTCCTCCTAAGTGTCAATAATTACCCCTTCACAGACTCCTAAGTCCAGTATATGAGATACTTGTTTAGAAGTTGAGATTTTTTCATCATTTTTATATATAAATGTTTATAACTCCACAATATACTTTTTTAAATTAGCCAAGTTATTTTCTAGATTGAAATCAGAAGGTTCCTTGATATCACCAATATCTGGTATTCGAATTCCATTTTGTTGAAATGCCCAGGAATCCCTGAGAACAAGGGTTATATTATCCCAGTAATGAATGGCCAAAGGTAACACATAATTTCATTTTGGCCTAGTTTACTATGGAAGTATTTTGAAACCTTCTGATTAAAGATCTTCTTCATACCATTCTTCCTCATAAAATTTGATAGGTGGAATAGGAATCTATGTTTGATGGTGGTGAATGGATCGCTTTGGTGTTGAAGGTTTTGCTACTTTAGCCTTGGTCTTCCTAATGTACTTATAGAGAAGACTCTTTGAGGGCCATAAAACCTCTAAAATTATTGTATCAACTTTGGACTTGGACTTCTTTCCCTGATTTTCACATGCAACAGTCGTTTTAGCGGCCACTCGATATACGCCTTTTGTCAGATCCCCTTGAGGATATGAAGAAACCCATGCTTTGACAACCCCAGATTCCAATCCGATTGATGCATCTGGTGTGGGTAATGTAATTGATAGTTTTGATACATCTAAAGCTGTGAGAATCCATAATTGTCGTGCTACCAATGGGTGCTTCTCATGTCTGACATGTGTGGGTGTAAAGGTGCTTGACTGTTAAAGATACCTGAACTGATGAGAAAACCTGTAGGGCACATAATCCTCACAGATAATTTCATAATCAATCCTGGTTGATAGTACACCACCCTTAAATGCCATTATATTATATCATAGCTAATAATATCATTTACCATTATCAAAAAATGTTCCAGTTGGAGGATTAACTAAAGTAAAGAATTTGGATTCTCCTAAGTCGTTCCATACCTTTAGTACCTCATCAGGTCTCACGCATAGAGGCTTAATACCAGAAAAATTCTATAAAATTGGGGTGAATTGACCATTAGGAACTATGACTAAGTTCAATTCTGAGTATGAAGAAAAATGTACCGCAATCCAGCCCCACAACACTTGAAATGGCTCCACAATTCTAAATAGAGCCTTCCCATTGTATAAATGCAGTAGGAGATGGTAAATTCTTGCCAAAATAGGGGTTTCAAGCTCTATATACTTCCCCTCTACCAATTTAGCGGCAATTACAAAAGTCCATGATCTTACACCACCACCAGATTCACGAAATGAAAGCAAATAAACACTTAGCCACATAGCAAGGAAGGAAACTATGCGTACTTTTGCATCTATATCATGTTTGACTTTATAACCCCATCACTTATAATCACCTCTTTCTAGTGTATGACAATATGTTCCTAATCTTCGTATGTTATCAGCAGAAGGACAAATAGTAGGATGTCCATAGGTTAGACCTTTCTCTGTAGTTAGTTCTAAGAAAGCTTCCATCCACACTCTGGGGTGAATATCTTTATTATTTTTGGTTTAATTATTCACTATCTTAAAAAATTCATGGTCCAGCAGTGGTGTTATGGTAACATCACCCCATGTTGATTTAGGAGGAATGAATTCATCATACATTTCCCCATGAATAAGAATTACAGCTATTTGTTAAACATCCCAGAGACTAATACCAACTTCGTCGTGCATCAGATGAAAGGAGTTTTTTTATGGGCTCCATCGGCTCAGAAATTCAGGAATGAGTTCATTTTTGTAAATATAAGTTTGTACCGTCAAGACAGATTCATAAATTTGAACGTCTTATAATTCTTTTCTGAATTCTGCACAAGTCCGACATACCCATAATGCCCACATCCACTCGGGCTCCACACCCCCTCCAGAACAAAGGTCCCAATCTCCTTTCCAACCATTCGATTGATTTGTTTGAGATGCTCAGAAAGTGTAAAAATAAAAATGTGGTCTTGGTTCTACAAATGTATCCTTCATATCTTGAGAACAACCACTATGATGAAGGATGAATCTAATAGGTACTGTTCCTTCTTGTATTGGAACCCCCTTGCACTAATATTCATACAGTTGTAGTTGGAATACTGAAGAAACCAATTCTTTGGAATGTATTTCTTAATAGATGAAAAATGGGCGTCTTGAAAAACTACATGTTCGTACAAAGGTAAGTAAGGACATTGTAGATAGTCACGCTGGTATAAAATTCGACCCTTCCATTGCCCAGGAAGAGTACTCACAATAGTGTCATAATAATCTGGCCTGACAATCCTCATAATTTCACTTTTGCGAGCATTGGCTTCCTCAGTATGGGTCATCAAATGAGTCATTCCTTCCTACAAAAGAATGAACAAAATTAAAGATCAGATTTCTATATAAGAATGTAATAAAATTGGAAAAGGAAACATGTCACATAGGTCCTTCAACAAGGTCCTTCGACAGTGTTCTTCAACAAGGTCCATTGACGAGGTCCTTCGACGAGGTCATTCGAAAATGTCAGTCGTATAAGTCCTTCGAAAAAGATCCCAACACAACTCCATCTGTGATGTCCTTTATGCATAGATCTATCATGTAAATAATATTACCTTGAAGAAACTTCAAGAGAATTACACGATAGCACAATGCGATGCAGCTGAACGAAAGAGCTATGAAACGAGAGCTCCATACATAGGAAAGTGCATGTGAAGAAAAAAATGTGAAAGGTTGAATCCTATTTATAGGAAATAGAAGACCTACGTGGAATAGATGTGCGCCATAACTGCATGACATATCTACAGGATATAACTGCGTGAAATTTCCTCAGAAATTTTCCCTCTGTTTTATATTTTCAGATCCAACCCAGGGTGGGGGATTTTGTTGAAACCCCTTAATGAAATTAAAAAGGTTCAAAGGAAACATCAACCAATATCCATAAGCTTCGCGAAAGATCTACTTAGCCCAGCTTTTCAAAAGAGCTCTGCAGCTGAGTTGCGCGATAGGGCTACACGACCGAGCTGTGTGATACGGCTACATGTCCATACAATGCACAAGAAGATTTGGGATTCCTCTATTCAGAGCACCTGCACTGTGGAGAAATGTGGAATATCTATGTGACCCATGTTTTTTCATCAAGGACCATCAATTCATAAAAATAGGACCCTTGGGCTCCTCATTTCCGGTCTAATTTTTTTTGAAAGACTCTCTCAAGCTCCCATTGCATAGGTCTTTCTCCTAGATCTCTCAAATGGTCTCAGGTAGTTCTCTAAACACCAAGAGAATGGATAATTAAAGGGAATATTAATATTTTTGATGTTATTAAAATTCTTAAATCACCATTCATACCTATGTGGTGTACCTGTGCACCATACCTCCACAGTACAACTGCGCATTACATTTGCACACCATACCTATGTTATTGAGCAGCGTGGGGTACCTACGCGGCATACCTGCTTGAGGTACCTTCCTGAAAAACACAAAAACCCTTTGATGCCTTTCAGGGAAGGGTATATCTTTCTTTGGTTCCCTTTTTCAAAAGGGGATAAGTTGAAACCTCCCCCAAAACCTTCTGACTTCTCATACCTTTGGGTAAGGCACAACAGTGTGTCTCCAATTTGGGTTTGTATTTCTGCAGTCAGAGGTTTCCCACATTTGTTTCACAATGGGGATAATATTCATGGGATGATTTTGGGGTTTTATATCCGTAGTCACATAGACTTTTATCCTAGAAACAATGTCGGGAAGTTACTGGTTTTTAAAATGGTGGGCTTTCGACCTCTCCCTTTTCAAAGAGGTGACATGGGACCTCAGTTCTCGACTAGGAAAGGTACACTTCACACTTTCCATTTCGCACAAGTATAGGAGAAGTCTCCCTCCCGTACCAAATCCAGTTTCAGGGCAGCCATCCTGGTATAAACCCCTCACCTTCACCCCTGCTTCCATACATTGGACACTTGTCCAATGTAAATAGAATAGTGGGAAGGCTCATCACCCCATCCTCTTCCACGGTCGACGCTCCCTCTTCCATTAACATGGAGGAAAATTTTGTAAGTGTGAATGCCATTGTTGAATCTTTCACATCCTCTTTTTTCTCACACTAAGCATGACTCACGTGGGCTTAGAGATATGTGATGGTTACAAAAAGTGAAAAAACACTCATTGAAAGGAACTACAAGAACTCGGATTCATGTTCAAACCCGAATACGTAGGAATCTCATTCAGAGCATGAGCTCACTGGACATCCTTCTTTGGAATCCAACCCTAATTCCCCCAATTCTGGCATCATTTTTTCAAGAATAAAAACCAAACTCATCTCTCTCAGAAGACTATACTCTCCTATGAGATTCATCAACTACATAGGATTTGATTCCCATCTATATGGGATATGTAGGAAGCCTCTTTGAGATTTAAACCCAACACTTCAAATCAACCATGTTCTCTTTCATCCATACTCCCAAAAGGGTTTGATCCTATTTGGAAACCTATATCCTTTCCAAAGATCCTTAGGATATTTTAACATAAGTCCCACACTATGTTGTAACTAATCACCTTCCACTAAGGGTTCCCTATCATATGACCTTAAAAGGTATGATGTGTCCCATTAAGTGGCACCGAACTATGAGAGTTTCGATTCCTTTCAAAAGGATACGTAGGTGGCTCATTTTATGAGCATGATCCCAAGATCAAAACAAACCTTCGTCTCCCTGGATGATAATAAACTCCAGGGAGCCCCACTGAGTGGATTAAAAAGTAGTATCATCATAAATGGTGATTAAAAGAATCTCTAATTAGTATATTAGAGGATATCATTGATGGGAAAACCCAAATACATACTGATAATTATAAAAATCTTAATACATGTTTAATAAGTGATTTTAAATTCCAAGGGATACTTAAGATATACATGGTGAATTAATAAGGCATCATGAAAATATTTTAATTTCAAAGAGATTCTCAGAATAGACAATAATTCCCCCCCCCAAATGGTTTGATGAGTCCGAACGCCCATCCTCTCGGCCAATGCATGTTCTTAAGTATCATAAATTTTGAAACATAAAAGAATGCCTTCCTTTAGAAAGTAGGTTATCTTTGGATAAAGAACTGTTGGAAGTTTCTGATTCCATGAATAAATCCAATGGTGGCCGCCTGGAAACATGCTTTCTTAAATCTATAATATCACGTTTCAAGGACCTACGAAATAGGGAAAGTGGAATATTTGGAAATATTTTTCATTAAAAGTATTCTAAAATAATATATATATATATATATAAAGATGTATAATGTTATCAATGTAAATTTATTATATAATATATAACATTTGATCATGGAATGTAAAAACATTTTGATATTTTTAATGTACCTTGTTTAAAAACCCACATTGTAAAAAGTGAAATGAATCATAATATGAAAGATGAAAAAGATAAATATAATTGGGTGGTTATTTAATATATCAAATTATCTCAAAATGTGATTGTATAATATTTTTGGGAAGATAAATCCTAGATATGGATTAGAAATAACCACTTTTGGATGATGAGAATAATTCAAAACATACTATAGTTCCATGAAAAAAACCTTCATTCTTGGAAAATGTTTTTTATAAGAAATAATGTTACCCAGTGACATAAAAGAAATAATATTATATTAATTTTAATTTTTAAATAATATACAGTATATAAATACTATGATCAAGAAGAAACCTTATACCCCAAAGAAAAACGTTTCTTATACAAAAAACCCTATATGGGTATCATAGTTCATGATGTAAATAACTTTTGATGAGGGGTTGAATTAGAAAAAATTTAAATCACTAGACATAAAGAGGAAATACCAAAAAAATACATATATTTGGTATAATGTTCAAAAAATATGACAAATTAGTTCAATAGGAAGAATGATAAATCAATAAATTGGAAATGAGTTAACAAAAAACTACACAACTATAGGAGATTTTAAATCAAATCATCATGAAAGAGGGAAACATAAATTGAAAATAATATTCCCTAAATAAAATATAATGAATAATATAATATCTAAAATAAAATTTATATAACAAAAATAAATGGAATCATTTAAATAATTAAAAACGAGTCCTACTGTCTGGAATTTGAGACGCAACAATAAACTTATATCCACATTTCCAGGAATACACCCTACCCTCCTATATAATTAAGGAATATATCATAATAACTTATTTACAATCAATATTACTATACATTTCCATATATAAAACTCATTTTCAATCATTTTATACAAATATTAATATAAAGTTGATTTTGTACTTATTATCTAAATCTAATGTAAGTAATCTTGATCATTTCAAACTAGTTTTTTAAAATAAGAGTCTGTATTTATTGATCATATAAATATAGTTATTTCAATATCATAAAATATATTTTAAAATATTAATTATTTTGATTTATGATATTTTAACTTCCTTTAAATATTCCTTGTTTCTTTTCCCTTGGTGATGAAATCGACAAAAAGCATATTTTGGTGATTATTAACCAAAAAGGGTGTTTTCCCAATTAATGAGTTATGTACTGATGTAACCTTTCTAATAAAATAATATTTATTTATATATTTATATCATATTACAACAGTTAATAATTTCCCATAGTTATACATGACATAAATTCATAGAATCATTAATGTATATGGTTAAATTGACACAAAAATAGAAATAAAATTATTAATGTTTGAGTATGATGATGTTTAAATGAATTATAATTATAAAATTAGTATAATGATAATAATTAGATTCTTTTAGTGTGATATATCATAATTTTAATGACTTTTTATATGAATATATTTCATATAAATCTTTTACATAGAAGTAGGAGATCATCTTCCAACTAATATGCTTGTTTTGAATGGATGAATTTAAGATAAACTTTTTCATTATATAATTAATTGGAACTATAATTTGACATACCCAGAAAATAATAATTTTATTATTGTTGTATTTATCATGAAAACCCATTGTTATAAATTTTTATTAATGTATGTAATGAAAAATAGAACACATCATTCCATGAATGTTGTAGTTTGAATATATTCAAGGAAGATGTATTTGGTTCCCTAAAAATGAGGGATATGATTAATGAGGTTTATAATTTTAGAGTTATAAAGAATTTTTATATATCATAATTATTTATAGAATCCCCATTTTCAATCATCAATGAAAGGTGGTGAATAAAAATGTTCATTTTTCATAATGAAGGTGATAGTCTTCACATACACACAATTCTTGTATTCATTTTTGATTAAGGGAAAAGAAAATGTGGTTAATGAATAAAATATTATTATAATAATATAAATGTGTAAAAATTATTTTTATTTTATCATTTTTGAATTGTAAGGACATGACCTTAAGAAAATATATAATAATTTTTTTAATCAATAGTTCACATTCATACATTTATAAGACCTTTAAAATTTAATGTTTTAGATAATTATGTAATAAATCATACCTAATTAACCCATTCATTATAAATTTGAAACTTCCAAACAGAAAATATTTTTTTAATATCATGATTTTAAAAATATCTACATTTTTTTAGAAAAAAAAATTAGTTATTTCCAACATCACTTCTTCATAGTTATTACTCAACCTTAAAACCCAGTTAAAACATTTGAAAACAATTTATGAGTTAAAATTTATATATAAGGGGCATAAGAAAATGAAGAAAAAGATTTATTGGTTCATCCTAAATCCTTGGAATCATAAATACAGTTTTCCTTTAACATTATAATCTTTTAGATCAAATAATTGTTTACTTAAATTTTAAATAATCTTACTAGCTAATGTTTTTCATAAAACATACTTTAATAAAAACAAAATGTAAATTCATGGTAATTATGTTTTTTTAATCATGGAAACCCATGAATATTATTTTATTACCAAAAAAAACTTTTTGTAATTAATGGGGATAATCTTTCCTTTGAAGAATAGATAATTATTTAACTATAATAATTCAATATACATCTATAAAAATTCATTATCAAGATTAAAGAATTCATATAGGTTCATTGGGATGGAATAATTAGTGAAAACATACAAGATACTATACAGGAACACATAAAAATGGATTAATAAACTTGGTTAATTAAATAAAATTATATAATGAGAAGAATTATCGGTAAATGAATTGGAGTGTTATATTGGTCTCACCCATCATAATAATCTACGTAAATGGAATATAAAAAACATAAATAAAATAAAATATTTTATTTACAACATAATAACTCATTAAATAATATTTTGAAACCATATGAGAATGATGATCCAGTCTTCATATAAAATAAAGAAACCATCATTTTCAATAGACAATATTTAATAAAAATTTCTGAAATATAGGGGATATTTATTTCTTCTAAATGAAACATGGAATCTTCTTGGTGAAAATTCTTAAATATTAGTGCCTATTATGGATGTAAAATATGTTCTTTTAATAATCATTAATAAAATTATTTTTACACATTTGGTAAAAATTATTTCATTTAGGTAAGGAAAAAGAGATTATTTTTTAACCATTTTAAATAAATTAAAAGGTAATATAATAATAAATTTATAGAAACTCATTATAAAATAATATATTTGATAAAAGATTATGAAAAATATTGATATAGATGAAAAATATTAATAATTAATACATAAAAATGTCTAAAAATGTTTTCAAGAAAAATTATTCACCATAAAAATTATCAATCATTATATATTAATTAAATCATAAATAATAAACTTATATTAGTTATTTAATTTCGTAAAAACCAATTTAAGATATAATTAAATTATTATTATTCATTTTTATTTCATGTATGACCATGTTTTATTTATTTAATCAATTAATTTTACATCATACATTTTAAGGATATTTGATTCATTATCCAAAAACAACTTTGGTAGGATGACTATTATCAATTGATTAATTATCCAATTATCTCTAGAATATGATTAATGAAATTTTTATAATTTTTATACCATAAATTAAATCTTATAACTGTATAATAATGACATATAATACAAAAAATGATATCCCTTCATGGAGGTGGTAGTCCATAATTAAGTAAAAATACCATGAACATTTATTTATAGATGGAAATGATATAAAATAAAAGAAATATAATCTTTAAAGAATATATTTATGTTATTAAAATAATATATATTAATAAATTCTAGCATAATAACCATCCATGTGATATAGTGATGAAAAAAATATTGCATCATGGATATGGTAATTCACATGTGGTCAAAAGCGATGATTTCATTTCTTATATGATAGAGAAGAAGTTGAAAAAGGGTTTTCCCATAAACACTATAAATTTTAAAATATGGAAGATACATATGTTTTTATTTCATTGTTTCTAAAGTATATTTCATGGTGGTATAATAGGAAATAAAAAATAACTTGTTAAGAGTTATACCTTCTTTTTTGAAAGTCCTCCTTTCAATTTAGATTAATGGTTTTGGAGGAGAGTATTATGGTCAACATAATGTCTTGTTAATATGGTGATATATGTTTACATATTTATTTGTTATATTTTTGATTGAAAATTATAACTTGAGTTTTGTCGCAAATGATCGAAATATGTCCCCTTTATAGGAAAAAATCAATGGCGTTTTCATAAATATTTATTTTTTAAAGGTCAATAATGCAATTAAAAATTACTAAGTGGAATAAAAATGGTAAGTGGATGAAATTTTATTCCATATATAATCCCATTTGTTTATTTATATAATATCTTTAAATTAAATTTGTTTAATAAATTGTTTTCATAAAATACACAAGAATTAATTTTCAATGATATCGTCTTATCTTGATATTGAAAATATATTAAAAAAATCAAATATATTCCTTTATATTATTCACTATAATTCTTAAATATCTGAGAAAATGTTCAGAAATCTATACTAATCTAAATATTATTAGTTTTATTATTTTTAAATATATTTACTTATTTTCTATTCTATTTTCGTTAACTTTTTTCCATGAGGGATTAAATTATTTTGAAAAGTAAAAAAAATTAATTATTAATTATTAAAATACTTATAGTTCATTTTAATTAATAATATCTATTTAATTTCATTAAATATGTATATTTATGCACATAGATGTTAGGAAAATTTATTAAATATATAATTTTTACCTTTCTCGCGTTGAGGAAGCACTACACAACCAATTTTAATGGGTTTTAGTAGATAACTCAAAAGTACACAACAATCAGTACATATCATAAACTAAAAAATATTTTAATTAATAATTTTTAGAAATGACTTCTTACATATGAATTATTATCTTCTGGATTCCAAATTAGACTTTTCTAGTGCTATTCAATCACAAAGTCAGCACTAAAAATGTTTTTTAATTTTATTATTTAATACATTTAAATTTATATGTTATGAATTAATATTATATGATATTTTTATTATATTTTCCTTTTATATTCATTCCATATGATTCATACATTTTTATATCATATATATTTCATTTTGATATCATAAAGGACATGTTATTTCATAAAAATTATATTTTTTATAATGTTTACAATTAAAAATGAAAAAATTAAAATTAAAATTTTTACCATTTTGAAACTCATAATTAAAAACTTATAGTCCATTATTTTGGATTCAATTTTTATATATGGATGAAATTAATGTTTGATTAAAATTCCAAATATAATAAAAATATATTTTTGAAATATGTGTTAATAAGCACAAAAAATAACTTCTCCCAAAATCAATTATATTGATGATTCGTGTGTATTAATTAATATTATATCTAAATAAATGAGTTTTATGGTAATTAAAAATAAAAATAAAACAATAATACGATGTTTTAATTATGTGATTTATTGAAATGAAATGAATGGTTTACAAAAATAAGTATTTTTAACTATTCATTAAAACAAAATATGATTTAAATAATCCAAAAAATTAATACTAAGATAATTTATCAATGATGGTTTAAAATTTTTTATCCTCATTATAAAATATAATTTCGAAAATTGGATGTTATTAATTATAATTTCAATAAAAAAAGAAATTATAACACTTTTGTAATAAAATATATTTATGAAGATGAAAATGACCTTATATATAATCATTTACTTAGTTAATATGAATTAAAAAAATTATATTATAAAAAAAATTATACTTATTTTTTTATAATTTCATTCTTTCTTTTTGTCCCTTCAATTTAATGGAAACATATGTATTTAAAATTAAAATAATATGTCTATAATATATCTCACTTCTCTTAAGTAATATTTTTGTAGGTAAATAAACCTATTTAATATATTATTCATTTAAATTAATTTTTCATGGTGTTTCAGTGTACCCCTTTATAAAAACTGTGTGGTCTCATTTTTATCCAAATTTTAATAAAAAAATTAATCAATTTAAAAAAACTATTCTAAGGACTAGAATGTATAACATATAATCATGAATTATAAAACCATTTAAATATTTAAAAATATATTTTTTAAAAAAACCACATAAAAATAGGGTACAATAAAAAATAACTTTGAAAATAAATAAAGTTAAATATAATGGTAAACTAGAATAACACATAATCAGGTTCACAAATAAGGAGAAATTTTTTGAGAACTGGATATATAGACACCGAGTTAAAAATAAAATATAAGCAATAATTTAAATTAATAGAGAATTAATTAATTAGAATGGTAATGACCACAAAACCATATATAAATATGGGATAAAGAAGACCTTTAATTCATCAAAAATGATGGTAATATGATATCACATTTATTTAGATATCATTTTTCTAGAGTAAATTTTTTTTTCTACCATCAATATTGAATACAAGATAAAATAAATAAACTTGATTTCATTCCATTACATAATCTCAATTTCCTCTTTTTCTTTATATCAATCAATTTCATATCTGATCTATTCTCTAACTCCTTGAAATTAATATTCATGAAAAATTATTTTAATGATGATGGAAAAATATTATCTTTTGACAGATAAAAATATAAATAATAAAATAAAAAGATATTTGTACTAATTTAATCCATTAATGAAAACAATTAACAAAATTTAATTAATTTTTAATACAATGAAATAATATATTATACTTAAAATCCTCAAAAATGACACACAATTATGAAATTTAAACATTCCATAAATAACTAAACATAAAACCCTCAAAAATATTCTGAGGCTTGTTTAATACCCAAAAATCCGAAACACTTGATCATATATTATTAAAATATCATTTTTATATTTATCTCTAAACAACATCAATCCCTCATAAGTTCATATAACAAGAAATATATAAAACCTAATTATATAATTTCCATAATATTATAATCAATTCAAAAAATAATATTAATCATCATAAATCCTATATAAAATCATATATACTTCTAATGGATAATTAATTTTTTATTCATTAAATAAAATATCAAATTATCCAAATTATTTCAATTTATGTTAATCATCTAATGTTCCCAAACTAGTGAACTTATTTTAAAATAAAATTATCCACGTAGTCATTAAATCACATTCCAGTCCAGTAACATATATGTTCCCAATATGTAATTACCATTCTACACAAATTATCCTTAATTAAATAGACATCAAATATCATTTTAACCTTAAATGATATCAATATATTTAAACATATTTATAAATAAAATAAAATAACTATTCTTCAAAAAATCATTTCACAAAAACACAAGCTGTGAATAAGGATTCTGTATACCTCAACCATTTATAAAACTTAATAAATTTTTCCCAAAGTACTCTCACCATCATGAACCCCAAAATTTTATTAAATCCTTTAAACATATAATTATCATTAATTTTATCACCACATTATAACTATTGAATATATATAAGTAAAAACATAAATAATTTAATATACATAATAATAACTTAGCCATAATTTTAAATATTATTCCTTAATACTTTATTCCAATAATTAAAAATATTAACTGTATCCTAAGATTCATAAATATCTATATATATAAAAATATAATCTAATATTTTATATACCATTCATATTTTCCACATCTTAAACAATAATTGAATTATACGATGTTCAGACATAATCATTAAAATCATAGTTTCCACATTCTTGAGAATCCCACCTTGTAAAAAAATTTCCAACACTACAAAACATCCCACATTTAGAAAATTTAATTGATAAATAGGAATAAATTTATTAAAATTCATGCTGTTAACAAAACTCATTCTTTTTTTCGTGAAATTTCAATGCATAATTTACATGTTTACCATATATAAAATATTCTAATATTCTATTGAGTCATATCCTTAGGTGATTTATCCCAAATTAATTAAACATAAAAAATTTAATCATTTTACCTTAACGATCATTGTCAACTAACATCCATGGAACTCTGTTTTTATCTTATTTTTTGTGTTATTAAATTCACCTAGATTTAGGTTGTTCATTATCACTCAGGATAACATATTAAGAATAAAAAAATAGTTTTCACAACAAATCACATTTTAATAGGGTACTTTTTCTGAAAACCACATCATTATTCTTCACATAAATTTTTTATTTTCTTCTTGATTGTTCCATACATCTAAAAAAAATCATCTATGTGAGTATATAAAATAAAATAATACGTGACCATTTATAATGAGTATAAAAACTAATACATAGTTTACCAAGATATTTTCTATTAAAATATTTTTATTTATCCAAAATATATATGATTAAAAATAGCATACTAACCATCTATGATATATGGAATTTAAAAAAATATTAATTATATCCTAAACTCTAATGTTTTCTAATTAATTTATCATTTACCAATTAAAATGGCCAAGCCTTATAAAAATACAAATTATTAGTTTTTGATAAATATTTCTCATTACTACATTTCATTGATCAATAAATTATAGATTTTCAGAAAACTCGGTCATTGAACTTACATAATGAACCCATGAATTATATAGTGGAAACCTCTACTCTATATCCATATTATCAATAGTAAAAAAACATTTAAAGTGTAAAAGTTTTTCCCTTTGTGAATAATATTGATTCTTTTCATCATGAATTTATCATTGATCTTTCTCCTACATAAAACCCTAAAAAAACATTTGGATAAATCATATGGGAAAAAATTCACCAGTGGGAACAATTAAAGGACAAAACAAACTTATTAGTCCATTTCAAAACCGTGAGGTCAGATAAGAGAGTTGGCCATTAATAAAATAATCATTCAACTCAAAAATCATTTAAATAAGAAAAAAATCATATTAAATAAATTTATTTTTCATAAAATATATTATTAGAAAACATAAATGAATAATAATAATCATGAAGGTTTAATATAAAGTATTATAACCCATAAAAATCACTTTATTAAAATAGAAACTTTTTACCCTTAAAGGGATAAATGTTTCCATTAATGAAAATATCATTTTCATACCAAATGAAATGAAAGTATTTCCATGAAAAAAAATTATAAATCATATAAAAATAATTTAGGTTCCTTGAGATAACATCTTAATATAATATATATATATATAACCTCACAAGAAACCATTCAAATACATAAACTTTCACAGTTAATTTCAACATAATCCTCCAAAGAACATAATAATTTACCAATGAATTGGATATATATGTTGTGATCACATATCACCATAAAAATTTTACATGGACTATAACATACATATATTACATAGAATCATTCATTTTACCATAAAACACATTACGTATTCTTGTCAACCCATATGTAATAGCATTTTCAGCATTCATATATAACTAAGATAATATCCTTTTATATTGATAATATTTAATATAAATTTCTTAAATAATTGAAAAAATAGGATCATGTAAAAAAATAAATGGCATTTATATTGGATTCCCTATATATAATTAATTTCCATGATTTAAAAAACATTTTTTCATAGACATTAGAAAACATTCTTTTAATACCTTCGTTAAAAAGTATATTGTTTGGAAAAGGAAAAGAAGATATCATTCTTAATCATAGTTAATAATTTCAAAGTAAATAGAAAACTAATTTCATGAAATATTTATAAATAAATAAGATATTCCATAATAATGTTATTAGATATATTGATATCTAAAAAATAATCAGAATGTTTACAAAAATACATTTAAAACAATTTTTAATGAATATCCATTATCATAAACATTTTTTCAATTTTTATATCATTAAAATAATTAATGATCAAATTATGTTTGTTGTTTACTTTATTAAAAAACAATTTAGTTTATATTATATTATTATTTTCCCTATCAATTTCATTTATCACAGTGTAGTATTTAGTTATTAAATCAAATACGTTTGTGTCACACATTTTGAGGATGGTCAATTCATAATATCAAAACAAATTTATTATGATAACAAATGTAAAAAATATTATTCTATAATATAAAAAATATTATTCATGGAATTATTATCATTTATATACATTAAATTAAACATTCCTTTCCATTTATGAATGTTATACATGAAAAATGAATCACATCACATCGTGGAGGTAGTATCCCACACATACGAATAAACGTCATTGTTATTTCTTAATTAGTGGAATAGATCGAAATTATATGACATAATACAGTTATATAATTATAATTTTTTCATGAATTTATTATATATTAAATTAGGACCTCTTAATAGCCATTCATTGAATGTGTTGATAAATAATTAAACTTATCGTTGTATAGAGGTTGTAATCCACACGTACACACAAGCAATGTTTTAATTTACCATAGGATATGGAATGAGAAGAAAAAGGGTTTTACCCTAATATAATATTATTTATTTATTTTTAATATATTTATTATATTAGTTAATCATGGATTAAGAATATTTCAATAAGATAGAATAATAAATAAGTTCAATGAAGTTTTATTAGAATTATACATTATTCATGGGAAGTGGTCCATTTGATTGATCTTATAAACTTCAGAACGGTGGTTTATGGAATCACTTATTACTTGGGAATATTGGAATTTAATTTTAAGAGGGATATAGCATGATTTATTATTTCAACATAGAATTTTTCTTTTCTTATAAATATTTGAAATTATTCTACTTTTATAGGAAAAAATCAAGAGTGATTTCATAAATATTTACTCTTTAATATTCAATATTACATTTATATAATTCCATGTTTCATAAAAATAATAAATACAGAAGATATCAGACCATACTAATTTCAAATCTTTGATTTATATAATTTTTATGTATTTTAAATATATTAATGAAATATTCATTATCATAAAATAGGTATAAAGTAATCATTATTTTTATCACTTATAACGACATTGCAGATATCATTTCTACCACCAATTTAAAATATAATCACATAATCTATCCCATATACATCCTAAATACCTAAATAATTCATGTAATATCTAAATGAAACAAAATAGTATCATTTAAATTTTCTAAAAATCATATACTTTATTTTTATTCTATTTACGTAAACATGTTTCCAACATGGAAAAATATTTCTTAGAAATTCCACTCATTAAAAAATAAAAAATTATTTATTTAAATAGTAAATATATATTTTAGTTAATATTTTTTTTTTAAAATATGTTTATTTACTCAAATAAATATCATGATAAATAACTTAATATACTATTTTGACTTTTCTCAAATTATGGAAGCACTACACAGGAATTAAGAGTTATTTCAAATAATATAACTCCAAAAATAATATATATCATTAAATATCACCAACAAAACATCATAGTAATTTATAATTTGATGAAAAAATTTCTTCATTCTAAAATATAATCTTTAGGACACCAGATTTTACATTTCCAGTGCTACACGAGAAATGTGTCAACCCTAATATTTATGCCTATATTATCATGAAATAAAATCTAATTTATATTATTTGAATTAAGATTGTATTATAGTTTCATTATATTTTAAGACATGAGTCATTACATTTTCTTTATATTTTTTTAATATATTAATATTTTAGAGATATCATAAATGTTATCATATTTCATAAAAACTAAATTTTTTACAACAGTTAATATTAATGATGTCCCAATATAATAGAGGTGTATTTAACATATTTTAACCTCCTAATTAAAGAAATGGATTGGATTTTTATTATATATTTTCTATAATTTTATTAAATTAATTATATATAAAACAAATATGTAGTGAAAAACAATTTTTAGATAAATTCATTTTTAATCACAAAATTGAACTCACAAATTATGAAATCATTGCCTAAGATATATAATATAAATATATATTTAATAAAATATATTTTTTTCAATATAATTCTATAAATTTATTAAATTAATTATACCTTATATGGACAAAAAACCATTTCTACAGAGAATATATTTATGAAGCATAAAATGACATTTTTAAAAAATAACTACCCATGTATTATGTGTCAATAAATAAATTTATAAAATATAAAACTTCAATACCAACTTTCATTACATTTTTTTTATTCATAAAATCAAATTAATGGCAAAGTTATAATAGTAATAATTAAATAATAATTCTATAATATATCACATTTCCCTTAAGGCTCGGTGTTATGAGTTCAAAAAGATATCAATCATAGTATTATTTAAATCTAAATCTAATAGATGTAAAAAAATCTAAAGGAATATTATGAAGGAAAATTTTACATAATGAAATACAAATTAGATTTTAGAGGTTATTTTTTGATACCTAACTTCCTTGATTGTATCCTTTTCAATGGTGTTTAAGCCTTCGAGTGATGGTATTTTTAAGAATCCCATAACCACATAATGGTGGATATAAATTTTAGTAGATGTATAAAAAATATTTGGACCAAATAACTTCCATTTTATATGAGGTTATCTGATGAGAGTAGATCCCCTTTTCTAAGTGAAAAGGCATAGCGATTTTGATAAATTCCTAAAACATTTCAATTATTGGAATTCCCTCTCACAGGAAAAGGTTCCAAAAATGAATGAAAATGTTGAGGGGTGGGGATGAAATATAGAACATTCTAACCACACAATCTTACACATTTTATAAACATATTCAAATACATTCACTCAAATATTTTTTCTATTACCATTTAATCTGTTACTATTGTAACTACTTTTATCAAGTAAATTATCATTAGTGCTTAAAAATAAAATAAAATGTATTATATAATTTGAATCCAATGATTAAAAATTTAAAATTCAATTATAAAAAATTATGTTTCAAAATTCATAAAAAAATTATATAATTTATATATTAATAATTTATTAAAAATAATCCTCCAAAAATATTTTTTATGTACTAAAATATCATATTCTAGATTCAAATTCAGACATAATATTATAAAATATATAATCCTACTGATAAAAAATATTTTTTTCAATAAAATGATTTCATATATTTTAGGTTATATTTATATCTATGTTATTTCACAAATTTTGTTGTATTTTCAAAACCGACACTTTTCACATTAATAAATCAATTAATTCATAAAAATATAAAAAATCCTCTAATGATTTTATTTCTTTTATAATCTAGAAAGTATTTTTTTTTTATTTAATTTATAATTTTTTTGAATTGAAGGTTTATAGAAAATCACATAATACGGAGGAAGCAGTTTAAATAATATAATACATTTTTTATTATTAAATAATCATGATTATTATTTCATAAAAATTATTAGTTAATTTATTGGTACTTTTATATTCACATTATCATTTTTTTAATTATTTTATCATATTATACATTGATTGTTGATATAAAATAACAATTTTAGTAAAATTAATTTTTAATCATAAAGTGATTTTTCTTATTTGATTTGGTTATACAAATTATACTTCATTATTATTAAAAGTAATATTAATTTTTAGTATAAACATATTTAAAAAATTATAGCAATTCTTACATTATAATATAATATAATGATTTTGACAGAAATATTTAATATTTATATTTTACATAAATATATCGTTGTCTTCTTAGTTGAATTTTTTGTTTGGAGAATGTTATCAAACATATTATTAATTTATGGAAAACATAGATTTAAATATTATGTCCTTAAATTACCCTTATAAACATTTTTTACTATTAGATTTTTAATTATCGCATTCTATCAATGATAATTAAGGTCATCTATATCATATATATGATTAAAGAGTTAATTTAAGATGTGGTATAAAACATATTAATTCACATGGGACTATACAAATCATTTCTTCTTTACTAAGGAAAATATATAAATATTGAGATTCATTACAAACATTTCTGAAAAACACATATCATTATTAATTTTCATAGATTCATTATGGTGATTATTGAAGTGATTAATGATCTTTGGTTGATTTGAAATATGAAATTTGATTACCATATTTCTTAAATTAATATTTAGTGTATGTAGGAATATAAAATCCCTTCTAAAAATATCTTTTGGTTCGTGAAAATGGATAATTACAGGATTCAAATTATGTTAAATTCTAACATTTGATAAAGATATATTTCAATTTAAGGTTTTTCTTAAAATCCAAATCATTGGATTTATGATTTAATCTTCTCATAAAATTTCAATGATATGTTATAGTGGATAAACTAAAGCCCAATTACAAATACAAACATCAATAAAACTATTCCTCGAATATCATGATCTAATTTGTAGACATTTTATAGGTATTCTATTTTAACCATGGTTGAGGGGGATAAAGAGGTATATTTTCTTTATCAGGACTATGGTTAGAGCATTAACATGGATAATTAAAAAACTCCTTATATCTATAGTGTTGGACATTCATCTCCTCAATTTCATTGTTTATCCTCTTATCATAAAATTCTTTGTAATAATATTGAGGGACATTCCTTCCACACATGAAACACATTTTTATTCCTTTCATTCATTCCCTTGGTTCATTCTTCCCCTATTTTTGACATGTATAATGCTTCTAATTCATTATTTCCTTATAATATTTCACTAATCATCTAAGAGAAATCTATCCTTATCTTTTTTGGTGATACATTGAGTTTTTAAGGATATATTTATTAATAATTAATCATATTAGGAGGGTTAGTATAACAAAAATATTTTCAAACCTAACATATAACCCCTTTAGATTCGTAATAGCACAATTACTATATTGTCTATCCTCTCCATTTTTGTCATGATTCCTTTTAGATCTAAAAAGTACCTAAAAGTTCATAACATATTTATAACATATAATTTTTTTATTTCATACTAGTTTACATGTTGTTTAACCTATATCATTCAAATTGTATCATATATAATTCTTGATTCAGTGAAATTTACATTAACTTATCTTCTCTTATAATTTCTAACGTAATCCATCTAAGTAAAAAATAAATCAATCCTTTATAATGTTTTATAATGAGTATATGATCATCAATATAATATCCCCATGGGGGGTATATCCTTTTTTGTAATCATTGGATTACTCATTATGAAGAACAATATTGATCGAGTCAATTCCCAACCAATATTGTTTTTGGTTGATTATCCCTTAGTGCATTTCTTCCATAGTCACATATAACTTTTTGTACCAAGACACTAATTTATTAAATGGAATACCTTACAATCAATATTTTACGAACGTTTCTTGATATTATCTTATACAAACAAATATCCCTTAGACTTACCCCTAGGACTTTAAATAATTATCTCAAACATTAATCCAAAAAAATAAATAAACTATTCCTCAAAAATAACAAATACTTACTATGATACCAATGGAGACACCACATGCCCACACTCGATGTAATAGATGTAAAAACACATTCTTCACATACTATCATTTATACAAAGAGATATTATCCAAGAAAAAGATCCATATTATCTATATTTTTGAACATTATATCTTGTAATAGTTTTATAATTCCCAATAATATAAGGTTACTGTCTTTGTGGAACATCTATTTAGGAAACATTAATAATATACATGTAATAATTTTCCTATTTTAAAACCCCCTCTATATATAATTAATGACATATACAATGATATAGTAATATTTTAACCTGGGGAATGAAATCATAAGTAATGGTTGAGCTTAAGTGCTTAGTATAGAAAACATTTCATTGAAGCATGATGGATAGATAAAAATCATTTGAGATGATATGAATTCCCTAAATGACTATAAGGCATTATATTTTAATTTATTTTTCATAATACCCCTTTTAAGGGTTGAGGGTGATACCATAAATAGACTGTAGGATTAGTGACACATTACATGACCTGAAGGACTTAGAGGAACTCATCCCAAACTATAACTACTTGGAACATCCCCTCCCCGGTATCTATGTCATGATTTCATCTACCACCATTGTATGGTTGTTCATATTATTATAAAGTACATATAAGCATCGAGATGTTACCAAAGGAAATTCCATAGACTCTCATTCTACCAAATCTGGTTAGCTCTTCTTTCCTGAATACACTTTCTCTAAATCCTCATCTAGAGCTCATTCCTTATACAGTGTGTCCAGTTGTATTTGTATTTAATGTGTTCGAAAGGCCATGATATGTCTAGAAGAAATTGAGGTGGCCCAAATGCCATGGGTGGCCCATGGCCTGAAAGACTCAATGACCAAACTGGAAACCTAAATGGTGAATCAAATGAATAGTTTCGGGTGATATAGTACGAAATAGTACATAAAAGAGTGCATTATTTACATTCTGGTACAATATCTTATATAAAACCTACTAAAATAACCCTGATATAAGCCTTCACCGGGAATTGATCCAGGTTCCCTTCGATTCACTTATAGAGTCCTCACCAACTGGGCTGAGACTCATGTGTTGAGATGATGTGAATAAATAGAAAAATATCAGATAAAAATGATCAAATGAGAAAAATAAAATTGTAATGTTACAAAATTGGAATAAAAATCATAGTATAGCTTTGACGAACATTCCAATAATCTTGAATCATGGAAACATGAAATAAATGTGGAATATCATGAAAAAAATAAATAATTATATGAAAACAAAGTCACTAAGAGATGATGGAACCACAACATGATTCTGATATCATAGTAGGCCTGGCCTAAGAAATAATGTCTCATCTTTAAGCTTTGTAGAAAACTCATTCACCTCTTTAGTCATGTAAAATAATTGATGTACCTCTTTAATCATTTGAAGCAACCAGAGTACCTCTATTAACATGGTAAAAATATCATGTTTCTATACAATGATGGGTAATAACTGATTACATCATTAGGCTTGGGTAACAACCCTTATACCTCTTTATACCTGGGATGTAATGCTTATACCTATTTATTAATGGTATACAACCCCAATTTCTTATTATGTTTGTAAGATATTAAATATTTCCCAATTAACTATAGGTTGAGAAAAGAATCTACACCTCATCATCCTTAAATATGTATTCTATAAAATATTTTTCAATCAATATATAATATGAAATACTGATAGTAAAATGGTTTTTATATCATTTCCAAAAAGAATCACTTAAAATGATCTTAATAATTTATATCATTAATACAAAAAAATAAATCACCATATAAATTATTACAAAATGTCTTTTAATGTGTAATTGATGAAACATACCCCTATTTAAAATTTTATATGGAATTAAAATAGAGGAATATAAAAAAACAAAAAAATAATCTTTTATAATACATTTGTTATCATTTCATAAAAAGATAACATTTGAACTAATTTTAAAAAGAAATTATGTGAATACATTTCAAATCATTTTCTTTAAAAATATTATAAAAATATGAATCCTTGAAAAAATAAATAACGTTTCCAATGGAAATTTATAATGGAAGACAAATCATTTTATCATGGAAAGTACTTTATTTTTGATATTTTCATTGTGCCTTTCTTGAAAACCGAAATCACATAATGGGTAATAAAATATAATCTTGAAATTTTTTTACGGGAAATATAATACTAAAAATATTTAATATATTATACAGTTTTTAAATATGATAGAGGAATATTTTTGGGAAGGTTAAACATTGATATGGAGCGAAAATCACTATATTAAGAGGCTGAGAATAATTTAAAAATTATTGTATTTTTATGAAAATAAAAATCATTCATTGAAAATTATTGTTATAAAAAATAATTTTCCATATTAAGATTAAATAGATAATATAATTTGAATTTTAAAATGTATTAACATAAATAATGTATAATTATAATTCTCAAGAATAATTCATAAAGATAAAAGAATGAATTTTGTGTTATAAAAAATCACTTACTTGAAAATTAGTTCATGAAGTAAGAAATGTGTGAAGAGGCTTTGACTTTATAAAAATATGAATACTCATAATTCATAATACATTAAAACATAATTATTTAATATGGTATAATATACCAAACATATATTAAATATGATAAATAAGAATAATCATAACTTAATGAATGTAAATTTAGTTAAAATCCCCTTACAACATTTGGAAAATTATAATTACATCCTTGAGAAATAGAAAGATATAAATTGAAAGTGATTTATTATGAATAAAATTTACTTCATAATATAACATCTATATACCACATAAATGGAATTTGTTGAGTAATACAAAACAAGTCTCAAGAGAAATGTGAGATGAAAACACATACCATATATCATTTGTTCCACAAATTAAATTTAACCTCCCATATAATAAATAAAAATATCATAATATCATATATAAAAACCAATTTAATACCATGCACCAATTATATTCCTCTATTATATTCATTCTTTATAAATACATATAGTTAATTTTTTACATACTTTCAATAACAACGATTTTTAATCTTGATTGTTTTGAACTATTTTTGTATAAGAATTTTATGTATTCATTCCTACAAATTTTTTATCATTATAATATAATTAATGTTATTATAAATAATTAATTAAAATATTTTTTAAGTTTTAACTTCATTTCATCAGTGTTTATTTCTTTTTCAATGATGATGAAATTGATAATAAGTATATTAATATGATTTTTAACAAATAAAGTGTGGTTTCTTAATTAATGAGTAAATTATTAAAGTATACTTTCCAAAAAAGAATAATATTTATTTAAATATTTATATCAAATAATGTCATTGATTATGTTCCAATTGTCAACCATGATATAAATTAATAGAATTATTCATGTAGGTGGTTAAATTAACCTAAACATTAACCTACAAAGATTATTGGGTGATTATGGGATAGTTTAGTTAAAATATCATTATTCCAATAGAATAATTTATCTTATTTTGTGTTCATTATTTTGATATATCTTAATTGAGAATTAATATAAGAAGAATAAAATTCATACAATGATATTAATAATAATAATTATATCATTTTTATATTCGTATTTTGAATATTTGAATTTATGATGATGTATTATTTAAAATTTCATTAATAGGATATATAATTTTACTTACCAAAGCCTCATTTATATCATAAACATCATATTTATCCTTTAAATTTTTTTTATAAATGTCCATAAATGGTATAATGAAGTAATAGTATGCACCACTCCATGCATGCAACATCCTATAGATACACATGCATATTGTTTTCATTTTCCATTGAATATGAGAGTGGGGTAAAATGGATTATCCTTTGGTAATGTTAAATAAGTGTTATATTCAAAATTTATTTATTAAATACCATCTTTATAACATCCTCATTTTAAATTAATGAAAAATTAACACATTAATTCATAGAGGTTGTATTCTGAACATATGCACAAGTGAAGTTTTTTGTTTTTCATAAAATAATTGGGAACAATGGATAATAATTCAACTAACATCAAAATCACATACCTATATAATAATAATAATGATTTTATAATTTTAATATTTTTTAATGAAATTTTAAATATATTAAATCCTCATAAAAATATAAATGGGAAAGTATATATTATAAATGTATAACTCTCTACATTTATTATCAGCATAGAAAATAGGGTTAAGCCATTTTGGGATGGTTAATTGAGAGGACAAGAACATATTAACAGAAACTAGAGATGTTGGGGATAGGGTTTGGTATATTTTTGTCTTAAATAAATTTATTTTTATAATAGGGTATGTCATGATATGAATTATTATTTTAGATGTTGATATGAATGAAATTTTTTGTAAGTACAAACATTATTTCAATAATGGGAAATAATACACAACGAATGTAAAATAAAAAATAAAAAATAATTGGGAGTTGAAAAGCTAAGGTCTCGAAAGGGCTTAAAAACTAATTATAAATGTATAAAATTCATTAATAATTTACATAGTGATTTAAAATTCATCCATGAAGTGATAGATGACCATAGGTTTATTTGAGATATGAAATTTGATATCCATACTTCATAAAATAAGATAGAGTATATATTGGATAATCCACTACTTTCTAAGAATCACATTGTGTTCTTATAAAGTGTCATTGAGAATATTTTAATTACTATAAAAAACATCTTAGGTTACAATAATCATATAACTAGAATTCTACATTGTTTTTATGATCATTGGGGTGGAAATTTAATGATCTTATAAAATAAACTAGATATGTTATAATGGATAAACTAGTCTCAAAAAACAAATCTATAGTAGAAAATAATTTTTTTAACTATCATATCCCAAATGTGTTTTCATTTATTTAGTAATATCTTTTTCTCATGTTCTATGATATTGAAGATGCTTACTTTCTGTGTCATCCCTTGGGTTTCAGCATCGACTAGGATAATTTCCAAACTCTTCGTATTTGAATCATTGGAGGTTATTATCCTTTTATTTAAATATTTGGGTTCTTATACTTAGTTTGATAGTTATGATCATGATATATAACCAATCCACACCTGAAACACATTCTTTTTCATTTGAGACATTCCATTTTATGATTATTCTAATATTTTTAACAGTACTAATACTTTTCAATCATTCACAATTCATCTTAGTTGAGAAATATTAAGTATATTTTTAAAATACACTTCAAAGTAACGTAATGGTTTATTTCATTTGAATATAGATACACAATAAACTTATTTCATGAATGATATTCCACATAACCCAAAAATAACTTCCCAGATAGTAATCTTATTATATATACCCTACATAAAACCATTCATCATAACTTAGGGAAAGGAAAGATAATGCAGGTATGCATAGATAATTAGTAAGGATAAAATGGAGATATCAATTATCACTACATAATAACATGATTATAAGGGTTTGAGAACCTGAGATCAACATTTTAATATATGTACCTAGTTTATAAAATATCATAATCTTGAAGCCTTTAATTACTCTAGGCAGATCAAATGACATTAATCATAATGGAATCGAAGAGAATGATTCATGATAGTCTATTATTTTTATATGAAATAATTATTTTTTCAAACACATTAGAAAAGAAATTCACTACATTAGTTAATTATCACTACCAAGACTATCATGGTGGATTGTGTTCACTCCCTATTCCATAATATCCTAAGCCAGGGTTCACTCTCAAGAATATCAATATGCATAGATTCTCTTAATGAACTAGGTTTAGACAAAATTTTCATCCATATTATCTCATGACATATCAAACATTAACTAATTAATTAGAGTGATATATAAATAATTCTCAAACGTTTTCCTAATCGTAATTCATTTATATGTGTTCCATAAAATCCTAAATTATTTATCACATATCATAACCCATAAAATAGATATAGATTTCATGCACATTTCAACATTTTGACATAACACAACCCACAAAAAATAAAGGTGTTTCCTAGAAATATAATCGTAATAATCATAATATATCCTATGAAATAATATAAATGGTCTATTTGGATCACATCCACAAAAAAACATTTATAACGTCCTTGTATATTATCAAAAATGAAAAATTCATTTAAAAGACAATCATGAATATATCAAGAGGAAAATACACATTTCATTTTGAAACTACTCATTTAAAAAAATAAATTTAAATGATATAAAGAAAAAAAATTAATTGGAAAGATCAATTGAGGATTATAACGGAATATTAAAAACAATGTATAGTCTTTTTTAGAGAAACTGCGTTCCTTCTGTATATGTTAAAAAATATTACATTGTCCTTTTTTAGTAAAAAAAAATTAGAAATTTATGGAAATATTTATTTGAAAAAAAAATATATAAATAAAAAAATAAAAACATATATTTATAAAATAATTGTAGAATATAAGAAAAATTATTTTACACATTTTATAAAACATGTATTTAGATGAAAATATTTTTCAATCTGAAAGTGGATAAATAAGTCTGGATCTTCATAAAAACATTATATGAACCACATTAAGTAAAAATAGGGGTAAATGAAACTAGAAATTCAATATTTATGAATTAAATATTAGATAAGAATTAATAATTTAATTTATTTAATAAGGATCATTATATTTATTACATGGGATCGTGACATTAGTCCCTTACAACAATTCTCACCTTTCTGTGTACATGTTCGAAACTCATATGAAACTAATATAGATTTATTATAACATTATTAAATTACCATACACTAACGTATCATAAATATATGATTTATTTATAATAACTTACCACTCTTTTATTAACAATTTATAATTAAAATAATTGTTCCACGTTATAATTTCTTCATTTTCCAATCATATTTACGGTCAGTAGTCTCTATTATTGTACATTTATCAGGGTTTCATCATATAACAAATTTTAATCATGATATGAACATAATATATAATCATTTAAATAATATTTAAATTCTTCCTTATATAAAATATATAGAAAAATTATATAAACTTTTCTTTGAGGTAGTAATATGTCTCCATGGACATTACATTCATTTTATAATGAAAAAAATATAAAGAATGATTACAAATAATTTGTTATTTTATATCTATAATAATATTATAAATACACTATATTAATTCCATTTTAAACATTATAACCATCATTGTTTATTCTTCATGAAATGTGAATAATGTCATTACTCGGAGACGGTAAGGCATGTATACTCAGGAGCGATGTTTTCATTTTCAATATGTTTGAAATGAGGTGGATAATTGTTTTTACATCATCATAATAACAAATAAGTTTATTGAATATAAAAAATTAACTATTTTATAATTGATATCAAATATTTAGGGGAGTTAGATGAAGAAAAATTAGTGAATGTACTCATTTAAGAGTTATACCACTTGATTGAGATACTTCTTTTGGATTACACATTAATCTCTAATAAGATGTCATTATGGAAATATTACACATATAATTTCATGGGTAAGGATTATAAGAAGGAGTTAATTTTAAAATGTTCTAATCTATAAGGCTGATTAGTATTTTAGAAGATTTGATAAGTTATTCCCATTTATAAGAGTCGGATGGGGCACACTTGGCATAACATAAAAGATTAGAATATATATATATCATCATATTTTGAGGTGGAACTAAAGATCTAAAAATTAAATTAAAATTTTCAAAAGGTATTAACAAAATCCACAAATCAAATTTGAATATATATTGGATATATTTTATTCCATAACTCCTATTTAAAAAACATTAAACTAATTTTATCCTTAAATATGATAAATTGACTTTTAAACATGATAACATAATGGTCTTGCAAAAAATAAAAGGCCCCTTCATACCAAATTCATATATTATGATACCAAATATGGACACCATTTTATTGCATTTAATTTTAATTGTTTATAGAAATTACTAATAATATAAGAACAAAAACACATAAAAATAGTTTTTAATTAAATACCCAATTTAAGAGTAAAACATATTTTATAGTGAAATAAGGTAATTAATTTTTTTTATAAAAATATTTTTGGTTTAATAATAATATATTTATTGGTTTTATAATTTTTGGAAATTCCATAAAAAATAATATTCCAACCATTCTATTAAATGTAATGACCACAAAATAGATTTTTATTTTGAATAAAATATAAATTATATTCAGAAAATTCGTTCTAGGGTTAAAAATATCACACTCACACCCTAAAAAGATAAACATCATGGGATATATATGAATAATAACTTTCCCCTGAGTCCCACCTCCAATTGGCCCTATATGGGAAACAAGCCCCTAGGGTGTAAAAATCTCACAATATGGGAGGTATTACCCTTTGTAAGGAATCATGATCATGAGTTAGAATGAATCATCAACAAAAAAACACCAAACACAAAATGAAAGAGAGACACAAACCATCCTAGATTCATGTTTAAATAAATCTTATAAAGATAAAATTCACCCATCTTAATACCAAAAATTAAATCTAAAGCAGTGACACAACAACTATCAAGGACCTGAAGTAGTAATGTCCAGCACGATCCACATAATCCTCTTGGAAAACTGAAAATTAATTTATGTATGTATTGTGATCATATAGGTATACACAATAGGAAAAACAATGTCTCTCACAAAAAATGGTAAAGAGATCACTACTGCACTCATGAGAAAACAGCAGAACCAAATAATGCCTAACAGGTACACTAACCTTATCCACAACCTCACTAAGGCACGCACTCCGAATAACACAACCCAAGTAATATAATATAATATAAATTGCATCGATGATGGGGTAACCAAAACAACTTTTATACTAATTAGACACTCTCACACCCAAATGGAAGACGTCCTGGAACTCTCACCACATCCGAATATAACAAATCACATCTCACCTGTAGACACATGGGCATCACAACACATCTTCCCCACATAGGCGTGGGCCTAAAAACACATCTCGCCTACACAGACATGAGCCTAAAAAATATCCCAAATAATCTTGAATACACCTAGGATACCACATCACAAATCATCCTAAAGACACCTAGGAAATAACACAACTCATCCCAAATACACCTAGGACACCATATCACCACTCATCCTAAAGGCACATCAGATACCACATCGCATCACATCCTTCCCAAAGAAGCATATCCCATAATTTACAAGAAATGTGACCAGGGAAGAGTGGGTTACCATCCATACATCCTCCCTCTAGGATGTTGGGAAAGACACCCCATGTGTGTCTATGTGTGTGTTCATCACACAGTCCTCAATGTGGGTGGGGTGTGGATACAAATCACTAGGAAAAAACAAGTATATATATATAGTGTCAAATACTCAATCCCAACCTATGGGTTCTCAAATAATCCACCAACTCACAACACAATCTCCTTTTCTGTAACCCCTAAATTCATTTATTAATATCTATAATCGTCATTTCAGAAGGTGAAGATCCCTAATAATCTAATACGTCTTCACATTTCCACTTCATTTAACATCCATTCATTAAACATTCTAGGGAAAACATCCATAACAATTTCCAAATCAACTCATTCCATTTCATACTTTATAAAACATTAATTTATTTCATAAATACTTAGGCATCTAGCACAAATTAATTGAATTCCACAAATAGGTCAATATACTATCACCTTGCCTCCCCAAAATAATGGCCAAACAAACCACCTTCTCATCATTCCTAAAACATAGCCACATGAACCAAATATCACCCCAAACCTCAACCACAAATCAGAATCCCAAAAGAAATTCCACACATCAGAACACATCAACATTACTTTATAGATTTTCTAATAGACATTTTATTGCATTAAATTTCATTTGAAGGGTGTTATCACAAAATCAAAAAACATGGGGAAACCATTTCAGTATCCAACTATAATTAAATAACCAATTTTCATACAGGGTGATATTAAAAAAATCACAACTAGAGAACGAATCACAAAATTTATATCCCATATAAACAAATCCCCTAACGTTCACAATTTTTAGGGGGATATCACCCTCGTAAAATCCACAATATCACAATAATATCAATATTGTAAAAACATGCCAATCAAACCCCATTTAGCCCATGGAATTAAATTTAACAAATTATTTATATTTAATTCATTCATAAAAACCATAATCCATAGGGATAAAATTAAACCCCTCCCCTATGATACACAATAAACAAAAATTTGGGAAATACTACCTCAAAGAAGATTTGTTAACTCTCCATGCACCACATAGAGAATAAAGACGCCCACAAACCAAAAACCTTCCAAAATAAACTAAAAATAAAACTATATTAAACCAAAATATCATAGAAATACATCCCATACAAAAAACCCAAACCAAACTACTCTATCGAAGTGATTATTGAGGTATAACCGAAGAAACCAAAACAAGAAAGGGAGAAGAGCTCAATAAGGATCAATAATTGATCACCAATGAAACATTGTCAGGATAAAAAAATCAAAGAGGGAGTAAAAGTTATTGAATTAAACCTTGTTTTGCCTATGTTTTTCCCAAATGGAGAGGATAAGGAAACCACACCCTAAAGATAGAGTATTCGAATGATAATAACTTTAAATCTTCACTATATTGTGGGTTTTCATGATGTGTAAGAACCTTTTACATTGTTTTATTCTAGGGGTTTAGTTTCCCCTAAAAATCATGTATTATATTAATTATTTAACAAAAAAAATCTATATTTCATTTACCAACCTTGAATAACCCATGAAACGATCATTCATGTTGTGTAATGCAGTTGTAATACATGTATTTTTTTCAGCAGTTATGATGCACCTCCAACTTCCACCAAAACTCCCAGAACATCCCTCTAACACCTCCAACACAAAAAAACGAGAATGTAATGGACCCTGAAGAAATATAAAATTACATTATACACATTTAAAATGGTTCTCATACTCAAAAATCTATAAACAATCCCAGAAGGAAATTGTTCCAAAAAAAACACCCTACAAAATTCCACTAAAAGATTTCATCATTCTTTAAACATTACCAACAACCAAGAACACCAACCCAAATTACCAAAAACATATCGCACAACCTCATAACCATGAAACCAAAACTACCAACTATCTCCTCTCACCCAAACACACAGTCATATCACTATTGCATATCTATATCAACCTCCTTGTAGCCCAAACCAACAACCACTATAACCGACAAACCACACCATCCTGATCACATGAATTAGATAATTCTATTTTCCATGGAATTATACTATCTAATATGGTAGGAACATAATAGCATGAATAGGATTAATATTGTCACAGATTATGCTTATTGATTAGAAATTATTTCCTCCTAATTTCACATTTCACGAATTTATCACACATCACACAACACAAATAAAAAACTATGGAAAACCACTCATCTCATAAAAAAATGTATCCAAACAACTCATCTCGAAGATTAAAAATGAAAAAAAACTGAAAACAACCATGGTTAATGGCCTCACATCTACGTCCCACGCTCCCAGGTACTCTCTTATATGGAACCATGACTCCATATCACCTAAAAAATGGGAATGGTTTGTCCCCACAACACCTTATATCGATGGTCTTGGATCTCCTTTGGATACTCCTAAAATGTAGTTTCATCCAAAATATCCAACACTCCACATTCAATGACATGAGAGTCATTATGAAGATACTAACAATGATAAGAGATGTGAAATATTTCTTGGATCCTCCCAAATTGTGGTGGAAATTCCAACTGATACACCACCTCACTATCTTGCCCCAAAACCCCAAAGGGCCCAAAACACTAGGAGAAATCTTGCTTCATCTTCTAAACCTTTTCTACCCATGTTGAGGGGAAACCATCAAGAGCACATGTTTTCCAAACTCAAACATCAAGGGCCTCCTTATGAAATTGGCATAAGACTTCTCCCGGTCATGCACTGCTCTCATCCTCTCATGAACAATCTGAACTTTCTCTATCATTCTCTGCACCAGATCATGAACTAGAATAGTTGTCTCTCTAAGATCTATCCATCACAATAAATATCCACATGGTATCACATAAAAAGATTAAAAAATAGCCATGCTAATGGAAGGGTGATAGATATTATTATAAGAAAACGTTATTAATGGTAGGTGATATACCCAAGATCCACCAAAGTATAAGATTCATGACCGTAACATATCCTCCAACATCTAGATTGTATGCTTTGTCTGCACATATTTATAAGGGTGAAAAGAACTATCGAGATGAAACTATGTGCCAAAGGAATGTTGTAATTCCATCCATACTCGTTAGGTAAATCGTCTGTCCTGATCTAAGAGAACATAACCCGGAACACCACACAATCACATTACCTCATCCACATACCTCTTATCCAAAGCATCCACAACACCTGACTACTTTATCCATAATAAGTGGGATTATTTCATCAACCAATCCATTATAACCCAGAGAGAATAACAACCACCTTGTCCTTGGGTTATCCCATTGATGAAATCCTTCAATATGCCATCTAATTTACACTAAGTAACATCCATAGACTACAAAAAACCACTATGAACACGATGCTCGACCTTTACTTACTAGTAAGCCAATAACTTTTCAAAAAACTCTTCCATTACCTATTTTATCCTTGGCCACAAAAACTACATCATCAATCTATATAATATCATGGAAACTCTTGGGTGTGTTGTAAAAGGTTAGCTATAAAAACCATGAATGACTCCATTGTGTATCGCCACCAGAACAAAAAACTTCCCAGGAAAAAACACCTAGGTCTGAAAATACTCCAAAAATCCCACTAGAGAATTATCATGGCCAACACAATTATGCATCTCCTATTCCTCTGAGTCTCCCCATTCGGACTCCTCAACATGCTTCATCAGAGAAGATAACATCAACATCTGAAACAAAAAAACCTTAACCACCATCTACACTTTCATATAAGTGAATGGATGCCAACTCCTCCATTCCTCTCTATGAATCCTCATACTCCCAAATAGAATACGTCCACAACTTCCTTCACAATAGATTGACCACAACATTCCCTTTTCTTGAAGTTTAGGAGATCTCAAAATCATGGTCCGAAATAAAGTTCATCCACCTCCACTACCACAAGTTTAGATAATGTTGAGAAAAGTTATACCCCAAGCACTTGTGATATTTGAAGACCACAAATTGCTCCACAATGAGGTAATTTTTCCTCAACATAATCCTGATAATTTATGATTCTAGATCTAGACAATTAGTGGAATGGTTATTTTCTTGGTGATGTAACTTCCTAGACCCAAAAGAGATCATTTATCACTGTTGATTCAGTATGCAACCCAATCCTAGAAGGAAAGCCTCATAAAACACTATAAACAACACACCATCCTCTTGTAGGTGAAGCACTAGAGTGATGAATTACATCCCCTTTAAGTAAATAAATTTTGTCTAGAACATTTTATTATACACAAAATCTTGGTATTTCCTTGTAAAATATATCAATTGGGCTCTAAATCTAGAGGAATTGGGTAAAAACTCCGATAATTTCCAGTGAAACCAATGAAACTCAAAACCTATACCAAGTTATTGCATGGTACCTAAGAAAAAACTAATTTAACCTTATATGGGTCTACTATCACACCTTAATGAGACACCGCGTTCTTGGGGAAATGATCCTCCCATGTCTATAACATACACTTGGACAACTTTTGATATAGCTTGTGGCGTCGAAGAACAAGCGAGAATGTTTTGAGATTCTTGGAATGATTCTCCCCCGACATCCGGTAGATCAATATTTCATTGATGAATGTGATGAAAACCCAGTCTATGAACTCCCAAAACATGGATTTTATAAGATCCATGAATATAGATGGTGAATTCGTAACCCCAAATGGCATGACCAGAGACTCGAAGTGCTCGTAACTGCATCTAAAGGCATTCTTTAGGATATCACCCTCCTTCACCCTAAAATGGTTATATACAGACTGCATATCAATATTATAAAACCATATTACACCTCTTAAATGGTAAAAAATATAATCAATCCATTTAATAGGGTAATAGTTTTTTACATTCACCTGATTCAAACTTTCATAGTCTATGCACAACCCCAAACTATCATCTTCCTTCTAGGTGAAAAACATTGGAGCACCCAACTGTGAAACACTATGCTGGATAAAACCCTTATAAATCAGATAATATATATGAATCCTCCAATCATGGAACTCATAAGGTTTTAATATATAAGAATCCATTCATATTGGAGAAGCACTAGGTTTCAAGCCTATCTTGAACTCAATATATCAAGGAGGGGTAGGGTCACAACCTCCTCCAAGAAGACATCCCGGAACTCCTTAAAGACCCTTTGATCCTCTACCATCCCAACGTACACTGATTCTGCTAATAAATCATCCAAAAAGAGAATAAGTGCTCCACATTCCCACTGCCCACCTGATATCTCCACTCACCAATGAAAAACATAATCTGACCATCCACATCCAAAAAACTACTTTCATTCAATAGTATAATATTAAATCTTGTGTAGAATACAAATAATTGATATAGAGGATGAAATATTATGGATGCATAATTATCAAGAAAAGATCCCCATGGGACTGATATGTCACCATCATCAGTCTAATCCCTAATCACACATCAAACAACATGTTCTAGCCTCTGAATGGTGTAGTAAACACTAATGGAATAAGAAGATTATCTATGTCTAGTTCTAGGGAATGTGATAGAGTGTGTGAAACAAGGGACTTCAAAACTCATAAATCAAAAACCTCTAAGAAAACTTACTAAAAACGGATCATACTTATGACTATATCTATCCCCTCTGGAATTGTTGCTTCCACTTCATGCTGCTGACCACACCAAGATCTTCTACTTCTCTACGGATGACTACATCCATGGCCATGCTTGGGTCACGATCCTTAAATATGATTAACATTCAGAGGTCAACATCTATCTAAACCCTCTTCCCCATATAGTCCATAAGTTTATTTTCCCTATTGTTGGAATATCCATGTTCGTAATTAGTGTTGAGACTAATGTAGAACATGTCTGCCTCAGCCATACTGAGCTCATGAAGCCACTGTGCACTTATCATGAAGATGTCCATAAACCCCAGAGAAAGAAAAAAAGGACTTAATCCCATAAATATGAATGAAAACTCAAAGGTTGGAATGGAAGCTATCAAGTTTGACTCCCTACTATTTGAAACCTCAAAGGCCCTGGCACATGAGGCTTTCCACTAACAACTCTTCTCATCATGAAACCATTTTGAATCTCCTATCATAGAAAACCACTTCATGACTAAATTTTCTCAATCGCCTATTCCTTAGTCTGAACCTTTATATATTTTGGAACGGAAAAAATGTATAACTAAAAACTGGATTATAGGATGTAGTTCCTCCTCAAGATGCATTTCTCAGGACTACTCATCTAGAAAAAGATCTAGGGTGAAGTCCATGAACATAATCCCAATTTTCCATACAAGAATACTCCCATAATGAAGGATGATTATATCCATCCTCTTCTTATCCTTCTTTTTTTATGAATGGAACTCCACACGGAACTCCTTTTCAAATTCAACCCAGGAAAAAATGCTTCATTCCTCTCACCAAGGTACTGAGTTCACCACTGACGTGAAACTCCCTCTTTCTGAAAAACCACCAAAGGGAACATGTAATTCAATGAGGATCAAATCAACCAAAAATATATCTCCATCTCCATTATCAAACTCTATTTTTCCACATCAGTAACACTCAATATATACTATTCCAAATCCTTTCGCTAAAAATAATACAACATCCTCTACCACTAATCATCATCCATAACTAGATCGACCCTCTATCGATCAATTGGGTTAACCTACTCAACCACCACTTCCTGAGCCACATGTGGACGATGACTAGGATCCATAATTGAAATAGAAGAAATAATTTCCTAAGCCTGGTATTGTGGATCTTCATTATGATATATTTTAATTATCATTAATCCATTTAATTAATTTTAATCCATTTTTAATTCCCCTAAACAACAAAATTAAAACAAGAACACAATTCATCATGATTCATGTACATCTCCTAGGTATATAAACGGTAAGTAGTCCCATAGAACTTGGTCATTCAATAAGATCAGATTATATGCACTACATCATGGGGGGTCCTAAATTCCCATTTCCTAGTCGATCTCCCTGGCCTATGCCATGCACAAGGGTCAACTGGAACAGTTACCAAACCAACCCATGCATTCTTCATTGTTCCTAAATCTGAACTACACCATATCAATCTACCATCATCTCTGATACCATTTTTACATGACCCACCCCCCCCCCCCCCACCAGAGATACCCCTCCTTGGCTAGAAATGATTAAAGGGAGATATTGGAACCCAATTCCTGACACCCATAGGCCCTAGGTTATTGACTAGAACCAAGGGTAAAAAAATATCATAGCATGGGAGGAATTTCCCTATATAAGGAAAGAAGATTAAGAGATATACTGAATAATATACAAACATCTAGATGACATAATATAATGTAGAAACCCAAACCATCCCACATGAATGTATAAAAATAATTAATACTCATAGAATTTGTCAAAGTAGATACACCTAAGTACAGCTAAAGCAGCAACATCAAAACTATCAAGGATCCAAAATAGTAATGTGTAGCATGGTCCATGTGATCCAACTAGAAACATGAAAATATGTTTTAGATACACATATTGATCCTACAAGTATACTTAGTAGGAAAACAAAAGTCTATCATATACATGTACAAGGAGAATACCATTTCACCTGTGAGAAAATTACAGCACCAAACATGTGGAATAACCATAACCCCAATATCACCCTGGAATGATCGAAAAATAATACAAGACAATTAATATAATATAATATAAAAACTATTGATGATTGGGTACCCTACACCACTTTCCAACTGATTAGATGCTCTCACACACCAATGATAAATGTCTTGGCACTCCCATCTCATCCAAATATACCACATTACATCCCACCCTTACACACATAGGCCTCTAAATACATCCCTTCATCACACACATAGGCCCTATAACACATCATGTTCTCAAACACCTAGGCCTCACATCATATCACAAGTCATCCCTAAGACACTTTGGATACCACATCACAAATCATTTTAAATAAACATAGGATATCACTGAACAACGCATATGGAAGAAACATGGGAAACCACATCACAACTCATTCAGAAGAAACCGGGGATAGGACATCTCATCACATCCAACCTGAAGAAGTTTGGTCCATCATCTCTTGGAGGAGGGGTTGGGGAATAGCAGGTTTCCATCCATCCATCCTCTAACTGGGATGTTGGGAAAGACACCCCCCACGTGACTATGTGAGTGTTTTGAACATAGTGTTCAATGTGGGTGGGTGCATATAGAAATCTCAAGGAAAATAAAAATATGTATTTGTAGTGTACTATACTAAAGCCCAACCGACAGGTTCTAAAAAAACAACCATCTCACAACACTATCACCATTGATGACACCCCTAAATACAGTTATTAGTATCTGTGATAGTCATTTTAGAAGGTGGAGGGCCTTCATAATCTAATGTGTCTTCACATTTCCTCCATGTTTGACACCCATTCATTAAATTTCCCTTTGAAAAAAATCATTCCCATTAACCAAACCAACTCATTCCATTTCAAATATTATCAAAATTTCATTTACTCCATCACTACTCGGGCATCTAGTAAAAATCAACCATACTCCACAAAAACCTCAACATATTGTCACCGCACTACCCTGAAGGCATGGAAAAACAAACCATCTCCTCACAACCCCAAATGTACGACCACACATCCAACATATCTCACCACACCCCAACCACACATCGATGTCCCACATGCATGGACACATATAAAAACACATCAATATTCTTCTAGATATTTACAAAGGGGTTTTTATCATGTTTCACGTTATTATAGGAGTGTTATAACCCATGAAACAATACAAGGGGAACCATTTAGTTATCCATATATAATTAATTAACCAATTACCTTTTATGGCGATATCACAAAGATAAACCCCAGATAAATAATCACAACAGATATATCCAGTAAAAACAAACCCCCAATGGCCATAATTTTCAGTGGGGCATCAGACCAGTACATTTCATTATATCACAATAATACCAAATCTCTAGAAACATGTGAATAAAACCCCATTTACCCTCTTAGAATTCAATTTAACCAATAATTTATCTCTAATTAATCAATAGAAACCATAATTCATAGGTAAACAAATGAAATCCCCTCTCGTATGATACACAATAATGAAAAGTGAGGTAAATCCAACATCAAAAATCGTTTTCAACTCGATGCACTCTACAGGCCAAAAAACAACTCTTGCAACCCACAAATGAACCATAAGAAAAATGGATATCAAAATACATCCCAAACACCCAACCCAACTCAATCCACACCACCATAGGGATCTAAGCGGAATAATGGTTGAAAACCAAGTAAGAAAGTGAGAACAACACACCACAGAAAAACCACTGATCACCAACGAACATCCACAAAGATCAATGTAAGAACCTAGATCTTTGATTCAGTTATGTTTTTCCTTTTCTGGTCATTTTTTAGGAAAAGTGGAAAATCAGGAAATTTTTTAAGTACACGCCATGTACTTTATAAGTACAAGCTGTGTACTCTGATCCCGCACGAGGCCGTGTGATGGCCATGTCCAGGCCACACACACGATGTGTAGGGGTGATGTGGAGGCTGATTATTGCAGTGTACGGAAAAGGCGAGTACACGCCATGTACTCAAGAAGTACAGGCCGTGTAATTTTATTTTTTATTTCATTAAATGGAACGAGGTCACGTATAATCCCTATTTTTGTCTTCTTCTTCGCCTAATTATATCCAGAGCATCCGAGGATGCTGAATCTTCTCTGATCCGTTGATCCGTCACTAGTTATCCAAATCGAACACCATCGGTTGCAATAGAATCACAATGGTGATTTCTTGGTTTTTCCTTGGCCATGTTTCCTGATTATTTCTTTTATGAGAGTTATCTAAGGTTGAACTTTTTAGACATTTTTTGTAGATCTTCTCCATTATAGGCTGATTCACAGGCCGAGATTCAAGTATATCGATCTCCAAGGATCTAGGTAGGTGGTTTGTTTCCCTACGTTGAATGTCTTTGAGTTGTTGTGAAAAAAGTGTGGAATTCCCATGTATCGGGTATCTCGGGTTTGGGTTTTGACCCTATATTATTATCTTCCTTGTATTTCTTGTATTATTGACATTATTAGATGATTAATGATTGCTTGTTATCATGTTTGAGGATCACCCCACGGGTTTTTCCCCTATTTTGGCTATTTACTGTTGTTTGTCCTAGGTTGTATGTGAGGCATAACTTATTGCATTGATCGTCTGCCTTGAGATATTTGATTACACGTATTGCCTGCTATTTATATCCTTTTGATGCATTGTAGATATTAACTAAGTAGTTGTTGAACTTACTTAGGGATGCTGACAGTCGATTACACACGACTAGACTACTCAGGTCTATGTGAACCTGGTGCGGTAGACTAAAGAGGGAATTGACAATTAGGGGATTCCCTAGGGAGTCTGTTATAAATTATTATATTCCGTAGGACATATAGGAATTGGACTTTGTGCTTCCTCAGAGTGTACTTAGTTACGTATCGAGACTATATGGGGAATTATATATAAGTGCTTCCTTAGAGAGTCTATACCAATTGTTACAAGACCACATGGGAATTGACAGTGAGTAGTTCCCAGAGTGTCTATGCCTTTGTATGATTACTTGACTATAGGGGTCTTCCAGTGTGACCCACCCAGAGAGTCAGTGTGAATATTGTTTGGTTGGTTGTGATGAGTCCACCAATCCAAAGACCAATCTTGTGTTTTGTGATGCTTATAGTTTAGGTAATCTGTTGAGATACCTGTTGTGTTACTTGATATGATTTGGGAATAAAGTGTTGTTGCTAGATTCCTTGGCAGATAATTAATTGGCTGAGTTAAATTACTAAATAAATTTTAATGGAGATTTGTAAGACTATTTACATAGTGTAGTCTTGTTTCTCTACTGCATTTATTTCATTCACTTTTGCTATATTTCTCACTGACAGTAGGGAAAAGATCTTGTGGTGACTGCCTACTACGATTAGTCTCACGCCCTGTTTGGGTCCTGCTTTCTGGCCCAAACTGGTTATATAGTTGCAGGTGTAGATAGGGATTGTGGCCATTCTACTTCAGGTACGTGATTGCTGGTTGGAGCCGGAGAGCATAGGTCTGAGCCTAGTCTTGCGATGTTGCTGGAGTTGCTATTTAATTTTAGTACTTTGTTCTTAGTTGTATTTTAGCATGTTATTGTGTTTGCAGCTTTCCTTATATACTTGTACCTACTGCATCATTTTTCATCATTTTTATATTATACATTGCTTCTGCTGTTTAGATTCAGTTATTGTATGATGTTTACTGCTTCTGCTACTGTCTGTTATTTCCTTTTCTTTGTATACCTTACCAAGTGAGGGCATAGTTTCCCCAATGACTCACCAAGGTCCTTGCTGCTAGTCAGCAGCCTCTGGCATTTGGGAAAATGTTCTTGAGGTCATGTGGTGAACAAGGTACGAGGCACCAGTTGAGTGGCCCTAGATTTGGGTCGTTACAAAGTTGTATTAGAGGAGTTCCTTACTTTTCTATTGACTTTCTATTTAGATACATTAGACTGGGATATGACGAAATAGGTAAATGGTAAATAGCTGTTCCCGGGAGTTCTAGAACCCACGTACAGGGAAAAATCCAGATTACCTCGAATGTTGCAATTTTCAAGTTTTTCAAATGTTACAGTTTACTTGATTTCAACATTGGTGGTGCACTTGTTTTGTGATGTTACTGTTTATATTATTGTGGTTCTATGTTGTTGAAACCCGATGATATGAGGGTATTCTATCTCGTGCATCATATAGGCCGTAGTTAGAAAATCACATGTCATTCATTTTACCATGCCATCTAGGTTGTATTAGATTTTTCATGTTGTTGTGATATAATTGTGATAGATGATGCATGTTGTTGTGATAGATTCTATGCTAGAATACCTACCATGCTTATAGGGTATCATTTGTTTTGATCTTCTTTTTCAAGGATGCCAAACATTGGTCTTATAGGTGTAATGGCCCATTGAGGATCGGAATTTGGTGGGTTCTGAGTTTGTTATACTATTTGCTTGATTTATGCATTTTTATGATGCCATGATTTGATTCGCGGGGAGTATGTGACCCCACAGATCGGATTTTGGCACCTTAATGCTTGTTTTTCTGTGTTTTCTGGGCTCCGGTGTAGTTCTGAGGCTACTGTCTGGAAAACCCTAGAATACATAGTGTGTACATCATGAATACATTCCGTGTTGTTTTTAGCCGTGTCACTGACTGTGTGGATAGGGACACGAGCTTGTGAAGGTTATTATAGGAAAACGTCGTGTACTAGTTTACACACTGTGTAGTATGAATTGGGTTTCCATCCATGTCAAGAACAACACAGACCAGAGGTTTCCTTCATGTACACACTGTGTTCATCTGGAACACGCCATGTAGGGTCGGCTTTGTATCAGGTCATGTCTCTAACAACACAGGCTAGGTAATTCATGTCTAGTACACACTGGGTCTCCTTTGAACATGCCGTGTAGTTTTTTCATAGGGAAGCTGGGTGACCATGCCCTATAGATGAATACATAGGTTGGGAAAATCCACAGGGAAACATGTCGTGTACCATGTTGACATGTCGTGTAGAAGTGGTTTGTGTACCAGTTCGTGTGACTAACAAAACGGACAGGGGAAAATATCTTAAGGACACGCCGTGTAGTGGAAAAACACACCGTGTAGTTTTCTACTAGGACAGATCATGTTCCTAGACATGTAGGAGTGATTGGGAAGGGAGAAAAAGGGTTAGTACACACAGTGTAGTTTGAGAACACATCGTGTAGCCAGCTGGTTTACACATCCATGTGTGGCCAAGGTACATGCCTAGGGTAAATGTTTTGGAAAACACGCCATGTAGTGTTACAAACATGCCGTGTAGTCATGTTTTTACAGACTTTTAATGTTTTTCCCTCTTTTTCCGTTTTAATCGTTTATTTTTCAACTGTGTTCATTGTTAAAGAGGGTGTGTTTTTTACATTTCAGAGCTATGGCACCAAGAAGTCCTCCCGTTGCACGTCAAGAATCTGGTAGTGACCATACAATTGATACGACAGACTAGGGACTACCAGTAGTAACACCTATCATTCCGGACATGGGACCTATAGTGATTCCGGACACTGGTGCCAATTCTTAGTTCAGAGAGGGTTTCATGAGATTCGTGCAGACCTTTAATGGAGCTCAGCATCCCGCCCCGTCTATGGCAGAGCTGACTCTGGTTTTTCTACAACAGCATCCTCCCGCGTTCACATGGGAGGGAGGAACACAGGCTGCAAAGTCATGGCTATAATCCATGCTATCCATCTTCGAGTACTTGGAGATGCCTCTGGAGAGGAGAGTGAAGCTCGCGACTTTTATGCTAATAGACCCCGCCAAGAGATGGTTGGATGTTGTTTCGCAGGTAGGGCACCAACATTCTATGGCATGGGATGAGTTTAAATGTACGGTTTATGACTACTTATACCCGGAGACACTAAGGGCTGATAGAGATAGAGAGTTCATATACTTGTAGCAGAGTACATTCACAGTTATGGAGTATTCCTCTCGCTTTACAGAGTTACAGAGTTTCACTCTCGTTCTGGGGAATGGCGAGCTATTTTTAGCATATAAGTTTGAGGATGGCCTCAGACCGGACATCAGATCACAGGTGAACGTCTTCCAGTTGACTTCTATTAATCTGATAGTCAACCAGGCACTTATCATGGAGAGAATCCTGAGGGAAACTGGAGCTATGGACCAGGGCGGTTCAGCTTCCAGGGCTGAATATTTTCATGTAGATGGTAAGAAGCGCCACTGAGAGTCTACATGAGGTGACTAGATGAAGCGAGGGATCCTTATGGTAGATGAGATCTTACTTCTGGCTACCATGTGGTGTGTTATCTGTGTGGGAAAAATGGGCATAATAATCTGCAGAGCCCAAGAGACCCATTGGAGTGCTGATCATGGGGCAAGATGGTTCATCTACATCGCTTCTGCAAGGTTCTTCTTCCAGTGACTAGTGAAGGAGGATCAATTTCGACTTTACGCTCATCAGAAGGATTACCATTTCAACAGCAGACTAGGGGCTGCATTTCATCAGGTCGTTTAGGCCATGGTAGAGGCCATGGACGCAGTGGTCATGCTCAGGGAGGGTCAGCTCAGGGATCTCATTCTGCTACAGAGGGCCGCGGTGCCGGACAGACTTTTGCGGTAGAGTAGATTTATCTGAAGTAGGATCCTGGACCTTCCATAGTTCAAGGTATGATTTCAGTAGATTCAGTTTTATCCTATGCACTTTTCGATACATGAACTTGTCATATAATTATTTCTGTGCACACTGTGGAATGCCTTAGACTTACAATTTATACTTCTAAGAATATGATGACACTAGACACTCCCTTGGGAACTAGAACTGCTAGTGTGCGTCAGTGCTTAGACTGTCCCCTTGAGATTGGTGGGTGTCGTTTTTAATGGAGTCTCTATGTTTTGGAAATGATAGACTATGATGTCATTCTCAGGATGGACTGGTTAGTTCACTTCCAGGAATTTGTCGATTGCTATCGTCGTAGGTTGAGTTTTACAACATCGGAGGGCAGATCTTTTCTTTACAAGGGTGAATGGGATGTCCAGTCAAGCAGAGTAGGACCAGATCATCATGGTTTGGGTGGTGTTATGGCCCAGATTTCTAGATTATATCTGGATGACCATGGGGCTTCTCAGATGGATTTTCCTCTAGTGGTTAAACACTTTCCAGATGACTTTCCATAAGAATTTTTAGGTTTTCCTCTGGATAAAGAGGTAGAATTTTCTGTCGATCTTGTGCCAGGAGTGGCACTGGTGTCTATTCTATATTATAGGATGGCTACACTTGAGTTGCAGGATCTCAAGAAGTAGTTGGAGGAGTTGCTGGCAAGGGGAATCATTTGACCCAGTACTTCTCCTTATGGTTAGCATGTCCTGTTTGCAAAGAATCCAGACGACACCCTTAGGATTTGAATGGATTATCGGAAGCTAAACCATTTGACGGTCAAGAACCTATATACATTTCCATGGATAGATGATCTCTTTTACCAGCTTCGAGGAGCCGGAGTGTTCTCGAAGATCGACTTGAGATCTGGCTACCATTAGTTGTGTGTCAGACCATCTGATATACCTATTACAACCTTTCGGAGTAGGTACGGTTTGTATGAGTATTTGGTTTTGTCGTTCGGTCTCATAAACATGCCAGAAATTTTCATGGCGCTGGTGAACTGATTTTTCCATCCTTACTTGGATTCCTTTATGGTGGTTTTCGTGGACGACATCTTGGTGTACTCTCACACTCGACACGACCATGTTACCCATATTGAGATCGTTTTGAGTACACTATGGGAGCATCAGTTATATGTTATGTTCTCAAAGTGCCACTTTTGGATGTATGCAATTCACTTCCTGGGTCATGTCATCTCATAGATAGGAGTATCAGTAGACCCAGAGACAGTGAGAACAATTGTTACCTGGGAGCAGCTGAAGAATGCCTTCAAGGTACGAAGTTTCTTTACGTTGGATGGTTAAGATAGGTGGTTTATACAAGACTTATCATGCTTAGCAGTTCCACTGACGAGCCTGACTAAGAATGAGGTGAAGTATGTTTGGTTAGAAGCCTGCGATTTGGCCTTTCAAGAGCTAAAGTGGAGATTGACTTCTACACCGATCCTAGTTTTTCCAGAGCCAAGAAAGAGTTATACATTTCTCTGTGATGCATCTGGAATCGGGCTTGGAGCAATGGTTATGCAGGAGGATCATGTTTTGGTATATGGATCTCGGCAGTCGAGTCCACATGAGAGGAACTATCCTATGCACGACCTGGAGTTGGCTGTAGTTGTTCATGCTTTGCAATGTTGGAGAAATTATTTTCTGGGAGAGCATTTTGTGGTATATACTAACCACAAGAGCCTCAAGTATATTTTCATGCAGCCTGAATTGAATCTAAGACAGCGGAGGTGGGTTGAGTACCTATAGTCTTTCAATTTTGAGCTTTCTTATACGCTTGGTAAAGGCAATGATGTGGCAGACACACTGAGCAGAAGAACACCGATACATGCAGCTTAGGAGGCCAGCAACAAGTGGCAGCTTATGGCTCTATTCTTTTAATTTCATTTGGAGGTGCACGACAGACAGGGTTAGATGTTCCTTTCTTATGTACTGTTACCTCTACCCTTCTTGACCAAGTTCAAATGAGGCAGCTATCATATTCAGAAGTCCTAGTCCTACAGGAAAGCGTGTCCGGAGAGGACCCTCTTCTTGGATAGACCATGGGTAAGGATGAAATCTTGCATTTCCAAGGACGCGTATGGGTTCCATAAGATATACGTGAGGAGATAATACCAGACTTTCATCCCTCAGTTTGGGAATTTCATCTTGGAATCCCAAAATGTATCGTGGTCTGCACTACTAGTATTGGTGCCCAGATATGAAGAGAGATGTTGCCGGTTTTTTCATGAGATGTTCCACCAGTCAGTAGGTGAACGTAGAGCACCATTGACCAGTAGGGCTTTTACAATAGCTACCCATTCCCGAGTGGAAGTGGAGTGATGTCGTGATGGACTTCGTGACAGGGTTACCGAGATCTCCTCGAGGGAATGATGTGGTATGGGTTGTCATCGACAGGCTCACCAAGGTTGCACAGTTCTTGCCGATCAAGGAGACCTTCGGTGTCGATGAGCTCGGACGGTTGTACATCCGTGAGATTGTACGCTTTAATGGGTTTCCGAGTATGATCATTTCAGATAGGGACACCCACTTTACGTCGCATTTTTGGAAAGGGCTACAGAGGACTTTGGGTACACAGGTACTTTCGGGTACATCTTACCATCCTCAGATAGATGGTCAGTCAGAGCGCACGATACAGGTGGTTGAGGACATGCTATGATCATGCGTCCTTGATTTTGGAGGTTCTTGGGAGAAACATACACCTCTAGTGGAGTTTTCCTACAATAATAGTTTTCAAGAAACTATTCAGATGGCACCATATAAGGCATTGTATGGTAGGCCATGCCGATCACCCTTGTGTTGGCTGGATGTAGGAGATGTAGTTTTGCTGGGACCTCATCTTGTTCAGGAGACTACAAAACAGGTGGAGTTGATTCAAAAAAGGATGGTTATTGCAGAGTCTCGGCAGAAATCTTATGCTGATCAGCGGAGATGACCTTTGGAGTTCATGGTCGGAGATTAGGTTTTACTACGTGTTACCCCGAGGTTGGGACACAAGTGGATCAAGAGACAAGGTAAGATTTCACCGAGATTTTTTGGGCCATTTTAGGTTCTAGAAACAGTCGGGATAGTTTCTAATAGGTTGTAGTTACCTCAAAGGTACCTAGCCATGCATGACATCTTCCATGTTTCTCAGCTTCGACGTTACTTCTCAAACCCATCTCATTTCTTTCAACCCATGTAGGTTGATATGGAGCTGGATTCATCATTCGAGGAGCATCTTATCAAGATTTTTGATCGTAGTGCAAAGTTACTCTGTGGTCAATATGTCCCTCTGGTACGAGTGCTATGGCAGCACGGCCATCTGCAGGATGTGACTTGGGAGAGGGAGGCCGATATGTGATCACATTGGGCAGAGTTGTTCGAGGTTTCTTCTTCGCCACATTGTTAGGGAAATTCAGGGATGAATTTCATTAAGGGGGGAAGTTTTTATGAACTCGGATCTTCATTTTATGTATTGTTTTCCTTTTCTAGTCATTTTTGAGGAATAAAGGAAAATATAGAACTTTTCTATGTACATGTCGTGTACTTTATAAGTACACACCATGTACATTGATCACACACGAGGCCATGTGCTGGCCATGTCTGGGCCACACACACGGTGTGTAGGGGTGATGTGGAGGCCCTTAATGCAGTGTATAGAAAAGGTGAGTATATGTCGTGCACTCAAGAATTACATGCCATGTACTTTTCTTTTTTATTTTATTAAACAGACCGAGGTCGCGTCTAATCCCTATTTCTGTCTTCTTCTTTTTCTAATTATTTACAGAGTATCTTAGGAGGCCGAATCTTCTCTAAGCTGCCGATCCGTCACAAGTTATCTGAACCGAATGTCGTTGGTTGCAATATAATCGCAATGGCGAGTTCTTGGTTCTTCCTTCTCCATGTTTCCTGATTCTTTCTCTTATGAGAGTTATCTAAGGTTGAATGTTTTAGATGTTTTTTTAGATATTCTCTATTCTAGGCCGAATCACAGGACAAGGCTCAAGTATATCGATCTCCTAAGATCGATGTAGGTGGTTTGTTTCCCTACTTTGAATTTCTTTGAGTTATTGTGAAAAAAGTGTTGAATTCCTATGTATCGGGTATCTCGGGTTAGGGTTTTGAACATGTATGATTATCTACCTTAGATTTCTTGTATGCATGAGGTTATTAGATGATTAATGATTACTTATTTGCATGTTTTAGGACCACCCCAAGGGTGTTTCCCCTGTTTTGGTTGTTTACTATCGTTTGTCCTAGGTTGTTTGTGAGGCATACCTTGTTGCATTGATTGCCTACCTTGAGATATTTTATTTCATGTATTTCCTGCTATTTATATGATTTTGATGCGTTGCAGCTATTATCTAAGTAGTTTTTGACTTTAATTAGGGAAGCTCACAATGGATTATGCATGACTAGACTGATCAGGGCTATATGAACCTGGTGCGGTAGACTAAAGAGGGAATTGACGATTAGGGGCATCACTAGAGAGTCTGTTATAAATTAGTATCGTTCGCAGGACCTATAGGAATTGGACTTTTGCTTCCTCAGAGTGTCCTTAGTTACGTATCAAGACTATGAGGGGAATTAGACATAAGTTATTCCTTAGAGAGTCTGTACCTACCGTTTCCAGACCACATGGGAATTGACGGTGAGTGCTTCCCAGAGTGTCTATGTCATTGTATGATTACTTGACTATAGGTATCTGCCAGTATGAGACACCCAGAGAGTCAGTGTGAATATTTTTTTGTTGGTTGTGACAAGTCCTCCAATCCGAAGAGAAACCTTGTGTTTTGTGATGCTTTTAGTTTAGGTAGTCTATTGAGATACTTGTTGTTTTACTTTCTATGCTTTTGGAATATAGAGATGTTGGTAGATTCCTTGGGTGATAATTAATTGACTGAATTAAATTACTAAATAAATTTTAATGGAGATTTTTAGGATTTTTAACATAGTGTACTCCTTTTTCTTAGCTACATTTATTTCATTCACTTTTTCTATATTGCTCACTAACAGTAGGGAAAATATCTTGTGGTGATTGCCTACTGGGATTAGTCTCACACCCTGTTTGGGTCCTGCTTTTTGTCCCAAACAGGTTATATGGTTGCAGGTGTAGATAGGGATTGTGGCCCTTCTACTTCTGGTACATGATTGTTGGTTGAATCTGGAGAGCATAAGACTGAGCCTAGGCTTGTGATGATGATGGAGTTTCTGTTTACTTTTAGTACTTTGTTCTCAGTTGTATTTTAGCATGTTGTTGTGTTTGTTTCTTTCCATAGATACTTGTACCTGCTGCATCATTTTTCATCATTTTTATATTATACATTTCTTCAGCTGTTTAGTTTCAGTTTTTGTATGATGTTGCTACTTCTGCTATTGATTGTTTTTTCCTTTTCTTTGTATACCTTACCAAGTGAGGTCATAGTTTCCTCAATGACTCACCAAGGCCCTCGCTTCTAGTCAATAGCCTCTGGAGTTTGGGGAAATGCGCTTGTGGTCATGTGGTGAACCGGGTACGAGGCACCAGCTGAGTGGCCCCATATTTGGGTCATTACAAAGTGGCATCAGAGGAGTTCCTTCCTTTTCTATTGACTTACTGTTTAGAGACATTAGACAGGGATAGGAAGAATTAGGTAAATGGTAAATAGCTATGCCCGACAGTTCTAGAACCCGTCTATAGGGAAAAATCCAGATTACCTTGAATTTTTCAATTTTTGAGTTTTGCAAATGGTACAGTTTACTTGATTTCAACGTTGGGTGGTGCACTTGTTTTGTGTTGTTACTATTTAAATTATTGTGGTTCTATTTTCATGCAACCCGATGAGATGAGGGTATGCCATCTCATGCATCATATAGGCACTACATCGAAAATCACATGTCATGAATTTTCCCATTCCATTTAGGTTGTATTAGAATTTTCATGTTGCTGTGATAGAATTGTGATAGATGATGCATGATGTTGTGATAGATACTATGATAGAATACATGCCATGATGATAGGGTATCATTTCTTTAGATATTCGTTACCGTGGATGCCAAACTTTGGTCTTAGAGGTGTTATAGGCCCTCAAGGATCAGAATTTTGTGGGTCATGAGATTGTTATATTGTTTTCTTGTTTTATGCATTGTTATGATGCCATGCTTTGATTTGTAGGGAGTATGGTCCCCCACGAATCGGAATTTGGCACCTTAACGCTCGTTTTTCAATGTTTTCTGGGCTCCGGTGTAGTTATGAGGCTACTGTCTAGAAAAACACAAAATACATAGCATGTAGATCATGAATACATGCCTTTAAATTAGTATCTTTCGGATGACCTGTAAGAATTGGACTTTGTGCTTCCTTGGAGTGTCCTTTGTTACATATAAAGACTATTAGGGGAATTAAACGTAATTGCTTCCTCAGAGAGTTTATACCTATCGTTGCAAGACCACAGGGGAATTGACGGTGAGTGCTTCCCAGAGTTTCCGTGCCTTTATATGATTACTTAACTGTAGGGGTCTTCTAGTATGAGCCACCTAGTGAGTCAGTCTGAATATTGTTTGGTAGGTTGTGACAAGTCCATCAAGACAATGAACAAGATTGTGTTTTTTGTTTCTTGTATTTTAGGTAGTTTGCTGAGATACCTGTTGTGTTACTTTCTATAATTTTGGAATATAGAGCTGTTGCTAGATTCATTGGGTGATTATTAAATGACTGAATTAAATTACTAAATAAATGTGAATGGAGATTTGTAGGATTATTTACTTAGTGTACTCCTATTTCTCTTCTGAATTTATTTCATTCACTTTTGCAATATTGCTCACTGATAGTAGGGAACCAATATTATGGTGATTACCTACAGAGATTAGTCTCACACCCTATTTGGGTCCTTCTTTATTCCCAAATAGGTTATATTGTTGCAGGTGTGGATAGGGATTGTGGCCCTTCTACTTGACGTACATGATTTCTGGTTGGAGCTGGAGAGAATAGGACCGAGCCTAGGCTTTCGATTCTGCTGGAGTTATTGTTTACTTTTGGTACTTTTTTATCAGTCATATTTCAACATGTTGTTGTGTTTGCTTATTTCCTTATATATGTGTACCTACTGCATCATTTTTCATCATTATTTAATTATACATTGCTTTTGCTATTTAGTTTCAGTTATTGTAGGTTGTTTACTGCTTCCTCTACTGACTGTTATTTCCTTTTCTTTGTATACCTTACCAAATGAGGGAATAGTTTCTCCAATGACCCACCAAGGCCCTCGCTACTAGTTGGCAGCCTCTTGAGTTTATGGAAACACGCTTGAGGTCAGGTGGCGAACTGGGTATGGGGCACTAGTTGAATGGCCTTAGATTCGGTTCATTACAATCAATGGATCAAAGAGGGAAGAAAAGGGATTAAAGAAAACCAAGGGGCATGTTGCGTTCTCCAAAAATGAGAGTAAGAGAAAACTGTAACTGAATTAATGAGAATTATAATGAAAAAAATATTATATCAACATTGTATTGTGGGTTTACATGATTTGTAATCCACTTTCATATCATGTAATCCTCGGGGTTCTGTTTATTCCGAAAAACATGTTGTACATTCAACATTTAACCCTAAAAATTTACACGTCAAGAGTGAACCCTAGAAAATCTATGAAACCCACTTTTACATCATGTAATAAACTTACCCGAAATATATTTCCTACAACAATTCTATTGCACCTCCATCTTCCACTAAAAACTCCTGAAACATCCCCCCAAACACCTCTAGTGCTCAAAATAGGAATGATAATAGACCGAGATGCCATAGACTATTAAACAGATAAGAAAAATATGTATTTAATATATATTACCTAACTCAATAAAAATATATTTTTCTCAAAAACACCCATAATATAGGACCAAATAATGTTTTTGAGTGAATTTAATGCTTTTATCTATGGTTCTAGACCAAATCTTCCACTTTTCTTATGCCCAACAATTTTTGCAAAGGTTATTATTCTTAATGATTATACATTTTTTTGAAAGAATAAAATTTCATTGACTATTATGATCCCATTTATTGAGTAATTTTCTTCAATTTCGATTCATTAAAGTGGATCAATTTTACATAAAACTAAACCAGCAAAACACAATAAAATACTATCGTCATAAACAGATGGATTCTTATGTAAAAAATAATTTCATATCAAAGAACAACAATAAAATTTATTCTAATGAAATTAATTGTTTTATACATAATGATAATAAAATATTTTTACATTTAAACCATTTTAAAACATAATGGATTTATGTAAGTTCATGAAATAAAATGATAGTTTTAATAAAAAAACATTATTTTTCTCTATCTATTGTAAAATAAACCCTTTTATAAAAATAATTAATTTTCACACTAAGATAATTTTGATATAATTATTTTAAAAAGAGATTTTTTATCAAATAAAATTTTAAATATTGTAATTTAATTATAGTAGTTATCACAAAGAATTTTGTAAAACACATTTTTGAAGAAATTTTATTTTTGAAGAAAAGAATGATTTTAATGGTAATTGAGTAATTATTTATCAATAAATTTTTATTATATGAAACAATTATAGCATTTTTTATAAATTTTTTTCCCATTCCTGCTACTAATTTTTATATCTAGGATAAAATGGTCACACATATATTATAATATTAATATTTCGCTTCGTTTAAGCTCATTGTTTCATAGAAAGAAAATTACAAAATAAATTAACATTATTTATAGAGAAAATATTTAGAAAACATAATTATGTTAAAATAAAAATAAAATTTTATATTTAGTCATTAGAAATTATATCTCATTGTTATAAATAATTAATGATAAATATGCTTATTTGCATCCACATGTTCCCATGTGGATTCCTCTAATTTATTATTTTTGGAAAAAACATTTACCATGTCAGTAGTCTAGTTTAATTGAAAGTTCTCTATAAGATCTTTAAAGAACACCAATTTTTCCACATAATATAGATCCTTCTCTTATGGTAATAACTTTGATTATTTTACACGTAAAAAATCAGTTATATTAAATCAGAGGGGGGGTATATGGAACATAAGGTGAACTTTAGATAGTTTCGGTGGATGTGATAATAAATAAGACACAATACCAATTTAAAGAAGAATACTAATGGGGAAAATATTCATAGGGATCATATTTCCCTTCCTTGAGAATATCATAATATTATTCTATATAGAAATTAGTAGGAATACATTCTCTCCAACAACGAATTGAAGATTTCACTGATGATTGTGATCATTTATTTTCTTTTGACACTTTGGTGCCCTTCTATGATGTTGAACTGATCTAACCTTCTCTAATATATTGTTATCTAAATTATGTCACAAATTATTTCTTTCTCCATATTCATATGAGCATGTTGGATTTCATCACACTTAACCATATAGGGATTCAAAAGGATCCATTTGAAATCCTGAGTGAATGGTATAATTGTATAGAAATTAAATCAAATGAAGGGGTTGATCCCAATCACCTTTTAAATACATTGATCAAGATCTACATATTTCTTCTAGTGGATTAATTTACCTTATAGACTAACCATCTCTCTAAGTATTATATATAGTACAAAAACTAAACTATGCATCCAATTCTTAATGTAGACTTATCTATAACATTTTCTTAAAACATAGATCCCCATTTAATTCAATTAAATGTAATTCTCTATTAAAACATACCACTTCTTTAATTTATATTTCATAATATTGATAAATATTGAAATACTATCTAATGTAAATGAAATTTTCTTATTTTATAAGGTTATTGAATTTATACCAATGAGTATTATGGCCTCTTCTTATTTTGATGAGTCTAACAACAAAATCAATATTAGTGTTTTTTCATTTTCATTCTAGTTTGGGTAATGTTTGAATCGCCACTACTAAAAATTTTCTCTCATCCTTAACATGATGACATTCCATTCACCTGGAAACATACTCTACAATATCTCACTTCCTATTTTCTCACAAATATTACTCTTTTTCATCTCTATTCATATTTATATATCAAGGATGAATAATGAATGATGAACTATGAGATTCATCCGAATGATATTTATTTAGATATAGTATTGATGGAACATATACTTGGATCCTAAACCTTATCATACCTTCAAAATCATTGAATGTTTTAGGTATATTTTTTACACACTTCTATAATTCCACATTCTCCTTCTATGCCTATTTAATCCTAACATGGATGGGTAGTTAAACATTTATCTTATAATGATATTATATTTAAACCTTTCTCATCATTTAATGATCCATATTATATAAATCAACAATATTATACATGTTTTAATCCTATTAGTGGAAATACTGGCATGCTCCTTCTGATTTAGAACATAATCCACCTTTTTCTCTTTACCATGGTTGAAATGTATTGAGTTCTCATAATCTATAATCTATCCTAATCATATCCTTTGGTGTATATTAATTTCCATTTCCTTGAATATATACTTATTTATTTAATTATTGGTATTTATATCATACTGTTCATCATAAATATAACAGAACTATATTTTCAATGAAAACTACTTTTACCAACACCAACTCATTAGTCGAGTAATTTTGGTCATGAATTATCAATTGAATAAAGGAATAATATTTTACTATATCATTTATCATAAAAAGAATCGTATTCCCTTCTTGGATTAATCATTAAATAGTATATACCCTTCCCTATTTTACGGTAGTATAAGTACATATTCCTTGAACAACCTTTATATTTTTATTCTTGAAATTTCACACACATTTATTTATACATATGAAATTTCCACATTTTTATGTCAACTTAGATATTAAATTTTAAATCCATGATAAATCCCTCACAAATAACCATTAATGCCTTTCCAAAGGGAGAAATATTTGGATCTAGTGTACCATTATTTTTCATGTATATTTTTGAATATCTTCGGTGGTTAAAGTATCAATTTACATACCCTTTCATGGGTTTATTTAAAACAAGAATGATACTTTATATATCCCAAATTTAGAATTGGTAAATTTAGCATACATCTTCTCCTACATCATGTTATTAATCATAATCCTTATATATTCTTAACGGTCAACCTTTTCATTTTAAAACATAATATTATTATTTATAGTTTCTACCACAATAAAATCATGCTAACATCTAAATACACTATTAATTAAATCTATAAATATAGAAGGGTTACTGTTTTGTCAAAAAGGAATTACTATAAATTCATAAAGATCATACCTCATACGATGGAATGTCAGGTATATATCATACTTCTTGACTCATAATTTATGATATCCATAATAAATTTCAATCTTGGAAAATTTTTGTGCTCATTATTATTAACATATAAAACCATTGTTGTAAGGTATATGATTCTTATTATTGATATTGATCATTTTATATTCTCAGTATTCAATGAAATGATGTATTTAACCATCTTTGTTGTTAACAAAAATAGCATTCACACCATTTGGTGATATACATGGGGATATGAATCCTTTGTCAAAATTCTTCTATAGTTTTGTCTTTAATTCATATAAAACAATTTAGTCTATTATATATGGGGTCACTGAAATATTTTGTGTATTATGTATGAGTTATATTAAAATATCATCCTCAAAATTTAAAGGAATATTATAAAACTAGTCAAGAAATACTTCCACACAATTGTGAAAAATATGAATACCATTCAATTAAATTTTCTCCCTTACCATTTGAGGTAAAAATCGATCATGAATAATAAATATTAATAACAAAATATAAATTAATTCAATTAGAAGTTCATATTAATCTTCCCACTATAATATGATTATTGGTTGGTTTATAATATAAAATTTGTGCTCACTCCCCTATAAATTAATATAAAATCAATATATAGAGAATCCATCCATGCCCAAAATCAAATCATACTCAATTAGAGGTAGAATTACAATATCTGAAGGAATAAATTTCCCATAAAAATCTATCACATGGGTTATAAATATTTTTATGTTAATAGCATAACATCGTGAATTTTTTCTAACTAAAATATATAAATTTAGAATATAAATGATAATTTGAAGATGTATTTTATTATATAATGGAATTTATATAACTAACATTCGATAAGACACTTCAACATTTTAGTGTATGCATAATCACCATAAATTCATTATTTTATCATCATTCTGTTACTAAAACAAAAATATATATAGTGAGAATCAAAATTAATTGGAAGATATCATGAAAAATATTTCATAGTATATCTATATAATGATAAACTATTTTCAACCTATAACTCCCCATGTTTAACATTTTTTACAGATTGACTTCATCAATTAAAATACATCGTAGTAGATTATAAATAAAATTTGAATTAGCTAAAGAATATCCCCCAAGAGTGTTGAATGTTTTGTTCAGTTTTGGTCAACACACTATACAATAGTGATGATCGAGTTAATAACTAATACACACCTCTAAGAGTTATTACCCCTTGATGCATATGTTCTATAGCCACATCGACTTACTAGTATCAAAATGTGGATTTTTTTTCTAGAAAAAATGCATAATATCTACCTTACCAAAATATTAGTTTGTTATAATATACATAAAAATATCCTATGGGTATTCATAAAATATCTCTAATCATAATCTCTATAGATTTACCAAACCATCTTCTATGATTCCATCTATAGTAACCCATACATTTCATCCATAGTTATTACATCTCAATTGATGAATATTTTATAAATTCTCTAAAACACATACTTGAGGACCATAATGGTTTAGTGCATTCAGAGGCTTGATTCATTAGATTTTTATTTCATGAATGATCTTCAACATCTCCCATAATGATCTCATAATATATAAATCTTAATTTAAAACCCTTACGTAAAACCATTCTTCATATCCAAGGGATGAGGAAAAATAAATGGTGATATTATATGCTCAGTAAGTGTAAAAACATTGATATTAGCGATCACTTAAGAATAAAATAATCATAAGGTAAGGTGAACACAAGTTTAATATTTACTAATCAAATCATATAAGAACATAGATCACAATCCTAAATCATAGAATTGATCATGGAATTTCATACGTCATAAATCATAATGTAATCTAGAAAAAATATCCATGAGATGATAACACAAGAATAATTTATTAGTTTTTTCACTCACATAATCATAAAAACTCAATTACCTAGACAATTTTAACATTCACAACTATCATAGTTGATTGGGGTCACTCTAAATTCCATTTTGCCATTATTTATTATATACTCTCGAGACTCCCATGGTTATTAAAGTCTTATACAATACTGGGTATACTCTATATTAATGTAATTATTATCTCATGAAATAACTATCATTAACAAATTCATAATATGGATATATAATTTTGGGCCCACCCTACACATAATCATAACCCATTTATATGTGTTAAAAAAATCATTAATCATAAATCATAAATCATAACTCATGGTAAAGAAATAGTTTTCTTAACAATTTCAACATTTCATCATTACATAACTCATGAAAAATAAATGTGTCTCATAAATATCCCATCATGATAATTATAAACCATATATAAGAATAATATTAATGGATTCATTGGACCATATGTCACAGCCCAATCTTTTAAATTATTTGGTTTTGTTTTTTCCAGGTTTTAGATAGTCTTATCAAGCTGTTTCTTTAGTGCATGATTAATTTTTTTGATATTTTATGTTTTTGGTGGGTTTCGGGTCGGTGCACGGGCGCCGCACGGTTGCAGGTAACAGTGTAGTCGGCCCGGATGCCCCTGCGAGTATGCACTACATAAAATAATAAAACATTTTGAGAATAAAATAAATTAAATGTTTTAGATATAATAATAATAACATTTTTGTGTAGATAAATTATTTTTTTATTAAAATTGTTAATTATATTATTATCATTAAAAAGGTTATAAATATAATTATTATTATTTTTCTATTAATTTTGTTATTATTTAAAAGAAAATACATAAAATTATGATTATAATTTTTATTGTTTTTATTGTTAATATTATTATCATTAAGAAAATTAATGGTGTTGTTCTGATTATATAATTTTTTTAAAGTATTATAAATATTTTCATTAAAAATTTTGTTGTTGTTATTATTATATAAATTATTATTATTATTATTATTATTGTTGTTGTTATTAACATTATCACTATTATTATTAAAAAAATTTAATTATGTGTTATTTTTTATTTTATTTTAATTTTTTAAGGGGTTTTTAGTCCCTCTTTTATTATTCTACACCTCACACTCACACCACTATCCCCATAAACCCCCCCACGCATACCCCCACTCCCATTCTTTTACTCCTCCCCTTTATTTTTTTATCTTATGTGTTCCCTCTCTAAAATCACCATATCTTCTTTTATTTATTATTTTTATTCTCCTCATTATCTCCCTCTCTCTAGTCACTCACCCCACTCTTTTTTCATCCATCACGCCTCTCCTCCTTTTGTTTATCTCATGCACTCCCTCTCTCCACTCATTCCTATTTTCACCATTAATTCATTGTTTTTTTAATACTTCTCTCTAATCACCCCCCCCCCCCCCCTCATGATTTTACCAATCACACACCTACCTCTCCCCACTCACACATCTCCCCCAATTATCCCTCATGCATCCCCCCTTTCTCTCCAATTTAATTCGTTTATTATTATTCTTCACCCCTCTCTCCATTCAACCCTCTCACCAATAAATTCCCCCTTCCCCCCTTTAACCTCCATGCCTCTCTCCCTCTACTTTTTATCCATCACTAAACCCCTCCTTATCCCTTCCTATTACAATATTTTTATTGTTTTTATTTTATTTTATTCCATCACACCACTATCTATGCACCACCATCTCCCCCCATTTAGTCCTTATTTATTTTTTACAAATCATGATCACCCCTCTCCCAATACCCCATAACTCTCAACACTCGTTTTTCCCTCATGAATCCCTCTTCCCCTTTCCCTCTCAAGAATGCATCCTCCCCTCTAGCTCTATTTCCAGAAGCCGCTCTTCTTTCAGGCGATACCATACGGTGATTTATCTTCCCCATATTCTCTCCTCACTTAATTTTTAGGATTTTAATAAGCGGTTTCTTGTTGGGTGAACCATAAATAATAGGTTTAATATATATCATAGGTTTACTTTGGTTATAAGGTGTGTGTTTTTTCGGCAATGCATCATTATTCCCCCTGTTGAAGTTCCACTCTAATCGCACGAGGTTTCAGTATGTGTTTCTATGTTTTTATTTCCTCACGCCTTTCCTTTTATGCTTGCAAGTTTAAATAAATTTATAAACTAGTTCCGCAACTCTATGAAACCTTTGTTTAAATTATTTTAGAAATTTGGAATTTATTTGATTTGTTAAAAATTTGTTTTAAATGAGTTTTAATGTAAATTGCTTAGCTTTATGATACCTAGAAAGCTTTTTTGGATTTCTTATCTTTATTTAAGAAGGAATTGGTCCCTTATGAAATGTATTACCATTATTATGTTGTAAGAACATTTTTTATTAATGAAATTTTCTTGGTTGTGTCATGAGTTAGCTATTGTGTTAAAACACATTTGTAAGGGTTTATTGGATTCATCATTTTTATTTGGCGTCCGTTTTAAAATAATGTGGATATGTGGTGATTTTTAGGGAAAGGATTTAAAATTTATTCTTGGTGTGTGTTTGAGTTGAAAAGATGATTTTGGGTGTGTATGGTTTAATGTTATCCTGCTAAACGTGTTAAAATGTGTTGGAAAGGCATTAATGTTTTTTTATGGATTGTTTTCTGTTATATAAATAATGTAGGTGGGCAGTTAGGGTTTTAAGGTAATTGGTGTTTTCTTGGATTTTTTTCTTTCTAAATGGATTTTAGTTTTCAAATAAAGTTGTCCCCCTTGAGTGGTTTCAAGAGTATTTTAAACGTGGTTTTGTAATGTGCTTCTTTAAGAGTTTTGGAAATCATTTTTTATAATGTGTTCATTTTGGTTTGGTAATTAGGTTTGAAACATGTTTTGACATGGGTATGAAAAAGGGTAATATCATGTTTGATAATTGTGAATTGTTTGACTGTGTGTTTAGAACTGGAGTGCCCATTTAGCTTTGTAAATTTATGATTGGTGTTTGCATGATATTTTGAATAAATGTGTGTGCTCGGTTGGAACCCTTAAATGATTTTTTAAATGGTTTTGATATTAACATGATGTGATGGCTCATTTGTAACTTTTTTAATGTGAATTACTAAACACCTATAACAGGCGATCCTGTCTAGTGTAACTCTTTATGGTTGAATGTATAGGAATCTTCTGTGTTTGAGGAAGGCAAGTGTGGTGAGACGAGTTATGCATGTGAGGGCCTTCCTACCTACACAGTATTATTATAACCACCATGGGTTCCTGGGCATATTATATATTATCAAGTGATGGTTACTCAACAGCCCCAATTAGATGGGTTGGTGCCCCTAGTTAGACAGAGAGGCCATGTGGGATTTGCAACTGATTTTTCCGCAAGGGAGATTAAAGGGTTATAGAATATGGGGCTTCACCATACATTGGAAGGTGGTTCTGATCCAAGTGAGTCCAGGGGATATCTATGGATGTTCATGATCTCTCATGGATACAACTTGTATTGCTTGTTTATTTTTCTACTACACTTGTTTATTTTTAGCTTGTATTTTTTTACTTATCTCCCTTTTACAAAGCCCATATAATACATGTTTGGTTTTTTTTATAAAATGGAAAATAGTTTTTGAAATAATATATGGAATGAGTTGGTTCTCGTAGTAGGAAAGAGGTGTTATTTTGTTTAAATGGGAAAAACTAATTTTTTTATAATGTTATTTCCAAACTTGTGTCATCGGACAACTTTGGGTAAGGAAACAATTGGATTCAGTTGTTTACTTTTGGAATCCCTACTGAGCATTTTTTGTGCTTAGGCATATCCTTTACCATTTTAGTTGTAGGTCCAGTTGTTGTTCATGATTCTTCTTAGTGAATGCTCATGTGGGATCAGTTTTGGGATTCTGGTGGGAGGTGACCAATGGGTCACTGGGAGATCATTGTAGTAGGGTCTTGTTTTAAATTTTTTTCTTGTTAGTGGTACTTTTTTTTCTAGATCAGTTATTTTTTTATTTAAGATAATTTTTTCATTTTTCTACATTCTCTGTCTATTATATTTATTTATCAATTCCCTTTTTTATCTCTTGGGCTTAAATCGTTCCCTCATGTATACTTTGATGCCCAAAACTAGTTTCAAGCCCATGGGGATCAGGAACACCGCTCAGGCCATGTCACGGGCCGACTCGAGTGACCGGTTCAGGGTCGACCCGGGTTGGTTTATGGAAAAATGGTATCAGAGGAGGCCCTTGTAATTTGGGGTGTTTGGTAGATGTAGATTAGGACTGTCGAGACTTGAGAGGTCGATGTAGGAAGGGCTTCATGAACCATTTCTCGTTCCAAACCTTGAGTTTCCATGGGTAGTCTGGGATTTGAGTCTTGTGTCATTGTTTTTTATTGAAGAATGACAATGGAGGCAAGCCGGTGTAACATCATGACCTCACATGGAGTAGTGACCCATGTGATGTCCGAGTGCACGGTTTAAGTTTCCCTTAGTTTTTAACGCTTACTCATGGCATTACTCACTACCATGTCATTGTGTTAAGTGTAACTACTTGTTCCTCATTCCGATGGTACATTGTATGTTAAACTTTTTTTGGTTCTGGTTGGTGAAAACATGCTTTTTGAAATAGAGGTTGTCTTTTTTAAATAAATATTTTTTCTCTAAAATGATTTTAAATTGGTAAATATATTTTTAAAATTAGAAGTGTTTTAGTAAATTCATGGGTTTCGATGAGAAAATGAGGGGGCCCTTGGTACACTTTATGGAAGATCACATGTGTGTGGGTGTGTATGGTAAGTGTGTGGGGGAACATTTTTATGGATGATGTGGATGGAAATGGATGGAAACACATGTGATGGTCCATAGGATGCCTTGGGTGTGTTTTAATATATATAAAGGCTTTGTAAATCTGGTTTTCCTTGAGTGGATTTTTGTCTTGTGAAAAGTGGTTTTGGCATTTAAAAAATGATCGTGGGATAAGACAGTTCTGAAATGTAGATGAAAATTATGATTTTGGAAGAGGGTTTTGGTTGTGTTTATATTTTCTTGACTTAGGGTCTCGTTTTCATGGCTTGGGGTGTTCTTTTTTTTGTGTTTTGGGTTGAGGACTGTTTTGGTTTTGTGTCTCTTGTGTCGTTCATAGTATGATTCCCAGAAGGGTCCCTAGTGTTGTCGATGAGTAATTCCTAGGTTTCATTTATTTTAAGATTCATCACCCTTTGAGGTGTTGGAGGTCTGTTAAAGGTAGATGAATGACTTGATGTAAGTGGAGTGTGTCTTTGGGTGGTTGGTAAATCACTAGGTTGTTAAGGTTCGTGTTGTTTCGGGTTTTCTTAAGGGTTCAGTTTGGGACCAATGGAGGTTGGTTGTCTTATCTTCGTTGGAGTTTGGGGAGTAGTTGGTGATAATTGGTTTTTGTTACAGTTCCCTATCTGGCATGGACTACGTGCATGAAGAACATTCCCAAAGAGGTTGTCTTCATTGATCTGGACACCTAGTTCGTCAATATTCCTATAGATGTGCCATTAGTATGGGCTAGTTCATGCATTCCAGGCTATCAGGACACATCCCTCCTATGTCCTGTCATCATTGTGGTCATTCGGGCCCCCGGGGGAAGTTCTGTGGGATGTGTCATTCGAGGAAGGAGTTCTGATCGAGGGATTCTAGTGTCTGACTGTGAGGCATAAGATTATTCCACCATCAGATCCCCAACCTCAGTTCTCATGTTGAAGCTCACACACAGTCAGCATGTTAGAGGCATGTGAGACCTTGCATTGTAACGCCCTGACCCCGGTTACCCAGAGTCGGTGCATTATTACATAACATTGGCATGATCACACAAGATCAAGTCTCGAAAGACCGATTAGTTTAGTAGACTTGGAATAACTAGACAAATTCATAAAGTTTACATTACATCATAAAGTGAAAACTACAACAATATCTTGTCTCCACACTCATATCCCCTTATACTATCCCTATAGTTCATTCATAAAATACTTCTTCACATCCTGGGAAAAATAAAAACTAGAAAGGGGTGAGCTCAAATTCCCATTAAGGATAACAATATAGAAGAAACATTCATAAATAAGCATAAACATTTAAGGAAATGTATAATTAAAAAAATCCTTTTAAACTTGAACATCATCATAATATGGAAGAAATAAAATGAAATAATGAAATTTAATTATTCAAATGGATATTCTACTAGTCGAATAATCACATATAAGATCAATAACCACTTTCATAATGATGGAATGCATAATGCCATAATATCATAACCAAAGAGTCAAAGCCTTCTGCCAAGACTACAAATAAGATTTTGTCAGGTCCTTGTGCCAAGACACTATTTTTTCTCATGAGACCTACCGATGCATCAAGGAGCTATAGCGGGCTCAACCCATCACTAATTATGTCCAATGCATTCCTCATATGAACATGTTTAAAAATAACATAAAAATTTGTATTAAAACTAGGATACGAAATGTCAATACTTTCTCCATAAACCATGAATGGAATAAAAATAACACATCCATAGTCAAACATTTCACAAAACCTTGAATTCAATATGGATGTTTTTTATCATAATAAATCAACTTCAAATAAGATTAAAATCCATCAAAGGATGTTTACATAGATGAAATCAGAACTATTTGAGTGAAATATCAATTTTTTTGAAACCATATAAAAGTCACATAATTATAAAATAAAACATTTACTTTGAAAATATCCTTATAAGATTTTAAGGGAATCAATGAATATTTTATAACAGCGTAAAAGAGGCGCACCAGTCGTATAAGTTAAAAAACATTCTTACCTTAATTGAGTCGAAATGGTTAAAAAGGACAATGTTTGGAAAATGATAGAAATATTCCTTTATAAACATCTAATAAAAAGTCAAAAAGGGTATAAATGACTTTAACCCATAGTCTATAAAATATTAAGAATTATTTGAAATACATTTTTAAGAAAATGGATATTGATGACAAAGAGGTCTTAGTAGATAATTACGTATAAACAACCTCAGATAATGAAGAGATTGTGAAATAAACCCTTACCTTGTACTTTTCCTTGGTTGAGGGTAGGATAAAATCCTATATAATGGAGAAATAATTGTTATTAAATAATACAATAATCATTGAAATTAATATTATATAATAAATGATCTCTTAACATTGCTTTGTTAACAATATCTTAGTATTATCGTCGTTTCGGGTGTTAACTTAATCATTTTATTTTATATGTTTTGTTACATAAGTAATGTTAGTTATGGATAGGTTGTATATTATTCATATAAAGGATGATATCAAGTCCATAAAAATTGTTTTTAATCATCAATTGAGAATTATACTTGCATGATACGATGGGGAATGAATAACATCGCGTTCGTGGAGACGGTACTCCGTACGTACACATGAGTGATAATATAGTTCTTTTGATATTAAAATAATATATAATTGGATTTTATATCATATATACAGAATCCTCATCATGTTATATTTATTATTTACATCAATTTCACATCATTATTATACCCATCAAAATAATAATATTTTGAAAATCAATTACACCATGACGTGGAGACGGTAGGTCATACGTACGCACGTATGGTGACATGTCATTCAAAGGGTGTATATAATATTGAATGTGCTTATACCATATTTATAAAAACATAACAGTATATATAAGATACTGGAGTTTTTATTTTATAATGGAAATTATAAAGAAAGAAGAAGTTTAAGAAGAAAGGAACTTGAAAGAGGTTGGTGAAAACATTTCCTCTTCTCCGGGTTCTTCCATTTGATTTGATCCAAAGGGATCCTTGGTTTTCCTTTCTGAACAAAATAAGGCCTCTAGTATGAAGTGAGGGAACTATAGAGAATATTTGGGCAGGGGTTGGCCGTTAAAGGTGTGAATTAGAGGGAAGGGGGGAGTGCCCTTTTATAAGAGGGGTGAGGGGCATCTTTGGAAAATATAGAAATATTATTTTATAATAAATTCATATTCAGTTTCTAATGGCACCAAACTGATTTCATTCTAGGATAAGGTGGGAATGGGTTGAACACAACTCAACCGATAGGTTTTAGACATGTTTGGTTCACTTTATTTACCTCATCTTTTATTTTTAACTCTTAGATGATTAGTTTTACATTTACCAAGTCTCTTTGTATTTTTATATTATATTGTTAATAAACTTACTATAAACATCAAAGATACCCACAAATTGTACATTATTGATACACATTTAATTATATAAGTCCCTTTTCCAAACCATAGATTTTTAGGAATAGAATATGAATTAATAATATAATATTTGTTTTAAAAACTCTTAAATGTCAATTTTGACACTATTTGGTATTTGGTTTTTTCTAAATTCATAACAGCATTATTACATAGAAAACAATTAATCTAACCAACCCTATTGTGTTATATTAACCTATAAAATTAGTGTAATTCATAAAAGGTCTCAAATTACATTTATTTTGATATTTATAATTTCAATTATTTTAATATTTCATTAATTAGGTAATTACTACATCACCATTATGTCATATGTAAATTAAATTATTCAATGTCTAAAATTAATAAATAAACTATCATTATATAGGAAATATTTTTATATTTCTAATGAATATTTATAATCAAATTTATCTTATGTATAACCCTATATTAAAAATTTTTTAGTTATTAAACTTTGATTTTAACTCTTTTAACTCTTCTTTGAATTAAATAATAATAAATGTCCTAATCTAATCCATGTAGACCTAAATGATAATATTGTATTCATAAGGTTTTTTTTGTCGAGATACACTTTTACAATAAAATTAGGATATGTGTTAGGGTAATATTAATATCATTTTTACCCTTAATTACCCTATTACTTTTAGCCGTGGTAAATAAGAGTAAAAAGTTACTATTCACCAAAAAATATTTTTATCATATTGAACCACATTTTACTCCTTGATATTAACCGTGTCTCTCGGATTTTCTAAATTCCACTCACAGAATTGGTAAAATTAAGTTTTATGTGAATTTTCAAATTCTCCTAGGAGGTGGGTAAAAGACGGTGAAAAGTTCAATATAATTTTTATATATCTAAAATTATTCTAAACTAACTCTAATGAATTAAATTTAACTTATATTGGTATTATGTATCTATTTTGACCTAAAAACAATTTAAATAAAATAAATAATTATAAAAATTTGGTTTATTACTATAACTCATTGTTTTTTTCACTATTCAACAAAAATTGAATGTTTTCAAAAAAAATACCAAAAATTCACCCTAGGATAATTTTGATATTCCAAATCCTAAAATAAAGTTCATTTTAAAGATAAAATTTATAAAATTTCAAAAAGTGGGCATTACTATTCATAATGGCTAGTTTGATTGATTGTAATGTGTGTTAGAACTCGAAGTTGCATACAACACGCGCTACTGTATTATTCAAAGGGAAGTGTACCGTGGAAGCTTCGGGTGTTACATTCTCCCATCCAAATAATTTCGTCCTCAAAATTTCTAGAATACTACTGCATGAAAAGAATCGGGTGGTTCTTCATGGTATGTTCCTCAGGTTCCCACGTTGCCTCGTTCATATTATGGTTTCACTATAGAAATTTTACCAGACAAGTCGTCCTATTTCTCAACACCTGTTCTCTTGTATCAAGAATCCTGATAGGCTCTTCGCAATAAGACAGATTGGGTTCCAGTTCTAATTCCTCGTACGTGAGTACATGCGTTCGGTCAGGCATGTATTTTCTCAATAGTGATACGTGGAACACATCATGAAATTTAGAGAGACTTGGCGGAATTTCCAAACAGTAAGCTAAAACCCCAATTCGTTCTAGAATATCGAAAGGCCCGATGTACCTGGGACTCAATTTACCCTTATTACTGAAACTTATAACTCCCTTCTGTGGAGATACCTTCAACAAAACATGATCTCCTACCGGAAATTCCATATCCTTCCTTCAGTTATCGGCATAGCTCTTCTTCCTACTTCGAGTTTCTTTGATGTGGTTTTGGATTACCTTTACCTTTTACATCGTTTCCTCCACCAGTTCTGAGCCTACATGTTTTCCTTCAAACTCTTGTGATCATTATAAATCTCACATTTTTCACCATAGAGATAGTGTCTCAAAATATTCAAAGCAAAGATTACAATAGATAACTCAATATCATTAGTAGGATAGTTTTTCTCATGAATTTTTTGCTGTCGTGATGCATAGACAATAACTATATCATTCTGCATATGGACCCAATCATGTCCTTTATTCGATGCATCACTATAAATAACAAACCCATCATTCCCCGATTGAAGAGTAAATATAGGAGCATTGACTAATTTTCTCTTCAGTTCTTCAAAATATTCTTCACACTCTTTTGTCCAAACAAATTTAACCCCTTTACGTGTGAGCTTCATTAATGGGTTAGCCAATTGGGAAAACTTCTAGATGAAATGCCGATAATAACCTGCTAAACCAATAAAACTATGTACCTCATTTATACTCGTCGGTGTTGTCCATTCTTGGATTGGTCTTGTCTTAGAAGGATCAACATAGATTCCATCCATAGAGACAATATGTCCATGAAATGAAATCTCCTAAAGCCAAAATTCACACGTGCTAAACATCCCATATAACTCATGTCTTCTAAGAGTCTTCAGGATAATGCGCAAGTGATTTTCATGATATTCGTAGATTTTGGAAGATACCAAGATATCATCAATAAATACCACCAAAAAATCTTCGAGATATTCCATGAAAACTCTATTCATTAGATCCATGAATACATTGGGTGAATTTGTCAATCCAAAAGGAATTAATATAAACTCGTAATGCATGTACCTGGTTCAAAATGTATTCTTCTGAATGTCTTCCTTCTTCACACACAACTGATAGTATCGAGAATAAAATAATGCATTTTCTAAACTTGAGGACACCATTAAATTATCTTCCACTACGTCTTTCGGAGCTTATACCTCAGCAGTAGTGATAGCATAAGCTTGGCCTTGATCCCTCAGCCTTTTCAGAGGTAAGTTCCCCTGATGATTAGGACATTAGTTTTCATAATGTCCCATCTCTTTGCAGTTTTAGCATTGAACATCGGTAGATTTTTTATTCCCCTTGAAATCACGAGCTTGGTGGCCTTTTTCACCACACTTGTAATAGACTCCCATTCCATTTATGCATATACCGGGGTATTTCATCCCACATTTATTACAGGATTGATATTCAACTGTTCCCTTCTTCCCCTTATTTCCATTCCCAGAGTTATCATCAGATCACTTATTCTTTTGCTTTTCTTTAAAGTCATAAGACTTACAGAATTCTTTTTCTGTCTTGATAGCACATGAGACGATATCTTCATATGACGAGAAAGATTGTGACACTAATGATCAATGAACAAATTGTTTTAAGCCATCAATGAAATTACCAATCATACTTCTTGGGTTACGTATATAATCTCCAGCATACCTTGCAAACCTTGTAAAGCAAGCCTCATACTTTGCGACATTCTCGTCCTACTTTTGTCTCAGACTTATAAATTGCCTTTCCATGTCTTCTTGATGGTCATGAGGAAAGTATTTTTCTATGAAAATATCTTTGAACTATCTCTATTCCATATTTGATACTTCATCATCTTCATTTGTGTTTTTTATCAATGACCACCATTGATCAATATCTCCAGTGAGGCGATAAACTTCCATGATAACTTTTTCCCTTTCACTACTCCCAAAAGCCTAAAATATTTTCTCTAGTGAACTTATCCATTGATCAGCTACTAGTGGATTTGTACCCCAATTAAAGGTTGGTGTTTGTTTCCTCCTGAAGCTATCTAACATTGATTCTCCACGTTGTGGATATCGGTGCTCCATATGGGTAAGGTTATTATTCATAACCTGAGTGAGTTGTCCCAGTATGGTGATTAGATAATCAGCACCAGTTTCACCACCAGCTCCAATATAATTATCTAGATTAGGAGGGTAATCCCTACATAGAGCACGTGTAATGATATGGTTTCTATTTCATCCACAAGGAGCCATTTCTAAACAATGACATACACTAGATTAGTTTTTGAATCGAAATACATAAATCCAAACTTGTAAAACACTTAACATAAATTGAACTGTTCATGGATATAATCCATAATCATAAAAATGTTTTCTTTGAGGAAGTATATAATAATTAAGTCTTAATAATGGTTTGTAAATAAAATGATAATTATCCTAAGCATATCCCCTAGGAGTGTCATAACAAAGAGTGCAGCAAGGCCCGTTGTCGTTCACTAATTCTCGTTCGAATATATCTTAAAGCGGTGTTTTCGAGTTTTGCCCCAAGGTACATTTGTGCCATAGCTGGCTCAACCGGATCATATCCAGACATGTATGTATTGTTCAGAAAACTCCCAAAATCTCTACAATACCAAAATTATAGGAAGATATTCTATACTAATCCTCAAAGTCCATCTTAAGTCTATGGGCTCTAATCAGAGTTTATCTAAATCTAGCTTCCATGGTTTGTACTAAACTTTCTCTGATACCAATTGTAAACCCCCGACCCCAGTTACCCAGAGACGGTGAATTATTACATAACATTGGAATGATCACAATAGATCAAGTCACAAAAGACGGATTAGTTTAGTAGCCTTGGAATATCTAGATACATTAATAATGTTTACATTACATCATAAAGTGAAATCTACATAAACATCTTGTCTCCACACTCATATCCCCTTATACTATCCCTACATTTCATTCATAAAATACTTATTCACATCCTAGAAAAAATGAAACATAGGACGGGGTGACCTCAAATGCCCAATAAGGATAACAATATAGTGAAAATATTCATAAATAAGAATAAACAATTTAAGGCAATGTATAATTAAAACAAAAGCCTTTCAAACTTGAACTTCAGCGTAATATGGTAGAAATAAAATGAAATAATGCTATTTAATTATTCACATGGATATTCTACTAGTCTAATAATCACATGCAATATCAATAACCACGTTCATAATGATGGAATGCATAATGCCAGACTATCATAACCACATAGTCAAGGCCTTATGCCAAGACTACAAATAAGATTTTCTCAAGGCATTGTGCCAAGACACTAGTTTGTCTCATGAGACCTACCGATTCATCAAGGAGATATAGTGGGATCTACCCATCACTTATTAAGTCCAATGCATTCCCCATATGAACAGTTTTAAACATAACATAAACATTTATATTAAAACTAGCATAGGAAATGTCAATACTTTCTCCATAAAACATGAATGGTATAAAAATAATACATCCACAGTGAAAGATATCGCAAAACCTTCAATTTAATATGGAAGATTTGTATCATAATAAATCAACTTCAAATAAGCTTAAAATCCATCAAAAGATGTTGACATAGATGAAATCAGAACTATTTGAGAGAAATATCTATTTTTTTAAAATCATTTAAGTCACATAATTTTAAAATAAAACATTTATATTGAAAATACCCTTATAATTTTGTAAGGAAAACTTCTATGATTTTATAATGATGGAAAATAGCCCCACCCACCGTATAAGTTAAAAACATTCTTACAATAATTTTTCTGAAAAGGTTAAAAAGGACCTTGTTTGGAAGATGATGGAATGATTACCTTATAAACATCTTATAAAAATTAAAAAAGTGTATAAATTACTTTAACACAAAGTCTATAAATTAGTAAGAATGATTTGAAATACATTTTTAAGAAACATGGATGTGGATGATAAAGAGGTCCCAGTAGATAATTACATATAAACAACCTCGGATAATGAAAAGATTTTGAAATAAACCCATACCTTGTACATTCCCTTGGTTGAGGGTCAGTTAAAATCCTGTATAATGGTGAAATAATTGTTATTAAATTATAAAAGAATCCTTTAAGATAATATGATTTCATATATGATCTTTTAACATTGCTTTGTTAAATATATGTTAGTATTATCGTCGTTTCGAGTGTTAACTTACTTGTTTTTTTATATGTATTGTCACATAAGTCGTGTTTATTATGTATAGGTTCTATATTATTCATATACAGGATGATATCAATCCTTAAACATTATATTTAATCATAAAATGAGAATTAGACTTGCATGTATACGATGGGGAATGAATCTCATCGTTTTCGTGGAGATGGTAGTCCGTACGTACGCGCGAGTGACAATAACATTATTTTGATATTAAAATAATATATAATTGGATGTTATATCATATATACAGAATAATTATCATGTTATATTTATTATTTACATCAATTAAACATCAGTATCATACCCATCCAAATAATAATATTTTGAATAACAATTACACCACGACGTGGAGATGGTAGGCCGTACGTACGCACGTATGGTGACATGTCATTCAAAGGATGGATATAATACTGAATATGGTGGTACCATATTTATAATAACATCAATATATATATAAGATACTAGAGTTATTATTTTTTAATGGAAATAACAAATAAAGAAGAAGTTGAAGAAGAAAGGAACTTGATAGAGGTTGGTGAAAACATTACATCTTCTCCGGGTTCTTCATATTGATTGGATCAAAAGGGCTCCTCAGGTTGGCTTTCTGATCAAAATAATGCCTCTAGGTTGAATTTAGGGATGTTTAGAGAATATTTGGGTAGGTGGTGGCCGATCCAAAAGGCATTGAGTGTGTGAATTAGAGAGAAGGGGGGAGTGCCCTTTTATAAGAGGGTTGAGGGGCACCTTTGGAAAAGCTAGAAATATTATTTTATAAAAACTTCATCATCGGTTTCTAATAGCTCCAAACTGATTTATTTCTTGGATAAGGTGGGGATGGGTCTAACACAACTCAACCAATAGGTTTTAGACAGGTTTTTGTGACTTTATTAACCTTATCTTTTAGTTTTAACTCTTAGTTAATTAGTTTGACATTTACCATGTCTCTTTGTATTTTTATATTATATGGTTAATAAAAATACAATAAACATTCAAGATACCCCAAAGTGGTACATTAATGATACACGTATCATTATATAAGTCCTTTGGCCGAACCATGGATTTCTAGGAATTGAATATGAATTAATAATATAATATTTGTTTTAAAAACTATTTTATGTTAATTTTGACACTATTTGGAATTTTGTTTTTATAAATTCATAACTGCATTATTACATTGAAAAAAATTAATCAAAACAACACTTATATGTTATATTGACCATGAAAATTATTTTAATTCTTAAAAACTCTCAAATTACATTTATTTTGTTATTTATAATATCAATTATTTTAATATTTCATTAATTAGGTAATTACTACATCACCATTATTTCATAAATAAATAAAATTATTCAATGTCTAAAAATTTTAAATAAAATACCTTTATGGAGTAAATATTTTTATCTTTCTAATGAATATTTATAATCGAATTTATCTTATGAATAACCCTATATTAAAAATGTTTTAGTTATTAAACTTTGATTTTAACTCTTTTAACTCTTCTTTGAATTAAATAATTATAAATGTCCTAATCTAATCCAAGTGGACCTAAATGATAATATATTATTCCTAAGGTTTTTTCTGGTCGAGATACACTTTTATAATAGAATTATGACATGTGTTAGGGTAATATTAATATCATTTTTACCCTTAATTAACCTATTTACTTTTAATCTTGGTAAGTAAAAGTTAAAAAGTAACTATCCACCAAAAAAATTTATCTTATTGGACAATATTTTAATCCTTGATATTAACCTTGTCTCTCAGATTTTCAAAATTCCACTCACAGAAGCGGTAAAATTATTTTTTAGGTTTATTTGGAAATTTTCCTAGGGTGTGGGTAAAAGACAGTGAAATGTAAAATAAAATTTTTATATATCTAAAATTATTCTAAACTAACTCCAATGAATTAAATTGAAATTTTATAGGTATTATGTATCTATTTTGACATAAAATAAATTTTAAAAAAATAAATAATTATAAAAATTTGGTTTTAATCTATAAGTCAGTGTTTTTTCACTATTTATAAAAAATTTAATGTTTTCAAAAAAATACCAAAAAATAACCCAAGGCTAATTTTGATATTCCAAATCCAGAAATAAAATTTATTTTGAAATATAAAATTTATAAAATTTAAAAAAGTGGGTATTACTATTCATAACGGCTAGTTTGATTGATTGTGGTGTGTGTTAGAACTCGAAGTTGCATACCACAGACACTACTGTATTATTCAGAGGGAAGCGTACCGTGGAAGAATTTGGTGTTACATACTTAGTTCATTATATTTTATTAGAATAGAGTCATTAAGGGTTCCTTTGTTCTTGTTTTCCAACTATTTTAGGTTCATTTTTTGTGGTGATAGTGTGATGAACTTTTTATTTCGTGATCGTAGTAGTTGCGTTCTTCTAAATGTCACCTATGGAATTGTTAGTTTTTCTTCAAAGTGTTTTTAGAATTTGTGTGAGTTGTTCCTTGTTTTATTAGTGATCATTTGGAGAAGTGATGTGTTGGATTGTCTTATATTGGTATGTGTAATTCTTAGTTCTGGTTGTGATATTATAGTTAATTCTTTATTCTAGTTCCCCGTTATGTCGAGTGGCCTTGTAGTGGTTTTTCGTTAAAGTATTAGTAGTCCTGTTCAAATGATGTGAGAAATTGGTAAGTTTGGTTGATAGTTTCGAGGCCCCCCGGAGGTGTGTTTGAGTTCTAAATTCTTGTGTTAGGAAAATTCTTGTGATAGGTAGAACCCTATTGTGTTCTACCCTTGTTTTGTACTATGGTTTCTCTTTGAGTCGGTCGGGTATAACTTATTGACTGAATAGTCAACTCAAGGCTTATTATATTTTTTCCAACGGTTTTGGTTGGGCACTGACATGAGTTTGGTTTTCTTTCTTCTGGGTGAATTTTTGGGGGCAGAATGTTTTGTGGTGGGGATAATTTCCATACCCTAATCATTGAAATTATTTTTTTTATTTCATGGTTTCAGATAGTCTTACCAAGTTTTGGGTTGAGTGCATGTTTAAATATTTTTGATATTTGATGTTTTTGGTGGGTTTCGGGTCGGTGCACGGGCGCCACACAGTTGGAAGTAACAATGCAGTTGGCCTGGATTTCCCTGCAGTTACGCACTACTTAAAATTATAAAACATTATTAGAATGAAATAAATTAACTTTTTAATATATAATAATAATAACAACATTGGTTTGTAGATAAAACTGTTTTTTAAAATTTTTAAAGATCTTATTATCACTAAAATGGTTATAAATATAATTATTATTTGGTTGCTATTAATTTTTTTATTATTGAAAAGAAAATAAATAAAATTATGATTATCATTTTGATTTTTTTTATTATTATTGTTATTATCATTACAAAAATTAATAGCTTTGTGATGATTATATAATTTTTCTAAAACTATTATAAATGTTGTCATTAAAAATTTTGTTGTTATTATTATTATTTAACTTTTTGTTATTATTATTATTATTAACATTATCACTATTATTATTAATTTTTTTATTATGTGTTATTGTTAATTTTATTTTAATTTTTTTAGGGGTTTTAGTCCCTCTTTTTTTTATTCTCCTCCTCACACTCACACTACTATCCCTATAAATCCCCCACGCATACCCCCACTCCCATTCACTCACTCCTCCCCTTTATTTTTTTATCTTATGTATTCCCTATCTACAATATCCCTATCTTATTTTATTTATTGTTTTTATTCTCCCAATTATCTCCCTCCCTCCAATCACTCACCCCCTATTTTTTCCATCCACCACACCTCTCATCCATTTCATTATCTCATTCACTCCCTCTCTCCACTCATTCCTATTTCCACCATTAATTCATTATTTTTTTATTCCATATCTCCAATCACTCCCCCTCACTATTTTACAAATCATGCACCTACCTCTCTCCATACACACATCTCCCCCTAATTATCCCTCATGCATCCCCCCTTTCTCTCCTATTTAATGACTTTATTATTATCGACTGAGAGGATCGTATCGTCGGGAAAATCCAGGTCCAGGGATTGATCCGCGGAGGTTGGATGGGCAGCTAAAAAGTCTGCCAACGCTTGTCCCTTAACGGCCTTATGAGGCACGTACCTGATATCAAATTGCTGGAGAATCACCGCCCACCGTGCTAGTCGGCCAGTCAGCATGGGGCGGTTCAGGATGTACTTCAGCGGATCTACCCGAGAGATCAATTGTACCTCGTGGTGTTGTAGGTAGTGCCGCAACTTCTGCACAGCGAAGACGAGCGCAAGGCAGCTCTTTTCGATAGGGGAGTATCTGACCTCCGTATCGAGAAGCATGCGGCTGAGATAGTAGAGACTGTTCTCAGTACCCTCGTTATTCTTCTGGGCGAGCAGCGCACCGAGGGATCTCTCCAGGGCGGTCACATAAAGGACCAGCGGCTTTCCGGAGACGGGTGGCATCAAGACCATAGGTTGGAGAAGATGCTGCTTGATTTCCTCGAAGGCGGCCCGACACTCCTCATCCCATTCGTAGGCAGCGTCTTTCTTCATGAGCCGGGAAAAGGGCTTACACTTGCCGGCCAAATTCGCAATGAATCGGCGTATATAGGCTAAGTGGCCTTGCAGGCCTCAAAGCTCCCGAATGTTGCTCGGGGGAGGCATTTGGCTGATGTCCTTGATCTTCTCCGGGTCGATCTCGATACCTCGGTATCTGACAACGAAGCCCAGAAACTTCCTGGAGGTGACTCTGAAGGCACACTTCAGCGGGTTCATCTTCAGGTGATGGGAACGGAGGAAACCGAACACTTTCTCAAGGTCTTTGAGATGGTACTGGCGCTGGCGTGATTTGACTACATGGTCATCCACGTAGCATTCCACCAATGTCCCGAGGATCGGTTTGAATATGCGATGCTTGGCCCTCTGATAAGTGGCACCTGCATTTTTCAAACCGAATGGCATTACCCAGTAGCAAAAGGTACCTTGGGGAGCCCTGAAGGCATTGGACTCCTCGTCTTCGGGGGCCATCCGGATCTGGTTATACCCGGAATACCCATCCATGAAAGAGAGGGCTTGGAACTCGGCTGTGGCGTCAATCAACAGCTCCGTCACTCGGAGTGGGAAGTCATCCTTTGGGCAGTGGCGATTGAGATCGCGGAAGTCGATGCAGACTCTGATCTTCCCATTCTTCTTCCTGACCAGCACAATGTTGGCGATCCATTTGGGGTACTGGACCTCCTTAATGAAGTTGGCTTTGATAAGCTTGTCAACTTCGGCCTCAACCATAGCACCATGAGAAGGGTGCATTTTTCTGGGAGGCTGCTTGAACCCACGATGTTTTGCTGGGAGGCCCAGACGGTGGACGGCCACTTGGGGATCCAGCCCTGGCATCTCATCGTAACTCCAGGCAAACACATCGCGGTGCTGTTTGAGGAAGTCTACATACTGCTGCCGCTCCTCGAGGGACATGGCCGCACTGATCAATGTGGGTCTTGGATCTGCCTCGCTACCAAGGTTCACCTGTACCAGTTCATCAACCGTGGTAGAGACGCCTTCTTCAAAGGCTGGGGGAGCATTCTCCAAGTCTTCCTCCCCAGCCATGGGGGGACTTCTTGCGACGGAAGATGCTTCTGGGCTCTCAAAACCCGAGGGGCAACTGGTGTCGGCTTGGGCAGCAGCGGTCATCAAATCAGGAGACTCACTTGTCATTGAGACTATAGCAATGAATGCATTTGATCCGATCCCATCTGGCCTTCGGCCTAAGGGGCCACGCTTGATGATATCAAAGCAGTGGTGACGTGTCAGCCTGAGTCGGTTAATTCCAGCCCGGCGGAATAGACACGTATGGCGCACTGCCGTTGTCATCAGCTTGACGTCCCGGTACCGTACAGGGGTAGGAGGTTCCGGGATGACCCGAGCCTGGTTGATGTAGGAGTACGAGGTGATTTTCCGTCGTCGCTTGGACACGGGAACATGCCTACCCTGCGTACCCGAAACAACAAAACATTGTCCCATGTCGGGGGTCGTGGCCTTCAACCGGTGGATCGGGAGGATGTAGGCGTCGTCCATGCTTGCCCAGGGATCAATTGTGATCGGGGCGGGCTCATCCTCGCTTACCAGGATTTGCTTGTCCTTACTTTTGTAATAACCCGCATCCAGATAGCGGGCCTCACAATAAGCAAAAGGGGACGTGTCTCCTTGGAGCATGCCTACTCGACCGTTGAGCGAGTACTTAAGGCACTGGTGATACGACGAGGGGACCGCTGCATGCAGATGGAGCCATGGCCTACCCATCAATGCGTTGTAGGTGGTGTCCTGAGAAACAACCATGAACTCGGTGCTGGCAATTAAGCCACCGAACTGGGTCTTCAGGCGGATCTTGCCGACTGGGGTTTGCTCTATCCTGTCGTACCCCTGGATCCTGAGGTCAGAGGGAGTCAAATCACCTTCGGACAGACCCAACTTTCGCAGCGTCCGGGTCGTAATTAAGTTGATTCCAGAACCCGTGTCAACGAGGCATCGGTGGACTTCCACACCGTTGAAGTGGCCAGTGATATACAGTGGGAAAATGTGCCCCTGTATAGGGGGGTCTTCATCTTCACCGGAGAACGAGATAACCGCCTGGCATTCGGCGTTTTCAATCGTCTCGGTATGGAAGGCTTCCGCAGCTGCCACTTCCGTCTCGAACTGGAGGGGGCTCCTTAGGTCCTCGGCAAGTGCCTCGCGCATTTCAGATGACAGGCGAAGGGCCTCGAGGATGGAAAGCCTCGCCGGGATGCCGGCCAGATGCTTCAGAACATCGTACCTTCGTGCCAAACGCGAACCTCTGCTTACAAGAGGTCGTTCGGCATTTGGATGCTCAGCGGGTCCGGCTGGCTGAACTGGCGAGTAACTAGTACTGGGTACATCTTGCTGCCTACCAGTAGAAGCTTGAAGAGTAGTCGCCGGGCTAGGATCGGACAGCAGAGGCTGGCCTGTCGCCGGGCAAGACTGGCTGTGATACGAACGAGGTGGCTCCCCCCGATCCAGCAGCACGAACGGCGGTGGAGGTAGAGCCGAGGGTGCTGGATGGGTCTGCACGTGCTGAGATCTGCGCTGAGCCTGCTGCCTGGTCTCGGTAGCGTGCACGGCTCGGCCGCAAATGCTGGCTGACGTACCTCGATGACCGGCGCGGCTGCGATTCCGCCGACGCTGACGTCGGCTGGAAACGTTGGGGAGGTCTGCCTGGGGTTCCCCCTCATCGGGGGTCATATAGGGCTTTACCAGCTCCACGTTGTTAACTGAAGCGTACCCTTGACTGTCGCTCGAAGAGTCATCCACCGCTGGGCGGATTCTGGGAGGAATGCCCATTTCGGGAGGCATAAAGTCACCGAGAGTGCGGGATGATGACGGCACTGGCGGCGCACGTTACTTCTTCTTGCGTCGCCGCTGCTTGCCCTTTTGGGCCGAGGTCGACTGTGAAGACGATGCTGAGGCACCGGCTACTTCTTCTGAAGGTTCCGACTGCTTCAGGCGTGCCCGGATGATACCCTGGGCACGAACAACGGTTTTTCGAGCCATCCAGTTGTCGTATTTCTGGGACCCGCAGCTAGGGACCTGCTGCCACTCACCTTCGCTGTCGCTGCCGATTTCTGATCCCGCAAAGACGCCTGCCACTTGCGCTGGCGCTGGGCCCAACTTGACTATGTTGTTGTTGACCAGGTCCTAAAGCCAGTCTTCAAACACATAGCATCGCTTGAGGGTGTGCCCCAGGATCTGATGATAAGGGCAGTAGTTGGGGTGATCGGTGAGATGCGCCTCTGCCGGCCTCCTGCACTCAGGCAGACGCACAATCCCTTGCTCTAGAGCAATTCGGAAGTAGCCAGGGACCAGATTTTCGTTGAACGAATAGGTATGGTACTTTCTTTCCAGGTAAGGAGCTCTGGGGGCCTGGTCCTGTCGAGGGACCGGAGGGGCTTGCCGAGGAGGCGGCGCCTGGTTGTCTCGCCTAGGTGGTGGTGGCGCATTGCGCGGGGGAACCTGTCGGTTCTGAGGCGGTCGCTGCTGGGCAGGAGCCTACGCTTGAGGTGGAGGACCTCTGCGGGGTTGCGGGGGTGGTGCTGCCGGTAGCAATTCCAGCTACCTCGGGGCTTCTATTTGAGTAACTACGGCGGCTTCAGCCCTGGCGGCCCTCCTGGCTGGGATCATAGGGGGCAGCAAACGTGCCTGACTAGCCTGTTGCAGGGCCTCCTCGAGGCGCTGGGCCTTATCCGAGAAATCTCTGAACCCTCCAGGGTAGTTCTGGGTAATCAAGGAGGGTACCAGCTCTGTCTTGACGTTCACCACACACATCGTCAGTAATTGCTCCTGAGTCAGTGGCATATCGAGGGAATACGTAAGTCCTTTCCACCGGGCGATAAAGTCTGCAACCCGCTCATCAGGACTTTGTTTGCACTTGAAGAGGTCCGCAATACTGGTCTTTCGCGTGGTGGAGCTGAACTGGTATAAGAACTGCCGGCGAAGATCCTCCCAACCGGTCACTGATCCGATAGGGAGCTGGTTGTACCAGACGAATGACGGACCTTCCAATGTCTGTACAAAACATCGGAGCTTAGCGGCTTCTTGCTGAGCCGGGGTCCCCAGCATGGGGCCACACCTGGAAAAGAAATGAGCCAAGTGCTGAGGTGGGTCCCCTGTCCCGTTAAACAGCGAGAAGGTGGGGTTCCCAAAACCCAGAGGCGCGGGCATATCATCCACCCACGCGGGATAAGGCTTGCCATCCGGTGGGACTGCCACCTGCAGTGTTTCCAACGCCTCGAGGCGGGTTGTGACTGCCGCAATAAGGTCCTCCGGGTGGGGGTCCCTGTCTTGACGAGGATCCCTAACCACAAGCGCATTGCCAGGTTCTTCAACACGGTAGATGGCTTCGGCTGCTCGCGGGTCAACTGGCTGGACGACCTGCTGGGCGACTGGGGGAACCCGGGTTGGATTCTTCAGATTGCCCCGTCGCTCAGGGGGGTTTGGCGAGACGTATCACACCCTCTTGTCGTATGTTCCGGCTTCCGCCCTGTCCGCGGCAGTAGCATGATCAGGGTTTCCCGGAGGCATCTCACCGGGGGGAAATTGTTCCTGCCCCTGCTGCCCCGGCCTGGGATTACCATTGTCGGGTCGCCGCTCTGCGGCGCGCTCAGCCAATAGTTCGTCAACCAGCCTCTTCTGCTCAGCAAGCTGCTGGCGTAACGCGGCCTTCTCAGGGTCCTTGTCTGTTTTCTGCACAGAGGCGGACGGGTCAGAGTGCTTGACGGTTCCGACGTTCTCTTTACCTTTGTCGGTGTTTCGACTGAGTACCAGCGACTCGGTGGGTACGGGCAGGCCTAGCAGGTTCCTCTGTTGACGGGTGACTGTTCCTGATGGGTTGAGTAGTGGCGGTGCACCCTCTGGGGGGAAGTCTCCATCAAGGAGTTCCAGTTCGTCTTCCCTGTCCACAATGTCGGCCATGTGGACCGCGATTCCTCTCGAGGGCATGTCCTCGATATCGCATAGCGAATAGGGTTGTCGTCGAATAGGATCGAAAAGAAGGGCAGCATAGTGTCCCCAGCCACGGACTTGCACATGGGGGGTGGCTTCCCTGACGATCTTGCGGAGTGCCTTGAAACTCTGAAAGCATTTTCGTTGGAGGGCACTCTGGTGACCGGGCAACTCGGGGTGCTGGGCCACAAGGAGCGCCGCTGCATCAACCAGGCGGCACTGTTTTCCAATCTCCTCGAAGTGCTCTCGACTCCTGGGGTACACTACCCGTTCACAGCGGAGGCGGAAGTGCGTCGCCCACAGGGTTCGACAAAATCATCCCACTTCTTCAGGGGTAAGCGACTCGGGTACGCGGAAATTCAGCGCCGCCGTGGGCCAAAACTTCTCTGGGAAGTAGTCCGCTGCAAGAATACTCCAGAAGCTCCTGGGTTCGTCCTCGGGGTTCGGCCCTACATTACCCCACTTATAAACCGGGGGCGGCTGAGGGACCGGTAGCGGTACCGAGGCGAACCTCTGGGATAGCAAACTCGGCGGTGGAGAATACGACGAGCGAGCAGACTGGCCACCGAATTCTGGGCCTTCCTCTGAAGAGCGAGGTGACCTAACCACAATTTCACGATAGGACGGGCTAACAGCCACTGCTTCGGGTACGGGAATCGCTATTACCGGTGTCCGGTCATGTCGTGGCTCTACCACCGTTGACCCCCAAAACAGCTCCTCGTGATCCCGAGTAGAGGTAGAGGGCGCTTCGGGTGACGATGGTGGTGACCGCACGGTCGAAACCTGCGAAGTTCTTAGAATCTCTTCCTCCTGGATGTACCTGCGGAGAGAGACGGGAATCCGGTGGACCTCAAATTCTGGGAGAACGAGGCTGACACGTCTGGTTCCTGCCCCATTCCTTGATACGGAGGAGATGGGAGAAGGTTCCATCGCTGAATCGCATTCCGCTTCCGAATCGGAGAAGCGGGCAGGTTTGATCTCCGCCTGGGCCTTCCCAGGATTCTTCTTGTGGCGGCGACAACCCGCTCTTCTGCCCCTGGGTGGCTCTTCGGGACAGGGTTGAACCCTATCAGGCATCCTTGGGGCGGCGCTGGCGCCGTGGCGGAGAGGGCCCCCACTCGAGACAGCCGGGGTGCGAGGGGCACCAGGGCAAATGTCGAAGGGTACATGGGGAGGTCCTCCATGAACAGTACCCATGTGGGCGGGGCCTCTGTTGGAACTGGCAGGAGCATGGGGAAGACCTCCATGGTCTATGCGAGTGGAGCGAGGCTGACCTACACTCTTTGAGTTGCTGGGGCGAGGAGGACCTTCGCCGGTTGCAGAGAGGACGTAGGGAGGACCCCCACGTTGAAGAAGGACCGGATGGACAGTGCCTTCAGAAGGATGGACTCCATACCCTGTACAGCGGTCGCGGGAAATGTTTCCGCGCTGAGCATCACTGCCACGGGGCATGTCTTCCTGCAGGATGGGGGCAGCACGAGGCATGCCTCCATGACGAACCTCAGAGCGGGGAAGGCCCACGCTCTGTGGAGTAGTGGTATGGGGAGGACCTCCGTACGGGGTGGCATCACTGCGGGTTAGCTCACGGCGATCACTACTTAGGCCTGCAACCCGGAGAGTCAACCCAGCCTGCCCGTGGGGCGGTTGGGGTCTCGATCCTAGTTGGGCGAAGGGGTGCCCCTGCTCAATGTACGCGGGGGATTCATAATGTACGTCGGCGGTGGCTCGGGCCACTGTAGCTGTCGACGTGGACGCGGCTAGGCGAGCGTCCTCAGCCCAGGCCCGGCGCTGACGTCGGGTCAGGCGGGCCGGTGCAGGTGGTGCAGGGACGTGGTCTGCCTGCTCTTCCTGCGGGGCCGGACGATGGCGCTGACGTGGCCGGACGGGAGCTCTCGCCTGGGGGCCCTGGGTCGGGGCCCTGAGCGGACTGAGCCGGACAGCGCCTGCCTCTTCAGCGTAAGGCGAAGAGTCATCCAGGCGTTCCGGAGATAGGCTTCCGAAACGGTTGAATGTCTGGGTGGGGAGCAGGGGCTCCCTGCGCGGCCTGTTAGGGCGGCGTTGACGGCGGGGCCTGGAGGCCTCCAGGTCCAGGCAGGCCATATCCCTAGTCGGGATGACCCCTTCCTCCTCGTACCTGCGCACGAGGCTGTTGATCACCCTTCGTTGGATGACCTCTGATGGGGAAAGGGGACGTGGACGTCCCGTATTCCGTGATGTGGCAGTCGTCGTGGCGGTGGTGGCGCCATGTGGAGTGGCCATCGTGGTGTTGCCCCTGCCCCTGCGCGGGCGAGGATCGGATGGTGACCGCATCTCTGAAATAGCAACATGGTTCCTGGAAAGCGAAGGGATCAACTCATCAGTACTGAGAGGAAAAGGATTGACAGCCAGTGCCCCAGCGTTCTTCCATCCTCCATGTCTGTGAGAAGGATCCACGCCAACACGCTACAGAGCGGAGTGCCCAACGTTCTACTACCCTGACTGCCGGTGAGTTTCACGACAGGCCCGCCATTTGCTTGGCGGGACCAGGCAACGGATATCTGAATCCGGTGACACGTCAATCTACTGGTGTCTCGAACGCTACTAATCTCCATGCTGAGGAGAAGACATTCACGTCGGGTTCACCATTTCTGTTTCCGACGCTTTCGCCAGGGCGCGCGCGCATCCGTCCGTGAGGAGGGGACGCTTGGCTTTGTTGCCCCGCATTCCCGCTTTCCAAAGGCGGGTGGCATTCATTCCTTGTTCAGGTACGTCTGCTCCTTGATCGAAACGGGATGATGGGATGTCGGTTCTTCCTTCCGTGGATTCCTCCTCAGAACTCGTCACCTAGTCCGGGTCTCCCTCATAGATTTAATACTTAGTTTGTGAAACTCTTCCCAGTGCCATGTTTCCATGGACGCCGGTTAATTACACTGCTTCTGTCGGGACATTCCAAAGGGTCCAGTCAGGGCAGAAACCTTCGGTCAGGGGAGTAGTCACGTTGAGGCATCAGTAGCGTGTCTGGATGCTGGTGTACCTGTCATGTCTGTCTGTTATCCTTGACCACAAGGCTTCTCGAGGGCGTGGAAGCCCGAGGCATCCCACATCGAGCGCGGGGAATTACATGTCATAGACACGTATCTGAGGTTTTCCTCACCTTCCCGTGTTCAACACAGGGTATGCCGCGAGTTTAACGTCTAGCGGAGACGGATGAGAGTGAAATGAACGTCCCATAGAGACGGATCAGATTGGTACATCCCAAAGGAAGAACATCTAGGAGATGGACGGATCAGAACGCCAAATGAGGACGGATCCGAAGTAGTGAACTCCCTAGAGGGGAAAGGGGTGATGAATCGGGGTGTAGACAGAGTACAACGACCCGGAGATATGATGGGGCTTACACATGGGAAGCGGCCCATGCGCTGCTAGGAGCAGCGAGGAGGTGGATGGCATGATTCCACCGGGATGTGGCGGCCCGGGTGAGAATCAGGATGGGTGATGGATGGATGAGTGAAGTGGAGGAGGATGAAATGGGACCATCGCAGGGGCGACGGTGAAGTTGGGCTTGAGCCTTGAGGAGGCTTCCTACGTATCCCCGTGGCAGGGAATCAAAGTCCGCCTAGTTCGGGATGGTGCCGGTAAACCAATGTGAAGCGGGACCTTGGTCCGACGGGCATCGTCAGCGTACTGACGTGAAGATGGACCTTGGTCCGAGGGGTGTTGGGCTTGAACCTTTGGGAGGATTCCTACGTACCATGCCTTGACATGGATCAAAGTCCTCGTAGTTCAAATGGTTGGGTCGCAATGGCTTACCACCAGACCGAAGTGTAGTTTAACGTCATGCTGGACGTGGTAGAACACGACGTGAATTGGGTGATGGGTGGGCTTGAACCTCGTGGAGGCTTCCAACGTACCATGCCTTAACACGGATCAAAGTCCCCGTAGTTCAAAAGGGAAGGTAGTTTAACGTCATGCCGGACGAAGATGGGACCCAGCGTGAAGAAACGACGGGTGGGTGTGTCGGTGAACCGACATGAAAGTAGACCTTGGTCCACTATTGGTGGTCTTGAACCTCGTGGAGGCTTCCTACATACCATGCCTTGACATGGATCAAAGTCCCCGTAGTTCGTTGGTTGGATGGGTCGCAATGGCTTACCACTGGACCGGAATTGCAGTTTAACGTCGTGTTGGACGGCGGTGAAACTCGACGTGAATGAGCGACCGAGCAATGTGGCTTAAACCTCGTGGAGGCTTCCTACGTACCGTGCCTTGACATGGATCAATGACCTCGTAGTTCAAATGGGGTTTCGTCGGTGAACCGACGTGAAAGTAGACCTTGGTCCACTATTGGTGGGCTTGAACCTCGTGGAGGCTTCCTACGTACCATGCCTTGACACGGATCAAAGACCTCGTAGTTCAGGTGGGGTTTTGTCGGTGAACCGACATGAAAGTAGACCTTGGTCCACTATTGGTGGGCTTGAACCTCGTGGAGGCTTCCTACGTACCATTCCTTGACATGGATCAAAGACCTCGTAGTTCAGGTATTGTCAGGGTCGGTGCTCACTCTAATCCCACGTGAGTCAGGCTCGGTGTGAGAAACAAGAGGTTGCACGGACCTGACGATCACGTCGCGAAGGGTGCGTCCGTGAGAAGCGAAGAGGGGCTTACACGTTGGGCGGCCCATGGTGTTGGGACTTACTCCAGGATGGAGGCCCATGGCGCGGCAAAGCGTGGGGAAGATGGACCTTGGTCCGACGATGGGAGGTGCCTCGTTCCCTATCACATCCTCCACTGACCTTGGTAGTGGGGAAGTACCGAGATGCACGGGTGCAATCATCCATACCAAAGGTTAGGGGCTTACGCTCTGAGGCGACCCTTCCCCTGCGAACATACACCACTCCGACAAGGAGGATCTCATTCCATGTGCGGAAGAGTTCCATTCCCGTGGAGATGAGTGGTGTAAAAAATGTTCGAGTTGGGGGGACCCTTCGTGAGGGAGACGAGGTTGAGCCACAATTTAACGTCATGTGTTGAGGACGTGGTGCTTGGCAGTTTAACGTCCTGCAGCTCGGACGAGGTGGGTTCACTCCACACCCCTAGGGCTTACATAACCGGTACCCTCTGGTCCTTGGGGAAGGGAAGGTGCCGGTAAGGCCATGGTAAAGGGGGGTCGTGGGAGGAACCATCGAGGGGTCCACATTAGCGTGGCTATGCGAAGAAGCAATAGCTGTTAGCGTGCCTATGCGAAGAAGCATTAGGCGAAGCAACGCTACGGGAGGTGTTTTCCATGGGACTTTGAAATCACATCGTGCAAACCTGGAGGGTCGCACGGAAAGAGGGATCGCTAAGCAGAGGAGTGTGCTTTGCGAAGTGGGGTGCCTTGGCCTTAGCATGGGGCATAGGTGGGAGTAGGAGGTGCTTCGCGAAGTGGAACAGTGTTCGCGGAGCACTGCCTCGCGAAGAAGGAGTGGTTCGGGAAGTAGGGTCCTGCCAAGTAATGTACTTCGCGAAGTGGAGCGATCCTGCCTTAGCATAGGGATTACTCGTATGGGTTGGGTGTTTCGTGAAGCACAAGTGCTCCGCGGCTGCCCGGGTTCCCTTGGGAATCCCCTTCCTTTGCGAACGCCCTTGAGCTTCGCAAAGGGCATCCCTCTCAGAAGAGGGGCTCAAAACGAAACAAATCAGAGTCGTCTCGCGAAGTAGAAATACCTCGCGGAGCTCATGATTCCCAGGGCAAAGCGTGCTTCGCGATTCGGGAGAGGAGAAGCCGAAAGGTCGGATTTTCCGTCCCCGGGACTCAGGGGGAGTCGAGTATTTATAGGGAAGGGGCGCCGCGAAGCAGGGCTCGCGCGCCGCCTTCGGGGCTTCGCGGCGGCTCGCGAACGTCAAACAGGTTCGCGGAGGATTACCGCATCTGGAGCTTCGCGGCGGCTCGCGAACGTCAAACCGGTTCACGGAGGATTACCACCTCTAGAGCTTCGTGGCGGCTCGCGAACGTCAAACCGGTTCGCGGAGGATTACCGCCTCTGGAGCTTCGCGGGGCCGCCAAGGTTGGGGCGCTTCGCGGCGGGGCTTCGCGGCTGTGCTTCGCGACGCAGCGCACCGGCTGTCTTTTTCGTTCCTTCCTTTCGGGCCACATTTTTGGCGCCAACACTCATATATTTCATATGATTTAAGATTTAATTATAAAATATTATTAGTAGTTTATTCAAAATTATTTTTTGAAATAATTATTTTGACTTATGAGTGCCTCATTTTTAATTCATTATTTTCTTAATAAGTCATTATTATTATAATTCAAAAATGGTTCCATAATAACTAGAATTATAGTCATGATATATAAATAATAATTATTAGATAAATATTTGTAATCATCCATAATATTTAAAGATATAAACATGATTTACACTATTCATGGGTAAGGAAGGGCAGATGTAAACATGAATGATGCTTTAATTTTCTAATTATATGAAGTAAATAATGATAAATAATATTTTATTATTATATAAAAATAATAATATCATTAATATCATATATATTTATATAAATTATTTATATCTTGTTAAATTTACATATAAATTGGTGATGAAAATGAAATACACTATTATATGGATATGTTAAGTCTTATATACACATGAGTGATGTTTTTTTGTAGGTTGTAAATTTGGTTGATAATGATTGTCATATTATCATATTAAAAGCTCGTAATTTTTAAGATGATAAATTAAATATTTCAAAATAGCTACAATTTATTTCTATGAGGTAGAAGAAGAAATAAAATTGAAATTAATCATCTAAGAGTTATAAATCTTGGTTGAGAATCTTATTTTGGATTAAACCGTAATACTTGAAAGGAAATTATTTCAGAAATAAAATCCACTATAATATGTGGTGATTTAATCTATGATGGAATTAATTATTGTCTTAGAAGAGATAAAATGATCCTGAAGTGTGAGGAATATAGGATAGGTTTTATACTTTTTTATGGGAGGGAATGGAATCACTTGGAATTAACCCAAATATGAAATAATATATATCATAATCATTAAAACTATAACCAAAAATGATAATTTTTAGATAATTTTTTATAAGGTAGAAAAAAACTCAACCAATACCATTTTCACATGTTTTGTAACATGTTAAGCCTTGTATAATCTTCAAAAAAACTTTTAACACATTTAAACCATAATCATGATAACTCACCATTTTATCATTATAACTAAATTATATGACAAAAAATAAAAGGAAATTTCAATTAAAAATTGGATTAGATTATTCCAAAATTCGAATCCATTTTATACTATGTAATATATTTTTCTTCTAAAAAATACTTTGAATATAAGAGCACCGAACACATGGAAACCAATTTTTTTAGAAAATACCAATTTTATGAATAAAAATAATTTCACCTTGAAATAAAGTAAGAAATTTGTTTCCAAATACGTTTTTAATTAAATTTTTAACTAAAAAGGTTTTATTGTATTTTGGATAAATATATATTCAAAGGGAATATTCTAGCCATCCCATTAATTGTAATGACACAAAAATAGTTTTTAACTTATGTAAAATACCACTTATCTTCAAAAAAAGACAATCCATTAATCCTAATTTCTAAATAATTTTTAATATACATTAATTAAAATAATATTAATATCATTGGTTCATAAAAATAAATAAAATATGATAAATATATCATTTAGATAAATTTTAAAGCATTACCTGATGCTTTTAATCCAATATTACCTATTTTGTAATAGTATAAATAATAATTGTGGAGACAAATCATAATTAAAAAAAATTATGTTGAACCAGTTAAATTATTTTTATTATTATAGTTCAAAATATGACATCTCTTTATAAAATTATGTTAACATAAGAGTAATAATTAAATTAAAAAATAATTAAGGAAAATTATACGTGGAGAGACTTTTTTGAAAGAAAAAGCCTTCTTAAGTATAAAACTTTTTTATACCAAAATCATAAATAAGATTTATTCCAATGAAAATAATTGGATAATACATAATGTAATATAAATTATTTATTTTTTAATCAATTTGAAACATAATTTATCTATTTTAATTATTGAAATGGAAATGGCAGCATTCAAAAAAATCATTATTTTTTACTGTTCGCTCTAAAAGAAATCTTTTTTGAAAAATCCAAAAATTCATCATTAAGATATTTTTCACACATTCACTTAAAAAGATTATATAAATCTTTTAATATACTATTTATAAAAAATTTATGTTTTTTTTGTAAAACTTTCTCCCAGAATGTGTTAAATATCATTTTTCTTGAAAATATATTTTTTATTACAAAATAAATTACTACAAATTGGGTTTTTATTTATCAGTGAAATTGATTCATATAAAATCATTATATACATTTATGATAATATTTTTATTCCAACATATATCTTGACTTTTAATATATATTTTATAATGGTTATTATTAAATAATAATATTTTCATTATTGTTTGTTTATGCTCTATGTTGCATATAAATAATTTTATCAACAAAATCAAAATTATTTATAAAGAAATATATAATGAATAACTTAGGTATTATATTTTTTATATGTATACAGTTGATCCTTCATTCCATAATCGTCATTATCACTTGATCTTATATAATACTCTACAACTCACTTCATTGGTGAGATTGGGAGTTTTTTTTATAGTTTATATAGTTAATCATGAATCTTGTTAGTTGGGTGAGAGCAACTGAAAGATTTTCAACACCAACTTCTTTCCCTTTGGGTTTCTCATTTAGATCTTCAAAACATTGGGAATTTTTCCTTTTTATTGATTCCATTTTGATCTCTCAAGTATATAAAATTTATTACAACCTTTTTAGACTAAAATTATTTTACAATAAAATATATGACACCTCGTTGTATCTATGACATTCCTCATTTAACCAATATTAATATTGAATCATGCTTGTTTAATTAATATTGATTTTAGAATTAATTCAATACCAAATCATTCATATTAAATTAGAAAAAATTCATATATGATGGATTATAATGATAATGTAATCAGCCAATGGATATCCCTTGGGAGTTTCTATCTATGTGCATATTCTTGGGCCCACTAATCATGTATTAGTCTGATTATTGAGATAATTTTATACCAAAATAATTAATGATGATTATATAGGGGCTGGAAATTCTCATACATGGATATTAAAATATTTTTTATGAATATTAATTATATTTAAAAAACATACCCCTAAGGTGCCTGACCTTCACCTCGGGAACATGCATGTTGCGCGTTGACTTCCTGGCAGCGGGAGGGGGGAGGCTGATGCGGTTCCTCTAACGTTGAAGCCTCGAACCCCCTTTGTGTCGTTTACTAACCCTAATTACCTCCCATATTTCCGTCGATTACTTTACATCTAAAGGTGCCTGACCTTCACCTCGGGAACCCTAATCTACAGATCTCATAGTTGGAGTTATCTGAAGTGAAAAGGCATCTTGATCTTACCCTGGTGGCTCGATTCATCTCGTGAAGGTCGTCTGTTGATGAATTTGATCGATGTGTATTTGCCAAGTGGGACTTGTGGGATCGAGCAGTGGTTGGCCTCCTCGACAATCTTCACTTAATGATTCATTTCAACTTAGATGAATATCTGGTTCGTGCTTGGTATAGTGCCCCTCGACGTTGCAACGGGTGTAAGTTCTTCCTATTTCGGTGGACGATTGAATGTTGTACGAATCAGGATCCCACTTCCCTTCCGATCTGGGTAAGTCTCCCCAATCTGCCATTACCCTTTCAAAATCCAGCGATCTTTTGTATGCTTGGGAATATGATAGGTCGCTTCCTTTGTTCTGATGTGCGCACTTCTACCCTATTCCACCCAATTAATCCCCGGTGTTGTGTTGAGGTGGACGTTTCTAGACAGCCAGTGGATTGGGTGTGGATTTCAGTAGGAGAGGAATTTCGATTGAAGCAAGTGGTTATCTATGAATCATGGGTTGACTATTGTTCAAGCTGCAAAAGACTGGGCCATTCCTGTTTAAGATGCCATGCTAGGTTACAGTGCAGGAGTCCACCGGCACCGAGATCTCTTACTGAGGATAGGAGTCCTGGTGTGGTGGAAACTGAGACAAGAAATCTCAGACCGCGGGGCACGCTGCCAGTTAATTCATCCACGGGTTCTCCTTCGAACCCGTTGGTGTCAATAGTTTTCACATGGCTCAGGCATGATTTGAATAGGGAAAAGGAACTGCTGGAATGTGATCCCAAAGGTGTTGGCGATGTTGGGGCGGAATGCCCCTCAGATGGTCTCATAGTTGCAGTTCTTCAACAGCATCCTGAGGCATCTGCTATGTCGAACAGGGATGTCAATGCTCAACTCGGTTGGTTTAAGGCTGGTGCGGATACTCATAGGGAAGGGGGTAGTAGTGGTGGTATTAGTCAGTGTAAATAGGGCTCTGATTTGAGTCATGAATTGGATATCATACAGGGGTCTGCCCCAGATGTGAGGCAGTTGCAGTCTGCTAGATGTAAGCAGAACCGAAATATGGAGATTGTAGGTGGCTGTAGTGGTCAGGGTAATGTTTCTAGTTGTGTGTTGATTAACGTACCCACTGGGAATCACTTTCAAGGGTTAGCCATGGCAGCTGGGGAAGATATACCTCCTATATGTGGCAGTGGCAGCGTGCAGAATGAGTGCAAGGAGAATACAGTAATGTGTAAAGCTGGGATTGATGCTGAACATACAATGGCCGACCAACCCCACTATTTGGCTATGATTGACATGAACAATCATTTTCAGCAAAACCAGCTAGTGCAGTATCAAGAGATACAGTGCCATGGGAAATGGGGAGACCCCGCTGACAATGATAAGGAAAATCATGCGGAGATGGTTAGGCCGTCATACAGTGAGATTGTCTAAGTGGGGAACAAGGCGATGCCGGTGATCCAAGACAAGGTGATTGCTTCTCCCCGAGTAAGGAGGAAGAAATACTCCTCCTATTTGGCAAAGTCGATGCCTACCAGATCGACTGTCAGAAATATGCAATCTTCAAATGAGTTTCTTGTGCTAGAGCGGTTGAATCTGAGGAGGAAATATGCAACGTTTCTGAAGCACTACGAAAATTCGGTATGGGAAACAACGACTGAGGAAGAGTCTATTTATCATGGAGGTGGTGAGGGGTATGATTTTGAGGATTTTCAGTGACTTTTCTAGTTCTATAATGTTTTCTCTCTTGTCATTTTCTTTTATCTTAATAAATAGTCAGGGTTCCTACCTCTGGCTACGCTTTCCTGGGTAAAAACCATACCCCTAAGGACCATAATCGTTTACTTCCTTTGGAATCATGGAAACATTTTCATCTATCTTGGAAAATGATATTTAATATTTATCACTAATATCTTCCTATTTAGTAGAATTAATTTGAATTCTCTGCATTAAACCTTAATTAATTACTTGAAGAAGAAAATATATGAATGGGTGAGCTTAAATACATAGTATGGTTAGGTATATAATATTTCAATATATTATCCTATGAAATAATGATATAAATTTATGAGTATGTGGTCATGAACATAACATATTAATTTCACACCCAAACAATCATATATCACAAAAAAGATTCATTGCATAAAATGTAATCATTTTGGAAAACATGTCCTATAAGGGTGGTAAATAATCATAAATCAATTATCAACCATAATATCATGTCATAAAATTATGGAACATTCATAAATATATAAAAATATGTTTTAATGTGTTATGTTTATCTATAAAAACCATAAACATAGTGGATTAGGATAAACCTATTTCCCATAGGGGTTCAGAACACATATTTTCCCAAATAGTGGATCCAGACACACTTGTCTCTCACAGTGGATCAAAACACACTTTCCTCCCATATTTTTTTAATCCCTTCAACTTGTTTCCCATTTTAACTCATTTGATAAATTTTTTTACCAATTACATTATAGGGAGATACAGGGCTCACCCATTACATAATTGAAATCATACACACGTGTTCTACAATAACATAAAATAATCCTCATATTATAACCCATGAAATGAAATGTGTATAATAAAAATTTCATCATATAAATATATTAGGAAAAGAGATATGATTAATAAAAATTTCATCTTAGAAAAACTCATGAATATAATTGTGTTACATAATCATTTTATTATGGTATAAACCATGGAATAAATGTGGGATTCATAAAAAACATTCCCTCCAAAACATAAACCATTTAGAGAAATTATTATAATGGTATCCTTGGATTATATACCTTTTATATTATAGGTAACATCAATGGATGAAATCCTAGTTATAAAACAATTTTGAATGGTCATTTAAAATATTTTTTTAGGAAAATGTCCTTTACACTTGAAAAAAATGATAAAAATTATAAATATTTAAAACACTTTATATCATAAAATGAAATTGAAAGCATAATAACTAATCTTAGATTAAATTATTGTTTGTGAAATTTAAAAATTACATTCATGTTGTACATGTAAAAATGAAAAAAAATCATTGTTTCTGAATAACAAAAACTAATAGATTTATGAAAAATATTTGAAAATTCATTTCAAAATGGGTTCGTAAAAAGTAAACACGAGTAAAACTTTATTTTTAAAATAATAGTAGAGTGATAAAAAATTTTCAAAAAATTATAAAAAATGGTTTTGAGAGATAAAATATTTTTTACCTAAGAGACAAGTAATGTATGATTTTCTTAAAAACAGTAATTATCTTTTGTACCAAAGAGTAGTAAAATGGAACCAATACATGTAGATATAAAAAATAACCATAATATAGGAAAATTAATGAAGATTATTTATAGTTATTCATGCTATTTCTTCATTTGATACATGATCATTAACAATCCGAATAAATAATGATATTGTTACATAAAATCAATAAGATTTTGGTAACATTGACTAAGAAACCCCATGGTATAAGAATATTAAATAGAGAATAAAATATCATGAGTATAAATAAATTCATTCTATTATATGTCGTAGGGGATGTATATATTCCTCATGAAAGAATATAATTTTATAACATAACATACGTCTCAATGAAGAAAAATTGGGAGAAAAGCCTTATTGATTTGGTTACTATTTAATCCTAAAACAAATGAAACATATATCATTAAATGGAAATGTAAATCCCGATATATTTTATGATAAGAATAATATAATACATTCATAGTAATTATATACATTTTATAGAAGAAATAGGTGGTTAGTAAAGCATGTGTCTCACATAAGTAAAAAGTCAGACAGAAATCCCTTACCTTAAGTCATGGCTCCCATCATTCTCATTAAACCATCTAGTATAATAATTATATATTTATCATAAATATGTAATTTAACCATATTCATATATATATCATAGAATATATTATTTTCTTATAACCTTTTATAAACCTCTTGTTAACAATTTTAGGATATAGTTACGTCTCAGGTGAAATCCACATTGTTTTTTATATATGTCTTGATTTTTCATTTCTATTTTCCTCTTAATTTGATCATTATTTGACCATATCCATAATGATAAAATATGTATAAACAAAATATGTATTAATAATAGATTTATTTATATTAATCCATATTATTTATTGATTAGAAATAAGAAACTATTCACCGAGAAGGTAGGTCTTACGTATGATTGAAAGGTGTTTCTGTTTTCTTAACATATTGAAAGACTGAAATGTAATTTATATATACATTTATATATTTATATATATTTTCATTCCACTATATTTTTTATTTCATATATATCATATATGGTTACTGAAACTGTACCTTTTACATTCCATGTTAACCATGAACAAATCACATCACTTCAAGAGGTTGTAGTCCATCATATGCACAAACGATGTTACCCCTCCCAAAAATGCAAATTATGACGGTATGTCTGATAAAAAAATTTATAATAATAATTACGTAATAATTATTATAAATATAATATATAAACAATAAATCCATCATTATTCCCAACTATTAATGTTGGATATGGAAATATAAATGACATCAGTTCGTGAGGTGGTAGTTTGTGGTACACTCGAACAATGATTTTGTAACCCATTTGATTGAAGTGTGTATGGTTGTAGGTATTAAAAATAAGATAAAAACATGTAATCATATCATTTATAGTTAATTTTTTGTATCATCTCAGAAAAGTAATAATTATAGGAGGTGTAGGAAGATATATATGAAAAGTGTTAGTTGAATAATATTACCTTGGGGTATCCTACTTATGTTTTGACTAAACAGATTATTAGTTGGATTTATTATGAAAAAAATTCTTATGTTATGATATTAGTTAATTTAAGATGTTATTTTTTCAGTGAGTCATTAATTTAAATGGAATGATTGGTGAGAAGAAGTGGGGATAGTGGGTTCCCATTTATAGTTGAGGGGGTGGAATTATTGTAAATACTCAATTTCATTCACTATTAGGACATCAAAATTAACTAATGTTCATACAAAACTAATAGTTAATTGTTTTATGGGATTATATGTTGGTTAAAATCCTCTAATAAACATTTTTACACATTTAAAAGCATTTCATTCCTTAACTTATAGGGTTCCCTATTTTCTATTTTTCTTTTTCACTATATTAACTAGTTTTCTAACAGTGGAAACTTGACCATTAAAAATAAATTAGAGTGTGAAATAATATATACTTTAAAAAAATATTTATAAATATGAAATGAAATTCGTAAAATATAAATCATATTTTTTGGAAATTAATTTTTACATAAGTTCATGTAATTTACAAACGCACCACTTCAACGTTAACAATATTAACAACATTTTTACAGTTTCGCAGTAAATATAATCATTATAAAAGAAAATTTAGAACATTAATGGAAATTATATTATATTTATTAATATATAAAAATATATATTCGTAATATTATATTTTTTAAATTTTATATCAATTAAAAAATATATAATAAATTATAAAATAACATTGCTGTCAATTTTGTAATTATTCATTTAATTTGAATTTAAAAATGTAAATTCAAAAAGATAATTATAATATATTATGATCTATCTTATTAAAAATGATATATTTATCTAAGATAATAATGTAACACAATATTTCATTAAATTTCTTTCACTTTTATTATTTTTTATCAGTTGTTTTTTATTAACTACATGATTATTGCATCGGAATTTCTTTTGAATTTTAATTAAATAACTCACCTCTATAGATTAATGGTACATAATTATCATATCAATAACTCATTTATATTTTTAAATAATACTTTTAATAAATTTTTTTTATTTTTTCCCTATACCAACACTTTATAGATATTAAAAGTAAGAAAAGTATCTTCTTTGTCTTTTTATGTTTATAACAAATTATATGGGTAATATTCACAGTATAGATTCAAGGAATTTCAATATTTCAATAAAATTGATGTAAAACATCAAGGTAAATCAATTTATTAAATTTTAGATAATATTTTATTTTATTTTACTCTTATCATTCTCATTAATCCCACAAAAATCATTTTACCTTAACCGTGATAAATATATTTACTACATACACAATTCAGTTCAGCCAAACATAAAGTTGACCTTTTTATAAAATATAAATTATTTATTTTAAAAATATGGAATATATTTTGAAAAAATAAATTCAAATAAGTGGAAAAACTAGTTTAATATTAATCTCACGTACATAATGATAATGTAGGTTTTTAAAGTTAAACTGACTGATAATATATAAATTATTAAAATCAAATATTAATGTGAAAATTATTCTAATTTAATAAATTTATGTAATATATTTATAGTTGAACAAATTATACTTTTAATCCAATAGAAAATATAATTTTACATTGTAAAATATTTTCGATGAAATACATTTTTCAATTAAAATTCAGTATTTTGCATTATTCATCAAAAATTGAAATATTTCCAAAAATTTCCAAAGAGTCACAAAATGATAATAGAGAAATTAATAATTTAAAAATGTGTTTTATTTTATCAAATAATACTGATAAAATTGTTTAAAATTATTTTTTATTATTAAAATGTCATAAAATTATTTTCATGAGAAAAAGACGTTTTAAAACATATAATGCCTTTACCAAAAGTTATGTATTTTTTATCAATAATATTTATTTATATAAATCAATTATACTTATTTTTTAGAAAATAATTTTTTCATTCATATCACTATGTTAAATGGGAACGTTATAGCAGTCACATTTAAATAAAAAAAATTTATAATTTGTCCTGGTTTTGTAAAAGTTTAGTGTTGCATATAACGTAAGTTGAGACAATGTTATATGTAGTGAAATATTAATATGTTGTTGTATAAAACACAGGATAGCCTTGGTCTTATATGTAACTTAAGTCATCAAATAAGTTTAATTTAATAAAAAAAATTAATTCATTAAAACTCTTATGTTTATATTCTACCCCCATTTAAATGAATTTCTACCCTGAATTTTATCACTCTGATAAAAAATGAGGATATTATTGCCTCATCATATTCTTAAGTTGACATATATCTTTCATAAACTATTATTTATTCCTCAAAACATTGACTATGTGATTATTCTGGTTTCATATAACTATCTATGTATGATCCAGAATCTCCATTAGTTGTTCCTTATAAGAAAAATCAATCTATAGTTCTACGACCTATAAGTTCTATACATGTGATGGGGCTAGTATGTAATTCCTTAGTACTTATACATGGAAAAAATTGTGAACACAAGATACGATAAATTGAAATTATAATATTCTAGATGTGATTATGTATTTTAAAATGACTGATATACCGAGGGATTAGTTTTACCCTCTTTCTTCAACAGATAAATTCATTGGAAGACCTTCTCATCAACTTCAAATTCAAGATAGAGATGATGACTGTTCAGATAACATTTTTATCGATTTTTTTCCTTTAATTTTTTAATGACACAAACATTCTTAGCCATCTCATTAGCATTCTCAGGTCCCAATAGCATTATTTCAAAAAAATCACTGTATTCAGTTAAAGTTATACACTTCCTTTCATTTAGGGATTCATAAAGATCCATATGAATGCTCAATTGAATTATATCATTATATGAAAAATCAACTCACTAATTTTTTTACCCAACCAAGTTTAAAATCCATAAGAAAAAATAATAGAGTATCCTTTAATCATATGTCAATAATTTGTAAAGGATTTCCTCCATAAATAAAATTGTCACTACATATAATACTAAGGGGTTTTATTGGAATACAAGTATCATAAGATATCCTTAATCTTGAGAAACTCACATAACATAAAATATAAAAGGGAAATTTCAAAAATTATGAATTTAATATCATCCTTAAACTCATAAACCCATGATGTTATACATAAATATTATGTTAATCATACTAAGAGACATATATTATTCTAAAATAAAATTCACCCTTTATTCCTTGAAAAATAACTTATATTATACAAAACAAATATTTGAATTATGAGATCATCATCGTATCTATAGAATATAAAAGGTCATATTCTATTCTATAATCCATGTATAGGGAGGTAATCATATGAAATTTTAAAACACGATGAACACTATAATTTTTATAGTGTTCATTCATACAAAATTGAACGTGAAATTCCAAACCACTAAGGATAAGTGTGACTTAATTATCAATATTAGATTCATCGATTGCGATTTTAGAAATATTCCCTTTTTCCTTTGTCATTAAAGGATGTTGTATCTTATCATACACATTATCCCTTGCATTGGGGAATTTATTTCCATAATTTAAAATCTCTTTCCACATTAAACACATGAGTATGGGATGTGCATTGGATGGAATCCACTTATCCTCAATTTCATTAACTATCCCATTTATTGTATTTCAACATTCATGAACTTTATGAATATCCTTTAGACATTTAAATCACCTCAATGTAAAATTCAAGAAATTACCCTAATTCTTATTCCCACATTTATTCTATAAAGATGCAAAGAATTTCATTCCAGAATTTATGTTTTCATGAGACTCGATATTCCTTTTCTTTTCAAAACCATTAGAGCTTTGGTAATATCCAACTTCAATTTATAACTCATGTACTCATTTAATGTCTTATTCATAGATAATAGACTCTATTATAGACAAATCCTTCCGAAGACTTGGTTTTAGGCCACAAAATAAGTGATTGATTTTTATTTAAAGGCTGATGATCCAACTAGAAGAATGACTTGTAAGCCTTGTAAAATTATCATCATGGGGTCCAATTAAATAATCATACTTCCATATAATGTCAAGGAATTCCTTCTCCATATTTTTTCAGAGAATATTGGGAAATTAATTACTGAAAAATATCATGTTAATCTCTTATATGTCCGTAGTTTCAATTTTTTGTTCTCTTCTATTCTTGATAAGATTATACCAAAGATCCAATAAACCTTCTAAATGATAAAAAACAAAGTTTACTTTTTCACACTCTGAGAAATAAATATTTTAATATATCTTTTCATGGGTATTTATCCTTTTCTCAGTATTTAGTGGACTATTGTAACCACTAAATAATGTGCGCATTTCCTCAAGACCGAATCAAGAAGACATTTTTTATGTCATATGGTTATTTTTAAGTTCAATATGATTAAATTCATGAGAATTGTTTTTGATAATATCAATAAATATTTTTTATTAAACCAACCATATCTTTTGGTTTCTCAGGGGAAAATCATCACATGGTTCTTCTCATTCACCATTTTCATAGTTCCTTTCGGGTTAAATCCGTTGAGTGAAACTAGAAACAATGTGTGACAAAAAATAATCATAGTTGGGAATAAAATAATAATGATAAATCAATTATAGGATGTCTAAATCTTGACACCTTATTCCTTAATAACATAAATTTTATGTTTATCCTATGTTAATCATATTCATCATCTACTTAAATCCTTTATGATGGTTCCTAAAGAGTATGTGAATTTCCAATGATTATACCAAACTAAGAGTGTAGTAAGTCCCCTTTAGATGCACTGGTTACCAATCAACTCTACAAAATTGTGGTATTTTCAATATTGTTACCCCTAGATACATATTTTCTTGGTCCAAATCCACTTATAGTATCCAAACAAGGATGTAATTTGTTATAATTTACTCACTCTATCCTTTTCCAAAATTTGTTGACATTGTTCTACACTTTGAATAATACTTACACTTATCCTTAAAAAAATACCATGATATACCATTATAAATATCCCAAGCGGCCTCACTAATGTTTTCTCATCCTATTTTCCAATGTATAGCTAAACCTTTCCATTGATACCAACTATAGTGAACCATGCTTCCCATATATAGATATTAGATCATTTTGGTGTATATTCATTACATGAAAAACATATTCTTGATTACACTAATATTTTAATTCCATTATAAATATGTAAAAATACTATTATGTCTTGATTAAAGGTATTAAATGTTTCCAAAAAAATATTCCCATTTAGTAATCATTAAAGACATACCCTATAAAAAACCATTCTTTATATCCAGGGGAAATTAAAAATAAGAAAGGGTGAGCTTGAATGATTAGTAAGGGTAAGAATAATTGATATTTACTTATGATCACAAGAAATATTGAGATATACAACATCATATGTGGTCATGAACATAACATATGATATTTTTACACAACCAATCATAGATCATAAAAATGATTCAAGTCATAAAACTTATCATTTATGAAAACAAGGCCTATTTGGGAGTAAATCATCATAAATAAATAGTGAATCATGAAATCATGTTATAAAAGTGTGGTACATTCCAAAATTTATTGAAAAACCATTTCATATCTTAATGTAAACATCTATGACCATTGACATAGTGAATTAGTATCCACCCATTTCCCATAGGGGATTTAGACACACCTTTTACTGATAATAGATCTGGACACACATATTTTCCATAGTGGATCTAGACACAACTATTTCCAAAAAAGTGGATCTATAATATTGAATAATTTTACCATTTATTATCTCATGGTATATAAATATTTACCCTATGCATTGGAGGGAGATATCGGTCTCACCCATCATATACTTAAAATCGTACACATGTGTTACAAAATATAAAAAAAATTCATCACAACTAAACCCATGAAATAAAATTTTATATCATCAAAATTTAATTATGTTATAAAATATAAAAAAGATCACTTTTTCCTAATTAATTAATCATAGCATATCCCACATAAAAAATTAGTTTCATATGCATTGTTTAAAGGTATAACTCATAGAATACAAATGGTTTTATTAAAAAACATATCTTAATAATCATAAAACACTCAGATAAATAATCATAATGGTGTCATTGGATTATATCACCATTAATGAAATGATAATATCAATATATAAATTCACTGAATAAAAATAATTTTTAAGAATAATTTAAAACAATTCTTCGAGAAATATCTTTTATGGTTTTAATGATTATTATTAAAAAATAAAAAAATTTCAAAAACATTTTCTGGGAAAATATACATGAAATATATAAAGGAATATCTGAATAAATTATTGATCATGATATCATAACATTATTTTTTTCCATATATGTATAAAAAAATATTGCTTTCATATTTTCAATAAAATCAAAACATGGATTGTTTTGAAAAACATAAATGTCCATTCCATTAAAAATATTTTTTTAATTGTGAAAAATGTGGGTAAATGTATTTTAAAATCATAATGGTTTTTTAAAACGTTTTAAAAATAATATTTTACAAAAATGGAAGGAAAACAATTTTCTAACTGAATGTAGAATTAATGTTAGATTTTCATAAATACCCTTCCTTAATTATCATAAGTGCCAAAAAGTTAAAAAGTTGGAACATTACTATATTATATCATGATTAACCATAGGATAATAAAATTAATTCTAATTATTAATAGTTGGATCATGAAATCTCAATATTGAATATTTGATCAAAAACAATCCCGATAAACAATTATATCGAAGCATAAAATCCTTACCACTTTGGAAACCATGAATAGTAATCCCCATAAAGGATGAACATAGAACAATGAATTAAATATAATGATGATAAATAAATTAATTATAGTACATGTGATATGGTATCTATATGATCCTTGTGAAAAAATATATGATCATGATATAATGTACGTCTCGAAATAGATTGAGACACAAATCCCTTACCGATTAGGTAACTCATGAACCGCAATCGAAATTAATTACATATCATTAGATAAACATGTAATTCCACATAAAATATTGTTTGTTAATAAAAAATACATTTAAGGTTATTATATACACCACATAGAAAAATGAATAGGTGAATAAAGCATGTGTCTCACAAAAGGAAAAAGTGAGATGGAAATCCATTACCATATATCTTGAATGTTTTCGTACTCATTCAAAATTCCTATATGATAGAAAAAGTTTATTATAAATCCATAATTGAAACATATTCATAAATATATCATACCATGTATTATTTTTTATTTCCATTTATTACCTACTTATTAATGATTTGATGTTAAAGTTATTTCTCGAGTAATAACCTCTTTGTTTTCATATACATTTTTATTTATAATATTTTTTTCTTCTTACTTTCATCATGATTTAATCATCTATAGAATGAAATAAACATAATGAAACATCATATTTATTCATTATATATTTATTTATTATATTCCATAAATTTAGTGATAGAAAATGAAATACACTATTTCTAGAGATGGTAGGTCATACGTACGCATGAACGATGATTCCATTTTTTATCACATGAAAATAATTAAAAGAAAATGATATATGTATATATATAAATTATCATTAAATTTAAATTTTTATTTCATATATATGTCATATTTTTATTATAACCATCCTTAATACATTCCATGTGAAATGTGAATGAATCATATCTCTTCGTGAGGCGTTAGTTTTTTGTACACACAAATGATGTTAACGTATTCCCACAAAATTGAAATCAAGAATGTGTCTATGATATAATATTTCTAGAAGAATAATAACATCATAAATTCTAAATATATACTATATATACTATAAATAACTCATTATTACCAACCATTAATGGTGGTATTGGAAAAAAAGACGTTGATTTGTGATGCAGTGGTCTGTCGTACACATGAATAATGACTTCATAACCCCTTTGATGGAAGAGTGGGTGGTTTTAGAACGTAAAAATATCATAATTAAATTTATTTATAAGTAATATACTTATTTTTTATATCATCATGTTATAATAATAACATTAGGATGTCTCATAATATATAAAATACAAATAATCATTAAAGAACATTAAATATTCTTTGGGAATTCTCCATAGGTTTAAACTACTGCCTTTCTGTACTAGATTTTATCCCAAAATATGTTTTATTGGATGAGTGGAGGTTTCTTGAGAGGTGATTTTCTTATATCTTAGTTGACCCAAATGGATTTATAGGTTTGAAAATTTAGTTAAATTGAGTGCCCTTTAATAGTTGAGGATTACTATATTTCTTGTAAATAGTAAATAATATTCACTATTAAGAGGTCAACATTATCTAAAGTGGTACAAAAACATGTTTTTGAAGGTTTTTATAGATTATATGGTCAACGAAAACCACCTAAACACATTTCTACACATGTTTTATACATTTAATTCTTTAACTTCTATATTTTCTTATTTTTAAGACTTTGATTTTTCACTATGGTAACTATTTTTCTAACCGTGGTAATTTATCCATTAAGACTAAATTATAGTGATTAATTGTAGATAATTTGGAAAAATTGATTATAAAAATGAAAGAAAATTTATAAAATATATATCTAACATGGGTTGGAAATTAATTTTAATATAAGTACATGTTTCATACAAAAACACATCTTCAACACAAAATGCATTAAGCTTTTACTATTTACCAGTCAATATAATCATTATAAGATAAAATTTGTTCCATGAAGGGACTATATTTTATATTCAAAAGAATTTTAAAAACAATTTGTTAAAGATATGATTTTTAGTAACCTTAAATCATTTAATATCATTTAATTTATTAAAAAATTATATTAATGTCAATTTTTAGACTATTCATTTAATTTGAATTAAAAAATCCAATTATTTAATTGGAATCTATTATTATAACTCTTATTTACCATGATTTATTAATAAAAAATAAAATAACACAATAATTCATTAAATTTAATTCTCTTGTAATTCATTTTTATCAATTATTTTATTTTTTATTACCGAAATAATTATTTTGATTCTATTTCTTAATCCTTTTATGTCACTAATTCATCCCTAAAAATTTAATATAAAATATTAATATAGTAATAACATAATTTTAGTTCAAAATAATATGTATAATTAATACAAATCTATTTTTCCCTATCCAAAAGCATCAAAGATATAAAAATTTAGAAAAGTCTCTTATTTGTCTTTTTTATTTCTTAAATTATTATATGAGTTGTATTTGAACGAAAGTGGAAATTAATATCTATATTTCAGAAACACTGATTTATACTAACTAAATAGAATCATTTTATAAATTTAAGATAATATTTTAGGTCGTTTTCACATTAATCATTCCAGTTTAACCCCTCAAAAAACCATTTAACCTTAACAGTGAAAATAAATTTTTACTACATTCACTACTAATTTGGGAAACAATTATTTTTTTCATTATTATACAATATAAATAATTTTATTAAAATATGGAATCCATTTTTTAAAATTAAATTCATATAACTAGAAATAAATAATTTAATATTAATCCCACTAATGTAACAAGAAAATGGGTTTTTAATGATAAAATGATCAATATGATACAAAGTTTTAATATCCAAAGTCAATATAAATTTAATTCTCATAAAAAATAGCGTTAATTGATTTATATTTGTAAAATTTATACTATAAAAAGTCAAAATATAATTTTAATATGTAAATAATATTGGTAAAGAGACTCTTTTCAATTAAAAATCTGTATTTTCCATTATTTTTCAGATAATGAAATATTTCAGAAAATTCCCAAACATTCACCCAAAAAAATTATGAAATTAAAACTTAAAATTTATTTTCATTTTATGAAATTAATTTTTTTGAATTTTTAAAAATTAATTTTCTCATTTTTTACAAAAGAGATAAAGTACATTTTCTTCCGAAGAAAGTATTTTTTAAACATATCAATACATTACCAAAAATTATGTATTCTTTTATCAATATGTTTTCATTATATTAAAAAATTATACAAAATATTTAGAAATTATTTATTTCTATTCATATCACTATGTTTAAATGATATATTATAACGGTCTCATTTAAATAAATTAATTTATTATACGTCATTCTTTTGTTAAAAACAATTATTGTGTGTAAAGAACGTTATATTAATGTTTCATGTTGAAAAATCTTTAATTGGTGCTTTATAAAACTAAATATATATTGGTTATTGTGTGTAACTCAATTCATCAATGATGTTTAATTTAATCAGAAAAAAATTAAATCATAAATACTTTGGTTTTAATAGAATACCCTAGATGAATATGCGTTGCAGTGTCATCCACTTTCTAGTATCAAGATAGAGATGCATTTATTACAAAACCACAGAATCACTAATTTAACAAAATTTTAAGATGTTATCATATACATAGACATATCTCTTATAATTATATCTTGGGTTTTCAATAATTGTTTTTAATCACTAAAAAAAATATTTGAACTAATTGTCAAATATAATGAATCTATTCTCTATTATCAACTAAGGCATCATGGACCCACACTCTAGAGCACAGAGCTAATTTTTTCTACATAATATCATTGATAGAAACTGGTATTATCTACGATAATGATTCATATATTATAAAAATATCTTTACAAATCCCAATAGTCACATAATTCCAAAAATAAAAGAAGGTTCTATGTCTTTTAGGACCATATAAATACACAAATTGTTTTATGATATTTCAAATCATTTAAGTATATTTAAGAAAACTAGATCAAATTCATTATATGTCTTAGGTTATAATAATCTTTATAACCTGTAAAAGGAAAACATAGTAAAGGGTTGAGAGAAAAGACGTATCAAGTGAAAAATTTCAATATTGAATAATGGTTAAATAATAAGCATCTGATATGGTGTCGAAATGGAGACAAACATCTGATAAAATATCACTGGGGAAAAATAATGAGTTAATTTCCCCAAAGATGTATAAAAATACTACAGTATCTTTTAATCATATAAAAATGATCTTGAATTAGGGAAATATGAAATAATTTTAATTATCTAGGAAAAATGGAAGAAACATAAGAAGATAAAGTGACTTAGTTGATTAGAAATAACAACTTGATTCCCATATAATCATGTTCTTGGGAAAACAAACCATTTAACCCTCATTAGTATTGTGTTAAAAAAACATGTACCTATTTAGTATTTGGAAAGAACACATGTACCTTACTAGGATTGGTAAAAAACATGTGTGGGTTTTTAGACTTGTGAAATAATCTATGTACCTCATTATCCTTAAGAAATATCCTATATACCTCTTTAAGTAAGGGAAATGGCCTATGTACCTATTTAGGCATGGGATACCACCCATTTACCTCTATGATATCATGATATATAAAACATTAAAAGTTTACTTGGAGGGAGATATAGTACACAAACAATAACTATCAATAAATCTGAGTTCCATTGTTTATTAATTAATTATTATTTCAAAATATCTCATAAAAACAAAATATAACTCAAAATATTTCCAAACAGTATTACATAAACCATTAAAAAATTATTTTGTTTGATAAAAAACTAATTATAAATTGTAATTATTTAAGATATTTATTCATTAATGAAACCCATTTGAGAAATATTAATGGTTTTTGAAGTTAAAAATATCAATAAAACATAAAAAATGTTTTTCTTATAAAAGTGTGTTAACCCGCTCATAAGGAGATGAAATTGTGGTTAATTTTATGAAGATATTTTTAAATTAGTGAAGTGATTTTTTTAAAACATTTAAATTAAAATTATTCACCTAAAATTTCTACTTATAATGATATAATGTAATCCTAGTAAATTTTTAATGGACAAAAAACATTTTATCATGTAATGTGAAAATATTTTGATATTTTAATTTCCCTTTTTTGAAATCCCACATCGAAATAAGTGAAAAAAAAATCTCTTCAAATTTTTTGAAAAAATATACAAATTATTTAATGTATAAAAAGGTTTCAAAATATGATATGATAATATTTTATTGAAATGGGTAAACGTGCATGTGTAAGAGAAATTTCCACTTATAGAGGCTAGTAATAACTCAAAAAAATTATTATTATTTTTGAAATGGTAATTAATTCATAAAATGTGATTTTTATTAAACCCATTTTTACAATTGATTTAAAATATATAATAGCATAATAATTATGAAACTTATGAATATATATATATATTTATCTTATAATTACTATGTTCAAGAAGAATCATTATATGTCAAAGAATGGTGTTCATTTTACGAAAAACGTTTTATGTGAATATATTTCATGAAGAAAGAAATTTTGATATTTGTTTGATATGGTGAAATTATAATACCCTAGAGGAAAAAATATTTACCAAAAATTTAATTTATTAGGTATCATATACCAAACATATTTGATAAATTTAAAATATCAACAATCATAACTCAATTAATAAAGGTTGAGTTGATAAAATACATTCCAACATTAGGGGAAATTAAATGAAATCCTTAAGAAAATGGTTTCCTTAAAATTAAATAAAATTAAAATAAACAGTTTTATATAATAATTTTTTATATTGAATGGCAATTATATACTCTATAAAATTTTAATTAGGGGTATAATAAAAAACTAGTCACAAAGAGAAGATTTTGATATGAATACCATTTCCTCATCTCCAGACATCCCCTAATACAGACTTACCAAATGTATAACAATCATAAATCTAATAATAAATTAATTTTGAACCATATAAATACCTATAAAAATTTATAGACTTCATTTATAACTATTCAATTCATATACATATATATATAGTTTGTTTTTTACGTGTTTTGAATGTTAGGTGTATGTAATCTTGATCATTTTGAACTTGTTTTGGAAGAGCGATATAAGTATTCATATATATAAAAAAATTCATAATTTAAATCTCATTAATATTATAATAATATATTTATAATTATTATTTCTAAATTTTAAACATCCTTTTATGAGTTTTTCATTCATTATCATTGAAAATGAATTCAATGATAAAAATATTTTGATGACTCTTAACCAGAAAAGGATGTTTTATTAATTAATGTGTTAGATATTGATATAAACACTTTTGAAAAAGTAAAAAATTATTTACATAATTAAAATTATTTATTTTATTAATTTTTTCCCCATTTTCAACTATAAAATAAATTCATAGCACTGTCTATGTGGTCGGTTAAACCACCCCAAAAATCTATATTCTATGATAAATCAGGTATTATGAGAGTGTATAGAATAAATATCAATATAAAATTAGAATAACTATCATATTTAGTGTTAATTAAAGTAATACATATGATTTTTAATAAAAAATAAAAAAATAAAATTCAAAAAAAGCTGGTAGTTTGAATAAAGATATTTTTCCTCCTAATATGCTTGTTTTCAATTTGTTGAATTTTCAATTATTATTTATTTTTAAAATAAATAATATTTCCAATAATTTTCCTTATCAAAAGACTTATTTTGTCATAAAAATAATTTTTAAACTTTAAAAATTTTATTATAACCAGACATTAAAGGAATTACTAAAAACGATAACATGTTATTTCATTGAGGCGGTAGTCCAAAAATTTACAAGGAAGTTTCATTAATTATGGATTAAATGAGAGTGATGAGTAATATGGTTTACTGTTTAAGAATATTAAATAATTTATATAAATCATAATTATATATTAAATCCACTATATAAACCATTATTTTTAAATTGTTTAGGAAACAAACATGTTTATATTTTTATGTGTTAGTTCATACATATACACGACACACATTTTTATTTTTCCTACTAGATGAGAAGAGGGTGGTTAATACTTGAATCGTATTAATAAAAAAATACAATATACTATTGATACTTATTTTTTTATTTTTTTATGGTTTATTTTAATTTGTTTTATAATAATTTCATAAAAATAAATACAAATGAAAAAGGAGTGGCTATAAATTTATACGTCACTTCTTTGATTATCATCTTTGTAATGGTGGTTAAGATAATAATGGCTGGTGTTCAGAAAACACAAAAACATATTAATGGTTATTATGAATTTTGAGGAACATTTTTTGTATTTCATGGTAAGTAAAAATGGGGTTTTGTGTGATGGTATTTTAAGTGAGGAGATCCCCTTTTATAATTGAAAAGTGATGGAATTTTAGGAAATATCAACAACCCTTCAAAAATAAGACGTATATATCATGAATTTTGGATCAAAAATTGACGTATAATTAGTGAAGGAAATATATTCGGTCCATTAAGGACACATTAACACATCCCCACACATTTTCTAAACATTTTTTATGTAATTTACTCTTATATCTTTGTATTTACCATTTATCTTTTCTAACGAGTACTAGTTTTTTTTTATGTAAATTGTCATTTACCATTAAAAATAATTTAGTACATTTTTTGTAATTGAGACTACTGATTCTAGAATTTTATTTAATATTATTTAATTTAATTTCTAATTATTTTAAAAAACTAATTGTAATAAATAATAATGTCATAAGGTTTTAATATAATTCATGAAAAAATATTACATATGTTTTGTAATATCAAATATAACCTTATCAATCCAACACAATATTTTAAAGAATATGTTTTTACATTAAAATTTTTCGTTTTATCTATAAAATGGATTCATATATATTATGTTGTTATTGTACCTAGGTGATTCCTAAAATTCCAGGTATTTTCAAATTCTATTATATGAACTATTCACATAAAAATAATTATTTTTTGAATTTTCCAAAAAATAAACATAAGATATATTATTATGAATAATCCAAAATTGATGTTAATTTTTTAAATTTGTTTTTTTAAAATTTGTTTTTTTAAATTTATATAATTCAACATTTAAATACAATTTCACATTATATTGGAAAACTGTTCATCTAAGAGAATAACTATTAATTTTGATAGTTACACTTTATTCATATTTCCTATCAGTTAATAATTAATTTATTAGTAATATATTATTAATATTATCAATTTTTTTATTATTTATTCAGACAATTCTTAGTTTCATGAAATAATAAAATTAGACAAATATATTTTGAAGCATAAAATGAATTAATTGTTTTTTAAGCTATACTAATTGAAATTCATAAGTATTAATAATATTAATTATTTTAATTATATTAATATTTTATATTATGATTATTCTTATTCATACATGATAATTCAATATATTTGTTTTAATGGTCATAGTAATTAGTTATATTTTACATAAATATATAATTGTTTTCATTGTAGTTCATTGTTTTGTGTGAAAAAACATATCAAAAATGGTAATTATTTAACCAAAATAGATAGTGAAATATCATGTTAATATAATATGATCTCAAATATTATGTGTATTATCATTTGTAACATTATCAATATGAAAACCATTCCCTCACTTCATAACGTTAAATTGAGTACCATGGGTCTGGAATTTTAGACCTGGAAATTGAAATCATGACACCCACTCATATATATGGTTTAGATATTTATAAGAGTTTTAAATTAAATAAAGAGCTCGATATTTTTGGATTACTACACTTATAGTATAATTTGTTATTCCAAAGTTCCCCCTTTGTGTCTAGCCATAAACAATGTCTTCATCAAACCATTTGATATGAGGATTATTCATTATCAACATAAACCATATAGGAATATGGATACAAAATGTTAAAATTAAACCCCTATTATCAATGATAAAGATCTATATATCTTATTTGGTATTTGATTCTTTTATGTAGAAATATTCTAAGATAATTCATCATTTTTTGGGAAATTTGTGTGGAATAATTTTTATTAACTGAAGATTCCTAGTGACATAAAACCCATATATACATAAGAATCATCAATAAAACACCATTTATCAGTACACAGTTTGAAAGAACCATGGAATCCTTGAAACCACAAGCTAGGGTCCAGTGTACCTCATTTTCCACTTTTTGAAATCCCCTCTTCCAAAAGTCAAACATTAATCCTTGATTTTTATGGGATTCAGCAAATTATTTTTGAAAATAAATATAGGTTATCTCAAATTCCATGGGAAATCTCCTTTTAGAAATGCATGAATACCTCAATATTGATCAACAAATGTTCCCAAACATTGTATTCTCAACTAGAAGAATCTAATACGAAGGTATAAGTCCTATAAACTCAATTTATCATGATAAAATTAGAGATAATCATCTATTCATATATAGACTACAACCATTACTTAAATACATATCCCAAATAATCATTATATATCCATTAAATTAGATGTGTGATTCAAATCATCCTCAACATTTTCCCTTATTCAAAAGGTATTGGGGTGTATTTAGTTCACAATTCGCATCTAAACTGTCAATTTTTCACTTCCCGTTCAATTCATGTTAAAGTTATGTGTCCATAAATATATCAAAATTGGATAATTCTATTATAATAAAAACCATCACATTATAAGGTCCTAATAAAATGAATTTGAACATAATTTTATAAATACACAATAATCATTAGTTTGAAAAATTATAAAGGGAGTCCATCGAAAAAATTAAATTTGTGCTCACCAAAATACTATTATATAAATATTCATTTTATGATTGATTGAATTTCCTGATAAAAGATAATATTAGAGAAACTAAATCATATATTTATCAACCCCAATAATGTGTTTAACACCTATGGATGTAACATTTTAGGTATCGATACACTCTTTAAATTCCCTACACCCATTTAACAAATTCATCATCTTTGTGTCTAGGCCCATATAAATCATTCATTTCTATTAGTAAAAAAATATATCAAATTCCAAAAAAAATTAAAACATTCTATGTATACATGACCAAATATTACTTTAACCAAATATTACTTTACATTTGTGTCTTGTCCAAGGAATATTAACAATAAGTATATTATGATGACCTAAACCTACAGTCTTATATCTACATCCATAAGAACATACTTCACAAATTCACTTTAAAAAAAAGGAAAATTCTTGATGTGAACATCCTTAAATAATAATTCAATCATAATCGTTTCATTTGTTAATACCATGTATCTTTTCATCTATATTTATTTATAGATTTATGGGAAAAAAATATCTAACAGATCCCATTTTATTTTCATCAAGATTTTTTTTTCATTATCATCAAATCTAGATAACCCATAATTATTCAAAATCATCTCCCATAAATTAATTGATGCGTGTTATTTTTTCAAACATCTCACATGTACTACATTTCATTATAACATGAAGAATTGAAGTATATAAAATGGGTAATCTCAAATGATTATTATGTGAAACACATAACTAATGTTTTAAAAAACATTATCATTGTAAATATAATATGGTAAGAATAAGTAAATTACAAAAATTAAATAATCAACAAAACCATGGGAATTTTATTTTCATAATGATAAATTAATGCATGGATATCAATAATTTTGATTTGATACTGATAGAATAAAAATGTAGTTAATAAAACACAAGTTTTTCATGGTCTTTTCCAAGACTATACCCAGTTAAGGGAAGAGGTATACCCTAAACACAAAATCGTTTCACATGAGACTCATAGATAAATAAGGGTCTATCTAGTTATAGTCCCCACTAGTTACTTTTTTTATGTAAATAACATTCACTATAATATTAAACATGAAATTTCAAACAATTTCCTAATAAACCTCTTATAGAGTAAAATATTTTCATATGTATAACTAATTAGATCGAATATCAATACATAAAATACCATTTTTTGGATGCTAATATTCCTAAATAATATCAATACATATATACCATTTTAATAAAAAGGATAACATAGACATAACCCTTGAAAAAGATAATGTGTGGATAAAAAATAATCAAAATTAAAAATAATATTTATTTAAATATAAACATAAAAATTTAAAAATCATTTCCCCATGCCAAAAGGTTGACATTAATTATAGGTAAAAATAATTCAATCATATTTACAACAAAATGTGAGGTTCAAAACACAAAGAGGAATACACATATCAATAATTCCATAAATTAATTACATGATGATATGAAATCCAAAGAAGTTTAATTTTTTTTAAAAAAACTTCTTTAAAAAATAATCCAATAATGATATAGATATAAATGGAAAAATATTATAAAAAATAATTCTTCTAAATAAATCACAAAAGTAAAGATCAGGAATAAAATTGTTTTAAACTTCATGTTTAATTCCCCCATGTGATGGATTATATATATTAGAGGATAAAGGATGATTCAATAACCGCGTTATGGTAATTATTTTTGAAAATAAATATTTTTTTAGAGATGAGAGCATAAAATATATCTTAGAAAATATTTTCAACCATAACATAAAATAAAAATATACATGTTCATTATAATGGGACATTGGAAAAGGTGGAGTGTAATCTTTTGAAAACATTCATATTTAAAAATAAACTCAAAATGGGGGTCATTAAATTACATGTCCTTTTTCCTAGATAAAGGATGGGTGGATGACCGAATATATTAATCTTAAATGAAAATTGATATTTATTTTTTTCGTAATGGCATTGTTTAAAAGGCACATTATAAGAAGAGTAAAAACATAATTATGTAATAAAATATTATTTTCCAAAATTGAATAATAAAATTACCTATAATAAATTTTACAATGGGAGAAACAAAGAATGCAAAAGAAAAGTTCAAGAAGATATGTTTAATTAAAATAAACATGATTTAAGTTATCAATATCCCCTGTTGGAAAAATACTCAATGGATCATGAAATATTTTAATAGATGATTGTGTGGTAAAAATGTATACAATTATATAATAGAACAAAATAAAATAATATTTTATTTTTTATCCATTATATATGAAATAAGGCCTTGTGAATGATCATAACTCAATGACCAAAAATTATGTTACCAAAAACTCTTAAGAAAGGGGTCACACTTATGTATCAATTATTTTAAAGAAAAGAACATGATTTTTTTATTATACTTAAAATTTTAATTAAATAACATATATAACATTAATGGAATATAAAATCATTACATGAACACAAAAAGGAAACACATTCTGTAATATGTATCATTTCTTCACTAATAATAATTGATACCAATAAAACTCATTCATCATGAGTAAAAAAATTATAAATAACACATTAAAAGAGTGGTTATGTAATTGAACATAAAATATCATGATTAAAATATAACTTGTTATATGTTATCTCAAAGTTCAAAATATACCCCACATAAATTAAATTCGGTGCATAATGTGAAAATGTATCAAAGAGAGGAATTTGAAATGAAAACCATTAACTTTGTCCTGATTAATTCTAAAAATTCATGAAATGTACTGATCAACAAAATTAAGTTCATTAAATTGATCCCAAAGAACCTTAATCATAAATATATCCATTTCTACTTATCATTAACAATCATTATCGGAAAATACAAGTTAGATATTCTTTATATATTTCCAACACCTTATATAAGTGATATTAAGCAATTTGAATTTTTTTTATAGAAAACATTATTGGTGTTAATTATTGTTACAAATTTACCCATTAAAATATAATAAAATTTACTCTAATAGGCATTACATTATAACTATATAGTTTTTATATCAAACCGTTGTTTTTTGTACAATCCATGACGATTAAATTTGTGGTAATCATGTTTTAGTTATTCTAAATGATCGAAATGTGTTTTGTTAATTATTGAGTGATATGTTTTCATATATTTACCAAAACCCAAGAAAACATTATTTAATTATTTAGATCTTATTATAAAATTAAATAATTTATCATAGTTAGTAATTATATAAATTCATAGTATTGCTCAAGTGGGTAATTAAAACGACCCAAACATGAACTAACCATGATTAATGGAAGATTACGAGGAAAATTAGTTATGGTATAATTACACCATAATATTAATGATAATATTTATTTATTATTAATGTGATACATAAAAATTATAATGATTTATAAATATAATTAATTTACATAAATCTATTACTAAAGAGAAAATATACATTTTCTTCTTAGTTTTCTCAGTAAAATGGTTTAATTAATGATAATAGTTTGTTGATCATATCATTAATAGGTTTATAAATTGGACATGAAAAAATAATAATTATATAATAAACATCATATTTATAATTTAACCTAATCCACATTACCCAGCATCGAATGTGGTGATGAATTGAAAAATGGAAATCCATAGTTCCAGCAATGTAGTAGATCACACTTACACATGGTTGATGACTTCATTTTCCATTGAACTGGAGAAAGGAGTAATGTAGTTTTTTTTATTATCACAAAAATTATATATATATATATATTATTAAATTAAAAAATTATCTTTTTATACCAATCATTCATGGTATTGAGGGAATATGAAATACATTATATCAAGGAGGTGGCATTCTGCACAATGCATGACTTACAATTTCGTTATTTTTAATAGAGAATGGATATTTTGATAAATGATTATTCCCATATAATAATTAAATACATAATATAATAAATAAAAAAAATATTACATAGGTATTTAAATATTATAATTTTAAAAGAAATATATAAAATAAAAAAGTTAAGTATAAATGATTACTCATGTTGAGCAGTTTGAGATTTCCTTGGAGGATCCAATGAAAATTGACAGAATGGGAAAATTTATTTTTAATATAATGTTTATATTATTCTATATTTATGAAAAATGGTCTTAATTTCTATAAGAAACATAATTTTTAGGAATTCCTTGATGGGATGGTTAGAGGCCCCTTTTATATGTGTTCAGAACAAATTTTTTGTTATTATTTCAACTTATTATAAATGGAGGACATTATACAATTCATTGTAGATACAAAATTTTAAAATCATTGAGTATTATGATATATGAGGTTACACATCACCTAATCAACTCAATTATATACATTTCTTTATCATGTTTCAATCCATCTCCCCCTTAAATTAATACTTTTACCATTTTAGATTATACTATGGTAACTAAATTTGGCTACAGAAACATAATCATTACACCTAAAGAAGTTATATTTATAAGATAATATAGAACCAATTATTATAAATATAATACATGTTTCATTTTATTAAACTTATAAATTTTTTAAAAATTGTCATTAAATTAAAATAATATACTTATTGAAGACTCTTTTTTATAAAATGTTATATATGATCCAAAACATAAAATATGATTCTTTAAATTATAACCTACACTTTTATAATTATAAGGAATGAAACAAAATAAATATATGGTCTTTGAAATTTTTTTAATGAATTTAATGTCCATACTTATATACTAATAATTTCATAAATGGCATATTGTTTGTAACCACAACATTTTCCTTTAAAATCATTCAATTTATTGAATTCCAAAAAATTCATCTTAAGTTTAAATTATTATTATTAATAAAATACTGACGTACAGTTTTTTGAATTATTTACCTAAAATTTTCTATTAAAATTTTAAAATAAAATACCAAAAATATTATTGTAAAATGATCATGTTGAATAGAAATTTTTAAAATGTTAAATATTTTTTATTCTTATTTTCAAATGATTTCTTATTAATTTGTTGGTTTTATAATAATAATATTGTAAATATATTTTATTATTATATATTAATTATATATATAGTTTCTTGAAATAATACAATTATTATAGAAAAATATATTTTTAAAAATAAAATTATTTTCTTTATTGTTTTATCTAAAATAATTAAATTTAATTCATATTAAATGTAGCTGATATTTTCATTATATGAATATTTCATAAATAATTTAATATTATTCAATCCCACTAATTAAATGTATATTTTTAACGGTTGAACATTATATTTCACTATTTATTTTCTTGTTCAGTGTTTCTTGGGGAATAAACTATTGATAACTTTTACTTAATTAAAATTCATAATATATTTTAGGTGTTAAATTATTCCCACATAAATATATTAATTCATTTTCATTATATTAATACATAATATTATTTATCTATGGGTACCTATAAGTTGGATACAACTCTGGTGAAAACATTCCAAAAACTAGGAATACTTTGAAACTCAACTATAGGAATATAAATAGAGAGAGTTTCTTCCCAAACATTTTAGTATATAACTTATCATAGACAAGGGTTATGTCCTATTTTATTTCTCCTTGATTTAATAGATATAAATTTAGTGATATATTATCAAATTGTGTCATGAAATATTATTAACAATTTTGATAATTATAATGAATACAAAAGAACGTAAATAAAAATGCCACAAACATCCATCCAACATCCCACATTCTTATACAACATACCGACACTACCATATGTATTCGGTAAAATTTTGATGTCAATGATGAATGATCCTCATCTTTATAAGGCTCATTGAGATCAACATTTAAACAAATTCATTCCCTTATCATAGTATCTTCCTCCACCCGTCAAGCCTTTTTCCATTCAAAAAAATATTACACCTACAATGAAAGCCTCAATAGATAATTACCCATATCATCAACTTCTATTTTCACTAGTCGCAATGCTACCCACATGATAAATACATCCTGGATGATGGTTTTTATGGGATGTGAGAGTTTCCATTTCCACTATAGGTGGAACATTATAAACCCATATAGGACCTTCTAATACCAAAAATGTTTCCTTCACACATTTCATGGGATAATGTGTTCTAAAGAATCAAAAATGAACCATGAACTAATCCCAACCTCAAAGTAACCAAGAATCCTCACAATTTTCAATCTCACTAACATTTCCTATTATTCAAGTAGTGGTGGATTTGGTTTTTAATCTAATTCAACCATTTTCATTGTAATTTAATTTTTCTTCATATATTGGGGGTTATACGTGGTGGAGATGATTTGATGCATGATAATGATAATGCATTGTTGTTATCTTATATTATTATAGTTTTATTCATATCTATCTATATTGGATTCTGGCCGTTGTCTCTTCCCCTATACATTTTTCAAATTTTAATATATGGAGGGAAATTGTGACATGATTTAGTGAATATAAATTCTATATTGAAATATGTATTTTATTACAAGAATCACAAAATATATATATATATATTATAAGAAAAATGATATTTGAATTTCCATAAACATTAACTTGTGATATAATAATCATATAAATTGATGTCCTATTCAATAGTAATATTATTATAACTGTGAATTAATACTCATTGAAAACATCTGGGATACACTATGGGGGATAGAATTTGAATCTAATAAGGCTTCCAAAATTCTCTAGTATAGGATATGCATACTATATGCTTGGTATTCTCTTAATTAACATGTTGAAGTGGAAGTAACATTGGCATTAACTTGTTTAATTTTGTTTATATGATACTTAATTATATAATCCTTTTTATGCTATAGTACTTCCATTTCAAATTATATCACTCATTGCTCAATATATATCATCTAAAGCTCAATAATTATAATTTTTGTTTAGACCTTGCATTATTTTACTTGGGATATAAAAAATTTATTTACATAATACATTAATTTATATAGGAAATACATCATTAATAATTTCTAGAAAATATAGTTTTATTAATAATAGAAAGTACCTTAGTAGTTCCTAGCCAAGTGTGTAGTAATTATCCAACTCATCATGAATCGTTGTGATGATCATGTAAGTTCTCAACCAATCCATTTCATGGTATTTACCCCTATGTATATCTATTCAATAATTACATCCACATTCAAGTATCCATATAGGGTTTTGTTCAATAAATACCACTTACTTATGATTTTTTACAATATTTTATGATATCATCTCATAGTTTGACTCATCTCTTGAATTTTAAATAAGGTTTTATAACCCTAATCCCTAAATAAAATGTGTATTTTTACCTTATCCTTAAATTATATACGCTTCCAAAAGGTTAACATGTTGTTTTTAAATTCATATGAATCAAAAAATAGTGACCATTAAATTATCCTCAATAATCATCTTCATCTACAATTTTATCTAACCACTTCCTTTAAAGTAAAATCTTGATGACCCAGACCCACAATCCTATATCTGGTTCCACAAACCCATACATTAAATACTCACATTTATACTAGTTATAAAATCCATAAAATTAAAAAATCAATTATGATATTAATAAATATTATTTTATTTTTCGCTTCCCATGTATATTTTATTGTAATAATTTTTAAAAAATAGAAATAAAAATAATAACAAACAAAACTGATGTTATTTGTGTCAAATTGACATTATTTTTCATTATATATGAAACAAATAAATTCTTAATGAGTCTTTAACATAACAAATAAGTTATTTCATGGAATCAATTTTCCTATAAATGTCATGGGTACTGGTTTCCATCATAACCAAAAGAATGTAATCATAATAAATGGGTGATATCAATTTCATAGAAAGGGAAATGAATCAATGATGTTTTCAAGACCATAATCATGGTATACATAATATGTTTAGATTAAATTATTTTAATAATTATATATTCTACTAAAATTAATTTTTTTCTTATAATTCCATATTCTACTAAAACTAATTTATTTTGTTCAAAACCATAATCATGGTATACATAATCTATATGCATTAAATTATTTAATAATTACATATTCTACAAAAATAATAATCATTGTATGCGTAATGAAAGTCATCATAACCATGTTTTCATGAAATTTTTCTAAGAAATCATCCTATCATGGGAATAGGTATACATCCAAGTGAAGGATTCTTTATCTAATGATACATGTAGATGAATTCTTGAGATAAATAATCAAGGGCCCCAACCATCACTTTTCAATGTCCATTGCATTCAAAAAATGATCTAAATAAATTTAATAATATTTCCTAATGAAATAAAACAAAATAAAACATGGGTATCCATATAATTGATATATATATAATTTCATTCCATAATCAATACGCATAAGATATTAATATTCATCATGAATATGAATACATTTCCATCCTTTAATAGAATTTATCATATAGTTATAAAAATAATAATGAGGTTGAATAGTCAAAAACTATATAGTAAATGTTCTAATAATCATATGTATGGGAATAAAAACATATTTAATTCCAATAAATTTCCCAATTTTTACATTTTAACATTATTTTTAGTTGACCACCGTCCAATAAAAATTATAAAAAAATGATACATTGTCACAATATATATAATTGACTATATGACTAGTTCAATACTAGAAACATTTATTATAATCATTATATTGATAGAATTTTTATGTTTTAAAAGGAATATTTCACTATTATATCTAATTTAAATTATATGGATGCTAAAATAGATAAAAATAATACATTAAAATTAATTCATTAAATAGTAACAAAAAATATGGGATGAAGAGTTAAATTATTTTTTATAGTGAGTTTAATCAACCAAATTATAACAAATATATATATTATAAGATAATTAAAGAAACATAAATTACATTATGCACAAAAAATGTTAAAATAATAAATTATGTGGAAATTAAAACTTAATAGTTATTTTACAAAAAATTACATTAAGATAAAATAAACAATTTCATGTTGCATTCAAAGGAATATTTAGAAATGGTGAAATGAAATATTTTAAATGCCTTTTTTAAAAGTATTCACTAATAGTAGGTCCAGGAAGGTTCCTAATTCTTATCTTGAATAACTGAGGACATGAATACAAAAAATATAAACGTAATTGGGAGAAAAGTTTTAATTATTTCAAAAATACCATTGTTTAAAACTCACATTAAAAGAAATGTAAAAAAAAATCATTTCATTAAAAATTATCTTCCACAAAGTGGATTATGAAATACCATAAAATAAATTTTTAGGGCAGGAGAACCCAAATATTTAAAATAAGTGTTCCACATATGGCATTATAACTCAATAAAGATGATTTGAGTTATCATTATCCCTTATAAGAAATATACTCTATAAAACATGAAAATTTTGATGATAATTTTTTGTGGTAAAAATATTTAAAATGGAATAATACCACATTATTCAATTAAGGGGTGGAATTGAAACAACTTATATAGAATAAGTTCTAATTAATGACCATAACATAATGAATGAAAACTTAGTTATGAAAAACACTTACATCAATGGTGACACTTTGGTCAAAATAAATCTTTAAAAAGTATATTATTTGGATTGGTTAATCACATGAATTACGATGAAATAATTTATATAAATTTGATGGTTATGTATATTAATATAACACCATACAAATGAAACATGGTTCATAACAAGGATTTTTTCTCAATGAATCTGTATTGAGACAGAGAAAACTATAGAAACACGAGTAACACATTAATAAAAAACGCTTTTAAGTGGGGAATTGTAATTGAAATTAAAATAAATATAATTAATTACATGTCATCACAAAAAGTTAGTATATAAACCACATAAATGAAATTTGGTACATAATAACAAAAAAATCATTAAAAATGAATCTGAGATGAAAGCCTTAACCATGGTTATGATTTATTCAGTACAAGAACAAAACATCCTGAATAATTAATTTAAGTATTTTAAATATATATCTAGGAACCATATTTATAACTATTATCATCAATAATCCATATTTACAATCATTATATACATTTTAATATTATTAACTCTTTTTTCTTTGTAAGACATTGTGAATTTAATATTTATCAGTTTGAAATAATATCATAAAAATGGTGTTTGTATTAATTTTTGTTATACAATTCATATTTCCAAGACAATTATTGGTGAAATAATTTATTTTAAATTACACTGATATTTGGAATAACTTTATACCATGGTATTGTTTGTTACAAACCATAAATGTTAAATAAATGTTCATCATGTTTTGGTTATTCATAACAAATAAAAGGTGTTTTCTTAATTAATGAGATAAATTTTGTTATAAAAATGTTAAAACCATAAATAATTAAATTAAAATTTATTAAATATTATACTAGAAAATATTATTTCAATTTAAATCATTATATATATTCATATTAATTTTTATGTATGTGGTTAAATTGACCCAAATATTAACGTAGCGTTATTAGTGTATGATCAAGTGGCAGTTTAGTTATAAAATCCTTATAACAAAACCATAATGATCTTATTTAGTTATTTTTAGTGAAATATATTTGAATTATATAGAATTGTAAATATATTATAATTTTTATAAATCCATTACTTTGAAAGAATATTTCATGTTACTCTAAGTTCATGCATTTTAAATGATTGAATTAACTATACTCATTTCTTAATCATATCCATAATATATTTTAAAATATTCCATAAATGAACCTCAATTACGTCATTAGAATAATATTTATCTTTTTATATAATATTCATGGATATCCATGTAAGTTGGTGATGAAAATAAAAAATAGAATTGAATTGTTCAATAGAGGTTGTTGTCCACACGTACACATGGTTGATGATTTTGTTCATTTAATGGGTGAAAGGAGTAATATATTTTATTATTTAAGAATCATATACCAGATATATATATCAAAATTATTTATTTTTTACCCATTTATTCAATCTAAAAAATTTGTTGAAGGAAAATGAATGATGTCCTTTCATTGAGGTAGTTGTATGTAAAGCACATGAATAATGACATCATATTTCTTAATAGAAAATGGATATGGGGATCAATAATTATTCCCATAGCATAATAATATATATTATACATCTCATATTTATTAAATTATATATTTATTTAAAAATAATCAAATGAAATAAAATATATAAAATAAAAAAAAATTAGGTAAAATTCATTACTGATAATGAACACATTGAGGTTTCCATGGAAGATCCCCTAGAAATAGATGGAATAGATTGATATACTATGAAGAAAATATTGATAGAGTTAAATTATAATATGGGGGATGTAAAAAAAGTTATATTTTTTTATTAATGATAATTTTTACAAGTTCCATGAATGGGTTATGAAAGGCTCCTATTATAATATGCGAGAAGGAAATTTCTGTAAACATTTCATCTTGATATAAAGGGATAACTTTTTAAACCAGTAAAGTGTCTCAAAATTGAGAAATAATTGAGTGGGTAAGATTTAAGGTTGATACATACCACATCCAAAAATATATATAAATTTTTTTATCACGTTTCAATCTCTTTATCACCTTATTTATTACATGTACCCTTTCATATTTTACCATGTTAACATGTTTTTACATATTGATACATATTCATTATGCTAAAAATAATTCATTCGATATTTGGTAATTTTTACCTAATAATTTTAAATATTAAATATATTTTATTAGATTCATTTTATTAAAGGGATAACATTTAATTTTAGAACTAAAATATATAATATATGATATCATTTTTGTTAAAATATCATTATTGTTCAAAAAATATCAATTTGGGGTCTGTAAATTAAAACAAAAATATTTTAAAAAATAAATTCACATATAGAAATGATATTTTTCATTATAATAATGATTCATTAATTTCAAATTCATACTTTTCTCCCAATAATTTCGTAATATTATTGTTATTTTATAAATTGGTATTTTCACCTAAAACCATTTTTTATAGATCCCAAGAATTCATCTTAATGTTTTATTACATACTTATCAAAAAATGTTTTCATTTATCTAAATTAAATTTCAAAATTTTGTAGAATAAACAATCAAATAAAATCCCAAAAATATAGTAAATAACTATTCATATTGAAAAATAAATTTTTATAATGATTACAATTATTTATATATATTTATAACTAATTACTAATAAATTAATTTGTAATAAAATATTCATATCATCAATATAATTTATTACAATATAATAATAATATTTGTTCCCTCGAAATGAAAAAAAAAATTGAATAAATAAAATTCAACCATAAAATGAATTAATATATTGTTTTATCTATAATATTTCAATTTCATTCATATTAATAATAGATATTATTTTTTTGTATAATTATTTCATAAATCCACTATTCGTATTAATTCCTCATATTTCAAAAAATGGTATTTAAATGTGATATAAAATATAACTCATTTTTTTGATCCACTTTGCATGGACATAAAATTATTGGTCACATTTACTTATTTAAAATTAATCATATTTAAAAATTGTGAGGTGTTACACATGTTATCATGAGGTTAAAGACCTATAATATCTTCATAAAAAGCTAATATCATAAGGGAACTCATCATTTGAATATGGCCAGTAGTCCTCCGTTAATTATATATCCAATTTCAGTATCTCTATTATAGGACCTTGTTTTATGATTTACACAATTCATCCTATCACTTATTCAATTGATTTTCTTTTGTATTAGTAATTATATAAAGGTTTCCATCCACAGAAAAATATTATGACATCTAATTTTTATTACATTTAATTTTTATTCTTCTTTGGTCCATGATATGTGACCTATATATTATAAATATTACTCACATTGATGCAATTACAAGAAGAATAATAAAAGTAGATAAAAGAGTATATTGCTAAAAAACATACAAGAGGGGGAACTATACAATAAATGATTCCTTACCTACATTGTATTCGATGTGTATAGTCTACGAATAAGTTTTTGTATGAATAAAACAAAATTATTATTTTTCCACCACATGAACCCTGAAATAGTAATGATATGTTTGATATGTCTTAGACCTATTAAAATGGTGTTTCCTTCACATTCCACTTCATTATGACCAAAATCACACCCATTAAGTTAGTTCATTCATCATATATTAAAAAATGGAGCCACTCTAGTACAAAGGTGATTGTGTATATTCATATGACATATTTTGATCTAATCAAATATTTATTTCACTATATATCATAATCTTATTTGGGATAGATTAAAGTTATAGGGAGCTTAATTTATTTTCAAGATTCATGGAATATCAATTAATTAAAATAACATGTTAAAAATAATAGGATTTGAAAATATTAAAGGTATGGGGAAAGAATATTTGTTTCACATCTTATTAGAAGAAAGGATCATTAAATATTTTTTGTATATTTAAATTTTTTATATATTAATGGTCATTTAATAGATAATTTTATATAAAATATTTTAAATCCTTGACTCATTGTTCATGATTGTCATTTCTAGGTTGAAGCTCTTCAACCCTGATGGATTTAGCTACCTCATCAATGTGAAGCCTCTATTCTTCCATAACAACACCCACTATTCCATCTTCTTATTTTCCCAAGTGTTTTCAAAGAACTATAGGCTTCTTATTAGACATATAAAACTCCGATTTAAGACACTGGACATTAGAAAGCCATGAATTCAATAGTGTTTCTTTTCCTAAACTACATCCATATAGTTTGGCTCTGATTAAATTACAGTAGCTTAGTGAGTAGAGGAAGGAAGTGTTTTCCATTATCTTAAAATAATCTATTGTGATGTTTCTCCTTCTATTATATATTACACAAATTTACTCATAAATTAATTAATATTACAATTTTTGAACCCCCTAAAGCATAATATGAGGAGTTTTTGTTGAAGGTGCTTCAACTAATTACCTATATCTTCATGGTGGGTACACAAATAAATTGTAGTATTCACCTCCATACAATTTCTCATTTAGTTTAGAGAAACAATTTAACCTCAAAGTTAATTATTCCCAATGATAGGTATTTTTATATATTGATTTATCCAATAAAATTAATGGGTCTAGTCTCAGTATCCTATGGATAACTTGGAACTAACATAATTTTTTATTATTTTCCACTATCTAGTTGGGGATTTGAATCATGTTCTCTAGATCCATAATCCTATGGTTTAGTGAAAAACAATATATATATATATATATATGTTTCATTTGATAGATATTTTTGAATCAATATGAATGATATGAAATTTAATACATACATTTTTCAGTTGCGCACAACTAAAACCTTCCAGTCTTGTGGGGTATATATGTGGATTTAATATTGAGAATCCTTTAGTAAGTTAGTAGGCACCTAAGATTCCCTATCCAACATTAATTTTTTTAGGGGGTCCCTCTTAACTATCTTATACTTAAAATGCTTTCTAAATTTTCATATATAGAGAATTATTTCATATAATTCAATGAAAAAGAAAGGTAGGTGTAGGAAATATAATTTTTTTACAATATAGATTTATAAATTGACTCACTAAATGAACTAACATCATCCATAGGGTGAGATATAATTTCCTTGATATATGTTAGGTTGACTATAAAATTCAGGTTATCTGGGGAAGTGTCTAACATATCTAGGATGAGGATAAGATCACTCTCTTAGTGGGTCTCACTAACTTTTCATCTTTATCTATACTTTCAATAGGTATAATATATTAATTCTATTTAGGAATGCATGCTCTATGAGTTCTAAAAGGTATTCCATTTTTGGAATGGATCAACACATCTAGTGTAAATAAATATTGGATTCCAAAAATAATCATATAAGGTAATATAGATAATATTTTAATTCAAGATCAATGTGATGAAATGATGATATTAACCTTCCTTGTTCTCATCTATTGACCTAATTGGAAGGAAACTCCACTGGATGGGATCATGTTTTAGGCATTGGGAATACTCAAACTATATAAGAAATCAACCATTTCATATGCCCTTGTATTTCATTAAATCCTTCATTATATGCCTATATGTTTGTATAGATTCTTTTACCAACCATTGTACCACTAATATTGTATTGAATAGACATGATAGGTAAAAAATACCCATCCGAATCTTATAAAGAATAAATAAATTTTACTAAAAATGAAAAAAGTTAGAGAGTAATATAAAATTATGTATTTTTTAACCTATTCACAATGAAATAATGTTTTATAATCATCTATTTAACTACATGATTCCCACCCTAAAAATTTATCTATCCACTTTAAATGGAGTAGTACATCCATTTGGGAGTAAATTATGGATTCAATGTCCTAGATATACTTCTCCAACTCATCAAGGATTGACACTAAATGAAATATATAAGTAGTTTATTGCATGGGTGATCCCTATCAGTATATTTTTTCATTTATAGGGAACTCCAAATATCTCTTGTAGGAATGGAATATCTCAATTCCCTCCAATGAAACCAATCTTTCATCAATTACATATAAAATAGGAGTCTATTAGATCAGTATATTTTAGAAAATGATACATTTCAATTTATTTATAGGATTCTTCTATTAGGAATTCCTCTTTCAAGTAACATTTTTTCCATGCCTCTTGGCCTCCACAGGCTATGGATTTATTCATTTTCCTCTTATAATCATGTAAAAATGTAAAATTGATTCTCCAATTTAACTAGGAGTTCATGTAAACATAATCATCATAATAGGGGTTTCCAGCTATCAATCGTGATATTATTATATACCAGTAACTTAATTATTTGAGATAATACAAATCATATCCATAACCTTTTGAAAAGTTTCTTGTAGGAATTTATCTTCTATCAAGGTCAATACATGGAATTATAATTGCACCATGTGGTGTTTCACATCATGCAAACTCAATGGAGGTATAAGAAACTACTCTTAGAGATATTATAACTTCTTGTTGAACTGGTATGGTGATTATGAACACCAAATAACCTTATAGACTTTTTTGGAAACCAATACCCCATTTCAAATTGATTTCATGTTCATACCTGATTCAGGGATCCAAAAGGTAGTATTGACCATTGTTTCAGTTAGTGCTCAATATAGTCTAAATAATAACTAATCCTGTTGACTGGACCATATATTGATATCTTACCCATTCCATGTGCATGGAAGAACTCCACTGATTCACAAAAAATATATTCAGAAATAACCTTTGGGTTTTGCACTTAATTAATCAATTTGTATCCAATTACATGTGTTTTGATTTATCCCCATAGGATGGAGAAGGGGCTAAAAACAATAGATACCACAAACCCATTTAAGCTATGCCACATGTGATGATATAACATGGATATTACCATAACCTCTAAAAAAATTATCGGTCACATTCTAATTGAGTAAACAATATAATGGTTGAATAACTTGATTTTTTTAAATCCTCCACTAGAAGAATAGATATGTTTATATTAATGTATAACATAAATGTCAGAAGAACCAATAGGATAGCTTGGGTATAGACTGCCCATCCCCAATCCTAAAATATCATTCCTTCCTTGATGGTCTAATAGGAAATGTGATTCACATACATCTTAAAATATGTGCATGTACAAGATCTCTCATCCTTGATAAGTCAACTTCCTATAATGATGAACTATTTAAAAAAATTCATGAATAAGATATTAGCTTTTGATCAAATATCCTCTGCTATAACATGGCTCTCTAGACAAGTAAATTAACTAATTATTGTTAGTGTTATTTTAGTGTCACCACTTGTTGAAAATGGGTGGGGGTCATTATAAATACCCTCTAGAATTTGGATTTTTTTATCATCTCCACATCCCATAAGCTCACTCCCACCACACAATGAACATGGGTCATGGTTATTGTATTTGGGATCTAACTAATGATGATATTTTAGATAATATATTTACTCTTAAATGAGACTTAAGTAAAACCCTAATGTTTTCAATATTCCCATGAGTTTCATATCCGTTATGATTTCACTATAGGTTTTCTATACCCAGAACGTCCAGCCCCAATCCATACTAATGGACCCCCAAGACCTCAGACCCACTCTTGTAGAGAAAGCGATTTTTTATATTCTCATCAACCAAATGATGATAGAGTTGTAGAATTTAAAATCAATCCCAATATTTTGATTTTTTTCTTATAAAGACATCGGATAATATTTCACCACATTGTTCTTCGAGATCCCATTTTCTATGATGAAGTCCCAAAATACTAAACTATTTTCACAGTTCATCCCTTAAATTCATATAGATCTATAATGATAGATCATTCTCTTCATAAGGTTTTAGGAAGGAGACGTCAATTAGTAAACGAAATATGTACAACTATACAATAGATAATAATGTAAATTCATGAAATCCATCTTCCTATCATAACTAAAAAAGATATTTGACATTGATTCATAAGTGCTAAAGATGATCAACACTCTCAATGATTGTTCTATGCCCCACTATGGCCAATCAATAATGACTATTCTATTTTATTGTAAATATCTAGAAATGAAAATAATAACATAGAAAAAATTATAAATTTTTGGCTTTCAAATACTAAATTACAAAATTACTCATTGTAGAAAGTGGATTTAACAATGTTTGAGGTTATTGGATCGATAAAATAAATTATGTGTACATCATTCTAGGAGAATCACTAAATGAATGTATGTAAAAGGATGATGTATTCGATGAACCTCCTTTAATATATGAAAATAGAGTTTATTAAAAAACAACACCACAATATATTTAGTATTAAAACAATATTAAGTTTACAATACTGAATGAAGATGTCTATGTAACATGAAACAAGAAGTAATAATGGGGGAATCATACTTATATATATTGACCATGAAATTATTGTAAACCATTTTGAACCACATGGTCTCCATATGGGATCCCATTAGTTTCTTGTAACTAACTCTTTATAATTATAATAGCATCTAATTATGAAGTGGGTATTTATTGACCTTCATTAATCATAATTAAGACAGGAATAATGGGGAAGAAAAATTTGAAATTTAAAAAAGAATAAATATTAGATAACATCCTAAGTGGAACACCCAATGATATTGGGTAGATATTTTTCTACCAGGAAGATCATCTGGTTATTATATAGTTATTTCAAGCAGAGTACATGATGATTCTCAACCATGAACACTAGTAAGACTATCCACTACACACAAAATAGGATTTCCAATACCCATGGACCACATGAATTCTTGATTTCTCTACTATGAAATTTAGTTGGCATACACATGACCTTAAATTAATCCTCAACATTTGAGCTCAATATTCCTACATATAGGAACAATAAAAATTTTATCGACTCCACTATAGGATTTACTCAATGGAATGTGCCTCATTAATGGTCTATCATATGATCTATTGACATGAACAAATTTAATGTCTTGTCCTCCACTCACATGTGTACACCAATGATACATGATTTATTTTCATACTCTAAGGGTATAATATCTATATAATTCTTTAAAATACCCCTTTTACCATTATAGAATGGGATAAATTTGGAATTATAAATAAGGATTCATGCAAATCATATATTTCACTCTATCTGAGATAACATCATATAATTTCAAAGATTAATTTAATGATACTATGTGAATAGTAGGAGGAGGACTTCATTATGTGAATTATTATTAAAATAGGTCAATTCTATGTTATTAGGTGAATAATATTAAATATATGAGAATTTCAAATTACTTGGTGAAATATTCTTGTACTAAGATAATTCCATGAAACTAGTTTGAATTTTGTTTATATATGGGGAATTTTTACTCTTCCAAGTGAATTACTAACTCCACTAGGATAATTTCATTGGGTGATAAATTTTTTTTACAATGTGTGATTGTATGACCCCTCATACTAGAATTATTGAACCTCGCTAAAATGGTATGACTATCCTCTCTTATGTCATGACCCCTATCCAAGATCTATGTTATGATTGAAGGAGTCTGAAATTTCAAATATTCTCAATCCAATCCTCCTCTAATGGAACTGTACAAACATGGTCAAAGAAAATGAATTATCATGCATCACATAAGAAATGGATTATATTGATAAAAGGAGCCTCCATGTTGTTATAAAAAATGAATAATCCTATTGGAATCAAAAATTATATATTCCCAAAAAAATAAAGATCCCTATTTGGGTAATACAATATAAGTTTCTCCTTGATCAGTGACATGTTTATTCTTTGTTTTGTGTGCTGGGATGGATAGTGAATCCTCCTAGATTATACCCTATATATTTATAACTGGATGTTTCTCACCTCGTACCTCTATATTTTACAGCCCACTATAGCCTAGATTCATAAATGATGTTTGTAGGATAATGTTTTTCTTCATGAATTGTATAAATGATATCCATGAGGATGAATTCATTAATAATTAACAACCAACATGGTAATGAAAAAATGATTTTGGAGGCCTAATATGCATATGACCTATTCAAATCTAGGATCATACTCCAATGAAATATGCTTAATTTTTCATTACCAAATGGTTCTCTCCCTTTGTATAACTTAGGAAGGTTTTCATATCTATATTGATTATAGTGTTTTAATAGTAATTATTTTATTAGGAAACTCCTCCTTAAGTGTATTCCCCTGAAACCATATTTTCTTCTTCCTAAAGTGATATATTCTAGATGATGTATTGTTGGGTATCCCCTTATCCAGAATCCCCACTAAATCCACTCTTTCTATACATTTCATTACATAAAGGATCCTACATCCTTCCACTAAACTTTGTGTCCAACATCTATGTTATATGATATAGAACAACATTACAAAATCTTTACTCTATGACATTAAATAGTATGGAATGATACCAGTATATGAACTTAAACAATGTTCTTCAAAACATATAGGATCTGAATGAAATTTCAACCCAGATATGTAGGATTCATTTTCATGAAATGAATATGTTATCCCTATATGTCAATAATTGTTTTTGTTTCCTCACTGAGCCATATTCCCAAAAATGTTATACTCCTTTATCAGTCTATATTCCTTATGACATAATTCGCCATCTGGTGTGCCATAACCCCTCAAACTTCCATCATATTTATCTTTCCAGGACATATTCCTAATTTTATCATGCATCTAAATTAGAAGTCCATATCCCTATTGTTTGACCCGATACATTATTATAAGGACATATTCCCTAATGACGGAACTGAATATGTTTATTGTTATGATTCTGATATTTTAAAAAATTATAATGACCATGGAATAAATTCAAAATATAGTCATAGATTATATAATGAAACCCACCCACCCCCAAATCCACCCCTCGAATGGATGAGATGTGTTAGAACACCCATCCTCTGGAATGATTTTCATACTAAGTGTCATGCATAATCACCCAGTGACCACCTACTCTATAATGTGGGGCTACCCAGATTCCAAATAATGTGATGATATTATGTGATGGGTTTTTAATGTTTTTAAAATAAACATCATCAAAATAATTTCACAAAAAAAAAATATATTAAAATATCATATTACGTATTCTTTTTTTTACTTCTTACACATTTGAAGTCATCTTATATATTACTTTCCATAGTATAATTTCTTCTTCACCATGAATAAAATATTAATAATTCTTTAATAAATCTTTCATTTTATTTGAAACATATTATTTATGATTATAATTTGATAAATTAAATATTAAATGTGAAAAAAAACAACCTTCATATAATCTGAGTCACATTATATGTGTTTTGGGATTTCATAAATATTCGTATAAGTTAATAAAAGTATAGATTCAATAAATAACAAAATGGTATATAGGCTCCGAGACATCATAAATATACACTTCATTTTCCAACATCATTCCACACCTCAAGAAAAATCTTATTTATGATCAACTGAATTTCATTTATATACAGATAAGTACATTTACAATTCCACATCACTATATTTGGGAATATCTTATATATACATAATAGATTTCAAGACATATACATATTTATGTTACGGCATTATGATTCCAAAACTTTATACAAGAACTGAGAATATCTATAATTATTCAATAAATATTTCAAAACCTTTTTAAAATTGTATCAAACATTAAAATTACATTCAAAAAACATTATAAGAATTATATAAGGGTTTTTTAAAATTATTTTTGTATTGGAAAATATACAACCTAATAAAATATTCCATTCCTCTAAAATATTTTTCCCTTGAAAAATACAAAAATTAAATGGGAAATATTATAAAATCTAAAATCAAAAATTCTTCATATTGGGTCAAAAAAATATCCACATGATCTCATTATATCTTCAACTAAACAAATTCCACGGAAAGAACTATACTCCAATGATAAAATGTATTTGTAGTGGTATATTTTATACTATCTCTCATACAAGTGACATACACCCCATATATGATAATATATATTTATGGGATACCTATACATGTTTCTAATATATGGGTGATATGATTTATCAAGGAATAAATTAATCATGGGGTGTTTCATGACCCCTTTGGTGACCAGATTTCTTAATCATGGACCCTCAAATCCATATTTGTATGGTAGGTTCATGTTGAGATGAATTTCAATGCAATGTTATCCAGCATTACTATCAATAAAATAATAACATTCAAAAATACCATACAAATCCATTAAAAACTCACCACATAAAAAATGATGTCATAACATCAATTTCCAACACCTTTATCCCAATGTAATATGACATATCCTCGTTAGTATCTGCATCTCTAGGAAGGATATCCATGTAAATTATTTTAGAGGTGCTAAAACTAATTTGTAGGTCAACATATAATTAAGATCAATGTTTATGGAGATTGAACTCAATGTGTTATCTCATATAAACAATTAGAATTCCAAATTTAAGGAATTGTTTGGACAATCTTATTTATATAGAATTTATTTCAATATGATTATGGTGAGAACCATTAGATAAATCTCACCAATAAAAAACTCACAATTTTCTTAGTTTCCACAATTATTAGATAAAATGGGATTATAATTTGATTCGCATAATCAAAAGGTAACATTAAATCATTTTTTCACTCTCTAAAGTTCACAACAACAATTATTCTAGACATCAAACTCACCTTAAATTCCTAATAAAACACATAATATAAAAACCAACAGAATTAAAATAGGATCTAAATTTCAAGAATCTTTTACCCATTCTTAAAAATATCTTTTTACATTATAATATATAATCCCATTAATGTGTGGAAAATGGTTTCCAATGCACTAAATATGGGCTTAAAGTATGGGTATATTTCCAAAACATTTATCCGCTGATGTTTTTGGGTGATTTAGTGGTACAGAAAATGATAAAATCAACAAAATTATTTCATGATATTTAACGGGATATATGTTAATATGATTTTGAGAGTATTTATACCCTAAATTTTGATGAGTGAAATTGTGTTGATTTATAGGTTTATGATATAAAGTGTATATATTGAAATCACTTGTTACTAATTTAGAATATAGGTTATTGATATTTTATTTAGATTTACAAAATGGTTCAATAGTTTTTATTATATCATCATGGTCGACCTTCATGGAATAGTTTTTGTGAGAGTCCTCGTTTTTACAACTATTCCATGTCATCTATTGGTGTTACTGAGGTTATGGTAATTTATATTATTGGTACATTATTGTTAATATTGAATTATTAATATTTTTATGAAAATTTTGGTTAATAAAAATTTAATAGGCTTCGATAATAAAATTTAGGAGATTTCATTTTAAAGATGCAATTTTATTTTGGTTTTTCCCATTGAACCTCTATTATGAATCATGCATCCACTATTATATTATGAGTAGTGATTTTAAATGAACAAATAAATTAAATATATAATATTCACAGTTTATTACTCATTTATTGAATCATAAATAATTAAAAAACCAATTTTAATAAACATTGATATAGATAAAAGAATAAAATTATTGTATCATGGTTGAATAAAATATAAAAAAATTATAGTAAGTGATATTGTTTTTGGGATTATATTTTTTCAATCAACAATTAAAATGGTATCATTTTAGATTTTGTAGAGAACAATTCTTTTTTTGGTAGAGTTATTAAATTTTTGAAACATTAATAAGTAATTTTATTAGAGCTTAATTTTTATTCATTTAAATATGAAAAAATATAAAGCACTTGGTTTAGTGATGAGGAATGAAGAATAATGTTTTCAATTTATCTGATGTTTCCTTACATTTGGACATGTAAATGGTGAAAAACTGATCTAGTTGGGCTGAGAAAAATCGAAAAAAACAGAAATGTGATAGCTTCTTTATAAATACTTGATTAGAGTATAATAATCAATAAAATCCACATTATGTATTGGTAAATGAGTACCATTAACAAAAATTGATTAATTTCATAATTATTAATGAATAATGTCTAGTAAGGCTATGAGATTGCATTTTTATGATAACTTATTTATTAAATTAATATGATTTTTTGTGTGATCATTTTTAAAAAATTCAAGACCAATGTCCTAGATTTATTATATATTAGAGGGTGATTCATATATATATAGTAAATCAAAATAATCATCTTTAATAATTATTTTATTATTATTATAGATCACACAATAGTGGGGTTGGATTTTTTTAAATGGATATAGGTGTTAATTATCAATAAATATAAATATTTATTTATGGTGTTCATTATGTTGTACATACCTTAGATTGATTTTTCAAATTTTAATTATAATTTTATAGTATAAAAAATAATTTATTATTCAAATTTTTTAGTGGGTGAGGATGGTATAAAGTCTTATATTTACCACAAGTGTATATACCTCATGTTAAATAAGTTAGAACATGTTTCCTTAATGATATTATTTATCAAAGGATGTACTATATTAATCATGCCAATAAACCATTACAATTGATGTTTAAATACATTATATATTTTACTAATATGGAATTATTGTGTCATAATTCCAAAAAAAATCATAATGTTTTTTTTATAATGTATTTTTTCACTTGATTACAAAGGTATGTGTATTATTCTCTACCTGGTACTGATTTAGTCAAAACTCATAATTAGTGATAATGCATCACCATTAACCAACTAGTAAATATCTAATATCACAAATAGCATATTTTATAGGTATGGTTCGTTCTATTTTTATGTCATATGGAACTAATTTGAGACCAATTAGAGTATGTAATAATGGTAAAATAATAAAATGGTGTATTACTGCCATTTATTTTTCATATTGAATCCAATCATTAGTAGAAATTGTTAATTTGATTTTGTATGAATTTTTTAGTGGACATAGAAATACATGTCCCTTGTCAATCCTTATATAATATTTTAGTAGTATTATTTTGGTAATTTCATGCTTCATATGTGATATTATATTATAAAACGAACTTTTTTGAACATGTTAATGGTTAAGATACTGAATATTTTGTGTTATAATAAATTAATATATTTTCATCGTTTGTTTAGCTATTGGTGGTTGTTTTCATGCAAATTTGATAGTCCAAGAGCATTATGTGTTATATGTTCATTTTTATAATTTCTCTATATAAGGAAAATTTATTCTATACATTTCAATTTAGAGTTTTTTTAAACATTTTTTTTTTCAACATTCTCAATAACATTAAATATATTCACATTTTTTATTGAATTTTGGACAATAAAAATTTTATAAATATTAGCATTATGAGATTTTCCTTTATGTATTACTTATAATTTTCGAAAATGGGAGGTATCAATTATTCATAAAAATAATTCATAATTTTAATATGATTTGTGAATAAAATAATTCATTCTCCATTTTTTCCTTTGAATTGTGTCCAAATTGTTAGAATAAAAAAGATTATTTTTTAAAAAAAATAAAGATGAGTGGATTCAAACCTTTCTATAGACATCACTACATGATGTGGGAAATGGATTAAGGTAAAGGATTAAAAAATTAAATAAAACCATAGAATAACGATGAAATAAAAACCCAACATTTAACTGATTTAAAAAACATAGGAAAGATGGTGGAGAGTGTTTATTGGTTGTGAGAAACATTTAAAATGATGTATATTGGAGTTAGTGGAAAAATATTACCCACCGTATAATGGTTGGGGAGAAGAAAAAATAACTATCAGATAATCCTACTAAGATTATCCCCTTCCATGATATGGGGATCTATAGTTAGACTCTGAAAAAAAGATCATATCATTGGCCTATTCCTTGGAAGAGATTTCATGAAAGAATTGAGAAAAATTATAGGTAAGAGTGAATTTCTGTTTTATTATGGTGAAATTTCATAGTTATTAACAATTTTCACATGGAACAGGGTGTCTATTAAAGGAGTGGAAATTGAATGGACAGATCTTATATAGGACATAGGTATTTGATGCCATGCTACAACACCTTTTTCAATGGTGTACATGGTTACTAAGTGATAGAACAAGTGATGTTGGGCCAACTCATCATATACTATAGTTGGCCTTCCATAGTGTAGAAGGTTATAAATTATAAGATGAATAATGTTCATTGTACATAACTACCACACAATATGAACCCTCTCATAGTATAGTATGACTGTAGAAGATTGTTTTGTTGAGTAAAACAATGGAAACATGTTTTTGAAAATTTACTCTATTGTTATCAGAGGGTATAAATTTAGAAAAATATATGTAAGATTTCCATTCCACTTCCCTGATGGTTATCCCGTGATTAGGGTAAACATCCCATGCATAATATATAATATAATGACATAATGATAAAATTATATGATTTGCACAATGGTGGTCATAAATATATTTAAAAAAGAGTTAATTAATTCAAATGTATTGAGACATTAAAAAAAATAGTTAATTGGGGAAAAGGAGGAATTCATATATGAAGGGATACTTTTTGGTATGATTGTAATATTTTATTCATGTCTTTCATGTAAATATTTTTTGAAAATATGATGTTCAAAATTCTATGGTAGTAATTTTATCTCATTTCCCATCAATGATTGTTTTGTCATTCATAATATTAACATGATTCTTTCATTCCTTTAGTTTTCCATCCCACATGTCCTATATTATTTATATATCATGTGTGAATGATCACTCTTGGGGATGGTGAGTCCATATTAGGAGGAATAATATTTTTATTCAAATGATTAATTAAATTAATGAATAACTTTTGTTAGTAAAATACATATTTTTTTCCTTATTTACAATACATGAATCACTTGTAAGGTTTGATTTCTTATAGAGGATGAAAATGGTGATAGAGTGGAGTGGAAGACTGAGATATGACCTTAAATCCACATTTTTTCATTGATATTGAACCAAATTCACATAATAATCATTATATTACTTTGACTATAGGGTCCATCAATCATAATTTGTTTTAATTTTCACTGACAAAATGAGTTATTTATCTCATGAATTCTCATAATTTTCCCCCTACTAATTAAAATTTTAATTTCATCATAATTAGTTGAAATATGTCCTCTAAAACTATATAATCATCACTATTTTCAATTTGATGTTTTATCATCATAGTGAAATCCATTTTTGGCTACTAGTTTCATCTATATCTTATATCCCACATTAATTTTTTCCACTAGTTCTCTTCCACCCTATTTAATGACAAAAATGAGTATGTTTGGATAGGATAATATCCGACTTATTCTCTGTATTCAATCAAAATTTCTATACTAAATCTATATATTTTTGTTTATTAGGATATCATGACATTTCACTTTAAAATAAAACTTAAAATTTGATTAAATTACTCTTGAATTTGGATCATCATTTTGTTATAATTGTTTTATACAATGGGATGGATCTGCACTAGAAATAAAATTATTGGTTGATTCATTTATTATTTTAAATTCTCTATTTAGTATTAGGTTTTCCATCATTAAAAGGTGTTATTAATTATATTATTGAAGGTTATTTTTTTATTAAACACACTCTATGCATGTGATCATATAGGATGGTTTCATAGATCCCATTAAATTAGTCCCAATGATTGAGTTCTATAGTTCACACACTCATTGAGCATGTAATTATGATTACCCAAGTGACCAAGAAAAATGTGAAGAACATTTAGATTATTTTTGGTGGAGTAAAACCATGTTGATAACTAATACTAACGCACTACAAAATTAAATCATTAGATGGATCCTCATAGAGTATAATTATACAAAACATTTAATCCAAATGATCCAGAATGATGGGAACTTCAAAAGAATAAAAAATGATGATTATCAAGGTCATCTATACAATTTTATAAAAATATGTGAAAAAGTCATGAATAATGAGGTCATTTAATGTAATATTCATTTGACATAATTCCCATTTTATCTCATGTTGCATACTAGTGACTAGATAAAGTCATGGTCAAATAGATCCATCAGTGCGTGGTTTTTTCGCATGAAAAAATTCATAGATAATTACTTCCCTTTAGTGAAGATAGAGATACTCAATAGTGACACTCAACGGTTCCCAAAAAATATGAAAAATAAATATTAAAATAATGGGAGAGATTTAAAGAGGTGATAATGAGGAGTCCCCGTCATGGTGGCACTTTGAAGATGTAACAGAAAACATTCTAATTTGGACTACAAAACAAAAAATGAGCTACAATTTAAAAAAATTTAACTATTTGAGTAATGTGAAATACCTTCACTAAATTCCATTCCATTTTGTAAAAAATAGTTGATGACTTTTAATAGTGGCATGTGGGGAGAGGTTTACCTAATACTGAAGTGCACCAGGTAAACTAGAGGATTAAATTAGCTTCTCAATAAGAGGATATGTATAAAAATTGGAAATATTTATAATAATTCATTGCCTAGGATAACCCTATAAAACCTATCACATATTCTCTAGTTAGATTTGTAGTGGAAAACATATTTTTTAGTACTTTTAAACTTCAATATAAGACACCTTAGTGGGTGAGGTAATGTTTTTCAACTATAGAAGTTTATAACCATTTTATCAAAACCAATAACAAAAAGGGGTGACTATGATTCAGAACAACCAATAATGAAGTATTGGTGAAGGGTAAATTCACACAATAATTCATATCTTATAAGATTTCCCTAAGGAAAAAATCACTAATTTTGACCATGTATCCCTTTAATCCCACCAAATCCATTAACCAACAGAAGCAGTACTAATGTCCAAAACAAGATCCATGAACCTCGTTCAAAGATTTATTCACAAAATATATAAATATTATTTACTAATGGACTAATCAATTCAAGATCACCATGAAAAAGAATGAGAACAATTTTGAAAATCAACAAGCGATACTCCAAAATATTGAGATATTTCAAAAAATGTTTCCTAATAGATGACTAAAAGGAACAACAGATATTTTCTAGGAAACAAAAAAATATTGAGTTTAATCTATGGATATCACCAAATAATGATTAAATGATATGTAGAATATAATTCATTAAAATTACATGGATTTAGGATTGAATTAACATTACCAATATGAAGTATATAGATTTATATCAACAGGAGAAGAAAATATATTTTTGTAACTCAAAAGTAAAAGATAGTGAAGTATAGCCTTATTGAGAACTTATCTTTTTTTGTAAAGGATATTCAATTTTAAGGAGTATAAATTCTAAAATTCACTATCAATTTTAACATATCTACACATATTCATTCCCATTATTAATTCAATTAAAAATATTCCTTTTAGGCCTTGTACATTAAAGAACACATCCATAAAAGAATAGATTAGAAGAATTTGGTGAAGGATATTATAATGATTTATGTTAAGTGGTGGTATAATGGAATATTCCACCAATTATATGTGACCTACCAATTTTTTCAATTCCTTGTATAATTGGTTCATGAACATTTGGTAGAACATTCCATGATTTTAGGGAATCTATAAATCTGACATCAATAAATGGTTACAAAAATATCATATTTTTTATGTAATTCCCCAAGGTTTTACAAATAAATTTATTATTGAATGTAATCCCTACAACACTGAGTCTCTATGAAACAACATTTTGTTATTATAACTTAACCATTAAACATAATTGTGTCCCCTCTGTGTTTTAAATTTTTAAAAACAGACAGAGACTATTGCAACCAGTAATAGATTTACCGTCTAATAAGATCAACTTATATTTTTTGTTAATAATAGAATGAACCATATGAATAGTAATGTACCCTTATGAATAGTACTATGACCATTATTGATAATTATCCTTTCCCATTTAAGTATAAATAAAATTTACACACCTTATAAATGAGAGTTAATATTTTAAAAATTAATAATTATTAAGTTTCAGTATTTTTGTGAGTAATATATATTTAATTACAATTTTAATTTAATAAATTTTTATAAAATAATTATTTTTATAAAATTTATTCATAAATAAATACATTCGTTTCATATGAATTTAGGTTAATTTTATGAGACCATTGTTAATTTTGGAAAGTATTATAAGATTCAATTTAAATTTAAAATATGTATTTTAAAAAAAAAATGATTTTATTTTAAAATTAAATTAAAAATAATTAGGAAATTATTTTTATAAAATGGAGTCCATTTTTTAATTCTACACATTAAAAAATAATTATGGTTAATTTTTATTTAATAGTAAAATAGAGTAATTTAGGGTATAAATACATTAGAGGATAAATAGACTATTCATTGAGTCATCATTGATGTAAGCACACTTGGTTAAAATTCACATGCACTTATTAATTTTATTGGTCACAAGAGTAAACACTATTCGATTTATTGACTAATATAATAAAATAAAGAATAAGATATTCAAAAAACACCCCTCTCCCCAACTATAAAACCCCCCATAACTTCCTCTTCTCCTCATTATTGTAAGCCTTTAAGCTTTCCAATGTACTACCCAAATAATCTTCCTTAGTCTCTCCCCACATCTAGGATATCTTTGTATTTCCCAAAGACCAAAACCCATTACCTTAAAGAGGTTCTCTAGGAGGATATTTCAATAGGTAAACCCTCTTCCTTTTTTTTAAATTTTGTTTTAAATTTATTTTGTTTTCATATCTTCTCCTCACCTCCTATGTCCAAATGATCATGATATCTCTAGTATCATATATATATTGGAATGATATCATTTTAATGGAGTATCCTTCCTCAAACTACTATCCCACTCTATTTTTTTGAAAAAAAAAATCATCATCCTGTACGTGCCTATTTACAACATTCATCAACTACAAACCTTCATTCCCCAATTTTTCCCTTAATAATGGTTATAATTATATTATTAGGGTTGAACCAGGATATAATCTAAATAAATATCACTAATGTTTTTATCTAAAACTCATAATAATACCTTATAACCAATTAAAGTATATCATAATTTAAAATTATGGATATTAAATTTAATCATATAAATTAAATTCTCGAAAATTATACCAATTCCACATGAACTTCCATACTCATATACAAGTATATGATTCATGAAAACCATGGAAACTAATCCTATTGAGCTATAAATTTGTATCTTATAACTCAAACAAAAGGCCATAAATTAAATCAACAAAATTATAATAAAAAAGATACATATAAAGGAGGTTCTGAACTAATTAATTAATGTATTTAAATTTTATTATCCAGGATGTTACGGTCAACTTTAGAACATGTTCCAACATAAGGTAAGGGTTTTCTATGAGAATCTCCATTTTCATTTAGGTTACTCTTAATCTCTATTAATACGAATAAATTTATTAAATATATTTAATTACCATGGATAAATTATGTTTGACTTTTTTATATATGTTTTACAATCAGAACCCATCTTTATTTTATGGGGAGTTAAATTCTTTATAAATATATTTATTAATTATTCCTGATAAACATGACCTATTCAAGGGAACATCTCAAATTCTTACCTATTTTAATGTGAACTATATAATATATTTGAAAACAAAATTATTTTTCTAAAACTACTCATTTAATCAAAGATAATCTATAATATCTAGTTTCTAGTTTTATGAAATTATTTTTCTAAAAGAACTATTCCTTTTAATGTTAAAGTCTATTTCTCTGAAAAATTCATCAATGACATTATTAGAGTATTTTTTTCTATTTCAAAACCTCTATTGAATTTTATGTCCAATTTTGGTTAACAAATTTTTCTTATCAGATTCTATATTTCATTAGATGGTTTATGATTTGTTTGATTGTGGATGTGTTATCTTGATACCATTCACCATACAATGCAAAATGGTTAGTGTTTATGTGTTCAGATTCGAGAGAGTTATTTCATATGTTCATGTTGTTTATGTTTAGCCTCTTTCCCATGAGGAATTAATTGAACATAGAAAGTTACGGGTGGGGACTTTTATATCCCATTGATGCATCGTTAGGTCTCATGAGACAAAACAGAATATGGTTTTGGTTGAGTCTTTACCATATAATTTTTAGACATTTTGGTCGAGTCCTTGAATATATGTTTTAGAAGATTAGAATTATGAATTACCTCATTATGGTATTATCATTTGATAAACCATTGATTATTAGACTAGTAGAATATCGATGGTTTGATTTTATTCTCTAATGATCAGTTATATGGAATTATCTAATAATATTTCATTATTTCAATTTTATGATCAAGTATACTTTTAATGGAAAGTGTTTTTAGTTGTTCATCATACCTACTATTAATTTTTAAAATAACATCCATTGTATTACTTACCCTTGATGGGCATCTGAGCACACCCCTTTATTATGTTTCATTTTTTCATGGTTGTGAATATCAATATTATGAATGACATGTAGGGATAATCTCGGCTCCAGAAATGTTTCCAATGTAATTTCTATTATGTTTTTCATTTCAAGTTGTAATGTTGATCTTATTTTTGTATATTTTCTTCCAAAACTACTAATCTATTCAATCCTTTTGGATAAAACATTCTTTTAATCATTATAATGTAATAATATTAGGCACCTGCTCTAATAAACTGGGTTGTGTGTCCTTATAGTTATTATCAATGGATGTTTAGTAGAAACCTTGGAAACTATGTATAGAAAACATATATTGTGGAAGAATTCCCAAAGGAATAATTTGAGGATAAGAATAAAAGAACATCCAAAAAATTTAGTAAGGGAGATATTATGTGGATCTTCTTATAAAATACATCCATGTTTTGATAATATAAGTGGATGTGGTTCTATAATAGATGTACCTATGAGTAAATACTCTGATGAGGTGCTCCAGGATTGACTCAGGGTCACCTGGTAAACAAAAAAGGGCCATACTATGTACCTAGTTTGACACTCTTGGGGGTATGCTTAGGATAATTCACATATTCATTACAATACATTAATAAGAATTTGAATATAAATATTTTCTCAAAGAAACCATGCTTTTTATTTTGAAATTATACATGCATAAAATTTCAATTTCTATTTTGTGTTTTTATAGTTTGAAATAATAAATAATTATTCATAATATATTTTAGTGTCTTCCATTATTTAGAATTGTTTCCTAGTGGAAGTAATGGAAACCTCATGAAGGCACATATCCCATACAGGGGTTTGCCTCTTATGAAAAATAGTGATGTTTTTTAAACTACGATTTGTATTGATCTACTTATAACTATACTTAGACAATTGACTCAGGTAATGAATAAAAAACATACCTGTATGGAACATCCAGATCCACAACGTGGAGGAGAAATGTTAGACAACATTATTTAATAATTGCCTCCATAATGTAATTAGATAAAAAACCCATTCATATTAGAGTAGTTGATAATTTCCATAAAGAAGATATTTCTCACTTTAGGATGTAATAAAAGGGAGAAGATTATCATGTCAGTTTATTATATATCTAGATATGTGGATCAGTGGTGGTTATCAATTCCAAACATGAAGGATGGAGATGAAATGGAAGAAATGGAATGGAGGGACTTTTAGGAAATATTATTCGAAAAATATTTTCCTTGAGAACCGCAAGCAAATATAGAACGAAAATTCATGAATTTTAAACAACAAGAGGATAGAAATTCTTTGAAGTATGAATCTAGTTTTACTAGGCTATAAAAAATGTTTTAGGCTACATACATAATCCAAGGTGTAATATAAATCAATTGGTGGATTTTTTTTAAACCATTCCTCTAATGCACACTATTTTCCAAAACATTCTCATCAAATGAAGATACGGTAACGTAAGAAATAATGACAGAGATATAATTGTCTATGTGTTATGACTTTAAAAGAAATAGAGATAAAAACAGGTTTTTAGAGGAAATAATAGATTAATATAAGAATAAAAATGGGTAGTTTTCTAGTATGTGATACATGTGGAAAGAAACAACCTAAATCCTACTAAAATGGAAAAGGAGTCTATTAAAAATATAGATAAAGAGGCCAAAAATATCATGATTTCAATGGAATGAAAGAAGATACCAATTTTCAATGCTAAAATTGTAAAGAGATGGGAAATTATGGCAATTATTTTCCTACGAGTCAAGTCATCATTCCCCCAAAAAGGTTAGGGGGCATGGAAAAGCTTATGTGATCACAAATACCAAGGATTAAGTTCTTAATGATGTGGTATGAGGTGCATAAATCATTTCCTCAAACATAGTAAATTATTTATTTTATTTAGGATCATCCCAATATTTTATGTCTTCCCAGTTTTTCAATAAAAATGGACATTTTCAATTTTATTTAATAAAGAAGTTTTTAGTCAAAACTCTTAAGGAAAGTATCATTTCAACAAAGATGTGTTTTTTAGTCCAGTTTATGAAACATAAGAATGATTTAGTTTATGACCTTATCATCATTCCCATAATTTAATTTCATATAATTCTTGGTATGAACAAGCTTTGAAGTTATGATGCAAAAATATATTACAAGAATAAGGAAGTTACAATTTTGGATAATGATGTAGATTCCATAATCATTATAGTAGAAACCTTGTTATTTGATTTTTACCTAGTTCCAATCTCTATAGCTCTAATGAATAAAATTCTTGGGGAGTAATATAAAACAATATCTATGGGAGATGGAAGAAATATTAAAATTAATGATGTACCTATTGTGAAATATTCAATTACTGTATTTCAAAGGGATTAACCTAAACATCCTCTACAGTGGGGAAATGAGTATTGTATTGATTTAATTCCTGATGCAAGGCCTATATTAAATACCCATTATTAAATGGACATAGTGGAATCTATATAACTAAAGAAACAACTAGATTAATTGAGTGATAAATGATTTTTCCACCCTAGTGTTTCCCCATGGGGATCTCTTGTTCTTTTTGTTAAGAAGAAAGAATGATCTATGAGTTTGGGCATTGACAACAGGGAGATCAATGTTATTACTATAAATAAAAATTATCCTCTTCCTCACATTGATGATTTATTTTATTAACTTTATGGATCCCAATATTTTTGAAATATTTACCTACGATCTAGATATTGTTGGTTGTGTGTGAGGAAGGAAGATATTCCAAAGATAACATTTAGAACTAGTTTTGGGTAATAAGAGTATACAATAATGACTTTTGGACTAAATAATGCACACTTTGTTTTCATGTATCTAATGAATAGAGATTTCGAGGAATATCTTGATGAATATTTGAGTTATTTACTGATGATATCTTTCTATGCTCCAAAATCTATTAAGATCAATAGAATCAATTCCGCATAATTCTAAATACTGTTAGAATAAATGAGTTATATGGGATGTTTAGAAAGTGTGAATTTTGGATTCAAACCATTTCTTTTCTTGGTCATATTTCTACTACGGATGGAATATTAGTTGACCCTAAAAAAGAAAAGGGAAGTTCAGAAAATGCCTACTCTAATAAACATAACCAAGGTACATAGTTTTATTGTTTTAGCATGTTATTATCGGTGTTTCATTCATAACTTTTCTTGATTAACTATCCTGTTGTCCAAACCTGCTTTTAGAGGGGTTAAATTTTTATTGACAAAAAATGTGAAGAATGTTTTGAATAATTGAAGAAGCGGTTAGTGAATTATTATCTCTTTACTCTACTATCGGGAAATGGTTGATTTGTGATTTATAGTGATGCATAAAATAATATACATGGTTGTGTTATTATACAGTACAATAATGTTATTAAATATGCATCAAGGTAGTTAAAAATTCATGAAAAAATATTTCTAAATCACAATCTTGTGTTTGAAACTGTAATCTTTACTCTGAATATATGGATACATTAGTTCTGTGGTGAATGATGTGAGATATATACTGATCACAAGAGCCTGAAATATATCTTCTCATAGAAATAATTCCACATGAGGAAATATAAATGGCTTGATAAACTCAATGATTATTGTTGTTATATACACTACCATCTTGATATGGAAAATAATGTAGAAGATGCATTGAGAAGGAATGATCAAAGAGTTCTATACAAAATAAGGATTTACAAGGATCCTATATACATGGATCAAGTGAGAATGGATTTGGAAAATATCAATGAAGTTGAAGCATCATTAATTTTTCAAAAGGTTTCACAAAAAATATTTATTGGAAAGGATAATGAGTTTTCAGTGTGATGATGGTAATCTTTAAAAGAAAATTTAAGGTGTGAATGAGGTGATGTGTCCTAACATCATGTGTGAGAACGTAATTCAGAAATTTTGGAAGAGGCTATGTGTTACCTCTATACCTGTGTTGAAAAGAGAGTTATTAGATGATTCCCATAGCTAGAATTTCTCTGTACACCCTGGTATCACTAAAATGTAAAGAAATTCAATGAAATATTTCTGGTAGGAAAACACGTAGTGGGATATTTTTCAACATGTATCATGATGTTTAGTATATCAACATGTGAAGGTAGAAATAAAAAATAATTGAGTAATGCAACCTCTACCTATTCCTACATGAAAATGGGATGATATCACCATGTATGTTTTCATTGAAATACCCAAAAATCCATGAAATAATGAAGTAATATGGGTAAATGTAGATCAATTTACTAAATCTACACATTTCCTCACTATAAGGGATGATTTTCCACTATAGTTCCATGAATGAATCTATATAAATAGAATTCTGAGTCTTCATTGACCACCTATTTCAATTGTTTCTAATCATGATCAAAATTTCAAATTATATTTCTAGAAAAGTATTTAAAAAAAATTGATATTGAACTTCATTTGAGTATTTATTATCACCTTCAAATAGTCATGTAATCAGAAATCATGATCCAAACATTGGAATACATGATCAGATCACGTTTACTTGTCTTTCAAGGTTTGTGGGATCAGTATTTACATTTAGTAGAGTTTTCCCACAATAATATCTTTCATTCATGTTTTTAAATGGCAGAATATAAAGCATTGTATGTAAATATGTGTCGTACATTGACATGTTGGGATGGCGTTTGTGAAAGGAAGCATGTGGACCTAGACTTGTGGAGGAAACAACAAAAAAACTAAATACTATTCAAACCCATGTCAATGAATATCAATATAGGGAAAATGTCTTTTCTAATAATATAAGGAAGTGTTTCATATTTCAATTGGTAGATCATGTTTTCTTAAAAATATCTCCATCAAAGGGTGTTATAAGATTTTGGAAGAAAGGGAACTGAGCTCCAGGATCATTGGTCCTTTTGAAATTATAGAGATAATTGGAGTTCTGTCTTATCTTTTGGAAATTATACATATCCTTTCAAATGTACAAATTTTGTTCCATGTCACATTGTCGAGAAAGTACATGCCATACCCAACACATGTACTCACTTGTGAAGGTATAAAATTGGAACCTAACTTATCTTTCTGTGAAGAGCCTATCAGGATTCTTGACTCTAAAGAATATGTGTTGAATGATTAGATGATTTTTCTAGTAAAGGTAATTTCAAAAAACCATTAAATTGAAGAGGCAAAGTGGGAGCCTAAGTATCTTATGATTAATACTTACCCAAATATTTTTATGAGGTAACATTTTTTAAATTTCGAGGACAAAATTTTTGTAAGTTACAGAAGAATGTAACACCCCAATCTTTTACAAATAAATTTAATATAGAATGTAATTCATGAAACATTGAGTCATTATAAAACAAAACTTTTTTATTATATCTTATCCATTAATCATTGTTTTTCCTCCTCTGTGTTTTGAATTATTAAAAATGGACAAACATGGTTGCGACTAGTAATATATTTAGAGTATGCTAGGATCAACATATATATTTTTTGAACAGTAACACAACCCTAATGAATATTAATGCACCCTTATGAATATTAATATGATCCTTATGAATAAGTAACATCACCTATATAGTTGTAAATAAAATTTAGGCACCTTATAAATGAGAGTGAATATTTTAAAAATTAATATCAATTAAGTGTTGGTATTTTTTTGAGTAATAAATATTTAATTAAAATTTTAAATTAGTAAATTTATATAAAATAAAATTTATTTACATAAAAATTAGCCCTAAATAAATTTTTTTTCCTATTATTTTAGTATAATTTTATGAGACCATAGTTATTTTATGAAAGTATTATAAAATCGGTTTTAAATTGAAAATATGTATTTTTAATTTAAATAATGATTTTATTTAAATACTAAATTTTGAATATTTTGAAAATTATTTTGATAAAATGGAGGCCAGTTTAGAATTATACATATCAAAATATGGTTATGGTGAATTTTTTCTAAATTACTTTAATTTTGTGTGAATAGTAAAATTCGGTAATTTATAGTGTAAATACATGAAAAGATAAATAAGTTATTCCTTGAGTCATATCTAATAGAAAAAACACTTACTTGAAATTCACATGCTCTTATTACTATTTTTTTACAAAAATAAACAATATTGGTTTTCTTGAGAAAATTAATAAAATAATGAATAAGATATTCAAAAAACACACATCTCCTCCACTATAGAAACCACCCCTCACTCCCTCCACACCTAACACTTATAAGACTTGATGCTTCCAAAAGTTCACCCTAAACAATTTTCCCTAGTCTCTCTCCACGTCCAAGACCTCTTGGTCTTTCCAAAATACCAAAACCCATTTCCTTAAGGAGGTTCTCAATGAGGATATTTCAAGAGGTAAACCTCCTTCCGTTGTCTTTTAATTTCATTTTAAATTTATTTTATTTTATTATTTTCTCCACACCTCCTCTGTAAAAATAGTAATGATAACTCAAGTATCATATATATAATTGAATAATATCATTTTAATATAATATATACACTCAAACTACTATCTCTCTCTATCTATCTTTTTTTTAAATGAAATTATCATCTGGGAGGTGTCGATTTATAACCTTCATAGATGAAGAACCTTAGTTCTACAATTTATACTAAAATAATGGTCATGAACATTTTTTATGGTTGAAACAGACTATAATATATTTATTATAACCTATTAAATGTTCATTAACCGATTTATATACATAACACTACATATATGACAAAACTAGTTTGTGATAATAAAAATACCACTGAAATAATCTAAATGATTATCACTAATGTTATAACTAATATCTCTTTCTCATACCTAATAAAAAAACTAATTATATCACCATTTAATATACTTTATGGTTATTATTATCATATAAATTAAATTACATATAATTTCACCGATTCCATATGAACATCTATACTCATATACCTATATAACGATTGTAAAAACCTAGGAAACGAATTCCCCTTTGTAATAAATTTTTATATTATAACTAACAAAAAAGGCCATAAATAAACCTAATGAAATTAAAAATAAATCAGACACATATATTGGATGTTCTCAGTTAATTAATTAATGGATTTAATTTTGATTATCCAAGATGTTATGGTCAAGTGAAAAACATGTTCATACATAAGGTATGGGTTTTCTACCAGAACCACTATTTTCTTTCATGTTAATCTTTATCTCTATTAATCCAAATTAAATTATTAAATATTATTATTTATACGTCATAAATTCGGTTTTAATTTTCTATATAATTGTACTAATCAAAACAATTCATTATTTTATGGGGATTTAATTATTTATTAAAGATCATTCTCAATTCTTCAGAATAAATAGGGCTGATTCAAGGGAACATCTCAAATTCTTACATATTTTAAAGTGTATTATATAATCTATTTTAAGCCAAAATTATTTTTATAAAACCCATTTTATCATGGGAGAACTAACTTATATTATTTCAAGTTTTATGCAATGATTTTTCCCAAATAGCTCTTCTTTTCGAAGTAAAATACTATTTCTCTCAAAAATTCATCGACGACTTTATTATTGTATTTTTATCTATTTCAATTCCTAGGTTTAATATTGTTTCTTATTCTGGTTAATATCTTATTTTTATCATCTAACATATTTTATTATATATTTTATGACCATTTTGAATGTGTATGTTCTATCTTGACACCATTCACCATACCACTCAGCATGGTTACTGTTTTTTTTCAGATTGGGGAATGTTATTTCATAAGTTAATGTTGTTTATTTTTATCCCCTTCCATATTAAGAATTCATTAGACATATAAATTTAAATGGTTCATCCCACTAGATATAGAAAACGTGTATTGGGTAAAATCCCCCTAAGTTAGAATTTGAGGATAAACACACAAGAACATCAAAAAAATTATGGGATATATTATGTGGATATTCTTAGAAAATACATCTACTTATAGATAATATAAGTGGATGTGGTTCCAGAACATATTTACCTAGGAGTAACAACTTCGACAAGGTGTTTTGAGCATCCCTCGGGGTAACATAGTATAAGAAACTAGGCCTCACAGTGCACCATGATTGACACTCTCAGAGGATATGCTAAAGTTAATTCTTATATTCATTACAAGACATTATGAATGATTTAACATTAAATATTTCTTTAATGAAACCATGCTTATTATTGTGAAATTATACATGCATAAAATTTCAATTTATTTTAAGTGTTTTTCTGGTTCAAAATTATAAATTATGATTCATAATATGATTTAGTGTATGTATTTATTTTGAAATGGTTCCTATTGGAAAGAATGGAAACCAAATAAACTCATGTATCCCATGTAGGGATTTTCCCCCTATGAAAAATAATTATTTCTGTTCTAAAGTTGTGGCTGGTGATAAGAAGCATATAACAATAATTGAACATCAAACTCAAGTTAGGAATAATAACCTTACCTATATAGAGCATCCTAATCCACATTTTGGAGGAGAAATGTCAAGCTGATTTATGAGACAATAGCCTCCATCATTATATGGGACTACAAACCAATTCATAGCAGATTAGGGGATCAGTTCATTCAAGAATATATTTCTCTCTTGGGGATGTAATTAAAGTGATAAGGTTATCATGGAAGATTATCATATATCATGAGATACAGATCAGTGGTGGTCGTTAATTCAAAACCTAAAGGAGGAGTAAGAAATAGATGAAATAGAATGGAGGGAATTTAAGGAAATATTTTTAGAAAAATATTTTCTTCGAGAACTGTGAGCAGATATGCAGAGGAAATTATAGAGTTTTAATCAAAAATTGGATGAAAACATTATAAAGTATGAATCCAATTTTACAAGGCTATAAAGTAATGTCATGGACTACATACTTAATCCAAGGAGCATGGTGGATTGAATCGTTGATGGTTTAAACCCATTCTGCCTAAGAGAACTGGTTTTCTAAACATTATCATCATATAAATATGTATTCTCATGTGAAATCAAGACAGAGAAATAATTCTATAAGTCTTATGAATTTAAAAGAAAGATAGAGAATAAAATGGTGGCAGAGAAAATAATGGATAAATGGAATAATAAAAAGGGCAGTTTTATAACATGTGATTCTTATGGAAAGAAACACACCAGATCCTACTTAAAAGAAAAATGAGTCTATTAAAAATGTGAAGAAAGAGGCTACCAATATCATGATTTAAATGTAAAGAATCAACATACTAATGTTCAATGCTACAATTGTAATGTGATGGGACTTTGTACCATGATTTTCCAAAGAGTCAAGGAAAAATTCCTCAAAGAAGACCAAGGAAGAAAGGCTGAGCTTATGTGATCACAAATTCTAAGGTTGAAGTTTTTAATTATGTGGTGGTATGAACTTTAATAATTTCCTCAAAATTAACCAATAATTTTTTTATTCTGGATCATCATTTTATTTTATATCTTCCATGTCTACTAATAAAATTATATATTACCAATTTTATTTAATAATTATGTTTTTATTAAATACTCCAAAGGGAAGTATCATTTCAATAAATATGTGTTGATTAGTCCCCCCTTAAGATATATAAACATGTTTTGGTTGTTGAACTTATCATCATACACATGATTTACTTTTATATAACTCTTTATATGAACTGGATTTCATGTTATGATGAAAAAATATATTAAAAGAAGAATAAAGTGATAATTTTTGAGAATGATGTATAATACATTATCATTAGAGAATAAACCACATCATTTGACTCTTTTCTAAATCCACCCCTTATATCTCAAATAAATACAATTCATGGGGAGGAAGGTAAAAAATATCTATGGGAGAGGGAAGAAATATTAAAACTAAGGATATACCTACTGTGGATGAATATTTTGATACATTTATAGAGGATTTACCAGGACATCCTCTAGAGTGGGAAATTGAGTTTTCTATTGATTTAATTTTTGGTACAAGGCTTGTATCAAATACCCCTTACAGAATGGGCATAGTGAATTAGTAGAACATAAGAAACAACAAGAGGAATTGAGTGATAAATGAGTTTTCTTCCCATGTGTTTCTCTATGGGTATCTCCAATTCTTTTCATTTAGAAGAAAGATGGTTCTATGAGGTTGTGTGTTGACTACATGGAGATCAATGCTATTACCATAAATAACAAGTATCATCTACCACTCATTGATGATTTATTTAATCAACTTCATGAGGCCCAATATTTTTCAATGATTGACCTTCGATATGGATATCATCAGTTACATTTGAGAATGGAGGATATTCCAAATAAATAATTTCACACCAGGTATGAGAATTATGGATTTCCAGTAATGCCTTTTGGGCTGACTAATGCACACTATGTTTTCATGGACCTACTGAATAGTGTTTTTAAGGAATATATTGATGAATTTCTTATGGTATTTATTTATTATATTGTGGTATACTCAAATATATATTAATATCATAAGAATCGCTTTCAAATTATTTTTAAGACACTTATAAGAAACAAGTTATATGGGAAGTTTTGAAAGTGTGAATTATGGATGCAAATAGTTTCTTTTCTTGGCCATATATTCTCCAAGGATGGAATCTTAGTTTATCCAAAAAAGTTAAAGGTAGTTTAGTAATGGAATACTCCAACAAACATAATTTATTAAAAAAAATTATTGGTTTAGTAAGTTATTAACTGAGTTTCATTCAGAAAATCACCCGATTAGTGAACCTGTTAACCAAGTATACTCATAAAGGATTCAAGTTCATATGGACTAAATAATGTGAATCTTTTTTTAAAGAATTCAAGAATATGTTAGTGAAGGATCCAATATTGACTCAAACATTGGGAAATAAATGATTATTAATTTATATTGATGCATCAAAGAAATGAAATAGTTATGTTCTTATGTATAATTATAATGGAATTGCCTATGCATCAAGGTAGTTGAAATTTCCTGAAAAAATATCCAACATGTGATCTTGACTTAAAAACTAAAATATTTTCTCTGAAAATATGGATACATTATCTATGGTGAAAGAATTAAGATATATACTGATCACAAGAGCTTAAAATATATCTTCTCATAGAAAAAAATCATCATGAGGTAAAGGATATGAATTTAACAATACAAGGATTATTATTTTTCCACACACTACCATCCAGAGAATGAAACTAAGGCGGTAGATGAATTGATAAAAAATGATCATAGAGTTCTGAACAAAATGAGGATTGAAAAGGACCCAATGTACATGGATCTATCATGTATGGATATGGTAATTATAAAATATGGTGATGCATCTTTACTTTTAAATTTTTTTCCCAACCATATTTATTAGGAAGGATTAAAACTACACATTCTTATAATGAAAATCTTCAAAGGAAATTTAACGATGTAAATGTGGGGATGTTGGTTGAAATTTTGTGTGAGGATTGAATTCTGAGATTTGGAAATATGATACGTATTACCTCTATAAGTGAGTTTAAAATGGAGTTATTGGATGATTCCTATAGTTTGAATTTCTCTTTACACCATGGTATAACTAAATGTATAGAGAATTCAAGGAATATTTTTGGTGGGACAACATGATGCAGAAAATTTGTGAGTATATATCAAGATGTTTAGATTGACAAAAGGTTAAAAATGAACGACAAAATCCTATGGGAGTCATGAAAACTCTGCCTATTCATACAAGGAAATGGGATGGCATCACCATGTATTTATTCAATGAATTACCAAAAACACCATGACATAATGATGAAATATGGTTAATTATTGATTGAATTGAAAAATATTTATATTTCCTCATTAAAAGGGGGGATATTCCACATGAGCACTCTACATGACTCTATATCAATGAATTTGTGAGACTACATTGAGAACCTCTCTCAATTATGTCAGATCATGATCCAAGATTCATAACAAAATTTTGGAGAATCCATCCAAATATTTTTGGATATTGAACATAATTTGAGTACTACTTATAACCCTAAAATATTCGGGAATCATAAAGGATGGTGCAAACCTTAGAATAAATTTTGAGATCATGTTCACTTGACTTTTATGGTATGTGGTGTCTGTATTTACATTTAGTGTAGATTTCCTACAATAATATCTTCTATTCAAGTATTCATATGGAACCATATGAAGCTGTATATAGAAATATATGTTGTACAATGACATGTTGAAATTAATTTGGTGAAAGGAATCCTATGATACAATAGAATGAGGAAGAAAAAAATAGATGGTAAATACAATTCAAACCCTTATAAAAACATCTTAATGTTGGAAAAATAGTTCGGCTGATAATGGAAAGAAGGATTTGGAATTTGAAGTGGGAGATCATGTTTTCGTAAAATTATCTTCATGGAAAGGTGTTATATGATTTGAGAAGAAAGGGAAACTGAAACCCAAGTACATTGGTAATCTTGAAATTATAGAGAGAATTGGATCTATGGATTATCATTTGGTAATGCCTCCAATCCTTTCTGAGGTACACAATATGTTTTAGGTCTCATTGTTGAGAAATTATATGTTATACCCAACACAAATACTCACTTTTGAATGTATAGAGTTGGAACCTAACATATCTTATTTTTGAAGATCTTATCCTGATTCTATACACTAAAGAACATTTTTTATGGAATTAGACGATTTTGTTGCTAAAGGTACTTTGGAAAAATCATAAAATTAAAGAGGCAACGTGGGATCATGATGAACTTATGATCAAGTTCTACCCAAATAATTTTATGAGGTAATATTTTTTGAAATTTTGAGGATAAAATTATTGTAATAGGGGATGAATGTAACACCCCCAAATTTTACCAAAAATTTTAATATTTAATGTAATGCATGAAACACTCATTCTCTATGAAACAACACTTTCTAATTATAACCTAGTTGTTAAACCTAATTTCTCTGCCACTGTGTTTTTTATTTTAAAAAACAAACATACACAGTTGTGATCAGTAAGATATTTAGAGTCTGATATGATCAACTTACATTTTTTATGAATTGTAACTTGACCCTTATGAATAGTAACGTACCATTATGAATAGTAATATGACCCTTATGAATAATCTCTCACCAATGTAATTATATACAAGATTTAGGCACCTTATAAATGATAGTGAATATTTTAAAAATTAATAAAAATTAAGTGTTTGTTTTTTGTCAGTATAAAATATTTAATTAAAATATTAAATTTAAAAATTTATTTTAAATAAAATTTAATTTAATTAATTTTATTCTCAAATAAATATATTTTTATTATGATTTTAGGATAATTTTATGAGACCTTAGTTAATTTTTTGGAAGTATCAGAAAATCAGTTTTACATTTAAAGTTTGTATTTTCTAAGTAAAGAATGATTTTATTTAAAAATTAAATTTCAAATATTTAGGATTTTTTGTATAAAATTCAGTCCATTTTTATATTCTACATGTCAAAAAATGGTTACAGTATATTTTTTAAAATTTTTAAAAATTCTTGAGTTTTTTATGATTATTAAAACACTGTAATTTACTATATAAATACATTAGAAGCTAAATACACTATATCATGAGTCATAAATAATATAAGAACATATTTTTAAAATTAAAATAAAATTATTACTATGTTAGTTTATAAGAATCAACATTGTTGGTTTTGTTGAGGAAAATATTAAAATAATAAATAAGATATTCAAAAATCACCCCTCTCCTACACTATAAAAACCACCCACTTTCTCTTCTTCTCACTCTTTTGATCCATTAATATTCTAAAATTTCTTCCAAAATACTCTACCCTAGTCTCTCCCCACATCCAAGAACTTTTTTTCTTTACAAAATACCAAAACCCTTTCCCAATAGGAGGTTATCAAGGAAGATATTTCATGATGTAAGCCCTCTTCCTTTTTCTTTTAATTACATTTTCAAAAAAAATTCTTTTCTTATTTTCTCTTCACCTCCTCTATCAAAATAATCATGATTACTCGATTATCCTATATATAATATATTTTTATCATGTTAATTATATATACTTCATGAAACTACTATATATCTCTCTCTCACTCTCTCTCTCTTGTTTTAAAAAGGAAATCATCATCTAGGAGGTGCGGATTTACAACATTCGTGGACAAAAAACCTTCGTTATTAAATTTCTCCTTCTAGGCCCATCATGAAACCATTTTTATGGTTTAAAAAAACTATAATATTTTCATTATATCCTATTCAATGTTCTTTTAATACTATATATAGATAATAGTAATTCATACGACAAAAGTAGTTCATAATAATAGAAATAACTCCAAAATAATCTAAATGATTATCACTAATATTTTATCTAATAAATCACCCTCATACTGGATAAAAAATAGAATTAAATCACAAGTTACTCATTTATATTTTTATTAGTATAATATAAATTCATTTCGGAAAAATTATATCAATTCCACAGGAAATTTCACACTCAAATACAAGTATACTGATCATAAAAAATAAGGAAACGAACGCTCTTGAACATTAAATTTGTAGCCTATAAATCATATAAACGTACTTAAATTAACATAATAAAATAATTATTATTAATATTCATATATATTAAATTCTGAATTAATTAATTAATGGATTTAATTTTATTATCTAGGTTGTTAATTTCAAGTTCAGAACACATTTGGACATAAGGTAAGGGTTTTCTACCTAAACCTCCATTTTCCATGGGGTGACACATTATATATCTTAATCACAATTAAAGTATTAATTTTTTTATTTACCGATAATAAATTCATTTTTAATGATCTATATAATTCTACCAATCAGAATCCTTCTTTATTTTGTGGGGAGATAAATTTTTTATAAATATCTCTCTCAATTATTTTGAATTAATAGGCTTGATTCAAGTTAACTTCTCTAATTCTTACCTATTTTCAAGTGCACTATATAATATTTTTTAATCAACAAATATTTGTTTTTGACTAAAAATTTAAACAAGAAAAATCTACATTAATTAATTTCAATGTTTATGCAATTATTTCTAAAAAATAACTCTTCTATCTAAAGTAAAAGTCCATTTCTCTCAAAAATTCCTCAATTACATTATTTGAGTAATTTTGTCTACATAAACACCCCCAATAAAATTTATGTCTTATTGTGGTTAATCTCTTATGTTTATCATGTACCAAATTTTATTAAATGGAATATGATCAGTTTGAATTTTTACGTTCTATCTTCATACCATTCACTATACAACTCCAAATGGTTAGTGTTTACGTGTTCAAATTAGGGAAAGTTATTTCATATGATCATGTTGTTTATGTTTAGAACCTCTCGTATGAGGAATTAATTAGTCTTATAATGTGATAGGTGGTTCCCCCAATTTCCCATTGATGCATTGGAAGGTTTCATGCGACAAAATAGAATAGGGTTTTGGTTGAGGTCTTACCTTAGTGTTTTGAGACGTCTTGGCTGAGCCAGGACAATATGTTTCAGAAGTATGGCATTATGAATTCACTAATTATGGTATTTCCAATTAATAAAACATGTTATTATTCAACTAGAATTATATAAATGGTTTTGTTTAATTCAATTATGATAATTTATGTAGAATTATTTAATCATATTTTATTCCTACCATATAATGCTAAAGTATATTTTTAAAGGCATGTGTTTTTAATTGTTTATCATTCCTAGTGTTTGTTTTTATGATGTCTTCCATTGTATTACATACCCTTACGTAGAATCTGATCTCACTTGATTATAATGTTTTATTTCTACCATTTTTTAACGAGGAATATTATGAATGAATTATAGGTATAATCTAGGATTCATGTATGTTTCTAATGGAATTTTTATTATGTATTTCATTTCAATTTGTAAGGTTGAACATATATTTTTATCTTTTTTTCTAAAAATACTAAATTCTTTATTTAATTGGGGTAAAAATTTATTTTAATCATGAAAAAGTATTAATATAAGAGAGAGGATTTGTGAATCTATGGTCTGGGTCCTTACATTGTATCCTAATACCTACACATGTTATACTACATTTGGAACATTTATCAATGAAAAACCTCAATTGAATGTTGTAATGAATAATTTTTATTATTTTAAAAATCATTATTATCAATAACTTCTTGATCTTGGATATGGGGTAATATATTTATGTCTTTATAACCCTGGGATATAATTTTCATTACACATAGAAATCACTTATTGGGTTTAACCAAATATATTTCATCATCTGACTGGGAGATGAGAATGTGAAATTTGACCAAAGTAGGGTGTTAAATCATGTAGATGGTTTATGATATTTTAATCCACACCCAACCACTAAATAGAGTCATATATGTTTGTATAAAATGGATACAAAAATAGTTTTTTCTAAATGAATAAGATATTTGGAATGAAACAGTTTAAAGAAAAGTATAGAAAGTAAAATAAGTTCTGTTTGTGATGGAAAAATTTATATGAGACTAATTCCATAATATAGTCCCCTCTATTATGAATCCCCCAAACCAATATTTTAATCAACATATAAGAAAAATAAAATATATTTTTCCCAGCGAGTATTTTGGAATACCATTAATACTTAATCAAGAAAATGTCGAGGAGGGATAACATTAATTAAAAATAACTTTACAACATTATAGACAGATATTCCTTAGTGAATAATTGATATAAGTGTCAAAATTCTTTCAATATTTACATACAAGGTAATCATAGAGGATTGTAGAAAGTTTCTAAGGAAAAAAAAGTTGTAATATTTCAACAATGTATGTTTTGAGGATTTTTTTTCAATGATATAAGAAACTAATATCATCTACCCCATCATAGACAACAAATGGGTAGGCCCACTTTATTTTTTCTAGACGAAATTGGGTACGATATCTATTAATAATGATGATGAATTTATCTATACTTATACAATATTGGGTGGTGTGTTTCTGGGGATTATTGAAAATAAAATAGAAAACATGGAAGGATCATTTTCCCATTTCATTATTGATGGAAAAACTAGTAAAGTTGGTTTAGAATAAGTATTATTGATTATTGGATAGAAAACATTTAGCTACAGTCATATGCCTATAGTGATAGATGATCAATAAAGGGATATGTTAACTTTCCCATAAGATACATTCACCTAATAATGATTTTATTTTAGAATATGTGATATACCATAGAATTTATTTCAATATATGATGTATATCCTTTAATAAAAGTTGAAGGGGTTCATTGAGGTTTTGATGAGCAATTTCTCAGTTTTTGAGAATTATTTTGATCTACACTAAATTAAAATGGATTTAAAACTAGAATGATGCTAGGAAATATACCTTGTATGGAAGTGGGATACATTGAGAATTGTGGAAATAAATGGCATAGTACAAGGCAACTTAATATATTAAGAAGGAATAAATGTTGACCATAGGAAAATAAAACTGATTATAGAGTTTTTAGGACAAAATACTATATGGGAAATCAAGAATTTATTGGGACATTATTTTTATTTCGAAAAGGTTATAAAGGACTTTTCACTTACCACTAGTCCAATTAACCACACTATAACTAAATATTTAGACATAGTTTTTTATGAAGAGTACAACAAATATTTCAAGAAAAATATTTTTAATGAATACATCCATCATTCTCCACACAATATTGTGAAGATCTACTTGAATTGATGATTTATAGTTGTGACTATGTTGTTGGATTAGTTATTTTTAACAATTGGAACAAAATTTTTCAAAAAAAATCTTATTTCAACAATAATATAATGGAAATAGTTCTAAAATACATAACCATGATGAAATAATTAATTTCCATGGTATTTTTTTTTTGATAAATTTAAACCATGCCTCATAAACTCTATATTTGTGGGTTATGTCGATCATACATCCTAAAGACACCCACTAAAAATGATGGATTTCAATACCCACTTGATCGAATAGATTATTTCCTATTTGTTTGATATTAAAATTAATTATTTGAATGGGAGAGAAAATATCAATACCATCCACCTCTCAATAATGTATTTATCTAATATTTTTAGAGATAAATAAATGTAAATGTGATATGAATACCCTTTTGATCATCTCTTTGTGTTTGATTTTAAAACAAGGAAATTTTTTTTGGAAATCAAAAACTGTTTTTATATTTGGAAAATCATTCCCAAATTTTATTACCATTGAAAATTTTATTCTTAACTAATGTTCACTATTAATTTTATGAATAACTATTATAGTTCATGAAATATGGATATGTTCTAATAAAAAGGTGTGTGCTCGAGAGTGATATGGAATTTTTGATGTAGTGATAGCATTGATCCAATAATAGAGGACTCTATGGACTAGAGAACACTATGGAAAAATCATTTAGATATTTTTTTTGTTCATCATTACATTATGGTTCTTGGATCACTATGGTGATATGTTATCATTTTAAATGTATATGAAATATAATAATATATCATCAAGTACCATAGAACATTTTTTTAAAATGAATTGATTGATTTTTGGTGAATTGAATCTATTGGAAATTTCCCAAATTATTTCTGGTACCCATACATATTTTTCTGTATTTGTTTTTTTAATGTGGGTTCATTATTAAGACACTACCCATAATTAAATAAAGTTGTGCTTAATTTAATATATAAAAACATATTATCCTAGTTTGGATTCCCATTTTTTCTAATTTTTGATTGAGTAAACCATTTAAAAAACAAAATATTGATGTTAGTATTCCAGAATTATGGGGTATTCTACATCACAAGTTGTTCATATCATCCATAAACCATTAGGTATGTGGAACAGGTCAATAGATTTTTGAAATAATATTTGGATAAAACTTTTAATTGAGGAAGAAATATTTATTTAATGAAACTTTATTATTCCATGTATACAAATATAATATTATAGATATCACCATTTGGAATTTCTCTATTTATATATTAGTGTATGGGAAACCATTCCACCTTATAGTATATCTATCCCACTAATCATTTTAGGTGGTTAAAGTTATAAACTAGAGTAATGATATAACATGGATGATTATATTTCTATATTTGGATGAGAGGGAAGAGATATGAAGAGGTATCTCATATAATGTGGATATTTGTAAGGAGGATAAAATATGATATAATAACCATCATATCCAAGGGAAATAACTCAAACCTCAACATATTGTACTTTTGTTTAATTATTATTTTTTATTTCAAGGGATATTATGGTTTGGGTGGTAACTACAATTTGTGGCCATATAAGTGCTTCTACATGGATATATTGAGGAAAACAATTAAAAGAAGTACCCTTCAAAAGAAATGGGTTTTGTCTCAAATTTTACATCAATGCATCTCTAATGGGTAATTTCAACCACCAATATTTGGAATGGATAACAATGAATGTCATGATTTTCAGTTTAAATATATTGTGTATTGGGAGTCTTATAAGGAACATTCTATTTAAAAATATTTATCTCTATTTTTTCATTTTTATTAGTAGTTTCTATTAAAAAAAATTAGTCCTATGACTCCAAAGTGTTCCTTAATGACTCTCAATATTTTTTACCCAAACATTCCCAAAGACGAAAATACATTTAAGATAGTTGGTTATTTGGGATGAATGATAAGTAAAAATATATTGATATTGAAGGATAAAATATTTAGTGTCTGTATTAAACAATAAAAAAATATTAATTCACCATGGTGAAAAACATTACATCACACTGAAAATCACAATATTTTCATAAGGAGAATTTCTAAACACATTAGAAAATATGAAATCCCTATATACCAATAGTCAATTCACATTATAGTTCATTACCCAGGGAGAAAATTTAATAACCTTTCCATTATACATAATTTTATACAAACATTGTATTACATTGACACTGCATCACAAGAGGATGAGGTTGTAATAAAGTTACATTATAGTAGATAATCCAATGGCATAAAGTATATGAAATTTAAAATCCAATAAATTTGTTGTAGTAAACAATACTTAAATTACTAAAACCATAAAATAGGTTTCCTAATTTAATAAAAAATAATTCCATAACCCTAGGTTTTTGAAGAATCACTCACCACCTCTTCTTATTTTCTATTGCTTGTCAAAACTCCCAGTAGCACCCCCTTTGTCATTACCCACACTTCCCCCCTAAAACTATAATTATAAATTACCTAGTAATTGACCGATTAAAAATATCTAAACCTTATTCTCTTTATATTTGCACTATAATGTTATTTCATCATACTTATAAAAGGAACCCTTATTGAGATTCCTCATAGGATTCCACCATGTCTCTCACTGATACGGTAACCCATTATTAGTTTCTACATGAGACCAACAGATAGGGGAAGAAAAAGGTTCATGAGACACCCCTGATAGTCATCATCGTTTACATGAAAAATCACCATATAGTTACCTTATCAATCAATGTCGCAGCTAATATTTTAGATAAAGAGAATCTTGTTCAACCTATATTAGATAGAAATGGCCTCTAGAATATGCATGGCATATCCATCCCCCTAGAAGAGATAATTTTTAATTGGCCTCTATCAAAACCACCACTTAATACACTTGGGGATCCTATGAAGCCCATTGGGGAGACTATAGAACACAGAGAGGCGTCTTAGGATACCACTCCCCTCCTAGATTTTATCAACATATGTTTGGATACTTTTTAAAAAATTATCATCTAATTATTACCCTAGGATCATAATAACTACCTTTTATATATTAAAACAACATAGTACTTTTAATATACATGAAACTATTTTTGGTAAACACTGATTTACTATCTCTTTCTTAACATTTATTTTGGGAGAAATTGATATTATTCATGTTGTTTCCAATGCATCGTTTTACCACTATTCATTATATTTGTTCACTTCTCTCAACATGACCCACCCCATGAACTATCCACTACACATTATAGGATATAATTCTTGAATATTAATAAAAAAAATTTCCTTTCTATTTTCCCTTTTTCCATTTATCCCCTTTCTCCTATTATGTTCTACTTTAGAGACCATATGTAACTAAAATATTAGTGGGGCCCAATTTCCCTCTCTATTTAGAGTTTTACCATTTATCGATCAAGGATACATTATGAAAAATAAAAATATTTTTGAAATTTGGGACCTTTTGATTCATCCAAATCATGAATAATAAATACATGGATTGGAATCATTGAAAACATCTTGAGCATTTCAATTTTGAAGTTGTTTTGAAAAATTATCTATTCTATTTTTTCTATTACTTAACTAATTTCATAATAACAATAATTAATTACATAATCTAGTAATTTTTTTATTGAAATATTGATTTTATATATATATTTGGTCCCTCTTCCTGAGAGGGTTCTTATCCAATTCCATATTACTCTACCTTTTATTCTATTATTTAGAGATACATGGGGAATTTAAACTGAAAGAAACATTAACTGAATCATATCAACAAAATATATTTATAGAATAAAATTAAAGTGATTTATGCTTTTTGAACCATATTTTTGTATTATAACCAAATATACATTTTTCCTTCTGTTAATCATGTATAAATAATGAATAACCTTGTCAGGAATAGTCATATTATAGGATTATCATATCCTTCATATCCTAGTCATGGTATTTAAATAATTCTAAATGGTTTAAGTGTAGGGTTGAGATTTTAATAGTTAAATGTGATGTGTTACATTGATGTAAATATGTGATACATTTTCATATTATTTTGGGGAAAAATTTATAATTTATTCATTATATATCATTTTTTATCCCAACAAAAAAAATATAATGAGTAATAAAAAACTATAAAATATGAGTAATGTGGTTTTTCATGGGAATTTATACAATCCCACATAATCATATGATCTTAAATGAAATATTATATTTCATTTCATGAGGATATTAAATATAGTTGGGTTAAGGATGTGATAATTTATAAGGTGAAACCGAATATAAAATAAACAAGATAAAAAAAAAGATGGTATAATAGTTAACTATACATTTTTCTTATGATAACTTCATAGAGATAGGTATTGATGGGTGATTAAATTAATTTAAAGATAATATTGGATTTATTATTATAAATTTTATTATCAATTATTATTTATAGTTAAATCCCCTTTTGTGATAAGAACACTTGAATTAACTATCAGCCTTTATCCTTTGAATCACGTGACCATTATTATAAATAATTCATGATTAATGTGGAAATTTTTATTTATAAGGTGGGGATATAAGTTTATTTTAATAATTATGTTTTGGATAAGTTACTTGATGTTTGAGAAAAACTCAATAAAATTTATACCTTGTGTGATGATTATAGTATTTTTATATAGATAATTTATGGTATGCCTATTAATAAACTAATAAATTATATAATATATTGAGAATAGGATTTTTAAATTGAAATTTGATAGGATGCATGGTTTCAGTCATTTCAATTTCTTTCTGTTTTTTACATTCTATGTAATGAACTTATATTTATGAGTATGGTAATGTGAATGTTCCCATTTTTAGTTATGATATGATGATGATTATTCTTCGGGATTAGAAAATATTCACATATTTGATAGTTTGTTAAGTCTCAATCATTCATACTATTTGGTCACCATTTTAATAACATTTTCAAATAAAATAATACATTTTCCATGAGAAATTAATTTATATATGAACAAAATATAAGTTTGAATAAGGATTAATTTTTTAAAGATTTGGATTAGGAATGGTCTCAAACCACACTGTAACCACTAATCTATAATGGTCATAAATAAATAATGGATTTTTTTTAAATTATGAATAATAACTATAGAGTATCAATGATTACATGTCCAAAACTTTACCCAATTTGAAAAAATCATGACAATAAGTGGGGATAATGATTTTATAAATAATAACCTTGAACATGATTTATTATGGTGTTATAACAAATATGAAAATAATTGAAGGGAATGGAAGTTATTTGGACACTTAAAGTAGTATAATATTGAGCTCAAACCCATCCATGAATGTGTACAACAAATAAATGACTCGGAATAGAGTAATCTTGCGTAGGTTTACAATGGAAAGAGCACTCTAGTCAAAGTGTCCAATGATGTGGGAAAATTTTAATATTAGTTGTAGTATCAAGAAACACCACAATTATTATCAATTGGTCAAAGGAAAATAGTTATAATAATGTATTTCAAATAAAATTAAGAAATTGTATGTGTTACTTAGGTATTTGATTTCATATTATTTCACCTTTTCCAACATCATTGATAGTAAAAATGAGATATAATCATTAATTTTGAGCCATGAAACAATATAGTAATGTTGATGCCCCATTTTATAGAGGGTTTGAATTTGGTAGAGACATGAGATTCAGAATACTGGACCATAATTCCCCAATATTTTTGTAACACTATATATTTTTTGGTAGAATATATTTTTTATTGGGAAGTAATTAATAATAATTTAGTGGTATTTCACTGGGTTTCATCTAATTACTATTTTAAATAATTAATATTTATGATTTATTCCACAACCATATAGTCGAGTCGTGGTTATGGTCAACACCTTGAGAAAATATTTATAATAATTTCTCCCTACCACAATCATATGATATTTTCCATAGTGTTCACTAAGCTATTTCAATAATTTGATTCAAATATCCATTGTATTGAAACATTGAAAGAAACAAAGAGAATAAGAGCATCATAGGATGAAGAAACTCAAAAATGGTTATTTTGATGGTTGATTGGAATATTCTCTTAGAGACTATAATGTATTCATTCATTTTTTGATTCAAAAATTAAACTTTAAATATATTAACGTTAAATACATTCTCTATCTATGAGTTTATATTGTTTCTTCTTGTCAACATGTATCTTTTTCCCCTAAGTTCACCACCCAAGTTATGATGAAATAATAATTCATCATAAATTAATAGGTTTTTTAAGGTATGTTAAATCATGAGTAGGGGAAAATGTTATTAATAGAATGATTAATTAAACTAATGAATCATTTGTGGAGGTATGATACCATATTTTCCTTATGTTCATCATATCACATAACTATCTAGATATAGTGATGTGAATTAGAGGATGATCCATAATGAGGTAGGTGAGACTCAGATATTAATAGTGAATGTTAACACTACAATTTTTTTTTTAATATTGATCCTAATGGACTTCAGAATAAAATTCCTAAGTAGAATAAAGGGTTTGAATATCCAAATTAATTTTAATTGTCACCCACTAAGTTAATTAGTTAACACATAATGTTTCAAAATTGTTCTTCCTTTTTTATTAATAATTCAATTTTATCACAAACCTTCATATTTTATATTTTAATCTATATCATCATCTCTATTTTCCATTATATTTTTTATCAATTAAGAGTAACACCATTCTGGCGACCTATGACCATATGACACTTTATTCCCACCGCTACTGTTCTATTAATTCACATTGACCTTTTCCAGATAAACAACAATTGAGAATAGTTGGATATGACAGCATGCCACCAGTTCCCAATGGGAATACCCAAAAACTCATAATTTTTCAACTAGAATTATATGATTATCTAGTTTAGGATATTTTGAATTTAGATTATAAATTCTAACCATGAAAGAAAATTTAAATTGTCATGATTCTTGTTAAATAACAATAAATTATAAAAAAAATGCAATGTAAAATTTTCTAGATAAAATAGTAAATTTCATTGAGAAAAAATTAATTCTGTTATTATTTTTTATAAATCATAGTTCTATTATTATTATTAGTGGTAAGAAAATTCCTTATGGAACTAAATAAAAAATTAGTATTTTTTGGATTTTAAAATAAATTACAAAATAGATGACTATTATTCAATAGAATTATTCTTAAAAATTTAAAAAAAATACCTCTAATTTATAATTATTAGGAATTTAATGATGAAAATATATATATTATGATATTTGGGTTTAATAAATTATTTTTAATTATATCCTATAAATGGTTAAAAATTTTGTCATGTAATAAAGTAAAAATTGTTATGTCTCATTAATATAAACCTATCTATATCTTTTAATATTTTAATTAAAGTTTCACTCACATTAATGGACATAACCTCTCAATATCCATAAGTTCACACACACCAACATATATTAAATTGATTAAATAAAAAAATTATTTATTGACTACTGATCCAAAACCATTTTCCATATGGGGAGTGGAGTATCCACATGATACTCATGGAACATGTTGGGGAGTTCTTTTATAATTTTTTATACTAAAAAAATTAATATGGTGGCCACCCAATGAAAAATATGTTTTATTATAGTTATTTTATAAGGTACTTCAATGATTTATTTTTATTTTCTTCATTTTAGATCAATTAATTTCTTTTTTAGTTTATAAGGTGTCGATTTCACCCTTTTTCATTTTTCATTTCCCCCTTTTTCTTTTACTATATATAAATTCAATAGAAGGATTTTACAATGAAATTAACACTTGTAATATTTTCCACTAAATTTCAAATTTCATTCACCATAGTCAATCACATTGTCTTTATATGTATTTAAGTTCGAAATAATTTGTTTGAAAACTTCACATAGCCTATAAGTGATTATATTCCTATGATTAACTATATACCTATAGTTTAAATTTTTCCCCCTTGTTCAATATTGTATTAAGATATCTGATTTATTTTCACCCCAATTATATTTTTTGACTACATTGGTTGTCTCTCACCAATAGTTAACCCATGTTAGACCACTTCTAGTCTTAGAAGATTAAATTTTGTTATATTTTACAACATTTTTCATACTTATTATAATCCTTCCATAGTTGATCTGATCTGAAATAATTAATCATGATATAAATAATTTACTTGTTTTCAAATGTATTATTATGTTTAATAATAATTCATTAATATTCATCAAGTTAGACTATATGTGATTAAATTTAACTATACATGTGATAATTTATTATTACATTTTATTGAGGAAATTTAGACACCATAGTAATATTATAAATTCATGATACACAAAGAGACCATACATGAGGATAAATTATTATTTAAATTATTTAATAGATAGTGATATTCATATCAATATCTATTTCTATATTAATGTTTTCTATCATGTTAAATAAATTTGAAAATAAATTGAAAAAAATTTCTATGTATTTCTAAATATACATTTCATCATGAAATTATAAATTTTAATTAATATTTAGAATTTTTCAATTTTTGTTAAACATAATTAATTAATGGGACAATTAATAGAGTATGGGATTGAATTTTTTTATTTTTTGAGAGACCATGTTTTTTTAGTTAAATAGTTATGGATTCATTATCATTATATTACAGGTTAAATATAACATTGGTGAGATCTCAAATGGGTGAAAAAAATTAAAAAAAATTCTTAGTATGATAATGTTATTGGAAGTATAACTATATATATTTTATAATATTTTTGGATTATACAATCCCATTAATATTCTAATGCATATTTCCTTCGTTTATAATTCCTATATTGGTGGATTTATATAATACTTTCAAATTATGAATACTAGATTGTATTATGGATTAATAAAATGATATTATTTATGATAGAGGATTGTAACCTAAAAAAATCATATTCATTTACTCTTTATTAATAGTGATCCACCATTGATGATATTGATATGCATGTAACCAATAAAACCCCACTAGTGGTAATGAACTCAACTAATTGTATGCCACTTAGTTGAGAAATTTGGATTTATCAAATAGGCCTACCAAATAAATGTTTAGTATAATAGGGAGTCTAATAATACATCCAATTATGGATGGTCTAATACAGATTTAGTGTATTAGATAGTCAGATGCACTAAAATGTTTAACTATTTATATGCTAAATAGAGTTTGATATTATTTGAAAAAAATTAATATTTATTTTTTAAATTAATTAATTAATTCTTTAGGAAAAATAATGATTATGAATGTTCCATTTTTTAGTGTTTTTCCATTCAAATTCCTAACTTATTTATTTATATATGTGAATATCCTATAGTGAAATGCAAATCTATCTTAAGAAAATATTTTGTTGAAAAGTTATATGTTAATAATGAAATTGGGTTTCATTTACCTTATATGACTCACTATATGAAAATTAAACATTTACATAAGTATGGTATGGTATATAAGAATATAATATCATGTATTTATTCTCTTCTGTATACAGAAATCCTATATGGAGACATATTTCGGGCCATGAAAATAAAATTTCGTTACTGGAAAATAATATTTGCCAAGGATATGGGTTGGTGATTTATTTCTTTGGGTAGTTATTATTTAGTGCATGATATTTTCTTGATAATTGGATAATAATATTTCAATGTTTTGTTTTTAAATTTATTTGTTTATTTTATGTGATAAAAAACATATTTCATTGATTTGTAACACGTAATATGAAATTTAATGAAAATACTTTTTATTTTTTTGGAATGGTTGTTTATAATACTTGTGTTTATATATATATATAAGAGTCATATATATATTGTTTATATAAACTCATCCAATGAATTAAAAAATCATTTTATATATTAGTCCCCAATCCATGAACTATTTCATATAGTGATTTTGAAAAATTATTGTAAGAATATTCCAGGATTCGGTGAGAGGAATAACACTATGGTTTGTGTTATATTTTTTATACATAATTGTGTTTATGATTGATGGTATTGGATATCAATATATACACCATCCTATAAGGATTATCATTTTGTTTCAACTTATGACACAACATGTTGTTATGATTTATGGATTATTAATTCAAAAGGGGGTTAAAAATGCCATTATTTAATGTGAAACTAAAAGAAAGTGTTTCAACAGTTAAGTTATAGAGCATATTTTTTTGATGTGTATAGAATTAAAAAAGTCTAAAAAAATACTTTATTTACTTAAGGATTTATATAAATTGTGTTTCTTGATCAAAATATATTATATTTGAGTTAATTATCTTATAAATATTATGCTATCTATAATAATCAAATATTAATTTTTTCATTTTTGTGAAGGTGCTTGCAGAAATATCTAAAGGGAGGGGTCCACCCAAATTATTCAATAATTATAATATCTATTGGATTACTTTAGAGAAAAAATAAATTTTTTTACTAGGGTATTGCAATCGAACTCAAATATTTAAATGATCCATAATAAACAAATAAGTTTTATTTTTTATAGTTGTTAATTTCATTTTATTGAATCCTTTCACAGTATATATTGTTTTATTAGATTTATATTTTCTTCTATTACATATTAATGTAGATATATCCCAAAACACATTCTAGATTTTTTTATTGAATACATGATCTTTTTATAAACTATAATGGGGACTCAACAATATTATATCATTTCAAGTTTCATTGTAAATCATTCTATATTTAACTACTCGTGTAAATGTTCAATGAAAAATTTCAATTAAATAAATTTCACATGATAAAAAAATTATCCTTATTTAAAAATAGTAAATATTATGAACTCGTTTGAAATTGATAGTATATTTAAGTAATTTAATATGTAAAATAAAGGTGTGATGATCTAGATTACATGGTATGTCACATTTAATCATGAATAAATTATGCATCAATATATGAATTTTTTGTTATATTAACTCTTATATATCATCATGGAATTTAGTATTCAATTATAATCCCAAATGAGTAATGTTCATAATAGTAATTTAGATTTATTTCACCATATATAATTTTATAGTGTTATAAATAATTAATGATAAATAATATTATCAAAAATAAATTTTTCATAAAACCAAAATTTCATTAATCCAATATCACATATTGGAATATAGGGAACCTACCAAAATAATATGGGAAAATTTTCAAAATACTAGCAATATCTTTATGGATCAACCTCAAGATATCAATGGAAACTTTCACTATCTCAAGCTATTATTTATAGTACTTAACCTCACAAAAATCTATTTTACTTAGAATGAATAAATTACACTCTTATATAACATATTATATATGATATGAAATATAACATATAGAGATACATAAATGTGGATGTATATGAAATTTATTATTAATCTTCACACCCGTGTGTTGAGGGCATATAAACATATGTATATGCAAATTGAAAATAAATTATAACACTGTATTCATTGAAAATGATCAATTATTATTCACCACTACCACTATAAATGTTATATTTATTTTGGAGTATAATATTATAAAACATAAATTAGAAAATACACATTTCAAAATATCATTTACATGGATCCATCTCGAAAAATTATTAAATAAATTTGGCTCATCTCTTATTTCATAAAAAATAGTCATCCACAAAAAAAATATAAGCCTTAAGATTCCATATATTCATAACCACTAGGTTTTATACTATACTAGAATTCAATTTTTACTTTTTGATTAACAAATAAGTTATTTTGATTAAAAAATTATTTTTTAACATTGTATATTTTATCTGGTTAATGAGATTTTGGGTTATGTTACACTGTGAGTGAATTGTTAATTTTTACTTGTTTAAATTTTTTATTTACATTTTAATTATTTATTGGATGATATAATTATATAAATTATCATTAATTAATATTTTTGAAATTTTTTAATGAAATTATTATTAACTATATAAACAAATAATATCAAATTAAAACATATTTAATGATAGTCAAATATTACACAATGAACGTCTTTTGATTAAATTTTTTTTGCATTATGTTAATGATATCTTCCAAATTAAATTTGGTTTATATTTAAATATATATTCTATGTAATTGATTATTCTATTAAGGAGTTTTACAAAAATATTTTCATGTATCACCCTTATATCACATTCGTAGAAAGGAATTAAATAATCAAAAGTTACATAAAAATGGTGTACACTTATCTCTTTAACTATATTAATTACAATATTTTATAAATGTACATTAAGGAAAAATTATATGATCCTTAACATATATGATTATTCAAATGGATTTCTATTTTATATTTACTTCTTTGTAAAGAAACTATAAAAACATTTTTTAATATATATTTTACATATTTATTAAGACTATTCAAATATAATAAGGATTTTATAAAAATATTAAACAATTTCCAACTATTAAATAACCAAAAATAATTCCATATAGAAGTATCACATAATTATTGGAGGTAAAAGTAACATGATTCTTATAGATAGATAAATTTTTCTATATATATTTTTTGAGAGTATAATTTATGAGTAGATTATTTTGTTTCATCCCACTATGTGTCCTACCAATATTTTTGTATTTTCCTCCACCTTGATTTATTGTTCCTCCTTCAAACATCCACCATTCTCCTTATTATGACTCTCAACTATTGGATTCCCAAATAGAGGAATGTTTTATAGTAATATACTTGTGTTATTCACATGTTATTTCTTATTTTTTCATATGTGGTTCTAGATCATCAGTTTTCACACTTCAATGTTTTTATTTTTCATATTTTATTGCTATTTTGGTTCCCTCCTATATTTCCTACGTCTTGTTTCTATTTATTATTCTCATTTTTTTTTCTTTCGATCACTAGTATTGTCAATTTTTCAATAATAAAACATCTTATCATTATTCATTTTATACTCATAGATGTTAGTTATTATTTTTCTGGAGAAATAGATTAATACTTATTAAAAAAATTATTTTTGGTTTTAAGGGTAATTTGAAATACCCTTTTTCTTTGAAAATTTTAACTATGTTCGATAGTGTGTACGACATCCAATCCTAAATAGAAAAAGACATATTATTATGTAAATATGATTGTTATAACCTTAACATTTAATTGGATGGTATTAATAGGATTAACTAATTTTTAATATATCAATATATATATATCCTAATAAATGTAAATGTACTACTTAATTCATAGGAAACAATAACTGAGTATTTTATAATGAAATTTTATTCTAAAAAAGGTATTATTTTAAAAATATTTTTTTTTCTTTTTATGAGAAAATATTATAAATAATTTTTGGAACTTCTATAAATTTTTTTGATAAAATGAATATCATTTTTTCAATCTTTATATCATAAATTAATTAGTGAATGTTTTTCTATTTTTTAAAAATTATTGATTTTTTAGTGAACAATGAAAAATATGGATTCATAAAATACTATTATTACATTCTAATAAATCAATTAATATAAAATTCACATTTAATATCGTATTTTGTTTTAAATGGAATTATAAACCATTTTATTTGTAATATTATAATTAATTAAAGTTTAATCATCAATGGTCATGATATTGTTATAATTTTTTTCTTAAAAACATAGTTTTATAAAAAATATTTTTATGTGCATAAAAAATATCCATTTTTTAGATAAAATAAAAAATAATGAATAATTAGTTAAATTAAATTAATGGAATATATTTATATCTATATTAGTTGAAATTCATAAAATTAATATGATCAGTAATAGAGTTAATGTAAAATCATCTCCTCCTTGAAAGATTATTTTTTTCTAAAATCCTCATTTCATCAAGCTTATGGGTTTGATTTAAAATTATATTCACCCACTTATATGAATTCAATTTGATAAAATTTATTCCATATTTGTAATCTAAATAATTAATTTTTTCATAATAAGGTCGTATTTTTATTTTCTTATAAAGAATAGTAAAAAGAATAAAAAATCTCTACCTTAGTTAAGGGTAAAATAGGTTTGTCAACTGTTAACATAAAGTGGTAAGGGTTGAATTGTACTAAAAGAAAGTAATATTTTTATTTTGCATCCATATTTAAAGTAAATATCATATAATTCCTTTAAATATCCACTTTTGGAGCCAAATAACCATGTCTATGGACTATATAATAATTTAAGTAAATTGAATACCAAAAAGGCACCTTATTTTCTTTTAATACATATAATTCTTTTTGACAGGGATAAAAAACCATTGTTCCATCATATGTAATAAATTTAGAATAATTTATTTTAATATGGTTATTTATTTCTGTTTTATGCTGATGATATAATTCTGTTAAGAGATTATGCAATGCTGACAGGGTCATTAATTAATTAATAGAAAAATACATTAAATGATTTAAAAATATTATTAGTAATAGAAATTTTATATAATAATTGTTCCCATGATTTTAAAATAAAATTTTTACATGATATAAATTTTATACAGATATATATTCAAATTCCATCCCTGTGTTGATGTTTTTAATGTAAAATTATAGGAATAGTGTCAAATTGACATTAATTATATTTTAAAATAAATAGTGTTTTCTTAAATTATTTAAAATTCCTAAAAAACTTATATCTATCCTTGGGAATGTGATATAGTTTATAATATCAACCATGATCCATTTATGGTTTTTTTTTTTCATTTTATAGGACATTTCTCAACCCTTAAAGATTAAAAAATATCATGATAATTTTCAAAAGGGAAGAAAATGGGTTAAAACATAATGGTGAAAAAAACATAAAAAATTTTAAATTATTATTTTATGAGTGGATATCTACCCAAAGTCATCTTATCCTTAAAATTTATCAATTTGGATCCATTTTAATATGATATTCAATTTATATTAATTTTCTACATTAAACATTCTAATGGTTTTCCTACCCTCTAATATAAATTAGTGCATTCTCCCCTCTTTTAATCACAAATAAAATTCCATTTATGTCATCCAATCCTAGAAAAAATAATTCCTTTCATTCTTCCTCACATATCATAGGCCTTCATTTGATCAATAAACTCACCTATGAATTTTCTTTCTGTAAACTTTAGAGGTTTTCTAAAAGAGATGGATTGTTTATAATTTACCATTTTCATTATAATTCTTCTTCTACCTCATCCAAATATTATTAAAATATGATTATATAATGAAATAAGGAATCTCTTGAATACCTATATTTTATTATATTTATATCATAACGTATATTTGTATCCTCTTCCTTCATATTGGAAATGAATCTATCATTCATTTGTTCGGTATATTACCACCTCATGAACTGATGTAATTAATTCTTCATTATATTATCTCATAGATTTTTTTAATATGGATTCAATGTATATGTATATATATTATTCATCACATATTTTTTAGTCAAAAAATATAATATAAAATTTACATTATTTTCATTCCATTCACTGTAGAACGATAATGTCGTTCATGCATATGGGTAAACCACCACATCCATGAAGAGATATTTATCATACCCACATCACACGGATGATATATATAAGTATATTTAACAAAATAATATGTTAATTTTGATATTATTATCATAATTTAAAGAAAAAGTAGTACTTACCTTCCTTTCTAAATGATCATTGAAAAATGAAAATGTTACAATGTGTACGTATAACTTACCATCTCTTTGATTTAACATAGTTAATTTTTTATAACAGTTTTTCATTATTGGTTTTTGGAATTATAATATTTTAAAAATAAATAATTATTTTATGATTATTTTGATGCATATTATTTAATAATGTCCCATTTCACCATGGTCAATGTGTTGTGGGTTTTTTTAAAATTATAGTCCAAATTTTCTCAATATACCGAATATAGACTTTAGTGATAATTTAAAAACTATGTCATTAATATAAATGAAATTATTTTTTTAAGGATATTTTATTATTGAATTAAAATTTTCTTAGTAAATAAAATATTTGATAATAGTTAAATTTACTATTGTTAGTGCACATATACAGAAATTTTGGCCTTGAGGTACGGGATTTTGTCTCAATTCTCCTTCATTGAGGCATATTTCATTATCATACATATGATTTTTTTAATATCGTTTATATGTTTGAATTTTAAAATTGTTATCATGAGTCCCTCATAAATTATTTTAGTTATGTTTTAATTTCATTTGTTTATTCCCATGATATTTGATATGAATCTTACCCAATGGTAAGGGGTTTCTTAACTAAATCTACTTTGATTAGGTAATAACTATTCTTCAATGACTTTATTAGGAAATGATTATGTATTAGTTGATATATAAATTTTATTATTATGTATTTAACCTAATTTTTTGTGGATTTATATTTATCATGAAAAATCTCTCCATTTAGTAATCATCAATTCAATTATTTGATATTTGTAAGGGTAATTCGTCACAAATTATCATTCTTCATGACATATGTTAAATATTTGCACCTCTATTCTATGATGATGTGTACATACTACCCATTTGACATGTTATATAATTAAAATATTTATATTCATGATATTTAAATGTTAATTAGATGTTATTTTTTCTAGGGGATTCAGTTTAAAGTGTAACTAATGTAGAAAAGGCTCTATGTAACCGTCACTATTCTTTTTTGGAGTGTGTATGTTCATTGTTACATGGGGTGAAATAATATGCAATTATTTTCTTAAAACATATCTATTTTATAAAAATATATTTATTAATGTGGTTTATATATTTAATTTATATTTTATTCAGTATTTATTAAATAAAAATTAATATGTTATTTAATACGTTATACTGATATTATGTCATCATTTAGATTGGGAATCATTTATTCCATAACAATGATTATTAAATGTAATGAACATTTTTATTTTTTAAACATATATTATTTCCAAAATCAATTTCACATGGTAATTAACCTCCTTTTAAAATAATTTTTAAATGAAATTTCATAATTACTTTCAAATGGGTGACTTTTAGACTCCCTTTACAAAATGATTGGAATTTATGATTATTTTTTACATTTAGAACATGAATGGATTTTTTCTCATGATGACAATTATTTTTCGTAAATAATACATTATATTTTTCCAATATTATTTACATGGAAAAAAAATTCACAATTTTTTTTTTTGAATTTTTAGTGTTTTAATTAATTTTCAAAGTGCAAAGGATATTTTACCCAAATAAATTTTTCTTGATCTTGTAATAATATTTCCATTCATCAATATCAATAACACATGATGTTAAATACACTCCACTAGGGATAAATTATAATGGTAACATCCTTAATCTCTCTCTCTATGTATTATGAGATTTTATTGGATCCCATTTCTTTTCCACTTGTAAATTAAGCCATGAAATATCATTTATTATTAATATAATTGAAAAGTGAATGATTTTAATATTTATATTCATGAAAATTACTTAAAAATTATTATGGATGAATATGTGATCTAGATATATCCTTTTTAATTGTTAGATCCATATTATATCTCATGAAAAATAAGTTATTTTGATATATATTACAAGATGGGTTATCCTAGAGAGAGATATACTGTATTGGGTAATGTTTCATATCATTAGATGCAAGAAGAAGGTAGTGTAAATACCCAGAACCTTGTATACGAGAGTGAGTAGATACAATATTAAATTGTCATTAGATATATGGAATCACATCCTAAAGTAAAAAAGTATTTTATTAATCATGGAAAACTAGATACATAATTAAATCTCACATTATAATTGAAAACATGAAATAGATCATAATATTTACATTGATGACATTGTTATTACCATTACCATATCTCTTCATGTCAATAATAAAACACTTCCATCAATTACAAGTGTATATTTTGTTAGGAAAAAATGATGGTCAAATAATTTTGTACAAATAATAACATTATCATGAAACATAACCACATATATTTTAACTAATTAAATAATCAAATGGAATATCAATAACTAATATCATAATGAGGGAAAAAAGAGTGTTGGACATCATAACCATCCTATCAAGTCCTCATGCCATATATATCACCAAAATTGGTATGGCCTCGTCTAAGAAACCCAAGTTATTTTGTCTCATAAGACCAACCATTTCCTTGAAGGGATATTATGGGCCCCATTAATCACATATTATTCCCAATGAATTCCATATATGAAAGGCGATAAACATAATGAGTATAATAATTCTTATTGAAAAACTAGAAAATAAAAGGTTAATAATTTCATCAATCAATAATCAAAATCATAAATTCACTAGATTAATATAGAGAAGGATATAAAAATAGGAAATACCCAATTAAACTGATCACAGACCATCTAGATAAACAATATTGATTTTTTAATTATAACATATACCTAGAGGGTAAATAGTAAGAAAATGGTTGTTGTCATTCGTGAATATAAATACCATAAATATGGAATTAAAATATTCTTGAAGAAAATAAACTTTTAACAATGAAAAAAACATTAAAAACTAAAAAATAATTATCTATTAAAATAAACCCCTTAATATTTTAAAAGGAGCATCAAAATAATGATAGTGGGTAAACTTATACATTCCGTATAAGTTTAAAAAAACTATTTTCACAAACTTCTACAAATGTTTAGTAGTACCTCATTTGGAAAATGACAAGATTATTCCATCTAGAAAATTTTGAAAAAATTAAATTATGTATAATGATTTATTTATAAATCATTTGAATAATTATGAATATATTTTTTTTAAACATTTTTAGAAAATAAAGATATATAAGAAAAAAAATTTATTGAAGAGACAAATGGAATAGGTTTTCATCAAAAACATTAATTTGGTCTATATTGTTCATAAAGAGAGGAACTTGGAAGTAAAACATGTATTCTCTAGAAATAACTATAGTTTAACAAAATTTATAATTTTTTTAACTAAAAATAATAATATTCAATCCTTGAGAATATAATCATTAACAACCCTGTTAATCAATGACATTATAACACAATCATTTTCTACATTGGTAACATTTGAATTATAATAACTAAAAAAATAACATCAAATTAAACATAAAATATTATGATGATAAATGGAACCATGATGTCACATTTTTTTGGAATTATACACAACGAATAAAATTACTAATTCGTGAATATAGAATAAATATCACAATAGTTAATGCTTGATAAAAAGCACTTACCTGAGGTTTGATATCATTTGTACATGTATGTATAACCTTTATAATAAATATATATTTATCAAAAAGTTATTGTAAACAATAATCAAATATTTCATACCATATATGATTTATTTATAATATTTTATAACCATTTATTACTGTTTTTTATTAAAATAATTATTTCAATGATAATTTCTTTTTTCATGTGTATATTGTTAATTTCAATCCTTTTACCTTAATCATGGTTCCATCATATCCAAAATTCTAACCATGATAAAATTATCATAAAAAATAATAATATAATTATTTATAATATTACCAAAAATTTAAAGATGTGAAAATCAGGTGCACTATTCATAGAGATGGTTGGTCGAAAGTAAGTATGAATATTGTTTCTATTTTCCCCAATTATGGAAATAATGAAAGGAATGTTGTATATCACCATTAAATATACATTATTATATCAAATATTTCATTTATATTAATTAAATATATCCTCATTACAATCAATTTTAAAATAAAGTTAATGAAATTTCAAATTGTTATGTTGAGATGGTAGTCCAAGCATATGCACAAGAGAGGTTATTGTTTCCAACATATTGGAAGGTAAGAAGGTATTTGTGATATTACAATTAAAAAAATTTAGTAATGTCATAAATATTTTATAATTATGTTATATCTATAATTTTATTCATCAATTAGAGGCAGTGATGGAAAATGAATTACATTAGTTTGGGAGGTGATAGTCTTCCACACACACGATCAACTATTTTATTACCCATTTAAAGGAACAAGTATGTATAAAAATTATTACATGTAAATAATGAAATGTAATTCTATAAGAAATATTGGTGTTCTCATTTTATCATTGTTGGAGAATATTCCAAGGATTTTGAAGGTGATGTAGAATAAACATGTGTGGTTATGAACATTTCCTCTTCTTTAGAAAACCTATTTATAATTATACCTAAAGTCTCCCAAGATTGTATTTCTGATCATATTAGGGCCTATAGGATTTAAGGAGGTATGTAAGAAAGATACTTGGGAAATTATTGGATGAAACAAATGTCTTTAGGTGTATGAATTGGGGAGGATATGGGATAGCCGTTTATAAGTGTGGGAGAGGATACACTTTGAATTTTTGAAACGAAAGAGTTATACCCATGTGTCACACAATCCAAAGTCATCAAAAAAAATTATTTCTAAAACCATGGATGAGATAAGCCCAACAAATTTGTAGAAAATAGTAATTTTTTGACATAATAGGTCACATTAACTCTTATCGTTTTATTATAAACCCCATATAAAACGTGATTTAATGTTAACTATTGTAATTATTTTAAACTAATTTTACTATTATTTTTTCCAAATATTAATTTGAAATTATTATATAATATAAATTTTTTTAATTCAAAAAATTAAATCCATTTTTTTAAATTTAAAAAATTGACCTTGTATAATTTAATTTAAAATTAATCCCTTATATATGACATGATAATTATTTTCCAAATTGAGAAATTATAATCTTTTAAAAAAATTAATATCAATATTAAAAAATAATTTTATTCCAATGACCTCAATTGTATTTATTATAATAAAATTGAACAAAAATTTATTTTAAAATAGTTCTAAATTGTTAGATCATAATATTTTAAAATATAAACATCATATTTGATATCATGTATGAAACAGAACACAAATCATAGAAGAGAATAAAAAACTTTATAATTTACAATATATTTATTTTTTAAAAAGAATTTAATCACATGGATAGCTTATGGAATGTGAAAAACTAATTCTAAATGAACCCTAATATATTATATCATTAAAAAATAGAACCTAAATTGGAGTTTCTGAATATTAATGATTAATTAAAAAAATTATGGTTTATATGTATATATACTAATTAAATTGGGTATTTATTGATTAGAAAAAAAATTAGAATTATATTATTGTAAAAGAAACATTGTCTAAAAAAATTCTAATATGTTGTTTTTTCATGATTTGAACAAAAACTTTATTATCAATTATTACCAATTTTATAAGATTTATTTGGAAAAATAAACTTTTCAAATATACAATTCAGAACCAGTGAGGGTGAATTTTTTGAAATCTTATGAAAAGAATTGTTTTCTAATAAATGATTGAAATTAATAAATGATATTATAGTATTTTTATCAAAATAATATTTTTATTTAAATTTCATTTTAAATTTATTTTAATATAAATTATGTTTAGTTATAAAACTATTAATACAATTTAGTTCATTGGAATAATTTTCAATTTTAATTTTTAAATAAAAGGATTTGTAAAATTTTGAACATTTTCTTTTTGAAACCCTTCTTTATCACTGGGTGTGTGGGGTAAATTATAAATTAAATTTTAATTATTATATGAATGGAATGTGGATAAATTGTTTAAATATTTTGAATCATAAAAATTCATATTAACTAATAATTTTAACATATTTATTATATAAGTTATTAGTGATTAAAGTAAAAATTGATTTTTGTGGTAAGGTAAAAACTGATTTACCAGTGGTTAAACTAAACAAATATTAGTTAAAATGACATGAAAACTAGTCTAAAATATATTTTATGCTCCTATGTCAAAATTATTATTTTTAAGTCCTAGTAATATTCCTCTTTTTACACTTTTTACATTTGAAAAACTCATTTATCCATTTTGTTTTCAAAAAATACATGTGTTCCACTCACCACACATATAATAACCCACACCATCTCTTCTATTATTCACACCTCCAAGTACAATTTTAATCCTATACCTACACCCAATAACTTATAATCATGCATAAACTCATTCAAGAAGCCTCCATTTTGGTATAAAGACAACCTACTATGTCTTTTGGATCAAAACTAATGATGTTTCCCGAAGAATATATAACATTATTCAATGATATTTCTTATATTATTTCTTCATCCACCTCATTATGTTATTATTAAACCAAGATGATATAATAACCTCGATTTAATCTATATACTTATTTTTTTTAATATTAAGTTAATAATCTACAAGTGCTCCCATTGACATCAAATTGGATCTGAAATCATAATTGATATGTACAGTGGACTTCCGGCAAGCGAACCAATGTCATTCATTATTTCAGAACCACCTCTCACGGTTGGGTATGAAGATGATTATAGAGTATATATATTATATTTTAAATATAATTATACCTATGGATTAGTAATATAACATATGACTATCATCCTTGTTATTCGGTAATGGATATAATAATGTCAATCATGTGTGCAATGGACTACTGCCTCGCGAAACGATGTGATTAATTCTTCACTAACACAACATGCAATATGTAATAAGTATACATTTAATGATTATATGTGATATAAATTGAATAATTATGATATTAATTAAATATTTATTCTTTCTAATTGAAAATATTTCTTTTCTTTTTCTTTCCTTTCCACTCACTTAAATATGATAACATCATTCATGTATGTGTAGAGAACCACCTTCACAAAGCGACGTGACAACATTTTCATCACCAGTCAACATGGATGACATATATAAGTATATTTATTGAAATAATATTTTATTTATGATATTATGGTCATTATAGAAAGACAAAACATTACTTACCTTCTTTCCATAATGTTCATTATAAAATTGAGATGTCACGTCTACGTATGTTGACCTTCCATCTCAATGAATGTAACATATTTACTTTTTCATAACCATTATTCATGATTTGTTTTATAAGTATAATTTATTGATAAATAAGATAATTATTTCATTATTATTAATCAATATATGTTTAAATAATGGCCACTTTGACTATATTAAACCAACCAAAGTAATTTTTAACAAATAAGAAAAATATTGTTGGCACATCCTATATAAAATTAACTGATTATGTAATCATATATAGCCTGGTAATAAGTTTAAAAAGGGAATAATAAAACTGAAAATGGTTATTATGAAAGTAAACAATTGTCATTTGTATATTATTATGGAATACAGAGAATTTATGTGATGATTCAGAATCAATTTTAGGGTTTCCCAACTCACTTTTTCTTTCATGAGACGTATTCCATATTCACTACATATTTCTTTTTATGGTGTATATACTAAAGAATTGTGTATGTAAATTAATTAATTAATTAATTAATCATTATAGTAATTAATTTTTAATTTATATTCATTTCTTTTATTGTTCTTATGACTCAAATGTCTGTAATGTGTTAATAGTTTATTACATAATCTAATTTTTATTCATGATTTTTTAAGTCTCCCTTGGGGGAATTATTTTATATTTATTTCTTAAAATAAATCTACTTTCTTCTTCAATGATTATTCATGAACTTTTTCATGTAATAGTAACACTTCTCCTATATTTTGAAGTTAAAATGGTTTTAAAATAATAATAAAACACGAATTTATTTATCTTTCTGTTCAAATATCTATTTTCATCAAAGCCCATGTTTTTTAAAAATTTCTTAAAAAAGTATTTACAACATTTCAAAATGAATTATGAATTTAGTTTTTAAAATTTTTTATTTTTTGAAATTTTTATGAAGGGAATATTAATTTCGTTTCCAAATTAATTATCATATGGTTTTTACTAAAAATGTAAAAGGAATCATTATTTTAATGTGTATAGAATGAATAGAATTTAACATCTTCCGGAAAAGAATATATTTAAAGCCTATTTTTTCATTTTACTAGTTTCGTTGAAATAAAATGGTTTTAATAATGTTTTATTTAATTTATATTTAAAAAAATTTAAAAGTTAAATGGTTATTTTTCTCAAACAAAATTAGTGATATTTTTTTATTTCTACTTATGAAGTAAATTAATATTTTATGGTAAATATGATCTGATGAGAATTTAATCAATTAATATCATCCTTATTATTTTATTGTATGTTTTGTGATCAGTTTGGTTGAAGTTGTATAATTATATGACCATTCACCATATTACTCTGAATGGTTTATGATTTTATTTATTGATTGTTGAATGTATTAACATTTAATATTATAGTTTTTAAATATGATTTTTTGTGTTGAATTTTTCCCACTACATTTATATTCTAAATGCATTAGATTTTGTAATTGATGGTTTGGGATTTATATAGGCACTTGATGAATCTGTATATCTTAGGATACAAAATATATTTGGGTTTTTCAGAGGCCTTACCCATTTGTATACATATCATGGCTCAAGGCCTTGATGGTATTTTATGTCATTGAACAAGGACTTGACATTAGGTTTTAAATTTCCATCTTTATGAATTCAATCAGGATGAATTAATTTATTGATATTCTATGTGATTATTTGATTAGATTGAATATATATAGTTAATTTTAAATCTCATGTTATTATTTATATATAATTATTTGATCATTATTTATATTTTCCATATTATTCTCATGTTATTGATTAAATGTAATGTTTTTCGGGTATTTACCATTCTAAATTTTTTATTCCTTATTTATTCATAGATTATATTGTACTCTTTATCTTAATGAGAAAATGAGGTAAAAAAATTATTTTTTTCCCCAGAAATGGATGAAGTGTTTTGTGATAGATATGTAGGGATACACTAAGTGGAATAATATAATTCTTAAAAAAATACATTGTGTGTTTTATGCTTTCAAATATAATATTAATTTAAAATAATTATCTAATTTCCCAAAACTGCTAATATATTCTATCCATAAGGATGTGATTCCTAATATCTTATAAAAATGTAACAATTTAGACATTGATGCTTAGCTACTGGGTTTTGGTCATAATAGTTTTTATGAGAGGTTGTTTAGTAAAAACCATAGAAATTAGATTTAGGAAAATATAAATTAGGGAACATAAACCTATGATATAATTTTAGGATAGTTATAAGATAAAATCCTACTATTATATTATATAAGGGATTGTATTTTTTTCTATAAAAAATATCCTTATGTATAATTCAAGTAGAAATTGTTCTGGAGTAGATATACATAGGGGTAATAACTCTGAAATGGGTGAATTTGACTTGAAGGGGTAATAACATAGTGCATGAACATGAGCCATTCTATAAAATTGGTTTGACATACTATTGGTATATTCTTAGGATAATTCATATTTTCAATAAAAAAATATTATGATGGATTTAAAAATTATGATACCCCAAGGAATTCATGTTTTTGTTAATGAGAATAGAAATAAATACCTTTTTCCATTTACGTTAAGTATTTCGCTAGTTTTGGGATTATACATTATGTTTAAAAATTATCTAACCTAATATATTTTATACTATAATTTAGAAATATTTCATAGCATAAGGAATCAAAACCACATGAATATTCATAATCCAATGATTAAGAATGAACATTTATTTTATGGGCTTAAAATAATCCTTTAATGGGAACTTATCTCTCAAATATTCCCATCATATGAGGACATAATGTCATGTTTTAAAAATATAATGAAGGAATTATATAATTATTATAGATTTTAAGGGAATCATGTGAAGAATATGGTGATAGAGAGAAAATATATAATTGGATGAAGGGAAGATACTTATGGAAGGAAACAATATAGTACATTCTTAAATTTAAAATTAGTTTTTTTCAAGTGTCTAGAAAATTGCCACCATTATCCTGATTTTAATGGAAATAAAAAGGATTCCAATTTTCAATGCTCCAAATGTAAGGATACGGGGCATTATAAAAACAAATTCCCCAAGAATCACAGAAATGTACCTCAAAATAATCTATGGTATCATGGTCAATATTGTGTTATTACTAATGATAATGTGGAATGATTGATGTGATTATGTTTTGGATACATAAATTTTGACATTTTAGTATCTTATCAATTATTTTCTAATAATTATTATTATGATATGTATAAGTATTTTTCTAATTTACTTTTTAATAATGTATTTAAAAGAATATATTGAAAAATTTTGATAACCCAGAAAAATGATTTTTTTGGAAGTTGAATATATTTGAAAACACATTATTTATAGAAATATAACTCTTAATTCATTTTTTTTGTTGATATAAAAATGTTGGGATAAAGATATAATTGACATGGATAATTTAAATTTGATATTACTGATTACCTTGGGACTGATAATTATTTTTTTACAATTTGTATCTTTTTTATCATTTATGGAGTTAAAAAAATATTGTTCTTTAATGAATATATCCAATAATATGTGTTTTATTTAAATAATAAGGTCAAATGAATGTTTCTATATGATTTATGGTAATTTATTTTATTACCATGTTTTAAGGGAATACATTATGAACTAATTCACATGTTTTGTATGCAATGATTAAGAGATAATTCATGTTGTTTAGGGGATTAATGGTAAGTTCATTTTAGAAATTTATTTACCTTCTCTATAAATTTTGGGATATTAATATTTTTGAAAGGTCTTATGGTTAACCATTTATGAAATGTTTTACATTTAACAATGTATGAGGTTTTATGGATAAATTTTTTGCTTCACCATATAATAATATAGGAATATTTGATAACCTATAAAAATAATTTTGTTTTATTAATAACATGATATTTATGGAATTACATATGATTATATTATGGATATTACGATCCATTAAAAGTGAATTTTATTGCTTCAAGCATAAAAAATAAATTTTTGGATATTCACTTCTTGGTGTAAGAAATAAATTTGAAACTTTATTAAGAAAACAAAAATTAGGAAATTGTGCCTATGAATTAGGAAGATTTCAAGTATGTATATTTTCATTGATTCTTAGTCATGATGGTAAACAAATTCCCCAAATATAGGAAGAACACATTTAAAAAATATTGTATCCCAAAAAATTTAAATTATGTTGAACCAATAGTCTATTAATTAAAAATATATTAATGGTTTTGAGGTCCTTAACTTTCCATTTATCTTTCACTATCTTATAACCAATGACCTCTATCACTCTCTATTATTATTTATGCTTTTCTCAAATGTCCATATCATCAAATTCCATCAATTTTATCCTACATAGAATTTTATATATGTGTTATTCCATATGAAATTTTGACCACACTGTTTCTATTATCAATAAGATATTTTATTAACCTTTTTCATGATGAGATTTTTTAAACAGGGAACTTTCAAATGACAAACCACTTGTTACCGTGATAAATATTAAATCATCAGGGCGAAATTTATTAAATGGGGTAGAACATAATCCACATAGATTTTAAAAAATGAACATCATATTAAATCGTGTGTTTTACATTAAACACAATGTTTATATGGGAATATAACATCCTAAGACTATATGGAATATTTATTTTTAAAAATAAATATAATCACTAAGATATCTTGCAGAACACAGAACCTAGAGTTTAAATGAACCATAATATAATATATCATTATAACCAAGCCATTAAGTTGGTGTGTATGAATATTACTAACTAAAATATGATAATTAAATTTTCTATACGTCTATAAATTTAATTAAATAAATATCTACTGATTTGAGATAAATTTATAACCATTTTAAAGAAAAAGGAATGTTGTTACAAAATTTATATTTTTCTAAATGGTATTTTAGTCTCAATATGAACACATAATTTATAATTAATTTTTACCAATTTAAAAAAATTGAAAAAATAAACATAACTTTTTAAATAACAATTTCATAATTAAAATAGGGTTAATTATAATGATATTTTCTAAAAAGATTAATTTTTTATGAATACTGAAAATTGCTGAATTTTATTTGAAATAATTCTTTTCTTTTAAATTAGTTATAAAGTAAAATTATTTTTTTAATTGGTTTTAATGTAAAATTAATTAAAATATATATGCAATATTATAATTTTTTCATTTTATTCCTTTCTATAATGAGTTTTGACATAAAAAGGTTTCAAAATTTTTGAACATTCTCTTCTTAAAAACCTGTAATCTAGTCTCATCATCTAGATAAATTCCATATTAAACTTTTCTATTTCATTGAATTTAAATTCAAAAAATGGATTCCAAATTCAGAATAATAATAATTAATATTAAATATGAAGTTTGACATTATTTTCTACCAAATCAACTGTTAAAATATTAAAAATTAATTATTAATGTTAATGCCAAAACAGATTTACCATGGGTTTAAAATAGTATGATAAGGGTTAAAATGACATAAAACATTTATAAATTAAATTTTATGAACATAGGTTTACCTTAAAATATATAATTATCAATAAAAATCTATTTTGGACTCTTTTGACAAGTGAAAAACATGGGTACACTATTTTAATTTCAAATATTACCAGTCTGCCACTTACCCAACTTATAAAAGGATACCCCCTCTCCACTCATCGTCACACATTTAAACCCTTATGGATTATACATGACCCTCCCAAATAGATTTCCAAAATCCATAACCATATCTTAGATTCCTTAGTTTTTGTAATAAATCCAACCTATTATTTATTTTTGTTTAAACCTATGGAGGTTACCCAATGACATGGTATTATTCTTCAAATAGTTTTTTATTTAATTTCTCCATCCACCTCCTTCAGTTATTATTAACAATGTTAATATGTTAACCAATTTTTATTTCATATAATCTGATTTCTTTTTTTAAGGCCATGACCTACAACCATCCACATTACCATCAAATGAGATACTAAATCATCATTCTTGTGTATGGAGGGGTACAACCTATTGAATTGATATCATTAATTTTTAAATTTTCAACTCTCATGGTTGGGTATAATTATGGATTTAAGGTATATATATATGATATATATGTAACATAATCATACCTATTGAGTCATTATATTTCATATAACTTTTATATTACATTCCTTATGGAATAAAATAATGTCGTTTGTGTGTACGGTGGATAACCACCTCACGAAGCGATGTAATTAGTTTTTTACTAACGCTTTACATGGAAGGTAATAAGTATACATAAAATGATTATATATGACATAAATTTCACAATTATGATATTAATTACATATTTATAATTATTAAAATATAATATTTCATTTTCTTTCTTACATTTTAATTCACTTAATGATGATAACATCGTTAGTGTATGTGTGGAATACCGCCTTCAAGAGGCAATGCCACAGTCTTTTCATTACCACACCACACTAATGATATATATATAATTATATTTAAATAAATAATATATTATTTTATATATTATGGTTCTATAGAGATAAAATATTACTTACCTTCATTCCATAACAACAATTAAAAAATAGAAGCATTATTCATGCATATGTATGACCTGCCATCTCCGTGTTTGTAACATAGATAATTTTTCATAACCACAATTCATGTTTGGTTTTAAAATTTAAATTGATTTATAATTATTATAATTAATTCATGATTAATGGTATGGATACTTTAAAATAAATACATCTTTCAATGTATTTAACCTACCAAATTCATTTTTTCACTTAAGTAAACATTCATTGAAAAATCCCATGATAATTTAATTGATTATATTATCATATTTAAAATTTTATTAAATTAAATAAAAGGAATAATAAATGATAAAATTGATATTATGAAAATATACAATTAAAATAACATTAGTATTTAGTAATATAAATAATTCATGTGATGAATTGGACCTAAGGTTATGGTTTATCATATCACTTTTACTTCTATGAGAAATAAGTTGTATTCACTGCTTATTAAATTTTTGTGGTGTTCATACAAACATTTTTTTATTTTATATAAATAATCCATTTAAATTTATGATATTTTTAGGTTTTTTATATTATTTATTTTATTGTTCTTATTATTTAAAAGATAACAAAGGTTTTTAGGTTTTATTTAACAATCTTATCCTTAATCGGGATTTTTTTAAGTCACCCTAGAGGGAATTATTTTATATTTATATATTAAAACCCATATATTTTTTATCCTCTTGTAATTAATTAAATTTTTCATGTAATAGTACCTATTTTTCTATATTTTTTTCATAAAATGATTTTAAAAATTTTATAAATATAACTTTATTTTCCTCTTTGGTGAGAAATCCTTTTTCATCAAAACCCAAAATTCCAACAAATGTTTTCAAAAATGTTTTAACATTACCAAAATTATTTATCCGAATAATTTTTACCCATTTTTACTTTTAATAATATATTTTTAAAGTAATATAATTGTTATTTTAAAATAAATTCATGTTTCTCATTTACTGAGTATGTGAGAGGAATCATTGTTTTAACATGTATAGAAAGAAAAAAAAATTAACAAACATTACCATTCATTTTTTTAAAGATTATTTCACAAGAATTAAAAGGTTATTTTATGAAAAAGCGTTTTTCAAAATATTTTGGGAACTTTTTTTAAAAAAAAAATCTCAAAATAGGAAGGTTACTTTCCTCAAAAATGAATTAATGATTTTTTATCATATTGAAAATTATCAATAGAATCAACACATTATTGAACATATAATCCACTGGGAATAATTTTTATTAATATCATCATTATTAATTTCATTGTAGATTATGATAAATTTTTCTCTGGATGTAAATTTTTATTTCTTTTCACCATATTAAACTAAATGGTTTATGATTATGTTTATTTATAGGGTTTTGGTTTAATATTTAGTATGTTATATTTTTAAAATGAATGTCTATGTTTATTATGTTTCATGGATTTTATAAGTTTAATGAATCATAAATTGTATGTTTTGGTTAGGGATAGTTATATCCCCTCGAGGAATTAGTTGGTCTCATGTGAAAAAGTAGATTGGGTTTTGGATGATGCCTTTCCTAAATATAAAGAGATCATGGAATACCACATTTAAGATATTATCTATCATTTCAAAAGACCTCAAAAAATAATTTTAGATTTCTATAATTATAAATTCAACCATCATGAATTTAGTTATTGATATTCTATGTGATTATAATATTAGTTATAATATATAGGGTTGTGTTTTCAAGCTCATTTGACTATTTATATTTAATAACTTGTTCTTCATTTATTCCTAAAATATTATTTGTAGTTATTGATTAAATGGAATGTGTTTTAGATTTTTACCTTTTCTTATTGATTTTGCATTATTTTTCATAGATTTTATTATATGATTAAACTTATTTATCATTAGATATCACACATATCACAGTATTAATTTTCCTTGGGGTATAAGGCTGTGTTTTATGATTGATATAAATGGAAAAAATGATGGGTATAAAAAAGTTCTCAATTAAAATACTTTGTGTATTTTATGTTTTCAATTGTAAAAAGAATTCTAGATATATATCTAATTTAATAAGAATACTAAATTTTTCAGTCCTTTGGGGTGAAATTCCTTGTATCTTATACTAATGTAACAAAGAAGACATAGGATATTACTTACTGAGGTTGGGTTGATTCACAAGTCAAATTGGATATTTTCAATTATTTAAAAAAATGGATGTTTTTAATAGAAACAATTATTTTTCACAATTTATTAAAAAAATTATCTTTTTAGAAAATTATAAATAAATCACTTGAATATAATTCCTTCATGAATATTTCAAAAATGAAGTCCATTTTGTAAATAAATTTTCTAAAATTTATAAAAATGTATTAGGAAATACATGTGCAATGTAATTTGAAAGAGCCTTTTAAGGAAATAAAATTTTTTGAAGGCTTTTCATTCACGTTCAAAGTACTTTTATTTTATTTATATTAAGTAGATTACTATTTGACTTATTTTATATAATTATAAACCATAAATGTTTTTTAATTTATTTACTATAATTCATACCCTCAAATCTAATGGCCATGTTCTTACAGTTCCAATGTTATATTTCATTTAGAATCATAGTTACGTATACACCAAACTATAAAAGTGATTAAATTTAAAGAAATATATATTTTCATGTTTTTTATTATCATTTTTTTATTCATATAATATGCAACAAAAAATTATTCTTTTATAATGTTGGGATGTTACATTCTCCCCACATTTAATACGTTTTATCCTTGAACTTTAAACTTGGGCTCAGAAATCATTGTTTTTCCATCTGAAAATGATTTTATTAAAATACCCACATTATAAGATGAGTTAAAAAACATCCTCTTAAAAGAGGGAAAGATAAATATGAATATCTTAAGGAGTGACATGTAACTACGATTCCTGGTATGAGAAAATGGTGGGACGAAAAAAAATTGACATGGGAGAAAGGTGTAAATAATTGTATATAGTGATAGATATCATTGAACAAAAGAAAGTGAATGACTGTGATAAATTTAATGACCAAAAGACAATAAATATATCATGAGTTAAAACCCTGTTTCTTTTATCAGATAAAAATATAATTGGATGACATTTCTTTTATATCCATTTCGTAGAGTTTAGGGGTTCTTTTACTATCACGATAGAGAACACTAGGAATATAATTACTGTTTCATCCTTAGGTTGTGTTTCTATATATTTAATTATCATTTCTTACTCTATGAAATTAATATTAAATATGATATTTTTATTCCTAAAGAACTAAAATTAATTTTTTATAAATAATCAGGTCTTTAAAATAGTGGAAATTATATCAGTATGTATCTAAATATTTTCAAAAACATAAATTATTAGAATTAGTAATCTAATATAATTCATTAATATATAACCCTCAAATGTAATGCCCAAAGTTAAACTTATTCCATTAAATATGTACTTATTCATCAAATAATTTAATTAAAAACCATTAAATATTCTGTAAGACAACTTGTAGGATTGTGGTAGGTGAAACACCGTTGTCATCAATCTGATATGGGTTCAGGCCCCATGATTATTCTATATTGACGTGTGGTCACATAGAAAGAATGTTGTCCATTCTATAAATCCATATTAATATAATTCCAATAAATATCCAAAAAAATATGATTAATATCATCAGGAAATATCATTGATCCTCAAATTAATTTTTAATTACAGGGATTTTACATAGGACATATTTTTTTAATAAAATAAAATTATATTTATTAACTATTATTAATTTAACATCAATGGTCATATTGAACCCTAGAGGTTATCATTACCAATAATCGTATGTGCCCAAAATTTAAAGGCATTATCCCTTAAATAGAATTTTCACTAAAACATACACTAACCCAATATGTTGTATTTTAATAAATGTCTCAAAAAATCCGTAATCTTAGTAAACTACCATCAAATAAATCCTCAAAAAAGGGGTATTTATAAATTGATATTATAATCAAATGTAAACTCTTAAACCTAGGATGGTATCCATAACTATTCTGTTAGTATTACATGAAGGAATATATTCATCCAAAATTAACACAATCATTATATGTTTCATGATTTATATGACAAAAATCATTGGTCAAAATATTTATACAACATTATTCTTGAATCCAAATATTCAACCACTTTAATCATCCCACATTGGCTATATTAATAGCTTAATATTGACCGTGACCCCTTATATTATTTTGAATAATATTCCATTGATGCTTGGGGAATTTGTATGTGTGGTGCCCTATCTCCATACATTAAATACATAGGATATTAGAGTTCTCCTTAAAAACATTAGATCCATGAGTATGATTTCATTTCTCTCCACACTTAGAGAAATATGACATTCCCTCAAATAAAATACTAAGGTGTTTCTTTCCATAATTATCAAATGTGATAAATCATTTTTTACCTACATATACTTTTCCATTGTTTATCTATTGTCTATTTATTCATTTTATTTCATTAAAATCAATAATTTTTGGATAATTCTATGTCAATATTTATAGAACATGATATTATATCTTCATATGCTGATAAATTTTGGAAAAATATTTCCCTTCAGATGATTGTATTATACCCATTAAAGTAGTAGTCAATCATTAGCATTAGACTATATATATTTTCAGAATTATTAATTTTTATCCTTTTATAGTTGGATTTATATATAAAATATTTTCATCTTCATTTTGTCTTAGAATCAATAATTTCACCTCCATATCTACTTGTTTCTCATGAGGGAAATATTTTTCCCAACAATTGTATCTTAAATTCATTCCACACCATATTTTTTATTTATTAATTAATATTTTTTTGAATAAAAGATAATTATTGGTTTGAATCACTTGAATGATGATAAACAACAATGATAACCCTCTAACATTCATTACATCCCAAATAAAGAGATATATTCTCTAAGGAACATATGAATTTCTAATATAAAATAGAGATGTATTCTCACTTATTGATGGAGGATAATGACTCACGAAGTACTCTAACATTGTACATCATGTTTTAGATCAAAAAGATAACCATAAAATAATGGTTGTTACTCCTAACCTATGTTAGATACCCCAATATGATAATAATTTGATCATTTCTAGTGGTATCTTGATCTCTAGATTCATTATATTTTCCAGGAGGTAAATCCATACATTGAGTATCTGTATTTATGTGGTTCACATTCCATCAGGTGGGATCCATATATAAATAATAGAATACATTACATTAGATAAAAACATTATGAAACAGAATTTATAATCCAAAAATACTGAAATACTTAACATCAATTGAAAACATTTTGGACATCTAATCTAATAATCATAAAAATTATTTTATTGGGATTTTTTCAAACTATAAAATTATTTTAAAATACTTCATAATTTTTTGTAATGAAAACATGAATTATCCTATATATGTCACCAATGAGTTTCTAACCTAGTTAATAGAAAGTCACATTATCATGCATCGAGTGATGATCGAGATACTTCCAATGCACCCTTTTTAATGTACTTATATCTAGGTGGAAATGTTTCTAGGACCACATCTTCTTGTATAATCAGTACAAGGATGTATTACTAGGAAAAAATAACACAATTTATGTCTTACCAAAACATTATGATGTTATAAAATAATTAGAATTATCATTCAATTAATCATAGGTTTGTTTTACCTAATCTAGGTTTTACTAAATCTAGTGCCCATAGTTTCAACTAAAATTTATATAATTCCTACTATAAAGAACCTAACCCTTGATGCATAGAGTTGGTGGTTAATTTATTATATTGTTCTAGGATATATGGAATAATATATGAAGGACTAAATAGTTTAACAGTATTAGACAACAAGATAAAAACTATAATATCACATTAGAATTGAAAAAATAAAATACAATAAAGTTTTTTCATTGAGTACACCATTATTTCCTTCAGAATATCCCTTTATATCAATCATAAAACACTTCCTAACATATAGTGGAAATAAATGTAAGAAAGCGGTGAGCTCTAACACTTAGGGAGGGAATTAATATAATAGAATATATCATATAAAAATAATCCATAATGAAATTTTAAAGGTAAATATCTGAAACAAATTCCATTTAATTAACTATATGATCTTAATATGGAAGGAATAAATGGTGATCATATGATTCCATATATATAATCACATGGTCTTGATACATAACCAAATATATTATAACTAATTTAAAAATCACATGGAACATTATCAAATAATCTAATAATGTGCGAATATATATTTTTGGACATCATAACCATACTGTCAAGGCCTCTTGCTAATAATTATTACATAAATTTCTAAGGACTTGTCCAAAAAACTATGCTAGTTTGTACCCTGAGAACTATTGTAAACCCCAAAATTCTAAAAGAATAACATTTTATTCAATATATAATGTGACATGAAACACCTATAATAGAAGATAATATGACACCTCAATACACTAAAAAATATATTTTTTAGAATAAATTTAATTTCCATGATAGATTATGATATAAGGAAAAGTAATTTTTTGTAATAGCTTGTATTACACGTAAGAATGTGTTTTACCAAACAGCAATGTTATATTAATATTATTATTTCATATAGTATTTATATCATAGACATTAAATTGAAGGATATGAACGGTATTAACTATCATATGAAAATATATATTTAATTCATGTTTACTAATTATCTATTAATTATAAATTAAATAATAATCATTTCCAAGAAAAAGAAAAATCTTCTAAAAACAATATTTTTCTCAATGATGGGTTAGTCTCTCTTTAGGACCATAAATTATAATTAATTTTACAAATTTTAGAGAATTTATATTAAAAATTAATATTAATTTCTAAAATTGAAAAATATAAATTATATTAAGGTTTTTTTGTATTTTTTTGAGAAGTTTCCTTTTTATAAACAGTGAAAATATATAATTTCAATTGAAATTTTCCTTTTCATTTAAATTATTTATGCTGTTAAAATAAATTTTTATTTTTTAAATTAAAATTTGTTCAATATAATATCAATTAATCTAATTTAATTCATTTAATTCCTTTTAATATTGAATTTAGATATCCAAACACTATAAATGTTTGAACATTTTAACTTTAAACCCCTACTTTTTCCATCACATCTAAAAGATTTTCTTTTAATTAAAATTTTCAAATACTATTACTTTAATTAAGAGAAATTTATATAATTTTTTTAATCAAAATAATTTGTAATTTCTAATTACTTAAAAGTATTATTTTACCATAATGGATATTTAATGGAGTAAAAATTAATTATCTGGTTAAGGTAAAAAAGGTTTTTATCGTGGGTTCAAAAATGATAAAGGTAAAAATCACCTACACACTTGTATAGAAATTATTTTATGAATATAGGTATAAAATTTCATCTCTAATTTTATATAATGGTAGATTTTTGACACTTATGATATATGGAAAACATGTGAGCACTCAATTCTTTTCAAAACTACCATGTGCATCATTTTCCCCACTTATAAATGGCCACCTCTTCTACTCTCTTCTTCAGACCATCAATCCTCTTTATTGAATCCAATACTTACACCAGTAACTTACTAAATTCCTTCCCCTCATCCTAAAAGCCTTAGTGTTGGCATAATTTTGTCATATGATGGTTTTATTTACATCCTAGGGAGGACACCATAAGAAGAGATAATGTTATTCAACGAGTATCTTTATTTTATTTCTTTCTCAACCTCCATAAATTACTATTAAACCATCATTATGGAAAAAAATTGATTTTTGCGACGGGCTATTTGTGATGGGAATTAATCCGGTCTCAAATAGCCCATCCCAGAGATATATTGTGATGGGATTTGGGTTCTTGTAACAAAAAATTAGGCGCGATTTTCATGCAAAAACGCGGGAAGGTTATTTGCGACGGAGGAATCTCCCCATTGCAAATAGTGCGTCAGTCGGAGGGTATTTTCGACGGGTCCCGTCGCAAATACCTGGTGGCAGTAAATAAATTTTTGCAACGGGATGTTGTCATGTTGTAAAAAGTGTGTTGGCAGGTACCTTTTGCAATGGGTCTCATCGCAAATACTCTTTTAACCACTGATTATTATTAATGCTGGTGAAGGTTTTTGCGACGGGTCCCGTCACAAAAGGCATTATTTGCGATGGGTAACCCGTCGCAAATAGTCCCATCACAACTAATATAACCTATATATACCTCACATTCATTACTACATTTCCTTCTCTCAATTCTTACTCTCTCTCTCTGAACTCTATTTTCTGAGTGAAAAATTGTGTAAGTTAGTTTTTTTCACGAAAAAGTTGTGAAGTTCTCTACATCAACAGAAGATCAAGTTTGAAGGTATTCATATTTTATTTAATTTTTTATTTATTTCGTTTTTTATTTTAATTTTAATTGTCTTTTTTTAGATGTAATTAAATTAGATTTAAATTTTTTTTTATCAGTATTTATTTGTAATAATAAATAGAAATTATTAGTACTACTTTTTAACAATTAGTAATAAATAGGAATAATTTGTAATAAAAATGAATAATTAGTAAAAAAAATAGGAATAATTCGGAATAATTCGGAATAAATAGTAATAATTAGTAATAATTAGTAATAAATAGAAATAATTAGTAATAAATAGAAATAATTTGCAATAAATATAAATAATTAGCAATAAATAGTAACAATTAGAAATAAATAGTATTAATTAGTAATAAATAGGAATATTTAGTAATAAATAAGAATAATTAGTAATAATTATGAATAAATACTAATAATTAGAAATAATTAGTAATTAATCGGATGAAATAGTAATAAATTGGAATAATTAGTAATAAATATGAATAATTAGTAATAAATAGTAATAAATAGGAATAAATTGTAAAAAATAGGAATAAATTGTAATAAATAGGACTAATTAGGAATAAATAGTTTCAAATAGGAATAACTTGGTATATTTTGTAATAAATGGTAATAAATAGTACTAAATAGTGATAAATAGTAATAAATAGTAATAATTAGTAATTACCAGAAAGGCTCAGTCAAAGGCGAATCCTCTGACCATTTTTAAAGAAAAGAAAAGTGCAACAAGCGAAAACAACAAAGTGATAGGACAATTACAGATCCTAGTAGTCAGACCCGTCACCATACCCATTGTAGATTGCTTACTCTGGAGTAGCTGATTCCCTCTCTGAACTATTATAGTGCTTCAAAACATTGGCGTACTTCCAATAATTAGTAATTATTAGTAATTGTTAGTAATTAATAGTAATAAACAGTAATAATTAGGAATAATTAGCAATAGATTCTAATAAATAGAAATAAATAGGAATAATGAGTCATAATTAGTAATAATTAGTAACAAATAGTAATAATTAGTAATAAATAGCAATAATTGGTAATAAATATCCATAATTCAGAATAAATAGCAATAATTTGGAATAAATAGGAATAAATAAGATTAAATACGAATAAAAACAACAAAAGGGAATAAATAGTAATAAATATCAATAAATAGGAATAAATAGAAATAAATAGCAATAAATAGGAATAAATAGCAATAAATATGACTAATTTTGAATAATTAGCCAAAATAGGAATAATTAGGAATAATTAGTAATAAATATGAATAATTAGTAATAATTAAGAATAATTAGGAATAATTAGTAATAAATAAAAATAAATAAAAATAAATAGTAATAATTATGAATAAATAGTAATAATTACGAATAAATAGTAATAATAAGAATAAATAGTAACAAATTGGAATAAATGGGAATAATTAGTAATAATTAGTTATAATTAAAAATAATTATTAATAATTAGTATTATTTAGTATTAAATAGTATTAATTAGTAATAATTAGTATTAATTCTTATTAATTAGTAATAATTAGAAATAATTGGTAATAATTAGTAATAATTACTAATAATTAGTAAAAATTTGTAAAAATTAGTAAGAAATAGTAAGAAATATTAATAAATTTTAATAAATAGTAATAAATAGAAATAAATAGTAATAGTTAGTAATAAATATTAATGAATAGTAATAATTAGTAATAATTAGAAATAATTTGGAATAATTAGGAATAATTAGTAATAATTACTAATAATTAGAACAATTTTGTAATAAATCGTAATAAATAGTAATAAATAGTAATAATTAGTAATAATTAGGAATAATTAGGAATAAATACGAATAAAGTGTAATAAATACGAATAAATAGTAAAAAAAATTGAGTAATTAGTAATAAAAAGATATAATTATTAATAAATACGAAATAATTAGTAATACATAGCAACAATTTGAAATAATTAGCATTAATTAGTGATAATTAGCTATAATTTGTAATAATTAACAATAAATAGGAATAAATAGAAATAATTAGGAATAAATAGAAATAAATAGAAATAAATAGTAATAATTCAGAGTAAATAGCAATAATTAGGAATAAATATCAATTAATATGAATGAATGTGAATAAATAGGAATAAATATGAATAAATAGCAATAAATAGAAATAAATAGCAATAAATAGGAATAAATAGTAATTAATAGAAATCAATATCAATAATTATTAATCAATAGAAATAATTAGTAACAAATAGTAATAATCAAGAATAAATAGAAATAACTAATAATAAATAGAAATAAATTGTAATAAATTGTAATAAATAGTAATAAATGGTAATAAATAGCAATAATTAGCAATAATTAGTAATAATTAGTAATAATTAGAAATAATTAGTAATAATTAGTAATAATTAGTTATAATTAGTAATAATTATTAATAAATAGTAATAAATAGTAATAAATATTAATAAATAGTACTAAATTGTAATAAATAGTAATAAATAGTAATAAATAAGAATAAATAGGAATAAATTGTAATAAATAAGAATAATTAGTTATAAATAGGAATAATTAGTAATAAGTAAGAATAATTAGTAATAAATAGGAATAATTAGTAATAAATATGAATAATTAGTAATAAATATGAATAATTATTAATAAATATGAATAATTAAGAATAATTAGTAAAAACATCAATTTTAATAAATTGTAATAACTTTTAATAACTGGGCACAATTTCAAGTGGATTGACGACACTCTTTTTTCTCGATGACTCTTCTTCTTTCAACTTTTACCGAATCAAAAATTATAAAAATATGCTTCAACGTATGCATATCCAATCTCATAACCATGAAAAGGGTCGAGTAGTTGGTATCGGCTCTCATGTGACTCCTGGAACCTGTTATGGTACTGTTACAATGCCAGTGTCCAGCTTGAGAGGAGCTCGTGGGGAGGCATCATCATCTGCCTCACAGTATCCGGAGCAGTTACAAGCGAAGGCTGTGCTTATTGAGATTTTGTAGAAGAAGCATAAAGTGATGTGTCAGCTGCATCAGTGCAGTAGCAGCATCACGATGAGGAGATGCGTCGATGGCAATAGTAGGATCCCGAGCAGATGGAGTGTATGTGTCGTCTGACTCCTTGTTTATGGATGTAGTTTCATCCATCATCTACTACAGCTCATCCACCTCCTCCAGAAGAAGACCCCCTCATTGATCTCTTTTTGCTAAAAACATTTGAATTCAAGATTTGTTGTAATATGAACTATTTTCAGTTTTTTCTTTTATATTGGTGCAAATATTACATAATTTTTTTAATATTTTTTTATTTATTATTACTATTATATTTTTTAATGTTTATTTATTTTATTAATAATAATAATATATTATGAGTTTTTTATATTTTTTAGTGAATATTAAGAATTTTAATATTTTTTAATTTTTTTAATAATATTAATAATATTTTTTCATTAATAATAATTTTATTAAATATTTTTTTAGTAATATATTTTTTAATTTTTTTTTATTTTACTAATAATAATAATGAATATTTTTTATGAATATTGTTTTAGAATATTGAGAATTTTTTTATTTTTTATTCTTTTATTATTTTAATAATATTAATATTATTTTTTATTTTTTATAATTTTTTTAAATATATATTTTTTAATTTGGTTATTATTTTCGATGGGATGTGTTGCGACAGGATCCCGTCGCAAATAGTTTAAATATATATATTTTTAAATACTATTTGTGATGGTACCAATAGCCTGTCGCAAATAGTATTTGCGACGGGCTCTTCGCAAAAAGTTTATTTATATATAACCTATATTATCGGAGACTTATTTGTGACGAGCCCATCAAAAAATGTTATATGCAGTGCTATTTTTTCCAATGGTCTATTTGTGACGGGACCCTATTGCTAAAGCTTATTTGTGATGGGATCCGGTTGCAAATAACCCATTTCAAATATCACAAATTTCAGAAGTGCATGAAGATATAATATCCTAAGTATCGTTTATATACTGAGATGTTTTTATAATAAGTTATTTTTTCCTAAACTATCTCCACTTCAATCAAATGGGCTATAAAATCATCATTCTTTTGTATGAAGGACTACCGTCGCGCAAACCCATGTTATTCTTTTTTTAATTTCTATGTATCGATAATAGGTATACTAATGGATATAAAGTATATATATTATATCTATTACATGTTTATATATATTTATTTATTATATAATATATATATTTTTACATACCATTATATAAATTATTTGATAATGTCTCTCGTGTGTATGGTGGACTACCACCTTACATAGTGATGTAATTCATCTTTCAATAATGCTTCACATGAAAGGTAATAAAGATAATAGTAATAATTATATATCATATGTATAACATAATTGTGAAATTAATGAAATATTTATCATTCTATATAGATAATATATATATAATTTTTTTCCCTTTCTTTCCACTCATGTAAATATAATAACATCATTTTTGTATATATCTACTACTGCCTTCAAAAAGTGATGTGACTCTCTTTTCACCATCACACGACATGGATGATATATATGTATAGAAAATGTTATATAGGATATTATTATAATTATATAAATATTATATATTACTTAACTCCATTCTATAATGATCATTTAAATATGGAACAATTACAAATGTGTACATATGACATACTGTCTCCTTATTCGTAACATACTTCATTATTCATAACCATTTTTAATGATTGGTTTTAAAAAATAATATTCTTGTAAAAAATTTATGATTACATCATAAATATTATTCTATAAATTATTGAACTATATTATATACATATAAATCATATCGTTCAGGAAAAAACATATATTATAAGATAAGACAATTGATACCAGAAACAATGAAAATAATGAAATATTAATACTGAATGGGTAATAAGTTTTTATAAAAGAATCGTATATGACATTTCAATTGTTAATATTTTTTTGGAAAAATTTTATAAATTATTTATAACCACTATATATTTGGTTATTTAATTTTCAACCAAAAGGTAGCATGAGGTAAGGGATCTATTAACTCAATTTTTGTTTGTTTGGTTAATCTTATACATTGTTGATTAGGTCATTACAATATTATAAATATATTTATTTTATATTACATTATGTGGTATTTACACATTTATTATATGTATTTTTAGTTGAACATAATCTATAAATTTATTAATTCCCACATCAACTTTATGATCATTTTAAGGGTTTATTTTGTAATATTACTCTAATTGGGTTTGTTTACTCTTCTACATCAGTCGATGGAAATTATTTGTCTATTTTTTTTAATAGAACAATTTCATTTAAATTCTATATTTTTATTCATAATTGTAACAACCCAGGTAAATAAATAATAATACATTTTCATATTTATTAATATTTGAAAATTAAATATTATTTTTACTTGGGGTTTCTATGTTCGATAGCGTACCTGATACGCAACAAAGAGTTTCTTTGAAATCTTACGTTGCACACTAGTAATAAAATAATATTATTTTAAATGTTAGTTAACACGTAGCCGTTGTATTGGTTGGAATGAATATAAATAAATAAAATATGATTATATATTATTGTTAAATATTTTTACTTTTATCTAATAAAGGATAAAGGCTTAAAATACGAAAAGAATTCAATTTTTGGCATATATACTCTAATTTTCACTAAAGATCCACTTTTCAACTTTTGATGGAGAACCGTCGTTAAATATAGTTTTGGTCACTCTTATACATTCTATTGGACCAAATAAAATTCTTCTTTAGAATCAGGATATCAAAATTTACTTTGAGTAAATTTTCTGTATTTTTCCGATAAAGATCATTTTTTAATGAATAGTGAAAACTATTGTATTATAATACAAAACCACTTTTTAATCTAAATTTTTAATATCATTAGATTATCTTTTTAAGTGGTGTTAAAGTGAAATTAGAATATATTTTTACCTTTTAATCCAATAGTGGTCATTGGAATTAACTTCACTTTGAAATCGGACTTGAACTAGTGTCAATCTTTTGATACTTTTTGTTTCATAAAAACACGCTATTTGTTTTGACAGCGGGAATTAATTATTAAATTAATTAATTCAACTTTAATTTTTTGAATTTTTTAAAATAGACATCATTTTTTAATTTGGAAGATCAAATATATAGGGTGAATTTTTGGTATTTTTCTGAAAAACTTCAATTTTTGATGAATAGTGAAACCACTAAGTGGTACTTAAAAACTAATTTTAAATTTAAATGAATTTTTACCACCTTTGTGTTTTGAATTTCAAAAATCCGACATACATGGTTGTCATTAAGAAGTAAAATGTGGTTCAACGGGATTAAAATAATTTTTTGGTGAATAGTAACTTTTAGGTTTTTAATCGCGATTAGAGGTAATTAGTTGAGTTTAAGGTAAAGATAATGTTTTAATAATATGAAATGAACATCACACATGTCCTAACCTTATTTGATGTGTGATGGCTGACCAAGAAAATCCATGGGTCAACTTGGGGACCCCATGGAGCCACTTTGGTAGGAAAATGACATTAATACCTTTTTATTTAATGTTAAAATAAAAATGTCACAAACATTAGTTGTTTTACTAAAACAATTTTTACACGGGGTTGTACAAGTCATATTTTTGACTATAAATATTAATTGGAAAGATAAAACGATTTCCTATGTCATAGTATTTGTTTTATAATTTTTAGACTTTACATAAATTAAATTATTTATGACACCATGATGATGCAGCGATTACCTCATTATTTAACGATTTAAATAAAATGGAAAGATAATGAAAAATCTAAGACCTACACATGTCCAAAACCGATTGTATGGGTGTATTTAGAACCCTTATCATCTTTTCCTCGAAAAACATAAATGTGGGACCATTAAAATTCGAAAAGCTTTCTAAAATAAAGTAACATTTACTTACTTTCCAAGAGTGCCCCTCCACTCCTCTTATAAAAGGCCCCCACCTCTACCCCCTTACCCACTCCTTTCAAGCCTTTAGCTCGTCCAAACCCTACCCATTATGTCTCTAAAATCCCTCTATTACTCCTAGAAGCCTCACCTTTGGCATAAGTTTTCCCAAGGAAGCCTTTGAGCTCAAATCAAAAAGAGTTACCTGATTCAAAGGTAGTGTCATCTCTTGTGTTCTTTTGTTTTATTTTGCTTCTCCAAACCCGTAAACTCTTATTATTACTTTATTTTGTAACAAATAAAGTATCTTTAATATACTAGGATGTTTTTATAATAAGGATTTTAGCTACACATACACACACCTTCATCTAATGGTTAAAGAACATATTGTTTCTGTGGATGGCGAATTTCTGCCTCACGAAACAATGATTGTTCAACACTCATATAACACCTTAAAAGGTGTCCAATAATATGTCACTATATTTATATATGATATATATATGTTTATGTTTTACTTAATCTTCTTTATTTTTCATTTATGACATACCTTTATGGTTTCCATTATGGGTAAACATGATATCTTCATTTTATGAAGTGCGGACTACCGCCCCCTCAAAGTGATTTGATTCGTTAATGCCATATGTGGGACATATAAATGATGGATTTAATGTTATTATATATGATTTTATACTGGAATTATAGTATACCTTTATATAATTATTATTTTCTTTCCATTAAATTATGATATATAAATGAAAGTAGCGTTCATGTGTACGTACGGCTTACCGTCTCCATGAACGCTGCATTTCATTTTTTATCCCCGAATGTAATGTACTATTATAAGTACATATATATAATGGATATATATGATTTATGTTACTTATAAATGATTAATATAATTCTGGAATTAAAATTTACATATCTATAATTTAGTTTTAATTACATTAATATGACATAGAAATGAAAGTAGTGTTCATGCGTACGTACGGCTTACCGTCTCCATGAAAGGTGAATTTCATTTCTTACCTCTAAATGATTATGTAATATTATAAATACATGTATATGATGGATATATATTATATATATGATATCCAAATCATGAATATAATTCTGGATATAATGAACCTTTGACCACATGAACAACATGTAATTGTAAGAAGTCCACTTTCGACTTAAGAACCAAATATCGAAAAAACAAAAATTATTAACTTAAATGATTACATAATGTTTATAACATGGCAATAAGTGATATAAAAGGAATAATGAACTTGAAAAATGTTCTTATGAAAGTATAAATTAACTCAAGTTTATTATTCAGGATGTTAAAGAACGATCGAGTCAAGTCGGACCCGAGGTAAGGGACTTCATCTCAATCTCCTTTTATTGAGGCATATTTTGTTTTATACACAACATTATATTATATGGTGTATAAACCCCTTTGACTTTTAATTTTATACAAAATAATCTTTTTCGACGAAGTGTTTTACTAAACGACAAAAAGGAATGTTTCTTTTAACGTACGCAGTGACAATGACATTTTCCACCGCCGCGAGTATTATTTGGTCTTTGACTTCCTCAACAAGTCATAATGTTTTTAAAATGAAATAAATACCATATACACTTTTATGTATCTTGGTATTGAAAATGGTTTTTATAATGGATTTATTATGTCAATATATTTAAATGATATATTGTGATCAAAGTGTGGAAATGTTTTCTTTCCATTATATTTGTTTTATGTCTTATGATTTTATAATGTAACTTGAACATTTGATGGGTGGTTACGTGATAAACCATATGACGGGTGGTGCCGTGAATACCAGGACGGGTGGTTACGTTATAACCTCCAATGCATTGGGTATTGAAGTCAGCCGTATGGCTATTCCATTTAAGGATGTGTGGAAGTTAACCGTATGGTTATTCCATTTAAGTATGTTTATGTCCCAAGTTACATTTATATGTTATGTGTTTTTTATATGGGTTTTATGGTAATCTTTTTGTTAAAAAAGGGTAAGTAATGATCTTTTATTAGGTGAAGAGGTTTTACTAATTCATAAAGTTTATGGTATTACTTTGATAAAGTATACATGGTTTACTTATTGTTTTAAAAACTAGCAATTTTCATTCTTTGTGTATCCCTTACTGAGCTTTTTACACTCTCCCCAAGTTTTTTTTGAAATTGTTTTCACAGGACTTAATGTGGAATTGGGTCAAGGATGGGATCAAGGGAAAGTCATGCTATCTAAAACATAGAACTAGAATTGTCTCTTTTTAAGAGTTTTTATTTTATAGAAACTTAATAGAAGTGTCTACTTTGTAATCTTTTGATATGTAATAGTTATGATCTAATTATATAAAACTCTAAACCTGAAAAAATCCTCAATGTGAATTATTCATTTAATACAAATATTAAGTACGGATTAAGGTTGGGGCCTTATAGTTGGTTTCATAGGTCGGTTTAGATAACTTTAGGAGTTAGAATTCTATTAAATGATTATCCAAAAATATTTTCTTTATGGTAAAATTGAAACGATATAGAATTTTAAGATTACCATGTTGCTTCATCTAAGACATGTTTGTTCAGAATGATTTTTGTAGAGGAAACAGAACAGCTTTTCTGGGAAGGCATACAGAGGGAAATGACCTTTCAAATCAGTATCTGGAGATGGTTAGAATCAGAACTAAATAGTTTGTGGCAGTGATGGCTCAGCTGACTCAGGTGAAAAAATTTGGTTGTTTTTATTGATGACATTTTGGAATATTCAAAAAGTAAAGAGGAGAATGAAAGTCAATTAAGGGTTATCTTGTAAACCTTAAAAGAAAAGAAATTGTATGGGAAATTCAGCAAGTGTGAGTTTTGGTTGCAATAAATTTCTTTCCTTCTTCATATTGTTTCTAAAGATGGAATAACTGTGGATCCTGCAAAAACAAAGGTTTTGGAAGAATAGACAAGACCCACAAATGTAACTGAGATTCGTAGTTTTCTTGGTTTGGCAGGCTATTACCGAAGGTTTGTTAGAAATTTTTCACGGTTATCTTGTCCAGTGACTAAGCTAACTCAGAAGGGTGTTAAGTTTATCTGGACAAAAGAATGTGATGATTTTTTTCAGGAATTGAAAAGAAGATTGGTGAATTCTCCATTTTTGGCACTACCTTCCAGGAATGGGGAGTTTTTTATCTACAATGATGCTTCATTGAAAGGACTTGGTTGCATCTCAATGCATAATGATTTGGTAATTTCTTATGCTTCACGGTAGTTGAAATCTCATGAGGTAAATTATCCTACACATGATTTGGAATTAGCTGCTGTTGTTTTTGCATTAAAAATTTGGAGGAATCATTTGTATGGAGTAAAGTATGAAATATATACCGATCACAAAAGTTTAAAGTATATATTCACTCAGAAAGAATTGAACATGAGACAGAGGTGATGGCTGGAATTAATCAAGGATTATGATTGTACAATTCATTACCATCCAGGAAAGGAAAATAAAGTAGCCGATGCTTTGAGTCAAAAAAGTAATGCTTCATTAACCATGCTATGTTTGGAACTAGATCCTTTGGTTTTTGATTTGATGAACTTTGGCATGGAAATTGTTTGTGCAGTAAGTTCTTCTGTTTTGTTTCAGGTATCAGTGAGATCATCCCAATCAGACATAATTAAGCAAGCACAGAAGCAAGACAGTGAGTTGTAGAAAAAGGTATATCTAGTTCAGAAGGGTAAGTTGTCTGAATTCAACGTTGATAATGATTGTGTTTTGAGGTTTGGGAAGAGATTATGTGTGCCTTGTGATTCACAGTTGAAGAATGAGTAGTTATGTGAGGCTCATAGTTCCTCGTTTTCAGTTCATCCTGGTAGTACTAAGATATACAGAGATCTGCGGGAATATTACTGGTGGGATGGAATGAAAAGGGATATTGCTGATTTTACTGTGAAGTGTTTGACTTGTCAGTGGGTTAAAGCAGAGCGGCAGTTACCGAAATGGATGCTTCAGCCTTTACCAGTGCCAGATTGGAAATGGGAAAATATATCCATGGACTTTGTTGTGGGATTACCGAAGACATATAGAGGTAATAAAGCAATCTGGGTTATTGTTGATCGATTGACTAAATCTGCTCATTTCCTTCCTATTCGAGATATATTCTCTCTAGATCAACTTTCTCGATTGTATCTTAAAGAGATAGTCATGTTTCATGGAGTTCCCCTCTCCATTGTATCTGATTGTGATCTCAGGTTTACTTATAACTTTGGGAAAGGCCTTCAAAAGTCATTGGGTACTGAATTAAATTTTAGTACAACTTTTCATCCGCAATCAGATGGGCAGTGAGAATGAACAATTCAGACCTTGGAGAAAATGCTACGAGCTTGCTCTATGGATTTTCAGGTATGTTGGGACTAACATCTTTCTTTGGATGAATTTTCATACAATAACAGCTTTCATTCTAGTATACAGATGGCTCCATTTGAGGAATTATATGGGAAGCGATGTCGAACTCCAGCTTTTTGGGATGAAGTGGGTGAAAGTAAGATAATGGGACAAGAATTAGTATAAGATATTGCAGAAAAAGTTCAGTTGATTCAGAAACACATGAGAACAGCCCATAGCAGACAGAAATGTTATGCGGATAACCGGAGGAAGGATCTATATTTCGAGGTAGGTGATCATGTTTTTCTAAAAGTTTCACCGTGGAAAAGTGTGATGCAATTTGGTAAGAAAGGAAAGATGAGTCCAAGGTTCATTAGACCATATGAAACTATGGAGAAAGTTGGATCAGTTTCTTACCGAGTGACTTTACCTCCGAGTTTATCTCTGGTACACAATTTTTTTCATGTTTCAATGTTGAGAAAGTATATGACAGATCCATCTCATATTTTGAGCCCAGAGGTAGTTCAGTTGGAAGAGAATCTCTCTTATGAAGAACAACCATTCCAGATTTTTGACCGAAGAGAGCATGTGTTGGGAAATAAGGTAATTCATCAGGTAAAGGTTTTGTGGAAAAACTATATGGTTGAAGAGGCAATGTGGGAATCTGAAAATGCTATGAGGGATAAATACCCACACCTTTTTTTGATAAGTGAATAAAATTGTGAGAACGCTATTCCCAAAAAGGGGGAAGGATGTAACATCCCAGGTAAATAAAGAATAATACATTTTCATATTTATTAATATTTGCGAATTAAATATTAATTTTACTAGGGGTTGCTATGTTCGATAGCGTACCTGATACGCAACAAAGAGTTTCTTTGAAATCTTATGTTGCACACTAGTAATAAAATATGATTATTTTAAATGTTAGTTAACACGTAGCCGTTGTATTGGTGGGAATGAATATAAATAACTAAAATATGATTTTATATGTTTGTTAAATGTTTTTACATTTATCCAATAAAGGATAAAGGCTTAAAATACGAAAAGAATTCAATTTTAGGCATATATACTCTAATTTTCACTAAAGGTCCACTTATCAACTTTTGATGGCGAACCGTCATTAAATATAGTTTTGGTCACTCTTATACATTCTATTGGACCAAATAAAATTCTTCTTTAGAATCGGGACATCAAAAATTTACTTTGTGTAAATTTTATGTATTTTTCCGATAAAGATCATTTTTTAATGAATAGTGAAAAATATTGTATTTTAATTCAAAACCTATTTTTAATATAAATTTTTAATATGATTAGATTATATTTTGAAGTGGTTTTAAAGTGAAATTAGAATATATTTTTACCATTTAATCCAATAGTGGTCGTTGGAAATAATTTCACTTTGAAATCGTACTTGAACTAGTGTCAGTATTTTGATACTTTTTGTTTCATAAAAACACGCTATTTGTTTTGACAGTGGGAATTAATTATTAAATTATTTAATTCAACTTATATGTTTTGAATTTTGTAAAATAGACATCATTTTTGAATTCGTAATATCAAATATAGCATAGGGTGATTTTTTGGTATTTTTCTGAAAAAACATTAATTTTTTATGAATAGTGAAACCACTAAGTGGTACTTAAAAAACTGATTTTTCATTTAAATGAAATTTTACCACCTTTGTGTTTTGAATATCAAAAATATGACATACATGGTTTTCATTAAGAAGTAAAATGTGGTTCAATGGGATTAAAATAATTTTTTGCTGAATAGTAACTTTTAAGTTTTTAATCGCGATTAGAGGTAATTAGTGTAGTTTAATGTAAAGATAATGTTTTAATAATATGAAATGAATTTGACACATGTCCTACCCTTATGGAATGTTTCATGGCCGACCAATACAATCCATGGGTCATCTTGGGGACCCCATGGAGCCACTTTGGTAGGAAAATGACATTAATACCTTTTTATTTAATGTTAAAATAAAAATGTCACAAACATGAGTTGTTTTACTAAAACAATTATTACATGGGGTTATACAAGTCATATTTTTTACTATAAATGTTTATTGGAAATATAAGAAGATTTCCTACATCATAGTATTTTTTTAATAATTTTTAGACATTAAATAAATTAAATTATTTATGACACCGTGATGATGCAGCGATTACCTCATTATTTAACGGTTTAAATAAAATGGAAAGATAATATAAAATCTAAGACCTAAACATGTCCAAAACATATTGTATGGGTTTATTTCAAACCCTTATCACCTTATCCTTGAAACAGATCAATGTGGGACCATTAAAATCCAAAAACCATTCTAAAACAAAGTAACATTTCCTTACTTTCCAAGAGTGCCCCTCCTCTCCTCTTATAAAAGGCCCCCCTCTACCTCCTTACCCACACCTCTCAAGCCTTTGGCTCGGCCAAACCCTGCCCATTTTGTCTCTAAACATCCCTCTCTTACTCCTAAAAGCCTCAATTTTGGCATAAGTCTTCCCAAGGAAGCCTTTGAGCTCAAATCAAAAAGAGTTACCTGATTCAAAGGTAGAGTCTTCTCTTGTGTTCTTTTGTTTTATTTTGCTTCTCCAAACCCCAAAACTATTTCTATTCCTTTATTTTGTAACAAATACAGTATCTTTAATATACTAGTATGTTTTTATAATAAGGTTTCTACCTACACATACACACACATTCATCTAATGGTTAAAGAACATGTTGTTTCTGTGGATGGCGAATTTATGCCTCACGAAACGATGATTGTTCAACAATCATATAACACCTTCAAAGGTGGCCATTAAGATGTCAATATATTTATATATCATATATTATATGTTTATGTTTTACTTAAGCTTCTGTATTTTTCATTTATGGAATACCTTTATGGTTTCCATTATGGGTAAAGGTGATATCTTCTTTTTAGGATGTGCGAACTACCGCCCCCTCAAAATGATTTGATTCGTTAATGCCATATGTGGGACATATAAAGGATGAATTTAATGTTATTATATACGATGTTATACTGGAATTAAAATATATCATTGTATCATTATTATTTTCTTTCCATTAAAGTATGAGATAGAAATGAAAGTACCGTTCATGCGTATGTACGGCTTGCCGTCTCCATGAACAGTGCATTTCATTTCTTATCCCCAAATGTAATGTATTATTATAAGTACATATATATAATGGATATATATGATGTATGTTACATCAAAATTATTAATATAATTCTGGAATTAAAATATAAATATCTCTCATTTATTTTTAATTCCATTAATATGACATATAAATGAAAGTAGCGTTCATGCGTACGTACGGCTTGCTGTCTCCATGAACGGTGCATTTCATTTATTACCTCTAAATGATTATGTAATATTATAAATACATGTATATGCTAGATATATATGATATATATGATATCCAAATCATGAATATCATTCTGGATATAATGAACCTTTGACCACATGAACAACATGTAATTGTAAGAAGTCCACTTTCGACTTAAGAACCAAATATCGAAAAAACAAACATTATTAAGTTAAATGATTACATAATGTTTATAACATGGCAATAAGTTATATAAAAGGAATAATGAACTTGAAAAAGTTTCTTAAGAAAGTATAAATTATCTCAAGTTTATTATTCAGGATATTAAAGAACGATCGAGTCAAGTTGGACCTGAGGTAAGGGACTTCGTCTCAATCTCCTTTCATTGAGGCATATTTTGTTTTATACACAACTTTATTTTATACGATGTATAAACCCATTTGAATTTTAATTTCATACAAAAGATTCTTTTTCTACAAAGTGTTTTACTAAACAACAAAAAGGAATGTTTCTTTTAACGTACGCGGTGAAAACAACCTTTTCCGCTGCCGCGAGTATTATTCGGTCTTTGGCTTACTCAACAAGACATAATGTTTTTAAAATGAAATAAATACCATATACACTTTTATGTATTTTGGTATTGAAAATGGTTTTTATAATGGATTTGTTATGTCAATATATTTATGTGATATATTGTGATCAAAGTGTGGAAATGTTTTCTGTCCATTATATTTGTTTCATGCCTTAGGATTTTATAATGGTACTTAGACACTTGACGGGTGGTTACGTGATAAACCATATGATGGGTGGTGCAGTGAATACCTGGACGGGTGGTTACGTTATAAACTCCAATGCATTGGGTATGGAATTCGGCCGTATGGCTATTCCATTTAAGTATGTGTGGAAGTCGACCGTATGGTTATTCCATTTAAGTATGTTTATGTCCCAAGTTACCTTTATATGTTATATGTTTTTTATATGGGTTTTATGGTAATATTTTGGTTACAAAAGGGTAAGTAATGATCTTTTATTCAGTGAAGAGGTTTTACTAATTCATAAAGGTGAAGGTATTACTTTGATAAAGTATACATGGTTTAAATGTTTTTTTAAAAACTAATAGTTTTCATTATTTGTGTATCCCTTACTGAGCTTTTTATGCTCACCCCAAGTTTTTTTTTTGAAATGTTTTTCACAGGATTTAATGTTGAATTGGGTCAAGGATGGGATCAAGGTAAAGTCATGCTATCTAAAACATGGAACTAGACATGTTTCTTTTTAAGAGTTTTTATTTTTTGGAAACTTAGTAGAAGTGTCTACTTTGTAATCTTTTGAGATGTAATAGTTATGATTTAATTCTCTAAAACTCTAAACCTGAAAAGATCCTCAATGTGAATTATTCATTTAATTCAATATTAAGTAAGGTTTAAGGCTGGGTCTTATAATAATAGTATAAAGTAATAGTTTCATTTTCTAGTCATTTTTAATTAAATTAATTGATATATATTTTTACAAAAGTTCAGTCTTCATTTCTCTATACATTTAGTAATTCTTTTCTTCCAAAACTATTGTTTTAAAAAAGGTTTTCAAAAATTCTTTATAAGTTTTCAAAATAAATTTTCAACGCAATTTTCACCCATTTTAAATCTTTAATTCTTTTTTAAGTGGAATATTTTTTATTTTAAAAACAATTCATGTTTGGTTCTAACTGAAAATTTAAAAGGAATATTCTTATCGTTTTTAGAATAATGAAATTTAGTATCCTTTTAACACTAAAAAAGAAATGTTCTTTTTCACTTTTACAGCTTTTATTACATTAAATTTTATCATGACCGTTATTTTTTTATTCATCCATTAAATTATTATGAGGATATTTTTAATGAAATTTTTTTAAATGTGATCTTCAAAGAAAATGTTTTTTATATTTTTCCACATTAAAAAGACATTTTACTTAAGTAAGTTTTACATATATTTTTATGGTTTTTATATTTATAAATGGTTAAAGTGCTTTATTATTACTCCAATGGGTATATGTTGATACCATATTTATTCTTCATCTAGATAGTTTATGGTTATTTTGACCCAAGAATGTATTGGAATTCACCTCTATGATTCATTTTTGTTGTCCTGAAATTTTCCTAGAACTATTAACTTTCAAGTGGACTTTATATTTTGATTAAATGTAAATATGATTTATCATGAAAATTTTTATTTCCTAAAATGTATACCATTTTTACATATGTTTTCTCATTTGATAATTATTTTATTATCTTAGTAAAATTGGATATATATTTATCCTTTACTTAATAGAGATATTTAAAGATAAGGCACATTTTTTATGAATTATATATATTAACATATTTATATGTGATACTTTTGAAGTGAAATAAATATGTTGGGGACTGGTAAATTCATTTCTCTGTCTACATCGGTAGTCTTGTGGGAGAATATCAGTTTTCTAAACCCTATTTTTTTGTAACAAGTAGTTTTAAATGGTTTTATGAATGATCTTGAATGTACTTTTTTCTAAACTATCTTATAAAAGGTCATATTGGTTAAGGTATCTTGTTCATGGGTAACACAACCTATAAAAATTAATTATGACCTCTAATAATTATCCATTACTTTCGTTTACGTTATTATGATTATCCATGAGGTTTCACTATGATTTATCTCGAGATTCATTTCATTATAATATTGTTGGTTATAAGAAATGTTTGTTTAGTTTTTTTACCATTCCATATTGATTATGCCATTTCTATTTTAGAAAACATGTTATTTAAATGGAATTTTGGTTCAGTTATTTACCTTTTTCTTATTTATTATTCAAATTGATTCTTGATATATTCCTTTATACTTAATCCTTACTGAGAATTTTATCTCACCCTTATTTTTTCTTTTAAGTAGAATCCTTGAAGTTTAATATGTTTGATATGAAAGTATAATCTAGAGGGAATAATTTTATTATTGATAAAAATTTATGTTGTATTTTCTATAGTCAAATTTAATGTATGGCTCAAGTATATATCTTGTTTAACAAAACTACAATATAATTTTTTCCTTTGGGATGTGATTCCTTGTATCTTATGCTAATGTAATAATGTAAAGAACTCACTCTAAACTACTATAGTTAGGGTGGCTATAGTTGGTATCAAAGGAATTTCAAAAGAAAACTTTGAAACTATATTTATGAAAGCTTCTATTATAAAACATAACCTTATGATAAATAATTAATGATATGTAAAGAATAACATCCTAATGTTTCGTTTAGGTAGATATTAGGTGATTTTTCTTAAAAATGCATCCCTCTATGGACAATAAAAGTGGAAATGGTTTTGCAATAGATGTAACTTGGGTTAATAATTCTGTAAATGGTGCATTGGTCTTCACCTAATTGTCACCTACTGCATGAAAACACACCTTACTATAAACCTCATTTAATACTCCCTAGGGATATACTTTTGATAATCCACATTTTCCTTACAAACCATTATGATGTATTTGAATATACAATGAAAATGAGTATCCTATGATAAACCCTATACCGAGTATGTAATTATGTTGAAATATAATAGATGAAGTATTTGGGATTTAGGATTCAATGATTAAATTGTAGAAGTATTTTTAAAAATTGTATTTTGGTATAAGAATCATCATATTTATATGTATTGTGTTAAATTTTAAAATCATATATGTATTCATTGTCATAAGAGTTATGGATACCATATTTTATTATGATTTTAAGATGTGTCATATATCCAATGTCTTAAATACCTCTTTTTAGGTTTTATGTGATAGAAATATAACATGATTGAAGAGATTTTGGAGAAATGTTTTGCAATTATATGTTTAGTGGAATAATAATTTGATGAATAATTCCATTACATATTGTAGACATATATTTAAAAATATTAAAAATTATTATTATTGATATGATAATTAATGAAAATATAATAATAGTCAAATAATATTTGTATACTTTTTGAAAAAAAATTAATAAATTTTATTAAAACCCATAATTAAAATTTTATTTAAGGATTAATTTTCTTTTAAATATTTCCATTATATTTTGTTGGGAACTTCATTGGAAATATATTAATATTGTTTCAAAAATGGATGAATTATATGTTTGGGGATAACCCATAATGTTTGAAAAGGCTACAAGGCTTGAACCTATATCTGAAGGATGATATGTGTATAGCACCTACCACTGTCATGTGTGAAGTCTTGGATAATGTATCATTGTTTTTAGTTAAAAATATTTGAAAAATAAATAATAAATATGAACTATAAATGATTCCATCGAGGTTTAAATAATTATATTCTTATTGCTTGAATATTGTCGTGAATCGAAAAGGTTTTTCATCCTCAACGAAGATCAAAGGATCTGTAGATGGTGATTCAAAGATTTTTTCATCATTCAGAGGATTCTCGGGAGCTTCTTTCGGCTCTGTCTGAAATCACGCTTCTCAAAGAATCATCAGAAAAGGCTCATTATCTCATGTCTCTACATAGGATGATGCTATTTCCGAGAGATTAGAGTTATGAAAACACTCTGTTATTGCTCGTATCTTCTTGTCAAAAGGTATGAAACCCTAGAAAATTTTAGATCTAGTTCCCCTCTTAGGTTGCATTTGGGTCTTTTAGGATTTCAAATGTATTTCTTTAGGCCGTGGTTTTTTTTCACCAGTTATTTCCCTCTGTGGAAACAAAAGAGAAAGCATAGAGTGCTGGGTCTATCAACCTCAATCCGGGTATCTTACGGCTCTATGAATGGATTCTGAACCATAATCATAATGAGTTTAGAGATACTTTCATGCATTTATGGATCAAAATTCATGTCCTTAACTGGGACTTGTGGCACTCGGAGATTTTTTTTGACATAGCCTCGGTAATAGGCATGCCAATTAGACTGGACAGTGCTACTGAATCAGTCTCTTTTGGTCACTATGTGAGAGTAATAGTTTAAATTGATTTATGTTGCACCCTGATAGATAGAGTGGTTCTATCTACGTCGCATGATGAGATCAACCTTCGCCTTTAATTTGAGAAAGTCCCCATGTTTCTTGTTTCTTGTAAAACAATTGGGCATGACATTTCTACTTGAAGAAGACATTTAATTTGTGAAAATTGTAATCTAAAAGGCCATGAGTGTCAATTTTGTAGAAATAAGGTCAAGTTTGACTCTAATACTCCTCCCACTAACCCCTCTTCTAAGCCTAATGTGCATTTTAATGATCCCAAAGGACAGGATCCTCTGGAAGTGGTGAATGAAGCAATTGCACCTGCTAAGGCTGTCCAAATCTTGCATCCTAATGATCCTTTGACAGAGAGCTTGGAGGTCCCTATTAAGATCCAATCGTGGGAAAACCTTGTTAATGAACAACCAACTATGGCTGGAGTGTCCTTCAAATATTCTCTATCCAGAGGCATTGTTGAGGATGTTCTTGATAATAATTCAGTAGATAGTCAAGATGCTATTGAGTTAGAAGCTCAAGCGGTTGTTGATCATAGTTTTTGGCAAGAGCAGCTCATGATTTCAAAAAATCGCAATGGAAAGGCTAAGGCGGATGTGGATACCTCTAAAAAGTCTGGACCAAGGAGGTCTCACTTAGAGCAGGGTAGAGTTGATTCTATTTGTAAGGCTGAAATGATTGTAAGCACATCTGGGATGTCATCCAATAGTTGTGAGGAAACTGTGGACATACAGCCTCTCTATGCTCTACATCCATATCCTGGATGCCATTTAAAAGCCACTATCAAGGAGAATGGGTAGACTGCTCATGCTAAATTCCACCCAAAATCAGCATCTTCTCCCACTGTAGGTGGTATTTCTGAAGTGCCTGAAATGGGGCATGGATCGATGGGACAAATTCTACATGCTTTGGTCACACCAGCCTCCTCTGGTAGTTCTAAAGATCTTGTCAAGGTGCATGCACTATCTTATCAGGATGTTTTAACCCCTGTCTCTACATCTCTTACAGCTGTTGGCTAAAATTCTGAAGCACCTGTTAAAGGCGTGGACCATCCGCTCAAGCTGGTGCTCCTCGGGCATTGGTTATGTCAGCCCCCTACCTACCGAATGTGTTTAATGAGAAGGCTAGAATCCCCACCAAGGATCACAGTGGCATTGTTAATGTAACAGGGGAAGTGACATCTTCTGAACCAAGATGGTCTTCGACTCTAAGCCAGAATAAGGTATGTACTAGGAATGTGAGTACTCATAACTCCTTTGAATTACTTGTGTCTGCTAGAAGTGACGATGATGGAAAACTTTATAGTGACCGAGCTGGATCTAAAATCGAGCAAGATGTTGAAACCGATGAGCTCTCGGATGATGGCGGTGGACCTTGGATGCAGGCCAAGTCTTGGAGAAGAGGACGACATCCTCATGGCAGGGGTGGTCAACTTTCTCACCATAGTATGAAGACTCATTCTCGAGTGCGTTGATGTCCTTTTTTGTGGATTGTTGTTGTTTGTTTCCTCTTTTCTTTTGTGTTCTGTCTTTTATATTCAATAAAGGGTCCTTGGGCCTCAAACTTTTTAAAAACAATATCATATTTGGAAACAATTTGGAGGCATAAGGTATGAATTTTCACTATTTTATGGATCTTACAATCCCTTAAAATTGAATTTTAGTGTTTCATGCATAAATTTTTTTTTTAAATTCATTTATTCGAGTAAGGGATGAACTAAAATTTGATCAAAGCACATTAAAGGATGAAATTTGGATTATAAATGACAAATCTATCAGGAATAAATTTATACTTATATTCTCATATATTAAACTAATTACATAGAATTAGTAAAATGATCTTTGAACAAAAATTTAGTTATATTACCTTCATACGTGATGAATTATATACACTTTTATATCATCAAAGAGTTATGGATTTGAGTCCCTTAACATTCCATTTATAATTTACTTTATTTTGATCTATAACCACTGTCACACTCTATAATTATTTATTCTTTTATTCCATGTCCATATCTTAACATCCCATCGATTTTCTCTAACATGGATACCTTATTATGTGTTATTAAAAAAACCTTCATAAATCATTTTCTATCTTAATAAGATAATTTTATATTAAAACTTATACAATGTGGGTTTTACAATAAAGGAAATTGAAAATATAAAATCATGTTTTACTATGATTATTTTTTATTTGTGAGCAATCACTTTATTTAATATGGTGGAGAATGTAACACCTCAAAATTAAAAAAGAATAACATTTTCATTAATAGAATATATGACAAGTAAAAACTAGATTCGAAGATAATATAACACACTAATACATTAAAATAGAATTCTTTTACAATAAATTTAATTTTATTAATTTCATAACATATACACAATGACAAGTTTCTTTGATATCTTGTGTTACATGCCAGACTGAGTTTTACTCAACAAAAATATAATAATAATATTATTATTTAATATAATAGTTACAACATATTTGTTAAATTTTTAGTTATGAATAGGATTAACTAACTTATACAATTATATATTTTACACATGTTTATTAGTTATCTATATACTATAAATAAAAAAAAATATTTTAAATGAAAAGGAAATATCTTCTAAGAAACAGTATTTTTCTAAAAGACGGATTAGTCGCGCTTTACACATATAATTTAAAATTAATTTTACATTTGATAAAATATTTATATTAATAAATAAAATTCAAATTTTAAACTAGAATATAAAAATTATCAAATAATGAATTTTTTGTATTTTTCATAGAGATTTAATTTTTGATTAATAGTGAAAAATACTGAATTTTAACTGAAAAATGCATGTTCATGTAAATTATTTATAATGTTAATATATAAATTCAATTTCTTTTAATGTAAAATTAGTTAAATTTGATATCAAATAATACAATTTAGTTCATTTTAATCATTTTCATAATTAATTTATATATAAAATGATTGCAAAATTTTGAGCACTTTCACTTTAAAACCCCACTACTCATTATATATAAGAGATTAATTTTAAATAAAATTTCACACATATGTGAATTTAATTTGGAAAAAAGGACTTAATATTTAAAATCAACATAATTTATAATCTCTACTAATTTAAAATTAACTTTTTAACTAAATTAATAGTTATTGAAGTAATAATTACTTACTACAGCAAAGGTAAAAATGGGTTTATGAGGGGTTAATACAAAAATGTATCTGGTAAAAATGACATATAAAAAAGTATAAAAATTATTTCATGGAAATATTTATACAATTATAGATACTAATTTTAATAATGTTCCATTTGGTACCCTTTTTACATATTATAAACATCATAAGACAAAATTATTTTCAAAAATATGAATTGTGTCCTCTCCCTCACTTATTAAAACCACCCCTCTCCTCTCTTCTTCACATCTTCACACCTATTTGGTTCTCCAATACCTGAAGATATAACTTCCCAAGTTCCCTATAATTATTAAATAGGACATATTTTTTTCATAAATTCATCCTAATAAGGTTTTAGTGCAAACCTAAGGATGACTCCTAAAGAAGACAAAATGCTCTTCAATGACCATATTTATATTATTTATTTATCCACATTCTTAAATTATTATTAAAAAATGATGATATATTATACTTATTATCTTAAATACACTAGAATGTTTTTATCATTATTTAATGGCCAAAATCCATCTTCACTTCAGTCAAATAGGTTATGAAATCATGGTTCGTGTGTGCAACGAACTTATGCCTCATGAACTAATATCATTCATTTTTACAATTTCAACTCTCATGGTTGGGTGTGATGATGGATATAAAATATATATATGATATTTGTAACATATTTATACCTATGGAGTCACAATATTGTATATATATATATATGACATTCATTCAATATGAGATAATATAATATTGATTGTGTGTATGAGATACTAATGCCTTGCGAAGCTATGTGATTTGTTTTTCACTATCGCTATACATAGATGGTGATAAAGAAATATTTTTTCATTATATGTGATATATATTAAATTATTAAGATATTCAGGATATATTTATCAACTTTTAATGATAATATATATCATTTCCTTTATTTTCATTTCACTTTGGAAAATAGGATAACATCATTCATATACCAGTGGACTAATACCTTTACAAAGCAATGTGACACTAATTCTTCACTACACCACATGGATAATAAAAATATTTATATAATATGGTATATATGATATTTTTATAATTATTTAAATATTATATATTACTAATTTCATTTCCATAATTATCATTGGAAAATGAGAATGTCACATATGTGTGCGTATAACCAACCATCTCCATGAACATAACTTACATAAATTTTCATAACTATATTTAATTATTAGTTTTAAGAATAATATTGATATAAAAATATGATAAATATTTCCTGAATATTTTTCTTGAGAAGACAGAAGTTTATAGTATGCCCATGAACTATAATATTTAATATGAAATACTCTTGATAAAATAAAGTCATTTATAATGTGAAATAATGAAAATAATGAAATATTATTAATTAATGGGTAATAAAATATTATAAATGGTTCATATATTATATTATTAATATTTTTTGGTTTTTTTATATGTCAATAACATGTTCAAAATCACTATACATGAGGTTAATGCATGTTTTACGGAAAGGGTGTTTGTAGTAAGTGATATCTTAACTCAGTTTCTCATCATTCGATTACTCTTATACTTCATTCATTATGTAATTTTCATGTTATATGTATAATAAATATAGATTACCTTGAGTTTTATTTCCACATGTTTTATATAGACTTATATTTTTTTTAAAAAAATTGTTTATTAATTTCCACTTCAACATTATTTTCAATTTAAGGGTTTATTTCCCAATCTCATTCTAATAGATATTGTTTTCTATTTATTTTCAATCAGATGAAGTTATTTTTTCCATTTACAAATAAAACCATTAAATTTTATTCTCCAATTTTTATTCATGATAATATAAATTAATATCTTTTCCGACTCTAAGGTATATAAATTAATTAAGGAAATGTTATTAACAAAATCCCACTTCAATTCTCTCATCGGTCAGAAATATTTTTTCATCCAAAACCATGTTTTCTAAAAAAAATTAAATTTCTTTATAACTTTTCAAAATGATTTATAAATGTATTTTTTACCCATTTTAAATATTTACAAAAAATAAATGGAATAATATCTCATATTAAAAAAATACATATTAGTTTTTGACCAAAAATTTGAAAGGATTGTTCTAATCATTTTATAAACACAGAACCTTCTAAACCTTTTTATAGTGAAAAAATGTTCTTTTTTACTTTTATATATTTTTGTGATTTACCCACTATCATGACTATAATTTATTTAAATCCATATTTTAATTTTTACATGGATATTTTGTATAAGCTTTTTTAATGTGTTCTTCATAGAAAAGGATTTCCAAAATGATTTTCAGAATAAAAATGATATTTTTATCAAGAATTTTTTAATGGTAATTTTGTGCTATTTTTATTAATAAATGATAACAAACATTTATTATTATTGAAATGGTTAATTTTTGATACCATCCATATAATACCTCAACCTTATAAGACCAAAGTTGGTGCACTATTTCATTAAATATGCCTGATTACAAGGAAACAAATCCCAAAAAACTGATCAGTTTAACCATTTTTGAACCCCATATTACATAAATGATACACATATTACATTATGAAATATAGAACATAAAACATGACACATAATAAAATTAAATAATGTAAATCCTTGAAAGATTATTCAGTGTTTTCATCATCATAACCTGGGAGGAGGATACATAATAAGAGTGAGATCAAATGCTCAGTAACGGTAATATGAGACAATAATAATCTAATTAAAGACATTAATAAATTTAAATTATGGAGAGTTAGATAATCTAATGTAACACCCCAAGATTTCATAGTACGTTATTTCTTCAAAGTAATTCAATAACTTACACTACACGCAACACCGCGTTCTAGCATACCATGACTTACCAAACTAGCCGTTCAAAAGCGGTTATGAATAGTATTAACAGAATTTTGAACATTATATAATCCTCATAATTTTAGAATCCATATTATTAGTTTCTTAGACATAATGTAAGAACAAATACATTTTTTCAGATAAAAGAAGTATTTTTCAAAAAATGCAATTTTACCGCATTTTAATGGTGAAGCCTTTATAAATCCAATATTTGATACTTTTTTTATTCAATTTGACAAAATAAACTTCTTCTTTAGAATCGGGACATAAGAATTTTGTTTCAATAATGTTTTGGTGTTTTTATGATAACTTTCATATTTGGATGAATAGTGAAAAATACTATATTTTATCTGAAAAAAACTTTTTTAATCAAAATAATTTATTGTGTTAACATATAAAATTTAATGGTTTGAAAGTATAAATAGATTATATTTTTACAATTTAATCCAATTAAGGTCATTGTAATAAATTTCACATTGAAATTGGACATAAAAAATGTCAAACTTTGGATAAATATTATTTCTTAAAAATACGCCATTGGGTTTTGATAGTGGGAAATAATTTTAAATTTATAAACGCAACTTATATGAATTTAATTTGGTAAAATATACTTCATTAATGAATTTAGAATATAAAAATTAGCTTTGAGTAAATTTTTGGTATTTTTCTGAAAACTTTCAATTTTTGATAAATAGTGAAAAACACAGAGTTATAGTTTAAAACTGAATTTTTATTTAAATTTATTTTAGTTAAAAATAGATATATAATACCTATATGTGTTAAATTCAATTCACTGGAGTCAGTTTATAATAATTTTAGATATATAAAAATCTATTAATCCTTTCATCGTCTTTTACCCATCTCCTAGGAGAATTTGCAAATTCACATAAAACATAATTTTACTGCTTATGTGAGTGGAATTTTGAAATTCCAAGAGACAAGTTTAATATCAATGAGTAAAATTTGGTTGAATAAGATAAAAATAATTTTTGGTTAATATTAACTTTTTACTTTTATTTTCCACGGTTAAAAGTAAATAGGGTAATTAAGGGTAAAAATGATATTAATATTACCCTAACACATGTCCTAATTATATTGGAAAAGTGTATCTTGACCAAAAACAACCTTAGAAAGAAAATATTATCATTTAGGTCAACTTGGATTAGACTAGGACATTTATTATTATTTAATTCAAAGAAGAGTTAAAAGAGTTGAAATCAACGTTTAATAACTAAAACATCTTTAATATAGAGTTATACATAAGATAAATTAGTTTATAAATATTAATTAGAAATATAAAAATATTTCATACATAATGGTATTTTATTTTAAATTTTTAGAAATTAAATAATTTAATTTTTTTATAACACAATGATGATGCAGTAATTACCGTATTAATGAAAGATTAAGATAATTGATATTATAAATACCCAAATAAATGTTATTTGATACCTTTTATGAATTAAAATAATTTTATAGGTTAATATTTTATATTTTTAGTGGTTATATTAATTTTTCTAAGTAATAATTCTTTTATGAATTTATCAAAAACAAACTACCCAATAGTGTCAAAATTGACATAATAGAGTTTTTAAAATAAATATTATATTATTAATTGATATTCTATTCCTAAAAATATATGGTTCGGTAAAATGACTTATATAATGATAATTTTATAATTAATGGACCACTTGTACGTCTATTGGAAGTTTATAATCAGTTTATTAACCATATAATAAAAAAATACAAAGAGGCATGGTAAATGTCAAACTAATTAACTAAGAGTTAAAACAAAAATATAAGGTTAATAAAGTGACCCAGACCTGTCTAAAACCTATTGGTTGGGTGGATTTCGACCCATAAACACCTTATCCTAGAAATAAATCAATTTTGAACCATTATAAACCGAATATGAATTTATTATAACATAATCTTTTAAGTTTTTCCTAAGGTGCCCCTCACCCCTCTTATAAAAGGGCACTCCCCCTTCACACTAATTCACAGCTTCTATGCCATTTGTCTCATCCAAACCCTGCCCAAATACCCTCTCAAATATCCTCCATTCAATCTATAGGCATTAGTTTGATAATAAATCCAACCAATGGAGCCATTTTGATCAAATCAAAAGGAAAAACCCGAAGAAGAGGTAATGATTTCACCACCCTCTTTCAAGTTCATTTCTTCTTCCACATCCTTTTTCTTTGTTGTTTACATTCTAAAATAATAACTCCGGTATCTTCTATATATTGTTATTTTATTATAATTATGGTACAACCAAATTCATTTTTATATCCACCCTTTGAATGACATGTCACCATACGTGCGTACGTAGGGCTTACTGTCTCCACGTCATGGTGTAATTGTTATTCAATACATTATTATTTTGATGAGTATAACAATGATGTGTATTTGATGTAACTAATAAATATAACCTGATAAGGATTATGTATATATGATATACCATCCAATTATATATTATTTTAATATCAAAAGAATGATATTATCTCTCATGCGTACATACGGACTACCGTCTCCACGACGCGATGAGATTCATTTCCAAGTTCACCATTCATCGATGATTATAAAAATAAATATTAGTAATAAGTATGTAATATATGACATAATAATTATACTGGAGATATATATATTTATATATATAAGTATTTAGGTACTTATATATATCTTATTCACTTACTTCCGTTCAATATTATATGAAAACAGAAACTGCGTTTATGCATACGTACATACTACCGTCACCATAAATGGTGTTTTACATTTCATATATATGTCTATTATACATATTTATATTCTAAATATATATGATATATAAATCATTTTTTATATTCTGGAATTATTTACATCATGATCAAAGTGATACAATCAAGAGTAACAAGTTAAAACACGTACGATAAAGAAAGTGATTATTACACGAAATATTAATATAACATGGAAATTATTATTAAATGGGTAGTATAAAGTCATAAATGAATAATGTATGATATCATAAATATTAATATGGTTCTGGTATAATTTAATAACATAATATAGTCTTCATACAAGAGGTTAAAGTTGCCCTCGACTAAAGGAAAGTGCAAGGTAAGGGGTTTTCATCTCACTCATTATTCCTGTGAGATTCGTGACATATTGCTACTATTACCTTTTATGTGGTGTATGTACTACCCATAATTGTATTCTTTGTGTAATACACTTTAATTTATTCATATTTATATATTCATTGTATGATACCTCTTTCATGGGATGTATGTTTCGTAAGTTACCAAATTTGTAAGGGTTATTTTCATAATATCATTATTATCCAAGGTTGTTTTTATGTAAGTATCTAATGGGACATATTTATTATCCATGTCCATGTTTCAGGAAAGAGTTTCCAAAGGGATTAATTTAAGGAACTTTTTCTACAAAAACATCATTTCAAAAGTTTTAAAAATTTACTCTTCAAAATCATTCTCATTAATGTCCATGTCATCGAAATGGTTTTTAAGGATTTATTTATATGGACATGAATGTTTTTAAAATATTAATTCCTTTCAAAAGTTAGAAAATGGTATGGGACACTTTGATTCAATAATTTCATTAAATGTATTCCTTTCTAAATTTTTCGACTTTTAAATGTTTTCATGAAAAGGGGATATTTCTCTAAAAGGGTTTTACAAATCATTTTCATCTATGTCAACATACTTTGATAGATTTTAAACTTGTTTGAAGATGATTTATTATGATACAAATCATCCATATTGTATTGATGGTTTTGTGATATTTTTCAATATGGATATGTTATTTTTATACCATTCATGGGTTATGGATAAAGTATTGAGATTTCGTATGCTAGTTTTAATATGAATGTTTATGTTATTTTTAAACATTTTCATATGAGGAATGCTTTGGACTTATTATGTTATGGGTGGAGCCCGCTATAGATCGTTGATGCATCAGTAGGTCTCAAGAGACAAACTAGTGTCTTGGCACAAGTCCTTGAATAAATCTTATCTGTAGTCTTGGCACAAGGTCTTTACTATGTGGTTATGATAATCTGGCATTATGCATTCCATCGTTATAAAAGTGGTTAGTGATATTGGATGTAATTATGCGACTAGTATAATATCTATGTGAATAATTAAATGGAATTACTTTATTTTATTTTTTCCATATTATGCTAATGTTCAAGTTTAGAAGGCTTTTGTTTTAGTTATACATTGCCTTAAATTTTTATGCTTTTTATGCATGTTTCTGTTGTATTGTTATCATTACTGAGCATCTGATCTCGCCCCTTTCTATGTTTTATTTTTCCCAGGATTCAAAGAAATGTACTGTGATTGATATGCAGGGTTAATCCAAGGGAATAATGGAGTTCATAAAGTATTATATATGTTGTTTTGTAAGTTATAAGGTGTAATGTAACATTCATGTATGTAATCTATATTCCAAGACTGCTAAACTGATTGGTGTCTTGGGACTTGCTTCCTTGTAATCATGCCGATGTATTAAAATAATGCATTGACTCTAGGTAACTGGGGTCGGGGCGTTACAGTTGGTATCATAGGAAGTTTAGTAATAACCATGGAAGCTAGATTTAGACAAACTCTGATTAGAACACATAGACCTAAGATAGACTTTGAGGATTATTATAGAAGAAATTCTTAGAATTTTGGTAATGTATATATTTTTTGAGTTTTCCAAGAAAATACATCCATGTCTGGATATGAGCAGGTATAGGCGGCTCTGGCACATATGTACCTAGGGGTAAAACCCAAAAACACCGCTTTGAGCTAGACTCGAAGGGGAATTAGTGCACGACAACGGGTCTTGCTGCACTTTGGATACGACACTCCTGAGGGATATGCTTAGGATAATTCTCAATTTCTATACAAATCATTTTGAAGGTTTTATTAGTATATAATTCTTCAATGAAAACATATTTATGATTATGGATTATATCCTTAAACCGTTCAATTTTCGTTAGGTATTTTACATGTTTGGAATGATTCATTGCAATTCATAAATTGGCCTAGTTTATGCTATTGTATAGAAATGGTGCCCAGTAGAAGGAATGTGAACTCCAGCAATACGTATGATCTAAAGAGTAATAAGGGTCATATATTTCATGGTATTAATCCAACATTTATAAGAGAAATAGTCTCCCATGAATTCTCAACATTTGAAGAAATAGTATCATCTGTTAATAAGATAAGTAAAGAATTCTCTGAGTCCTATGGCTTTGATGGGAAGCATGAGAATAAAAGGATGGAAGAGAGAAAGATGGATAAAGGGAAGAGGGAAAAAAATAATTTTCCCATATATGATAATAGTGGGAAGAAACACCCTGGAACATGCCTGAAGGGAATGGGAGTTTGTTATAAGTGTGGAGAAAAAGGACACCATGTACGTGACTGCAAGGGTAATAAAAAGGTTTCAAATGTACAATGCTTCCTCTGCAAGGAGTTGGGACACTATGAAAACCAATGTACAAATCATTAGAGTATGCCCCAAATGATGCTATTGGATAATAATCAAGTTATGATAGTACCACAGATGAGGAGGAATGATTAGAGTTATTTTGTTGTTATTATATAATTATGTCAATTTAGTGTTGTATCAACAATGTACTGGTTATAATAGTTATGGAGTATATAAGGATTGTACTGCAATACTATATCATTAAGGACTTGAGATTGTGTGGAACCAAGAAATGTTACTGAATAGCAGGTTAAATTTTTGGAAAATATATGGTTGAGAGAAAGATAAACCATAATATGGTTCTGATACCGAGGTAGTGATTTTGGAATAATACTTGATTGGTTTGGATAAATTATATTGGAAATTCTTGACTACCTTTAAACTGATTAATGATTTGTATATTCCATCATTGTTGGAGTTTACAACATTTTTTGATAGAAGGAGTATATCCAGTATTTTATAAGGAATAAGGGATCATGAATGTAATCAATAAGTATTTATGGTAATTTAAGATGTTGTAGTGTTTTAAAAGAATACATGATGAAGTTGTTCACATGCTATTACGCGGAAAAAATGATCTTCATTGTGTTTACCTTCCTTATAAATTTTGGACTGTGAGTTTGGACAGAAGTATTTTGGATAGTTCTAGTTTGAGATTATTTTTGGATTTCTATAAAAGGACAACCCAGAGGTTTGGTGGCAACCCGTCGTGTCCAGCAAGGCTGTGAGACTTGAACCCGCAACCAAAGGCCGACAAGGGTGTATCACTTACCACTGGCCCACGTGATGTCCTAGATTGAATAATGTAAACATTTTCAAAAAAAATCTGGTAGATAAATTATGAATTCATTTTTTTGAACCCTGTATGAATAGGATAAATAGAATATTATTTTTATGTTCTATTATCTTTTAGAGTGAAAGATGGGTTTGTGGTAGAAATTAGTTAAAGGATGGGACTCTACTTGTCAAGTATATATTTTTCTTCTTCTCTTATTCTATGAAGATATTAATTATTATACTTTATAGAAGGGATCTTAAAACCAAAAATGTGTTATTCTAATACTTCATGTTTTGTTGAACCGATGGTATTTTAAATCATCATAGATTGATGAATTTAAGGCCCTCAATTTTACACTTGTTTGTGATTGATGACCTCAATAACTACCTATTAATATTTATGTTTTTCCTCTAATTATATGTCTCTAATTTCCACCAATGTTCTCCTAATCGAGATCATAATTTTTTGGTGCCCCTTTCATTTCCCTTTTCATCTTATTAAGACTAAATTTTTTTAATCTAATTTACGATGTGGGTTTTCCCAAAGGAATTTTCAATTTTCAACCTTTTGTTTTTGAAAAATAATTTCAAATTACGAGGACGCAATTTTTTGAAGGAGGGAAGAATGTAACACCCCAATATTTCATTGTACATTATTTCTTCAATGTAATTCAATAATATTCACTACACGCAACACTGACTTTTAGGACCCCACGACTTACCAAACAAGCCGTTAAAAAGTGGTTATGAATAATATTAACCGAATTATTAACTTCATATAATCTTTATAATTTTATAATCCATATTATGAGTTTCTTCGATATAATGTAAGAACAAAAACATTTTTTCAGATAAAAGATTTATTTTTCAAAAAATGCAATTTTACCTCCTTTTAAGGGTGAAGATTTTTTAAATCCAATATTTGAAGCTTTTATATATTAAATTTGACAAAATAAACTTCTTATTTAGAATTTGGACATAAGAATTTAGTTTCAATAATGTTTTGGAGTTTTTCTGATAACTTTCATATTTGGGTGAGTAGTGAAAATACTATATTTTATCTGAAAACAACTTTTTAATAAAAAGAATTTATAGTGTTAAATTTTACATTTTAATGGTTTTGAAGTATAAATATATTATATTTTTACAATTTAATCCAATGATATTCATTGTAAGTAATTTCACTTTGAAATTGGACATAAACAAGTGTCAAACTTTAGATAGTTATTATTTCTTAAAAATACGCATTTTGGTTTTGACAGTGGGAATTAATATTAGATTAATAAATGTAACTTCAATGTTTTGATTTTGGTAAAATAGACATAATTACTGAATTTGGAATATCAAAATCATCATAGAGTAATGTTTTGGTATTTTTCTGAAAAAATTCAATTTTTGATGAATAGTGAAAAACACTGAGGTATAGTTTAAAACCGATTTTTTATTGAAATAATTATTTATTTTATTTAAATTTATTTAAAGTCAAAATAGATACATAATACCCATATAATTTCAATTTAATTCATTGGATTCAGTTGTTAATAATTTTAGATGTATAAAAATTTTATTGATCTTTTTACTGTCTTTTACTCATCTTCTAGGAGAATTTTCAAATTCACATAAAACCTAATTTTACCACTTATGTGAAGGAAATTTCAAAAATCAGAGAGACGCAGTTTGTATCAAGGAGTAAAATGTTGTTGAATAAGATAAAAATAATTTTTGTTGAAAAGTAACTTTTTACATTTATTTACCATGGTTAAAAGTAAATATGGTAATTAAGAGTAAAAATAATATTAATAATACTCTAAAACATGTCCTAATTCTATTGGACATGTGTATCTCGACTAAAAAAAACCTTAATAATTAAATATTATCATTTAGGTCCACTTGGATTAGATTAGGACATTTATAATTATTTATTTCAAAGAAGAGTTAAAAGTGTTAAAATCAATGTTTAATAACAAAAACATATTTAATATATGGTTATACATTAGATAAATTCTATTATAAATATTCATTATAAATATAAAAATATTTCCCACATAATGGGATTTTTTTTATAATTTTTAGAAATTATATAATTAAATTTATTTATGACACAATGATGATGCAGTAATTATCTTATTAATGAAAGATTAAGATAATTGATATTATAAATACCCAAATAAATGATATTTGATAATATTTATGAATAAAAATAATTTTATAGGTTACTATGAAATATTAGGATATATTATATGAATTATTTTCGAAGTAATAATTCTTTTATTAATTTATCTAAAACAAAATACCCAATAATGTCAAAATTTACATAAAAGAGTTTTTAAAACACATATTATATTATTAATTGATATTCTATTCCTAAAAATATAAGGTTTGGAAAACATAATTATATCATGATAATTGTATAATTAATGGACCACTTGGGGGTCTATTGGAAGATTATAGATGTTTTATTAACCATATAATATAAAAATACAAAGAGGCATGGTAAATATAAAACTAATTAACTAAGAGTGAAAACTAAATTATAAGGTAAATAAAGTGACCCAAACCTATATTAAACATATTGGTTGAGTGGTTTTCGACCCATACCCACCTTATCCTTGAAATAAATCAATTATAAGACATTATAAACCGAATATGAATTTATTATAAAATAATATTTTATGTTTTTCCTAAGGTTCCCCTCACCCCTCTTATAAAAGGGAACTCCCCCTTCACTCTAATTCACACCTTCTAAGCCATTTGGCTTGGCCATCCCCGGCCCAAATACCCTCTAAACTATTCTCCCTTAAATATTGAGGCCTTATTTTGATCATAAATCCATCCTAACGAGCACTTTTGATCAAATTAAAATGAAGAACCCGAAGAAGAGGTAATGATTTCACCACCCTCTTCCAAGTTCCTTTTTTCTTCCACTTCCTTTTTCTGTGTTGTTTCTGTTATAAAATAATAACTCTAGAATCTTCTATATACTTTGATGTTATTATAATTATGGTACAACCAAATTCATTATTCTCTCCACCCTTTGAATGACATGTCACTATACGTGCGTACGTACGCCTTACCGTATCCACGTCGAGGTGTAATTGTTATTCAATACATTATTATTTGGATAGGTATAATAATGATGTGTATTTGATATAAATAATAAATATAAAATGATAAGTATTCTGTATATATGATATAACATCCTATTATATATTATTTTAATATCAAAAGAATGGTATTTGCGCTCGTCCTTACGTACGGATTACCATCTCCACGACGCGATGAGATTCATTTCCAAGTTCACCATTCATCGACGATTATAAAAATAAATATTACTAATAAGTAAGTAATATATGAAATAATAATGCTACTGGATATATATATATTTATATATATATGTATTTATGTACTTACATATATCTTATTCACATACTTTCGTTCAATACTATATGAAAACAGAAACAGCGTTTATGCGTACGTACAGACTAGCGTCTCCATAAACAGTGTTTTCCTTTTCATATATATGTCTTTTATACATATTTATATTCTAAATATATAGGATATATAAATCATGTTTTATATTCTAGATGTAATTAAATCGTGATCTAAGTGATACAATCAAGAGTAACAAGTTAAAACACGTATGATAAAGAAAGTGACTATTACCCGAATATTAATATAACATGGAAATTATTATTAAATGTGTAGTATCATGTCATAAATGAATAATTTATGATATGATAAATATTAATATGGTTCTGTTTTAATTTAATAACATACTATAGTCTTCATACAGGAGGTTAAAGTTACCCTTGACTAAAGGAAAGTGCCAGGTAAGGTGTTTTCATCTCACTCCTTATTCCCGTGAGATTTGTTCCATACTGCCACTATTACCTTTTGTGTGGTGTATGTACTTCCCATAATTTTATTCTTTGTGTAATACACTTTAATTTATGTGTATTTAAATATTAATTGTATGATACCTCTTCTATGGGGTGTATGTTTCGTAAGTTACCAAATTAGTAAGGGTTAATTTCACAATCTCTTTATTATCTGAGGATGTTTTTATGTTAGTATCTAATGGGACATATTTATTATCCATGTCCATATTTCAGGAAATATTTTTCCAAGGGATTATTTTAAGGCACCTTTTTTCAAAAACATCATTTCTAATTTTTTAAATATTTACTCTTCTAAATATTTCTCATTAATTTCCATGTCTTCAAAATGGTTTTTAAGGATTTATTTATATGGACATGAATGTCTTTAAAATGATAATTCCTTTCAAAAGTTTCAAAATGGTATGGGAAACTTTGATTAAAAAATGTCGTTAAATGTCTTTCTTTCTAAATTGTGCGACTTTTAAATGTTTTCATGAAAAAGGGATATTTCTCTAAAAGAGTTTTAAAAATCATTTTCATCAATGTCAATATCCTTTGATGGATTTTAAACTTGTTTGAAGATGATTTATTATGATACAAATCTTACATATTTTATTGAAGGTTTCGTGACATGTTTGACTATGGATATGTTATTTTTATACCATGCATGATTTATGGATAATGTATTGACATTTCATATGCTAGTTTTAATACAAATATTTATGTTATGTTTAAACCTTTTCATATGAGGAATGCATTGGACTTAGTAAGTGATGGGGGGAGCCCAAAATAGCCCCTTGATGCCTCAGTAGATCTCATGAGACAAACTAGTGTCTTGTCACAAGGCCTTGACAAAATCTTATTTTTACAATTGGCACAAGGCCTTGACTATGTGGTTATAATTTTGTGGGATTATGCATTCCATCATTATGAAAGTGGTTGGTGATATTGAATATGATTATTAGTAAGTATAATATCCATGTGAATAAGTAAATGGAATTACTTAATTTTAGTTTTTCTATATTATGTTGAAGTTCATGTTTAAAAGGATTTTGTTTTAGTTATACATTTCCTTAAATGTTTATGCTTATTTATGAATGTTTTTGTTGTATTGTTATCCTTACTAAGCGTCTAAGCTCACCCCTTTCTATGTTTTATTTTTCCTAGGATTCCAAGAAGTGTATTGTGATTGATATGTAGGGCTAAGCCAAGGGAATAAAGGCGTTCATAAAGGATTATTTATGTTGTTTTTTATGTTATAAGATGTAATGTAACATTCATGTATATAATCAATTTTCCAAGACTACTAAACCGATCGGTCCTTCGAGACTTGATTCCCTGTAATCATGCCAGTGTATTAAAATAATTCATTGAATCTGGGTATGAGTTAAAAGATAAATTTTCATTGTTCTAGAGTGCTTGTTTTCAGGGTTTTCATGATCAGTTCGCTTGTTTATAGAAAGGAAGTTCATGTAAAATGGTTATAATTTTCCATAATTTAAATTATATGTTATTTATGAACATAATAAATTTTATTTGATTATAAATATAATTTTTTTTGTATTAGGATGATTCATTAGATAAAAGTTTAGTGATAATTACTTAGATTATTTTGGTGTTTTTTTGATCATCACGAACTATTTTTGTTTTATTATTTAGTAATATGTATATATATATATATAATGGGTATAGAACATTAAATTGGATGTATAAATATTTTAAAATTTGTTTCAATCATAAAAATTGTTTCCTGGCCATCATTAAAAGAGAAATTGATAAACGAAATCATATCATCCGTGAAGGCGGTAAATCGACAACTCATGGAAAATGTTTTTATCTTTTGAATAAAAGGAGAGGGAAAAGAATTGATGAGGGATTATTCCCTCAAATAAAAAAATATTCCAATATATATAATATTTGGGAGATATACAATTACATTAGCTTATAGAGGTGGGGGAAAATTAAAATAGAGAACATGAGAGGAAATTAAAAGAAAATAGAGAGGTTTTACCTCTTGATTTTTTACTCCTTTAAAACCTCCTTATGGGAATTGGTTTGGGTATTTTGACGAGACCAAGGGATCCTAGAGATGGTTGAGGGAATTTTTAAGAGTATTAGGTAGAAATTTTACAAGTCTAAAATCTTATAAGGTATGAGGAGAAAAGGCGGTGAGGGTGGTATTTATAATGGAGGGGACAAGTGTTTTTTGAATATTTTATTCATTTTTTTATAATTTTGTCTCTAGTTTATGAAATGTTTTAGAATTATCACCAATTACATTAAATTAATTAGTTATGTTTCGTGATTATGGTTTTACATTATCCATACATCACCAACAAATCATTATTTCACGTATTTAACATTTATCATAAATTATAGTATTTTACTATTCACTAAAAAATCAAGTATTTTGGAAAAATACAAAAAAACCACCCTATCCATTTTTTGGCATATAGAATCCAAAAATAAACTCAATTTTAGGAAAATAATTTTTTAAATATGATAAATTTAATTTTTATCTAAAATAATCATTTACTCCAAAAATAAAGATTTTATATTTATAATTCATTTTATAACACTTTGAATATTTAACTAAGGTATCAAAAAATTATCCTATAATAATAAGACAAAAATTAATAATTTATGAATAAATTATATTTAAATAAATTTTCTTTTAAATCATTTTATTGGTTATAAAATTTTAATTAAATATTTATAGCTTATAAAAATACCAACACTTAAACAATTATTTTTAAAATATTTGTTTACTTATAATATGATATAATTGTATTATACATTCATATATAATATGACTAAATTTTATTTATAATTTCATGTGTGATGTTACTATTCATTTTTTTGATTTACTATTCATAAAGGTCATATTATTATTCCTAATTTCAAGATACTATTTCATCAGTATATGTTCCTTAACTTCTATAAATACAGCTTATTTCGTTAATTATTCATTTATAAGGTTAGTATTTTGTTTCTCTATGTTATTTTATATGACTAATAATAAATTAAATAATTTTTTTACAATGTAAAATATTGAATGAATTGAATTTATTTAGGTGGATACATACCATAAAATCATGGGCCATTATATTCTTCCCTCCTATAGAAATTTCAAACTAAAAATTTTTATAAACATTGACTTCTAAGACTATAAGGGGTTTCTTCTAGATAAAATCCTTAGGATCCCATATTTCTTCCTCATTATGGTTTTTCTAAATAAACATTACCAGGCGAGTCAATAGATTTCTGAATAATTTCACTCTTCTATTAAGAATATCAATAGGCTCTTCAAAGTAAGAAAAATCATTTTCCAACACTATTTCATTATAGGTGAGTGCATGTGTTGGGTATGGAATGTAGCTATTTTACAATGAAATGTGGAACACATCATTAACTTCAAAGACACTTATTAGAATTTATAAATAGTAAAATACATCTCTAATTCTATACATAATTTCAAATGGTTTGATGTAACTAGGACTTAGTTTGCATTAATTATTAAACCTTAGGACACCCTTCTATGGAGATCCTTTCAGAAAGACATGGTATCCCACATGAAATTGAAAATAATTTCTCAAGTTATCAGAATGAATCTTTTTCATACTTTGGGATTCTTTAAAATGGACCCAAATTATATTTACCTTTATCGTTGTCTCTTTAATAAGATCTGGGCCTATATGTTTCCTCTCATCATCATTATCCTACAAGTCAGAGTTTGACATCTATTCCCATATAATGCTTCACATGAAACCATTTGAATACTATAATTAACACAATTATTATCATAAAATTCCATGAAAGTTATGTATTGATCCAACATACCTTGAATGTAATGTGAGCATGATATCAACATGTCTTCCAATGCTTAAATAGTCCTTTTATCTTATTCAAAAGTTTGAGGGTGATAAAAAATACTAATATGAATCTCAACATCCAAATCCTTATAAAGACTCTTTCATAATTCAGATGTAAATTGGGAATCTCGATTGGGCATAATAGATATAGGCCCACCATGAAGTCTTAAACATTCTTTAATAAAGAGTCTTTATAGGTTATCTACTGGTAAATCTTCTCTTATAGCAAGGAAATGTAATGATTTTGTAAGATTATCAACAATTACATATATTGTATCATTACTTCTAGGATTACTTGGTTTTCCTGTGATAAAGACTATAATAATGGAATCCCACTTCCACATTAGAATAGGTATAGGTTTCATGACACCTCTAAGATGTTTTCTCTTGTCCTTCAAATTTTGACAAACTAGACACCTTGAAACAAAGAAATAAATATCCCTCTTCATATTATCCCTAAAAATTGTGACTTTATATCTCTATACATCTTGGTACTACTATACTATATAGATAAATTTGATCTATTATATTCATTTAATAGTTCCCTTTTTAACTCAGGTATTCATGGGACCCATAAACTCTTTCCAGATTTCAAAACTCCATCCTCACACATGAAGTCTACCAATCTTCCATCCTTCATAGCTTTAATTTTCTTTTATAGATTCTCATATTCATATTAAGATATTTTTAACTTCTCTAGTAAAAATGGTATAACAATAATTTGAAAAAAGGATGATGTTTCCCCTTGCTTAACAATTCCCATATACAGCTTTATTATATCCATAAAACTATGATCATTCTGAATCCTCATTTGGGTAAGAATTACAAGATCTTTTCTGGTTAATAAATCATTTACCTTATTTTCCTTTCTAAGGTGGTATTGTTTTGAAAAATCATAATCTTTAAATAACTCAATCTGTCTCATTTTCTTCATGTAGAGTTTTTTCTATGTAAAAATATATTGAAAACTCATTAAATATCTATATATCTCCCATATTTCACCATAGAGATAGTGTATCTATATCATTGGGATAAAAATTAAGTTTTCTAACTCAAGAGAGTGAGTTGGATAATTTTGTTCATTTGTATTTAACTGCCTTGTTGCATAAGTAATGACATTATTATTTTTCATAAGGACACAACCCAATCTTTCTTTGATGCATCACTATATTTCACACACCCATCATTTTCCGAGGGAAGAGTTAAAACTGGAGTATTGAACAAACTACTCTAAATTCACAAATAATTATGTACATACTTTTTTCTATATGAACATAATTCCTTTATGTGTGATATGGGTTGGTGGGTTAGCCCATCGGGGGAAATTCTAAATGAAATGCTGATAGAAACTTGCTAATCCAATATGACTAGGTACCTCGGTTATGTTAGTTGGTGTAAGACATTATTTGATTTCCTTTTTCATCAAATGATCAACTGATACTCCAACCTTATAGGAAATATGTCCTAGAAAATAAGCTTTTTAAATCCAGAATTCACACTTACTAAACTTCCCATATAACACTTTCCTTTTAAGATTCACCATAATAACTAGAAAGTGGTTCTTATGGTTCCTATATCTTTTGGAATATATCAAGATGTAATCAAGAAATACCACAAAAAAACATCAAGATATTACTTGAAAACTCAATTCATTATATCCATGAAAATGGATGGTGTATTAGTCAATCCAAATGGAATTACTTTAAACTCATAATATCCATACGTAGCTCGAAATGATTTATTTGGAACATCTTCCTTCATTAAATTCAATTAATGATATCTATAATGGAATTAAATCCTCAAAAAATATTGATCTCCATGAATTTGATAAATTAAATCAATATTGCGAGGTAGATGATAATTGTTTTAATTGAATTGGTTTCTCTATAATCAATGAACTACCTCATTGATCCATCTTTCGTCTTGGAAAATAGAATATTTGTAACACCCTAGGTAAATAAAGAATATGGAATTTTCACATTTATCGATATTTTTGAATAAAATATTAATATTACTTTAAAGAGGATGCTATGCTTGATGGCATACCCAATACGCAACAACGAGTTTCTTGGGAATCGTACGTTGCACTCTAATAATAAAATAATATTATTTTAAATGGTAGTTAACGCCTAGTCGTTGTAATGGCGGGAATGAACAGAACTAACTACAAAAATGATTATATATGTTTGTAAAATATTTTTACTCTTTACAATAAGTTTTAGAGGATTAAAAATGTGAATGAATCCAATTTTAAGTGTAAACATTCTAATATTCTTTAAAAGGTCGATTAACTGCCTTTTGATGGAGAACATATTTTAAATCCACTTTTTCACAATTTTATGTGTTATATTTGACAAAATAAAATTCTCCATTAGAATCGGGACATCAAAATTTACATTGCGTAAATTTTTGGAATTTTTCCGATAAAGTTCGTTTTGTTAATGAATAGTGAAAAATGTTGTATTTTAATTCAAAACATCTTTCTAATCTAATTTATTTATATTATTAGATTATCTTTTGAATTGTTTTTAAAGTGAAATTAGAATATATTTTTACCATTTAATCCAATATTGGTCGTTGGAATTAATTTCACTTTGAAATGGACTTAAACTAATGTCAATCTTTTTATATATATTATTTCATAAAAACACGCTATTTGTCATGACAGTGGGAATTAATTATTAAATTATTTAATGTAACATATATGATTTTAATTTTGTAAAATAGACATCATTTTTGAATTTGGAATATCAAATATAGTTTATGGTGATGTTTTGGTATTTTTCTGAAAAACTACAATTTTTGATGAATAGTGAAACCACTAAGTGGTACTTAAAAACTGGTTTTTCGTTTAAATGAAACCTTACCACTTCTGTGTTTTGAATTTAAAAAATCCGACATACGTTGTTTTCATTAGGAAGTAAAATTTGGTTCAATGGGATTAAAATAATTTTTGTTGAATAGTAACTTTTAAGTTTTATTAATCACGATTAAAGGTAATTAGTGTGATTTAAGGTAAAAATGATATTATAATAAACTGAAAATATCTTGACACTTGTCCTAACCCTATTGGATGAGTCATGTCCGGCCAAGAAAACCCATGGGTATATTTTTGGGACCCCATGGAGCCACTTGGGTAAGATAATGACATTAATGCCTTTTATTTAAAGTAAAAGTAAAAATGACACAAACATGTATTATTTTACTAAAACAATTTTTTACATGGGGTTATACAAGTCAGATTTTTTTACTATAAATAGTCATTGGAAATCTAAAAAAATTTCATACATCATATTATTTTTTTATAATTTTTATACATTAAATAAATTAAATTATTTATGACATAATGATGATGTAGTGATTACCTCATTATTTAACGATTTAAATAAAATGAAATGATAATGTAAACTCTAAGACCTAAATATGTCAAAAACCTATTATATGGGTGTATTTATAACCCTTATCACCTTATCCTAGAAATATATCAATGTGGGACCTTTAAAATCCGAAGCTCATATGAAAATAATGTAACTTTATTTGACATTCCAAGAGTTCCCCTCCTCTCATCTTATAAAAGTCCCCCACCTCTACCTCCTTACCCACACCTCTCAAGCCTTTGGATCAGAAAAACCCAACCCATTTCATCTCTCCACATCCCTATCTTCATCATTGAAGCCTCACCTTTGGGTATAATATTTTCCAAGGAAGCCTTTGAGCTCAAATCAAAAAGAGTTACCCGATTTAAAGGTAATGTCTTCCCTTGTGTTCTTTTGTATTATTTTGCTTCTCCAAACATCTAAACACTTTTTATTCCTTTATTTTGTAACAAAACCAGTATCTTAAATATACTAGGATGTTGTTATGTGAAGGATTCGAGCTACAGTTACACACACCTTCATCTAATGGTTAAAGAACATAGTGTTTTTGTGGATGGCGAATTTCTCCCTCAAGAAACGATGATTGTTCAATATTCTCTTAACACCTTTCATGGTGGCCATTATAATGTCTCTATATTTTATATATGATATATATGGTATTTATTTTTTCTATATGCTTATGAATTTTATATTTAAAACATGCCTTTATGCTTTTCATCTTGTGCAAATGCGATAATTTCATACGAGGAAGTGTGGACTACCGCCCCCTCAAGTTATGTGACTCGTTCATGCAATACATGGAATGTATAAAGAATGAAATTAATGAAAATATGTGACCTATATAACATATATATTATAATGTAATTATAATATATATATATCTCTCTCTCATTTATTTTTAATTCCATTAATATGACAAAAAAAATGAATGTAGCGGTCAACATACGTACGGCCTACCGTCTCCATGAACGGTCCTTTGCATTTTTTATATCCAAATGTTATGGAATAGTATAAAATTAATATTTACCGGATATATATGATATTTTAATCATTAATACTATTCTTTAAATTATTTACTTATAACTACATGGGCAATCATTTTCAAACAAGTTAATTTTTTTTACTCATGTACCAAACATCGGCAAAAACACCTGATATGAACTAACATTATTAAACAATTATTATAACATTATAATATGTGATATTAACTGAATAATAATATTTAAAGGAGGTCCTTAAGAAATTATAAATTGACCAAAGTTTATTATTCAGGAATATAATGAAAGGAACAAGACAAGTCGGACTTGAGGTAAGGGATCCGACCTCTCGCTTTCATTTCAAGTACCCTCTTTTATGTCATTTCATTTATGCTCCATGTTCTTATGTTGGAGGACGTTATTTTATATTAACCATACTGAAATTTTTATTTTTATATGATTAGATACCCCCTCTTACTCTCATTAATTCTTTTTTTAGAATTTTTAAGTGGCGCTGTTAGGCTGCCGAGTTTTCATAAGGGATTTTTCATCTCACTTTTATTCCCATGAGATTTATGATTCATTTGCCACCATTTCCTTTGAGTGGTGTATGTACTGCCCATTATTCTACTCTTTGTGTAGTATAATTTCATTTATGAGTATTTACATCAATGTTGTATTGTCCTTCTTTCATGGGGGGTATGTTTTGAAAGATACCCAAGTCGGTAAGGGAACCTTTCCCCCTCCTCTTTTTAAAAGACTTATTTTGTTATGTATTTTAATTCACATACTTTTAAGTTGGGATATATTCTTCTATATCCTTATTAATGTAAATTTTCTATCCAAGTGATGAGATACCCTTTTTATCTCTCATCAAATCTTTTTCTGAATTTTGAAGTGATTCCGTTAGGCCGTCGAATTTTTGCAAGGGAACTTCTTAACCCAATTTTGATTCTTTAGGATAAAATTATACTCCTTGAATATGTCGTTCCTTAAATATGTGTGAATAACCTGTGATTTTTTTACACTTAATATCCACTTATATTTGGTGTATTAGTTTGTCACACATAATTATGTAATTGATTTATCCTTAATCCAAGGATACCATCTTTTTAAGGGACTTTGTCTCAATATCCATTCATTGAGGAATATTTTATTTTATACACAACTTTATTTTATATGGTGTATAAATCCCTTTGAATTTTACGCTTATTCAAAAGGAATATTTTTTTTATATGAAGTGTTTTGCTAAACGACAAAAGGAATGTTTTTTTGTCATATGTATGCGGTGACAATGACTTCTCCGCCACTATGACCATTATTTGAGTTTCGGCTTCCTCTACAAGCCATACCTTTTTTTAAATGAAAAATAAATACCATGTTTTACTTTTCTTTTCTTTTGGTATTGAAAATGGTTTTCATAATGTTTTTATATCAATGGGTTGTATTGATATCTTGTGATTGAAAAGTGGAAATGTTATATTTCCTTTATGCATGTTTTATGTGATACGATTATGTTATAGTTCTTGGTCATTATTATGAAGACAAGTGGTTCCGTGATAAACTAAGGGCGGGTGAGCCCAATATAGCTCTCCAATGCATTGGGTAACGTGAAGGAGTTAAACGTTACGGTTTCTCCGAAGAGATTTAGCGAATATACTGTGATGGGTATTCCAAACGTAACCAAGAGGGTTACTATCTACGTAAGAATGTTATGAATGCCTCAAGTTACCTTTATTCATTATGATTTCTATGATTTATTCATGATTTGATGAGGTATGTTAAAATTCTTATGTTTTATGAGTAAAGTATGATCTCTTACATGGAATAATGTTTTTTTTTCATACTTTTATATCCCTTACTGAGCTTTTTATTCTCATCCCAAGTTTTTGAAGTGTTTTTCACAGGTCATGGTAAAGGTGCATGATATGATGATAGTGTCAAGGATGTGTCAAGAAAGAAACCATGTTTTATTTTAAATATGTTTCCATTGATGGGGAAAAACCAATACTATCTTTTATGTAACCACTTTGTTTAATTGTGGAATATAATTCATGATTTATGATCTAATTCTCTAAAACTCTAAACTTGAAATGATCCTCAATGTGAATTATTCATTTAATTCAACATAAGTATGGTTTAAGGCCGGGGCCTTATAGTTGGTATCAGAGGTCGGTTTAGAAAACCTTAGGTATTAGGAGTTTTTGTTAGACACATGATTAGTCCCTATATCTATTATTTCAGTTAAATCCTTGTTTTATAACTTATTTCAGGTCAAGTAAAGTCGGTTACGAATGGAAGGAGAAGGATCTCAAACGACATTCCTATCTCTTCCTGATGACATGCTTGCAATAATTATTGGAAAGTCATGTTCGGATTATTGTGAAACTTTTTCTAGCATACAACTCACTTGAATGCTATTGTTTGAGATATCAAACACCTCCACTATACCTCGTTATCATCGTGGATCATGGGTTGTATTTAGACAAATACTATTTTCACAATATTCTCATATTTTCAAGAAAGTTAAATATTATCAAGGAATTTTCAAATAGTTTACCTTATCACAAGAACTTGAAGCATATTATGATTTTAAAAATGGTGCTGAGGAAGGGGACCCATGCGTAACCTATTTATATTTGATTTTAAAATATAGTCTCTCGGCACATACTTATGGTATTTTAAAAGGACCAATAATAGAATGTTTCAACTCAAATTATGTCTGACTATTTTATAGAAATCATTTTTTATCAGATGTTTTGGAATTATATGTCATACATGATTATTTTCCAAAACTGTTTTTCTGTGAACACCCATATGACCCATGTTGTACAAGGTGTATTTGTATGGAGGAAGTAAATGATTTTGATGGATCTCTAAATCATTGTTGTAATGCATGGGACTTCTACCTACGTGAGCAATATGATGATGAAACTGAGTGGACTCCATGATCAAGGTATGATGTTATTCATTTTGGGAATCGTTTTATTTTATCTTATGGTGGTGAAATAAGAATTCAAGAATTACTATGTTGAGATCGTAATGAATTTGGATTAAAATGAGAGGTATAAAGAAACTATTGAGGTTAAAACATGTTAGGGTTATTTTTGGAGTTTTATAAAAAGGATAACTTGCAGACCGTGTGACAACCCGTCATGTTGGACAAAGCTGCGGGAATCGAACACACAACCAAAGTGTGACTGGTATTTATCGCCTACCACTGGACTACGTGAAGTCCCTGGTTAGTATGACTTATTATTTTTAGTTAGATGATTTTATGAATTAAGAGTAAGTTTATTTTGGGTTATCTATATAAATTATTAACCTATCATGGAGGATATGTGATTAGGTTAATTACTTTTCAATATGAGACTTTAAGAGAAACTGATGTTATTTGGAGATAAATGTTAATTTTTTACCATGGAAGTCTATGTGATTAAATCCTTCAAATATTTGGGTTTCAATCTTAGTTTGGTTTACTTTGAAGAATTTTATGGACAAATTTATTATTGAATGGTCTTTGTTGAACTTTGGGTATTGTTTGAAAAAAATTTGGAGATTAAGAATAGGTTTTTTTATAAAGGATTATCCTCTTCGGGTATTATCTAATCTCATACTAACCTTTTAGGTTTTAGTTTTGGTTAAGGTCTAAATACATGGGAAGTATATAGTTCTCTTTTTTGGATTAGGTGATTCTCTAGAAGTTGATTATAGCTCTCTTAATGTAAACAAGTCATCCTAAATACTCATCTTTAGGAGAAAATATGAGTTCGTGTAAGAAATCTAGTAAAAGTTGAAAGTCAACATGAAAAATAAGTATGTTTCCTTATGTTTTAGTTAAGCTCAAAAATAAATTCCTCAATGAAAAGTAACATTAAAAAATGTTGTCTGTTAACTTTTCCTACTGGGGAATCCAATACCATTTAACCCATCACAAGTTTGGGATTTTCTTATGGTTAACTTTCTCTTAGACATGTTTACTATCACTCTCCATCAGAACATGCCCCTTTGTTTTTTCCTCCATATCCATGTTTTCCTACATGAAATCCTAGTATGGGTTAACTCGGGTGACCTTTGTACTTCTCTTTCTTTATTTTAAAGTGACTGTTTTACTGACTCTTGTTCCGATGTGGGATTTTCAATGAAGTTTCCAAGCCCAATTTTAAAATTGCGGGGACACAATTCCCAAAGGGGGGAAGGATGTAACACCCCAGGTAAATAAAGAATATGAAATTTTCACATTTATCCATATTTGTGAATAAAATATTAATAATAATTTAAAGGGGATGCTATGCTCGATGGCATACCCAATACGCAACAACGAGTTTCTTGGAAATCTTACATTGCACACTAATAATAAAATAATATTATTTTAAATGGTAGTTAACGCCTAGCTATTGTAATGGTGGGAATGAACAGAACTAACTACAAAATGATTATATATTTTTTTCAAATATTTTTACTCTTTACAATAAATCTTAGAGGATTAAAAATGCGAATGAATCCAATTTTAAGCGTAAACATTCTAATATTCTTTAAAAGGTCAATTAACCACCTTTTGATGGAGAACCTCTTTTAAATAAACTTTGTTACAGTTTTATGTGTTATATTTGACAAAATAAAATTCTTCTTTAGAATCGGTACATCAAAATTTACTTTGTGTAAATTTTTTGTATTTTTTCGATAAAGTTTATTTTTTTAATGAATAGTGAAAAATGTTGTATTTTAATTCAAAACCTATTTTTAATATAATTTATTTATATGATTAGATTATCTTTTAAATTGTTTTTAAAGTGAAATTAGAATATATTTTTATCATTTAATCCAATAGTGGTCATTGTAATTAGTTTCACTTTGAAATTGGACTTAAACTAGTGTCAATCTTTTGATATATATTGTTTCATAAAAATACGCTATTTGTCATGACCGCGGGAATTAATTATTAAATTAATTAATGTATCTTATATGATTTGAATTTTTTAAAATAGACATCATTTTTGAATTCAGAATATCAAATATAGCTTAGGGTGAAGTTTTGGTATTTTTCTGAAAAACTTCAATTTTTGATGAATAGTGAAACCACTAACTGGTACTTAAAAAACTGATTTTTCGTTTAAATGAAACTTTACCACTTCTGTGTTTTGAATTTAAAAAATCCTACATACATGGTTTTCATTATTAAGTAACATTTGGTTCAATGGGATTAAAATAATTTTTGTTGAATAGTAACTTTTATGTTTTATTAATCACGATTAAAGGTAATTAGTGTGATTTAAGGTAAAAATGATATTATAATAAAATGAAAATATCTTTAAACTTGTCCTAACCCTATTTGATGAGTCATGGCCAACCAATACAACCTATGGGTCGATTTGTGGGACCCCATGGAGCCACATGGGGAAGATAATGACATTAATGCCTTTTATTTAAAGTAAAAGTAAAAATGACACAAACATGTATTGTTTTACTAAAACAATTTTTTACATGGGGTTATACAAGTAATATTTTTAACTATAAATAGTCATTTGAAATCTAAAAATAATTCCTACCTCATAGTATTTTTTTTTTATAATTTTTTGACATTAAATAAATTAAATTATAAATGACATAATGATGATGCAGTGATTACCTCATTATTTAACGATTTAAATAAAATGAAAACATAATGTAAAATCTAAGACCTAGAAAAGTCAAAAACCTATTGGATGGGTGGTTTTAGAACCCTTATCACCTTATCCTCTAAATATATCAATGTTGGGCCTTTAAAATCCTAAACTCATTTGAAAATAATGTAACTCTTTTTGACTTTCCAAGAGTTCCCCTCCTCTCCTCTTATAAAAGTCCCCCACCTCTACCTCCTTACCCACACCTCTCAAGCCTTTGGCTCTTCCAAAAGCTTCCAATTTCATCTCTACACATCCTCCTATTCATCACTGAAGCCTCACCTTTGGGCAGAATCCTTTCCAATGAGGCCTTTGAGCTCAAATCAAAAAACGTTACACCATTTAAAGGTAATGTCTTCCCCTGTGTTATCTTGTTTTATATTGCTTCTCAAACCCTCTAAACTATTTTTATTCCTTTATTTTGTAACAACACCAGTGTCTTAAATAATATAGAATGTTTTTATGTGAAGTATGTAACAGCCCGAGATTTTATGAAAAATATTATTTTTTATTTTACTAATGTCTTGTGTTATACGCTACACCAAAAGGAGCTTGCACAACACGCATCCTTGACTTGCCTTGCATTACCCGCAATCGCAACCTTCCTCGATAGTGTGTGTGGTACGTAATCCTGAGTTTCACGAAACAATGATATGCTATTAAAATATTATTAAAACTAGCCGTTATGAATAGTAATAACCACTTTTTAAATTTTAGAAATTTTAACTCTCAAAATGGACTTCATTTTTGGATTCGGAGTATCGAATTTAGCCTAAGGAGAAGTTTTGGTACTTTTCGGATAACTTTCATATTCTGATGAATAGTGAAAATTACTAAATTATAATTAAAAACAACTTTTTTAATCGAAATAATTAATAGTGATAAATCATTAATTTGAGTGGTTTTAAAGTATATTTAGAATATATTTTTACAATTTAATACAATGTTGGTCATTAGATGTAATTTCACATTTAAACTAGACATAAACAAGTGTCAATCTTTTGATAGATATTGTTTCTTAAAAACACGCTATTTGTTTTAACAGCGGGATTTAATTATAAAATTAATTAATGCAACTTTTATGTTATGAATTTGGTAAAATAGACTTCATTTTTGAATTCGGAATATGAAATATAGCTTGGGATGAAATTTTGGCATTGTTCTGAAAAACATCAATTTTTGATGAATAGTGAAACTACTAAGTGGTAGGTTAAAAACTGAATTTTGAATAAAACTTAATTTTATCGCTTCTGTTAATGGAATTTTGAAAATCCGAGAGACACGGTTAATATCAAGGACTAAAATGTGGTTCAATGAGATGAAAATAATTTTTTGGTGAATAGTAACTTTTTACTTTTTTTTTACCACGGTTAATAGTAAATAGGGTAACTAAGGGTAAATATGATATTAATATTACCCTAACACATGTCCTAATTCTATTGGAAAAGTTTAATTCGACCAAAAACAAACTTAGGAATAAAATAGGACCATTTAGGCCCACTTGGATTAGATTGGGACATTTATTATTAATTTATTTAAAGAAGGGTTAAAATAGTTAAAATCAAAGTTTAATAATTAAATCATTTCTAATATGGGGTTATACATAAGATAAATTCGATTGTAAATATTCATTAGAAAGATAAAAAGATTTAATAAATGATTGTATTTTATTTGTAATTTTTAGACATAAAATAATTTAATTTATTTATGACACAAAGATGATGCAGTAATTATTTTGTTAATGAAATATTGACATAATTGATGTTATAAACACCAAAATAAATGTAATTTGAGATTTTTTATGAATTACACTAATTTTCTAGGATACTATGATATATTAGTGTTGATTTAATCAACTTGGTTCGAACATATAATTCTGTTATGACTTTCACAAAAATCATATATCAAATAGTGTCAAAATTGACACAAAATAGTTTTTAAATCAAATATTATATTATTAATTGTTATTTTATTCCTAAAAATCTAAGGTTCGGCCAAAGGACTTATATAAGGATATATATATTAATAATAAACAATTTGGGGTTCTTTTGGCATGTTATAGTAAGTGTATTAACCATATAGTGAAAGAAAACAAAAAGACACGGTAAAAGTTAAATTATTTAACTTAGAGTTAAATCTAATTGATAAGGTTAAAATAAGAACCTAAACTTGCCTAAATCCTATTGGTTGATAGGATTTAGACCCATCCCCACTTTAGCTTCGAAATAAGACCCTTTGGAACCATTATAAACCGATTTTGACTTTAATATAAAATAATATTTTGAGATATTCCTAAGGTGCCCCTCTCCTCCCCTATAAAAGGACACCTCCTCCCCCTCCTCCTCACACGAATTTGAGCACTCAAGCTCGGCCAACCCCTACCAAAATCTCTTCTCCACTTACCTAGAAACATCCTAGAGGTTCTGGTCTTCCTCAAAGACCAATTCTAGTGCCCTAAGAGGAGGTCTCAAAGAGGCACTTCAAAGAAGAGGAGGTTCGGACACATACGAAGCAAATTGGACCTAAGGTAAGGGAAATATCACAATCTCATTTTTATCCGAGATTGTTTATTCGTAAGTATTTACTGGGGTGTATTTTATCATCCACATCCATGTTTACTCAATATGTAATATTATTTCCATCCACCTAAGATTGTTTAAATCCATTTTTACCCTTCGGTGAGTTTTTAGTAATACGTATGAAAGGAATCTTTTGTCGTTTTTCGTACGAGGTACTTTTTGACTTTTCCGACAAAAGTACGAAGAATGTTTTTTTTACTTATATGACATGAATGGATTTATAAAACATTATTTCCAAGAAGATTCCTTTACAAGTATTCACGTTTATTTTTAATCAACTTCTTTTAGTTTAAAATTGTATGACATGTTAAGAAAGGAAAAGTGTTTTTGAAGTAGAAAGGATATTTTCCTCAAGAATGAAGTTCAAGTATTTTATCAAAATTATTTTCCGTCTAAGATAATAAAAGGGTTCTGTTTTTATCCCTATTATTACATGGATTTGATTATTTTGTGATGGAAACATTTTTATGAATTCCTTTATCTTATATGAATTGTTTTATGATGTCATGTTGTTTAAGAATCCCATTTTTATTACATGGGTTACGCTATGATTTATGATTTATGATTATGTGGCAAACATAAGAAAGGATTCATTATAAGATGGGTGGGACCTATATCTCCCTCCAATGCATTGGGTAAAGATTTTATGTCTCATGAGATAGACATGGCTGAAATGGTAGGTTATACCGGTTCAGTGAAACAGGACTGAAACGAGGGTTACTCGATTCAGAAAGGGACTTTGTCCACTAAGATAGTCTTGGCAATGAGTCATGACTAACAAGAAATGATTTTCCATGATTATGTGTGCATGCCACAAAGTTTCAAGTTTCATGTTATGATTATGGTGATCTCATTTTCACTTCTATGATTTGTTCCATGTTAAGATATTATGATCTCTTTTGCAGGTTATGATTTTCAAAAAGATATGATATGATTTTTATTTCTTTTGTATACCCTTACTGAGCATTTGAGCTCACCCTTTTATGTTTTCTTTTCCCCAGGATATAAATAATGGTTTTAGGTAAAAAAAAAAGGAAGATCTTTATGGGAGATATTGAAGATCTTTCACCACGATTAGAAGATTACGTTCCGAGTTTCCAAAGACACTAAACTATTACGATCCTTTAGTGTGTGTTTTTTGTTATGTACTAAGTATTCCGCAAAAGTAATGTAATGTCCATGTACGATAAGCTTCGGGTCTCTACAGTTTGTATCAGAGGAAAGGTTTAGTCAACCTTTGGAAACTAGGATGCGAAAACGTTAGTGAGATCCCTAGAGATATTTCTAAGGTATGTCTAGGGATGCCCCTAAGGATAAGTATACGTATAGGATATAGTACTAGAACTATGGTAACGATATTAGATTAAACCAAAGATGATAGATATTTAAGTTACTCCCCCTTTATCATGATTTTTGCATCTAACACTATTCTGTTTGGGTTTTAGAAAATGGCTGGAAACAAGATGATTCATAATAATGGAGGATATGATGGACAATGGAATGATATTCTTCATGAGCAACCAAATGAAATGGGATTTGGATGCCCAAACATCATTATTATGCCGAAGCAGCAATCTCACAACATGATCAATAAAGTAAAATTTGGTAAGTTTCCTGACTCGACTAATAAGAGAAAGATGGAGTTCAATGATGATCATAGAGGAAAGAAAGTTCAATTTCCCCTATGTAAATCATGTGGGAAGAGGCATCAAGGAGAATGTTTAAAGGGAACTGGAAGATGCTTTGGGTGTGGAAAAGAAGGACACAAAGCAAGTAAGTGCAAAGGAAAAGGGTCGGTTAACACCATGGATGAGGATAATGGTATTGCTACGACATCAAAAATGGTTAAGTGTTTTAAATGTGGAATGTATGGGCATTATGCAAACAAATGCCCTAAGGGAAAGACTCATGAAGAGAATCAGTATGGTCATATGGGTAGTATTTATGTGGATGATGATGAAGAGACTACAAATGATATGTGAGATGAAAGAATTTTTGAAGCTCGGTCAATGGTTTGAGAATGTAGTGGAATGATTACATGTTTATCATGTGTAATTTTGGAATAAAGAGACATCTATGGATTGTTACACTGTTGTCTTTCCTTGTGTTTTGAAAGTGTATGATTAATGTTACCAGTATCCATGAAAGGTTATTCAGATATTTTTGGAATGTAGATGATATGCGCATAATGAAGGGATAAGGAGAAAATTAAATGTTTGATAGTATTCATGAGCTCATGATTGATATAAGGACTAAGTGATATCATGGTTTGAGTATATAGAATTTTGAGGATTTTGGTATGTGGAAAGTGTTAACTTTTAACCGCACTCATGTTTTCACTATGGTATTCAAGAGAATACACGATTAAGGACTTTGAATGTTTAGAATGTGACCAACAAGACATATCTTATGATATGTGGGGATCAACGACAGTATTAAATCTCTGGTAATCGTTGTCACTATATTATGAGAGTGGACTGCAGTATTATGTATAAGCCTAAAGATTAGACTGGATTATGTTGGACATAAGTTAGTATTGTTTAAGGATAGAAGATTTTCGATATTATTGATGGGATGTTATAGTAGCGTAGTTTTAGAAAAAGGACAACCTGCAGGACGGGCGACAGCCCATCGCTTCGGACAAGGCTGTAGGAATCGAACCCACAACCGAAGTGCGACTGGCCTTTATCGCCTACCACTGACCTACAGGAAGTCCCTGTTTAGTATAAACTAGTTTTATTATATTAAGCAGTACGATATATGAAGTATAAGTCCATTTTAGGAACCATATATGATTAATCTCACTATAGAATGACTTATGTATATTTAATAACTTTTGCTAACCTTTTGTTTGAGACAGATGGAATGAACAGTCATTCTATCACATGATCTTCTAACACTTCACAAATAACAAATTCAACTTCATTTATGAGATGAAGTAAAATTGTTCAAGGCACGAACAAAAGTGAGATTGTACCAAAATAAAGTAAGTATTTATTCTAAGCAAATTTTCAACTTTAGGGAAATGATCTTGAAAACCAAAAATGTTGTCCTAGTGATCTTATACCTGATGAATCAGATGGTACCTTATATCATCACAAATCTATGGATTTGTGATTACTGGCTTTTCCATAGCCATGTTCTCTACCACTCTCCATCAGAACATGATGGTTAGATTTCTCTTCCATATCCATATTTTCACCTATGTGGAAACCCAGTGATTAGTTTATTTGGGTAATCGTTACATTTCATACTTTAGTTTTTAAAGCCAAGTTTTGGTATTCCCTTTTACGATATGGGTTTCTATTAAAGAAACTTTCGAATAGTAAACCATTTATAACCCCGACGAATTTCGAGGGCGAAATTCATTTTAAGGGGGGTAGAATGTAACAGCCCGAGATTTTATGAAAAATATTCTTTTTTATTTTACTAATGTCTTGTGTTATACGCTACACCAAAAGGAGCTTGCACAACACGCATCCTTGACTTGCCTTGCATTACCCGCAATCGCAACCTTCCTCGATAGCGTGTGTGGTACGTAATCCTGAGTTTCACGAAACAATGATATGCTATTAAAATATTATTAAAACTAGCCGTTATGAATAGTAATAACCACTTTTTAAATTTTATAAATTTTAACACTCAAAATGGACTTCATTTTTGGATTCGGAGTATCGAATTTAGCCTAAGGTGAAATTTTGGTACTTTTCGGATAACTTTCATATTCTGATGAATAGTGAAAATTACTAAATTATAATTAAAAACAACTTTTTTAATCAAAATAATTAATAGTGATAAATCATTAATTTGAGTGGTTTTAAAATATATTTAGAATATATTTTTACAGTTTAATACAATGTTGGTCATTGGATGTAATTTCACATTTAAACTAGACATAAACAAGTGTCAATCTTTTGATAGATATTGTTTCTTAAAAACACGCTATTTGTTTTAACAGCGGGATTTAATTATAAAATTAATTAATGCAACTTTTATGTTATGAATTTGGTAAAATAGACTTCATTTTTGAATTCGGAATATGAAATATAGCTTGGGATGAAATTTTGGCATTGTTCTGAAAAACATCAATTTTTGATGAATAGTGAAACTACTAAGTGGTAGGTTAAAAACTGAATTTTGAATAAAACTTAATTTTACCGCTTCTGTGAATGGAATTTCAAAAATCCGAGAGACACGGTTAATATCAAGGACTAAAATGTGGTTCAATGAGATGAAAATAATTTTTTGGTGAATAGTAACTTTTTACTTTTTTTTACCACGGTTAATAGTAAATAGGGTAACTAAGGGTAAATATGATATTAATATTACCCTAACACATGTCCTAATTCTATTGGACAAGTGTAATTCGACCAAAAACAAACTTAGGAATAAAATATGACCATTTAGGCCCACTTGGATTAGATTAGGACATTTATAATTAATTTATTTAAAGAAGGGTTAAAATAGTTAAAATCAAAGTTTAATAAGTAAATCATTTCTAATATGGGGTTATACATAAGATAAATTCGATTGTAAATATTCATTAGACAGATAAAAAGATTTACTACATGATGGTATTTTATTTGTAATTTTTAGACATCAAATAATTTAATTTATTTATGACACAAAGATGATGTAGTAATTATTTTGTTAATGAAATATTGACATAATTGATGTTATAAACACCAAAATAAATGTAATTTGAGATTTTTTATGAATTACACTAATTTTCTAGGTTACTATGATATATTAGTGTTGATTTAATCAACTTGGTTAGAACATATAATTCTGTTATGACTTTCACAAAAATCATATATCAAATAGTGTCAAAATTGACACAAAATAGTTTTTAAATCAAATATTATATTATTAATTGTTATTTTATTCCTAAAAATCTAAGGTTCGGCCAAATGACTTATATAAGGATATATATATTAATAATAAACAATTTGGGGTTCGTTTGGCATGTTATAGTAAGTGTATTAACCATATAGTGAAAGAAAACAAAAAGACACGGTAAAAGTTAAATTATTTAACTTAGAGTTAAATATAATTGATAAGGTTAAAATAAGAACCTAAACTTGTCTAAATCCTATTGGTTGATAGGATTTCGACCCATCCCCACTTTAGCTTCGAAATAAGACCCTTTGGAACCATTATAAACCGATTTTGACTTTAATATAAAATAATATTTTGAGATATTCCTAAGGTGCCCCTCTCCTCCCCTATAAAAGGACACCTCCTCCCCCTCCTCCTCACACCAATTTGAGCACTCAAGCTCGGCCAACCCCTGCCAAAATCTCTTCTCCACTTCCCTAGCAACATCCTATAGGTTATGGTCTTCCTCAAAGACCAATTCTAGTGCCCTAAGAGGAGGTCTCAAAGAGGCACTTCAAAGAAGAGGAGGTTCGGACACATACGAAGCAAATTGGACCTAAGGTAAGGGAAATATCACAATCTCATTTTTATCCGAGATTGTTTATTAGTAAGTATTTAATGGGGTGTATTTTATCATCCACATCCATGTTTACTCAATATGTAATATTATTTCCATCCACCTAAAATTGTTTAAATCCATTTTTACCCTTCGGTGAGTTTTTAGTAATACGTATGAAAGGAATCTTTTGTCGTTTTTCGTACGAGGTACTTTTTGACTTTTCCGACAAAAGTACGAAGAATGTTTTTTTTTACTTATACGACATGAATGGATTTCTAAAACATTATTTCCAAGAAGCTTCATTTACAAGTATTCAAGTTTATTTTTAATCAACTTCTTTTAGTTTAAAATTGTATGACATGTTAAGAAAGGAAAAGTGTTTTTGAAGTAGAAAGGATATTTTCCTCAAGAATGAAGTTCAAGTATTTTATCAAAATTATTTTCCATCTAAGATAATAAAAGGGTTCTTTTTTTATCCCTATTATTACATGGATTTGATTATTTTGTGATGGAAACATTTTTATGAATTCCTTTATCTTATATGAATTGTTTTATGATGTCATGTTGTTTAAGAATCCCATTTTTATTACATGGGTTACGCTATGATTTATGATTTATGATTATGTGGCACACATAATAAAGGATTCATTATAAGATGGGTGGGACCTATATCTCCCTCCAATTAATTGGGTAAAGATTTTATGTCTCATGAGATAGACATGGCTGAAATGGTAGGTTATACCGGTTCAGTGAAACAGGACTGAAACGAGGGTTACTCGATTCAGAAAGGGACTTTGTCCACTAAGATAGTCTTGGCAATGAGTCATGACTAACAAGAAATGATTTTCCATGATTATGTGTGCATGCCACAAAGTTTCAAGTTTCATGTTATGATTATGGTGATCTCATTTTCACTTCTATGATTTGTTCCATGTTAAGATATTATGATCTCTTTTGCAGGTTATGATTTTTAAAAAGATATGATATTATTTTTATTTCTTTTGTATACACTTACTGAGCATTTGAGCTCACCCTTTTATGTTTTATTTTCCCCAGGATATAAATAAAGGTTTTAGGTAAAAAAAAGGGAAGATCTTTATGGGAGATATTGAAGATCTTTCACCACGATTAGAAGAATACGTTCCGAGTTTCCAAAGACACTAAACTATTACGATCCTTTAGTGTGTGTTTTTTGTTATGTACTAAGTATTCCGCAAAAGTAATGTAATGTCCATGTACGATAAGCTTCGGGTCTCTACAAATTATTCGAGCTACACTTACACACACCTTCGTCTAATGGTTAAATAACATACTGTTTCTGTGGATGGTGAATTTCTGCCTCACAAAATGATGATTGTTCAATATTCTCTTAACACCTTTCATGGTGGCCATTATGATGTCACTATATTTTTTATATGATATATATGGTATTTATTTTTTCTTTATGCTTCTGAATTTTATATTTAAAACATGCCTTTATGCTTTTCATGTTGTGCAGATGTGATAATTTCATACGAGGAAGTGTGGACTATCGCCCCCTCAAGTGATGTGACTCGTTCACGCAATACATGGAATGTATAAAGAATGAAATTAATGAACATATGTTACCTATGTAACATATATATTATAATGGAATTATAATATATATGTATATCTTAATTATTTTTATTTCCATTAATATGACAAAAAAATGAAAGTAACGTTCATGCGTACATACGGCCTACCGTCTCCATGAATGGTGCTTTTCATTTTTTATCTCCAAATGTTCTGGAATAGTATAAAATGAATATTTACTGGATATATATGATATTTTAGTCATTAATACTATTCTATAAATGATTTACGTATAACTACATGGGAAATCATTTTCAAACAAGTTCATTTTTTTACTCATGTACCAAACATCGGCAAAAACATCTGATATGAACTAACATTATTAAAAAATTATTATAACATTATAATATGTGATATGAACTGAATAATAATAATTAAAGGAGGTCCTTAAGAAATTATAAATTTACCAAAGTTTATTATTCAGGAATATAAAGAAATTAACAAGACAAGTCAGACTTGAGGTAAGGGATCCGACCTCTCGCTTTCTTTTCAAGTACCCTCTTTTATGTCATTTCATTTATGATCGATATTCCTATGTTGGAGGATGTTATTTTATATTAACCATAATATAATTTTTATTTTTTATATGATGATATACCCCCTCATACTCTCATCTATTCTATTTTTAGAATTTTTAGGTGGCGTCGTTAGGCTGCCGAGTTTTCGTAAGGGATTTTTCATCTCACTTTTATTACCATGAGATTTATGTTATATTTGCCACCATTTCCTTTGAGTGGTATATGTACTTCCCATTATTCTAATCTTTGTGTAGTATACATTCATTTATGAGTATTTACATCAATTTTGTATTGTCCTTCTTTCATGGGGTGTATGTTTTGAAAGATACCCAAGTCGATAAGGGAACCTTTCACCCTCCTCTTTTTAAAAGACTTCTTTTGTTATGTATTTTAATTCACAAACTATTAAGTTGGGATATGTTCTTCTATATCCTTATTAATGTAAATTTTATGTCCAAGTGATGAGATACCCTTTTTATCTCTCATCAACTCTTTTTCTGAATTTTTAAGTGACGCCGTTAGGCTGTCGAATTTTTGCAAGGGAACTTCTTAACCCAATTTTGATTATTTGGGATAAACTTGTACTCCTTGAATATTTCATTCTATAAATATGTGTGAATAACCTGTGATTTTTTTACACTTAATATCCACTTATATTTGGTGTATTCGTTTTTCACACATAATTATTTAATTGATTTATCCTTAATCCAAGGATACCATCTTTGTAAGGGACTTCGTCTCAATCTCCATTCATTGAGGAATATTTTGTTTTATACACAACTTTCTTTTATAGAGTGTATAAACCCCTTTGACTTTTACAATTATTCAAAAGGAATCTTTTTTTATACGAAGCGTTTTACTAAATGACAAAAGGAATGTTTCTTTGTCGTACGTATGCGGCGACAACGACTTCTCCACCGCCGTGACCATTATTTGAGTTTCGGATTCCTCTACAAGCCAAACCTTTTTTTTAAATGAAAAATAAATACCATGTTTTACTTTTCTTTTATTTTGGTATTGAAAATGGTTTTCATAATGTTTTTATATCAATGGGTTGTATTGATATCTTGTGATTGAAAAGTGGAAATGTTATGTTTCCTTTATGCATGTTTTATGTGATACGATTATGTTATGGTTCTTGGGCATTATTATGAAGATGGGTGGTTCCGTGATAAACTAAGGGCAGTTGAGCCTGATATAGCTCACCAATGCATTGGGTAACGTGAAGGAGTTAAACATTAAGGTTTCTCCGAATAGATTTAGGGAATATATTGTGATGGGTATTCCAAATGTAAAAAAGATGGTTACTCCCTTCGTAAGAATTTTATGAATGCCTCAAGTTACCTTTATACCTTATGATGTCTATGATTTATTCGTGATTTGATGAGGTATGTTAAAATGCATATGTTTTATGAGTAATGTATGATTTCATACATTGAATAATGTTTTCTTTTCATACTTTTATATCCCTTACTGAGATTTTTATGCTCATCCAACGTTTTTTAAATGTTTTTTACAGGTCAAGGGAAAGGTGCATGATATGATGATAGTGTCAAGGATGTGTCAATAAAGAAACCATGTTTTATTTTAAATATGTTTCCGTTGATGGGTAAAACCAATACTATATTTTATGTATCCACTTTGTTTAAATGTCGAATGTAATTCATGATTTTTGATCTAATTCTCTAAAACTCTTTACCTGAAAAGATCCTCAATGTGAATTATTCATTTAATTCAATATTAAGTAAGGTTTATGGTTGGGGCCTTATAATATTGGATCCCCATGAAGAAACATTAGGGTGAATAAATACCTTGTCACTTAATTCGCCTTGTTTTTTCGTAAAACTCCACAAATTGCACAGTAGAAATTTTATAGGGTGTCTTTTATATTGGTCTTTTACCATTAATTAAATCAATAGATAACTCAACTTCCTACTTCGAAGAATGTCCAGGTAAATCATATTTAAATTCAACAATTTATTATTAAAAAATAAGTACTTGATCAATTTTAAGACATCATTATTCATCCATAGATTTTATTATCTTCCTCTCTATGAATTTCATTCAACTGAGCTTCTAGGAGTGGGTCTAGATAATAATCATATGATGATGTTTTTATTCAAAAGATAAGGGATTATACACCTTTCTCATAAATTATTTCTTCCTTCTTCTTGAGATAAATTTTAGTTAAATAGTCTTAATGTCATTTTATATCGATGATTATATTAATGTCAATCATAGGATTGATGATAAGATCAAACACTAAAGTAATTTTATGTGTCATGAAGGGGACTGACCATCACATCTCTGTTGCAATGATACTACACTTATGTGTTTTGATTGATGACTCATTTTTTAAATCCAAAGGGAAATATATAATTTTTATCGAAAAAATGCGATGATATAAAAGAATAAAATGATCTAGAATAAAATAATGAATTGTCTATGTTTGTGTAAATGATTAAATTACCTCCAATCACATCATTACGAACTCTAACCCTTGTATTTTTGATTGTATAAACATGGCCTTACTCCCATAGACTTTTAGGAATCAAGTTTCATTGATGAATGTGATAATAATTTGTATTGTGTCCCATATCCCAAAAACATTTGGATTAGATATCATTGATTTTTTACTTTCCCTTTAATTCATTAGTTTGATGTCCCTTTTATCCACACTTATAACAAACTCTCATTCCTTAAAGCATTTTCTTGGACAATTCTTTCCATAGTTTTCTCATAATGGGAATTGATTCATTCCCATTTTCTTCTTCTTTGTCACATCACCTTTTCCATGGTTATTATAATACCTCTTCTTATTTTTATTTCCCTTAAACAAATTAGATCTAGAAAATTCATTCTCTGTTTGGATGGCACTTATTGTTATTTCATAATATGATGAAAAGGTTTCAGAAGCCAGTTCCCCTCAGATAATGGGCTTAAAACCTTCAAATAAATGATCAATCTTGTCTTAAAAACCATTTCTATAATCTATATCATATCAGGATAGTCTTGTGAAGGTAGCCACATACTCTGCAACACTATCTTCATCCCTTTTCTTTAATCTGAGGATTAATCTCTTCATTCCAGTTTGATTCTATCGAGTAAAGTGTTTATCGAAGAACGTGTCTTTAAAAGTTCTCCAATACATTTCCTCTATTTATTCTTCCTCTTTATTAATTTGGTTCAATGACCACCATTAATTAGCCTCCCCCTTGAGACAATATAATAACAATACTACCATTTCATTTTCATTGCACCCCAATGCTCAAAATAACGTTTCAAGGGGAATGATCCACAGCTCAACTATCTCTGTAACAATTGTCCCACTAAAATATGGGGGCTACTGCCACATGGTTTGATCCATCATAGGTGTAATATTTTTATTCATCATAACCTACATAATTGTTTCTAATATGTTCATGAGCTGCTCAGCTCCAACACTAACTATATTGAATTTCTCAGTGGGGAAATCCCTACATTGTCCATAGGTTTTGATTCACTTTCTTCCAATGGGAACTATCACTAAATAATGACATACACTATATTACAGTAATAATCACAATTCATAATTACTAACTTGAAAAATACATAACATAAAATGAAAATTAATGCACATCTAATCTCATCATCATAAGCATGGATTCTTTGAGGACATATTTTATTTTAAACCCTTCATAATGGATTTTAAAGAAAATGTGAATTATCCTAATTATATTCCCTGTGAGTTTTAATCAAGGTTTATAGTAAGGAAATTTTTCATGTATCAAGTTACCCCGAGCCAGGCCCAGAACAACTTATTGGAGTTGTTACTCCTTGGAACATATGTGTCAGAACAAAATCCACTTGTTGTATCCCAACAGGGATGTATTTCTAGGAATACCCACATAATTTATACTTCAACAAAATTTTAGGATGTTCTTCCATGATTATCCTCAAATTATATCATTGGGTTATGTTCCCTAAACATTTTTTTTCTAAATCTAGTTTCCATAGTTTTTGTTAGACATCCTTTGATACCAACTCTAACGCCCTAACCCCGGAGTCTCAAAGCCAATGCATTATTTTATTACATTAGAATGATTATAGGGAAACAAATCCAGAAGGACAAATCAGTTTAGTAGTTTTGGAAGACCATATTACATATATAATACCCATATTACATTGGTAATGATAGAAAATAAAAGATGATACATAATAAAATTAAATATACTGCATCCTTGAAAGCATATACAATGTTTTCTTCTTAGTAACATGGTGAGAGGAACATAATAAAGCTGAGATAAAATTTCCAATAAGGTTTATATGAAACTATAATAATATAATTAAAGAAAAAATGAAAGATACATTATGTAAATTTAAACAATCTAAAAAACACATGCTCTTAATAAACGTGGACTGAAAAATAATTCCTAGATTTTGTCATAGTGAAAATATCATAGAGAGTTATAAATAAATACCACATAATGAAAATGGTTATTTATTTGATGTCATGTATTTGGAACATTAAAAATTATATCATCAATATTGTTTAATCAAATGGTTATAACCCCATCTAATTCTATATGGAAAGAAACGTGAAGGGTTTGTCGCCAACTATTTTGTCTTATGAGAACTATCGATGCATCGGGGGGCTATAGTGGGCCCCACCTGTCACTGAAATTCAAAATAATTATTAATAAATAGATGTAATTCATTATTAATATATCTTATAAAAATATCTAAATTTAATAGATGATATAAATTCATCTATATTTCCCTAGATCAAAAGGTTCTCGAAATAAACTTTATATATAAAATGGTATATGACGAAGAAAATATTAATGTACATGAAAAAAAATATTAAAAATTAATAGAAATATAATTTCAAATAGAAAATGATCTCCATGGGAGTGTTAAATACACCACATAATAATTATTAGTTGTGCAATACTAAGTAAGTCCCAATGAAATGGAAATTGAGAAGAAGTCCCTTACCACATTATAATCAATGAAATCATATGATGAAAAGTTAATAATCATAAAATGAATCATTAAATACCATGAATATAAATAGATTCATGAAATTATATATAAAATTATATTATAAATAAACCATGTTTAAGAAATAATTGGTTAATAATGTAAATCTTACAGAAATAAATATGAGATGAGAAACCACTTACTTTAGGTCTGAATGTGTTCTAAACTTGATCATAATGTCCTAGATAATCTGATTAAATCCATTATTTATTTAATTTAGAACATCTAATAAATGTATTGGATTTTTTATAAATATATTATGTTCATTTATGGCCTTTTATGAGTCAAGAGATGCAATTTCATCGTTCGGGGGTGCTCATTTTCTTGGTTTTCATGGTCGATTCACTTGTTTATAAGTAATAAAGAACTTTCAAAATCAGTATAATTATCCATAATTATAATTATATATTGTTAAATAACATACATAAATTTTTTTGGATATATATATAATTTGTTTATATGGTATTATGATGAATCATTGGAAAAAAATTATGGAATATTACATAGATTATCTAGTCATTTTTTTGATTTTTGTACACTGGTTTTGTTTAATAAATTAATACATTGTATATTTAATGCTTCCATAAAATAAAATAGGTTTTAATAAATATTTTATAATATGGTTAAAAAATAAAAATGATTTCATTACCATACCTGAAGTATCAATTGAAAAACAAAAACACATTGTTCATGAAGGCGGTAAATCGGCACCTCACGAATGTTGTTTTAATCATTAGAATAAAAGGAGAGGGAAAATAATTGGTGATGGATTATTCAATAAACGTTATAAAATTAAATTATATAGATTATACTGTAGATATCATGTTACTTTGGTATAAGTAGGTGAAGATAAAAAAATAATAATAGAACTTGAAAAGAAATTAAAAGAAAATAGAGAGGCTTTTACCTCTTGATTATTTCCTCATTGAGAACCTCTTAAATGGGATAGCTTAGGGTTCTTTAATGAGACCAAGGGATCTTGGACTTAGGGGAGGATCTTTTAAAGAGTTTTTCGAAGAAATATTACAAGGATAAAATATTGGAAGGTGTGAGGAGAAGGGGTTGTGAGGGTTGGTATTTATAGTGGATGATGGGGTTATTTTTTGAATATTTTATTCATTTGTTTATTATTTTGTCTCAATACTATGAATAATTTGAGTATTATCAAAGAATATATTAAAATAATTATAGATATTTTGAAATTATGGGATTATATATGTCATATATAACCTATAACAAAATAATTCAAGTATTTAAAATTTATCATAAATTATTGTATTTTGTTATTCACAAAACATTCAATTATTTTATAAAAATAAAAAAAATCACAATAATTTTTTTCAATTTAGAATCTAAAAATTAACTCAATTTTGTTAAAATAATTTACTAAATATGAAAATTTTAATTTTTAATTAAAATTATTATTTACCCAAAAATACAAATTTGAAATTGATAACTCAATTTATAACACTATAAAAATAAATAAGGTCTCATAAAATTATCCTAAAATCATAAGACAACAAAATATCAATTTATAAATAATTTTATTGAAAAATAATTTTCTTTTAAATAATAATATTAGTTATGAAATTATAATTAAATATTTATGACTTATAAAAATACCAAAACATAATCAATAATTTAACAATGATATAATTGTATCATACATTCATATATAAAATTAATAAATTCTATTTATAATTTCATGGGTGAGGTATCTATTTATTTGGATGATTTACTATTCATAAGGTTTATATTAATATTACTAAGGTGATGTTACTATTTCATTGGTATAGGTTACGTAACTTCAAGAAATGCCTCTTTTTTCTTGCATTATTATTTTATAAAATTTTTATTCTATCCACTATGTGATTTTAGATGATTTATAACAAATTAAATATTTTTTGTTCAATATAAATAATAAAATTAATTGAATTTATTTTAGTGGATACATACCATAAAATCATGGGGCTTTATTATCTGTATTCATCCTATGGATTGTTTATGTTTATCTTGACCAAGGAAAATATTTACATTCAATTAGTTGATTTAATTTTTTAGTCATTTTATTTTACTTAAATCAGTCACTTTCCTCTGGAAATTATATTTCCCCAAAATGTAAATATTATTTATAATGCATATTTTTATTGAAAAATTTGTTTACCATTTTTCCATATGGTGTTTACATTGAAAATTATTTCATTAACTATGGAAAAATTGATAGATCTTCTCCCCTTAATCAATATGGATATTTTTTGATAAGGAACATTTTTTATGAATTAAATTAATTATGTGATATATACTTAATTATTTGGAAATGAAATACCAAGTATGGTGATCAATTAATTCATTCCTCTCGATGCTTCAGTATTATCATGAGACAAAATCATTTGACCAAACCCTTTTTATTTTTAACTTATAGTTTTAAACTATCATGTGAAAGGCCTTGATAGTAGTATGTTATAAACCATCTTTTAAATTGTCTTGACAGTAATGGTATCATGTTCCATGGAAACATGATCTCTAAATTTTAATAATTTCTTTTATTTAAGTTGTTATCATTATTCATTTGGAGTTCACTATGATATTATATTTGAACACATTTCATTATCATAAAATTTATTATATTTCATGTGTGTTTATTTATTTACCATGCTATATTGATTATTACTTATCTATTCATGCATTCATGTTATTCAAATGGCATGTTTCATTAATTATTTATCTTTTCATATTGACTATGAATATTTATTCATGATATATTCCACTGTACTTAGCCCTTATTTAGAATTTTATATCCCTCTTATTTTATTTTCATTCTCTAGAATCCATGAATTGTTTTATGTTTTATATAAATGGTTATTCTAGGGGTAACAATTTTATTCCAAAAAAACATAATTTTTAATTTTTATATTCAAATGTAATTTAAGAATCATTTATGTATCTAGTTCATTGAGACTACTAAACTATTTTGTCTTTCAGGATTTGATTCAATGTATAATTTTCCAATATAATAAAGTACAGATCCAGCACTGAGCTATTAGGATCAAGGTATCTACACCTACTAATTCATCAATAAGAAATTATAGGTTTATCCCATCCTGTGAAATGTCCAATGCATTCCTCATAAGGAATGGGAAATAAATAATCAATGTAAACATTGATATTTAAAAAAAATCAAATAAAATGTTAATAATATCTCCAATAAATAAATATAGTCATAAATCATCCATTAAATATGGATAATGGTATCAAAAGAGTACCTCCCTAATCAAACAGATCATAAATCATTCAAATAATTAATGATTATGGTATCATTAAAAAATACATAGTGATTCAATAATAAGATGAAGTTTTTTTAAATTTTGAATATAAATACCCTAAAAATACAATTAAATATTCCATGAGGAATATAACCTTCAAAATATGAAAACCAATTTTAAAAAATATATATATTTCTATAATATTAGGATAAAATATTTTATTTTAAAATAATACATTTGATCTTGTAAATAAAGCTTCAAAAAAAAGATATTTGGTAATTATATACATGTTTTATATGTTCAAGAAAATTATTTTTTCACTTTTTTAAAAAGGTTAAAAAGCACCTTATTTGAATGAAATAATAGAACATTCCATTAAAATCATTTTTAAAGAAGTAAAACATTTGTAAAAATAACATCAATTAATTATTTTGAGAATTCTAAAAGGATTTTTCAAAGAAGTATTTGAATTTATTTATATGGAAGAAATTTTTTTTTTGACAGAAGAGATAGAGGAAATCAACTTTCATTAAAAAATCATTTGGTATATTTTGATAATAATTAGAAGAATATGAAATAGAAAAATTATTCTCAATAAATAACATTATTATAAGATAATTCATGAGTTTTTGGAAATATATATCATAATATCTCATCATCGGAATCATAGTCATGAACAATCTGGATAAATAATGATATTATAGTGGTTACTTCTCAATTATACAGCCCCTAAAATTACTAATATGAAATGAAACATTAAATTCAATGAAGTTAAATCAATTAATGATATACTATATGAAAGGGGAAGTATATAAACCACCTAAAAAAATTATTGGTGAATATGGAATATGTCAAATTGATGTAAAAGTGAGACAAGAAACCCTTACCATAGGTATGATTTCTTAAGTACATATATATCACTCCAGTATAATAAATATATATTTATTATACATATTTTTTGGAACCATGAACACATATATCATACCATATATGATTTACATATTTCCTATTATGACTCATTTAATAACAATTATTTGATAAAATCACTACTTAAAGATATAATTGCTTCATTTTTAAGCATGTTTTTGTAATTTCAGTCCTTATACATTTAGCCTAGTTAATTAAAGAATAGAATATTAACCATGAAATTAATATAATATATATTCAACATATATTTGGTTATATTATTATACAAAATATAGATATGGGAACTGAGTTAATCAATTCATTGAGAAGATAAGTCATACATATGCATGAAAATTGTTTCTTTTTTTCAAATTTTATGAATGAAATAATTTTAAATACTATTTCACTATTCTAGTAACATTATTATATCAATGGTTTCATCTATATTATTTAAATATATCATTATTACTGTCTATTTCAAAATAAAGTGACGAACATTTCACATCGCTTTGTAGAGGTGGTAGTCCACACGTACTCATGACTGAAGTTATTATTTTCCAAAAGATTAGATGGGAAGTAGATATTCTTGAAATTATAATTCAAAAATTATAGTAATTTGATAAATATATAATATATATTTTAGATCTATTGTTATATCCAATTGTGACAGGCAGTGATGAAAAACTAATTACATTGATTCGTGAGGTGGTATTCCACCACACACTCGATCGATGGGTTCATTTCCCATTTTATAGACGAGGGGATAGATATAAATAATTCCATTAATAAAATAATATATAAGTATATAAGAAATAATTTTTTTATTATTTTATCATATTTTGAGAATATTTGAACGAGTTATATGAAGAAGTAAAACCAAAACACAAAGTTATTAACATTACGTCTTCTTTAGAAAATCAAATTATGTTTATATCTAATGCCTTACCAGATTGGATTTATGATAAATCCATGGACTCAAGTAAGTGGTGAGAAATTAAAGGAATATATTTGGGTATCTCTTTGTGGAAACAAAATACTTTTTTGTACAAAGGGGAAAAGAAAGTGTGTGACCATTTATTAGTGGGAGAGAGGTCACACTTGAAATTTATGAAATGAAAAATTGTTTCCCTCATTTTTCACATTCAACAAGCCTCAGTAATGGATCACTGTAAAACATGTAATACATGAGGTCGATATATGACCATTATATTTAAAATTTAAATGTATTTTGGTTATTTTATCACTTATCGTCTTAGTTTGACCCCCAGTAAACCCATTTTAACCTTAATTGTGGTAATTCATTTTTCAAATTTTTACAATTCATTTCACCCAAGAATTAAGTTAAAATTATTATATTATACTAATTATTTTGATTCATGTATAGAATCTATTTTTTAAAATTTATTTCAAAGTAGTAGAATTATTTAATTTAAAAATAATCTCATCGATGGGACAAAAAATCGGGTTTCCAAAGATAAACTTCACTTAAGTATATAATGTTTTAATATCAAAAATAAAGATTAATTTGATTCCAATGTAATAAATTATATTGATTATAATTTTATTTAACAATATTAACTTTAATTATATTTTAAATAAAATGTATTCTTTAAATGATTTAATCAAAACTGGTATTTTTCAATAAAAACCAATATTTTTCAGAGTTCATCGAAAAATTATTCATTTTAGAAAATTCTATAAAAATACCTCTATGGAAATTTTGAAATGATTTTTTTAAAATTAAATAAATTTTATAAAATAAATATTTTATAATTCGAAAAAATTAATTTTAAAATAGGTTTTTAAAGTGATGAAAAACATCCCTCTAAAAAATACAGTTTAAAAAAACATTTTTTTTTCTTCGAAATGATTTTTATTTTATTTTTAATTAATATATATGCTTTTATTTTATTTTATAAAAGTTTAAAACAAATAATTTTCTATATTTAGTTAGTCCTATTCATATCCACTAATTTAACAGTTGTTTTATAATGCTATACTATATTATTATTCATTTAGACATGGGGTTGTGTGTTCTATAAGCCATCGAAGAGATTAACTTTAAACAAATATAATTTTTGGTTCATTTAGTGTTGGTGCCACATAATTAATAAGATGTCCAACATAATGTTATTCTTATTCAATTTTGAGGTGTTAAAGAGAGTTAACAGATGGTTTCTACTATTGATTTAACTAGGATCCAGTTATTTCTATCACGATATGAAAATAGGTTATAAATATATAGATCCAAGATATAAAAACATTTTATTTATGATCGATATGGGTTATAAATGTTTCAGTTAATCAATAATGACATCACATGGATCCTCAATATATATACCATTGAAACATTCCATTGTTAATGATTTATTTCAATATTCATTATTGATGATGCATGTATTGATGGGTATGAGTTTTGTTTTGTTATGATCATGCACAAATATGTTTTCATCAAATATTTATGTTCATGTTACTCTCTCTAGTGACGTCCAATTATTAATTCTTATGTTTACCCTGATTTATAATTTGAGCTCACTATTCATATATTTCCTATTCTCAAGGTTATAATGTATGATGCTAAATAATTTATGTCTAGAGAGGATTCATATGTCAATAAACTTTTGAGAGATGCTGATGAAATAACTTCGTATATGAAAATTTTGGAAGAGTGGGAAAATACTCTCTTAATGAAATGAGTGTTCTATATATATGTTTATTCCTAATTATAAAAATCTATAACCCCAAAATGCCCTTGGTTATGTATGTTATCCAATATTTCAGTTTTATATTATAAGGTTTGTATGGAAAATAATAGTCACATTTATCAGTATCAATCCCAGAAATGTAGATATAATGATTTCAACACTGGATCTTACAGTGTGGGTTTGGGGATGTAACAGTTTTCATCAGAGTAGAGATTAGAAAACTTTGGAGCTTATTATGTTTTTGGATAGGTTGTCTTAATAGTTATGAATACCACCATGGTTTTATATGATTTAGGGTGATTTTAAATTCATATCCTTTGAAACACGTTTTAAGGTGTTAACTGATGCAATTTTATGGATACTAATGATATTCTAGGGGACATTTTATGAAATTGTGGTATATGAAACCCTTATATCTAATGTGAAGTAATATTTAAGAAGAATGCTATGAAAATTTTTGGTAATGATATTTAAATTTATGAGATTACATTTTAGGTTAAAAAATTCCATAATGTCGAGGTTATTATTATTATATGGATATAAGATCATTTATTTATGGAATGGGTTTCTACATCTTGACGATTATGTGATTAGGACATATACATTTTTATATGAAAATTCATGAATTATTTTTGTTATTTATAGACAAATTTTATATTTATCTTACATGATATCTGATCATGTCATTCTAATTTTTATATTTAATCTTAGATTAGAATATTATTATTTATTTAATGATATATATATATATATAGAAACATTTGTTTTATAATTAAATTTTATAGATTAAGGTATTATTTATTAATATGAATTTTTATATTACATTTTGAGAGAAAAATTGGTTTTGGATAATGTATAATGACAGAAGGAATATATTATTATTAGTTTGGGGATTATATAATCTATTTGAAGTTGATTCTAGTTCATTGGGCCTAAAAAATAATCTTGAATAATTTTTTTTTGGAGAAACATAAGAGATTATGATAGAAATTGATAAAATTATGAAACTCTACCTGTAAAATAAATATATTTTCCTTATATTCTTTGTCTAGATGTTAATTTGTTCCCAAACTCTGGGAAAATGATATCTAATTACCCTCATTTTTAATGATTCTATATGATTTTTACCCATATTTGGGTTATAGTTTTTTGGTTGTTAACACTTTAATGATCATTAAAATTTTTATAATCATTAATATATATCATTATCCATCATTATTTATGTGTTTATCTTTACTTACATGTCTTTATTTTCACATATTTTTTTTCCTACCAGGAAACCTTATTTTGTGTTATTCATGATTTCCTTCATATTTCCCATTCTCTCTTATCAAGAGGTTGTTTTGTTAAAAATTTCTACAAAGTGGGATTTCAAGAAAAGAATTTTCAAATGTAAAATAATTATTCATAAATATCAGTTTTACATTTCAAGGAAAAAATTGATTAATTATACGATGAATGAAACACCCCAATTTTTTATAAAATAGAATTATATTCAATAGCATATACAACCAAAAACCTCATTCGTAAAAAAACCTAAAATACTATTATTTTAATATTACCATTATAACCTAGTCATTAAATTATAAGGTATGAATATTAATAGTTGATTTACCATATATATATATATATATCAAACTCAATTTAAATTGATTAATAATTCTTTCATAAACAAAGACAATATTTTAAATGATGAGATTTTATTCTTCAAAAAAATATGAATTATTCAATAAATAATTTTATATATTTTCATTATAAAATATTATAATTAATTTAGATAATTTTTTTATTTATTCTGAAATGTTTTATTTTTTATTGAATAGCTAAAATTACAGATTTCTCAATTACTCATAGTTATTTCTACAAAATAAAATAATTGTGAAGTCCAATTATATTTAATATTTTCCCTTAATGTGAAATTTGAACCATTCAATTTTAAATAATCTAATTTATGTCATTTAAATCATAAATTGTCATGACTTTAGTATCAGTTCATTTTTAGGCATAAAAATTATTTTTTCCAAAAAAATATATATTATGTACATAATGGTTATCCATTTTTATTAATTAAAATAACCTTTATTGAGAAATGATTTCAGTTAAATTTATAGGTTATATATCTATATATATGAATTAAAATTCATATATAATTATTACTAGTCAAATAGTTAATATAAAATCACATTTTCCATGAAAAAAAAAATATTTTTTTCAAAACACTGATTTTCTTCATGATTATGGAATTTATTTTAATTTAAATTCATCCACTTTTGATAATTTAAGTCAATAAAATGTAATAAATATTTTTAATCTATATAATTAATATTAGGTAATAAGTTCATCTTAATTTTTTGTCATAATTAATAGTAAAAATATTAAAAATGTGTAATCATGGTTAAGGGGAAAGTAGGTTTACCTGGGGTTAAACTAAATTTATAATGAAAAATAATATCTAACAACTTTTCAATTTTCAATTTTTTGTCCATATTGTGATCAATACCATTATATTCATGAAAATATCCCATATTTATCCATATGGTCTTGATTATGACCTATATTATAATTTAAATAAAGGAAAAGACAAAAATGCATCTTATTTGGTTTTAACATAAATAATACATTATCATAAGGATAAAAATCCTTATGATTAGTTCAAAATATTAATTTTACATTAAAAGTTTTTAAGTATTAATTTATTTATAATTTTGGGTGATGAAATAATTACCTTAAGGGATTACACAACACTGATAGAGTGATTATTTAATTGTTAGAAAATAAAATAAATTATTATAAATATATTAAACATAATTCAAATTTAATTCAATATTGTGTTCCATGAATTTTTAATATAATTATAACATCTTATAGAAGTTTTAGATTTATAGATTCTAATTCCATCCTATTCTTGATGTTTTTATTGTAATATTTAATGAATATTATCAAAATTAACCTTAATGATATTTAAATAATTAATTTTTTATTAAACGATTTGAAATTTCTTAAAATATTATATTCTTCCATGGGAATGCTACATGGTTGATTATATAATTTTTTATATATTTATTTCTTTTTTTTATTTTATAATATTTTTATTTTCCCATAAATAGTGAAAACATTAATCCCATGGTAATTATCAAAATGGGTTAAAGGGGGTTAATACAAAAAGATAATTTTCAAAACATAACCTAAAACCCTTCCATTTATTTTTATGAGTGAATTTATACCCAAAAAATATATTATCCTATATCATTCTTAATCTTAAGCCTTCTAAATCTTAAAAACAATATATATTAATTTTTTACTATAAGATATTCCAAGAGTTCCCCTTAACTATCTTATTAAATGAAATCGCCTATCCTATTTTCTTCTAACATAATGTAAGGGGTTGGATCATAGAATATGGACCCTTTTCATGATTTTGAGGCTTGTGGACCTCGAAAGAGGCTTGGAAGTGGTCTATTGGAGTTCAGTTGTGACTTGCGGGAAAAAGAAGAATTACATGCTATGTAAGAATTATACATCATGTAAGTTAGGTTCACTATGTGTAAGTTTTCAGGGTTAAATAATAAAAAGACAACATGATTTTTTAGAGAAGCTAAACCGTGAGGATTATAAGACATGAAAGTGTATTATGCATCATGTAAATCCCTAATATTGTATGTTATAAACATTTTTAACCAATCAGGTTGTCAACCCATATGGGTGAGGCACCTTGGTCACTAGTTTTTCAATGGCCATCAACTCCCCTTCAAGTGTTTTGGAGATCGCTTCAAAAGTAATCATTCATCATTCTTCCATCGTTTATCTTTGGAGATCTATGGTGATCCAAGGTATGTTCTACCTTCATTCCTGCAGTTTCATCAATCTATTTCCTCCTATTTCTCTTTTCCATGTGATGGATCTTGATCTCCATGTCTCTAAATGTGTTTTATTGGGTTTTTGTTGTTGTGGTTATGGTGTGGAATCCTCAGGTGAATTCAGTTCTTGAGGGAGAAGCGATTGGGATCCACAATGTTGGGATGTTCTCCTACAAGAAATGTTGACACCCATTTTGAGGTAGGGGATTCATTGCTTCTCGATTTAATTACATTCAATTGTAGAGTTATCATGATTCATCCCCTTATATAATAATTAAATTTACCTAATAATTACTAGAACCAAATAAAAGAATTCGCATTGATTTCATGGTGATGTTGTAGTTTTGTATCCTGATAACGGTTTTCCTATTGTTTTCCATATATTGAGATATTTATACTGTTCTTATTATTCTTTGTTTAGCATGTGTAATTGGTAAAGAATGTAAATATGGGATCAATTATTATTTCATTATCTAAAGGATTAAAGAAGAATGTATATTAAATTTGGTTGTTGTTGTAATTTTATGATAATAAAATTGATAAACGTGTGAATGTTTAATTGAATTGGTTAATGAACTTAAAGCATGTTAATCCTTATTAATAAAATAATTGAATGAATGTTGAATTAATTTGTAACAGCTTGTGATATATTTATAATTATTATTCCTATTATTGGAACCTGTTAATAATGAATCAATTAATTCAAGAGGGAATAAGAATCAATAATGTAATAAAAGATAATGTCTTATAGGGATTATGTTTACTTATTTCTTTTAATGGAAAAGTGCATTGTTATTTGGAGTCCTGAGAGTTCCTTTTGTGTGAAGGTTGGATTCCATACTTTAGGTCCAAAATCATGGTTTTCAGTTTTCTTTCATACAGCTTGTGATGGGACATGAGCCTTAGATGGCTAAGCCTAGAGGGATGTTGTGGTATGTGGGGAGGGGAGTCCTTGATATGATGCCAGCCTTGGATGGCAATGCCTAGAGGTCTATTATTGTATATGGGGAAAATAGATTTTGATTTTGTGGTAGAAGTTGACACTTATGATGGCAGGATGCATCAATATTTTCATGTGTGTGTTGAGGAGTACATTGGAGATTAAATAATTGGTTGAATTTGTTCCTACGTATTGATATGAAAGTTTGATTCTTTTCTTAATATGTTGTTTCACTAATGGCTAGGTTGTTTGTTTATCTTGTTTCCTCTCCCCACTTCCTATAGAAGATGTGTTTGGTTGGTTATATACATTTCTTGGTAGTAATGGGATTTTTTCGAAGATTACTTGGTAATAATGAAGGTATTATTATAAATAAATGAATAAATGTTTAACATGTGTGGTTAGAGCTTATTGGGATGCAATGATGAGGTTATAATTCTCAGAATTCATTGAATAAATTTTCTTACACTTAGAGGTCTTGGAACTTTGTTGTTGTGGTAATGAAATATAATGTGGATAATGTTAACCGTTAATTAATGGTTAAATGATTAATTAGTGTAAAGTGAAACTGATGGAAAGGAATAATGTAATTTAACGTATCTCTTTAAATGGTTTTTTGATTATAAGATATATAGTCTTATCATTAGTAGTCAGGATTCAAAGAGATATTAGAAGAAGTTGAGTTTGAGACTTGGTGATTCCTATAGTGTGGTGGTGAGATATATTATATCATGTACATTTTTTGTTTCTATATGCTACCCCACCCTATCGGTTAGGGAAACTAACACCCCATAGATTCTGAGCTGTGGTGGGTGTTTTCCCCAACATCCTAATTGGATGATGGATGGTTAACTACCCTCTTTGTCCCCTCTCTCTTCTATTGGTAGTTACTTATGATAGTATGCATGATAGTTATCTTTACCCATATTTGTGTGTATAGGGATGTAATGGATTGTGGTTATTTAACACACATGTATTCTGGATAAAGTTCCCAAAAGACTATTATAGGTATATGGAATATAGGCTCTGGTGGCATGTAGTTATTTACTTAGGGTATGGGTGGTTATGGATTGAGTTATAATACCTTATGTTTGATACACTTTATAAGGGTAGTGATGGATCCCAAAAACTACCTTGTTGCCTTTGGACAAATGGAAGTGGTGGTGTGTTGCATGAGTTCCACATTGTGTTACTTCACCAAGGTGTCTGCAGGTTAGCCTTTTGGAGAGAGATGATCTAGAGGTGCATCATTATGGTAGAGCGGTAGATTAGTAGGTAAGTGGCAGCATGGTACCCTTGATATTCATTATTATGTTATATTTTCTTGTATAATATACTGGGAGGGATTATCCAAAGTGACGCATGAAAATAGTATACCTATTTAGGTGATGAGTTTGTTTCATTTGTTGTTCACTATGATTTACCATGATTTCATCACCTTTTCATGAGAGGGTTTGAGGAGCATCCGACTAAGTATATTGTTATACTCACCCTATGTATTTATAAAATATTTTTCAGGTTATTTGGAATTAATTGGATATCAGGCTGGTTATTACTAGCTTGTGGGTTTTGTAGGATCTATTTGGGCATCATGGTCACTACCATATTTACCTTTCTTTTCATACTTGTATATTTCCATTCAATTGTAGTAGTTATTTCATGTCTTCAAATATGTTTACCTAATTTTATTTTATATTATATTCTAAGTAGGATTTGTTTGGTGTCTTTATAATATCTCACTTTTTCAAGTGTCTTCCTACAGGGCAGTGCCTCCCATTTGTGTGTTTACTATACCCATGGTGCTTGTCCCGAACCCAAGGATTGTTAGAGGTGGTACTTGGGTGTCCCTATCTCTCTTATCCATTTCACAGCCAAGGAGGGGTACACTATGTGGGGTTAGGGTGATGACATAGTGGTATCAGAGATACTGTTATGGGATAGGGTGGAGTCTAGAGTTAGGAACATGTGAGGTTGCATGGGCTAGTAGGGAAACAATGTCAGCTATGTGTATCAAGCATTATAAACATGGGAGGTTAGCTTAGAAACTTTTATTTAGGGACCCTTGTGATCTGAATCATAGATATTTATGCTTATAGTGGATTCTAAATGAGGTTCTACTAGTTTCAGGTTAGAGACCTAGTAAATGAACATGCATCACTCTTCTTTACACATGTGTTTGAATGGATATGTATTAGGATAGGTTAAACTAAAATTAATAAAATAAAATACTTAATTAATGTTAAGGTCTTCCATATTCTAGGTTTAGGATCTCTAATTGTTCGTTCTTTTGCAGGATTGGCACCGTGTTGATGTCCTCATTAGGTTCTATCATAAGATATTCAGGAGGTTGTGCTAGAATATCTCTATATAGTTGAGGTCGAAGATAATGACACTTGGAGGTGGAAACTCCAATAATTTCAATTCCATAGTTTACAAAGGTATGAGGGCTCTGTTTCATATGCAATCACAGAATAATGGAAGGATGAGGTTGAGATAGCCTTTATTTAAATGCATGCTCAAAAGGTGAACTGGGTATTATTGGCAACAAGAATGTTGCATGGGGCAGCCAGGCAATGATGGTTCTTATTCTTTGGAGATCACAATAAATTAAGTCTCAAGGGAGGAGTTCCAAGAGCAGTTTAGAGCTGAGTGTCTTTATTCAGCCACGAATGTGGCTTGTAACCAAGACATTCATACCCTTTAGTGGGGGAGATCCAGTGTGAGATAGTTCAGGATCCATTTCAGGAACGTATGGCGATAGGCTTTAGACCAGTTTCCAGATGACGAGGCAAGAGTGAGGAATTTTGAGGAGGCTTTGTTTCCAGAGATCTAGTTTTAGGTAATTCCATTTATTCTAAATATATATATCTCAATGTGTTGGAGATAGTAGAGGTCATTAATTGGATGTTTTATATATCTGTATTTTCATTAGAAGGGAGTATTCATGGCTCTTTATAGAGTAGATATGTGTTCTAAGGTTACCATTTGTTAGGAAAAAGATCTTTTGATCAGCTAGGGTAGGTAACATCCCTTAACGACTCATTTATCTAGGTTTGACAGTTCTAAAACCTTTGGAAATGGTCCAAAATCATGTTTTTCTTATGGAGGTCAAGGTCATCATTAGTGAGAGTGCCTATATATTTGAGCATTCCTCATGCCCTAGTTGTTCTACTTCAACCTCATCCACTGAGGTAATTCCATTATAGGTATCAGAAGTAGGTTATTACTATTTGAGATCAAAATATAGTGGATGGGTGTCACATACATGAATTATTTTAAAGTAATTTTTCATTTAATTTCTATTCTTCCTTGGTTTGGGCGGTTTCTTGAGAATTTTGATGGAAATGGTGGGTTTTCAAATTTTGGGACAAACCATGAGCCCATTTCAAGATTTAAAAATAACTTATGATGATTTTACAACTCCTTCTTTTTTCAACATTTTACACTAATTCCACTTCCCAATTTCTATCCCCTAGTATACTAAAATTACCATTTCTATTTTTACCACATAAGAATTCATAATCATGATGGATTTGGGTTTTTTATTAAGGTATTAAGCCATCCTGTAAGACTGTTTCTAGCTGCAAATTATATTTTTAAAATTTTCAATAACTCATTTATTTTTTACTATTTTTTTGGTGATTCTACCACCCACCTAAAGAAAAATTCTATGGTGCTCCCCCATTATTTATTTTGCCTCTTTGAAGCTCATCCCAACTGCAGATGAGAGAAATCCTTTTCAATTATTCTCAAATAACCCATATTTGAAGAGGTAAAATATTTCTTTCATTACTCTTTCAATTTTAATCCTTTTCCCCCATTATAGTTCCTATAATACCTAATCAGCCTTATTAAAACCCCATTTTCATTTTTTTTAATTGGAAATTCATTTACTGGTGTATTTGGGTCATTTTTTAAAGATCTCTCAATTAAGTGATATTCCTTTAATGATCCTCCCAGTTTTAGGGTTTCATTCACCCTTTTTTTAAGTTCCTCATGTTTAGAACTTATTTTTATTACCTAGGGTTCAATTTGGTGTCTTTTTGGTAAAATATTGTTGTTTTAGGTTGTATTTTACATCCTTGAGGTGCGGAGGTGGTACGGTTGATGTTTCCCACCAAGATTTGAGGGTTTCAAAAAATTTGGTAGGTAATTCCATGTTTAATCATTTTATAATGAGATAGATTTCTTGTTTTATTAATTTAGCATGTTATAATATGTTGGGTGTGGTGAAAACCCCATTTTTGGAAGAAATAGTAAAACATTTAGTGTTAAAGTTGCATTTTTTTAAGTTGTGTACTTTTCGAATATAACTCATGTGATATTTTTTGTGGTAGTTCTATAAAATATGAAATTTATTTATTAGTTTTTGAAAAGGGATGAAAATTATATTTTTTAATTCCTTAGTGTCATGTGGGTCTTAGAAGGTGTTTTTTGAATTGGTTTTATGTGTAAAACCTTGTTATACTTCTTGTGAATATTTTATGAAAATGCTTGTTTTCATGTGTATCTTTTGTGGTGTTATTCAAGTAGATTTTATAAAACATGATAGTGGTTTTGTAAATTTTTCTAGGGATTTAAATTCATTTTTTTATTGGCATTGGTTTTATTTGGCCTTTAATGAGGGTTTTGAAATCGGTTGTATGTAAAACATGATTGTACCCCTTGGGTTGGTTTTATAAAAATTATTAATGATTTAATGAGTTACACAAAGTGTGAAAACAAAGTTTATGTACTACATTGGTGGGTGTATATTCTTAAAAGAAATGTTTTATGATAAATTGGTAAGTTGTTATGTCAAATGTTTTGACAATGTTTTTTAATTTGTCGAGGTGATTTATGAAATTCTGATGTGGGTACAAAACATGTTTGTGGACTTTTCCATGTGATTTTGATGATAAAATAAATTTTGGAGGTGAAAAGGGTATTATGTAAAATGTGTGGTGGATGTTATGTGATTTTTAATATCTTGTAAATGTTTTAGAAAATTGTTTAAAGGATTTTATGAAGTGTTAAAGAGAGTTGGAAAGTGTTGTGGGCTATTTTGGTGTGAGTATGTTTTCAAAATGCATTTTAATGAAAAAGTGGTTTATGTGAATTTTGGGATATATATGGGGTGTGTTTGGTGAATTTGTAATGTGGAAGTGGTATTTTCATGTGAAAATTCTATTTCCTAGCTTTTTGAACTTGTTTGAGCATAAGAGGTAAACCTGGGAATCTAGGTGGGTGGACGTGTACTAGTATGCTAGTGAACCCTTGGGGTTTGGACTCAATTTCACGTAGTGTGTATGATTCTAAAAACACTAACTAAACTATGATGGTGATGATGATTGGGGATCACTAGGGTATGGGTATGTTCCCTACTAGTGTATCATGCGTAAGAGTGGATATTTTGATGGTTACTTTCACCAAGATACGAGGTACCGAGGACCCACAACGAGCATGTGCCTAGCGGTTATTTCCTATTTCTTGTATTGATTAGATGATTTGGTCTTACCATTGGTATACAGAATGATTGGATGGAAAATTTAGTAGCTTTGGTATTCATTTTAAATGTATTTATTCTTTAAATTAGCCCACTACAAAACTGTTTTTATTTAAAGTTTCATCTTTCATAAATTGTAACTAACATTTCATATCTATAAAATATTTCAAGGTTTTCATCTTTGCATTATAATCACATGGAATCACTTAGTGTTTGAATCCTACTACTATTTGGATAATGTCCTAATTACACCTTAGGGTGTATGTAGAATTTCTTATTTTGTTGTCGTGGGATTGGGTGCAACTTTTATGCCAAGGGTTCGGGTATTTAGCGGTCCACCGTGATGCGGTGTTGTGGAGGTATCTTGTGTGTGGTTTCTCTAAAAATGTGGAGGTTCTTGGGATTTAGTTTTTTTTATTCAATTATTATAGTCTTTGAGACTTTTTTTTAAACCATGTAATTTAGTTCTGAAATTTTTTAAAAGATTATTTTGTTGGAAAAATTCAGATTTTTTTATTGGACTTGTTTGTTGTTGTATGTTTATAAACTCAGGTACATTATTCCCAATATTAATTTTATGATACTTGGGAACTAGTTCCAACCCATGGGGACTGGGAACACCCTTTTTTCCTTGCCATAGTCTGGTTTGAGTGCCAGTTTTGATGGCGACTAGGTTCGTTTCAAGACAAAATGGTATCAGATGAGGTTCAGGTTAACTCTTTGAGTCATGTTATTTTGACAACATTTAGGATATTCTGGGTTTATGATTTTTGGGACATGGAATTCCATTTATGGGTATTTTTACTGATCACCACACCTCATTAAAGAATTCATGTCTATAGAGGAATTCTGGACTTATCTGAGTCTTTGGGTTCTCTTGGTTTGATGGTGATTATGGGAAATGAAATGAGAGTTGTGTTAATGGTCTTAGTGAGATCATAGGCCCAACCAAGACATGTGGTGCCAGTGATATTTCCCTATGTGATGGTGAAGTGATTTTTTAATGGCCACCAACCATAAGTCCATGTCACCCACCAAATCTATTTTCCCATTGCATTATCTGGTGTCCTTTAGTTTTGAAATATTGAAAGATTGGTTTTAAAGTAAAAATCACATGGTTTTAAGAATCTTAAAGATTTTGTGAAATTATTTTAAAATAAATAGGGAATGGTTTGATTTGTGAAATGGTGGAACTGAATTTTCAAAAAAAAATTGAAATGGAAAATGGTTTTTTTACTCTTCTTTTGAAAGAAGGGACTATGTTAAAGTTGGTTTTGAAAAGGAGTTCCGAATAGAGTTTTATAAACTATTTAAAGGTGTTTTAATAGGATGATATGTTTTGAAATTGATGTTAATAACTTGAAATATAGTTCTTTTTTGAATGTTTGTGTACATATGAATAGTCTTGTAAGATGTAAATTTGGATTTTGATGTAGTGGTTAGTGGTACTGAGAAAAAAATGAGGTTTTGGTTGACTTTTTTTGTTTTGAAAAGTAGAAGATTTATTTTAACCATTTTTATTTCCATGAGAGATCACATGCATGGGGTTATATGAGATGATGGATGGTTAATGTAACGACTGGATGAGTGTCGGGATGGATATGAGGAGGGTGCCTGAAGAGGCACGGAAACATGCATGTGTGAGGCCCATGGGGTACCATTGGTGGATATTCTAACCCCTGAACCACTTATTTTCAAAGAAATTATTTTAAAGAAAATATTGGTGTATTTATGAATAGTTTGGGATGGTTTATCTTATGTGTTTTGAAAACGTCGTTGTTGTGGGATATTTTGAGTCCAAGAACCCCTCCAATTTGAACCGTGTTTTGGATTTGAATTCGGTCGGTATGCTGGGTTGAAGGGACGGTTAGTGATCTCCTCTGAGAAACGTTTGGGAAGCCTTTATGGTGGTTCCCTCCATGTTTTTGGATCTAGTTTGTTCCATGTTTTGACCAATGGACTAGCTTGTTTGGGTCCTTAGGTTCTCTTATTGGATAAGGTACACTCCCATTAAGGGTTAGTTTACAAATAAAGTACAACCCGAGTTGTTTCTCAATTGGACGACCCACTTGTAGATTAATATAATGAATATTTTTCTCAAGATTTGTAAATTGAGTCTATAACCTTTCCTTTATTGGTTTTATTGATCCTCTTCTAGTGGGAGAGTGGTCGAGGAAGGTTAAAAGAGACCTTATTTTCTTAAGATTCCAGATTCGTTGAAGGTAGAAGTTGTATGGTGTGGTTAGTGTGGATGAGTGTCTATATTTGGTCTAAGAGGGCCTCTAGGTCCTTCTTAGTCTCTTAGTAGTAGGAGTTCACATTAAGCCACTAGATTTAGGAATCTCTTCATGAGAGGATATTGTGGAAACTTGTTGGAATTGTGTGTTGTTTGGGGACTTGGCATAAGGTCTCTTTCTATGTATGGTTTCTATTAGTTGCAATCGTCATGACCAGTAACGCCTTATGATGTCATGTTCTCATTTGACTGAAAAGGTGAAGGTCGAGAAATACTCTGAGAGTATCAATGATGTTGGTAGTATATCTCCCTTGGGAAAAACGTCAAAAACCTTTGTTCTAGAGTAAGGTGTTTATATGCATCCATTCCTTCTGTTGTTTCCCACCTGAAGAAATAAGGTGTGATGTGTGTGCATCCTATAAGACCTTGTTTTAGTGAAATGTCGGGTTAGGGTAATGTGAGTTTGGGAATTTTTTATGTACTAGTGAACCCATATGGGATCAGGGTTCATTTATCATCAAACTGGAAAGAAAGTTCTATTTGGGGGTTTCTAAAGCCAAATTGTGAGTTCGAAGATGCTTCAATCATTTGAGCTCCATCCATAGGTCCTGGAGAGAAGCTATCACATAGTGAGGGGAAATATCACGGTCTTTTGAACCCTTGAACAAAGTTCTAACCTCAATAAGAAATATTAGGTATAGTTTAATCATGGTGCCTTCATCTTTCTTCTGTTATTCATGTTCGATGGAAAGAGGTGGGATGACCTCGTGTCCATGTTATCTCCAAATGTCTTTCTCCCCCTATTTGGATTCTGTCTAGTTTTTGGAGTATGAATGGAAATCTGTCTAGACTGGTTAAGAACACAGTTTGTAGACGATTAGTAGTGATTGTGTTCCCTAAAGCATTCAGACTGAATGATCCCCACAATTACAGCACAATTTCACAAATGACATGGACTAACCGTGCGACCATCCAAACTCGTTAACTTTTTGGGTCTTTCTGTGTCAGCTCATACTAGTTGGTTAATATGGTTGGTTTTTCTGGATGGGTAACCCACCATGAGTCTCATATTAGTCCTTTTGGGAATGTATAATGGGATTTTACCCCTCGTACCAGGGATTCATTTCGGGCCTCCCCTTTTTAGTGCCCCAATTCTATCTCAGGAAAATTTAAGTTGTCTCTTATGGTGGATAGCCCATTTTTGTCTCCCCATACTAGTAAATTGTATTTTTTCGTGGTATTGATTTGATTATAGGTTGAATTGTTCAGATCTATTTAACTACCAACATCTTCCTTGGGTGAACATTTGGATTGGAGAGTGCCCAGTGTTTTAGATAAATTAAGGTAGTGGTAAAACTCTTCAGTGTTGTTGCTCGTTCGGGTAAATTGCATGAGTCCTTTTCAGATAGTGTTTGAGGAGTTTTCTTTTGGGATAAATTATGAATGTGCTTGATTGTTTCAGGAAAGTGGTGTAATTCTTGGTTTGTGAGATTATTTTTTCCATGATTCATCAATTTGAGGTGTTTTGTCCTTTTGGGGTTGGGTGAAACTTGGAAAATGAGTACATTTTGGTCTTTCAATTGGGATTGGTTTTTTCTTTTGGCTTTGCTTTGGCATTCCCAGGGAGTAAATATTTATTGTGGGGATAATTTTCACATCAATTACATCTTTTAAAGTCACTTTTCATTTAATTTAAAATCTTTCTTTGTTATGGGGGTTTCCCATGAATTTTGGTGGAAATTGTGGGTTTTCAAAATTTGGTCAATACAATAATGCTATTTCCAAATTTTAAATTTTTTTATATTATAACTCTTTCATTTTTCAAAATTTTACACCCATTACACTTCCCAATTGTCATCCCCTGGAATATTAATATCACCATATCCCTTTGGACAACATAGGAATCCATAATTTATTATGGTATTGGGCCTACTTGTAAGCCTATTTCCTGGTTCAATTTTTTTAATTTCTCAATAAATCAATAATTGTTTACTATTATTTCAGTTATTTCACCTCCCACATGAAGAAAAAAAACCAAATATGCACCCTCATTATCTAGTTTTCTTTTTTGAAGCTCATCTCAACCGTAGAGGAGGGAAATCATTCTCAGTCATTCTCAAATCACCTAGATTTGAAGAGGTAAAATGATTCTTTCATTAATCCTTCAATCATCACTATATTTCTCCCATTACAATTTCTAAATGATTTAATCATATATATTAGAACCTCATTTTCATTTTTTTTTAAAATTCAACTACTGGTGTATTTAGGGTGTTTTATTCAAGATCTCTCAATTAAGTGAGTTTCTTCTCATGTTCCTCCCATTTATTTCAGGTTTCTTTCACCCTTTATTGAAGTTCCTAATGTTATAAAGATATTTTTTATAACTAAGGGTCTATTTTAAGTCTTTTTGGTCAAATATTGTGGTTTTAGGTTAGATTTCACTTCCTTGAGGTGCAACGGTGGTGTAGTTGATGTTTCGCACCATGATTTGAGGGTTTAGAAAATTTTGGTCATTGATTCCATGTGTAATCATATTATGATGAGTTGTCTTTCTTGGTTTATTAATTTACCATGTTCTAATTTGTTTTGTGTGGTTCAAAAACCATTTTGGAAGAAATATTAAAGCATTTAGTGTTTAAATTTACATTTTTGTTTGATGTTGTGTACTTTTCAAATGTAACTCATGTGATATATTTTGTGGTAGTTTTATAAAATATGAAATTGGTTTATTAGTTATTTAAAGGGTAAAAAATTTCAGTTTTTTAAATTCTGTAGTGTCATGTGGGCCTTGGTAGGGGTTTTTTGAATGTTTTTTATATGTAAAACCTTGTTATACTCCTTTAGAATATTTTATGAAAATGTGTGCTTTGAGGTGTATCTTTTAGGGTATTATTTGAGGTGATTTTATAAATCTTGAAGGTGGTTGTATAAATGTTTCTAGGGTGGAAAATTCTATTTTTTATTGTTATTGGTGTGATTTGGCCATGAATGAGGGTTTTGAAATGGGTTGTATGAAAAACATGGTTATACCCCTTGGGTTGGTTTTATGAAAATATTAAATGATTTATTGAGTTACACAAAGTGTGAAAATGAGGTTTATGTACTATTTTTTTGGTTGAATATTCTTAAAATGCGTTTTTGAAATATAAAGTGGTCACTTGTGATGTCAAACTTTATGAGAATTTTTTTTCATAGTTATTTATGAAATTGTGTTGTGGGTGTGAATCATGTGTTTGGACTGTCTCAAGGGAGTTAGATGATAAAAGGAATTTTGAAGGTGAAAAGGGTATTTGTTGAAATGTGTGCGGGCTGTTATGTGATTTTGACTATATTGGAAATGTTTTAGAAAAATTGTTTAAAGATTTTTTGAAGTTTTAAAGAGTGTTAGAAAGTGTTTTGTGCTATTTTGGTGTGAGTATGTTTTCAAAATGCGTTTGAATGTAAAAGTTTTTTATGTAAATTGTGTGATATACATGGGGGATGTTTGGTGAATGTGTAATGTTGAAGTGGTATTTTCATGTGGAAATTATATTTCCTAGCTTGTTGAACTTGTTTGAGCATAATAGGTAAACCTGGGTATCTAGGTTGTTAGATGTGTACTTGTATGCTAGTGATCCCTTGGGGTTTGGACTCAATTTCACGTAGTGTGTTTTATTCTTAAAACACTAACTAAACTAATATGGTGATGATGATTGGGGACCACTAGGGTATGGGTATGTTCCCTACTAGTGGATCATGCATAATAATAAATATTTTGATGGTTACTTTCACCGAGATACGAGGTACCTGGGACCCACATCGAGCAAGTTCCTACGGGTTATTTCCCATTGCTTGTGTTGATTAGAATATTTGGGCTTACCAAAGGTGAGATAGATGTTGTATGAGGGACCTTTTCTTGATTTATACATGGTTGAATTCCTTGTTTGATCTCAGAGTGACACACTTCTTTATATCACCTTCCCTTTTCCATGCTTTATGACATGAGGTGGAGAGGCTTTTAGTACCCTTGGTATTGACTACGTCAGTTAGAGATTGATTTAAATTTTATGATTTCTGTAGAGACTGTGGGATAGTTTCGGGGTAGCTCTGCCCTTTGGGATATTTCTAATGTTTTTGAATTGAACTATATCACATCATGCTTGACCTAGATTGGTTGTAATCGGTGCATGATATCATGGATTTATTTAGGATACAATTTTTTTTCTTCGATGTTGATGGGGAGATAGAACTGTTTTTCAATGATTAGTACCCTAGTATGGGTCAAAGGTCTTCTCTATAATTGTCATCATTGATGGATGAGTTGATTCTATGTTCCATAGAGGTTCAACAATTAGTATTTCCTAGGGTCATAGAAGTGTTCCATGATGTCTTTATAGAGGAGGTTGTAGTGTTACCCCCTCAATAAGAGATCGAGTTAAATATTGAACTACATCTAGGAATGTATCCTATCTTAATATATCCATATAATATGGAACCATCCAAGTTGTGAGATCAGTATATACAGCTCGATGGTATGTTGCGATGTGGTTTTTTTGGCCGTGTGTTTCACCATGCGGTTCACTAGTTTTATTCATGAAGATGGATGATGGTAGTTTGTAGTTGTGGATTGATTATCATCACTTTAACCAACTAAAAGTGAAGAAATGATATATAATTCCATATATTGATCATTTATTCGATGAAATGAATTTTTTATGTTGGTATATGAGGATCGTTTTACGGTTAGGATGTCATCAGATGCTTGTGAAGTATGAGGATATCCTGAATACTTGTTTCCATTACTGTCATGGGAATTATGAGTTCATTGTGATATCATTTGGTGTGACGAATTCCCCAACTACGTTCATGTGGTTAATGAATGTTGTGTTCAATGAGTTCCTTTATATGTTCTTGGTGTTTTTCATTGATGACATCCTTTTGCACTCCATGTCTGAGGAGGACCATCAAGAGCATATGTGTTCCATTTTGAGAGATCTATGTCAGGGGTAGTTGTTTAGGAAGTTATAAAATTATGATTTTTGGGAATGAGAAGCCTTTTTATTAGGGAATTTTTCATCCTAACAAGAAGTAGTTGTGGATCTATCAAGGATAGAAGCAGTTGTGTTGGGAAGCCCCCAAGAAAGTGACAGAGGTGTGAAGTTCCCATGGTCTTGCAGACTATTAAAAGAAGTTCTTAGATGATTTCTCTTAGTTTTAGACTCCTATTACAAGGTTGGCTATAAGGAATCAAGCGTTTTTGTGGACTAATCAAGGTCAGAAATATTTTAAGTATCTGATAGAGAAGTTGGTCAGTGATCCATTTCTTTGTATTCAAATATAAGGTGTTTAGTTTGAGGTTTTCTCTAATTTTTCATGCCTTGTGTTGGGGTGTGTTTTGATGTAGAAGAGGTCATTTATTTTTTATGTTATTTTTAATTTACATCTCCAAGAGAATAACTATGCCACCCATGATCAAGAGTTGGTAGTGGTTGTGTTTTCCCTGATGTTATATAAACATATCCTCATCGACAAGTGTTTTATGGTGTTCACCGATCATAAGAGCCTGAAGTATGATTTCTAACAATATGAATTGAACATACATTAGCATCAGTGGTTAGATTTCTTACAAGATTATGACTTTGAGATTTTTTATACACATGGGAAATGGAATAATGTAGTTGGTGCACTGAGGAGTAAGTCTTGGAGTGATGTAGTTCCTGAATCTAGAAATTAATGGAGAGTTATGGAAGAACTTTCAGGATTTCATCTTGATATGGGAGAATTAAGGGGTATATGTTGCCTTTTTCAGATATTGGTGTAGTAATATTTGATGCATAAGGTGGAGGAATCCCAATTGTAGGATCTTTAGTGGAAGACTAGAGAGACTTAGTTGTTTTTGTTGATGCCCATGATGGTTGGTATAAAGATAAACCGCACTGAGTGTTGTTTTAGGGAAGGTTTTTCATTCCTTTAATGATGTGTGATATGGTTTTTAGAGAGTTATATAATTCTCCATTGGTTTTACATAATGGTAAAAAAATGGTGTATTGATATTTGAGAGTTAATTTTTGTTGGCCTAGGATGATGTGTGCAGTTGTACAGTTCAGGTCTCAATATTTTGTATTCTAGAAGGAAAAGGTTGAGCATTGGGTTCTCGGTGCTTTTCTCAAGTTGCAAGATATTACTCAGTGGTTGTGGAAGGGAAAATTGATGGACTTTATTACCAGTTTACCTTAATCATAGTAAGCCTATGACGTAATATGGGTGGTATTGGATCATTTGACTAAATAACCCCACTTTATAATGATCAAGGAGTCAAGCTTTGTGGATGTTTTGTCGAGGTAGTATCTAGAAGATGTAGTGAGAGTCCATAGTTTCCCGAAGATGATTATTTCCGATAAATATCTTATTTTTACCACTAGGGTGTGGAGAGGTCTATAGAATGATTTTGTTTCTTATATATTCCTTAGTAGATATTTTCATATGCATATGGATGGTCAAGCATAGCAAACCATCCAGAATCATGAAGACATGATTCCCTCTTATGTCTTGGATTTTGGAGGATAGTGGATAAGGAACCTTCACTTGGTAGATTTCACTTACAATAGTATTTTTCACTCCATCATAGATATAGAAAATTTTTAATACTTTTATATATAACCTTTACGTTCTTTATTATGTGTGATCAAGGATAGAGATTCAGCAATTCTCAAGCTGAAACAGGAACAGAATACAATAGATATTGTTCAAGTGATTCACAAGAGGATGAATGGAGCGTAGGATCGTCAAAACCCCTTTGTTTATAAAAGGAGGATACATCAATATTTTGATGTTTGGGATAATTTATTACACAAGTTGATTGTTCATCATGTTTAGGGAAGGTTTAGTCATGGGATTCAGTTTTCTCCTGGTTTCTTAGGCCTTTTGAGGTGTTAGATCATGATGGAGTCATGGCATATCATAAAATTCTCCCCTATAGATAATCTAGATAGACAATGATTATCATGACTTGTAGCTCCATCGTTATAATAATGATGACTCTCACATCATTTATTGGTGCATGATCAATATTGATGATGATTCATCTTTCAAGGTGTGGCCTATAGAGATCATGGACATCTAGAAGAAGGTATTTTTTTGGTGTTCTATTCCCTTGGTTCATGTCTTGTGGAAGCACGGTGGTATGGAGGAGAGTACCTAGGAGTGTTAGTGAGAGATACACACAAAGTACACTGATTTGGTTGATGTTTTACTCTTATCGTTTAATTATATTTTTTTGTGGTTGTAGACCTTTTCTATTTTATGAGTTTTCTTTCCATTATTGTTTATTGTGGCTTACTCTCTCTTTTGAGAGGTATCTCTCATGGGAGAGTGTTTAGTATCTTGTTGTGGTTGTTTCATGGTTTTTCAATGTTCCTCTTATGACGTGGTCACAATCCTATGGTGGAAAGAGCATTGAGAGGTATATCATAGGGTAGCTATTCAGACGACCCTTTTTGGGTTTCCTCTATGGGTTGGTTTTGGATTATCAAAGACATGAATTTTTTAAGAGGTATATAATGTAAGGGCCTAAATTTCAGAAGACTAGCCCTTTACATGTCACTAAGTCTTACGAATTATAGAGGATTCTTTTAAGTGTTCTAGAAGATTTTTTCTATTAATTTTGGTAAATAGGATGAATTATACACCTTGTAATAATTACAAATCGTGTAATTCAGGTTCATGATTTTATGTTTTCAGGGTTAAATAATAAAAGGTAATGCATTTTTTGTAAAAAACTAAACCCTGAGGATTACATGATGTGAAATTGGATTACACATCTTGTAAATCTAAAATATTTTATGTTTTAAATGTTTTCAACCACTGAAGTTATCAAACCCTATTGATATAGTCCCTCTCTTTCATTTTCAAGTGGATAACTGCTCCACTTCAAGAATTTTGTTGATCTATTTGAAAAAAATCAATCATTGAGCTTCTGTCTTCGATCTATGGTGATATGTGGTGATTTAATGTATGTTCTACCTCCATTATTGTGGTTCCATCGATCAGTTTACTTTCATTAACCTTTCCCATTTGATGGTTCTTGATCTTTATGTTTCTGAAAGATATTGTTTAGTAGTTTGTTGGAGAACCTGTGGCACAACATCCTCAGTTGGATGAAGTTTTTTTAGGAGATATGATTAGGATTTTAAATGTTAGTCCATTATCAGAAAAATAACATGACAACCTTTTGAGGTAGGAGATTCATTGTTTCACTATTTAATTACATGATATCATAGAAATAGTGTTATTTTTCCCCTTTTATCACAATAAAATTAACCTAATAATTACATGAATCGGAATAAAAAATTTGTATCAATCACATGGAGATGTTTCAATTTTGTACCATGATAACAGTTTTACTCTTATTTTCTATATATTTTGATATCTATTTTGTTCATTTTATTCTTATTTTAACATGTCTAATTGGTAAATAATGTAAATTTAGAATTAATTGTTAATTAATTGTTTAAAGTATTATATAAAAATGTTTAATGAATCTAGTTATTTTTTAATTCGATGATAATAAAATTTATCCCAGTTTGAAACTTCAATTAAATTGGTAAATGAAAATAAAGAAGATAAATTATTTTTGATAAAATAATTTTAGTCATGTTAAATTTATTGTTTAATTAAATTGTGGCAGCATGTGACAGATTTATTCTTACGTTTCATATAGTTAGAACCTGTAAATATTGAAATGGTTAATTCATGCTGGAATAAAAAATGGTATTGTGAAAAATGATAATGCCTTTGTAGGGCCTGGTTTTCCCACATTCTTGTAAAGGCCAAGTACCTTTTTCTGGATCCATGAGATCTTATTGTGTGTGACGGCTAAATGCATTACATTAGGGACAAGATCTTGGTTGTAATGTTTTTTCATGTTTCTTGTGATGTGATGTGAGATTTCGATTACTGAGCCTATAGGGTTGTTTTTTATGTCGGGTGGGAATTCTAGGATGTGATGAAGTCATGGGATGGGTGATCCTATAGGGAAATTGTGGTATGTGGGGTAGAGAGGCCCGATTTTTGTGGTAGTAGTTGAATTATGTGATGGAAAGATGTATCATGATATGCATGTGGGTGTTGGGGAGGACACCAGAGATGAAATAATGAGTTAAATCTAGGATTTTCTTTTGAAATTAATTGTTGATTCTTGTTTGAATCTGTTTTTTGGACGACAACCATGTTGTTTTATTATCTTCTTTCCTTTTCAAACTACTTGATGCATATGGTTGTTATTGGTTATATACCCTGTTTGTAATATTAGGATGTATTCCTATAGTATCTAGTAATATTGAAAGTAATGTTTTAAATAAATTAATAAATGTTTAACCAATGGAGTTGGAGCTGGCTGGGATGCAATGCTAAGGTTATGATTATGAGAAGTCATGGACTCGGTTTTCCAATTCTTAGATGGAAGTGAAATTTACTGTAGTTGTAATGAAATGTAATTTTGAAAATTTTAATGGTTAATTAATGGTTAAATAACTAATTAATATAAATAAAAACTGATGGAAGAAATATATTAATATAATGTATCTCTTTAAATGTATGTGTGGTTATAGGATAACTAGTCTTAGCAGTAGCACTTGGGATTTCGAGAGACATTAGCTGCATTTGAGTCTTATACGAGGTTATTCCCTTAGTGTGGTTGTGATATATATTATATCATGTACATTTTTTTTCTTATATGCTACTCCATCCTATCATTTCAAGAAACTGGAACTCCATGAATTATGAGACCTAGGGGTGTTTTCCCCAACATCCTGGTGAGAGGATGGATGGCTGACTTCTCCCATTAGCCCTGCTCTCTTCTCTTGGAAGTTATATGTGCTTGTATGCACAATATTTTTTTTCACATATATGTTTGTAGGGGGATGAAATTTATTATGGTTATTTCGCTCACATGTATTTAATATTTAGTTTCGTAAGGAAAAAAATACATATATTGTGTATAGGTTCTAATAGCTTGAGGTTCTTTACTATGTGTATGGGCTCTAGTGGATTGAGGTATAATACTTAATGTATGATACATGTTATTAAAATTTTTGGGGATCTTGTAAAATACCTTGTTACATTTGGTTACATGGACGTGGTGTTATATTTCATGAGTGAAACATTATGGTGATACGCATAGGTGTCTGCAGGGTATCCTTTTTGGAGAGATATGATCAAGCCGTGCGACAATGGGGTAGATCAGAAAACTATGTAGTAAGTCTTAGTAGGGTACCATTGATATTATTTATTATATTATATTATCTTGTATACGATACATGGTGAGGTAAAACATGGTGAGGCTGGGAAGTCAGTATATCTATTTAGGTTATTAGTTTGTTTCAGTGGTTGTTCAGTCAGCTTTAGAATGATTTCTTTACCTTCTTCATGAGAGGATCTGGAGAGGATCCTACTAAGTATGCTATTATAATCACCCTACATATATATAAACAATTTTTTAGTTCATTTGGAAAAACTTTGTAGATCATGATGGTTACTACTATCTTGTGGGTTTTTTAGGAGTTATTTGGTCTTTATGGTTTCCATCGTATTTAACATTATTTTGGTACTTATAGTTTTCCTTTCAGTTGTAGTATTTCTTGCATGTCATTACAAATGTGTACTTGGGTTTTCTTTTATATTGTATTCTGAGTAGGATTTGGTTGGTTTTTGTTTTATCTCTATTTTTTTCATGTGTTCACTTAGAGGGCCATGCCTTCCATCTATGAGTCTATTATACCCATAGTGCTAGTTGCAAACCTGGGGCTTATTGGAGGAAAAACTTGCGTGTCACTATCTATCATATCCTATTACCAGCCCAAGAAGGGTACACTTTGTGGGGATGGTTTATAATAAGTAAAAATACATTTATTCATGAAATCCCTACTCAAATCCCTTTATTACATCCCTTACCACATCCTATAACTCTTTTTTATCATAAAACCATCATAGGAATGATTTTTATGCAAACCATTAGAGGTTATCTGAAGAAGTGTTATAGTTATTAATCAACCATTTTATTTTTCATTCTTATTATACCTCTTTAAAGTATTCTCCAACCACTATGATATAATAAAATAATTGTCATCCATATAGAGAGATTTTATTCTATTAATTTCATAACATATATTCATATCTTCTTATATAAAATGGTAAAACTGAAACCATCATTTTTGTTTTCATCTAACTACCACCTCGCAAAAAGATATAAGTCAATATCCATCACCACCTCTCCCATAAGGTTGTAATGAAAATTTTATTTTATATATATGATATTAAAGAAATATTCATCATTCAAAAAAGATTACATATTATCTAATTTTTTACACTTCCATTCAATAAATAATGATGACCTAATTCATGTGTACTTGTGTACTACTTTCTGTATGAAGTGTTGTGACTTGTTTCTCATCACAAGATAACATGAATGATATATATAAGTACATTTCATGAAATAATATGTTATTTATGATGTTATTATGGTTATTTATTGTTAATATTATACTTACCTTTTATCCTAAATGGTTAATGAAAAATTGTAACATTATGCAGGTGTACGTAAGACCTACAGTCTCAATTATTATAATGTAGTTCATTTTTAATAATCATTATTCATGAATTGTTTTAAAATAATAGTTTATGTATAAAAAATATAAATTATTTATTGATTATTATTTTGGATATGATGGGATAATTAACAATTTGACCATGATCATCATACTGAATTAGTTTTATATTTTTCAACTGAATGTTATCAAAGTATCATTCATGAAATTTACTAATTAAGTAATTAAATAATTCTTAATATATATAAAAAATAAATTTCATAAGGATAAGTTATTAAACTAGAAGAATATTATTTAGAAATTAACTAATTGATATGAGTTTTTTAAACATGAGTTAAAGAAAATCAATTCAATTTCTAGACTTTATTTTTAAAATTTTGAATCAAATATCATCTATTTAAGTAGTTTTTATTTATTGCACCTAATTTATTTTATGTAGTATATATTCAGGAATTTTTCATGTTATATCCCAAATCATTCATTCTTTTTTGTTATTTTAAGTTTCAATTTGAATTATTTCATCTATGGGGATTTAACTTGAATGTTTCTAAGTTCAAAAGGGTTTTTTAACTCAATTAACAGTCACTGTGTTATAACTCTTATTCATTAACATTGTTAATCCATGATTTTTTGTAAATTTATATCGAAACTATGGTATCTAATATTTAAATTTGTTTTTTGGAGTATTTTTATTTGTTACATGTCTTATATTGATATTTCCTAATACGAACTTAATTTTCGATAACATTTGTGACATAAAACACCAAGGTTAAAAGACAATATAACACCTGAACACTTTAAAATATATTTATTTTTAAATTAAAAAAAAAATCCCTTCTATAGCTTTAAATTCAAGAAACACCATGTTTTTAATGAAACAGGATATTCTATTAAAATATTGTAATTTAATCATGTTCATTACAACATAGCTATTAGGATGGTGGGTATAAATAGTAATAACTAAATTATGAAAAAAAAAATATTTTTTACACATGTATAAAATAAATTCAATTTTTATCTATTGATTGTAAATAATGTAAGATATATTTCTTAGATAAACAAATATTTTTTAAAAACGATAGAATTTTTCTGAAGGGTGTATTAGATTGGTATTATACACATAATTGAAAACAAATTACCATATTTAGAAGATTTATTTGAGAAATTAATTGTTTTTTTATAAATGAAATTTTCAAAAATATCTTAGGGTAACTTGTTTTGTATTCTTCTAAAAATTCCATTTTTGATGATTAGGGAACAAACAAAAAAATTAATTTTAAAAAAGCTTTTTTAAAAAAATATTTATAAAGTTAAATTATATTTTAAGTTGATTTAAAATTAAATTTACTTAAATAATATATCTATTAATTTAATTTCAGTCATTGGAATAATTTTAATATTATTATTTTATATAAAAACATGTAATTGTTTAAATAATTTCTCTTTGGAATCCCCCTTTCTCGTCCTGTCTGTATGATTAATTTTAAATTAAATTTTACATTTTATGATAATTGAATTTGGAATAATGGATTCTGAAAATTAAATTATAATAATTTATATTAATTAATAAGGGAAACATGTTTTTTTTTCAAAATTAACCTTCGAAAACGTTAGAAATTTATTATTGTAGTTAAGGTAAAAATGGGTTTACTAGTGGTTAAACTAAAAAGATAAGGGTTTAAATTACCTAAATAGTTTCCTAAATCCTACATTAGGGACATATATAGACCCTATAATGTATAATTCTCTGAAATTATATATTTTGGTCCCTCCTGGTAGGTGAAAACAATTGTGAAACATATTTTGTTTCAAAAATTACAAGTGTTCCACTCACCTCGCCTATAAAATTCCACCCCTCTCTACTTTTTAATACACAATAAAACACTTTTGGATAGGTAAAGACCATCCAAAATCACATATAGACCCTTATACTATCATCATATACCCATTATTTTGGGATTAATTCATACTATGGAGGATTTTGGTGAAAACCTAAGGAGGATACCCGATGAATTGGTAATGTTATACAATGAGCATTTTATTGTATATCTTACAACACCAAAAATATATATTGTTAAACCATGTTGATAAATAATCATAGTATCTTACATACACATATATGTTTTTATGTTAATTTCATTACATAAATTCATCCCCACTGATGTACACCTATCGTGTGTCATGGGAAAAGAATATTATTATTCTAAGTGCAGCATGGTGCCTGACCAAGGACATCATAATTAAAGAGTATCTTAGTTCGGTTCAACTAGTTAATATATATAACATATGATACTTATTTTGGTGGTTTTTATTATTTAAATAAAATATTTATAAATATTTTTGGGTTTTTGTCTATCACATGAAAAATGGAAATTATAATATATAACACCACGTATATCAAAAATGAATGAGTTAAGCAAAGAAAGAACTTGTTCATGGGTTTATTTTGGATTCAATCATTATTTTCCTTTATATGTTTGATTTCAATTTGATAATCCATACATGTAATATCATGTTTGAACTACTATTATATATTTAGCAATCATGAAAATCATTAAATGCCTAATAACTCTCAATTCTACCTCCTTCTTTAATTTTGGCCAATGAAACACCTTGGTCTAGGATGTTTTACCTTCCAAGACCGAACTCTATCAATTTTATTTCATCCATTGATTAGTTTGACTCTAACGTGTGAATAAATGAAAAATGTAGAGAGGGAAAATAAATTAAATAAAATAATAGAAATATATTTATTTTCATGTCATTGTGGGTAGTCCACATCCATGACATCTACCTCACACATTTATGATACTCAAATCTATAAATAAATTTAAAATAAAATTTATATAAAACTCAAGAACATATTCTTCTCCCCCCATTCCAAGCCAGGGGGTTAGCCTCTCATTTCCAATATTAAGAGATCACAATGGTTGAATGATGGAAGAAAAGAAGAAATAGGTCAAAAAAATGAAAATAAATATTAAAAAAATGTGATTAGAAATAAAATAATAATGTTTAGAGAATGGGGTGGTAGAAAAAAAATATTATAAAGAATATAATTGGGATAAGGATAGAGGGATAGAGAGATATATAAATAAGAATTAAAATAAAAGAAATTAAATTTATATATAATATAATGTATGATAATATAATAATAATATTAATTATTATTATTAAATGAATAATTTTTGAAAATAAAAAGGGATAAGGAAAAGAATAAAATACTTTTGAAAAATAATTTTATAATAATTATAAAAATTTTATTAATAATAATGATATGATTTATAATATACTTAATAATAATAATAATAATAATAATTTTTAATTGTTATTATTATTATTGTTATTATAAAATAACAAGAATAAAAATAAGAGTATAAGAATATGAAAATGGTGGAACTGAATTATAAAAAAATGCATTAATTTTTTTAAATTAAATAAAAATTAAGATTTAAATTTAAATAAAACAAAACCAATAAATTAAAAAAATAAAAATTAAAGAAGAGGAACATAGTAGAATATAAGAACATGGCTGAAGCCTACATAGAGATCTACTTGGTGGTATTGACGTATCATTTGGCAGGGAGGCAAGGCTACTTTATATAGGAAAGGGGGAGTGGCTCGACTATAATGGAATTCAAAGATCTATCAAATTTGGGAAAAGATCATCGAGAATTTTAATCACCCCAAGGCTTGTAATGAATGAAGATTCCACATGGAACAAAGGTAGAATTAAATAACTATGTGGAACATGGTTAATCATTCTTTGGTGTGGATAAATTCATGCAGGCATTCTCAGTGAGGTGGTAGTGGAGAGCAGATGGTAGATGGGTGAGTAGCAATGACTAGTGGATGTCAAATAGAGGAAAAGATGGAGGATCATCGTGGGTTGCTCCACATGATAGGAATCAACAAAAGAGGTGGAAAACATGTGGATAATGGAGGGTCAGTGGTGACTACAAGTATGGAGTGGTGCTTGGTGGACATAGATGCTAAATGGGAAAAGAATAAGTGGTATAGAACAACGACATGGGGAGGTTCTATGGGGGAGGCCTACATGTTGTAGAGGAATGCATGTGGGGGTTTCATGCGATGGGAACATGTGGTGGTGTATTGTATACGGTGGTTGCATTCATGCTATGGTGGCAAGCGGTGAGCGGTGGGGCATGTATGGTGTGGAGGCTAGCAGCCATGCATGCATGGGGGTGGCGGAGAATAGCAAGTTCGGATGCATGCAAGGGGTGGTGGAGAGAAACGATATGTGCAAGGGGTGGTGGCGAGTTTTGATGCTTGCATGGGGTGGTAGTAGGAGGCAAGCAGTGGCTCAATCCTGGGGTGGCAGCAAGCATGTTTTCCTATTTTCTACAAAATTATAATTAAAATAATAAGAAAAATTACAAACAATAATCAAGATGTAAAAATAAATTACATAAAATAAAACCAACAAATTTTTACTTTTCTTAAAATAATTTTAATTCTTATCATCATAACTTCCAACATTTAATTAAAAAATGAAATTCAAGGGTTTTAACATTGGAAATAACCCATAATGATGGAAATTTTAATAAAAAATTAAACATTTTTTTGTTCTGTGAAACACCCCCAACATAATCCATGGTTTTCCTCAAGTATAAAATTTCCTCAAGAAGTTAATGATGGAAACCATTTTTATTAATATTCAAATTTCAAAGTAATAAAATCAAATGATCATAAATGCCAAATCAAATTTTCCAAATTCCACATAAAATATCAATTTAATTTATAAATTTTCAAAGAATTAATAAAATCGTGCAATTTTCTTTTTACCATTTTAAATTGATGGAATAATCTCTTCTCATTTTTTCATGTTCATTAATTTATAATTATAAAGCATTACAAATAATTATTTACCTAAACTGAATATTTTCACTCATCTATCATGATAAAATTATATTATATATATACTCATATTATGAGAACATGCACCTTATACATGGGATTTTAAATTAACTACTTTATCTACATTATAAAGAAAATAGGCACATAGAATCATGAGGAATTGTAATTCATGTTAAAATGTCCCTGATTTTTATGTTCGGTTGGAATTGATGTCAAAATATAAGGCTAAAGGAGGAGGATTATCTTAAAAATAAAATTCATGATATCAAAAATAAAAGTTTCATTAAATTATCCACTTCAATTTTTAAAAACTTTCAACTTCCCCAAAACTAAAAGTAAAGATCATGAACAATTTAAGCATAATGAATGATTTGTGCCCTATCTTGAATATTTTTTTTCTACTTTTATAATTTTTCTTCTCTTTAGAAGAACATTTTAATTTCTTTCATTTTTTGACTTTTATGATTAGATTAAACATCACATTCCCCACCCAACCACCTATGATGAAAATCATACATCTTGTAATTTTTATTTTTGGTTTACCAAAATCACAACCCATTTTTCTCATCATTTAATTCTTTTTCATTTTTTTACATTCTATAGGGGAAAAAATAATGTATAATGAATTATTACACAACATTTTATAATTACCACAATAATCACCCCCACACTTATTCATTACATTGAATATCAACACATTTACAAAAAATTTCATCACCACCAAACTTCAACATTAATATTTCATGAAAATAATTAAATGAGGGTAGGAATATATATAAATAGCTTGAATCATGGTTCATTTCTCTAAAGTTCATTCATAATCACTATGGGACAATGAAAAATTAATGTAAATGTTTTTTTTAATAAGTTGTTATCAAAATATGTATCAATACTTTAAAAAATATTCATATTCATAGCTTTGAAAAGTTAAAATGAATGTTCTGGTAGGTAGAATATACCAAGATCACTCATGAAATATACCAAAGATAAATTAGTAAGTACTTGGTCTAGAAAACATCTCAATAATGGAAATATGATATTATAAAATCACAGAAGACATGATTAGTAATAAAAAATAAATTCACATGAATTTCAGATATTCAAATCATGAAACATGGTTGGGAGATTTCATTTACATGAATTAATCAAAACCCTTAAATCATGAGTCCTCATTTTAATATCAATGCATCACTTTAATCATCTAATTTCCCATTTTAAACATTAAATATCATAAAAATTTTAAATATAAAGTATGGAATCATAGGATTCATAAAAAACTTATATCTCACATACAAGTCCAGTAAATTATAATTCAATTGTGGGAATGAAATTTCTTCTTTAAATCTCAAAACATGTTTTTGGTCTTAAATTTAGGTTGTTTATAAGATAATGAAAGTTGAACTCCCTTTCCCATGAATCATGGTTCATCCCCTTCACTTTCTAGGGATTTCTTCTACCATCTTGAACCTATAACATAGAGCTACCTAATTAAGAATAAGTATTGTGACATTAAAGCACAAAAAGTTTGGAGGGGGTGGGATAAATGATGGACTACTTCATAATAAATGAAATTGAAATCTAAATTCCTTGAACACATGTAAAGATAAATATCGGTATGATCACCCAATTGGGCCATAGAGTTTTACTACCTATAGAGGGAAGTTTCTTCTGTTATCCAAAATAAAATGGTGAATGATTCTTATTTGATTTGAACCTTTACATGTGTCTTTTCCCAGATTGTGTTTCATCCTTTTGGGTTTGGAATGATCCATGTAAAGGGTATACCATATCATCCCATTCATAATGTTGTATATCTAGAAATTTGGGGGTAGGATGAAGTATGATTCATCCTTATTTTTAGTTTCTACTTTTACAATACTTTCTTCTCATAGTGTTCGGTTTTCATGGGACTCATGAATTGAATAATCAATGGGGAAGTAAGAACAAATCATTACATGAATAAAATGTCAATTTTTTATAATAAATTTTTCCCCTTCAATAATAACATCCTCTTTTATAATTTCCTCTTGATCAGGTACTGGGATCTACTGATGGGATTCCTCAAATATATGTTCACTAAAACCATGGATCTTCATGTGTTCCTCTATAGTTGTAGGTCTAGTTTATTCTAATGATTCTTTGAAGTATGTAGTTATCCAATCCATTTTTCCTTGGAGATTTTTCACATTTTAATCATGATTTGTAATACCATACTTGTGTTTGTGTTTATCCACTTCTACCTAGAAATATTCTGGTGGAACTTCTTAAAAATTATCGGGAGGGAATTTTGAGAACTCATATTGTGTCTTAAACTCTTCTTGATTGAATTCTGGGAAGTAATCCAAGAATTCAGTGAGTTCCCTAGACAATCTACCAACCACTGGTTTCTCAAGTTTCTTTTAAAGAACCTAGATGAGGTCCTTGAATTCCTTCTCTTTTCATATTTGGATACAAGACCCGATGATTTATCAATCACATAATACAACCACATATTCTATATATCAGGGTTCATCCTCTAATGGTTCATGAACCTGAGATTATTTTTTATTCCATGAATTAAAACAACAATCATATAAAAAATCATGGAAGGATTTTTTAATGTTTTATTTTTATAAAATATTTTAAATCTCTCAAAAGTTTGAAAATGTGATAAGTAAGAAAACATATGATTGATCACCAATAATTTCACTAGATTTGACACATTCCTATTGTGGGGTGTGGAAAAAAAATTAGTTTTCCGAGTTCAGTATGGTGGCTGGCCAATGCCTACTCACTTGAGGAGCCTCGTGATTTGGTTCTCCTACTTTATCTAGGTCACTTATGAAACATCTTTTTTGTTTTTTATTATTTCAAGGAAAAATTGATAAATATTTTTGGGTTTTTTATCTATCACATAAAAAATATAAATTCTAATTTCAAATACCATGAAAATATAAACAGAACACATTCAATAATTAAAGAACTTGATCTTGGGTTTAGTTTTAGATTCAATAATATTTTTCCAATATATGTTTTATTTCAATTTGATAATACAAACATGAAAAATCATGTTTGAAATAATATTATATTTTTTAAAATTATAGAAATCATTTAATGCCTATGCACTCTCAATTCGACCTCCTCCTTTAATCATGATAAATGAAACAACTTGGTCTACGATGTTTTATCTTCCATGACCCAGTTATATCAATATCGTTTCATACATTGATTAGTTCAACTCCAATGTGTAATGAACTATCCAATAGAGAGAAAAAAATAAATTAAATAATATAATATAAATAAATTTAGTTTCATGTAATTAGGGTAATTTCACATCAGGGATATTCACCTCACCCATGTATACTACTCAAATCTACCTACAAACATAAAATAAACATTATAGAAAATTAAAGAACACCATAACCTCCCCTTGGGCTAAGACATGAGTTTAGACTCTCATTTCATAGAGTAATAGATCAAAATGATGGAAATATGGAAGACATGAATAAATAAATTAAAATAAAAGGAAACAAAATTTAAAAAAGTGATGACAAATAGAAGAATAAATTTAAGATAATGGGGTGAGAGAGTAAATGAAGAAAATAAAAAATAGAATTGGGATGAGGAGAGATATTGATATAGAGAGGGAGATAAAGAAGAAAGGAAAAGAAATCGAATGTATATATAATATAATGTATGTTCAAATAGTAATTTTTTTGTTGTTGTTGTAATTATAAAAGGAATAATTTTTTAAAAAGAAGAGGGAGACGAAAAATAAAAAAAACATTTAAAAATAATAATTTTATAATAATAATAATAATAATAAATTATTAATAATTTTATCATTAAATAATAATAATTAAAAGAGGATAATTAGAAAAATACAAAGGAGGAACAAAATTATAAAAAGGACAATAATTTTATTTAATTAAAAGAAATTACAATCACAATTTAAAAAAATTAAAACAAAAAATAAAAATAAATAAGATAAATAAGATAATGAAGTAATAAGTAAAAAATAGGTGAGATTAGAAGAGCATGGTAGCAGCCTCTATAGATATCTCCTTGGTTGTTTCAACTCATCATTTTCCAAGGAGACAAGTAACTTTTATATTGGTAAGGGGGAGTGGCTACACCTTAATGGAATTCAAAGATCCCTCAAATCATGGAGGAGATATTAAGTTATTTAATTATCCCCAAGTGCCATAATTATTTAATATTTATCATGGAATTAATTCAAAATTAAATAACTATATGTAACTAGTTTAATCATTCTTTAAAGTGGAAGAATTCAAACTTTCATCATCTATGAGGTGGTTGCGGCGAGTTGGCTATCGGTGGGTGAGTAGTGGTGCCTAATGGATATTAAATATCATTGAATGAGGTTAATTGTGGGTTTTTCTAGGCATTTGGTAACAAAAATTGAAGTTGAAAAGTTAAAGAGAATGGAGGGGCAACGGTTACTGGATGCATGTAGTGGTGCCCGACGGAGGTGGAGAGTGGAGGGGCGAAGCGGAAATGGCATCCAAAAACACTATGTGGGGGTTGCATTCATGAGGGGGAAACATGAATGTAGGGGATACATATATTATGTTCATGTGGTGTCTTCATTCAATCAGGGGAGGCATTTGTGTGGTGGTGGCATGCATGTGGTGGAAGAGAGCAGCGAGTGGCAGTGTATGTGTGGTGTAGTGGTAAGTGATGAGTGGTGGTGCATGTATGAGATAATGGTGAGTGGAGAGCAGCGATGCATGCATGGGGTGGAAGCGATAATTATGGCCAATTTTTTATACAAAAATTATTAAAAATTTGATAAAAATTATAAACCATAAACAAGATATTAAAAAATATCAAAAACATAAAACCAACATCTTTTTATATTTCTTAAATTAATTTTAATTTATATCATCATAAATTCCCAAATTTAATTAATAAATTGAAATTAAAGGGTTTTAACATTTAAAATCTCCCATAATGATGAAAATTTGAATAAAAAATTTCATTTTTTTTTCATCCCCCACTTACATAAAATTAATTACGAAACCATCATTTCTGTATCTGCAAACTACCCCCTCGTAAACTGGTGTCATTTGTTTTTCCATTAACACTACTCACTATTTGGTGTGATGAGGGATATAAACTATATATATGATAATTATTACATAACTAAACCTTTTAATTATTTATATAATATTTAATTTTTTTAATTTCATTCTAAATTGGAAACGGTAACCTCATCCGTGGGTATGGTGGACTACCCCTTTGCAAAGCGATGTGATTCACTTTTTAGTAAAACTTTACATAGAAATTAATAAGTCTAAATTTTATGAAATTATGTGATATAAATAACATAATTGTGATATTAATGAAATATTTATCATTCATTAATGACAATATATCATTTCCATTATTCCATTTTAACTCACATAAACCTGATCACATCATTGGTTACATGTAGACTACCACCTTCACAAAGCGATGTGACTATATTTTCATCACAACAACTTATGGATAATATATGTTTGTGTATTTAGATAAGTAGTATAGTATATATGATATTATGATAATTATTCAATAATAAAATAACTTCTTTTCGTAATTATCATAAAAAATGGATACATAACTCATGGGTATGTACCACCTATTGTCTCCATGAATGTAATGTAGTTCATTATTCATAACGATTATTCAGGTTTTGTTTTAAAATTATAATTTAGGTATCTATATGATAATTATTTCATGTTTATTATTATTCATATGTTTAAATAATGTTCTCTTTGACTATAATCAACCTACAAATGTCATTTTTGACACATAAGCCAAATATCATCAAAACATCCGACGTAAACATAATTTATTAGGTAATCATATAAAAATGGTAATATGTGAAATAAAAGTAAAAATGAATTTGATAAAATTTATAAATAATTTAAATAAGTAGAATAATCCTATTATTCATGAAGAAAAACAATGTACATGACCAGTCAGACACAATGTAAGGGTTTCTTATCTCACATTTACCACCATGATACATACTCCATATTCACCAGTTATTTATTTTGTGTGGTGTATGTACTTTCCATTTTTTATGTTATATCATTAATTAATTTATCTAAACTATATTAAAAGTTTCATTTAATGTTATTTCTTTCAAGGGAATTATAATTCAAAAGTTACCAAAGTGGTAAGAGTTTATTTACCAATATAATCACTATTAAATATTATTTCTATTTCTATCTTCCTTGGAGTAATTATTCTATTTTTAAATCATTAAATAAATATATGTTTTTATAATCTATATATTTATGATATTTTGAAGTAATAGTTCTAATTTCCACTATTTCATACTTAAAATGACCGAGAAAATAATTTTATCCAAATTTGGCTTTATTTCTCTACATAGTCAAAAATAATTTTTCATCAAACCCTATATTTTTTGTAAAATTTTTAAAAAATTTATTTTAATTTTTAAAATTATTATTAAATGTTTTTACCTATTTTTAAATTAAAAAGACTATATATTATTCATTTCATTTTCAAAATAATGATTATTTTTTATTTTTAGAAAATGTGAAAGGAATCGTTATTTTAACATGTCTAAACTAAAAATAATTTTCCATGAACCACACTAATTATGTTTTAAATATTATTATAGAATATTTAAAAGTTAATTTTAAAATAAATGGTTTTTGAAATATTTTTTGATCTTTTAGTTGAATAATATTTTCAAAGTGAAAATTTTATTTTCTTAAAAAAAGTAATGCTCTTTTTATGGTATTTTTATCCATCAATGACATAAGAACTTTATTGAAAAAATTACACACGTGGGATATGTTGTATAGATATCATCATTATTCATTAATTGTATGGTTTACTATTCGTTTGACCATAGATGTATAATTTTATTACAATTCACCATATTGCTGTATATAATTTGTGATTATGTTTATTGATTGGGGAAACTATTGACATTTCGTATGCTAGTTTTTCAATACAAATGTTTATTTGGATTGTGTTTCACCATTTCATATGAAGAATAAATTGGACTTTGTAAGTGATTGGTGGGTCCCACTATAGCCTCTCGATGCCTCGGTGGGCCTCATTGGACAAACATGATTGGTATTTATTCCTGGGCTTACAAATTTATATAGATGTCATAGAACAAGACCTCGATGGTTTGAGATTTCATGGAAAAATTCCTTGATGATGGGTTTTAGAATTCCATAAATATGCATTTCATTATTATAAATTTATTTATTGATATAACCTATGATTATTAGATTAGTTAAAAAATAAATGGTTAATATTTTTTCCCATACTACTATTTATATGGAATTATATGATCATCATGTATTGCTTCCATTTTATTATCATGTTATTTATTTAATGGATTGGGTTTTATCTCTCTACCATTCCATTTTTATTTATGCCCTATTTATTCATAGATTACACTATATGCATACCCTTACTCTGTATCATAGCTCACCACTTTATTATATTTTTTTATATTCCATAGGATATGACGAAGTTTTTGTGGTTGATATATTGGAATACACTATAGGGAATAATTGAATTGTCAAAGAAAATTCTTTGTGTATTTTATGTTTTAAAATGTAATGTGTGTTTAAAGTATGTATCTAATTTACCAACACTAATAAACTATGTGTCCTTTATAAATTTTATTTCATGTATATTATTCCAAAATAACAAATTTAATATCTACTCAATAATAATGGGGCTAGGGTCACTACAGTTGGTGTTAAAGGATGTTTAATAGAAACCTTTGGAACTTGATTTAGGAAAATATATATTAGGGAACGGAACCCTATGATTGACTATGAAGATATGTATATAATAACTACCCAATGTTTTTATAAGGAAGAGATTATGGTATTTGTTCTATAAAATATATACTTTTATGGATACAACTAGTGGAATTGGTTGTGGAACATATATACTTATGTGTAATAACACTAAAAAGGGAACACTGAGCCTGACCTAATTTTCACCAAGTGCATGAAAATAGGCACTACTATGAACTTAGTTTGGAACACCCATGGGATATTATTAAGATAAATACATTTTATTTATAAATAATTATGAATTATTTTAAAATCAGTATATCCAAAAAACATTTTTTATCGTTATGATATTATCTATTCATAAATTTTCTAATTTATGTTATGTGTTTTAAGAAGTTTTGGGGTTATACAGTAGGTTCCATAATTATATTATCTAATCTATTATATGGAATATATTATAAATGGTTCCTTGTAGATTTAATGTGAACAACATCAATGAATGTAATCCAAATAGTAATAATGGTTTTCTTTTCTGGGATTGAGAAAATATTTCGATGGGAAATAGTCTTCCACACCTTTTCATATAATGTAGACATTGTGTCATACACTAATACAAAGGGAAGGAATTATATAATTACTATGTATTTGAAAGAAAGGAATAGAATAAGAGGTTGTAAAATAAAAAGGTGAGTAAAAGGAAGAAGGGAAAGAAGGATTTTCCCAAAAGTGATAATTATGCAAAGAAATACCCTGAAATTTGACTAATAGTAATGGGAGATCATTACATATTTAGAGAGAATGGACATCATGCTCATGATTTAAATGTCAAGAAAAAGGGTGACAATGTTAAATACATTCATTATATTGAGACAAGGAGCTACACAAATGAATTACCCAAGAATAATGGTAAGATGCCTCATAGGAACCTAAGAGATCAATATTAAGCATATGATATTGATACAATAAAGTGAAATTAATACTAGAAATTTGTATTTGTATCCAATAAATATTTTATAAAACTATTTTATTAATGAAATTTCGGTTATAATAATTACAAAATGTATACTGATTATACCATGATACTTTTTCACATAGGATTTGAAAGCATATGTCAAATGGTAATGATGACCAACAAAACTGATTTAGTATAAAGTTGAAATTATTTATGAAATGTTTTACGATAAAATTTAGATGAGGTTGTAGGGATTGATGTATTAAAAACACATATGAATATTTTTACATATTGGATAACCTATACTAAACATTTTGTTATAATAAAAACAATTGATTAAACCAATGACTTATCTTTCAATAATGGATCTTATGGTCTACTAAAATTTAACTTTAGTGCTTCATGCATCAAAAAAATATTTTTTAGATATTCATTTATTGATGTAAGTGATGAATTGAAAATTGATTGAAGCAGAAACAAATAATAAAATTATTCTTATGAAGTCGAAACATATCAATTAAGTTTATTTCTTTATAGTCATTAAGGGTAAAATAATTCATCAACTATAAGAAGTGGATATTGAAAAACAAAATTTTCATAATACCTTAATTTATGTTAAACTAATGATCTATTAAATAATAATAGGATTATAGGTTTTAGGCCCATAAATTTTAATTAATCAGTAACTTTCAAGTGAAAGAAGGCCACTATTAATCTCTATTAAACCATGGGTGTTAATATTTACTTCCATGTCCATGTTTTCTTTTCATACATATGTTCCCTTACTTGGAATCCTAGTTAACTGTTATTCCATATATTCTTTTTACATAAATTATCTATTTTCCATAGGATGTTATATTAAACCCTCTAATGATGTGTTATTTTAACAAATGTATTTTTAATGTTCAAAACCTTTATCATTGAGATAATTATTAAATTAGAAGGATGTAATTTATTTAACGAGCATAAAATGTAACACCCAAGAATTTTAAAATATGAACATCATATTTTAGGGGAAGCACCAAAACAACACAAGGATTAAAATAAAATATATAACCCTGATAATTTTTGATAAATTTATTTTTAAATAAAATCAATCACTTTGATATCTTGTAAATCATGTAACAATGAGTTTGAATGAAACAAGATTCCCAATTAAAAGTTTTTAATTTAAACATGAATATTATAAACTAACTATTAAAATAGAGGGTAAGGATCTTAAAAAATAAATTATAGAAATTTTATTCATTAAACCTATATAATATAATATCATTATTTCTCTATTTATTAGAAATTTAATAATAACATTCTGAAAGAGAAAGATATGTTTTTTTCAAAACATTATTTTTCTATAAGGTGGATTATTGATGCTTTATGAACATAATTTGAAATAATTTTTCAATGGATTTAGAATATTTATATTAAAAAATGAATTTATTTTTTTGAATCAAAATATCGAAATTATATTATGGTGATGTTTTGTTATTTTTCTAAAAAGTTTCAATTTTTTTTGAATAATGAAGAGTAATGAATTTTAATAGATTATGTTATTTCGTTTAAATTATTTTAAAAGATAAATTATTTTTTAAAACAAATTTATTTGAAAATTACTTGAATTCTAAATATATAAATACAATTTAGGTTATTTTAACCATTTTTATATTAATTTTTTACATAAAAACATTATAAACATTTGAACATCTTCTCTTTTAAAACATCTTTTCAAGTCATGTCTACAGGATTAATTTTAAATTTAAATTATCTAATTATTTTAATTGAATTTATAAAAATTGATTATATATTTTTAATCAACATAATTTATATTTCATAATAAAAAAAATTATTTTATAACCAAAATTAATAGTTAAAATAGTTAAAATTTAATTTTTGTGGTTATTGTAAAAATGGGTTTACATGGGGTTAAACTAAAAAAGATAATGGTTAAAATGACCTAAAAAATAAATTAATACCTATTTTCCTGAAATATTTAAAAATTTAAATTTATATTTATATATAATAATATATTTTGGTCAACTTTGAATTGTAAAAACTGTGGTTATACCTTTTCAATTAAAAAAATTACAAGTATGTCAATCACCACACCTATTAAACGCCACCCCTCTACACTCTTCTTCGAACCATCAAACCCTTATAGTTCACCAGTTACCTAAAAATATTACTTATAAGAATCCTTCCGATCATAATTTAATCCTTATTTTTTTATTAAATAAAACTGGGGAGTATTTTTGTGTAAACCTATGGAAGATACCTAAACAAGAGGTAACGTTATTCAACAAGAAATTTTATTTTCTTTCTTCTTCCACCTCCTTAAATTATTTTTAACCATAATAATATAATAAAATATTTGTCTTCCACAAATATATATTTCTTTATGTTACAAGAATGGCCTACAACCATCCCAACTTATATCAAAAGGGTTGTGAAATGATCATTTGTGAGAACGAAGAACTACCACCTTGTGAATCGATATCATTATTTTTATATTTCATCCTCTCACGGTTGGGTATGATGATTGATATAAAGTATTTATAAGATTATTATAAAATATTTATTCATATTTATTCATTATATAATATATATTTTTTATTCCATTCCATATGTGATACGATAACTTCGCACGTGTGTATGGTGGATTACTGCCTCAAAAAGTTATTTGATTTGTTCTTCGCTAATGTTTTATAAATGGGGAAAAAACTTTTGTTGGGATATATGTTAAAAAAAATAAATAATTATGATTCTCATGATATATTTATATTCCTTAAAAAATAATATATCATTTTTTATTACCTTTTCACTCACTTAAATATGATAACATCATTTGTTGCGTTTGGACTACAACCTTCACAAACCAATGTGACTCACTTTTCCTCATCAAACTACATGGATTGTGTATATATGAAAGATTGAAGAAATAATATTTTATTTATGACATTATAATCATTATTTAATGAGAATATTCTTAACTTATTCTTATAATGATCATTAAAAAATAGAGATGTTTCTTATGTATACGTATGACCTGTCATATCCACGATTGTTACATAGTTTATTCTTCGTAATCATAATTAATTATTTCTTTAAAATTATAATTGATTAATAAATATGATAATTATGTCATTATTATTATTCATTAGGTGTTTAAATAATGTTCTATTTGACAATAGTCAACCCATCAAATTCATTTTTACATATTATCCAAATATCATCAAAATATAAAACATAAACTTAATTAATTTAGTAATCATAAAAAATGAGGTAATAAGTGAAATAAAAGAAATAATAAAAATTAAAATGGTTAACAATAAATTAAATAATTACCATATTTTTATTATTCTTGAAGATAAATAATGTACGTGACAAGTTGGACTCAATGTGAGGGTTTCTCATCTCACTTTTACAATTGTGAGACATAAGCAATATTAAACACTTATTTCATTTTTTAGTGAATATACTACATATTTTTATGTCATATCATGAATTAATTTATCTTTATTGTACTTAATTTATCATCTAATTTTGTTTCATTCTTGGGTTTAATAATTCAAAATTTTCCAATGTGGTAAGGGTTTCTTTCACATTATCAATTGTATTCAAGATTGTTTATCATAACATCTTCCTTGGTGGAATTATCTGATATTTTTATTTTTAAATAAATATATTTTCTTATCCGCATTTTAGTTATGAAAATTTTTATAAATATAACCATTTTTCACTATTTGTAACTTAAAATGATTTAGAAACAATTTTTAATAAAATATGACTTTATTTCTTTCATCCATCAAAAAACTTTTTAATTAAAACATATTTTCTCAAAAAATATTTCATAAAATGTTTTTTAATATTTTAGAAAAGAATTATCAAAGTTATTTTGAACCATTTATAATTTTTACAATGCTTTTTTTAGGTAATCTTTATTTCGATTCCAAAAAATATATATTATTTTTACCAAAAAGTTAAATGAATATTTTTTTCATGTTTTTTACATGAAAATAATTTTTCACCATCATTGCCAATAGATTCTTTAAATATTATTTAACATGATTCCAAAGTTTCTTTTCAAATAAAATTTTTTTCAAAATATTTTTGGAAACTTTCATTAAAAAATACATTTTCAATGTCTAAAAGATAGGATCCATAAAAATGGTTTTAAATATTTTTTATCATATTTATACTCATCAATAAAATAAACCCTTTATTTAACATATGATCCAATAGGTATTTTTTGGATTGATATCATCCTTATTCTTTCTCTATAGGGTTTATAATTATATTGATCGAGTTGAACAATTTTATTACCATTCACTATATTTCTTTGGATTGTTTTGTATTATGTTTCTTAATTTGGGGATATTTTTGAATCTAATATGATACTTTTTAAATAAGAAATTTATATTTATTTTGTTTCACTAATTTTATATAAATAATTATTTGTATTTTGTAATTGAAATGAGGGGAATGTTATATCCCATTAATGCATCAATAAGTATCATGAGACAAACTATAATGGGTTTTGGCCGAGGCCTTAACCACATAAATAGATTTCATGAAACAAGGAATTGAAAATATTAGATGTCTTGGAAAAACCTTTTGACTGTATGTTTTAGATTTAAATAATTATTCACAGCATCATTATGAATTCAGTTACTGATATTACATGTTTTAATTCAATTATTTAGAATATCAATGGTTAAATTTGATAATAATTTTATTATTTATATATAATTATTTGATCATCATCTATTCCATTAATATTCTTTTCATTTTATTTATTAAATTTTGTGGGTCTATTTTCTTTTTCTTTTTATATTCATTGTGCTTTATTTTCTCATATATTCCATTGTATTGTTTCCCATACTAAGTATCCAAGGATACCCATTCCTTATGTTATATTTTCTCCAGGATACAAGGAAGTGCTTTATGATTGTGAAGTAGGGATACACTAAGGGAATTAATTTAATTCTCAAAGATAATTCCTCATGTATTTTAAATTTTAAAATATAATATGAATTTGAAGTGTGTATCTAGTTTAAAAATACTACTAAACTATTCATTCCATCAGTATAGTGTTCCTTGTATCTTATGCCAATATTAAAAATTTTACACAAACTCAAGTATACGAGGCTTGGGGTTATTAAATTACACATAATCACTACATTCATTAAATATCAAATAAATTACAGGATATTTGCAAGCATAATTCCTCCCAAATTCTCTTTATTTTAGACTTGCATTTATGATATACACATATCATCTTTTATGAGGTGTATATAATTCCCCTTTGACATGTTATATCATAAGTCTCCTAATATTCATAATAATTAAAAATTCCTTTAATGATACTCATTCATATGTATTACTATTAAAGAGTTTAAAAAAGTGGAAAAGACTTTAGGTATAAATATATATTCTTTTCAGGAGGATTTAGGTTTAATGTTCCTTAGGATGAAATCGTATGCTGGTTTTTTATTGAACCATATACTATTCATTCTCCTCTTGTTATAAATATTTTTTTGTTTAATTTCTATTTCATCCCTTATTGAATAATGAAACAAAAGTAATGTTCTGATAAGTGATATTGATCTTATATCTTTTATAGATTAGGAATCTTTCTATTCTAAATCCATGATTTTAAAAAAAATAAAAAATCATTTCTAAAGATAATGTTTTTCCTAAAGTAATTTCACATTGTTATTTACCAACTTTTAAATCATTTTAAAATGAAAATTTTTCAAAAAAATTCCAAATGGGTGAATTTAGACTGCATTTACAAAATGTATAAACACAATGTTGATTTTTACTGTTTACTTAATTACTGAATTTTACCACCATAATGAAAATTATTTTCCATCAATCTACCTTTATAATTTTATAATATTATTTTCAATGAAAATTATTTTCAAAATATTTTGTGAATTTATTAATTTAAAAATGATTTTCCAAGTGAAAATGATATTTTCCTAAAAATATTATTAATTAAATTTTAATGTTACTTCATTCATTAACATAAATACCCCATGATGTTACATACACTACATTGGGGATATTTTATAATGGTATCATCATTATTCATTCTCCTAATGGATTCTGATATTTTCCTAGAACACATTTTTTTACAGGTAAATATATCTATAAAAGAATATATATTTTTATGACTGAAAATTAAAAGAATTTTAAAAGTTATATTTATAAATAGTTCTTGGAAATTATTGATGATGAATGGGTGATCCAGATACAGTTGATATTACTGTTCAAGACCAATTATAACACAGGAAGTGCTCGTGGGTCTGATATTTCTTATGTGATGGGTGCACTCGGATAGATCTCTTATACATTGGGCAATGTTTCTTTCCTTTAATAGAGAGAATGATGGAATTAATAAAGGTTTTTCCTAGGTATTTAACTAGGATCCAATTTTTTTTACATCCGATTAAAATGGGTTATGAAGATAATGATCCATGATATAGAGACCCTATGATTTTAGACATATTATTACATGGTTTTGACCATAATTAAGTATAAATTACAAACAAATAAAATAAAATTATATTGTATTAATAAGATTAGATATATAATTAAAAGGATGAAAAAAAAATAAAAACATCTTTTATTTCATCTTCAAAATGAGTTACTAACACCCTTTGAGCCCTTACATATTCATAGGATAACCTTGGGAAAGTATGAAAAAAGGGATGATCTAACAAACATAGTAAGGGAAAAATATAATTCTAAAGCATATAACATGGGTTTGAAGGGAACACATGATGAAAGAAAAATTCATAAACATGTGAAATCATCACATATTGAACATGGAATCATGTAATAATGTATTCTAAGTAATTTTTAAGAAACATAAAACATGGAATTAGCTTGATTCAATGATTATTGCACATATAGAAGCACATGTCAAGGCTAACCACCAAGACCATTGCACATAGAGCATGAGTCAATGATAACCACCAAGACTTTTTCACATGAAATATCATGCGATTGAAAATTACTAAATGCATTGGAGTACTATCTGGGTACACCCATCATAACATGTTCATCAATATGTCTGCCACATGAATAATAAAATATAAAGATAAGGGTTATATATGGAAGGAAATGGGCATCATAATCATGTCAAAAGGAATATCAAATGGGAATATCATAATGGAATTCATGAAAGAATAGATCTAAATCATACATAGATATTGATATGGGAAAATAGTCATAGATAATTATGATTGATTTCAAACAGAATTGAAAACATGTAAAAAGTGTTCTTATAAAACTTCATAAATAAAACATTTCAGTATAGTTTAATGGAAAATTTGAAAGATTCGCTAAAATAAAAAAGTAAAAATTGGCTTCATAAAACCAAAAATGAAATAAAATTCCATGTTAGAATGTGTTATTTTAGAAAAAATAATTTTCTCTTAAAATAGATTATGTAGTGTACCTGAAAATAGGTGGTAAATCATGAAGTTCCCTTTAATTGGGTTTGGGTGTCGGGAATAATTGAGAAGGGAAAATTTTAAAAAAAACAATTTCACCATCAAAGTACTAATGAGTTTTAAAAAATTACATAGAATGTAGAATAAGTGTATAAAAATAAATAAGAGTTTAATTAGGGTAAATAGAGAGAAATCGTAATCTAAATGAAAAAAAATGTAGGTTTGGAAATAATCCCTTACCTTATATATAAGATGGTTCTACACTTGATTTTATGTCCAGGAAAAATAGATTAAGTGAATTAGTTAATTAATTAAGATCATTTTATACAATTAGTTTATTTATTAATGTTTTATTATCTTAATTATGGCCTTTTTGAGGGGTTATAAGATTCAATTTAATCGTTTCAGTGCGTTGATTTCCTTGGTTTTCATGATCATCTTACTTGTATACATCTACAAAACAAATAATGTAAAATGAGAATGGTTGTATATAATATAAGTTATATGTTATTAATGAACGTACATAATATTAAATTGTTATATAATTCATTTGTAAATTTATTTTTGGGATGAATCATTTGATAAGGCAATAGTGATAATTGTTTAAATTATTTTGGCGGTTTTTCGATCATCACAAACTAGTTTTGTTTTATTAATTAACATTATTTATATAAAATGGTTCCAAAACATTAAATAAGATATAATACATATATTCAAATCTGGTTTAACCACAAAAATTGTTTCATTACAAGACTTGAAGTCGATAATGAAAATTGAAAAATCAACATCAATGAATGTGGGAAATTAACACATCCCGGATGGAGTTTTCATTTTTAGAATAAAAGGAATGGGGGATAAAAATGATTATGAGATATTCCATAAACATAATTAAATTATTATATATAAAGTATAATGGATTTATCGTATCACTTGGATAAGGTAAGGTGAGGACATAATATTAAATGAAAATATAAATAAAATAAATTATAAGAAAAATAATGATATTTTTACCTATTGAGTTCTTATAATTGAGATCCTTCTTAAAGAAAAGGGTTTCGTCTTTTGTTGAGACCAAGGGAACGTAACGTGGGGAGGATTAGGAATAAAATTTGAATTAATTTTGGAAAGGCTGAAATCTTTAAATGTTTGAGAAAAAAGGAGGTGAGGTTGGTATTTATAGTGGTGGAGAGGAGTGTTTTCTCAATATTTTATTCATTAGTTTATTTTTTCCTCCAGGATATGAATAGTTTCAGAATTATCAGCAAATATATTTAAATAATGAATGCGATTTTGAGATTATTTTTTTTACATCATCAATGACTTGTGGAATAGAATGTATAACATAAAATGTATATACACTATAAATTATCATATTTTTCTATTCCGAAAAAATTCATGTATTTTTGAAAAAAACATGAAAATTCACCCTAGAAATAAACTCTTATTTTAATATAATATTCTAAATATGATAAATTTAATTTTTAATTAAAATCTTTATTTACATAGAAAATACTGATTTTAAAATTAAAACTGATTTTATAAAACATTGAAAAATTAATTAATGTATCATAAAATTATCTTATAATCATAAGATACCAAATTGTTATTTTATGAATACATTTTATGAAAATAAATTATCTTTGAAATAATTATATTAATTATTAAATTTAAAAAAACATTTATGTTTTATAAAAATATTAACAGTACATTAATAATTTTTAAAATTAAAATTAATTATACTGTGATGTAATTAAATAATAATTTCACATATAAGATGATGAAATTTTATTTTTAATTTCATGGGTGAGGTTACTATTCTATTGGGTGGTTTTATATTTGTAAGGATCATCTTACTATTACTATGTTTAAGTTTATATTCCTTTAGTTTGGGTTCTTTAATTTCTATAAATACTTATTATTCCACTCATTATTCATTTATAATGTTTTTATAGTGTTATCTAAGTAATTTTTTTTTGATTTATAATATATGACATAATTATAAGAAGGTAATTTCTATTGATATAATTCTGGGTTTTTACATTATTCCCCCTTATGAAATTTCACTCTTAAAATTTCGTTTTACAAACTAAGGGTATAGTAGGTGAGGCTACTTTGCTATCATCGCTTTCTATGATTCTCATTTTGCCACTTTATACTTATGGTTCTTATATAATAATTTGAATGAGTAAGTGGTCTTGTTTCATAGAACATCATCTCTATATTCCTAGATTTTCACCGACTTCTCCTCATAAGAGATATCGTTTTTCATCTGTACCACCTCGGGATTCAATACATGTGAGGGATCTGGTATGTACTTCCTCAATATAGATACATAGAATATATTGTGTACTTATGAAATGGTAGGTGGAAGTTCCAATTGAAATGCCACAGCCCCAACATGATCAATAATCTCAAAGGGACTAATGTACCTGGGACTTATCTTTCCATTCATCCCAATTATCAAGATCCACTTCCATAGAGATATGTAATGGTATACCATGTATCCATCATTAAACTCTCAGAACCATAAATTTTTTTCTTTATATCTCTTCAATTGACTTTGGGATTATTTTATTTATTTCTAAATGGTTTTTACCTTCTCTAAAATTTCATCAACCATTTCAGGTCCTAGAATCTTAGGTTCCCTGACTTCATCCTATCATGTTATTGTTTTTTGTATGTTCTCATAAATGAATTCATTTGGAACTATTTGGAATCATGAGTTGAAACTTTTGTTCTAAGAGAATTTAGGTAGAGTAAGATTTTGGACCTATCCTCCTATGATGTCCATAGAAAATTCTCTCAACATGTCTTCTTATGCCTAAATAGTCCATTCAAATTGGTTATCAGTTTGAGGGTGATAGGTCGTACTAAAGCTCATCTCATGTTCAGATCATAGTAGATACATTTCCAGAACATGGAGGTGAATCTTGGATCTTGGTTAGATATAATTTATAGTGGTACTCCATTCATACTTAGGACTTCTATGATATATATATGTACAAGTTTCCCTAGCGAGAAGTCCTCTCAAATTGTGATTAAGTGAGTTGTCATTATAAGATAGTCCACAATAACCCATATAGCATTATTTCCACTAGTTGTCTTTAGAATTCCACTGAAAAAGTATATGGTAACGTTTTCCCACATCCCTAATGGTATGGGTAATGGTTTCCTTATCCCTATAAAATTTTTCCATAAATCATTTACTTGCTGACATAGTATGCAATTTAATGTATATTTAGCAGTCTATTTATTCATATTGACCCACCAATAGTTCTCTGGAAGATCTGGACACGTCTTTTTTATCCCTAGGTGAATATATAAGGTTTATCTAGGTGAATAATTCAATATATCTTTCTTTGGTTATGGATTATATGGTATAAATAGTTTTGACCATAATCTCACTACTTATTCATGATCCATTCTCTACTTTGAGGATTTCCCATTTCTGATTACTTTAACCTTTTTTTGGATTTTCAACATTATTTCTTTGAGAACCCTTTATTTTCTCTATAAGGGATGATTGAGAAATCATTTGAGAAAGGATTGATGACGTTCCTTTCTTAATGATTCCCATGTCCATATTTTGTATGTCTAAGAATATTGATCCTTCTCAATTCTCATCATTGATAAAGATGTTGGATCCTTTCTTTATAGAGCATCCACTACCTCATTTTCATTACCAGGATGGTAGTGGATTGATCCTTTATAATATTTTATGAGAATTAACCATATTTACAAACGCATATTAATCTCTTTATATTAATATATATACTTGAGTCTTTTATGATCAGTATATATCTTACACTTCTCCCCATGGAGATAATTCCTCAATATTTTTAATGCAAAGATCACAATCACTAACTCTAGAACATGTGTGGTATAGTTTTGATCCTGATTATTTAATTTTCTTAAGGTTTAGTCTATCAATTTATCATTTCTCATCAGAAAAAAATATAATCCCTTATTTGAAGCATTGTTTTACACAACAAAGAGTTCACCACTTGTCGGTATTGTAAGAACCATTGTTGTGATAAGCCTCTTTTTCAACTCCTTGAAGAAGCCCTCAAATTCACGGGTCCACACAAAATTTTCCCCCTTCTGTGTCATCTAGGTTACTGGGTTTTACAATCATGATAATTTCTCCATAACACACTATTAGTATCAGTCTAAACTATGGAAACTATAATTCTTTTAAAATAGGTTGGACTGGGAAACTCTTAAATTACCTTTGTCTTGGAAGGGTCCATAGGCATCCCTTTGTTAGTGATCACATTCCCCAATAATGATACTTTCTCCATGTAAAACTCACATTTATTATAATTTGAATATTGTTTCTCCCTTCACAAGGTCTTTATAAAAGTATTCAAATTCTCCTCACATTCTTTCTTGCTCTTGGAGAATATTATAATATCATCAATAAAGACTAACAAAAAATTGTTGAGGTAGACTCTAAAGACTCTATTAATTAAATCCATGAATATTTTGTGACAATTAGTGAGTAAAAAGGTAATATCTATGAACTCATGGTGTCCATACCTCATTCTAAAGGATATATTCAAAATAACTTCCTTCTTCACCCTCTGTTGTTGATATCCTGACTGAAGGACCACTATAGAGAAATACATAGCCTTATAAAGCTGATCGATGAAGTCATTTATCCATGGTAGGTTATACATCTTATTTATCCTTATTTTTATGAGATCATGATAATCAATACCAAGGAACATTTATCTATTCTTCATCATAATAAAGAGGAATGGTGATCCCTATGGAGAATAACTCTTCTTTATAAAACCCTTATCCAGATTCCCCTATAAAAGTTTATTTAATTATTCCATCTCTAAGGTGGTCATTATATAGGGTTTATTTTATATTGTAAAAGATCAGAGAATAATTTCAACTGTGAACTCAATATCTAGTTCAGGAGGTAGACCTAAAAATTTGTTAGGGAACACATCTGTATATTCCCCCATAATAGGAATGGTTTCGATCATGATCCTATCCTTTTTCAAAATCATTTTAGATATATATATCTACTCATTAGTCAATAATATCCACAACTTAGACCATTATTATGATTGAAATTCATCCACATCCTTACACTTGTTCATAAATAGAGGATACCTCGAGATTTGAAGAGTGATCTCCCTTTCAAAAAATTTGATGTTGGATTTGTATAAAGATAGCCAATCCATTCCAAATATAGCATCAAACTCTACCAAATAAAGTATGAAAGGATTTTTTGGGTGGTTCTATCCACTAAGATTAATTTGGGAGGACTAATATATTTGTGATGAAATAATTTTCCCATTCTATTTACTCACAAATAGCTCAACCTCCATATTTTGAAGTGGTGTTTAAATATTTCTACTAAAATTGCATGATATTAAAGAATGTGTAGATGCAGAATGAAATTTTATGTGTATTATTAGTTAATGAATAAAAATTGTACCTATATTCACATCATTGTTATGCTCCAACTCAATTGTTGTGATATTATATTCCATATTTTGAAGTGGTGTTTAAATATTTCTACTAAAATTGCATGATATTAAAGAATGTGTAGATGCAGAATGAAATTTTATGTGTATTATTAGTTAATGAATAAAAATTGTACCTATATTCACATCATTGTTATGCTCCAACTCAATTGTTGTGATATTATATTCCATTTCTTGATTCCTTGGAGGTTATTTTAATTTATTTCCTCCAACAACCCTTGGGTTAAAGAAATGTTTTTCATAATACCCATGTTCCATGTAGTTGATACACTATATTATAGGCTGATTGTTGATCTTAACCTTCCCTTATTCTTCCACATTTGTGGGATTATTTATATCCATTTGAAATTTATTAGTTATATGCCCCGTTATTCGACATTTGAAGCATTACCTTGTTTCCTTTATATAGTTCCTAGGATATTTCCTCCCATAATTTTGACATATGGGATATTAGGTTTTCATTCCATCATAGAATTTTTATATAGATACACCCATAATAAATTTTATTTTCCTTTTTTTTAATCAGGGCCATGAGACCACTGGGAGTCTCTAATCTCCATTTCATCCTTGAGGTAAAAATAAACAATCTCTTCATAGATTCCATAGTTCTGAAATGCCAATGATTTTCATAGACACAACATTAGTCTTCTAAAGAAATGATCCACCTTACATTTAATGTTTATAAAAAATCATGATCTGTATCGTGAATGAAATGTGAGGTTTTCCTCATGTGATCCAATAGAATCTTTTTCCTTTTACTTCTGTCCAGGGAACTCCCTTTCAATCTAAATATGGCGGGTTCTGGGAAGTATTAATTGAAAAATATTTTCTTGAAATCATCCCATTTGATGGAAAAAATTTACTCCTTGTACTTTTTGTTCTTAATCAGTGTCCACCATTGATTAGCTTCCCTATAAGAACAATACAATCCTAGTAAAACATTCCCTTCATCAAAGAATTGGAGGGTACAGAATATCTTTTCAATATAGTTAATATATTTTCTATGATGATGGGATCCAAATATCCACTAAATATGGGAGGCCTTTATCACATAAATTATTAAACCAATACATTATCTTTCTTAGTAGAAGTAGGGTGTTCTAAAATATTAAAGTTATTATTCATATCTTGGGAAAATTGAAAAAGTACATTCATGAAGTTTTTAGCACACATTCTTATCATATTTGTCATTTCATTACGGAAATAATCACATTTCCTACCACATTGATTGCTGGAACAATTTGTACTTTTTCCATCCATTAACCAATAAAAAGAAAGTACAATTAGGTGGCTCGAATACTTTGTTAATAACACTAATAAAAGGAAACATTAAACATAATATGATAAACTTGTAAATGAAAAGTATATCCAATATTTAGATACCATTTGTTTTAATAAAGGTTATCCATTGAGAGAGGCTATCCCTAAGGTACATACTAAAGTTATCTATTACTAATATTCAGAAATAACTAGACCATGATAGAAACCAACTACAGTGACCCTATTATTTTGAAAATATTATTACATGGTCTTACTAATAATTAACCATCAATTAAAAGCCAAGGATTTTATAGTCTAGTGTCTTTGTAAGACTAGATACATAGTTAGAAATAATGAAACAAAAATAAAAACATCTTTTTTTATCTTCCTAATGAGATCGTAACACCCTTTGAGCCCTTACATCTATATAACCTAGTGAAAACATGAAAAAAATTATTATCTAAAAACCCCAATAAGGGAATAAACATAATAACAAATTATAGAACATGGGTTATAAGAAATAACATGATGACATAAAAAGGCATAAAAATATTAATTTACAACATACATTACATGGGATCATGTAATAAAGTAATATTAGTAATGTAAAATAAATAGAAAACATAAAAAATAATGTGTTATGGATCATTGCATAATGAGGATCATGATTCAAGGATAACCACTAAGACCATTGCACATGGAGCACAAGTCAAGGATAACCACCAAGACTATTGAAAATTATGTCTCATGAGAAAAAAAATTACCCAATAAATTGGATCACTCTCTAGGAACACCCATCATAACTGTTCATTAATATGTTTTCCACATAAAGAATCAAACAAAAATATAAGGGCTACCCATGGAATTAAATGGGTCTCATAATCATGTCAAAAGGAATATCAAAAAGGAATATCATAATGTTGTCCATAAAATAATATATTTAAATAATACATGGGAATTCATAAGGGAAAATAGGCATATATAATGATAAGTGATTTCGAACTGAAGTTAAACCATGTAAAAATAGTGTTTAAGAAATACTAGAAAAAAACATTATAATGTTGTTTAAGGGAAAATTTTCAAGATTTTTTAAAATATAAAATTCATAATTTCCTATATAAAATCCAAAATTAACCATGTATTCTTTTCATGTTGAAATGAATAATTTCATAAAAATAATTTTTTATTAAAATAGATTATAGAGTGCAATTTAAAATAGGTAATAAATCAAGAATTTCCCTTTAACTGGGCTTGGTTATTAAGAAGAATTGAAAAGGGAACCTTTTTAAAAATGTATTTTCAAATCAATGAAATAATGAATTTGGAACATTTACACATAATTTAGAATAATTATATAAAAATAAATGTTACTTAAATTAGTTTAAACCTAGATAAATCATAATTTGAAGGAAAATGGTGGTTCTGAAATAATCTCTTACCTTATGTGTGAAAGGGTTCTACACTTGACCATAATATCTTGGATAATCAGATTAAATCCATTACTTAATTAATTAAAACCTTTTATAGATGTGTTGGATTTATTATAATTTTATTAAGTTCATCTATGGCCTTTTTGAGGGGTTATGATATTCAATTTCATTGTTCGGGGTATTGGTTTCCTTGGTTTTCATGATCAATTTACTTGTATATATGTACGGATAATCATATAATATGAGAATAGTTTTCCATTGTTGAAGTTATATGTTAATAATGAAAATGCATAACATTAAATGTATTTATAATTCATTTGGTAATTTGGGGTGAGTATGAATCATTATATAATATGTTAGTCATAATCTTTTAAATTATTTAGTCATTTTTTTTATCACAACAAACTAGTTTTGATTTATAAATTAATATTATTCATATAAAATGGTTCCAAAACATTAAATAGGAAGTAATACATATCTTATAATCTATTTTAACTACAAAAATGGTTTTAATAACAGACATGATGGTGGTAATGAAAATTGAAAACTCATTATCCTTGAATGGGATAAATTAACACATCACAGATGATGTATTAATTTTTATAATAAAGGGGAAAGGTAAGAGAAATAATAATGGGATATTTCCTAAAAAATATAAAATTCAATTAAATAAAATATAAATTATTTATCATGTCATTTGTATAATGTGGGGTTAGGAGAGAATCAGAAGAGAGAGAAAAAATAAATTAAAAGAATAAGAAAGAGCTTTTTACCTCTTTAGTTCTTATCCAAGAGAAAGTCCTTAAGGAAAAGGGTTTAGTCTTTTGTTGAGACCAAGGGATCTTGGTAGTGGGTTATAATCTTAGGAAGAGGATTGAATATAATTTGGACATGTATAAAAGTTTTAAAGGTGTGTGGAAAGGTGGTGGTGAGGGATGGTATTTATAGTGGAGGAGAGGGGTGTTTTCTTATTATTTTATTCATTAGTTTATTATTTTTCATCAGGACAATGAATAGTTCAATAATTATGACTAAATATATTAAATTAATTAGGGTGAGTTAGAGATTATGGTTCTTACATTATTGATTACTCTATAACTAGTGTATTTAAATTATGATATATATACAATATAAATTAATGGGTTTTACTATTCACAAAAAATTCATGTATTTCAATAAGATCCAAAAAAATCACCCTAATAATTTTTTTACATTTTGAATTAAAAATTTAACTCCATTTTATGAAAATAATTTTCTACATATGAGAAAATTAATTTTTACTTAACAATAATTTACGTTGAAAATACCAATTTTAAAATTATAACTGATTTTATAACACTTAAAAAATTAATTAAGGTCTCATAGAATTATATTATAGTTATATGAAAAAAATATTACTTTATTAAAAAATTTAAGGGAAACATATTACCTTTTAAATCATTATATTTATTAAAAAATTGAAAACAAACATTTATGTTTTAGAAAAATATCAATACATAATTAGTAATTTCTAAAACATTTATTTACTTATACAATGATATAATTATGTCATATTTTTATTTATATGATTCAATGAAATTATTTATACTTTCATGGATATGTTTACTATTCTATTGGTGGGTTTTCTATTTATAGGGGTCATATTACTATTCCAAAGGTCAAGTTATCATTCCATTGGTTTGGGTATTTTAATTTTTATAAATACTTATTCTTCCATTAATTATTAATTTATAACGTTTGTATTGTGTTCTCTATGTGATTTTATTTGACTTATAATATATGACATAAAAATAGTTATGTAATTTCTAATTATATAATTTTGAGTTGTTACAAAGGATACCAACACACTTTCTTTTTTGCTTTCTATGAGTTTTAAGAGATTAATTTGATCGATATTGGCATCACATGGCTCATGATTATAAATTCTAATGACACATATATGATTTAAATCATTATTCAATCTTCATTATCAGTAATTCATCTATTTTTGGGTATGAATTATCTTTTTTAATGCTTATGAACTACGATTATAGGGTTGTACCCTTATGCTCATCTTATTCTCACAGATTAAATCCAACTGATAATGCTTGTGTTTATTATTAATGAGGATTCAAGATCACGGTTATTATGTTTAGTCTTCTCCAATATATAAAAGATAATATTAAATTATTTAAATCTTTAAAGGATTCATATGTGAATATATTTTACGGAGATGTTTTAGACTTAATAGAAAATATGAAAATATGGGTATGGTGGAAAAAACACTCTCTTGAAGTCATGAGTTATGTTTATGTTAGAGTTCTTCATAATTATCTAAAACTCTGAAAGAAAAATGTTCTTAGGTGTGTATGTGATAAAATATTTTATTTTTTTTGTTCTACAATTTATAAAAAAAATAGTTTTCATTTATTAGTTTCAAAGGTAGAAATGTTATGATTATGTTTTTAGCATTAGATCCTAGAGTGCGGGTTTGGGCCAATTACACTTCCTATCAGAGTATGGTTTAGAAAAAATAAGAGATTAGGATATTTTCATGAGAGGGTATGTTTTTAATTATGGATAAAATCATCGTTTTATAATATTAATGTTGTTCAACATTATATTCTTAGACACCTCTTTTGAGTTTTTGAGTGATTGAATTTTAATGTGGCTATTAATAGTTTTGGAGACATTTTATTAAGTTGAGGTACATGAAACCCTTATGTTTAACATGAATAAATATATAAAATTAACTATATTAAAAAATTATATGTATAATTAATGGTTTTAGATAACATGTTTTGTTATAACTTTTATTAATGTTTAGGTTGTTATGGTTATTTGGGATATAAGGTGGTTTATTTATTGAACTGTTTATTACATGTTAATGATTCTGTGATTATGGAATATGCATTTTGGGTTTGAGATATTTACAATGATTCATATTATATGAATATAATTTTTAAATTTATTTTTAAACAATATATGATCATTTCATTCTAATTTTAAGTTTTCAATTTATGTCTAGAATATTTTTATTTATGCAATGATCTGTGATGAACTATTGGTGTTATTATTAAATTTTAGAGATTTATGTGTTGTTTAGTTATATAATTGTGTATTTTACCTTGTGAATATTATTTTGGTTTTGGTTAATGCCTAAATATAGGATGTGTAATATCCCAAGATTTTTTTTAAAAAATTATATGTTTGATAGAGTGCAAAATATGCATCCCCAATCGCAAATAGAACACAAAATATTATTATTTAAATGTGATCATTATAACCTAGTCATTAAATTGGAGGATATTAACATGACTAACTAATTTTTGAAATATATGATAATCTTTTTTTAAATCAATACTATTTTATTGACTGATTATTATAAAGTAAGCACTCAACTTTTGTTAATTTCATTTAATTCTTCAAATACATTGTCTTAAAAAAATTATATTTCTTTTTTTGGGAAAATAATATAATTAAATTTTAGAAACTTTTTAAAATTTATATTAAAAAATTAATTTATCTTTTTTATTCATCACATCAATTTTATCTTAGGATTTGTTTTGATAATTTTATTAAAATATTGATATTTAAATGAATAGTAAATTTTTTTTATTTTTTAAAAAACATTAATTTTCATTTTTTTCAAATATATATGTCTATATTACTATATATTTAAAATTTTATTAGTTAATTTCATTTAAAAATAAACAAATTATGGGTTTTAAAATGGATTTTATACTTGAATTTAATATAAACAAAATTTATATTTTAAAAGGTAATTTTTTTTAAAACAAAATCACTCCATTTTTTAGTTGATTTTAAATTATATTCTTTATCATCTATGTTTTGAATTTTTAGAAAGAGGTTTAATGTTTGGGAACATAATTTTGTATGTTTTCAAATTTTTCTACATATTATTTTTTTAAAATTAATAATAATATTAGTAATTTATCGTTACCTCCTTTAAGGGTAAATATCATCATTATAGGTTAAATATAAACTAGTAAAGTCCATATAATGACCCCAAAACCAAAAAAAAAATTATTGGATTATTAAATTTCAACCATAATCATAAAAAAAATTTATATGGTATTTTTAAGCCATTTTTATGGGGTTATGACCATAATAATATTTTATTTAAGTAAAAGTAAAAAAAATGTCTAAGCCTTATTTTTAATTAGTATTTTAAAAAAAATTAACTATAGGCTATGAGTGGTTATAAATATTATTTTTAAATATAAATTATTATCTTAATTATGGTAATTTATAATTATTATTTATTAAATAAATAATTACCTTAAATTTTTAAACACTATTGACACATACATTATTCAATTAATGGAAAAATTAAATAAATTATATTCAAAATAACATAAGTAATATAATTTCAAATATTTTACATTATCCATTAATTTTATATTTTAAAATGATCTGTTGTGGAAATAATAAAATATTTTTTATGAATTTTACAAGTTATGATAATGTTATAAAAATCAATGTAATGAATAGTTATAAAAATTGACATTAATGATATATTATATAAAATAATATTTTATTAAATGATATAAAATTAATAAAAATATTATATTATACCAATTTATTAGTATAAAATTTTTAATATAAAAATTGTTCTATTTAATGTCAGTTTTATCATTTTTAGAAACTATACTTACCCACAAAGAGTAAAAATCATCATTCTCCCTGAAGTGTTAAATGGGTTAATGAGGGGTTAATGCAAAATTATAAAAGTAAAAATGAGATAAAAACTTTTTTAATTGTTATTTTAAAAGATTAAATAGATCCCTAATCATTATATATTTTAAAAATGTCATTTTTATCCATTTAAAATTGAAAATTTATTTTTCTAAATTTTATATTTTGGGAATTTCCATGAGTTCCCCACTAGTCCATTATAAAAGGGCATCGAATATTACCATTACCTCACATTCCAAAAACCATTTGGTTTAGAAAAAAATATTATAATAAAATAATATAATATTCCCCCTATTTTTAAAGGTTTTTTTAGGATGAATACTAACACTTGTGGGCTTAAGGTGTCTATCAAATGAGACTTTATAATGAAGAGGTATAGTTTTTAACCGTGTATTTTCATTTTTTTTCCACCTTATTCATGTCTTCATAAAACCTGATAAAATAATAATACACATATCCTCAATATAATGAGATGTTATTATATTAATTTAATAAACTATATTCAACTCCCGCCTCAATAAAATGGGATATGAATTCATTTTTTGTGTGTACGGGAGACTACCGTCTCATGAAACAATGTAATTAATTTTCCATCATCATATATTAGGATATGTTATAATTATGTTCTTAATGTTTATATATGATATTAATGACTTATTTATCATTAAAAAAATTAAATCAATCATTTACCTTATTCCCTTTCCTTTCCCTAAAATTGATAATGTTATTTGTGTGTATGTGTGTATTACCACCTCTATGAAGTGATGTGATTTGTTTTTCATCACCACACGATATAGATAATATATATAAGTATATTCTAAGAGTAAATATTACATTTTTGAATTTATAATAATTATTAAATATAAAAATAATAAATATATTTTTCCATAATGATTATTAAAAATGGATAAGTTTCTCATGCGTACTTACAACCTACCGTCTTCATGATTGTAGTGCTGTTCATTTTTCATTACCATATTAAATTGTTGTATTTAATAGTATAATTGATGTGAAAAATTTATAATTATGTCATGATTATTATTATGGAGACGGTGGATTAATGACCACATTGACCATTTTTCGCATACCTAAGTCATTTTGGACCTGAATTTTATATCATCTAAAATATTGATGTTTATTTAATTAATTAAATGATTAAATATATCATGGTAAGAGATAAAATAAAAGGAACTAAAAAAAGAAGAAGGATCTTATTAAATTAAATAATTAACTTAAGTTTATTATTCATGAATATATATATAATGTATATGATTATTTGAACTTAGGGTAATGTATTTTTTTTAAATCAACTTGTAATGTTTCCCTTAATATATATATTTTTATCACAGGTCAATATTTTAAAAAAAATTAAGGATGTATTTATATGGTAATATGTGATTTATAATGTGAAATTTATGTCTTTATTTATTTCATTCAATGGTTTTATTGAGAAATATTTTATAAAATGTTTGGATAATATTTTTAAAAATGAAAACGGAATATTCTAATTTAACATGTACAATGATAATGACATTCCCATTTTCGCATCCATTATCTTATATTTTGATCCCTTTTAAATAAATCAGTTATTCTTCAATGAAAACCCCACATACCTTATGATATGGTTATTTTAAAAATAATAATATCAACTGGAAATTTATATATCTAAAAATAATTTCTTATGTGTGGAATGATTTTTTTTAGGATGTATGATTTTATGTATTATAATTAAGTTCAATGGATGTTTTATATGGATTGGTGGTTGTCTTAATAGCCAAAGAAGAGTGATCTCATTATAGACATGAAATTAATTTTTTAATGGGACAAAGATAACCATTTAGGTTTCTCCTATGATAATATGTGAATATACTGTTAAATTTATTCCATGTATAACATTTATGTTTATTTCACGTTTAAAATAAATGGTCACACAAATTATACATGTGATTATTATTCCATGTGTAAATATGAATGATAATAAAATGATTCCTCATTTCAATTACATGATTTATCTATTCATTCTATGGGGTTTTTCTGGAAATATTACTATTTCACAAGGTAAATGAAAGAATATTCTACTTCATAACTATGAAAAGTATAACATTTTGAAAATGATAATAATGGTTTTTCATGATTTTCAATTAATCAGTTATGAGTTTTATTTTTTCTTTAATATTTTTAATGAGTTGTTTTGTGGAAATCATATGGTGATAAGGTGATATGTTGGCTATGAAAATTTTTATTTTGAGACCACATTTTATATTTAAAAGTAAAATTATTATAATTATTCATAGATTAATAATTTCATTAATTCATTTTATATACCTTATTGATATTTTTGTACACATCCCACAATTTAAAATTATTTTCACAAGGATTAAGGTTAATTAAGGGAATATAATAATTGAAATTTGTGAATATTGTTCAAGGAAACAAATCATGTTTACTGTAAAAGTTTTATATTATTAAAAAATGGATACTGATAAAGAGTATCCACTTTTTAGTATATGGGATTATTAAGTATTATTTATTACCTAACACTCCTAAAATATAATCCATAAATATCATTTGTAATTAATTAAAATGAAATTTTGCCTAATGACACTAGATTCACTATTGTTTATTGTGGAGTTGTTATAGTTTGTATTAGATAAGGTTTTAGTTAACTTTAGAGGTTATGATTGTACTTGAACATATGATAAAATTACTATAAAACCAAAATGATAGTAGGTTAAGGATTATTATAGTTACATTGAATAAATATAAAATACATGGAGATATACTGGTTAAGGTTATATTATAATTTATTATCCTTATAAGGGTATTTATAGTGATTTTACGGATAATCTCATATAATCTATTTTAGTTTAGTGAATGAGAGGATCTTGTATGAACCAATATAATAATGAATGTGAAGAAAAATTTATAGGTTGTCTAAATGATTGTCTAAAAATAATTGGAGTTATAGTGATAGCTATTACTATTCTTAACTAGTGAATTGGAGTAATGATTAACTACCAAAAAATTTATGTGTTTCCTAATACATCAAATATTATAAAAATGAAGATATATGGATGTTTATATAATAATTAACTTGAAGATAAACATTTTAAATGACTTATGTGTCTGGAATGTGGAATTAAGAACATATGAATATTTCATAAAATAATGTAGATATTCTTTATATATGGTAAATGATGTCATAAAGAAATAATGTACCAAGGAAATGTAGCAAAACGTTAACTCTGTGAAGGGGAAAGAAGTTATTCCTTTGTTATCAATTTAATTTTTTTAAATTTTGGGATAATGGTCATTATGAAAGTTGATTTCCTCGGGGTGAGGCTCATGAATGGGATAGGAAACACCATAAAAATACTTTTTTATCAATACCTAATTTCATTATAGTTGATGATGAGAAAATTTTAAAGGAAATATGAATGGTATGGATTATTTAATTTTCTATTTTGTGACATTGATTAAAATTAATAAATGATTAATTTTATAGTTTGTAGGAAATTAATATTATGGATTAATATTTGAAATCATGGTTAATGGATTACAAATAATATTGAATGGTTAAGATGTATACATATAGGGATTCAAGAGTTATGATGTATATGTATATAACAAGTTCAAAGACATAGATAATCCCATTATGGGTTTATGAAATGGGAATACCTTGGGAGATATTTATTTTGTTTTTTAGATGTTTGAGGTATATGTAACACTTATGTTTGATAAGTGAAAATGTTATTAAAGGAACATCGTTCTTTCCTTTTGGTGGACATAAGATTGATAGTGTTGATAACCATTAGAGTTTATATGATCTTTTAGGATTAAATATATTATCTAGGATGTTCACTATATTTTTTGAACAATATAATAATAATATTGATGTAGTGTAAGTAAAAATAAAACCCATATATTGGGGGAAAACTATCACATATAGTAAGGAGGTGAGGTTTGGATCCAGACCACAATGGAAATAAGGTGTAAAACCTACAAATATCCGATGTGATGTTCTAGTTTTTATAAATATATATTTTCTATATAGTTTGATAGATATTTATTATGTTGATTTTTGGAACATCTATTTTATCATACAAGAGGGATTTAATAGTTTTCTGGTGATTAGGTGATTTCAGTTGAAGATCACTGTGAGTTTTTTGAACATTTTGTGATATTATGGGATTTTATTTAAGGATCCAAGATTGAATTATCTTTTGAAGGTATGTGATCCAAATGATGAATTATGTTTTTTAACTAATTTATGGAAAATAATATCATATATTGGGGATTATATAATTAAGTCATATACATATTTTGTAGAAGATATTAAGATTGATAGATGTTATTTGTATATAAATATTTAATTTATCTTGGAGTAATATGTGATCAAATATTTATGTTTTTTTGGTTTCTATCTTAGTATAGAATATTTTGATGAATTTTATGTTTAGAAATTTTTGAAATGATATATTTTAATATTTTGGTGATCTTGTTGAGGCTTTGGTTTTTAATGTTTCATTTCATCATATGAAGGTTTATTCATTTTGGAAATTATTTTATGTTGTTCTAACCATTTTGGTTCTAGTTAATCGCCACATATGAGAGGAATAACTTGTTATCAATTGGTGAAATTTAGTGATATGGTAAAATTTGATTTTAGTGCTTTGAACATGAAATAAATCATCTTAAATGCTCAATGCTTAGAGCAATATATGAGACTACTGAATAAATTGAATAATGTGTGAAAGTAAAATTCTCATGTAAGTGCGTTTTTTTTATTATTTTAGTATTATTGATAATGAAATTACTCAAATGTAATTAAAAAATATTGAAATTAAAAATTTATCCTTATACTTTTTATATTGAGAAGCAAATAGCCATTTAACCCATCCCAGATTTATAGTTTTTTATTATTTACTTTGTCATTACCATGTTCCCAATTATTCTATATTAGTCCATTGGAAATAGTTTTATCTTACATGACCATGTTTTAACTTCCCATAAATGTTTTCCATTATGGAAACTTAGTTATTTGTTATTCATGATGCCTTCATACTCTCCTTTTCACTCTTTTCATGTGGATGTTTTTATAACCCTTTTTACAATGTTGGATTTAAACAAATATAATTTGAAAAGTATAAAAACCTGGTTTTTTGTAATGTATTCCAACTGGCAGGATTTAATATATTAAATTTGAGGGGATAAGGTAATATCCTATGAATATTTTTATATGAAAGATGTATTCAACAAATCATTAACTTCAAAAATTATTTCTATTTCATCTTGTGAGAACGTATTATACTAAATTTCTGTAACTTTTTTAAAAATATAAATGACAAAATGAATTTTTTAAAAAATTTGTAAAATCAATATTTCCCACAGATTCGTTTTGGAACATTTTTTTAAAATATTGAATTTTTAATGATTAGTTATTTTTACTGATTATTAATGAAATTGTATTCTATTTTAAGTAATTATAAATTAAGAAATATATTTTTTAATATTTTTAAACTATAAATAAATAATTTTGATTTAAGTTAATAAAATTATCATTTTTCAAATGTATTTTACACTACTATTTAGTATAAAAATATTTAATATTTTAAAAGTTCATTTTTCTAAAATGTTCTCTTTTGTGGCATTTTACCGGTTTGATTTTAAATTAAATTATCCAACACCTATTTTTTAATTTTTAAAATGGATTAAATATTTTTAATTCTCAGGTCTCTATTTGATAAGTAACTCCATTTGATTTTTATTTAATAATAATAATAGTCTTAGTAATTTTTTCTAACCTTAGTTAAGGGTAAATCAGGTAATTAAATGTTAACAATATAATTATAAAGATAATAAAATAACCAAAAAAAATTATTTTATTAATAAAATTAATCCATACTCTTCAATAATTAATTATTGTATTATTTGAGAATATTTATGTAATTATGACCATTATAATATTTTATTTAATGAAATGTCAAAAAAAGTCACACTCGAGTTTTTAATAACTCTAATATTTTTAACATGGGGTTATTCAGAGTTTATATTCAGATATAAATATTATTTTTAAATATAATTGATTATATTGATTGTGGTAATTTATTTGTATTTTTATTAAATAAATAATTAACATTAATATTTACACAATGTTGACCTAGTAACTATTATATTAATTGAATAATTAAATAAACTATGCTAAAATATTGAAACTAATATAATTGGAGATAGTTAATATGGTAAATGAATTTTATTGATGAACATGACATGTTGGATATGTATTAAAATATATTGTTATAACGTCAATTATTTTATTGATGTTATTAAATTCAAATGAAGGAATAGTTCTAAAAATTGACATTAATGATATATTATAATAAATAATATTTTATATAATGATATAAAATTACAAAAAATCTCATATTAAGAAAATTGGTTCGTATATAGTTTATAATATTAACCACGGTCAATTTATAGTCTATTTTAAAATTTATTTTAAGTATATTGACCCTCAAATAGAACAAAACCACTTTCTCAGATTAAATGTGAAAGTGTTTAATAAGGGGAAAAAAGATAAGAGTTCAAATATGATCTATAATTGAATAATGTTTATTTAAAGATTTCATTTAAATCCAACAACATCCAATATTTTAAAAAAAAAAATCTTTTTTATCAATTTTAAATAGAGTAATTAATTTATATTATTTTTATATTTTGATATTTTTTAAGAGTAACGCTCCCATATTTTATAAAAGTGTATCTTTTCTTACCTTCACATAAACCTAAACAAGCCATTTGTTTCTATTATTACCTAAAAAAATATCTTACTAGAATCCCACCCATAACTAGTGTAGGGATTTCTTGGGATGAATGACCACCCTATATGGATTATGGTGTAAATAAAATGAGACTTTCCAAAGAAGATAAATAGTTTTTAACCATGTTTTTTTGTTTTATTTGTTCTTAGGAATCTTTAATTAGTAAAAACCAAGATAAAATAGTAAAATATGTATCCTCCATATATAGATATGTTATTATGTTAATTTAATAACTTATATCCACCTCCATCCATAATAAAATGGGAGATTAATTCATCATTTTTTTTTAATTATGCACTACCGCCTCATGAATTAATGTAATTATTTTTCCATCTCCACCTATAAATAGTGGTTATAATAAAGCAATTATAGTTATATATTTTATTAATGAAAATTTTATCATTATAAACTGTTAATTAATTATTTACATTCTAACCTTTAGATTCACTAAAAATGATAACATCCTTCATGTGTACATGTAGATTAGCACCTCCATGAACCAATGTGATTCATTTTTCAATACCACATCACATTGAGGATATATATAAGTATATTAAAATAATTATTTTATGATATTTATGGAATTATAAAACAATACATACCTTCTTTCTATAATTATAATTGAAAATAGAAATGTTACTCATGCATTTATATGACCTACGACCTCTAGGATTGTAATGTAGTTAATTTTTTCATAACCATATTTAATGGTTGGATTGAAATGTATAATTGATGTATAAATTTTAAAATAAATTCACTATTATTATTTTGTAGATGGACTATGAGAAATTTTACTATAGTCAGTATAACTAAGTATTTTTGGACTTATGAACCAAATATCATCAAAACGTACAATGTTAATTTAATTAAACAAATTATTAAAATATTTTATTTAAAGATAATATTAATGGAATAAAAAAGGAAAATGTTTCATAAGAAAGTAAATAATTAACAAGAGTTTATTATCCGGCGGGACACAAATTGTATGTGATGATTCAGACTCAAAGAAATGGGATTTCTTTAAAAAAACAACTTTTACCATTTCTAATAAAAAATATCATTTTATTTCATATACATATTTGAAAATTAATTTATGGATGTATTTATATGGATATAATTGAATTATAATGGGTGTTTTATGCCTCTTTTAATTTATTCTAATGGTTCAAAAAATAATTCTTTTTACAGATTATTGTGACCTTCTTTAAAAACTTTGAAAAGAAGATTCCTTTTTAACTAATACGGTGAAAAAGACATTTCTAACCACCATATATGTTATTTGATATTAGGATACATTTATAATATTTCTTTTTTTCTTAAATCAATATCATATTTTCTTTTGTTATTGTTATTTAAAAAAATGTGGTGGATATTTCAATATCTATAAATTAATTCTTATAGTTTCATATACAATTTTTATGATGCAAGATTTTATGTATTACATTAGGTTATTATAGAATTATATATGGGGATCGGGGGTTCTATAATAGGCCAAAGTCTAGTGAACCCATTATATCTTTCTAATAAATTTTTAATTGGATGTATTTAAACTATTCTCTTTATCCTAAGAGATTATGGTAATATACTATGATGGTTATTCTAAATATAATTGTGATGGTTATTTACAGTTTAAATGTGATGGTTTCTCCAAGTATTTCTATGATTTGTTTCCATATATAAATATACTTACTTCATTTATCTATGATTTCAATTGATTTTTATGGAAATAATATGTTTTCAGAAGTTAAGGGATAGTATATTCTCCTTCATATGTTTTCAAAGTATATCTTTTTGAAAACAATATTATGAGTTTTTCATTATTTTCATTTAAACCACTATGTGTTGTAATTTTATTTTAATATTTATTATGAATGGTTTTATGAATGTAGTGGGTTATAGAAGGTGATTTTTAGGGTAATAAAATGTTTATTTTTATCCCTGATGTTATTTTGGAAATGGACTCTTAGAACATGAGTGGCTTCGGGAGATCCCGTCGGGAAACTTGATTCTTCCCTCGGTGACGACGGTGGCGTCGGCGCCGGCCCCTCCCCCCTTCGCGGGGGAGGTGGAATCTTCGATTCCTGGGGGTCCTGGGTTCTTCAGGCCCTTCTCTAATCTGGAAATTCTTCCCCCTTTTCCCAATGTTTCCATCTTCTCTAAATCCCCGGAGCTCCTTGATGGTTACCCTAACCTCTAGATCTTGAACTCAAAGTTCTCAGAGTCTTCGGTGCTTCTGAACCTTCCCGTTTCAAGAATAGGCGACCTTCAGTTGACCCTTTTGACATGTTCGTGTTTGGTTCGTGGGATCTATAGGAACAGGGGGTGGTTAGATTTCTCGATAGCTGCCAGATTATGATACGTTTTGAATCAGAGGCAGACCTTATGCAGGCTTGGTCCAGGGCTCTACAAAGTTTCAACAGGATGAGTTTTATTATTCTTCGATAGACTTTTTATCTTTATATGAGGAGAGACTCGCCGTCAATGGCGATTTGGGTCATTTTACCTAAACATCAGCTTCCTTTTCAGAATCCTTCTATCCTTCGGATGATTGGTAATATGATAGGAATATTTCTTTGCTCTGATAGTCATACTGCAGTTTTGTGTCATCCGGTTAATCCACAGATCTCTGTTGAAGTTGATGTGTCTCGCATGCCTTTTGATATTGATTGGATTACCATTTCTGAGGAGTACAGGTGTAAGCAGAGGGTGGTTTACGAAAATTGGATGGAATTCTGTACCAGTTGTATGCGGCTAGGCCACTCCTCGTCGATCTACCATAGGAGAGCTCCCTCGGGAGTGTTCATGTATAAAGATATGAAGGCTAAGGTTGATGTGGTGAAGAACCTAGTGCAGGGGGATATGGTGATTAGTTCGGGGTCCTCTATGCATCCTATGAATGGTGAGACTGGGTGCGGTGTTCCGTCTTTTTCTGTGGGGTTGGAGGGTGATTCAAGCAGCAATAAATCTGAGCAGGAATTGGTGTTGGACCACGGTTAGGAGAACATGGGGTTGATGGATGGTGGGTAGGTCTCTCTGCCGAATTCTGTTGTAGAGGTTCAGCATCCAAGTCCCCAAAAGGTGACCTATAGAGAGTTCCAAGGTTCATAGGCGGATGGAGGTCTGAGGCTTCAGTTGAATCCGCTGGTTTTGGATGTCTTCAAAAGATTGAGACAGGATTTGGAGAAAACAGCTAACTCCAATGTTATAAAAGATTCAAAATAGAATGAGGAGGGATACTCCAGTCCATGGGAGGTGGATTCTACATATGCTAAGGGTGTTAAGGGTCTAGATGCCTTGGCAAGGCCTTTTCTTACTCTTCACAATCGGTTTAATGAACTCTCGACAGGTATACTAGATGATGGTATGGTTGAGGATGATGTTGCAGGGGTGAATGGTGGTGTGAAAACATCGTAGCATCCTAAGGGTATGGGAAAGGAGATGGGGTCCATGAGTGTGGAGGAAACTACTACTGAGGAGAGGTGTCTCCCTTTGATGGAGAGTAACACTCCGGACCAGAGGTGTGGGGTCATCTCTGAGTCTCCTGCTGCTGTTTTGGGGGTGAGAGCTGATACTGGAAGAGAAATCCTAGATAGAGGAAAGGAAAATGAGAGCGGCCCTTTCTTCCGGTCCTTCAGTGGTGTTGTTCAAAGTGGGAAGTAGGTGATGGATTTAATTAATGGACCCTTGTCTGCTTCTCCTAGAAGAAGACCAAGGAAGGATTATTCTTTTCATCCGCAGATGATGTAGACTAGTTCAGCTTCTAAACAGAACAGCGAGGTGATGGTGTCTTTTAATAAGGGTAGTGTGGTCAAGAAGTCTTCCACAGAGCAACCCAGTCTTGATCTGCATAGGAGTCAGGTTCAAAGTGCAAGCTATTGGAGATCTCCAGAGTGGAAATCAGCCACTGAAGAGGATAGATCTTATATGGGGTACGGTGATGAGTCCGGTTATTTTGATGAGTAAGCTTTGTCTTTTGTGTTTTGGTTGTAAGTTGGGGTATCGGTTACCCCTAAACCGGCTTCTGCAAAAATGGAAAAAAAATGATTTGTGGACGTTATTTTGGAAATGAAAATTTTTTATAAGTATTAATAGAATACTGATTTCTTTTATTTTTTATGTCCCTTAATGATAATTTTCTGCTCACCATATATTTAATAATGTTTTCACATGGATTATTGGAGGGTAATGGAAAGTAAGAATTCATTTTTAATATCATGAAGATTCTTCAGGAAAATTAATCATATTTTCCTTTAAAATATATATATCACGAATAAAAATGGATATTGATTAAAATTGTCCTATTTTTAATTTATAATATTATTATATAATATTTACGACCCAACTCTCAAAAACTAACAACTTAAAAGATCATTGAAAATTATTGAAAAAGATTTTTTGTCTAAGGACACTATATTAATTTTTGTTTAAAATCTTTCCCTTATTGTAGGAATATCTTACTGTCCTTTTTCAAATTCTACAATCTGTTAAATTTTGACTCTAGTTCTTTAGGTAAAAAAACATATTTAATACTCATCATTTGGAAAATAATATTAGATTGTTATGTAAATTTATCAAAGGATAAAATTATAATTTTCAAGTAACTATATTTTATTCATGTTATTATTCTTGATGGTAAATAATTCCTCAACTCTTATAAAATGATCTTGAAATGAAAATTTTAACCTATTGCATTCTTTTTTGCTGAATTGATGGTATTTTTCACACATATTTTGTTTATAGTTTTTTATTGTTAACTTTATCATGATCTTACTCTTTCTTTTGATCAATGATCTCTCATACTCTCCATCATTATTTGTGAATTTTGCTTTTCTACCATGTCAATATTTTCACTTCCCTATAATGTTTTCCTACCTGGAAAACTTTTCATGTGTTAGTTAATATGACCTTCATATTTCCTTATCTCTCTTATCAAGAGAATGTTTTATTATCCTTTTTACGATGAAGGATTTCAGGAAATATATTTTCCAATGTCAATGATTTTATTAAAGATCTAAATTTAAATTTTCAATGGATCAATTTATATAATGTATTTAATTTTACATGTAATGATCTAAAAGGGGAACTTTGTTCGATAGTGTATACGACACCCAACAACAAGCCTAATGGGAACATGAAATTTTAATATTAAAATATTTTTATTATTACCATGTCATTAAATTTTCATATATGAATAGAATTAACAAATTTATGAAATATAAATAGAAATATCCAACAAAATATAAATTTATTGCTAAATTATTAGGATATAAGATCCCAATTTTTAATGATGACATTTTACTCTTCAAATAATACAACTTCTTCAAAAATGATTCTTATTAATTTTATTAAGAGAATATTAAAATTAATCTTTATGAAATTGGAAAAAAAAATATTTTATTAAATGAAGTAAATTTTTTAAGTCATCATATCAAAACTATAATTGGGATAAATTATTTGATTCTTCTAAACTGATTTATTTTCCAATTAATAGTTAGAATTATCAATTTTTAAAATACAATCATTTCATTCCATTAAATAAATAAATTTAAAATTCCCATTACATTTTATATTTTATATCATGTTGAAATATGAAAAACATTATTTAGAATAATATTAATTATTTCATTTGAACCAAAAAATTTCATGATTTTAGTTTAAATAAATTTTTATTCTTAAAAACATTATTTTCTGTAAATTGTTTTTAAGTACATAATGTTTATCCATTTTAATAAATTAAATAAAGAAATAATAAGAAATGATTAAAATTAAATTTATATTATATATATATATAAACGAATTGATATTCAGATGATCATGATTACTTTTCATATAGTTAATGTAAAATAATATTTCCCTTAAAAATGCATTTTTTATGAAACTCGCTTTTCATCACCCTGACAGGTTTTATTTTAAATTAAATTCTAGCACCTTTGCGAATTTAATATGATAAAATTGATTCCTTATTTTTAATCAGAATAATTAATATTATTTAATATTGGATGCTTAATTTTTTAGTCATAATGAATAGTAAATATAGAAAAAAATTGTTCATATGGTAAATGGTTAAACAAATTTACTGGGGGTAAAAGTAAATAGATAAGGATTGTAATGACCTAAAACGTGTCAAATTTATATTTTTTGTTGTATATAGGCCATGTACCATTGAAGTCATAGAAATTCCCCATTTCTGGGAAATATGACCATGAATTTGACAAACATAATAATTTTAGAAAAGTAAATAACAAAAAAGGCACTGTCATTTTTCTTAATTTCATCAATACTTTGTGATAGTGATAATAAATACCTATTTTTAATTATAAATATTCATTTTAATTATATATTCTTTATTATGGTATTTTATTTATATTTTTTGATGATGTAATTTCTTTAAGAGATTACACAATGTTGGAAAACTAATTGTTTAATTAATAGAAAAATAAAATAAAATATTTTCAAAATATTTATTATAATATAAATTGTTATTGTTATTGTTTCCCCTAAATTTTTTCAATAATTATAACATTTTTTATAATTTTTAAAGTTATATATTCTAATTCCACCATTTTATTGATGTTTTTATAGTCAAATTATTTTAGTTGTGTCAGGATTGTCATTAGGTGTATTTTATAATATATAACGTTTTATTCAAGGATTCAAAATAACTAAAAATATTACATACATCCATGTGAATGGTAAATGTTTGATAATATCAACCACAATCCATTTATGGTACAATTTTCATTTCATTGGTATTTTGTGTCCCCTAAAAGTAAAAAAACCTTTATACCATGGTAATTTTCCAAAGTGTTAAAAGGAGTTAAAATAATAAGATATTGGTGAAAAGTAATCATAAATGTGTAAATTTTTTATATTATTTCTGTATTTGGACCCAAAATAATCTAATACTCTATCCTTCCCAATTTTTTTCCTTTTTAAATTGAAAATTATTTTATATTAATTCAATAATATTTGAAGATCTAAGAGTTCCCAGCCCCTCCCTTTTGAAAGTGCACCTCCTCTCTTATTTTATTCACAATAAAAAATTCATTTTAATGAAGTATAACCTACCTAAATCAATTACATAAATATATCCCCATGTCATAGAGGCATTTTCTTTCTCATAAAACCAATATAGGAAATACTTTGACATAAATCTTGAGTGTATGTTTTTATAAGAGGTATAGTTCTAAATCAAAAGTTTTCTTCTTAATTATTATTCAATCTACATAAAATAGTATTAAACCATGATGATATAATAAAATCAATATATCTCATATATATAGATATTATTATGTTAATCTCATAACCAATATCTTTATCCTCTTCAATCAAATGGAAAATGGATTCATCATTCGAGTGTATGGAAAACTACTACCTTGTGACCCGATGTAATACAATTTTCATCACCTACTCTCATTGATGGATGTAATAATGGATGTAGTATAAATAAATTTTACTCATGAGATATTTAATTATATTAAAATATTATATTTATTTTCTTTTCTTTCCTTACCATTCACTAAAAATTGATATCATCGTTCGTTCATACATGTGGATGGATATCTCCACAAAGTGATGTGATTAGTTTCACATAGCAACATCACAAGGATGATATATATAAATATATTTACATAGATAATATTTTATTTATGATTTTATGATCATTATTAAAAGGTAAATTTGTACTTACCAACTTTCCTTAATGATCATTGAATAATGGAAATGTTACTCATGCATATATACGACTAACCATCTCCATAATCGTAATGTAGTTCATTTTTCATAACTAGCATTCATGAATTGTTTTAGAAGTATAATTTATGTATAAAAATGATCATTATTTCATTATTTTTATTCTATATAACATGTAAAAATCACCAATTTGACCACAGTAATCACACCAATGTTTTTAAAAAAATTATGAACCAAACTTTTTCAAACTACCTGGCGTGGACATCACTGATTACATAAATAAAAATTTCCTTAAGATAAAAGAAAAAAATTGTTTAAGGATATGGGATTGAACTTGTAAAAATATATTAATAAATTTAATAATTTATATGTGTTCCTTACATAGTATTTAGTTGATATCAATGGAATGTCTAAACTTGATGTAAGGGATTTCATATCAGTTGTCATTTATTGAGAAATATTTTATTTTTATCAAACTAATTTATTTTAAATTGATAATATATTGAAATACTATGTATTATATCATGAATCCTTCATACTTAGTGTTATTCTAACATTCCATTTTAATTATTTAATCCAGTAGTATTTGACATGATATTTTACCAATCGTAAAGGTTTTCTTAACTCAATTTTCTTTAGTTAGAGTATAACTCTTCTTCATTTAAATTTCTATGACATGATTATGATTTAATGGATCTATAAATTGTTTAATTAGAAATTTAAACTTGTTTTTTATATTATTATTTGTTACACATAATCTCTCAATTGATTAATTCTCAACTCCGTGATATGATCTTTATAAGGTTAATTCAGCTCAAACTCGCTTTTTTGGGACATACATTTAAGATATCCATCTATATTATTTTATGATGGGCATATAATTTCACTTTGACAAGTTATATGATGAATATGATTATTTTATTTAGACTCAAATAATCATTTTTTGTTTTCATGTCATGAGCCATATAGTTGAAGTGTATCCAAAGTGGAAAATGCTCTAGATTAGAGTAACATTTCTTTTCCGGGTTGTATGTGTACAAGGTTACTTAAGGAAAAATCATATGCACATATATTATTGAGCCAATATATTATGTTCTCCTCTAGTTATGAATGTGTTTTACATGATAAATTTATATTTCCTCTGTTATTTAACAATTTTACATCAAGAAAGTATTTTATAAGTGAAATTTATATTTTATCTTATTGTAGATAGGGAATCATTCTTCTTCTATGTATTTATTTTTAAAAATGACTTTAAAAATATACTTTTTTAAACATATGTTATTTAGTAAATATTCATCACATAGTCATTGTAATTATTTTAAAAGGTTTTTAATTGGATACCTCTTAAATTATTCCAAATGGGTAACTTTATACTACCTTTACAAAATGTTTGAAAACAAATTTTATTTTTATCATTAACTACATCAAAAAAACTTCCCACTATCATAGCCATTATATTTCTTAAAGAATAAATTATATGTTTCCATAGATATTTTCAAAGAATTTTTTTTTCATAATATATATTTTAATATTTAGTTTTATAAAAATCAAATTAAAAAATATATTCTCCTCAAATACATTTTTAATGATATTTTAATGGTATTTTCATTCATAAACATATAAAACCCATGATGTTACTTACACTCCACTGGGAAAACATTATAATTTTTACAGGATTTTTGTTTCTCTTGAAATATTATGAGATTGTCTTGGAACCAATTTCTTTTCCATGTGTAAATCATGCTACAAAAGAACATTTATATTTTTTATGATTGATATGTGAAGGATTATAAATGTTTTTTCATGAACAGAACATATAAATTATTGATAATAAATGGTTTATCTTGATACAACATAAATTATGTGTTAATTACCATTATAGCACATAAAAATGGGTGATCATGGTATATCATATACGATGTGTGCACTAATATAGTGCTACTATAGATTGGTAAATAGTCATCATCATTGGAGGAAAGAAGAAGGGGGTTACCCGAGGGTTTCTCCTATATATTTAACTAGGATATAGTTATTTCTAACATGGGTTGAAAATGGGTTATGAAGATAAGGATTCAAGATATTGGAACCTTTTTTAATTCATTTTGTGGTTTATAACTATTTCTGTTGATCAATATGGAAATCAAATTTCTCTTGATTATTTATTCTAATGAATCTTACCTTTGTTAAATCATTATCCCATATTTCATTATTAATGGTATGGGTATTGAAGGGTATGGATTCTATTATTTTATTTTCATGATTTATGATCATATAATCATTCACATATTCTCATTGTGTTCTCATTGATGACATCCAAATATTAATATTAATGTTTACCCTTACTGGTCATTTGAAGAACCCTTCAAATATTTCATATTCACCAAGATATTAAGGATGATGTAAAATTATTTGAGTCTATAAGGGTTTCATATTTGATGAGATTTAATGGATATTTTTATGAATTGTTATGAAATATTAAACGGTGGGTGTATATGAAAATCACTATGTTGAAGCCAATAGTTTTTTTATATGATAGTTTTTCCTAATTATCTGAAACAAAAATGATAAAAAGTTATTTTTTATATAATTTATCAAAAATTTTCTTTAAATATAGTATGGTTTGGATGGAAAAAAATTGGGTCACATTTATAGATATCAAATACATAAATTTAAATTTTATATTTTTCTTATTGGACCTTGGAGTTTATGCTTGAGGATGTTACATTATGTTCTTCTAAATTTGTATTTGGGTTCTTTCAGCTACTTTTCAACTCAAATTTACATGTTCCTATTGAAAATTATCTTTGATGGAAGTTCATATTCTTGAGACATTGTTGTTCCAAGATATTGACTGGGTGTTTTTTATTCCAACTATGTCATTGATCCCCTTTACGAAGTCATGGATACCTTTTCCCTATCATGGTATTTATCTAATTTAGTTTCAATTATTTTCCATCAATAAACTTATTAAATTGTGAGTAGTGTTTAGGTTTCTCCAAACCCATCCTTCTTGGCGTGTTAGGAATATATTTTGGTGAAATAACATATTTGTTTTCCCTTTATTTAGTTTGGGCCCATATAGGTATTTTCAAAAATAAAATCTATTTATTTATTCATAGATGATTATCACAATATTGATTTTTTCTCTAAACATAAATCCCAATATTTACCCAAACAGGAAGAGATGGTGAAAATGGTTATAGTAAACAGTTTATCTTCTGAAAATCAAAAAGATATTTAATTCATGTTTGTAAGGAAACTTGGTACATATCATAATTATCTCGTAATAATAAAACCAAAATCATAAATCTAAAGGGAATAAAAACAAATATTTTACATATAACTCCCACAGTAGGACACATATCAGGATCACATATCAATGATTTTATATATCATGTACCAGCCTAATGGGGCATGTTTGGAAAACAAAGATCTGAGTGTGACACCCCAAGACCACCTCTAATAGGCTAGGGGCAAGTGAAAAGCACCATGTAGGCATATGAAACACGTGGGAGGCCTTAACCTAATTTACCTATATGCACACACAAATCTCCAAGATCATATAATTTATAAATTAAATTAAAACTGATAGTAATAAATACCTAAATTTAAATACCTCAACTAGAGTATGACAATAATAATGGGAATCATAAAGGTCCAAATGCAAGCCCACCAAAATATAATAGAGTCTAACCTCCTAGAATGAGGGGACTACAATCAAATGTGTCACCTGGTGTGAACTAAATAATATTTATCCCATTAATACCTCATCTTCTCATATCCCTACAAGGAACCCATCAAGTGTTCTTTCTTCTGTATAAGACACAACATGTACATGAAGATGTCATATAGTGGTGATTATAATAATACCCAGTACAACACACCAAAATAACCAAACATAATAATAAAAAGATTAGTCACCTCATCACATGATAAGGACTATATAAATATGAGATATACTCATTATATACACTAATTATCATGGTACGATCACAACCGGACATCCAACCTTGAATTCATAATCAAGATACAATATAATGTTTTTTCAGGTGAAGCCACTCTACAAGGTGTATGGTACTGATGGAACTAATCTAATTGGTTATTATCATTGGGTCTCACTAGGAAAATGTATGTTTTGTCAGTAAAAATCAGTCAATACATAGAATGGGTGTCAAACCCTAGGCCATGGGGGACACTACAATCCCTAACTGGATTTACCCGCAATGTAGGGACTCAATACTCAAGTATTTTGCTCATTCCAATACCTGAAACACCACATAGGGAAGATGATATGATATATTATCCCTCTTTGGGATTCATATGGTATTCATACAACACTAAATAAGAATAATCCCATTTATATAACCAAATCCTATTCTCAGGAAAAGATACTTCACTCAACCATCATACTGGATGAACAGTGTGAACACACTATAAGGGAATTGGTCCACACTGAATAGGGAAAGGTCTTCAAGCCATCATGTATAATGTACATGGTGTGTGTTAGTAATATAAAAATTTTCTTTCCTACCATAGGTTTACCCATGTGCTTTATCCCATCCCCATATACCCCATGTCATGCTCATGTACTTTCTAGTTTCTCATGTACCATATCGTGTCTGGGTACTTGGTTGTGTATGAGTACCATTCTGTGGTTGTCTACTCTAGTCATGCCCATGTATATATCCCTATCCTTTCAAATTTACCCTGAGGCAACATGATTGGTTTCTTAGTTATGTTATATGGCATGTGATGCATGTCACATAGTGTGTGATACTTTTCACTATGTATAAACCCTAGCACCCTAGAAGGGGAACTACATGATGTATATTCTTTGGACTACAAATCATGTAGTTATAAATTTTCCAGAAAATACAAAATATTATATGCATATTCATTCATGCCTCTATACATTGATCTAGCCATGAATCACACTAATGATCATTGATATATTTGACCACAACTACCTCACTAATGGTGGATATATTTCGATTGTCCAAATCGATCAGGAATTAGTTCCCATCATACCACACTACAGGTCACATGTGAAACTGCCATCGAGAGTCACTAATATAGTATCAATCCACTTCTAATCACCCAATTCCATCATCTCACCTCTATCGATCCCTCAATCATGAACCTTAACCACAATATGGACAGGTTTTGTCGAATAACTCTCACGCAATGATCAAATATGAGTAATTTTTTGAATAGTCATCCCAATAAATGTTCAGTAATGAATGTGTGATGCAATAAGGGATGAATCTTTGAAAATCCGAATATAAATGAAACTCATCCATTATTCATGTCATCCTAGACATTTTTTATTATAATGGTGAATGAATAGAAAAAAGTATATAACATTAATTCTTAATAGTCTAGGAAGATAAAATAAAACCCACAATTTCAATAGTTGACTCACAAGTAAAAATTTTGCAATATTTGATTATTTTTTTTACATAGTATAATCTAAAATTGGATTAGAACTAAAATAAAAAATAATACCTTGTGTGTGGATGAAAAATTGATGGAAATAGTTATATGTCTTTGGTGTCAGTGGGATCCACAATCTCCATTGGTGCTTTGATTTCCAAGTACAGCCTAATGTTGGTCTCCCGTGAGTACACTTCCAACGGCTCCAACATCAATCCATAAGGTTGTTTTTTTAACCCAAGTGATTTTTCATAAAAACATACTTATAGATTATTAAATAGGAAAACCATTAATTTAATTTAGTTAATTAAATATAATAATATATTTTATTATTTTCCCTATGATAGTACCTAAGAAAAATATCCGATGTGTACCAAGGTTATGTCATGCCTAGGGTGAAGCATGTGTTCTAGATTCAATATATGTCAAAGATTTCCAATTAAGGACACTGTTTGGGTGTTATTCTATAATTTTAGGAAAACAATGTTCATGTGATATTAATATATTTAATATTTTTATAATATCATTACTAGGAACACCAGGCCAGGGAATCTCATTCCGTCTTAGCACCTGGATCCAAAAATATTATTAGATATATTCTAAATAATTTCATTGTAAAAAAAGAGACATTAAGTTATACCATCCATAGGTATTTTCTTCATAAAAATGTAAAACCCAACATAAAAAGATAAGGGTGATGGTCTTGCATATGGGTTTCATACTCCCAGATTATCTCATATAAATTCACATGCTATAACCTGATAAGACTAAATGAAATCACTCACTCAAAAAGGATGTTCCCTTGTTGATCCTTGATCTCTACTAGGTACTCTATAGAAGTATCTCCAATCACGATGTCAAGATCACCTCATATTATAACATGTGATGTATTAGAAACATATCTTCTTATTTGTGATAGTTTAGAAGACATTGTTTACCAGATCTAAATATAGTGATAGATCCAAGGGTTAAACAACCTCAATGAAGCTATGTAATGTCTAGAAAGGGCCAACGAATCCTAGTGATAACTTTCCATCCTAGAAAAATCTCCACAATACCCTTCTAGGTGATACCTTCAAGAACACTTGGCCTCCCTCCTTGAAAACAAAAGGCCTATATCATTAGTCTGTATTAGATTTCAGATGTCTTTGTGTTGTCTTCATTTGTTCAGGGATAATTTAAACCTTCTATGTCATATCTCACACCAACTCTTGGCCCATGAGGGCTGACTCAACTAGATCAGTCCCATATAGGTGTGACCCACAAGGTCACCCACATAAATCCTAAAATGGTGCCATGTGAATTTTGGAATGGTAGTCTTTGTTAAACTCAAACTCCACCAATGGTGGGTGGTCCTCTATAAAATAGAAAAATTACAACACAAAATCTTAAATAATAACCTCTATAACCTAAATGGTTTATCAAATATATCCATTATTCTTGGAATGAAATGAAAATATCAAACTCAATTGATTTAAAAATGCCTACTTAAATCTTCCCCACATCTGTGATGTGAAGTAAGAATCACATTCAAAAATTATCATTGAGATAAATCCATGATATCTGACTATCTCTTTCTTGTAATTGCATCTCAAGAACTATACTAAACTCTATTCTTGGATAGTTAGGAAGTGGGTTAATAAAGAGAGTTATTCAAAAATTAATCATGTGATAGAGTATCCTCTATATGTTTTTGGTAGCCCTATCATAAATTCCTTAGATATATCATCCCACTTCCACTCTGGAATTTCATGGGTTTGAGTTAAACCCATTGGATCCTGGTTCGTAGCCTTAACCTGCTGATAAGTTAGGCATCGATACATAATCTCTACCACACACTTCTTAAACCTACTCCACCATAAATTATGTTCAATGTACTTACCCATAACCCCAGTAGTTTGTAGTCGGTGTCTACATTTTTACATTGGAATAATATATAATGAATCACATCCTAAATGAATTAATAGATCAGTATTATTGGTAAACTAGACACTTAATTAAAATTGAAATTACATTTTTAAACATAAAATACACAATTAATTTTCATTGATAATTCCATTATTCTCCTTAGTGTATCCCCACATATCAATAAAAAATACATCCTGGTATCTGAGGGAAAATAAAACGTAAGAAATGGGTGATCTTATATGCTTAGTAAGGTAAAGTATGTATTAGATGATACGAATAAATAAGGCATAATCAATATAGAAAGATAAATAGAAAAAAATACATTTTATCAATAACTTGAGAATAATTTGGGAAGAATAAAATATGATGATATAATTCCATATAAATAACCACATGATCAAGAAACCTAACCCTAGATATTATAACTAATCAAATAATCACATGAAATATCAACAATTGAATAAAATATCATGGAATGCATAATGGTAGAAAAATAAAAAATATCATTGAGGATTTTATATTGATAACTAATACCTTAAAGTGTTGTTCTAAGTCATCTAATAACATCAAGACTTATTCAAATACATCTATATAAATTTCTAATTTCTTGGACAAAACCATATCTAGTTGGTATAATAGGATATACATATGCATCTAGGGGAAATAGTGGGGCACACCCCTCACTTCGAAGTTCTAATTCATTCCTTATATGAATGAGTTGAAACCTAATGAACATACACATTTATATTTAAACTATAATATGAAATTTAAATACCTTACCCAATCAATATACATAATCATAAACCATCTACAGTGACATAAATAGTATCAACATAGTACATCCCAAATCAAATTGATATGAAACAATACATAGAAATAATTTTAATTGTATCATTGGATTATATCAAAATTAAATCAAAAGTAACATAAAATAAGGACTTTTTAGATCAAAAATTAGTTTGAAATATCACATGGAACATTTCTTGATAAAAATAACCATTCATTTAAAATCACCCTTTTATTTTACAATTAAAAAATTCCTAAAATATTTTCAAAATAATTTCCTTCAAAAATAAAATTTTTAAAATAATAATTTATGTAATATAATGAAAAAAAATTAAAAATAATCATATAAACATTAAAACAAAGCATCAAAGGAATGAGGGTCATGATGGTGGGTAATTCCTTACATGTCTTACAAGTTAAAAATAACTTTCATTCTTAAATGTTAAAATGTTAAGAATGTGTCTCATTAAGAAAGTGAAAAGAAGATTTATTTGAAACCATTCGGTAAAAACACAAAATTGGGTACATATGCATTTACCAAATCATTATAAGAATGCTAAAAATTTGAAATCATTTTTGAAAAACAATTTTTTGCATGAAAAATTATTTTTGATCAAAGATATAAATAATATGGGATTTTATTAAAACATTTTCATAATAATTTAATGTACCAAAGAGAGATAAAATTATATGATTACATGAAAAATATTTAAAATAACTATCGGAAAATAAAAATAGATTTATTTTAAGATATAAATATCAAATAATTCCATAATGTGATACTTAAACCAAAACAAGCATAAATAATGATAAGTTTGTGAAATAATACCTGACCACTTTGGTAACTTTTGAATCATAATACCCATGAAATTAATAAAATTGAATGAAACATTAAATACCATTAAGATAAATTAATTCATGATATAAAATAAAAAATGGTATTATATGTACCATAGAGAAAAAATGTATGGTGAATATGTAGTATTTCTCATAGATGTAAAAGTGAGATGAGAAACCCTTACCTTGAGTCTGAATCATTAGGTACATTATTTATCTTCAGGAATAATAAATTTTTGGACACCTCTTGTTTTAATTCTCACAAATCATGTTTAATTAAGTTTAATTAATTTAAATTTTTTTACACATGTTTACTTATCTGCTTAGTTTATTCTCATAGTGTTTTATATCATAATATAGGTTTCCAATGTTTGACTAAGTATGATTCTCCATTAATGTGGACTCATTGTTGGAGATCCTACTAATTATAGAAAAATAAGTTAAGTATGATCTACTATTGACATGGACTTACCGATAATGTGTTTCACTATTATTTATATCACCATTAGTAAAAATAATTAATTCTAAAAAAGGATGAGACACCTTCACTCAAGCTACCGATACATAGATTCACTGTTGTTCAACCTACCAATAAGCCAACATTAATTTTTCACAAAGCATGAGAAATAATTGCCTTGAGTTATTGATAGAATGATTCACCATCAAGTCAAACTACCATAAAAATGACCTACCAATCCTGAGTCATTGATACTTATCTCACTAATCCTTATTGAAGAATGCATTACTTATAAGACACCATTCCTAGCCTGCTATTTCTAAGACACTATTAGACCAAGTCATCGATATGAGACACCTTCAATCATTAATTTTATATTTGAATTCAAATTTACATCTAAAATTAATATTTTTGAAACTTAGTGCAATTATTTATTTTAATAACATTGTCATACTTTTGCAGAGAACATTAATATCAATTTCAGAGACAGGAATGAGGTATGAGGTACTAGAGAACATGCTTCTTGCTAGATTTAGTGTATAATGAAAATACTAGATCAGAATGAAAAATGATGACTAGAGAAATATATAGAGATTATCATATACCTATGAAGAACTCAAGAAATTTTTATTGTGCGTAATAAGTGATGGTGTAGAGATCTTAAACTAAAGAAAATCTTGTAGCAACAAACCAAATATAGGAGAAGAACTACTCGGTCAAACTGAAACCTCACAGGAAATAGTATACAGATTATTAAATGACACTTTATTGGTGTCTTTTTCTAGAAGTAGACTAAATCTACATCTCAAGACATCTTCAAGGATTTGTAAGCTGAATTTCCAATCACATAGAGCCTTCTAACTCTTTTTACATTATTTTTTCTAATTTTTTGATTTATTTCTGCATTTTGAGCAGTGTGTGTCTCTATGTTCTATGAACACACTTTGACTGTTGTACAAAACTAGAAGATACACTCATATCTTCAAAAACCATTCTTTTTTACATTACACTCTCATAGATAACAGTGGTATAGGTCCTTGTGTGTCCAGGATTTTTTTCAATCCCATGAAGAATGATGAAGAGGTCTTTTTGAACTTGATAGTGTGTATATTATTGTTTACCCCGATCCAGGGTGTGGATAAAAGTTTTCTTATATAAAATTCTTGGTGTTAGGTGATCACTAATTGGATAGGACTAAGTCACTATTTAAGACTGAACCTCTTGTTTTAATCTAATGTTCATTCTAATGATTTCTTTTCACTGTCTTATTTATTTAATGAAGAAATCATGACATTCACTTTGTTGGTCGGAGTAGTTAACTCAAGAGGGGAGGGGTGAATTGAGTTACTATAAAAATTTCTGTTTAAAAGATATTAGTTTTCCAAATAATGATTTCCCCAAAAATAGATACAGCCCAGTTAATCAAGGTTGTACTATTATAAGAGTTTGACTATTTAAAAAACTTCTTAGAAGATTGATTAATTATCAGTAATCATAATTGGTATTATTAAAATTACTTTTTAAGTTATCCTACTAAGACAAATCAGATATAACTTCTTTACAAGACTAACTATCAATGTGAATTTAGTGTTTTTCTGGATTAGGAAATAAAGCAGTAAAATAGAGTAGACTAAATTTAAATAGCACAGCGGATATAAAACAAGTGGTTCAGTCTCAAGACGAGACCTAATCCAATATACTTGGTGATCACCTGCCACTAAGTAGTTTATATAAATAAACTCTGATCCACACCCTGGATCAGGGTTAACAATAGTACATGGACTGTTCAGGCCACACAGGGACCTCTTCCACAGTTTTTGTGGGTAAAAAAAATGACCAAGCCACACAAGGACCTCTTCCACAGTTTTCATGCATAAACAAGAGTAAAGAGTTCAGTGTAAGGATTTTTAAATCCTTTAGTTTAGAACAGGAGTTATTGTGTGTGTAAAATATACAGAGTACACACACTACTTTAAAGTAAAATAAAAGAATCACTAATAGAGAGTAGATATGAGTTCAGAATGCTCTAGTGATTAGCAGTGCAGCTCTGGACTCCTTGTATAAGAAAAAAATACATACGAGTCCTTTTCTGGTTTTTGTGTTAAAAAACAGAGTGTTGTGGTTTAGCTTGTGTTCTTCACGAGTGAAGATGTTCTCTCGATCCCAGTACATCATGATTTGTTCAGTAGAGTCAGATTTCATGCATGAGAAAATTATTTAATTGATGATCTTCCAATCTCTTCTTTGTGGTTGTGCTTGTCAGCTTGTTTTTTCTGTTTAGTACAGTGCACTCACGTTTCTTGATTTGTCTCATGTTGTATTGTGTGTGTCTTCCTCTTGGGTACTCTTCTATATATCTTAAAATGAAAGAGTGTTAGCCAAAAGGTTCCATGTATTTCATACCTTGTACCTCGTACTATGGATACAAAGAAACATTAATTATTGTTGGTGCATTAAAGACATCAAATATGACCGTTAAAAAGTTAAATAGAAAAACGAAAAAATAGGTTAGGAAACGATGTCACAGTAGTTATGCAAATAGTGTCTCATTCATGGTATCTCCTTCACAGTATCTCCTTCATGGTTTCTCCTTCACGGTGTCTCCTTCACGGTGTTTCCTTCACGGTGTCTCCATCACGGTGTCTCTTTCACGGTGTCTCCTCCACTGTGTCTGAGTCACGGTGTCTGACTTACGGTTTCTGGATTCCGGTTCCTTGATGAAAATTCCTCACTAATTGTGTCTGGCACTTAGGAAATCATAGTATCTAGCTTACAGTGTCTGTTATTAGTATCTTGCTTCACGGTGTTAGGCTTACTGTGTAACGGTATCTCATGGTCATGGTGTCTCGTGGTCACAGTGTCTCATTGGTCACAGTGTCTGTGTCTTGCTTCACGGTGTCTCCTTGGTCATAGTGTCTCGTTGGTCATGGTGTTTGTGTCTTGCTTCACAGTGTCTTCTACTTAGTCAAATAACTATATTTATACTTAAATAATAATATGCTTAAAATGAATTGATATTATCCATTATAAAGTATGAGATAACTTGAAACATAAATAAACATGATTAATAAGATTTATGATATTTGTGATCATTAATAAGATTTGTTATTATTATTGATATTTGTGATCATAAAAACATGATTAATACATGAGGAGTCCAATAATATCCCCATTTTTTATGATCACAAATCAAGTACAGTTAAAGGGTAATTTAAATGCAATTAAAGAGAATATAACATAGAATATAACTTTCTCTTCCCCTTTTGGGATTATCAAAATGTGGAAAGAATAGAGGTAAAACAGTTCATATGTCATGAAAAGTGTTTAGAATACATCATACAGTAGAAATACAAAAAAAATGACATCCCCATCAAAAATAGCAGTCACTAGTCTTCTTCAAGGATTGGCCTTCTCTTTGCCTTTATCAGTAGCAGAAGAGGAATCCATAGGGGCAGTTGCTGATATAGAAGAAGGCATAGAAGTGGTAGATAGAGAAGGTAAAGGGAGACCTTCAAATACTGAGGGAGCCAAAGTAGGAGATGAAGAAGATCTTGGTCGTTTCTTGTCAAGAATGGCATGCCTGGTCTGACTAAGAGCCTGGCCAAGAGTCATGCTTGTGGAAGTTAAGGCCGATGTGAAAGTAGGTAACCCAGGTCTGAGAGGAGCAGCCACTGCAGCTACAATTGATGTAATTTGAACATGAAGATACGACATCAGATGTTTAATGAAGTTGGTAATAATCACTCCTCCATACTACATGGCCTTTTCAAAATCATCTTTATTTTCCATGAACTTGTCCAAAAATATGGTAAACTCAGTGACCTTCTGAACTTGAGCATTGAAGGCATGAGTCACAGGAGGTATTCTTAGATTCTCTAAAAGATAATTAAAGTGATTGGTCATATCAATCTTGTAGAAAATATGGTTGAAATAGAAATATACTTTCTTAGCAATCTCCTTATGGGCATCATTGGCAATCTTTGAATGAATTTGAACTAGGCCAAACACTCTATTGTTGTTCTTAACAACTTCAGATAAAAGATCCATATAAAATCCACAGAAGGCATTCCGAATCTCTTCCTTGACTATAGATCTGAACAGATAACTATCCAATGAAGGAGTAGAGGTTTGACTAGAGGAAGTAGAATCTTTTACAGCTGTGGTTAGAGACTTGAGCTATTTCAGGACCTTTTGAAGACAGCCAATATATTCATCTATGAGTTTTTTGAGGTTATCCTCAATCACTCTCATGGATTCCAACAACTATGTGTGCCTTTCTCCAATATTTTCATCAAAGTATAAGAGTTATGGATGAATCTGGGACACAATATCTTGAGAGATGTTTGAAATAGAAGGTTCAAGAGAAGGAGGAGAAGGAGCGTGAGCAGGAGCAGGCTCTGATCTAGAATTCAATTCCCTCTATAGGTCTTCAACCATGCTTTTCAGAGTTACAACTTCAGTACTGAGAAACTTGTTTTCAACCCTTACTTCATGAATTTCATGAATCATCATGGGTTGAATGTGCCACATATTCTTTTCTAAAAGCAGTTAGGCATCTTCTTGACTCAGTTGGGTCACAAGATAAGGTTGAGAGGGCAAGAGTTTCTCAACTCTAGCTAAGATAGTGTCTCCAAAGAACTTCAAATCATCTTTACTGAAAAAATATTTTTGTTCAAGTAAAGGTTAAGGTGAAGGAATTGGTACAGGTTCAGGCTCAGGTTGAGGTGCAGGTTCAGGTTCAGGTTGAGGTTTAGGTTCAGGTTCAGGTTCAGGTGAAAAGAGTGTGATAGATTTTAGTTGAAACAAAGAAGAAAGATCAATCCTAGTGGCAGTAACCCATTGAGATTCACTCACATCATAAAAGCAAGGGAATTTATACTGCGTGTACACTGAATATGACTCAGTTGGTTGAGATGTTTCATCAGACTCAGCTTCACTAGTCTCTTCTTCATTAGTCTCAAGATTTTGAGGTTCCTCCCCCCAATAAGTGCTTCCATTTCACGACCTTAAGGATCAGGTGCTTGATCTAAATCCACTGGTTCATCTCTAATTTCCTCATCCATTTCTTTCCTAGCCAACCTAAAGGATATGTCCATCCTCTATTATTTAGAGGGTATTATCTTAGGAATAGATTGTTCTACAGGAAGGTCTTATAGATTAGATTCTTGGATAGTAGGAAGTTCTTATTGTGTTTCTTCTTGCACAGTAGGGATTTCTCCTTTTACAGCCTCTTCCATGACAGGGAGTTGTTCCAGATTTGTTTCTTCCACAACATGATGCTCAGGTTCTGAGACAATTGATTCTCTTTCAGCCTCATATTGGATTTCCAAATTAAAAACAGATCTAGGGGCAAGAGGTTCTTTTCCAAGAACAATATGAGGAACAACAATCCTTTCTTTCTCAATGAAAAATTCTTCCCTATGAGGTATATCAGCCTCTTCTCTATGTGGTACTTCATATGCCTCTTCCTCTTCTTCTTCATCTTCTGGATAATCAAAAAATTCATATGGTTCTAAATCAGGATCAGAGACGTCTTATGGACGTGTTGGATAATCCACAAGATTATACTTCTCATAGAGCTTCTCATTATCTTCAACCCACTCCTTCCAGGGGTTCCTGTTTATCTTCATCCTCTTGATTATAGCTTTTGAAAAATAGTATTAAAAATACATAAGTTCTTTTTCATTGGGTCCAACTTTTCCTTTGGAAACAAGCATAGTTGAAATCAGACTAGAGTAAAATAGAGATGTGGATTTTGATGTGACTTTGATCAATTCACACATATGGTGAATGATATATTTGCACAGATTGATTTTGTGTCCATTCTTCATAAGATGAATCAGGACACATCTTGGTACTTCAAGATAGCAAAGTCACCTTTCCTTGGGCTAATCTTATTTTGAACAAACATAAATAATGGCCTTGTATCCCCATCAAGTTCAGCAGCTATGGCCCTTCTCTTGGTGCCATTTCCAGTTAGGGTTTCCAATGCATTTTCTTGGTCAAAGAAATCAGTTTTATGTGGGGGTATCTCTGATAATTATCACAGACTCCTTCATGAGGTATCCGAAGGCATGAATCCCATAACCTTGATGAGAAGGAGCATCTTTTTCCACTGACTCAACTCCTCACAACATATCTTTCACCGGCATCAAAAGAAAATTTTACATACTACTAAAACTGAGCTACCAACCTCGGATAAATAAGTCTATCCTTCCTTAAGAACCATTTGAGCTAGCCTTGTTCTCTTAAAACTTTTAAAACCAGAGACTTTCTGGACAAAATCCAATAAGGGTAAACTTATTTTTTAGGAATGACAACATGATTTACCAGGTTTGGATTCAAGGGTCCTTCGGGCACCAGCTTCGGTGCTCTCTTCTTTTTCTTTTAGCAGCACTTCTTATATGTGGATGATGATGGTCACTTAATTCTTGGCATCCACTGAAGGTCACGAGAGAGAAAGAGTTGAATGTTTGAAAGGGTTCAAAAAGAGTGAGTAGGAGAAGGTCCTAGTGAAGAACCGAGTGAAACCCTTTTGGTTTATCATTTGGGAATGTCAAACATCACAAAAGAAAAAACACGGGTAAGTAAAAAGCAGTGAAAAAAGAATTATCGTAATATTGGTTAAAGGAAAAGAATAAATAATTTTCACAGTGAGACTGTGAATAGTCGTTACGGTGTGATAGTAAAAGGTCCTCACGATGAGCCAGTCTGTGGTTGTCACGGTGAGACAGTGAATGGTCTGTTCAGTCACGGTGAGACAGTAAGTAAACTGTTCGGTCATGGTGTGACAGTGAATGACAGACTATGAATAGAAAGTGCTAATGGTGAGACTGTAAATATGAGAGACAGTAACCAAGAAACAGTTAACATGAAATAGCAAAGTAAAATATAGTAAAAGATTAAACAGTAAGACCAGTAAAATATCTTTTTGTGATTGGTCATTCCAAGATCATGTATGATGTAATCTATTCTCTCAGAATTTAATGGTTTAGTGAATATATCAGCAAGTTGACATTCATTACCAATGAATTACAAGGTGATATCACCATTTTGATAATGATCCCTCAAAAAGTGATGTCTTTCCTCAATATGTATTGTCCTAAAATGTGAAACCGGATTTTTTGAAATGTTAATGGAACTTGTGTTATCACAATGTATTGGTACATGTCTGAATTGATATCCATAATCTAGTAAAGTGTTTTTCATCCACAAAATTTGTGCACAACAACTTCCAGCAGCTATGTATTCAGCTTCTGTAGTGGATAATGCAAAAAAAAATTATTTCTTACTACACCATGATACTAGTGACTGTCCTAAAAGGTGACATGTCCCATAGGTGCTTTTTATATCTAACTTACAACCACCAAAGTCAGTATCAGAATAGGTAACTAGTTCAAATGATTTTCCTTTAGGATAGAATAGTCCTAAATTGGGTCTATGGTTGAGGTATTTGAAAATTATCTTTACATCATTTAAATGAGATTCTTTAGGATTTTAATGAAAATGAGAACACATACACACACTAAACATAATGTCAAGATGAATATTATTTAAGTAGAGTAAACTTCCAATCATTCCTCTATAAGTGGTTTGATCAACAGATTTTCCATCTTCATCAAGATCCAACTTACAGGTGGTACTCATGGGAGTGTCACTACTTTTAGTTTTATCCAATCCAAAACGTTTTATAAGATCTCTAGTGTACTTACTTTGAGTCAAAACAATTCCATCATTATTTTGAAATATTTTAAATCCAAGAAAGAATTTTATTTCACCCATTAAGCACATTTAAAATTCATTTTGCATCATTTTAGAAAAATAAATACATAATGAATTTTTTGAAGATCCAAAAATAATATCATCTAAATAGATTTGAACAACTAAAACATCATTAGATATTCTTTTTATAAAGAGGGTAGGATCAGTTATTCATTTTTTAAAACCTTTGGAAATTATAAAAGTACTTAATCTGTCATACCAAGCTCTTGGAGCTTGTTTTAAACCATATAAAGCTTTTTATAGTTTAAAAATATGATTTGAAAAATGAGGGTTTTTAAATCCAAGGGGGTTTTCAACAAAAACATCCTAAACTATATACCCATTTAAGAATACACTATTAACATCCATTTGATATAGTTTGAAATTCAGATGTGTAGTATAAGCAAGTAGAATTCTAATGGATTCAAGTCTGGATACTGGAGAAAAAGTCTCCTCATAGTCAATTCCTTCTTCTTGACTATAGCCTTGTGAAACTAATCTAGCCATATTCCTAACTATATTTGAATATTTATCTACCTTATTTCTAAACAGCAATTAAGTGCCTATGACAAAAGTGTCCTTGGGTCTTTCAACAAGTTTCCAAACATTATTTCTTTCAAACTGATTGGGTTCTTCTTGCATATAAATTACCCAAAATTCATCATTGATAGCATCATCAATGTTTTTAGGCTCATGATGTGACAAGAAGGCTTGATGTTCAACCTGATTTCTAAGAGAAGCTCTAGTTTGTGTTCCTTTCTCTAAGTCTCCTACAACAGCATCTAAGGGATGTTTTTTAAGAGTTCTAACATTTATATAAAAAGATGGACTAGTGAATTCAGGTTCATCAACAGATTCATGTTCATTATGACTTGATTGCATAGAATTTCCTGAATTGGAAGTTTTCACAGATTCTTTCATAGAGGTATTTGAAGATTTTGAGTTGATGTTCAGATTTGATACATCATCCTCCAGATTTTCTAGGATGGTTCTAGGATCATGTGGATCTATTTCATCAAACTTTATGTAGATAGATTCTTCAAAACATTTAGTTCTCTTATTTAATACTCTATAAGCTTTACTAGATATTGAGTAACCTAGTAAAAGTCCTTCATCACTTTTGGATGCAAATTTGTCAAGATTATCCTTAGTGTTGATAATAGAGACTTTGTAATAATAAAAACTCTAAAGTAATTAACCTTAGGCTTTCTATTGTTCTAGAGTTTATATGGGGTCATCTTGAGAATTGGTCTAATCAAGGATCTATTGATTATTTAGCATGTTGTGTTAATAGCTTCAGCCTAAAATTAAATAGGTAGGTCATATTCACTAAGCATTGTTCTAGAAATTTCATGCAAGGTTCTATTTCTTATTTCAACAACACCATTTTGATGAGGTGTTGTATGGGAAGAGAAATTGTTATTATAACCATTTTGTGAGAAAAAGGATTCAAACTCTTGATTTTCAAACTCACATCCATGATCACTCCTTAAAGATTTAACTTTAAGTCCACTATGATTTTCTACAAACTTGGCATAGTTAGTAAAATAAGAGCAGGCTTCACTTTTGTGAGCCATAAAGAATGTCTAGGTATATCTAGAAAAATCATCTACTAGAACATAAACATAGTTCTTACGATTTAAACTAAAAACTCTGTATGGTCAAAACAAATCCATCTGAACCAATTCGAGAGGTTGAGAAGTAGAGACTTATTTCTTTGGTTTGAAAGAGAATTTTTGTTTTCCATTTTGACAGATATTACAGAATTTTTCATTTGGAAACTTTAGTTTGGGTAAGTCATTAACTAGTCCTTTTCTAGTTAACTTACTAAGGGAGTGAACATTACAATGTCCTAGTCTCCTATGCCAGATCCAAGATTCTTTATGAAATGCACATAAGAAAGAAACATTTTTAGAACTTAAGGAATTTAAATTAATAGAAAAACATTCTCATTTCTTGATGCAGAAAAATATTAATTCATCTTTAGAATTAAATACATTACAGGCATCATTTTCAAATTTAACATGATATCCATTATCACATAATTGTGATATACTGTGAAAATTATATTTTAATCCATTAAAAATAGTAATTTAGAAATTATAATTGAATCAAAGTTACTAATCGGGCCTCATACAATGATCTTCCCTTTGGCATTGTCACTAAATGTGACATGTCCTCCATCTACCTTTATCAGATTCTTAAAGCATGAGTAGTCTCCTGTCATGGGCCTTGAACACCCACTGTCCAAGTACCACAGATTTGAGTAGGACCTCTTTATGCAGCTTTCCTATAACATGATCAAGAAAAGACATATGTTGGTAACCATACTTTTTGGGTCCAGTAACATTAGTAATAAGTGCTTTAGGAACCCATATTTTTTTCACAGGTTTCTTGTAATCATTATGTAATGTATTTAAAAAATAAACACTATTTGTTCTGAAAAAACATGAAACAGTAGAGTATGTATCATGACTCGAGCTAGTTGATCTTTGTCTAGAACAGGGAACAAAATTATATGTCATAGACTTTGAAACAAAATTTGTTATACCAAGGCTTCTTTTACCAGGTTGAAAACCAATGCCTATATTATATTTTAGAGAAATTTGTTTTCCTAGAATTTGGGTAAGGGTATTTTTACCATTAGTAAACTTTTCTAAGTCACTTTTTAATTTCTCATTAGACATTTTTATATCATTGTTTTTTTTTTGAGCAGTTGAGAATTTTTCTCCTATTTAGTAGTAAGTTCATATTTAACAGTTACAGTGAGAGCATGTTGTTTCTTCAATGGTTTATATTTTTCCTTTAATTAATTGCACATCTCTTCAAGCATGTTGCAATATTCAAAAAATTTATCATTGGTCATATTTTCAGAGTCACTTTCCTCTTCAGAATAGTATGAATTATGCATAGAAGAGTTCATTGCTACCTTAGATGTGTTTTTCATAAAACAAAGATTGGCGTTGTTTGCCTATTCATCATGTGATGTGTCAGAGTCACATGAACTATCCTCATATGCACTCCAGGTTGCCTACATTTCCTTTTTTTACTTCTTGTCTGTGTCCTCATATTTCATCTTATATTTGATCTTTGGATAGTCATCCTTTATATGTCCTTTGCGCTTACATTCAAAGAATACAATCTCATCAGTTTTTTCACTTCTTCTCCAGTCATTTTTCTAGTTTCCTTTTTGACCATAATTTCCCTTGAAGTTAGGTTTTCTGAAAAAGTTTTTATTCTTGTAAAATCATTTGAATCTTCTGGCTAGTTGAGACATCTCCTCATCACTATCAGGTGATGACTGTTCAGTAGTGGAACTGTCTATATAAGTTTCCAGTTTTCCTTTGTATTTGTGCTTCGAGGGGGAGGTCTTGAATGAAACAGATTTCCTATTTGGTTCATCCTCCTATTCTTTGTTGACTTTCAACTCTTCCACATACATCATCAATTTCCCAATGAGTTCCTTTACAGGTAGCCTGCTGATGTCACATGACTCTCTAATTGAGACAGAGGATCCCCTCCATCTTTCATATAGACATCTGAGAATTCTCATGATCTGTTCTTTGGTAGTGACTTATGTTCCTAGAGAAATCATTTTGTTGACGATATCATTGATTCTAAGATACATATCAGAAATAGGCTCATTAGGTTTCATCTTAAAATTATCATATTTTATAGTATAAGTATTATGTCTCATTTCTTTTACACAAGATGTGCCTTCATGTGAGACAGACAAGGTATCCCAAATTTCATGGGCAGTTTTACAAGCAGAAATCCTATTAAATTATTGATCTCCTAAGGAATAGTATAAAGCATTCATAGCTTTGCAATTTTTATTGTAAGAAAGTTTGGTAGGTTCATCCCATGTAATTCTATCAGTCACATGAAGTTTTTATTCATCTATAATTGATGACCAGATTTCAAAGCTCATACTCTCTAGATGCATTTTCATTTTGATTTTCCATTGAGCATAATTGGTTCCCTTAAAGAATGGTGGTATGTTAGTTGCAGCACCTTCCAATATATTATCCATACTTATAAATTACTTTAAAAGAGATAGAGATTTAGAATTGACAGAAATTTACAGATCATTAAAGTAAAACTACAATCGTAGTTGAATAAGATTACACAAAGTCCTAATAAATCAACCTCTGATACCAAATGTTGTTCGGAGTAGTTAACTCAAGAGGGGAGGGGTGAAATGAGTTACTATAAAAAATTATATTTAAAAGATATTAGTTTTCAAAATAATGATTTCCCCAAAAATAGATACAGCCTAGTTTATCAAGGTTATGCTGTTATAAGAGTTTGACTATTTAAACAACTTATTAGAAGATTGATTAATTATCAGTAATCATAATTGGTATTATTCAAATTTCTTTTGAAGCTATCCTACTAAGAAAAATCAGATATAACTTCTTTCCAAGACTAACTATCAAAGTTAATTTAGTGTTTTTCTGGATTAGGTAGTAAAGCAGTAAAATAGAGTAGACTAAATTTAAATAGCATAGCATATATAAAACATGTGGTTCAGTCTCAATTTGAGACCTAATCCACTCCACTTAGTGATCACCTTCCACCAAGGAGTTTATATAAATAAACTCTGATCCACACCCTAGATTGGGGTTAACAATAGTACATGGACTGTCTAGGCCACACAGGGACCTCTTCCACATTTTTCGTGGGTAAACAAAATAATGACCATACCATGTAGGGACCTCTTCCATAGTTGTCATACGTAAACATGAGGAAAGATTTTGGTTTAATGATTTTGAAATCCTTCATTTCAGCGCAGGAGTCAGTGTGTGTGTAAATTATACAGAGTACACAGACATCTCGGAAGTAAAATAAAAGAATCACTAAGAGATAGTAGCTATGAGTTTAGAATGATCTAGTGATTAGCAGTGCACCTCTGGACTACTTGGATAAGACAGAACTACTTCTGAGTCCTTTTCTAGTTTTTTTCTTGAAAAGTAGAGTGTCGTGGTTCATCTTGTGTTCTTCACGAGTGAAGATGTTCTCTTGATCCCAGTACATCGTGCTTTATTAGTAGATTCATATTGCATGCATGAGACAATTATTTCTTTGAAAGATATTTCAATATCTTCTTCATGGTCGTGCTTTTCAGCTTGTTTTTTCTGTTTCGTACAGTGCACTCGCATCTCTTGAGTTGCCGCATGTTGTATTGTGTGTGTCTTCCTCTTGGGTACTCTTCTCTTTATCTTTTAATGCATGAGTTTTAGCCAACAGGTTCCATATATTTCGTACCTTGTACCTTGTACTATGGCTACAAAGAAACATTAATTATGTCAGTGTATTAAAGACCTCAAATATGATCGTTAAAAAGATAAATACAAAAATGACAAAATAGTTTTGGAAACGGTGTCACAATAGTTATGCAAACGATGTCTCCTTCATGGTATCTCCTTCACGGTATCTCCTTCACAGTGTGTTCAAGGTGTCTCCTTCATGGTGTCTCCTACAAAGTGTCTCCTTCATGATTACTCCTTCATTGTGTCTGAGTCACGGTGTCTGAATTACGGTTTCTGGCTTCCGGTGCCTTGATGACTGTACCTCGCTAACTGTGTTTGGGACTTAGGTAATTAGAGTGTATGGATTACGGTGTCTATTCTTAGTTTCTTGCTTCATGGTGGTAGGATTACTATGTCACGGTGTCTTGTGGTTATGGTGTCTCATTGGTCATGGTGTCTATGTCTTGCTTCACAGTGTCACCTTGGTCACAGTGTCTCATTGGTCATGGTGCCTGTGTCTTGCTTCATGGTGTCTTGTACTTAGGAAAATAACTGTATTCAGAATTAAACAGTAATTTTCATAAAATAAATTAAGCTTAGCCATTATCAAGTATGAGATAACTTCAAACATAAATACACATGATGAATATGATTTGTGAGATTTGTGATCATTAATAAGATTTGTAATTACTATTCATATTTGTGATCATAAAAACATGATTAATACATGAGGAGTCCAACACACTTTAATAGTTAATCTTAGATGGTGTTTATGTTGTTATTTTATTTAGTATATTGATTTCAAAAGTTAAAATAATAATCCATATTACATTAATTTATAACTAATCACTCTTTAAGAATACTTTTAAAAGATATAAACTATATAAATCTGCTACTTTGGTTAACTGGGCCATTTTTCATCTCAAATTGTGGAACTTTTAAATGTGTTTTAGAAAGAAATTTTTATAGGTACTCAATTAAACCCCCACCTCTTCAGTTTTGTACTCTGACCAACATTTGGTGTCAGAGTTTTCTTACATTCTGAGTTTGAATTTTTTTCAATGATTTTAAATCTTTTCAACTGAGATTTTAGTTTTTTTAAGATCTAAAATTATAGTTTGTTAAAAATTTATAGTTCTTTAAAACTAGTTTTTATCATTTAACAAGGATAATAGAAAGGAACATGTTGCTACCAAAAGACATCCCTATTTTAATGGAACAAACTATGCTCAGTCGAAACTCTAAATGAAATTTTATTTAGAAATTATGGGTTTTGAATATTAATTTACTATTGTTGATGAAAATAATATTCTTGCTACTTATTGAAACACTTGGAATAACCCAAATAAGGCATCCTAAAATGAAGATTTCAAATCTGTGAATTCCTTTTATTATTCTCTAGAAGATGAATAATTCAATAGGATTTCTACATGAAAAACTGCCTTTGGAATTTGGGATACTTTGGTTGTTTCATGTGAAGGAGCCACTAATTTTATATAAATGAGGATTAATACATATACTATTAATTATGATAATTTCAGAATGAAGCATGATGATCCTATCTCTCACATGTATCTTATGTTCAATATGATTTTAAATACAATTATCTCATTGGGAAGGATAGTCACTGCAAAAGAACATATCATGATGATCTTGAGATGTCTTCTAGAAAGGTGAAGAGGGACCTTCATATGAATTAGAGAATCTAGTGACATTGAAATATTACTTAAAAAGGAGAAGTTTGAAAAATTCATGATGTGAAAGTAAGAGATTAAGGTCAATAGGGAAGAATAAGATAAACCTAAAGGAATTTCAGTGGATTTCAAAACCACCGCATCCAAACAAAATGAGAAAATTATAGTTCATGTTGAATGTTCTAGTAGTGAAGATACATGAAGTTATAGTGATGAAGAAATGGCTCAATTACCCATTATATTTATGAAATTTTAAAAAAAGAATAATTTGTTTAGGAATCCTAGATACATAGAAAATTATAAAAATAAAGATAACCGAAGAAAGGATTCGAAAATAAATGAAAATACCATTGAGATAGTCTACTATGAATTAAAATGAAAGGTAAATGTAAAGGATGTCTATCCCAAGCTAAACTACAGTAATAAATATGAGTATAAATATTGAAATTTTAAGAAGGAAATAAAGGATACTTGGAGTTCATTTGAGGATATTTCTAGTGAATCAGAATCGTCTCATGATGAAAAATTTGAAAAACCCAACATGGGTTTTCTAAAAAACACATATGAGGTGACTTTAGTATCTCATGCACAAAATTATTATTATTCTAGAGATTAATCCAAATCTAATAATTCAAAAAATATTACCAATTAATAAATGTTTGAATATTTCCAAATAATTAATGATACCTGTAATTAAAAAAACAATAAATATAAATCTATTGACAAAAACCATTCTCTTTCCACTACTATTAAATCAAAAATCACTATATAAAAAGATAAGAATGATCAAATTCTTAATGAGAATATAGAAATTAAACATTATAATTAAAAATTAAAGAAATATTTAAAAAATATTTATAAATGGTAAAGATAACTTATTTAAAATTCTTGGAAAAAAATTTCTCCTACGTATGATAACGGTATTGGTTATCAACTTGCGAAAAGAAATTTTATTTAAAACTAATTTTGTATCCAGATCTTGAAAATATATCTTTATGAACATGTCTATAAAATTTTCTGCAAGTTCCATCATTGGAACATATTTTACTGCTACAAGTTTTTCTTGACCTAATAGAGTTTATTTTTCACTAAATATTACAAACTACTTATAGGAAACCCATAAAGAAAATGTGGGTTCCTAATGATTTAATTACTAATATTACTAGGCCCAAGAAAATATGGGTACCAAAGTATTGTATTTTTTAAATTTGTAGGAAGGTTTTTCGAAGAGTTCCCATAAAAACTTATGGTAATTAGAAATTTGGTGCTCAAGACACTTGACAAGGGACTACTCAAGCTACAAGAACCTCAAAAATATTGACAGTGGACATGTCACCTATGGTGACAATGAAAAGGGGAAAATTATTGGCCTTGGTCAAATCAGTAACCCTAAGTAAGTTTTAATTTATAAAATTATTTTTGATGATGGGATAATGTATAATATGATTAGTATTTCACAGTTATGTGATGATGGATTTCCTGTAAAATGTTTAAATTATGATTATTGTGTTTTCAATTATAAGAATGATTTAGTCTTTACTACTTTACAAAATGAAAATATATATGCTTTAAATTTGGATTTCTTCGTATCATAGAATGTTTCTTTCTTAAGTTCATTTTATAAAGAATCTTGGATATTACATAGAATAATATTCCACTATAATATTTAATCTCTTAGAAATATTATAGGAACATTATTAGTTAAGGATCTACCTAAACTAGAGTTTCAAAATCATAAAGTCTGAATCCTTGTCAAAAATGAAAACAACATAAAATATCATTCAAACCAAAGATTGATGTTTCAACTTCTCAACCTCTTGAGTTGCTTCACTTGGATTTGTTTAGATCTTCTAGAGTTTCAAGTTTAAATAGGAAGGACTATATATATATTCTAGAAGATGACTTTTATATGTATACTTGGACCTTATTTTCATCTCACAAAAGTGATCATTGATCTTATTTCACCAAGTATCCAAGATTAGTTATAAACTTAAGTAGAATTAGTATTAAAACCTTAAGAATTTACCATGTTCATGAGTTTTTAGATCAATAATTTGAACCATTTTTCTCACAAAATGGCTATAGTGATAACTTCTATACTCCTAGGACACCATGAAAGATTAGAGTTGTTAAAAGGAAAAATAGAACCTTCTATGTGATAGCTCTAACTATTCTTAAAGAATATGATTTCCCTATTTATTTTTAGGCATAATCTATGAATAGAGATTTCTATATAATCAATAGAGTTTTAATTAGACCTATCCTAAAGAAGACTCCCTTTGAGTTATGGAATAATAAGAAACCCAAGGTTAATTACTTCAAATATATTGGTGGAAAAGTATTTATTCTCAATAAGAAATATAATCTTCCCCAATTTTCCTCCATGAGTGAGGAAGGAATTTTCCTAGGTTATTCAATCACTAGTAAAGCCTATCGAGTCTTTAATAAGAAACAAAATTTGTGCACGAATCTGAGCAAGTAAAGTTTGATGAAATAGATCCACATGAATCAGAAACCTCAATAGAATATCTTGAAGATAATCTTTCCAGTCTAGTAATAAACTCTAAAGCTTTTTATTTTTCTATTAAACATGTAGAAAATACACACTTCTAGAAACTCTCACAATTCAGACCAAGTTGAACCCAAACCTGTATATGATACTGAAGGGACCAGCACTTATTTTTCTAGGTCTATTATAAGTCTTAAAAACAATCCTGTAGATTCTATAGTTGGAGACTTAGAAAAAGCAACATATACTAGAGCTTCTCTAAGAAACTAGGTTCACCATAAAGTGCTTTTTTCATAGCATGAACCCAAAAACATCAATGATGCAATCAATTATGAATTTTGGATGATGAATATGAATGAAAAATTAAACCAAATTGAAAGAAACAAATTATTAAAACTTGTTGATAGGCCTAAATACACCATGAAAATAGGCACTAAGTGGGTGTTTAGAAACAAACATGATGAATATGGTACAATAGTTTGAAATAAAGCTAGAAAAGTCGCACAAAGTTATAATCAAGAGGAAGGAATGGACTTTAAAGAAACCTTTTAACCTATGGCCTAACTTGAAGCCATTAGAATATTGCTAGCTTATGTAGCACATCTTAAATTCAATAATTATCAAATGGATGTCAAAATTTTATTCCATAATGGTTATATATTTGATGTTATTTTTTTAACAACCCCATTTTCATATAAATCCTCATTACCCAAATCCTTTTTTATATAACAAAATCTTTATATGGTTTCAAACAATCTCCAAGAGCTTAGTATGATTGGGCCATCACTTTTCTTATTTCTAAAGGTTCTCAAAACATAATAGATTATACTAATCTTATGATAAAAATAATTTTTAAATGTATTTTAGTTATTCAAATAAATGTTTATGATATTATTTTTAGATCTTCAAAAAATTATTTATGTGTTAGTTTTTTAAAAATGATGCATAATGAGTTTGATATGAGTTTAATGGGTGAACTCAAATTCTTTCTTAGATTTGAAATTTTTAAAAATAAGGAAGGTATTATTTTAAATCAAAGTAAATATTATAATGAACTTTTAAAACATTTTAATTTAGAGAGCACTATAATTGGTGATAATATTATGAGAACCATCTATAAATTGGATCTTGATAAAGATATAATATCAGTGGATTAAAACAATTTCAAAGGTATTCTTGGAATTATTCTTTACATAAGTGCTATATGACTTAGTATTCTATTTCGTGTGATTATGTGTACACATTTTGAATAAAATACAAAGAGTCACCTCTATTGCTTTTTAAAAGAATATTCAAGTACCTCAAATATACTACCAACTTAGGACTATTTTATCCTAGAGGAAAACCATTTAAATTAGTTGGTTATTATGATGTTGTCTTTATTGGTTATAAGTTAAATAGAAAAATAACCTATGGAAAATGTCACTTTTTGATAAAGTATATAGTTTCATGGTGTAGTAAGAAACAAAATTTGGTTTCATTATCTAATTCAGAAGCTGAATACATAGCTGTTGGTAGATCCTATTATAAATATTATGGATGAGACACACTTTACTAGACTATAGATATCAATTTTGGAATGTCTGCATAATCATTGACAACACAAGTGCTATTAACATTTCTAATAATCCAATTTTGCATTCAATCACAAAGCATTTTGATGTAAGACATCACTTTTTAGAGGGAATTATCAAAAAGGTGACATAATTATTTAATTCATTATCAATGAACATCAGCGTGTTGATATTTTTTCTAATATTTTAAATTCATATATAATGAGCTATATCAGACATGAGTTGGGGATGATCACTTTTGAGTGACTCTCCATTGATGAATCACTATTGATGACTATCCCTTGATGACTCAACATTAATGACTCTCCATTGATGACTCACCGTTGATGACTCTCCATTATTAACTCACCATTGATGACTCATCATTTATGTCTCACCATTGATTACTCACCATTTATGACTCATCGTTATCACTCACCATTTTCCCTTACCGTTGGTCTTTACTTATTCATTTTTTCTGGCTCAAACCTAAATTCACTATTTTATTTATTTCAAGTTATTTTAAACCTATTTTTTGGTTTAAGTTTCTAAAACCCATAAATGATAAATAATGAATTGATCCAAATAATTTCTTACTCACTTTACTCCTCTCAAAAAACCAAAACATTATCTCTCGAACATTCAATTCCTTCTCCCCTTGAACCGAACCTTTTGAGTCATTCAAATGAATCAAATGAGGTGTTATCTTGAGATATCTGTGGATGAGTTTTTTCCCTTGAATAAACTGAAAGTGGAATCGAGTGTTCCAAATCTCAAACCTGTTAACCTAGATCTTTCCAATAAAATAGTATTACATGAGAAGGAATTTCATGCATAATGTATGTTGTCAAGTGATTTTATGGTTTTGAAAGTGCTGACAAAACATGGTTGGTTGTAGTGGTTCTCCAACAACACACAGACTCTTTATCCAAAACTAGTGCATGAGTTTTACATGTATGTTGAGTTTATTCACAGAGGAACTAACGATTTCAATATAAAGTCTATAATAGGTGGAAAAAGAATTTAATTCTCTTCTAATCAGTGGGTTGAATGCTTGAAGTTACCTCATGAAGGTTTTTTTAATGATTACCAAGGAATTCCTCCTCATCTAAGTGGTATTTCGTGTTATGAAATAACCCAACCAATGTTGACAAGTGATGGTATTCAAAAAATATATACAGAAATAGAGCTATATGTTGAATGTAGGTTGTTATTTAAGTTTATTCAGAATTATTTGTGTCCCAGGGAAGGGGGATTTTCTTCCTTGAAATATCAGGATATTTATTTGTTGTATCTAATTAAGGACACAAAATAAATTTTTATAAATACCTCATGGTCCACATGATTGATATGATCAAACCTCTATCCAAGAAAACATCCCTATTTTATTCTAAGTTGATTTCTATAATGATTAAAGCTAAAGGAGTTGTATGTGAAGGAGAATAAATAGTGATTGACTATGATGGTTTTTGCATTACCCAATCTAGATAAAAAAGAATGAAGATTAGTTGGAATCCACAGAAGAGGTTGTGGATTGAGGAAAAATAGAAAATTTATGATTTTTTTGATCCTATTAAACATCTCACTAGGAAAAAATATATATTTGGCCCTAGACTAGGACTAGATTAAGTGTAAGAGTACTCAGATGATGAAGAACAAGTAGATAAGGTAGATAATGAAATAAGATCTCTTGTTGATGAATGGACTGATCGAGATATTTCAGGAAGTTCTAAAGGAATCAATTTTGGATCTCACAGCCCTTCAAAAAGGAATTCATCCAAATAACCTATCCTAAATGGTGATTTTTATGAAGATATGGAAGAATCTTAAAAATATTTCTATGCATGTGAAATTCGCAGTGAATAAGATAAACATAATATTGAAAATGAAGATGAGAAATTTGATTTATGAGAGTAATAAAAAGAAGAGTATAAAGAGGGTGAAGAACATACTGAAGAACAAGAATCTAAAGAAGAATTTAGATGTGATGAAAATAAAAAATAAAAGTAAAAAAGAAGATATTGGTAAAAATTATGGTGAAGATAGTGGTGAATCTGATACTATTGTTAGGGATAAAGGACATGTTGAGGAATCTGTAACTCCTGTTGAAAATGATTTAGTAGAGGAGGAAAATGTTTTGGAACCTCAAAAGGATATAGAACCAAAAAATCATGAAAAATTTGTTGTATTGTAAAAGGAACAATTAGTGGAACCTCGAAGGGAAATTGAGTTAATTTTAGCTAAAGAGGTAGCTCTATTTGTTCGAATGAATGAACTAGTTTTTGATAGTAAGAAACTCCCTATTGATAGGGAAGAACCTATTGAGGGGGATCAATAGTCTGAAATAGTTAAACTTTATACCCTTATTCCTTTTGATGTACCAGTAGTTTAATAGGATAAGTATCCTAGATATGTCACTTTAGGCTTGGATTCTCCATATTCAGATGATGAGATATTTGATCTTAAGGGATCCTTATATGAAAGAGTGGTTAATGATAATAAAGTTCCTTTTAGAACTGCTCCTGCTCCAAATCCATTAATTTCCCTAATGCCTACTGATTATGTGACCCCGAAAGACTTAAATTTATTTAAAGATGATTTGTTCTCATATGTTAGAAATATCCTTCAGCCTCAACTTGTTCAAGTTTCCAACCTTAGTGAAACCTATATTTCCAAAATTTTAGAAAAGGTAGTTTCACAGTTTCAGACTCAAATGGTTTTAAAACATCCAGAAGTGAGGATGGAAGATAAATTTTAAATGATGAGTTGGATGCACTCATCTTGGATGTTAAAGTAATGTCCTATGAGTATTAATAGTCATTGGACAAGGTAGTGACAATCCTTGGAGATACAACTTCTGAATCTTCATAGGATGGTACTCCACAACCTCTTAATCTGGATCTATCTATTTTGAGATCATTTTTAAAATATTTAGTAATAGAAGATTCAACCCCAATTTCCCCTTCTCGTCCTTCTAATAGTGATATACTCAGTTCAGTTATTCGAGAAGAGATGCAAACAATGATGAGTGGTGTAGACCGGGAGAGACTAAGAAAAATAAAATAGAATAGTGATTTTATATATGACATGGTAAGATTTTACCTTAAAGGAGACAATATTTCTCAATAAGATGTCAAAAAGGAAGTATATTTCTACTTTAAAATGATTTATACCAAACATCAGTTGGCCAGTCATTTGAAATATTCGGTTTAGAATTTTAGGCTACCTTTTATCCCTCATGCCTTCAAGGAATAGGTCAAAAAACTCAAGGAGCATACACATAAACTTTAGATTTTTATGGAGAATAAATATGATTTTACTAAGGCTATAAAAATAGGTGAGAATATTATCCCATATTTTATAAACCTATTGAAGCCATAATTTCATTTTCATAGCAATGTTATAGTTTCTCTAGAGGTCATACAAATTAGAACTGTAACTAAGAGCTTGCCTTTAAGATCCATCTACCAGTCTATAGATCCTCAGTTTAGAGCTTCTATCACTTGAAACCCTTTTCCCCTCTCCATACAACCCTTCAACCATTTACCATGTCTCTTATATAGGATATTAGTCATCTATGATCAGTGATCTATATGGAAATTATATCCCCTACTTCTTTTACTCCAGCCCCTACAGTCCCTTCTAGGGTTCCCATTCATCATCTATATACATAATTCCTTTCTATACCTTCTATTACCCTACCTACTATTGTTGATAAGGTAAAACTAGTCATGGATCCTTCTTTATAGAACAATTTATTCTTGGTTGATCTTTTATAGGGATCTATTTTTGGAATTTTTTCAAATCCAATGTACTCTATTTTTATCAGAATATATATTATCCCTTTTCCTCAATATTATATTCTTTTTCTTTTCTTATTTATTCTCATTTTGATAATATCAATGTGGGATAATGTATATGGAATTAAAAGAAAATGGAGAAATTTGATATGGAATTTTATTCAAGTATATTTCTTATCCTATAATTTACTTTCTCATGATCTAGGTGACATGTTAAGTAGAATAGTTCTTTTGTACCTTGATCATTATTAATGGATTATTAATTTTCTGATTTTTTATCATCAAAAAGGGTGATATTATTAGACTCTTCTATCTTCAATGCTCAAAAATCATGCTTAATTAAGTTCAATTGGTTTAAACTAGTTTCACTCATGTATACTTATCGTCTTAATATATATTTTTAGTATTTTAAACCATAAGATAGGTTGAAAAATTTTAACTATATATGATTCACCATTAAGGTGGACTCACTATTGGAGATCCTAATGATCAAATTCAAAATATATAAGTGTGAGATATCATTGAAATGGAATTACTGATAATATAACTCATTGTTATTTGTTTCACCTTCATCACAAATATTGAATTCTGACAAAAGAAGATACACCAACACTCATACCACTGAAGAACTAAGTCACTATTGTTCAACCTACCGATAGAACCTATTTGATTTTTCGCAAAGGATGAGACACTATCACATTAATCTATTGATAGCATGAGTCACCATCAATTTGACCTACCATTAGAAAAATCTATCTATTTTGAGTCACCGATACTTATCTCACCATTCCTAATTGTATAATTCATTATTTCTGAGAAACCATTCAGGACCTATAATTTTTGAGACACTTTAAGACCAATTCGCCGATCTGAGACATCATCAATCCATCCTTTTTCATTTAAATTCAAATTTACATTTAACCATATTATTTTTAAAACTTAGTGTTGTTATTTATTTTATTAAAATTTTATGTCTTTGGAAGAAAACATTAATATTGATGTTAGAGCCCAGTATGAGGTTTGAGTTACCAGATAACATGCTTCTTTCCAGCATTAGTGTATAAAGAGAATGTAAAATAAAGAAAGGAATAAGTGAAACTAGGTAAAGATAGAGCGCTGATCATTCGCCTATTAACAACTCAAGAACTAATTACTATTCACAATAGGTGATACTGAGGAGAAATTAAACTGAAGAACAACATGCAGCAACAAGCCAAATAGAGGAGAAGTGATGCTTGATCAAACTGAGACATCACTAAAATAGTAGATTGAACATCTCATGACACCCTGTTTTTGTGTCTATTTCTAGAAGTCGACTCAAGATTCATCTTAAGATATATTCCAAGTGTCTCAAGCTACATTACCAATCACACAGATCCTTATAACTCTTTTCTCATTATTGTTTCTCTCTTTTGAAATATTTCTAAATTTTGAACAGTTTGTGTCTCTCTATTCTATGAACACACACTAACTCCTATTAGAAAGTGTAAGATACACTGATATCTTCAAAACCCAATCTTTTATAGCATACAATTCCATAGATGATAGTTTAATATTTCCTCATGTGTTATGGTTTTTATTTTTAGTTCCCATGAAAATTGTGGAATAGGTCTTGTTGATCGGGACTATGTGTATACTATTGTTTACCATGATCTAGGGTGTGGATCAAAGTTAATTTATATAAACTTCTTCGTATCAGGTGATCACCAAGTGGAGAGGATTATTTCTTTTCATGAGGCTGAACCTTTTTTATAATCTTTTGTGCCTTTCAAGGTTTTTTTCACTGCTTTATTTATTCATAGAATAAAACATTTTATCCACTTTGATAGTTAATCATAGAAAGTGTTTATATTAGTAATTGATTTATTATATTGATTTAAAAAGTTAAAATAATAATCCATTTTAGATTAACAAGGAATGAATCACTCTTCAGGAAGTATTTTTAAAGTTAAAAACTATTATAAGTATTATACTTTGGTAAACTAGGAAGTTTTTTATCCCAAATTGAGGTGATTTTAATTATGTTTTTTAGGCAGAAAATTTTATAAGTACTCAATTCACCCCCCCCCCCCCTCTTGAGTGTCCAACACTGAACAACATAAAATAATGTTAATTATTTAATTTATAAATAAAATTTTCATGTTTATTATTATTATTTTTAATTATTACTATGTTATATAAAATTACTTAGTCAATTGATTTTATATAGTATTTTTAGACAATATTTGTATTATGTGTCAAAAATTACTTCTATTGGTTGACTATGGTAAAAGTAGATGTAATTCAAACATCACCAGAATAATAATAATGAAATATTTATCATATTATTTTGAATTTTACTTTTAAAATCAACCGTGAAATATGGTTATAAAAAATTAATTTCATTATAATTATAGAGACGGTAGGTCATATGTACACATGAGTAACATTACAATTTTTCAATGATCAATATGGAATGAAGGTAAGTAATATTTTATGATTCTATAATTATCATAATATAAAATATTTAAATTGTTATATATTTGAAAATAATATATATCATCCATGTTTTTTGATGATTAAAAGGCAGTTATATCACTTTTTGAAGGCGATAGTCCACACAAACACGAGCGATGTTATCATTTTTTAGTGTAAGAAGAAAATTATATATTGTCCATATGGATGATAAATATTTCATGAAATATAATAATAATTTTATTTATGTATAAAATATTCATTAAATTTATCCTCTTCACCATTCATGTAAAGAATTAGTGAAAGACGAAGTTCATCGGTTTGTGAAGAAGTAGTCTGTTGAACACATGAGAGATGTTATCATATACCATGTGGAATGAAAAGTAAAAAATGTATATATTTTATAATAATTTTTTAGGCTTAATAATTTTATAAATTTCATAAATATTATTTTTATCCATCATCATATTAAACCATGATAGGTGGTAATGGAAAAAATGAATGGCATTGGATCAAAATGTTGTAGTTCTCTATAAACAGAAATGGTGATTTCATAACCCATTTGATGGAAGTGGAGGGTGGTTGTAGGTAATTAAATTAACATAACAATATATTAATATAATTAGGATATTATTTTTTCATATAATCTTGGTTTAAAAAGAATTAAACTATTTTGAGACAGATATAAAATAAAAAACACTCATAGAAGAACTTTACCTCGTCTTTGGGTATCCTCCTTAGGTTTTCAGCAAATCCTTTATAGGTTGTACTTCAGAAAAAATAATATATGATCATATAAGGGAATATGTGATGTTATTTTTATAGGTATTTTATAAAAAATTATTTAAGTTGTGAATAAGTGTGGATAGTGGGTGGCTTATTATAAGTGAGGTGAGTGGTGCACTTGTAATGTTTTTGAAAAAAAGTGTACCCACGATTTTCACCAACCAAAAGGGTCCAAAATAAAATATTTTTAATCCATAAATATGATAATGTAAAAAAAATTCTAGAATATTAATTTTATAAAAAATTTATGTTATTTTAACCATTATCATTTTAGTTTAACCCTCTGCTAAATCTATTTTTACCTAAACTACAGTAACTAATTTTACTATTTTTAAATTTTTATTTGGTCAAAAAAAAAAATTCACCCATTTTATAAAATATAATTTATTCTAATTAAAAATTGGGAATCTATTTTTATAATCTCAATTCATATAATTGGAAATTTTTAATTTAAAATTAATCACCATATGTCATGAGAAAGAAGGATTTTAGAGAGAAAATGTTCCAATGTTTAAAAAGTTTATATACCAAAATTCAATATGAAAAATATTCATATGAACTAAATTGAATTTTTAGATATAGAACATAACTAATTTTACTTTATAATCAATCCATAATTAAATTTAATTTTTTAAATAATATGAAAAAAAATTTAGTTTTCAATTAAAATTTAGTATTTTTCATTATTTATCAAAAAATTGAACATTTCAAAAAAAAATAAGACATAATATATTTTTTATATTATGATTTAAAAAATGATGTGTATTTTCTCATATTTATTTTATAAATGTATTAATAATTAATTTTAAAATATGTGCACAAAGCACATCCAAACATTCTTTTAGAGAAAATAATGTTTTTCAGAAAACATTTCTTTTTCTTTTAAATAATTCATATTTTATTTCTTTTCAATAGATAACCATAATTATCATAATTAAGTTATTAATATTCATACTCACCAATACAACTACTATTTTATAATGGTTTACTATATTATAGTTTATTACTGGAGTTTGCCTATTCCATGAGCTATAAGGGAGATTAAAATTATTTAAAAACAAATATTTGGTAAAGTATCATGTGAAATCTTTTCTTATAAGATTTTATTTTCATGTCATAACTGAAAAAGAAAATAATTCTTATTTTATAATCTCAAGGTGTTACAATCTCATAACCTTAAATAAATTTTGAACTCATGATTTAAACATGATATCAGTAATCAAGGGTTGGGCATTCTTATTTACAATTATTCAAAAACCAACATCATAAAATGTTTAATAAAAGCCTTCTTAATAAGACATAAAGGGAATTATTAAGGTCATTTATAATGATACATAAATAGGCATCCAAGTACGAAAAAATGTGGTAAATGAAAACTTGTAAATGGACGAAAATAGTAAATAATTACAGAGAGTGATAGTGGTCATTGATCATAAAAAATTAAAAGATCTAATTGAATATTAAGAAATTAAAAATAGTAATTTTGTGATTACTTGAGGGACATTGAATTCATCATATATGAAGGTAATTTGAAAAAAAAAATATTCTGAAATTTAGGAATTCATTTACTTTAAATAATTAAAAATAAATATACATGCTAAGTTTCTATTTCATAAGCATAATTTCATCCATTGGTTTTTCTTGAGTTAATTTCTTATTAATTTCTTACTTGAACAATTTAATATCCAAAAATATATTTTTAATTCCCAAGTATCTAAAATTTATGTTTTCTATAATATAATGATAATTCACTCCTTTTAACTCAAGTTATCATTATGAAAAAACGATCGGCATTGGTTATCCAATATGTATTAATCTCCATATGGTGATGTAATACATTAATTAGTAAAACCTTTACCAAACTTTAACATAATCCATTTCATAAATTGTTAATCTTATGGCCCTTCCAAATTATTAGGATCCATAACTTTAGAATTAAGGTCATTGAATTCACAAAATGAACTTATCATTAAATAGTTCCAAGGTAGTTATATCTGTCTAATTTAATTTTTCATATCAATCATCCCTTCATCTAAATATAATTATCTCATCATTAAAAACATCTTAAGGATTATATTTCAGGAAATAATTTGTTTTCCAAAAATTTATACTTTCCACAATATTATTTTTCAAGGTTATCGGTACCATTCAACATGTTATTTAAAATATTTAATTAAAAATTAAACTATTATAATCCTTATATTTTTTGAGAATGTCATTAATAAAACAGTTTTACATCATATATCACGGATCCAAAATCTCAAGCATAGTAATCAATAAACTTCATCTGTAGTAATATAATAATATTTTCCATGACCCCTTATATCCTTTTTTAGGTATTTTCCCTTGATTTTGGGGAATTTTTTTTCATAGCACCCCATATCCATACAGTAAAATAATTTCTAATTCACATATTCGTTTTTTCCCTTCCAATAATGAGCATGGTGTAATTTTTATCCAAAATTTAATCAAACACCTTTTACATTTAATCATGTGTCAATATTTTTCTTGTCATAAGTATCACATGTGGAAAATCCTTCATTCCCTTCTTCTCATTATCCATTTTTCATTTATTGTGATATTTTTTCCTTTCTTCCCTTTGAATCCATAAGACTTGGTTAGACATTTCTCACTCTTTATAGCACACGATACCATGTCATCATATAATAAGAATGTTTGGAAGACTGCTTTACATTAGGGTATTGGATTAATCCAATTAAAGAAACGATTGATCCAACTCTTTGGATTGCCTACATAGTCTATATCATGCCCTATTAACCTTATAAAATTGGTTTTAAACATAGACACATTTTTCTCTTCTTTTTCTCTTAGAATTATTAATTTTATTTCTATATCCCTATTTTATCATAAAAAAATTATTCCAACATTATTGCCTTGAAATAATTCCACTCTATATCTTATATTCCATTTTCATCCTTTGGGTTTTGAAATAATGACCAAAATTTATCTATATCTCCTCAGAGATGATAAAATGCCATGAAAAATTTCTCCCTTTCACTACATACCAAAGTAATAAATATCACATCTATGGAACATTTCAATTTTATAGAAAAAATTACTTTTATTCTCATTTAATTAAGAATGTTACTGATAGATGATGTTTTCTAACATTTTTAAATTGAATTGTGGATTATCATGATACTCTAAATGGGAAAGGTTATTACTCATAACCAAAGTCACCTTCCCCAATATGGTTACAGGTTTATTCATTCTAGCATAATCTCTAGATCTAGATACATTATCTTTCTTTGTGGTAAATATCTTTATGGTCTTTATGCATTGATACAGTTCCCATTACTTCGTTTAAGTACTATTTTTAAACAATGTCATACACTAGATTAGATCAAAACATTATGAAACATAATGTATAATCCTAATAATAGTGAAATAATTAATATAAATTGAGAAATTAATTTATATATAATCCAATAAAAATATTTCATTATAGACATATTTTTTTTCAATTCCCCCATAAAGTTTTTTAATGAAAATGTGAATTGTTCTATGCATGTCCCCTGGGTGTGACAAACCAATTGCACAGTAAGGAATTTTTTAATGCACTATGTGATGATCATTTCATGACCAATTCACCGTTTTCCATTTTATTCCCCCTAGGTACCTCTATTCCAGAACCACATAAACTTGTTGTCTCTATAAATGTAAGTATTTATAGTAAAATAAATATAACCTCTTTAATACCAATACATTTGGATGGCCTTTTATACTCATCTTAAAATCCTATCATATTGTTATTTTACCTAATATATTATTTCCTAAATCTAGTTCCCATGGTTTCTACTAAACCTCCCTCTGATGCCAACTATTGCACCCCTACCTCAGTAGCTTGAATCCTATGTCTAATTAGTTATATTGATATAAGATACAAGTAATCGCATATTGAAAGGCCGGATAGTTAAATATTATTGGTAAAATATAATCATACATGAAATTCAAATTATATTTTAAAACATTAAATACAAAAAAATATATCAAAATTCCACTATTCCACATAGGGTATCCCTATATTTCAATCACCAAATACTACCTGGTATCTTAGGGGAAAACAAAACAAAGTAGTGAGCCTAGATTGTTAGTAAGGGTAAGATTATAGTAGAAGATATGAAAAAATAATAACTAACAAATATGGAAATATAAATACCCAAAACATATTCCATTTAATAAATAACTTGAGAATAATATGGTAAGAATAAAATATTCTGAAATAATTACTTATAAATAATCGCATTTCCTTAAAAAATAACCATGGATATTCTAACTAATTTAATATTCACATGGAATATCAATAACTAAATTCATAATTATAGAATAAAGTATAATGGTAATATAAAACATAATGTTGAGTCTTTTTCCAAGACATCTAATAAAATTGAGTCTTCTTCCCAGAAATATATATAAAATAGAAATTACTTATCCAAAACCTTATCCAGTATGTCTCCTGAGACCCATTGATGCATCAGGGGGAAATAGTGGTCCTTCCCATCACCTACAAGGTCCAATTAAATCCTCATATTAAATCTATAAAACATTATTCACATAATAATTCATATTCAAAATATCATAAGAAATTATAATACCTTAAAAATTTAATAAACATAGTCATAATCTATCCATAGTATAGTGAATAATAGCAAGACAGTATATCCCAAATCAAATTGGTCATAAAATAGCTGGAGAAATAATAAGGATAGTTTCATCAGAGTATATCCTCAATAAATCATAAGTAGTGTAAATAAAAGTATACTTATATAGAAAATTATTTTTAATGATAAATTGGAACATTTCATTGTGAAAATAACCTTTCTTTGAAAATAACCCTTTATATTTTAAAACAATAAAATTTATAAAATATTATCGAAATCCTTTTCCTTGAAAATAAATTTCTAGAGGAAACAATTTCCAGAATATTAAGGGAAAAAATATTTAAAAATAGACATGTAAACATGCCTAGTAATATTAAATAATATTAATTTCATGATGATGGGTAATTTTTTATATTCTATATTAGTGAAAAATAACATTCTTTTTTCACTATAAAAATGATATAAAACTATAGTGTTCAGTAAATGAAAAGTAGATTCATTTATAAATGGTTTTTAAAAATTAAAACCTGGGTAAAAAATAATTTAATAAATCATTTAAATAATTAGAAATATTTTTTAAAACATTTTTAGAAAACATGGTTTTGTGAGAATAAGTATTTTTAACCAAAGAGATAAATAAGGTTGGATTTTATTAAAAATATGTTCTTAACTAGTTTATATCCCAAATGGTTGAAAATTATAATTTTAATTAAAATAAGTTTTTAAATAACTAATGTAAGAGGAAAAAATATTTAGTTTATGATTTAGATGTCTAATATTCCCTCAAAGAGTGACTTAAGAAAAAAACCTAAAAATTGAATAGATTGTGAAATAAACCAAAACCAATTTGGTAATTTTTAAATCATTTTACACATGAAATAAATCGCATTAAATTAAAAATTAAATACAATTAAGATAAATTAATTCACTAAATAACATTCATAAATGAAACTATATACACCACGTAAAAGAATCATGTGGTGAATATGGTGTATGTCATAAAGAAGTAAAACTGAGATGAGATTCCCTTAACTTGAGTCTAACTCATTACATATATTATTTATGTTCCTAGAAAAAAACTATATTAAATATTTAATTTATTTAGAATCTTTTTGTAGTTTATTATTCATTTTCTTAATCTTATTATCATTTTATATATGATTACTTAGACAGTTATGTTTATGTCCGATGTTTTGATGATATTTGGCTTCTGTTTCAAAAATGACTATGGTATGTTGAATATGGTAAAAGAGGTTATTACGTAAACATATATTTAATAATAATCATGAAAAAATTATCATATTTTAAATCAATTATACTTTTAAACCTAATAATGAAACATGGTAATGAAAAATTAAATATGATACAATCATGGAGGTGGTATTCCATTCGTACACATGAGTAATGATTCCATTTTTCAATGATAAATACAGAATAATGGTAAGTAATATTATATATTTATATATTGGTCATGATATCATATAAATACCATATTATTTCCTTTAATATACTTATATATATCATCCATGTGGTGTGATGATGAAAATAGAGTTGCATCACTTCGTGATGGCGGCAGCCCACACGTACACGAGCGACATTACAAGATTTCAGTGTATGATATAAAATGATATATTATATATAATATTGATTCATATTTCATGAATATAATAATAATTTAATTTATATCAAATATACCCATTAAATATATCTTTATTATCTTCTATGAAAATTGTTAGTGATAAATGAACAACATCGCTTCATGAGGCGGTAGTCTGTCATACACACGAGCGACATTATCATATCACCTATAGAATGGAAAGTAAAAAAAGATAAAAATAATATAATAATTAATAAGGTAGAATTATTTTATAAATATCATATATATTCTTCACATAAATCATCAACCCCAACTGTGAGAGGTGGTAATTGAAAAATGAATAACATAGGTTCACGAGGCAACAGTCATTCGTACACAAAAATAATAATTTTATAACCAAATTGAGTGAATTAGTGGTGGTTATAGGTCATTCCCATGACATAAAAACAACTAAATATATATAATATACTTATTTTATTATATAATGATATTTTAATAATAATTTACGGTGGTGGAGTAAGAAATAAAGCAAAAACATATCATTTAAGAACATTACCTCTTTTTTCAGGTATCGACATTAGGCTTTCACAAAATCCTTACTAGGTTGTCTTTCATCCAACAAAAATTATTATAGGTTCAGATGTGGGATTTTGGGAAGTTATTTAGTAATTGCTTTTCCATTAAAAATGTGATTGGTGATGTTAAGAAGAGTAAAGAGTGGGAATCCATTTATAAGTGAGGTCAGTGGCACACTTGTATTATTTTGAAAGAAAAATGATTACCCATATTTTTTACTTTCCAGAAGGGTCATAAAGGAATTATTATTGATAATTAGATATTAAAAGATTTAAATACGAAAATATAATAGATTTTCGGACCGTTTTAGGTTATTTAAACCCTTATCTTTTTAGTTTAACCCCATAGCAAATTAATTTCTACATTATCTATGGTAATTAATTTTTACTTTTTCACTATTAATTTCGGTAAAAAATTATGTTAGGATTATTATAAATTATAAATTATTATTATTTAAACTATGGAAAAATCAAATTTTCATTCATAATAGTAGAGAATTTTAATTTAAAATTATTCCAGCAGATGTAATGAGAAAGAGGATTTTCAAAGTTAAAAAGTTAAAAATTTTACAATGTTTTTATATCAGAGTTCAATATAAAAATGATTAAAATGAACTAAATTGGCATAATTATATAATTGAACTAATTTTCCATTAAATCAAAAAAAAATGAAATTTAATTTAATAAATAAATGAAACAAAAATGGCAGTTTTCAATTAAAATTCATTACTTTTCACTATTCTTCAAAAAATGAAACATTTTAGAAAAATCCCAAAAATAAATCCTAAGATAATTTATATATTATGATTTAAAAAATTAATATTATTTTTTAATATAAATTTCATAAATTTAGTAAAAATTTATTTTAACTTAAGTGTGGAAATTACGACTAAACCATCATTTGGAAAAAAAATATTTTTTCCAAAAAAAAGTCTTTTTTCATTTAAATTATTATTATTTTATTTTTAATCACTAAATAAAAAAGTTATTAAATTAGTTATTAAAATTCATACCTTCAAACATAATGGATTGGTTATAACATTATACTATATTCTGGTTTATTTCAACTTGGTGTTTTATGTTCTGCAATCTACTAAGGAGATTAAATTTAATTAAATTTAATTATTTCTTAATATCTTGACTGTTATTTTTTATTTTAATCCTAGAATTTTGTGTTATACACACTATAGAAAGAATATTATTCTTATAAAATCTTTGGTTGTTACATCTTATGTCCTAGTACATCATTTCTATACCTTGATGTACCTCCATAGAGGATGAATAAAACTCCCACAACCACTCCTCGCACAACATCCGTTGTACCATATCATTTACTCCAAAAAGGATGACATACTTCAGTCTTTAGAGATTCCAATAACAGTATGTCTCGTGGATATCTGTGTATGAAGAGTCTCATAGTCTGTATCTCTATATTGGGACTCCCTAACATGATGTAGAAGCGGTGGGGTAACAACTGTCAATATTAGATATCATTTGGAATCATCATGCACTCTAGATGACTATAATGATGCTTTATTTTTTGATACTTCACTCATTGAATATGAACAACATATCTTGCTGGGATCATATTCCACCACATTCCCTTGTTCTAGAGTATATACTATCTCTATTTTATAATCCTGTACTAATTATATCCATCACCATTATCTCAAATTATTATCCTTCTCAGAGAAGATATAAATGAGACACTTATCGTCATAACAGATGATAAACTTATCACTGATTTGGTAGTTTCACAACATATTTAGGTTGGAAACTATCATTTTTAACTTTAGATAATGGTTCATGTAGTTTTCATCATGTGGTATCAACTACCATGACCCCAATAAAATCTCTACCTTCCTCATCATTAGAATAAAACCTAGTCTAACATCTCAGGAATCATGGAAAACTACATACTAGATAAAATCCTTTATAAATATAAAGATGGTGGATCTTATGAACCTCCACTAAAACCCCTTGAAATCATACTATAAACTCTCAGTACACATGAAAGTTTGTCCCTACTAATTCATAGAAGTCAGGGGTTCCAATATCCCGAATAAATTAGGGATGAATATCTAGTAGTCACCTACTAACCCCGTAATGCCCCGACCTTAGAAGCCTAGAGTCGGTGCATTATTATGTATCATTGGCATGATCACAAAAGATCAAGTCTCAAAAGACTAATTAGTTTAGTTTCCTTATAAGTACTAGATAAATTCATAAGGATTACATTACATCATAAAATGGAAAACTACAACAACATTGTTTCCATAGACAACACTATGATCCCACAGAATATCCCTACAGGTCAGTCATAATATACTTCTTCACATACTGGGAAAAATAAAACATATAAAGGGGTGATCTTAGATTCTTAGTAAGGATAACAATATAGCATAAACATTCATAAATAAGAATAAACATTTAAGTCAATGTATAGAACTAAAACAAAATCCTCTTCAACATAAAATTCATCATTATATGGAAAATATAAATGAAAATAATTCCATTTACTTACTCACATTGATATTCTACTAGTCAAATAATCAGATGAAATATCAATAGCCATTTTCATAATGATGGAATGCATAATGATTGACTTTCATAACCACATAGTCAATGCCTTATTCCAATACTACAAATAAGATTTTGTCAAGGCCTTGTGCCAAGACACTAGTTTGTCTCATTGGCCTACAGATGCATCGAGGAGCTATAGCGGGCTCCACCCATCACTTACTAAGTCCAATGTATTCCTCATATGAAAAGGATTAAACATAACATAAAAATTCATATTAAAAATAACATACGAAATGTCAATACTTTATCCATAAACCATGAATTGTGTAAAAATAACACACCCACAGTCAAACATATCAGAAAACCTTCAATAAAATATGTATGTTTTGTATCATAATAAATCAACTTCAATAAGCTTAAAATCCATCAAAGGATGTTGACATAGTTGAAATCAAAACCTTTTTTAGAGAAATATCTCTTTCTATTTTGAAATCATTTAAGAAAACATTTATTTTCAAAATATTCTTATCATCTTTTAAGGTAATATTTGATGATGTTATGATGGTGTAAAATAGCCGCACCCTCCATATAAGTTAAAAAAATACATTCTTACCTTAATTTTGTCGAAAGGTCAAAAAGTACCATGTTTGGAAAAAGATGGAAAGATTCCTTTCAAACAATTTTATAAAAATTCAAAAAAGGGTATAAATTAATTTAACCCATAGTATTGTAAATAGTAAAAATGTTTTGGAATGCATTTTTAAGAAACATGGATGTGGATGATAAAGAGGTTCCAGTAGAAACTTATATAAAAAAAACCTCATATAATAAAAAGATTTTGAAATTAACCCTTACCTTGTACTTTTACTTGGTCAATGGTAGGTTAACCTCCTTTATAATGGTGGAATAATTGTTATTAAATTATACAATAACCATAAAATTTAATATTATATCTTACATGATCTTTTAATATTGTTTTGTTAATAATATTTTAGTATTATCGTCGTTTAGGGTGTTAACTGATTCGTTTCCCTTTATATTCTTTGTTTTGTAAGTAATGTTTGTTATGGATAGGATGTATCTTATTTATATTCAAAATGATATTTAGTATTTAAAAATTATTTTTAATATTCTGATGAAAATTATTCTTGAATGGATACGATGGGGAATGAATCTCATCACATTCGTGGAGACGGTAATCTCTATGTACACACGTGCGACAATATCATTCATTTGATATTAAAATAATATATAATTGGAAAATATAACATATAAAAATAATAATTATCATGTTATATTTATTATTTACATCAATTAAACATCATTATTATAACCATACAAATAATAATGTATTGCATAATAATTACACCATGACGTGGAGACGGTAAGCTGTACGTACACACGTATGGCGACATGTCATTCAAAAGATGGATAGAATAATGAATATGGTTGTACCATATTTCTAGTAACATCATAGTATATATAAGATACTGTATTTATTATTTTATAATGGAAATAACAAAGAAATAGGAAGTGGAAGAAGAAAGTAACTTGAAAGAGGTGATGAAATATTTACCTCTTCTTCGGGTTCTTCCATTTGAGTTGATCAAAAGGGCTCCATAGGATGGATTTATGACTAAATAAAGTTCTGTAGGATGAATTTAGGACAGTTGATAGGGTATTTGGGTAGGGTTTGGCTGAGCCAAAAGGCTTTGAAGATGTGAATTTGAGGGAAGGGGGACTGCCCTTATATAAGAGGGGTGAGGGGAACCTTAAGGAAAGCTTGAAATATTATTTTATAATATAATAATTTTCAGTTTATAATGGATACAAAATGAATTATTTAAAGGATATGGTGGGTATGGTTCGAAAACCACTAAACCAAAAGGTTTTAGATAGTTTTGGGTCACAATATTAACTTTATCTTTTAGATTAACTCTTAGTTAAATAGTTTGACATTTACCATGTCTCTTTGTATTTTTATATTATATGGTTAATAAACATACTATAAACTTTCAAAAGAACCACAAGTGATTCACTAAGGATACAACTATAATTATATAAGTCATTTATCCAAACCTTTTATTTTTAGGAATATTTTATCAATTAATAATATAATATTTTTTTTAAAAACACCTTTACGTATCTTTTGACACTATTTAATAATTGATTTTTGTTAATTTTCTAAAAACATTATTAATTAAAAATAAATTCATTTAATCAATTATAAAATGTCATATTAACCTATAAAATTCGTGGATGACATAAAAACTATGAAATTATATTTATTTTGACATTTATAATATTATTAATTTGATTCATTCATTAATAAGGAAAATACTGCATCATCATTGTGTCATAAATAAATTTAATTAATCAATATATATAAATTATAAATAAAATACCATTATGTAGGAAATATTTTTATATTTCTAATGAATATTTATAGTCTAAGAGATAACATGTATAACCTTATGTAAAAATTGTTTTACTAAAAGGTGTATGCTTATGTCATTTTTGTATTTAATTTAACTTAATTAATATAAATTGTCATTATCACTTAAAAGTGGATCCATGGGGTCCCAAAATGGACCTAAAGATTCCCATGGTTAAAGATTTATCATACAATAGGGTTAGAATACGTGTTAAGGTAATTTAATATTATTTTAATACTATTTCTTACCCTTATTTACTGGATTTACCCTCTTACCATGGTAAATAAAATATTTCCTGAAGTAATTATTCAAAATCTATAAAAATAAAAGTTACCTATTTACACAATTTGGACCTCCTGATTCTTAATATGAAATCTATTTTTCTAAATTCAAAACACAGAAGTGGCAGAAATTAATTTAAAATTAATTCTCGTTGTCAAAACAAAAAGCATTTTTTTAAGAAATAATAACTATCAAAATATTGACACTTGCTTATGTCCGGTTTAAATGTAAAATTACGTCCAATGACCAATATTAGATTAAATGGTAAAAATATAATCTAATAATACTTTAAAACTACTCAATATTATAATTTATAAATATAAATTATTTTGATTAAAAAAGTTATTTTTAATTAAAATTTAGTATTTTTACCTATTCATCAAAAACTGAATATTTTCAGAAAAATACCAAAAAATCACCCTAAGATAATTTTGATACTCTGAATCCAAAAATGAAGTCCATTTTGAAAGATAAAATTTATAAAATTTCAAAAAGTGGGTATTAATATTCATGACGGCTAGTTTGATTGGTCACGATTTGTTAGAATCTTGAAGATGCGTACAACACAAGCAATTGAATTATTCAAAGAGAAGCATACCATGGAAGATAGGGGTGTTACATTCTCCCCTCCATCAAATAATTTCATCCTAGGAATTTCTATAATATTACTTCATAATAAGACATGGGTGGTTCTTCATCATAAGTTCCTCGGGTTCCCACGTTGCCTCTTCCATCTTATGGTTTCTCCATAGAACTTTTACCAGTCGAGTCATCTGGTTTCTTAGCACTTGTTCTATGGTATCCAGAATCATGACAGTCTCTTCGCAATAAGAATAATCGGGTTCTAGTTCTCATTCCTCATTGGTGAGTACATGCATTCGGTCAGACATGTATTTTCTCTACTGTGATATGTGGAATACATTGTAACCTTTGGAGAGACTTGGCGGCATTTCCAAACGGTAAGCTATAGCCCTAATTCGTTCTAGAATTTCGAAAGGTCCGATTTACCTAGGACTCAATTTACCCTTCTTACCGAAATGTATAACACCCTTCCCTGGAGATAACTTCAAGAAAACATGATATCCTACCTGAAATTCCATGTCCTTCCTTCAGTTATCGACATAACTCTTCTGCCTACTTTGAGCTACTTTGATGTGGGTTTGGATTACCTTCACCATTTCCATAATTTTATCCACAGGTTATGGGCCTACGAGTTTTCTTTCACCAACATCATCCCAACATGTGTTTGTCTGACATATATTTCCATATAACACTTCATATAGTGCCATCTGAATACTTAAATGGAAGCTATTGTTATAGGAAAATTCTACTATAGGTAAATATTGATCCCACAAACCTTTAAAGTCAAGTGAGAATGATATAAACATGTATTCTATGGTTTTAATAGTCCGTTTTGATTGTACATCAGTTTGGGGGTGCTAGGAAGTGCTCAAACAAAGTTCAGTATCCAGGGATTTTTGAAGACTTTTCCAGAATCTTGATGTAAAACATGGATCACGATCAGAAACAATCGATAGGAGTACTCCATGAACTCTCACAACTTCATTAATATATAGTATTGTTAGACGTTCAAGTGGTAAATCTTTTCTTATAGAAAAGAAAATGTTCTGACTTGGTAAGACGATCAATAGTGACCCACATTGCATCGTTCCTTCTAGGAGTCTTTGGTAGTCCCATGACAAAGTCCATTGTAATATTATCCCATTTTTACTCAGGTATGGGAAGAGGTTTCAAGACTCCTCCAGGCAGTTTTATTCCAGCATTCACTTGTTGACAAACCATACATCTTGACACAAAATTACCAATCTCCCTCTTCATGTTGTCCCACCAAAAATGTTCCTTCAAATCTCTATACATCTTGGTTCTCCCATGGTGTATAGTGAAATGGGAGCTATGAGCATAATCTAACAATTCCCTTTTTAATAAGGAAAAAGTTAGGGCATATCCCATTTATTAAAAAGATAAAGGAAAACAACATAAAGGAGATAGATGGGGTCATACAAGAATTCATGCCGTCATGCAAAAAGAAACCAAGGAAGATCAAATATCAAAATCATAAGAATCATCATAATCACCATACCATTCTTAATCAGGTAAGGGACCATGAGATCTGGTGACCATAGTGGGCTGCAGATAGGAATAATCTTTTCTACATCTCGCATTCCTAGAATGAACAGATTGAAAACCATCATCATCCATAACAACATTTTTCTCTTCAACCAAAGCCTGACTATATGATGGTTTTTTTGGGGAGCCATCCTCAACATCATCCCACTTTTCATAAATACATTGAGTTTCCCTTAATTTATTAATTTCCTCTTGAATCTTTGATAGATTCCCATAATCATTTGATTTTTTCCCCTCAATTATAGGAGTAGGATTCTTAGGAGACACTCCTTGTTTGAGGCCTCCTTCATCCACTTGATAATGCCCTCCGTGCTCAGGCACCAACATCAGGGTCATCCCTAACCCTGACCCATGAGTCGCATGTGCTGCCTTCGGTGACTTTTCAGGAATAGATTGTTTGTCTCCAAGTGGATCCACATTATTTTTTGTGTTCTGTTTGTTCAATTTCTTCCTGCAAGAATCCTCATGGTTCCCCTTTAAAGAGAAAAAAGAGAAAACCACATTCTTGTAGCATTTGTCCTTTACATGACCAATAGTTTGACACTTCAAACAAAAAACAGGAAGTCATTCATATATGACATATAAAGAGATATCATCATCCAATGCCAAGAGAAAAACATTATGAATCAAGAAAGAGCTTAGATCAATTTCCACTAAGAGCCTAGCATAATGACCAAATTTAGAGATCTCAGTATTCTTATCCATTTTGATCAGAATTTCCACAGCTAAGGCAATATCAAATAAGATATTGGGATGCCATAAGAACCAATTAAGACCAATAATTTTGATCCAAACCTGAGCTCTATTATTTTTAATGAAGATTGCATTAAACCAAAATTCCCACTCTTGAAAGCATATCATACATAATTTTACGGTGATTAATCCAATACTCTATGCCCTGTGCTTTAGATCCTCTTATGAAAATATGATGTGGAAGAAACCCCAACCAAAAGGAATACATATCCAACTAGAGAAACCCCATATAGAAGTTAGCTTCTGAACTAATTCATCAATTTTCCATGATTTTTCTCCATAAGGAAGAATAAGTCTCACAATTATGGAGTATTCATAAAGTTTTAATCTGTCAAGAATTGACTCCTTATTAGCAGTCACACGGGCAGTGTCACCTTTCTTGACGGTTCGCTCCAGAGAAATTTCTTTCACATGTGCAAAATATCTGTCATTGGGGACCTGTTCAGCATCTGCAATACCAAATAGGGATTTTAATTTACCAGATTTTTTAGCCATAGGAGGACCAGGTGGACATTTTCCTGCTTCTTCCACTAAGGTAGGATGTTCACCTTCGACCACAGCTACACCATCTGATAACATCTCAGTTTCCACGGCCACACCATTTGTGTTGTTCACCCTAACCATAGGGAAATCAGTTACAGCTCCTATTCCTATCTGCACGGTGTCAACCATATGCGTGCCTCCCACACTGGTCACCCCCGCTACATCTTCTCCATGTAGCCTCACATCAGCCACCATCATAGAAACATGCACACTACTAGCTCTGATAGAAGATCCGGTAAGCATCCTTCTAGATTCGACTGGATCTAAGTCGTCGCCGCTCACATCGGACACCACTAATGCAGAACCAACCGCTACGGATCTACAAACACCTGTCCCAGTCAATGCCTCTTCATCCACTGTATGTGATGCTTGAAGATGTGTGCTAACCACAGTGACTACCGCCACTGGTGCTCATCCGGTCAATGCCGCATTAGCCCTTGACTCAGATCTATTCATCCCGGTCCCCTTGAGCGTCGCTGGTCAATCTCACTGATTTTTCACCATACAATGGCTTATGCCATCAGAATCCACACCGCCCAGTAAGATGGAAAAAAAATAAATGATGGATTCCCATGGAGGTATCACGAAAACATTCCTACACACTGGAGCCACCATCGAAGCTCTTCCAAGAAAAATTCTCCATCCTCTCAATTCCCTTTTTAGATCAAGTATATCAGGAACACAAAGTCTCTTCCCAAATTTCAAAATTCCATCTTCATACACAAAGTCACTCAATCTCCCATCATCCACAGAATTAATATTCTTTTTAAACTCTTCATAATCGGTCTGAGAACTCCTTATCCTTTCCAGTAAATATGGTTTGGAAACCATTATAAATAGTATTGATGTTTCACTTTCCATGGTGATTCCCATTTCTATCTTTACTCGATCCATTTATATAGTATCCTTTTAAACTCTCATCTTTTTCAAAACACCATGATCCTTTCTACTCAAATCATCTTCCACCTTATTTTCTTTCCCTATGTGGTAGTGTATCGTTAAATCATAGTCCTTGAGTAGTTCAATCCATATCCTTTGCCTCATGTTATGTTCTTTCTGTGAGAAAATATACTTCAAACTCTTTTGATCAGTATAAATATAACATTTTTCACCATAGAGATAATTTCTCCATATCTTCAAAGAAAAGATTATAGATGCTAACTCAAGATCATGAGTAGGATTGTTTTTCTCATGAATTCTCAGCTAACGTGTTGCATAGTCGATAACTCTATCATTATACAAAAGGACACAACCACGTCCTTTCTTTGAAGCATCACTATAAATAACAGACCCATCATTCCCTGATGGTAGAGTAAATATATGATCATTGAATAATCTTCTCTTCAGTTCGTAAAAACATTCTTCACACTCTTTTATCCAAACAAATTTAACCCCTTTACATGAGAGCTTGGTTATTGGGTTAGCCAATCATGAAAAAATCTAGATGATATACCGATAATATCCTGCTAAACCAACAAAACTGTGTACCTCAGTTATACTCGTTGGTGATGGCCATTCTTGGATTGCCTTGGTCTTTGAAGGATCAATAGAGATTCCATCCTTAGAGGTAATATTTCCAAGAAAATAAATCCTATGAAGCCAGAATTCACACTTCCAAAACATCCCATATAATTCATGTCTTCTAAGAGTCTTTAGAATAATGTGCAAGTAATTTTCATGATCTTAGTAGCTTTTGGAGTATACAAAGATATTATCGATAAATACCATTGAAAAGTCATCAATATATTCCTTGAAAACTCTATTCATTGGATCCATGAAGGCAGAGGGTGCATTAGTCAATCCAAAAGGAATTATTGTAAACTCGTAATGCCCATACCTAGTCTGAAATGTTGTTTTCAGAATGTATTCCTTCTTCACAGACAACTGATGATATCCAGATAAAGTTCAATCTTTGAAAAGTATTAAGCTCCATGAAGGTGGTCTAATATATAATTAATGTGAGGTAGGGGATACTTGTTATTTATTGTTATAACATTGATCTCACTGTAATCAATGCACAACCTTATAGATCCATCTTTCTCCCTAACAAAAAGCACAAGGGATCGCCATGGAGAAACACTAGGGTGAATAAATCCCTTATAACTCAATTCCTCTAGTTGTTTCTTTAGTTCCACTAATTTCACAGTGGTCATTCTATAAGGGTACTTCGATATGGGCCTGGATCCAGGAATTAAATTAATGGAAAACTCAATTTCTCATTCTAGAGGATATCTCAGTAAATCTTCTAGAAACACATCTACATATTATTTCACAATAGGTGCATCCTCTTTTTGAACATTCCTTTACTCACCCACAGTTATTTCATTCTCTTCCTCTCCAATAATTGAATTTAGTTGAGCTACTGGGGGTGGATCTAGATAAGAATTAAGTGGTGACAATTCTGCACTAAAGATAAGTTATTCTTTATCATCATAATAAAAAATAGTAACCTCATTCTTCTTATAAAAAACTTTTGCATCATGGTCCAAAATCCAATCCATACTAAGGATTATATCAAATTCAATCATGGGTATGATGATGAGGTCAGTAGATAAAGAACTATCATATTCCCTAATAGGGTCTGATTTATAAAATGTTGTTGCAATGATACTTCCCTTAGGATTTTTTACTGACAAATCCCTTATTAAATAAAATTGGAAATGTCTAATTTTCTTAGCAAACTGAGAAGATATGAAACAATGCGATGATCTAGAATAAATAAAGAATTTTCTAAACTTGAGGAAACCATTAAATTACATGCCACTATGTCTTTCAATGATTCAACCTCAGCAGTAGTGATAGCATGAGCTTGGCCTTGATCCCTTATCCTTTTCTGAGGTAAGTTCCCCTGACTCTTATGACACTCATTTGCATAATTACCCCTTTCTCAACAATTGTAGCATTCAACATCGATAGCCTCTTTCTTCCCCTTGCAATCACGATCTTGGTGGCCTTTTTCAACACACTTGTAATAGACTCCCATTCCCTTCAGGAAAGTACCAGAGTGTTTATTCCCACATTTACTGTAGGATGGATATTCAAATTTTCCTTTCTTCCCCTTATTTCCATTTCCAGAGTGTTGAGAATATATATTCTTCTCTTTCTTTTCTTTAAAGTCACAAGACATAGAGAATTTTTTTTCTGTCTTGATAGCACATGAGACGATAACTTCATATGATGAGAAGGATTTTGAGACTAACTCTCGACGGATAAATGGTTTAACCCATCAAATAAACAATCAATCTTACTTCTTGGGTTACGTATATAATCTTCAGCATGCCTCACTTACCTTGTAAAGTTAGCTTCATACTTTGCGACATTCTTATCCCCCTTTTCCCTCAGACTCAGAAATTTACATTCCATAACTTCTCAATGGTCACAAGGAAAGTATTTTTCTAAGAAAATATCTTTGAACTCCCTTCATTCCATATTTGATACTTCATCATCTTCCTTTGTGTTTTGAATCAATGACCACAATTGATCAGCATCTCCAGTGAGGCATTAAACTACCAAGTTAACTTTTTTCCTTTTGCAAATCACCAAGGTGTGGAATATCTTCTCTATGGAATTTATCCATTACTATGATACTAGTGTATTTTTATCCCCATTGAATGTTGGTGGTTTTTTCCTCATGAAGCGATCTAACATGGATCCTCCATGCTGCGGATCAAGGTGCTCCATACGGGTAAGGTTATTATTCATAACCAGAGTGAGTTGTCCCAATATAGTGATAAGCTGATCAGCACCAGTTGTATCACTAGATCCACTATAATTATCTTGAGCAGGAGGAAAATCCCTACATGGAGTGTGTGCATTGATACTTTTTCCATTCCTTCCACTACGCATCATTTCTAAATAATGGCATAAACTAGATTAGTTTATAAGTCATAATATATTAATATAAACTTGTAAAACACTTAACATAAATTGAACAGTTTATGGATATAATCCATAATCATAAAAAATGATTTTTGAGGAAGTATATACTTATAAACCCTTTATAATGGTTTTTAAAGAAAATGAGAATTATCCTAAGCATATCCCTCAGGAGTGTCATAACCAAGAGTGCAGCAAGGCTCGTTGTCGTGCACCAGTTCCAGTACGAGTCTAGCTTAAAGAGGTGTTTTCAGGTTTTACCCCTAGGTACATCTATACCATAGCCGCCTCTACCTACGCGTATCTAGACATAGATTTATTGTTGTAAAACTCACAAAATCTCTAAAATTATAAAATTCTAGGAAGTTATTCTATACTAATCCTCAAAGTCTATCTTAGGGTCATGTGCTATAATCAAAGTTTTTCTAAATCTAGATTCCAAGGTTTGTACTAAACATTCTCTGATGCCAACTGTAATTCCCCAACCGCAGAAGCCCAGAGTCGGTGCATTATTATGTATCATTGGCATGATCATTAAATTTCATGTCTCGAAAGATCAATTAGTTTAGTAGCCTTGGAAGTACTAGATACATTCATAAGGTTTACATTACATCATAAAATGGAAAACCACAACAACATTGTTTCCATAGACAACACTAAGATCCCATAGACTATCCCTACAGGTCAGTCATAATAAAATTCTTCACATCCTGGGAAAAATAAAACATAGAAAGGGGTGAGCTCAGATGCTCAGTAAGGATAACAATATAGCAGAAACTTTCCTAAATAAGCATAAACATTTAAGGAAATGTATAGAACTAAAACAAAGGCCTCTTCAACATAAACTTCACTATAATATGGCAAATATAAATATAAATAATGACATTTACTTACTCATATTGATATTATAATAGTTGAATAATCACATGTAATATCAATAGCCACATTCATAATGATGGAATGCATAATGCCAGACTTTCATAACCACATAGTCAAGACCTTATGCCAAGAATAAAAGAAAAGATTTTGTAAAGGGCTTATGCCAAGACCCTAGTTTGTCTCATGAGACCTACTGATGCATCTAGGAGCTATAGTAGGCTCCACTCGTCACTTACTAAGTCCAGTGCATTCCTCATATGGAAAGGTTTAAATATTACATAAACATTCATATTAAAACTAGCATACGAAATATCAATACTTTATCCATAAACCATAAATGGTGTAAGATTAACACATCCATAGTCAAACATATCACAAAAACTTCAATAAAATATGGATTTTTTCTATCATAATTAATCAACTTAAATAAGGTTAAAATCCATCAATGGATGTTGACATAGATGAAATCAAAACCTTTTTTTAGAGAAATACCTCTTTCTATTTTGAAATAATTTAAGAAAACATTTATTTTTAAAATATTCTCATAAGCTTTTAAGAGAAGATTCGATGATGTTATAATGGTGGAAGACATCCGCACTCTCCATATAAGTTAAAAAAATACATTCTTAGCTTAATTTTGTTGAAAAGGTTAAAAAGTACCTTGTTTGGAAAATAATAGAAAGATTCCTTTCAAACCATTTTATAAAAAGTCAAAAAAGGGTATAAATGACATTAACCCATAGTCTAGTAAATAGTAAAAAAAATTGGAATGCATATTTAATAAACATGGATGTGGATGATAAAGAGGTCCCAGTAGATACTTATATAAAAACAACCTTGGATAATAAAGATATTGGGAAATTAACCCTTACCTTCTACATTTCCTTGGTCTAGGGTAGGTTAACCTCCTGTATAATGGTGAAATAATTGTTATTAAATTATACATGAACCATATAAATTAATATTATATCTTACATGATCTTTTAATATTTCTTTGTTAATAATATTTTAGTATTATCGGCGTTCCGGGTGTTAACTGATTCGTTTTCCTTTATATGCTTTGTTACGAAAGTAATGTTTGTTATGGATAGGATGTATCTAATTCATATTCATAATGAAATTAATTCTTTAAACATTATTTTTAATAATCAAATGAAAATTATTCTTGAATGGATACGATGGGGAATTAATCTCATCGCATTCATGGAGACGGTAATCCGTACGTACGTACGAGCAACAATATCATTATTTTGATGTTAAAATAATAAATAATTGGATGGTATATCATATATACATAATCATTATCATGTTATATTTATTATTTACATCAATTTCACATCATTATTATACCCATACAATTAGTAATGTATTGAATAACAATTACACCATGACGTGGAGATGATAAGATGTACGTACACACGTATGGTGACAAGTCATTAAAAGGATGGATAGAATAATGAATATGGTTGTACCATATTTATAAAAACATCATAGTATATATAAGATACTACAGTTATTATTTTATAATGGAAATAATAAAGAAAGTGTAAGTGGAAGAATAAAGTAACCTGAAAGAGGTGATGAAATATTTACCTCTTCTTCGAGTTCTTCCTTCTGATTTGATCAAAAGGGATCCATGGGTTGGCTTTTTGAATAATGTAAGGCCGCTAGGTTGATGGGAGGACTGTTGAGAGGGTATTTGGGCAGGTTTTTTCCAAGGAAAAAGGCTTTGAATATGTGAATTTGAGGGAAGGGTGAGTGCCCTTTTATAATAGGGGTGAGGGGCAGCTTAGGAAAAGCTAGAAATATAATTTTATAATAAAATCATTTTCGGTTTCTAATGGCTCCAAAATGAATTATTTAAATTATAAGGTGGGGATGGGTCGAAAAAAACTAAGCCAATAGGTTTTATATAGGTTTAGGTCACTATATTAACATTATCTTTTAGATTTAACTCTTAGTTAAATAGTTTGACATTTACCATGTCTCTTTGTATTTTCATATTATATGGTTAATGAACATACTATAAACTTCAAAGTGAACCCCATGTGGTTAATTAATGATAAAAATATCATTATATAAGTCATTTAACCAAACATTATATTTTTACCAATATGATATCAATTAATAATATAATATTGTTTTTAAAAACATCTTTATGTCAATTTTGATACTATTTAATAATTGATTTTTGTTAAAGTATTAAAAACATTATTATATCAAAATAAATTCATTTAATAAATCTTGACATGTCATGTTAACCTATAAAATTCTTGTATGGAATAAAAAATATAAAATTATATTTATTTTAACATTTATAATACCATTTATTTGATTATTTCATTAATAAGAAAAATATTTCATCACCATTGCATCATAAATAAATTTAATTATTCAATTTCTAAAAATTATAATTAAAATACCATTATGTAGGAAATATTTGTATATTTCTAATTAAAATTTATGTTTTAAGATATAACATGTATAAATTTAGGTAAATATTATTTTACTAAAAGATATATGCTTATGTCATTTTTGTATTTACTTTAACTTAATTAATATAAAGTGTCATTATCACTTACAAGTGGCTCCATGGGGACCCAAAGTCAACCCAAAGATGCCCATGGTCTAAAATGTATCATAAAATAGGGTTAAAAAACGTGTTTGGGTAATTTAATATTATTATAATGTTATTTTTTACCCTTATTTACCGGATTTACCCTTTAACCATGGTAAATAAAATATTTACCAAAGTAATTATTCAAAATGTATAAAAATAAAAGTTACCTATTTACACAATTTTGACCTCCTGATTCTAAATATGGAATCCATTTTTCTAAATTCAAAACATATATGTAGCAGAAATTAATTTAAAATTAATTCTCGTTGTCAAAACAAAAAAGCGTGTTTTTAAGAAATAATAACTATCAAAAGATTGACACTTTCTTATGTCCAGTTTAAATTTAAAATTACTTCCAATGACTAAAATTGGATTAAATGGTAAAAAGATAATCTAATTATCCTTTAAAACCACTCAATAGTATAATTTATCACTATAAATTATATTGATTAAAAAATTTGTTTTTAATTAAAATTTATTATTTTTCACTATTCATCAAAAACTGAATGTTTTCAAAAAAATACCAAAAATTCACCCTAAGCTAATTTCGATACTTTGAATCCAAAATTGAAGTCCATTTTGAAAGATAAAATTTATAAAATTTCAAAAAGTGGGTGTTACTATTCATAACGGCTAGTTTGATTGGTCGTGATGTGTTAGAATCTCAAAGTTGCGTACAACGCAAGCTATTGCATTATTCAAATAGAAGCGTATTGTGGAAGCTTGGGGTGTTAAAACCCCAATTTATCTATCCATGATAATAATTCTCTTGGGTGGTTCCCAAAATAGAACTACCTCATCCATTATCAAGTATACTACTACACCCTATACTAAGAATAAATTTCCCATAATTTCCACCTCTATAATCCAAAACTGACACTTCAATATCTTTAAATAAATCTAATGCTTTTAGAGTATTTCTAGAACCATCCTAATGTGTCTATTATTCTCCCCCTCATATGTTTGGTACACTATGTTATCCATGATTAATCCCCCCACAAACTAGTTTAATAATTCTTAGAGATCTAGTTCATGAGTCTCATGAACACTATAGTGGTTTTTTTCCAGAAAAAAGGAATCACTATATACTAATAATGATTATAGTGACATAGAAATGATTTCTTCAATATATCTACATATCATACTAGAAGGTGGGGATATCCTAATATGAGGCCTATATTTTATAACCATCTCTCCTTTATTAACTAATTTAAGAGGTAAAAAATACTTGGAAGTGGATCAAAATCACCATGGTCACCTAGTTCAGGAAATGGTAATCCTCACACAACCTCAAGATCTCCTCTAGGTGATACACTGGGGCTTCATAGGGTGACATAATGGGTCTAAAAAATCCCTTCTCTAAAATTCCTCCAACAACACCTTCCTCTCACAAACATCTACGATTACCATCTGATATGTTGTCACAAATATCATGGTAGTCCATGAGTTCATGTCGATTCGTATGTCCAACACTTGGTTGGGCGGTATTTATGGAACTTCCCCAGGAATGATGTCATTTTAATCTGCCACCATGGTAAGAATTTGGAAGCCCAAAGCATATACTACTCTAAGGGAAATATTATCCAAATTATGATTAATTATTTTTATCATCTTATGTATAAGGGAATCTTAATCCACCTGGGTTTCTTTTTAACCCATGAAGGAAACCATATTCCATTATTCTAAACACATCGCATTCTATACCTAAAACATTAAACCAAGGCATAAACTATGGATAGCCAGTAAATACCTAAGATATCATCATAAGACCTAATCAATAGTATAAATTTTTTCCATGAAAAATATCTTACATAAAATATTTAGGTCATAATATTCATAGAACTGTTTGATCACTGATTCCCCTCATGTAGGAGTTTCCAACTACAATGGTCGAGCCAAAGGCTCAACTGGAATATCTAAGTCTTGAACCATGGATGTAGTAAGAAATTAGTTTCTCATGTATTTATCTATAAATATATATATTAGGTATAAAATAAATATATCATACATATAATCATCCATTTATCCTATATGTTATACGACTCCTCTACCTATATATCTTCTTGCCACTAATAACTAGCTCCTTAAGGCTGGTGGGGATCACCTGGGGTTGTTGACGGTAAAAGCTCAAACCATCTTCCACCTCCATCTTCTCCCTCTACTTATCTCCAACATCATACACCCTATGTACCTCCTTATTAATACTGATTTATCTACCTATTAAGTTCATCATTTTCCCCTATATCAATTGTAATATGGGACAAGCAATCCTATGTGAGATTTCCTCATTTATCACAAGAGAAGCACCACATCTCTCTAGGATGACTAGAGACTCTTTAGGATCTATAAACTATAGAATATATGTCATGTTATTTCCTCCTAAATCTCTATATTGTTCATTAATACTTATAGATATTGTCAGCCACCAACTTCTATGGTCTCAACTCCTATTTTCCCACTACCAAACCCAGTGATGGAATATTATCTTATAAGAATATTCCTAATACAAAAGAATGATCCATCACCCCAGAATATGTAGGAATGGAATAATTTATCATGAAATCATATATAAATCTTCATTTTCCTACCTCAGACATCATCTCTAATAAGAACTGTTAACGAACCATATTCATGAGTATCATGAGAGGTTAGTAAATGTCTATGAATACTCGTCCATAGTTGTACATCCCTGTTGAAGCTATGGAAGCTCTAAGATGAAAACTTTCCATAATATATCTATAGATAACACATTTTAGAGTAGTTTTAATATATTTCTCCATTAAATATTTGTATCATCAAACAATAGTGTCACTAGGACCCACCACCACCCTATGTATCCATGCAGAAGGATCACTTCCAAGATAACCATCTGGTCTATTGGTATCCTAATGAGGTGTAAGACTCATGTAAATACCTATATCCAATCATATATTTTCTGGATTTCTAGATCACCCTCAAACCTTACAGGTCACTATCGCTATAACTCATAATGTTTGGTCATTCTTTACACCTCATCCATCGATATTATTGGTAATATATACTTCATAATTGGTGGAGGTATGGCTGGCACTCTACTTAGGGGAACCACCTCTTGAACAAGTCCATATATTGTAATCATATCACTATGATTGCATATTCATAGTCCTACTACACAATCCTTATTATAAATCATCTTAGTAGAATCCTAAGTTATAAAATATGTACCACCATCAAGAGTATGTATGGGCAGATGACTTAATAAGAACATGGAAATGACAACCTATTCTTATATATTTCATGTAAAAATGTTTTCCCCTAAACTAGAACCTATATATACCAAGTTAAAAAGTAGGTTATTATATTATTAGTAAATTTATATGTTCGTTATTACACAATCACTTGATTTACATGCATGAGATATGAACATGAAACACTATAACATCATTTTTCATAAATCACAAAAAAACATCACTAATAGAAAATATCCAAACTGCAGTACTTAGATGAAACATTTTTGAAACCATTCATCCATGACCCAACAGTCTAGATATTTCCTATCAAGTGAAGTTTCAAGTGTAACACCCCATGTATGGATCCAATAGGAAATGGTATGGAAACAAGTTCCATGTAGGCATATCACACAAATGGGAGTTTATATCCAAAGAAACAAATAATTATGAACAAATTTCCAATATCATAAAATATAAAAAATAAATTACATCATATTTCAATTAAAAAATATATCTAAATACCATAATCATATTATTCCAATATTAATTCAGAGTATAAAGGTCCAAATATAATCCCACCAAACTGTAAAGAAGTATAACCTTCTAGAATAAAGTGACTGATGTAAAATGATAGACATAGTATAATCTATAGTTTCCCTACACTAATTGTTCCCCATATTATTTTAGTACTCTAAGGACCTCATCTAATGACATGTCATCTACATGAGACACAACTTGTGTGGGTAGAGCACATACAAGGGTCAGTATAACAATACATAGTTGGACACCCTAAAATACCTAACCAAAAAAATCAAAATAGTAGTTAGATCATCATAAGGGGTGTCGATTATAACATTATATATAATTTAGACACAAAAATATATAATTTTGATTGAAAATATGTCTTAGGGAATGGTCACAACTAAAAATCCATCCTAGGATCCACCCTCATGATACATGAGAATGCTCTTCCAGATGAGATCACAACACAATTAGGATAGTATTGATGGTGGTATTATAAGAGGTCGGCCTTATAGGGCCTCTCAAAGAATATTTATGAAATATAATTTATAGTTATAGAATATAAATATAGGGGATGAAACCCTCATGCATGGGGGGCATGAAAAACCCTATCTTTATTAACCTGATAATTAAAGGAACAATCCCTGTGTATGTTGGTCAAGATGATACCTCAAACCCCAACATGGGAATATGATATGATACAGGATCCCACATAATTTCTAAAATGGGATTCATGATACTCTTCCACAGACAAATCCCATATTTTGGACTATGTATTATGCTTAGGACATGATTCGTCACTCCATAATCCCAAGGTATTAACCATGGGAAAACATCCTAAGGAAAATGATCCATACTGAAGAGAGAATGGTCCTCAAGGATCTATATATAATGTATATGGAAATTTCTAGTAGGATTTAGTATTTCTTTCAAACATCATCTATTATTATGTGCTCTAGATCATCCTCATGTACCCCCAACCATGAATGTTTACTTTGTACATGCCCACGTAACAAGTTATTTTTGGGTACCTAGATGTGTCAGAGTATTAGGAGGTTCCCATGTACTCTAGACATAACCATATATTTTGCAATGTCTATTCATGTGTATCCTAAAGTTATATGTTGGTCAACTAGTCACATCACATGATGTGTGTTAATTATCTCTACATGTAATCACTATCATGGAAAAAGGGGAAGTACATAGACTATTTTCTTCATTCTAAACACCATTTAGTTGGGTATTTCTTAGAAATCTAGAATATTATATTCATTATATCTCATTCATCCATTACTAAATACATACATGATTCTTGTTGATGATATTGGATTTGGTTTAATTTCATTGCCTCACCACAAATGGGAAGATTTATTTCTTCCAAAAAGATTTGGAATTATTTCTCATTTCACCACATTGAACATAACATATCAAATTGAAACTCTGAGTCTCCAATAATTTCTTACCAATCATATGATTACCCACTATAATCATCTCACTTTGATCACTCATTTTATCATAAACCACACCCACAGTATCATTTGGTCTCACCGAATAATGTTCACACAACAATTGAATACCTTGTATTCATCAAACCACTAACCCAATAAATTTTCATTGATGAACATGAAAAGAAATAGGTGAGGAATATATGAAATAATGAAGGGGAACCCCCATGGGAATTGTTTGTATTGGAATCAATTCATTCCCCCCAAGAATTTTTAATGAAGAGTGAAAAATAAATTACATCAATTCTTAATATTCGTGGAAGATAAAACACAACCCGCAATGCATCAGTCCACCCAAAAATCAAACTATTAAAATAATTGATCTAAATTTGATTTGGAATAATAGAAAATTTGATCAAAATCATAATAAATCAACTTTACTAAGTTTTGGATCAATAGTATATGAAGAATGGATTTGTGTCATAAGCATTGGTGTGATCCACAAACTATATTGGAACTCTAATAGCCAAGCATGATCGGATGTTAATCGCCCAAGAATGATCCTCCCATGACTCTTATCTCAGTCCTTATGGCTATGAAACTATCCTTATGAATATATAGTAAACAAATATTAATATATTATTAAATAAGTTATGTATTAATTTAAAATAATTATATAAATATGATAATTTATTTAATTATATAAATTGTGATGATGCCCATGGAAAAAAACAAATGTATAAAAATATTATAATGTTCCTAGGGTAAAACCCGTGTTCTATATAGAATGGTGGTCTTAGATTTCTGATGTAGGGATCCATTCATACCTTATTAAAAAAATATAAAAAAATCGGATGTATTATATTAATATATTTAATATTTTTATAGGATCAGTACCTTGCTCACTGGACCTAGGAATCTAACACAATATCATATATGGGCTTCAAAAATATTTTTATATGTATTCAAAAACATTATATGGAAAACAATATACTTTATATTTTATATTCCTAATAATAAATACTCTAATTTTTTGGGATTATAACAATTAATAAAATAACTCTTCTCTTTATTGTTCAAAATCCACTTTCTCTCTTCTACTCACTTGTTTCCATGTTGGTTATAAGAAATTATCTTACTGAAATGCATGTTCAAATCATTAGAATAATAGTAAGATAAATAACAAAAAAAGGATTTCTATAATTATTCTCAATTAATCCACACATAATATTCACTCAATTCCTATAAAACCTCTGTTTTTAAGTCTCATCAACAATGATAATATAGGTAACACCAAATTACCCATAAAATTTATATATTTATTAATCATATAAAAATACTATTTGGTTATTTTATCTTTATAACTCTATCTTATATGTATTTGATATCTCACATGTTTTCTTTCATAGTACATTTATAATATATCCCTCTAAAATTCGAACTTATCAATTCAAATGTTAATTTATTTTAACCCTCAACATCTGTTACTTAAAAAGATTCACTTATTCTGACTAAAGAAATTTCCACCATCAAACCTAATTGAGATATTTATAGGCCACCTAAAAACCCACCAAAAATTATTTTTAGTGTTAGCACACCAATGTTTTTTGAATTTAATATTTTTTCAATAAACATTGCATTAATACATCCATAGTAGCAAACAAATTGGGTTATTCCATCTCTTTTCATTAAAATCTAGACACATTTGGGTATTATTAGATACTTTAGAACATATTTACAATTTATTCATAATTTCCAAAAGCTTACTTATCTTTCCCTAATAAATAAGGTATTATTTTTTCCTTTCAAGAATCTAATTATAGTGAGACATGTGTTTTTTTGCACAGGGTTTCATTTTTTCTCAAGTATGACCATTCATTGTCTTCATTGTCTAATCATTGTGGTATAATATCACTTATCATGACCAATCAATGTAGTATAGTGTGATGAAGGTTCCATAGATTCTATATGAAATGTTTATGTTTCAATAATTGTTTTTGTTTATAATAAATAAAATACTTTGATTGACCTCATGATTTCCTTCTCTAGTGTAAAAACATATTTCAAGGTGAATTACTCATAAAATGCATTGGAAATTATTACATTAATTATTTATTATATCTGATTCAATAACACATATCACAAAAAATTCTTCTTTAGTCAATCATAACTATTCTGTAATGACATGTTATAATTTTTTTCACCATGATTAAAACATTTTCTTAAAAAAATGTAAACCTATAGTAAACATATCCATTATCAATAACTAAATCCAAAAACTAAAAATTATCGAAATCAAAAAATAATCATATATTACAACAATAACTATAAAATTACCCCTTTTTGATTTTTTTCAATTCATTTAAAAATCCATTCCCAAATTTTTAATTCCTTACCCACTCCCAAAAAAGTAAATTAATTCTATCCATATATAATTCCTACATCACTGTAATCCTACTCCCCCTAAAATATGGTTCTATTTTAATATACTCTTCCCCTTATACGATGAAATTATAGGGATCCTCGTCACCTAATTTCATCATTTGAAAATATATTTAAAGATCCATATTTAAAAAATAATGAATAACAACTTATATTAATATATTTTATTCTCATTTATACAATTTCTATTACATTTATTATTGTCATTAAAAACATACCAATGATTGTGTGAATCATATATTGTTTTTGGGAAGAAGTTAAAATGTTAATTCATAAAATGATATTTATATAGCTCAGTATTTATCTACTTAACTCCACTTTACCCTACATAACATCACTTGGAAAGTTCTGTTTCTTAAAATTAAAATATCTCTTTCCATACAAGAAGACCCCAAATATCATTTCTTCCCTAAATTCATGAAACCATGTCAACATAATAAACTTAAATACACATATATCAATATAAACATATATACCTCTCGGATATGTGAATTTTTTATACTACGCAGTTAGATAAAGTTTTGTAACCACTGAGATTGCATTGATTCCTCTTCAAAACATTTTCATTCAATGCCATTTTAAATATGACATCTACTTGATGTTGAGTACAAAAAAAATCTAACATGAAAACCCAATTATTATCCTTTTACTATATAATTAGATACTAAATATCAATACTATTCTTCTAGTAATTCTCTTTTCAGTTCTTTATATACTCAATAACACTCTAATTTTATAAATAAATAATTATTGTTTTCTCAATATTTCTCTATGAAATTATAATTACTACTTTTTATCACCCCTATATTTTATGTATAATGACCCTAACCCCATTATCCCATATCCTATGACTTAATTTATTATAATACCATAATAAAACATGAAATAAAATCCCAAATTATTGAATAGATTACTAGTTTTGTAAATCTAGATCAACTATTAACATTACATGACAACATAAAATTAAATACAACATATTAACTCCATTGGAGAAACCCTTATTCTATGATATTATCCCAACATGTCAATTATAATTTACATCTTGGAATCATAGAGGGAAATAAAACATAAGTAATGGGTGATCTCAGATGCATAGTAAGGGTGGGAATAAGATGAAAGCTATAATAAATAATAATAAAAAGCATTTCATTTTTGAATAAAAAAATGAAATCCATTAAAACTTAATATTTAGCATAACATGGTTGGAATAAAATCTTATCAAATAACACCATATAAATAGTCAAATAAAAATGAAACTTTCTCTTGCATATTCTACTATTTGAATAATTACATGGTTTATAAATAAATAATTTCATAATGATATAATTCATAATAGGATACATTATAAACATATCATAAAAACCTCAACCATGAAGTCTACCTAAAAGAAAAATTCCTCATCCAAGACTCGTTCTATTTTGTCTCATGATGCCTATCGATGCATATAGGGGATATATTATGCCTCACCTGACACTTACTAATTCCAATTAATTCCTCATATGAATGGGGTGAAACATAATCAACACTTACACTAATATTGATACTACCATATGAAATGTAAATAATTTCCCCAATTAGTGAACATAATCATAAACTATCTATAGTAATATGGAGAATGGTATTAAGATTGTACATCCCCAGTCAAAATGATCATAAAATATTCAATAAAATATGGTACATTATATCATTATAGATCAGCCTTAATTGATTATAAGATTCAACATAAGGTGTTGACATAGATTAAAATACTCTAACCAAATCATTGAAAATTTCATGAGTGAAATGCCCTTTTTATTTTGGAATAATTTATTTAAAAAAGTAAGAAAAATATAAATTAAAAAAATTATTCAATAATAAAATTATGAACTTTTAATGGATTCCTCATATAATAAATGTGTCATGAAAGTGATAAGATACTCTCATATCGTATAAGGTTTTAAAAAAACATTTCCTTTAAACTTAAAAAATAGAACATTCAAAATAGTATTTTTTATAAGAATGTGTGAGTAGTGTATGCCCCATTAATGTAATAATTATCAAATGAAACAATTAAATACCTTGAATATAAATGGATTAATTATATTATATATAAATGAGAAGTACACATACAACACACACACCGAAAAAGTATTGAATAAGTCTTATCTCAAAAAAAATAAAAGTGAGATGAGAATACCCTTACCATGTGTCTGAAAGCATTCTTCACTTGTACATAATGTCCTGGATAATCAAATTAGATTCCTTAATTACTATATTTATATCCTATTCTACATGTATTTGATTTATTTTAATTTTATTAAGTTCATTTTTGTCCATTTTGATGCATTTTAGAATTCAATTTCATCATTCCTAGAGTATTCATTATCTTGGGTTTTCAGGATTGGTTAACTTGTATATATGTATGGAAGTTTAATTAAAAATGAGTTTAGTTATCCAAAATTGAAATTTCATGTTATTAATTAACTTTAAAAAGTTTAAATGATCATATAAATCAATGTTTTTATATGTTATGATGATGATTTATTGGATGAAATGTTAACTGAAATGATTTGATTTATTATCGTGGTTTTTGTGACCATCATGAAATTATATGATTTTATTTAATATCATGTTAATATATGGATTACAGAATATTATATAACTTATATTAATTTTAATACAATCTAATTTAACAATAATAATGATTTTATGACTAGACGTGAAAGTGATAAAGAAAAATTAAAACACATCGTCCAGGAAAGTGGTACATTGACACATCACAGATGATGTTTTCATTTTAAAATATAAGGGAGAGGTCAGGGAATTTGATGATGGAAATTACAATAACATAATAACATTAAAATATATATAATATACTAGATTTATCATGCATGTTTAGATATATTAGGTATATAGGGGATAATAAAATAAAAATAAAATCAAAAAAATAAGATATAATGAAAGAGGATTTTACCTCTTGAATTTCTTCTCCATGAGAAACTCTTTAGGGCACTTAGGTTTTGTCTTTTAGAAATTACAAGTGGTATTGGACATGGGTAAGAGAATGAGGAATGTATTTGGGGAGAATGTAGATATTTTTCATGCCTTAGAAGGTGTGTGTAGAACGAGTAGTGTGGGTGGTATTTATAGAGTAGGGGATGGGTCTTTTTTTATTATTTTATTCATTAGTTTATTATTGTGGCTCAATAAAATAATTTTTATTGATTATTTTCACTAAATATAGTAACTGGATCATGTGAGTTTGAATTAATTGTGGCATACTTAATCAATACATCCACCATGACCCAATAATTCATTTATTTACTTAAAATGTAATCTACCGTAAATTGCAGTATTTTACTATTCACTAATAATACAAATATTTTTTAAAAATCCCTAAAAAATAACCCTATTAATATTTAAATTTTTAGATTTAAAAAATATAATATATTTAATAAAAATAATTTTCTAAATTTGATAATGTAAATTTCCAAATAAAATCTTCATTTTATCGAACAATGTCTATTTTAATATTATAACTGCGTTTACGACACTTTGAAAAATTTATTATAGTCTCTTAATTTTACCTTATAATTAGAATGAAACAAAATATTAATTTATTAACCTATTTTATTAAAATAAATTTTTATTTAATTTAGTATATTACTTATAAAATTATAAATAAATATTCATGTTTAGTAAAAATATCAACACTTAATTTATCATTTTAAAAGCATTTATTTACTATTATGTGATACAAATGTATCCTATTATCATTTTTGAGATACCTAATTTTTATTATAATTTTATCAGTGTTATTATTTTTCTAATGAACATATTACTATTTCTAACAGTCACATTATTATTCCAATGGTCATGTTAATATTTAATAGTATAACATGATTCATTTATGAAATATAAGATATCGAATAAGTTGAATTTTTTTAAGAAGTCACATATCATAAAATATTAGGGTGTTACATTATACCCTCTAATATAAAATTTAGCCTATAAATTTCTAGAATTTCACCATATAAAAATATTTGTGTAGTTCTTCATCATAATTTCTTCTAACTCCCACATCACCTATTTTATTTTATTATTTTCCCAAGGTACATTAACCAGTTAGGTTGTCTAATTCCAAAACAATTATTCTCTATTGTCTAGAATCTGGATAAGATCATCATAGTAATATAAATTATGTTCCAATTAAATTTCATCAAAAGTGTGGACTTGTGTTGGGTCTGGCATGTACTTCCCTAATAAATAGATATGGAACACATCATTAAAATTGGAGAGACAGGGTTGCATTACTAATTGGTATGTTATAGCTCTAATTATTTATAGAATTTGAAAAGGGACAATGTACTTGGGGATTAGTTTTCCACACATTCGAAATCTTTTGGCACCCTTATATAGAGATACCTTCAAGAAGACATGATCTCCCACTTGAAACTCCATATCTTTCCTTCGGTTATCGGTATATATCTTTTTGTACTCTAAGAAGAATTGATATGATCCAGAATATAATTTACTATTTTTTTGTCTCTTAAATAAGTTTTGGTCCTACAGGATTCCTTTCACTAAATTCATCCAAACAAGTTGGTGTACAACATCTCTTTCCAAATAACACTTCATACAAGGCAATTTGTATACTTGAGAGGAAACTATTGTTATAGTAGAATTATATCAAAGGTACATATAGATCCCACATACATTGAATGTCATGTGAGCATGATCTCAAAATGTCCTCTAATGTTTGAATAGTCCTTTTAGTCTACCCATCTGTTTGAGGGTGATAAGAAGTACTCAAATGAATCTTAGTATCCAATGTATTCTAAATACACTTTTAAAATTTTAATGTAAAATGGGGATCTCGATCAGACACTATCGATATATATGAATCATGATGTCTTACAACTACAATAATATAGAGTCGTTCAAGTCCCTCTAATGGAAAATCCTCACTTATAGAAAAGAAATTTGTGTATTTGATAAGTCGATAAAAAATAAAACATGTTGAATCATTATTTCTAGTTGTATTTAGTAATGTGGTGAAGAAATACATAGTAATGTCATCCCAATTCCATATAGGAATAGGTAGAGGTTTCAAGACTCCTTTATGATGTTGTCTTTTAGCCTTTACTTATTTACAAACTAAACATATTGATGCATAATTAGTAATTTTCTGCTTCATATTATCCTACCAAAAAATTTCATTCAAATCACTATAAATCTTAGTAGCACCATGGTGTATATAAAAATTTGATCTATGAGTATCATCCAATGATTCTTTTTTTAGCTTTGGAATTGAGGTAAAATAAAGCATCTTCCCAATTTTAAAGTTTTCATCTTCATATAACAAGTATATAAATTTCCTATCATTCATAGAATTAATTTTCTTTTAAAAATTATCATCATCATACTGAGAACTTCTTTACATTATAATTCTGATTTTTTGGAAACCATTTAAAAAAGTAGTGATTTTCACCTTCCTTGAAAATTCTGATGTCCATATTTTCTAGATCAATGAACACTATATCCCTATAAATACTCATTTTGTTCAGAACTCCTAGATATTTCATACTTAATGCATCTACTACCTTATTTTTCGTCCTTGGGTGGTAGTGTATTGAACAATCATAATCCTTGAGTAGTTGTGGTCATTGACTTTGCCTTATGTTGAATTCACTCTTTGAGAAGATATCTTTCAAACTCTTGTGATCCATATATATCTCACATATTTCACCCTATATATAGTGACTCAATATATTCCGAGTAATGATTACACCTAATAACTCAAGGTCATGATATGTATAGTTATTCTCATGAGTTTTTAACTACCTTGATATATGTGGAATAACTCTATAATTCTTCATAAGGACACAACCAAGTCTGTTCTTTGATGCACCACTATAAATCAAAAATACACCATTTCATGATGGTAGAGTCAATATCAGAGAATTTATTAATTTTCTCATCAATTCATAAAATAATTATTCACATTACTTTGTCCTGATAAACTTAACACATTTATGAGTTACCTTGATTATCGGGTTAGATGATTGGGAAAACTTCTGAATGGAATAATGATCGTAACCTTCTAAACCAATGAAACAACATACCTCAGTTATGTTAATTGATGTAGGCCATTCCTGTACTACATTTTTCTTTGATGGATCAACTGAGATTCCACCCTTGGAGATAATATGGATAAGAAAAGAAACTGTTTGAATCCATAATTCAATCTTTCTAAACATCTCATATAACTATTTTCTTTCCAGAGTCACTCGAAAAATCCGCAAGTGGTTATCATGGTCCAAGTAGCTTTTGGATTACACTGATATATCATCAATAATTTCCCCAACTAAATTACCATTATATTCCTTTAATTTTCTATTCATTGTAACCATAAAAATAGAGGGTACATTAGTCAGTCCAAATGGAATTATTGTAAACTTGTAATGTCCATACTTTTCCTTTATAATATTTTCCTTCTTCACAAGCAATTGATAATATCCCAAACAAAGTTCAATCGTTGAAAAATATTGAGATATGTTAATTTTTTAAAATAATTAATCAATGTGAAGAAGTATGTATATGTTCATTATTTTAATAGAATTAATCTCCCTATAGTAAATGCACAACCTCATAGATCTATATTTATTCTCAATGAAAAGAGTATGATGTCCCCAAGGAAGAAAAAGGGAGTATAAATCCATGATCAATAAATTATTCTATTTGTTTCATTAACTTTATTAACAAAACTATGTCCATTATATATGGATTCTTTGATATATATATTTCATCAGGGGTTAAATCAATAGAAAACTCAACTTCCCACTTTAGATGATGTCTAGGTAATTACTCTAGAAATTTCACAATGTATTCTTGAACAATAGGCACATACTCAATTTGAAGATCGCATTTTTCATCAGTATGTTTTATCTTCTCTGCTTCTCTAAGAATCACATTTAGAATAGCTAATGGAGGTGGATCTGGATATGAATTATATGGTGAATTCTCCACTATAAAGATAATAATTTTATATCTCTATCACGAACAATAATTTCCTTATATTTGAAGTAAATATTTTCATTATATTTTTAAAGTCATTAAATACCAAGGTTTATATCAAAATAAACTATATTTATGATAATAAAATCACCAATTAGAAATGTTTTATGTGTCAGAATAGGAACTGATCAAAAAATATTTTTTTTGAAATAAGGATTCCACTATGAGTTTTGACTAAAAATTCCCTTATTAAAGTGAATTGGATGTATTTTATTTTTATAGAAAATTGAGAATATATAAATTAATATGATGGTCAAAAATAAAATAAATATTTTTCTAAATCTGAGGAGATAATTAATATTCCAACCACCACATCATTAGAATCTTAAACCTCTGTTATTGTGACTGCATAAGTATGGCCCTGTCCCCTTATCCTTTTCTAGGAAAATTTCCCTTGTCCTCTTAGAAATTCATGTAAATAGTGTCCCATATCCTTACAGCTGAAGCATTAAGAATTATCTACATATTTTATTAAATTGTAATCATGGGCTTGGTGGATTTTTTCACATACTTTTAACAGAATACCATTCCAAATAGGTATGTTTCATGATGTTTCTTTCCACATTTATTTCAAGTTAGAAATTATATTCCTCCCTTATTTACTTTTCCCTTATTTCCATTTCCAGAGTACTCAACATTCCTATTCTTATCAATATTCTATTTGAATATAGATTTCATAGAAAATGATTTCTCCATCTTGATGGAACATGATATTGTATCCTCATATGATGAAAATGTTTGGGCAACTAGTTCCCTTTTCTAGAATTGGTTTAATACCATCAATTAAATGATTTTCCTCGATCCATGGATTATTTATATAGTTTGTGACTTGAATTTCTAACCTTTTAATGTTTTATTTATACTTAGAAAAGTATTCATTATCATTCTGTCTCAAAATCAAAAAAAATCTCTCTATATATTCTCATTGTTCCTGATGGAAATGTTTTTGAATGAAAATTTTATTAAAATTATTCCATTACAAATTATTTATTTCTTCCACCTCTTTTTCATTTTGAATTAATTAACTACATTTATCATCATCTCCTGATAGATGGAAAACTACCATGATAACCTTCTCCCTTTTGTTACTTAACAAATAAATAAATATCTTCTCTTAGGATTTTATCTAGTTTTCATCTACAAATGGTTTGTTATTACCAATAAATTATAGAGGTAGTTGTATCATGAAGTGTTCAAACATTATTATACCATGTTTTTTATTGGGATACTCCTTGTAAGTAAAGTTATTGCTCATAGACTGGGTCAATTTCCCTTGTATAGTTATAATATTTTCTACTCCAATTACATCTTGATATTAAACAACATTATCTTGAAATGGAGGGAAATCCCTACATGGAATATATGCATTGACACAGTTTCCATTCCTTCTACTACGCACCATTTCTAAACAATTGAATACACTAGATTAGATTAAGAAATTTTAAAACTATTGAAACACATAATTTATAACTAATCTCAAAATTATTATCTCGGTTTCCTTGGTAATATTCTCAAAGTATGTTAAAGGGTTATAATTTACTAATATATTATTTCCTAAATATATTTTTCAATATTTCTAGTAATCTTTCCTACGATAGAATTTTAAAATAACCCAACCCTAGTAGCCAAGATAAGGTAAATTACATTGTTACATTGTAATAATAAACAAATAAATCATATACGAAAGGACCATATTATTTAGTAGATTTTGAAAAAAGGATACTAACATAAACACTAAATTACTACTTGAAATGAAAAACAATATAACAACTCTATAAGAGAAATATTTATTCTCCTATATTATCCATGTATGTCAACCATAATTTATATCTTGGCATCCTGGAGAAAAAGAAAACATAATAATTGGATGAGCTAGGATTTCTAATAAGGGTAAGCATAAAATAGAGTCTATCTTAAATTTTTATAAACAATTCGGGGTGGTTAATAACTAAAAATTCATGACATTAAAACATAATCTTGATCAAAATATTGCAAGTATAAAATCCGATCATATAATTCCATATAAATAATCACATGAAAATGATACTTACCCAGGGATAATATACTAGTCAAATAATGAAATTTATTAACAATAACTAATCTCATAAATATTGAATTAAAAACGTGGGACAACATAAAAATACTATCAATGACTCGACTAATATTTATACATAAATGGGTAAGGTCACAATCAAAATCTAATCTAGTTAGTCTCATGATACCTATAGATGCATCAAGGGGCTATAGCGGGCCACACCCATCACTTACTAAGTCCATTGAATTCCTCAAATGAAAGGGTTGAAATATAATCAACATAAAACTTTATATTGAAACTAGAAAATTAAATGTAAACAATTTCCATAATTAGTAAATATACTCATAAACGGTCTAGATTAAAATGGTGAATGGTATCCAAATAGTACATCCCTAGTCAAAATGTTCCTAAACCATTCAATAAAATATGGTAGATGATATCATATGAGCTCAAACTTAAGTAATCATATCATTAAATAGAACATGTTAAAAAATATTAAAATACACCAACAAAATCATTGAAAATTTCTTGAGGTAAATACCCTTTTTAATTTCGAATCATTTATTTATAAAGCTGTGAAAATATAGATGAAAAAAATTATTTGAAAATGACATTATAAACATGAAATGTATTACTCAAGGAATTAAGGTGGAATGAAAGAGGGAAAATCCACTCATGTCGTATAAGTTTTAAAAAAATTCCTTTAAACATAAAAAATAACATTTAAAGAAGTATTTTTAAAAGAAAGTGTGAGTGTTGTATTCCCCATTAAAGTAATAATTATCAAATAAAACAATTTAATACCATGAAGATAAAGGGTTTCATGATATTATCTATAAAATGGAGGTACACATACAACAAACACAAGTATTAAGTGGTGAATAAGACATGTTTGATAGAAATAAAAGTGAGATGAGTTGACCTTTACCTTATGTTTGAAAGTGTACTACACATATACCTATATCATGGATAATAAAATTAGATTCATTAATTATTAAATTTATATCCTCTAATAAATTTATTTCATTTATTTTAATTTTTAATGTTTTTTATGGAAACATTGATTATTTTTAGAGTTTAAATTTACCATTCTGGGATAGTTTTTTTTCATGGTTTTTTAGGATAGGTTCACTTGTAAACATGTGAGGATGTTTGTGTAAAATTATATTTATTATCTATAATTTAAATTATATGTTATCAGTGATCTTATAAAACAAAAAATTATCTTACATACAATTTTATTTGGTATGGTTATGATTCAATAGATAAAATGTTAATGAAAATGATTTGTTTTATTTTGGCGGTTTTTACGATTATCACGTACTTATGACATTTTTTAATATCATGTTTATATATTAGTTCAAGAATATTATATAAATTATAATTTTTTTAATAAAATATGATTTAAATATAATAATGGTTTTATGACCAACCATTAAGGAGGTAATGGAAAATAAAAACGAATTGTCCAAGATTGTGGTAAATCATCACATCATAGATGATGTTTTCCTTTTTAAAATAAAAAGGGGTGGAGAATGGGTTTGATGATCGATATTCCATTAACATAATAAAATTAAAGTATACATAAAATAATTAATTGATCATGAATTTTTGGATATAGGAGGTAATTATAGGACAAGAAAATAAAAAGAAAATAAAAGAAAATGAGAGAGGATTTTACCTCCTGAATATCTTCTCCATGGGAACATCTTTAAGGAAATTAGATTTGCTCTTTTGGAAAGAAAATATGGTATTAGGTATGGGAAGGATTATAGGGAATATATTTGGGAATAATTAAAAAATTATTCCTGGGTTAGATGGAGTGAGGAGAAGGGGGTGAGGGATGGTATTTATAGTAGATGAAATGAGTGTTTTTTGATTATTTTATTCATTAGTTTTTTATTTTGGATAAAGACTATCTCTAGTAATAATTGTTCTGTTTAAACATGGTAAATAGATAATATGAATTATAAAAAATGGGTTCTTACCTCATCCATATATCAAACATAACTCAACAATTCATTTTTTACTTATAATGTTAAATACGGTAAATTACTGCATTTTTCAATTCACCAAAAATTCAAATATTTTTGAAAAATCCTAAAAATTTCCCCTAATTTTTTTTTTATTTTTTATATTTCAATAAATGAGTCCAGTTTAGGAAAATAATTTTCTAAATATGAGAAATTTAATTTTCAAATAAAATCAATATTTTTTCGAAAAATTCTGATTTTAAAATTATAAAAAAATTTACAAAACGTTAAAAAAATAATTATAGTCTAGTAAAATTGCATTGTAATTATAATGTAAATAAATATTAATTTATGGATATATTTTACGAACATAAATTTTCTTTTAAATTATTATATTATTTATAAAATTGTAAACAAACATTCACGTTTCACAAAAATATCAAAACTTAATTTATCATTTTAAAAAATTACTTATTCTATGATATAAATATATAATATTTTCATGTACGAGATACCTAAATTTTATTTATAATTTTATAGGATTGGTAATTATTTTAATGGATAGATTACTATTCCTAATGGCCACATTACTATTCTGATGGCCATGTCAATATTTAATTGTATAACACTATTAATTTGTGCAACATAAACAATCAAATCAATTGAATTTATTTTAGAGAATACATAACATAAAATCATGGGGAATTAAATTATGATTAATTAAAATAAATTTAATTTTTTGATAGTTTGATATACACTCAACATAGATTTTAAAAGAACCACAATATACTCTTGATGTATTATTATTTAATGTAATCGAAATAATAAAATTGTTGGATTGGTGGGTATAAATAAGGATAAATAAATTATAAATAATGTGTGGTTTACACATGTATAAAATTAATGAATTGAGTATAAATTGATGATAAATTAAAATAAAAAACATTTGAAATAAAAAAGACTTTTTTTCTGGAAAAATTTTGTTTTTATGACCTTAAAGTGATTTTATCCTAGTAAATTAAATTACTCACAATTGGTGAATGATTTTAATATATTTTATATAATTTATATTCAATAAAAAAATTTATCATTTATATATTATGTCTCTATGAATGATATCGGAATATATATCTAGTTTTATGCTTCAAAAGTGGTTTTAAATGACTCTCTTTTCATTTTTCCAACCTATTTTTAAAAATATACAACTTATATAAATTGAATCAAGAAAAAGGGATCAATATTTGAAATCAATAAGATAAAATTTTCAAAATAGATTCCAGTTATATTTTTTAATAGGAAGATAAATCAGAGTATATTTTTTCCACCCTAGTAACAGGAAAATAGGGAAAATATGTTGAAAATATTTTGATAAGTATTTTAAAATTTCACTAACAATTTCCTTTATCTTGTTTTATGAGTGGTGTTTGGTCATTTCCATATAATTATTAAATATATTTTCACTTGGGGCCATATTTCACTTAATATGATTGTTATATTATATTTAGAACATAATAAATAAAAATTTCAGTATTGTTACTTTAATATATCAAAAAAAATTAAATAAAGATAAAAATGAGGTAACATAACTTCGAAGTTATTATTTTACAAAAAATAATTGTTTTTATTATATCTATTAATTTATAAATTTTAATAATATAATAATTTCCTTAAATTCTTACACAACTCTGACATGGAATTTATTCAATTAATTCAAAAATAAAATAAATGCATTTAAAAATATTAAAAGTGATTCAATTTTTGTGAATTATTTTTTAAAATTAATTTTATAAATTTTTAAAAAATATTATTATTTTTTCAATGTTTCAAATTAAAATTCCATTTTAGTATTCATTTCGATTAAGTCAAATTAAAGGAATATACTCAAAAATAAAATTATTGATATTTTACAAAAAATATATAATTATTTTAAAATACTAAAAATATTAAATTGGCATAAGGTATAAATTGTATAACATAAAATATCATCCTTTTTCATTTATGATTCAATTATCATATTATAAGTAAAATTATAACCCTTAAATATTGGGATTGTTATTACCGCAGTTATTATTAAAATTAGTTATCCAAAGGATTAATAAAAAGGATGATATTTAAATTTACACCAAAGAATGGATAAATTTCACTAGTTGATGATATTTTTACCCAATAATATTTTTATTTTTATTCTTATCCATTAGTAAGAGGTTTTCATGACATTGATTTAATTATATTTTTAAACATTTTGTAATTCCATGGGTGTCCATTACGTCCCTTATAAATAGAAACGCCTTTACTATTTTATTTATGTCATGTTGATCTTTATATCACATAAAAGACATACTATAATATAATACTATATTTATTCATGAAATCCTATAGCTTCTAGTATTTCCGAAATACTATCTCTTAAAGGATTTTGATGTAAGCTAAAATAAGTTTCTCAACAAAGAGGTATAACTCATAAAAAATATTTTCATATTTATTTTTTCTTCTACCTCCTATAAATATCTTATATCAATTATAATATAATGAATACAGAATCATAAATAAACTAAGATGCGTTTATTAGTATGGAACAAACTATTTCTACCTCTTTTCCATTTTACCAAAAATGAAACCATTGCTTGTTCGTACGTATGACTTATTGTCTTCATATAGTGGTGTGATTCATTTTTCATTACCATATTTTATGGATAGTTTGAATGATATATTTAATACTTATATATTAAATTTACTATATATTTATTATTTTATACTTATAATATATTATTTTCATTTTTACCTTTCTATCTATTGTAAAATGACAATATTACTAACACATACGTGAGAATTAAAAACTCCACGAAGTGATGTCATATAAATTTATTTTATATGAACATGGATGGTAATAAGAATGTATAGAATGAATATATATTATTTATATGATATTATAATTATTCTATTAAGGTTAAATATTATTTACCTTTATTTTATTTGATCAAATGAAAAATGGAAAAAAAATCATGTGTATGTAAGGCCTATTATTTTTATGAATAGTGTAATTCATTTTTATATCTATACATTTTATGGATGAATATAAATATATATAATGAATACATATATATATATATATCATGATTAAAATTCTAGATATGATGAAACCATGATCAAAATATAAGTACAGGGACTTCTGAAATAATACATGAATTAAAATTGAAGAATTTTTGAATTATAACATTAATTTAATTATTAATAAATGGATTACATGATATCATAAATAAATCATAAATGGTGTGATAAATATAAATATAGTTTTTTAATATATTTATAATATTGTGGTTTCTAACCCAAAAAAATAAAATATGATACTTTAGGTAACGTATTTGTGTTTCAATCCTATTTTAATTAGGATTAATTATGATTGAAATTACATTGAGAATATTATATGATCCCAAAAGGATTATACATTAAAATTTTATTTATCCCTAGTTACATATATCAAATATACATTTACTTTAATTTTTATCAGTTTACGTACTCAATATATCAAAACAATTTTTTTATAGAAAACAAACAATGTATTACTTTTCCGTCAAAATTATTTTTCCTTTCATGTCTATGTTTTCCATAAGATGTATTCAAATATATTTAAATATTCTATTAAGATTTTATAAATTCATTTTAAAATAGTTTTTAATATATATAAAAAAAATTCAATTCAATCATCCTTTAATTTTATAAATGATTTACTTTTTGACTACTTTAAAAAATATATTGAAAAGGAATGTTTTCTACATATACGAATTGAAAAAAAATCCCCATTATCATGAATTATAAATTAGTTTAAGGTTACTTTACAAGATTCATGGTTATTTATAAAGAAATTTTTTTCTACAATATTTTGGAAATTATTATATTTCTAATAAGTGATTTCATAATGAAAAGTTTATTTTCATTAGGGAATATGCTAGTGATTCTTTTAAAGGAATTGTTATCTATAATAACATCCTTTGATGTTAATTGTGTTTTACTGGAGATATTATCCAATGATACTATCCTTATCCTCTCTCTTTATGGATTATTATTATGATTATTGTATATTTATGAGACCCACTAATTTTCTATGGGTTATTCTATGATAAAATTATGAAATATTTTTGAATCCTGTTTTCTTTTCATGGGTTTTGATGTGATGATATTATAAATTTTTTATGATCTTCTAATATTAATGTGATCAGTTGTGATTTCATGATGGGTGGGAATAGAATTATATATACCTATAATTAAATTTGAAATGCTTTCTATCATATGAGATAGTTATGGGAAACTATTTTATTTTATTAATCCCCTATAGGAAATAAATCGGTATGCCCAATCCACTATGGGAAAAATATTGTGTGATTGATCCACTATAAGAAACAAGTGATGATGTATGATATCTTATGTTGTGGGAAATATGTGTTGATTCATAATACCCTATGATATCATGGTCTTTGTAGTTAAACTTGACATATTAAATGGTTTATGTGCCTATGATGGTGCCAAACTATTATGACATGAACTTATTATTCATGATTGATTCTAGTGGTTTCTCACTCTTATGATTCATATATTTTGAAATGTTAATGTTTTATGCCCGGAACCCTATTTAGGATCCATTATTAGTTTTTTATGAACATTATAGTTTATTATCATAATCTCATACGCTTTATTATTATCTCATTCATTCATATTATGCTTAATTGATATCTCCTATGAATATCGTTATTTATAATGTAGGCACACACTTTCATATTTTTCATTTCCACAAGTTATGAATAATGGTTTATGTAAGTAATGTATATGAATTGTACTATATGGTAATATCATTATATTATATGTTTATGATAATTTGTGAACTAAGAAAATTTTATTTATAGTATCCAAGTACACTAAAAACATTGTGGTTCTTGATAATGTATTTTGGAAATGTATTGGATATTCATGTAAAAAAGTAATATTTATCTATGAAAAGATAGAGAAACTATATGTTTTATCGAAAGACAGGTTTTGTAAAAATTTGTGAATAATGTTATTTTATTTTGTTGAAACCCCTAGGGATAATTCTATATATAGGAAAACATCCATATTTTTTGGTAATTACCATGGATAACCTAGGATAAAGGTAATTTTTCATATAAGGATTCATGATTTAGACATTGTTTTAATTTTATTTCATGATTATATGATTTATCACATTCGTTAATGATGATTTATGATCACAAAAAAAATTAATTTTAGTAGGGTATTGAGGATAATGTGATGAAGTTGAAGTGGTAAGAGGTATGCTCAAATATTTAAGTTCCCTATTTGCGAATAGTATTACAATTTCTTGTATATCAATAAAAGTATCATGGAATGATAATTAATATCCTAAATGATTAGATGTTTAATCAGTAGTGAAAACACCCAATTCTATGATGCTCACATCTGAGGTCAATGAATCTTCTCTGGTTTAATTTTGTGGGTATTTTCATCCTACAAAATTTGTAATTCTCTACCTAGTTTAATTATATATTATCTTAGGAACTAATTTTATTTTATTACATAAATCCAACATCTATTGATAAGTAAGGTAGGTCCGACTTGATATTTTGAATCGACGTATGATCATCAATCAGTTCCAGGATAAATATAATATTTGGATGGAAATGAAATCCACTATATGTGTCATGATTCCTATTAAAAAGGGGTGTTTATCTCACATTGTCATATAGAAACTCTACATCAAATATATGAATTTTTCATGGGATTTTGTTGATGTTTTCCTTAAGAGATTCATAGTATTCTAATAAATCAGAATGTTTGGTTTTCAATAGAACTCATATATGGTCACACACATATTTCAAATACACCTAATAGAATTTCTAAAATTGATATATATGAATTTAAGAATAAACTCTATGATAATTGGGATAGGATATTCATACAACCCATTTCATCACCATTGGGTTCACATGTTCTTCTTGTTTAGAAGAAATATGGGTCATCGCATATTTTTATTGATTATCGAGAATATAAAAATATCATTATAAATAATAAAAATCATCTACCTTGAATTGATGATTATTTTATCAATTACATTGATCTTGACACTTTTATCAGATTCACCTTCATTATAGATATCCTCAATTGAGGTTTATGAAAGAGTATATACATAGGAAAGGTTTTGATATCAGTTATGGGAATTATGAATTTATATCTATGAAATTTTTACTTACTAATGGCCTTGACATCTTCATGGATCTACTGAATATAGTCATTATTGATTACCTTGATCAGTTTGTGGTAGCCCATATAGACAAAAAACATATATATTCAAAAGTGAAAAGAATATCATGATGATCACATTAGGATTGTATTGAAGACACTAAGGAAGGATAATTTGTTCAAAAATTTATCAACATTTTAATTTTCGATATAAAATCTTTCATTTTTTGAGGTCTGTAATCTCAAAAAAAGGTAAATCTATGGATCCATAAAATATGGGGGTTATTGAACATTGGCCCAAACCAACCACTATTACTAAGATCCATATTTTTTTTGGTTCTGTATGGATATTATCAATTATTTGTGGATAATTTATCGTAGTTTTAAATTCCACTCAAAGAGTTAAATTGGACTAAATTCAATTTCATTGGGATTATTGAATGAGATGAAAATTTCAAGGAACTAATGTGAAGGATTTCCAGCACCCCTGAGCTTGTTCTACCCTGCAGCAGAGAAGGGATTTTAATCTATAGTGATGAATCAAAAAAGTTACTGGGATTCATCCTCATTAATATTGACATGGATATAACTTATGCATCATGAAAATTTAAGGTTCATGAAAAAATTTCCTAAATCGTGACTTAATGTTATATATGGTAATTTTTCAAATTTTGATATAAAGTTGTTTCCCTTAAGGATATAATTTTGATATATATTATGATCACAAAATTATAAAGTATATATTCAATAAAAAACATTTGAATAAGTTTTAGATTATATTATTGGAGTTTATTAATGTTTATGATAGGGAATATATTACCACCCTAGGATATAGAACAAGGTATAATATGCTCTTAGTTGAAAGGATCATGTGTGTTTATATACGATGAGGATCAAAAAAGATCCAATATATATATATATATATATATATATATATTCAAAGGATGGGCCTTGAGATCATGAAGTAATTTGATAAATATTATCTATCTAAAATGAGTTTCCAAACAACTATCCTTGTGAAGATTAATGAGTCATAGAATAAATATATGAAAATGTACATTTAGGTAAAAAATGTTCTTATGTTCAACCTTAATTGTTATAGAATGATAAATTTCAGGGACCAAGTATGTGTTCCATCAATACTATATTTTAATAAGGATATTTTGAATGAGGTTAATTGTTCATCATTCTCTATTTATCTTAGAAGTATTAAAATTCATAGATATGTGAAAGAGTATTAATTGTGGAATAAGATTAAGAGAGATATTGCATGGTATACATCTAAATTCTGGGTATGTTAATAAATTAGGTCTGAGAGATTAAATTTCAAGGGGATGATACAAAAAATACACATAGAGAATTGGAAATGTGAATACATTACCATGTATTTCATTTTTATAATCCCCAAAAATTGAAATTACATAATTTTATTTGGGTTGTAGTCAACCGTTGTAAAAAAATAGCACACTTCATTACTCTCAAATAATATTTCTCTATCAATTGACATTCTAGAATATACATTAAGGAACTGGTAAGTTCTCATTGAGTACCTCATTCAATAGTATATGATCCAGATATGATGCTTACTTTGATGTCCTAGAGAATTCATTAGTAGGCTATGGAAAAAAATTGAGTTTCAATACTATATATCAACCTTAGATATATAGTTTATCATATATAACCATTCAGACCCTAGAGTATTTCTTAGTATATTGTTCTATGGATTACAAAGGTGGTTAGGACAAAAAAATTCCTCTAGTTCAGTTTTCTTACCATAATATCCTTCACATAAGATTTCATATGGATAATTATGAATCCCTTTGTGGATATAATTATAGAAGTACATCGTGTTGTGATACATATAGTGGGATAATGTTGTTTGGACTTGATCTATAATTCTATATGGTAGATATAGTTAGATATATTCAATATCAAATCAAGGTTTCTCATATTCAACATAAATGTTTTGATGAAAATTATCGATGAAAAATGGAATTAAAAGTTGGTAAAATGGTATTCCTATGAATTCTATCATTTTATATGGTAATGATATTTGAAATGAAGGTAAATATGATTCCAATGTATATTGGTCCCTTTGAGGTTATGTATAATATAGGAATTGTAGCTTATTATTTATTTTTTTCATCAAACCTCTATCTTTTTCAAGATGTGTTCAAAATATCTCTCATAAGAAATCACATACCGGATACTTCACATGTATTGGACTCATAGGTCATACCATTGGAGAAATAAATCTCTTATAAGGAACACATAGTGGTGATATTCAATCATATAGAGAAATTACTATGAAACAAGACCGCTCAAATGGCAATTGTTTTTTGGTGAGACCATAATTTAGAGGAATCTTCATAAGAACATAAGGATATGATGATGAATAAGTTTCCTAATTTTTATTATCAGTGTGATGGAATATCAATGTGTAAATTAGTTTTAAATGGGATATAATGTAACAAATCAAGATTTCACGATATATATTTTTGAAATAATTTTTTTTATTATGATATAAACAACACCATATTTAAATGAATCGTGATATACTATTAAGATATTATTATTTAATGTGATAGTTACCACCAGTATATTATATTTTTTGTTATCAAAATGACTAACTAATTTATGAAAAATATTTGGTTTACACAAGAATAAAATTAATTCATTAGTTATAAATTGGTTATAAATGAAAACAAATGTCACTAACCTTCCCATTGGGACCTATTCCACAACTCCCCAAGCCCGCCTCTAATAGACCAAGAGTTGGCGACTAGTATCGTGTAGGAATATCACTAACATGGAAGTCCTTAGCCTAAAGTACATGTACACACGCACCTATCTCCCAACCCATACAATAATGAAATGTAAATCAATAGATAACATATATATGCATACATATAAGACCCAAAACTAGAGTATGAAAAATTTTAGTGGGAAGTACATAGGGACAAATACGAACCCACCACAAAGATTCTAAAAAAATTCCAACCTCAAAGTAAAGATGTGGACTGCTATTAAGATTACCACCAGAACACACCATGTTCTATATAACTCACTGAGCATCCTCGAGTAATTGTACCTCTTGGAATCTATAAAATGGTCTATCATCTTCACAAGATGTGATACGCATAGACAATCACATGCAAGGGTGGCTATCACAATACCCATTAGGACACCACAAAATCACTAAGCATATAACAAGAATAATAACAGTCAGCTCTACCATGGTATATGTCTACAGTACATATAACATGAATACCTAGATATAATCTACAAAGAAGAACATATTTAAGGTAAATTCACAACTATAATTCCAACTTAGGACTCATACTCAAAGGTTCCAAATAATAGTAATCTGGGAGAACACACTCCATGAGTCAAATAGCACAGATAGCATCCACATGAGATGTATATCTCATTTATTCCCACCATAATAAGTATATATTGGATGTATTTATAGAACAATATATAGATTAGGATCAAACCCATGTCTATGGGGTATACCAACAACTCAATTTTAAATAACCCTCTATGTAGAGGATCGGTTCCTGCATAGTATTTTCCATAATGATACAAATAACTCCAACTAGGGAAAGAAGATGATAGAGGATCTCACTATGGGACATGTGTAAGGATTCCAATAATTTAATCCAAGAAGTCTTGCAGAAGTGATCATTATCCTATGTGTATGATGCGAGTATATAATAAATCTCAGGGAATGGATAGATGGAACACTTCCTAATAAAAAAGGTCCAAGTTGAAGAGGACAAGGTCTCCAATCCATCATGAAAGAATTACATCGTGGGTACTGGTAGTACATGGAGTGTAGTTGGATAATATGGTGTATCCTTTTGACACTGAGTTCTTATTTTTTACATGGCTTGTGTCCATGTTCATGTCAAAGTACATAGTGTGTCCCAACCCCTGTACTTATAGCCATTTCCAAGTTTAAGGATCTACCCTTGTACACCTAGCCTGGTTGTGTCCATGTTAGAGTATATAGTGTGTCCATGACGATGTACTTCTAGTCATTTCCATGTACCCTCTGAGTTACACACTATGAATCAATGGCAATGAACATGTCATGTGATGAAATCACACAATATGGGATATTTAATTCCACCTTGGAAACCCTAGCCTCTGCATAGGGGTCCCACATGGTTTGTTCCTCTAGAACACATTCTGTGAACAAAGGTATTTCATAGATCCTTCTGGTTTCTCCTTAAAATTTTCAACTACTCCTTAGACCTTAGAATCCTCTGTGAATCATGCCTGTATGTGAGGATCTACTCTAGCGGAACCTCAGCATTATCGCTCACTAGATATTAGTCACCCAATTCACACAAGAATCAGTCATCCTTCATCCTCATTACCATTTTACACACTAATTGAACCTAGAGATCTCCAATTCAATATAATTTTACCCTTGTATTCAGGCAACTTGGCCTTTGGCCTTTGGGTTATGTAATGGGTCTCCCTCTACCCACACTAAAAATGTATTTTCTTTAAATAATAAATTGAGGCTCTGGCACCAACCTTTTAAAAAAATGAAGGTGAATAAATCTAATAAAAAAATTTCCTACCTTGGTTTTGATCAATTGTAAACGATGAATTATATTTTTTTGTCGTCATTAGTAGGATCCTCTAATTTCATTTTCACGCTAGTTTTCAATCATTGATATGGTTTTCATTCACTTATGGATGTTCCACCAAATACTATGCAATTCTCTCTTATATGGTTATGCAACTAACCCATCAATTTGGATATAACTACATATTTAAAGGATAATCTATATCACTATGTCAGAGAACTAAATAAAATAATTTATTTATTTATTTTATTCATTTTATGCCCACGATGAGTTTTTTTTTTTGAAAATTCCCCTCATTGAAATTGGTTATGTTTCACCTAAGGTAAAACCAACATTCTGAAAAAAAAAATGGTTCCCTTGGATTTTTTATCTAGACCTCCATTGAGATTTTATTCCACTTTTTCTAGAAAACTATGTTCATGTAGATATAATATATTTAATATTATTCAACCATTTTTTGGAGAACACAAGGCCTTAAAATCACATTTCATCTTAGTACTTGGTCTCAAAAATAATCAATATAATATCCAAAAATAAAACCTTGAAATTTTGAGTTTCTAAATTCTCACCCACATTTAGCTTTACATCCCGAATATCAAAAAAAAGTGGCTATACAAAAATATGGGGGTACTTATCTCACATATAGGACTCCCACTCACATTAATTCTCCTAAATATTTTCATTCTTACACCAAACACATACTAAAACAACCACTCATCCATGAAGGATCCTATCCTACTTATCCTCAATTTCTATCAGGTACTCAGAAAATAAATGTCCCTCTTTGGTGTCCAAATCACCCTACATGATAACGTGTGACTAATCATACATGTAACTACTCAATTGTGACATATGAAATATGTTATGTACCTTGTCTAACTATGGTGGTAGAGCTAAGAGGTTTTCCACCTCGCTAACTCTATACATTATCTGTGAAGGTTCAATGAATGTCATAGATAAATTTCCACCCCATCTAAATCTTCATAGACTGTATCAACGTGAAACTCATTTTAATACATGGTATCCCTCCTCTAAATACAAATTCCTCTATAGTCAGTCAACATAGGACTTTTTATGGATCTTTTCAATCCTCACCTTCTCTCATTGATCTTTATCTTCTATGTAGTGGATCATAACAACTCGGGTCCCATAACTGTTGAATTCACTTTGTCGGTCAGAGAAAGCGGTGACCTACAAGGTCACCCATAAAAGACCTAAAATGGTTAGATAAATATGGTGAAATGATAGATTTTTTTTCACACATCATCAATAGTAGGTGATCCACCCAATGATGACCAAAGTCATACATACATGCTCACAACATATCCTCTAGAACCATAATGGTCAGCTCAATCTATCTATCAGACTTGGGGTTATTAGCCATAATCAAATGTAGATGAGTCCGAAAATCCTCATCTAATCCATCCTATTAAAAAAATTGATGTGAGCATCGTAATATGAAATTATTTTTTAGGGAACTCTATATAGTCGGACTATCTCTTTCATGTAGAGGCATCCCAATCATTCTATTAAACTTTGATCATGAATATATAGGATGTGGGATGAATTGGGGATTTAATCTATGATCAACTAAATGGAATCGTGTCCCAAGAACTTACATGTTAATACTCTAACAAATTCCATGGATATCCCATCTCACTATTACTCTATCACCTCAAAGGGTTGATCAAACCATTATAGAATTTGGTGGTCATCCTTCACATGTGGACGTGCAAGGCATCTCAAGACAAACTCAGTAACTCCCTTCTTTATCCCTAGACACCAAAACTAATGTTGGATGTCCAAGTGCATATTTTCCACACATGTGTGTACCGAAAAAGAATAATATTAATATCTATCAGTTCAACCTCTCATAACGTCACTCATACCATTTCGTGTCCTATGAATAGAATTACATTCTCCCACATTCATAAAATCCATCAGGAGCATGTCCAGTCGATATCTAAGTATATAGGGTCCCATTGTAGGAATTCCCAAGATGTGAATCCTTTAATAACTATAAAATTTTAGGGGTAACAACCATTGACTAGTGGTAAGCTGCGCCATCTCCGACTAAAAAGGATAACTTCAGTGAGGAAAACTACACTAACACCTTTCTTATTTACTATGAACATGATCTCTTCTTGAGAGAAGTTTCTAATAGACCCCCTTACCAAAAATATATACAATATCTATGTCATAATAATGGTAAAACACTTTCCATTTCCTTTGTCTCATGTTTATTTCCTTTTGAAAGATGATATAAATGACACTCTTTTGGTAAGAATAGTGGAAAAACTGCTCACCCATTAGGTGGTATCGACACATCATCAGTGCGAAGAATACCACTATTAACTCAAGATTATGGGACACATAATTATAATCATGTGTTATCAACTAAAATTATCCATATGAAATTACCACCTTCCTTTGCATCGAAACAAAACCAAGCTTAGTTCCTGATGAATCACATTACACTACGTACTCGACACCATCCTCAAGGAATCTCAAGATGGGAGTTATTTTCAATATTTGTCTCAATTCCCAGAATGCATGTTGTCTCCTCTATTTAAACATGAATGACTTAACCTTTAGGGTATTATCTATTAAGTTATATGATATCCTAGATAATTTAGTTATGAATATTTGATAGTATCCTTCCAACCCAAGGAAGCTCTACACCTGTATAAGACTCTTGGGTGGATCCTATGATAAAAATACCTCAACCTTTTTCAGTTCCACTACTAATCCATCTTCTGAAACAACATGTACTAGAAATTGGACCTCCTGAATTAAAAACTACAACTACAATGGATTCCAGTAAATTTGGCTTTCTCAGAGTATGTCCAGAACCATCCTCAAGTGTCTCGCATTCTCCTCCTTGGATGTCGATTGCACTAGGATATCATTTATGAAGACTGAAATGAACCGATCAAAGAAATTGTAAAATATCCAGTTCATGAGTCTCATGAACACTACTGGGGTGTTATTAATTCCAATCATCATCACCAAGTACACATTGTGATCATTGTGACATATAAATGTTGCCTTCAATATATCATCATCCCATAATTTCAACTTGTGATAGCCTAATATGAGGTCAATCTTTAAGAATCATCATGCCCCTCTCTACTGATCAAAGAGGTCATCTATCCTCTGTATTGATTATGTATACTTTATGATAACCTATTTTAGCTGATTTTAATACACATACAAAATCAATCTCCCATCCTCCTTCTTCGAAAATAGAACTAGGGTTGTCTAGTGTGAAAAATTGGGTCTAACAAAGTCCTTTTGAAAGTACTCCAACCACACCAATATCACTCAAAGCATTATAGGATCTATATAATATGAAGGTTTATATATCAGGTTCATCTTAGGGTATATATCAATGTAGGAGAATATTTCCCAGTAATGAGGTAAGCATGGTACCACATCAGAAAATATGCCATTGTACTCCAACACCACTATAGGAAACTGAAAATACATAGCATATACTACACCAAGGGTCGTCCTAGAATATTGATAAGTAATTAGCTATACCCTCCTATGAATAATTCCATCAAGTTCTGCATGGGTTTCCTTTTCACCCACAAAGAAAAACATAACACAATTGATGTGTACACACCACATCCTTTACCTAAAAATGTCAATATGGGCATCAAATGTAGATAACTATTCCATACATAATATTATGTTATAAGGCCCGATCAATTATACATAGATATCCCAATATAATATCTTTCCTCCAAGATTCATGTCACACAATCAGCATAGGTGTTTGATTTCTAAGTTATTTCTAGTAGGAGTATCCAAGTGAAATGGTCAAGCTAAGGGATCAACTAGAATCTCTAAGTGTCAATACAGATAAGTAAAAATAATGGAATTACTAGAATATATGTCTATCATTACTTAAGATAAGGTATATATGACATAGATTGTACCTTTTATCATCCCTGGAGCCTCAGGGCCATATTCCATGATAGCCTTCACCTTCCCCCACTCATATCCTCTTGCTTCCTAAGACAGGAATAGGCCACCTAGAGGTGGTGGTGATAACAAGTCAAAGCACCTGCCACCTCCAGCTACTCTTCTAACTCCACTACCACATCTTCTTCCATAAAAACATATCACCTCCTGTCGATTCCTCTACCTTGGAGGCCCAACCACTATCTCCCTATAATCCATATAGAGAGTCATAAAATCTTGTGCAAGTTGTACCCTTACATCACATGAGTAGATCCACCTCTCCATGGGCTAAATAGACCCATCCTGTGATCCATGAATAACTAAAATTTTATCCTAGTGCCTCTTCTTTAATCCCCTTGAAAATTCAAGTCACTGAGACTAATGTCAGCTACCTGCTGCTGAATTCTCTACACCTGTGTTCCCACATCCAAGAAACACTATCGCTGTATTGTTAGATAGGAAATTATTAACCACCATACCTCACTCTAGCACCCCAAAATAGGTAGGAGTAGATATAGGTATAATGAAAAGTCATATGTCTTTACACATCCCATGCTTAAAGGTGTGATCAAGTAAGAATTGATCATGAACCTTATCAATCAAGTACCTAAAAATCTTGGTTGACCTCAATGAATACTTAACCACTATCATACATCCTTTCTAGAGATGAATAATCTCATATATTAGTACATCCATCGACATAGATGGAGCGAAATTATCTTTGAAAGTTCACTCACACTGTGACTATGCAAGAGTCGCCTCATCAAATTATTGTGTCACTAAACCCCACCATCATCCTACAGATCCATAGAAAATTCTCAATATCAGAACCATCATCTGGTCTTCTAGTGTCTTGGAAGGAAAGAAAACTCACATCACCACCTTTACCCATCCTTCATTGGTAAGTGGGCCTTCCTATCCTTAGAACCTAAGGGATCAATGTCACTAAAACACTTGAAGCACGCTCATCCTATGTATGTTATCTTTTGGTATTGTCGGTACCATGTGTTTCTCAACATGTGGTGGTATACCAGGTGCACCACCTAGAGGTAACACCTCTGATACAAGCCATTGTATCAATGCCTCATACCTAATAGAATCATCCTCATGATCATGAAACTGAATCCTAACTAGAATATGTTGTAGAGGAATCCCGAAATAAACAAGATATACCACCATCAATGAGTATATCTAGAGAGATGAATCAAGAAGTACATGGAAACCATAACCCATTAATATATGATTCATGTTCCATTTTTTCCATGAAACTAGTTTCTACATTTATCAAGTTGAAAAGAAGGTGATCAGAGTCATGTTGTATTCATACGTCGTCCACCGCAGTATCACTAGAGTCCTTGGCCTGAAATCCAAATGTGAAACACTTAAAACTGTTCCCACAAACCAATATTAAATACTACATTCCTAAATTAGAACACACTACTCTGATTCCACACTGTCATGACCCATCCGAGTGGGGCCTGTGAAGCTAGTCCCTAAGCCCATCTCTAAAAGGACATCAACGAGACGCTAGCACCATGTTGGTATATCACTAAAAAGGGATTACTAAGCCTAAAGTATATATACACATAGAAACATCTCCAAGACCATAAAATATTGAAAAAAAACTAATAAACCATGAATTCGTACATCTAAACACCACAACCAGATTATGGTATCATATAATGAAAAGTAAACATGACCAGATAAAATCACACCATAAATAGTGTCAAAACAATTCCAACTAGAATTTAATGATTGGGAATAATATCAAGATAACTATAAAAAACACTATAGTCTATCTTTCTCACTAAGCACTGTTGGGACTAGATCCCTATATGTCTCCATAAAATGTTCTCTCTTTGGCACAAAACATGACACTTTGGGAAAATCTTGTTTAGGGGTTAGGATAAAAAAACCAAACATGACACCCCAAATAAACTAAGAATGTAACAGCATGAATAAAAGTTAGATATAACATTTATATGTATATAGAACATATAATAAGGATATATTGATATACTAAACAAAGACACCCAATCTCATTTAATAGTCAAAACTATAATTCCATCCTAGGATTCAGGTTAGAAAGTTACACATAGAACTTGTCTGGGAGAACACACTCAATAAGTCAGGTAGCATGGATGGTTTCTACAAGAGATGTGAATCTCATTGGGTCCCTCCAAAAAAATTATATGATGGAATTCTAAAGAGAATGATATAAAGATGAAGATCCCACAAAATTCAATGGGTTATACCAACAACTTAATCTGGAATAACCTGCTAAGTAGAGGATCAACACCAATGTATTGTTGGTAATGATGATACTAGGAACTCCACTTATGGAATGAAGATGATATAGGATCTCACTATAGACCTCATGTATGGTTTCCAAAAACACTATCTAATAAATCCTACTAGTGGGATCACTATGCTATGTGAAGAACATGATTCTATACTAACCCTCAGGGAATGGATATAGGTAACTCACCATAAATAACTTTTCCAAGATGAAGAGGTTAATGGCACCAAGACTTCATGAAGGATGTACATAGCATGTACTAATAGTACACAACATGTCCCTTTGACACTGGGTTATTCCTATGTAGACATATTGTGTCCATGTCTATATAAAAGTACACGGCCTGTCCAAGACTTTTTAGTTCTAACAGTGTCCATGTACACATCTCTACTCTTGTACACCTAGACTAACTATTTCCATATCGCAGTGCATGTCATATCCATGAATTTCTACTCCTAGATGTTTCTATGTTCCCTCCAAACTAAAAACTTATTTACTATGTCAAGGAAGCATCTATGTGATGAATTCGCACGCCCTGTGACATTTAATTTCACCATGGAAACCCCATCCACCACACAGGGTTCCCACAGGACATGTATCTATGGAAAACATTCCATGTATAGAGAGATTTCGTAGATCCCATAGGTCTATCATTATAATTTTTTCTACTCTTATATCCCTTAGATACATCGTGAATCACACCAGGAATCATGGATCTACTCTAACCAAGCCTCTCTATCACTGCTTTCTGGATTCCATTCACCTGGTTCGCATCGGAATAGGACATCCTCTATCCTCTTCATTGTGGAATGCACCGCATGAACCCAAAAATCACCAATCTAATACAATTCTATTATCGCTACCATACTATCCTGATCCCCATGGAATACTGAGTCTAGATATGTGAAAGTGAATCATTTTGATAACAAATATGTGTGTAATATTTGATTCCTTAGTATTTGGTTTGAACCAAAGGGAAATCAAAACCCTAATGATGAACATAGGTAGAATAATGGGAGAAAACCAAAACACACACAAGTGATGAATGAACCTCAACCCTTTTTTGTTGTCCTTGATCAATTTCCAATAGAACAATAAAAAAATAACCCCAATAAATTAACAAATATCCCAAGAAACAACCATAGAGAAACCCATCCAAAAAATGATTGATCCGTGAAATTATACATTGGTCGATTGATTTGTGTTCATCATAGAAATACATAAAGAGGAATTAATCCAATTAACAAATGTAATACCTTAATTTGAATCAATAACGGACAAATAATGAAGCTACAATGTTGATGTTGGTGATATCTTCTAATTTCATTGGCACACCGGTTGTTGATCTTCAATCCGATTTTCATTCACTGACAGATGTTCCTCCAATGGCTCTTCAATAATCTCTCAAATTTCCTAGTTATGATACTATCCATTAAATATGGATATTGAAGTGTATTTATAGGTGAATCTAGGTTATTGTTTCAATTAAGTAAATAATCTAATTTATATAATTATTTTATTCATTTTACACTTGCGAACTATTTTTTCACAAATGCCACATGGAAAAAGGGTTATGTCATGCTTAAGGTAAAAATCATGTTCTAAACTCAAAAACTCCCTCATATTTATAATTCAAGCCTATATTTATTTTTTTTCTACTTTTTTAGGAAAAAATCACATGCATGTATTAAATTTATTTAATATATTTAAACCAATTATTTTGGGAACACCAAGCCACAAAATCATATTCTTTCTTAGAGCCTAATCTCAAAAATAATTTTTATAATATTTAAAAATAATAAATGGAACATCCATGTATCTATAATAAATTTTATTCTATAAAATAGTGTTTTATTTATGAAATAATATTTTTGTGCACTTAATGTGTTTTTATATTAAGAAATTAAATTAATTAGTATTCATAAATGATATTAATGAAATGTATATATTTTATATTAAATAAAAAATTTTCACATTCAACTAAAAGTTTCCCTATAATTATAGAAGAATATATATCCAATTTTATGTCTAATGTTTTTTAATAAAAACTATTTTCTGCACTCTTTGCGCACTTGTGTTAAAATGAATTTCTACCACTTATAGAAATTGAATCAAAGAAAAATGGATTGCATATTTTTAATTGAAAATATCATATTATTTAAATACTTCCCTTTTCATTTTGTTCAATTTGTTTAGTAACCATAGTATACTTCTTTCATCCCAATAATGAAAAAATCGGTAAAATATAGTAAAAATATTAGCATATGAAATTTAATTTCAACTAAAATATGACTTTATTCTATTGGATGAGTGGATTTTATCCATTTATATCCAAATCTTAAATATATGGACACATTGTTCCATATTTATTTGAGTATAAAATTTATAAAAATTTAAGAAAAGAATTATTTCCAAATGTTAATCTATCAAAATTAATATCTCTAAAATTTCAATATATTGATAAAATGGGGTATTTATACTCTAAAGTTTTCATTGAAATATTAAATAATTTTATTATCATAGTAATTTATTTCTAATTTTTTGTAATTTAACATTTAAATTAAATTTGTCTGTAATGATGACACAATATTAATTCCCTTAATAAATAATAAAATAATAAATTTTAAAAAACGTAAATTTAAAACAATTTAGGTGAATTATTTATGTTCCAATAATTTAATAGATTAATAAAAAATATTATAGTTGTTTGAAATATTTATATTCAAAATCCATTATTATCTCGTTTTTTCTATAATGTAAAATTAATAGAATTTTGGAAAAAATTACATTAATGATATTTTATGAATATAATATAATATAATATTATTTAACATTCATAAAAACATTAAAGAAGAATATGAGGATACTATATGTATAAGGCCCCGGCCTTAAACCTTACTTAATATTGAATTAAATGAATAATTCACATTGAGGATCTTTTCAGGTTTATAGTTTTAGAGAATTAGGACATAACTATTACATCTCAAAAGATTACAAAGTAGACACTTCTACTAACTTTCCATAAAATAAAAACTCTTAAAAAGAAACATGTCAAGTTCCATGTTTAAGATAGCATGACTTTCCCTTGATCCCATCCTTGACCCAATTCCACATTAAGTCCTGTGAAAAACATTTCAAAAAAAACTTGGGGTGAGCATAAAAAGCTTAGTAAGGGATACACAAAGAATGAAAACTGTTAGTTTTTAAAACAACAAGTAAACCATGTATAATTTATCAAAGTAATACCTTCACCTTTATGAAGTAGTAAAAACTCTTCACTGAATAAAATATCATTAATTACCCTTTTGTAACCAAAAGATTACCATAAAACCCATATAAAGAACACATAACATATAAAGGTAACTTGGGATGTATACATACTTAAGTGGAATAACCATACGGTCGACTTCCACACATATCACTTAATAGAATAGCCATTCGGCCAACTTCCATACATACGTAATGGAATAGCTATACGGCCGACTTCCATACCCAATGAATTGGAGTTTATAATGTAACCACCCATCCTGGTATTCACGGCACCACCTGTCATATGGTTTATCATGTAACCACCCGTAAAATGTCCAAGTACCATTATAAAATCAAAAGACATAAAACAAATATAATGCAAAGAAAATATTTCCACACTTTGATCACAATATATCACATAAATATGTTGACATAACAAATCCATTATAAAACCCATTTTCAAAACCAAAATAAAACAAAATAAAAACATGGTATTTATTTTTCATTAAAAAATTTATGGCTTGTAGAAGAAGCCGAATCTCAAATAATGGTCACGGTGGCGGAGAAGTCGTTGTCGCCGCATACGTACGACAAAAAAATTCCCTTTTGTTGTTTAGTAAAGCACTTCGTAGAAAAATATTCCTTTTTTATAAAAGTCAAAGTCAAAGGGGTTTATACACCGTATAAAATAAAGTTGTGTATAAAATGAAATATGCCTCAATGAATGGAGATTGAGACGAAGTCCCTTACCTCGTGTCCGACGTGACTCGATTGCTCTTTAATCTCCTGAATAATAAACTAGTGTTAATTTATACTTGCTTAAGAACCTTTTTCAAGCATACTATTCCTTTTATATCAATTATTTCCATGTTATAAGAATTATGTAATCATTTAAGTTAATAATGTTTGTTTTGTTGATATTTGGTTCTTAAGTTGAAAGTGGACTTCTTACAATTACATGTTGTACGTGTGGTCAAAGGTTCATTATATCCAGAATGATATTCATGATTTGGATTTCATATATATCATATATATCCAGCATATACATGTATTTATAATATTACATAATCATTTAGAGGTAAGAAATGAAATGCACCGTTCATGGAGACGGTAAGTCGTACGTACGCATGAACGCTACTTTCATTTCTATTTCATATTAACGGAATTAAAACTAAATGAGAGATATGTATATTTTAATTACAAAATTATATTAATCATTTAGATTTTACATACATCATATATATCCATTATATATATGTACTTATAATAGTACATTACATTTGGGGATAAGAAATTAAATGCACCGTTCATGGAGACGGTAAGTCGTACGTACGCATGAACGCTACTTTAATTTCTATCTCATACTTTAATGGAATGAAATAATAATGATATAAAGGTATATTATAATTCCAGTATAACATCATATATAATAACTTTAAATACATCCTTTATACGTCCCACATATGGCATTAACGAATCAAATCACTTTGAGGGGGCGGTAGTCCGCACTTCCTAAAATGAAGATATCGCGTATACCCATAATGGAAGCCATAAAGGTATGACATAAATGAAAAATACATAAGCTTAAGAAAAATATAAACATATTATATATCATATATAAATATAGTGACATCTTAATGGCCACCTTTTAAGGTGTTATAAAAATATTGAACAATCATCGTTTCGTGAGGTAGAAATTCACCGTCCACAGACACAGTATGTTCTTTATCCATTAGATGTAGGTGTGTGTAAGTGTAGCTTGAATGCTTCTTATAAAAACATCCTAGCACATTTAAGATACTGGAGTTGTTACAAAAGAAATTAATAAAAAGATTTTAGGGGGTTGGAGAAGCAAAATATAACAAAAGAACACAAGTGAACACATTACCATAAAATCGGGTAACTCTCTTAGATTTGAGCTCAAAGGCTTCCTTGGGAAGAATTCTGCCCAAAGTGAGGCTTCTAAGAGTTATAGAGGGATGTTGAGAGACAAAATGGTCAGGGGTTGGCTGAGAAAAAGGCTTTAGATGTGTGGGTAAGGAGGTAGAGGTGGGGGCCTTTAATAACAGGAGAGGAGGGGCACTCTTGGAAAGTAAGGAAATGTTACTTTATTTTAGGATGAGTTTCAGATTTTAATGGTCCCACATTGATTTGTTTCGAGGATAAGGTGATAAGGGTTCAAAATCCACCCATATAATAGGTTTTGGACATGTGTAGGTCTTAGAGTTTACATTATCTTTCCATTTTATTTAAATCGTTAAATAATGAGGTAATCGTTGAATCATCATGGCGTCATAAATAATTTAATTAATTTAATGTCTAAAAATTATAAAAAAATAATAATATGATGTCTGAAATATTTTTAGATTTACAATGAATATTTATAGTCAAAAATATGAATTGTATAACCCCATTTAAAAATTGTTTTAGTAAAACAACTCATGTTTGTGACATTTTTATTTTAACATTAAATAAAAAGATATTAATGACATTTTCCTACCAAAGTGGCTCCATGGGGTCCCCAAGTTGACCCATGGATTTTCATGGTCGGCCATGACACATCCAATAAGGGTAGGACATGTTTCTAGGTCATTTAATATTATTAAAAAATTATGTTCACCTTAAACTACACTAATTACCTCTAATCGTGATTATAAACTTAAAAGTTACTATTCACCAAAAAAATTATTTTAATCCCAATGAACCACATTTTACTTCTTAATGACAACCATTTATGTCGGATTTTTGAAATTCAAAACACAAAGGTGGTAAAATTTCATTTAAATGAAAAATCAGTTTTTTTAAGTACCACTTAGTGGTCTCACTATTCATCAGAAATTGAAGTTTTTCAGAAAAATACCAAAATTTCACCCTAAGCTATATTTGATATTCCGAATTCAAAAATGATGTCTATTTTAAAAAATTCAAAACATATAAGTTGAATTAATTAATTTAATAATTAATTCCCTCTGTCAAAACAAATAGCGTGTTTTTATGAAACAAAAAGTATCAAAAGATTGACACTAGTTCAAGTCTGATTTCAAAGTGAAATTAATTACAATGGCCACTATTGGATTAAATGGTAAAAACATATTCTAATTTCACTTTAAAACCACTTCAAAAGATAATCTAATCATATTAAAAAACTAGATTAAAAAGTGGTTTTGAATTAAAATACAATATTTTTCACTATTCATTAAAAATGATCTTTATCGGAAAAATACAGAAAATTTACACAAAGTAAATTTTGATGTCCCGATTATAAAAAATAATTTTATTTGGTCCAATAGAATGTATAATAGTGACCAAAACTATATTTAATGACGGTTCACCATCAAAAGTTGATAAGTGGACCTTTAGTGAAAATTAGATTATATATGCCTAAAATTGAATTCTTTGCGTATTTTAAGCCTTTATCATTTATTGGATAAATGTAAAAACATTTAACAAACATATATAATCATATTTTAGTTATTTATATTCATTCCTGCCAATACAATGGCTACGTGTTAACTAACATTTAAAATAATATTATTTTATTACTAGTGTGCAATGTAAGATTTCAAAGAAACTCTTTGTTGCGTATCGGGTACGCTATCGAACATAGCAACCCCTTTAAATTAAAATTACTATTTAATTCGCAAATATTAATAAATATGAAAATGTATTATTCTTTATTTACCTGGGATGTTACATCCTTCCCCCCGTTTGGGAATTGCATCCACACAATTTTATTCACTTATCAAACTAAGTGGGGGTATTTATCCCTCATAGCATTTTCAGATTCCCACGTTGCCTCTTCAACCATATGGTTTTTCCACAAAACCTTTACCTAGTGAATTACCTTATCTCGCAACACTTTTTCTCTTCGGTCAAGAATCTGGACTAGTTGTTCTTCATAAGAGAGATTCTCTTCCAACTAAACTACCTTCGGGATCAAAACATGAGATGGATCTGGCATATACTTTCTCAACATCGAAACATGAAAAACATTGTGTACCTGAGATAAACTCAGAGGTAAAGCTACTCGGTAAGTAACTGATCCAACTTTATCCAGAATTTCATATGGTCCAATGAACCTTGGACTCATCTTTCCTTTCTTACCAAATTGCATCACACTTTTCCACGGTGAAACTTTGAGAAAAACATGATCACCTACCTCGAAAGATAGATCCTTCCTCCGGTTATCCGCATAACGTTTCTGTCTGCTCTGAGCTGTTCTCATGTGTTTATGAATCAACTGAACTTTTTCTGCCATATCTTCTACCAATTCTGGTCCCATTAGCTTCCTTTCACCCACTTCATCCTAAAAGGCTGGAGTTCGACACCGTTTACCATATAATGCCACAAATGGAGCCATCTGTATACTGAAATGAAAACTGTTATTATATGAAAACTCAACCAAAGAAAGATGTTGCTCCCAACTTCCCTAATAATCCAAAGAGCAGGAACGTAGCATATCCTCCAAAGTCTGAATTGTTCGTTCTGACTGCCCATCTGATTGAGGATGAAAAGCTGTACTAAAATTTAATTCAGTACCCAACGACTTCTGAAGGCCTTTCCAAAAGTTAGAAGTGAACCTGGGATCACGGTCAGATACAATGGTGAGAGGAACTCTATGTAACCTGAATATCTCTTTAAGATATAAACGAGAAAGTTGATCTAGATATAAAGTATCTCAAATAGGAAGGAAATAAGCAGATTTAGTCGTTCGATCAACAATAACCCAGATTGCATTATTACCTCATGATCTCTTCGAAAATCACACAAAAAAGCCCATAGATATATTTCCCCATTTCCACTCTGGTACTGGTAAAGGTTGAAGCATCCCTTTAGGTAACTGCCGCTCTGCTTTAACCTGCTGACAAGTCAAACACTTCACAGTAAAATCAGAAATATCCCTTTTCATTCCATCCCACCAGTAATACTCCCGCAGATCTCTGTACATCTGAGTACTTCTAGGATGAACTGAAAATGGGGAACTATGAGCCTCACATAACAACTCATTCTTCAACTGTAAATCACAAGGAACACATAATCTCTTCCTAAACCTCAAAACACAATCATTATCAATGTTGAATTCAGGTAAATTACCCTTCTGAACTAGATCTACCTTTTTCTGTAACTCAAAGTTTTTCTTCTCTGCTTGCTTAATTATGTCTGATAGGGATGATCTCACTGATACCTGAAACAAAACAGAAGAACTTCCTACACAAACAATTTCCATGCCCAAGTTCATCAAATCAAAAACCAAAGAATCTCGTTCCAAACATAGCATGGATAATGAAGCATTAATTTTTTGACTCAAAGCATCAGCCACTTTATTTTATTTTCTCGGATGGTAATGAATTGTAAAATCATAATCCTTGATTAATTCCAGCCATCTCCTATGTCTCATGTTCAATTATTTCTGAGTGAATATATACTTTAAAATTTTGTGATCAGTATATATTTCACACTTTACTCTATACAAATGATGACTCCAAATTTTTAGAGAGAAAACAATAGCAGCTAATTCCAAATCATGTGTAGGGTAATTTACCTCATGAGTTTTCAACTGACGTGAAGCATATGCAATTACCTGATCATTCTGCATAAGGACACAGCCAAGTCCCTTCAACAAAGCATCACTGTATATAACAAACTCACCATTCTTGGAAGGAAGTTCCAAAACTGGAGAATTCACCAATCTTCTTTAAAACTCTTGAAAACAATCATCACATTCTTTTGTCCAGATAAACTTAACACCCTTCAGAGTAAGCTTAGTCATTGGACTAGATAAACATGAAAAAGTTTCAATAAACCTTCAGTAGTAACCTGTCAAACCAAGGAATCTACGGATATCGGTTACATTTGTGGGTCTTCGCCATTCTTCAACAACTTTTGTTTTAGCAGGATCAACAGTTATGCCATCTTTTGAAACAATGTGACCAAGGAAAGAAATTTTTTGCAACCAACACTCACACTTGCTGAATTTCCCATAAAATTTATTTTCTTTCAAGGTTTGCAAAATAGCCCTTAAATGTTTTTCATGCTCCACTTTACTTTCAGAAAACACCAAAATATCATCAATAAAAAAACCAACATTTTTCACCTGATTCAACTGAGCCATCACTACAGCAAACTGTTTAGTTCTGATTTAGACCATCTCAGGATACTGATTTGAAAGGTCATTTCCCTCTGTATGCCTTCCTAGAAAATATGTTATGTTTCCTCTATGAAAAACCATTCTTAACACATAAATATCTTAGGCGAAGCAACATGGTAATCTTTAAATGCTATATCATTTCAATCATACCATAAATTAATTTATAATTTTAAACTTTTCTAACTCCTAAAATTGTCTAAATCGACCTTTGATACCAACTATAAGGCTCCAGCCTTAAACCTTACTTAATATTTAATTAAATGAATAATTCACATTGAGGATATTTTTAGGTTTAGAGTTTTAGAGAATTAGGACATAACTATTACATCTCAAAAGATTACAAAGTATACACTTCTACTAAGTTTCTATAAAATAAAAACTCTTAAAAAGAAACATGTCTAGTTCCATGTTTTAGATTGCATGACTTTCCCTTGATCCCATCCTTGACCCAATTCCACATTAAGTCCTATGAAAAACATTTCAAAAAAAACATGGGGTGAGCATAAAAAGCTCAGTAAGGGATACACAAAGAATGAAAACTGTTAGTTTTTAAAACAAAAAGTAAACCATGTATACTTTATCAAAGTAATACCTTCACCTTTATTAAGTAGTAAAAACTCTTCCCTGAATAAAATATCATTACTTACCATTTGGTAACCAAAATATTACCATAAAACCCATATAAAGAACACATAACATATAAAGGTAACTTGGGACATAAACATACTTAAGTGGAATAACCATAAGGTCAACTTCCACACATATCACTTAATGGAATAGCCATTCGGCCAACTTCCATACATACTTAATGGAATTGTCATACGGCCGACTTCCATACCCAATGAATTGGAGGTTATAACGTAACCATCTGTCCTGGTATTCACGGCACCACCCGTCATATGGTTTATCACGTAACCACCCATCAAATGTCCAAGTACCATTATAAAATCATAAGACATAAAACAAATATAATGTAAAGAAAACATTTCCACACTTTGATCACAATATATCACATAAATATATTGATATAAAAAATCCATTATAAAAACCATTTTCAATATCAAAATAAAAGATAATAAAAACATGGTATTTATTTTTCATTAAAAAGGTTATGGCTTGTAGAGGAATCTGAATCTCAAATAATGGTCACGGCGGCGGAGAAGTCGTTGTCGCCGCATACGTATGACAAAAAATTTAACTTTTGTCGTTTAGTAAAACGCTTCGTAGAAAAAGATTCCTTTTGTATAAAATTAAAAGTAAAATGGGTTTATACACCGTATAAAAGAAAGTTGTGTATAAAACGATATATGCCTCAATGAAATGAGATTGAGACGAAGTCCCTTACCTCATGTCTGATGTGACTCGATTTCTCTTTAATATCCTGAATAATTAACTAGTGTTAATTTCTACTTTCTTAAGAACATTTTTCAAGCTTACTATTCCTTTTATATCAATTATTTCCATGTTATAAGCATTATGTAATCATTTAAGTTACTAATGTTTGTTTTGTCGATATTTAGTTCTTAAGTCGAAAGTGGACTTCTTACAATTACATGTTGTACGTGTGGTCAAAGGTTCATTATATCGAGAATGATATTCATGATTTGGATATCATATATATCATATATATCCAGAATATACTTGTATTTATAATATTACATAATCATTTAGAAGTAAGAAATGAAATGCACCGTTCATGGAGACGGTAAGCCGTACGTACGCATGAACGCTACTTTCATTTCTATGTCATATTAAGGGAATTAAAAATAAATGATAGATATGTATATTTTAATTCCAGAATTATATTAATCATTTAGATGTTACATACATCATATATATCCATTATATATATGTACTTATAATAGTACATTACATTTGGGGATATGAAATGAAATGCACCATTCATAGAGACGGTAAGTCGTACGTACGCATGAACGCTAATTTCATTTCTATCTCATACTTTAATGGAATGAAATAATAATGATATAAAGGTATATTATAATTACAGTATAACATCATATATAATAACTTTAAATACACACTTTATACGTCTCACATATGGCATTAACGAATCAAATCACTTTGAGGGGGCGGTAGTCTGCACTTCCTAAAATGACGATATCGCGTATACCCATAATGGAAGCCATAAAGGTATGACATAAATGAAAAATACAGAATATTAAGAAAAACATAAACATATTATATATCATATATAAATATATTGACATCTTAATGTCCACCTTTTAAGGTGTTAGAAAAATATTGAACAATCATCGTTTCGTGAGGCAGAAATTCGTCATCCACAGAAACAGTATGTTCTTTAACCATTGGATGTAGGTGTGTGTAAGTGTATATCTAATACTTCTTATAAAAAAATCCTATTATATTGAAGATACTGGATTTGTTACAAAAGAAATGAATAAAAAGAGTTTAGGGGGTTGGAGAAGCAAAATATAACAAAAGAACACAAGTGAACACATTACCTTAAAATCGGGTAACTCTCTTAGATTTGAGATCAAAGGCTTCCTTGGGAAGACTTATGCCCAAATTGAGGCTTCTAATAGTTATAGATGGATGTGGAGAGACAAAATGGGCAGGGTTTGGCAGAGAAAAAGGCTTGAGGGGTTTGGGTAAGGAGGTAGAGGTGGGGGCCTTTTATAAGAGGAGAGGAGGGGCACTCTTGGAAAGTAGGGAAATGTTACTTTATTTTAGAATGAGTTTAGGATTTTAATGGTCCCACATTGATGTGTTTCTAAGATAAGGTGATAAGGGTTCTAAATATACTCATCCAATAGGTTTTGAACATGTTTAGGTCTTAGAGTTTTCATTATCCTTCCATTTTATTTAAATCGTTAAATAATGAGGTAATCACTGCATCATCATGGTGTCATAAATAATTTAATTTATTTAATGTCTAAAAATTATAAAAAAAATACTATAATGTATAAAATATTTTTATCTTTCCAATGAATATTTATAGTCAAAACTATGACTTGTATAACCCCATTTAAAAATTGTTTTAGTAAAACAACTCATGTTTGTGACATTTTTATTTTAACATTAAATAAAAACATATTAATGTCATTTTCCTACCAAAGTGGCTCCATGGGGTCCCCAAGTTTACCCATGGATAGTCTTGGTCGTCCATGACACATCCAATAATTTTAGGACATGTGTCTAAGTCATTTCATATTATTAAACCATTATTTTTACCTTAAACTACACTAATTACCTCTAATCGTGATTATAAACTTAAAAGTTACTATTCACCAAAAAAAATTATTTTAATCCCATTGAACCAAATTTTACTTATTAATGACAACCATGTATGTAGGATTTTTGAAATTCAAAACACAAAGGTGGTAAAATTTCATTTAAATGAAAAATCAGTTTTTTTTAAGTACCACTTAGTGGTTTCACTATTGATCAAAAATTGATGTTTTTCAGAAAAATACCAAAAATTCACCCTAAGCTATATTTGATATTCTGAATTCAAAAATGATTCCTATTTTAAAAAATTCAAAACATATAAGTTGAATTAATTAATTTAATAATTAATTCCTGCTTTCAAAACAAATAGCGTGTTTTTATGAAACAAAAAGTATCAAAAGATTGACACTAGTTCAAGTCCGATTTTAAAGAGAAATTAAATCCAATGACCAATATTGGATTATATGGTTAAAATATATTCTAATTTCACTTTAAAACCACTTCAAAAGAAAATCTAATCATATTAAAAAATTATACTAAAAAGTGGTTTTGAATTAAAATACAATATTTTTCACTATTTATTAAAAATGATCTTTATCGGAAAAATACAGAAAATTTACACAAAGTGAATTTTGATGTCCCGATTCTAAAGAAGAATTTTATTTGGTCCAATAGAATGTATAAGAGTGACCAAAACTATATTTAACGACAGTTCTCCATCAAAAGTTGATAAGTGGACCTTTAGTGAAAATTAGAGTATATATGCCTAAAATTGAATTCTTTTCGTATTTTAAGCCTTTATCATTTATTGGATAAATGTAAAAACATTTAACAAACATATAAAATCATATTTTAGTTATTTCTATTCATTCCCGCCAATACAACGGCTACGTTTTAACTAAAGTTTAAAATAATATTATTTTATTACTTGTGTGCAACGTAAGATTTCAAAGAAACTCTTTGTTGCGTATCGGGTACGCTATCGAACATAGAAACCCCTTTAAAGTAAAATTAATATTTAATTCAAAAATATTAATAAATATGAAATTTTATTATTCTTTATTTACCTGGGATGTTACAATATGGTCATAAGTTTCATACCTTGGCCTTTAATGATCCAATATTCACAATATAAGTAAAAATAAAATAGTTTAATTTTGAAAAACTTGGTATTTATATTAAGGTTTAAGTTTGTTATCCAAGGTGTTAATCACAAAGAAAATATTTAAAATAAAACCAAAAGATATCTAAATTTTATTAATTTATGATATTTAAAAAATATAATTTTTAATATCAATCGATATACATTTGTAATCATTTTTGTTTAGAATGAATTAATTATATTTTAACATTTTTTTGTAATCCCAAATGTGTATTTTCCCTCCTTTATAAAATGAAACCCCTTATCTATTTTTATTCCAAAAGTTCGAACCATCTATTTCAGATAATCTATAATATAATATAATCCTAACTTTTTTCTCCACCTCCTAGAGATTTTAGTCTTTCCAAATGACCATCCCTTCAAGGATTATGGTCTAAATAAAAAGTCATTTCTCAATGAAGAGGTAATAATATTTACCAAGATTTTTCATTTTATTTCTACTTTTACCTCTTATAAATCTATTGTATCTATTTTAAATAATAAATCTAGTACCAAAAATATAATTAATAGTTTTTATTATTTTCATAAAACCTTTTTCCACCTCTTTCCGACCCAATATAAAATGAAAACATCGCTTGTGCATATGTTCAACTTATCATCCACACATAGAGGTTTAATTAGTTTTTCATTACTATATTTCATTTATGGTTATAATTATGGATTTGATATTTATATATTATATTTATGAAAAAATGATTCTTCTTAATTTTAAATATCTTATATATTATCTAACTCTTCCATCCATTAGAAAATTTTAATGTCGTTCATGCATACATTGGACTACCACCTTCACGAAGCGATGTGATTACAATTTCATTTTATTTTGTAATTAATGGTAATAAGGATATAATAATTGAATTTATAAGATATATATAATATAATAATGATTATTTAATGATAAATTCTTTTTCACCTTTCTCTTGTTCCATCCTTTAAAAAATGGAAACAACGTTCAACTGTATGTACAACCTACCTTCTCCGTGAACTATGAAATTAATTTTTATATCTCTATTATTTATGCATGAATATAAATATATAAATATATATAATAAATATTTATTATATTTAAATTATGAGTAAAATTATAGATATGATGGAACCATGATCAATATTCAAGGATCGAGACTTCCAAACCGAAACATGCATAAAAATAAAACAACTCCGACTGAGAAAAATGAATTTAATAAAAAATTATTAATAAACCATTTAAGGGATGTAATAATTAAATAATTGATATTATTATTGAAATTATAATATTTATGAAATACATTTATAATAAAACTATACTTATTATTCCATAAGTTTAAACACATATAAAGAAAATACAAGACTTGAGGTATGAGATCCATGTGTCAATCATATTTTAATCAGGATTGTTTATAATTTAATATTAATTGAGGAAATTATATGATCTATATCGGGTAAATACCATTAATTTTATATTTATATATTTATTTTTATAGATTATTTGTATTAATTTCATTTTCCTCACTATATATGCTCTAGAAATCATAATAATGTTTTTAAGGAAAACCAATAAGGTATTAATATTCAGCTAAAATTAATTCTTCTTCCCTAACTATATTTTCTGCAAAATATTTTTATATCATCCTTTTATTTTTAAGTCATTTTTACCCCCATTTTAATTTTTGTAAAAAAAATAAATGGAATCCTTCTATCGTTTTCAAATTAAATCACCTTTTTATTTTTTTTTTTAAATTGTATAAGGAATGTTTTATTTTAACATACATGGAATTAATTCAATTTCTCATCATCATGACAACTCAATATATTTAAGTTTCTTTTATATTGTCTCTATGGGTCATTTCAATGATATTTTTTTCAAAAATAATTGTTATAAAAAATTTAATAATTTAAATAAGTGTTTTTAATATGAAATGTATATTTTTTTCCAAAAAATATTTCAATGATCCTTTTATAAGAATTTTCATCTATGATAAAATAATTTAATGATTGTTATGTTTTAGTAAGGATGTGATCAAAGGATTCCATCATTAGATTTTATCATTATAGTTTTTTATTATGATGATGATATGTTTACGAAACCCTTTTTTCATGTGTAATACTATGATGATATTGAAACATGTTTATGAAAACCATTGTCTTTACATGGGTTATAATGTGAAGATATAATGAAGGTTTTGTGATATTATCATTAACATATTTATGGTTTTCATTATATGATGGGTGTACCCAAAATTATATAATCCCCCAATGTATAGGATATTTTATGATATATCATGAGATAATTATAGGAAACAAGTTGACATGATTGATCCACAATGAGAAACATATCTATGTGCTTAATTCACTTTGGTAAACAAGTTGATGAAAAGAATCCACTATGGGAAATAGGTGCTGATGCATGACCCATTAGGATATGTGAAACAAGTTTTTATGACTGATCCCATTTGAATTGATGTTAATGGTATTTAACTGTGATATATGAAATGGTTTCTATGTCTATAATGATGCCATAATATTAATGAATGAACATATAGTTCATGGCTGATTTATGATGATTTATCACTCTTATGATTCATGTATTTTGATATAATAATGTTTTATTCCATGATTCACATTTATGATCCATTATATATTTGGTAGGAAACTTTTAAGTTACGTTAATGATCTTATATAATTATGATTATCTTATTATTTCATATGATCATTGATTAATATCTCTTATTTTTACCCATAATAAGTATTTGAACTCACACTTTATAATTATTTAATTCCCCACATTATGATGATAGGTTTATGTTAGGTGTTTCTATTAAGAGTACTATGTTGAATTCTCTTTATAGGAGACATTGAATATATCTCATGAAATAAGAAGATTATATATCTAGTCTCCAATGACACTAAAAAATTACAGTCATATGGTATATATTTGAAAACTGTATTTAATATTCATATAAATCAATAAAATACTTTTTTTGAAAAGATAGGTTCTCTATATACATCATCAATATTAATTGAGTATAGGAATTGGATATTTAAATTTAATCTACCTCTTCTCTACTCAAATATGTACCTCTCAATATTTTAAATAGTTTTCCGATAATTTATGAAAATGGTGAATTATTCATTGTTTAGTGTTTTAGAGTCCTCTATAAATTCATCCCAATATGAACTTTAGTTGGCCACCTAAATGTTATTTTCTCTTTCTTTGAAACCCAATCCATTATTTAACATTCCTTGAATTTATCTCATTATTATCTCCACCACATCGAGGTTATCTTCCTTTAAAAACAATTATTTAATGATTTAAAACAGCTAGAATAAAATATATCCAACCATGATACTATGAGATACACTTCAGGAAAATTGTCGTTTAGCGGTGGTTTTTTCGCGGCGGTTTTAAAAACCGCCGCTAAACATGTTTCAGGCCGCCATTTCGCGGCAGTTTTTAAACCGCCGCCATTTCGTGGTGGTTTTTAAACTGCCGTGAAAAAACCGCCGCAAAATGCCATAATTTGTTTTTATTTATTTTTATTTTTTTCGAGGATTAGCGGCAGTTTTGGTAAAACCGCCGCGAAATGAAAGGAAAAAATAAAAAAACACGAGAAAACCCAAAATCACTAAAACGACAATAACTTTTGATCCAGGCGTCCGTTGGAGCACCACGACCAGTCAAACCAAAGCTCATGATAAGATATAGAGGCACATATAATCTAACCCATGAGATGGTCTAAGTTGTGGAAGATATTCGAGTAATAAGAAAGTTGAAAAAAGTTCTCCAACTTCAAACGGCCATAACTTTCGCTCCGGGTGCCCGTTTGGACTCTACCACATATCAAATCAAATCTACCGAAGAGAGCTACGCACCAATTTGACACAAGAAATCTTTGTTACTGTTTTTTGACCACAAAAACCCCTCCAAAGGCCTCCAAAACCTCATTTCCGTCACTAGTATCCCGTCGAACTTGTCTTCAAACGGTCCTAACTTTCGATCTGCATGCCAGTTCAGACTCCTCCACCTGCCAGATCATATCTCGTTCCATGAGCTTCAGTTTGACTGGTCGCAGCACCCACATGCACTCCTGGATCATATGTTATGGCCTTTTTAGTGGTTATCGGGTTTGTTATGCTTTTCGATGTCTCGTTTCTAGCACCCGTTCCCCGTAAACTTTTTTTTAAATGGTTGTAACATTCGATTTGCCTGTCCATTCAGACACTTTCACCTATCAGGTCAAAGATTGTTTTAGGATCTTTGATTTAACAGGTCGTAGATCTAAAACGGACTCTCGGATCATAAGTTATCTCCATTAATGTGAGTCCAATGTTTTTGTATCTTTATGACCGTTTTGACAGGTTTTAACGGTTACTCCATTAATTACTGTTTATTTGGGTTTCCATGACTTTTTATCTTTATCAATGGTTTTTTGTGGGTTATTATGATGATTATGTTGAATTATTAAGGGGTTTTTCAGAGATGCCATGATTTTTCATGCATTCTCATTCTTTCTAATGTCTCACTCTTCATATGATTCTCCATCTGTTTTCATGTGTTTTCATGATTTTTCAACCCTTATCGCGTCTTTTTATACTTTTTCATGTGTTTCCTTTATTATTTATTATTTATTATTTATAATATACTTTAATTTATTTATTATCTATTACTTGTTACTAGTTATTTCTTATTTCTTATTTATTATTTATATTTTTTTCTTATTTACTATTTATATTTATTTACTATTTATTATTTATTATTTATATTTTATATTTTTTTATTATTAATATTTATTTATTATTTATATTTCTTTAATATTTATATTGATTTATTATTTTTATTTATTTATTATTTATTATTTATTATTTATTATTTATTATTTATTATTACAAATAATAAAATACTATTATTTATAATAATATTTGTTACTGGTTATTTATTATTAATTATTTATTATTTATTATTTATTATTTATTATTTATTTATTATTTATTATTTATATTTATTTATTATTTATTATTTATATTGATTTATTGTTTATATTTATTTATTATTTATATTTATATATTATTTATATTTATTTATGATTTATGATTTATATTTATTTATTATTTATATTTATTTATTATTTATATTTATATTTATTTATTATTTATATTTATTTATTATTTATTATTTATTATTTATTATTTATTATTTATTATTTATTATTTATTATTTATTATTTATTATTTATTATTTATTATTTATTATTTATTATTTATTATTTATTATTTATTATTTATTATTTATTATTTATTATTTATTATCTATTCTCTATTATCTATTATTTATTTTTATTTATTTTTATTATTTATTCTTTATTATTATTTATTATTATTTATTATTTATTATTTATTATTTATTATTTATTATTTTTTTATTATTATTTATTATTATTTTTTATTATTTTTTATTTTTTATTATTTATTACTAATTATTTATTACTTATTAGTTATTATTTATTACTTATTAGTTATTTTTTATTATTTATTATTTATTATTTATTATTTATTATTTATTAGTTATTAGTTATTATTTATTATTTATTATTTATTATTTATTATTTATTATTTATTATTTATTATTTATTATTTATTATTTATTATTTATTATTTATTATTTATTATTTATTATTTATTATTTATTATTAATTGTTTTTTATTTTTTATTTTTTATTTTTTATTATTTATTATTTATTATTATTTATTATTTATATTTATATTTCTTTATTATTTATGACCATTTTGACGAGTTTTAACGGTTGCTCCATTTATTACTGTTTATTTGGGTTTCCATGACTTGTTATCTTTATCAATGGTTTTTTGTGTGTTATTATGATGATTATGTTGAATTATTAAGGGGTTTTTCAGAGTTGTCATGAGTTTTCATACGTTCTCATTCTTTCTAATGTCTCACTCTTCACATGCTTCTCCATCCGTTTTCATGTGTTTTCATGATTTTTCATCCCTTATCACGTCTTTTTATACTTTTTCATGTGTTTCCTTTATTATTTATTATTTAATATTTATAATATACTTTAATTTATTTATTATCTATTACTTGTTACTGGTTATTTCTTATTTCTTATTTCTTATTTCTTATTTATTATTTATTATATATTATTTATTATTTATTTATTATTTATTATTTATATTTATTTACTCTTTACTATTTATTATTTATTATTTATATTTATTTATTATTTATAATTATTTATTATTTATATTTATTTATTATTTATATTGATTTATTATTTATATTGATTTATTATTTCTTATTTCTTATTTCTTATTTATTATTTATTATTACTAATAATAAAATACTATTATTAATAATAATATTTGTTATTGGTTATTTATTATTAATTATTAATTATTTATTATTTATTATTTATTATTTATTATTTATTATTTATTATTTATTTATTTATTATTTATATTTATTTATTATTTATTATTTATATTTATTTATTATTTATTATTTATATTTATTTATTATTTATTATTTATATTTATTTATTATTTATTATTTATATTTATTTATTATTTATATTTATTTATTATTTATATTTATTTATTATTTATATTTATTTACTATTTATATTTATATTTATTTATTATTTATATTTATTTATTATTTATATTTATTTATTATTTATTATTTATTTATTATTTATTATTTATTATTTATTATTTATTATTTATTATTTATTATTTATTATTTATTATTTATTATGTATTATTTATTATTTATTATTTATTATTTATTGTTTATTATTTATTGTTTATTATTTATTATTTATTATTTATTATTTAGTATTTATTATTTATTATTTATTATTTATTATTTATTATTTATTATTTATTATTTATTATTTATTATTTATTATTTATTATCTATTATTTATTGTTTATTTTTATTTATTTTTATTATTTATTCTTTGTTATTATTTTTTATTATTTATTTATTATTATTTTTTATTTTTTATTTATTATTTGTTTATTATTTTTTATTATTATTTTTTATTATTTTTTATTTTTTATATTCTATTTGTTATTTTTTATTTTTTATTTTTTATTATTTATTTCTAATTATTTGTTACTTATTAGTTATTTTTTATTTTTTATTTTTTATTATTTATTATTTATTGTTTATTATTTATTATTTATTATTTATTATTTATTATTTATTATTTATTATTTATTATTTATTATTTATTATTTATTATTAATTGTTTTTTGTTTTTTATTTTTTATTTATTATTATTTATTATTATTTATTATTTATATTTATATTTATTTATTATTTATATTTATTTATTATTTATTATTTATTTATTATTTATTATTTATTATTTATTATTTATTGTTTATTGTTTATTATTTATTTTTTCTTTTTTCTTTTTTCTTTTTTCTTTTTTCTTTTTTCTTTTTTTTTTTTCTTTTTTCTTTTTTCTTTTTTCTTTTTTCTTATTTATTATTTGTTATTTGTTATTTATTATTTATAATTTATTATTTATTATTTATTATTTATTATTTATTATTTATTGTTTATTGTTTATTGTTTATTATTTGTTATTTATTATTTATTATTTATTATTTAGGATGATCATTTCCAGACCATTTGTATTCAGAAAAAATCATTCCTGGGATGAGATGAAAAGTATGAATCAATAATGAATGGAATGTTACAATACTTTCCAATTGAATTCAGACGATGCTAAGGTTGATCCCCAATGCATTCAAAGTCATGAAAGAAGTCATGATTCAAGCAAAATTTTTGAATATGATGTAGTGTTTTCTCATGTGGGTCAAGAGAAAATAAAAGAAACTGAATATTGATTAATGAACTGTCATGGGGGTGGATTTCATTTAAAATAGTGATTATATCTCAAGTGGAGAAGTGTGTTTCATCAAACACTTTCAATTGTTATGGTATCAAGAATTATTTTCAATAAATAAACATGATAAAATCTAATTCAGACCCATATCTTTCTCATCATTTGTAATCATATTTACATTTGAAATGGGAGTCTGGAAAAGAAGACATAAATATTGTAGAATATTCAAGTAGAATCGAGAAGCGTTGATGAAGTCATAATTGCTTTGATATTTCAGGAGAAATTCAGATTTTGGTGAATTTAAGTGAGATGGAAAGTGTTTTGGGATTCATACCTTAACATGTTTTGGCCACATATAAAAGGGAAACAAGTACATTGTACTTGGGAGATTCTTGCACTATTCACTATATACGAGAGAGAAGCTCCAGGTTTCTAGAAAGAATAAGAGATCAATTTTGTTTGGTTTGACAATTGTTTTTGGTGGTGTTGATTCATTCGTATTCTATTTGTCTTGAAAATTGTATTCTGTAATTTATGTTGTGTCGATTCTACTCTATTTTATTCTATCTAAAAATTGGACTGGGTGCTTTGTTTTGAAATAATCGGACTAAGAGATTTGTTGTAAAAGAATTGAACTGGGGGCTCTGTTTTGAATGAATTAGACTCAGAGGAATCAGACTCAATGTTTCATAATGATGTCCATGTGGTTCTTACCTTTCTTCTGGGTAAGGAATTAATGACTTCTATTAAAATTTGAATAAATTTATTGAATTGAAAAGAAGCATAGGTAACATGAGCTGTTACTCAACAATTGTATTACTCTATTGTGCTAAGAGGGTGTACATGCACTAGTGGGATAGTTTCATACTACTACACGAGTGAAAGGGTACATCCTACTCATTGTAATCCAAGGATTTTTTTCCTTAGCGGATTGTATGGTATTGGATCATTTCTAAACCATACCCAAGATGTAGCTATTCTTATTGAATACTGAACCTTGTAAATAATTTTGTTATTGTGGATGAGTGTTGAGTTTTTTTTAACAGGGAATTGAAATATCTAACTGGAGATGAAGGTTTTTTCAATTGAAAAGAAAAATAAAATAAAAATTGTTTTGATGATTCTCCCCTACCCCTCTCAGTGATACATTACTCTGACTGGGCACTTTCAATTGGTATGAGAGACTAGGTTTCCTTCACTATTCTCTACTGATGGAGAATTTGAACTGTGTGAAAAACAAAGGTATTCCGGTTTTTTATTAAATGAAATATAATATCTAGAAAGATAAAATGTATCCATATCTTATGTATATTAGTTATTATGTTCTTGAAGCTACAACAGTTGGGTTTCCTCCCATTTACGATAGTGCCCCACTTACACCTATTGATAAGAAGTTTCTTGAGAATGATGGAAGGGCTAAGAATTCTATATTATCATCACATTCTGAAAGTGAATTATTGAAAGTGAATGGTGTTGACACAACAAAAGGTTTATGGGATAAGTTGAAAAATATATATGAAGGAAATAAAAAAGTGAAGAAGGAAATGCTACAAATATGGAGATTGATGTATGAAGATTTGAAGATGGGTGGGCATGAATTTATAGGGGAAATTATTACCAGGGTGAATGGCATTGTGATTACTATCATATGTCTTGGTGAAAAGATGAAAACACTATAGTTTTTATAAAAAACATAATAATCTTACCTTCCAAATTCGATGAAAATGTTTCTTCATTAGAATATATAGATTCTAAAACACTATCTACTGATGATTTACATAGAACTCTTACCACCTATGAAATGAGAAGAGATAATTCCATGAAGAGAAAAATAAAGGTTGATAGAGAAATGTATTTCAATGCTACGAAGAAATAGAAGTTAAATAATATTTTTATTGAAGATGAATCTGGTGATTATGATTTTGAAAATGAGGTATGTAAAAATATCAGTGAAATCTTATCCTTATGTTTTAAAAATGTGAAAATATGTATAGGGGAATACAAAGGAAAACTTCTCTTGAAATGTTTTGAATATTGAGGTGTTGGTCACTTTGCAGCTAATTGTCCTTGAATAAAGAAAGAGGATGATAGTGATATTGAAGAAATAAAGACAAGAAAATCATGGAAAAAAATGGGAGGAAAAGGACAAGAAAATAAATTCTTAAAATCAAAAGGAAGAAGTTTCTTGTCCAAATATGAAGAATAAGAATAGAGTGATGTTGAATCCGAAAAATCCATTAAGTATGGTAATTAAAATAAATTCTTTATAATATTTAATGATGAATAATTCAGAAGCATTAGTTCTAAATAAGAAGAAGAAACTAATCTTGAAATGCATCTGAAAGAAGAGTTGAAAGAATTTATAAGAAAGATCAGAATGCATGAAAATAAAAACAAAATGATGGAAGATGAATTCTAAAGAAAACAAGAATGTTTTGCTGGTGAGAATGAAAATCTAGATAAAGAGATATATAATTTGAATAAATCTATTTAATAAGAAAAGAATTGTAATGAGCATTTAGAGGGGAAGCAGAAAGTGAAATAAGAAGATTTAGAACTTTTCCAACAAAAACTATTTGAATTTGAAAAGAAATGTATATGTTTCCAAAACTCTATCACTAATTTTAGTGAATGTTATCATAATAAGAGACTTGAGAAGATTTAAAAAAAAGATACTTTCAAGTGGTGAGAAGAATAATTAATGTGTTTTTGCAAAGAAGAATGCTGGATTTTATAAAGTCTTATGGAAACCTAAATCCGAAAATGTTTCAAAAAATCTTGGATCCAGAGAAGTTCCAAATACTTCTGATCCTATAAAGGCTGAAAAGAATAATAATAATCCTATTGAAAGTGAAAAGATGATGGTTGAGAAATGTTTTCTCAATTCTAATCAGTATGGTGGTTTTAGAGGAAAATACTCTTTATATGGGTATTGCTGGTATTGTGAGGGATTTGGGCACACAGCAAGTATGTGTTGGTTCAATCCAAAACATTACTATTATCCCACAGGTTATGAAAGGAAGAGATTGAGGGGGACTCAATCTCCTAAAGGAAAGAAAAATGAGAAGGTTATTTTGAATAAATCTAAAAATAATGAAGTGAATATTGAAAATAGGTTCCAACCCTTGGAAACCTTTTGTGAGAGATGTGAACAACTTGGAAAACTTATAAAAGTATTTATTGTTCCATTACCAACTCAGAAAAAGATTCTCAATTCTCAAAATCTAGAGGTGAAGAATGAAAATAATAGAGAAAATGCACTATTAGTTGAACTGCATTAAAAACAATGCAAGGAGAATGACCCTGGATACTTGATAGTGGGATTTCTACTCACATGACAAGAGACATGAAATTTTAGAAGGATTTTAATGATTATATAGAAGTCACAATGACAATTTGGAATGATTAATCATTTAAAATCAAAGGTGTTGGGTCATCCATCATTGGAAAAGAAAAGATGAAATATAAGAAAACATTATATGTTGATGGGATGAAACACAATCCGATATGTGTTTCACAATTTTTTGATGAGGTTAACAAGGTTATTTTCAAGAAATGTGGATTATTTGTAAAGAGTGAAGAATATGAAAGACTATTACAAAAGGCCAGTATATGAAGAGAAATTTGTTTCAAATTGGTGATTCACAAAATTTTTTCTATATGAGTATGGTGGAAGATAATCAGTTACGGAACAAAAGTTTTGGACATAAGTGTTAGAGAAACATGAGAAATTTATTAAAAATAGATAGTGTCCAAGACATTCCTGTTTTACTAAGAATAAGATATTAGTGTTGCACTATTTTCTAGAAATTAAAGACTATAAATGTAGTGCATAAGAATGTTGATATTTGTTCAAAACAACCCTTGGATCTAATCTATTCTAATATATGTGGTCCAATGAGAAAAAAAATAAACACATGGAGATAAGTACTTCATTACTTTCATTGAATATTTTACTCGTATTACTTGTGTTATGTACATGAAACACAAATCAGATTCTTTGAAAATGTTTAAAATTTTTAGAATAAATGCTATGAAATAATGTGAGTATTCTATAAAGAAGTTGAGAACTAATAATGGTGATGAATAAAAAATTGAAGAGTTTCTAAGACTATCTTGAGAATCATGGAATTCGGCATGAGTATATCTCTCCATACACTGACCCAACAAAATGGGATTTTTGAAATAAAGAATAGAATATTGGTGGAAATGGGAAGTACCATGTTACTTGAGCATAGCCTTTCTCATTAATTTTGGAGTAAATCCATGATTTGTGTTATTTATATTTAGAACCGTTGTTTCTATAAGATTCAATTAGGTATAACTCCCTATTAAATTTTTTTATTGAAAAACTACATGTTTTAAGAACTTTAGAGTTATTAGGAGTCCTTGTATTATAAAGAATAAAGGTGGAAACTATAGTAAGTTTGAGTAGAAATGTGAGGATGGAATCTTTCTTGGATATTCTTCAAAAGGAAAAGGGTACAGATACTTCGAAAAAGGAAAAAAATAATTTTTGATTCAGTTGGTGTGAAAGAGATTGAGGTATCTAAGAAATAAAAACATGTTTATATGGATAATGAAGTTAAGAAAGTTGAAGAAGATAATTCTGATAAGGATAAAAATGATTGTAATCCTATTAAAGATGAAGAATTGGACTCAACTATTTCCAGTGATGATGATGAAAATAGAAAATCTTATACAAGGCTGAAGAAACATATGGAAGCACAAAATATAATTATTGATCAACATCAGAAGGTTCAAACAAGAAGAACAACCAATTCTATTATGCATACTTCTTTGTATGAAAAAGTGGAACCAAATGATGTGAAAGAATGTTTTGAGCATCCAAAATGGGTTCAATCCATGAATGAAGAATTGGATCAGATTGAAAAGAATAATACATGGGAACTCATACCCAAGTCTGAAAATAAAAACATCATTGGCACAAAATGGGTTTTCCATAACAAGTTGAATGAAAAAGGTAATGTTATAAGAAACAAATAATTATAGGTCTGTAAAGGGTATTCACATATTGAGGGTATTTATTTTAATGAAACATTATCTCCAGTGTAAAGACATGAAATAATCATAATCTTTCTTTCTATTTCCACATAGCGAGGCTATATGATCATTTAAATGGAAGTTAAGTCTGCATTCCATAATGGTGATCTTGTAGAAAAGTTTTATATTGAATAACTTGTGGATTTATTATTATAGAAGATAAAGATTATATGTGTAGATTTAAAAACGATTTGTATGTCCTAAAACAATATATAAGGGCATGTTATTCCAAATAGGATACGTGCTTAGGAAAGATGAATTTTAACAAAGGAAGAGTGGATAGAAATTTTTACATCAGAGAAAGTCAAGAGTATTACCTCATTGTAATTATTTATGTTGATGATATTATCTTTGCAATGAATAATGAAGGAAGCTGTGAAATATTTTCTAAAGAAATGAATAAGGTTTTTGAAATGTCCATATTGGGAGAAATGAAATAATTTATTAGGTTACAAATTGAGAATAATAAAGAATACATTTTCCTCTCCAAATAAAAATATCAAAAATAAATCCTTAATGGGTTTGGCATGTAAAATTCAAAACCAATTTACACAACCATTTCAGTGAGAAGAAATCTGAGTAAAGATAGAGATAGAAAAGATGTAGATCATAAAAATTATTGAAAGCTGATTGGAAGTCTATTGTATTTGACTACCTCAAGACTTGACATTTTTTATGTTGTTACCTTATTTGAAAGATTTCAGAGTGGTCTAAGAGAATTACATATTATTGCTGGAAAAATAATTCTCAGATACATTAGAGGAACAACAGAATTTTTAATCAGGCATTGCAACTTAGATAATATTGATTTATTAGGGTACTCTAATGTATCTTGGGCAAGAAATGTTGATGATAGAAGATCCACATATGGAGGTGTATTCTTTTTGGGAAATACTTGTGTTAGTTGGAATTCAATGAAACAAAACTCAGTAACTCTCAGTACTGCTAGAGTTTAGAATCTTTCCACTACTCAAGCTACTTCTCAACTTTTGTGGATGAAAACAAAATTGGAGGATTTAATTTTTGAAGTTAAGTTACTTTTTCTCTTGGGTTGAGACAATCAAAGTGAAATCAATCTCATAAGGAATCCCATGAAACATTATCATTCAAAACAAATTGATATCAAATATCATTTTATCACAGAGCATGTGGTGAAGAATGAATTAAATATGGAGTATGTTCCAACATCCAAACGTGTTGCTGATATTTTCACAAAAATATTATCAAATTAATCATTCTCAAAAATGAGTTTGAACATGGGTGTCCAAGCTCTTTCTCTTCTAGGTTTAGGTATGTGTATATGTCCCCTCTCTCATCTTACTTTTGGATTTTTTTCAAGGGGGAGAATTGTTTTTTTCATAAATATATTGCACAAAAGATAGAGTTGTGGGTAAGCTATGAATTTAGTATTGTTTAGTGTGTGAAATATTCTAACTGTTTGTTGGAGTGGTTATTGGAAAAGAAATTTACTTGTTTTCTGTTGAGAATAATGAAATTAAATAGAAAATAAAGAGGTTGTCATGATCATTTTTTTGGGATATTATGGTTTTTTATTAATTATTCTTGTTTTTTATAATGAGTTAGCTCGCATTAGCTTAGAATTATTGATATGTAATCTATTTATTGATTTCACAAAGTTCGGTGATTTATGAAACTTTGTTTACAAAAAAATCCAAACTGGGGTTAGTTTAGACCAAGCTGATAACCAAGGTTTCAAGAGTTGTCTTTTTTTTTCATGGTTGATTTTGAAGAAAAGAAATACCTTCACATTTTTTGGAAATAATTGTTTTGAGATATTGTTTTCTGAAATAATTGATGAATTTTAGGAAGAATCGGTTTTATAGGAGAATGTATCATGTTAGAAGTGAATTTTCATTGGTTTCACACTAGAACTGGTGTTAAACTTGTGTTTTATTTTTGATGATTCTTTTCTAGTTTTTTATTTCATATAAATAATGAGTTATATTGAGAACTTGTGATGGAAGCTTGATAAAAGAATGGAGCAGTGAAAGAGAAGTCTCTAATTAGAAAAGAATCATATTTATTTTTTTAAACAATCAAAAAATAATCATATTCAGATTTATCATATCCGAATGTTATAATGAAAGTAGTGGTACTGATAAAAGGGGGTACCGATGAAAGGTGGTGCTGATGAAAAGAGGTGTCAGTGGAAAGTGGTGATGATAGAAGTATTTTCAATATAATTGGTGATGCCAATGGGAGATAAGACACCGATTGATTTTCAAAACAATCGAATTTGGGTGGAATAAAATGAATGATATTGTGTTGATTGACAATGAATCATATTCAAATTGTATTTCATCATATCCAGGAAGATTTTTGTTTTTAGAATGATCATAACCAAAATGATCATAACCTGAAATGATCAGTGATCATATCTAGAATGATCAAAACCATAAATGATCAGCGATCATATCTAGAACAATCATAACCAGCAATCATCACCAGAATGATCATAACCAGAAATGACCAAATCGAAAATGATCATATTTTGGATGATCATTTTCAATCCATTTGTATTTGGAAAAGATCATTATTGGGTTTAGATGAAAATAAATAAGGATAAATTAATCGAAAGTTACAATACTTTCTAATTGAATTTATATAGTGTTAAGGCTTATCCTCAATGCATTCAAATTCATGAAGGAAGTAATGATTCAAGCATAAGTTTTTAATGTGATGATGTGTTTTCTTAAGTGGGTCAAGGGAAAAGAAAAATAAAGTGTAGATTGATGAATTAATTGTCAAGGCGGAGATTTTAATTTAAAATAGTGATTGTATCTCAAGTGGAGAAGTGCATTTCTTCAAACACTTTCAATTGGTATGGTATCAAACATTGTTTTGAAGAAATCAGCATGAGAAAATAAGATTCAGACCCATGTATTGCTTATCATTTGTAATCATATTGACATTCGAAATGGGAGTCCGAAAAAAGAAGAGATGAATATTGTAGAAGATTCTATAAGAATCGAGAAGCATTGAAAAAATCATAATTGCTCTGAGATTTCAGGAGAAATTTAGATTTGGGTGAATTTAAGTGAGCAGGAAAGTGTTTTGGGATTCCTGCCTAAACATGTTCTAGCCACCTATAAAAGGGAAACAAGTACATTATACTTGGGAGATGCTTGCACTGTTCACTATAGAAAAGAGATAAGCTCTAGGTTTCTAGAAAGAAGAAGAGATCAATTCTGTTTGTATTGAAAATTGTTTTTGGGGGTGAAAATTCATTCATATTCTATTTGGATTGACAATTGTATTCAGGAATTGAATTGGTGATGATTCTAATCTATTTTTTTCTATCTGAAAATCAGACTGGGAGCTTTGTTTTGAAAGAATCATATTGGGAGCTTTGTTTTGAAGGAATTGGACTGGGAGATCTATTTTTAAAGAATCAGACTCAAAGGAATTGGACTTAGTGTTTCATAACAATGTCTAGGTGGTTCTTACCTTTCTTCTGGGTAAGGAATTGATAAATTTTATTACAATTTGAAAACATTTGATGAATTTAAAATAAGTGAAGGTAACATGAGTTGCTACAAAACAATTTTATTACTCTATTGTGTTGAGAGGGTGCACATGAACTAGGGGGATTGTTTCATAGTGCTACAAGAGTTAAAGGGTACATCCAACTTGTTGTAATCCAAGGATTTTTTTCATAGTGGATTGTATAGTATTGGATCATTTCCAAACAATACCAAGGATGTATCAATTCTTATTGAATAGTGAACCTTTTAAATCATTGTGTTTCTATGGATGTGTGTTAAGTTTGTTTTCAATGGGGAATTGAAATCTCTAACAGGCGGCAAAGGTTGTTTCAATAGAAAAGAAGCATCAAAGAAAACGAGTATCACCGATTCACCCCCTCCCACCTCTCAGTCGTAAATTACTCCGACTAGGCACTTTAAATAGAAAATATTTGAGTCCAATAATGTAGATTTTTTCATCTTCAACGCTTTTCATTTTTCTATATATGAACTAACTGGATTCATTTAGGAAAAAAATTGTTCCTGTCATTTATCTAAATAATCATTATTTTTTATGTTTTTTTAATTCTCAAAAATATATATATATATATATTCTTTAAACACATATTCCAGGATATAGTCTCGTTAATTTTATTTAGATTCATTTAAATAAACTTTCACCACATATATTTCATCCTTTTGTCGAAACATTTATAGGGTTTTCTCTTTACGGAGTTTTTCAGAAATAATCGTTTTTCTATTATGTCTCAAAATATCCCATTATTTACCTTTATATTTCAAATTAAATACTTTATTACAAAATAAATTATGATTCTTTATAGATTCTTTCATGCAACACCACATTCAATATGTTTTATATTCTTCTATAAGGCCATGAAATGCTCTATTTTGAGTTTACATTATCATATTGACTACATATTTCTTGTAATGTTGAGAGATACCACTCTAAATGAATAATATTTTATCCACGTTTACAAATATACTATTTATCCATTCCATTACTACCATTTAATGGGGATTACATACTAATTACATCTTAATATTTTTTTAGATAATTTTATAAATATTTTTCTAAATCTATTGAGGTATATTCATTTTGGTTATCTGATTGTAAAATTTTCATTATTAATTTTATTTAATTAATTACCATTATTTTGAATGTCTTGATTTCATTAAACACTTATTTCATATACCAAATTAACATTTGATAACCCATCCCACTATTGTTTTCATGAAACAAGATAAAATATTCACTCCCCCTGAGTTTTTTCCTAGTTGATTGGATAACATATATTAGTGTGGAGAAAATATAGATTACCTATTTCTCACCTATTTTTCAATGGTATGGTTTTCTCACCATCACAACCCTCTGTAATTAATCAAATGACTTTCCATGTTTTCTCTTCAAATAAGAAATATCTACTACAGTCTGCAATTTTGAAAACAATTTCATGTGATAATTATGAATATGATCATGCATATAATGGGACATATTGTTTTCCTCATCTAAAATAAGTATAATAGGGCTCCCCATGTTTTACACTTCTAATAAATTTTCATTTTTCATCCCAAAATTATTAAATTTCTAACCTTTTTTAGGCTTGGTTGTGTGAGAATCCATTTTTTAGATAAGTATTGTAGCTTATAAAATGATACACTTCTAGAATAGAAAAATTAACAATATATAATATTTATTAGTGAATAATGATTTATATAACATTAAATAGTCATAATGATTATCAATATCTATATCAGGTTCTTAAATTGGCTATCTAAGAATAAACCAAATACATTTATGTATGTTAGTAGAAATCGCTGGACAGATTGTTTGAGTTAGTGGTGATCAAGTGTGATCATGTTGTGACACTGTCACGACCCGACCTCGGGGCCCGTGCCGTGACTACCCCAAGCCCGCCTTCCATAGGCCAGGGGCTGGCGACTAGCACCAATGGCGTAAATCCCGATAACTGGGAAGGCATTGCCATTACAAAAGCAAACAAACACCACAGAGTAAGCAAGCGGAAAAGTAAACACAAGCGAAGAAAAGTAAAAGGGCCGGAAATACAAGCCCAACTGTAAAGTACAACTCGAAAGGGAAAAACAGCAGCTGGAAGAACGAAGCGGCTCCTGGGTCGTCCTCCTCGATTCCTACCTGAAGGGTAGGTACAGATGGCTCAGCTCCTGGATCGTCCACCACGGATCCTACCTGAAGGGTAGGTACAGATAGCTCCTCTACTCCTCGGGTCCTGTCGTCTACTCTGGGTACGTCCGCCCAGTGGTCCTCCTCCGGGTACCGACCTGCTCCGCAAGCCTCAACTGCGATCTGTGCTGTCCGTCGTCTGCAACCAACACAACGAAGTGCGGGCATAGCCCGTGCAGGGGTGAGTATAAGCTACTCAGTAGGGACCCCGAGACCCTTAAGGTCTCACTAAATCCAACATGGATATCCACAAAGTAAATACAGCAATCACGAAGTAACATCAGACTCTACTTAGGTATATGCCCATACATATACCTAAGTCATCAAGTAACCCATCCAATCACAAGGATACACAAAAATCACGAAATCAACGGATAACCATCACCCAGGTATATGCCCATACATATACCTAAGTTATCAAGCGACCCATCTCAATCATGAGGAAACGCAAAGATTCATTGACTCAGCTCAAACCAGGATTTTCATTATCGAAACCGTAACTACTGAGGAGCTCCGTCTCTAGAGTGTACAGTGGTCCTGTCACGACTCCGAGGTACTGCTCACTAACCTAAGACTGCTGAGGTACTCCTCATGTCGAGTACTGCGGGTTTGCGGCCAACTACCGGGCGCTCCGTCCGCTGAGGGTCTGTCGAAAAATATCGGGCGCTCACCCAAATAGCCTACTGAGGTACTCCTCCTGTCGAGTACCGCGGGTTTGCTGCCAACTACCAGGCGCTCCGTCCGCCGTGGGTCTGCCGCCAAATACCGGGCGCTCCGTCCACTGGGCTAGTCGACTCACTCCAAGTCGAGTCGGTCAAGCAGTCGTCAGGTCTCAGTCGGCTACACGGTCTCTGTACTCTGCACGCTCGTCTCCGGGAGGGTCCGCTCCACGAGTTACTGGTCGATACTCCAAGTATCAAAAAGTCCCACAAAGAAGTGTCTCAAAGGACTGCCTCATCATAGGGGTCTCAACGCAACAGACGGCGCGTCAATCGGACGCCCGGTCTGTGAGTTATTAGCCTTTTCGTCCCAGGGGCCCGGTTGGTTTCGTGTGCGAACCAATCCCGGCCGTATCACAACTGTACCCTGAACTCCCATAGGGTATACTCAAAGGGACCGTTACTCAACGCAATCACCAACGCCGCTGACGGTTCGTCGAACGGACGTCCTGGCTGAAAGATATCAGCTTTTCCGTTCCAGGGGCCCGGTTGGATTTCGGGTACAATCCAATCCGGCCATACTCCGAATGCATCCAAAACTCGGGCGGAGTATGTCAAAAGTTCCGTCTCATCAAGAGGAAGTCAACGAAACAGACGGCGCGTCAATCGGACGCCCGGTCTGTGAGTTATTGGCTTTTTCGTTCCAGGGGCCCGGTTGGTTTTGTGTACGAACCGACCCGACCGTACTCCGTCGGCATCCAAACCTCGAGCAGAGTAAGCCAAAAGTTCCGTCTCACTGAGAGGAATTCAACAAAGCTGACGGTACGTCATTCGGACGTCCGGAGCTCAAGATATGTGAATTTGACCGAAATGGTCCGAAAACGGGGGGGGTCCGGGTCCGGGCCGACCCGGCCCGACCCCCCCTGGGTCGGCCCGAAACGGGTCCGACCCGGTTGGCCCGGCCCCGCCCGGCCAGGGCCGGTCCGGCTCGGCTCGGCCGAGTGGCCTGACAACCCCGCGGCACCCGCGGGGTGCCGCCTGACAGCCCCGCGGCACCCGCGGGGTGCCACCCTGGACACCCGCGGGGTGCCACCCTGGACACCCGCGGGGTGCCGCCTGACAACCCCGCGGCACCCACGGGGTGCCACCCTGGACACCCGCGGGGTGTCGCCAGACAACCCCGCGGCACCCGCGGGGTGCCACCCTGGACACCCGCGGGGTGCCACCCTGGACACCCGCGGGGTGCCACCCTGGACACCCGCAGGGTGTCGCCAGACAACCCCGCGGCACCCACGGGGTGCCACCCTGGACACCCGCGGGGTGCCGCCGCCTCCGGCCGCCGGCGCCGCCGCGCCGGCGACCCGTGCCGCCGCCGGCTTTCGCGGGCCACCGGAGACGCTCCGGTGGTCCGATTTTCTTCCCGTCTGCGCCTATGGTCATCCCGGGACCCGACCTTCACTGCGGAGGCCTCAAAATTAACTTGCGGCCTCGTTTGTCGTCGCCCGTCAATCTGCGCTCAAGAACAAAATAAAATTAATTTAATCTGTGGCCTCTTTGGCGCGGCGCGACGACGTCGCGTGCTTGAATGACTTCTCGGCGTGGCGCGAAGGCGTCTCGATCTTGTTTGATTTCGTTCCACAGCGCGGTGCGACGGCGCCGCTCAATAGTTGTCGTACGATTCCCGCGTGGTGCGACGGCACCACACCATCTCGCTCCATCCGCAAGAAACAACAAGAATAAAGGAGGGGGGGTTCGGTCGTGTTTGTGCGGCCCGACCCCCCTCGCATTAGATTGATAACAATCGGCCTTTCTAGAACGATAATCCATCACAATCTTTTAAAAAAATAAATAAAAAGATTCGGAAACAAGGGCCGACAAAAAAAAAGAACCTTCAAGATCGAAGGAAAGATCAACAACTTTAAAAAGGTTTAAAACCCCTACCTCAAGCGTTGTCGCTCGCGAGTTCGTCGCGGAAGAGGACGATCGTCGCGGAAGAAACGTCGCCGGAGAAACGTCGTTGATTCCGTTGTCGTCGAGGTGCATCCGAAGGGAGAACGTCGCTTGGAAAGGAACGATCGTCGCGGAAGAAACGTCGCGGAAGAAGCGTCGTTGATTTCCGCGGTTTCGGCGTTCTTCGCCGGAGGCCGGCGTTCTTCGCGTTCTTCGCCGAAGAAGAACGCTCTCCTCCAAATTCTCCCCACGCCACAAGCTTCCACCCAAAATAAAATAAGAGTAATCTTATTTTTTTAATGCACAAGCAACGATTAAAAAAAAAAGAAACGAACAATTAATTCCAAGAATTAATTTACTAAAGAAACCGCCCAATTAATTGGACGAAAGAAACAGCCCAATTTAATGGTCTGTTAAGAAACTAAGAAACCGCGTCAGTTGACTTTCAGTTTCTTTGACGGGTTTTCACGGGTGCGTTACTTAGCGGAAGAAACGGCGGGGCTCGTGCGGGCCCCACCCACAAATATCCTATCAAGAGGATAGGATATTTCAGTTGCACCCTATCCGCTTCAACTAAGCTTAACCAGCTTAATGTGGCTTTCAAGTGGCTTCAAGTGAAATAAAAATAAAGTTGTCGTAACAACTTTATTTTATTTCTTAACCTTAAGTCCCAAAATTTAAAAACCACACCTGAGCAAACGCAACTCCGGAAGAGGCGTTTCTAGGAAAAACCCGGCGCTACGATTTCATCGGTGCCCTCAGAATTCGATTCCGGGCACCGGTTCAAAAGTTAGAAAAACCCGCTCGTCCGTTCACTGAATGTACCCGAGCCAAAACTTCGGAAAATGATTCCGGGCACACCGGGCCTCGGAATCAGGTGCCGTCAGAAACTGCGTTCTTGTAAAATTCCAAAGAAAATTAAGAAAAAAAATTTCCTTGAAATTTACGGGTCTTTACATTACTCCCACCACAGGGCTTTACGTCCCCGTAAAGCTTCACCACAGACTTAGGGAAACAAAGCGGTACTGAGCACGCATCTGAGCCTTCCGCTCCCATGTGCTCACCTAGAGGTTCCCGCACTGCCAAAGAAAGTGCACAAGAGGAATCGACCATCCTCCTAGGATCCGCTCCTGTCGATCGTCGATCCCCACAGGAACCTCCGTATAAGACACTCATCGCCACCGACTAGCTCCTCATGGTCGATGATCTGTGAAGGGGGGGTCAAGCACGTATCTCCTCAGTTGGGATACGTGGAAAACGTCGTGCACCTAGTGCAACTGAAGTGGATGGGCCAAGCGGTAAACCACCTCGCCTACCCAGCTGAGGACCTAGATAGGTCCATTGAACCTCGGAGATAACTTGCCTCCCAGGCCACATCTCCGTAAACCTCGTCGAGGTGAGACCCATAAGAAGACGTGGTCGTCATCCTCGAACTCCAGAGGTCTCCATTTCTGATTAGAACTGAAACTCAAAACTCCTGCTGCCACGAAGGTAAGGTGGGTCGACCCAAGAATGATCGGCTACACCCTCCTGTGCATGAGTTTATCTTGAGCTGCCCAGGGTTTCCTTTTCGCTGACCAAGGAAAACCTATCCCAACGTTGTAGATAAACCACAACCTTTTTGCCTAAAACAGTCAACCTGGGTATGATCTGTGAATTCGATCCATAACCAGACCAACGTCGCAAGGCCTCGACGCTGCCACCAAGAGATTCCAACCGAAACTCTCGCCTCGTGGTCAGATCACACTGTCGGCGTAAGTGTGATTATCGAGTCTCCTCCCAAAGGTATCTCCAGACGTGAGGGTCAAGTCAACGGCTTACCCGGAACCTCTAGGTCTGGGACAAGATTCGTGGAAGGAAAGAATGATTGGTACCTATGTCTAAAGATATGGCAGCTCATAGTAGACATAGCCCGTACCCCGAATCATTCTTAGAGCCCCTGGGTCACACTACTTGACCGCATGCAGCTACTCTCCTTCCCATCCCTCCTGCTCCCTGAGCCTGGCGGGGATTTCAAAGGCGGGTGGTTGTAACATGTTGAGATGTACACCACCACCTGCTGCTCTCAAGGCCCCACTTCCACGTCTGATACTCCGCAGATTCATCTGTCCTTTAAGCTTCCTCTTCTTGAAACATTTAACACGCCCGAGTCTCTAAGACTGGCACTGGTTTCCTGTTTCTTACTGCACTGTGCAGTCTTCATCCGCTCCTGGATGAACTGCACCTCCTTTGCATATGATCTGGAAGAGCTGCTAAAATTTCTCCTTTGTCGAAAAGAGAAACCTGGTCTCATCCCCTCTCTAGATGAACCACGCCCATTGCCTAATACAGTAAATCCTGGCATGAAGGATGCATTCATGCCATGGATGACGTCGTAAGGCCTCGGCGTAACTACTAAGAGATCCAACTGTCACTCTCGCCTCTAAGGGTCGAGTCACACTGTCGGCATCAGTGTGAGGTCACTGGGTCTGCTCCAGTTGAAATCTCGAAAGTGAGGGTCAAGTCAACAGTTTAACCGGGACCACTCAGTAACATCACAAAAGAGGACAGGAAGGCAAACATCACAAGAGATAAGTGTCTTCTTTATTATTGCAGCTCATAATACAAAGACACGAATACAACATCAAACATGGAACTAGAAGTACAAGAGACGTATCCACAAGTTCCGCTCCTGTCCACCTGCTCCAAGAGTTCTACTGTTGCTCAAGCATTTGTCGCTGCCTCTATCTCGGTGGCTCCCCCAAAGCTTGCGGATCGGGAGTCGGACAGTCACGTGTCAGATGACCCTTTCCGCGGCATGAGTAACACAACCTGCTCCTTGCACGGCTAGCTCTGTTCCCACTCCGGGTGCCCTGCACCACCGGTCCTAAAACCCGAGATCGCCCAACTGCTGGTCTGGTCTTTCTGGGCCTCTGCATTATCTGTCTACTGCCCACAGATGACTCGGCTTCTGATCGAGAAGCACGCGACAAAGACAGCAGCTCCCGAACACGCTCGGGGTGTAGAGCTACTGGCACATACTCCAACCTGAAGGAGGTCTCGAAGTCTTCCCAAGAGAAGGACATCCCACGGCAAAACTGGAACAAGTGGCTCCACCACCTGCCTGCTGCTGCCTGAAGAAGGCTAGCCGCAAAGATCGCCATAAAGTCTGATGGCGTCCCCACTAGCCTGAAGACTCCCACCACAGCCTCCAGCCAATCCTCAGCCGCCTGTGGGTCCGTCTCTCCCCTGAACCTGGGTGGCCTCTGGCGCTGGAACTCATGCAGCGCACTCAAGCGTCGTGCATCGCCTACTGCTGGGGCTGGTGGCATCGGTGGCCCAACGCATGGTAGTACCGCTGGTGCCTCTGCTGGTGCCTCGACTGCAAGAGGGCCCTGAACCGAAGCCTCGTCGGTCGGCAGGCTGTCAGTACGCACATCCCTCTGGGCTAAAGCTGGTCGTCCGAGAAAAGGCATCCTGAAAGAAACATCGTAACACGGTCAAACGATTAAACCTGGTGAGCTGACCTGGTTTGAGCTGACATTTTTAAACTTTGGAAACACACACGCAATCAGTGTTTTCGTGCACAAAGTCGGAATTCAGTTGTCAGGGTCCTGGTGTATGGATACGTCGGCCGCCCGCACCAACACTGGACTCCCTGAACTGAAAACCATACTCGGTACCCTTAACACTATTGCTTCACAGAAAGAAAGATCAGAATCGGCGGTATAACCGACCACCTTTGATACCAATCTGTCACGACCCGACCTCGGGGCCCTTGTCGTGACTACCCCAAGCCCGCCTTCCATAGGCCAGGGGCTGGCGACTAGCACCAATGGCGTAAATCCCGATAACTGGGAAGGCATTGCCATTACAAAAGCAAACAAACACCACAGAGTAAGCAAGCGGAAAAGTAAACACAAGCGAAGAAAAGTAAAAGGGCCGGAAATACAAGCCCAACTGTAAAGTACAACTCGAAAGGGAAAAACAGCAGCTGGAAGAACGAAGCGGCTCCTGGGTCGTCCTCCTCGATTCCTACCTGAAGGGTAGGTACAGATGGCTCAGCTCCTGTATCGTCCACCACGGATCCTACCTGAAGGGTAGGTACATATAGCTCCTCTACTCCTCGGGTCCTGTCGTCTACTCCGGGTACGTCCGCCCAGTGGTCCTCCTCCGGGTACCGACCTGCTCCGCAAGCCTCAACTGCGATCTGCGCTGTCCGTCGTCTGCAACCAACACAACGAAGTGCGGGCATAGCCCGTGCAGGGGTGAGTATAAGCTACTCAGTAGGGACCTCGAGACCCTTAAGGTCTCACTAAATCCAACATGGACATCCACAAAGTAAAGACAGCAATCACGAAGTAACATCAGACTCTACTTAGGTATATGCCCATACATATACCTAAGTCATCAAGCAACCCATCCAATCACAAGGATACACAAAAATCATGAAATCAACGGATAACCATCACCCAGGTATATGCCCATACATATACCTAAGTTATCAAGCGACCCATCTCAATCATGAGGAAACGCAAAGATTCATTGACTCAGCTCAAACCAGGATTTTCATTATCGAAACCGTAACTACTGAGGAGCTCCGTCTCTAGAGTGTACAGTGGTCCTGTCATGACTCCGAGGTACTGCTCACTAACCTAAGACTGCTGAGGTACTCCTCCTGTCGAGTACTGCGGGTTTGCGGCCAACTACCGGGCGCTCCGTCCGCTGAGGGTCTGTCGCCAAATACCGGGCGCTCACCCAAATAGCCTACTGAGGTACTCCTCCTGTCGAGCACCGCGGGTTTGCTGCCAACTACCAGGCGCTCCGTCCGCCGTGGGTCTGCCGCCAAATACCGGGCGCTCCGTCCACTGGGCTAGTCGACTCACTCCAAGTCGAGTCGGTCAAGCAGTCGTCAGGTCTCAGTCGGCTACACGGTCTCCGTACTCTGCACGCTCGTCTCCGGGAGGGTCCGCTCCACGAGCTACTGGTCGATACTCCAAGTATCACAAAGTCCCACAAAGAAGTGTCTCAAAGGACTGCCTCATCATAGGGGTCTCAACGCAACAGACGGCGCGTCAATCGGACGCCCGGTCTGTGAGTTATTAGCCTTTTCGTCCCAGGGGCCCGGTTGGTTTCGTGTGCGAACCAATCCCGGCCGTATCACAACTGTACCCTGAACTCCCATAGGGTATACTCAAAGAGACCGTTACTCAACGCAATCACCAACGCCGATGACGGTTCGTCGAACGGACGTCTTGGCTGAAAGATATCAGCTTTTCCGTTCCAGGGGCCCGGTTGGATTTCGGGTACAATCCAATCCGGCCATACTCCGACTGCATCCAAAACTCGGGCGGAGTATGTCAAAAGTTCCGTCTCATCAAGAGGAATTCAACGAAACAGACGGCGCGTCAATCGGACGCCCGGTCTGTGAGTTATTGGCTTTTTCGTTCCAGGGGCCCGGTTGGTTTCGTGTACGAACCGACCCGACCGTACTCCGTCGGCATCCAAACCTCGAGCAGAGTAAGCCAAAAGTTCCGTCTCACTGAGAGGAATTCAACAAAGCTGACGGTACGTCATTCGGACGTCCGGAGCTCAATATATGTGAATTTGACCGAAATGGTCCGAAAACGGGGGGGGTCCGGGTCCGGGCCGACCCGGCCCGACCCCCCCTGGGTCGGCCCGAACCGGGTCCGACCCGGTTGGCCCGGCCCCGCCCGGCCAGGGCCGGTCCGGCTCGGCTCGGCCGAGCGGCCTGACAACCCCGCGGCACCCGCGGGGTGTCGCGCTGGACACCCGCGGGGTGCCGCCTGACAGCCTCGCGGCACCCGCGGGGTGCCACCCTGGACACCCGCGGGGTGCCGCCTAACAACCCCGTGGCACCCGCGGGGTGCCACCCTGGACACCCGCGGGGTGTCGCCAGACAACCCCGCGGCACCCGCGGGGTGCCACCCTGGACACCCGCGGGGTGCCACCCTGGACACCCGCAGGGTGTCGCCAGACAACCCTGCGGCACCCGCGGGGTGCCACCCTGGACACCCGCGGGGTGCCGCCGCCTCCGGCCGCCGGCGCCGGCGACCCGCGCCGCCGCCGGCTTCCGCGGGCCACCGGAGACGCTCCGGTGGTCCGATTTGCTTCCCGTCTGCGCCTACGGTCATCCCGGGACCCGACCTTCATTGCGGAGGCCTCAAAATTAACTTGCGGCCTCGTTTGTCGTCGCCCGTCAATCTGCGCTCAAGAACAAAATAAAATTAATTTAATCTACGGCCTCTTTGGCGCGGCGTGACGACGTCGCGTGCTTGAACGACTTCTCGGCGTGGCGCGAAGGCGTCTCGATCTTGTTTGATTTCGTTCCACAGCGCGGCGCGACGACGCCGCTCAATAGTTGTCGTACGATTCCCGCGTGGTGCGACGGCACCACGCCATCTCGCTCCATCCGCAAGAAACAACAAGAATAAAGGAGGGGGGGTTCGGCCGTGTTTGTGCGGCCCGACCCCCCTCGCATTAGATTGATAACAATCGGCCTTCCTAGAACGATAATCCATCACAATCTTTTAAAAAAATAAATAAAAAGATTCGGAAACAAGGGCCGACAAAAAAAAAGAACCTTCAAGATCGAAGGAAAGATCAACAACTTTAAAAAGGTTTAAAACCCCTACCTCAAGCGTTGTCGCTCGCGAGTTCGTCGCGGAAGAGGACGATCGTCGCGGAAGAAACGTCGCCGGAGAAACGTCGTTGATTCCGTTGTCGTCGAGGTGCGTCCGAAGGGAGAACGTCGCTTGGAAAGGAACGATCGTCGCGGAAGAAACGTCGCGGAAGAAGCGTCGTTGATTTCCGCGGTTTCGGCGTTCTTCGCCAGAGGCCGGCGTTCATCGCGTTCTTCGCCGAAGAAGAACGCTCTCCTACAAATTCTCCCCACGCCACAAGCTTCCACCCAAAATAAAATAAGAGTAATCTTATTTTATTAATGCACAAGCAACGATTAAAAAAAAAAGAAACGAACAATTAATTCCAAGAATTAATTTACCAAAGAAACCGCCCAATTAATTGGACGAAAGAAACAGCCCAATTTAATGGTCTGTTAAGAAACTAAGAAACCGCGTCAGTTGACTTTCAGTTTCTTCGACGGGTTTTCGCGGGTGCGTTACTTAGCGGAAGAAACGGCGGGGCTCGTGCGGGCCCCACCCACAAATATCCTATCAAGAGGATAGGATATTTCAGTTGCACCCTATCCGCTTCAACTAAGCTTAACCAGCTTAATGTGGCTTTCAAGTGGCTTCAAGTGAAATAAAAATAAAGTTGTCGTAACAACTTTATTTTATTTCTTAACCTTAAGTCCCAAAATTTAAAAACCACACCTGAGAAAACGCAACTCCGGAAGAGGCGTTTCTAGGCAAAACCTGGCGCTGCGATTTCATCGGTGCCCTCAGAATTCGATTCCGGGCACCGGTTCAAAATTTAGAAAAACCCGCTCGTCCGTTCACTGAACGTACCCGAGCCAAAACTTCGGAAAATGATTCCGGGCACACCGGGCCTCGGAATCAGGTGCCGTCAGAAACTGCGTTCTTGTAAAATTCCAAAGAAAATTAAGAAAAAAAATTTCCTTGAAATTTACGGGTCTTTACAGACACATCTAAAAATATTGGATTCTAGTGGAACTAACTAAACAAGATGGTATATTCATTACACATATATAAATAAATTGAGTGTTTTCACTTACTTTTCACATAAAATAATCAAATTTAATCTTCTATCATATTTTTATTTGGATTATGTTTTTATAATCTATTTTTTATTATAATATTTATGTTTTTGATTCCTATAGTGGATGACATGTTCTAAACTATCCAATTTCATGTGTTATATAATTATTTGATTTAATTTTTTATATATCTTTTTATATTTAATTTGGTTACTATTAGTTCCTTCTATGTTTTTGATAGTGCGTGGTTGTAGTGATTGAACATCTCGACATTTAGTACACCTATATTTGGAATCAAGCATTCAAAATTTTATGATTTCTCTATTTCAGATTTTATTTGTATGAAGGCTAGGTAAATATAAACTAATCTTCTAATATAAAAATGGAAATAAAATATTTTTTAGTGTTCTAAAGGGCATATCTGATAGTGACTTCCATAATGGAAAAGTAACATTTCCTTTACACTTTTCAAATTTAGCGGTATAATTTTTTTCAATATTGAATTGGAAGGGGTTAAGGTGATGATAGATGTTTTTTAATAATCATAAATTAGATTCTTGAAGATGTTCGAGGAGGAATAACTATTTCCCCATGATATCTATCTTCCCTTGATCAAGGTGAAGCTATATAGAATGGAAAATATGGAGTGGGAGAGATGTTATAGGAAAGATATAGGTATAGTATGGATGATGATGGAAAATAATTTGTACTTCAATATAAATTATGTGAATAATATTATATAATTTGAAATGAAACATGGGAATATGTATGATAATCCCTCTAAAATGAAAAACGTATTCACACTATATTAAATTTTAGACAAGAGTATATCAAAAGGAAGGTTAGGGTTTGATCATCATAATGATTACAAATTTATTTTCAATCATATAAATTAAATTAGGGTGATTTGGCATGACAATTTGTGGTATTTAATTCTTTTATAATCTATTTTGGAATCACAGTATATTATAGTGGCTTCTTTCAAAAACTTCTATAGTGAAAATTACACGATCCTTGAGAAAATCCAAGATCTAATCAGAAATGTGGTATGTGATTTTAGTATGGAATGTAGGGGAAAATTTTCTCTAGAAAGTTAGAATAATAAATGAGAAAATGAAGGTATAAGATCCATGGGGTTTCATTTGGTCATGGTGACATCATATGTTGTCATTTTATAAATAAGAGACACTAACGAATAGAATATGATGAGAAGTGTGTTATGTCACGACCCCCTCCCCACAAATTGTACCCCCCTGGGTCAGCAATGTGAAAAGGGAGATAATGACCCCCGAGTCCTACCTCCAGTAGGCCCCGGGTTGGCGACTAGCACTGAGGGTATAATAAACAAACAAATTGGAGGCATTACCATCTAAGAGAACACATGCGGAAGAGAGAGATAAGATAGACACCAACCAACTCCAACTCAGAACTAAAATATAAAATAACCCCAAGTAAATATATGAAATTCCATGAAAAAAGTACTACAACTGAAAGGGAAAACAACAAATACCCAAAAGAAAGGAAAAACTGCAGTGACCACAAGCCCAAACATCTCCTACAACCATAAGTAAGTAGTAACCAGCCTGATCTCTAACCTTCTTCAAGTGACCTGAAAACAGTTTATATAAACGTAGGGTGAGTATAATAGTATACTCAGTAGGATCCTCCCCGAAGCCTCTCATGAAAAAGTAAAGAATGCATGCTAAAGCATAGTTAACAACAGTGAAACTAACTCGTCACCTAAACAGGTATACTATGTTCCCAACCTCACCATGGATACTCTCACCAAGTAACGCATACAAGAATATATCATATAATAAAGAATATCAAGGGTACCTTGCTACTACTTCCCCACTGGTTTGCCACTTTTCCCCTACGACATATGTCATGTGCATCTCTCTCCAAAGGCTTTCTCAAATACACCTGGGTCAAGCTCCACAATATGCACCTCATGCACCACAAAGGCTTTCCCGCAGACACCTGGGCTAAGAACCACTCCATCCTCACAACCAAAAGTAACCAGGTAATTTCCGAGAGCCACCACAGCCCGCATAACATGTATCATACATTGGGTATTATACCTCAAGCCATTACAGACCATACACCGAGTAAATATCCTCAAGCCATCACAGCCTATACACATTACACCTATAGTAGTCCATAGGATACTATATCCAGAATATATGTGTGTGAATAACCAAAATCCATTACAGCCCTCTACACACATATATGGGGAAAACTAACCAATGTGCCAAAGGCACTAGTATCTACCAAGGGAAGAGAGTGGGTCTAAATGGGGTATTCATCCAATCAACCTCCCATAAGAATGCTGGGGAAAACACCCCCCAGGGCTCAGAATCCCCAAGGTGTCAGTTTCCCTTAGTGACAGGGTGGAGTAGCATATAGAACACAAAACGTACAGAATATATATAACTCACAACCACACTATGGGCATAACCTAGTCTAGAAAACAACTGGTGTAACGACCCAAAGTTTCATTAATGGAAAATCCCTCTTGATCCAGTTAAATGTCTCTTTATGAAAAATGTTTTTATAAGATGTAAACTTCTTTGGTTTTATGATAAGAATTTTTACCGTTGTTAATATAGCCGTTGAACAGTGATCACGTGATTAGTATAAATATAGGACCTTAACAAATCCATTTTACTCAGAAAAAAGAAGTGATGGCCTCATCCAGTAGAATTTCCCCATATGAAGCCCATTTGTCAGAGCTCAAAAAAGAGGTGGCATCCTTGGTATTTTCCCTTGACCAATCCCAAGCTGAGCTTCACCATGTCAAGCTCGAACGGGACCGTGTATGGGAAAAGTGGAAGTTGATAGAGATTACCACTCGAGCGATGTTATCCGAGCCACCCCAAGAGTCTGTCACCATCGCACACCTTACCCATAGGTCTTATGCGGCTATTTTAAGGGGTTATGTAACAAATAATAAGTACCGTGTTCATGTACATTATTTTTTTATATAATAATGAATATAATTTCTAGTCATTTTTTATACATTGTAAATAGTTTTTAATGTACAAATGGTGTTTTTAGTTATTATTTAATTAAGAAATCTATTTTATTAAATTATGGGATTTTTGAATTAAATAATATTTTAATAAAATAATAATATTATTATTAAATTAATTTTTATTAAATATAAATGATCTTATAATTTTATGAATGAAATTAAAATTTTATATTAAGGTTTGAAAGTCATTTCTGTCAAAACCCGTGAATTTTCGATAAATGTTGGTTTTTATTTTAAAAGTGAAAATTGACATATTTAGAAAAAAATTTAGATAAAATAAATTTCATTTCTGGAATCAGGACGTCGAAATTATCCAATGGTGAATTTTTCATAATTTTCTGAGACAGTCAAATTTTTGGATAAAAATTAAATACCGTTTAAATATATAATGTGTTTTATGACATCATAATGACCCAATGGTGATGTAATAAAATACCATAATACTTATTTTCGGCCAATATATGTTTTATCATTAAAATAATGTGATTTTGGGTTTTTTTGACTTACTTTTCAAAGCATTAATGGACCCCTCAAGACATATTCAACACTTTGCCTTTTTAAATAAATTTCCATGGGAGTGTGACTCACCTCCACATAAGAAACCTTATTATTTTAAGAAGTTCGGACTTGGGCATTATAAAATATTTTTTTCTCTTCCTTTTTCCAAAAACCATGGGCAAAAACCATGGGATGGTTTGTGGTTTGGATTAATTTAATGTAAGGGGACCCAAACCTAAATAATAAATAATTCCCTCACCTTTCCTATATAAACCCACCCAAGATACCACTTCCTCCTCACTAAAATCCCTTTGAGTTCGTCCAACCTCTGCTCTAATCTCTCTATAATCCTCCCAAGGTGCCCCAAGCTCCCAAGAAGCCTCTCCCAAGCCTCTCTCTAGCCTTTGGAAGCACACTTCCAAGTAAGGGTTTTTTCCTCCTTTCTCATTTTTGTCAATTTTCTTTAAGTTGTATTGCCCTTTTAATTTCAATTTTTAATGTTGGGGTATGGTTTATCACCTCCCCCATACTTCCCTATTATTTTTTGAATGATGGGAGACCCCTTTATCTCTCATTAAATGCCTCACATATACACCCATTACTATACAGAAATTATGAAAGAAACTTCTCTCTCTTCTTTTACATTCAAGCAATATTTTTGTATCATGAATCTAAATTCCATTAAAATTGTTGGGACATGTATCTATATGACCTCCTTACTATAAATTACAAGTAAATATGATGAGGAACCACTTTCTCTCTCATCAACCATTTTTATGAATTCTTATGTCACGCCGTTACGCTGCCGAAATCACACTGATTTTCTAAGCCAATGTCATTGTGTAGTGAATACCATGACCATTTCTCCATCAAAGGTATTCACATTTATACACATTTACTTATTGATTGTAAAGTTTCATGTATGAATTACACATTCCTTTATCGTGGAATAAATGATTATGTTTTATGAATCCATGTTTTATGATCCATGTGGCACACTTATGCATGAAATGAAATGTTTAAGAATGGTGTTCCCTTATAGCGCTCCAATGCATTGGGTAAATTATAGTATAATGATACGTCATGTACAATGAGTGTTGACTCATGATAATTCAAGTGAAACGAGGTTTTACTTGTGCTTTATGTGCAATGATGATTTACTCATGCTCCATGTGCAATGAGCCTTGGCTCATGCTAATTCAATGTTAAGTGTTGTTGCCACATTTCCATGTTATGATTATCATGCTTTATCATGCCTTTATGTTCTTGTTTTTCTTATTCTCTATTGATAAGCCTATTGTCTAACATTTATTTTACTCCTCATGTTATTCCATGTGTACTCCCTTACTGGGATTTATTGCTCACCCTTTTCTTATGCATGTCCTCAGGATATCCTATGCAATGCTAAGTATGAGGGAATGTAGTTGTCATGTAAAGGAAGTTTTCAATAAAGATGTTGTATTTCATGTTTTTAGTTTTTATGTAATGATCCTAATCCCCAAAGACACTAAACCCTTTTGATATTCTTTGTTATATAAAGTGAAGTTTTATGTAATAAATCATGTTTAAGTTGTAATAAAAAAGCAGGGTTGTCATAGTTGGTATCAGAGGATAGGTTTAGATATTTTTGGGATTAGGAAACCCTAGTAAAGCCTTATATACAGGACTAAGTATAATAAAAACATCCCTTAGTTTTGGTAAATACTAAGTAAGTGGTTTATCAAACAAATACATCCTTGTCTGGATATGAGAAGGTAGAGGCGGCTCTAGCAGAGATGTATCCTACGGGTAAAACCCGAAAACACCACTTTGAGCTAGACTCGAACGGGAACTGGTGCACGACAACAGGCCTTGATGCACTCTTGGTTACGACACTCCTGAGGGATATTTTTTGATAAATTCACAATCTTAGTATGAACCCTTATTAAGGGAAAAATGCCCCTAAGAATATATGTTAGAAATTAGATCATGAAAAGCCTAGATTTAAGCCTATAGACTCATGAGTTAAGGAAATAAAAGTTTATTTTTGATTCATCAACTTTTGTCTTTGGATTACCCTTTATTTGTTACCCCTAACTTTCCTTTTATTCCAGCCAATGGCCGGTAATAGGAGGACTCGGGCTAACAACTGTTGTGAAGATCAGTGTGATGACTTTACTAATGAGATGCCAAATCCAATGGGAGAGGGAATCGCGAACTTTGTTACGCTTCTCTCTCAGATAACTCAAGTTTTGAATAGAAACATGGTTCAAGAGGAACGTTTAACCCCCCTAAGAAATAACAAGTCACTATCGAGAGCTTCATGAGACAAAGGCCTCCTACTTTTAGTGGATCATCCGATCCCATGATCACTGAACAATGGATCAACTCCATTGAAAAGATCTTCTCCATCCTCCAATGTTCTGAACAAGAGAAGGTTATCCTGGCTGCTTATCGTATGGAGGGTGAAGCTGATCAATGGTGGACGTTGATAAAAAATACTAATCCTGAGGAGGATATCAAGGCTTTGGAATGGAAAGATTTTCGGAAGATGTTTTTCGATAAATATTTTCTACGAACCCTCTGGCTTAAGATGGAAAAGGAATTCCTTTCCATCAAGGAAAAAGATGAAGAATTTGTTGGATCGTATGAGGAAAAATTCACAAGGCTTTCACGATACGCTTCTGGATTTTTCATTACCCCCGAATGCAAGGTTGACCGCTTCTTTGGTGGGCTGAAGCCAAGCTTGCGGAAAGCATTAGCGATCCATGACTTCGACAGCTATGAGGAAATTTTCTGGTGTGCCCTCAAGGTTGAAATGGAGATCGGGGGATCACAGGGGTATCATGGGGACAAGAAGCGTAAGGTGGAATTCAATGCTGGTGGTCCGATGGATAAATCCAATGGCGCTAAGAAGATCCAGCACCCCACTTGCCAAAAGTGCGGAAAGAAGCACCCTAGAAATTGCCTTAAGGGGAAAAGAAAATGCTTCAGGTGTGGAAGAGAATGGCACCAAGTAGTTAACTGTCGGCAAGAAGGACCTGCGGCTGCGATAGAGGAGAGGAACGCTCCGTTCGAACCTCAACACATTGTTCAATGCTACAAATTCAAAGAACCCGGTCATTTTTCAAATCAGTTCCCTAATCCAAGGGTTATCAGAGGCAGCCAACAACCTCCAAGACAGCAAGGAAGAGCTTTTTCCATCACTTCTGCCGAAGTGAACCCCGAAAATGAAGTGGTGATAGGTACGCTAGTTATTCATTCAATAATATCAAACGTACTTTTTGATTCGGGTTCTACGCATTCTTTTATATCTCGAAAGTTTAGTAGAACAATCCCAGCACCACCACAAAACATGGAAGTAAAGATGTCAGTGAGTACAGAAAATGGGGCAATCATTGCATCCCATGAGTATAAGTCCTCCCCTGTTATAATCTGTGGATTGAATTTCCCAGTGAACCTCGTCATACTCCCTCTGGTGAAATTTGATGCAATTCTCGGCATGGATTGGCTTTCCTTATATAGATCCTACATAAATTTTCATGAAAGGGAAATCACACTCCATATAGAGAATCGACCCCCGATTCTTTACAAGTGTTATGAGGAAGATGAATCTCCTTTAGCTCCATCATCTCAAGTATGGATATTACTGCCTTATGAGCATGTATATATGGCTCAGATGATTGAGTCCAAGGAAGAAACCATCCTTTATGAAATGACTATTGTGAGGGAATTCGCTGAAGTGTTTCCCGAGGAACTGCCTGGTCTTCCTCTAAGAAGAGATGTTGAGTTCTCAATTGAACTTATACCTGGGGAGCTACAAATATCCCAGACTCCATATAGAATGACTGTTGTAAAGCTTGAAGAGCTGAAGAAACAACTACAGGAGAATCTGGATAAAGGGTTTATACGCCCAAGTGCTTCACCATGGGGTGCACCAGTCCCCTTCATCAAGAACAAGGATGGGTCAATGCGGATTTGAATCAATTATCGTGAACTTAACAATATCACGATAAAGAATAAGTATCCTCTCCCAAGAATCGATGACTTTTTTGATCAGCTGTGTGGAGCACAATACTTCTCCAAGGTGGACTTGCGATCGGGATATTGTCAAGTAAGGGTGAAGAAGGAAGATGTCCCCAAGACTGATTTTCGTACAAGATACAGGCACTATGAATTCATAGTAATGCCTTTCGGACTCACCAATGCTCCAGAAATATTCATGGACTTGATGAATAGAGTCTTTAGAGATTACCTTGACAAATTTGTGGTAGTCTTTATAGATGATATTCTAATATACTCTAAAACCAAGGAGGATCATGAGGAGCATTTAAAAACTGTACTAGAGACTTTGCACAAGGAGAAGCTCTATGAGAAGTAAAGCAGGTGTGAGTTATGGTTGAAGGAGGTCTCATTCTTGGGCCATATCATCACAAGCAATGGAATATCTGTGGACCCCTCCAAAACAGATGCAATTGAGGGATGGATGAGGCCAACATCGGTAACAGATATCCGTAGCTTCTTGGGGTTAGCTGGATATTATCGACGATTTGTGAGAAATGTTTCACGATTGTCCAACCCTCTTACCAAGCTAACTCAAAAGGGAGTAAAGTTTTATTAGAGTGATGAATGTGAAGAAAGCTTCAAGGATTTGAAAAGTAGGCTTATCACTGCACTTGTGCTCACTTTAGCCACAAGTGGGGAACTTTTTGTGGTATTCAGTGATGTTTCAAAGAAGGGATTAGGTTGTGTGCTGACGCAGAATGATAAAGTGATATCCTATGCCTCAAGGCAGTTGAAAATCCATGAGCGAAACTATCCAACCCATGATCTGGAGTTGGCGGCTGTGATCTTTGCCTTGAAAATCTGGCGGCATTATCTCTATGGAGAGAAATGTGAGATATATACTGACCACAAGAGTCTTAAATATATATTCACACAGAAATAGCTTAATATGTTCCAGAGAAGATGGACAGAGCTCATCAAGGATTTTGACTTTTTAATACATTACCACCCTGGGAAAGCGAACAAGGTGACAGATGCCCTAAGTAGAAAGGATCTAGTGATTGTATCAATGATGAGAATTGAGAAGGATCCAATCTTCTTAGACTTGATGAATATGGAAGTGGGAATCATAAATAAGGGAACATCATCAATCCTTTCACAAATGATTGCTCAACCATCTCTTTTGTAATGGTTAAAGGATACTTAAAGGGATGATGTGGGAATTCAAGAAAAATTGGAAGCTATCAAAAAGGGGAAATCCTTGGAGTTTAATGTTAATGAAGAGGGAATTGTGCGGTTTGGGAAAAGACTATGTGTTCCATCAAGTATGGAGCTGAAGAAGGAACTTTTGGATGATGCACATAGTTCAAATTTCTCTATTCACCCAGGGAGCAAAAAGATGTATCGAAATCTCCAAGAAAACTTTTGGTGGGATAATATGAAGAAGGAGATCACCGAATATTCATCAAAATGCCTGGTGTGTCAGCAAGTGAAGGAAGAGAGGCAGAAGTCTAAGGCGATGATGCAACCATTGCCCATACCAGAATGGAAATGGGAGAACATCACCATGGACTTTTTCACCGGACTTTCGAGGACATCCAAAGGCAACAATGCAATCTGGGTTTTTGTGGATCTTCTTACAATGACTGCACACTTCATTTATATTCGGGAGGATTTTTTATTGGATCAACTAGCGCAGATATATATCAGGGAAGTGGTAAGGTTGGATGGAGTACCACTATCTATTGTGTCTGACCGAGATCCAAGATTCACCTCTAAGTTTTGGAAGAGTCTTCAACATGCTTTGAATACTGAACTAAACTTCAGTATGGCCTATCATCCTCAAATTTATGGCCAATATGAGTGTACTATCCAAACACTTGAGGATATGTGGAGAGCGTTCTCAATGGACTTTAAAGGAGGATGGGATCAACATCTTCCTCTGGTTGAGTTCTCTTATAATAACAGTTTCCACTCTAGAATCCAAAGGGCACCATATGAAGCCATGTATGGGAAAAGGTGAAGAACACTGGCATGTTGGGATGAGGTTGGTGAATGTAAGCTTCTTGGACCAGAAATGGTTGAGGAAATGGTGGAGAAGCTGAAAACCATTCAGCAGTATATCAAGGCGGCCCAAAGTTGACAGAAGAGTTATGCAGATAATCGTCGATGAGACCTTGAGTTTAAAGTTGGAGACATGTTGTTTCTACGCATATCTCTGTGGAAAAAGGTCATCGGGTTTGGAAAGAAAGGCAATTTAAGTCCATGGTACATCGGCCCCTTCGAGGTTCTTGATCGTGTTGGGGTTGTGGCCTATCTACTAGCACTTCCACCTACTATGGCCAAAGTACATGATTTCTTTCATGTATCCCTCTTAAATAAGTACATACCGGACCCTTCACATGTACTCTCTTCTGAGGTGGTACAATTGGAAGATGATCTTTCTTATGAGGTGCAACCAGTGATGATCTTAGATCATAGAGAAAAAGTTCTACGAAAAAAGACAATTCCCCTCGTCAAGGTGTTGTGGAGAAACCACAAGTTTGAAGAAGCAACTAGGGAATCGAAGGATATGATGAAATTGAGTTACCCACATTTGTTTTAGTGTCTGAAAAGGAAAATTTCGAGGGAAAAATTTCTTAAGGGGGGAATACTGAAACGACCCAAAGTTTCATTAATGGAAAATCCCTCTTGATCCAGTTAAATGTCACTTTATGAAAAATGTTTTTATAAGATGTCAACTTATTTGGTTTTATGTTAAGAATTTTTACTGTTGTTAATATAGTCGTTGAATAGTGATCACATGATTAATATAAATATAGGACCTTAACAAATCCATTTTACTCAGAGAAAAGAAGTTATGGCCTCATCTAGGAGAATTGCCCCATACGAAGCCCGTTTTTCAGAGCTCGGAAAAGAGGTGGCATCCTTGGGCTATTCCCTTGACCAATCCCAAGCTTAGATTCACCATGTTAAGCTCGAACGAGTCCGTTTACGGGAAAAGTGGAAGTTGATAGAGATTACCACTCGAGCGATGTTATCCGAGCCACCCAAAGAGTCTGTCACCATCGCACACCTTACCCTTAGGTCATATGTGGTTGTTTTAAGGGGTAATATAACAAATAAGTAGTACTATGTTCATGTACATTATTTTTTTATATAATAATGAATATAATTTCTTGTCATTTTTGATACATTGTAAATAGTTTTTAAAGTACAAATGGTGTTTTTAGTTATTATTTAGTTAAGAAATATATTTTATTAAATTAAGGGATTTTTAAATTAAATAATATTTTAATAAAATAATATTATTATTATTAAATTAATTTTTATTAAATATAAATGATCTTATAATTTTATGAATGTAATTAAAATTTTATATTAAGGTTTGAAAGCCATTTCTGTCAAAACCCGTGAATTTTCGATAAATGTTGGTTTTTATTTTAAAAGTGAAAATTAACATATTTAGAAATTTTTTTAGATAAAATAAATGTCCTTTCAGGAATCAGGACGTCGAAATTATTCAATAGTGAATTTTTCATAATTTTCTGAGACAGTCAAATTTTTGGGTAAAAATTAAATATCGTTTAAATATATAATATGTTTTATGACATCATAATGACACAATGGTGACGTAATAAAATACCATAATCCTTATGTTCGGCCAATATATGTTTTATCATTAAAATAATGTTATTTTGGGTTTGTTTGACTTACTTTTCAAATCATTAATGGACCCCTCAAGACATATTCAACACATTGCCTTTTTAAATTAATTTCCATGGGAGTGTGACTCACCTCCACATAATCAACCTTATTATTTTAAGAAGTTCAGACTTGGGCCTTATAAAATATTTTTTTCCTCTTCCCTTTTCCAAAAACCATGGGCAAAAACAATGGGATGGTTTGTGTTTTGGATTAATTTAATGTAAGGGGACTCAAACCTAAATAATAAAGAATTCCTTCACCTTTCCTATATAAACCCACCCAAGCTCCCACTTCCTCCTCACTAAAATCCATTGGAGTTCGTCCAACCTCTTTCCTACACTCTCTATAATCCTCCCAAGGTGCCCCAAGCTCCCAAGAAGCCTCTCACAAGCCTCTCTCTAGCCTTTGGAAGCACACTTCCAAGTAAGGGTTTTTTCCTCCTTTCTCATTTTTGTCAATTTTCTTTAAGTTGTATTGCCCTTTTAATATCAATTTTGAATGTTGGGGTATGGGTTTGCACCTCCCCATACTTCCCTATTATTGTTTGAATGATGGGATACCCCTTTATCTCTCATTAAATGGATCCCATATACACCCGTTACTATGCCAAAATTCTGAAAGGAACTTCTCTCTCTTCTTTTACATTCAAGCAATAATTTTGTATCATGAATCTAAATTCCATTACAATTGTTGGGACATGTATCTATATAAACTACTTACTGTCCATTACAAGTAAATATGATGAGGAACCCCTTTCTCTCTCATCAACCATTTTTATGAATTCTTATGTCATGCTGTTATGCTGCCGAAATCACACCGATTTTCTAAGCCAATGTCATTGTGTAGTGAATACCATTCCCATTTCTCCATCAAGGGTATTCACCTTTATGCACATTTAATTATTGATTGTAAAGTTTCATGTATGAATTCCACATTCCTTTATCGTGGAATAAATTATTATGTTTTATGAATCCATGTTTTATGATCCATGTGGCACACTTATGCATGAAATGAAATGTTTAAGAAGGGTGCACCCTTATAGAGCTCCAATGCATTGGTTAAAGTATAGAATCATGATACGTCATGTGCAATGAGTGTTGACTCATGCTAATTCAAGTGCAACGAGGGTTTACTCGTGCTTTATGTGCAATGAGGATTTAATCATGCTCCATGTGCAATGAGCCTTGGCTCATGCTAATTCCATGTTAAGTGTTGTTGCCACATTTCCATGTTACGATTATCATGATTTATCATGCCTTTATGTTCATGTTTTTCATAATTATCTATTGATAAGACTATTGTCTAACATGTATTTTACTCCTCATGTTATTCTATGTGTACTCCCTTACTGGGCTTTATTGCTCACCCTTTTCTTATGCATGTCCTCAGGTTATCCTATGCAATGCTAAGTACGAGGGAATGTAGTGGTCATGTAAAGGAAGTTTTCAATAAAGATGTTGTATTTCATGTTTTAAGTTTTTATGTAATGATCCTAAGCCCCAAAGACACTAAACCTCTCGATCTTCTTTGTTGTATCAAGTGAAGTTTTATGTAATAAATCATGTTTAAGTTGTAATAAAAAAGCAGGGTTGTCATAACTGTAGCTAACTTCTCTCAGACTCCGAGCTTCCACTTCTAAGACTAGGTATCCTATTAGCACACAACCATTTAAAGAGCCTTATTAGGTTACTTCATTCCCTTTTTATCCGTTCCACTGTACGTGAATTCATTATTCCATCATTAATTTACCATGAAAACAACTACATTAAACTTCAATGGCATCACATTAAAAATCCGTTGTCCCTTAAAAAGTTCTCAACCTCATCATTAAGTTTCAACAAACTCCAACCCCATGGGTTAACATCATTTATTCAAACATTCATTACAGAATTACTTTCCCATATTCCCAGGAATTCTAGAAAATCTACCTATGCTACTAAACACAAGGGGGCTCAACACGGTGAGTATATGTCCTACCCGTCGAGTATTTTCCACCTATAGAAAGAGCGTAGACCCATCCTCCCTCGAGAGGCTAAACACATAAAGCACATGGCATACCCCACGTGTCTTCGCCTCCTTCAGAAGGAGGTTCAGCAAGACCAGCTGCCTTGAGTATTGGGGAAAAGTAAAGTAGATAAATAACCAATCAAACCACCAAACATCCAACCATAACATCCAACCCATACCATCATCCCTAGTGTCCTCCCCGACACCCACATGCATAAACTGATGCATCAAAAACCACTCTAGGCTTCATCCGCTACCACAACCATAAGGCCTCCCTACCTCCACATATCACAACACCCCTCCAGGGTCACATCACAACACAAGAAGTAGGAAAACAACAGCAAATCAAATGGGATTTTAGCCCTAATTCACAACAAGTGGGTAACTTAGAACCCTTCATGGAATTCAATGAAGTTATTTAATCCATCTTGAATTAAAAAATTCAATTCATTGGTTCTGACATCATGAACCAATTTAGTATGCTATCACCAAAGATTAAACATGATTACTATGCCAAATTTGATCAATATTAAATTACAACAAGAACCAGGTCTATTTTCATGCCTCTTTATATTTATCCAACCAATTATCAATTAATTACGACTTTATGTTCTTTATAAATTTCCTCAAGTACAACCTGCTTATAAAGCAAGGCATATATATTACACTATCTAGTAAACAAGTGGTAATAACAAACGATCAAAGAAATTTATTTATCCGGTTCAAATATATTTATTAGATCAATTCCATTATCATCCAGTGGGATTCAACATGCTATCAATGTCGTTACACATACAAAAGAGAAGCAATGAATCCCCTACCTCAACGGTTTTTATGGGAACCACAACGGTCGAAGAACTCCCAAGAAGACCGGGCCGATTCACCAAGGATCCTCCCTATATCTCTTCTCCTAACACAACCAATACCAAAGCTCATCATAAACAATATCCACTCACTTAGATCTACCCATAACGAGTGTAGATCTAAGATCCCGAGAGAAGAGGAGGATTAGATCTAGGTATATCTAAGAAACCCAATAAAAAGGATCACATACCTCAAGAAACCAGCTCCGATTTTCCAAGGGAAGCCTCCAAATCACCTCCAAAACGCTTGGGAGAGATTCTACTACCTCCCAGGAAAGGTAATCCCGAGTTATGGCCGATTAGGGACTTAAATGAGCAAGATAGAGTCTAAACGGTCAAGATCCTAAATTTTAGGATCTAACTTTAAGTTTCTGCATGGTTTGTTCGCATGGTTAGACAAACTGTGTGCCAACTGTATGGTTGCCCCTACCTTGGCCACCCAACTCGCATGGTTTGGCTGCATGGTTTAGACAAATTGTGCACCTCTCGTGCGGTATCTACTTCCATCAAACCCAGATCGCACGGTTTGGAACACGGTTAGAAAAACCATGCGTCAACTGTGCGAAAGCTACAGAACTTCCAGTTTTCTTTAAAAAGGCCACCCAAACGCATCTACAAGCCACCTTGACCTCCCAATACACCTCCAACACCACATTTTCACAAAGGAATGGATCATAGAGGTCCAGGTCATTACATCAGATACCTCTCAAAACATTCTTGTCCTTGAGAATCCAAAACTGACAGAAAGAAAAAACGAAACAAGGTCTGAACAACCACCCAACATGATACCTCTCAAAAGACAGCAAGCCACCAAAGCAAAAAAGGATTCCATCTCATAAACATGAAAGTTTCATAACCACATTAGCTACAACGATACATGTAAAGAGTTAAACATCAAACAACTCTAGGTACTGAGCACGTATCTGTGATTCACGTTCCCAGGTACTCTCCTCCATGCCACCGTGTCGCCACAAAACACGAACTAAGGGAATGGAACGCCCGTGAAACACCTTCTCCTTGCGGTCTTGGATCTCCACAGGTCACTCTTCAATGGTTTCATCATCATCCACATCGATCTCTCCACAATCGATTATGTGAGAGTCGTCATGAAGATAGCGATGGATCTGTGATAAATGGAAAACATCATGTATCTGAATCATCTGCGGGGGAAGTGATACTCGATACGCCACAGCTCTAACACAAGCTAACACCTCAAAAGGCCCATAAAAATGGGGATAAATCTTACTTCCATGACCAAACCATCGCTTCCCATGACGGGGATTCACCTTCAAAAACACATGATCCCCAACATGAAACCCTAAGGGCCTCCTTCTTTGATCGGAATATGATTACTGACGATCTTTTTCTACCTTCATCCTCTCACGAATCACCTAAACCATCTCTATTATATTCTACACTAGTTTCGGTCTGAGAATTGCTGACTCTCCGACCCTAGTCCAGCAAAACGGAGAACGGAAAGGCGGACCATACAAGGGTTCAAATGGACCCATACCAATAGTATAGTGGAAACTATTATTGTAGGAATAATCCACCAAGGGTAAGTGCCTCATCCATGAACCTCCAAAATCAAGAACACAAAAACACAACATGTCTTCAAGAGTCTGGATGGTTCGCTCTGTCTGACCATCCGTTTGAGGATGAAAAGCAGTGTTAAGGCACAGTTGAGAACCAAAAGCATGTTGGAGACCTCTACACACCCTGGAGGTAAAATGAGGATCTCTATCAGAAATGATCATCCTAGGGAATCCATTAAGTCTCTCCACCTACTCTAGATACTGCCTCGAAAAAACATTCATTGAGCTTGACTCCTTGATTTCTATAAAGTGGGATGATTTTGTTAAACGATCCACTACCACCCAAATAGTGTCATGTCCTCCTGAAGCTCGATGTAAACCTGTAACAAAGTCTATTGAGATGTCCTCCCACTTCCACTGAGGAATCTCTAATAGCTGAAGAAGACCACCTGGAACACGGTGTTTAGCCTTCACCTTCTGGAAGACTAAACATCGAGACACAAACTCTGCAATCGCTCATTTCAGCCCAGGCCACCAAAACTGGATCCTCAAGTATCGGTACATCTTTTTCATGCCAGGATGTACTACTAAGGGAGAACTATAGAACTCTTTGAGAACCATATCGTGCATCACCAAGGGAACAAAAAGCCTTCCATGATATAACCCACGGTGTTGTTCGTCCTCCGACTAACCATCAGGGGCCACACAACAAACAACTCGGTCTCTCCAGACCTCCACCTCTAGATCACCCAACTGGGACTCTTCCACCTTCTACATCTGGGATGACTGCACCATCATCTAAAAAAGAAAACCTCTACCTCCGAATTCTCCCATATCAAGATGTAATGCTGACAGTTCTTCCATTACCCTCCAGGAATCACCAAATTCACGCATAGCATCACTACGTGACTTTTGTATCAGCGCATCAGCTACAACATTCCCTTTTCCAGGTGTATATGATATTTAAAATTCGTATTCCTGTAAGAACTCCATCCATCGACGCTGTCATAAGTTCAAGTAACACTGGGAGAACACATACCTCAAAATCTTATGATCAGTGAAAACCACAAAGCGTTCACCAATGAGGTAATGTCTCTACAACTTCAGATAAAACACCACGGATACCAAATCAAGGTCATGGGTGGCATAGTTGCGCTCATGGGGACGCAACTGCTGATACCCATAAGAAACAACTAGCTTGTGCTTCATGAGGACACAACCTAACCCCAGATGTGAAGCATCGTAGAAAACATCAAACTGAACTCCCTCAGTTGGAAGACAAAGGACTGGAGCACTTACTAACTTCTCTTTTAGATACTCAAAAGTTCCCTGACACTGATAAGTCCATGTGAAAGCTTGATATTTCCCGTTCAATGCTGTCAGAGGAGTTACAACTAGGGAGAAATTGGCTACAAACCTCCTGTAGTAGCATGTGTGACCAAGGAAACTTCGCACCTTGGACACTTTCTTGGGGGCTTCCCAAGACACAACATCTTCTATCTTAAATGGATCCATAGCTAATACCTTCTGGGACACAACATTCCCCAATAAATTTACTTCTCGAGCCCAAAAACTCACACTTTGAAAACTTCCCAATTAGCTGGTGTTGGTGAAGAACTCCCAAAACGACTTGTAGATGCTCTGCAAGTTCCTCTTCAGAGGTGTAGTACACAAGGATGTCGTCGATGAAAACTACCAAGAACTTTTCCAGGAACTCATGGAACATAGCATTCATCAAACCCATGAATACAGTTGGAGCATTCGTCACACAAAACAGTATTACAACGAACTTATAATTCCCATAACGACAACGAAAAGTAGTCTTCGGGATATCTTCATCCTTCACACGCATCTGATGATATCCTGACCACAATTCTATCTTTAAGAAACATATTTCACCATTAAATTGAATGAATAAATCATCAATCCACAGAAGAGGATAGCGATTATTTATTGTCACTTTGTTTAAGCGACGATAATTGACACACAACCACAAACTGCCGTCAGCCTTCTTCAGGAACAAAAATGGTGCACCCCATGGTGACACACTTGGCCGAACAAAACCGCACTGTAATATACCATCAAGATGTATAAGTAGCTCTCGTAACTTAGAAGGGTCCATCCTATACAGAGACATAGAGATAGGATACGCTCCTGGCTGTATCTCGATCCCAAACACGATCTCTCGTCGAGGGGGTAATGCTACAACCTCTTCTGGAAAGAAATCAGGGTACTCCTCTATGACCCAGGGAAATGCCAACTACCAAAACTCTAAAGAACTTAGCATCATCTTAGTTTCCATAGTTGATAAGGACAGTACGTTCCTATGACCCATCTTAGGATCCCGCTCACCAAGAAACACCCCTTGTTCTCCATTCGCACCAAGAAAAACGACCTTCTTCCTGAAGCAATCCATGATAGCCTTCACATAATACTACCAATCCATGACAAGGATGATATCATATGGTTATATTAGTAAACATAGGAAATCTCCCCAAGAGCGGTGCTTCCCCAACACTAGCTCACAATCTCTACATACTTCAAACAAGTCAGCTCGACCTCCAACTGGCGTAGTCAATGCCAAGGGAACTAGAAGCCTCTCTACCTCAAGTCCCAAGGCATGGAAAAGGGTAGGTGATATGAAGGAGTGTGCCGCTCCTGAATCAAACAAGGCATACACCAAGGTAGAAAACAAGAAATGGGTACCTCGAACGACATCTGGCTCGTCTGGTGCTGGCAACGCTAGAGCATGATGTTGACCACGACCTCCTCCATGGCCTCTCTGACCCTGATGACAACCACCACCACGTCCGAACTCTATTCTCTATGGATGGGGAGAATCATGGGGTTGTCCTCTGCCTGCCCCATCTACACTCTGCTGATCTAAAGCTTGTGCAATTGGTTGCTGCTGCCTCGGTGGAAACTGCCTCAACGGAGGAACCTGGAGCGTAACACATGGTGCACGATGACCGCCCTAAAAGGTCGGGAACTCCCGCTACTAATGACCATGACCACCACAAGAAAAACAAGCACCTGATCCCTTGTAAAAGGACTGAGAGTTTCTACCTCCGGAGAAACGAGATGTGAAGGGTTGGGACCTACCCCGGGATGAACAAAAACTCTTATGCCCTGAAAACTGGAAACCCCAGACCACAACATTGATTTGTGAGGGATCATGTGGATTCCACTCTCGTGATGATCCAGTCCTTGACAAAGTCCTATCAACAACCTCTTCCCTTGCCAGCACCTTAAGATATGTGTTTAACATAAATGGGGTGACCTGACACTGGATCTCTGGATAAAAAGCCTCCTCAAAATGCATCGCCCTGGACTCCTCATCTGGTAACAGGTCCGAAGCATATTGTGAAAGGATCCTGAAATGGATTCCAAACTCTCGAACATTGGAGCTCCCCTGTCAAATGGTAAGAAGCTCCTAATGACTGGACATCTTTGTAGTCAAATAAAGGAACTCAGCTCTAAACTTGTCAAGAAACTCCTCCCATGAGATCACTGATTCCTCATGATCCCTTAGGAATAAGAACCACCACTGCCTCGCTACTCCACGCAGCATCTTCACAACCAAGGAAACCCAGTGCTCCTTCCAAGCATGGATTGAACTGAAGCCTATCTCAACCTCCTCCAACAAGTCTTCCGTGACTGCATCTGAAACAGAGCCCTCATACTTCTGCAGACTCTAGCGCTAAAACTCTTAGAGTGTCTTCCTCTAAATTTCATCCTCGTCAACTTCTACCCTGCGATGATCTGCTATAATAGCCTACTGGACATTTTCTGTGCAAACCTGATGAGGACGTCGACCTGGAGCCATACCTGTAAAATAACAAGCTGTTAGAGCTCCTAAACCCAGAATATGGAAGACTCAACATTTATTAATTAATTGTTTTCTTTTATTCATTTTAGGTTCAACTATCCCATGGTCTACCCATTCAAACATAGGCACAAAGAAGAATGATGCATGATCCTTTCCTAGGTCCCTACCCTGCAACTAGTATCACCTTGTTTAGTAGCCATTGTAAACTTAAAGGTCTGTACATCAGATCATAGGGGGAGCCTAAATTCCTATGTCTCAACCAGTATCCAGTGTTTACCTCACTTGATAAACATGAATGACAATGTTTCCCTACCAACCCATGCAACCTCACATGTGCCAAACTCCGATCTCCATCCTATCCCTCAACCAGCCTCTGATACCACTCTATCAGGACCCCCTCCCTACAAAGTGTACCCCTCCTGGGCCGGTAATGTGAAAAGGGAGATAATAACCCCCGAGTCCCGCCTCCAGTAGGCCCCGGGTTGGCGACTAGCACTGACGGTATAATAAACACACAAATGGGAGGCATTACCCTCTAAGAGAACACATGTGGAAGAGAGAGATAAGATAGACACCAACCAACTCTAACTCAGAACTGAAATATAAAATACCCTAAGTACATATATTAAATACCATGAAAACATACTACAACTAAAAGGGAAAACTACAAATACCCAAAAGAAAGGAAAAACTGCAGCGACCACAAGATCGAACAACTCCTGCAACCACAATCTAGTAGTAACCAGCCTAATCTCCAACCAACATCATGTGACCTGAAAAACAGTTTATATAAATGTTGGGTGAGTATAACAGTATACTCAGTAGGATCCTCCATGAAGCCTCTCATGCTAAAGTAAAGAAAGCATGCTAAAGAACAGTGAACAATAGTGAAACTAACTCATCACTTAAAAAGATATACTATGTTCCCAACCTCACCATGGCTACTCTCACCAAGTAATGCATACAGGAATATATCATATAGTAAAGAATATCATGGGTACCCCGCTACTACTTTCCCACTGGTTTTCCACTTTTCCCCAACGACATACATCATGTGCATCTCTCTCCAAAGGCTTTCCCGAATACACCTGGGTTAAGCTCCACAATCTGCACCTCATGCACCACAAAGGCTTTCCCGCAGACACCTAGGCTAATCACCACACAATCCTCACAACCAAAAGTAACCAGGTAATTTCCGGGAGCCACCACATCCTATATAACATATATCATATGTCTGGTATTATACCTCAATCCATTAAAGCCCATACACCGATTAAATATCCTCAAGCCATCACAACCTATACACATTACACCTATAGTAGTCCATAGGATACTATATCCAGAATATATGTGTGTGAATAACCACAAGACATTACCTCCCTCTACACACATATATGGGGAAAACTAACCGCTATTCCTAAGGCACTAGTATCTACCAAGAGAAGAGAGTGGGGATAAATGAGGTAGTCATCCATTCAACCTCCCATCAGAATGTTGGGTAAAACACCCCCCAGGGAACAGAATCCCCGAGGTGTCAGTTTCCCTTATCGACAGGGTGGATTATCTTATAGAACACAAAAAGTACAGAATATATATAACTCACAACCACACTATGGGCATAACCTAGTCTTATAAACAACTGAAATTAACGTCTCTCGGACTCCGAGCTGCCACTTCTAATACTAGGTATCTTATAAGCACACAACCATTTAAAGAGCCTTATTAGGTTACTTCATTCCCTTTTTATCGGTTCCACTATACGTTAATTAATTCTTCCAACATTAATTAAAAATGAACACAACCACATTACACTTCATTGGTATTGCATTCAAAATCCAATGTCCCATCAAAAGTTCTCAACCTCATCATTAAGTTTCAATAAACTCCAACCCCATGGGTTAACATCATTTATTCAAAAATTCATTACAGAATTACTTTCCCATATTCCCAAGCATTCTAGAAAATCAATCTATGCTACTAAAAAAAAGGAGGATCAACACGGTGAGTAGATGTACTACCCTTCGAGTCTTTGTCGCCTATAGAAAGTGCGTAGACCCATCCTCCCTTGAGAGGCTAAACACAAAAATCATGTGGCATACCCCACATGTCTTCGCCTCCTTCAGAGGGAGGGTAAGCAAGACCAGCTACCTTGAGTAGTGGGGAAAAGTAAATCAGATAAACAACCAATCAAACCACCAAACATCCAGCCATAACATCCACCCCATACCATCATCCCTGGTGTCCTCCCTGACACCCACATGCATAAACTGATGCATCTCACCACTCTAGGCACCATTCGCTTCCACAACCACATGGCCTCCCTACCACCACATATCACAACACCCCTTCAGTGTCATATCACAACAGAAGTAGTAGGAAAAACAACACCACATCAAATGGGCTTTTATCCCCAATTCACAATAAGAGGGTAAATCAAAACCCTTCATGGAATTCAATCAAGTTATTTAATCCATCTTGAATTAACAAATTCAATTCGTTGGTTCCAACATCATGAACCAATTCAGTAAGCTATCACTGAATATTAAACATGCTTAGTATGCCAAATTTGATCAATATAATATTACAATAAGAACCAGGTCTGTTCTCATGCCTATTTATATTTACCCAACCAATTATAAATTAATTTCATCTTTATGTTATTTATCAATTTCCTCAAGAACAACATGCTTAACAAGCAAGGAATATATATTACATTATCTAGTAAATAAGAGGCAATAAAAAATGATCAAAGCAATTTATTTATCTAGTTCAAATATATTTATTAGGTCAATTCCATTATCATCCAGTGGGATTCAACATGATATTTATACCGTTACACATACAAAAGAGAAGAAATGAATCCCCTACCTCAACGGTTTTGACAGAAATGACAAAGGTCGAAGAACTTCCAAGAAGACTGGGCCGATTCACCAAGGATCCTCCCTAGATCTCTTCTCCTAACTGAACCAAGACCAAATCTCATCAAAAACGACATCCACGCACTTAGATATACCCATAACGGGTGTAGATCTAAGATCCCAATAGAAGAGGAGGATTAGATCTAGGTAGATCTAAGAAACCCAACAAAAAGGATCACATACCTCAAGAAACTGGCTCCAATTTTCCAAGTGAAGCGTCCAAATCGCCTCCAAAATGCTTGGGAGAGATTATCCTACCTCCTAGGAAAGGTAATCCCTAGTTAAGGATGATTAGGGTCTTAAAAAAGCAAGATAGAGGCTAAACGGTCAAGATCATAAATTTGAGGATATAACATTAAGTGCCTGCTTGGTTTGTTTTCACAGTTAGACAAACTGTGCGCCAACCATGTGGTTGCCCCTACCTTGGCCACCCAGCTTGCATGGTTTGGCTACACGGTTTAGACAAACTGTGCACCTCATGTGTGGTCTCTACTTCCATCAAACCCAGCTTGCATGGTTTGGCCGCACGGTTAGACAAACTGTGCGCTAACTGTGAGAAAGCTACAGAACTTCCAGTTTTCCTTAAGAAGGACACTCAAACGCACCTCCAAGCCACATTGACCTCCTGAAACACCTCCAGCAGCACATTTTTAAAAATGAATGGACCGACGATGTCTGGGCCATTACATGTTAACACTAGAAATCATTATTCTATTTTATACCCAAACTCAGTAGATAAAGGGGAGTATGGAACATTTATTATATGTTTCATGTGTTTGATGTATTCATGATTATATAACATTAGATCCCCATTTCTCCCAATATATAAAATAAGTTTCACAAAAAATTGCTTATTGAGAATCCCTTCAAAGGCTATCCTTGTATACATAGAGGTACTTGAGGTTGTTGTAAGATAGAATAACTATTTTCATGATTTAAATTTCTTTTTCATATAATAGGTTTATGGATGAACATTATTTTCAGTCATTATCCTGATGATGTAGTAATTATGTTTCCTATATAGATAGAGTGTGTGAAATCAAATATATTTCTATCATAGTGGAATGAGGTGTTAAATATTGAAAATTATGCTTTATTCATATTACATAATGTAACATAAATTCTATTGAACCATCTTTTTGAAATTTAAATTTGTTTCCTGGAAATATTGGTCACATTATTTAGAATAGATTATAGATTATGGACACTCGAATACTTCTGAATCTTGATTTCATTGATGAATTAACAAGGGAGGTTATCATCCAAGGATTTTAATCGAATGTTTCATTTAATATGGAAATAAATTCTCTATATAATCAAAATCCATGATATATTTCATACCTATGTTTAGTGACCATCATATGTTCGATACCATAGAGGAATGTTGTATGGTGGTTCATTCATAGATAATTCCTCAAAGAATGTGTTCGTATTTTTTTATGAAAACACATGTCCTATGTTTTGGAAAATTTTTCTATAAATTTATCCATAGTTAATGATTATATTGGATTGAATTTTAAATTAATTTACTATGAATATATTTTTGAATATTATATAAAAGTGTTTCAAACATTATATTGGATGAAATGGGTCTATATGGGGAAAAATTAACTATGATTCCTGAGAAAATGGTGTAGAGAAATTTATAAATCTAACTATGAATGGGAGAGTAAATAATATAAAATTATTTAATAGACTCATATTTTGGGTTTTAGGGGAAGCTATTAACAATGATTCAAATCTCGAGAGTCTGAGTCCTTCTAAACCAATATATATCTGGAAGAACTATGGTCCAGATGAAATCAGGATATATCTCACCTATTTGATTTTATTTTATCATATAAAACCTTATCGAGGTAGTGGATAGTGATAATTTTTATTTTAAGAACCAACCTTGCCTCATTTTTTTGTTATGGTGATGAAAATACTTGTTTTAGACTCAAGAATAACAGTAAATTAATGTTTAATAGTGTATGGAATGTCCCCTATAATGGGTAAATCATGTGGAAAATCTTAATACATGTAGAATATATTATTAGAATAAAATAAAAAATAGATTTAACCAAGGATGAAATGGGTAATTCCAAGTGGTTTTAGGTTATTTTGGGGTCATGATAAAATTAGTTTGAGAGGTACCACCTTACTATGGAATATAAAAAGCTCATGTGATTACAGAAGTATTGTTTCATAATGTACCAAAATAAAGAATAACATTGGAATATTGGTGAAGAGTTTTAGAAGTGAGAGGTGTGAAAGGTGATAAAAATAATGGTTTCATTTGGCATTCCTAGCTTATAATAAAAGTCCATAGTTTTCCTTAAATAAATTTTCTTCTATTTAAAAATATTAAGGATCCTAGAAGCATTATTTTTTTGAATATTCTATGAGACTAATCATAGAGGGAGTTAAAAAGGAATAAATATTTTCATTCCCTATATAGTTTCTGATATATGGGAGATAACCTAATTTCTATAAGGTTAGAGGGAACTTCATAATATCTAGGATTACATATTGATAGTGGATGTGGATAGAAGAGTCTAGTATATTATCTTTCTCAATTTGGAAGTATTTAAAAAATTATAATGTTCAATTTTAAGAGAAATTTTATTTCTTATTTTTAAGAATAAAATTGGATGGTGCTCAACCTGGTTCACATGAATGGGTTTTTTAAACAATGATTTCAAGAATTTTTTTCTTTATTATATCTTGGTGGAATAAATTTACATGTAGAAATTTGAATAATTTTTATTAGAATAAGTGATAGATTTTTAGGAAATTTCCAAAGAAATCTATATGGAATTAATAAAGAACCAAGGTAGTGGAATCAAAAATTTGATACCTTTATAATGGAATAGAATTTAACTCATATAAATTGGAGTCATCGTTAATACTATAAGGTAAAATGAAATGGTTGTTTTATCATTTCTCTTATCGATGTTGATGACTTACTCTTAATGTGACTTATAATAGTGAGGCTTGAATAGTTGAAATTTGAATTTTCTACTTTCTATATGAAGGACTATTGTTTTAGAAAATAGATGTTAGGGAGAGGGATCAAAAGATTCCTGAGATCTAAAAAATTTTCTTTCTCAGTCATAGTACATTCAAAAAAAATTGGAATAATTTCTATTGAGTGTTTAAATGCACCCGACAACTTACCTTTCTAGAAAATTAAAAATTTTAAAGGATAAGAAACCGAAAATAGATGAATTGCCCTTATAAATGGGAATGATTCCATTTAATTTAGTTATGAAAATTCTAATGTTAATTATGTAATTTAAAATACCATATATCTCTCATGTGGTGTGTATGGTTAGTAGGTAAATGTAGTATAATATAAGGGATCACTAAAGACTATTTATTTAACCTTATTATATTTAAAAAGCACAATATATCTAGTACTCTATTTTATAGAATAATAACCTTTACATCTATTTATTGATGCTGGATTTTTTGAAAATATGATTTAATATAATAAAATATCATTATTTTAGTTTATATTCAGAGACATTATCATGAGATGGATGTCTAAAAAAAACATGAAAAAAAATTATCTACCAAAGAATGAGTGTATATTTTTATAATAGAAGTAAAAAATGATTTTTTGTGACATAAGGGTTTTCTAAAGGAGATAAGAAAGAATAATTAATTTCTTATGTTGTACTTGTAGGGCCAATAATTGATTCACTTGGTCAATAAATTATTGTTTCACTCAATGAAGAAGCTCTGTCAAATGATATACCACTTCACCCAAAATATTGTGGGAGAGAGAGTGATGAACCTATAGAAAGTTAAATGCAATTGAAATATAACAGATATTTTTACTAAACTAAAAACATGATAATGTCTGGAGAGCTTCTACAATTCATTAAGACTTATATAACATAGTTTTCATAAGATTTTTGAAGAACTAAAAAAAAGGAAAAGTGAAATAAAAAGGGATGTTTGGAAATATAGTGACATGTGTCCTAGAGGATAGGGAGAGAATTCCTACAAAATGATTATAAAGTGAGAGAGTATTATCCCATCCATAGTGAGAAGCATTATTCTAGTTAGGTATTCTGGATTTTATAGTGGATAAACTTCAATAACCTCATATTTAATTGAATATAATATGGAAAAACTAAACAAGATGTTAGAAACTGGTTTTATTACCAGTTATATAGTCTTGATTATGAAGTATTTAAGTAATGTTTTCATTAAGAGTAACATTGTTGATTCTCTAAAATAATTATTCAAAGGTTAGAAATTGACATATAAGGTTATTCATATAGCTATATAAATGTAAATTGAATGATTCTTTAGATTGTTACACTAATCAATAGATGGATCATTTTGGCTAGTGGCGCTCATGTGGTGGCCATGATCAATTGCAAGGTTTTGTGCAGACATCAAATAGTGATGTAAGAAAATTATTTGATAAAAACTACAGTAATTTTATAAAAATAGATAGATCTGAACCATATGATCTATACTTGGAAGAGTCTTATTTAATTTTTTAAGATTGTGTTCTTTGTACTATTTGTTTAGTTATAATATCTTTTTTCCTCTATAGGTAATGTTGTTCTCTCACATGGATTATGGTTTGTTTATAACCAAATAATGTTCATTATTCCTTTATTAAGTGCTTTACTTATATATATTTCTAATTGATTTTGGATTGTGTATTGTGAATTCCTATTTAGTTTCTAAATGTTCATGGTTATGTTTCTTTGTATATTTAGTTCCCAATATACATATATAATATATCATTCATTTATATTTTTATTTTTTGTTTATTTTATAGTGGAACATTATAGAGGTTGGATAATTTTGACTAACTTCATATTCCATAACATCGTTCTATTTATGTAGAAAAAATTTTAGTTGAATTTTACTTCCAATAATGAGTCGCATAACTTTTCCAAGATCAAAAAATTATTTTAGAGGCCATCTATATAGAGTAAATCAATATTTTTTATTTCATATTCATCGTAGAAGTTATTAACACTTACATTAATAATTGAAACTATATTATATACACCATAAACTATTTTATCAACTATTTACATCATATTATTAGAAGATTCATGTTTCCAATAATGTGGGAAGAACATAAACTATCGGGAATCAATTTTTTGTTCTTTTATATATACTTCAATATAATATTATCAATTATATCCTTTTATTTTATCATTTAATTCTTTTTTCCTTGAAATCAATTAGTGATTTGGAATATAATATTGTCTCATATTATTTTCTTCAGTTCATGAAATCATGTTAAATTATTCTTCTTTCAATATATTTTTTTAATGGAATTTTATTTAATAATATCATTTCTAACTTTCAATTATTTTTATTGGAATAATTTTTCTTCATTTATGGAAATAAAAAATAAGTATACCTAAAGAAAAATAAATTGAGACAATTCATTTTAATTTATTTTTTTTATAAATAATTAAAACATCTCAAATATTATTTACCAATATCCAATTCATTCATCATTCAAATATCTATTTCATTATATGTCAAAACTAGCTAAAATATTGTACTTCATTATAGGGAAAAAAAATTTAATCCATATATCTCTAACATTTAAATAAATAAATTATTATTGATGGTTTAGTAATGATTGAAAACATTATCCCATCTTCTACCTCCCGTTTATCATCACAAATGATGCCTTTATTTTGGATGATTCAACATCACATTTATTCCATTATTAATCCATTCAATTGGGTTTTCGATTATTCAACACTTAGTAAAACATAAAGTTCAATATTATTCCCATTAATTTATTTATTCATATAAAAATATTAAAAAAATAATTTTTTCATTTAGACTTTTAATTATATTGTAGAATAATTATTTCATCATAATGATACAATATCCCCAAAATGTGATAAAATATTCATATTCTTTTCCTTGGTATAAATATTATGATAACTAATGATATTATCTTTATCTATAATTTTTAGCATTTGTTTTACTAATATTTTAAAAAATTACATCAATCCCTCTCACTTTCCGCTGTAAATTTCCCTAGTTGAAAAAATTCCATATCAAGATCATCAAACTAACTCAAGGATTATTTCATAATTATTCAAATTTACCATTGTTTTTTATTTCTAATTCATTATCCATAGGATGACTTTTTAACTCAACATAGATATCAACAACTCCCATTGATTGATCATCCAATTTTACATCAGTTTTTTATTTCTCCACAATAGTTTTCATGGAAAAATCAATGACTATGATAGACTCAGTTTCAACACCTTTGAAATGATCATCTATAACATAATCAATCTATTTCATTACTATCACAATTATTGGAAATGTATTTTCATTCTCATTTATAAAGTGTTCCTAAAAGAGGAATATTAATCTAATAGTTTTTATGTGAATTCAATCTCACCAACCCCTTGAAATATTATTTTTTGGCACTTAGTAGTGATATATCCAAATTTTCCTCAATAAAAGTAAGATAATGTAAAATTACCTTCAAATATTATCTTAACACTCTTAAAAATTCATTACCCAAGTTATAAAAACATATAGCATACATTTTCTTAGTCATTTTATACCTCATGAATCATAAGATTCCCAATGTATTTAAATAAAATTTAATTTTATAATGTTTATAAGGATGTTTTGGACATCACATGACTTTTTTATGTGACCAATATTCAATATAAATCATATTTAGATAATTCTATATCATTTTTGTCTTTGTTAAAGGCTTTGAATTTTATACTAGTTGAAATATTCATACGGTCTAATTGAAAATATCTAATGATTTTAGGTATTTGTGGTGTAATTGGATAACTCTTACAACCCAATAAGTATGTTTTAAGGAACCATATATATTTCCACTCTAGGTCATTATTATATCATTAAAGATAGTGTGATGATCATATATATTCTCCTCATTTAAACTTTTTTCACCTTCATAAATATTACCACAGTTTCCCCACAATCATTTTATAGAATTGAATCTTCTCAGAAAAATATATATCTAATTAGAAAATTATATATATAAGTCATTTTTAACCTATGTATCAGTATTAAATAATTTTTGTACGCTTCTATCATTTATATTTTTTTATCTTCCCTAACATATATTCCCTTAATTACTTTTGAGAATACATAATAGCAAAGAGATTCCCTATATCAACTCATTTTTCATTCGAAACAAGAAACTTTTTATCTATCAATTAATTATAATCCCTTATTATTCTCAACATTATCACTATAAACCAACATTTCTTAAAATAGTCACTATGAATTAATAGGTGGCTCTGATACCACATGTTATAACATACAGTCTCAATAGACACCCAAAGATGGTTGGGAGGGTTAATTTGGGTGTTATTAAATTTCTTATTTTCTAAAAATCAAAAGGATTATGAGATTTTTTTCTATGTGACTTGTAACCTATCTCAATAGGTAAATAATTATAAAATAAACAGGAAATGTAAAGATTATAGACACAAGTATTTTACAAAGTTTACTTTCTCTAGGCTACATCCATGGAGAACATATAATAACTGTGTTGATATGCCAAAATGTCACAAAACTATTGGTTTGTGATACTAATTCTTCAGAATATATAATTATATATTAATGGTCTAAAAATATTTCTCTTCAAATCAATACTTTTGAAGAGGGTTAGATGATATGATTGTATCAATATATAGGTCAAAATGATGAAAATACTAGTAAAATAAATAACATTTAAGAGAGAGGGTATTCTCAATGAAACTTTGTTCATCACCACTTAATTATAACATGTATGTGTAGAAAACTCGTGTTCGATGTGTGATATTCTATGATATACTATCTAAGACAAGCATACTAATTAAATTCAAAATTTCACAATGATATTCACAATCAATTATCTTGTCTATTATTTTTCCTTATATCTTTTATTTATTCTCTGTATCACTTTATTAAAAATATATTTCTTCTATATCTATATAAAATTTTAAATTATAACTACCATGAAATTTCATTAGTACAAATTAAACCATTAGATTGGCTACATGTAAATCATTCATGTTAAACCAATGGTAAATAGTTGTTCATTTAAATATCCACTGAAGTATCTTGTTAGTCCCACGTAACCTATTCAATTCCAATTATCTATTTTTCCATCAATAATTAAATGTATAATTTCATTGAGTCACAACAAGTTACTTCCACCAAGAGTTTTCATCAATTTTTAGTCACATTATAGATTTTTTATAAACAACATGACTCAAAATGTATTTTATTATATAATATAATATAGTATAATCATCATAAAATTATTACATTTGTTTTAATTTTCTTTCTAATAATAATATTACGACATCACATGTGGTTTCACTCTGTGAAGATACAATTTTCTCAAACATGCCCAAAACATATCTTCATGGTTGAATATTTATTAAAAAATATATCTTATCATGGAATAATCCATTTATTATTATGTGATGATACCAACCTCAATTAAAAATGAAATATTTGTGATTCTATATCTTTTTTTATTACTCATACAAAAAAAATTAATATTTTAACTCATATATGTCTATTATGGGATCAACAACTAATTATATATTCAATGAATCACTTATTGCCTTGATGTTTATTAGATTAATCTAACCTTATAGGTGAATTAGTCTAACATATATATATATATATATATATAATTTCTTCTTTATTATTTTATAAATTCAGTGAATGATACACATTATTATTCAATTATTAAATCATTATTTGAAAAAATACATTCAATCGTACACCAAACTACCCTACATTCCACATCCCGAAGTAAAAAACTACAAATGAGTTTTATTGATGTAAACTCCAATACTATAAACTAAGTTTGTCTTAAATTTTCACAAGAGGATATAGGGTTTCCTATGGTGGGTGTCCAAATTCTATAAAATCACACCAATGAGAGAAAATGGAAGATTATGGTCAAATATTTGTCAATAAAAATGCATCTTCCATGGTAGATTATTCGTTCAATCAAAATTCTCAGTAATTTCATCTCCTGTTAGTATTCTAAGTGGTATTTTGAGATGTGGTTTTTCACATTATTCAATTGAGATAAAATTATAAGGGAATTCTCTATATAATAGTGTGAGATAGGGTACCCTTATTTTATTATTATGAATCATTATACTCATCACATTGTATTTTAAAACTTATCATTTTTGGTTGGGGTCCATATTTCATCTAAATTTTTCTATTTTCCATATTTTTCACTAAATTTTATTTTGGTATTATTATTACACAGTAGGCCAATCATATCAATCCAAACTAGTGGTATTGGAGTGAGATAATTCTATAATATTATATATATATATTTGTAATTAACAATTATTATAATTTTTTATAGGAAATAATATTATGAATGTGATTAATCATTCACATTAATAAAATATTTTAAGACATTAATATATACTTTGGTGAAATATAGGTTTATCTAGGATAGGTATTCCTCATATGGAGGTGAAATTTGATATTGAAAAATTAAATATAAATAAATTCATTATTGGAAAATGAAAATGAATGTGATTCTATGAATGGAAATTTTTTTAAAAAAATGGTTAAAAAACTATTTATGTGATGGATAATAAATTGAAAGACATAGACAAGAATGTTATTAAAAAAATTATACTCATTAATATGGATTCCTATCATGTTTTTTGGATAAAAACACATTCATATAATGTTTAAATAATCTAACCAAAATATATGAGGTCAAGTCACCTCATAATAACAAAAAATTAACAATAAATTTATACACTCTTTGAATAGTGTAGTTATTAGTGGTTAATAACCACATCATCAACCAAACTTTCCAGTTCAAATGGATTATTTTTTTGAACTATAAATTATGGAATTATAAAAATTTGGAAATTATAATATAGAGTTATCTATATTAACATGATTATCTCATAATCAACTTGTACCACAATATCTGGATAGATTTGTTGCTCTATAATGGAATTAAATTTTTGGTTCTTCAAGGATTAATTACATTCAAGTACAAGGAGAAAAGGTATAAAAATATTCACTATATTGAAATTTTTTATATAGTATAATATAAGATCAATTAAGTGGGTTAAATATGGATAATGAATCCTAAATGATCTAAGTTATTTAATGAAAAAGATATTGACACAGGTTACATTTATGGTAATTAGGGGCATATTAAGAAGGATTATTGGAATTAAAACAATGGTGTAAATTATTCTCAATGAAATTTGGGGAGTAATTTTAATTATTTATACATACTATTCAATAATATGAGGAAACATTCTGGAGTTAGTTCACATATAAATGTTTCATGAATAATAAACTCGAGAGAAACATTCTATATTATGTACTAGAGTGAATGTTTTGTTCTACATGAATTTATCATGAATGAATTTTTTCATATTAAGAATACTGAAAACAATAATATATTTAGAGTTACTACTATCAAATTGAAGATGTAGAATGGCATTTTATGAACCATACCTAGAGTATGAAATGTGATGGACTTGAATAAGAACATATTTTATTTGGGATAATTTATGGATATAAGGTGAAATTATCACACCAATAAGTGAGTGATGATGATTTTGATTGGAATCCTTATGGTGATAATGGTGGAGAATAACTTGAAGAACATATATATGGTTTTTGGTAAACATAGAAGGTCGATGATATAGTTATTTAATCTACTACCATGATATAATCATGGATGAATTCATTTCCATAGAATATTGTTTATATATCCAAAATAGGATTAAATATTATTTATAGTTAAAATTTACAATATTTTATTACAAAGTAATCGTTAGAATTTTTTGATCACTTTGTTTTGATCAAGAAACATATGATTATGTTTGGATTTTCAACATTGAGGCAAAATGTGTTCATAGATTTGATCTATTTTTATGTCATAAAATAAGTATTTGTATCCTTGGGAGTATAACGTACATTGATTCATTCATTAATGATTCTTCTAAGAGATATTTGGTGTTCCCAATAAAGATAACGTCAATTGTTTTTTCTATATTTAGAACACTATAATTACAAACTAATACTATATCTGAAAATAGGATCTTGTGTTTATATACTAAAAAAGGTAAAGAATATAAAGGCCATGATTTTGAAATTTTATTTCAAGAATAAGGCATCAAGAGGTAGTTTATGTTGGGAGACACTCATTATTATAGATTGGAAAATTGGATAAAAAATTATCAGAATTAAGATTTAATTTTTTATTGGTATAACAATTATTTAGACATCTTTATAAAATCATTGAAAACTACCTACCATGGGATAAATTTACCTCTTTTAACAGTAATAGTTTTTATAACACCATTGGATATGTGAAATTGAATACTAAAAATTATTGTGTATATAATTTTTTAATTGTGTATATAAAATATTTAATGATAAGGAAAAATAAAAGTTGGGTTCAAGATCTAGGAAATGTGACTATTTAGGATACCCTATTGGTGTGATCTGTATCATTTTTGGGATTCACTTCCCATAAACTTGTTATTAGTAGGGATAATATTTTTTGAAATAAACGGTCTAATAATGATTGATGAAGATATAAATAAATGTAAAACTTAAAAAAATTTCAAAATGGGATATGAACTGAAGGAAGAAAAAAAAATTATTAGAGTTATTAATAGAGTATAATGATAAAGTACTATTCGAGTCTTTAAAATGATAGAAAATTTGATAGTAAAGAGAATAAATAGGGGACACAAACATTATCCCTATGATATATATTGCATAATTATTGTTTCCATGTGATGGTGAACCATTTTCATTTATATATGTGACCCAATGTTTATATATATCCTCGTTTTTAGAAAATTCAAAAGGATAGATGGTTGATTGTATGGGGACCAATATAATTTCACAATCATTTATGTTAGTTTGTTTATTCAATGGAAATGTACAATGTATACTACATCTGTTATGAGTTACTTGAATGATTCCCAAATGTAGAAAGTTATTGGGGTTTCAAAACTAATTACTCTTAGGAACTCAAATTGGTTGAGAGGATGGGATTCTGGTCACATTAGACCCTTTTATGGGAATTACTATATAAACTGGGACACTATTGTTATATTTAAGATATGTTTTTGAAACCTTCAAAAGAACTATTACAGGACTAGTTACCCCTATTCCAATGACTTGATCAAAATCATGTTTTTATTATAATAATTTTGTGTATCACAAGTTTTATATTATTCTCTTGTCTATTTATGATGCTCTAGATTATATCCATATTCATGAACTCTCGAGTTTATCACCATATGGGGTGGTCATTGGTGATTTTAAAATGTGATTTATCCTCCAAGAGTAATCTTATGTATCTTGTGATAATAGGAATAAAAATACAAATATTTTTTTGATTTATGTGTTTTTAAAGGTGTCATAGATGAGGGTTTGAGTTTAACATAAGTGTGTAGAGATTCCCTGATCTACCTCATCAAGAATATGGAACTCTAATATAAAGTAATATATAATCAAAAAAATCTAGAAGAAGGACCATATTTGGTGTAACACACTGATATTTTAAAAAAAGAAAATTATTTTGTGATATCATATGTGACAAGGAACACCAAGCTTAAACAACCTAGAATGTATGTTTCTTTAAATTTAATCTCATTGATAGGTTGTGGAACATGAAACCCGAGGAAAAAATAACCAAAAATATAGTATAAAATTATATCCTAACCATTAAAATGGTGGGTATTAATATTAATATCTAAATTATAAATATTATGGTTATCTATTGATTAGAAATAAAATAATAAACATTTAAAATGAAAATAAATGTTTTCTGAAAACTATATTTTAATAAAAGATTACATAGTCTCCCTTTGTACACATAATTTAAAAATAATTTTTACCTATATTATAAAACTTATTTGATAAAATTAAATTCATTTTTAAATTATAAAAAAAATTATCTTCTGGATAATTTTTTTCAAATGTTTCATTATTTAATAAATAGTGAAAATACTAAATTTTTATTGATAACTGCTATTTTGTTTAAATTATTTATAAAGCTAAGTTATATTTTAAATTTTTTTTATTATAAAATTAGATAAATTATATATCAATTAATCTAATTTAGTTCATTGTAATCATTTTCATATTTAATTTTGAAATAAAACCCTAGTAAACTCTTAAATATATTCCCTTTGAAAACCGACTTTCTTATTGAATATAGATGATTAATTTTAAATTTTATTTTTCAATTATGTGAATTTAATTTTAAAAAGTGGGTTTCTTGTTTGGAATTATAAAAATTTATATTATCTAATGATTTGAACTAAATTTTTTTCCATAATGAATAGTAGAAATAGAAAAAATTATTTACCACAGTTAATGTAAAAATGGATTCACTGGGGGTTAATCTATGATGATAATGGATAAAATGAATTTAAAAGGTTTAAAAAATCTATTTTATAACCATATTTATAATTTATCAGGGATAATTATATATAATACTCTATTTTTTCCCTTGTTTCATTAAAAATAAAAGGGTATAACGTTTTCTTTTCAAACCTTACAAGTGTGCCACACACCTCACATATAAAAGGAAACCACATATCCTATATAACTCACATCTTAAATAAATTCTAGTACATATGATACCTAAATAAATATCATACTAAAATCCATCACCTCATCTTATAATCTTTTTTTTCGTAATTTTATTTTATGAATACTTTAGGTATAATCTTAAGGATATGGTCTGAGAAGAGGTAAAATTAAAAACTCTGTGTTTTTATTTTATATATTCCTCCATATTCAGCAATTATTATTAAAAAATGATATAGTAATAATAATATATTAAATATAATTATTTATATTATGAAAATTTAATGATATATATCTATATTCTCATCTATCAAATGGGTTATGAAATCATCATTTCTGTCTACAGCAGACTATCGTCTCGTGAAATGATTTCATTTATTTTTCTGTTACAACCTCTCACAGGTGGGTATGATGATGGATATAAAATATATATAATGAATACCTATGTGGTAATTATATAATATATACCTTTTTAGTTACCACTCTATTGGGGATATGACAATGTCCCTCATTCGTATGACGAACTAACGTCTCACAATGTTATGTGATTCATTTTTCACTAACACTTTACATGGAATGTAATAAGTATAAATTTAATTTTTTATATAAATTAAATAAGTATTATATTCATGAATAACTTATCATTATTAAAATTTAATATATAATTTATTATCATACCTTTTCACTCATTGAAATATGATAACATCGTTCGTATACATGTGGACTATTGCCTTTACAAAGCGATGTTACTCTCTTTGCCTCACCACCCAACATGGATTATATATATAATTATATATAAATAAATAATATATTATTTAAGATATTTTCATCATTCTCTAATGATTAAATATTACTTACTTGTTTTCCATAATGATCATTGAAAAATGCAAATATTACTCATGCGTACGTAAGACCTTCCATATCCATAATCATAATGTAATTCATTTCTCAAAACATTATTTTATGATTGGTATTAAAAGTATTATTAATATATAAATATTATAATTATGTAATGATTTTTATTTTATATATGATAAAACTATATAATATACACAATAATTAAAACTTTGATGACAAATCATGACTGAGAAATTAAGCCAATTAATAGTTGAAACAGTGAAAATAATGAATGATTATTCATGAATTGATGATAATATGTTATAAAATGATAATATATGGTAATATAAATTCCAATATGGTTCTATTATTAGAAAATAACTTGTTTAAAACCACTATATATGAGGTTAAGTTATGTTCAACCAAAAAGAAGTGCTATGTAAGGAACATTGCCACAATTTTCCTTCATTGAGGCATATTATAATGTTATAATTTATTTAATATGGTTTATATACTACCCAATTAACATTTCATATAATGAATAATTAATAGTTCATGGTATTTTAAGTTCAAATTTTAATTATTTCATACATGGGGATTCGACTTAAGATTTACTAAGTGGTAAATATTTGAATAACTCAGTTTATTTTTAGTCAAAAATCTAACCTCTTCACCATATTTGATATTCTAAGATTATGTATGAAATGAATTTTGATTTTAAATTTTTTTATATCCACATATTTTATGTGAATATAAATTTTATACACAAAATATATTCATTTATTAATTATCACTTTGATTTTATAATCATGGTAGGGGTTTATATCACAATCTCATTATAATCGAGATTGTTTATTCTTGAATTTCAGTCAAAGAAAATTATTTGAGAATTTACTTATGAAAAAATTTCATTTTTCTCACCTCTTATTATTCATGATATTTTCAAAGAATATTAAAAAAAATTACACTCTTCGTACTTAAAATAAATGAGATAATGATTTTATGACAATTTTATTTCATTTCACTCTTCAATTGTAAATCGGTTTTATAAAAAAACCATGATTTTTTAAAATATATTTAACCGTTTAAAAAAAATTATAGATAATTTTGAAAAATAAAATTTTAATTTAGTCTTCATTACACTTTTAAAATAACGCACATTTGGTATTTACCAAAATTTTGAAAGGAATATTTTTTTAACATACTTGAAATCTTTGTAATTTCCAACCATCTTGACCACTCAATGTTTTAAAACATAATTAATAAGTTTAAAAAGGATATCTCAAAGAAATTTATTTTAAAATCCTGACTCATATTACCATCATACTGGTAGCCGGACCGGTGGGTCACATGGCCTCAAGCGTGTCTCCACATGCACCAGATACTTCCAACAAGCAGTTAAGGTCTCGAGAGGTGATAGTGGGGAGGTTATACCCTCATATTAGAGCTTCACAATGGTATTAACAGAGAAAAAACAACAAAAATAGTGAAAGAAGTAAATAAACAGTTGACAAAGTAGTTGAATATAGATGATATAAATTATATAAAAGATGCCAATTCTAGTTTATACAATGTATGCATGGATGTAAAAATGATGTTACATAACCGAAATCAGTAAACAAACAGCATGGTTTACATTATAGTACAAAATAGAGAAAATATAGTAAATCCCTATGGGAGATCTCTATGAGCATCCCAAGCTCCAGCGTGATCATTTTCTCCTTTCCTTTAGGTATAAGTGACATAGAAAACAACCTAGGTCCTGTAAACAAGAAGATCTACTCAGGTACCCTAATTTTATAGCTGCCTGAGTAGGGTGTGAGATTTAATTCTCAGTAGTCCATCACCACTGGTGTCTAGACCAATCTAGACATTGTGATATTAATTAAGTAGTGTACAAGTATAGGGAGATAATGACATTACTGAACAAATTAATAACACACATCCAGGTTCTTAAGGGACATCAGACGGTTATGTCCTCTTCGTCTCATTTCCAGGATAAGAGTCTGATCATGTCAACATTGTGTACATGTATATATATAGTATAAGTACACACACACACACAAATATATATATATATATATACATAAATATATATGTTTTGGTGGATCAGGACGTACCACTTCCATCCACTTCCAAGGGAGATCTCACGGTCTACCCTTAATCTAATGCCAAGATCCCTTAGTCTCTTAGAATTCAAGCATTAGATTCATTTTGGAGTGGATTGGGACATGCCATTTCCATACGAATTCTAGGGGAGCTCTCACGATCTTCCCCTAAACCAAGGCTCTCACAACCCTTTGGAAACCAGCATTGGATGCATCAAGATGTAATGCATAGACATCCATCACCAAGGGTAGCACACATGGTCTATCCCCTAGATTAACTTTATGAGCACTCATAGTCTCATGGAAATCAACATGGAAGCTCACACGGTCTTCTTCCCCAAGGTCTCTAATGGTCCCTTGGATCCCCTGACTATAAAAGGTGTAACAATTCATTATATAGTGTATGAGTAATTAACCATTCATGTATTTCATTAATCAATTTCAATCACATTGAACCAAATAGGTTCACATTTATAGTTAGAGGCAAAAAATCTTAAGTGTATCAATTAATCATCAACAAGTGATGACATTCAATTCCCCAATGTACATAAGGCATAACATATTATGTATTTATAAATACATGGTCAAATACTCATTTCAAGGATGATTCAAAGCCTCTCATGTGTTTCACAAGACATTTCTAAATTCATTTAATCTCTTTAACTGACATATGGTGATTTATGATCATAAGGGGGGAGGTATGGACTAAAATATCCTAGGTATTCCTAGTTTACTAAAAAAAATTACCTCCCATAGGTTGTGCTCACTATCTTAACCCAAGGTGTGGTATTACCACCCAAAACCATTTCATTTAAAGTTTAACCATTTATTAAATTTCAAGGCGGTGGCATCCTGTCATTGAGGTTCTGGGTTCGAGTCCTCGCAAAGGCAACCCGCACTATACGCCAGCGATCCTCTAGTCCCCTCGACTCCGTGGGAATTGGGCCAAGCCCAAGGTTGGCCACCTTGGGCCTAGCTGGGAATGTGCGATAGGGGGTGGGGTAAGGCCGCCTCAATACCCTTTAAACCAACAACACATTTGCACAATTAATTTTTCGGAAATGATCTATGCCATTTGGTATGCTATCCATTTTAATTGGAAACATATATGGATTGAATCTGACTCTCAGATCGTGGTTCATGCCTTGAGCACCAAGACGCATCAGGTCCCTTGGTGTGTACTACCGCAGTTGGTTGGTTTCCTTAATAATATTGCTCTGATGCAGGTGGAGGTCTCACATGTCTACCGAGAGGCAAATCAGGTGGTGGATGCGTTGGCAAAGCGGGTTCTCACTGATACTGGAGTGATGTGGTCTTTCACGACCCCAGATTATTGTGCCTCACTGATGGAGGCAGATATGTGTGGGGGTGGTGCACACCCGTTTATGTAATATTCCCTTTTATGCTTGACTCTTTTCATTTTCTTTATTTAATTTTTTAGGATCGGCTTACATCGGCTCCTGGATTTTCTGGTATTTATTAAATTTCAAAGGAAAACATGTCATTTGGTATGTTCCATCCTTTTCAAGGTCTTCATGCTCAATTTTCCTAAACCTGGAAAATTGATTCAAGGAATAACCATTTCAACATAAGGATTCCATCATATCACCTTAGACTTCCTAGACATGGTAACATATATTACTTCAAGGAAGGAAACCTATCAAAAGTGGTACTACCTATACAAGTCAAATCATTCACTTTACCTTACTAAAGTAAACCAATACACATGGAATAAAATAGACACCAAGGATTTTTAAGTAGGAAAAAAGAGTAGTCCAATTATACTACATTAATTAAATCCAAGAGTTATAAAATAAGAAATTTAATTAATGCATTAATGAAATAAAAAGGGGGTATGGATAGGGACCCTGCCTCAAATTGAAACCAATCCATCCACTTCAGATCTTGGAGATTTTTAACTATAATTTTTATCTCCCCCACTAGGTATATGCACCTTTACAGACATGAAAGTACACTTAACCCCTATGCACAGGTCCACATGGGCAGGAACATGTGGAAGGGGATCCTTGAAAATATTCTTATATGTATATACATGTATCCACTCACCTATGCATGCATTTTATATATATAGATAGATGGTCACACCTATCCCCATACATGAATAATAACTATCATGGATGATTATACATATAATGGCGGACCCCATATATATATATATATATATATATTCTTACATATGCACACACATGTGAGTCTCCCTTGACTTGGGGACTCAAAACCAACAAAAAGGGACCAGTGCACCAGACAAAGATTACTAATAACCTTATAACAATTAAAGAACCTCATTTGGTAGGTTGAAAACCAGAATCAAGATAAAAACCTCACCTCAGATATCAGTGACCAACTGAAATGAGCCAAACAGCCTCGCCTTCAATGGTGGTTGTAAGAACATGTATCAAAGTGCCCTGAGAGACTATTCTCACCAACCTAGGCAGAATGAAAATTGAAATAAAAGACACCCCCAACCCTAGTATTTTCATCCAAACAAAAATAGGGAAAATGGGGGGCCAAAAATCATCCAAGGAAGGGAGAAGAGGAGAGGCGGAATCTTACCAGGATGATTCAGATAAAGATTCGGGGGAGATCCAGGAGAAATCCACAGAAGGAGAGGTGGTCATAGGGAGGAGCAGCATGCATTGAAGGGGAGAACTCCTTGGAGTGTGTCACATGGTTCTGAGAGAGAGGAGATGTGAGGTTTATGTTTAAGTTTTAATTTTATATTATTTTAAATTTAATTAATTTCATAAACAAACCAAACCACATGGTGTGACCCACATGGTTTGTCAACCCATGCTCAAACCATGCAGAACCCCCTATCTAACAGACTCACCTCACATGGGATAAGTGTAATGTTTTGGAAACTATGTGAATCTCATGAAAACACATTTTACCCTCCCCCAAATATGGGTCACACGATTACCTACAGTGGGGTACACAGTTTCAGAAAAATCATGCACCCTCTATAGTTTTCCAAAAACCTGTTTTTATGGATCTGGTGATACCAAAACCCTTCGATCCACCCGAGAAACTTAACATTCCTTCACCTAAGTCCAAAAAAATCAATTTTATGTGACCCAACTCTTGGAATTCTGATATGAGGCTTGGTTTTAAAAATGACATGTTTAGTAATTGAAAAAGTTCAAAACCTTCACTTTTTATCCTTGTTAAAAACGTGGATCATTACCACTATTTTCGAAAGTTTGTCTAAACTTCTATTTTTAAAAGTTTATTTTTGAAATGAAAATGAAATTTTCTTAAATAATATTATTAAATACATTTTTTATAGTATTAATATTAATCAATGATAAAAAAACTTATTTTTCTTATAATCCACTTGGAATATTTTGTATTAATACCATACTTTTCCAATTTGTGGATGTTTTATGATCATTTTGACAAATTAAAGTACTAAAATTCACTTCCTTGATTAATTTTTGTAGTAATTAACATTCACTGTAATTATTCACATTCCTTTGGACATTATATTTCCCCAAATTATCAATATTATTTATCATTAATATGTTTATTACATGAACTTTATGTCATTTCTGCATAAGATGTTATTTATTTAATATTATATTCTAATATGGGAAATATTGAAGAATCGGTATTCTTTATTAAATATGGATATTGGATGAAAAATCACATTTTTCAGTAATTAAATCGATTATTATATATATAAGGATGTCTTTGGACATGTAGTGATGGGTGGGAATCAGAATTATATATCCCCTTAATGCCTCTGTAGACTGGTGAGGCAAATTAGTAAGCTTCTATTAAATAGTTTTCTACCTGTAGTTTTAAATTGTCTTCTAAAAGGTCTTGACCGTAGATCTATAATGATGCCTAAGATATTGACATCCACTAATTATTCATTTTATTCAATAAGAATTTAGTTCTTATATCCATGATATTTTCACAATTATATTATACGAGGATGAATTTTATTATCAATTTATTGATTAAATTGTATGTGTTTTAGTAATTTCATTGTCCATATTTATTATTTCTTATCTTATTATCCCTAAAAAAATTTAATGATATTATCTCTGGTTTCATTTAATTACCAGTTTATTTATTCAATGGAATTTTTTTTCAAGTATTTACCTTTCCATATAGATTGTGACTTATCTAATTATGATAGTCAAGTTATTGGTTGAATGGAATGTCTATTCAGTTATTTACCTTTCTATGTCTATTATCCATTTTTTATTCATGATTAATTCCAATATACTTAACATGTACTGATCATTTGAGCTCAAAATTATTTTATTTCCATTCCCAAAGATTCTATGAAGTGTACTAAGATTTATGTGAAAGGATATTCTAGAAGTAATAATGTTATTATCAAACAAATATGTCGTAATTTTTGTTTACAAATGTAATTTGGGACTCAAGTATTAATCTATTTTACCAACACTAATAAACTATTTAGTTATTCTAGATGTGTTTATAATATATCTTATGAAAATGTAATAAATAAGGTACTGGCATCGGTATACTATGTTTGTGGTCAATACATTGGTAGTATATACATCATGTGATTAGTAAAATTATCGCCATTATCTATGACTAGGTGAGTCATTCTTGGTGTGATAAAGAAGGGATTATAGAAGATTTGAAAATTTTCAAGTGATAATTAGATCAAACATGGTTGGTACTTATACAACAAGTTCACCTTAATATTTTATATTAATTATCTTGGAGAGTATGGTATGGAACTAATGAATTAGTAAGGAATCTTACATATCGTATTTATAGCATGAATCAAAGCCTTGATTGTTCTTTTTTTCTTAAACTGTTGATAGGAAAGAAAATTGATACATGTGAGGTTTATTACCCCATATTTTTAATGTAATGGGATATTTTAGGGGAATACACCATAGTGGAGTCCCATATATAAACCCACCTCTCATCCTCTAATTGGAGAAGAATGATGATAGACTCATATGATAATTTTCATTGTATAATCAAGAGTATGTGGAAAATATAGGTACTTACATCAAGGGGTATTTCCATGTCCCATATCCAATATTAATTCTCTAAAAAAAAGGGGGACACTTATTCAGTTTTTATCCTCCACTGTATGAAGAGAGATGATGACCATGAAAGTTCTATCAAATATTTTTATATGGAACAAAGTCCCTCTTGAGATCATGGGGTGAATAGGGTTTCATGAGTGTGTAACCCTAGTAAAATATATAAACTCCTTTTATAAAATGGTCTCTTGGAAAAGGTCTTATGGATTGGGGCTCACATGGATTAAGGGTGCATGTATAAGTGTGCCTGCCTCAAAGGGATGGAAAGTTTGAGGGTGTCTTCTTGACAAGGCGGACATATATGATGGCCTCTTTTTGAAAAGTCTTACATGTTCAAGGGTGTCTTTCTAAATGGGGGACATATTTCGTGGATCTAACATGATCATGAAAGCATTTCCAAGTAATTTTTGCTAGATAACATGGACAACATCATGTAAGGTCATCACATTAATGATTTTTATGACTATAAGAGGATCACATGATCACATGACCTGAAGAGGATAATGTTCTCATAAGTGACAAAGGTGGATGGAAATCCCATAAGGAATGTTCTCACAATACCTCATGTTTAATGTTAAGGACATGTGAAAGTGTCATCGGACTAGTGTGAAGTCATTAGATTGTGTAAGACATCTCATAGGAAGCATGAAAAATAGGTGTTTGTTTGATGGTTCATAATCGTATAAAGGCTGCATGTCGAGGGGTGGTCACATGAAATGGGCACATGTTCATGGACTTTCACATGATTATTTTTTGTGACTTGGGTTCTCCCTACATGGATGAAGGGAACTTGTCTAAGTGTGGCATCCCTCATTAAAAGGATTCATATCATGGGTTTCCCATACCTTTACATGGATAATTATTGTATTTCAAAGCCATTCAAACTAGAGTTTGGAAATATGTAGGATTCATAATACCATTGAGTTGTTACATGATCGTGTAACCTCTAGGGATCCAGGTGATGGGGTCTCGTGATAGGATATTTTGAAAGGGTATCGTGATTTCCAAGAAGATTTCTCTAAAGGTTATGTTACTCTCTAATATTATCCCTTTCTACACTTATCCTCTTGAATATTAATTATCTATTGTGTTCTCCCTATATTTCTCTCTCATGACCTCCCCATTTCAATTTGGATTAATGGGTTTATATAGATAAATTTCACTGATATAAATGATATTTTTCATGTTTAAGGTTTTGTCTACACCCATTTGAGTCGGTGGGTTATATATCTCTGAGGCTCGGAGTTGCTCGGTTCTTTTCATGTTCATGAGATATCAAGGGAATCACGTGATTGGTTTGGGATAAATTTATTTTCATGATAAACATCACAATACAAGTGCATGATCATAATATGGATTCATGTTATTGATCAGTGGTTATTTAATGAAGAAATTCATGACAACCATTTAGGGCATCAGATGATCACTTTGACACCTTCTTGTGATCATGAATCAAGTCATCAAATATAATCTTGAAAACCAATCATGGTATCTTGTGATAGGAATTTGTAAATGATCGAATGATCTCATGAAGGGAAGATACATTATTTTTCATGTGAATTCACGGTGATGTTGGAATGGATTGTGAGATCATCTTCACTTGGTTTTATAGTCCTTAATATTTATTACATTGGCATGATGTGGTGTACATGGTCCATTGAACTTCATGTGATTATCTAGATCTATGGATACATGATCACAGGATATAAGATCCTTAATGAAAATATTTAACTTTTTTAAACATCTTGTTCCTTATATCCTTCATGTGATGAGCTATCAGATATTCTATGAAAAAATACTCAAAAATCATCAGGGGTTTGCGTGATTACTTTGAGGGATTCACATTATCATGTGGCATGTCATTATAAAGTTTCTCGAAAAACATACCAAGGTTTACACAATAGGAATATGTAAATGATGGAATGTTATCACTATGATAGATACATTGTTTTTTCATTTAAAGCTATATTTATATAATGATGGATTTTCATGATTTTCATCAGATGAATGCATGATCCATATTACTTCCTGTTATGAATTCATATGGTTCACGTGATTGTCTTGATTGATCATCCCTTGGTATAAAAAAATAATTTGGCTGATAATAAGATGTCTCGATCTCCTTTAAGGAAAACCCTTTGTAGGATGTAGGTTGAATACAATAGAACTCTTAAATAAATGATGGCTTCAGGTGATCCGAAATTTTCATATTATGGATTAGTGGAAATGTTATTTGTGTGATCCATATTACATCATAAAATAAATTCATTTGACTATGTGTGATGTTTAGGTAACATAACATGTGATTATAGTTATGTATTATACAATGTATCATGTATATTTTATTTCTCAGTGATTGTATCCACATGGTCACATAACCCACATAAATTCTCATGAAGACATCAAGTAATGTCTTATCATGATCATCTTAATGAGACATCTCGGTTCTGCAAAACAAACCTAATAATGAAATAAGTACATTGCATGCATGGTGGCTCGATGGATATGATAAAGTGTGATACTTGATCATTCATTTTATTGATGAACTTCACGTGATAGAATGATATTTCCATCAAACAAGAACTTGCATCAAATACATAAGTTGCATGCATGGATTTAGATAGAAAAATGAATCCTTGTTTCTTTTCTTAATCACTAAATATGGATGGAAATGTATAATATGATAACTAGGTTTTTATCCTAATAGATGTTGTCTTTTGTGCAGTCACTTGTAGATCCCATATTGGGAAGAGGTTAAAGATGAATGCATGCAGTGATTGAACAACATAGATCAGGTTGATTGGGTGGATGAGGATATTTATAAATGATCTAAAGTGGAGGAATATTACCATTCTATACTCTCCATCCCACTTAAAATATTTAGATATTCTTAATTTGTTTTCATTTTCATCCAATAGTCATGTTGACCATGGGGTTTGACACCTAAAACATACCTCACATTCCCTCATCGTACACTCCACACCCCTGTCTGTCCTGCCTAGGCACTACCTACATAATCTATGCATACATAGTAGGTTATATGATCAATAATTAACAATTTTTCTAGATGGATATACATTTTGGATACTAGGAATGGTTGAGGTGACTCCCACAAGTTCCATGTTTGAGATGGTTGTCTAGCTAGATAGGGATAGCCAATTATTTATCCAATGGGATAATTAATGTACAAAGAATTAAGATATAAGTATAATGGGTGAAGTAATGGAAATAATATGCACCTTTATAAAATTAATCCTAAGACAAAGACTATTATTTATTAAAAATAAATCATCCAATTCCATCATGAGAAATGTACAAGTATTTTTTCAAGGACTTCGCACTTCTCAAAACTCAGATGGATAATTCTCTAGAACATAATTATGGGTGGCAATAAAATACCCCCATTAGAATTGGAATCATTAAAAATGAAATGAATTCAATTATAAGGTAAACATTTATCACTATGTCTTGTATTTAAACATCTAATGGGATTTTATGTTGATCCCTATAAGATTATTTTTTTAGGAGGAGTGTCTTTACTAAGTGCTTCTATGAACCCCTTAGAGGCGAATCTCTACTCAATGTTTCTAGGTTTCAAGAATAGATAACCTATAGATTTCTATGATGGAAAATCATATCAAGGCATCTGGTTTCCAATATGAATAATATTTTATTTAGGAATATATATCATGAATTGGAAAATATGTTCAAAATTTAGGGATGGGGTGGAAATGAATTTGTGGATACGTACAAGATAAGGAACATGGATGTTACAATGTATCACAATTAAATGTGAATAAAGTCATTCATAGTTATGATAAAGGTTTCCTATGATGATCATGGTCATGCATAGAATATATGTGTTCATGGATGAAGAATTATATAATGAAATATAATACATAGATATAGATTGTATATATGATAGGGGATCTTATTCTTTGGTGATTGAATCATGGGTATTGACCCATGTTTTAGTGGGTGTATTTTACAAATCTATCTCTCTAACCACATTTTAGGATATACAAATTAGGACACTATAAAAATTTTAAGTCCTGCAGAATACACCCAGTCATTTATAGTTTAAATACATGATAGCACTAGGTACCCTCATATGAGTCTCATGGAACAGAAACATACTCTATTTTATTCCTAGGTTAGTGGAATAAGAGATCATAGTACTATTTTTATAAGGCCATATAATTTTCCGTATAAAATTTACATCACTTATTTTTTATCCAAAACTTTTTCCTATGCCATTAAGGGAGAGGCATAGTAGGCATGGACTTAGAATTTTCTCAAGTCTCTATTTATAATGCTTTCTACGGCTGGCATGCACATCATCATGGAGACACACTTCATGTGGCCCCATGCTCCTTCTTTCTAAAGGTGGGTGGCATCTATCACTTCATCTGATATGTTTTCTCCTTGATTTAAATGGGATGATGGGATGTCGGTTTATCCTTATTTGGATTCCTCCTTGAAATTTATCTCCTAGTATAGGTCTCCCTCATAGATTTTAGTCATGGTTTTTCAATATCATTCCCAATTTATGCACACTAGTTAATTATGCTTCTCTTGAATGAAAATTCTAATGGGGTCTTGGTAGGGAAGAAACCTTTGGTCAGATTAGATGGTAACATCAGGTATATCAGGGCATCTATGGATGCTAGAAAATTAAAGAAACTATATTATTCCTTATAAGATTGATTCTTAAGGTGAAAAAACCAATGAATCACACATTCAATATGGGGAATCTTATTCTAGAGTCTTGTCTTCAAGGTTTTCCTCAGCTTCCCATGTTTAACATGGGGTATGACGTGAGTTTAACATCTAGCAGAGACAATATGAAGTCGATCAAGAAGTCCCATGGAGACCGATCAAAGAGGTGGATCCCTAGGGGATCACTTGAATGGTTTTCCAAATTCATAGATTAGAACGCCCATTGAGGATGGACCTGGGATGGCTGCCCAAAAAAGGGAATCTTTCACACCATGAATGTTTATTTGGATTCTACTGAGGGCAGATCAAAGAAGGTGGTCCCTGTAGAGGGGGACACCAGATTGATGGATCCGAATTCCTAATGAGGGAAGACTCTTGGTGGAGTGTCTCATAAAGATAAGGTTTCACACTGTTAAGGCTAATTGAGACACCACATAGTGAGGATCAGAGAAGGCGGTCCCTGAAGATGGGGACACCAAGGTTTACCGTTGGATGGGGTTGAACATCTGGGAGGCTTCTTATGTACCTTGTTTAGAGTATATGGATCATATCATGCATTTTTCTAGAGGGTGGTTTGGGGATTACAAATGGCTAGAAGCCCATCATAAGAGGAACACTCTTTATTGGATTTTTTAAAGATTACATATTGAGATATCCCAGGTGCTGCAAAGATTAATGATATGAATGGGGCTTATGCATTATTATATTTATGTGTAAACGGAGTGATCCCACTGAGATGTGGTGGATTGGGTAAGAATCAGGATGTATGATGGAGTTTTGAATGAATTTTATGGTCAATGAGATGGAACCAGTGTGAAGATGGTAGTGGTTTTTGGATTTAACCTCAGGGATGCTTCCTATGTATCCCGGTGAATGTGAATCAAAGTCCATGTAGTTTGGTAGGGGATTAAACACCTGAGGAGGTGGCTCGTGATAATGGATGCATGGATAAGGAACCGAAGAAAATGGATGCTCCAAGTTGGGGCATGATCTTCCCAAAACATGAAGTATTAAGGGAGAGACTAGGATGGGACATGAATGATGGGATTTTGCCTCAAAAAAGGCTTCCTACATATCCACATGTCATGGAATCAAAGTCCATGTAGTTCAAGAATGGGCATAGGATCAGGGTGTGCATAAAGGACAGTGACCCAGAGACATGCTCAAGATTATACATGGTTATCATCCCATTGAAAGAGGGATACTCTCAGTTGGATAAGTATGGTGAATTGTGGGGCTTATGTATGTTTATCATCCCACATAGATCTGAACACCTCAAAGAGGTGGAATCCGGGATATGTGTCCCAAAAATGGAATTCATCATATCAAGAGGGCATATCCCTTAAGAGGGAGTACAAGAGTTTACTATAGGTTGGGGTTGGACCTCAAAAAGGCTTCCTACATATCCTAGTGGCTGGGAATAAAACCCCACATAGTTCATAGTAGGATACAATTTAACATCATGTGAGAAGAGGGTGAACTGACTTTAATGGCACAAAATTGTTGGATCATGGGGAGTTAGTGGCTTGAACCTCAGAGAGGCTTCTTATGTACCCTGAATTAGAGATAGGGATCAAAGTCCATGTGTTTCAGCATAGTGAGGCATGGGTCTTATGCATGGTTTTCATCCCAAGCGTATGGATCGAAATGCCTTAGAGAGGTTGATCGGGGAGATTTGTCCCAAAAAGGGAAGATGTCACATCATGAGGGTATATAGCTAGGATGGAGCTCTAGATTTTACCATGGATGGATAAGAACGCCCTATGAGAGTGGACATAGGGTGGTGTGTCCCATAAGGGGAGGATTTCACACTTTTAAGGTTGATCTGGACACTGATGAAGGTGGACTATAGAGGGTGCACCCCTAAGATGGGGGCACCAATGTTTACCATTGGTCATGATTGAACCTTGAGGAGGTATCCTGAATACCTTATGTAGAAGAAAGAGATAAAATCTTACATAGTTTGGTAGGGTTGTGGTGTCATGGATACTAGTGACCCCTAATCTCACGTGAGTAATGATCGGTGTGAAAAAAAAAGAGGAAGCGGTATACCATATCGATGTTTCGCGGAAGGTTCGTGCATGAAATATGGTGTGGGGATTATGCATGGAATCTGCCTAGGTGATGCTAAGGAGAGACAATGGTGAATGGGGCTTGCACATGGAAGCTGCCTTGGTGCCACTATCAAGCATCAATGCTAAATGGGGTTGATGGGTGGAACCTACCCTAGTGCCCCTGGTGAATGTGGATTATGTGTGGAAGATTATTTGGTTCTACTATGGAGTGGAAATGGTGAATGGGGTTATCGCATGGAAGATTCCCTAGTGCTATTATGGAGGGGAAATAGTGAATGGGGCTTATATGTGGAATCTTCTATGGTTCCATTATGCAGCGACAATGGTGAATGGGGATTATGCATGGAAGATTTCCATGTGCTGCTATAGAGAAGAAATAGTGAATGGGGATTATGCATAGAATTTTCCCATGTGCCACTAAGGAGTGAAAATGGTGGATGGAGCTTACGGATGGAAGTTGCACATGTGTTGCTATGGATTGAAAATTATGGATGGGGATTATGATTTGAAGCAATCATTGTACCGCTATGGAGACACAATGGAGGATGGGGCTTACATATGGAATCTACCCATGTGATACTATGGAGAGGTGATGGTGGATGGGGTTTATTAATGGAAGTTTTACGTGTGTTAGTATGGAGTGGAAATGGTGGATGGGACTTATGGATGGAAGTTGTCAGTGTGCCGCTATAGAGTGGAAATGGTGGATGGGGATTACACATGGATGTTTCCCAAAATGTCTTCACCAGGTCTGGCCATGAGGGCATCCCAACTCACTGGTGGGTTTAGGAATATAATTGGGTCCCACACCTATGAACTAGTGCACAAGTGGGATAATGAAAAGGGCATTGGAATCAATCCAAAAAATGTGAGATGAAAAATTTGAATCGCATGCCCAATATTTGGAACACAATGAGTGTGACATGACAAAGGAAGATAACTTATGACCATGTTTTCAACACAGCAACCAAATCACGTTAGCCTAATATGGAAACAATCGAACAAGGGATAACTACTGACCATATTGAAAACATGGGACCAAAATCGAAGTTCCATCCAAAGTCTTATGTGTAATTGGCCCAAAATGGTAGGTGATCCGAAGTGGCCTGGGACTAGGTCATTAGGGGGTCCCTTGGGATGTAAAAAAGGATGAAAATCCAAATGATGGACTTATAATGTGTGAGTTGTAGTTATGGAATATTTGAAAAGATTCCAATTCTATTGAAATTAAGCCACTATGATTTTAGCATGAGGCATCTTATTCTTATGACATAAGGTATTTCTTATTTGTAACAAGAGGTATCATATTAGTGAATGATATGGAATGTTATAGTATAATGTAATGTATTCTATACTATTAGGAAAAAGATTCCTAAAAATTTCTTATGTGGGACTTATAAAAGAGCATCCCTTTACAGTTGAACCCAACATAGAATCCTGGTGATCAGGATTGAGGAGTTTCTTGTAGAATTTCTCATCTCAAGGTACTCAGGGGATTGATGATGAGGTTCTGAAATCCTGATGTGGGAAATAGAAAATTAGGAATATGTTGACTCTAGGTGTTTCATAGAGCATGTAAGAGTATATTAAATCTTGGTATTCCATAGGTGGAAGTGGGGTGCATGTAAGGGTGCAAGGTAAACTAACAATGACCCAGACCAAAACATTCATGGTGTGACTCACCATTTTTAATGGGGGTTAGGGATGGTAGTGACGGGACTGGCCATGAGGTTCAGGACTATATCCTGGAAATGATCCCAAGGGGGTGCGGGGGTGCATCCCCCATAGTATGGACTAGTGGGCACAAATGTTGGAGCTTCACAAAGGATAGGGCTTTACGAAGGATCTTTATGAAGATCAGGGTATCGCAAAGCCTAGGGATCTGTGGAGATCAGGGTCTCATGGAGCATGGGAATTCATGGAGGTTAGGCTCTCACAAAGGATTCCCTAATTCATAGGGGTGATTCGTGAAGTCTAAATTCTTCACAAAACCTCAGGTGCCTCATAGGGAATTCTTTATTCAATAATTACATAGACCTTTGTGAATGGCATCTCCACATAAGGGGGAGGATCTTGAGAAAATAAAAAATGAGGTTGTACAAAACCTGGGGGCTCTACGGAAGAGTATTTCATAGAGAACATTAGCTCTATTAATTTAGAGCATGAGGGTGAAACCCGATGGCATCTCATCTACCTAATGAAGGTATGATGGGGTATTTAAAGTAAATGGGGGTCTCGCGATTCTTAGAGGTGTGACATGAAAGAAATAATACTTTGTGAATGGAGGAGGATACTTCAAACTTGTATAGGATTCCATCATATCTTTGTAGCAATCGTGGAGCTTGTTGGACTTGTGGTGGCTTTCATCACAGCTTCACGATTGCAGAGGGAGCCCTGCGAATGGGCTCCACGAACAAGTTTTCTAGCCTAACTTTGAATGGAAATAAATTATAATCTATAACTTCAGTCAACCTCCATGACCATTCAAATCTAATCCAAATAAATGGTCTACTCTCCTGCATCAAGCATGGAATCATTCTATACATCCTTCGTATGTGTTTTCCATTGCCAACATCCACTCATAATGAATTTTTTCCGGAATTTTTTTCCATTTTCCATTTCATAAGTTCTTAATTTTTATTATATCATATTAAGTGTGTGTCCAATGAGTAGTGAAATGAATTTTTCCTTGGGTTTCGTTTGAGGTTTTTGGTCCATCTAGCTTGAATATTACTTTGGTGAAGTTTAGGGTCTTCTAATTTGACCCTATTATTAGAATAGTTTAGTGCCTTATAGATTGGACCTACAATTAATGAAGTTTAGGTTCATCTATATCATACCTATTTTTATTTTATTTTAGGTTCTTCTAGTCCATACCATATAATTCTTTAGTTTATTTTCTTCTAGCATGAACCTTATATTGTTGTAGTTTAGGGTATTCTAGTCGGGGCCTTCTTTTGTTGTAGTTAAGATATTCTAGCTCAAATATATTATTTCTATTGGTAAGGGTGTTCTACACCAGACCTATAGTTGTTTTAGTTTAATTTATTCTATCTTATACATTATTTTATAGTATGTTATGGTCATCTAGACTGGACATGTTGTTGTTGTATTTTAGGGTCTTATAGCTCGAACAATTATTGATGTAGTTTAGGGAATTCTAGCTCAAGATTTGTTTTATATAGTTTAGATTCTTCTAAATAAAACCTACTATTTTGGTAGATTATGTACTTCATGATCATTCCTTCTATTAATACAATTTATGTATTTATATATCATATATATGGTTCTTGTGTTTTATGGTCTAGTTTCATGAAACTTCCTTTTACATAATATGAGTTCTTCTAGCTCAAACATGTTATTTCAATAGTTTATCATCCTCAATCTTAGATATAATATTTTTGTAGTTTATGTACTTCTATCTCAGACTGGTTTTTTTATGTATTTCAGGGTATTCTAGATTGAAATTTCTATTTATAAGGTTATAATGTATGGATATTCATGAAGGGATCATACACCCTGCATCTTTCATGAGAATGAGTTCTATAAATAGTGGTGTAATATTATTGTTTTTGAAAAAATATTTATATTTGGATTACAAAAAGTGTAAATAATGGACTCGAGGTGTTTGAATCTATGTTGATGAAATGTGAAAGACACATCGAGGATGATGGTGAAACACACTCAGGTGCTAAGTTCGGATATGAGGTTTCTATGGCTCATAAGATTCTAAGGTCCTTTATGATAAGGAATAGGTTCTTATGGATGATATTTCAAGGTTCCTTATGCATGATCCTTGATGGGATCACATGCATGGTCAAGTAGAGGGGTACCCTATTCTTTCTAAGGGGTGTGGATGATTTGTAAAAATTAAACAAATTGGATGATGAAGTGGGGTATGGATAAAAGTCTATCAAATAAGGTTTTTGTCACCCTAGGGTTAGTTTGGTTTTATGTTCATGGTTCTCAAGCCTCGCATTATGATTTTTAAGGTATAATGATAAGGACCACAACCATGTTCAAGAATTGGGGACAAAATTCCTAATTTGAGAATGGGTACAATACTCAGTGATATAACTTCAAGGGTATCAAATCCACTTGAATATTTTGTTCGTGGGAATAGTAAATCATAATCTATAAAATTATAAGTCAAATAAAAATTGAGGCTATGGATACAGAGTGAACCTTATTAATGGTGTAAACTAGTGTCATGTATATTTTGGGTAATAGTAGATGGATTTAAGGTGGTATTTTCCTCTATGAAAAAAACATCCTCTAGGAGAATACTATTTGGCATTGTGTTATCCACCAGAGAATCCTAGAGGGGTGCCTTTGGATCACCATTTCCTTGTTACCAATAAAATATAGATGAAAAAACTGAGAAATGGCTCAAGGCCTTGGGGTTCTATCAAAATTATAATGACTCAAGGAATTAGTGGGTTTCATGTTAGAATTCAATGAAATGTCAATATTTTATAGATATGATAATATACAATAAGGTTTCAAGAACCCTAAATGTTGTTTTCCCATCTAATTATCATGCTAAAATGGTGATGGAATGTAAAAATAATTATACTAAATTTTTTCCAAGACAAGAGGGGGTTGTGAGAATGGATCAAATTTTAATTGGGCCATAATATGGGCTCTATGAGTTTTACACAATTTTATTTAGGCTCTATGTTATTCCTAAAAATTATATATATATATATTATACCATATATACTTGATGTTTCCTTTGACCAAAATTATTGGGTTTCAACCTGTCAAATTTTGAGGTTAAATGTACTCCAACACACTTTTGAGATGAAGTTGAATTTTTTTTAAATCATCGATCAAGATTATCATATAAAGAGTAATGGTATGAGATAGTCATGTAGAGGCTGATCAAGAATCACACTATGGTGATGAGTTTCACTTTGATGTTATCAAGGCTCACAATAAATAGAATACCCATCATACATGGCCAAAATACCTCAGGTTGACAGGTCTAAGGCCCATATAAGGATCTAACTCAATAATGGTCAAAAAAAGGAATATTTTATCATTTTCATGTTATTTGTACAATTTATGGGAACCAAATATACTCAAGACATGAAGTTTGATTTGTATATTGAGCTGCTTAGGAATATTATGGAAGCTCCCCTAACATTATTTGACCACACTCAGGATTCAGCGGTCCTTTGATAATCAGTGATGAAGGATGATGGTCTATAGATCTTGATGTCATGCAGTTGACACATGCCTAACATTATATTTAACGTCATGAGAAGGGGAAATAATTGTCATGTAGTTTAACATCAATAGACTAGTACATCTTTTGTGAATCTTATTGGAATGAAGTAACGATGTGGGAACCGATGTGAAATTATGCAATCCATCCATAGAAACACCCCACATTATTTGGGTTCATTCCAATATGGGCGGCCTTTTATCCTTACATTATCTTACAAGTTTGTTTCCATATGTTTTGGCCCATTATAAAATGATCTTTATCGTTCACAAGAATTATAGATGATGATATGTTTAATGCATAGAATAAGTTAACTTATATATCCCGACTATCCAAATGTGGTTTATGTTATTTATAAGTATACTAGAGCTAAGGGAATATGAAATTTCTATGGCTGGGATTCCCTATGTTTTCCTATGAATTTCTTTGTGGATGAATATTTCCATAGCCAGAATTATTAAAGGGATCCCTCTGTTTAGATCAATCTCATATGTGAAAGGGGGAAGGATAATTTTAGTTTTTTTCTAGGACAAGGTTTTAAGGATCTTGGGAATCACTAAATATCCTGTGAAAATAGGAATTAATCTAAACATATTTATCATATGGATCCCCACATAGATCAAACAAAAATATGGGGGAATTCAATTTTCTTTAAAATTTATGTCTACACTTAGTGATAGTTGGTCAAATTGTTTATACTAATCTTATAGGGAAAGGAGTTAATCTATATATTTTTTCTAGAGAATCTAAGGGTCCCCTTAATAACATCTTACTCAAATTTAGGGGAAAGTAACATATTCCCCAAGAGAAAAAATACCCTGATAAAAACTTGGGTGCATGGTCTCTAACCATTAGTGATATTGTGGAGGTAAAAGTGCTCATGTATTGGGGGAGGCTTTCTCTGGTGGGTATATCTTTACATTCATGTGGCCATTTAAGGTTGGCATCTTTACACATGGATCAAGCATCTGGGTAGGTTGTGATAGTGAAATTCCTATGGTTGAACCCTATAAAATATAACCAAGAATCAAAAAATATCTTAATTGGCCTGGAATCAAGCCTTTAATATTTATTATAAGATAGGATTTATTATAAATATGTAGATCATATATCAAGATAATATTTTTTTATCATCCATTGGTTTACCTTTATATTATAATTTACCAAAGGTTCCTCTACATATATCTTGTTCATACATAGAGAAAGGTCAGTTCAACATCCTGTCCTAGTATTATGATGAAAAATTCTTGCCTATCATAGATTTTATTGGAGGGGACTATAGATCCTTGAATTGATATATCTCTTAGGTAGGTAGTGGGTCCCACATATGGCTTTATCTAAGTTGTTATATATCATGGAGGATGGACCATATGTCATGTTTTTTAACATCATGTGACCAGGATGTATAATGGATAAGGCTTTATGTTCATACATCATTGACCAAATAGGATTTCTAAGAAGATTGGATCTCTCAAGAAATTATGGTCTTTATAAGAGATACATACCATGAAAGGAAAGGGTATACAAATATAGTTTTATAATATTTCATTGAGAATGAGTACAACTCAAAAATGTGAGACATTGATAGTTTCCAAATCCAGTTGATTATTTGGGTTATGGGATGTATAAATAAAAACCCAATAATATATGAATTAACTTGAAGTTAATACCATTGGGGTCATGTGTACAATTAGTGATGGAAGAAGCCCGTATCACACATAGTCAAGACAATAGATCCTAGATTTAAGGGTGGGTCTTTCTTATAGGACTAGAACATCCCATAGGAACAAGTTCTTAGTTATTTTTTTATTCACCAATTAATCATAGTGGTTTTCATTTGGATTAGTCTATCCCCATTACCAAAATAATATAGGTGATAATGAAGATTATGTGGGATTGAGGTCAATGTGGTTTTAAGAGAAGTGTTTCAAATCATGGAATTAGTTGGTATTAACTCATATATCAAATATATGAAGTTTTTTCATGGAGAATGTAATATTTAAGAATTTATTTAATACCATTAAAGTTATGATGACATGTATTGAACACGTTTTTGGGGTTATGGGATAAAAAATGTGATCCTTGAGTACCCAATCATCATAAGGGATGATCCATTCAACATGAAGCCCTATATTCATACAATTTAACATCATGATACAAGGAATTTTTAATGTAGTTTAATGTCATGAGACTGGGATGTGGTTCCTAGTATTTCAAAATATTTCACCATGATCAAACTGGTCAGAGAATATTTCTAGGTACCCAAAGTACACATGATTCATGTTTGGTTTGTAAAACAAGAGACAATTGGGAAATAGAATGAGTCCTGATAAAGTTCATGGTAGGGAATATTTTGGGGGAAATTCCTTTGGGTTTGAATAGTATTCCACACAAAAATTTAGTTTTCATCTAGGAACACAGATAAAATTAAATATGATACATCAATGGGTCTAAAAAAATGATCTAGGTATCATTATGTATCTTGTAGATATGGGAATCAAGTGACATGTAGTTCTGATATGGAAAATTTATGGCACATGACTTTCCAATAAGTGTGGAGGTGGAATTACCCTTTTTATATTATGATTTCTCCAAGTATATGAGATCATGGTCTCTCTATGTAATCTATATTAATAGAAATTAATCCATAAATTGTTCTGGTGGAAAATCCTTGCACATGTATGTCTGATATGTAGTAAGGGGCGTTTTTTTCTTTATATATTGTGATTGGGAATATAATTTTAGATACATGTGTCAAAAAAAATCCCATAGTAAAAGGAATCAATCTACATATAGTTCTTATATATTTTCCCTTGTATATTTATTTTACACTCACATAGGGATGGTTATATCATTCTTTTTGGGTCAATATTCCTCACGAATAGTATGTTTCCATTGAAGAAGTATTCTGGATTGACAAATAAGGATGTATTTTGTTACGTTTAATTTCATGTGGTAAGGATGTGTATATATTATTTAGTTTAATGTCTTTCTTCTAGTACTTTTTTTATGATTTCATAAACCATAAATACATTCTTGATGTAACGTCTTGGATCTGGGTGTTGCCCAAAGGTGACCCGAACTCCGTTGGTCACATAACCTCAAGTGAATTTCCCAAAATACTATAGGTTTTTTACTAGAAGCGAGGGAAAAGGTGTTGTAATGGTGAAATTATACCCTCATTGTAAGAGAATACATAGTTGAAAACAAATAGTAAACAATAGTGGAAGAAGTAATACCATACAACAGAAGTAAACCATGGAAGACTGATAGTAATAAAACAGCTGGAGCATATATATATATAAATGACATATGTAACATGTATCTATGAAAACATCCAAACATGTCAAAATTATTGAAATACAATACGTAAACAAAAGTAAATAAGAAAAATTAAACTCCAACATCGTCGCAAGCCTCGGCTTGGTCCCATGCTCTCCAGCTCCAATAGTAATCAAGTACTTAATATAGAAGATAGATTTCCCCTATCTATATCTTCAATCATATAATCTACTTGGGTCCAACACATGACCCAAATAGGGTTTGAGATGAATCCTAGTAGGCAACCACCAAAAGATCTATGCCTAACTGTTAGTGAATATATATAGTAGGTAATATGCCGAAATGAAGTAATAAACTAGGAAGTACTCAAAAGTAAAAAATCCTACATTTTTTAAATACATTAATTTACATTTAAAATTCATCATTTGAATCATATAATATTGGGATATAGCATAATATCTATATCCCACTATGTAATAGTAACAAAACAGATGTCTTAGAAGGCTATCTAAACAATCAAGTAAGACTAAGTCCAAGCTTCTGCTTTGTCTTGGCAGACTCATCACAATCATTCAATCATTCATAATACCCCTCTAGGAAATCTCTCATGGATAATACCACATGGGTTTAACATATCACCAATTTATTAAATAATGACCCTCTCGGAAGCTCTCACAATCTAACCCCTTTGGCCTAACATAGCACTAATCATTTACAAACAACCAAGTGGGAAGCTCTCATGGTCAATACCTTTGGGTCAACATGTCATCAATAAATTATAAATGACCTATTGGGTAGCTCTCATGGTCAATACCCCTGGGTCAACATAGCATAACGTAGTTAAAAACAAACTACTGGGTAGCTCTTATGGTCAATACTCCTTGGTCAAACATTTACACTGAGGCTCTCATGGTCCTGTGTATAAAACATTGCACATAATATCAAAGCAACTCATATAATATAAAACAACTACATGAATAATCATTCACAATAATAACACATAAATTTCATATCATCAGTCAAACTTGATCCTAATCAGCCAAGTCATGGGAAGCAAGGCAATCCTAACAGGAATCCTAGACCAAATGGTCATAACCAATCAAATAAGGGAAACGTACCCATGGGGTGTCCCATAAACTAGTTATCTAACCTTACGCATATGAAAATACCCATTATCAATTAAATATACCATAGTAAGTGATAAATATGGTTAAATTTCAAATCAAGAAATACCCCAAATGCAGGTATGTTGCACTTTAAGCATATATAATCCAAGACAACATAACTTAAGGCACAAACCCCCTACCTCGAGGTCGTATGATCAATATACTTGAATATAGGCCCTTGAATCAGCCTAGAATAGCATAGATCTACTAAAATATTAAAAAAATATCAACCTTGAATAAATAATGAGGGAGGAAGAATTAGGAAGAAAGGATCTAGGGATTTTTAGAACTCACTGATGGGATTCCAACGCACTTGACGGCATCTCAATTGGAGCACAGATAGAGAATCATGAGGGGTTAAAAGTTGGCCGGTCATTATGTCACTCTTCTTTACAAACCACAAGGTGAAGAATATGTTAACAGACATAAGATGCGACCCCACTCTGATATATCAAATAAAATAGAAAAGTATATGGTGTGTTCATTAACAGTACACTGTTTTTTAGCCTCAAATGGCCCCGACATATGCGGGTTATCCAAGTCATCATACGGCCATATACTCGGCTGTTACATGTCCAATACACAGTTGTACATGGAAAGATAGGTAAACGGAATGTACTCTGAATTACATAGTATGTACTTAAAAAATCATTTTTCTTCCTTTTCTTCAAAAACAACCCGAAATCAAGATCCATACCTGAAGAGAAGATTTGGGTTCTTACAAACTTCCCCCCTGATAGAAATTTGTCCCCAAATTTTCCTTCCATGGGTGGTGAAGAATAATCTATGAACAAATTTGGCCACTATTATCGCACATCAACCTCCCACTCCCAAGTCTCATTCTGCACTTGCTTGTGCTACTATAGCACCCATACCAGATGAACAGACCGGTCATGGAGAACCTTTTGTGTTGCGATCTATATTATGAATAGGGTACTCCTCAAAGAATGCATCCACCTCCAACTCAACCTCCTCTTGTTGAAAAATATGAGACGGGTTTAAAAAGTAACTACATAGATAAGAAACATGAAAGATGTCATGCATTTCCCATTACCTCTGAGGTAACTGTAACTGATAGGAAACTAGGACGACTCTTCCCAAAACATCAAATGGACCAATGTATATCGGTGAAAGCCTCCCCTGTCTCCTAATCCTTCTGTATCCTAACCTCGGTGTGACACGTAGGAAAACTTGATCCCTGTCCTCGAACACCAGGCATAATATTTGTCGATCCACATACGATTTATGGAAAGTCTATGTTGTAGCCATCCTTTTCTGAATCAACTCCCCCATCTTATTGGTCTCCTAAACAAGACAATGTCCTAGTATAGCTGCCTCTCCGGCCTCCAGCCAACATAAGGGTGGTCGGTATGGCCTACCGTACAAAGCCTCATAAGGTTCCATCTAAATCATTGCATGGAAATTTTTATTGTAGGTGAACTCTACTTGGGGTATGTGTCTCTCCCAAGAGCCCCCGAAATCCAAGATTCATGCTTGAAGCATGTCCTCCAAAACCTGAATCGTGTGCTTAGACTGGACATCTATCTAGGGATGGTAAGTTTTACTCAAAAGTGCCTATATACTCAAATCCCTCTACAGTCTCTTCTAGACACGATAAGTAAACCAAGCATCCCTATCTGAAACAATAGAGTGTGGAACCCTATGCAAACGTAAAATATCTCGGATGTATAACCTCCCAAGATAATCAACACTGAAGGTCTCCTTGATCGGCCAGAATTGTAAAACCTTCCTGAGCATATCGATTACATCCCACACTGAATCATTTCCTCCTAGTGACCTTGGTAAACCCGTCACAAAATCCATCACGACATCATTCCACTTCTACTTTGGAATGCGTAACTGTAGTAATTTCCCTACTGGTCGTTGATGCTCTGCCTTCCCCTACTGACTGGTGGAACATCTCATAAAAATGTAGCTACATCCCTCTTTATACATGGCCACCAATAATGATGATTCAGATCTCAATACATCATGGTGACATCATGATGAACCTCCCATACAAAGGCATGAAAATATTGAAGAAGCTCCTTGTGCATGTCTTCTGAAACCCATATGCACCCATGAAAACACAAAACCTTATCCAATCCTATAGTACACCCAAAATTAGGGTCCTCACCTAACACACTCTCTCGTAGGACTAGGCCTTCGGAATCTGATAGATGTCTCATTCACACTTGATCGAGTAAAGTAGAGGTAACAACTATAGAAGAAATAAATATCTTCCACTTTTTGTTGTAATCCTCCAAATGAATCACAGAGAATAGAACCATAAGTTTCCACTCACTGCTAGCCTCCTAAAATCCATGTATCTACTTCCTCCTGCTCAACACTACAGCCATTGCATTGACTTTTCCTGGCAAGTAGGAAAGATCAAATTCAAAAGACTAAAGGTACTCAACCCACCTTCTTTGCCCCAAATTCATATCATGCTTAGTAAAGACGTACATGATATTTTTTGGTATTTGTACACCACAAAATGCTTTCCCAAAAGATAATGTCTCCAATAGCGCAATGCATGCACAAATGTAGCCAAATCAAGATCGTGTGTTAGGTAATTCCTCTCATGTGGCCTCAACTACCTAGACATGTATGCAATGACTCCTTCCTCCAGAAATAGCATTGCTCCCAGCCCGATACCTAATGCATCATAGTAAATGGAACAAATCTTACTCAGTTCCGGAAAAATCAGTATCGATTCTAAAGTGAATATCCATTTCATATTCTAAATAGATAAATTATAGGAATATTCCCACAAGTACTTAGTACCCTTCTTAGTTATTCCCATAAGTGGCACTACTAAGTGTAAATAGTCTTGAATAAAACATATGTAGTAACTGTACATCCCCAAAAAACATCATATCTCAAAGATGTACTTCGACTGCTCCTAGGAAACTACAACTCTCACCTTCTCTGGGTCTACTGATACTCCTATCTCTGAGATGACATGACCCAAGAAGTGAATCTTGTCTACCTAAAAGGTTCACTTTGAGAGCATTGAATATAATTAATGCTCTCTCAGTATACTCAATACAAGATCAAGATGGATGGAATGGTCATGTTGATTGTGAGAGTACACCAAGATATCATCCATGAAGACTACCACCAAAGAATCCAAGTAAGGATGGAACACCCAGTTCATCAGTTCCATGAAAACGGCCGGCGCATTCATGAGACTAAATGGAATAGACAAATACTCAGATAGATCATACCTGCTTTGAAAGGATGTAAGAGGTATATTTGATGGTCTAACATGAAACTGATGATAATTGGATCTCAAGTCAATCATCGAGGACGCCTGGCTCCTCAAAGTTGATCAAAGAGATCATAAATCCTTGGAAAGGGATATCATTTCTTGACCATCAACTAGTTCATATTTATATAGTCCATAAAAAGTCTGAGGGTACTATCCACCTTCTTTGAAAAAAGGATTGGTGAACCCCAAGGAGAATTATCGGGTCAGATGAAAACCTTTCCCACAACTCCTCTAACTACTTCTTGAGCTTTTATAACTCTGGTGTGTCCATCCTATAAAGAGGAATATACATCGGTGCTGCTCCTGGCACAAGATCAACAGAGAAATCCACCTCTCTCCCTCGAGGTAAACCTAAACAATTGACTGGAAAGGCATCAATGAAACGATCCACCATTTTAATAAATTACATCTATGAATTCCCCTGGTCATATAAATATAGACTAGTAATATGGGTGGTAAAACCACCAAACCCATGATTCTCAAGTCCATCTTTACTCATCTGGACATCCCATTCGCCCTTATGTAGAAAAGATCCACCCTTTGGTGGCGTGAATCTCAGCTTGTGGTGATAGAAATCAACAAGATCCTAATAGAAGACTAATCAGTCCATTATGAGAATGATATTGAATCCTATCACCTCTAATGCATAGAGGTCCCATAAGAAGTGATACCCACCAACCTCAAGAGGGAACTCCTTGCACTAATGTACACTAGTTGTCCTAATCCCGAACAGATTTTGTAGTGTCCTAACATCATTAAAAGTAAAGATACAAAGCCCAAGGATATCCACATTTGAAATAGATATAAAACTACCAGAAAATCCTGTATTAAAAATTAAATAAGAAAAAATTGAGTCAACTAGAATCATACTTGAGACCATCCCCAAATCTCATATCCAGTGATAACTTGTCACCTCCCAAAACAGGTGTGAAGCACTAAAGCTTTGTAAATAGAGAAGAATAATCCATTACTAAAAGAGTGCCCTGCTCCAAATGCATGAAATCCTAGGCTTGGTCGGCCCTCAACATCTCAGGGTAGAAGTAATCATATAAGGTCCTCTAAAACTCTTCCCAAGACATATCCTGATAATGTCCCGATTGTGAGATAGCATCCCACCATCTCTTAGAAGAATCACATAGCATGTATGTTGATAACTTCAATCTCCTCTCCAGAGGCATCTCCAGATTCTCAAAGATAGAAATCAGGGATTCCAACCATGACTCTACAGCTTGTGGTCCTCTATACCATAAAAACATTGGAGGATGTTGCTTCTGGAACACCCTCATTAACTCTTCCATAGTTGGGGCAGGATGTAGTGATCCCTAAAAAGTCTAGATCAGCCTCATAAAGAATTCACAGAATTATGCATCATCACCTGAATTTGGTATAACGGCTGGTGACAAGACGTGCATAATGGGAGGATCTACTGGTAGTCCCTGATCTACCATTTCCAATGTCTGATCAATGTCCTGCATTTGGCATACAATAAGAGGACAGCTTGGTGACATGACTCTGCAATTTCAAGTGCACACCTCAATTCAAGATTATAAATGAAGTAAACTTAGAAGTTCTAAATAGAATAGGATAAGTAATTCATTAAATTTTTACAAAAGAGGGTTACATAGTGTATAAGACCACTACACGGTGTGTTCCCTTAAGCCTTATCATGGGTGTGTACCTCATAAGACATGGCATGTAAATGAATATTCCCTCCTGACCAGGTACTTCTACATGGGTAGAACAATATGGTCCAGCTGGTGTAACCCTACATGGTGTGTTCACACTAGACATAGTGTGTACCACCAAAGTTTCATCCACTTATGTCATTAGTCACATGGCTGGATACATTGTCAATTACCACATGACATGTACCCCCAATACACAGCATTTTCTACATATGTTTACCAAACCCCATGTCTCTATTCACACAATTATTCACATGGTCAATAACAACACGGAATTTACATATGGTATATAGTGTGTACATAAGAAATGTCTTTTTCTCTAGATCACAAGAACACATGGCATGTGTTCATAACACCACATGCCGTGTTGTCTGGGTTTCCAGACAGTAAGCCTCTAAAACTTCTCCAGAACCCTAAAAAACATAAAATTTGTCCAATTCATTCCATTTTCTAATCTGTGAGTGCCCATACTCCCCAAAAATCAATGTTTTGAATCCTTATTCAAATCATATTTTAATATAATTCAATTAAAGTTCAAACATGATCCAAAAAATTCTGATCCAAGAGGGCACATAACACCTCAGGGACCAAATATTGGCATCCATCCAAATGAAACTTTAATTATACCAATACCCTATAAAAATAGTAATTATTTATATCATGGAATCTATCACAACATCATGCATATCTAGCAGAACATCTATCAAAACAACAAGCAGTCAGTAATGAACCCTAAATGTCATGACAAGAATGCATGATATGTGATCTCTAGAATGTGCCTATATGTTTCAAGAGATGGAATACCCTAATATCATCAAGTTGAAACAGAAATAGAACCACAATAATATTAATCATAATAGTACAATACAAGTAAATCCCCAATCGGTGAAATCAAATCAACTGTAACAATTGAAAAACTAGAAAAATTGCAATATTCGAGGTAACTTTTCTTTTACCTCTACACGGGATAGCTACTCCTGAGCATAGATTATTAGAAACTACCTATTCTTTCTTATCCCAGCCTATAGGATCTAAATAGTAAGATAATATGGAAAAGAACCTGCCTCTGATACCACTTTGTAACATCTCGGATCCGGGTGTTGCCTAATGGTGCCCCGAACCCAGTTGGTCACATAACCTCAAGAGCATTTCCACAAATTACAGAGGCTAATGACTAGTTGCAAGGGCCAAGGTGTGATAATGGGTAAACTATTCCTTCATTGGTAGAGTATACCTAGAAAAAACAAATCGTAAACAATAGTGGAATCAATAATACCATACAACAGAAGTAAACAATAGAAGAATAATAGTAATAAAACAGTTGGAGAATATATATATATATATATATATATATATATATGATACATGTAACATGTGTATAGGAAAATAGCCAAACAAGTTACAATGTTGGAAATAAAATATAGAAACCAAAGAATAGATAAACAAGTAAACTCCAACAGCATCTCAAGCCTCATCTTAGTCCCATGCTCTCTAGCTCAATAACAATCAATTACCTAATGAATAAGGGCGATTTCTCTTATCTATACATGAAATAATATAATCTTCTTGGGTCTAACACATGACCCAAACTAGGTGTGAGATGAATCCTATTAGGCATCCACCAAAATATCTATTCCTAACTATCAATGAATATATAGAGTAGTTAATATGTACAAATGAAATAATAAATTTGGAAGTACTAAAAATTAAAATATCCTACAGTTTTCAATTTCATTAATTTACATTTATTATTATTACTTTGAATCAGGTAATCTCAAGAACTATCCTAAGCACTATATTCCTTTATGTAATAGTAACAAAACAAATGTCTCAGAAGACCATCTAAATAATCAAGTAAGACTGAGTCCAAACTTGTGTTTTGGCATGTAAGACTCGTCAAATCATTCAATCATTCATAAAAACCCTTAGGGAAAGATCTCACATTCAATACCCAATTGTTTTAACGAATCACCAATTTATTAAATAATGAACCTCTTGGAATCTCTCATGGTCTAACCACTTTGGCCTAACATAACACTAATCATTTACAAATGACCCCTTGGCCATCTCTCATGGTCAATACCCTTGGGTAAACATGTAATCAATAAATTATAAACGACCTTTTGGGTAGCTATCTGGATCAATACCCCTGGGTCAATATAGCATAAGGTAGTTAGAAACAACCTCCTAGGTTGTTATCATGGTCAATACACCTGGGTCAATCATCTACACCAAAGATCTCATGTTCCTGTGTAAAAATAGTGTGCATAATATCAAAGAATCTCATGTAATCTAAAACTACTACATGGATAATCATTCACAAGAATAGCACATGAATTTCATATCATCAATCAAACTTCATCCTAATCAACCAATCCATGGGAAGAAAGTAAATACTAACACTCATCCTAGACCAAACATCCATAAATAATAAAATAAGGGAAACACACCCACAGGGTGTCTTATAAACAAGGTATCTTACCATACACAAACATAAATACCCTTTATGAATTAAATAAACCATAGTAAGTGATAAACAAGGTTAAATTCCAAATCAATCATTACCCAAACATGGGTATTCATCACTTTAAGAAAATATAATCCAAGACAATATAATGAAAGGAACAAACCACCTACATCGATGTTTTTTATAAATATACTTGAAAATATGCCCTTGAATCAGCATAGAGTGGTGTAGATCTACAAAAAAATGAAAAAACACTCAAACTTTAATAAATCGTGAGAGAGGAAGAATCAGGAAAAAAGTATCTAGGAGTTTGATAACTCACCACTGCGATTCCAATGCATCTTCCAACGTCTCAATTAGAACTCGGACAGATAATTGTGAGCGGTTCTATGTTTTTTAGTTATTCTATCACTCTCTTGTACGAACTATGGGGAGAAGAAGATGTTTATAGACATAAGACATGACTCCGCTCTGATATATAAAATAAAAATAAAATTACATGGTGTGTTTATTAATAGTGCATGTTGTGTATTAGCCTCAACCAACCCCAACTTAAGTAGGTTATCTAGGTCATTACACGGCCATGTACTCGGTCGTTACATACCTAGTATGTGTCTATACATGGCCAGCTAGGTACATGGTGTTTACTCATAAATACACACTGTGTACTTAGAAAATCCCCTTTTCATCATTTCCCTAAAAAACAACTCAAAATCATGATCCATACCTAAAAAGATGATTCGGGTTCTTGCACTTTATCCCTCTTGGACATGGACAAATGGTTGAAGTAAATCATGCCATTAAATTCATATAACATGGATTATAGTATAATTATTGGTGTGATTAATGCCACACCATGAAATAAATTCCTTATGGAGTTAGTGGGACCCTTCCCCTAGAACCAAAATATCCCCAAGGAACAAGATCTTAGGTGTTGTGTAATTCACTATAAAATCATACTGGTGTCCTTTATGTAGACAAAACATCATCTAGGATCAAGCTCTCAGGAATTGAGTTTTTCACTATAGAATCCTTATGGGGTCTCTTCAGGTCAGCTAGTCCCTATTACTAATAAATTAAAAGGGATAAGAATGATATTTTGGGTTCCAAATCCATTAAACGCCAAGAGAATATTCACTAAAATTATTTGGAGATTTAAAAATAAAATAGTGCATCATGTTTATTTAGTGGAAAAGGGGGTTTCCAAATGGATTTAGAAACTCAAGGAAGATGGTTGAACACCGGAAAGGCACACCCAAAAATTAAAGGGAATGAAAATATGATGTTATATTATTTCTTTGATAATGGGTTTGATGAAAAAATGGGTAAGGTCAAGGGTATTTGAATCTTCTTGAATAATTGTTTTATGTGAATATTGAATCAAAACCCAAGAATATAAAAGTCAATGTGGATGTAAATATCAGTGGGTATAGGTAAACCATTAGTAATGGAGGGATCCCATATCCCATGGGTTCAAGATTATAGATAATACATTTAAGTGGGCCTCACTTTTGGTACAAGATCATCCTCTTGTCAAAAACTCTTAGGCATTATGTTATTCACTAGTAAATACAATTGGGGACCCTTATAATCAACCATATATAATTACAAAATTTCTATGGGGGGAGAACTAAGAGTACATGGGTTAAAATTCTGTGGGGTTACAAAAGAGGATTAACAACTCGTGGAATTGGTTAGTGTTAACTAAAATAGGGTATGTATGAATTTGGTTCATAGATAACATAATATTCAAGAATCGTTCGATCAACCTAAAGGATTTGACAATGTTTATTAGGAAAATTTTCAAATTGGAGGTATAAAACACATGATTAATGAGTGAACATTTTCCAGGGGGTGAACAATTCAATATAAAGACCTCTTGTCCTACAGTTTAACATCATGTGACTAAGATATGGTCACATAGTCTAATTACATTCAACTAGGATGTGATTCCCTATCATTTAATAAAACACACCTTTATTTCACTAGTTTGAGAGGATTTTCAGGTTCCCTAGGGTCACATTAGACATGATAGTGTGGGAAACAAGAGGAAACTAGTCATTCAATTGAGTCGTGTGTGAGTAAATGATTAGTAACTTGTGGGTATGTTCATATTTTAATGTGGATTGGAACCTAACATGAATATAACCCCACTAAAGAGACATGGTTGGGATATATTAGTCACCATGGATGGGCCTAAAATGTAAAATTCATGCATCTCTACATTTATCATTGTATAGAAATCAACCCAAGGGTATTTTTTGTATGGTCCCTTATGATGTTATGGATCAAAAGCAGGGATGGGGGAATTTAATTTTTATTTCCTCTACACAGATTTGACTTATGTACAATTAATTGATAATGATGTAATTTCCTAGATTTGGAATGATGTAAACCTATTATAAATGCTTTTTTATATCTAGGATCATGTGGGATCACTTTTCCCTCATGGATTATTTTTGGAGAAAACGCACCATCATATGGTAAACCCATACACTATAAAAATTTTATGTAAATATATCTCATTTGTAAATGGGGAGATAATTATAAAAATATAAGCATGTGTTGTGAAATTTACTATCTTTCCGCCAGGACCTGGGATATTCCTTATTGTTTAGCATTATACAATAAGGATGTGTTTTGGTTAGTTTAATGTCAAATGGTAAGGACATCATTCAATCATTTTAACAATATAAGATAAGTACATGTGGGTTCTATATATTTTAATGCCTTCCCACGAGGACTTGTTAGGCGTACACCTCGATCTTGTCGGACCACTGAATTTGTTTTAGCTAGTTCTTATATGTATAAAAGGTAGGTTATTATAGTGTATGATGGTTAAATCTATAATTTTAACCCTAATTTCTAGAGAACCTATATATATGATGGTGTCTTGAAAAGGGGATGATTTTTTTATTGGTGAGATATCACTATGAGGAGGTTGTCTATGGTGGATATCTAGGGTAGTATCCTAGTAATACTTCTCTATAATCCAATGAGAAATACTATCATGGTAGTTATCACCCTCTTCATTGGTTAAATATTTGACAAACCCATGAGGAGCTATGTATATGTATTGTATAACATCAATGAAATTGGAACTAAGTATATGAGACTCGTTTATCATTATGTATGGAATGTTCTGACATGAATTATGGGGTTGAGATGAAATATAGTCATGTTATATAGTAATTAAAAAAGTATTTCAATGACTATATTTTTAGATAGGGATATGAGACCACTTCTGAGAATCCATAGGATTATACCAGTGTTCTTCTGTATTGATGGCAAGAATGTGACAATGATTTTGTGTGGTTGTCTGATTATTCCTGTCAATATTGGTTAAAGTGAGGGTGTAAGATCGATTCAGATATGCATTTCCAATTAAGATGTGTATATGAATATTGGGAATGGGAGAAGTAATATGTTCCTTCCCCAATATAGATTATGAATGATTTTGGTGTAGTGTTCCATCAGTGGTAATGGAAATATGATACCGATCCAAAACCATTGGTGTATGATGCTAGCTTTTCTAGAATGTATATAATCCTTCCCTATGGTGATTTCCAAACAATGATAACAAAACTCAATTTGGATAGGGATATATTACTCATCCTAGTTGGACTTTGAAATATGTCTATTCCCTGTTTGATAGGAATATATGTTTGTCCGTCGGTGATTTTTAAACTAACTCGATGATCCCTAGTTATAATAGTGGTATTATCAGGGTCATGTGCCTTTTCCTTTATCATTATATAATGATAATCCTCAAAAATGGGAGAAATAATATGTGTTTTATCAATAGTATCCATATTATCATATTTTAAAGGATAATATACTTATCTAGATGTTGGGATAGGATATTATGATTTTCAATGTATCATTTTTGGAATATACTAGTGAATATCTTTCTTTTCTTCCAAAATATATTTTCATTTCAAAAGGGTATATGAATGGATATAGTACCGCATGTTCTCTATTTCTAGGGTATACTGTCAAATATTTTTAATTGAAGTGGGGATGTATTCCAACTCCTATCATCCTTGTTCCATAGAATATGAAAATTGGATTTATACATGGGGAATGTATATGTATACACCCCAATAATATTTCTCAAATTCAAGAAAATACATAGTTTTTATGAGTAGGGATATGGGTAAAATCATTAGTGTCCACTATAATATATCGGTGGGATTTTTTATGGAGGTGGTTATATGAGCCTGCTCAGTCTAGCCTACAAATTTCCATAACTATTGATAACTCCTTAGTTCTAACATTTGAGTGTTTGTGGGTGGTGGTCGATCAGATAACACCATCGATAGGTGACTAAGGGGCATCAGTGGTTTTGTAATATTATTGGTGTTGAGATTCTAATATTCCAATGGATCTCCTTAGCCATTACATTTTCTACCAGATACTGATGATATCACCCAAATATTGAGATGTCACATAGTTTGTTGTCTTGTGATATGGACGTTTTCCATGTTTTTTAGCACCATGTGGTAAGGACATAAGTTCCCCATATATTAAGGTCATGTGATTAGGACCTATGATGTTATTTTGTTTAATTTGTTATGACTATGAATTTATCCATAACATTAACAACATGCTATAAGGATATACTGTATTTAATTTAATGTCATGTAGTTTGGATGTCATCGTGAAATTTAACATCGCACAACAAGGACGTGTTCGATATAGTTTAACACTATGTTATAATTATGTGTTATGACATAACTTGTTAAGAGGGAGGATTTTTTTATTGATATAGGATGAATCATATTCATGTTTAATTAGTTTTTATAATCTATATCTCTATTAATAATTCATCTAAATACTTCTATGTGCAATTCCTAAAGACAAATAATCCTTTAATTATATTACCTATGAATTTATGGTAAGGGAAATAGTTGAGGTGGTAATTTATGGCTTCCCCTATGGGGTTCCTAGTCTATGGAAGCCTTATAATTTAATTTTCTACTAAATATACAAATTATATAACTGTATTCTTAGTAGTAAAGGAATATACCTATTTTCTATTATTACTGAGAGATGGTAGTCTTTCACTAGGAGACTGAGGTTCTATATTTTGTAGTAAAATATATTTTTTAGCTGAGAGTTCCCATGTGTCTGGAGATGGGATTTTTGTTTTTTGTTTTGTTTCCAAAATCTAGTAATCAATATTTTTCTAAATATGGTCTTTAAATTTAATGAAAATTTCTATTATATACATGATATATCGGTGGTAGGGGAACTGATTGTCATAGCCCCTAAACTCGACCTCATTTGGATTATTTATTATTGGTAGCTCTATCAAATCAGTACTTGTGTAATTACCAAAAATACCTAAAGACATGATTATGATGGAAGAAATAATTATTTCTTTGTTTTTCATCAATGGATGGAAAACCATAGTGCATTCCATATGTAAATTATTTACTTCTATCATTATTGGAACATGAATGAATTTGGATCCTAGGATGCGACATCACGATATTTATTATTTCGAGGGTAGGTGGATAAGCATTATGGTCCCTAGTTGATTATATTACTTACCATATATTATTGGAACCCAACTCTCCTGGAGACCTAGTATCAATTTCTGGGGTCATATGGTACATAATTAACACCCATTGAGGGGTTGGAAAACAAGTGAATTCCTCTAGTCTTGTGGGTTGGTGGTCCTGAACAAATAAAAATTCATCTATCCCTATGGGTTTGGGAACAAAACATTAGGGAGAATATATATGGGAGAGTAATTATACATTATATTAGGGGAAATATCCCAAAACAAACCCCACAATTATTTTTAATATATCCTTATTCTATAATTGGATTTCAGTGATTTTTTCAACCATAAAAATTTCCTTATCAACCTTAAGGGAATGCAAGAGATAATTCATGATAAAACCCTTCCCAATATCTTTAGTAGTATTACAACCAAGTATTAACATACATATAAATTAAATTATTTTTCATAATACATAGAACATTAAACAAATAGACTCCCAAAGACTATATTGATCTAGTTTCATTGGAAATATAGAAACATAAACACTAGTACATAAGTGAGCTACATTATCTCCCATTGGGTTCTTCATGATGAGAACCCTTCTTAAAAACATCATAATTAATACATATCTTCATAACCTAGGGATGGAAACATAAAAGGCGGTGAGATAAGATGCTCGGTAAGGGTAAACAGGGGAGATTTGTAAGTATAAGCAAGAACATAGGGGTATGAGAACATGATCATTACATTAGAATATCATACCTTTCATATCATAAGATCAGAAACATGAATCATGGAATAAATATTGGCAGTTCATAAGACAATAGTCATAAGAAAATAAATAACCTAATTCATTTAATCATATCATAGGAATAAGATGTGTAATGTTTTCAAACGTAAACATCTGATATCATTCTCTATAAGTCAATACACATAGCTAGAACTTATCTGGGCACATCAATTGAACTGAACCTACTGGGCGGAATACACCACCATCCCCAGTCACATTTATTTCTTATAATTAATTGGGTTTCCCAATATTACCATAATGTATTAGGTGTCCCAATCTTCCGTCTTTATTGTGACTAGACCGACTAGCTGGGACACACCACCATCCCCAGTCGTAGTACTTTATTTGTAAGGGATCAGGTTTCCCCATCTTCTCATATTGGAAAAATCTCATCAACTTGATTACCATCATTATCTCATGAGATATAAATCTTTACCCCATTCATTATAGGGAGATATAGTTTCCAGCCAACTCATAATAAATTCCTTCATACATTTTCCACAAGATAATAAAATTTTCATCATATCATGACCCATAAAAAGAGATGTGTTTTATAAACATCATATCATAATCCCATGAAATAAAATCGGTGTTTTAAACATGTTATTATATATTAATATATCTAAAAATATAGGTTTCATAATAATTTCCTCAAATCTTGACCCATTAAAAGAAGCAGTTTTTATAAGCATATAACATGTGGAAGAGGAACCCGTTTCATAAACATCATTTCATCAAAACAAAAACTATTCAGAGAAATAATATGAATGTAACCTTTTAATCATTTCCTATAAGGGAATGAGTAACCTCAAAAGATGTCATCATATATGGAAAATAATTTTGAAATATATTTTAAAAAAAATTCTAGATGGAAATATCCTTTCATTTTTGAAAAAAAATCATTAAAACATAAAACCATTTGAAAACCATTTTCTTTGAAATAAACATGAAAACATATAATGAAAGCTTTGAAAAATATTTGTAAACCTTTTTCTTTTAAATTATATAAAGAGAGCATGAAAATGTTTTGAAAATAATTTTGCTTGAAAACTTATAAAATATGGTTGAAAATGTTTTGAAAACATTGTAACATGAAATTTTTTTAAAGAAGCCTGAATAGGATTTCAAAACCATTTTCCTTGGAAATTTATTAAAGAATCTTGAAAAGGTTTTGAAAACCATTATTCATGAAAACCAAATTAAAAAAATGAATTTCCAGAAACTTTAGAAAATATTTTCTCAAAAAAGATTAACTCTTTAATCTTGTAAATGAATATTCAAGGTAATTATAGTCATAAAGGTTGGTAAATCTGTGCATAACGAACATTCCTTTTGCACCATTAAATGCTTCAAAAAGTGCCTATGTCAAAAAAATTAAAAGAATATTCCTTTTTAGAAACCCTATTTTTAAAATTTAAATACATGGGTTAAAATATATCTTAATGTTAATTGGATAATAGTATAATATTTTTTTGGAAACCTTCTAGAAAAAATGTTTTTGAAGGAACATAGATTTCTTACTAAAGAGAGAGGTAAAGTTCGTCTTTATTAAAAAAAATATTTTTGATAACTTTTATAGAAAATAGTGGGAAAATGGTAACATTATATGGATATAACATAAATAAATCGAGGATAATAAAACACATGAGATTTATTGAGTTATAGATCATAATATTTTATCAATGGAATCATAAGTATAAACAATCTCGATAAATAATTAGATTGTAGCTATAAACCTCTACCAATTTGGTACCTTTGAATCATAAAATAATAGAAATGATAACATTAAGGGAAGCTTAAAACATCATTAATAGAATTATATTCATGATATAACATATAAAATTAATTATATACACCTCATTTAATAATATAGGTGCATATCATGGCATGTGTCTCGAAGAAGGCAATTTGAAGCGAAAATACTTTACCGATTTGGTAACTTTTTAAACATAAACACCATGAGAGAAAGATCATATAATGAATATTTAAATACACATAAATTTACTTATAATATTAATATAATACATTAATTTTTATTATATATACCACACAAAATAAATGAGTGGTGTATAAGGAATGTATCTCACGGAAATAAAAAGTGAGATGAAATTCCCTTACCTTTTGTATTGAATCTCATCGTACTCATTAAAACCTCATATATAATAAATATAAGTTTATTATAAATATATAAAATAACCATATTATAATATATAATATGATATATGGTTTTATTATTACTTTATATTACCAACTTATTAACATTTCTATGTTAAGGTTCCCTGTGAGTAATATTCACTTTATTTTTCACATGTGTCTTAATCTGTTATATCTTTAGTCATTATACTTATATAATGATTTAAAGAATTTAAAACAATATATAAATATAATTTATATTATTTATATATGTATTATAATAATATATATAATATAGAAGTATGAAAACTGGAATACACTGTTCATGGAGATGGTAGGTCGTACGTACGGATGAACGTTGTTTCCGTTTTATTAGCATGTTGAAAGAATGAAAGAAAATTAAATATATGTATATTTGTATATAATAACATTAAATTATCATTATTGTTTCACATATATCATATAATTTAACTTAACACATTATTAATACATTCCATGTAGTGTGTGAATGAATCACATCTCTTTAAGGGGGCGGTAGTCCACACTTCCTCAAAAAAAATTATCATATTAACATAAGATGGAAAGCATACAGGTATTCTATAAATAAACATTAAAAAATATTAAATCCATTATAAATATCATATATATCTTATTTAAAGATAGTTTCCATCATAATTTCAACCATGAGAGGCTATAAGGGAAAAATGAATAATCATCGTTTCGTGAGGTGTTAGTTCATCATACACATAATTAGTATGTTTGTTACCGATTAGATGGATGTGTGTGTAAGTGTAGGTAAAAACCTTAAAATAAAATAATCCAAGAATATTTTTTATACTATTCTTTTTATAAAATCCTATAATAATAATAGTTGAGGTAGTGTATAATGTAAAAAAAGAAAGGAGTTTGAGGAGGGATGTAACCTCTTCTTTGCGGAACACTTTTTCATTTTCCCCTAAGGGATTCCTTAGATATATTTCCTAATAATGTATGCTTAAAGGAGTAATTTAGGTATTTTTTATTGGGTAGATATCATTTGAACAGAATAGTTTTTAGTGGTGTGAAGAAGAGGGAGAGGTGGTGGCCTTTTATAGGGAAGGGAGGGGACACACATTGGAATTTTTTAAAACATGTTAGGTGTACCCAAGTTTTTACCAAACAAATTTCATCCTAAACCAACCAAATTCAAATATATTAACTTTTTTTGCCTAAATATTTCCATAAAATGGGTCTTTGATAACTTTCTAGGTCATTTAGGCCCTTACATTTAAGGTCTAGTCCCTCGTTAAGCTTAATTTTGCCTTATTCGACGTAATTAATTTTAATTACATTCACTAATAATTTTGGTCATAAAAAAATTTACCTAATAAGAAATTATAAATTATTTTGATTCAAAATATTGAATCAATTTTTCAAAATTCCAATCACATATGTGGCAGAAATTAATTTAAATTTTATCCTGTAGACGGGGTGATAAACTAGGTTTTAAAAGTAAAAACTTCCAAAAGTTTACTATGTTTTTATTGTGAAATTTAAATTGAATTTGAGTCAGATGAAATAAATTTAATTAATTGATAAAAATAATATCTAATTAAACTTTTAAAATAATTTTATATATTATTTAAACTTATAATTAAGTTAGATGAAAATTAACTTCTAAATTAAAGTTATGTATTCTTCACTATTAATTAAAAAATGAAACTTTGTGGAAAAAATAACAAAAAGTTACCCTATACTATTTTTTATGTTTCAATTTAATATCTGAAGTTTATTTAGATATATATAATCCCAAAAAGTTCCAAAAACAAGATTTAAAAAACATTCACCAATAAAAGGTGGTAAAAATTCCTTAACGAATATATAGTATTTTATGTATAAAATTTGGATTTTTTTATTATAAGTCTGTAAAATCCATTGAATAAATATCAAAAATATATTATTGAATATTATATATGTATATATCACATTAATATCACTCACTAATTGTAATTAATTTAATTTATTTGGGTAAAATATCTTTTTGGGAATAAAAATAATAATATTTCATCAAGAAAAATCATTGTTGTGTGTAACACAAGCTATCATCAGCATTCCATGTAGATAAAGATCAAATTTATGTTGTTTTTGGTTCACTATTAACATGGTTTTTCATATAAATCAATCAAAACATAGTTCTTTAATATAAAAAAAATTTCAGTGTTGTGTGAAATGAAAAATATAAAAAAGATTAAATTAATTCAGAGAAAAAAATAATTCACAAAATATCATGGTGTTACATTCTGCCCCCCATAAAATTAATTTCACCCTATAAATTCATCTAGGTTATCCAAGATTTAATAATTGAAAGTTTTATTTATAGAAACCCACATTGTAAAACTGAACACTAAAACTTCTCTTAAAAATGGAATGTTGGAACCATAACTATTACCCAAAGTAACATATATCTTGGATTCAATATAGGAGAGAATAGGTTGGGAGTAAAGATTGTATATGGATGGAAAGAATAAATATTTATAGGGATATATTGAGTTCATCAATCAAAAAGAATTGTATGATAAAAGTAAATTTTAGGGCCTCATATTAATAAATTTGTAATGATTTAAAATATCATCAGTTCAAAAAAAATTATGGTATTAGGACAACATATTTTTTATCATTATCCTATATTTTAGAAATTATTTTATTAACCAAGGAAACATGATTATTTGATATATTTTTATAAAAAATTAATTATTTAGTTTTGATTTTTTCTATTTATAATTTATCCCTTACTTCATGAAATGGATGTCTAGAAATTAGCATTGATGTCTGAAGCAATAAAATGCACTTTTAGCAGATCTTAAGGATCATAAAAGAATAAAAAGTATAACTATTTGCCTCTATCTATCCTTCCAAATCAATATTATTAATACATTAATATCTAAACATAAAAATTAACACTATTATTTCATCATAAATATGTATTCATCAAAAATTATTATACATTAACCAGGACATCACGTAGGCTAGTGGTAAGCATGTAACCCTTATCATTATTCAGACATGGATTGACGACCCATGGCCTTGCCTAACTTTATTGGTTTTCACCCAATGTACATGATTTCATTTTATAAAACCACACTAATATAATATCAAAAATAAATATGTTGTACATATTTGAAATAAATTTAATCACTTAATAGCCTTTTAACCAATTTTTTCAATACAATATAAATATATAAATACTTCCTCTGAATTTTAAGTTAAACTTTTCATGAATGGGTAACCTTATAACACTTCTAAAAGTTTAAAATCCAAAAAATTAGAAATAAATTCATGAAATCATCTTAACATTGATTCCCAAAATATCACAAATCACCACTTGGTTGTCAAATTCCAAACATGTGAATACCCTCATCGAATATTCCCTTGAAACATGGTAACAACTTGAATTACCATAAACCCTTTTGGAAAACATACATGCTTACTTATTCAAATGATTATTGTATACATTATTTAAATACAATAATTTTTAAACATAATCCTTGATTACATAGACCACTTTTTCAATAATCAGTTCCAGGGTAATCCATACCTTCCAAAATACATATTCATATCCAACATATCTTTATCCAAACATCATTATCTCAACAACCGAAATTAATTAAGGGTTACCTTTCCCTAATCAAAATATAAATTTTCTATGTCTTCATCACCATTCAATATGTCCTTTTCAATCCTTAATTAACACTTAAACTAAAAATACTTATATATTTCATGATTTATATAATGTAGTCTTTGAATTACAACACATAAATACTTCATTCATCCAGCATTATTTTTAAACCATTACTCATACTTCATCAACTTATTGTTTAATACCACTTTCCTATAATATGAAATATGAATCATTTTTTATGGTTCCTCAGTCTTAATCTATTTATTATTATTATTATTAATATAGACAATACTGGATGAACATCACATACCTTTCACATGTCATTTGTGGTCTCTTTATCTTCAGAAGTATAACCAATAATCATACCGTCTTCCTGATTCTATTTACTAGATTTATACTTGGGAAATTCATTTTCATAATGGACATACTTTCCATATCTGAAACATTCAATATTAACTATGTTCTTTCTAGTTCTCTCCATTTACTAAAAAAATAAAGCATTGGGTGAGGAACAAATATCATATAAGAAAAAAATATAATCATGAAAAATAATTACTTATATGATGTTTAAATCATGAAACCTACTTATTTAATCTAGGAAACTTTATGTTTATCATATTTTATTCATAACCGTCTTCTATTTAAATCTTCAATTATGGATCATAAATAGTTTTTGAATTGCCAAATATTATACCCCAGGAATGTTAACCCAGGTGTGTAGCAAGGCCCTTTATCATATGTCAGGTTATGCGGATGCAGGTCTAACGCACCTTCTCAGAGTTGTTACCCCTAGGTATATATGTGCTAGAGCCACATCCACATGTTGTATCCAGATAGGGATGTATTTCTAGGAAACCACTCACTCTATCCTTTAACAAAATTCTAGGAATTATTCTTAAATGTTAACTCATTCTTATACTTATCCTTTGAGACATCCCTAGAAAAATCCTTAGAAATATACCTTGGGATCTCACTAAATTTTTCTCATAAAATTTTCCAAAGGTTAACTTAAGTTTTTTTGTGATACAAACTATTACAACATAGCATTTACATACATAGAAATTACATTGCTTTTTTGGTATACTTAAAATATTAAATAAATATATTCTCAAAGACCATATTTGTCTAGTGCCTTTGGAATCATGGAAACATAAACACTAGTACATAAGTGAGCTTAATTATCTCCCACTAGGTTCTTCATTAATATAACTCTTCTTAAACACATAATACATAATACATATCTTCATAACCTAGGGAAGGAAACACAGAAAGGGGTGAGATGATATGTTCAGTAAAGGTAAACAAGGGAAACATGTAAGCATAAACAGGAGCATAGGGGTATGAGAACATGATTATAACATTATAAGATCATACCCTATATATCATAAGATTAGAAACATGAATCATGGAATAAATCTTGGTAGTTCTTTAGACATGAATTATAAGGAAATAAATTGCATAATACATGAAAGCATATAATAGGAATAATACATGGAATTGCTTCATACATAAACATGTGATATCATTACCTATAAGTCAATACACATAGCTAGAACTTATTAGAGAACATCATGGGAAGTTCACCTACTAATTAGGACACACCACCATCCCGAGTTTCATTTCCTTCCTTATAATTTATTGGGTTTCCCCATCATACTGGATCAAGTTTCCCCATATTCTATATTCATGGTGACTACAGATAATTGCTAGTACACACAACCATCCCCAATCACAGTACATTCCTTGTAAGGGATTGGGTTTCCCTATCATCCCATAACAGAACAAGCCCGTCCAATTGATTCCCATCATTATCTCATGAGATTTAAATCTTTACCAAATACATTTGAGTTATATATAGGTCACATCCATCTCATAATAAAATCATTCATACATATGCTCCAACATAAGAAAACATTAATTATATCATGACCCATAAAAAGATATGGGTCTTATAAACATTATATCATAATCTCATGAAATGAAATGGGTTTCATAAACATGTAATTATATCTTAACCTATGGAAAAATATAGGTTTTTTAATCATTTCAAACAATCCTAACCTGTGAAAAGAAGTGGGTGTCACAAGAATAAAGTCATGGAAGATAAATGGGTTTCAAAAACATCATGTCATCAAAACATAAACCATTCAAAGAAATAATATGAATGGAACCTTTAAATAATTTCCTAAAAGGGCATGAGTAAAATTCATGGATGTCATATTAAATAGAAAATAATTTTTAAATATATTTTAATAACATTTCTTGAGGAAAATGTCATTTCTTCTTTGAAAAATGTTCTTTAGAACATAAAACCCTTTGAAGACCATTTTCTTGAAAATAATATTGAAAACATATAAATAATGATTTGAAATAATTTTTGAAACCTATTTAATTAATAACATATAAAGAGAGACTGCAATTTTTTTAAAGACCATTTTCCAAGAAAACTTATAAAATAATATTGAAAATTTTTTTAAACCTATTTACTTGAAATTTTATAAAATAATCTTGAAAATGTTTTGAAAACCATTTCCTTGAAAACATATGAATGAAACTTTAAAATGTTTTGAAAACACTTTTCTTGAAAACCACTTTTAACTAAATAATTTATATAATATTAGGAAAAAAATTTCTTAAAAAAATTAAATTTGTAATCTTATAAATGAATCTTCAAGAGAATGATGGAAATAATGGTCCGTAAATCATTACATGTGTAAAATTCCTTTTGCACCATAAAAAGTTTAGAAACATGTGTCGACCAGAAAATAATTAGAAGATTCCTTTCTAGAAACTGTTTTGTTTAAAAGATAAAACATGGGAAAGAATTTATATTAATTTTCAAAGTATAATATAATAATATTGTTTTGGAAACCATTTAGAAAAAATTATTTTGAAGGAACATAGATTCTTGACAAAAGATAGAGGTAAATTCATACTTCCTTAAAAACACTTTATTGATTATCTTATATACTAAAGAATGGAAAATCATATCACTACTTGGATATAACATAATAAAAAATATGTTAAGAAACTCATGTTATATATTGAGTGATGGATCATAACATTTCATCAATTAGATCATAATCCTAAAAAATCTCAATAAACCATTTGATTGTAACCATAAATCATTACCAATTTCATAATGTTGAATCATAACATAACAGAAAGGATAAAATTACAAAAATATTAGAACCTAATTATTAGAGGTAGATTCATTAAATAATATGTCAAAGGTAGTATGTATATCTCATGTAATAATATAGTTTTCTAACATGGCTTGTGTCTCAAGTAAGGGAATTTAAGACAAAAATACTTTACTGATTTGGTAACTTTAGAAACATAAACCCCATGAGACATATATCATAAAATGGATATGTAAACACCCATAAATTTAATTATAACAGTCATATAATACGTTCATGTTCAGTATATATATATCACACAAAATAAATGAGTGGTGTATAAGGCATGTATCTCAAGGAAATAAAAATTAAGATGAAATTCCCTTACCTTATGTCTTGAATCTCGTTATACTCATTCAAATATCCTATATAATTAATATAATATTATTATAAATAAATAATAAAACCATATTATTATATATAATAAAATATATTATTTGATTATGTTGTTATATTACATGTTTATTAACATTTCTATCTTAAGGATTCACTTTGGGTAATATTCTCTTTGTCTTTCACAGGTGTCTTAATTTGTTGTATCTTTGGTCCTTATACATATATCATGATTTTAATAATGTAATATATGATATAAGTATAATTTATATTATTTATATTTGTATTATAATAATCTATAGAATATATAATTATAAAAATGGAATACATCATTCATGGAGACAATAGGTCGTAAGTACCCAAGAACGTTGTTTCTGTTTTATTGTCATATATAAAGAAAGAAATAAAATTAAATATATTTATATGTGAATATAATAAAATAAATTTAGAATTTTTATGTCATACATATCATATAATTTCACTAAACACATACTTAACACATTATAAGTAGTATATGAATGAATCACATCGCTTTGAGGGGGTTATGGTCCACACTTCCTCAAACTAAATTATCATATTTACACAAGATGGAAAGAATAAAGGTGTGTTCTAAATAAAAATTATAGATGAATAAATAAATTATAAATATAATATATATCATAAATAAAGATATTTTCCATCATAATTTCCACCATGAGAGGTGGTAAAGGAAAAAATGAAGAATCGTCATTTTGTGGGGCGATAGTTTGCTATACATGTAAACATTATGTTTGTTAACCATTAGATGGAAGTGTGTGTATGTTTAGGTCAAAAATTTCGCATTAAATAATAATAGTATATTTATGATAGTTTTTTTATATAATAAAGTAATAATAATATTTGATAGAGTGGATAATGGAAAATAAAAGAAAGGAGCTTGAGGAATGACGTAACCTCTTCTTTAGGAAACACTTTTTGGTTTTCACCAAAGGGATTCCTTGGAGTTATTTCTTCCAAAATAATGGATTCAAGTAGTAATGTATTGATGTTGGGAATTATATTGGTAAGATATTTTTTTATCCTCATAGGTTTGAGAGTTGTGAAGAATATGGAGAGATTGTGGCCTTTTATAGGGAAAGGAGATGGGATAAATGGAATTTTTGGAAACAAGTTAGGTGTACCCATGTTTTTACAAAAAAATGAAAAAAAAAACAAAAAAAATATTATAAGTTTTAAGTATGAAATATGTCCATTCAATGTGTTTTGGACATGTTTTTAGATCATTTAAGCCCTTAAGTTTCAGGTTTAGTCCCTTATTAAGCTTAATATTTCCTTTATCGATGTAATTAATTTTAATTAATTTCATTATTTTTTTGTCAAAAAATAATTCAAACTTATTAGTAATTATAAATTATTCGTTTTCCAAATATATAATCCGTTTTTATAAATTCCAATCACACAATCGGAATAAATTAATTTAAATTTAATCCTGTGAACAGGATGACAATGTAGGGTTTTAAAGTAAACAACTTCTAAAATTTAACTATGTTTTAATAGTCAATTTCAAAGTGAAATTGAGTAAAATTACCTGAATTGGATTAATATATAAAAATATGATATAATTTAATGTTAAAACCAATTTAAAATATAATTTATACTTATAAATAAACTAGATGAAAAAGAAGTTTTGAATTAAATTTCATTATTGTACTTATTCCTTAAAAAATAAACTTCATAGAAAAAACACCAAAAATTTACCCTAACCTAATTTTTATGCCTCTCATTAAAATATTATGTTTATTTATATATATCTAATCCATAAAATTTCAAAACAATTATTTAAAATCGGTTCCCCATTAAAAGACATTAAAAATGCCGTAATAAAAATATAGTATTTATGTATAAAATTGTGTTTGATTTTATCTTAATACTATAAAATACAGTGTATGAATATAAAAAATATATTTCATTGAATATAATATAAATATATATATCACATTAATATCATTAACTAATTGTAATTAATTTAATTTATTATGGTAAAACAGCCTTTTGGCCATAAAAATAATAATATTTTTCTTTATATTCAATCTGTTTTCATATTATCTTATAATTTAATTATAATCAATGAATTAATTTTATATTTCTGTAAAAAAATTATATTTATAAGTTAGTTAACCCTATATCTATTAATTTAATAGCTAGGTTAAATTAAATAATATTTTAATTGTATGTCATTATCGTTATTCGATCTTGTGTGTTACTCAAACCATCAAGGAAAGTCATGGTTTCATGTAACACAAGCTATCCATGGTATTTCGTGTAGGTAAAGATAAAATTTATGTTGTGTGTAGTTAATAATTACCTTTTTTCGTATAACTCAATCCAGAAATATGTCTTTATTCTAAAATAAAATATTTTTATTGTTGTGTAAAATTAAAAATATCAAAAAAATTAAATTAATTCGAAAAAATATATTTCACAAAATCTTGGGGTGTTATAGGTAGGGTGGGGAGATGATGATGAGAGTCTTATCATTAACCCTGGAGACTGAATCTTTTACTTCCATTGTTCATATATTCCATTTATTTTTTACTTTAAATATTTAATACGGTTTATAATTCCTTATGTGCATACAAGAAATATATCACTGAGTCCTTCATCACTAATGTTTAGGGTAGAAGATGGGTTATACATATTAATCTCGAGAGATTGAAAAAGGGAAACATCATCCACATCCATAGGGAACTCATGTGTAACCAATGTAAAGTTCACAAATCTTGTTGATATCATGTTAATAAAGACATAAATGGTCTGGTATCCCTGTTTAGTGGAGTATCTCATTTAATGGGTTGGTTTCATATGTACCATTTGGTGGGAAGACTCCATTTTTACCATTTTATGGGATAGTTCCCGTATTATAGATGATCCCAAGGTTAAAAATGATAAAAATTACCCCATCCATACTGTATGGGGTTTTACCTTGGACTATACTAACACCTAGTTCATATTTGATGTTGTATTAGTCTTCTAGATAGTTATGTTTAGGGATTTTCACTTAGAAAATATCTAGATTCACTGATGGATCTTTGATACATATTTAGTAATAGGAATTTGGGTCTGCCTTAGAGTTACCCTTTTTGGATACCCTTTATGGTATCTTATATTCGACACCCGTATTTGGTTTTTTGGTGTATACACAACTTTCAATATAACATTCTATGGAATTATGGTCAATTGTAGATGATGATCACCGAAGTGAAATGGATCCCTCCAAGGAAACCCCTAAGTGGTTGAGTTCACACAATGATTGACCTCATCCACCTCATTGAGATTACAGTGTGCATGCTAATGAACTCTATGGATAATATCCTGTACTATTTGGATATTGCAACATGAGCCTACTTTTTCTCTATATCCTTCTATAGGAAAGATGGCATGAGGTTCTTTATCCTATAAATGATTTCATGAGATAACTCTAGATTCATTATATAACTATTGAGGTTGTATTCCTAGACCAATATTTTCACCAACTATAACTAGTGTTGTTAAGTAAGAAAAATTAACATCTCGACCTCACGGCCAAGGTTTCCATGGTGAATGATGTATATTATTGGTGTGTCAACTATTATTTTCATAGTAACTTGAGGTATTCTATGGTCATTACAAGATTTTCAAGTAAATGTTGAATATATTTGCACATTTGGAAATGCCATTTGGGTTTTTGAGGATATAAAAAGTCCTATATGGGAAACAAGACACATTATTAGTGTAAAATCATATAAATATATGAGTGCATGGTTGATAGATTTTATTCAAAGATAAAGTATTAAAGGGTGATCCCGATTTTTTTACAAGCGATAATTTTGAGACTATTTAAGAATTCATGTCAAGTTCACCATTTTTTTCATCATAATAATATTTCATAATGGTTGATTGTGAGGGGATCAGTATAATTTCAAAATAAGTCATGTTGTCATGTTTTATCTATGGAAACCCCCAATAGCTTCCACATTCATAACAATTTATGTGTCTACTTTCTAAAGGCATGTTTTCATTGGTGTTTCAAAACTAACAATTCTTAGGAACTCACATTGGTCAAGATGATGTGAGGTTAGTCACATCATTACCTTTTTGAGTGGAATTATTTCATACAATGGGGATCTCTTATAGATTTATGATATGTTCTTAAATCCTTCTCAATCCCCAATATGGGACTGTTTACCCCTTTTCCAATATCTTAATCATAAAATGTTTTCAAGATAATAACTATGTCTGTCACATGTTCTCTATTATTATCCTATATATTTATGACTATCAATGTTATAGTCATATTTAGTCACTCTTGTGTTAATCATGATCCTAGGACATGGTTGGTGTTTTGAAAATGGTATCGATCCTCTATGAGGCATCCAACATATCCTGCGAGTATAAGAATTAAAACCCAAATAGTTTTTTTTAATTTATGTGCTATTAAATTGTCCACAACAATGGTTTTGAGTGAGACTTAACAATATAGTTATCCCCTATACTGCATCGTCGAGAATATGTTCATCTGAAGAAATATTATATTTAATTGAACATACATCCAGATGGAGGCTCATATTTGGGGAGTCTACATCATGTTATTAGTACAATTATCACTGATATCTAAGACCACATGAGTCCTTGTCTGTTTTATAAACAACATATAGTGTAATATTGTATATATTTCATAAGAGAGTAATATTAAACTTTTATTGTACATACAAACTTTTTCCCATGTTATTATATTATATTTCACATTGTGAAACTAGTATGGAACTCAAGACTTAGGAAGGAATCCTATGTAACCTATTCCTAATAGGATTTAGAATCATCATATCTCATTTGGTTCTTATCCCACTGAAAGGAAAGGTAATAGATATTCATGAGTAATATCGCATCATAGTTAGGAAGATTATTAATATTTTAGGGACATACCCCAATGATGGGGCCCATGTATTAAACCACTTATTTTACTATGATATGAGAGGAAATATGATAAACTCATAGGAGAATTTGGATCCTATGAGATATAGTATTTTTAATATAGATTGACTTACACCAATGTGTAGCCCTAATTCACATGTCCATTTTTTTCCTCTAATGGACAAAGGATCGCATATTTATTCTTTATCCTCTGACTGAAGAAGATGGATGATAACCATAAAAGGTTTATTGAATATGTTTATATGGAATAGAGGCCCTATAGAGAGCATGGAGAGAATACGGTTTCATAAGTGTGTAACCCTAGTCTATTATGAAGAGTCGCTATAAAAACAGGTTCTTAGACAACGGATTATATATGGGGATTCACATTGTCTGATGGTACATATCAAAGTGTGCCTACCTAACTTAGTTAACATGTTTGAGGGTTGATACTTGACAAGGATGACATGGCCAAGTGTGTCTTCCTGATATGGCTAACATGTATGAGGGTTCCTTCTGAGAATTGTGACATGTCTCATGACTCTAGAATGATCAAGATCTCTTTCATGTGGATTTTGGCATGACAACATAAAAAATTTCACATAAGGACATCACATGAATACTTCACATGTACATAAGATGATCATGTAATCATATAATCTTAAGAAAATCAGGAGCTCATAATTGAGTTCATGGCTAGGTTTTCATCTTGTAAAAGGTGGAGATCAAGTCCACCTATCAAGATGTATCAAGGGATCCATTTCAAGGCCGCATTGAGTGTAACACCCCAAGCTTCCATAGTATGTTTCCCTTCATATAATATAATAGCTTGCATTGTATGAAACTTTAAGATTCTAACACACCGCGACCAATCAAACTGGCTGTTATGAATAGTAATACCCAATTTTATAAATTTTATAAATTTTATCATTCAAAATGGACTTCAATTTTTCATTAGGAATATCGAAATTATCTTAGGGTGAATTTTGGGTATTTTTCTGGAAAACTTTAAATTTTTTATGAATATTTAAAAACACTAAGTTATAGTTTAAAACCAAATTTTTATTTAAATAATTATTTATTTAAATTTATTTTAGGTCAAAATAGATACATAATACCTATATAAGTCCAATTTAATTCATTGGATTCAGTTTATAATAATTTTAGATATATAAAATTTTTATTGAACTTTTTAACCGTCTCTTACCCACCTCTTAGGAGCATTTGAAAATTTGAATAAAAATTAATTTTACCGCTTCTGTGAATTTAATTTCAAAAATCTGAGAGATACGTTTGATATCAGTAAGTAAAAGGTTGTTCAATAAGATAAAAAAATTTTGGTGAATAGTAACTTTTGACATTTATTTACCACGGTTAAAAGTAAATAGGATAATTAAGGGTAAAATGATATTATTATTACCCTATAACATGTCCTAATTCTATTGGATAAGTGTAATTAGACCAAAAACAACCTTAGGAATTAAATATGATCCTTTAGTTCCACTTGAATTAGATTAGGACATTTATTATTATTTAATTCAAAGAATAGTTAAAAGTGTTAAATTCAAAGCTTAATAACTAAACCTTTTTTAATATAAGGTTATACATAAGATAAATTAGATTATAAATATTCATTATAAAGATAAAAATATTTCATATATAATGGTATTTTATTTATATTTTTTAGACATTAACTAATTTAATTTATATAGGACACAATAATGATATAGTAATTACCTAATTAATTAAATGTTAAAATGTTTGATATTATAAATATCCAAATAAATGTAATTTTACACTTTTTATGAATTAAAATAGATTTATAGGTTAATAGGACATGTTAGGGTTGGTTATATGAATTTATTTCGAAGTAATAATGCTTTTAAGAATTTATCAAAAACAAAATACCAAATAGTGTCAAAATTGACATAAAAGAGTTTTTAAAAAAAATATTATATTATTAATTAATATTCAATTCCTAAAAATCTAATTTTCTTCCAAAAGGCTTATATACATATATTATTATCATTAATTAACCACTTGGGGTTCTCTTGGGTGTATATTGTATGTTTATTAACCATATAATATAAAAATAAAAAGAAACATGGTAAATGTCAAACTATTTAACTAAGAGTTAAATCTAAGAGATAAGGTTAATATAGTGACCAAAACCTGTCTAAAACCTATTGGTTGAGTGGTTTTAGACCCATCCCCACCTTAGCCTTTAAATAATTCATTTTATAGCCATTAGTAACCAAAAATTAATTTATTATAAAATAATATTTCTAGTTTTCCCTAAGGTTCCCCTCACCCCTTTTATAAAAAGGCTCTTCCCATTCTCTCTAATTCACACCTTAAAATCCATTTGGATAGGAAAACCCATGCCCAAATACCCTATAAATTTTCCTCCCTTAATCCTAGAGGCCTTAATTTAGTCAAAAAGACAACCTAAGGAGACATTTTGATAAAATCAAAAGGAAGAACCCGAAGAAGAGATAAATATTTCATCACCTCTTTCAAGTTTTTTCTTCTTCCGCTTCTTATTTCCTTATTGTTTCAATTAAAAAATAATAAATCTAGTATCTTCTATATACTCTGATTTTATTATAAATATGGTATGACTATATTCATTATTCTATCCATCCTTTGAATGACATGTCACCATACGTGCGTACGTAAATCTTACCGTCTCCACGTCGTGGTGTGGTTTATTATTCAAACACTTCCTCAGTTGGATGGGTACAATAATGAGTATAAATTATGTAAATAATAAATATAACATGATAATGATTCTGTTTATATGATACAACATCCAATTAAATATTATTTTAATATCAAAATAATGATATTGTCGCTCGTGCGTACGTACGAATTACCGTCTCCACGAACGCGATGAGATCCATTCCCCATCGTAATCCATTCAAGACTAATTTTCATTAGACGATTAAAAATAATGTTTAAAGAATTAATATCATTATGAATATGAATAATATTCATCCTATTCATAACAAACACTACTTACGAAACAAATCATATAAAGGAAAACGAATTAGTTAACACCCAAAACGACGATAATATTAAAATATCATTAACAAAGAAATATTAAAAGATCATATATTATATCATATTAATGTATATAATTACTGTATAATTTAATAACAATTATTTCACCCCTATACATAAGTTTAACCTATGCTTAACCCAGGAAAAGTACAAAGTAAGGGGTTTCTTATCTCACTTTTAATTCTGTGATATTTCCATTATTCGCCACTTATTTATTGCATATGGTGTATTGTTTACTACCATTTGATATATATTATCATGATTCTATTTATATTCATGGTATTAGGTGATTCATTTGGTGGTTATTAACTTTTGGTCATACGACTCTATTGACCACAATGAAGTAAGGGTTTTTCATCTCACTTTTTATTCATGTGAGAATCATGCTATATTGGCCACTATTTCCTTTTGTGTGGCGTATGTACTATCCATGATTATATTCAATGTATAATATAATTTAATGTATGGTAATTTAAATAATCATTTTATGATCCCTCTTTCATGGGATTTATGTTTCATAAGTTACCAAATCGGTATGGGAATTTCAATTTTCAATTTCCACTCATTCGGCATTACGCATACTTCATTGATTATTTTACTCCATGATTATTTGTGGAATCACTATTTATTATTTGTGTAGTAATTTACACTCCTCTTTCTGTGAATATAATTTTGAGACACATAATCACTCCCTTGGTAAATTCTCAAGTCATCGATTTGAACTTGATAAGAGTAATTTTAACTCAATCTCCATTTATTGAGTTAAACATCCAATTCATTGGTGTTGTTCTTACAAGAATATGTGTGAATGTCTATGATTGATTTAAACTGAATATACAATAATATTGAGTTTATTTATATTTTTTACACATAATTATGTTATTGATTTATCCTTAACCTAAGGATACCACCTTTATGAGAGATTTCATCTCAATTTACATTCCATTGAGACTCTTTTGTTGTTATACACCAAATCACTTTTATATAGTGAATATAATGTACTTTGACATAGTATATCATGAATACATTTATTCCCATGATATTATAAATTTTTTATTACCTAAATTATTTGTATTCAAGTGTCTCTCTTTTGGTTATGAACTCTAACCAAAATATCATTTTAAAATGTTTTAAAGATTTATTTTTCTAAATCTTTCTCATTAATGTCCATGTTTTAAAAATGGTTTTATGGATTTATTTATATAGACATTAAAGTTTTAAAATTAAAATTATTTTAAAAGTTTCAAAGTGTTATGGGACACTTTGATTAAAAAATATATTTTAAATGGCTTCTTGATAAATAGTGAGACTTTTAAATGTTTTCAAGAAAAAGGGGGATATTTCTCTCAAATAGTTTTGATGATTATTTTCATATATTTCAATATTATTCATTATTCTCTATTGAGGTTGATCTATTATAATAAAATCTTCCATATTTTATTTAATGAGTTATTTTTTACTGTGGATGTTCTATTTTTATACCATTCATGGTTCGTGGTTAAAATATTGACATTTTTTATGCTAGTTTTAATACCAATGTTTAGATTATATTTCAACCTTTTCATATGATGAATTCATTGGACTTAGTAAGTGACGGGTCGAGCCCTCTATAGCTCCTCGATGCATTGGTAGGTCTCATGTGAGAAACTAGTGTCTTGGTACAAGGCCTTGACAAAATATTATTTGTAGTCTTAGCACAAGGCCATGACTATGTGGTTATGAAAGTCTGGAATTATGCATTACATCATTATGAAAGTGGCTATTGATATTTCATGTGATTATTCGACTAGTAGAGTATACATGTGACTAAGTAAATGGAATTATTTTATTTTATCTTTGACATATTATACTAAAGTTCATGTTTAAAAGTCTTTTGTATTAGTCTTATACATTGCCTTAAATGTTTATGCTTATTTATGAATGTTTCTGTTATATTGTTATCCTTACTGAGCATATGATCTCACCCCTTTCTATGTTTTGTTTTTCCCAGGATGAAAAAGAAGTATATTATGACTTACCTATAGGGATAGTCTATGGTATCTCAGTGTTTTCTATGGAAACAATTTTTTTTACTTTTTCATTTTATGATGTAATGTAAACCTTATGAATGTATCTAGTACTTCCAAGGATGCTAAAATAATTGGTCTTTAGAGACTTGATCATTTTTTATCATTCCAATCATATGTAATAATGCGCTGACTCTGGGTTTCTGTGGTTGGGGCGTTACAGTTGGTACTAGAGGAATTTTAGTACAAATCTTGGAAACTAGATTTAGATAAACTCTGATTAGAACACATGGACCTAAGATAGACTTTGAGGATTTGTATAGAAGAAATTCCTAAAGTTTTGGTGTTGTAGATATTTTATGAGTTTTCCAAGAAATACATCCATGTCTGGATACAAGCTGGTATAGGTGGCTCTGGCATAGATGTACCTAGGGGTAAAACTCAAAAACACCACTTTGAGCTAGACTCGAACAGGAACTGGTGCACGACAATGGTCTTTGCTTCACTCTTGGTTATGACACTCCTGGGGGATATGCTTAGGATAATTTACATTTTCTTTACAAACCAATTTGAAGGATTTTAATATAAGATGAGAATAAATGAACTTGGTTAATCCTAAGGTGTGTAAAATTGGAAATATGGTGTCATGATAATCTCTAAATGATTTTATGACTACTATTACTCACACAATGATTTCTAGTTTTAGTCAATGGATGGATTCCAAGGAAGTAATAGTAACATTGATCTTGATGTACAATGTGGGAATGGTGGTGGAAATGAGCAAAAAAATGGAATGTTGATAGGTGTAAAATATATCGTGTTCATGCCAAATCAGTTTTCCCAAAATATGATCAAAAACACATATATTAACCAACTCCACGACTCAAAAAAGAAGAGAAATGTGATTAATGATAGGATATCCTGTAGTGGAGACCATGGAGAAAATAATCCTCAATTTCCATCATGAAGGAAATGTGAAAGGAGACACCCAGGAAAGTGTTTCAATAGAACAAAGAGATTCTTTACGTGTGGGAAAGAAGTACATAAAGTAAATAATTGCCAAGGAAAAATGAAGAGTACTATAGAAGAAAATAAAAATGGTCCCAAGAATCCATTTACAGTCATTTTTCATAAATGTATGGGACCTATCCATTACCGGAGTGAATTCCCTATTCTATAGGATATTATCTTGGTCAAAGAATAAGCTATGTTGAAATAAATGGTTGGAGACATGTTTAAAAGTATTAGTGCTCCTTGTTAATGGCATTACTTTTGAATAATTTTCTATTGTATTTGTAACATTGCAGTTTGTCATGTGAAAATGATATTTGAGGAAGAATTATCTTTTCTCTTGTGGATATAGTTATAAATAACCATTTCGTTTTATATGATCATTTTGTTTGAGAAAATTACAAGTTATTATATTTTGGGATGAAAATGAAAGGTATGAGATAACATTTCTGGTCAAATTATGTTATGGTTATTTGAGGAATTTATCTAATTTTTTTAATGTTATAAAATATAGTTTTTTAAAAAGTATAACATGAGACCGTGTGACAACCCGTCACGTCGGACAAAGCTGTGGGAATCGAACCCACAACTAGAGTGCAATTGGGATTTATCACCTACCACTGGACTACATGAAGTCCCTGGTTAGTGTGACAAACTATTTTTAGTTAAATGGTTTTATTGATCAATAATAAGTTTATTTGGGATCTTATGTCTTATCAAATGAAAACCCTTAGTATTGGAAAATGATTTGGTGATTAAGTGATAAATGCTATTTTGGAAGACGTTCGCTCTGTTGGGAACACTATATGCTTAAGGAAAATAGAATACTATGGGATTTCATTTGAGGAGTAATGGGGGATTATTATCTAGGTTTTTATTGTGGATTTATAGTGATTTGGGTTATTTATGGAAATGATTAACCTATATTAGAGAATATGTGATTAGGTTAATTACTTTTAAGTATGTGACATTAAGAGTAGTAAATGTCATTTGGAGATACAATTTAATGTGGAAGACTACATAACCAAATTCTTCTAAGTTTTGGGTTTCAATATTATTTTGGATTATATTGAAGGATTTTATGGACAATTGTTTATTCAATGGTATTTATTTAACTTTGGGGTACTGTTGGTTTAATTTTAGATATTAAGATTAGTGTTTCTTTCTCTAAAGGAATATCCTTTTGGGGGATCATCTGATCTTGTACTAACCATTTTGTTTTTGATTAATATATAAAGACAAGGTAAATCTATAGTTTATCCTTTATGGATCATGTGATTCTCTAGAAGTTGATTCTATATCTTCTGGTGTGACCAAGTCATCTTGAATACTCATAGTTTGAAAAAAAAATGAGTTAGTGGTATAAATTTATTAAAGAATGAAACTCTATTTAAAATGTAAGTATATCTCTTTATGTTCTTAGTCAATCTCATAAATAAATTCCACATATTTATGAAATGAAACTTAAAACAAAACAAAAAAAATGTTTCTCGTTTACTTTTCCTACTAGGAAACTAATGACTATTTTTCCATCATAATTTTGTGGTTTTCTAGTTCTTAACTTTCTCCTGATCAGTTTTTCCATCCCTCTCCATCAGAACTTGACACTTATTTTATCGTCCATATCCATGTTTTTCTACATGGAATCCTAGTATTGGTTATCTTGAGTGTCCTTTGTACTTTTCTTTATTTCTTTTAAAGTGTTAGTTTTATTGATTCTTTTTCCTATGTGGGACTTCAAATTATGTTCCCAAGCCCAATTTTAAAAATTATGAGGACACAATTTCCAAAAGTGGGGAAGAATGTAACACCCCAAGCTTCCACGGTACGTTTCCCTTTGAATAATGTAATAGCTTTCATTGTATGCAACTTCGAGATTCTAACACACTACGGCCAATCAAAATAGTCGCTATGAATAGTAATACCCACTTTTTGAAATTCTAAAAATTTTATCTTTCAAAATGGACTTCATTTTTTGGATTCAGAATATCTAAATTATCTTAGGGTGAATTTTTGGTATTTTTCTGAAAACTTTCAATTTTTGATGAATAGTGAAAAACACTGAGTTATTGTTTAAAACCAAATTTTTATTTAAATAAGTATTTATTTAAATTTATTTTAGGTCAAAATAAAGGCATAATACTTATATAAGTTCAATGTAATTCATTGGAGTCAATTTATAATAATTTTATATATATAAAAATTTTATTGAACTTTTTAACTGTCTTTTACCCACCTCCTAGGAGCATTTGCAAATTTGAATATAACATAATTTTACCCTTTCTGTGAATTGAATTTAAAAAATTCTAGAGACACGGTAGATATCAGTAAGTAAAATTTTCCTCAATAAGATAAAAATAATTTTTGGTGAATAGTATCATTTGAATTTTATTTACCACGGTTAAAAGTAAATAGGGTAATTAAGGGTAAAAATGAAATTATTATTACCCTAACACATTTCCTAATTCTATTGGATAAGTTTAATTCAAACAAAAACAACTTTAGGACTAAAATATGATCCTTTAGGTCTACTTGGAATAGATTAGGACTTTTTTTTTAATTCAAAGAAGAGTTAAAAGTGTTAAATTCAATACTTAATAACTAAACCATTTTTAATATAGGGTCATACATTAGATAAATTAGATTATAAATATTAATTAGAAAGATATAAATATTTCCTACATAATGGTATTTTATTTATATTTTTTAGATATTAAATAATTTAATTTATTTATAACACAATGATGATGCAGTAATTACCTAATTAATGAAATATTAAAATATTTGATATTATAAATATCCAAATATGTAATTTGACACTTTTTATGAATTACACTAATTTTTTAGGTTAATATGACATGTTAGGGTTGGTTAGATTAATTTTTTTAATTAATAATACTGTTATGAATTTCGAAAAAACAAAGTACCAAAGAGTGTCAAAATTGACATAAAAGAGTTTTTAAAACAAATATTATATTATTAATTGATATTATATTCCTAAAAATCTAAAGATTGGAAAAAAGACTTATATACTGACACTACTACAAAAACGGGCAATAACAGCGCTAAAATCGGGCTTTAACAGCGCTAGAAAAGCGCTGTAAAGCTCAGCGCTGATAAAGGGGGGTCCTTTAACAGCGCTTTTTTAGCGCTGTTAAATGTCACCTTTAACAGCGCTAAAAAAGCGCTGTTAAATGTCACCTTTAATGGCGCTAAAAAAGCGATGTTAAAGGATACCTTTAACAGCGCTAAAAAGTGCTGTTATATGTTGCCTTTAACAGCGCTTTTTTAGCGCTGTTAAATATCTCCTTTAACAGCGCTTTTTTAGCGCTGTTAAATGTCGCCTTTAACAGCGCTAAAAAAGCGCTGTTAAATCCCTGCCTGCTGCTAATAAAAAACCTCACTAGTACAGCCAGCCAAGCAGACCTGCACAAAAACCAGTATATCAACCACAGACCTGCACAAAAACCAGTATATCAACCACAAGCATGTCATCAACTGATCACAACCCAACCAAACAGTGTTCTTACCATGAGTTAGATACCATCTACCCAGAAACCAAAACTACCTCATTACATAGTATCACAAAATATTCCTACACAACTCAGAAGATAAATACTAGAACATTCCACTATGCATTGTTTCTCCTTGGATTGCCACTTGGTTTTGACAAATCATGCAGAGCCCGTGCTCCTTGAATCATTCTGCAATACATAAAAAGGATATCCTAACTCTCCCAACCATCACCCTTAGTAATTATGTATATTAATACAAAAAAGGTAACATATCATAAATTGGGGGACTGTAATGAGACATCAAGATTAACATTCTATATATAGGATCGATGTCTGGTAGGATTGGTTGCGTTGATACATGACTCTACCTGGACCTCAAAAATAGATATATGATCTCACTCCAGGACTTTCAGAGAGACTCCAACTATGTCTAGGATGTCCTGCTGAAGCGATCGTACTACCGTAAGTCGGAAAAGATACCAAAACCATCCTATGAAGGATCATGGGATCCAACCCTAATGAAATATGTCCTTGATATAGTGTTCAAAGAGATCAATCATGGTACATAAAATTATGTGTCATTTAAAGGGTCACATGCCTTGTCGCTTTACCCTGGGTAACTCCAATGTTCAGCTGCCTGTGTGAATATACATGTCATATCAATAGGAAATTACATGGCATGTTAAAAAACATATACGTGTTACCCTTTGATCTTGTGTCCTCTTATGCACCCTTGCCCTATGTTAGTACATGACGTCGATCTCGTGTGATTCTTCCTGTGTATCTGTACAAGGGATAAACTGCGTAGCTGGCTCATTAAAGACGTGTAGTGGGATATATTCCATGTAGGAAAGCCATGTAATCCAACCCATGTTTGTGTATCTCAAAAATTTATGCCAAGTCTTGGGGGAGGGTCTACACTACATGTGAGGTGGATATCTCAGTTGTTGATTTCACTTAAAAATAAGTCCATTTTGAACAAAACAGAGGCACTTTGAGTGGTGTCGACCACACCGGGCCTCGGATTGAGTCGGGGTTGACTCATACACATTAAATTTGACCCATGGATCATTTTCCTTAAGTTTCAATAGAATCCGAATGCGTTTGGTCAGTTTCCCGTATGTCAGTTGTTGATTTCTCACTTAAAATTAAGTCCATTTTTAACAAAAACAGAGGCACTTTCAGTGGTGTCGGCCACACCGGGCCTCGGATTGAGGCGGGGTTGACTTGTACATGTCACATTTGACCCATGTATCGTTGTTCTAAAGTTTCAACAGAATCCGAATGCGTTTGGTTGGTTTGTCGTATGTTAGTTGTTGATTTCACTTAAAATTAAGTCCATTTTTAACAAAAACAGAGGCACTTTGAGTGGTGTCGGCCACACCGGGCCTCGGATTGAGGCGGGGTTGACTCGTACACGTCACATATGACTCATGGATCATTTTCCTTAAGTTTCAATAGAAACCGGATGTGTTTGGTCGGTTTGGTTTATGTATGTAAAATATTGTCCATTTTAAACAAAATACATACACTTGGAGTGATACCAGCCACACCGCGTCTCGAATTGAAGTAGGTTTGAATAGTACACATCACATATGACCCATGGATCATTTTACTAAAGTGTTAACACAATCCTAAGGCGTTTGGTCGGTTTCCCGTATGTCAGTTGTTGATTTCACTTAAAAATAAATCCATTTTGAACAAAATAGAGGCACTTTGAGTGGTGTCGGCCACACCGGGCCTCATATTGAGTCGGGGTTGACTCTTACACGTCAAATTTGACCCATGGATCATTTCCCTTAAGTTTTAACAGAATCCAAATGCGTTTGGTCGGTTTTCCGCATGTCAGTTGTTGATTTCACTTAAAAATAAGTCCATTTTGAACAAAAGAGAGGCACTGTGAGTGGTGTCGGCCACACCGGGCCTCGGATTGATGCGGTGTTGAATCGTACACGTCACACATGAGTCATTAATCGTTGTGAAAAAGTATCAACACAATCAGAAGCCATTATATCGGTTTGGCATATGTACGTAAAATATTGTCCATTTTAAACTAAATACATATACTTGGAGTGATACCGTTCACACCGCGCCTCTGATTGAGGCGGGGTTGACTCTTACACGTCACATTTGACCCATGGATCATTTTCCTTAAGTTTCAATAGAATACCAATGCGTTTGGTTGGTTTGTCGTATGTCAGTTGTTGATTTCACTTAAAATTAAGTCCATTTTTAACAAAACAGTGACACTGTGAGTGGTGTCGGCCACACCGGGCCTCATATTGATGCGGTGTTGAATCGTACACGTCACACATGAGTCATTGATTGTTGTGAAAAAGTATCAACGCAATCAGAAGCCGTTAGATTGGTTTGGCGTATGTACGTAAAATATTGTCCATTTTAAACTAAATGCATACACTTGGAGTGATACCAGTCACACCGCGCCTCTGATTGAGGCGGGGTTGAATCTTACACGTCACATTTGACCCATGGATAGTTGTCCTTAAGTTTCAATAGAATCCCAATGTGTTTGGTCGGTTTGCTGTATGTCAGTTGTTGATTTCACTTAAAATTAAGTCCATTTTTAACAAAACAGTGACACTGTGAGTGGTGTCGGCCACACCGGGCCATGGATTGATGCGGTGTTGAATCGTACACGTCACACATGAGTCATTGATCATTGTGAAAAAGTATCAATGCAATCAGAAGCCGTTAGATCAGTTTGGTGTATGTACGTAAAATATTGTCCATTTTAAACTAAATACATACACTTGGAGTGATACCGGTCACACCGCGTCTCGGATTGAGGCGGGGTTGAGTCGTACACGTCACATATAACCCATGAATCGTTGTCCTAAAGTGTCAACACAATCCGAAGGCGTTTGGTCGGTTTCCCATATGTCAGTTGTTGATTTCTCACTTAAAAATAAGTCCATTTTGAACAAAACAGAGGCACTTGGAGTTGTGTCAGCCACAACAGGCCTCAGATTGAGGCGGGGTTGACTCGTACACGTCACATTTGAAGGTGAGTATGCATACACGATGGTTTACCTTCTTAGAGAAGGGTTTCTGGAAGAGTATAAAAGACATGAAGCAATGAAGATCATTAGAGTGTTGGAGCAAATGTGGTTGCTACAAACAATGTGGAAATCGGCTTGTGCAAAGCGACCTAAGTTACAACTTGCAGGTATTGTACTCTATTTTTTTCTGGAAGGTTTCAGTTTAAATGCATTTTGGAATGATCATTGCTAGACATTGTCTTTTATGTTTTTTTGACAGCCGAGGGGAAAGGGTGGGGTCTGAAGACATTGTAGGATATGTCGAAGGGTGATTTTGTGTGTGAATATGTTGGAGAAATGTTAACTCCCGCAGTTCTGAAAAGAGTCACTATTTAAAAGAAAGTCACAAGTTTAGATACATCTCATGATGGTCAGTTTAAAGACATTTTGAGGGACACTACTAAATACATGCTCAGATATGCACACATCCCCCACGATCTAAAAGTGGGGGATGTGTGCATATCTGAGCATGTCTTTAGTAGTGTCCCTCAAAATTTCTTTAAACTGACCATCTCGAGATGTATCTAAACTTGTGACTTTCTTTTAAATAGTGACTCTTTTCAGAACTGCGTGATATGAAGGTATTTTGGAGATTTTACTGGTTCATGCATGATATGAAGGTATTTTGGAGATTTTACTAGTTTTTTTGTCCAAAGGCCAAAGAAATGTGGTCCATCATTATTTCATGTTACTCGTACACGTCACCAAGGACTCGTGGATCGTTCTCCTAAAGGATGAAGGCAATCCGGATGCGTCTGGTCAGATTTACGTAGGTCAGTTGTTGTTTCCAATTAAAGTGGTGTCCATTTTAAATAAGAGAGCGACCCTTTGGGTGGTAGCGGTCACACCGTGCCTCGGATTGAGGCGGGGTTGACTCGTACACGTCACCAAGGACCCGTGGATCCTTCTCCTAAAGGATAAAGGAAATCCGGATGCATCTGGTCAAATTTACGTAGGTCAGTTGTTGTTTCCAATTAAAGTGGTGTCCATTTTAAACAAGAGAGCGACTCTTTGGGTGGTAGCGGTCACACTGTGCCTCGGATTGAGGCATGGTTGACTCGTACACATCACTAAGGACCTGTGGATCGTTCTCCTAAAGAATGAAGGCAATCCGGATGCGTCCGGTCGGATTTCCGTAGGTCAGTTGTTGTTTCCAATTAAAGTGGTGTCCATTTTAAACAAGAGAGCGACCCTTTGGGTGGTAGCGGTCACACTGTGCCTCGGATTGAGGCGGAGTTGACTCGCACATGTCACCAAGGACCTCTGGATCTTTCTCCTAAAGGATGAAGGCAATCCGGATGCGTCTGGTCGGATTTCCGTAGGTCAGTTGTTGTTTTCAATTAAAGTGGTGTCCATTTTAAAAAAGAGAGCGACCCTTTGGGTGGTAGCGGTCACACCGTGCCTCGGATTGAGGCGGAGTTGACTCTTACACGTCACCAAGGACCCGTGGATCATTCTCCTAAAGGATGAAGGCAATCTAGATGCGTCTGGTCGGATTTCCGTAGGTCAGTTGTTGTTTTCAATTAAAGTGGTGTCCATTTTAAACAAGAGAGCGACCATTTTAGTGGTTCAACATTCTTGCATGTTGCTGGTGCATATCATCTGTTAAAATGGAAAAATGACTCATTGGAGAAAGAATGTTTTATTTAATAACAATTACAATTTTTCTATGAACATTTACATACAACAATATTTCATCTTCTGATCCCCTTAACCCCTCTCAAAAATGACCACCAATTGTACATGTCCCCAAGTCAGATCTTCATTGTATTTTTGTACAATCTGTCATCAGGTATGCGGCCCACTCGTTTCTGAACACATCTATATCGTCTTGTGAGTATGAGGCTTTTCGGCAGTCATAGTAGTACTGCAAAATAAAAAAATAAAGAATTAATAAATAACTAAAACGAACTAGTAGTTGTTTTTGAAAATACCTCTTTAGGGATGCTAGTTTGCTGATGAAAAACGATCTCTTTCATAAATTTACAAACATAATAACCGCAATCATTATCGTTTGTTTGTTTTGGACACTGCAAAAAAATTGATCATTAGGAGAATAAATAACTTATGTTGAGATGTGTTTGGATAGTGAAATTTTATTATATATACCCTGATATTTGTCCAGACGTAGTACTTGCTCGCCTCCCTATGCTTAACCCCTGTCCTCATTCCTTTTTTTAGAAGATATTGACACACAGCCCTATCATAACAGAATCCTTAGTAAATGATAATAAAAATTATATTACTTGATGTTTATACCTAAAACGTAAGATGTAGTGTCTTACAGATTCACAAACTCCATCATGTATGGTCGGTTTGATGGATATCCTAGCTTTGAATCCAGAAAATAAATCTTCGGAGTATCCAAGTTCACCGCAATTAGCAACCAATGTTGCCTAAAAACACAAAAAGGAATAAGTAATAAAAAAAGTGAAAATATAATTGATATGCTTTAATCGTAGAGTATTACCCCTGCATGGTTGGTATTAGGAAAAGTCTGTCATCTGTAATCTTGCGTTCAAATGTTTTCAGCAAGTCGTTCACTGTTGCATCCCTTTTTGATGACTCTATTTTTGTTTGGTGTGTTGATGTGATATGAGGACTAACCAGTCCAAATCTTGGCTCATGGGAAAATCCCTTCAACTGTTTTTCATAAATGCGTCTGTCAATAATATAAAATGCATTTAGTCATAATTTGCACATTAGATCAGCTTTTAGAAAATCAATTCATGGAAACATACCTCATATATACATTTACAACAGTGACGCCTAACCAACCGTTTTCAAGGATTTCATTTACATTTTCCGCAGCAACGAAATCTTGACTTTCCTCTCCGTATATATTATCTTCGAAAATCACTATATGACTATTACCATCTTTTAGCTTCGTATCCACATGAGTCTTCAATGCTAGTAAATGTGGAAAGAGAACAGGTGGTGTTATTGTGCTTTCAGTAGCTCCTTGGGATCGATTGGTCGATCCTTTAGATGGTTTCGAGCCGATGTTAGTCAACCCCTTTCCTTTCTCCGTCTATAACAACAATCATTTATTCAGACACTCTTTTCATTAATTGTTAAGGGTTTAGCTTGAAAATAAAAGGAAATAAATACCTCTTTGTCTGCATGTACTCTTACAAGTTGTGCCGGCCATGCAATGAATTTCCCAATAGCCTTTTCGACCGTATGAATATCATCGTCATCAAGTGGAATAGGTAGCATTTCATTTGGCTCATGAGCAACAGTAATCGTTACTTTCAGATGATCTTTTGAAAGTGGTCTATTATGCAGTGTGGCATCTGGGATATTGAACACTGTAGCCCTCGCTACAAGGTGATAGGTGGGTGTTGATAGATATAAATCACAATCATTATCACCCTGTAGAAGATCAGTACAGATAAATTATCAGTGTTTGTCTGATTCATATTTCATGGGAACCGTTATTAAAATATTGATTACCACGGCTAAGACATTTTTTTTAGGTGAATGGCTCGCCTCAAAGCTGGTGGGGGGTGGGGCAGGATGTTCATGCGGTGGTTGTTCCTGAGTTGTGTCCTCCCTTTGCTTCCCACCCATAAAAGTTGCTAGCAAATCTCCCTGCCATTGCAATTGTTCTTCAAGGGTTGCTATTTTTTCTCTCATTTGTTCCAATTTTTTCTCTGTATCATCCATTTTTTTCTTCTTCTCAAAATATACTCGAGGTGTCACCCCAAACCCTGCACCTCTGACACGACCGTATTTTTATGGCTGCTTCAAAGCCGTCGATAATAGGTCTGTATCAGCTACAGGAGTAGCTGATTCTTGTGACTGTCAGATATAGGAAAAAAACTAATTATTTTTATGTAATAGCAATTTTAAACAAATCTTTTTATCATCGTGTCATACTTACACATATTTCCCACACTTTTTGTGTGTTCTCATCTATTAACTTCCCTTCTTTGTTCACACGTGCCTCCTTCCATAGCACATGACGTGGGATAGAAGTGCATTTGGTTTTAGATTCATCAATCTACATATAAACATAGAAAGACAATTATGATGTTGTTTATTGGAACCTAACAATATTACTGTAAATTTACAATACGTACCATTTTCTTTTCTAATGAAGCGTACCCCATCCTTGCTTTACGATAGGGGTATGTTGGATTTGATGCACGTTCCTTATTTTCAGTACAGAGTTTCTGTTTCATAAATGAAATATTGACAATCAAAGTGATGAATATAGGTATCCTCAAACAATGTATTATCACTCACAATGTACCTGAAACTTCTCATCCCCACGACGGCCAATAAATGCATCCCATGCTTCTTGGGATATCAGGTGCGCATAGACAATGGGTGGGTGCGGGTTTCTTTTACCTTTAGAATCTTTCAGGTGATATCTTGTTAAAATAGTATGAAAACCTCGATGAATCTTTCCTGCAAGCCTTAGTACATAATCCTTGTGTGATTCGTATACTATAAATGTACTCTGCAAGAGATTGAGAAGAGTAAGACAATGTTTCATCATTTTATTTGCTAGTTAATTAAAGAAATAAATTCATAATGTTACCGTAATTTCTTCCCAGATCACAGCCTTCAACCCGGACACAACATGGTGCCATGAATCTATGTCAATCGGCACGCGTTGCCGAGTGACAACTCCAATGTAACTGCTAAACATAGCCTTTTTGGGATTCACATGTTGGCCTCGTGCATTCCATCCAACTTCAAATTTGATGCCTTTGCTTTTCGCCTTAAGAATTTTGGCTAACACTGTCAAACTACGACGCACCTGTGATTTCTGCGACGTCGGTCCTTCATTCCTGACCATTTCATCGATATCAACATCATCTATATGTTCATCTACTATGATATCAACGGCATGTGCTGATGGTTGTTGGACCTCAACACTAAGAGAAGTAGCCGCAACAGCAAGAGCAACAGTAGGAGCAGTAGGAGCACCAGGAGTCGCAGTAGTAAGAGCAGCAGCAGGAGCAGTAGGAGCACCAGGAGCCACAGCAGGAGGAGGAGTAGGAGCCACAGTAGTAGGAGCAGCAGGAGCCACATCAGGAGAAATAGTAGCAGCAGCATGAGCTGCAGGAGTAGCAGGAGCAGCAGCAGCCGCAGCAGCAGCTGCTTGAGAGACTTGTTCAGTCTCAAGGTTAGGAGCACCAGAATGTGCAGAAGTCATTATCTGCAAAAGTGGTTGAACAGTTCATTCAAATTACATAAATTCTGTAATGATAAGATAATAACATGAGATAACAAGATCTATATTACAAACAAAATATAACCTATTTACTGAACTCTCTTTCTTTTTTTCAAAGGTTGAAGAGATTTGACACCTCTATCGACAATCTAAATCCCTTCATTGTGGTCTCCTCTAACATACAAAACATCATCTGCAATGGGACCGCTCCGAATTGATTGTGACGTACCACTAAAAGGATCGTCCTCAACTGAATTTTCATCGGAACCCTCAATAGTTTTGGACGATAAAAAAACAATCGACCACTTTCGGTTTGCGGGATCTGGAACATAAAAAACTTGTACCGCTTGTGATGCCATTATAAACTGTTCGTCTTTGTACCCTTCTTTACTAAAATCAACTTTCACAAATCCCCATTCATCTATTTTAACACCACTATTGTTATCAATCCATTTGCATTGAAAAATCGGCAATTGAAATGTCGTATAATCCAACTCCCATATTAGTTTGATAATGCCAAAGTATGACATATTTGCATAAATTGTATTTCTATCCTTACTACCAGAAACATGCATCGCTTTAGCCACTAGTGTAACTCCACTATTTTTCATGGTACTCTCTTCATCATGTTCATCCGTATAGAATGTATAACCATTAATTACATACCCACTGTAAGATAATACATACACACTTGGTCCAGCGGCTAGCCATCGAAGTCGTTCTGAAATTGATTTCGGATTTTCATCCAACTGCTTAAAAATATGGTCCTGAAACCATCCTATAAACTGGTGATTATGTGTATCTGCTAACCATTTTTCAGCCCTCGATGGATTCAACTCCCTAAGAATTTCTTTGTGAGTTTCAATATATGGAGCAACCTCCCAACTGTTATGCAAAACATAAAGATGAGCCTGCTCCCGATCTGTAATATTGATTGCTACAACTTCTCTTCCAGAAATTCCCCCACCCTCAATGCGTCCAGTGTGACGAGATTTCGGGAGACCAATGCTTTCCACATCAGATAGGTATTCAATACAAAATTCAATGGCTTCCTCAACAATATATCACTCCACTATACAACCCTCTGGCCGACTTCGATTTTTGACATATCCTTTCAAAATCTTCGTATACCGTTCAACAGGATACATCCATCTATAGTGCACAGGACCACAAAGTCGAATCTCTCTCACCAAGTTAATCATCAAATGAACCATCATATCAAAGAATGTTGGCGGGAAGAACATTTCTAATTCACATAATATGATGACAATTTCTTTTTCCATAGCTGGCAATTTCCCCGGGTCTAAAACTTTGCTACATATAGATTTGAAAAAGAAACAAAGTTTGGTTAACGTATGACGAACATTCTTGGGTAAAATGCAACGTAAAGCTATAGGAATTAGATCTTGCATCAAAACATGGCAATCATGTGATTTCAAACCTTTTAACTTCAAATCATTCATTGACACAATGTTCTTGATATTTGATGAGTACCCCTCTGGAACCTTTACATCATTAAAGAAGTTGCAAAACTGATATCTCTCTGCCCTAGAAAGAGTATAAGCAGCAGGAGGAAGAAACATTCGATTTTCACCTTTCACGGAAGCCAACTCTTCTCGTATTCCCATGTCAACCATGTCCAACCTTGCCTTAATTCCATCTTTTGTTTTGCCAGGGGCATTTAGCAACGTTCCAATAACACTATCACATACATTTTTTTCCACATGCATCACATCAAGAAAATGTCTGACGTACAAACAATTCCCGTATGGTAATTCAAAAAAAACTGATCTCTTTTTCCAACCGATTTTCGTAAGGTTTTTCGAAAATGGTTTACCAAAAACAGTGTTCATATCTTTTACTTTCTCAAACAGCTGATCACCTGTTAGTGGAGACGGTGTTGTGCGTTTTTCTGAACATCCATTGAATGATGTCATCCAAGATCGGTACTTATGCCGACGAGGTAGAAATCTACGATGTCCTAGAAACACAGATTTCGATGAATGTTTCAACCTAATTGATTCTGTATCTTCTTCGCACACGGGACACCCTTGAGTTCCTTTAATGCTATAGCCTGACAAATTTCCATAAGCAGGGAAATCATTTATTGTCCCATACAACATCGCTCTCAACGTGAAGTATTCACTTTTATAAGAATCATACAACATTACACCTGAGTCCCACAATAACTTCAAATCCTCGATCAAAGGAGTCAGATAAACATCAATATCGTTACCTGGTTGTTTTGGTCCTGATATAAGCATAGATAACATGATGAATTTTTTCTTCATGCATAACCAGGGTGGCAAGTTATAATTTAGCAACATAATAGGCCATGTACTATGAGTGCTGGTTTGAAAACCAAAAGGATTCACTCCATCTGTAGATAACGCAAGTCGAAGGTTTCTCGGCTCTTTTCCAAATTCAGGATACTCATGATCAATTTTCTTCCATTGAGGAGAGTTGGCCGGATGACGTAATAACCCATATTTATTTCTTTTATCTGCATGCCACGACAATTGTCTTGCAGTTTCTTCACTTCCATATAAACGCCTAAACCTTGGAATGATTGGAAAGTACCATACAACTTTCGTAGGATTGGATTTATCTTTCTTGTATCGAGAAGCACCACACTTTGGGCATTCTGTAAGTGATTTGTTCTCCTTTCAAAACAATATACAGTCTTTCGGGCAGTCATGTATTCTTTCAGAAATCATTCCCATCGAGCGTAGCATTCGTCTAGCTTCATATGTCCGGCTTGGGAGCTCATTATCTTCCGGGAGCATGTCATTCAAGAGAGAAAGTAGTTCCGTAAAACTGAAATCACTCCATCCATTGTCTGCTTTCAATTTATACAACTTCAGTACAGCTGACAATGTTGTATACTTAGTGCAAGCAACATACAATGGCGTCTTTGCACAACTCTTTAACTTCTCAAACAATTTTGGGCAATCACGGGGTTCATCTTGAATTGTCTTTGTCATTTCCTCAATACGATCTTCATCATCATTGACATCTGTAATCACATCCTCCATATGGTCTTCTTCATTATCTATATTTGTATTCATATCTGACGATCTATAAAACGTAGTTTTATCCCAGCCAGTAGCTACATTCGCTTTTTCTCCGTGTTTATTCCAACATTTATAACTCCTATCTATTCCGTGACATATCAAATGTTCTTCTAACTCCTCTGGAGTAAGTAGTCTAGAATAACAACAACGTAAACACGGACAAAGGATTTGAGAAGGATCCTTTGTGTGATCCTTTGCAAACTTGATGAACTCTTTCACTCCGTTCTCGTACTCTATTGTTAAACGATTAGAATCCATCCAATCTTTATTCATCTTCATCCTATTTGAATCTCAAATATTAGTATTTATGGTTCAAGTACACAAAATAAGACTTCCAAATACAGTAGAAGGGAACCACTTCCTTGGAAGGAGATCAAGTAGTCTAACCTATAATCAAGATTCATAAAAAAGAATATTAGATTCACTAAAAAGATGATTATCTATCACTCTATAAGGAGGATATAACAGGAGATAGAGGATTTCCAATCGATGAGAGATACCTTTATCAGAGCACCGAATAGGGGAACCTAAAGGAGACTTGTAATAGGGGATCCTCTCATTATTTTATATCTTATCTCTTGGTAAATGGTTTCTATTTTGTGTTAGAGTACTTTTGTGGGATCATGTTGTTCAACACACCATTGGGGGTGTGATTAGAAGGCATCTGTCTTCGTAAGGGATGTTCCCTCATGGTTTGTGAGTATTGTTTCATTTTTGATTTATACATGCTTGATATGATATGTATTGAATAGATAGTGATGATGTAATTTTTGGTATTTAATCAATATCACATTGATTACCATAGATGAGTGACTGTCATGCCTCATAAGGGTAGAGCCCATGTCTTTTATGGAGAATGGGATATCTTGGTAGACCATGTAGGACCAGTTCTTCCACAACTAGGTGAGAACATAGACCAGTTTACGAATATTTTTCTTGATGATAATGGATTGAAACAAGAAATATTTCCCCCAGTAGTAGACTGGTTCTAGGATGTGTTTCATGAGAATTGATCAGGGCTACCACCTAAAAGAGACTTTGAGTTCATGATTGAGCTGATGCGTGGAGTTGAGCCATTTTATATAACGCCTTTCAGAATGAAACAAGAATAGATTCAGGAACATAAAACTCAATGAGAGGAGTTAGATTATGAAGGGTGCATCTGCTCGAGTATGTCACCTTGGGGATCTCATGTTTTATTTTCCAAGAAGGATGACAGAACATTACATATGTGTTTCTATTAATAGAATATGAATCAGATGAAAATTAAGAATAGATATCCACTTCTTTGTATTTTTGATCTATTTGACCAGCTGAGGGGTTCCATATTGTTCTCTAAGATTGATCTAAGGTTTGTTTATCATCATTTGAGGTTGAGAAATTCTGATATACTATAAACTAATTTTGAAATCATGTATAGTTTTTATGAATTCTTCGTAATAAAATTTGTGTTGACGAATTCCCCATGGAATTTATTCTCTTGATGAGTTGAATATTTCACTTGTACCTAGACCAGATTGTAGTTGTTTTATGGATGACATATTGGTGTAATACCAAAATAATGATGATCATTCCCAACATCTGGACATCATCATGAGTACACTTAGAGAGAATCAGCTATACACAATCTATCTATATGAAAACATATACATCTTCTTCATAGATTGTTACCTTAAGGCGGTGGCCGAGGGCGTTGCGGGTTGCGGAAGGCGGCCGCGGAGGGCGACCGAGGGCGGCCGAGTGAGGCGGAGGGCGGCGGAGGCGGCGGAGAGCGGCCAAGGGCGGCCGAGGGCGGCCGAGGGCGGCAGAGAACGGCGGCCGAGGGTGTTGCGGGCAGCCGAGGGCGGCAGGCGGTGGAGGTCGGCCGAGGGTGTTACGGGCGGCGGAGGACGGCGAGTGTACCGAGGGCGGCAAGCTCCGGCGAAGCGAACACAGCAGCAGTATTCAGGAGAAGAGTAGCAGGGTTACGGTTCCGCGAGGGCTTTAGCTGCAATAAAACGAGGGCACTGTGCGACCGACTTTATAAAAAAGTCGACTAATGTTTTATCAGTGCTAAAAAAGCGCTGATAAAGGCTACCTTTATCAGCGCTAAAATTATAGCACTGATAAAATCTAGCTTTATCAGCGCTTTTCTAGCGCTGATAATATTATGATTTATCAGCGCTAGAAAAGCGCTGATAAAGATTCCCCGTATCAGCGCTACAATTATAGCGCTGATACAGGGTCTCTTTATCAGTGCTTTTTTAGCGCTGATAAAGATAATTTTTATCATCGCTTTTTGAGCGCTGATAAAGGATACCCTATATCAGCGCTGAAATTTGAGCGCTGATAGAGGTGTTCTGTATCAGCGCTTTTTTAGCGCTTATATAGGCGAACCTTTATCAGCGCTTTTTGAGCGCTGATAAAGACCAACTGTATCAGCGCTAAAATTTTAGCGCTGATACAGATCATATTTATCAGCGCTTTTCTAGCGCTGATAAATATTACTATTATCAGCGCTAAGAAAGCGCTGATAAACATTAGCTTTTTCAGCGCTGTAATTTTAGCGTTGATATAGGGTATCCTTTATCAGCGGTTTTGCTTAGCACTGTTATAAGGGCGCGCTTCCCTTGCCCGTTTTTGTAGTAGTGTGATGTTAGTATCATTAGTGAACCACTTGGGGTTCTCTTATAATTATATAGTATGTTTATAAACCATATAATATAAAAATACAAAGCGACATGATAAATGAAAAACTATTTAACTCAGAGTTAAATCTAAAAGATAAAGTTAATATAGTGACTCAAACCTGTCTAAAACCTATTGGTTGAGGGGTTTCTGACCCATCCCCACCTTATCCTTTAAATAATTCATTTTGGATCCATAAGAAACCGAAAATGAATTCATTATAAAATAATATTTCTAGCTTTTTCTAAGGTGCCCCTCACCCCTCTTATAAAAGGGAACTTCCCCTTCTCTCTAACTCACACCTTCAAAGACATTTGTTTCAGCCAAACCCTGCCCAAATACCCTCAAAACTGTCCACCCTTAATCCTAAATCCCTTTATTTAGTCATAAATCCAACCTAAGGATATGTTTTGATCAAATCAAAAGGAAGAACCCGAAGAAGAGTTAAATATTTCATCACCTCTTTAATGTTTTTTCTTCTTACACTTCTGTTTTCCCTGTTGTTTTCATTATAAAATAATAACTCAAATATATTATATATACTGTGATGTTATTATAAATATTTTATGACCATATTCATTATTCTATCCATCCTTTGAATAACATGTCATCATACATGCGTACGTACGGCTTACCGTCTCCACGTTGTGGTGTGGTTTGTCATTCAAATACTTAATCATTTGGATGGGTATAATAATGAGTATAAATGATGTAAATAATAAATATAACATGATAATGATTCTGTTTATATGATATTACATCCAATTATATATTATTTTAATATCAAAATAATGATATTTTCGCTCGTGCGTATGTACAGATTACTATCTCCACAAATGCAATGAGATCCATTACCCATAGTAATAAATTCAAGACTATTTTCCATTATATGATTAAAAATAATATTTAAAGACTTAATATCCTTATGAATATGAATAAGATACATCCTATTCATAACAAACACTACATACAAAACAAATCATATAAAGGAAAACGAATCAGTTAACACCCAAAACGACGATAATACTAAAATATTATTAAAAAAACAATATTAAATGATAATATATGATATGATATTAATGTATATGATTATTTTATAATTTAATAAAAATTATTTGACCATTATACAGGATGTTAGCCTACCCTCAACCCGAGAAAAGTACAAAGTAAAGGGTTTCTTATCTCACCTTTAATTCTGTGAGATTTCCATTGTTCGCCACTTATTTATTGCATGTGGTGTATTGTGTAATTACATTTGATATATATTATCATGATTTTCTTTATATTCATTTTATTTTGTGATTATTTTGGTGGTTATTAACTTTTGGTCATATTAATCGATTGATCACAACGAAGTAAGGGTTTTTCATCTCACTTTGTATTCATGTGAGAATCATGCTATATTGGCCACTATTTCCTTTTGTGTGGAATATGTATTGTACATGATTGTATTCATTGTATACTATAATTTAATGTATGGGTATTTACAACATCTTTCTATGATCCTTCTTTCATGGGATTCATGTTTCATAAGTTACCAAATCTGTAAGGGAATTTCAAATTTGAATTTCCACCCATTCGGCATTACGCATACTTCATTGATTATTTTACTCCATGGTTATGTATGGAATCACTATTTCTTATTTTTGTAGTAATTTAAACTCCCCTTTCTGTGGATATAATTTTGAGACACATAATAACTCTATTGATAAATTCTCAAGTCATCGATATGAACTTGATAAGAGTAATTTTAACTCAATCTCCATTTATTGAATTAAAAATCCAATTCCTTGGTGTTGTTTTTAAAAGAATATTTGTGAATGTCCTATGATTTATTTACAATGAATATCCAATTATATTGAGTGTATTTATATTTGTCACACATAATTATGTCTTTTATTTATCCTTAACCTAAGGATACGGTCTTTATAAGATATTTCATCTCAATTTACATTCCATTAAGACTTCTTTTTTGTTATACTCCAATTTACTTTTATATGGTGTATATAATGTACTTTTACATAGTACATCATGAATACCTTTATTCCCATGATATTATAAAGTTTTTATTACCTCAATTATTTGTATTCAGGTGTATCTCTTTTTGTTAGGAACTCTAACTAAAATATCATTTTAAAATGATTTAAAGATTTTTTATTCTAAATCGTTCTCATTAATATCCGTGTTTTAAAAATGGTTTTAAGGATTTATTTATATGGACCTTAAAGTTTTAAAATTAAAATTCCTTTTAAAATTATCAATGTTTTATGGGAAACTTTTATTCAAAAATCTATTTTAAACAGCTTCTTCATAAATAGTGATACTTTTAAAAGTTTTCAAGAAAAAGGGGGATATTTCTCTCACATAGTTTTAATGATTATTTTAATTTATGTCAATATCATTCATTATTCTCTATTGAGGTTGATCTACTATAATACAATCTTCCATATTGTATTTAATAAGTTATTTTTTACTGTGGATGTGCTATTTTTATACCATTCATGGTTCGTGGTTAAAATATTGACATTTCGTATGATTGTTTTAATACAAATGTTCATATTATGTTTCAACATTTTCATATGAGGAATTCATTGGACTTAGTAAGTGACGGGTGGAGCCTACTATAGCTCCTCAATGCATCGGTAGGTCTCACGAGAAAAACTAGTGTCTTGGCACAAGGCCTTGAAAAAATCTTATTTGTAGTCTTGGCACAAGGCCTTGACTATGTGGTTATGAAAGTCTGGTATTATGAATTCCATCATTGTGAAAGTGGATATTGATATTGAAAGTTATAATTCAAATAGTATAATATCCATGTGACTAAGTAAACGGAATTATTTGATTTTATCTTTTCCATATTATGCTAAAGCTCAAGTTTAAAAGGATTTTGTTTTATTCTTATACACTGTCTTAAATGTTTATGCTTATTTATGAAAGTTTCTGATATATTGTTATCCTTACTGAGAATATGAGATCACCCCTTTCTATGTTTTATTTTTCCCAGGATGTGAAGAAGTATATTATGACTGACCTGCAGGGATAGTCTATGGGATCTCAGTGTTGTCTATGGAAACAATGTTGTTGTAGTCTTCCATTTTATGATGTAATGTAAACCTTATGAATGTATCTAGTGCCTCTAAGGCTACTAAGAAAATTGGTCTTTTAGGACTTGATCTTTTGTGATCATGAAAATGATACGTAGTAATGCACCAACTCTGGGTTTCTGGGGTCAGGTCATTATATGAAGTATTCACCTTACTATTGGGAAGTCATACGATTGCATAAGCGAGCTCATGGGCCACATTAAAAAATTGGTGTTTTTTTAGGGTTCACATATATGTCTATTAATCATATAAATGGTTATTAAAAAAAGGGACATGTATATGGATGTTCTAATGATTATGCTATGTGACTGTGGGTTCACATTTCATGGCCAAATTGAATTTTTTCAAGGGTGGAATCCAGTATGATAATGTCATGTGGTAAGGGTTTCCCATTCCTCTACATGAATAAATAATACTTATCAAGGACATTCAAACTGTAGGAGGGTAACATGAATGATTCATGATATTAGTGAGGATATATGTGATCGTGTGACCTCTAGGGGATCATGAATTGGGGCATCATGATAGGATCTCATGAATAGGTCCTGTGATTACCTGAATAATTTATACAAGGGAAGTAGTCCACTCCCTTCTTAGTTCCATGCATTATCTCTTTATCTAGTAATCCTCTCATATATCCATCCTCTCTAATTTTTTCTAGATGTATTCCTCCATTATATCAATCACTTCTCAAAGTGTAGGGGTTTGGTCTATATATGTAAAGGTGGCTAGTATTTCCACTGTATTTCTAGGTTAAGGTGTCATGTGCACCTGCTTGAGGTGGTGGGTGGTGTATCTCCACAGATTCAAATCTCATGGTGTTAATAATATTCATGGGATGATGAGGTGTTTTCACGATCATATTGGAATGAAATTATTCACATGATAAATATCATATTATGTTTCTTTTATTTCATGATGGATTTAAGTGATCAATTTGTGATAGTTCAATGGATGAATGCTTGAAAACTATTTGGTGCTTTGTGAGATAAAATAGAGGGATTCATATGACCGTATAGAATTTTGGTGGAAAAATCTTGATAACCCTCCAAGGGATCACATGATTGGATTTTTTTAAATTTTTTGAGGTTCTCTTGAAGTGATGACAAATATTTTTCATTTTATTTTGTGGTGATGTTATTATGACTTGCACTATTTTTATCACTTTTTGGCATGATCCTTAGTACTTCTTGTGATGGATTTACATGGTTCATATGATTCAAAAAAGTTCACATGATTCTTCGTCTTTATGGATTCATGATCATGTGATTCTTGATCATTCACAAATACAATTAACTTTAGGTGACATCTCTTTCTTCTGATAATTTATGTGTCAGATTGGCGGACAATCGATAGACAAACTCTAATTTGACATCGGGGGATTCCCGTGATCACTTCAAGGGATTTAGATGATCATGAATCATGTAAATGTAAAAACACATGGAAAATTACATGGGATTACATGATAGGAAACTATAAATAATATAGGGTCCTCACAAAGTGAGATATTCTATTCTTCATGTGATCCCATGGGCATTTGATAATGGATTCATCTAATCTTTATCACTTGATTGCATGAGCCATTATTATTCATGAGATGGATTCACATAGTTCACATTATCAAATCTATTGATCATCCATTCCCTATATCATAGCCTTAAGAAGATCATATTATATATCAAGAACCTTTGAATCAATCACTTTGGTGTTCATAGGATGAATTTGATGGCTCTTCCAAAGACAAGATAGAATCATGTGATACAAAATGATCATGTGAGGGGTCATTGGACACATGATTCATGTGATTTATAGTGGTTCACATGTTGATCTCATGTTATGGTTCATGGTCTTCCTGTGATTTCATCAGTGATTATCATCATTTCTTTATAAAAATTCTCATGTTACCGTTCTATATTATTGATTTTCTCTACATGGTTTCATAACCCATAGAACATCTCACAATGACATCATGTGATCACATCTTATGACAATCACCATATGATGGATCATTTATTTAAAACAAACATGTGTATATAATTAATATAATTAATGCATATTTGATCAGTGGTTATGTGATGGAATGATACTTCATTATTGAAGCAATCTCTGAACTTCATGAGACAGTTCATCATTTCCTTATAATATGTCAATGCATTTAGTACAAGGGTTTCATGGATGGGTTTGGATAATTTCTCACATAATTGTCTCATTTCTTTAACACAAAATATGGTTAGAATAGAAGATATTTAACTCAAGGTTTACATCCTTCTAGATATCATCTTTCTTAGGATTACTTACAAATCCTTTGATGGGTGGAGGTTGAAGATGATGGCCTATAGTGATCAAAAATCATTAATCATCTGAAGTAGGTGGTTGATGTTATTTTCATATATTTTAAGGTTGATAAATAGTATCAATCTTGTGTACTCATCCCACATCATACATTCATTCATTATATATCTTCTTATTACATCTTCTAATATCATAGAATGGTAAATCTGAATGTGGGTTTTGGAACCAGTAATACAGAACACACACCGTCCCTGGTCATGACACACCCTATCATGGGTCTCCTAATAACCTCATGTATAAGCTAGAACCACCCAGTCGGCACTATTCTCACCCATCTTCATGATGTTGGGTAAGATGGTTGTGCTTGATCTTGGGCATAGTTGAGGCCTCTCCCACATGTTCCCTATTTGATCTAGTTGTCTTGTGAGCCATGTATAGAAAATTTTTTATCTATGGGAATACATAAAATTCATAGAATTAAAATATAAGAAAAATAGAGAAAATAAAGTCCATAAAATGATCTCTTATAAAATTATTTCCAATCCATAGACTTTTATTTTTTTATAATACCATTTACAAGTGCTTAATGAAATATATATTAGCATTTTTTCATGGTCTTTTCTCTTCTCAAAACATTGATGTGGATGTCTATGGTGAACAATTAGGTTTGAAAACAATCATTATAATTGTTAGTGATTCCAAAGGATCTTGAATTTGGGGATAAGAAAAATAAATTTAATCTTATTCCATTACCTCGTGGATGTAATTCCATAAAAATACATCATTAAATTCATGATGAATAGAAAAGACAAGGTGGAATAGTATCACATGAAAAAATGTTTTGAAAAGATAAGCTAAGAAGGAAGATATTAATTTCAATGAATTTTTCTAACTCTTATTATCCTACATATTGATTGAGTTGTTATAGATATTTGCTTTATATATCTTAAAATAAGGGATGAAAACTGTGAAGTTATATTTTTTGAACAGTGATCCTGATGATGAAGTTATTATTTTCTAACCAAGTGGTTTCGTAGAATAATAAATTTGAATGGGTTTTTTGGTTGTGAAAATATTTTTACAATACCAAGAAGGTGTTAATATATTGGAACATGAGATTTTATTTCAATATAATGATCCATAGTACATAAAACTTCATTTGGATATTTGGGAATGTTTTAAGTGTTTAGATAGTAATGACTTACTCATTATTCAATTTTATGTGGTTGACATTTTGGTTATAATCCTAAAACTAATCAGATCTAGAAGAAGAATTAATAGTTTTCTAAATATTTTGATATTAAAAATATTAGACCACAAAACTATATTCATGTTATGCATATTTTTTGTGAAATTAATAATAGAATTATTTTTCTATTTGAGAGGAGGGAAATAATTAATGTCTTGAAACACATCAACATGAAAACTAAATGAAAATATCTTTCCTAAATCCCATTAATTTCAATTGTATTGGGTAGTCTGATGTTTACTATGTTTTTTACTATATAAAACATTTCACAAGAAGTCAATGTAATAAGTTGGTATATAATGAATCTACAACTGCAATTTTGGAACATATGGGAGAGTATCTATAGATATATAAATGTGACCTCATATATTGAAATGTGTTTTAGAGGATCAATATTAAATATGAGAGGCTAAGTTGATTTATATTTTTCAAGTTACTCTAAAAGATGAAATAAATTACATATTGAGTAATTACTCTTTATGGATGAACTATGAGCTAAATTTAAAATTTTATTATTATTTTTCACTTTATATAGGACAATGGTAGAATAAATGGATGTTATAATGTCATTGAATAAATAAATTCACATGAGATGATTGTTGGGGATCATATACATTACTAAGAGAAGATTCATTTCTTCATGATAAATATATAACCTTTAATATTTTTAAGGAATCCATATTTTCATTCCAAGATAAATAATATTAGATTATAGTTTCACTTTTTTGAGATGTAGTGGTGGATGGTTGTATAGAAATATAAAAAATTACAATAAGTAAAATGTGGAATTTTACCCAATAAAAGTGAATCATTCTGATAAGTTTAGCTAGTGAAGATCCTAAAGTAGCCTTATAGTGTCATGAGAAACATATATAAAAAATAGAATTCATGTATAGATTTAATTTTTATTTAAAATAAAATGTCAATGTGGGATATATGTTATAAAAACCCAATGTTTCATTATTCTTGGATAGTTTCATCCCCTTTTTATTTCTTAATATGTGCATGGAGGGGATGGTGTTGGGGTGGCCTACTACCACAAGTGGGAGAAAATAGAGGTGGTAAATGGTGAATCCATTCATATTAAAAGGGATATTACCAAGTTTATTTTTCATTAACTTTGTATCTTCAACAATCAGTTTTATGATCAGTATTTTGAGTTTTATTTATTAAATATTTTTTTCTATCTATTCAATAGAGAAAATTATGAAGATATTCTCCCTTTAATTATTAGTGATAGTGAGGCCACAATTTTTCAAAGTTATATCCTCATATTCTACTCATTACTCTTTACCCCTGTTCATTTTAGGGGTTTTACTTGTTACACCCTATGTAAATAATTCTCTAAATGTTTCCCTTTATTTCACCTACTTATTATTTCCACCCCAATGAGGCAAAAAATTAAGTCCCCATTATTGTATCTCTTTTTATATATTCTCTAATACTTAACAAACCCATAGAAATCACTCTCATGTGTTCGATCTATTTTCCATCCCCTATGTGTAATATTCTCCCTCTTGTTGTCCAATATATTTTTTAGTAACATATAGCTTTCTATTTGTTTTTATTCTTTTTATCACATTGAGTTTTTTATTCCTCTCTATTTTTTCCATTTCTATGCACTAAGATATATAATTCCTCTTATTTTTCACTTCCAAGTGACCATGAGTCACAAAATTCCTTCAAAAGCTCAATATTATATGGAATGGGGGGTAAACATCCCCAGATATAATTCACATTTAGGTGTTATATAGATATTATTTCCATTATTCTATCTGCCTATGGGTAGTATTGATTCTATTTCTATTTATTAGTGAGAGATCCATTTACCATATTCTTATGAGTCCATAGATCACTATATCTATTAGATCATACATATATAATTATATCCCCACATATCCAACCATTTTTCATGAACTCTTTCTTATAGGCAAGTGCGTTCACATCCTCTTTTATTATTTTCAAGTCCTATCTCACTCTTCACATTGAAGAATACTTCTTTAGAGAAATCGTTAATTATTATTGTGTCCCAATAAAATGAACCATAGTGATATTCTAGAATTGGTTGGTTGGAGTGTGGTTTGGACAAAATTGGTTTAAGGATTAATTGTATTTGTGCCTTTATTATTCTAAAATATGGTCCCAAATAAGCTTTGGTAGTTTCATAACTGTAACTAACCAAAATTTTACTTTTAATAATATCCAAAAAAATTCAAATAAAAATATGAACCATTACAAAATTCACATCACAATTAAACAACCATGATTCATGACCCAAAACATATCAAATTTTAAATATAAATAATCTAAAAACTATAATTAATAATTTCTTATACTATGATTAATTTTTCAATTTAAAAACTCAATGGAAGCATAAGTTTATGTTAAAAAAATGGTCCACCTGTGCTGAAATTTTACTATTAGTTGTTATGAATATAGAATGAACATTTCAAACATAATATTAACCTGTAACTATAAAAATAAAATATATAGTAAAATAAAAGGAGTATATAATAATTCATACATTGAATTACTATGAAGGTTTGATAACAATAATTGAGGAAAAGATGATGTAAAAATAACATTTCCCAAAATGAATCTCCACAGGTGATCCTATATGAAATAATTAGTAGTTTTTAACTGTGAACTTTTGATTTTAAGATAACATATACATGTGTAAAACCATCTCATTATTTTTTATGTAGTGAGGATATGAAGGATAACCTATTTATAAGTAAAATAAATAAAAATAATAATATATTAGGAATGAATGTTATTAATCATTTGGTGAATTAAAATTTGGAGGAAAAATTTAGGAATTATCATTAAGCAAAATATTTCATAGTAATTCTATTTTTCTATAACAAATTATTTACGATATTATATTATTCAAAAGAGAATATAAAAAATTAATTTGAAAAAAAATACCATGATTAACTAACCTATAATATAAATGATAATCTATTAAGAAAATAATTTAAATTTTGACATATTCAATTAATAATAACTAATTTTGATAAGTGATAAAACATCATCATAACATAATTATATAAAAACAAAATTTTTTATTTCAATAAAAAATCCCAGATAAACCATGTAATATATGAAAAAAATCTCTATTAGGAAATAGACAGGTACAATACACACTAAAATTTGAAAGAGGTGCATGATAAGAAATCTAAATAGTTGTATAAATTCATATTCCTAGAAAATATTATCTTCCTCAAAAATTATTTTTATCTTAACTATGAATTATAGGGGGGATCTTATCATGGGATATGATATAAATAACCTTAAGTACTTGAAGTGGACTTTTATTTAAATAGAAAATTATGAATTCACAATCCCTAAAAAATTGTTCATAAAGAATGAATGGCCAAATGTATATGTACATTCCAATGGAAGTATTAATTATTTTGTATAGAGTTGAATTAATAAATGAAAATACTAGCATATGAGAGAATGAGAAAAAAATTCAAAAACCATATCATATTAAATTATGTCTTGTGAAATATTGAACAATCAACCAACCAATAATAAACTTAAGAATAATAGAATTAAATATAGAGTATGATATTATAATTTATGAAATTACTTATCTGATATATCACTCTTAATTTTTTTCATAACTAATACTCTAAATGATTTTCCTAGGTTCCCTTTTATTTGTGTGATAAATATTGCTATTAGACTGTTTGATCCATTCAATTGTTTAACCACTGAAACTATTTGAATATTAGTAAAAGAAATTAATTCTACTTATACAAATAAATAAATATACATTTTAAACATTTTATATTCTCCATATAATCTTCAATGTAAATATTTCACTTCTTAGTGTTAAATAAATATTATGTATCGAGGAAACTATATGATGTAAAATTTATAGTTGTTGTAATTTTTATATTATAATATTCATTATATCATATGTCACATTTTTTATTGATATTCTTGTGTCCAATTTACCATCACTTATTATGGGTTCATCTATAAAATTTCAGTATAATATGTTTATCATTCAAATCATTAATAATCAATTGTCTCTCAATATCTCAAAATCACATTAGTTTATTTAATTTTTATCCTCATTTTAGTTTACATGTCAATAAATAATTATTCTTATATGAAATTTACACTATAGATAATAAAATTCATCTGTATGTCCTTTTGATGTGGTCTACTTGGAAATTTCTTACCTATAAAATTTATAACTCTCCATTTCAAAAAATTGTTTGGCCCAATAGTAGTTATGAAGCACCCTGGAATGATAGAGTGGAAAATGGTGATCCTTACATATATAAATTTTAGCTAATACTATCTCCAACCCCCTAAGATATCTAAATCCATATGATAATATTTTTATTATTATGGATTTATATCGTAATTACATTATTATTCTTTATTTTTTTCCTATTCACCCACATCTCAACTTATATATAGTTACTAATAAAAAATGGAACTAGTTTTTAAATTTGTGTATCCCAATGTTAGAATAACATTAAGGGTATGTTAATCTCAATGAAATAGAACCTCAATAAAAATAAACATAACTAATCCAATATAGCTTTATGATAGGCATTCTATTTGTGGTGTCTAGCTTGTTCTCACTACCATATAAACATTCACCTACATTTTTAATTTATTATGGCAATATTATCTTTATAAGGATAAATACCTCTTGAAAATAAGGGTTCACTACCAATAAAATATAATCTCAAAATACTATATGATATATGTAATTAATTTCCCCATTAAACACTATAGATCACATAGGTGTATGGTATTGATCCCAAACTACACCTTTATAACTTCTAAACTGTTGTTCCCCTATTTTAGGTATACGTATATATGATATGGTCCTTAATTTCGACTCCCATATATAATTACTTATTCATTATTGGATATATATGATAAGAATAGCCTTTATTCTCTTTATAATAGCCTCTTGTATATAAAACTTACTACTCTTAAAATTATCCCTCTTATAGATATATAAGGTTCTTACCCTTTACACATTTATTTATATAATTATATATATAATAGTTACCCTGATGGAACATAAGATATATACCAAAATGATTTTCATGGAAGCCATTATATGTTTCTCAATCAGATGATTCAGCAATGTCTTGGAAGAAAAGTATCATTGTACATGAAAAAGACCCTAATGGAATGTTAATATTACACAAAATGGATTTTACTATAATGAGAGGAGACCCTTTATAAAATTTTCCAAATCTGGTGATGTGGTGGAGAGATCCTCTAATTTTTAGTAAGTAATTTATGTTATATATATCAAATGAAAATGGGTTTCAAAATTATAAATTCTATTTTTGAGGATGTTTTAGATAATTTTCTCCTAATAAAACACTTTCCATGGGAGGAAAATATATTTATAAGGGTATTTATATTTATAATCAATGATTTTATTAATTATTTAGGGAAAAAGATCATTATGATTATAATTTGTGGATATTTCACATTAGAAGAAGTTTTCAAAAAAAAATAGTAGTTCAAACTAATAAGAGGTCCCCATACCTTAGTCTCACACACCCTATATTGGTACTTAGATCAGCATGGCTATCATCATGCCCTATTTTCACACTTTCCAAAACCTTTCATTATCTATAAAAGGACTCTCAAAACACATTATCAAAATTGAGGATATATGAATCATAATAATCATTCCTATCTCTGTGCTAACACCCGGCTCTATATACATGTTCCTAGATAGACCATTCCCTGCTATTTGATCATGTATATTTATTTTGTTACACCCAAAATAACTTTCCCACAATTTATACCTTGTTTTCTAAAGTGGTTAGTTCCTTTATTCGGGGACCCAGGCTAGAGAATATCAATAAAAATACACCCATGACTCCCATTTTAATTACTATCAGAGATATAGGAACCTGTGTGGAATAAGTTCACACTCGAAGCACCTAAACACACAGATCTCTGGACAGATCACCCAAGTATCGCATAAATCCTTCCTTTAAGTGATTTGGAATTCCAAACCAAATAATATGGGATAGATATTATACACACATTCCATTTTAATAGATTTTGTTCCTTGAGATTCAAACTAATTGAGTCTTGAGATACTTGGGCCCCGAACCATCCAAGAACATATACCTAGGTTTTAGAATACATTAGTTTCCATACACATAACTTCTTGGTTACTTGGGAACATAGACAACTTAGGGACTAATTTCTTAGTCATCCTACCTTGGTACCCAATTTTCCTATGGCTCTTACATAAGAATTTATTCCCCCAAGTCACTAAACATGGTGTCAATATCCCTCATGTCACCAACCGATGTTCCCATTTCTCCAAATTTGGGTTTCTTTGATATTTTAACCACAATTTGGATAAGTTAATGGTTATAGTCTTGGACCATTTGACTAATCCTTCACCTTCAATAATAAACCTCGTGAAAAAATCAATAGTTTAATAAATAATGATTATGGTTGGGTCATTATGTATCAAGATAATGATATTTATGACCACAAGTTGTGTTGATATACTACAATTATTTCCCATATGCATTGAGTCAAGATACTTATCATTACCCCATGTTTCAAGAGTTGGGATACTCATCTTAATTTCCTTATATGACTAGAGACAAGACACCAATCTTGTTTTCCTCATAAACCATTATTCATGATACTCCTATTATTTTTTTATATTCTATGAGTTCATATAACACTATTAAATTACTTTTATAACTTGATTTAAAATACTACTTTTAGTTTCTTTATATGGCTTGAGTAAAAAAACTATTCAAGGTTTTCCCATATTCCATGATCCAATATACTCATCTTTGATACCTCATATTCCTTGAGATAAGAAACTCCTATATTTTTTCTTATATTCTGTGAGTAAAGATTCTCATTATCGTTACCTCATAATCATGGATTCAATAAACACCTCTCAGCGTGTACATATATTTTCAATCAAGATACTAGTCTTAGATTCCACATAACATTTGAGTCAAGATGCTCCCCTTAGTTTACTCATATTCCTTGTCTCTAGATTAATCATGGGATTTCTATATAAGCCTCAAGTTGATATTATTTGATAATTTTTCTTAAGACCCTTGAGTCAAGATCTTGCTCATTGTTTACCAAAAATACTTTAAACTAGATCACCTTTTAAAGTGTACACAAAAGGTTTTCTTCTGTATAAGTCTAACACCAACCCATTTCAAGGTAAATTTCACTTAGTAGTCTAATTCATAAAAAAAATCTATATGTCACATAGTCGTTACTTTTGTACATTAAACTACTTAGACTGGTCATGTCACATGAGCTTAAACTATGAAAAACAATCTACATGGTTTTTGGATTCCTATTCTCATATAAGATGACTGATTAATCCATAATTTTCAATCCTAGAACCATTAACATGCCATGTTCCACTTAATATGTGATATCTCATAAGTAGGACCAGTCTTCATTCATGATGATTATAATAAATGATATTCCATATGTTATGAACATAAAATTCCATTTTTTACAAGATTATGATTAACCTTTTTTATGTGAAACATATAAGATACACTATGTGACAATCAGATGGTGAAACATACTTCCTTATGTGATGAGCATAACATTCCATTAGATATGAATCTAGGATCCTTAATTATTTTGTATGTGTTGAGTATAATATTCCATGTGTTTTCAGAAAAAAAAAATTTATTCCATCCTTTTTTATGTGATGAGTATAATATTTCCTATATTAAGGGAAAATGAAGAAGAAATACTCTTTATGTGATGAGGAATAAGATTACTATTGTAATGGGAATATAATTTCACATCCTTCCTTATATGATGAGTATAAGCAATACTCATTTCCTAAAATGAGAATAATACAAACCAGCCTCTAATTTCCTCATGTGATGAGCTTAAGATTCCCTCATGACCTGTTACAAATAATATATTGCATCATCCTAACATAAGAGTCCATTCAAATAAACTTGAAACTACATTAAAGAAATCATGGAAATATAAACATAAAAAGAACCACTATAATACATTTCTGATGACCATAAAAGATATTATATGTCTTGTTTAGGGCAAATGAACAACATGGGTTTTGATTCCCTTCAAAGGGATATATAGGAATCCCTTTTCATATGCATGATCCCAACACCACAACACCTCTTGCCTCTTTTCAAATAACCCCAATTCCTTCACGGTAAAATGATAGAAAATATAATTCCCATCTATTTTTTCCTATTAAATTATTATTATTAGAAAATCAACTGTACTTAATAGTACTATGTATTATTACTACATAGGATTCAAGAACATTTATTATATTAATAATAATTTCCAATATTCAAAAATAATAGACCTTAATTGATGTGTTTACTTCTCATCCTCTTTTTCAATAATATTTTCAATCATACCCACTATCATTGATTGGTAGGTTGCCTACTTTTGGCCAGCAGCATTGCTGCATGAGACCAAAACAACCAAAATAGACCCATAGAGATGGAAAACCAATAAAAAATAACACTAAATTATAAAACTATTTTACTGAATCTTCTATTCAGATTAACGTCATTTACATGTATCATCATTTTCATATGTCATATCTTCATTATCCCATGGTCGTCTAAAAAAATCATGATCATCATGTCATTCAACAATTCAATCAAACATATTTCTTTCTTGGTTCCAAATAATGTCACTGCCAAAAATATTACATTCTTCCATTTCATGGTAACTTATACCCATTTTAAGACATACACATTTCAAATTTACACTTTTGGCTATTGAATACTACTATCATACATTCCATTTTATTATCATGCACCATGTCATCCTAAACTTAATATTACAAGAATTTTTTTCTTTGATTATACCATAATCTCATGATCTCTAAACATTTAAATCTGATTCCATACATAATAACATTTCACATGTAATAATTTAGTAATTTATTACTCAAACAATTTTTCTATTAAGTATTTTTGTCACTTTTATCTCTATTGGAAATTTTAAAATGAATGTGTATTCTATTTATACCTACAGTATCACCCATGTAAATGGTTTTTATATATATTTGTTTTATTGTTTCACAATCCATATTGATAAAACATACTTTTGATATAATATTTATATGATAAATCAATAGTTTTCATAATCAACCAATAATAATCCCTATAACCTAGATTATCTCAATAAAAAAATTACTAATATTGAGCTATTTGAATGAAACCATTTTCAAAAAACATGACTAGACCAATGAAATTATATATTTCATAAACAAATATCATTATAACTAATATATAATCACAAATAATATTTATTCCTCCTAAAAAATAGTCAAAAACATTTTTTATAGTAACCAAAAACCCATAAACATATTTATATAATATTTTTTTATATAAAAACAATAAAATATAAAATGCATTGAGTAGAAAGGCCTAACATATTTGGGTGATTAGATAAATATTACATAATTTAAAAAAATTATACATAATAATTTATTTACATTTTAATAATACTCTACTAGATCATACCATACACCTACCACAACATGGAATACCATAGGGGCATACAAAAAATAAATGCTAAACTAAAATTCTCATAAAGGGATAACAATAAGATGATGACATAACAAAATTTTCAATAATAATACTCTAAGATCATATACGTGGAGGATAATAATTCATCACCAAAAAACATGTAATAATAGAAATGATATCATTGGAACATGGTAATCATAAAAAACATAAGAATGTGATATTTATGATCATGTTGGCCAAATATAAAACTTCATCATAAACATATGTCAAGGCATAGTCCTAAGATATATGAGCATATTTTGTTAGGCACACAAACCATGCACCATAAAACATATAACATGGTATGTTTGGAATAACCAATCAATTAATGGGGTGCATAATTTTTAGACCACTAAAAAACATAATATTCTATGTATATATTGTCCTTATAAAATAATCCCACATAAAGAATATATTTGACAACATCATGAGAGTAAAATAAGTTATTTAATAATATCATAAATCATATACTAATGAATAAATATATAGATACCCAAAGTAATATGGGAATAAATTGTATTTTATTTTCAATTATTCTGATTTGTAAAGAATAAAAGACTATTTTCCAAAAATATAGTATTAATGTTAAGGGAAAAAATATAAATATTTTAGGATAAGTATTAAAAATCATTCCTTCACAAAAATCATAGTAATTTGATAGGGATTCATAAATTAGAATTAAATAAAGGTAAATATTTTAAAAATTAGTGTAAAATAAATAAATTATTTGTTTATTCGATGATACATTAAAATCACAAATTAAAGTTTACAGGATAGATATTATTACTTAAATTTAAAAAAAATCTAAAAGACACTTTTGATGAAAAGTGAGAATACAAAAAGTTAACAAATAAAGTTAAATGGTGCAAGATATTATAAAATCAATAAAAAAGTCGGAAGTTTTTGGATTATCTTACTTTGTAGAGCTTCTAGAAAAGATAATGAACCTTCAAGTTTGGGTCCTCTAGGATTAGATATTCAAAGTGACTAGGCAGATTTTCCCATGTGTGATCATACTCCTCAACCTTAATCTTCCCCCTCATTGAAACCATGTTCCATGACATTATATTGGCTTGTGATCCAAGCCTCTCATTATTCGTTATTTTCACCCATGGGATTTTCCCAAGATTATCTCCATATATTCCTCTGTGTCCTTGAGATAGAGTGTCTTTAAGATTAGTTCTCCATTGTAATGAATAATAGAAGAATTCATATTCCCATTTGAAAAAGAAGAAGTGAGATCTGTTACAGATACGAGGATCATAGGAACAGGCTTACATCATATCGCTCTATGAAGTGAGGAAAATCATAAATTGGTTTTGGTCGAGAAGGAAAAAAATATCTTGCTCTTGAAAACCCCATGAACCAAAAAAGAAATATTCAATCATGTCCACTAAAGGTCAATGATTATTGAATCATGCTACCTAATTCAAGATGAGATGAGACGAAGTGACTGTAAATTCTAATGTTGAGATCGGTAGAACTAGAATACCCTAGAACAATTCTGAAACATTAGGGCTAAGATAAATGGGGGTAAAATGGGGAATAGAGTCAGGATTAGAGAAGGGGGTGAATGAGTGATGGACTCTGATGGATTAATATCCCTCCACCTCTATAGTTTGAGATTCCCCTCGCATGAAAAATGAAATACATTGGATAAACCACTAACCACATGATTATATTTAATATGTTAATTTATTTTATAAAACCTTCTTATTTTTATTTTCAATAATTACTATCAATTTATTATCATATATTTTCCATTGATTATATTAATTTTTTCCACATTGATTGTTTATGGTTGTTTAGTCCGAAGTTGTATAGTTTCTTTGATGTTACAATAGTTTTCAATTCTCTTTTTATAATGATTTTTTAACCTTTAAAATTTTCATTATATTAGTAAAATTTCATTCCACTAGTATAATCTTTAAATATTTATAAATAACCTTTTAAGTAGGAATAATTCACAAAGTGTTTCTTGGAATGATTATCTTTAAGTGATTAAACCAACCATGATGGTTTATTTTCAATATCCTTACTATCATGGAGATTTTTAAATTTTAGAATATAAAATATATTATTTGAATTGTTATTATACATTAGAACAATTTTTGAATAATCTATGAATGAAAAATTTTCAAAATAAGATATCATCATCCATTTAAGTGATACAAACTTATAATATGTGACTGATGTTATTTAGATAGAGTGCAATGAATATTAATATAATGATTAATTAATTTAAATAATTTATTTATAGTATAAATATAATAAATATTACATGTTATTATTATAATAAATTATTAAATTAATTAGTAAATTTTATAATGAAAAATAATGCATTAAGAATTTGGAATTAATACATTACTCTTGGATACACCTCTGATAAAATGATACTTAAACTGTCAAATGATGGTATTTTAGTTAGACTCAAGATTCCTCATATTATATATATTTGACTAATGGTATATTCTTTCATATATTTTGAAAACAAAAAAGTATTATAAGTATAGAAGTGTTGAAGAGAGTGGTATTCAAAGGTAAATGAGCTGGGTGTTATGAATAAAAAAATTATTAATTTATTAACTTTTCTCAAGATCTTGAATATTATTAATAATAATAACTAGTAATAATATTTTATTGAAAAACATGTATTTTATAAACATTTTACCACCTTAAAAAAATTTCTATTGGTATTATATTATCTATGATTTGGTTCACCTACATTATAACCAAATGGGATCACTACGTACATCATGTATAGCTCCCCATATGCTACTGGCCACTAACTAGTAAAAAGGGTTGATGTATAATAAGTGTGGATACTATATAGTCAAATATAGATGACCATAAAACTCATAAAATAGATAAAGAATTATTCATTATAATATAATGGTTTCTTAAAAATAGAAATAACTATTAAATTTCATAAAATAGTAAATAAAAACAACATGATTTATTTGAATAAGATACTATATGTGTTTTATGTGTAATACAACATAAAAAATATCTCTTATTCTGATATCATATTCAATTGAGTCAAAAAGTAAAAAAAATTGAATGGATATATCCACAAAAGTAGTATCAATTAATGGCTTAGCCTGATCACCCAAAATTGCCATGCATATCAGATAAACCATTTGATACCACATCATCAGTTCTTATACCTAGATCATAGAAGAAAAATTTATCTTCAATAACATTATTCCCTAGAATGGTTTGAGAACAACTTAATGGGCCATCATAAAATATATCCAATTAAATTCTAGTAAATATATGTCCATGTTTGATATAAATTCATAATAAATTAATTGAATAAATAACATAACACCTCATGAAGTGATCTATATCCAAACCATATGTGACCATACTTTATTCATCGAATGTTGGAATAAGATGATATACGCATGGCTTTAAAAGAAATAAAAGTTGTATTATGTATCACTCCTCATATGAAAATCAATTTGAGTGATCTATCACCTTTAAATATGCCAGGTGAATAATACATCACCATCAAAACCAATCAATGTATATGATTAATAACTAATCCCATTTAAAATCAAAATATGGCATCACCGAGTGAATGAAACATAAAAAATACAAGGTGGAAGTGACACCACCACCACTTGTGGTTGATATACTACTCTTATACAGCTTAGGTAGATGATATGCCAAAATATACAATACAACATGGGTGGATGATTAACTATTTTAATCAACTCATATAGGTAGAGATGCACCGCCATCATCCACCTATAGTTTGATGATGTACCACTATTAATATTATCCAGGTGGATGATACACTGTGAAAAAAGTCTCTAAGTGGATGATATACAATCAGTACTAGTCCCCAAGTATATGATTCCCTACTAGAACAACTTCCATCGGTTAAAAGTATACCTCCAACATGTACACTTAGGTGTATCACACACATCTATCTACAATCTCAATGTACATGATAAACTACCATATAAAACATTCAAGAAGATGATGCACCACTAATATCACTTTATAGGTTATAGGATACACCATTATTGTACTAGAACTAGTTATAAAAAGTTCAAACATGTAGTCAAATGAATAAAAAAAATTAATTTATATATAATCACATAAAATATATAATACTTTATAATATAAAAAAATCTGAGCATCTTGGCTCATCCACCACTGTCATAAAAAATTCTCAATCCATTTACTGTAGCCACATAGTGGAAGTTGTCATGAGTAAATAGTGAATAAAAAATATGTAAAGTTTTATAATAAAAAAACATTCCATTTAATTAACTTCTAGATCTTGTAATAAATCCATGAATGATATTAACATAGAAATTGTATGAATCGTAATAATAGAATTCTAAATGAAGGAAATGCAAAATGTTGTAAATTCAAGATCTTGACATCAATACCTTCAACTAATACATCATGAATTTTAAAATTGAGGCCTTATTCCATGACAAATTAAATTCTTTGAAGGCCTGATTCCAAGAAATATTCATTATATGTGCTCACATACACTAGGTGGAATAAATTCTGGTTTGTCTCATGAGACTTTTTGATAATACGATGGGATATACACAATTAGTTCCCAACCATCACTTACATATATCCAATTAATTTATCATATATAGAATCGATAATATAAAACATAATAATCATTCCATATTATTTAATATGAAACCGTATTGAATATAAAAAATAAAATATCAACATTTCTCCTATAAATGAGTGATCATTGTTGGCAAAAATCCCTCATTTAATATTGTATATAATAATTAGTATATGGTTAGTCAATTTTGAGATGAATAATGATAGAGAAAATATCTTAAAAGAAATGATATTTTTCCTTGAGAAAAAATTGAGTAGTAAAGAAATAAATTAAATGGGGTTATAGCTCCATCAATTCATTATAAACAAATATTTTATTTAAAAGAATGTCCAATATTATTATAGAGGAAAATGGATAGGAAAATTTAAAAATAACATACATTGAAGCTCATTTATATTTTTTTTAAAAATAAAGTTATAAATAATTTATAAACACTGTTAAGAAGGTGTTAAATATTGTTTTAAGATATTATTTAAATAATAATATAATCATGATAGATATGATGCATATAAAGGAAAATTTCAAGCACAATATAATATAAATTTAAGTAATATGAACTCTATTATAAACCATTTATGAAAATAATTATCATTTATTTTAATATGAAAAATAAAATAACAATAGGGAAAGGATTTTATTTGATAAAACAAGATTGAAAAGGAATCTATATTGAGAATAACAGTCATAGAGGAAGGATATTCTATTCACATCATATGTATTAAATAAAAATTCCTTTCACATGTCTGCAAAAATTTAAAAATTAATTGTTAAAAAACATTGAAAATATTTATTTTAGACTTTTGAAAAGAATTTAAAAGTTAGTATAAAAATAAATTTACCATTCACAAAAAAAATAATATATAAAATATTTATATGGATATGGATATGGAAAAAAATTCCTTACTAAAAATAATAAATAAGTTGTGTTTTTTCTTATAATAAAATTTGTTGATTATATAGATTTTCAAAATAATGAAAAATTTGAAAAAATATGGAATCCTAGGAAATAAACCTAGAATATTATAGTAGATATTGTTTAAGAGTGATAAATATTATAGTTATTCCAATATTAATATAAACATGAACAATATAAAATATGAGTGATGTTGTAAAATATACCCTTACTACATTAATAACCATTGAATCAAAAACAATTAAAATAAAGAAAATTAGTTAAAAAAATAAATACCAAGAATAGATAATAATTTATGATATCATATTTCAATGGAATATTATATTTACCATATGAATAAAAAAATCTTGTATAATATAAAATATGTCTCAATGTAATGGAGTTGAGATAAGAAAATTGATACCATGGATAGCTAATTGGTTGGATGTATTATATCAACGTAAATAATAAATTTAAAATTATTAAATAAAATATTTCATCTATATTCTATTCTTGAGGTACTTTTATTTTCATTTTACATTCATTCCTTGCATAGTTATTTCTTACATTGATAATAGAATATTGTTATATTAACTTATCCAAAACTACATTGGCATATTTTCCATGGAAAAAGGTGCTATGAAATGGTTTCATAATCATTAAAATATTAATAACTTCATGAAAATATTTTTTTTTTTATAAAATTTTATAACCATCCATTAATAGTGGAGATAGAAAACATAAATATATTTTTCATGGAGATGGTAGTACGCTCATACTTATGATGAGGATTTAATTTTCCTAATTCTTTGAAAGGAAATAAAACATTTAATGATTAATATTTTTCAAATTTGTATTTATATCATTAAAACCATATATTTTCATTAATTATATCCTTAAGATCATCCATTTCATATACAAATGAAAAAGGAACCACCTTCCTTCAAGGATGTGATAGTACACAATTACACACGATTGATATTATCATTTTCTAATGGTGTAGAAGTGGTAGATCATAATGGTTTTATAAAAAAATATAAAATTTAAATATATTAAATATACTAATTTATTTATAATATGATTGATAAAAATAATTTTAAGTAGTTTTAGGAAGAAATAAATTAAAAGGATCCAACTTTAATGATTACCTCTTCTTTGGAAAACTTCCTTTAGCCTACACTTTGCACCTTCATGAAGTGTTTATTTGGAATGATCAAACCATATATTATATGAATATTAATTTTGGTATTATATTTGGGTGGGAATTTTTCTATTTGAGTGGCTCGTGAGTTGGGGTAATGTGAGGGGGTGGGGAGATTCCCTTTTATAAGTGAAGTGGGTATCAAACTTGTAAATATTTGAAACATTATTATATAATCAATATATTACTCCAGTTAAGTGGCTCAAAATAGTCTTAGATTCACATATATGAATTATAAGTTCAAAATACATCCAACCAATGAGATTTAATCAAGTGTTTGGTGTTTTTTAAATAAATAAATAAACTTTTGTTTGAAATAAAATATCTATAAATTCATTTTCAGGACTATTCACATAATTTGAAATTAATTGAATAATGATAAAAATGGAATAAAAATAAAAACACATTTACCATAAATAATACTTTATAATTTTCTATAAAAGTAATAACACATGGTAATTTATCCAAAAAATATTATTGTTATTATTTTTTAAATCATTAATCTGATATTTCTACAATCTGCACAATTATTGTATCGGTTATGTGTATAAGTACAATTTAATTATAGAATTATGAAAATTTAAAATAATTTAATAATTATAAATATAATTTATTCATCTTAAAATTAATAAATTTTAACCATTAATAACATCATTATATTCTTATGAAAACATATTTGAGATATTAAAGGAAATAGAGTGAAATTTTATATTTATTCTTTACTTAAAATAATATAAAATTCATTATTAAGGGAACATGTAAAAATAATAATTATTATATAATATAATTTATTTTTGGATGGTATAATCTCATATCGTGAAATAATGACATGTATTTGATCTATTTTGAGGCCTTCTCCAGTAGTTTATAACTCATCTAACCTAGTTTACCTTCCATTGAGGTAATTATCTTTTTCCATGAATACTATTCATTATTAAAGAAATTTAAATTGATAATATAAATAAATTTTAATACGGTGATTTTGAATATTTAAACTATATTCTATGAATAAATTTAAATAATTTTTAAAATTTAATTTTAATATAAAATCTTAAAATGCAATGAAAATGGTTTTTAGAAGAAAAAAAATTAATTTGAAGAAAAAAAAATCCATTGACACAAAAATAAAATATAATTTTCATTTCCATTAAATAAATTGGGTTATTTTAAATAAAAGGAAAATTAATTTTTTTAAAATTAATAAAATCAAAAGGATACTTTAAAGAAATTTATTAAAAGAGGTGAACCAAAAATAGTTTTTTTAAAAATACTTAAATTCATAAAATGTCAAATATCAATATCTAAATTTAAAATTATATTTTAAAATGAATTATATAACTTCATAAAAAAATTATTTGGACTATAACAAAGTTTTATAAATATTTATGTTATACATATATCCTAATAATTTATTAATGTTACAGTACTTGTAAAATCTATTTTTTCACTATTAACCCTAAAATCAACTACCCCTAAAAGTTCAGAAACATCAACCTTTTATATTTTTGATATAAAAAAATAAAAAATGAAATAATATTTATCAATTTAAGTTTTAAAATTTTTATAAATTTATCTTTTTAATAAAAAAATAAAAAATAAACAACACAATTTCATTTATATGGAAATGGTGCATTTAAGAAATAATTATTCTTATATGATTTCATTATTATGAATAATAATTTAGTAAATATTTACTAGTTAATAATCATTAAATTTATATTAATAAAACTTATCTACATATATTTTATATTGATGTCACTCCTATTTATACCTTCCAATTCAATATCTATGTTAAAACTATCATACTAAAATATTAATATTACAATAATATATCATAGTTTGTTTAATATATGTGTGGAGTGTATCAAAATATACTATAAATCATATTTATAAACTATAATATTTTGGATAAATAATTTTGTAGGAGATTATTTTCCATCCTTGTTGCTTATTTTTACTTTTTGGGGGGAGTTGATCAATCTCATATTATTAAATTTACATCAGTTATTTCAAGTGTTATTATATATAATATGTGTGATAACATAATTATATGAGATAAATGTAATGTTTATAGAACTCAAACTAATGAGGTGATATTAAATGAATTTATTTGGATAAAATGTGTGACTTTAATTTTATTTACCATAGGTAATGTGATTATAATGGAGTAACAATTTCAAATGATTAAGAATTTAAGTGGAATTAAATAAGAAGAATGTGACAAAATTGTTTTAGATGATAATAAAGTTAATTTTTTCAAGAATTTATAGATTTAAAATTAAATAAAATTATTTAAAATTATTTTAAATCATATAAAATTTACATTAAAGTTTTATAAATTAATATTTTAAAATAAAACATATAATATAATATTTAAATGATATATATAATAATCTTGCGCTAATATTTTTACTTTTAACTTAAAAATTTCTATTTTTTTGGATAAACACGTGATATTGAGTTAGGAAAAAGTATGTTTGGTTATTTACATAATAATTTATGATTTTTAATATGAAAATTTAAATTTTTTTATAAGAGTTTTTATTGTGTTTTAATGATGAAAATTTTATATTATGTTGTAATTAATGAATTATTTTAAATTTAATATATTTTGGGGGAAAATATTAATAATTTAAAATGGTGTTTAGAGGAATATTTTTATTTTTCAGTGTATGTGATGGAATTTATATTTTTTATAAATTTTACTAAATTATGTACATTATATGAAATAATATGGAATGGGGATATATCATAACAAATTATTCTGTATAATTTTTGATTAGGGGAAAATGATTTGAGATAGTTACATGAGATTTGGGAGGGAAATATGTTTTTTGATAAAATTTTTTCTAAAATATAATATAAAGTGTCTATATTATAAAATTTCATATGAAATTTTAGGTTGTAATGAATGATATTCTAGTCAAATGAAATAAGGATTAAACATATGTTCATGTTATGAAAATTACTTATATTGATTAGTGAAAAGCATGTGTTGATGAAAAGTACTATGAATATATTTTTTAATGATGTGTTGGATGATATTGATTGTTATGTAAAATGATTAAGAATTGATTGGAACTAAATTTCATTATATGATTTTTGGTATTGTGATATATAAACATTAAAGTGACAAGTTCACTTGTTTGGTCAGAAATACAGGGAAACCTTGAGTTAAGCTATCAAAAGTTATGATCCATAATTTTATCTATGACTTGTGATAGGACATAATATATAAAATTCCATGGAATTGAAAATTCCCTACATTTAACAGTGATTGTAAATTCCATGTTTTTTAGGGATCCAATTTGTTCCAAGTGTTATGAAATGAAATTCCTTGATAAAAATAATGTAAATTATTATAAAATGACTAAAGAATGTAAAAATGGTATCAATGTTGTTTGTTAAGAACCAAATTTCTTTTTATGTGTTTTATTTTTTACATATTAAAATCATTACATATTATTATAGTTCCCACATTAGTGAAAATTATACTCTAGATTTTTATTCTTGTTACTTTAGTATGTAATAAAAAAAATATCAATACTTAATTCTACCCAACATAAGTGTTTATATATTTTATTATTTATGAAGAAAAAATGGGTAGTGTTATTTATTGACAGTATTTTTTATTTGGTAATGTCATGGATATGATTTACTACTTATTTTGGAGTCATTTTGATGAGTTATTTTTAGTATTTTTTGGAGATATTTTTGTTTTTTATATTAGGGTACGTATAGTTGGGTTGTGGCAGCACATTTTTTGGTTTCATGCTATCATGGGGAATTTTTGGGTTTATATAGAATATTATTTATGATTACATGTATGTTATTTATTTTTTCACGCTTATATGTATAATTAAATTTTTCTTGTTAGTATTTATTTTATGATAAATTTATCCTTATGTGATATATTAAAACTATTGGTGAAAGTCAGTAACCTTTACTGATTGGTTAGTGAATGTGAGTTCATATGGAATTTCTTCTTTATAGCATGGTTATTTTTTGTAATGGTTCTAATAAATTGTAAAAAAGTATATTCCCATTATTTGGTTTTAATGCTTGGAAAATGATATTAAGGAGATTATAGGTTAGGATATAGGTATGAAAGAAAATTATGTTCTTAGATAACATGACCATAATGGCAGTCCAAATCATAAGAAAATATTTTAATATGTTAATGGATTTCAAAGAGTTATATTTAATGATTTTTAAATAAATGTGTATTTATGTTTTTAATTTCTAATTTTTTTCTATAATATGTTGGTGTTCATGTATCATTCTAGAAAATATGAATAAATAATATGAGTGGATTCTTTTGATTATTCTTATAATTGATGTGATATCAGATGTTAAATTTAATTAAATTATTTATTTATTAACATTCTAGTTGTCCCTTTATCTAATTCAATGTTATAATAAATTATATAATTAAAATAAAATAAATAATTTTGATCATGAAATATGAAGAATCTAAGTACATTTCTTGCATTCTGTATACATCTATAAAATTATGAATTGTTTTTATATTTTTATATGAATTTATAGGGATTAATAATTATATAAATTTTATCTTTTTATTGATATTTCATTGAAAAAAATGTTGAGTTTTGTAAAGATGATTTGAATTAAGAGATGTGTAATGAGGAACGCCAAAATTGAAAGTTAGAACACTTTATAATTATAGATGATACTAACATTCCTATTGAGATAAAAATAATATAGTGGTTCCTGAAGATGATTTAAATAAAAAAAAGAAAAACATATTTGGGGGAAACTATGGGTGACTGAATTTGTCAAATATTTCCCAACTCAATATCCGTATATATTTAGAAGGGATTTTAAAATACATGATGTAATGGAATGGTTCATGGGGATGTTGGATATACAAAAAAACTATGTAAATTGTATTATATGATATACCTAAGTCATAGCCTGTGATATATCATGCAGATGACATCATCATAGAAAATTATTTTTATCTATGATAGCATACGATATATTGGAAATATGGGATATCAAGTATATATATTTTACCATGGTTCCCAATCAGTTTCATTATGTTAAGAATCAATAGGTTGATTCATTTATTTCTATGTGAATTGATTATAATCACTCAAAATTTCAATACAATAAAATAATGAATAAAAATATTTTATAGTAATTATGTCAATTGTCAAGTGTTTTAATTTTATGCCTCACTCCATTCATTGAATGAGGGAGGACTATATAATGTGATTGGAACCCCTTATGTGTGAGTATGATACTAATAAGACATACCCAGATTTCTCTCTTCATCAATGGTCTCCAATTATCATTATAGAGAATATGTTAGCACACATTTGGAGGATGAGGGGTCCTCTTATAGAGTATGGATATTCTAGTGGTCAGTTGATTCCATGTGGATGAAAGTGTCACATGGATCTTCCTCAATGTTGTCTTCAATGAAAAATCCATCATTTTTACCAATATTTAAGCTTGTTCCATTTCAATTAAGCTTTTTATATTTATGTTTATTATACTGCAAGTTTATTCATGGAGATAAATTGTGAATATTAAATGGGTTTATCTCACTTCCATGTTAATAAAGTTATACTACAAAACCAATCAGTGTAATCAGATCTATTTTCATCAATGGATCAAATTTTCCTTATAATATTTTCATGGAAAACCTATTTACCATAATCTGTTATAGGCCTCATCATAAAATATGGTATTGAATTATTGAATTTCTTCTTTCAAATAACCACAGCACTCTTCTTAACATTATATTATAGGATAATTTAATGTTTATTATCTCACCTTAAAATTTAGTTGTAGGATAATTTAATTTGTATTTCTAAGACATAGGGTGTGAATAGTATGTATAATAATGTACAATAAGTTGAAATCCACCATTTTATTATGTGACTTAAAATATTTTATGTAATATTTTAGAATATTATTGAAATATGGGTTATAAAAATATATATAAATTATTAATAATAATTATATATTATATATTACTAAATATAACATGTTCATATGTAATGGTTAAGAGATGATGCATAAGGGTTACCCTATCTATATGAGAGGACAACTTTGGGATACACTCAATACTAAGATGGTATGTAACTATTTTTTGGATCTTTTTCACTATTTATAACATATTATCCCTTTACCTCTTAGAATTATATGGAACATGATTCTCTTAATCTATTTTTCTTATCACATTCAAGTATATGAAATCATTAATAATGGCACATAATATTTACACAACATTCACTACTCAATAAGATAGTATAGACCTTTACATGTATGGTGATGACCACCACATAGATTCTCCACTATAATGATATATAAAGGTACACTATTGTGGGTAAAAGATAATCCTTAGCTAGTGCATTCCCCTACACTTTTTAAGGGGGGAAGGAAAAAATTCTTCCTCCCTTGACTGGTGATGACCTAGTTTAACTTGCAGCATCTCGATGGTTCTTTATACTTCCTCTAAATAAAATCATCACCTTATTGTTAGATACATTGTAATTGTAATAAATTATTCCACCAGATGAGACTTATATTTTATTTCATAGTTCAAATTATTTCTTCCACTTACTTATTCTTAACTTTTTTATTTGCACAACAGCAAGAAGGTAACTCTTAAACTTATTTACATTAGTAAACTGAAATATTCACTTTACTCTTATTCTAAATTCAGTCACAATAATATGAATATGGTTTGTAATGATAATCTAAGAATACTCCTTTGACCTAAATGATAATCACTACTATATTTGGTATCTTGTTTATTCTCTCTTATTCCTTCTAGTGTACTAAATGTATGCACCTATTAAAATCACACACCTCCATAGTGATTACTGAATCAATGAAAGATCAGCTTAGTATAATCATAATTAATTCTATTCTTCTTTGATATAATATCAAAAATGAATTTAGTATCGATTAAACATTTTTTTTCGTAGTGTATAAAATATCTATGAAACTGAATTGCACCACACATTTAATATTTATTCATATTATAATGATCTTTCATAACCCAAGAACTTAATTCAATCCCTTTAATGGAACATCATGAATGTGTTTCATAGAAATATTTAGATTGTTTTACCTTAACATGTATAATATGTTATTATTATTACTTATTTTTTTTTTAATTTCATATTTGAGTATACATTTGGATTTTAGTTTCAAAAATGGTTGTTAATTTCTGGGTTTCTTTGTACACGTACATGAAATTTAGCTCACCCAACCATGAACACACTATTATACATTACAATTACTACCTTAGATCTATTTTCACAAGTTCTTAGGTATTAAATATGTATTCTTACATTTCCTTCTTCCCACTTCATTATATTTCCATTATGTAAGGTTATATTTATATATATTGAAAATTCATCATGCATAGTTTCTCTATGAGAACTTCCTTCTTGAGAACATGAATAAAATGGTTCGACACCTCTTCACATAAGGTTTTATACCTAGAACACCTAAATGCAATGTGGTGAGATATTTTTACTCTAGACTGGTTAACATACTCAGTTATTTTCCTAATAATGATTATATGTGTCACGACCCGTCCTCAGGGCCCATGCAGTGACTACCCCAAGCCCGCCTTCCATAGGCCAGGGGATGGTGACTAGCACCAAAGGCGTAAATCCTGATAACTGGGAAGGCATTGCCTTTATAAAAGTAAACAAACACCATAAAGTACAAGCGGAAGTAAAACTCTAAGTACAAAAGAAAGTGCTGAAATGTAAAAAGGTCCAGAATACAAACCCAACGGAAAAGTACAGCTACAACTAAAAGGGAATACAACAGAAACGAAATAGCCCCTGGTTCGTCCACCTCAGATCCTACCTGAAGGGTAGGTATTGATAGCGCAGCTCCTGGATCGTCCACCACGGATCCTACCTGAAGGGTAGGTACAGATAGCCTCCACAACTCTCTCGCTCGTCAACCTCCTTTGAGTATCATCACATCGTGAAGTCCACCTGCGAATACTGACTCGTCGTGAGATCTACCTCCAGGTACCGTCCAGTCCTCAAACACTCGGCCACTGCCAGTGCTGCCTGTCGTCTACAACCAACACAATGAGGTGCGGGCATAGCCCATGCAGGGGTGAGTATAACGATACTCAGAAGGGACCCCGAGACCCTCAAGGTCGCACTAAATCCAACAAGGATAACCACAAGAAAAGATCTCAACAGATAACCTCTACTTAGGTATATACCCATACATATACCTAAGTTATCAAGTAACCCATCTCAATCATGAGGAAACACAAAGATTATGAAATCAACGGATAACCACTACCCAGGTATATGCCCATACATATACCTAAGTTATCAAGTGACTCATCTCAATCATGAGGAAACACAAAGATCTTAGACTCAGTTCAAACTAGGATTTTATTCACGATATCGAAACCCCGGCTGCTGGAGAACTCCTCCTCTGTCGAGTACAGTTGGTCTGCCACTACAACCAAGCGCATCCCACTAACCTTGGACTGCTGAAGTACTCCACCTGTCGAGTACTGTGGGCCTGCCGCTGCAACCAAGCGTATCCCACCATGGGTCTGCCGCTACAACCAAGTGTACCCCCTCATAGCCTACATAGGTACTCCTTCTATCGAGTACCGCGGGTCTGCCGCTACAACCAAACGCACCTCCACCATTGGTCTGCCGCTACAACCAAGCGCACCCCACTGGCCTATCCGAATCACTCCGAGTCGATCGATCAGCAGTCTTCAAGTCTCAGTCAGCTACTAGGTCTCTCCACTCAGCTAGATAGTCTCCAGGAGGGTCCTCTCCACGATCTACTGGTCGATACTCCAAGTATTACAAGTCCCATGAAGAAGTATCTCAAAGGACCGCCTCGTCATAGGGGTCTCAATGCAATATACAGTGCGTCAATCGGGCGCTTGGTCTGTGAGTTATTAGCCTTTTCGTCCCAGGGGCCCGGTTGGTTTTGTGTGCGAACCAACCCGGCCGTATCTCAACCCTACCCCGAACTCTCATAGGGTATACTCATAGGGACCATTTCTCAATGTGATCACCAACTCCGCTGACGGTTCGTCAAACGGATGTCCGGTCTGTAATTTATCGGCCTTTCCGTTCCAGGGGCCCGGTTGGTTTTTAGGTACAATCCAACCCGGCCATTATCCAACTACATCCAAAACCCAGGAGAAGAATTCCAAAAGTTCCGTCACATCAAGAGGAATCCAACAAAGTTGACGGCACGTCAATCGGATGTCCGGAGCTCAAGATATAAGTGTTTCCGCTCTGAGGGCCCGGTTGGTTTCGTGATCGAACCAACCCAGCCATACTCAAAGTTATCCTAAACCTTGATTGTAATATACTGAAACGATTGTCTCTTTCCAAGGATCACATCTCAACTGATGGTGCGTCAATCGGAGGTCCGTAGCCCAAGATATGGGCGTTTGAACAAAAACTGCCCAAGAATAGGGGGTTCGGGCCCGGACCGACCCGGCCCGAGACGCCCTGGGTCGGCCCGAACCGAGTCGGCCCGACCCGAGTCCGGGTCCGGACCGCTTGGGCGCGGCGCGGCCCGTCCTGGTCCACCTGGCCCGGCGCGCTGGCGGTCCGCTGGCTAGCTCGGTGTAACCGAGCTGGCGGTCAAGGGGGGGGCGGTTGCCCCCCTGTTCAAATAAACATGGCCCCCCAAGTGGGGATGCTGCTGTTCGGCCAGCCGGGGGTTACGAACCCCTGGCTTCTCCCCTGACCGACCGGCCCGCACCGGTCAGCTGGCTACTGCCGCCACGGGACCGGTTGTTCCGGTCCCCCTGTTATGACGCCAGCGGCCGGAAACCGTCCATCGCTCCCTGCTCCGTCGCGGCCTAAGGCCGCGGCCTTGGTCCGTCCAACACGGCGTGACGGTGTCATGCCCCTCCACCGTGGCCCCGCTCCGGCCACGGTGTTTTCTTAATTCTCCTGCGCGGTGCGACGGCGCCGCGCATCCTTGCCACATGATTCCACGCGGTGCAATGGCACTGCGCCATCTCCGTTCCAAACCCCAACAAGGTTGATCAACAGAATTAAGGGAGGAAGGTCGGCCATGTTTTTGCGGTCTGGCCCCCTCCCGTTAATCGATAGCAAGCAGTCCAAATTCAAACGAGGAACGACGACGGATGAAATCACGAATAAAAACAATAAAATCCCTTACCTCGATGGAGTCGTCGATCGAGGATTGTCCTGGAAAAAGACGTCACGGAAGATCGGTGTCGATTCCGTTGACGTCGGAGGAAGAGTCACCGTCGATGGCAACGTTCCCCACGGTGGTGTCTCCTCCCTTGACGCGGAGGAAGAAGAAGAGAAGGCACTTCTTCAGTGTTCGCCAAATGAAGAATGTGGTGTATCGCTTCCTTCGACATGGATAGAAGATGCAATATGAGACGGCGTTCTTCACGTTCTTCAACAAAGGAGATGAAGCGTTCTTCTTCAGAGGAAGAAGTTCTTCAAAACTCAAGAGCTCTCTTCCCTTTCTCTTAACACAACAATTCCAACCAAAATAAAATAAGGCTCCATGTTATTTTATTTACCCATGCCATGCATTCAAATTTACAAAATTCAAATTCATTTCACTTAATTAATTAAACCATGAGTTTTTTAATTAATTAAGAGGTAGGTTGGCAAATTAAATAAGGAAGTGGAAGAGTTACTTAATTTAAGGGAGTTAACAAGTTTAAAGGGGAGTTTCAAAGGGTTATGGGGAATGTGAAAAGGTGGGGTCTCATGTGGGCCCCACCTCTCATTTATTATCCCAAGGGTAGTTACCAAACCAACTTCCACACAAAGGATAAAACTACCTAGATGAAAAATAAAATTGGATTATAAATTTTATTTATTCTTCACTTACACCTCAAAATTTAAACAACTCCACCCGAGCAAACGCAACTTTGAAAAAGGTCTTCTTAAGAAATTACTGGCTCTGTGAGTTCATCGGTGCCCTCGGATTTCAATTCTGAGAACTTGTTTAAAAGTTATAAAAACCCGCTCGTTCGTTCACTGAACGTACCCGAGCCTAACTTCGGAAATTAATTCTGGGCACACCGGGCCTCGGAATCTGGCGCTGTCATAAACTGCATTCTTGTAAAATCTCAAAGAAAATTAAGAAAAATTTTCCATTGAATTTTACGGGTCTTTAAATTACTCCCAACTCAGGTCTTTACGTCCTCGTAAAGTTTTAACACAAACTAGGGATACAAAAGCGGTACTGAGCATGCACATGAGCCTTCCGCTCCCATGTGCTCACCTGGAGGTTCTCATACTGCCAGTGAAAGTACACCCAAGGAATCGACCGTTCTCGTAGGATCCGCTCCTGTCGATCCTCAACATCTACTGGAACCCCGAAAAAGTTACCCCATCGCCAAAGTCCAGTTTCCCATGGTCGATGAAATGCATCAGGTCAAGCACGTATCTCCTTAGTTGAGATACGTGGAAGTCATCGTGCACTCGATGCAACTGAGGTTTATGGGTCAAGCGGTAAACCACCTCGCCTACCCATTTGAGGACCTAAAAAGTTCCGCTGAACCTCGGAGATTACTTGCCGCCTTGGCCACATCTCCGTAAACCTCCCCATGGTAAGACCCGTATAAGGACGTGGTCATCATCCTTGAACTCTAGAGGCTTCTTATCAGCTCTATGCAGTCTCATCTATCATGATCCAAAGGCGATCACTGCCCACTCCTACATCAGGACACACCCGAGTCTGGTCCCTAATGCGTCGTAGTGAACTATGTAACCAATGCCCACAGGTTGGGCGCACCGGTCAACCCAGCTCTTGAAAGCTCTGCTGGAAGTGGTGCCACAACTCTGGAGAATTCTGGCATAAAAGAAAGTTTGGCCATCTCCTGAGTGATCGAATGCACCCTCTTATCCATGATTCCATCATGTGCTTCCTGGGTTTTCCTTTTCGCTGACCAAGGAAAACCCAATCCCAACTTTGTAGATAAACCACAACCTTTTTGCCTAATACAGTCAATCCATGTATGAACTGTGGATCAAATCCATACTCAGACCAACATCGTAAGGCCTCGACACTGCCACCAAGAGATTCCAACCGAAACTCTCGCCTCGTGGGTCAGATCACACTGTCGGCATAAGTGTGATTATTGAGTCTCCTCCCAAGGTATCTCCAGACGTGAGGGTCAAGTCTACGGCTTACCGGAAACTCTAGGTCTGGGACAAGATTCGTGGAAGGAAGGAATGATTCGTATCAATGTCTGTTAATACGGCAGATAGAAGTGGACACAGACTGCCCCTCAAAACATTCTTAGAGCCATTGGGTCACTCTCCTTGACCGTGTGTAGCTACTCTCTTCCCCTGCCATCCAGCTCCCTGAGCCTGGCGGGGACAATAAAGATGGGTGGTTGTAATATGTTTAGATGTACACCACCTCATGCTGCTCTCCTAGCTCTTCCTCCACGTCTGTTGCTCTGCAGACTTATCTATCCTTAACATTTCCTCTTCTTGAAACATTTTACATGCCCAAGTCTTCGAGACTGGCGCCAGTTTCCTGCTTTCCCAACTTCTAACATTCTCTAGCTGTATTCGTTCAGCCAAAGAACATTCAACCACAAGGTTCCCTCTAGAACCCTAACGTGAGTAGGAGTGCATAGAGGAAAAAGTGATGGCTCAAATATCGTTTAAACACACCTAGTACTAAGGTCCGAGCTCTAATGAACTGATCATATCGTAGTCATCAAGTACCAAGAACGATCGGTACGCCTCAATGAATACTCAGCTACTGAAACATTGTCCTGCCAAAGCTGTATAAGCTCTAGAAAACTCTCAGCCACATCCTCAAGCCAGTTCTCAGCTGCCTGTGAGTCGGGCTCACCTCAGAACTTGAGGGTATCTCATGTTGGAACACGTGTAAGGCAGTAAGCCTACATGTGTCACCTATCGGTACCGCCGGTTGTAACTGGTGACCAACAGGTTGTGATGTATAGCCGGCACACTACCCGAAGGCACTAACTCAAGCATCGGTCCACATACCGAAGCCTCATAACTATGCGGACCATCGTCATGGTCACTCACTTGAAAACACTAGTAGCCAAGTCTACCATCCACCCCACTGGTGTCACAGCTAGGTGAAAAACTCTAGCAATCACCTCCAGCCAGTGCTCTGCTGTCTGGGAATCTGCCTCGCCTAGTAACCTCGGAGGTTGCTGCTACTGGAACTCGTGAAATGCGCTCTGCCAGCGTGCACAGTTCACTAGTATGGCTAGTGGAATCTTCTACCCAACAGGTGGTGGTGTTGCTGGTACACCACCCGAGGGTTCCAAAATAGAAAAAGGGCCCCGCACCGGAGCCTCGTCGCTCGATGGGCCGTCATCGAGTACTCTCTCGGAACTCTAACTAACTATCTGCTTGGATACATCCTGAATAGATGCGACACGGTCAATATTTTATACCTAGTGAGATGACCTGGTTTGAGCTAACTTTTAAACTCATGGAATCACACACGCAATCAGTGTTTTCATGCACAAAGTCGGAAATCAGTAGTCAGGGTCCTGGTGTATGGATACGTCAGTCGCCGCACCAACACTGGACTCCCTAAACTGATAACCACACTCGGTACCCTTTACAATATTGCTTCACAGAAAGGGAAAATCAGAGTTATAAGTTCTGTGGTAAAACCGACTCCTCTGATACCAATTTGTCACGACCCGTCCTTGGGGTCAATGTCGTGACTACCCCAAGCCCGCCTTCCATAGGCCAGGGGCTGGAGACTAGAACCAAAGGCATAAATCCCAATAACCGGGAAGGAATTGCCTTTATAAAAGTAAACAAACACCATAAAGTACAAGTTGAAGTAAAACTCTAAGTATACAAAAAAGTGATGAAAAGTAAAAAGGGCCAGAATACAAACCCAACTTAAAAGTACAGCTACAACTGAAAGGGAATATAACAGAAAAGAAACTGCTCCTGGGTCGTCCACCTCAGATCTTACCTGAAGGGTAGGTACAAATAGCGCAGCTCCTGGATCGTCCACCACGGATCCTACCTGAAGGGTAGGTACAGATATCCTCCACAACGCTCTTTCCCGTCAACCTCCTCTGAGTATCGTCACGCCGTGAAGTCCACCTCCGGATACTGACTCGTCGTGAGATCCACCTCCGGGTACCATCCAGTCCTCAAACACTCGGCCACTATCAGCGCTGCCCGTCGTCTGCAACCAACACAACAAGTTGCGGGCATAGCCCGTGCAAGGTTGAGTATAACAATACTCAGTAGGGACCCTGATAACCTTAAGGTCGCACTAAATCCAACAAGGATAACCACAAGGAAAGATCGCAACAGATAACCTCTACTTAGGTATATACCTATACATATACCTAAGTTATCAAGTAACGCATCTCAATCATGACAAAACACAAAGATTATGAAATCAACGGATAACCACTACCCAGGTATATGGCCATACATATACGTATGTTATCAAGTGACTCATCTCAATAATGAAGAAACACAAAGATCTTAGACTCAGCTTAAACCAGGATTTTATTCACGATATCGAAACCACGGCTGCTGGAGAAATCCTCCTCTATCGAGTACAGTGGGTCTGCCGCTACAACTAAGCGCATCCCACTAACCTTGGACTGCTTAAGTACTCCACCTGTCAAGTACTGTGGGCCTGCCGCTGCAACCAAGCGCATCCCACCATGGTTCTGTTGCTACAACCAAGCGCACCCCCTCATAGCCTACAGAGGTACTCTTTCTGTCGAGTACTGTGGGTCTGCCACTACTACCAATCGTACCTCCACCGTGGGTCTACCGCTACAACCAAGCGCACCCCACTGGGCTATCTGAATCACTCCGAGTTGATCGATCAGCAGTCTCCAAGTCTCAGTCAGCTACTAGGTCTCTGTACTCAGCTAGCTCATCTCCGGGAGGGTCCGCTCCATGGGCTACTGGTCGATACTCCAACTATCACAAGTCCCATGAAGAAGTATCTCAAAGGACCTCCTCGTCATAGGGGTATCAATGCAATAGACGGTGCATCAATCGGGCGCCCGGTCTGTGAGTTATTAGCATTTTTTTCCCAGGGCCCCGGTTGGTTTCGTGTGCGAACCAACCCGGCCATATCTCAACTGTACCCCGAACTCTCATAGGGTATACTCATAGGGACCGTTTATCAACATGATCAGCAACGAAGCTGACGGTTCGTCAAACGGACGTCCGGTCTGGAAGTTATCGACCTTCCCATTCCAGGGGCCCGGTTGGTTTTCAGGTACAATCCAACCCGGCCACTATCCAACTGCATCCAAAACATAGGTGAAGTATGTAAAAAGTTCTGTCTCATCAAGAGGAATCCAAAAAAGTCGACGGCACGTCAATCGGATGCCCGAAGCTCAAGATATAAGTGTTTCCGCTCCGAGGGTCCGGTTGGTTTCGTGATCGAACCAACCTGGCTGTACTCAAAGTTATCCAAAACCTTTTGTGTAATATACTGAAACCACCTTCTCAATCGAAGGATCACATTGCAACTGACGGTGCATCGATCGGAGGTCTGTAGCCCAGGATATGGACGTTTGAACAAAAACTGCCTGAGAATAGGGGGTTCGGGCCCGGACCGACCCGGCCCGAGACCCCCTGGGTCGGCCCAAACCGGGTAGGCCCAAACCGGGTCGACCCGAACCAGGTCCGGGTCCGTCCCTCTTGGGCGAGGCGTGGCCCGGCCCGGCCTGGGAAGCCCTGCCCAGCGCGCTGGCGGTCCGTTGGCCAGCTCAGTGTAACCGAGCTGGCGGTCAGGGGGGGCACGGCTGCCCCCTGTTCAAATAAACGCGGCCCCCCACGTGGGGTCGCTACTGTTTGGCTAGCCGGGGGTTACGAACCCCCGGCTTCTCCCCTGACTGGCCGACCCGCTCCGGCTGGCCGGCTGCTGCCGCCACGGGACCGGCTGGTCCGGTCCCCCTGCTCCGACGCCGGCGGCCGGAAACCGGCCGCTGCTCCCTGATCCGCCGCGGCCTAAGGCCACGGCCTTGGTCTGTCCAGCGTGGCATGATGGCATTGCGCCCCTCTGCCGTGGCCCCGCTCTGGCCACGGTGTTTTTGTAATTCTCCGGCGTGGCGCGATGGCGCCACGACCTTGTTCGTCTTCAACGGCACAGCGCGACGGCGCCGCGCATCCTTGCCACATGATTCTGCGCGGTGCAACGGCACCGCGCCATCTCTGTTCCAAACCCCAATAAGGTTGATCAACAGAATTAAGGGAGGAGGTTCGGTCGTGTTTGTGCGGTCCGGCCCCCTCTCGTTAATCGATAGCAAGCGATCCAAATTGAAACGAGGAACGACGATGGAAGAAATCATGAATAAAAACAATAAAATCTCCTACCTCGATGGAGTCATCGATCGAGGTTTGTCGTGAAAAAATATGTCATGGAAGATCGGTGTCGATTCCATTGACGTCTGAGGAAGAGTCGTCGTCGATGGCGACGTTCCCTGCGGTGGTGTCTCCTCCCTTGACGCGGAGGAAGAAGAAGAGAAGGCATGTCGTCAGTGTTCGCCCCATGAAGAATGTGGCGTCTCTCTTCCTTCGATGTGGAGAGAAGATGAAAGATGAGACGGCGTTCTTTGTCGAAGCTTCGGCGTTTTTCGCGTTCTTCAATAAAGGAGATGAAGCGTTCTTCTTCGGACGAAGAAGTTCTTCAAAACTCAAGAGCTCTCTTCCCTTTCTCTTAACACAAAAATTCCAACCAAAATAAAATAAGCTCCACCTTATTTTATTTACCCATGCCCTGCATTCAAATTTACAAAATTCAAATCCATTTCACTTAATTAATTAAACCATGAGTTATTTAATTAATTAAGAGGTAGGTTGGGAAATTAAATAAAGAAGTGGAATAGTTACTTAATTTAAGGGAGTTAACAAGTTTAAATGGGAGTTTCAAGGGGTTATGGGGATTGTGAAAAGGTGGGGGCTCATGTGGGCCCCACCTATCATTTATTATCCCAAGGGTAGTTACCAACCCAACTTCCACACAAAGGATAAAACTACCTTGAAGAAAAATAAAATTGGATTACAAATTTTATTTATTCTTCACTTACACCTCAAAATTTAAACAACTCCACCCGAGCAAACGCACCTTCGGAAAAGGCCTTCTTAAGAAATTACCAGCGTTGCGAGTTCATCGGTGCCCTCGGATTTCAATTCTGAGAACCGGTTTAAAAGTTAGAAAAACTCACTCGTTCGTTCACTAAACGTACCCGAGCCTAACTTCGGAAATTAATTCCGGGCACACCGGGCCTCGGAATCAGGTGCCGTTAGAAACTGCGTTCTTGTAAAATCCCAAAGAAAATTATGAAAAAATTTCCCTTGAATTTTATGGGTCTTTAAAATATGATAGACTCAAGTTTATGGTATCTTTTTTTCTTTTCAAATCTCTTGAGTGCATGAGTCGTATGTCAAGAAGTTTAATAACATCATCTTAAAAGAAGGATGCTTCATGTAACTCATTCACACAAATGGAATTTGGAAATAATACCCTCTTCACATATCCCAAAGGCTTGTGGGGCTCCTTTTCTTATAGAATAAAAGAATTAATATAGAGGCTCTATTCACCTGAATAATGGAGAGATATCATATGGAATGCGAGCGATAGTATTTTCAATCGGGTTGGGTGACATGGTATTTGTAAGAGATGTCTCTTCCTTCTTAATCTGACTCAAATACTGTTTTTATACCATGTAAATAAATGTTTTGAATACATGAATATCCCACCATTTATGATCTTTAAAATAAATTTATGTGACAATTATAATCATGGTGTCCCATCTTATTTGATTATATTCATCATGGTGAGTATATCACATGCTCATGATGAAAATTACATCTTATTTTACAAGATCAAACTCATTCATGAAGATAATTTTCTCTAATAGTCATCTTCAACTCTATTTTAATTTTTATGTAATGTGATATTAGACTAATCAAATGCATACAAATAATTTGTTTCATTCATGAACTAGGTTCAATCAACCTTCTCTCGATCCTTCGGCATGGTCAAGAATAATGGTCAAAGTATTATTAATCAAACACTAGATTCATCATCGACTGTTTGATTTATGTAGTGAAGAAAACCATCAGTGGGTGGTTAAAGATGATACTCAAAATTGATCTCATATCGAGATTGGTTGAATCAGATGGTGTGTGTTATGTCTATATATTTTATGATGGTTAAATAGTGATCATGCATCCTCATCCCATAATGAAAATTCTTTTGGTTGGGACACTCCTTTGTTAAAAAATATCTCTTACTGGTAACTTATGACAAGGAATTTGATGATCAATGCATTCATAAACATTCAAACATGGTAAGATATAGCCCACTTGCATAGTCATCATTTTTGGACAATCATCATGTGTGATCACATCAGTGTGCACTCATGTGGGCCTACTCGTCCCACTCGTAACTATCGCTCCCATGGAAGGCTAGTTCGACCTCTCCCATGTGGTTGAATCCCTGGGTCCTGCATAAGTAGTAGAGGGGTCCTTGGTTGGCATGAGAGTTGTCTAATATTTTGGCTAACTCATATTTAAAATCTTCAACATAATTTATTATCAAAATCCAAAACCAAATATCCTTCATCTCCTCAATTATTCCTTATGTAAAATTTCAATACATTTCTCATAGACATATTATAATACCTCATGAAGTAAATATTTATATTGTATGTTATTATTCTTAATTATACAAAAAATATTTATACTTCATGGTCTTATTATTCACCATGAAATGTGATATTTTACATTATCTTCATTAAAGTATTCTTCATTAAAATAAATATTTTGATGGTATTCAGATAATCTCTTTGTGGTTCTCATGAAGTAATGAAATATTGTAAGAAATTATTCATGTAAGAACCTAGTTTTTATCTCAGGTATATATCCTTTATATTTTATTCAAATTATATATTTTGGACTTAATATGGATTCCTTATTAGGTTATAATGGTTTTAGGGGTGTATGGGGCTTGTTCAGAGCTCAGAACCCAGGCTGATGGAGAATATCACTATGTTTTATGGATAGTAGAAACCAGAAAACCCATCTCACATGGTCTTGTAACTATGTAGGGATGGATAAAGATCCAAGAAGGGTGCTTGGTTTTCCCTAGCCATGCACCAAGGGCTGCACAACCATGCCAAAACTCTATAGTATTTAGTTGTGGAGAATAGCACTGTTGGTTCATGCTTTTTGAGACCCTATGGCCTAACCATAAAGGTATCCTCTTAAATTAATGGCATTCTAATGGTTTGTACAATCATGAGGCCAAAACATGTGACCTAGATATTTTGGAAAAAATTACCAAAATTCCCCTAATGAAAGGTTTAACCTTACCTCTTCCTCTTTGGCTCATTCCATCAGACAATGGATCTCTCCCTATCAGTTTTTAAAGATCTCAAATCTTATTTAATAGAATTTTATATAGATTCATCATAAAAAAATTTACTCAATCCCTGTTCATCCTATTAGATGTGAATCACTGAGTACTCTATTCATTTTTTGTCATTATCTGATGGTCTTTCTCTTAGTAGAGTTTTTAAGGTGCATGCTCATATACCCTATTTTTAGTGTGTTGATTTGTTCTTCATATTTATTCGGATAAAGGAAAAACTAATGGCTAATACTGGATTAGGATATTCATATGAGATTAAAGTAGGTGTCATTTGATTCATACCTCAAGTATCATAATTTTATAAACTATCATTTTCTGTGCATGCTGATTTCATCAGGTGTTTCCTGTTAAAGTTATGTGTCTTGATTATAGTCATTAGAACCATATTCTAAAACCCTTTTCATATATTTTTTCCATATTTAGAGGTTATGACCCCAATGTTGACTACCCCAAGTTGGGTGCTTCCATATTTATGCTTTTAGTAGCTTGTTAAGCCTATCTGTGCTATCATTTTGGTGTGTCATGACTTGAGCTTGATAAAGGTAATTATTTTAATTAAATGAATGAATTATTAATGATGGTTACATGTTTATGACACCTAAAACTTCTAAGGTAAGTGTTTACAATAAATCATTGAATCATTTAAATGATAAATGGAATGTATATTGTTACTTATCACTTAGCCTAATTTTTTATAAAGGAATTATACTTGGTTTCATGTCCATAGAACACATTTCCATGCTTATTAAATTAGTGGAGTGATCATAATAAATGGAAAAGAAAATTATGTAATTATAAAACTAAATAGTCGCATTCATGTATTATCCTTATCAAGATAATGAAAGGAAACATCCTGAACCCAATGTTTAATTAAGCGGTATAACAATTATATTAATTAATTAATTAATTAATTTAGTATAATTTGAATTTTTATATGGACCTGGTTATCATTATAAAAATGGTCAGACTCGATCCAACCATGGATTCCTAATAGAACGCCTTGAGAACTCATGGATGTCATTCTGGTTCAAGGGTTCTAGTTTCTAAGATATATACCTACCTTGGAACCTGATGCTTATCTACTAGTGGATTTCAGTAATGACATCATAGTATCCCTCCATTATTACTATAGGATCTCCTGGATACACTCTGTGGATCCATCATGAAATCTACAGACATGTGGCTCCTTGGATACACCCATTAGAACTAGTCATTGATTATCTCGTTTAACATTGTATGTGATTCTTGGAATCTATTAGAATCATATTATAGTGGAAATCGTTGAATGATGCCCCTTGGAATACAAGAAGAACCCTTTAGCAAGGCTACAAATTATTATTTAGTTTGATTGATCCCTAAGGTAAAGGATGCCTTGGTTATTTAATTGGATCCTCTTACTATTATTATCCTTATAGGCTTCCTTGTTATATCATGGATCCTTTATTATTATAATCATGATATGATGTTGGTGTTGGCTATACCTCATATGACTTAACTATATAAACCAAACTCAAATGATTTAACTAAGTGATATCATGTTCAGAGATATTTCCATCTAAGGCTAAGGTGGGCACTTGGTTATTTTATATTAATACACCACTTTACTTTTAACATATTCATGCCTACACACTATTATAGAATAAATTACATGGATAGGATGACATAGATTTCATTGGTGGTGTCCTATTGATATTTATCTCACACCCTGTCCAAGCCACCATTTGTACCTAGGAAGATTACATATATGCTGGTGTTGATAAAGGGAAGTGTACTTCCTTGGACACCTAATATTTCTTTCTTACATTAGGATGTATCTCGGTAGAATATAGAAGCACTAAATATTAATATGCTTAAATAGTGTTTGTCTTTGTTTTTCTTCTTTTGTATAGCATGTATTTACTGCTATCATGTATACCAATTTTCTGATTTTTTAGACACATGAAATACATTATCATCAACTTTTGGTTATTATTATTGATTTCTTATATTATTTATTATTCATGTCTTCTTCTTATATGGTGGGTTACTAGTCTAGTGTATTTATTTCATGTTTTTATGTTCCATATTTTTACCTATATTGATTATTCTATTTACCTATTTTTATATTTATCCTTTATGATCCACTTTGGTAATGAGGGTATAGTATTCCCACTAACACACCCTAGGCCCATCCCTGCTAGTTGATAGCCTCTAGCATTCGAGGAGATGCACTTGTGGCTATGTGGCCAACCAGCTTTGGGGAATCTTTAATTGTCACCTGGGGTTGAGACTTCACAAATTTTTATCAGAGATTCCTTTCTTCATTTAATATTTCGAGACAATAGATAAGAGATTATGAATTCTTTTGAAATTGGTTATAAGTCATTATTGGACATATCTAACCCGCGTTTGGGGTAAATTCTAAGTTTCATAAATAATAATTTTTATTATGTTTTCACTTAATATAGTTGACAAACATTCATAGTTGGTTGATGCACATTCTTTGTGATGATTATTATTACTATTATGATTGATCGTATCCTTTTCTCCTTGTACTGATGTGATGAGGTAAAGTAGAATTGTTGCATGAATCATTATATACACCTAGTATTTCACATTCAATGCATATGTCATTCCATATTGGTGATTTTCACTCGATGAATTTTCATTTATTGAAATTTGATTGTTGAGTGATCCATGCTTGTATATATATACTAGTGCTACTCTTTGATTGTGATTGATTGATTTCAGAGTTTAGTTCATGAGGTGTATGGGCTCTCATGGGTTGGAATATGTAATTTACCCAGTCGATTCATCTTATATTACCTATTACATTCTAAGATTGAATATAGATGGGGTTAAATAGATATCAATTGGGTGTTGATTTTAGTGATAAGGTGCATGTTCCACGATTAAATAGAAATGTAAATCTATTTTAATCAAATCTTGATATCTTTATATAAGAAAATTTAAACATCAATGTAAATTTTTGATATACAAAATAAAATGGTCGCCAATAAATGATGAGGAAGGTTATAGTTGGACCTTCACCTACTAAAACCCTTATGATTTAAACATGAACACTTACCAATACCTAGCCGTCCAAATGGATAGTTTGGGTACTATACCTTAGGTAGTGAGTCATTTTTTTAAATTCTTCTTTTTCTTGTTCTTTTGTCTATTCTTAAATATTGGTCTGAGGTGTGTATATGGAATTTTTAGACTTATTCTGCCATTAATTCATCGTTTCATGCATCATGAGGGTGGTGATGACCATGCATAATAGGTTGTGGGTCCTGAGATTCCATTAATACCATTAAGAGTTCCACTTGAGGTATCACCTACTATACATGATATGGGTACAAAATCTTAGATTAATTAAAGTTTCTTATGTCTGATGTTGTCCATGTATGGTGCTTCATGACCTTCACCTATGATGTTTGATCTGACCCATGAGTTTTAGTAGAATTATCCTCCCAACTTCTCAGGGGTGGAGGTCCATAAGATTTTGAGTCTTTGAAGGAGGCCACTCTATCTATCTTTCATCATCTGGAGATGCCTCTAGAGTGTACTATCAAGATTTCCAACTATATACTTTGAGATTTGGAAAATAACTGTTGGGATGTGATTACCCATAATGTTCATCATCAGGGCATGGTCTGGGATGATTTTTAGACTACCTTCAATGATTGCTTCATTTCTCAGATGTGGATATATAGATGATCTAGAGATTTCATGCATCTAGAGAAAGGTGTTATTCCATTCATATATTACTTATCATGTTTTATTGAGTGACATAACTTTTTACCACTTTAATCTAATGATGAAATTTGTTTTTTTAGACACTTTGAGGATAGGATCTAGTATTCCATCCTTAAGTAAACATTTTTCACCTACCTAATTTCTCTGAGATCTTCAATATGGATCTTATCACTAAGTGAAACCTAAGGGAAGGTTATAGTATATGGAATATAAGATCAGTGTCACAGTAGGCTGGTAGTTATTCTTGTAGTTGGAACCATTCCTTTGAGGTCTCACATCATAGTCATGGTGGTCAGGGTAACCACACTGTAAGCTCCGTTGTATGCCATAAGTGTGGAATTTAGAGAAATATGAGTCCTCGTTGTGATAGAGACCCAATGGAGAGATGTTCTTGTGGCCATATGGGGCATCTGTAGAGATTTTTTGCACCATTACATCTATTTTTAGTAGAAGATGATCCATACCAGATCAACCTTCGGGAGTAAAATCTTTTATTCTATGGAAGGAATGGTGTTGGAGTAGCACCGAGAGGACTGGATGAGGAGGAGGTCATGTCCATGGTAGCCAAACTTATGATCATCAGTGTTAGTAGAGTGTTCATACCCAAGGTAGTACAATTGAAATATAGGGTCATAGATAAAGTCAGTCGCATGCATTATAGCTGGTACCTTAGGATCAGAGTGTAGGACCATCTACATTATGAGGTATATTCTAGTAGCATTTTTTTAGTATTTTCTTTATTCGATACAGGTGCTTCACACTCCTTAATCTATTTATCTATCATGGACTATCTCAAGCTATAAATTCAATATTACTATAGTGTATTGACCCTGGATACACTGTTGGGTGTACATCCCAAGGGAATATTTCATTGTAGGGATTATACCCTTGAGGTAGACAATTACCCTTTCTTGTGGTACATCTTTGTTCTTGAAATAAAGGGATTTCATTTCATTCTCGGAATGAATTTTTTGGTACCATATCTTTCATTTTTGGATGGATATCATGATGGGTTATTGTTTAAAACACCATAGGGAAGTGTTTATCTAAACAAGTGTGATTGGGATGTCCAAGATAGTAGAGCTAGACTAGAGAATCTTGGGAAAGGTAGAGTGACCACCCAGACTGAATATATCTTCATGTAGTAGTGGGGAGTACACCTGGAATATTCTCCTCCTATAATAGATCATTTCAGGGATGTATTTCCCAACAATGTTTCTATCTCTCTTTATGAGAGAGAGTTAGAGTTTACAATCCAACTTGTTCCAAGATCAGAGCCAGTGTCAATTCCTCCATACAAGATAGCACCTACTGAGCTCTAGGAACTTAAGAGAGAGTTGGAGGATCTAGAGTCCAAAGGTATTATACGGACAAAAACTTCTTCTTGGGGTTCAACCATGATTTTTTCCAAAAAAATATGATGGGACCATTTTTTATTCATGAATTAAAGATAGTTGAACTAGATTATTGTTAATAACTAGTATCCACTATCTTGAATAGATGATCTCTTTAACCAGCTCTGAAGAGCTAGTGTGTTTTCTAAGATTTATCGTACATCTGTCTATACTCAGTTTCAAGTCATACCTTCTGACATATTTTTTATAGATTTTAATAGAAGGTATGATCTGTATGAGTATGTTGTTATATAGTTTGGTCTTACAAATGTACATGTTGTCTTCATGGCTCTGACGAATATGGTCTTTAATCCCTCTATGGATTCTTTTTCCATGGTCTTTGTGGACGGAATCTTAGTCAATTCTCACACTTGTAAAGGCCATTCTAAACATATTTAGATCATTATGCATACACTGAGAGAGAATAAGATTACAAAAATCTTTCTAAGTTCCAATTATGGATCAAAAGAGTTCACTTAATAAGTCATATTATCTCAAAATTAGGTGTATTAATTGACCTAGAGTTGGTGAGTGTTGTGACTTCTTGGGGGAATCCAAATAATGTGTTTAATATACATATTTTCTTGGTGATAGCTAGATATTATAGGAATTTCACATAGGAAATGACATAATTTTTTTAAGATCATACTAGTCTTAAAAATATGATTGATATCTTCTAATCTTCAAAATCATGTAATAAAGCCTTTTGGAACTAAAAGTAAGGCCTATTTTGACACCTATTATAATTATTCTTGAGCCTAGAAAAGGTTATACAATGCTCTGTGATGCATCATGCATCGGACTAGGTGTAGTGCTAATATAGGAAGATATATTTATTTTATATGGATCTCAGTAGTAGAGGCCCCATCAGAGAAATTACTCGGCGCACATCCTCGATCTAGTAGTAGTTTTCCATGCCTTATGTCTCTGAAGACACTATTTGATGGGTGGTCACTTTATGGTGTATACAAACTACAAGAGCCTCAAATATATCATTATATACCATAAATTGAATCTCAAAAATTTAATATTGGTCGAATACCTTCACTCCTTAGATTTTGATCTTTTCTATATGCCTAGAAATGGTGTTGTAGTAGTGGATGCACTAAGTAGGAAAACATAGAAACATGCCATATAGTAAACCAATGATGAATGGAAATTAATGGTCTTCTTTTATGAACTGAATCTAGAGTTTCACAAAAGTCATGAGAAATTGTATTTCTCAACCTTGATAGTTACCTCTTCAATCCTTGATAAGGTGAAGAGTGGGACATTTTTAGATCCTGAAGGGTTTGTTCTCTAGGAGAGTATTGCTCATAGGGACTCGCCTCCAGATTGGTCTGTCGATGTAGTTGAAATCCTTTATATACAAGGGAATATCCAGGTTCCTACATATTTTAGAGAGGAACTAATGTGGGATTAAAACGCTTCTCAGTGGGAATTTCATCCCTAAATCTCTAATATGTATCGAAATATACAATGCCAGTATTAGTTGTCTAGGGTGAAATGTCAGATAAAATGTTTTATCACTAGGTGCTCCACCTGTTAGTAGGTGAAGGAAGGGAATCAGCAACTTTCAATATTATTTAAACTGATACAAGTCCTGAAATGGAAGTGGTAATGTGTTTCCATATAAATTTTAGTCATTTAACCAAGGTTTCCTTGAGGATGAAATGCATTTTGAGTTGTCATTAATAGACTAAAGAAATTACCCCACTCCATTCCAATCCTGGAGACATTCTCAATTGATGCGATAGGATGACTATATGTATATGAGATCATAAGGCTACATAGGGTCCCTCTTACTATCATTTCATATAGGGATTATCATTTCACATCTTGGTTCTGACTAGGGTTATAGAAATATATGGGTACCTAGGTGCTTCTAAGTATATATTTTCACCCTTAGACAAATGGTAAGTTATAATCAGTGATACATATTTTATAGGACATTCTTTAAGATTTTTTCCTTGATTTTGGGGGTTCTAGGGAGAATAATATCCCTCTTATAAAGTTATCCTACAATAATATATATCATTTAATTATTGAGATGGATCCTTTGGAGGCCTTGTATGGTAGGTCATGTCACTCATCCCAATTCTAGCTAGGAGAATGAGAGGTATCCCAACTTGGCCCTCATCTCGTATAGGAGACTTCAAATTAGGTTCAAATGATTAGTCAGTGTTACTCTACTACTCAGTCTAGATATAAATCCTAGGTCGATCTCCATTGATATCCTCTGGATTAAAAGGTCGGGGATTGTTTTATCCTAAGGGTATCACTTAGGCTTGGGCATATATGGATACTAAGGAAAGGGAAGTTATCCCCTTGTTATTTCGGGTCATTTGAGACTTTTTAAAGATTCGTTCTAGTAGCTTATCTGTTTTTGTTACCCCAGAAGTAATGTACCATGCACGACGTCTTCCACATTTCCAAGATTCACCAATATCATTCCATCCCATATCATACTTTTTATCCCAAGGAGGTTAAGTTATATGTCAATACTTCTTTTGATTAGTCTCTTATATACATCAATGACTAGATCATGAAGTATTTTGAGGCTATTTTGTCCCTTTATGAGTTTCATAGAAATACAAACATATACAGGATGAGACTATGTAGCGAGAGGCTAACATACATGCCAAGTGGCCAGAGGTGTTCTTAGAAAGTGTTTTTTCACCCTTGGAAGGTGAACTTGGGGATGAGATCCTTTTAGGGGGAAGACTATAGGAACCACATCTTTATCTCATGTATGGATCCTTTAAATTTTATTCAAATTCATTATTTTGGACCTATTATGGATTCCTTATGAAGATATAATGTTTCTGGGGGTGTCTGGCACTTGTTTGATGCTCAAAACCTCAGCTGATGGAGAAACTCAGTGGTCAATATAGTTAGTATAAACTATATGACCTAACCCACATTTTCTCTTCTAACCATGTGGGGTAGGATAGAGAACCAAGAAAAGTGTGCAGTTTTCCCTAAACATGTGTTGGGGGCCGCATGGCTATACCAAAACACTATTGTTTTTAGTATAGGAGAATGGCATGGTTGGAGCATTGTTTTTTATACTGTGTGGCCCAACCATGTGGGTATCCACTTAATTTAGTTTCCTTTCTATGGTTGGAACACAATTTGGTCAACCATATGGCCAAACCATGCGACCAAGATATTTTGGTCATAATTATCGAAATGCCCTTAACGAAATGTTTGACCTTATCTCTTCCTTCCTAACTCATTATAGAGAATATGAGAGCTATCCCACTCTATTTTTTGAATCTTTCAAAGCCTATTTCATAGGATTTGATCCAAATTCATCAACTGAACTCCGATATCATCCCCATTCATCACATTATATGTGCATCGGTGAGTACTCTACTCCTTTTATGATGTTCTCATTTTGTCTTTCTCTCAACAGAGTTATCGATGTATAGTATCATATTACCTATTTTCGTATAGTTGATTGATTCTTTATATTTCTTATGATCATTTCTGATACAAGTTGAGTACAGTCATATGATCTTAAGGTATGTGGTTTATGACTCATCCCTCAATTCCTGCATTTTGTTAACTATCATTATTGTGTGCACGTTGATTTCATCAGGTGTTCCTAGTTAAATTAATATGCCATTATTGTAGTAGTTAGAATAATATTATAAGACCATTTTATATATTCCATCCATCAGTGGAGGTTATGACCTCAACATCAACCACCCCAATTAGTGTGTTTTCATATTTATTCTTTTAGTATCTGGTTAATCCTATATGCCCCATCGTTCGGGTGTATTGTGACTTCACCTTTACAAAGGTAAGTGTATAAATTAATTTAATGAGTTATTAATGGTGGTAAAATATTTGTATGACTTGACCCTTATAAAGTAATTTTTTCCAATTAATCAATGAATCATTTAAATGATAAATGGAAATTATAATGATACTTATCACTTATTCTAGTTTATTAGGATTGAATTGTACATGGTTACAGGTCCATAACACACCTTTCCATTATTATGAAAGGAAGTAGAGAGAACCTACTAAATGAATAAGAAAATTATATAATCAATAAACTGAATGGTTTCATGCCCTATTATCCTTGTCATACTAATGAAAGTAATTAGCTTGAACCTATTGGTTAATTAAATAGTAAGACAATTATATGGACTAATTAATGAATGAATCATGCATAAGTTACCTTTTTATATAGAACTAATTAATATTATAGGAGTGTTCATACTCCATATAGACTTGGATTCTTAAGATAATTCCTTGAGAACTTGGGCATTCCATTCTGATTCAAGGGTGTCAATTTCCAAGGGATATTCCAACCATGTAACCCGATCATTTTCTACTAGAGGATTTCTTACATAACACCATAGTATCCCTACATTATTACTATAGGATTTTTTGAATACACTCCATGGGTATAGCATGACATATATGGATATGTGGTGAGATGAATATAACTATTTATCTCGATCATTGCTTATCTCGTTTTACCTTGGATGTGATCCTAGGATTTGGTTAGAATCATGTTACAGTGGAATACCTTGGTTGATTCCCCTTAGATTACATGTAGACCCCTTTATTAAGGCTACAGATTATTATTGTTTTGGATCTAACCCTGAGGTCAAGGATGCCTTGTTTATTACCATATATCATCTTGTTAATATTATCATTATAGGATTCTTGGTTATATGTTGGATCCTTTATTATTACTATCTTGATATGATGTCAGTCCTAGATACACCTCACATGAATTAACTATATAAACGGAAATAAAATGAATTAAATAAATGATACCATGTTTAGAGACATTACTAGCTGAGGATAAAGTAGGTACTGTGGTATTTTATATCTCTACACTACTTTACATTTTTTATATATGCATTCCTGCACCCTATTTGAGTTAATATTATACGGACAGGATAGCACATACGCTGTTAGTGGTGGCCTATTGAGATTTATCTCACACCCTATCTGGGACACCATTGGTACCCAAGAATATTAAATGTATGTAGGTGTTGAAAAAGGTAATTATCCTACCTTATACCCCTAATATTTACTGCATACATTAGGATGGATCTTGGTAGCAGTTATCCAAGATGGTGATAGGGATGGTTGGATAGTTTTTGGATTATTTTTTCTTATTTTGTATGGAATATACTTCCAACTATGATGTATACTTTTTTCTAGTTTTCAAGGCACATGACATACATTATCTTCATCTTTAGATAATTATTATGATTTTCTTCTATTATTTATTATTCATGTATCCTTCCATTGTGGTGGGTTACTATCCAAGTACATTTAGGTATTTTTCTATTGTGTCATATGTTTACCTATATTTCCTCTTCTATTTACATGATATTTCATTTATTATATGTGATAGACTATGGTAATGAGGTAATATACTACCCACAAACACACCCTATGACCTCACTGTTAGTCGGTAGCCTATTGCATACGGGGAGATGCACTTAGTGCCATGTGGCCAACCGGCTTCGAGGCACCTTCTAGTGGCACCCAAGGTTGGTACATCACAATTAAATGTCTCATCATTATGAATTAATCTTCTTTTACTTTATTAATATCAATTCCAAATATCACTTCATCATTTAATAATATTCTTCATTTTTGTATATACTGTGTCACAATTGACAGAATTCATTGACATGAAGATCAGTTAAAAAATAATCAGATTTATAAAATCAAAGTCTTAAAAATAAATTCATTGGGATCATATGACTTGAGAACTATATTCATCCTCTATTTATCCAAGAAATATTCTTTTTCATCAATATTGGGAATTTTTGATACATCAACAAATTCATTCCTTTTAATGTTTTCAACAAATTGACATCAATTAAATAATTATATTTTATTGACCACAATTACCAAAAAAACAACCATTGATAATAAATATAACTCATACACAAAGTGGGATTTTAAATCTCCCCCTTTTATTTATTGGAAATATGTTTAATGATAATTTCAAATGAGCATGCAAATATTTTAATCTTTATTTCACTTTATCTCCCAATTATTGGAATGAAATTTAATGATCATGGGAAAAGGGTATCAGTATATACTTAAGATGTATATCATCCATCATTTCTCTCTATATATATGTGATGCATTATCTATATAGAAAATAAGATATCCCATTTATACAAAAAATCATTCCATTACCAATTGATATTTATACCTCATGAAATCAGGGATCATGTAAAACTCTCCATGGGTTTCCTACTTTTTTATAGCCTCAAGATACTCAATTAACATATAAATCATTTATAATAACTATCACCCTAAAAATTGTGTAATAACATTGAAAAATAGATAAAAATATTCATGTGCAATAAGATGGTTAAGTGGCCATGGAGAACTTCAATACATCCACTTTTCTTATGTCATTGAGTAATTACATTACTCCACCTTTATGTTATGTTTTCATTTTTTGATAACCATAGATGTGAGATTAGGAAAGAAATGAATTTTCCAATTACATGATTTTTAATAAATATCAATAATAAAAAAAATTATATCTATTGAGATTATGATTCTAGAATCAACTTCAAATTTCATCATTTTTATCCACCTCAAGGAAAACAAAACTCAAAATATTTATAATGGTGGATCTATTTATGAATGGATTTCAATATCTTATGATATATACATTTTATAATAAAGGGTCTTAATATTTTGATATTCCATATTTGACAACTTCCACAACTTCACCAAGGATGTTCTTCTTTAATACTTTCTCTTTAAGATAAAAAATATTTGATCAAACCAAGATGAAATATTATTTATCAATGATGTCTAGGATATGATAGGATAGTATTGAAATTTATCACAGATTATCATTTATAATATTTAAATTTAAATACAATATTGTGGAATCAATCAAGGATGATGACTTTCTTAGCTTTGTTGTTATGAATTGAAAACACAAATTGCCTATCATGTTCTCCACCTGAGAACCTGTTTTACCATCAATTTGAAGTGTTATAAGAAAAAATAAAATTCACAACGATTAATCGGATAGGGTGGATATTCTTTTCTTTTTCAATTTGAAGAGTAAATTTGAGAAATTTTTCTCAACCAAGTTTCTCCATTACCTCTAATATTTATGCTTTCATATCTAAACTTATGTTTTAATTTATCTTGGTGAAACATGGATATCATCACATTATCTTATACTTTGTGTGTAGAGGCCTTTATGGATGAAACATTCTTAACCCTATTAATTAAATCCTCTTGTTCTGGTAGAATAATTAAAAAAAATTATAATATGTTCATATTTGTTACATCTCTCAAACATATATTCTTTAATAAAAGAGTTTCCTTTTATTAAAAATATGTCATATACATTGTCTCCATTATGTAAAATCCTTTATTTTCCTTTTTCACTAGCCATATATTTTGATTCATCCATTTTCCATATTCTCTTCAATTCTACAAGCCATATAACTGACATTTTATTATGAATATTGGAAAAAATCTTGGATATTCTACATGACTTCTTTTTAGTGTCATCCATCTTAGTAGTTCTTTTGGATGTTGTGCCTTTATTCAAGTTCTGGGATTTGGAATCACAAGTCTTATCACTTTTATTATTTGATACATTCTTGAGAGAATTATTATTTATAACATTTTATTATTTCTGCCTAAGGTTGCTTCTTATTTCTTATCCAAATTCTATTGTATTATTTATTCATCTTTTTTGGATACATGTCTAAATGTGCCTGAACAATTATTTTGACCACTAACTTTTCATATTTTATTGATATTTTTAATCATTTCAAATCTATTTTAGGTATAAATTTTTTTTATTAACCTATGGATGTTTCTTTTTCACTCGCTTTCTCCCCCTTGATATGGGACTTCATTCTGCTTTAGAATTTTTAGGATTGTGTTAAAAATATAATAAACAATTCCCAAATATTTTATTTCCCCAATTTTGACCCACAAACCTTGGTCTTATGATTTCCTTAGTATGATGTTTTTAAGTTTTCTTCACAACCTGTTGGGATCAGTGTGGGTAACCAGATTCCACATTCTTTTTCTAAAACACCCTATTCATGGTGGTATAATTCATATCACCTTTCATCATCCATACATATGTGAATTTTGTTTTTTAACATATACTACACATGATAATAGATTTAGAAGAATTATTATAATATTGTATGGATGGTACTTGTTTCATCATAGTTGTGTAAGATAGATCATTGAATGAAGTCATGATATTTTTATAACATGTTGGAGGTTTTACAACCTTATAATTCTCTAATGAGCATTGAGTATCATTAGGGACTCTCACCTTCTTTTATGAATTCTCAATATTTATATTCTCATGATTGGCCAATTTATGTTCAAATTTTACACATTTTATAATAATGGAGTTTTTTATCTTTAGTCATATTCACCTTCTCTTCATATACCTTAATCATTATTTCAACTTCCTAAACATATATCTTGACTTTTTTTCTAATAAAGGGTTAGGTTTCCTGATCTTCTTGTATTTTACTTCCAACTTCAAACCATTAACATCAAGATAATTTTTAAACTTTTCTTATTGTTCGTGAATCTTTTCATCTATATCCTTATAAACTCTATCATTCTCACCAATTTCATTAATCTATTTTGAGGTACATGTTTCAAACACCCTCTTGGTTTCTTCTAATAATTAAACCTATCTCAAGATATGAAAAAGTGTAGAATTTTGATATTGTGAATCCTTATATGAATAACGAAATTCCTCTTCCTTCTTGTTTTTTATTCATTAATAGATTGAAAGACTCCACAAATATGAGACACTATTTTATTGGGAGTGAAATGATAAATATCTATTGTATTATCAACTGATATATCTTGAGTTTTATATTGATATTCATCGCTACTTGTTCTAGAATATTCATCTTAAGTACATTTTGTGGAATAAGAGTTACAAACCTTATAACGACCCATAATTTACATACATTGTTAATACTTCAAAATTGAAGCATACTTATTACAACATATAACAAAACCACGAAAGGACCGTATAGGTATAGTGTCTTTAGAAACTGGGAAACAGAAACAACTGGTTCATAAATCTTCTACAGTGTCTCCCATTTATTTCATAATATCTAGGGTCCCTTGTAGCATATTCTACTTAATATCCATCTTCCTGACCTGGGGAAAAGAAAACATACAAAAAAGGGTGAGCTCAAATGCTCAGCAAGGGAAAATAAAGGAAATAAAAATCATATCATATCTTCTTGAAAATCATAACCTGCAAAAGAGATCATAATATCTTAACATGGGATAAATCATAGAATTAAAAATGAGATCCCCATAATCATAACATAAAACTTGAAACTTTGTGGCATGCACAAATAATCATGGAAAATCATTTCTTGTTATTCATGACGCATTGCCAAGACTATCTTAGCGGACAAAGTCCATTTCTGAACCGAGTTCACTCCTCGTTTCAGTCCTATATTACTGAACCGAAATAACCTTCCGTTCCAGCCATGTCTATCTCATGAGATATAAATCTTTACCCAATGCATTGGAGGGAGATATAGATCCCACCCATATTATAATGAATCCTTTCTTATGTGTGCCACATAATCATAAATCATACATCATCGCATAACACATGTAACAAAAATGGGATTCTTGAAACATCATGACATCATAAAACAAATCATATAAGTTAAATGACTTCATAAAAATAATTCCCTCACAACATAATCAAATCAATGTAATAATAGGGATAAAACAGAACCCTATATTATCTTAGATGGAAAAAAATTTTGATAAAACATTTGAACTCCATTCTTGAGGAAAATATCCTTTCTACTTCAAAAACACTTTTTTTTTCTTAACATGTCATACAATTATAAACTAAAGAAGTTGATTAAAAATAAACATGAAAACTTATAAAGGAAGATTCTTGGAAATAATGTTTTAAAAATCCATTCTTGCCGTATAAGTTAAAAAAAACATTCTTCGTACTTTTGTCGGAAAAGTCAAAAAGTACCTCGTACGAAAAACGACAAAATATTCCTTTCATATCCTTTACTAAAAACTCATCGAAGGGTAAAATTGGATTTAAACAATTGTAGGTGAATGGAAATAATATTACATATTGAGGAAGCATGGATGTGGATGATAAAATACACCCCAGTAAATACCAAATTATAAACAATCTCGGATAAAAATGAGATTGTGATATTTCCCTTACCTTAAGTCTGATTTGCTTTGTACGTGTCTGAAGCTCCTGTATAATGGTTTAAATAATATTATTGACTTATTCTAGAATCATACATATTGATATTATATCATATATGGTCATATTCTTAGATTCTTATTAGTAATATTTCATTGTTACTTGTTACTCGGGTTTTTATTGCCTTTTGTTCTTATGCGTGTTTTGCCGAATAAATTCTTATTCTTCTTTTAAGGTTATAGATACCTTATATCCAGAATGGTATTAGTGTAACATATATCATATTTATTCATTCAATTCATTTATATAATTACTATGTAAATATGATCATGTAGAACGAGTCGCATCACATCGTGGAGACGGTATTCCGTACGTACGCACGAGCGATGATATTGTTCCCATGATCGTGGAATTGTATTTAAGTGTATTTATACTATTTCAATATCAATATCACTTTATAATAATCATATATAGTTACTCATTACACCATTATACCCATCCTTGTAAGGTGATGGGGGAAAATAGATTACACCACGGCGTGGAGACGGTATTCCGTACGTACGCACGCGCGGTGATTTCATTTTTCCGTAGGATGGATAGAAGGTGAATTAGGGTTGTTTCATATTTATAATAACATATCAGTATGTAAGTAATACTTATTTTATTACTTTATCATGAAACAACTAAAGAAGAAGAAGTTGAAGAAGAAAAAAATTGAAAAGATCGGTAATGGATATTACCTCTTCTTTGAAACGCCTTTTTGAATCCTCCACTAAGGAAACTAATATTGGTCTTTGAAGAAGACCAGGACCTCTAGGATTATTCTAGGGAAGTGGAGAAGGGATTTTTTCAGGGGTTGGCCGAGCTTTAGTGCTCAAATTGGTGTGAGGAGGAGGGGGAGGAGGTCCCCTTTTATAAGGGAGGAGAGGGGCACCTTAGGAATATCTCAAAATATTATTTTATATTAAAGTCAAAATCGGTTTATAATGGTTCCAAAGGGTCTTATTTCGAAGCTAAAGTGGGTATGGGTCTAAATACTATCAACCAATAGGATTTAGACAAGTTTAGGTTATTATTTTAACCTTATCAATTAGATTTAACTCTAAGTTAAATAATTTAACTTTTACCGTGTCTTTTTGTTTTCTTACACTATATGGTTAATGCACTTACTATAACATGCCAAACGAACCCCAAGATGTTTATTATTAATATATATATCCTTATCTAAGTCGTTTGGCCGAACCTTAGATTTTTAGGAATAAAATAACAATTAATAAAATAATATTTGATTTAAAAACTATTTTGGGTCAATTTTGTCACTATTTGATATATGATTTTTGTGAAAGTCATAACAGAATTATATGTTCGAACCAAGTTGATTAAATCAACACTAATATATCATAGTAACCTAGAAAATTAGTGTAATTCATAAAAAGTCTCAAATTACATTTATTTGAGCATTTATAACATCAATTATGTTAACATTTCCTTAAAAGGGTAATTACTGCATCATCGTTGTGTCATAAATAAATTAATTTATTTAAAGTCTAAAAATTATAAATAAAATATCATTATGTAGGAAATCGTTTTAGCTTTATAATGAATATTTATAATCGAATTTATCTTATGTATAACCCCATATTAAAAGTGTTTTAGTTATTAAACTTTGATTTTAACTATTTTAACTATTCATTAAATAAAATAATATTAAATGTCATAATCTAATCCAAGTGGACCTAAATGGTCATATTATATTCATAAGGTTGTTTTTGGTAGAATTACACTTATCCAATAGAATTAGGACATGTGTTAGGGTAATAGTAATATCATATTTACCCTTATTTACCCTATTTACTATTAACCGCGGTAAAAAAAAAGTAAAAAGTTACTATTCACCAAAAAATTATTTTTATCTCATTGAACCACATTTTACTTACTGATATCAACCGTGTCTGTCAGATTTTCGAAATTCCATTCACATAAGCGGTAAAATTAAGTTTTATGCAAAATTCAGTTTTTAACATACCACTTAGTGGTTTCACTATTCATCAAAAATTTAATGTTTTCAGAAAAATACCAAAATTTCACCCTAGGCTAATTTTGATATTCCGAATCCAAAAATGAAGTCCATTTTGAAAAATAAAATTTATAAAATTTCATAAAGTGGTTATTACTATTCATAACGGCTAGTTTTAATAATATTTTAATAGCATATCGTTGTTTAGTGAAACTCGGTATTGCGTACGACGCAAGCTATCGAGGAAGGTCGTGATTGCGTGTAAAGCAAGCCAAGAAAGTGTTGTGTAGAAAAAGATTCCTTTGATGATTTATATAACATAAAAGTCTCGGGTGTTACATTCTACCCCCCTTAAAAAGAATTTCTCCCTCGAAATTCGTCACTTTGTAACAAACAGATGAGGATACTTCTCCCTCATCATATCCTCAAGCTCCCATGTAGCTTCTTCAAGTTGGTGGTTCCTCCATAAAACTTTCACCAATCGAGTGGTCTTGTTTCGTAGGACTTTTTCACTACGATCCAGAATCTCTATCGGTTGTTCTTCATAAGAAAGATCTTGCTCCAGCGGTACAACTTCTAAGCTGAGTACATGTGAAGGATCAGGTATGTACTTTCTCAAGAGAGATACATGGAACACATCGTGAACTTGAGAGAGATTCGGTGGAAGTGCCAATCAGTAAGCTACCTTACCAACACGATCCAGTATTTCGAAAGGACCGATATATCTAGGGCTCAACTTCCCCTTCTTTCCAAATCTCATGACTCTCTTCCAGGGAGATATCCGTAAGAACACTTTATCTCCCACTTCAAACTCTAGGTCTTTTCTTCGGTTGTCGGCATAACTTTTCTGTCGACTCTGAGCTGCTGTTATGTGTTGTTGAATAGATCTGACCTTTTCTGCCATTTCATCAATGAGATCAGGTCCTAATAGCTTTCTTTCCCCAACATCATCCCAGCAAGTTGGAGTCCTACATTTCTTTCTATAGAGAGCTTCATAAGGAGCCATCTGAATACTGGAGTGAAAGCTATTATTATAAGAAAATTCCACCAAAGGTAGGTGTTGATCCCAACCACCTTTAAATCCATAGAGCAAGATCTCAACATATCTTCTAGAGTTTGAATTGTTCTCTCAGACTGACCGTCTGTCTGAGGATGATAAGCAGTGCTGAAACTCAACTCTGTATCCAGAGTATGATGAAGACTTCGCCAGAACTTCGAGGTAATTCTCGGATCCCGATCAGAGATAATAGAAAGTGGTACTCCATGCAATCTTACCACTTCCTTTACATATATCCTGGCAAGCTGATCCAGAGAGAAATCCTCTTTAATAGCAATGAAGTGTGCAGACTTTGTAAGACGATCAACTATGACCCAGATAGCATTATTTCCTTTGGATGTTTTAGGAAGTCCTGTGACAAAGTCCATAGTGATGTTTTCCCATTTCCATTCGCGTATGGGTAATGGTTGTAACATCCCCTTAGACTTCTGTCTCTCAGCTTTAACTTGTTGACAAACCAAGCATCGAGAGACATATTCAGCAACATCTCTTTTCATGCCATCCCACCAGAAGTACTCTTTCAGATCCCTATACATCTTCGTGCTTCCAGGATGAATAGAGAATGAAGAACTATGAGACTCATCCAGCAGCTCCTTCTTTAACTCGGGGATGGGAGGAACACAAACCTGATTCCTGAACTTTATTATCCCATCATAATCAAGGTTGAACTCAGGAACGTTTCTCACCTTCTTTTGTAACTCGACATCTTCTTTTTGTGCCTCTTTAATCTTCACATGTATAGATGGTTGAACATTCATTTGAGAAAGATAAGATTTTTCCCCTATTATAATTCCAAGATCCATTCTTTGTAAATCCATAAATATTGGATCTTTTGTGATCCTCATCATGGATAAACTAGCATGGTCTTGTCGACTTAATGCATCTCGACCTTGTTTGCTTTCCCATGGTGGTAATGGATTGAGCAGTCATAATCCTTAATCAGCTCCAACCATCTTCTTTGACGCATATTCAGCTCCTTTTGTGTGAAAATATACTTTAAACTTTTATGATCAGTATAAATATCACACCTTTCACCATAAAGGTAATGCCTCCAAATCTTTAATGCAAAGATTACCGCAGCTAACTCCAAATCATGAGTTGGGTAATTTTGCTCATGTATTTTCAACTGTCGTGAGGCATAAGCTATCACCATATCATTTTGCATAATAACACACCCCAATCCCTTCTTGGATGCATCACTGTAGATCACAAACCTTTCTCCACTACAAGGCAGTGTGAGCACAGGTGCACTGGATAACCTTCTTTTCAACTCCTTGAAATTCTCTTCACATTCCTCTGTCCAAACAAACTTAACTCCTTTCCGAGTCAACTTGGTGAGTGGATTAGATAATCGTGAAAAATCTTTCACAAAACGTCGATAATATCCAGCCAAACCAAGAAAACTTCGGATCTCAATTACTGTTGTTGGTCTCGACCATCTTTTGATAACCTCTGTTTTTGCTGGATCCACAGATATCCCCTCTTTTGAGATTATGTGACCCAAAAATGCAACTTTTTGAAGCCAAAATTCACACTTGGTAAATTTGGCATAAAGCTTATCCTTTCTCAGGGTCTTCAATATAATTCTCAAGTGATCTTCATGCTCTTCCTTGCTCTTTGAATAGACAAGAATATCGTCTATAAAGACTACCACAAATTGATCAAGATAGTCTCTAAAGACTCTATTCATTAGATCCATGAAGATAGTAGGGGTATTAGTAAGACCAAATGGCATCACTATAAATTCATAGTGTCCATACCTTGTACGGAAAGCCGTCTTTGGTATATCCTCCCTTTTGACCCTTAATTGATGATACCCTGAACGAAGATCAATCTTGGAAAAGTATTGAGCTCTACGTAGTTGGTCAAATAAGTCATCAATGCATGGGAGAGGATATTTGTTCTTGATAGTGATCTTGTTAAGTTCTCGATAATCAATGCAGAGTCTCATTGATCCATATTTCTTCTTAACAAATAGAACAGGTGCTCCCCATGGTGACGCACTAGGGCGTATGAATCCCTTATCAAGATTCTCTTGGAGTTTCTTCTTCAATTCCTGCAACTCAATTGGGGCCATTCTATAAGGTGTCTTTGAAATAGGCAAAGCACCCGGTACGAGTTCTATTGAAAACTCAACTTCACAATTTGGTGGAAGACCCAGTAATTCCTCCGGAAAGACATCATCAAACTCTCGTACGATGGTCATATTCTTAATCGCGAGTTTCTCACCAACCATTTGAGATAAATAACCTTCATTTAGTGGAATCAATACCCATAAAATGGAAGAAATTTCCACTGGAAGGTTATGTTCATCCTTGCATTGATATAAGATCATAGATTGATCTGGAATATGAAATGTGACTTCCCTTCTTTGGCAATTGATATGAGCTCCATATAAAGAAAGCCAATCCATGCCAAGAATCACATCGAATTCCACTAAAGGAAGGATCACAAGATTTGCAGGAAGCACTTTCCCACAAACGTCAATTGGAGAAGAATTATAAACTTTTGATGTGATTGATGTGCCATTAGGTGTTGTCACAGCTAACTCAACATCTAATTGTTGAGGTAATATGGTGATACCCTTAGAAAATTCTTCAGAAATAAAAGAGTGGGTGGATCCAGAATCAAATAAAACATTTGCTACTTTAGAGTGGATGGTAAGTGTACCTTTCACCACTTCGTTATCATACTCCACATCGCTGATAGAAATTGCATGTGACTTTCCTTTGTCTTTAGCCTTAAGAGTTTGTTGACGTTGACCATCATCATCAACCCTTGGATTTGGGCATTGATTGGCATAATTCCCCATCTCCTTGCACTTGAAACATTGAAGTGTAGTAGGTTCATTCTGTGTATCCCTTCCTTTATTTTCATCATTAGACATCTTCTTCCCATTATCGCGGCATTCAAATGCCCGATGACCTTCCTTTCCACATTTGAAACATTTACTTGTCCCTTTAATACAACTCCCTCCATGTTTCTTTCCACACTTTGAGCATAAGGGAAAGCTCATCTTCTTTTCAGTGTGCTCTTTAGATTTTCCTTTGAATGCCATTTTCCTCTTCTTATCAAACCCATATGACTGATGGGTTACTCCAATCTCCATCTCGACTTTGAGAGTACATCGAACGATTTCCTCATAGCTATTGAAGTCCCTTATGGATAACGCCCTTCGAAGACTTGGTTTTAAGCCACTAAAGAATCGATCGATCTTACTCTCAGGTTGAATAATAATACTAGAAGCGTAGCTTGCAAGTCTTGTAAAATTTTCTTCATAGGTACCAACAGATTCATCATCCCTTTGCTTCAGTTCAAGAAACTCTTTCTCTATCTTTGTTCGGAGAATACGAGGGAAGTACTTATTGAAAAATAAGTTCTTGAACTCATCCCATTCCATGGACTCAATTTCATCCCTTTGCCTGGTATTCCTAATAAGATTCCACCATTGATCAGCATCTCCTTCCAAACGATACACTGCTAGGATGAATTTATCATGTTCAGAACATTGAAGAACTGAAAATATCTTTTCAGTAGTACTAATCCATTGTTCAGTAACTAATGGATCAGTAGACCCGCTGAAAGAAGGCGGACCCTGCCTCATGAAGGATTCAACAGAATGTTGCTCCTTCCTTTGCTGGTTTGGAAGTCCTGCATGATTCATAGCTTGAGAAAGTTGTGTGAGCATGGCTACAAGATTTTGCATTCCAGCTCCCATATCGTTTGGTTGCTCAGGGGGACAATCATTGCATTGCCCATCGCATTCCGCATTAACATGGTTCCTTCAGGTTCCAGCCATTGACTAAAACCAAGAAGAATAGTGTGAGCAACACTAATTATAATAGGAAAACCACATAATTCAAGAATAAAATTTTCACGCTTAAGGTCTTATCCTAGGTTATTCATGGAAATTTCTAAAACACTAAGATTGTGTTCTATGCTTAGACTTATCCTTAGGGTTCTTACTAAGGCTTTCACATCCTAGTTTCCAAATGTTGACTATACCTTTCCTCTGATACCAACTATAACGACCCATATTTTACATACATTGTTAATACTTCAAAATTGAAGCATACTTATTACAACATATAACAAAACCACGAAAGGAACGTATAGGTATAGTGTCTTTAGAAACTGGGAAACATAAACAACTGGTTAATAAATCTTCTACAGTGTCTCCCATTTATTTCATCATATCTAGGGTCCCTTTTAGCATATTCTACTTAATATCCATCTTCCTGACCTGGGGAAAAGAAAACATACAAAAAAGGGTGAGCTCAAATGCTCAGCAAGGGCAAATAAAGGAAATAAAAATCATATCATATCTTCTTGAAAATCATAACCTGCAAAAGAGATCATAATATCTTAACATGGGATAAATCATAGAAGTGAAAATGGGATCCCCATAATCATAACATAAAACTTGAAACTTTGTGGCATGCACACATAATCATGGAAAATCATTTCTTGTTAGTCATGACTCATTGCCAAGACTATCTTAGCGGACAAAGTCCATTTCTGAACCGAGTTCACTCCTCGTTTCAGTCCTGTATTACTGAACCGAAATAACCTTCCGTTCCAGCCATGTCTATCTCATGAGATATAAATCTTTACCCAATAAATTGGAGGGATATATAGGTCCCACCCATATTATAATGAATCCTTTCTTATGTGTGCCACATAATCATAAATCATACATCATCGCATAACACATGTAACAAAAATGGGATTCATGAAACATCATGACATCATAAAACAAATCATATAAGGTAAATGACTTCATAAAAATAATTCCCTCACAACATAATCAAATCAATGTAATAATAGGGATAAAACAGAACCCTATATTATTTTAGATGGAAAATAATTTTGATAAAACATTTGAACTCCATTCTTGAGGAAAATATCCTTTCTACTTCAAAAACACTTTTCTTTTCTTAACATGTCATACAATTATAAACTAAAGAAGTTGATTAAAAATAAACTTGAAAACATATAAAGGAATATTCTTGGAAATAATGTTTTAAAAATCCATTCTTGCCGTATAAGTTAAAAAAACATTCTTCGTACTTTTATCGGAAAAGTCAAAAAGTACCTCGTACAAAAAACGACAAAAGATTCCTTTCATATCCTTTACAAAAAACTCATCGAAGGGTAAAATTGGATTTAAACAATTGTAGGTGAATGGAAATAATATTACATATTGAGGAAGCATGGATGTGGATGATAAAATACACCCCAGTAAATACCAAAGTATAAACAATCTCGGATAAAAATGAGATTGTGATATTTCCCTTACCTTAGGTCCGATTTGCTTTGTACGTGTCCGAAGCTCCTGTATAATGGTTTAAATAATGTTATTGACTTATTCCAGAATCATACATATTGATATTATATCATATATGGTCATATTCTTAGCTTCTTATTAGTAATATTTCATTGTTACTTGTTACTCGGGTCTTTATTGCCTTTTGTTCTTATGTGTGTTTTGCCGAATAAATTCTTATTCTTATTTTAAGGTTATAGATAACTTATATCCAGAATGGTATTAGTGTAACATATATCATATTTATTCATTCAATTCATTTATATTATTACTATGTAAAGATGATCATGTAGAACGAGTCGCATCACATCGTGGAGACGGTATTCTGTACGTACGCACGAGCAATGATATTGTTCCCATGATCGTGGAATTGTATTTAAGTGTATTTATACTATTTCAGTATCAATATAACTTTATAATAATCATATATAGTTACTCATTACACCATTATACCCATCCTTGTAAGGCGATGGTGGAAAATAAATTACACCACGGCGTGGAGACGGTATTCCGTACGTACGCACGCGCGGTGATTTAATTTTTCCGTAGGATGGATAGAAGGTGAATTAGGGTTGTTTCATATTTATAATAACATATCAGTATGTAAGTAATACTGATGTTATTACTTTATCATGAAACAACTAAAGAAGAAGAAGTTGAAGAAGAAAGAAATTGAAAAGATCCGTAATGGATATTACCTCTTCTTTGAAACGCCTTTTTGAATCCTCCACTAAGGGAACTAAGATTGGTCTTTGAAGAAGACCAGGACCTCTAGGATTATTCTATGGAAGTGGAGAAGAGATTTTGTTAGGGGTTGGCTGAGCTTGAGTGCTCAAATTGGTGTGAGGAGGAGGGGGAGGAGGTCCCCTTTTATAAGGGAGGAGAGGGGCACCTTAGGAATATCTCAAAATATTATTTTATATTAAAGTCAAAATCGGTTTATAATGGTTCCAAAGGGTCTTATTTCGAAGCTAAAGTGGGGATGGGTCGAAATCCTATCAACCAATAGGATTTAGACAAGTTTAGGTTTTTATTTTAACCTTATCAATTAGATTTAACTCTAAGTTAAATAATTTAACTTTTACCGTGTCTTTTTGTTTTCTTACACTATATGGTTAATACACTTACTATAATATGCCAAACGAACCCCAAGTTGTTTAATATTAATATATATATCATTATCTAAGTCATTTTGCCGAGCCTTAGATTTTGAGGAATAAAATAACAATTAATAATATAATATTTGATTTAAAAACTATTTTGTGTCAATTTTGTCACTATTTGATATATGATTTTTGTGAAAGTCATAACAGAATTATATGTTCGAACCAAGTTTATTAAATCAACACTAATATATCATAGTAACCTAGAAAATTAGTGTAATTCATAAAAAGTCTCAAATTACATTTATTTGAGCATTTATAACATCAATTATGTTAACATTTCCTTAAAAGGGTAATTACTGCATCATCATTGTGTCATAAATAAATTAATTTATTTAAAGTCTAAAAATTATAAATAAAATATCATTATGTAGGAAATTGTTTTAGCTTTCTAATGAATATTTATAATTGAATTTATATTATGTATAACCCCATATTAAAAGTGTTTTAGTTATTAAACTTTTATTTTAACTATTTTAACTATTCATTAAATAAAATAATATTAAATGTCATAATCTAATCCAAGTGGACCTAAATGATCATATTATATTCATAAGGTTGTTTTTGGTCGAATTTCACTTATCCAATAGAATTAGGACATGTGTTAGGGTAATAGTAATATCATATTTACCCTTATTTACCCTATTTATTATTAACCGCGGTAAAAAAAAGTAAAAAGTTACTATTCACCAAAAAATTATTTTTATCTCATTGAACCACATTTTACTTACTGATATCAACCGTGTCTGTCAGATTTTTGAAATTCCATTCACAGAAGCGGTAAAATTAAGTTTTATGCAAAATTCAGTTTTTAACCTACCACTTAGTGGTTTCACTATTCATCAAAAATTGAAAGTTTTCAGAAAAATACCAAAATTTCACCCTAGGCTAATTTCGATATTTCGAATCCAAAAATGAAGTCCATTTTCAAAAATAAAATTTATAAAATTTCATAAAGTGGTTATTACTATTCATAACGGCTAGTTTTAATAATATTTTAATAGCATATCATTGTTTAGTGAAACTCGGTATTGCGTACGACGCAAGCTATCGAGGAAGGTCGCGATTGCGTGTAAAGCAAGCCAAGCAAGTGTTGTGTAGAAAAAGATTCCTTTGATGATTTATATAACATAAAAGTCTCGGGTGTTACAAACCTCATGATCACTTTCCAATATTTACTCACTTGAGGTAGGAATATTTTCCATCTTAATATTAGAAACTATTTCAACCTTCTCTTTACATTCCAAGCATAATATGTTTCCACTATTGGAAAGGAAATGAGTAATTTATACATCCTGTTATTTTGATAAGATGGATTTATTCATTAGCTTACTTTTATATTTATTTATCCATATTATAATATTCTTGATAGATGTATACTTCTTCTTATATATAACTGAATATTGAAAAAATTAACTTTTTTGTTATTAAATGAAGGAAACTCAAATATTAAAAGGAGAATAACTATAATGTAGGGAATCCAGTAGAGGTAAACATTACTCAAATACCAGTCGAGTGGACCACTTTGGGATACAATTGACATGAAGAGGGGGTGGATTAGTGTTGATAAATTTTTCATCAATTATATCTTTTTCTCCCATTACCTCATAGAATTATTTTGATTTTTACTCTCTTATTATATTTTTATTCTCGCATGATTATATATGAAAGTAGTAAAAATGTCATGAAATATCATTACATGATTCACTCCATGGTAAGATAAGTTAGTCATTACCATGTATAGAGATGACCAGTACATGATTTATCCACAATAATGAGATATAATGTTAAAATGGTGAGGATATACAAAATTCCTTAATTATTGTGGGTCTATACGCATTAAGAGGGAGAATGAAACAATTTTTCTTCCCTTGACTGGTGATAACCTAGCCCAACTTGCATCTTTCCACTTGTTTTTTATACTTACTATGGATATCATCTTCTCCTTCTTGTTATATAATTTGTAATGAAAATAAAATCTTTCAACAGATGGTACTTTGGTTTTATTTCATAGTGATTCATTGTTCTTCTATTTACTGCAACATTGATTCCCAACATCATAAAATTGAAATCTTATCTTTATTTTTCTTTTTTCTTCAGCAAAAATAATTTTATTATTCTATGGAATGATAATATTAGAATTATTCTTTGACCCAAATAATAATTACCACTCTATTTGGTTACTATTATAAACTTTTTTCTTCCTTATAGTACACTAAATTTATGGACTTTATAGAATTAAAAACCAACATTATGATTATTGAATCAATTAAAGGTTATATCAGCATCATCACAATTAATTCTATTCTTCTTTGATAAAATATCAATAGTGAATGAAGAATCGGTTCACCTTTGTTCTTCTTGGTTCCAAAAATATCCATGCAACTAAATTAACAAAAAAAATATTAATTAATAAATAAAATATCTTGAACATCCAGTCACATCAAAGAAACAACATGCACATGTTTCATGGAAATATCATGTTTTTTAACCCTTAGTACATATAAAAATTTATTCTTATTAATTATTGTGAAACTTAAATTCTATCATTAAGGTTGAATTTAGATTTTATGTTTTATATCTTTAGTTTATGTTTGGGTTTCTTTGTACACGTGCAAGAAAATAAGGACACTAATCTATCAACACAGTATTATACACTATACATACTTTCTATGTAGAATTTTCCCAAGTTCATATTCATTATGTATGTAAGTATGCACTGTTATCTCCTTATTTCATTCTATATCCTCCACATAAGGTTCTCATTATTTGTTGTGAAAGTTTTTTACACACATTTTATTATCAATAACATCCTTTTTTCCCAACTATGAATAGTTGTGAAACTTTTTTATAAAAGGTTTTATAAACAGAACTCCATCACACAATACTGTAAGAGTAGTTAACTCAAGAACTGGCATGCATGATCAGTTTGTCGTGAAAATTTTGATTCTATGATAAAAATAATTTTATATAATTTTAATCTATTAATGAAGCTCTTATCTGCATGAGTCTCATATAAAGAGGTTATGGGAATTCTTAATGGAATCAGGATGCTTCATGGAACCCCTTAGAATAAGTAAAAGTGCATGAAACTCTCCTATTTATGTATCCAAGAGTCTCAGGGTACTCTTTTCATTATTGACTAAAAGAAGGATCAGAAATTCCCTATTTAAAAAAAGTAAAATATTGTATGAAACATGAGTGGTATTAGATTTTATTAGGTTGGGTGCTACGATATTTAGAAGTGTGGTCAGTGTTGCCATTCACTACATCAAATCCTACCTTTTATAACAGTTAAATCAATTCTTTAAATTCTCAAATATCCTAGTATTTATATTATTCAAAGGAGGGTTATGTGACATCGATAATCATGGTCCCCATTATTACACATTAAAATTTTTCATGGTGATTATATCACTTTCTCATGATGAAGATAAAATGTTGTTTTTAAATATTGAACTTATTCCAGATGATCAGATTCTTGAAGACCTACTTCAACAACATTTTCATTCAGTGGTAGTGTGGTATTTGACTTATCAAATGCATGAATGACATTGACTACCCGCATGGCCTTAGTTTGATCAACCTATACATGATGATTCATCTTTGTTATAGAATATTATAAGGGTTTTTTTTCAAATATGTGACTCATCATCAACCACTAGATTCAATAGGCGAAGATAACATTCATTGGGGGATATAAGATAATACACTAGGCTAACTGGATATTCCTAATTGATCAAATTATAAGGCATGTGTTATGTTCGTATTTTTAATGATGGACCAATAGTGATTGCACATCCCCATCACACATCGATTGTCTATTTTTATGGGTCATTACTTTATTAAAAAATCCATTTCACCTGTATATTTTTAGATGGAAGAATAGGATCTTCACCCATATACACATTCATACATGGGACACTCTGGTCCATCTACATAACAATCATATTTATACCATCCACTTGAACACTAAAATAGCTACCTATCCAGTGGGATTACTCATATCACTCACTCTTTCCACTCCCATGGATAGCAAGGTCAACCACTCACATGTGGTTGAACCCCTGGGTACCACATGAGTGCTTAAGGGGTATTTGGTTGGCTTAAGAGTTTGACAATTTTTTTAATCACTCATATATAAAATATATAACTTAATATTATATAAAAATTAAAAAAATAATATTCTTCATATCCTCAATTATTCTCCTTATAAAATGTAAACACATTTTTGAAGGACATATTTTAATTTCTCATGAAATAAATGTTTTATTTTATGGTCTCCTTCTTTATGATGAAATAAATATTTATATTTTATGGTCTTCTTCTTGATCATGAAAAATGATATTTTTAATTATATTAATCAAAATATTCTTCAAGAAAATAAATATTTACATGGTCTTTAAATAATTAGAGGCATGGTTCTCCTGTAAAAATGAAATATTTCATGAAATTTTCAACATATCCTCTTTATCAATTCTACTTATTTTACTTTCTTAATATCAATTCAAAATATATATTCATCATACAATCATATTTCTAATTATTTTAAATAGTTTTTCACCATTGGAACAAGTCTTTTACATGAATATCGGTCCAACAATTATAAGAGTTATAAGCTCAAAATCATCAAAAAAAACTTTTGTAATATAATAATACTTGATTACACTCTTCTTCATCAATTTATACAAAAACATTCTCTTTTTCATAAAGGTTTGATATGTTGTATACTTGAGTAATTCCGAACATTGTTGAAGTCCATAAAAGTTTAAAATTTATATTCCTACTAACTATTGTATAAGTGTCAAGAAGGTTCAAACCCATGGGGAAGGTGATTATGACCACTATTCTTCTAAAAACTTTCACAAAGACCCCACTATTGTCAACGGTGGGGTAAATTTTCTATTTTTTACTTTTTATATTTTTTATTTTATTTATTAATAATTAGAGTGATATAAAATTTCAAAAATTTTATCTAAACTAAATTGAAACTAGAGACAGCTAAAAACACAAATAAACAGAGATATAGAATGTTGATAAATGAACAATCTTGTAAAATGCTTGGAGAAAAATCTCAATTATACTGGTTTTAATGGTATTCAGATTCACTTAAAAGTTATTGCAGAGTACCACCATAAAGAAAATGAATTACCTCTCTTGTTGGGAGTTAAGTAACACAAGCCAGTCAATTTTAGAGTTCGTCACTCCAAAGTAAATCAATTTTGAACTGTTTGAAAATGAAAACAGGACAAACTCACTATAATTTCTAAGGTATTATGAATTTATTATCATTTGAAAGGTGTATCTTTGATCAATATCACCAATTGACTATGTAATTTTGAAATTAAATTCTAGTGGTACAAGAAACTGAATGAATTCAGTATTGATCTCGCCGATCAATAATGATTACAACAAAATGATGAAGTGAAAAAGAAAATTAAGATATAACCAATGGTACTTCAACTTATCCCTGAACTAAATGACTTAACTAGTAAACATCCTAATTAATATTTCAAAAACATTTAACATACTAAATAGAGTACTAATTCTATAATTAAGATGGAAGATAAACTCCCAAGATGAAGCTCTACTTCTGAGCTCCTCCAGCTTCAGGAAGTGGTTCCATAGTCACCCTCTAATATTCATCTTCTCGGACCTCGATCATCTAATGTGTCGAATGAAAGTCTCACCTCAAATATGCTTCTATCTCTTTTTTAAGTACCCACTATCTTATGTTGCTCGTCATCAACACTCTTCACCGACCTAAATTTGTCTTTTGTTATTGCACCGCACACGTGTGTTTTTCACGACTAACACGTCACGCTAGTTTTTCCCTTGTAACTAACTCCCGAAAAGATAGTTGAGTGAACCTGGATGTGTTTTAGGATTTTGTGTGAACCTGTATAGTAAAGAACAACTAAACAAAGTTAAAACTATTAAAACATGATAGTGAAACAATTGACAATAAAAGATAAATCACATAACAAACATTAGCTGGATATTTTATTTATTTAATCTAAAACTTAAACTATTAATTATTAAATATTATTATTAAGTAATTAAGTAACTAATTTATTTAATGTAATATATTTATTAATTTTATTTTTATTTATGAAAAAATAAATCTATTAGTTCATTAAGTTACTTTATTTAAATTTATTAGTTGCTAAAATTTTATTTCTAAAAATTATATTAAATAGTTATGTTGATATTTATGATTAATTATTATTAATAATGTTAATAATAACTAACAAATTAATTATTATTTTGAACATTAAATTGTTAACTTATTAAATAGTTCATTTTATTCTAATTTTATTCATAAATTATTATTGGAATTTTATTTTATACATTTTATTAAAAAATACTTATTTAATATGAAACATTAAAATATATTTTATTTAAATTAAATCTAAAAATTATTTAATCTAGTTTAATAAAGTTTTATTTAATTTAATTTAATTACAAAATCTATTTTGTTAAATTAATCATTTTATATTGACTATTTATTTATAGATAAAATTCTTTTATAATTTGATTTAGTTATTTTTTAATTCAGGTTTTAAATTTAGTTTTTTATTTTAATTTATTATTATTATTTTTAATAACTTCCTTCCCCCAAAAAAAATTGGCGCAACAGGGGGGAAAGACATCATGTACGCCAACCCCAAACCAAACGGCGACTCCTTCAGTCTGGCAAGGTCTGGGCTTCATCAACGACATAGCTCCCCCACTCCGGCTCGACCTAAGTTTGTGGTGTCTTACAGACCAAATCTAGGTAGAGTAAAACCCCTTCTGGTTCTCCAGTGGATAGCACAGGATGGATTCAGCTCCTCCATGAATGTTGGTGACACTGGTCCTCACCTCTCGCTCAGCCTCAACTCCTCCTTCCAACGTCTGTGACACGGTGCGAGGTCCTCTTCCTCTAGATCCAGTGCGGCGGCTTCAAGATGGTGAGCCAGATCTTTTTTTTTCACAGCGGCACAACACATCTCTTGGATTTCTTGAGATGGGTTTTCAGAGAAATAGACTTAAGTCCTCAAGATTTTGGTTCAGTTATGTATGTTAGAAATGATTTGAATCTGAAAATATTTCTTGACTGAAATTGTGGAATGATGTGAGGGATGAGGGAACTACGGTATGAAAATGGGTTGAGAGGCACTGGTGAGTGTGGTGGTGGTGATTTGTAAGTATGGAGGTGGATATCAGTAGCATGAAAGGGGGTGCATCATTGATCGGTGATGGATCTGCATGGGTGAGAAATAGAGGATAATGTCTATCAGTGAGATGCAGGGTAGGTACCACCTGAGGTGGAACAGCCACGCAAAAGTTGTTGTAGAAATGAATCAAAAGGTCACCGATAGTTGAAAAATAAAATCTCACTGATAAAGATAAATTAAAGATCACTGATATAACAAAAATAAAGGCGACCAGTAGATTTAAAAAAATTAAGGTTATCAATAGTTATAAAAGGAATAAAATGTTACCGATGTAGTTAAATAAAGATGTCATCATTGGTCTAAAAAAGTTCATTGATGGTTTATAAAAAATAAAGTTACCGATTCTAATAAAAATAAAGGAGTTCACTGCTTGTTAAACAAAAAACAAGGTCACCATTAGAGTTAAAATAAAAAAGGTTACTATTACATAAAATAAAAGGGGCTACCGATACACTGTATCAAAGGTCACCTTTGCAAATTAAATAAAAGGTCACTGATAGGTATAAAAATAAAAGGTTATAGATACTTTAGAAAATAAAAGTTACTAAAAGTTATAAAGTTAAAGGGTCACTTAGGAGCAGTGTCATCAATGTTTGTGGAGGAGTTGATTCCATCCTGTGCCATCCGCTGTAGAACCAAAAGAGGTTGCGCGCTGCCCAAATTTGGTCTGCAAGCCACTAAAAACCTAGGTTGAGCTAGAGGGGGGGTAGTTGTGTCATTGATGAATCCCAGACCTTGCCAGACTAAAGAAGGAGTTGCCGCCTGGTTTCGGTATGGTGTATAGGAAGTCTTTTCCACTTGTTGCGCCAATTTGGGGGGGAAGAAGTTATTTAAAAAAATAATAATAATAAATTAAAAATACAAATTTAAAAATATGAATTAAAAAATAATTAAAATAAAAATATAAAATAATATTAATTATAAATAAATAGTCAATATAAAATTATTAATTTAACAAAACATATTTTCTAATTTAATTAACTTAAATAAAACTTTATTAAACTAGGTTAATTAATCTTCCAGATTAAATCTAAATAAAATATTATTTAATGTCGCATATTAAATAAGTGTTTTTTAATAAAATGTATAAAATAGAATACCAATAATAATTTATAAATAAAATTAGAATAAAATAAACTATTTAATAAGTTAACAATTTAATGTTCAAAATAATAATTAATTTATTATTTATTATTAACATTATTAAAAATAATTAATCATAAATATCAACTTAACTATTTAAAATAATTTTTAGAATTAAAATTTTAGCAACTTATAAATTTAAATAAAGTAACTTAATGAACCAATAGATTTATTTATTCGTAACTAAAATTAACATTAATAAATAATTTACATTAAATAATTTAGTTACATAATTACTTAATAATAATATTTAATAATTAATAGATTAATTTTTATATTAAATAAATAAAATATCCAGCTAATGTTTGTTAAGTGATTTATATATTATTATCAATTGTTTCACTATCATGATTTAACAGTTTTAACATTGTTTAGTTTTTCTTTGTTTTGAAAGTTCGAACCAAATCCTAAAACACATCCAGGTTCATTCAACTAACTCAACGGGATTTAGTTACAAGGGATAACTACAGTGACAAGTCAGTCACAAAAAAACGCACGTGTGAGGTGCAATAGTAAAAGATGAATTCAAGTTAGTGAAGAGTTCCAGTGACGAGCAAATGAAGACAGTGGGTACTTAAAATAGAGAAAGAAGTAGATTTGAGGTGATACTATCATTTGACACATTAGATGATCGAGGTATGGGCAGAGGAAGATTAGAGGAAGACTCTGGAACCACTGCCCAAAGCTGGAGGAGCTCAGGAGCAAAGCTTCAACTCAGGAGTTTATCTTCCATCTTAATTCTCGAATTAGTACTCTATTTAGTATGTTACATGTTTCTGAATTATTAATGAACATGTTTACTAGTTAAGTCATTTAGTTTAGGGATAAATTGAAGTAACACTGGTTATCTCTTAATTTTATTTTTCACTTCATCATTTTGTTATAATCAGTATTGATCGGTGAGATCAATACTGAATTCATTCATTTTCTTGTACCACTAGAATTTAATTTGAAAATTTCATAGTCAATTAGTGAGATTGATTGTGGAAGCACCTTTCAAAAGATAATAAATTCCTAAGACCTCAGAACTTACGGTGAGTTTTTCTAGTTTTCATTTTCAAACTATTCACAGTTGATTTACTTAGGAGTGGCGAACTCTAAAATTGATTGTCATGTGTGACTTACCACCTGGTGAGGGAGGTAATTCATTATCTTTATGGTGTTACTCTACAATAACTTTTAAGTGAACCCAAATACCTTTAAAACCAGTAAAATGGATATTTTCCCTGAGTTTTTTACTAGATTGTTCATTTATCAGCGTTCTATATCTCTGTTTCTTTATGATTTCAGCTGTCTCTAGTTTCAATTTATTTTAGATACAAATTTTGAAAAAAAAAATTCACTCTACTGCGTAATAAAAAACAAGAAAATATAAAAAGTAAAAAATAGAAAATTTACCCTACTGCTGACAATAGTGGGGTCTTTGTGAAATATTTTAGAAGAATAGTGGTCATAATTACCTTCCCTGTGGGTTCAACCCTACTTTCCACATATATAGTAGTTAGTAGGAATATAAATTTTAAACTGTGAATGACTTCAATGATAGTCAGCATCAAGTTTTTGGCGTCGTTTCTGGGGAAGTCACGATCCATTCTTTTTCTAAAAAAACTTAAATAATCACATATAAAAAGACTCTAAAAATGTAAAAAATTGAAAACTATTAAAAAAATAAACTTCATTTAATATTAAATTGCTTCTGTTTTATGTATTATTGATCCCTTGTTTAGTTCTTTTGTTGTGTTACTTGAATTTTAGGAATACTTTGTATGATAACAAGACACTTTGTTGTTAGTCTAGAGCCACTGAACATAGAAATATACAAACATTTAACTTCTCTTAGAAAAAAGAAGAACAAAATCGAAATGGAGAACATAGATAATAGAGTTCCTAATAAAAACTACTAAAATCATCCAGAACCCTTATAAGAAAATGAAAGGCCTAGGATGAGGGAATTCCAACTCCCTCAAGTTTCAATCAATACATCATCCATTAGGTTGTCTCCTCGAGCCCGAAATTATGAGCTAAAATAGTCACACATTACACTACTGGCTGCATTTAATGGACTATCTAATGGGGACTCTCTAGCCTTCGTTAGAGATTTATATAATATTGTGAAACATTTACCTCTTCTAGGACTCAGATAAAATGAGATAAGTTTGAGATTATTTACTTTTTTCCTTAAAGGGAATGCTTTTAATTGGTTTCTAAGTCAAGATGAGAACATTTTTGAAAACTGGGATCAATTGTACAATTCTTTCATAATGAAATTTTATCCCCAAAGACTAAAGGTGAACTTAGAAAAAAAGTAACTAGTTTTTATCAAGAGGATGGAGAAGATTTTCGTGACTCTTGGGATCAATTCATGGCTATTATTAGGCAGTGTCCCCATTATAAACTCCTTTATCACCTTCTCATGGACACCTTCTATGAAGGGATGTCATCCTCTAGATAAGATCTAGTTGATCAGGATGCTGGGGGAAATTATAATGATAAGACAGATGAAGAACTTAGAAAAAAATTTAATAACCTTACACTTAATTCACAACATAAAAATTCAAGAAGTAAAATATTCAATGGAAATGATAATTCAGACACTGGTTCAATGAATAAAACTAAAACTCAACTGGCTAAAATTACCAACTAACTTCAATATTTAATGAACCATAACTCTAAATAAACTATTATTCAACTTAGTTGTAAAAACACCAATCAATCTTTAAGGGAACAGTGTGTCCAGTGTGGTGTGTTCGGTCATACTAAAAACTTTTTTCCTAACTTTGATATGCCTTCCCAATAACAATAAAACTAAAACTTTGTTATCTATGGTCCTAGGATTCCTCCTAAAGAAGATCCATTTTCAAATAATTACAACCAAGGTTATAGGAACAATCCAAATTTGTCCTGGAAATATCAAGGCATAATTAAACAATCGACCACTTCTAATTAATCTAATTAACCAAGACCAAATTTTCAAAATCAACAAAGGGGTGAGCCTTCAAATGAAAAAAGAAATAATGATAATAAAATGTCTTCTAAACTTGATTTAATCTTGAACAAAATTAACTCACAAGAGTAAAGATACATGACTCAGCTAACCAAACATCAAAATCTATATAAGTAAGATAAAATGCAAACGGATGTGAGAATGCAGAACATAGAAACACAACTTGGATATCTTGCTAGATATTTTTCTTCTAGGGGAAAAGGTAAACTTCCTAGTACCAGTGAACTTAACCCTAGAGATAATTACATGATTGTAGTAACTATAAGTGGGCTTAGAACTCAAACTATTGTTGAAAAAGATCTTTAAAATTCCCAAAATGAAAATCTACTTACTTCTGGAACCAAAAATATGCTTTGTTCAAATGCTGGAAATTCACAGAAAAGTCTTGAAAATGAAGATAATCTGAATTTATAATCTGAATCTCAAGCTGAAAATTTATCTAAAAATCAAAAAAAATATAGGAAAAGAAAAATTTGAGGAAGAGGTGAGGGATATACCTACTGTCCTTAAAAATTTTTCCCCACCCATCCCTTTCCCTAAGAAGCTGAAACCACAAAGTAATACCAAGGCTGAACTTCTTCAATTCCTTGGTCTCATTTCCAAACTTCCTGTAAACATTCCAATCAACCAAGCCTTAATTCAAAACCCATATTATTTTAAATCTCTGAAGAAAATTGTTTCTAACAAAAATACCCTGGAAGAATTTTCTAATTACAGCCTCACTGAAGAGTGCAGTGATATACTCCAAAAGAAAATCCCAGCAAAATTGAAATACCCTTGTAGTTTTGTTATTCCTCGCACATTATGAGATTCTGATCAGCTCAACTATTTCTGTGATTTAGCTTCTAGTCTTACTTTTCTTCTAAACTCACTATTTCTACAATTGAGGTTGGGTGAAATTCAACCCACCACATTTATACTACAGTTAGATGATTGATCTTTCACTCATCTTGTGGGTAGGATGGATGATTTTCTAGTTGGGGTAGGGAAGCTTTTTTTACCTGTGGACATTTTAGTCTTATACATGGAGTATGATCAAGAGGTTCCCATTATCTTGGGTATGCCCTTCATGGCCACAGGTGATGCTGTTATTAGTTTTTGAAGTGTCAATTAATTTTCAAAAATCGATAAGAACAAGAAGAGTTCAATGTGTTTAAAAATGTTAAAGGACCAACTTTTTTTTAAAATTGTTCAATAGTAGAATCCTTATAAGATAAGAACTCAATTGGGGAATCTGAAGAATCTAAAAATCAATTCTCTATTGAAGAAAATAATTTAGAAGTTGAAAATATTATTGAATATGTTTTAGGAGTTCAAATATTTTCTAAAACACCTAATCTGGAAAATTTTCCAGAACTGGACAATTGCCCAATTTCTACTATAGAATATTCCTCTGTTTCTGAACTTATGAGATTTTTGAGTGAGTTTGAGGGTGTTTATATTAATAGTAACATTGTTTAACGCTTTGATGATTTCAATTGAGAACTTATAAGACAAATTCAAGATTCTTCTTTGATTAACTTGTTAAATTCTAACCTGGAAAATCTAGACATTGTGATGCCCACTTTGGACTGCAGCACTGTAAATTCTAAAACTGAGCTTGAAATTAATAATCATTCATCATTAAATAATCCTTACAAGAGGTATGTTGAATACCCTATACCTCCCAGGCCTAAGAGTCTTCCTTTTAGTGTAGAACCACCAACTCTTGAACTAAAACCAATCCCTTCCCATCTTAAATATTCATTTTTTGGTGAGAATTCCACTTTTCCTATCATAATTTCTACTTAGCTTAATGAAAACTAGCAGTAAAGACTATTGAGAGTGTTGAAAATGTTTAAGTCTTCTGTAGGCTAGACCATAGATGATGTAAAGGGTATTATTCCCTCATTTTGTATGAATAAAATACCTATGGAGCCTGACCATAAGCCTAGGGTAAATTATTAAAGAAGATTGAATCCAAACATGAAATAATTAGTGAGAGAGTAAGTGATTAAATTATTGGATACTATAATGATTTATCCCATTTCTTATAGTGCTTGGGTTAGCCCTGTTCAGGTTGTTCCCAGGAAGGGAGGTTTCGTTGTAGTAAAAACTGAAAAGAATGAAGAAATTCAAGTTAGAAAAGCCACAAAATGGAGAGTATATATTGATTATAGGAAGCTTAAAGGAAGATTCTTGGAAATAATTTTTTAAAAATCCATTCTTGCTGTATAAGTTAAAAAAACATTCTTCGTACTTTTGTCGGAAAAGTCAAAAAGTACCTCGTACGAAAAACGACAAAAGATTCCATTCATATCCTTTACTAAAAACTCATCGAAGGGTAAAATTGGATTTAAACAATTGTAGGTGAATGGAAATAATATTACATATTGAGTAAGCATGGATGTGGATGATAAAATACACCCTAGTAAATACCAAAGTATAAACAATCTCGGATAAAAATGAGAGTGTGATATTTCCCTTACCTTAGGTCTGATTTGCTTTGTACGTGTCTGAAGCTCCTGTATAATGGTTTAAATAATGTTATTTACTTATTCCAGAATCATACATATTGATATTATATCATATATGGTCATATTCTTAGCTTCTTATTAGTAATATTTCATTGTTACTTGTTACTCGGGTCTTTATTGCCTTTTGTTCTTATGCGTGTTTTGCCGAATAAATTCTTATTATTCTTTTAAGGTTATAGATAACTTATATCCAGAATTGTATTAGTGTAACATATATCATATTTATTCATTCAATTCATTTATATAATTACTATGTAAAGATGATCATGTAGAACGAGTCGCATCACATCGTGGAGACGATATTCCGTACGTACGCACGAGCGATGATATTGTTCCCATGATCGTAGAATTGTATTTAAGTGTATTTATACTATTTCAGTATCAATATCACTTTATAATAATTATATATAGTTACTCATTACACCATTATACCCATCCTTGTAAGGTGATGGTGGAAAATAGATTACACCACGGCGTGGAGACGGTATTCCGTACGTACGCACGCGCGGTGATTTCATTTTTCCGTAGGATGGATAGAAGGTGAATTAGGGTTGTTTCATATTTATAATAACATATCAGTATGTAATTAATACTGATGTTATTACTATATCATGAAACAACTAAAGAAGAAGAAGTTGAAGAAGAAAGAAATTGAAAAGATCGGTAATGGATATTACCTCTTCTTTGAAACCCCTTTTTGAATCCTCCACTAAGGGAACTAAGATTGGTCTTTGAAGAAGACCAGGAACTCTAGGATTATTCTAGGGAAGTGGAGAAGGGATTTTGGCAGGGGTTGGCTGAGCTTTAGTGCTCAAATTGGTGTGAGGAGGAGGGGGAGGAGGTCCCCTTTTATAAGGGAGGAGAGGGGCACCTTAGGAATATCTCAAAATATTATTTTATATTAAAGTCAAAATCGGTTTATAATGGTTCCAAAGGGTCTTATTTTGAAGCTAAAGTGGGGATGGGTCGCAATCCTATCAACCAATAGGATTTAGAAAAGTTTAGGTTTTTATTTTAACCTTATCAATTAGATTTAACTCTAAGTTAAATAATTTAACTTTTACAGTGTCTTTTTTTTTCTTACACTATATGGTTAATACACTTACTATAACATACCAAACGAACCCCAAGTTGTTTATTATTAATATATATATCCTTATCTAAGTCATTTGGCCGAACCTTAGATTTTTAGGAATAAAATAACAATTAATAATGTAATATTTGATTTAAAAACTAATTTGTGTCAATTTTGTCACTATTTGATATATGATTTTTGTGAAAGTCATAACAGAATTATATGTTCGAACCAAGTTTATTAAATCAACACTAATATATCATAGTAACCTAGAAAATTAGTGGAATTCATAAAAAGTCTCAAATTACATTTATTTGAGCATTTATAACATCAATTATGTTAACATTTCCTTAAAAGGGTAATTACTGCATCATCGTTGTGTCATAAATAAATTAATTTATTTAAAGTCTAAAAATTATAAATAAAATATCATTATGTAGGAAATCGTTTTATCTTTCTAATTAATATTTATAATCGAATTTATCTTATGTATAACCCCATATTAAAAGTGTTTTAGTTATTAAACTTTGATTTTAACTATTTTAACTATTCATTAAATAAAATAATATTAAATGTCATAATCTAATCCAAGAGGACCTAAATGGTCATATTATATTCATAAGGTTGTTTTTGGTCGAATTACACTTATCCATTAGAATTAGGACATGTGTTAGGGTAATAGTAATATCATATTTACCCTTATTTACCCTATTTACTATTAACCGCGGTAAAAAAAAGTAAAAAGTTACTATTCACCAAAAAATTATTTTTATCTCATTGAACCACATTTTACTTACTGATATCAATTGTGTCTGTCGGATTGTCGAAATTCCATTCACAGAAGCGATAAAATTAAGTTTTATGCAAAATGCAGTTTTTAACCTACCACTTAGTGGTTTCACTTTTCATCAAAAATTGAAAGTTTTCAGAAAAATACCAAAATTTCACCCTAGGCTAATTTCGATATACCGAATCCAAAAATGAAGTCCATTTTGAAAAATAAAATTTATAAAATTTCATAAAGTGGTTATTACTATTCATAACGGCTAGTTTTAATAATATTTTAATAGCATATCGTTGTTTAGTGAAACTCGGTATTGCGTACGACGCAAGCTATCGAGGAAGGTCGCGATTGCGTGTAAAGCAAGCCAAGCAAGTGTTGTGTAGAAAAATATTCCTTTGATGATTTATATAACATAAAAGTCTCGGGTGTTACAAACCTCATGATCACTTTCCAATATTGACTCACTTGAGGTAGGAATATTTTCCATCTTAATATTAGAAACTATTTCTACCTTCTCTTTACATTCCAAGCATAATATGTCTCCACTATTGGAAAGGAAATGAGTAATTTATACATCCTGTTATATTGATAAGATGGATTTATCCATTAGCTTACTTTTATATTTATTTATCCATATTATAATATTCTTGATAGATGTATACTTCTTCTTATATATAACTGAATCTTGAAAAAATTAACTTTTTTGTTATTAAATGAAGGAAACTCAAATATTAAAAGGAGAATAACTATAATGTAGGGAATCCAGTAGAGGTAAACATTACTCAAATACCAGTCGAGTGGACCACTTTGGGATACAATTGACACGAAGAGGGGGTGGATTAGTGTTGATAAATTTTTCATCAATTATATCTTTTTCTCCCATTACCTCATAGAATTATTTTGATTTTTACTCTCTTATTATATTTTTATTCTCGCATGATTATATATGAAAGTAGTAAAAATGACATTAAATATCATTACATGATTCACTCCATGGTAAGATAAGTTAGTCATTACCATGTATAGAGATGACCAGTACATGATTTCTCCACAATAATGAGATATAATGTTAAAATGGTGAGGATATACAAAATTACTTAATTATTGTGGGTCTATACGCATTAAGAGGGAGAATGAAACAATTTTTCTTCCCTTGACTGGTGATGCCCTAGCCCAACTTGCATCTTTACACTTGTTTTTAATACTTACTATGAATATCATCTTCGCCTTCTTGTTATATAATTTTTAATGAAAATAAAGTCTTTCAACAGATGGTACTTTGGTTTTATTTCATAGTGATTCATTGTTCTTCTATTTACTGCAACACTGATTCCCAACATCATAAAATTGAAATCTTCTCTTTATTTTTCTTTTTTCTTTAGCAAAAATAATTTTATTATTCTATGGAATGATAATATTAGAATTATTCTTTGACCCAAATAATAATTACCACTCTATTTGGTTACTATTATAAACTTTTTTCTTCCTTATAGTACACTAAATTTATGGACTTTATAGAATTAAAAACCAAAATTATGATTATTGAATCAATTAAAGGTTATATCAGCATCATCACAATTAATTTTATTCTTCTTTGATAAAATATCAATAGTGAATGAAGAATCGGTTCACCTTTGTTCTTCTTGGTTCCAAAAATATCCATGCAACTAAATTACCAAAAAAATATTAATTAATAAATAAAATATCTTGAACATCCAGTCACATCAAAGAAACATCATGCACATGTTTCATGGAAATATCATGTTTTTTAACCCTTAGTACATATAAAAATTTATTCTTACTAATTATTGTGAAACTTAAATTCTATCATTAAGGTTGAATTTAGATTTTATGTTCTATATCATTAGTTTATGTTTGGGTTTCTTTGTACACGTGCAAGAAAATAAGGACACCAATCTATCAACACACTATTATACACTATACATACTTTCTATGTAGACTTTTCTCAAGTTCATATTCATTATGCATGTAAGTATGCACTATTATCTCCTTATTTCATTCTATATCCTCCACATAAGGTTCTCATTATTTGTTGTGAAAGTTCTTTACGCACATTTTATTATCAATAAAATCCTTTTTTCACAACTATGAATAGTTGTGAAACTTTTTTATAAAAGGTTTTATAAACAGAACTCCATCACACAATACTGTAAGAGTAGTTAACTGAAGAACTGGCATGCATAATCAGTTTGTCGTGAAAATTTTGATTCTATGATAAAAATAATTTTATATAATTTTAATCTATTAATGAAGCTCTTATCTGCATGAGTCTCATATAAAGAGGTTATGGGAATTCTTAATGGAATTAGGATGCTTCATGGAACCCCTTAGAATAAGTAAAAGTGCATGAAACTCCCCTATTTATGTATCCAAGAGTCTCAGGGTACTCTTTTCCTTATTGAGTAAAAGAAGGATCGGAAATTCCCTATTTAAAAAAAGTGAAATATTGTATGAAACATGAGTGGTATTAGATTTTATTAGGTTGGGTGCTACAATATTTAGAAGTGTGGTCAGTGTTGCCATTCACTACATCAAATCCTACCTTTTATAACAGTTAAATCAATTCTTTAAATTCTCAAATATCCTAGTATTTATATTATTCAAAGGAGGGTTATGTGACATCGATAATCATGGTCCCCATTATTACACATTAAAATTTTTCATGGTGATTATATCACTTTCTCATGATGAAAATAAAATGTTGTTTTTAAATATTGAACTTATTCCAGATGATCAGATTCTTGAAGACCTACTTCAACAACATTTTCATTCGGTGGTAGTGTGGTATTTGACTTATCAAATGCATGAATGACATTGACTACCCGCATGGCCTTAGTTTGATCAACCAATACATGATGATTCCTCTTTGTTATAGAATATTATAAGGGTTTTTTTTCAAATATATGACTCATCATCAACCACTAGATTCAATAGGCGAAGATAACATTCATTGGGGGATATAAGATAATACACTAGGCTAACTGGATATTCCTAATTGATCAAATTATAAGGCATGTGTTATGTTCGTATTTTTAATGATGGACCAATAGTGATTGCACATCCCCATCACACATCGATTGTCTATTTTTATGGTTCATTACATTATTAAAAAATCCATTTCACCTGTATATTTTTAGATGGAAGAATAGGATATTCACCCATATAAACATTCAGACATGGGACACTCTGGTCCATCTACATAACAAGCATATTTATACCATCCACTTGAACACTAAAATAGCTACCTATCCAGTGGGATTACTCATATCACTCACTCTTTCCACTCCCATGGATAGCAAGGTCAACCACTCACATGTGGTTGAACCCCTGGGTACCACATGAGTGCTTGAGGGGTATTTGGTTGGCTTAAGAGTTTGTCAATTTTTTTAATCACTCATATATAAAATCTATAACTTAATATTATATAAAAATTAAAAAAATAATATTCTTCATATCCTCAATTATTTTCCTTATAAAATGTAAACACATTTTTGAAGGACATATTTTAATTTCTCATGAAATAAATGTTTTATTTTATGGTCTCCTTCTTTATCATGAAATAAATGTTTATATTTTATGGTCTTCTTCTTGATCATGAAAAATGATATTTTTAATTATATTAATCAAAATATTCTTCAAGAAAATAAATATTTACATGGTCTTTAAATAATTAGAGGCATGGTTCTCCTGTAAAAATGAAATATTTCATGAAATTTTCAACATATCCTCTTTATCAATTCTACTTATTTTACTTTCTTAATATCAATTCAAAATATATATTGATCATACAATCATATTTCTAATTATTTTAAATAGTTTTTCAGTATTGGAACAAGTCTTTTACATGAATATCGGTACAACAATTATAAGAGTTATAAGCTCAAAATCATCAAAAAAAACTTTTGTAATATAATAATACTTGATTACACTCTTCTTCATCAATTTATACAAAAACATTCTCTTTTTCATAAAGGTTTGATATGTTGTATACTTGAGTAATTCCGAACATTGTTGAAGTCCATAAAAGTTTAAAATTTATATTCCCACTAACTATTGTATAAGTGTCAAGAAGGTTCAAACCCATGGGGAAGGTGATTATGACCACTATTCTTCTAAAAACTTTCACAAAGACCCCACTATTGTCAACAGTGGGGTAAATTTTCTATTTTTTACTTTTTATATTTTTTATTTTATTTATTAATAATTAGAGTGATATAAAATTTCAAAAAAATTATCTAAACTAAATTGAAACTAGAGACAGCTAAAAACACAAATAAACAGAGATATAGAATGCTGATAAATGAACAATCTTGTAAAATGCTTGAAGAAAAATCTCAATTATACTGGTTTTAATGGTATTCAGATTCACTTAAAAGTTATTGCAGAGTACCACCATAAAGAAAATGAATTACCTCTCTTGTTGGGAGTTAAGTAACACAAGCCAATCAATTTTAGAGTTCGTCACTCCAAAGTAAATCAATTTTGAACTGTTTGAAAATGAAAACAGGACAGACTCACTATAATTTCTGAGGTATTATGAATTTATTATCATTTGAAAGGTGTCTCTTTGATCAATATCACCAATTGACTGTGTAATTTGGAAATTAAATTCTAGTGGTACAAGAAACTGAATGAATTCAGTATTGATCTCGTTGATCAATAATGATTACAACAAAATGATGAAGTGAAAAAGAAAATTAAGATTTAACCAATGGTACTTCAACTTATCCCTGAACTAAATGACTTAACTAGTAAAAATCCTAATTAATATTTCAAAAAAAATTAACATACTAAATAGAGTACTAATTCTATAATTAAGATGGAAGATAAACTCCCAAGATGAAGCTCTACTTATGAGCTCCTCCAGCTTCAGGAAGTGGTTCCATAGTCACCCTCTAATATTCATCTTCTCGGGCCTCGATCATCTAATGTGTCGAATGAAAGTCTCACCTCAAATATGCTTAAATCTCTTTTTTAAGTACCCACTATCTTATGTTGCTCGTCATCGACACTCTTCACCGACCTAAATTTGTCTTTTGTTATTGCACCACACACGTGTGTTTTTTCACGACTAACACGTCACTCTAGTTTTTCCCTTCTAACTAACTCCCGAAAAGATAGTTGAGTGAACCTGGATGTGTTTTAGGATTTGGTGTGAACCTGTATAGTAAAGAACAACTAAACAAAGTTAAAACTATTAAAACATGATAGTGAAACAATTGAAAATAAAAGATAAATCACATAACAAACATTAGCCAGATATTTTATTTATTTAATCTAAAACTTAAACTATTTATTATTAAATATTATTATTAAATAATTAAGTAACTAATTTATTTAATGTAATATATTTATTATTTTTATTTTTATTTATGAAAAAATAAATCTATTAGTTCATTAAGTTACTTTATTTAAATTTATTAGTTGCTAAAATTTTATTTCTAAAAATTTTATTAAATAGTTATGTTGATATTTATGATTAATTATTAATAATAATGTTAATAATAACTAACAAATTAATTATTATTTTGAACATTAAATTGTTAACTTATTAAAAAGTTCATTTTATTCTAATTTTATTCATAAATTATTATGAGAATTTTATTTTATACATTTTATTAAAAACACTTATTTAATATGAAACATTAAAATATATTTTATTTAAATTAAATCTAAAAATTATTTAATATAGTTTAATAAAGTTTTATTTAATTTAATTTAATTACAAAATCTATTTTGTTAAATTAATCATTTTATATTGACTATTTATTTATAGATAAAATTCTTTTATAATTTGATTTAGTTATTTTTTAATTCAGGTTTTAAATTTAGTTTTTTATTTTAATTTATTATTATTATTTTTAATAACTTCCTTCCCCCAAAAAAAATTGGCGCAACAGGGGGGAAAGACATCATGTACGCCAACCCCAAACCAAACGGCGACTCCTTCAGTCTGGCAAGGTCTGGGCTTCATCAACGACATAGCTCCCCCACTCCGGCTCGACCTAAGTTTGTGGTGTCTTACAGACCAAATCTAGGTAGAGTAAAACCCCTTCTGGTTCTCCAGTGGATAGCACAGGATGGATTCAGCTCCTCCATGAATGTTGGTGACACTGGTCCTCACCTCTCGCTCAGCCTCAACTCCTCCTTCCAACGTCTGTGACACGGTGCGAGGTCCTCTTCCTCTAGATCCAGTGCGGCGGCTTCAAGATGGTGAGCCAGATCTTTTTTTTTCACAGCGGCACAACACATCTCTTGGATTTCTTGAGATGGGTTTTCAGAGAAATAGACTTAAGTCCTCAAGATTTTGGTTCAGTTATGTATGTTAGAAATGATTTGAATCTGAAAATATTTCTTGACTGAAATTGTGGAATGATGTGAGGGATGAGGGAACTACGGTATGAAAATGGGTTGAGAGGCACTGGTGAGTGTGGTGGTGGTGATTTGTAAGTATGGAGGTGGATATCAGTAGCATGAAAGGGGGTGCATCATTGATCGGTGATGGATCTGCATGGGTGAGAAATAGAGGATAATGTCTATCAGTGAGATGCAGGGTAGGTACCACCTGAGGTGGAACAGCCACGCAAAAGTTGTTGTAGAAATGAATCAAAAGGTCACCGATAGTTGAAAAATAAAATCTCACTGATAAAGATAAATTAAAGATCACTGATATAACAAAAATAAAGGCGACCAGTAGATTTAAAAAAATTAAGGTTATCAATAGTTATAAAAGGAATAAAATGTTACCGATGTAGTTAAATAAAGATGTCATCATTGGTCTAAAAAAGTTCATTGATGGTTTATAAAAAATAAAGTTACCGATTCTAATAAAAATAAAGGAGTTCACTGCTTGTTAAACAAAAAACAAGGTCACCATTAGAGTTAAAATAAAAAAGGTTACTATTACATAAAATAAAAGGGGCTACCGATACACTGTATCAAAGGTCACCTTTGCAAATTAAATAAAAGGTCACTGATAGGTATAAAAATAAAAGGTTATAGACACTTTAGAAAATAAAAGTTACTAAAAGTTATAAAGTTAAAGGGTCACTTAGGAGCAGTGTCATCAATGTTTGTGGAGGAGTTGATTCCATCCTGTGCCATCCGCTGTAGAACCAAAAGAGGTTGCGCGCTGCCCGAATTTGGTCTGCAAGCCACTAAAAACCTAGGTTGAGCTAGAGGGGGGTAGTTGTGTCATTGATGAATCCCAGACCTTGCTAGACTAAAGAAGGAGTTGCCGCCTGGTTTCGATATGGTGTATAGGAAGTCTTTTCCACTTGTTGCACCAATTTGGGGGGGGGGGGGAAGAAGTTATTTACAAAAATAATAATAATAAATTAAAAATACAAATTTAAAAATATGAATTAAAAAATAATTAAAATAAAAATATAAAATAATATTAATTATAAATAAATAGTCAATATAAAATTATTAATTTAAAAAAACATATTTTCTAATTTAATTAACTTAAATAAAACTTTATTAAACTAGGTTAATTAATCTTCCAGATTAAATCTAAATAAAATATTATTTAATGTCGCATATTAAATAAGTGTTTTTTAATAAAATGTATAAAATAGAATACCAATAATAATTTATAAATAAAATTAGAATAAAATAAACTATTTAATAAGTTAACAATTTAATGTTCAAAATAATAATTAATTTATTATTTATTATTAAAATTATTAAAAATAATTAATCATAAATATCAACTTAACTATTTAAAATAATTTTTAGAATTAAAATTTTAGCAACTTATAAATTTAAATAAAGTAACTTAATGAACCAATAGATTTATTTATTCATAACTAAAATTAACATTAATAAATATATTACATTAAATAATTTAGTTACATAATTACTTAATAATAATATTTAATAATTAATAGATTAAGTTTTATATTAAATAAATAAAATATCTAGCTAATGTTTGTTAAGTGATTTATATATTATTCTCAATTGTTTCACTATCATGATTTAACAGTTTTAACATTGTTTAGTTTTTCTTTGTTGTGAAAGTTCTAACCAAATCCTAAAACACATCCAGGTTCATTCAACTAACTCAACGGGATTTAGTTACAAGGGAAAAACTACTGTGACAAGTCAGTCACAAAAAAACGCACGTGTGAGGTGCAATAGTAAAAGATGAATTCAAGTCAGTGAAGAGTTCCAGTGACGAGCAACTGAAGACAGTGGGTACTTAAAATAGAGAAATAAGTAGATTTGAGGTGATACTATCATTCTACACATTAGATGATCAAGGTATGGGCAGAGGAAGATTAGAGGGACACTCTGGAACCACTGCCCAAAGCTGGAGGAGCTCAGGAGCAAAGCTTCAACTCAGGAGTTTATCTTCCATCTTAATTCTCGAATTAGTACTCTGTTTAGTATGTTAAAAGTTTCTGAATTATTAATGAACATGTTTACTAGTTAAGTCATTTAGTTCAGGGATAAATTTAAGTAACACTGGTTATCTCTTAATTTTATTTTTCACTTCATCATTTTGTTATAATCAGTATTGATCGGTGAGATCAATACTGAATTCATTCATTTTCTTGTACCGCTAGAATTTAATTTCAAAATTTCATAGTCAATTAGTGAGATTGATTGTGGAATAACCTTTCAAAAGATAATAAATTCCTAAGACCTCAGAACTTACGGTGGGTTTTTCTAGTTTTCATTTTCAAACTATTCACAGTTGATTTACTTAGGAGTGGCGAACTCTAAAATTGATTGTCATGTGTGACTTAACACCTGGTGAGGGAGGTAATTCATTATCTTTATGGTGGTACTCTACAATAACTTTTAAGTGAACCCAAATACCTTTAAAACCAATAAAATGGATATTTTCCCTGATTTTTTTACTAGTTTGTTCATTTATCAGTGTTCTATATCTCTGTTTCTTTATGATTTCAGCTGTCTCTAGTTTCAATTTATTTTAGATACAAATTTTGAAAAAAAAAATTCACTCTACTGCGTAATAAAAAACAAGAAAATATAAAAACTAAAAAATATAAAATTTACCCTGCTACTGACAACAGTGGGGTCTTTGTGAAATATTTTAGAATAATAGTGGTCATAATTACCTTCCCTATGGGTTCAACCCTACTTTCCACATATATAGTAGTTAGTAGGAATATAAATTTTAAACTGTGAATGACTTCAATGATTGTCAGCATCAAGTTTTTGGCGTTGTTTCTGGGGAAGTCACGAGCCATTCTTTTTCTAAAAAAACTTAAATAATCACATATAAAAAGACTCTAAAAATGGAAAAAATTGAAAACTATTAAAAAAATAAACTTCATTTAATATTAAATTGCTTCTGTTTTATGTATTATTGATCTCTTGTTTAGTTCTTTTGTTGTGTTACTTGAATTTTAGGAATACTTTGTATGATAACAAGACACTTTGTTGTTAGTCTAGAGCCACTAAACATAGAAATATACAAACATTTAACTTCTCTTAGAAAAAAGAAGAACAAAATCGAAATGGAGAACATAGATAATAGAGTTCCTAATAAAAACTACCAAAATCATCCAGAACCATTATAAGAAAATTAAAGGCCTAGGATGAGGGAATTCCAACTCCCTCAAGTTTCAATCAATACATCATCCATTAGGTTTTCTCCTCGAGCCCGAAATTATGAGCTAAAATAGTCACACATTACACTACTGCCTGCATTTAATGGACTATCTAATGGGGACTCTCTAGCCTTCATTAGAGATTTCTATAATATTGTGAAACATTTACCTATTCTAGGACTCAGATAAAATGAGATAAGTATGATATTATTTACTTTTTTCCTTAAAGGGAATGCTTTTAATTGGTTTCTAAGTCTAGATGAGAACATTTTTGAAAACTGGGATCAAGTGTAGAATTCTTTCATAATGAAATTTTATCCCCAAAGACTAAAGGTGAACTTAGAAAAAAAGTAACTAGTTTTTATCAAGAGGATGGAGAATATTTTCGTGACGCTTGGGATCAATTCATGGCTATTATTAGGTAGTGTCCCCATTATAAACTCCTTTATCACCTTCTCATGGACACCTTCTATGAAGGGATGTCATCCTCTAGATAAGATCTAGTTGATCAGGATGTTGGGGGAAATTATAATGATAAGACAGATGAAGAACTTAGAAAAAAATTTAATAACCTTACACTTAATTCACAACATAAAAATTCAAGAAGTAAAATATTCAATGGAAATGTTAATTCAGACACTGGTTCAATGAATAAAACTAAAACTCAACTGGCTAAAATTACCAACTAACTTCAATATTTAATGAACCATAACTCTAAATAAACTATTATTCAACTTGGTTGTAAAAACACCAATCAATCTTTAAGGGAACAGTGTGTCCAGTGTGGTGAGTTCGGTCATACTAAAAACTTTTTTCCTAACTTTGATATGCCTTCCCAATAACAATAAAACTAAAACTTTGTTATCTATGGTCCTAGGATTCCTCCTAAAGAAGATCCATTTTCAAATAATTACAACCAAGGTTATAGGAACAATCCAAATTTGTCCTGGAAATATCAAGGCATAATTAAACAATCGACCACTTCTAATTAATCTAATCAACCAAGACCAAATTTTCAAAATCAACAAAGGGGTGAGCCTTCAAATGAACAAAGAAATAATGATAATAAAATTTCTTCTAAAAATGATTTAATCTTGAACAAAATTAACTCACAAGAGTAAAGATACATGACTCAGCTAACCAAACATCAAAATCTATATAAGTAAGATAAAATGCAAACGGATGTGAGAATGCAGAACATAGAAACACAACTTAGATATCTTCCTAGATATTTTTCTTCTAGGGAAAAAGGTAAACTTCCTAGTACCAGTGAACTTAACCCTAGAGATAATTACATGATTTTAGTAACTATAAGTGGGCTTAGAACTCAAACTATTGTTGAAAAAGATCTTTAAAATTCCCAAAATGAAAATCTACTTACTTCTGGAACCAAAAATATTCTTTGTTCAAATGCTGGAAATTCACAGAAAAGTCTTGAAAATGAAGATAATCTGAATTTATAATCTGAATCTCAAGCTGAAAATTCATCTAAAAATCAAAAAAAAATATAGGAAAAGAAAAATTTGAGGAATAGGTGAGGGATATACCTACTGTCCTTAAAATTTTTTCCCCACCCATCCCTTTCCCAAAGAAGCTGAAACCACAAAGTAATACCAAGGCTGAACTTCTTCAGTTCCTTGGTCTCATTTCCAAACTTCATGTAAAAATTTCATTAAACCAAGCCTTAATTAAAAATCCATATTATTTTAAATCTCTGAAGAAAATTGTTTCTAACAAAAATACCCTGGAATAATTTTCTAATTACAGCCTCACTGAAGAGTGCAGTGATATACTCCAAAAGAAAATCCCACCAAAATTGAAATACCCTTGTAGTTTTGTTATTCCTCGCACATTAGGAGATTCTGATCAGCTCAACTATTTCAGTGATTTATCTTCTAGTCTTAATTTTCTTCTAAGCTCACTATTTCTATAGTTGAGGTTGGGTGAACTTCAACCCACCACATTTATACTACAGTCAGATGATTGATCTTTCACTCATCTTGTGGGTAGGATAGATGATTTTCTAGTTGGGGTGGGGAAGCTTTTTTTACCTGTGGACATTTTAGTCTTATACATGGAGTATGATCAAGAGGTTCCCATCATCTTGGGTATGCCCTTCATGGCCACAGGTGATGCTGTTATTAGTTTTTAAAGGGTCAATTAATTTTCAAAAATCTATAAGAACAAGAAGAGTTCAATGTGTTTAAAAATGTTAAAGGACCAACTTTTTTTAAAATTGTTCAATAGTAGAATCCTTATAAGATAAGAACTCAATTGGGGAATCTTAAGAATATAAAAATCAATTCTCTATTGAAGAAAATAATTTAGAAGTTGAAAATCTTATTGAATATGTTTTAGGAGTTCAAATATTTTCTCAAACACCTAATCTGGAAAATTTTCCAGAACTGGACAACTGCCCAATTTCTACTATAGAATATTCCTCTATTTCTGAACTTATGAGATTTTTGAGTGAGTTTGAGGGTGTTTATTTTAATAGTAACATTGTTTAACGCTTTGATGATTTCAATTGAGAACATATAAGACAAATTCAAGATTCTTCTTTGATTAACTTGTTAAATTCTAACCTGGAAAATCTAGACATTGTGATGCCCACTTTGGACTGCAGCACTATAAATTCTGAAACTAAGCTTCAAATTGACAATCATTCATCATTAAATACTCCTTACAAGAGGTATGTTGAATACCCTAGACCTCCCAGGCCTAAGAGTCTTCCTTTTAGTGTAGAACCACCCACTCTTGAACTAAAACCAATCCCTTCCCATCCTAAATATTCATTTTTTTGGTGAGAATTCCACTTTTCCTATCATAATTTCTACTTAGCTTAATGAAAACTAGCAGTAAAGACTATTGAGAGTGTTGAAAATGTTTAAGTCTTCTGTAGGCTAGACCATAGATGATGTAAAGGGTATTATTCCCTCATTTTGTATGAATAAAATAGCTATGGAGCCTGACCATAAGCCTAGGGTAAATTATTAAAGAAGATTTAATACAAACATGAAATAATTAGTGAGAGAGGAAGTGATTAAATTATTGGATACTATAATGATTTATCCCATTTCTTATAGTGCTTCGGTTAGCCCTGTTCAGGTTGTTCCCAGGAAGGGAGGTTTCATTGTAGTAAAAACTGAAAAGAATGAAGAAATTCAAGTTAGAAAAGCCACAAAATGGAGAGTATATATTTATTATAGGAAGCTTAATATATCCATAAGGAAGGACCATTTTCCAATTCCCTTGATCAAATTCTTGAGTCTGGTTGAAAATAATTTTTTCTGTTTTCTGGATGGGTATTCTGGTTACAATCAAATTTCTGTTGGTCTATAGGATCAAGAAAAGACCACTTTCACATGCCCCTTTCAGATATTTTTCTACAGGAGGATTCCCTTTAGGTTGGGTGGATCTACAACCACCTTAAAAAGATGTATGATGGATATTTTTTTGAATATGATTGAGAGAATAATTGAGGTTTTCATGGATAATTTCTCTATTATGGGAAGTACTTTTGATAATTTTCTAGGAAACCTTGGTTTAGTCCTAGAAAGATTCATTTAAACCAACCTTGTGCTTAATTGGGATAAGGATCAATTCATGGTCACAAAAGGTATATTAATTTTTCATAAGGTGTCTAAGAGAATTTTAGGAAGTTGATACTACTAAGATAAAAGTCATTCGAAAACTGTCACCTCCTAAAAATTTCAAAGTTATTTAAAGTTTCTTAGGGCATGTCAGTTTCTACTGGAGATTCATAAAAGACTTTTCAAAAATAAATAATCTATTGTGTTCTTTGTTATTCAAGGATTCACCTTTCAATTTTGATGAAATATGTTTGAAATCATTTAATCTGCTTAAAGAGGAACTCACTACATCACCCATTATCACTGCTCCTGATAGGAAACTACCTTTTAAACTTATGTGTGATGCTAGAGACATGGTTGTAGTCGTTTTCCTTGGACAGAGAAAATATAAGAAGTTACATGTGGTGTATTATTCTAGATTATTGCTAGATAAGGCCCAAAATAATTATACCACCACAAAAAAAGAATTTATAGCTGTGTTTTTTTTCTCTTGAGAAGTTTATACAGTCTCTCTTAGGCTCTAAAGTTATCATTTTTACTGATCATTATACATTAAAGTACTTACTATCTAAGAAAGAAACTGAAACCAGGATGATTATATGGATTTTATTTCTACAAGAGTTTGATTTAGAGATTAGGGATAAGCAGGGAGCTAAAAATTTAATTGTTGTCATATTTATAGTTTTTTCTTACTCAATCTAAAGATCCTAGGGAGATAAACTCTTCTTTCCCTGATGAAAAGTTTCTCACTGTTTCTATTAATAAATCTGCACGGTATGTAGATTTTGACAACTTCCTGGTAGTAGGTTTCTTTCCCAAAAATCTGTCTAATCACCAAAGTAATAAATTCATTTCTGAAAGTAAATTTTATCTATGGGATGATCCCCTGCTGTTTAGGATATGTGCTGATGGTATCCTTAGGAGATGTGTGCCTGAGGAAGAGATTTTGTCTGTCTTAGACATTTTTCACTCCTCGCTATGGGGAGGTCACTATGGTGGTGAGAGGACTGATCAAAAAGTCTTACAATCAGGTTTCTATTGGCCCACTCCTTTTTTTGGATGGTAGGAGCTAGGTGGTTGGCTATGATAGATTTCAGAGGTTAGGAAATGTTGGTAGTAAGCAGGAGTTACCCCAAAAAGTAATTCTAGAAGTTGAAATTTTTTATGCCTGGGGTTTATAATTCATGGGTCCATTTCCATCATCTCATGGGAATGAGTACATTCTTGTTGAATTATATTATGTGTCAAAATGGGTTGAGGTAGTTACTCTGCCCAATAATCAAGCCAATTTTGTAATAATTTTTTTTAATAAGAACATCTTTACAAGATTTGGACCTCCCAAAGCCTTTATCACTAATAAAGGAACACAGTTTAAGAACTATAAATTTAAAGATTTTTTAGAGAAATATGGTTGTGTTCATAAAATGGGTACTCCTTATCATCCATAGTTTAGTGGACAAGTGGAAATTTCAAATAGGGAACTGAAACAAATACTTGAAAAAACTATTCCAAATTCAAGAAAAGACTTGTCTCTTAAGTTGGATGAAGATTTATGGGCATATAGAACAACTTTCAAAATTCCAATAGGTATGTATCTTTATAGGATTTTGTTTAAGAAATGTTGTCACTTACCTATATATTTGCAACATTATTCTTATTAGGCAGTTAAGGGTCTGAACATTGATTTTAATAGTGCTGGTGAGAGGAGATTACTTGATCTGAAGGAGCTAGATGAGATTAAGAGAGAGTGTTATGATAATTCAGGGATTTAGAAAGAGAGGACTAAAATCTTTCATGATTACATCATACAAACCAAAGATTTTAAACCTAGACATAAGGTCCCCCTATTTAACTCTAGACTTAAACTCTTTCCTGGGAAGATGAATTCCAAGTGGTATGGACCCCTTACTATAGTGAGAGTGCCTAAGAATGGAGTTGTTGAAATTATAGGTGAAGAGAATAAACCCATTTAAGTTAATGTGAATAGAATGAAACTTTATTTTTAGGGACAACCAAAGGGCTTGGATACCTTTACAGTGCTTGAAAACTGATCTTGGATAAAGTCTAGCTGAAGACTTTAATACTTATCACTGCATGGGAGGCAATACATGGTTCCTTTTGTCTTTAGTTTGTTTATTTTTAACCTCAAATAAAGTGTTGATTCTATGATATGTTTTTGTGGAACTCTTATTACTAGTTTTTCTTGGTTTTTTGTTATGTCTCGGAGTTATCAAGAAGATGATGTTGTTTCATTAATGGATTGAAACTCTAATGCTGAAGGATAATTCACAAATTTATATAGGGAAGTTATTTCACTTTAATTTTTCACTTATTTATTTTCTTGTTTTCTATTAAAAACATCTGATTGTACTATAAGAAAACATCTTGCATGTCTTGATTGCCCAAAAAATTCTGCCTGTATAAGAAATTATGCATGTATCTCCTTATTAAAAAAACTGAATATCATTGTTATTAAAATCTTCTCACTATTTGAAATTAAGTGTCGGGGGTACTTGCTGCTGGTCTTTTTTAATCTTCTTTGGGTTGGGGTGTTTAGCATGCGTTTTTCTTCTTTAATGAACATCTATTTGAATCATACATTGTTAAAATGATTACACCCAGTACACAGTACACTTACACCTCACATTTACTTTTGAGTTGTACTGAAAATTATTCAATGGACTAAATATTAATGTGTGTACTTACTAATGAACCTGATGATAAGTTATTCATTATGGTAAAACATACTTTTTTAAATTCAATGAGACCCTTTATACATGTCATTGATGTACTAAATTGAAAATCTATTTTGAACCTAAATTGTCAAATTGTTCTTCTCCATGTTTGGAGGTCAACTTTGGGAACAAATTTTGGTTTTAAGTGTGGGGGAGAGGGTCAATTCTTCACTATGTTGAACTGTGATTAATTTAAATCCCATAAATTCCCACTACAACTTAATTCTTTTTGTAAAAATAGTAAAAAAATTTCAAATTTCTTTCATAATTTTAGGCTATACAATGTTTCTCATTTGCAGTCTTTCCTTTGAATGATGCCTGATTGGTAGTTAAGAGTTAATGTGAAATTGAAATTAATGTGGATGGATGATTGTTGAATGGTATTTCTTAGTGGTTTTATGGAAATTTGGTTTAGGGACTTTTTTATAGAGTGATATGGGTGACCTGATAGTGGAGTTATGATCTAAATCATTGTAACTGGAAGTTTGATCTGGATTCTAGGGAACTCATTTCCTTTTAACTATTAAATTTATTGTCTTAATGAGATAATGTAAATTATTTTTGAAATAAATATTTTGAAATAGGATTAGTCTAGGAATCTTGAATCCCACGGTGATTCTCTGAGACCCTAGATGCGGGGTGCGTTTCTATTTACTATAAGCCCTCTGTATACTTTGAATAAGTTCATTGCACAGTGCTTAGCACATGATACATGTCTTGGGAAAAATAAAATAAAGTTTCTAAGGTCAAAAATGAGTTTATTAAGGTGATGGGAATGATGAATTCCAGATGAAGAAGGGGTTATCTAGTTTATATGGGAGTCATTTAGGTTGAATCATTAAGGTGATTCACAAAAAAAATTAATTATTCTTGGAAGTTAGGAAAGAGTCAATATACATAGTTCATACTATTAAGTTCTTAACTTCACTGATGTTTTATCTCTTTTCAATCTTGATCTTAGAACTTAGGCTTGAATTGAAATGATCACTAAGTAGAGTCGTATATGAAGCAAGACACTTTCTTGATTAATGAATCTTTACTTTATTTATTACCCTTTGTGTACTCATTTGAGGAAAAAAATTATTTGAAAATATCTTTTCAAAATACTATTTTCATGCTCTATCCTCTTTTCTTAAGTATTGGACATGTTACAGTTTGAGATAAATCATAAATACTACAATATTTTTTTCAAAGATAACAAATAAATAAATTGTTTAAGGATAAACAATGCTTAAGTGTGGGGGAATATGATGTGTCTCTATTTTTATATTATTTTTCCACATCTTTTTACTTAATTTTTAATGATTTAATTAATTATTTAATCAATTTTTACTAAATATTTGTACTTTTGAATTTTTTATAATTAAATTTGTTAATTAATCCATTTTTATAATTAATTAAGTATTTTTAGTCTTTAAATTAATAATTCTAATCTTACTTTTCCTCTCTAATTTAATTATTTGTTTATTACTTTTGTTAATTCTAGTCTTCTCACCTTTTAATAATTTGACTTTAAAAATAAATAATCATTCATTAATCTCATTTGTGTATTAATTAACATAGTATTTATTACAATATTTTATCCTTTAATTTAGTTTCCTTAAAATATATTAATTTCTTTAATTAATATGTTTAATTATCCTACTATTTTATTAAGTTAAGAATATGAGTTTAAATTAAACAAAATAATGTGTTTTTAATTTTATATATTTACTTGTTTATTTAATTAATTAATATATAGTTTTTAAATATTAATTATTTAATCCTAAGTATGTATTTAAATTATTTATTCATTAACTTTTGTATTTAGTTTACCGGTGAGGCAGAAAAGAGCCATATGTGGCCAGTTGAGTCATCAATGTTGTCCTTTTTCTCTCGCAGCAGACCCTTTAATAAATTTATATTTTAGTCTTTTATCATCTTAGTTTAATATTCATCTAGTTTTTAATTTAAGTGTTAACAATTTAAAACTTAAATTTTAATTTTATATTTAAAGTTTAATATATTTTTTTAATTTATGTTGTTTAGTATTTGTTTTTTTAATTTTAATTAACTTAAGTTTTAGTTTTAAGTTTAATTTTTGTAATTCTAATTTTTATCTCTCTATTAGTCCAATTATTTTATTTTGTTTAATTGTTAGTTTTTTAATGTCGTCGATGAGGATTAGGATTTTCATTGGTGACCTTCTATTAATTTTTGTACTAGTGACCCTGTCACTTTATAACTTTCAGTAACTTTTATTTTCTAAAGTATCGGTAAACTTTTATTTTTATACTTATTGGTGACCTTCTATTTAATCTGCAACGGTGACCTTTGATGCAGTGTATCAGTGGCCCCTTTTATTTTATGTAATGGTAACCTTTTTATTTTAACTCCAATGATGACCTGTGTTTTTGTTTAATAAGCATTAACCTCGTTTATTTTTATTAGAATCGGTAAACTTATTTTTTATAAACTATCAGTGACCTTTTTGTAGCCCAAGGGTGACCTCTTTATTTAACTACATCTGTTACATTTTATTCCTTTTATATCTATCGTTAACCTTAAATTTTTTAAAGCTATGGGTAGATTTTATTTTTGTTATATCGGTGATGTTTAATTTCTCTGTATTAGTGAGGTTTTATTTTTCAACTATCGGTGACCTTTTGATTCATTTCAATGGTGACTTTTGCGTGTTTGTTCCACATCACGTGGTACCTCCCCTGCATCTCACCTACAATCATTCTTCTCTATTTCTCACTGATGCGGATCCATTACTGACCTGTGATGTGCCCCCTTTCTTGCTACTGATCACCTCCTCCATACTCACAAATCATCACCACCACACTCACTGGTGCCTTAACCCATTTTCTTGCCGAAGTTCTCTCATCCCTCACACCATTCCACAATTTCAGTCAAGGAATATGTAAATATTCAAATCATTTCTAAAATACATAACTAAACAAAAATCTTAAGGACTGAAGTCTATTTCTCTGAAAACCCATCTTAGGAAATCCGAGAAGATGTGCCATGTCGTTGTGAAAAAAAAGATCGGGCTCACCATATTGAAGTCGTCATGCCGGATCTGGAGGAAGAGGACACTGCGTCATGTCACAGAAACTGGAAGGAGGAGCCGAGGCTGAGCGAGAGGTGAGGAGCGGTGTCGCTGACATTCAAGGAGGATCTGAATCCATCCTATGTCATTTTCCGGAGAACCAGAAGGGGTTGTGTGTTGCCTAGATTTGGTCTGAAATCCACCGCAAACCAAGGTCGATCCGGAGGGGGGATCTGTGTCGTTGATGAAGCTCAGACCTTGTCAGACTGAAGAATGAGTCGCTGCCTATGACAACCCTGCTTTTTATTACATCTTAAAAATGCTTTATTACATAAAACTTCACTTGATACAACAAAGAAGATCGAGAGGTTTAATGTCTTTGTGGCTTAGGATCATTACATAAAATCTTTAAACTTGAAATACAACATCTTTATTGAAAACTTCCTTTACATGACCACTACATTCCTTCGTACTTAGCATTGCATGGGATAACCTGAGGACATGCATAAGAAAAGGGTGAGCTATAAAGCCCAGTAAGGGAGTACACAATGAATAACATGAGGAGTACAATACATGTTAGGAAATAGGCATATCAATAGAGCATAAGAGAAACATGAACATAAAGGCATGATAAAGCATGATAATCATAACATGGAAATGTGGCAACAACACTTAACATTGAATTAGCATGAGCCAAGGCTCATTGCACATGGAGCATGAGTAAACCCTCATTGCACTTGAAGCACGAGTAAACCCTCGTTGCACATGAATTAGCATGAGTAAACACTCATTGCACATGACGTATCATGATACTATACTTTACCCAATGCATTGGAGCGCTATAAAGGGTGAACCCTTCTTAAACATTTCATTTCATGCATAAGGGTGCCACATGGATCATAAAACATGGATTCATAAAACATAATCATTTCTTCCATGATAAAGGAATGTGGAATTCATACATGAAACTTTACAATCAATACGTATATGTGCATAAAGGTGAATACCCTTGATGGAGAAATGGGCATGGTATTCACTACACAAAGACATTGGCTTAGAAAATTGGTGCGATTTCGGCAGCGTAACGGCGTGACATAAGAATTCATAAAAAAGGTTGATGAGAGAGAAAGGGGTTCCTCATCATATTTACATGTAATGGATAGTAAGGAGATCATATATATACATGTCCCAACAATAGAAATGGAATTTAGATTCATGATACAAAAGTATTGCTTGAATGTAAAAGAAGAGAGAGAAGTTCCTTTCGGAATTTCGGCATAGTAACGGGTGTACATGGGAGGCATTTAATGAGAGAGAAAGGGTTCTCCCATCATTCAAACAATAAGAGGGCAGTATGGGGGAGGTGCGAAACCATACCCCAACATTCATAATTGAAATAAAAAGGGCAATACAACTTAAAGAAAAATGACAAAAAAATGAGAAAGGAAGAAAACCCCTTACTTGGAAGTGTGCTTCCAAAGGCTAGAGAGAGGCTTGTGAGAGGATTCTTGGGAGCTTGGGGCACCTTGAGAGGATTATAGAGAGAGTAGGGCAGAGGTTGGACGAACTTAAAGGGCTTTGAGTGAGGAGGAAGTGGGAGCTTGGGTGGGTTTATATAGGAAAGGTGAGAGAATTCTTTATTATTTAGGTTTGGGACCCCTTATATTAAAATAATCCAAACCACAAACCATCCCATGGTATTTTCCCATGGTTTCTGGAAAAGAAAAGAGGGAAACAATATTTTACAAGTCCAAGGTCCGAACTTATTAAAAAATTAGGGTTGCTTATGTGGAGGTGAGTCACACTCCCATGGAAATTAATTTAAAAAGGCAAAGTGTTGAATAAGTCTTGAGGGCTCCATTAATGCTTTGAAAAGTAATTCAAACAAACCCAAAACTTCATTATTTTAATGATAAAACACATATTGGCCAAACATAAGGATTATGGTATTTTATTACATCACCATTGGGTCATTATGATGTCATAAAACACATTATATATTTAAATGGTATTTAATTTTTACCCAAAAATTTGACTATCTCAGAAAATTATGAAAAATTCACCGTTGGATAGTTTTGACATCCTGATTCCAAAAATAATATTTATTTTATCTAAATAAGTTTCTAAATATGTTAATTTTCACTTTTAAAATAAAAACCGGCATTTATAAAAAATTCACGGGTTTTGACAGAAATGGCTTTCAAACCTTAATAAAAATTTTAATTGCATTCATAAAATTATAAGATCATTTATATTTAATGAAAATTAATTTAATATTAATAATAATATTTTATTAAAATATTATTTAATTCAAAAATCATTTAATTTAATAAAATATAATTCTTAATTAAATAATAACTAAAAACACCATTTGTACTTTAAAAACTAATTAAAATGTATCAAAAAAAATTATTCATTATTATATACAAAAAAATAATGTACATGAACATGGTGCTACTTATTTGTTACATAACCCCTTAAAATAGCTGCATAAGACCTAAGGGTAAGGTGTGCGATGGTGACAGACTCTTGGGGTTGCTCAGATAACATCGCTCGAGTGGTAATCTCTATCAACTTCCATTTTTCCCATAGACGGTCACGTTCGAGCTTGACTTGATGAAGCTCAGCTTGGGCTTGGTCAAGGGCAAAGCCCAAAGACACCACCCCTTTTCCGAGCTCCGACAAATGGGCTTCGTAAGGGGCAATTCTACTGGATGAGGCCATCGCTTCCTTTGTCTGAGAAGAAAATTGGTTCGTTAAAGCCTTATATTTAAACTACCCAGATGATCACTGTTCAACGGCTATAAAAGTAACGGTCACAAATCTTAAAGTAAAACTAAAAAAAAGTTGATATCTTATAAAAACATTTTTCATAAAGAAACATTTAACTGGATCAAGAGGGATTTTCCATTAATGAAATTTTGGGTCGTTACAACATTCCCCCCTTAAGAAATTTCGCCCTCGAAATTTTCCTTTTCCCACACTAAAACAAATGTGGGTAACTCAGCTTCATCATATCCTCTGACTCCCAAGTTGCTTCTTCAAACTTGTGGTTTCTCCACAACACCTTGACGAGGGGCATTGTCTTATTTCGTAGAACTTTTTCTCTACGATCTAAGATCTTCACTGGTTGCTCATCATAAGAAAGATCGTCTTCTAATTGTACCACCTCGGAAGAGAGTACATGTGAAGGGTCTGGTATGTACTTCCTTAAGAGGGATACATGGAAGACATCATGCACCTTGGCCATAGTAGGTGGAAGTGCTAGTCGATAGGCCACAGCCCCAACACGCTCAAGAATCTCGAATGGGCCGATGTACCTTGGACTTAACTTACCTTTCTTTCCAAACCTCATGACCTTGTTCCACGGAGATATGCGTAAAAACACCATGTCTCTGACTTTAAACTCAAGGTCTCATCGACGATTATCTGCATAACTCTTCTGTCGACTTTGGGCTGCCTTGATATGCTGCTGAACGGTTTTCACCTTCTCCACCATTTCTTCGACCATTTCTGGTCCAAGCAGCTTACGTTCACCGACCTCATCCCAACATGCCAGTGTTCTACACCTTTTCCCATACAGGGCTTCATATGGTGCCATTTGGATGCTCGAGTGGAAACTATTATTATAAGAGAACTCAACCAGAGGAAGATGTTGATCCCATCCTCCTTTAAAGTCCATTGAGAACGCTCTCAACATATCCTCAAGTGTTTGGATAGTCCGCTCGGATTGGCCATCAGTTTGAGGATGATAGGCCATACTGAAGTTCAGTTCAGTATTCAGAGCATGCTGAAGACTCTTCCAAAACTTAGAGGTAAATCTTGGATCTTGGTCAGACACAACAGATAGTGGTACTCCATGCAACCGTACCACTTCCCTGATATATATCCGTGCCAGTTGATCCAAAGAGAAATCCTCTCGAATAGCAATGAAGTGTGCAGTCTTTGTAAGACGATCCACAATAACCCAGATTGCATTGTTGCTTTTGGATGTCCTTGGAAGTCCAGTGACGAAGTCCATGGTGATGTTCTCCCATTTCCATTCAGGTATGGGCAATGGTTGCATCATCCCCTTAGACTTCTGCCTCTCTGCCTTCACTTGCTGACACACCAGGCACTTTGATGTATATTCAGCGATCTCCTTCTTCATATTATCCCACCAAAAGTTTTCTAGGAGATCTCGATACATCTTTGTGCTCCCTGGGTGAATAGAGAAATTTGAACTATGTGCATCATCCAAAATTTCCTTCTTCAGCTCCGAACTTGATGGAACACATAGTCTTTTCCCAAACCGCACAATTCCTTCTTCATTAACATTAAACTCTGAGGATTTTCCCTTTTTGATAGCTTCCACTTTTTCTTGGATTCTCGCATCATCCTTTTGAGCATCCTTTAACCTTTCCAAAAGAGATGGTTGAGCAATCATTTGTGAAAGGATTGATGATGTTCCCTTCTTTATGATTCCCACATCCATCTTCATCAAGTCTAAGAAGATTGGATCCTTCTCAATTCTCATCATTGATAGAATTGCTGGATCCTTTCTACTTAGGGCATCCACCACCTTGTTCGCCTTCCCAGGGTGGTAATGTATTGAACAGTCATAATCCTTGATGAGCTCTATCCATCTTCTCTGGCACATATTAAGCTCTTTCTGTGTGAATATATATTTAAGACTCTTGTGGTCAGTATATATCTCACATTTCTCTCCATAGAGATAATGCCTCCAGATTTTCAAGGCAAAGATCACCGCCGCCAACTCCAGATCATGCGTTGGATAGTTTCGCTCATGGATTTTCAACTGCCTTGAGGCATAGGATATCACTTTATCATTCTGCATCAGCACACATCCTAAGCCCTTCTTCGAAGCATCACTGAATACCACAAAAAGCTCCCCACTTGTGGGTAAAGTGAGCACAGGTGCAGTGATAAGCCTCCTTTTCAACTCCTTGAAGCTTTCTTCGCATTCATCACTCCAAGCAAACTTTACTCCCTTTTGAGTTAGCTTGGTAAGAGGTTTGGACAATCGTGAGATATTTCTCACAAATCGTCGATAATATCCAGTTAACCCCAAGAATCTACGGATATCAGTTACCGATGTTGGCCTCGGCCATCCCTCAATTGCATCTGTTTTGGAGGGGTCCACAGATATCCCATTGCTTGTGATGATATGACCCAAGAATGAGACTTCCTTCAACCAAAACTCACACTTGCTGTACTTTGCATAGAGCTTCTCCTTGCGCAAAGTCTCTAGTATAGTTTTTAAATGCTCCTCATGGTCCTCCTTGGTTTTGGAGTATATTAGAATATCATCTATAAAGACTAACACAAGTTTGTCTAGGTAATCTCTAAAGAATCTATTCATCAAGTCCATGAATATTGCTGGAGCATTGGTGAGTCCGAAAGGCATTACTATGAATTCATAGTGCCCGTACCTTGTACGAAAAGCAGTCTTGGGGATATCTTCCTTCTTCACCCTTACTTGATAATATCCCGACCGCAAGTCGAACTTGGAGAAGTATTGTGATCCACGCAGCTGATCAAACAAGTCATCGATTCTTGGGAGAGGATACTTGTTCTTTATCGTGATTTTGTTAAGTTCACGATTATCGATGCAAAGCCGCATTGACCCATCCTTCTTCTTGACGAAGAGGACTGGTGCACCCCATGGTGATGCACTTGGGCGTATAAACCCTTTATCCAGATTCTCTTGTAGTTGTTTCTTCAGTTCTTCAAGCTCAACCAAAGCCATTCTATATGGAGTCTTGGATATTGGTAGCGCCCCAGGTATAAGTTCAATTGAGAACTCAACATCTCTTCTTGGAGGAAGACCAGGAAGTTCCTCGGGAAATACTTCAGCGAATTCCCTCACAATAGGCATTTCTTCAAGGGTGGTTTCTTCCTTGGACTTAATCATCTGAGCCAGATATGCATGCTCATAAGGCAGTAATATCCATTCTTGAGATAATGGAGCTAAAAGAGATTCATCTTCCTCCTGACACTTGTAAAGAATCGGGGGTCGATTCTCCATATGGAGTGTGATTTCCCTCTCCCGACAATTTATGTTGGCTCTATATAAGGAAAGTCAATCCATGCCAAGAATTGCATCAAATTCCACCAAAGGGAGTATGACGAGGTTCGCCGGGAAATTCAATCCACAGATTATAACAGGGGAGGACTTATATTCATGGGATGCAATGATTGCCCCATTTTTCGTACTCACCGACATCTTTACTTCCATGATTTGTGGTGGTGCAAGGATTGTTATACTAAACTTTTGAGATATAAAAGAATGCGTAGAACCTGAATCAAAAAGTACGTTCGCTATTCTTGAATGAATAACTAGCGTACCTGTCACCACTTCGTTGTCGGGGTTCACTTCGGCAGAAGTGATGACAAAAGCTCTTCCTTGCTGTCTTGGAGGTTGTTGATTGCCTCCGATAACCCTTGGATTAGGGCACTGATTCGCAAAATGACCCGGTTCTTTGCATTTGAAGCATTGAACAACGCATTGAGGTTCGAACGGAGCGTTCCTCTCCTCTGTCGCAGCCGCAGGTCCTTCTTACTGACAGTTAACAGCTAGGTGCCCTTCTCTTCCACACTTGAAGCATTTTCTTGTCCTCCTAAGGCAATTTCCAGGGTGCTTCTTTCCACACGTTTGGCAGGTGGGGTGCTGGAATTTCTTAGCGCCGTTGGATTTATCCATCGGACCACCAGCATTGAAGTCCACCTTACGCTTCTTGTCCCCATGATACCCCTGTGATTCTCCGATCTCCATTTCAACCTTGAGGGCACATCGGACAATTTCCTCATAGCTGTCGAAGTCACGGATCGCTAATGCTTTCTGCAAGCTAGGCTTCAGCCCACCAAAGAAATGGTCAACCTTGCATTCGGGGGTAACGACAAAGCCGGAAGCGTATCGTGCAAGCCTTGTGAAGTTTTCCTCGTACGCTCCCACAGATTCCTCATCTTTCTGCTTGAGGGAAAGGAAGTCCCTTTCCATCTTAAGACAGAGGGTGCGTGGAAAATATTTATCGAAAAACATATTCCGGAATACCTTCCATTCCAAAGCCTCGATCTCCTCCTCAGGCTTCGTATTTTTGATCAATGTCCACCATTGATCAGCTTCACCCTCCATACGATAAGCCGCCAGGAGAACCTTCTCTTTTTCAGAGCATTGGAGGATGGAGAATATCTTTTCAATGGAGTTGATCCTTTGTTCAGCAATCGTGGGATCGGATGATCCACTAAAAGTAGGAGGCCTTTGTCTCATGAAGCTTTCAATAGCGACTTGTTCTTTCTTAGGGGGGGTTGAACGTTCCTCTTGACCAGTGTTTCTATTCAAAACTTGAGTTAGCTGAGAGAGAAGCGTGACAAAGTTTGCGATTCCCGCTCCCATTGGATTGGGCATCTCATAAGTACAATCATCACACTGATCTTCACAACGGTTGTTACACTAGTGCAGAAAACGTTTTTTACGTCGGTTATTTTTAATTTTTTACGTCCGTTTCTAGCCGACGTTAATACGTGAGATGTTATAAATAAGGTTTTTTACGTCGGTTATTTACAAACCGACGTCAAAAACATAAAATCGCGATGTTTATAACGTCGGTTATTTTATAACCGACGTGATAAAGGGCCTAGAGAATGGTTTATCACGTCGGTTATTTTAGAACCGACGTCATAAAAGGCCTGGAGAATGGTTTATCACGTCGGTTATTGAAGAACCGACGTGATAAACGGCCAGGACAATGGTTTATCACGTCCGTTCTTCGACAACCGACGTGATAAACTGGGGGTGAGGGGATTTTTCACGTCGGTTCTATAAAAACCGACGTGATAAACCGGGCTGAGCGCCGTTTATCACGTCGGTTTTATATAAACCGACGTGAAAACCCGGGGGAGGGGGGTTTCTCACGTCGGTTAATGATTAACCGACGTGATAAACCGGGCGAGCGTGGTTTATCACGTCGGTTCCTATAAAACCGACGTGAAAAACCGGGGGAGGGGGGCTTTATCACGTCAGTTAGTCAATAACCGACGTTATAAACCGTTCTCCAGGCACTTTATCACGTCGGTTATTCATTAACCGACGTGATAAACCCGTCTCCCGGCCTTTTATGACGTCGGTTATTAAATAACCGACGTGATAAACCCTTTTAGAGGACTTTTATCACGTCGGGTATTAAATAACCGACGTAATAAACTATTGTTCATGCCTTTTATAACGTCGGTTATTAAATAACCGACGTGATAAACTATTTTCCAGGCATTTTATCACGTCGGTTTTTAAATAACCGACGTGATAAACACAATTTTTTTTTAAAACAGAATCCAGTGATCTTCTCTCCACCAGAATCAACCAGAAAATAAATCAAGAAATCAGACCACAAAAACAGAAGTACATCAAAAATAAGCATGTAAATAGATAACTCATTAAACTTACCCACTAGACAGCATCCACCCTCATTTATACCACATGGACAGCCCTCCCCCACCCCGTTGGAGCCCTCACCCTCATGTATACCCCCTGGACACCCTCCCCCACCCCATTGGAGCTCCCACCCTCCTGTATACCCCTTGGACAGCCCTCCCCCACAACATTGGTGCCCCCACCACACTCCTGGACTGCCCCCCGACCCCAGACACCCCCAAACACCCCTCGACAACCCCCCACCTGTCTGAACAGCACCTCCTCACCCCCTCACCTCACTTGACAGCCCCCACCACACCCCTGGACAACCCTCCCACCTCTGGACAGCACTCCCACACCCCTGGATCGGCTTCCCACACCCCTGGACATCCCTGCCACCCCCCAAACTGTCCCCCCACCCCACCGGACAGCCCTCCCAGACCGCTGGATACCCCCAACCCCACTGAACACACCCCCACACCCTGGGAACCCCTCCCCCATAGACCCAAATCCATACTAGAAGAACCATCAAAAGTAGACCAAAACAAGAAGTAGAGCAAAATTAAACATTCACTTCTATAACATTCAAAACTTACACTGTCAACTTCCAAAAAAAACTAAATCAAACCTAAACAACTACCAAATAGACAATTAACACGACAATATTCAAAATTACATTTTACATTACAAACAACTAAAATTCAATCAAACCTGTAAAATAATTTGACCACTCCACTTGTACGTGTTTGATGTCTTCAGCAGTATAGGGTTGAGGGTCTTCAAAAAGCTACAAATGAAAAAGAAGACAGTTAACATGTATAATGAATAAATCAAATTGAAATATGATGGAAAATTTTAAGAGGAAATCGTACCAGGTCAAAATTCACAACTGTCCCAGTTGTTATTATTTCATACATAAATCTTAACATATAATATCCGCATTCGATGAGGCCTTGTTGTTCATGACATTTCTGTTTTGAATGTGTAAATTCAATATATTATTTTTATGTAATAAATCAAAAAGTAGAAATTATAAATGGAAATTTACCTTCGCCTTTACATATTTGATCTTTGCATTTCTTTTCTTTGTGTTTTTTCGAAAGTAGACCCATGCACTGTTAGAAAATAATACGAATGGGGTAAATTTAAAATTCATTATAATATATAAAACTATTGAGAAATTGAAACTTACTTTTCCAATATATTCTTAAAACTTTCCCGCACATCACCATGAACAGAGCATATCCAATAAAGAGCTTTCTCCCTTGGGCAAAAAATCCCTAACATCCAATGATTACTGATAAAAGGAAATTTAATGTTAGTGGTTTTTTATGTTAAAAGATAATTAACTCTTTGAGAGAAATGTGTTTCATACCTCTCACAAAAAGGCATCATCCAACATTGTTGGATTATATTCTTTTCAAATCTTTCAGCAATATAAATCATTCTTTGTTCCTCAATCAATGCACATGCTTCAGGGGAAATCAATTGCGGGTCCATGAATCCATATACTTCTGTCAGTTCATTCCTCTCACAAATTTTATAAAGATACCTAATACAAAACATATATAAGTATACATTTTTAATAAATATAACGCAGGGAAAAGGTGTTAAGACTTACATGGAAAAAATTTGCACCACTTTGATGCCCAACTTATCTCCAGTAACAAGCTCCATGATATCAGATTTTGTAATCCCCACACTTATTTCACGTCCACAAACATGAGATTCCATTGGAAACTCATAATAATCCAACAACAAATGTGAATATCTTGACAATCTGTCAAGACCACTGACATCTGTACCTGATGTCATAGCCTGTTTTCTTTGTTGTTGTCTATACAGTATTTCTTTACCTTTGAAGTATTCCTGTGAAAAAAAATTGAGAATTATAGTAGTTTTCAAATGATAAAACAACTTTAATAAAAAAATAAAATAAAAGATATAACATTCATACCTCTATGGTAATGAGTCGAAGAAGTCTGGATGGCCAAACTAAAAAATGGCCGATACTCTGTCCAACTGTCGCCACCTCATCTGTAGGTATTGGTACCCTAGCTGATATATCTATAATATCCTGTACAGTGACCCTCTGATTCTCTACCTCTAATTGTTGATGATGAACTGTATCTCCTATACAATATACCAACCCGTATGCTACTATATGATGTTGAGAATCATCAACATACAACTCGCAATATGTAGGAAGCTGCGGCGGAGGCGTAGGATAAAAAATGGGGTCTGCAGGCTGAGGTGGGGGAGTGGGAGTTACTGGCGGAGGTGGAGGATAAATAATGGGGTCTGCAGGGGGAGGTGGAGGAGTGGGAGCTGCAGTCTGAAATTGTCTTTGCATTTCTGCAAACATAGACTGCACCGAATCTCTAATCTTGTTTTCCATCATCGCATTAATATTTTGAACTTCAGCCTCCAAGGATTCTATTTTTTTTTTATAAACCCCCTCCATGTTAGAAGTTGAAGAACGTGGAAACACTTTTCTTACCGATACACCTGTCGGATATCCTCTTACACGACCAGGATGTTCGGGCCTTCCCAATGCTGCAAATAAAATATCTTCCCTCCCAGTAGCTGTAAATGTCCCCTCTGAACTCTGCTCCTCAAGAGAGTCCTGTATTAATTAATTGAACATTTCTGTAATGATTGAAACTTATATGAAGAAAAAAGTTAACTTAAATAAATTAAATAGATATCTTACAATCCTCTCAGCTACGATTCTCGATTCTTCCGAAAGATATTGCCCTTTTTTTCCCTTCCGAGCTCTCTTCCATTTTTCATGTCTAGATGGAGGGGATGGAGGGGCCACCTCTCCAGAGCTTGAAGACTCAGCTCTTAGTTGTTGAAATTTTTCCGCTATCATTTTTTCTTCCAATAATGTATACCCTCCTCGAGATAAACTATGAGGGTATACATTTTTAGATTGGATCTCCTGATGAGCTTTCCTTGTTTGCTGTAATTTAAGAATAAGAAATCATTAACAAAACATTTATAAAATCATTTTTATAAGATAGTATATAAAAGTTTACATTGCCCTTACCAGAAATGACTCTTTTTTTCTACTTTCAAAAAACTGTCTCCATGTGTCTTCATCTATAAAAGGATATATACGACATGGATTGTCATGACTCCTATGACCATAAATGAAATCAGATGTGAGGGTTGATTTGAAATCCCTCCATCTCCTGGCAGCCAACGATAAGCATTTCTTCCTGACTCCTCCAGTGTCAGTAACATCAAATGTCATCTGATAAAGAAGAGGTTAAACATAATATATATACCAGAAACATTAAAAGAATGGTCAAACAATGACAAAAGATCTTACCAAAATCGTCTCCCACAACTGAGAGATAATCTCTTTATCCACACTTCTCCAATCATCATACAGAATGCTTACTTTGGACTTAGCCTGATTTGCAACAAAACTCTTAAAATCTTTGGCATTCAGACCTCTAGGAATATCATCATCATCAAACTCAACTACTATCCTCTGATCCTGCGTACGGGCAAGTGATAATCTTGGTAAACGTGTGCAACCACGTTTACCAACCTTTGAACTCTTTGTCGTAATAGAAGCATGTGAATGTTCATCCCCAGAGGTATGACCAGCAATATGCTCCTCCCCAGAATCATGTGGTTGATCATCTGAATGATCTGTCGTTATCCTTCAAATCAAAAAAAATAAAACGTCAGTTCACAAATATACAAATTCAAATATTTTAATACTACACTGTAATCAGAAAATAGAAAAGTGTACTAGGTTACATATTAGTAAACATTGGTAATATGGTAAGCATGTTAAACAATGGTAAAGATGACAAAGATGGTCAAGATGGTAAAAAATGGAAAAAATGGTAAACCTGGTAAACATTGTAAACATGGTAAAGTAATTGAACAAATATACAAATTCAAATATTTTAATACTACTGTAATCAGAAAATAGAAAAGTGTACTAAAGTTACATAATAGTAAACATTGGTAATATGGTAAGCATGTTAAACAATGGTAAAGATGGCAAAGATGGTCAAGATGGTCAAGATGGTAAAAATGGTAAAAATGGTAAACCTGGTAAACATTGTAAACACGGTAAAGTAATTGTCAGTGAACAAAAATAAGCATTTTAAAATTCATGTAATGGTTATAAACATGATAAAGTAAATAAAACAAACTTAAAACAAACAATAACATATACTTATTTTATTTTAAAACATGTTATAATAAATAAAAAACTTACAATATCTAACATTTATGGAAAAAATAAATGTAAACAAGAAATAAACATATGTTAACTGTAATTTTAGGAATGTACAGATGGATTGTTTTCCCAAATTCCTTCGTCGTGATCGTTCCTTATGGCACAAACTATGTCTTCAACATGATCGTCATTATGTTCTGTTAATATTTCCATTGAAGTAGGGATCTCACATAAATCAGCATATTCATCAAGTTCATCCTCACCAACATATTGTTTTTTCCCTTGTAAAACAACAGCCCACTGCATATCTGATTGATCTACTACATAAAAAATTTGTTTTTCATGTGTTGCCATTATAAAAGAATCAGCTGTGTCTTCCAATCTATTCAGATTAACAAGTGTCATTCCAAATTCATCGTGTCTGACACTGTTGTTACCGTTAAACCATTTACAGTTAAAAACGGGAACTTTAATTTTAAAGTAATCAACCTCTCATATGTCTTCAATCACTCCATAATATGCATTTGACGCAGAAATTGGGTTTTTGTCCTTAGCACTCGAAAAATGCATTGCTTCTGCAAACACCAATACACCACTATTCTGAACTGCACTTCTGTTGTCCTGAGCTTTTGTATGAAATGTATAACCATTAATGTCATAACCAGACCATGTTATCACATTTAAACATGGACCACCCACTATCCATTTTAATGTCTCTGATACATCTGATCTACCAATCAAAGTCTTTTTAATCCATGACAAAAAAGTTTTGTTGTGCTCATTCAAAATCCACATTTCTTTCTTCTTTGGATGACATTGTTTCAACTCATTAATATGCAATCTGATATATGGTTGAGCATCAGCTATGTTATTCAAGATGTATGATTCTAACTTCTTCATCTGTTCAGCTGACAATGATTTGACTTTCAAGCCGCAAATCCCCTTTCCCTCATTAATAACTCGTTCATGGCGAGATGGAGGCAAACCTATGTGTTGTGCCGCAGCCAAGTAGCTCGTACAAAACTCTGCTACCTCCTCAGAAATATACTTTTCAATAATGGAGGCTTCAAGTCGATATATATTTTTAACATACCCCTTTAATATTTTCATATACCTTTCAAAAGGATACATCCAACGAAGATATACAGGTCCACAAAGCTTTATTTCTCGAACCAGATGAATCATTAAATGCACCATCATATCAAAAAAACTTGGAGGAAAATACATTTCCAAATGACAAAGTATAAAAATTGCATCCTTTTCCAAAATGTTCAAAGCATTCACATCAATCGCCTTGTTACAAATTGAATTGAAAAAATAACACAACCTCATTATAGTCTTTCTGACATGGATGGGCAATATTCCACGCAGTGCAACTGGTAGAATTTGTTGCATCATGACGTGACAATCATGTGATTTCATACCTATCAACTTCAAGTCTTTCAATGAGACAAAATTTTTTACATTTGAAGAATAACCTTGAGGCACTTTGATATCATGAAGACACTGACAGAAGCTACTTTTCTCCCTCTTCGATAATGTATGACAAGCCGGGGGAAGAAATGTTCGTCTTCCTTTAGGAGTGGGAGCTAACTCCAAACGTATTCCCATTGATAGTAGGTCTAACCTTGCATTCAACCCATCTTTTGTCTTTCCTTTAATATCTAGCAATGTTCCGATCAAAGAATCACAGATATTCTTCTCCACGTGCATGACATCAATATTATGTTTGACTTCATGATACCTCCAATATGGTAGCTCAAAAAATATTGACCTTTTCTTCCAAATATGTCTATCATTACCAGATTTCTGTGTCTTTCCCAATGTCACATCAAGGTTTTTCACCCTCTCAAAATACAAATCTGGTGATAAAGGTTTTGGAGCAGTATCAAATTCTTGTGAGCCATTGAATGCCTTTTTTAGTCTTCTATAAGGGTGATCCATAGGCAAAAACTTTCGATGACCCATGTACAATGTTTTCCTCCCATGATGCAATTGACAATAGGACGTCTGTTGTTCGCAAATTGGACATGCTTTATGCCCTTTAACACTGTATCCAGACAAATTTCCATACGCTGGGAAGTCATTTATAGTGAACAGAAGCACTGCATGCAGTTGAAAATATTCCATTTTATAAGAATCATACACCCTAATACCATCAGCCCATAACAGTTTCAAATCATCAATCAACGGTGACAAGTAAACATCAATATCATTACCGGGTTGCTTTGGACCAGAGATCATTGTACTCAACATGACATATTTGCGCTTCATACAAACTTCAGGAGAGAGGTTGTAAATTACCAATAAAACAGGCCATGAACTATGTGTGCTACTGAGTGTTCGGTATGGATTCATTCCATCTGTGCACAACCCTAGTCTGAGATTTCTTATTTCATTTCCAAATGTAGAGTACTGCGCATCAATTTTATTCCATTGTGAACAATCAGCTGGATGACGTATTTTTCCATCACATACCCGCTCCTCAGCATGCCATCTTAACCTTTTTGCATCATGTGAATTAGCAAATAAACGTTTGAAACGATTAATTATAGGAAGATACCAAAATACCTTTGAAGGGAGCTTTGTAATCTCTACATCACCCTGTGATTTTTCTTTCACCTTATACCGTGATGTCCCACATTTTGGACACTCTGACAGAAATTCATATTCCTTCCTATATATAATGCAGTCATTCGGACAGGCATGTATTTTCTTGTATCCCAATCCCATCGGGCATAATATTTTCTTGGCTTTGTAATGTGAATCTGGAAGATCGTTATCTTTTGGAAGAATGTCTTTCATCAATTGTAGCAGCTCTGTAAAACTTTTGTCACTCCATCCATGCTTCGCCTTCAGGTTAATCAATCTTAACACCACCGACAGAACCGTAAAATCTGTACAACCGGGATATAATGGTTTTTCAGCAGCACCATATAGACGTGCAACTGTCGGTTCTGTCTCAATTTGTTCTGCTACAATATCGCGAATCATTTCTTCAATTCCATCGGAGTAACCATCTTACGAATCATTATCATCAGTGACATTCTGTCCAGTTTCGCCATGCCAAATCCAAGGGTTGTAACTCGGATTGAAACCATGACAAATCAGATGATCTTTTATCTCTCTACTTTTCAACTTCTTCATATTCAGACATTTCAGGCATGGACAGAAAAAAATGTCACTACTTGGAACATTTCGTTTAGCAAATTCCAAAAAGGCATCAACACCTTCCTCATATTCATTGCTCATTCGATGTGCCGTAATCCAACTTCGACTCATTATTACCTATAACAAATAGCAAAAATATATATATTTTTTAGATAAGACAAATATATGTTTATATGAAAAAAATCATAATTTGAATGTAAACAATTTTGAAATATAAAACAAATTGATGTGTATTTTAAAAAATATGCTTGAATATTATTTTTTAAACAAAATATAGTAAGATATAACACCCCCCCCCCTAGACACCCCCCAACCCCTCTGGACAGCCCCCCGCCCCTCCTGGACACCACCCCCCACCCCCTACCCCCTTGGACACCCCCCTGGACATCCCCCAACCCTCTGGACAGCCCCCCCACCCACCCGGACAACCCCAAATGCCCTCTGGAGAGGCCGCCACCCACTTGGACAGCCCCCCACACCCATCCAACCCCTTGGACACCCCCCTGGACACCCCACCGACCCCTCTGGACAAGCCGCCACCCCCTTGGACAGCCCCCCACACCCACCCATCCCCTTGGACACCACCCTGGACACCCCCCGACCCCTCTGGACAGCCCCCGACCCCTCTAGAAAGCACCCCCACCCCTCTTGGACACAACCCCCCACCCCCGACCTGCTTGGACACCCCCCTGGACACCCCCCAACACTCTGGACAACCCCCCCCCCCCCCCACCCCTCCTAAACACCACCCCCCACTCCCTACCCCCTTGGACACCCCCCTGGACACCCCCCAACCCCCACCCACACCCTTGGACAGCCCCCCACACCCACGCACCCCCTTGTAAACCCCCCTGGACACCCCCCGACCCCTCTGGACAGCCCCCCGCCACTCCTGGACACCACCCCCCACCCCCTACCCCCTTGGACACCCCCCTGGACATCCCCCAACCCTCTGGACAACCCCCCCACCCATCCGGACAACCCCAAATGCCCTCTGGAGAGGCCGCCACCCACTTGGACAGCCCCCCACACCCATCCAACCCCTTGGACACCCCCCTGGACACCCCACCGACCCCTCTGGACAGGCCGCCACCCCCTTGGACAGCCCCCCACACCCACCCATCCCCTTGGACACCACCCTGGACACCCCTCGACCCCTCTGGACAGCCCCCGACCCCTCTAGAAAGCACCCCCACCCCTCCTGGACACAACCCCCCACCCCCGACCTGCTTGGACACCCCCCTGGACACCCCCCAACCCTCTGGACGGCCCCCCCACCCCTCCTAAACACCACCCCCACCCCCTACCCCCTTGGACACACCCCAACACGCACCCACACCCTTGGACAGCCCGCCACACCCACCCACCCCCTTGTAAACCCCCCTGGACACCCCCCGACCCCTCTGGACAGCCCCCCACCCCTCCTGGACACCACCCCCCACACCCTACACCCTTGGACACCCCCCTGGACACCCCCCTGGACACCCCCCAACCCTCTTGATAGCCATCCCACCCCCCCGGAATCACTGAAAATTTACCATAACAAGAAGTTGGGCCATTCAAAGAATGTTTTTAGGTGTGGAGGAAGAACTGAGTTTCAATAGATAGAGAAGGAACTCGACATTAGGTTGTCTATTCCAGGTGTGGATTTGAAGGAGTTAATGTTTGTTCAGTAAAGGATGTTAGCATCAAAAACTAGTTAATTTTTTACTTGCTGAAAAGAGGGTATCTAAAATTTTTAACATGCCGAGGGGAAATCTGGAGAGTCCTCGTGAAACTTTGTTTGCAGGGGTTGAAAATGGTGATGTGATCCCAAATCCATGCACCTATGCCATGGTTTTGTGTGAATAAAGTAGTAACAACTGTAAAAGGGCAACCCATCCAAATGGACACGCCACAACCCTCTCGGGGATTTATAGAAAACGATGAAAATTAGTGAAATCATAAAATTAGTCAATATTGCAAGTCGAACTAATAGATCTAGGGATGATAAATAAGATTATGGTGCCAAAACGAGTTAAAAGGGTTCGCAATCGAAGAATCTTAGCTAGTTTCAACAAAAAAATCACAACACATATATATATACTATCCGCGAAAAAAAACGAACGAGTGGGAGGATTACCTGAGTGCTGCGAGGTTAGATGATTGATCCGAGGAGATTAAATATGAGAAACGATGATCGCAAAACGAATCTAAACCAACGAAATGGACGAGCCGATTAGGGTTTACGCGCGAGAGAGACGAGTCGCGACTGTCGAAGGTAAACTCGCGAATGACAATCCACGGGTCTGGGTAAATTTTTAAATGAGTTATTACGTCGGTTATTCAATAACCGACGTTATAATTTTTTAAAATACATTTTTAAGGTCGGTTATTCCATAACCGACGTAAAAATCTTCCGCCGATTCTTTTTTACGCCGGTTATTTCATAACCGACGTCATAAAGGGCTCAAAATCCGCGTTTTTTACGTCGGTTATTCCATAACCGACGTCAAAAACATCTGCGGATTCTTTTTTTACATCGGTTATTTTATAACCGACGTAAAAAAGCCTTCAAAAACCGCGTTTGTTACGTCGGTTATTCAGTAACCGACGTAATAACTCGTGCATTTGTTGGTTTGTTACGTCGGTTATTGAATAACCGACATAAAAAACACCCCCGCTTCTGTTTTTTACGGCGGTTAATCTATAACCGACGTAAAAAATGAAGCCGCGCGATTAATAACGTCGGTTATAAAAATAACCGACGTTAAAGGTGTACTAAAGACAGGTTTCTACGTCGGTTATTAAATAACCGACGTAAAAAACCTCGTTTAACATATTATGACGTCGGTTTTATATAACCGACGTAAAAAATAGTGACGTAAAAAACGTTTTCTGCACTAGTGTTAGCCCGAGTTCTCCTATTACCGGCCATTGGATGGAATAAAAGAAAGTTAGGGGTAACGCATAAAGGTTAATCCAAAGACAAAAGTTGATGACTTATAAATAAACTTTAATCTCTTTAACTCATGAGTCTATAGGATTCAATCCAGGCTTTTCATGATCATCCTTCTAAAATATATTCTTAGGGGAATTTTTCCCTTAATAAGGGTTCATACTAAGATTGTGAATTTATCAAAACATATCCCCCGGGAGTGTCGTAACCAAGAGTGCAGCAAGACCCGTTGTCGTGCACCAGTTCCCGTTCGAGTCTAGCTCAAAGTGGTGTTTTCAGGTCTTACCCCTAGGATACATCTGTGCCAGAGCCGCCTCTACCTGCTCGTATCCAGACAGGGATGTATTTGTTTGATAAACCACTTACTTAGTATTTACCAAAACTTAGGGATGTTTTTATTATTCTTAGTCTTGTATCTAAGGCTTTACTAGGGTTTCCTAATCCCAAAAATAACTAAACCTATCCTCTGATACCAACTATGACAACCCTGCTTTTTATTACATCTTAAAAATGCTTTATTACATAAAACTTCACTTGATACAACAAAGAAGATCGAGAGGTTTATTGTCTTTGGGGCTTAGGATCATTACATAAAATCTTTAAACTTTAAATACAACATCTTTATTGAAAACTTCCTTTACATGACCACTACATTCCTTCGTACTTAGCATTGCATGGGATAACCTGAGGACATGCATAAGAAAAGGGTGAGCTATAAAGCCCAGTAAGGGAGTACACAATGAATAACATGAGGAGTACAATACATGTTAGGAAATAGGCATATCAATAGAGCATAAGAGAAACATGAACATAAAGGCATGATAAAGCATGATAATCATAACATGGAAATGTGGCAACAACACTTAACATTGAATTAGCATGAGCCAAGGCTCATTGCACATGGAGCATGAGTAAACCCTCATTGCACTTGAAGCACGAGTAAACCCTCGTTGCACTTGAATTAGCATGAGTAAACACTCATTGCACATGACGTATCATGATACTATACTTTACCCAATGCATTGGAGTGCTATAAAGGGCGCACCCTTCTTAAACATTTCATTTCATGCATAAGTGTGCCACATGGATCATAAAACATGGATTCATAAAACATAATCATTTCTTCCACGATAAAGGAATGTGGAATTCATACATGAAACATTACAATCAATATGTATATGTTCATAAAGGTGAATACCCTTGATGGAGAAATGGGCATGGTATTCACTACACAAAGACATTGGCTTAGAAAATTGGTGCGATTTCGGCAGCGTAACGGCGTGACATAAGAATTCATAAAAAAGGTTGATGAGAGAGAAAGGGGTTCCTCATCATATTTACATGTAATGGACAGTAAGGAGATCATATATATACATGTCCCAACAATATAAATGGAATTTAGATTCATGATACAAAAGTATTGCTTGAATGTAAAAGAAGAGAGAGAAGTTCCTTTCGGAATTTCGGCATAGTAACGGGTGTACATGGGAGGTATTTAATGAGAGAGAAAGGGTTCTCCCATCATTCAAACAATAAGAGGGAAGTATGGGGGAGGTGAGAAACCATACCCCAACATTCATAATTGAAATAAAAAGGGCAATACAACTTAAATAAAATTGACAAAAAAAATGAGAAAGGAAGAAAACCCCTTACTTGGAAGTGTGCTTCCAAAGGCTAGAGAGAGGCTTGTGAGAGGCTTCTTGGGAGCTTGGGGCACCTTGAGAGGATTCTAGAGAGAGTAGGGAAGAGTTTGGACGAACTTAAAGGGCTTTGAGTGAGGAGGAAGTGGGAGCTTGGGTGGGTTTATATAGGAAAGGTGAGAGAATTCTTTATTATTTTGGTTTGGGACCCCTTATATTAAAATAATCCAAACCACAAACCATCCCATGGTATTTGCCCATGGTTTCTGGAAAAGGAAAGAGGGAAACAATATTTTACAAGTCCAAGGTCCTAACTTATTAAAAAATTAGGTTTGCTTATGTGGAGGTGAGTCACACTCCCATGGAAATTAATTTAAAAAGGCAAAGTGTTGAATAAGTCTTGAGGGCTCCATTAATGCTTTGAAAAGTAATCCAAACAAACCCAAAACTTCATTATTTTAATGATAAAACACATATTGGCCGAACATAAGGATTATGGTATTTTATTACATCACCATTGGGTCATTATGATGTCATAAAACACATTATATATTTAAATGGTATTTAATTTTTACCCAAAAATTTGACTGTCTCTGAAAATTATGAAAAATTCACCGTTGGATAATTTCGACGTCCTGATTCCAAAAATAATATTTATTTTATCTAAATAAGTTTCTAAATATGTGAATTTTCACTTTTAAAATAAAAACCGGCATTTATAAAAAATTCACGGGTTTTGACAGAAATGGCTTTCAAACCTTAATAAAAATTTTAATTGCATTCATAAAATTATAAGATCATTTATATTTAATAAAAATTAATTTAATATTAATAATAATATTTTATTAAAATATTATTTAATTCAAAAATCCTTTAATTTAATAAAATATAATTCTTAATTAAATAATAACTAAAAACACCATTTGTACTTTAAAAACTAATTACAATGTATCAAAGAAAAATTATATTCATTATTATATACAAAAAAATAATGTACATGAACATGGTGCTACTTATTTGTTACATAACCCCTTAAAATAGCCGCATAAGACCTAAGGGTAAGGTGTGCGATGGTGACAGACTCTTGGGGTTGCTCGGATAACATCGCTCGAGTGGTAATCTCTATCAACTTCCATTTTTCCCGTAGACGATCACGTTCGAGCTTGACTTAATGAAGCTCAGCTTGGGATTGGTCAAGGGCAAAGCCCAAAGACGCCACCTCTTTTCCGAGCTCCGACAAATGGGCTTCGTAAGGGGCAATTCTACTGGATGAGGCCATCGCTTCCTTTGTCTGAGTAGAAAATTGGTTCGTTAAAGCCTTATATTTAAACTACCCAGATGATCACTGTTCAACGGCTATAAAAGTAACGGTCACAAATCTTAAAGTAAAACTAAAAAAAAGTTGATATCTTATAAAAAAAAATTTCATAAAGAAACATTTAACTGGATCAAGAGGGATTTTCCATTAATGAAATTTTGGGTCGTTACACTGTCTGGTTTGGGGATGTCATATAGGAAGTTTTTCCCCCCTGTTGCGCCAATTTTTTTTTGGGGGGGGGGGTAAAGGAAGTTATTAATAAAATAATAATAATAATAAATTAAAAGAAAAAAACTAACTTAAAAACCAGAATTAAAAAATAACTAAATCAAAATTTAAAATAATTTTAATTATAAATTAGTATTCAATATAAAATGATTAATTAACCAAAACTGATTTTCTAATTTAGTTAACTGAATAAAATTTTATTAAACTAGATTAACATAACTTCTAGATTTAATTTAAATAAAATATTATTTAATTTTTCATATTAAATAAGTTTTTTCATAATAAAATGTATAAAATAAAATACCAATAATAAATTATAAATAAAATTAGAATAAAATGAACTATTTAATAAGATAACAATTTAATGTTCAAAATAATAATTAATTTATTAGTTATTATTAACATTATTGATAATAATTAATCATAAATATCAACTTAACTATTTAATATAATTTTTAGAATTAAAATTTTAGCAACACATAAATTTAAATAAAGTAACTTAATAAACCAATAGATTTATTTATTTGTAACTAAAATTAACCTTAATAAATATATTACATTAAATAAGTAAGTTACTTAATTACTTAATAATAATATTTAATAATTAATAGTATAAATTTTAGATTAAATAAATAAAATAACCAGCTAATGTTTGTTAAGTGATTTATCTATTATTGTCAATTGTTTCAATATCATGTTTTAACAGTTTTAACTTTGTTTAGTTGTTCTTTACTATAAAGGTTCTCACCAAAGACTAAAACATGTTTATCTTCACTTAACTAACTTAGCGGGAGTTAGTTACTAGGTAAAAACTAGTGTGACGTGTCAGTTGCGAAAAAATGCACGTGTGCGGTGCAACAGTAAAAGATGAATTCAAGTCGGTGAATAGTGATGGTGATAAGGAGCAAAAGAAAGTGGGTACTTAAAACTAATAAATTATAGTATTTTTTGTGAGACTTTCATTCTACACATTTGATGATTGAGGTCCAAGCAGAGGAAGATCAGGGGGTGACTCTAGAACCACTGCCTAAAGCTGGATGAGCTCAAGAGTAGAGATTCATCTCAAGAGTTTATCTTCCATCTAAATTCTAGAATTAGTAATCTGTTTAGTGTTTTACAAGTTTCTGAACTATTAATTAGAATGTATACTAGTTAATTCATTTATTTCAAGGATAAAATAAAGTACCACCGTTTATCTCTTAATTTTCTTTTTTAGTTCATCATTTTTTTGTAATCAGTATTGATCAGGGAGATAAATACTGAATTCATTCAATTGCTTGTACCACTAGAATTTAATTTCAAATTTTCACAGTCAATTGGTGAGATTGATCATGGAAACACCTTTAAAAAGATAATAAACTGATAAGACCTTAAAACTTATGGTGATTTTGTCTTATTGTCATTTTCAAAATGTTCATAGTTGATTTACTTTGGAGTGGATAACTCTAAAATTGATTGGCTTGTGTGACTTAACTCCTAGAGAGGGAGGTAATTCATTCTCTTTATGGTGGTACTCTGTAATAACTATTATGTGAATCTTAATACCTTTAAAACCAGTAGAATGGAGATTTTTTCCCAAGCATTTTTCTAGATTGTCCATTTATCAACATTTTATATTTCAATTTCTTTATGTTTCCAGTTGTCTCTAGTTTCAATTTAGTTTAGATAAAAGTTTTTAAATGTTCTATCACTCTACTTCTTAATAAAAAAGAGAAAATATAAAAAGAAAAAAATGGAAAATCTTCCCCACTGCTAACAACAGTGGGGTCTTTGTGTTGAATTCAGTCAAAGTTTAAAATTTATATTCCTACTAACTACTATATATGTGGCAAGTAGGTTCAGACCCACAGGGAAGGTGATTATGACCACTATTCTTCTAAAAAATTTCACAAAGACCCCATTGTTGTTAGCAGCGAGATAAATTTTCAATTTTTTACATTTTCTATTTTCTGTTTTTTTTATTAAGAAGTAGAGTGACAGAATATTTCAAAACTTGTATCTAAACTAAATTGAAACTAGAGACAACTGAAAACATAAAGAAAGAGAGATATGGAATGCTAATAAATGAACAATCTAGCAAAATTCTTGGGAAAAAATATATATTCTACTAGTTTTAAAGGTTTTCAGATTCACTTAAACGTTATTGGAGAGGACCACCATAAAGAGAATGAATTACCTCCCTCTCCAAGAGTTAAGTCACACAATCTAATCAATTTTATATTTCACCACTCCAAAGTAAATCATCTAAGAACAGTTTGAAAATGACAACAGGAAAAACTCACCATAAGTTCTGTGGTCTTATGAATTTATTATCTTTTGAAAGGTGTTTCCATGATCAATCTCACCAACTGACTATGAAATTTTGAAATTAAATTCTAGTGGTATAAGAAAATTAATGAATTCAGTATTGATCTCACTGATCAATACTGATTACAACAAAATGATGAAGTAAAAAATAAAATTAATAGATAACCAGTGGTACCTCAATTTATCCCTGAACTAAATGACTTAACTAATAAACATGCTCATTAATTGTTTAGTAACTTGTAATATAATAAATTGTGTACTAATTCTATAATTAAGGTGGAATATAAACTCCCAAGATGAAGCTCTGTCCTTGAGCTCCTCCAGCTTCAAGCAGTGGTTCCAGAGTCTCCCTCTGATCTTCCTCTACTCAAACCTCGATCATCAAATGTGTTGAATGAAATTCTCACCTCAAATATACTGCTTTCTCTGTTTTAAGTACCCACTATCAACTATTTCTCGTCACTGTCACTCCTCACCGACATGAATTCATCTTTTACTATTGCACCGCACACGTGCATTTTTTCACAAGTGACACATCATTTTAGTTTTTCCCTTGTAACTAACTCTCGCTGAGTTAGTTGAGTGAACCTGGATGTGTTTTATTCTTTAGTACAAACCTGCATAGTAAAGAACAACTAAACAAAGTTAAACCTGTTAAAACACGATAGTGAAACAATTGAAAATAATAGATAAATCCCTTAACAAACATTAGCTGGATATTTTATTTACATAATCTAAAACTTAATCTATTAATTATTAAATATTATTATTAAGTAATTAAGTAACCTACTTATTTAATTTAATATATTTATTAATATTAATTTTAGTTATGAATAAATAAATCTATTGGTTCATTAAGTTACTTTATTTAAATTTATAAGTTACTAAAATTTTAATTCAAAAAATTATATTATAAAGTTATGTTGAAATTTGTGATTAATTATTATTAATAATGTTAATAATAACTACTAAATTAATTATTATTTTGAACATTTAATTGTTAACTTATTAAATAGTTCATTTTATTCTAATTTTATTTATAAATTATTATGGTTATTTTATTTTACACATTTTATTAAAAAACAATTATTTGATATGCAACATTAAACAATATTTTATTTAAATTAAAACTGGAAGATTAGTTAATCTAGTTTAATAAAGTTTTATTTAAGTTAATTAAATTAGAAAATCTATTTTGTTAAATTAATCATTTTATATTGACTATTTATTTATAATTAACATTGTTTTATATTTTTATTTAGTTATTTTTAATTCAGGTTTTTAATTTAGTTTTTTTTTCTTTTAATTTATTTTTATTATTATTTAATAACTCCCCCCCCCCCCCCAAATCGGGGAAACAGGGGGGAAATACTTCTTGTATGCCATCCCTAAACCAGGCGGCAGCTCCTTCTTCAGTCCGACAAGGTATGGGCTTCATCAATGAGACCCCCCCCCCCCCCCCGCTAGCTCGACCTAGGTTTGTGGTGGCTTGCAGACCAAATCTGGGCAGCGCGCAACCCTTTCTGGTTCTCTAGAAGATGGCGCATGATGGCTTCAGCTCCTCCATAAACATCGACAACACCGCTCCTTACCTCTCGCTCGGCCTCGGATCCTCCTTCCAATGTCTGTGACACATCGTGGGGTCCTCTTCCTCCAGATTTGGTGAAGCGGCTTCAAGATGGTGAGCCCAATCTTTTTTTATAGTGGAATCACACATATGATCGACTTTCCTATGATGGGTTTTCCGATCAATATACTTCCTTCTCAAGATTTTGGTTCAGTTCTGTATTTTAGAAATGATTTGAATCTGAAAATATTTCTTTACTGAAATTGTGGATCGGTGTAAGTAGTGATGGAACTGTGGTAATAAAATGGGTTTCAATGCACTGGTGAGTGTGGCGGTGATGATTTGTGAGTATGGAAGAGGTGATCGGTTGCAGGAAAGGGGGTGCACCACAGGTCGGTGATGGATCTGCATCAGTGAGAAACATAGGATAATGGCTATCGGTGAGATGCAGGGGAGGTACCGTGTGAGGTTGAACAGCCACACAAAAGTCACTATTTCAATAAATCAAAAGGCCACCGATAGTTGAAAAATAAAATCTCTCCGGTACAGAGAAATTAAAGATCACCAATATAACAAAAATAAAGGCTACACATAGATTTAAAAAAAATTAAGGTTATCGATAGTAATAAAAGGAATAAAATATTACTGATGCAGTTAAATAAAGATGTCATATTTGGGATAAAGAAAAAGGTCATAGATAGTTTTTTAAACTAAGGTTATCGATGCTAATAAAAATAAAGGAGGTCACTTCTTGTTAAAAAAAATAAAGGTCACTGTTACAGTTAAAATAAAAAGGTTACCGTTAAATAAAATAAAAGGGGCTACCAATACACTGCATCAAAGGTCACCGTTGCATATTAAATAGAAGGTCACCAATAGGTATAAAAATAAAAGGTTACCGATACTTTATAAAATAAAATTTATTGAAAGTTATAAAGTTAAAGGGTCACTGGTAAAAAAATTAATGTAAGGTCACTAATGAAAATCATAATCCACATCAGTGACATTAAAAAAACTAACGGTTAGACAAAATAATGGAATTGGACTAACAGAGAGATAAAAATTAGAAATTTAATCATTAAACATAATTTAATTAAAATTAAAAAAACAAAGACTAAACAATATAAATTAAAAACAGAATTATTAAACTTTAAACTTAAAAATTACAATTTTAGTTTTACATTTTTAACACTTAAATTAAAAAATTGATGAATATTAAACTAATATGATAAAAGTCTAAAATATAAATTTATTCTATAAATTTATCAAAGGGTCTGTAGTGAGTGAAAAAGGATAGCATATGTGACTCAACAGGTCACAAATGGATCTTATATGCCTCACCGGTAAACTAAATACAAAAGTTAACAAATAAATAATTTAACAGCATACCTTGGATTAAATAATTAATATTTAAAAACTCTATATTAATTAATTAAATAACTAATTTAATACGTAAAATAAAAAACACATTATTTCCTTTAATTTAAACTCAAATTCTTAACTTAATTAAATAGCAGGATAATTAAACATGTTAATTAATGAAAATAATATATTTTAAGGAAAATAAATTAAATGATAAAAAATTAAAATAAATTCTATGTTAATTAATAAAAAAATAATAATAATTAATGATTATTTATTATTAAAGTCAAATTATTAAAAGGTGATTAGATTAGAATAAACAAAACTAATAAACAAATAGCTAAATTAAAGAAGAAAAGTAAGATTAGAATTATTAATTTAAAGACTAAAACTACTTAATTAATTATAAAAATTGATTAATTAACAAATTTAATTATAAAAAAATACAAAAGTAAACATATTTAGTAAAAAGTGCCTAAATAATTAATTAAATCATTAAAGATTAAGTAAAAATATGTGGAAAAACTATGTAAAAATAGAGCCACGTCATTGAGAAACTTCTTTCTTTATAACATCTTCAATATATTAACATCAGTAAAATCATGTCATTTCATTTACCAGCATTCACTACCGATAAAAACCATTGAAAAAAATAAAACTCATACAAAAAGTGGAATCTTCAAGGTAACATTAATGTATTCCTTTGAATGGTAAGTAACCATTACATATTCCAATGTAACATTTACCTGTGACTTTGTTTATTATGTAACATTTACATATGCTTTTACTGAAGAAGTTTTAATTTTTATATGTATTGGTTACTTATATTTACCCATTGAAATATTAGGTTACCTATCACTTCCCATCTTGTCTTGTGATTTAAAAACCCCTCTATCAATATTAAAATGTGATATGAGCCAAAAAATAAGAATATTTAATATTTTTTCTAAAATAGTTGTCCTTTATAAAATATTTATAAAATATAAGTGTTGGTAATTATAAATAAAAAATTTTCATTCCCAAATAAAATATGAAATGTTCTTATTAATATCTCATGTTTGAAAAATAAATAAAAAGTTTATTTTTTAATTATTAATTCTGAGTATTCATGTCTATGGAAAGTTTATGAAATTTGAATATTTTGTATGCTTTAATTTACATGAAAATTTATTCTTATAAATTTATCATACCATGAATTCAATTAAATTTGTGATAATGTAATATTTAGTTTTCAAGTACCTTGACATCATATTGAAATAAATGTTATTGGCTTGAATTTAGTTATTGAATATAGTTTATACATATGAGGTATTAGTTTTATATATAATTATAATATCTCTTGAATAAAGTATCCCTGGATATTGAAATATTTGGATAGAATTACCATATGTCTTGGGGCATAAGAATTTTTATTTAAGGGTGGGGTTTAGTTATATTTGTCTCTAGAATTACTCTGGTTTTAATTAATAATTTCATATGATTATAGAAATTTTCAGCGAAATTTTATATAGCATTTTCATGGGTTCTATTTAGATATTTGTAAATATGTTTAGCTGATATATTAGATAGATAAACACAAATTGTGGATTTTGTAAATGGTTACACATTAATAGGGTTTGAACATATTAATTTGGTGGATTAAATAGTGGTTCCAAAAATAAATCATTAAAATAATGAATACATGACAGAATAAGTCATGGGATAATAATAAATTAATTTGATATAATATATATGAATTTAATATGCCATTAATTTATGTTATATTGGTGGAACCTCAATAGAAAACCACTCAAATACGAAATTGTGAGATTTATTCCATTAAAAACACATTTAAAGACCTCAATCATCCACTTATGTATGTTTATGAATAAGTTGGGTGTCCACGAATTATTATGTGTATCATATAGTGGAAATGGATGACCCAAATAGTTAGGTAACCAGATCCCATTATAATATTTGGGTAAAACATATTTGGGAATCCCTGAAATTAATGTACTATAAGAATAGATTTGTGTGTATATATATATGATGGATTAGGAAATTTTGGTTTTCCAATCAAACATCTAAGATTCATATATGATATTATTAGTATAATAGACTACCTAAATAGATATGTATTGAGAGAAACATAATTGTGAACTGAAAACATAGTTCAATATGGTTCTAGGACCACTAAATGTAATAATTAATAATGTCTTCATTTAAGACATAGTAATTCAATCCAAATTCTAATATCAAAAGATATGAAAAATAACACTCACCCATAGATAGGTTTTTTTGTTAGTTGTGGAATGAATATTATTTAACATTTTAATTTCTCTTATAGGTATGACCTATAAAACAATTTATGATTGACATGTATGTGATATAAGTGTTCTCAAATACAATCATTATGGTAATATGAATGTGAACGTTAAAGATATCAATTTATCTAAATATGAGTCTATTTTTGTATATTGGGTGTTCATCACACATTTATGCTAATAAAAATTAAGTATGATATTAGTGGTATTTAAAAGAAGGTGATATAGATCTATGTGTTGTAAATGGGAAGGTGTTACTGTATTCGAACCCAAAATGTATGATCTATGTATACCTTGTGGATAAGTTATGTAATTAGAAATCTGTAATTAGTATCCTTCATTAAACAAAATTTTATTTCATTACTTTTTTTGAAAATATTGGATGTTCATTAATTATTAAGATAAATATTTGTTATATAAGTATGAATGAAATGTTTTATAGAATTATAAATATTGTAAAATGTTTATAAATTCAATATGTGTATAATCTTATCTATAAAATCAATAATATGAAGTAAATGTTTGATTATAAACCTGTATATCATTATCATTGTCACCTTGGACATATAAATTAGAATTTAATATAGAGAATCTATATATATTGTTGTAATAACACAATTATGATTTATTTTTGATAATCTTGATTCATTATTCTTAAGAAAAATAGTCATAGTACCTTTTAGTGTAAAATATGATAGGGCTAGTGAACTATTTTATATTATAAATTGTGATGTTTTTTTACTAATGAGTATAAAATAAATTCATCATTTATGTGATTCTTAACATTTTTTATGACAATAGTTGGTATGGTTATGTGTTTATGATGATACATAAGTATAATATTTTTGAAAAGATCAAAGTTTTTCAAATAAATATAAAAAATAAATTGATAGAATTTATTTATATTCTCTATTTAAACTAATGTGGTGAATACATAATCTAGTAATTAAATAATAATTTGATAGATTCTATAATTTTTATATAGATAACTTCTCTTAGAGGGCCATAGTGGAATATTGTTTCCAAGAGTAGGATTCATAAACTTTTGTAAATGGTTTAATTGATGACAAGTTAGTGTGACCTTCCAATTTCATTTTGGGGATATACTCTTGAGACTGTTGTATTTTCACTTAACTATCTTATATCTAAATCTGTTATAAATTTACTATATGATATAGGGTATAGGAACCATCCATTTTTTCATTTATAATGATTGAGGTGTTTGAATTACTTTTATTTTTATTTTATTCTAATAATATTATCGCTATTTTAGAAAAATAAATATTGTTCAGTTATCCTAAGGAAAAATTGGGATATTATTTCAATAACCCAGTTGAGAAAAAAATATTTGTGGCTCAATGTGGTGTTTTAATTAAGAGGGGTCAACTGACTCAAGGTTTTGAATAGAATAATTATTACCAAATTTAATTTCAATACCAATAAATATGAAGTGTTATTAATATGGAAAATTATCTTGTTCCATAAAGAAATCTAGGAGTTGAACTAACTCAAGTTACAGAAGACCTAAAATATCTAGTAAGATTCGTCAGGTTCCCTTGAGAAATTGATTTCTTATAGAAAATTATAATTTGGTAATGTTAATATATGATGAAATTACAACTTACTGAGAGGATATTTGTAGCATCCTGTGTTTTTTGGACTGGATTAAATACCAAGGGTGTTTGAATTTTTTTTGGAGGATGGGCTGTTTTTTAAACCAGGCTTTGGAATGAAATTTTGAGAGTAGAAAAACTTTAAAGTGTAAATTTTAGAATTGGGTAAGGGTCCAAGGGGGCCCTCATCTATATCATTAATTTTTAAAAGCATCGGGCCCCAAAAATCACAAGGTTTGAAGGTCATAATAGGGAACATGGTCTGTCCGAAACCTTGTGGCCCCCAACACCAAACGATACATTTGAAATCAGAAGTGTAATAGGTGCTACATAAAATACACATGGTTTAACCAATCCATGTTCATATCCCACATGGTTAGTTACACTTAGCTAGTACCTAAACGTTATCCATCACATAGTTAGCACATGGATAGGGAAACCAAGCATCCCAAACCATGTCAGGTGGGGTTTCTAAGTATTGGGTGTGGCATGGTTAAAGTGAGATTTGAAAAACTATGCGTCTTTGTTATAGATTCAATAACATTTTTAGCCTTCACCTACCTAGGTATTTGATTCACATTCCTCTATAATTTGAATATTCATGTCTTAATAATATGACATGTTTGAGTATTTCCAACTTATATAGAGTCTTTTCATGTTCACCATTCATGTTTGTGCTTATTTATCATGTCTAGTGATTCAATTAGCATATCAAATTTCTTACCATGTTAGGAGACTAATTAGATTGCTTGATTTCATGTTTCCATGCTTCTATTCTTGTTTATAATGAGATTAAACATGATTGTTGTGATTAAATGTTAGTTGACTTACAATTTATTTTGTGTCCAGGTACCTTGTAAATTATAAAGTGAAATACTATATAACCAAACAATTATTGATGCACTTTATATAATTAAGTTCTATCTTATAAATGTTTAAGTCATTAGAATTTTCCATTTATTTTAAATAAAAGGTCTTTGGTTAGATGGGAGATGCTTACAACTTGTAATGTATATGGGAACTTTATAATTTGAGAGGCAGTAACCCATAAAAGACAGAATCGTACATTATGAGCCTTATATTTAGAAACTTCTTTAAATATAAATTTTGTTAGGAATTGACCTTAGATGAAATATCTACCTTATTTAGGCTTGTACATAGTTTTCCTAATCTTAATTACCCATGTGGTTAAACTCATAAATGCTTAATTGGACTCAACTAGGTCAATTGGGGAATGCTACATGTGAAATGAACCTACTAATGGTGTTTTTAAATTTAATAGTTAAATGTTCGGGTAACTTTTAGTGGAACCTAAAATGGTTTAGTGGGACCCTTTTAGGTCTCATTATCTTTTTTGTGCTTTAGATCTTAAACCCCATGGGGGTATGCTTATGCTGTGTGTTGAGACCTTTTAAAGCACCTATAGCTACCAATATGGTTTGGTAGGTAAACTTAAGGTATAATCCTTGTGCCTAGTACCCCCCCTTAAATTAATAAAAATCCTTTTAATATTATTGAGATGAAATCATGTGAGACCTTATAATTAAATGAAAAGTTTTTTATAAAATGGGATTATTTGATAAAAATTTCATAATTATAATAGGATGCTACTAAATAATAATGCTTAAAAAGAAAGTTTAACATATCATTATTATTTTCCATGTAGCCTTAACTATATTATTTTTCATTATGACTTGTACTAGTTTTTCCTTAAAACTAATCCTTGAAACATTCATGGAATGGAATAGAATTTTGGTTTAATGTTTAAAAATGAAACCCTTTGTGGTGTTAATAGCCTTAACTCTTATCTAAGGGTAGTTTAAATTACTTCCTTGAGATTCTACATGAAATGGGAGTGTGATCATTACCCGTAGTACCTTATTCTATAGCTCAAACCTAAAATATAGGATCTTAAGCCTGTTAACCTTTTTCAGGAATGATCACATTTGGTTTAATGCTCTCTGTTAGAGTAAGGGGCTATCTCATTATAGGGAGAAACATCAAATATTTAAATCCATTACTAGTTACTTGAGAGAAATTCTTACATTAGGAGCCATTTAGGTACCAGTTGTCCCTTGTAGGACTCTTAGCATCTAAACTAATCCCTTTGTCTTGACAAGTGGTTATTCAGTGTTTTAACCCTTGTTATTGGTGTGGGTATTGAGGGATTCTTAGTTTTAGTATGCTATGCATACCTATGGAATGGACGAATGTTTAGCAAGTCATGTGACCCCTTGTATCCTTCCTTTTTAGGGTAGGAGAACTCGAGAGGTCATCATATTTTTCTACAGTCATACGAAATAGTGTGACTCTGGGTTAAATCCTCGGGTTGGTCCATCAGATACTTCAATGCATATGGGAGATAAGCCTATATATAGTATTTATGATATGTCATTCTATTTCTAGAATCTTGGGGTAGTATTTGTTAATACATGTGGTATTGATCCTCTTGTTAAGTCATTAAATGGTCCTTTTTATGTTCAATGGTACCCGTTTAAGCCTTGAACTGCACATTCTAAACATCGGTCAGCTCCAAATTAGGGTGACCTAGGCTTTAGAAAAGAGCTGAAATTGTCTTAATGATCGAGATGGTGTCCTTTGGAGGATCTGGTGTTAACACACCAATTAGTTTATAGAGGCTTTTATGCCTAATATATTGTTTCAAGGATCTTGTGGGAATAACTTGGGTGGAGTTTCATGTGTATGACAAGAGTAAATCTATATTAACACACTTGTGAGAATATTGTTTCCATTTCTTTGGTTAACACTTTCCAAATCATGTTGGCCACATCCAGTACCCATTGTGGTGGTCGATGGAGTTTGTTCCATGGGGTTAATTCCCTTTTTCATTAAATATGATGATATAAACACTCTTAAGGTGGGTAAAATCATGTTGAACAAGTTAAACGTATCCTTCCAGGTAGAAGGGATGACCTTGGACAATTTTTAAATGGTTGGACATATTTGAAATTCCCTTGTGGCTTTAATATCTTGTTTTAAAGTTCATTCTTTCATAATACCACAATGATATCATGTTTGGTCATGTGTACAACCCTTTAAAATGTTTTTAGGTAGGGATATACTCTTTTTTGTGTTTGACTAACCATGGGATGCCTTAGGTGGTGGATATATCATGTTAGGGTAGTGTTTATGTATTGACAGGTGAAACAAATCTTTTTCCAAAAGAAGTTGACCATAGTTTTTCAACTGCATTTCTTTTTTATAGATGGGTATGGTTTGTTGGATACCATATTGAGCACTCTTTATGATGCAGTGTATGTTTCGTAGATCCCTTTTTTGGGTAAACCATCTAAACATCTTGGTGTACTCTTGGAAAAATGATGATCATATCCCCTATCTTGACATCATCAGGGTACACTGAGAGGTAATCGGTTGTATGACTCACAAATTATTAAAATACATTAGGCTTAATAGTTATACCATATCAAAGTGTTCTCTGGAAGTGTGTTTTTTCTTAGAGTTATGGTTAGTCCAGAGTGTTTTACCTTGGTTTTGAAATAAGAATTCCATGGTTCGACTCATCGATGCCAGCTATTTTCTTTTCCTTGATCACCAGATAGATTCCATTTTCGGTTTGGTCAGTGCTATTGGTATGAGGATGATCATCTTGTACTTAAATATAAATTTTTAACAATTAAAGTAAATTTCCTATAATTATATCCCTGGACATCATCTGTTGACTCTAAGGTTACCCAAACATCAGTCGAGCTCAGAGGAGGAGTTTTAACAGTACTGATCCAAATGTGTCGGATCAATAACGATTCTTATTTTGTGCTGAGGCATGATGGTTTAAATGTACATTTGGGCTTGGGACATTTCCAGAAACTGGTTATGGGTTTTGGTGAGTGTGCTCATTAAATCTTAAGGTTCCTTCATCTAAAGGAATCAACTCAAGCTTTTGAAGTTCATCATCTGCTTATGCTGAGTTCTATGAGGGAAGTCAAATGATGATGGTTTGACTAGATATCCCTCTCTCTTTTCATATGCGGTTGGGGAGTAAATGCTTCTAAGAACATCATAAGGTTATGGCTGATGATGTGGTTATTGGTCGAGTATTATCTATAAAATTCAGATCAACTCATTTTTTAGTTAAATTAGGATTTGAACATTTTTTCAAGTTAGGAATCATGCCAAGGTCCTCCTTAGAATTCCAAGGGAATTTTTAAATTAAACTTCCTATGTCGATGTACTATGTTTCGAAATTGGCCCTTAAATTCCTTAAACTGTGGTGGAAGCACCATAATCTATATTGTTAAAGAGATAATTTGTATATCATGTCTCTAGTATGAAGGGTTCAGGTAATCTCTATCTCAATGCTTCAGTTCTGAATTCGAGCATTGACCTAAGTTTCTACAGCTTATGTACCATAGGTAAGGGTGTCGATCTGAGTTTACATCGGGCATTTATAAATGAAACATGGCCATTTTATCCAGACTTCATGGCCCAATTAGTTCAATTGATGTTATCTTCATTTTCCCCATGGCTTCTTAGGGATGATAAGTTTTAAGGTGGGGATATTTTAGCATCCTGTGTTTTTTGATTAGATGAAATTCCAATGGGATTTGAATCTTTTCATTTGGTGGATGGTCCATTTTGTTATTCAATATTGAGAATGAAATTTTGTGAGTTATAATACTTCAAAGTTTTGTTTTTAGACTTTGGTAAAGGCTCGAGGGGTCCCTCAGGTTACTAATTGAGTCTTAGGAGTGTCGGTACCTAAAAAACGCAAGGTTTTAATGTCTTATTAGGGTGTATCATTTTTCTAAAACCATGCGGGATCCATTAGGAAATCATGCAACCTGAATCAGAGGTGTAGTAGGTGTCTCATAGAATACACATGATTTACCCAAACCATATTCCTATCTTACACAATTAGTTTCCTTTAGGGTATATTTATGCACTGTTCATTGCATGGTTGGTGCAAGGTCAGGGAAATAATGTATCTCAAACCATGGGATGTGGGGTTCTTAAGTAGTGGGTGTCACACAGTTAGTGTATAGTTTGTAAAACCATACGACTAAGTCGAGCGACCCATCTTTTGAGGGTGAAATGACCAAAATTCCCTTAATTAGTTTTAAATACCCTTTTCTTATTTCCATCTTCTCCTCCAGTAGGTGTCTCGTCCTCCCTTGTACCATGGGTTTCCTCCTCCCCTCTTCATAGGGTTTCAGTTGTCTTACTCCTCTGGTGTCCGAATCACTCATATTAAGAAGCGTTGGATCCATATCAGTAAGATACTTCTTCATATATAATATATTTCATGGTTTCTATTATATCTATATCACTATTTTGGTGGGACCTATTTTTCCCTATTTTTATGGAATTGGACAGTTTCTTCGATTTCTATTGAATTGGACCAAATTAGAGCTTCATATCGGATGTTTGGGTTATCCATGGTATAAGGTAGGTGGTTTTGGATTTTTTTGCTCATTTTTCCTCATTTTAAATAACTCTTCATTGTGTCACATGCTGGAACCTCCTGATGATGCTTTGAATTTTTTTAATAAATTAATTTAAAGGTTCCTCCATGTTGTTTTTTTCCTAATTTTGTATCTAAACCCATATGTAGGTTGTTCACCTCATTGAGGTACACTAATTTGGGTGTGTTATTTTAGACATCCTTTTCCTGATTCCTTGAGGTGTGAAATACATTGTGTGACTGAGTTTCTCTTTGGTTAAATTATATAATTTACATGTTGAATCAAGAGGAATTTAGATCCATGAATTATTCCATTATTTTAAATGGAAATTCTTAATGTTTATTGAATGTTAACATTCCTTGTGACTTATGTTATCACTTTATATGTTATGACATGTCCTTAATTATTTTTCCTTATACCATGCCTCATTGTTCTTTCTTGTGGCCTTGTACCAAATGATTATGCTTAATTCTTTATGTCAATATAAGTACCTTTTTTCTTATGCTTATAGATTATGTCATATTCAATTGGATTGAATTGAATGGTATACTTATTAAAGAATGTTAGCTTGTACTATTGAAATGTTTATTTGATGGCATGTGACTATATAGGTATGATTTTTCTGGTGATATGCCTTTGTTTCTATGGATCGCCTACTATGGGTTGGGAGAGAACATGGGTCCCGATTTTAGGATACCATGGATGGACTCATCATGATCAGATGAGTCTATTTAATATTCCTAGAAATATATTTTTTCTTTCTAGCTATGGGATCTTTGGGAAGTTTACTCATACTCATTAGTGACAATGGTTCCATAGGGGAGAAATTGAGAATGGACTCATTGGCCCAATGGCTACACAATTCCACAGGTGATACCTAATCCCCTATGTGTGATACTTGGTATGAACATGGAGTCACCATGTCTTGATTGGTATAAGGAATTCTATATGTGTTTCCTTGTATGGACTCTATGGCGTTATTTATATCGGATATTCCTTTATCAACCCTTGGTATTTTTTTTATATCACCTTGAATAGGATCTGGACTCCCCCATGAATATGATGGATAGTTTTCTTACATTAACTTATGTGATATATTTTATTTATAGTATGAGAATTATTTATATGATTATGTGAAAATATTACTACCAAGATGAATCATAATATTGGGGTCAGCCTGTTGTGGTTGTTCTATTTTCAAAGGCTCTTGTATTCATACATTGTTTTTCACACGTACCTCTTTTCAAACATACATATTATGAAGAAGTATGTAGAAGTTGTTAGGTGTCCATTTGAGAACCTACATTGATGTGTTTATTATTTATTAATTTATTTATTTTTCTTTTAATATTATGGAACACTTCTCTTTTAGTTATTACATGAAACAGATCGACCTAGACATCATGGGTTTTGAACTAATGAGATTATTTCACACACCCTACTTGGGTTGCTAATGTGTTGGGGTATCTGATCAGATCTTCATGGTCATGGGTATGAATAAAGTGAAGTGTGCATCTTTTAGAACTTGATAGATTAACAACTTAGGATGAATCTTGGGGGAAGAGGACCAAGCCTATGCTTGAGATGTTTATAGTAGAAGCTTTTGTCTTTTTGTATATTTTTCTATCATGTTGTTTATGCCTATATCCCCAGATCCCCAAGAACTCTCATTTGTTAAAACATCATGAAAATCAACCATTTTTTATCAATTATTATCATTCGTTTACTGCTTGGTATATTTCCATTATTTCCACTATTGTTTATTTATCTTTCATGCTTCCTATATTCATTAACTATTGTTTACCACTATTCCTATTATTATCTATGAGGGTATAGTCTCTCCAAAGACACACCCCAGGACCTCTCTACTTTTTGGTAGCCTCTGAAGTTTGGGGAGGCTTGATTGAGGTCATGTGGAAAATGGTATGGCTACCCATTTAGTGGTTAGTTGATCTGGTACATTACACTATTGAGTGTTATAATACTAATAAATGGTTCAAATCTATATAATTTTAAATAGATTCAATATGCACAAACAATTTTTGGAACATCGTCAATCTAATTGAAGTGGTGAGAATCATATAGTTCGAATCAGTTTTTAGTAAGAGATATGACATGGATAACAAAGTTTCATCCTATAATGCACAGATGGTGTTAATGGGTTATAATAAAATTCTTGGTATTGATTATGAAGATATGTTTTCACCAATTGTGATAATTTCCATTAAAATATGGGTTTTCATAGCATCTCATTATGATTTTTTGATATATCAAACATATTAAAAACATATTTTTTAATGGGAATGTAGTGGAGGATGTGTATATGATACCACTAAAGAGTAATGAAGTTAAAATGAATATTCTAATGTTGGAAAGATTCAATGGTACATTAATGGATTGAAAAAAGACTAATTTAATTAGAATTTCTATTTTTATAATACATTTAAAGAGTTTGGTTTCATAAAAAAGGATGTATCTTGTGTATATAAGAGAAATCTATGGAGTGTGTTTTTATATTGGATATTTCCAGTGTATCAAATTAACCTTATCAAAAATGATATCTTAATTATATAAGTATTAGAGGTGTGGTTGGAAAAGTTATTCTCAAAAAAATACATGGGTGAAGATTCTTATAAATTGTGTATGAATATCTATAGAGATAGATGAAAGAAACTTCTTGGACTGAGTATGAACACATTTGTTGCTAATATAATAATTTGGTTTATCATGGAGAACTCTAAGAAGTGGACCTTGAAATTTTTTTGTTGAATTAATCATAGGGTGATTCAAAATCCTTATAAATAAATATAAATGACGCTTATGGTTTTTTATGAATATACTAAATCATATATTATATATTTCATGTTCCTTAGTCGAACCAATAACTCTTATAAATTGATCATAACCTGAAGATACCAATTCAATCATGTGGAGATTCATTATAATTCTATCATGAAAATTATGATGTACTTAAGAATATTTAACGATATTTCATCAATCATTGGAGGTGAATCTGAACTTAATGCAATGGGTTATATTGATTATCATTTCAATACTAAATATTATGGTAAGAGATATAAATCTTATTTTTTATGTTTTTTATATGGTGGACATATTAATTGGAAATGATCCAAATAAGACACCATTTAAGACATGAAAATAGATGTATAGTACAACACCACATCAGATGTTTCAATGGAAGCATTTTAGATAAACATGTATTTCATCTAAATTTCAGTCGTTCTTATTATTGAGGAAGAAATGGATAATTACCCTACTAACAATATATCTATTTCTCAGGTGAAGAATCTATGCTCTTATAAAAGGACCAAAAAAATCCTTCGAATGTACCAACTCATTTGAGATATCATTTATTGGGGTGATATAAAGATATATTCAGTGTGCATAGAAGAAAATGTATAACATCCTTTAATGAAATCATTGTCATAGCAGAAGCCTTAGTGTTATATTTAATCACGTGGTATAAGATACATGAGTGATTGGATGTAAATTTTTTAAATATATCAAGATTTTATAATAAATTATATCTCTATTTATCATTCATTCATGTGTGTTGTTTCTTTATTACATGGATGGTGGAATAATAATATTTCTTAAATGATTATATTTTATTTTTCTATAATCGATTATCAATATGAAGTATTATGGTCTATGAGGATATGTTAATATGAGAATGATTATGATATTGTACTGGATATGAAGAGTTTTATAAATGAAACAATAAATATACTCATGAGATAATATGTTGTCACTGATTATTTAGACTGGCCCACAAAATTATATCACATATAATTTTATACAGTCATTTATATACTTCAGGGTATTTTATAATTACAAATCCATAGTACTAGTGGTAGGGAATATAACTAGAATTTGAAACATCATACCTTGATTCCATTCTTATGAAACCCTTGAGTCATAGATAATAAATGGGTGGTTCAGTATCCTTTGAATCATTTTTTTCTAATGGAGATCAACCAAGATGGGATTTATCAACTCTTATAAAAAGTTAAAGATATATGTTACCTTGATTAGATTATATTGAGTAAATGTATATATTTTTTTTTAAACTGTAATGTAATATATTCAAACATATAGATGACTAAAATTTGAAGTATTCATTCATACATTCCAATCTATTTCAAAGAATCATGAATGTTTGAGATTTCATATACTATATTGATATATTTCATGTCTAGTGATCGCTCAATGTCAAAGAAAAATGGATTGTATATGTATGAATATGATATATATCACAGCTCATGTGTTTTAAATTTTCATCTACTGATACGAGTATGTTTTATGTAACACCCCGACCCCAGCTACCCAGAGTCGGTGCATTACTTCGTAACATTGGCATGATCACAAAAGATCAAGTCTCGAAAAACGGATTAGTTTAGTAGCCTTGGAAACACTAGATACATTCATAAGTCTTACATTACATCAAAAAGTAAACAAACTACAATAACATGGTCTTCATAGTCTACACTCATATCCTCTTTTGACTATCCCTGCAGGTCATTCATAAAATACTTCTTCACATCCTGGAAAATATTAAAACATTGAAAGGGGTGAGCTCAGATGCTTAGTAAGGATAACAATAATGCAGAAGCTTTCATAAATAAACATTAACATTTAAGGCAATGTATAACTAAAAAAAAAGCCTTTTAAACATGAACTTCAACATAATATGGAAAAAGTAAAATGAGATAATGCCATTTACTTATTCACATGGATATTCTACTGGTCGAATAATCACATGCAATATCAATAACCACTTTCATAATGATGGAATGCATAATGGCAGACATTCTGAAACATTTTGTCAAGGCCTCGGCCAAGACGTATAAAATGATTAAGGCCTCGGCCAAAACCATAAATCAAATTGGGAAAGGGCCTCGGCCAATTCCACGTCTAGTTGTCTCATGAGACCTACCGATGCATCGAGGAGCTATAGCGGGCTCCACCTGTCACTTATTAAGTCCAATGCATTCCTCATATGAATAGTTTTAAACATATCATAAACCATAACATAATCATATCACATAAAACATGGATAAAGGAAACATAACATTTCCACATTTCAATCACAAGATATCAATACAACACATTGATATAATAAAAATGCTTTCAAAACCATTTTCAATACCAAAATAAAAGAAAAGTATAACATGGTATTTATTTTTCATTAAAAAAGGTATGGCTTGTAGAGGAAGCCGAAACTCAAATAGTGGTCACGGCGGCGGAGAAGTCATTGTCGCCGCATATGTACGGAAAGAAAAACATACCCTTTTGTCGTTTAGAAAAACACTTCATATAAAAAAGATTCCTTTTGAATAAACGTAAAAGTCAAAGGGGTTTATACACCGTATAAAAGAAAGTTGTATATAAAACCAAATATGCCTCAATGAAAGGGGATTGAGACGAAGTCCTTAAAAAGATCATTTTTTTAAATAAAGTACATCTATAATGTGTATTCACAATAAGTACACATAAATAATGTAAAAATACAAGATATGACATAATAATATCATGACATAATTTGAAAGTAGGAGATTAACCCAAAGAATGGAAGTTGGGTTAAGAAATTCCCTTACCTCGTGTCTGACTTGACTCAACCGTTCTTTAACCTCCTGAATAATAAACTAGAGTTAATATATACCTTATTAAGAACCATTTTCAATTTCATTATCCTTTTTATATCACTTATTACAATGATATGAACATTATGTAATTATTTAAGTTAATAACGGTCGTTTTGTCGATCTTTGGTACTTGAGTCAACAATAAACTTCTTATAATTACAAGTTGTTTATGTGGTAGAATATAAATTATCTCCAGAATTATATTCATGATGTAGATGTCATATATATCATATATATCCAGTATATACATTCATTTATAATATTACGTAACATTTAGAGGTAAAAAATGAAATGCACCATTCATGGAGACGGTAAGTCGTACGTACGCATGAACGCTACTTTCATTTCTATTTCGTATTTAATGGAATGAAATCGTAATTATATAAATTTATAATATAATTCCAGTATAATATAGTGTATAATAACATTTACTCCATCCTTTATACATCCCACATATGGCATTAACGATTCAAATCACTTTGAGGGGGCGGTAGTCCGCACTTCTTAAAATGAAATTATCGCGTTTACCCATAATGGAAATCATAAAGTATGCCATAAATGAGAAATACAGAAGCATAAGTAAAACATAAACATATTATATATCATATATAAATATAGTGACATCTTAATGGCCACCTTTGAAGGTGTTATATGAGTGTTGAACAATCTTCGTTTCGTGAGGCAGAAATTCGCCATCCACAGAAACCGTATGTTCTTTAACCGTTAGATGTAGGTGTGTGTAAGTGTAGCTAGAATAATTCTTATAAAAACATCCTAGTATATTGAGGATACTGGTGTTGTTAGAAAATAAATGAATAAAAAGAGTTTATGGGGTTGGAGAAGAAAAATAAAACAAAACAACATTAGAGAAGACATTACCTCAAAATCGGGTAACTCTTTTTGATTTGAGCCAAAGCCTTCCTTGGTAAGAGTTATGCCCAAAGTGAGGCTTCTAGGAGTAAGAGGGGGAAGTTTGGAGAGTATTTGGGAATATTTTGGCCGAGCCAAAAGGCTTGAAAGTGTGAATGAGGTGGTAGAGGTGGGGGCCTTTTATAAGTGGAGAGGAGGGGCACTTTTGGAAAGTAATAAAATGTTACTTTATTATACAATGCTTTTCGGATTCTAAAGGTCCCACACGTATATAATTCGAGGATAAGGTGATAAGGGTTCGAAATATACTCATCCAATAGGTTTTTGACAAGTGTAAGCCTTGGATTTTACATTATCTTTTTATTTTATTTAAATCGTTAAATAATGAGGTCATCGCTGCATCATCATGATGTCATAAATAATTTAATTTATTTAATGTCTAAAAATTATAAAAAAAATACTATGATGTAGGAAATATTTTTATATTTCCAATGACTATTTATAGTCAAAAATATGATTTGTATAACCCCATTTAAAAATTGTTTTAGTAAAACATTTCATGTTTGTGTCATTTTTTACTTTAACATTAAATAAAAGGTATTTATGTCATTTTCCAACTAAAGTGGCTCCATGGGGTCCCCAAGTTGACCCATGGATTTTATTGGTCGGCCATGGAACATCCAATGAGGTTAGGACATGTTTCAAGCTCATCTCATATTATTAAAACATTATTTTTACCTTAAACTACACTAATTACCTCTAATCGCGATTAAGAACTTAAAAGTTATTATTCACCAAAAAATTATTTTAATCCCATTGAACCACATTTTACTTCCTAATGACAACCATGTATGTCGGATTTTTTAAATTCAAATCATAGAAGTGGTAATGTTTCATTTAAACGAAAAATCAGTTTTTTAACTACCACTTAGTGGTTTCCCTATTCATCAAAAATTGAAGTTTTTCAGAATAATGCCAAAATTTCACCCTAAGCTATAATTGATATTCCTAATTCAAAAATGATGTCTATTTTACAAAATTACAAACATATAAGTTGCATTAATTAATTTTATAATTAATTCCCACTGTCACAACAAATAGCGTGTTTTTAAGAAACAATTTATATCAAAAGATTGGCAATTGTTTATGTCCAATTTCAATGTTAAATTAATTATAATGACCTCCATTGGATAAAATGGTAAAAATATATTCTAATTATACTTTAAAACCACTAAATAGTATAATTTATCACAATAAATTATTTTGATTAAAAAAGTTGTTTTAAGTATTTTTCACTATTCATAAAAAATTGGAAGTTCTTAGAAAATTACAAAAAATTCAACTTAGGGTAATTTTGATATTAAGAATACAAAAATGAAGTCCATTTTGAAATATAAAATTTCTATAATTTTAAAACGTGGTTATTACTATTCATAACAGCTGCTTTGATTAGTCGCGGTGTGTTAGAACTCGAAGTTGCGTACAATGCAAGCTATTGCATTATTAAATGAGAAGCGTATCACGGAAGCTCGGAGTGTTACATTCTCCCCTCCTTCAATAAATTGCGTCCTCGCAATTTGAAATTTTTCTTTGAAAATAAAAGGTTGAATAGAGAAAATACCTTTGTGGAAAACCCACATCGGAAATAATATTAATAAAATTTATCCTTAATAAGAGGGAAAGGGAAATGAAAAAGTCACCACCCAATTATGATCTCGATTAGGAGAACATTGGTGGTAATTAGAGACATATAATTGGGGGAAAACGTAAATATTTGTAGGGAGTGATTGAGGTCATCAATCACAAACAAGTGTAAAATTGAGGGCCTCAAAGCCTTCAATCTATGTTGATTTAAAATATTATCAGTTCAACAAGACATAAGGTATTAGGATAACACATTTTTTTGTTTTAATATCCCTTTACTAAAGTTTAAGAATTTATTCATAGAATAAGAGATAGGTATATATATATTTATGCTTGACAAGTAGAGTTTCATCCTTCAACTAATTTCTACCACAAACTCATCTTTCACTCCAAAAGATAATAGAACTCCAAAATATTCTATTTATCCTAATTGAATAAGGTTCCAAATATTAACACATACCATTTAGATTAGTAAAACTATTTTATAATAACCAGGGACTTCCTGTAGGCTAGTGGTAGGTAATAAAGGTCTGTCGCACTATGGTTGTGGGTTCGATTCCTGCAGCTTTGTCCGACGCGACGGGTTATGCCCCACCCTACAGGTTGTCCTTTTCCTAAAAATATAGTATTATAATATTCCAAAAATAATCATCAGAAATGTTTTAACCTTAAACAATACTATTAAAAGTTCAACTTAATCCATCCCAACCTTTTTAGTTATCCAAAATACCTCTATCCAGACTTTCTATAAAAGGTCTCTTAATTCCAAAATCAATTTATCAGATTCCCCAAACAAAGTAAAGTTTCTATTATTATCACATACTAAAAATATAATTACCTTCATCATATTAAAACCTTACTGAAACAACAAGTAATGCAGTACAATCCTTATATATATCACATTATTTTAATAACCAGAATATAATCCATGAGTCCAAAAGCACCAATACATTAATTATTCCGCTTCAACTGTAGTAACAACATAAGATTGTCCTTGATCCCTTGGCCTTTTCTGAGGTAATTTTCCCTGACGCTTAGGACATTCATTTGCATAATGCCCCATTTCTATACAATTGTAGCATTCAACATTGATAGCCTCTTTCTTTCCCTTGCAATCACGCGCCTGGTGACCTTTTTCTCCACATTTATAACAAACTCCCATTCCTTTTAGGCAAGTACCAGGGTGATTCTTCCCACAATTATCACATAATGGAAAATCCTTCTTTCCCTTTTTCCCTTTATCCATCTCTTTTTCCACCGTTCTCTTCTTTTCTTGCATTGCTTTAAAGTCATGAGACTTAGAGAATTCCTTTTCCGTCTTGATAGCACACGAGACAATATCTTCGTATGACGAGAAGGTTTGTGAGACTAATTATCGACGAAGAAATGGTTTTAACCCATCAAAGAAACGATCAATCTTACTTCTTGGGTTACGTATATAATCTGCAGCATGCCTCGCTAACCTTGTAAAGTTATCCTCATACTTTGCGACATTCTCATCCTCCTTCTGCCTCAAACTCAGAAATTGTCTTTCCATATCTGCTCGATGGTCATGTGGAAAGTATTTTTCTAAGAAAAAAATCTTTGAACTCTCTCCATTCCATATTTGATACGTCATCATCTTCCTTTTTGTTTTGAATCAGCGACCACCACTGATCGTCATCTCCAGTGAGGCAGTAAACTGCAATGATAACCTTCTCCCTTTCGCTACTCCCCAAGGCATAGAATATTTTCTCTAAGGAGTTTATCCATTGCTCAGCTACTATAGGATTTTTACTCCCATTGAAGGTTGGTGGTTGTTGCCTCATGAAACGGTCTAGCATTGATCCTCCACATTGCGGATCAGGGTGCTCCATACGAGTAAGGTTATTATTCATAACCTGAGTGAGTTGTCCCAGTACGGTGAGAAACTGATCAGCACCAGTTGTATCACTAGCTCCACCATAATTATTTTGAGCAGGAGGGAAATCCCTACACGGAGTGCGTGCATTGATACGGTTCCATTCCTTCCACTAGGCGCCATTTCTAAATAATGGCATAAACTAGATTAGTTTATGAATCAAAATACATAATTCCATACTTGTAAAACACTTAACATAAATTGAACTAATTATGGATATAATCCATAATTATAAAAATGTTTTCTTTGAGGAAGTATATAATCGTAACCCTTCATAGTGGTTTGTAAAGAAAATGGGAATTATCCTAAGCATATCCCCCGGGAGTGTCGTAACCAAGAGTGCCGCAAGGCCCGTTATTGTGCACCAGTTCCCGTTCGAGTCTAGCTCAAAGCAGTGTTTTCGGGTTTTACCCCTAGGTACATCTGTGCCAGAGCCGCCTCTACCTGCTCATATCCGGACAGGGATGTATTACTTAGAAAACTCACAAAATCTCTACAATACCAAAATTTTAGGAAGTTCTTCTATACTAATCCTCAAAGTTCATCTTAGGTCTACGTGCTCTAATCAGAGTTTGTCTAAATCTAGCTTCCAAGGTTTGTACTAAAATTCCTCTGATACCAACTGTAACACCCCGACCCCAGCTACCTAGAGTCGGTGCATTACTTCATAAAATTGGCATGATCACAAAAGATCAAGTCTCGAAAGACCGATTAGTTTAGTAGACTTGGAAACACTAGATACATTCATAAGTCTTATATTACATCAAAAAGTAAACAAACTACAATAACATGGTCTTCATAGTCCACACTCATATCCTCTTTTGACTATCCCTGCAGGTCATTCATAAAATACTTCTTCACATCCTGGAAAATATTAAAACATTGAAAGGGGTGAGCTCAGATGCTCAGTAAGGATAACAATAATGAGGAAGCTTTCATAAATAAACATTAACATTTAAGGCAATGTATAACTAAAACAAAAGCCTTTTAAACATGAACTTCAACATAATATGGCAAAAGTAAAATGAGATAATGCCATTTAATTATTCAAATAGATATTATACTGGTCGAATAATCACATGCAATATCAATAACCACTTTCATAATGATGGAATGCATAATGCCAGACATTCTGAAACATTTTGTCATGGCCTCGGCCAAGACGTCTAAAATGATTAAGGACTCGGCCAAAACCATAAATAAAATTGGGAAAGGGCTTTGGCCAATTCCACATCTAGTTGTCTCATGAGACCTACCGATGCATCGAGGAGCTATAGCGGGCTCCACCCGTCACTTATTAAGTCCAATGCATTCCTCATATGAATAGGTTTAAACATATCATAAACCATAACATAATCGTATCACATAAAACATGGATAAAGGAAACATAACATTTCCACATTTCAATCACAAGATATCAATAAAACACATTGATATAATAAAAATGCTTTCAAAACCATTTTCAATACAAAAATAAAAGAAAATTATAACATGGTATTTATTTTTCATTAAAAAAAGGTATGGCTTGTAGAGGAAGCCGAAACTCAAATAGTGGTCACGGAGGTGGAGAAGTCGTTGTCGCCACATATGTACAGAAAGAAAAACATACCCTTTTGTCGTTTAGCAAAACTCTTCGTATAAAAAATATTCCTTTTGAATAAACTTAAAAGTCAAAGGGGTTTATACACCGTATAAAAGAAAGTTGTGTATAAAACCAAATATGCCTCAATGAAAGGGGATTGAGACGAAGTCCTTAAAAAGATCATTTTTTTAAATAATGTACATCTATAATGTGTATTCACTATAAGTACACATAAATAATGTAAAAATACAAGATAGGACATAATAATATCATGACATAATTTGAAAGTAGGAGATTAACCCAAAGAATGAAAGTTGGGTTAAGAAATTCCCTTACCTCATGTCTGACTTGACTCAACCGTTCTTTAACCTCCTGAATAATAAACTAGAGTTAATATATACCTTATTAAGAACCATTTTCAATTTAATTATCCTTTTTATATCACTTATTACAATGATATGAACATTATGTAATTATTTAAGTTAATAACGGTCGTTTTGTCGATCTTTGGTACTTGAGTCAACAATAAACTTCTTATAATTACAAGTTGTTTATGTGGTAGAATATTCATTATCTACAGAATTATATTCATGATGTAGATGTCATATATATCATATATATCCAGTATATATTCATTTATAATATTACGTAACATTTAGAGGTAAGAAATGAAATGCACCGTTCACGGAGACGGTAAGCCGTACATACGCATGAACGCTACTTTCATTTCTATTTTGTATTTAATGGAATGAAATAATAATGATATAAATGTATAATATAATTCCATTATAATATATTGTATAATACCATTTACTCCATACTTTATACATCCCACATATGGCATTAACGATTCAAATCACTTTGAGGGGGCGGTAGTCCGCACTTCCTAAAATGAAATTATCGCGTTTACCCATAATGGAAATCATAAAGTATGCCATAAATGAGAAATACAGAAGCATAAGTAAAACATAAACATATTATATATCATATATAAATATAGTGACATCTTAATGGACACCTTTGAAGGTGTTATATGAGTGTTGAACAATCATTGTTTCCTGAGGCAGAAATTCGCCATCCACAGAAACCGTATGTTCTTTAACCATTAGATGTAGTTGTGTGTAAGTGTTGCTATAATACTTATTATAACAACATCCTAGTATATTTAGGATACTGTTTTTGTTACAAAATAAATGAATAAAAAGAGTTTATGGGGTTCGAGAAGAAAAATAAAACAAAACAACATTAGAGAAGACATTACCTCAAAATCGGGTAACTCTTTTTGATTTGAGCCAAAGCCTTCCTTGGGAAGAGTTCTGCCCAAAGTGAGGATTCTAGGAGTAATAGGGGGAAGTTGGGAGAGTATTTTGGCAGAGGTTGGCTGAGCCAAAAGGCTTGAAAGTGTGAATGAGGTGGTAGAGGTGGGGGACTTTTATAAGTGGAGAGGAGGGGCACTTTTGGAAAGTAATAAAATGTTACTTTATTATACAATGATTTTCGGATTCTAAAGGTCCCACACTTATATAATTCGAGGATAAGGTTATAAGGGTTGTAAATCTACTCATCCAATAGGTTTTTGACAAGTGTAAGCCTTGGATTTTACATTATCTTTTTATTTTATTTAAATCGTTAAATAATGAGGTCATCGCTGCATCATCATGATGTCATAAATAATTTAATTTATTTAATGTCTAAAAATTATAAAAAAAAATACTATGATGTAGGAAATATTTTTATATTTCCAATGAATATTTATTGTCAAAAATATGATTTGTATAACCCCATTTAAAAATTGTTTTAGTAAAACATTTCATGTTTGTGTCATTTTTTACTTTAACATTAAATAAAAGGTATTTATGTCATTTTCCAACTAAAGTGGATCCATGGGGTCCCCAAGTTGACCCATGGATTTTCTTGGTCGGCCATGGAACATCCAATGAGGGTAGGACATGTTTCAAGCTCATCTCATATTATTAAAACATTATTTTTACCTTAAACTACACTAATTACCTCTAATCGCGATTAAGAACTTAAAAGTTACTATTCACCAAAAAATTATTTTAATCCAATTGAACCACATTTTACTTCCTAATGACAACCATGTATGTCGGATTTTTTAAATTGAAATCACAGAAGTGGTAATGTTTCATTTAAACGAAAAATCAGTTTTTTAACTACCACTTAGTGGTTTCCCTATTCATCAAAAATTGAAGTTTTTCAGAATAATGCCAAAATTTCACCCTAAGATATAATTGATATTCCTAATTCAAAAATGATGTCTATTTTACAAAATTACAAACATATAAGTTGAATTAATTAATTTTATAATTAATTCCCACTGTCACAACAAATAGCGTGTTTTTAAGAAACAATTTATATCAAAAGATTGGCAATTGTTTATGTCCAATTTCAATGTTAAATTAATTCTAATGACCACCATTGGATAAAATGGTAAAAATATATTCTAATTATACTTTAAAACCACTAAATAGTATAATTTATCACAATAAATTATTTTGATTAAAAAAGTTGTTTTAAGTATTTTTCACTATTCATAAAAAATTGGAAGTTCTCAGAAAATTACAAAAAATTAAACTTAGGGTAATTTTGATATTAAGAATACAAAAATGAAGTCCATTTTGAAATATAAAATTTCTATAATTTTAAAAAGTGGTTATTACTATTCATAACAGCTACTTTGATTAGTCGCGGTGTGTTAGAACTCGAAGTTGCGTACAATGCAAGCTATTGCATTATTAAATGAGAAGCGTATCATGGAAGCTCGGGGTGTTACATTCTCCCATCCTTCAATAAATTGCGTCCTCGCAATTTGAAATTTTTCTTTGAAAATAAAAGGTTGAAAAGAGAAAATACCTTTGTGGAAAACCCACATCAGAAATAAGATTAATAAAATTTAGCCTTAATAAGAGGGAAAGGGAAATGAAAAAGTCACCACCCAATTATGATCTCGATTAGGAGAACATTGGTGGAAATTAGAGACATATAATTAGGGGAAAACGTAAATATTTGTAGGGAGTTATTGAGGTCATCAATCACAAACAAGTGTAAAATTGAGGGCCTCAAAGCCTTCAATCTATGTTGATTTAAAATATTATCAGTTCAACAAGACATAAGGTATTAGGATAACACATTTTTTTGTTTTAATATCCCTTTACTAAAGTTTAAGAATTTATTCATAGAATAAGAGATAGGTATATATATATTTATGCTTGACAAGTAGAGTTTCATCCTTCAACTAATTTCTACCACAAACTCATCTTTCACTCCAAAAGATAATAGAACTCCAAAATATTCTATTTATCCTAATTGAATAAGGTTCCAAATATTAACACATACCATTTAGATTAGTAAAACTATTTTGTAATAACCAGGGACTTCCTGTAGGCTAGTGGTAGGTAATAAAGGTCTGTCGCACTATAGTTGTGGGTTCGATTCCTGCAGCTTTGTCCGACGCTACGGGTTATGCCCCAACCTGCAGGTTGTCCTTTTCCTAAAAATATAGTATTATAATATTCCAAAAATAATCTTCAGAAATGTTTTAACCTTAAACAATACTATTAAAAGTTCAACTTAATCCATCTCAACCTTTTTTGTTATCCAAAATACCTCTATCCAGACTTTCTCTAAAAGGTCTCTTAATTCCAAAATCAATTTATCAGATTCCCCAAACAAAGTAAAGTTTCTCTTATTGTCACATACTAAAAATATAATTACCTTCATCATATTAAAACCTTACTGAAACAACAAGTACTTCAGTACAATCCTTATATATATCACATTATTTTAATAACCAGAATATAATCCATGAGTCCAAAAGCACCAATACATTAATTATTCCGCTTCAACTGTAGTAACAGCATAAGATTGTCCTTGATCCCTTGGCCTTTTCTGAGGTAAGTTTCCCTGATGCTTAGGACATTCATTTGCATAATGCCCCATTTCTATACAATTGTAGCATTCAACATTGATAGCCTCTTTCTTTCCCTTGCAATCACGCGCCTGGGGACCTTTTTCTCCACATTTATAACAAACTCCCATTCCTTTTAGGCAAGTACGAGGGTGATTCTTCCCACAATTATCACATAATGGAAAATCCTTCTTTCCCTTTTCCCTTTATCCATCTCTTGTTCCACCATTCTCTTCTTTTCTTGCTCTGATTTAAAGTCATGAGACTTAGAGAATTCCTTTTCCGTCTTGATAGCACACGAGACAATATCTTCGTATGACGAGAAGGTTTGTGAGACTAATTCTCGACGAAGAAATGGTTTTAACCCATAAAAGAAACGATCAATCTTACTTCTTGGGTTACGTATATAATCTGGAGCATGCCTCGCTAACCTTGTAATGTTAGCCTCATACTTTGCGACATTCTCATCATCCTTCTGCCTCAAACTCAGAAATTGTCTTTCCATATCTGCTCGATGGTCATGTGGAAAGTATTTTTCTAATAAAAAATCTTTGAACTCTCTCCATTCCATATTTGATACGTCATCATCTTCCTTTGTGTTTTGAATCAGCGACCACCACTGATCGTCATCTCCAGTGAGGCAGTAAACTGCCATGATAACCTTCTCCCTTTCGCTACTCCCCAAGGCATGGAATATTTTCTCTAAGGAGCTTATCCATTGCTCAGCTACTATAGGATTTTTACTCCCATTGAAGGTTTGTGGTTGTTGCCTCATGAAACGGTCTAGCATTGATCCTCCACGTTGCGGATCAGTGTGCTCCATACGAGTAAGGTTATTATTCATAACCTGCGTGAGTTGTCCCAGTACGGTGAGAAACTGATCAGCAGCAGTTGTATCACTAGCTCCACCATAATTATGTTGAGCAGGAGGGAAATCCCTACACGGAGTGCGTGCATTGATATGGTTTCCATTCCTTCCCCTAGGCGCCATTTCTAAATAATGGCATAAACTAGATTAGTTTATGAATCAAAATACATAATTCCATACTTGTAAAACACTTAACATAAATTGAACTAATTATGGATATAATCCATAATTATAAAAATGTTTTCTTTGAGGAAGTATATACTCGTAACCCTTCATAGTGGTTTGTAAAGAAAATGGGAATTATCCTAAGCATATCCCCCGGGAGTGTCGTAACCAAGAGTGCCGCAAGGCCCGTTATTGTTCACCAGTTCCCGTTCGAGTCTAGCTCAAAGCGGTGTTTTCGGGTTTTACCCCTAGGTACATCTGTGCCAGAGCCGCCTCTACCTGATCGTATCCAGATAGGGATGTATTACTTGGAAAACTCACAAAATCTCTACAATACCAATATTTTAGGAAGTTCTTCTATACTAATCCTCAAAGTTCATCTTAGGTCTACGTGGTCTAATCAGAGTTTGTCTAAATCTAGCTTCCAAGGTTTGTACTAAACTTCCTCTGATACCAGCTGTAACACCCCGACCCCAGCAACCTAGAGTCGGTGCATTACTTCATAAAATTGGCATGATCACAAAAGATCAAGTCTTGAAAGACCGATTAGTTTAGTAGACTTGGAAACACTAGATACATTCATAAGTCTTATATTACATCAAAAAGTAAACAAACTACAATAACATGGTCTTCATAGTCCACACTCATATCCTCTTTTGACTATCCCTGCAGGTCATTCATAAAATACTTCTTCAAATCCTGGAAAATATTAAAACATTGAAAGGGGTGAGCTCAGATGCTCAGTAAGGATAACAATAATGCAGAAGCTTTCATAAATAAACATTAACATTTAAGGCAATGTATAACTAAAACAAAAGCCTTTTAAACATGAACTTTAACATAATATGGCAAAAGTAAAATGAGATAATGCCATTTACTTATTCAAATAGATATTATACTTCTCGAATAATCACATGCAATATCAATAACCACTTTCATAATGATGGAATGCATAATTCCAGACATTATGAAACATTTTGTCAAGGCCTCGGCCAAGACGTCTAAAATGATTAAGGACTCGGCCAAAACCATAAATAAAATTGGGAAAGGGCCTTTGCCAATTCCACATCTAGTTGTCTCATGAGACCTACCGATGCATCGAGGAGCTATAGCGGGCTCCACCCATCACTTATTAAGTCCAATGCATTCCTCATATGAATAGTTTTAAACATATCATAAACCATAACATAATCGTATCACATAAAACATGGATAAAGGAAACATAACATTTCCACATTTCAATCACAAGATATCAATACAAAACATTGATATAATAAAAATGCTTTCAAAACCATTTTCAATACAAAAATAAAAGAAAATTATAACATGGTATTTATTTTTCATTAAAAAAAGTTATGGCTTGTAGAGGAAGCTGAAACTCAAATAGTGGTCACGGCGGTGGAGAAGTCGTTGTCGCCGCATATGTATGGAAAGAAAAACATACCCTTTTGTCGTTTAGCAAAACGCTTCGTATAAAAAATATTCCTTTTGAATAAATGTAAAAGTCAAAGGGATTTATACACTGTATAAAAGAAAGTTGTGTATAAAACCAAATATGCCTCAATGAAAGGGGATTGAGACGAAGTCCTTAAAAAGATCATTTTTTTAAATAATGTACATCTATAATGTGTATTCACTATAAGTACACATAAATAATGTAAAAATACAAGATAGGACATAATAATATCATGACATAATTTGAAAGTAGGAGATTAACCCAAAGAATGGAAGTTGGGTTAAGAAATTCCCTTACCTCATGTCTGACTTGACTCAACCGTTCTTTAACCTCCTGAATAATAAACTAGAGTTAATATATACCTTATTAAGAAACATTTTCAATTTAATTATCCTTTTTATATCACTTATTACAATGATATGAACATTATGTAATTATTTAAGTTAATAACGGTCGTTTTGTCGATCTTTGGTACTTGAGTCAACAATAAACTTCTTATAATTACAAGTTATTTATGTGGTAGAATATCCATTATCTAAAGAATTATATTCATGATGTATATGTCATATATATCATATATATCCAGTATATACATTCATTTATAATATTACGTAACATTTAGAGGTAAGAAATGAAATGCACCGTTCATGTAGACGGTAAGCCGTACGTACGCATGAACACTACTTTCATTTCTATTTGGTATTTAATGGAATGAAATAATAATGATATAAATGTATAATATAATTCCATTATAATATAGTGTATAATACCATTTACTCCATCCTTTATACATCCCACATATGGCATTAACGATTCAAATCACTTTGAGGGGGCGGTAGTCCGCACTTCCTAAAATGAAATTATCGCGTTTACCCATAATGGAAATCATAAATTATGCCATAAATGAGAAATACAGAAGCATAAGTAAAACATAAACATATTATATATCATATATAAATATAGTGACATCTTAATGGACACCTTTGAAGGTGTTATATGAGTGTTTAACAATCATCGTTTCATGAGGCAGAAATTCGCCATCCACAGAAACCGTATGTTCTTTAACCATTAGATGTAGGTGTGTGTAAGTGTAGGTATAATCCTTCTTATAACAACATCCTAGTATATTGAGGATACTGTTTTTGTTACAAAATAAATTAATAAAATGAGTTTATGGGGTTGGAGAAGAAAAATAAAACAAAACAACATTAGAGAAGACATTACCTCAAAATCGGGTAACTCTTTTTGATTTGAGCCAAAGGCTTCCTTGGGAAGAGTTCTGCCCAAAGTGAGGATTCTAGGAGTAATAGGGGGAAGTTGGGAGAGTAGTTTGGCAGAGGTTGGCCGAGACAAAAGGCTTGAAAGTGTGAATGAGGTGGTAGAGGTGGGGGCCTTTTATAAGTGGAGAGGAGGGGCACTTTTGGAAAGTAATAAAATGTTACTTTATTATACAATGCTTTTCGGATTCTAAAGGTCCCACACTTATATATTTCGAGGATAAGGTGATAAGGGTTCAAAATCTACTCATCCAATAGGTTTTTGACAAGTGTAAGCCTTGGAGTTTACATTATCTTTTTATTTTATTTAAATCGTTAAATAATGAGGTCATCGCTGCATCATCATGATGTCATAAATAATTTAATTTATTTAATGTCTAAAAATTATAAAAAAAATACTATGATGTAGGAAATATTTTTATATTTCCAATGACTATTTATAGTCAAAATATGATTTGTATAACCCCATTTAAAAATTGCTTTAGTAAAACATTTCATGTTTGTGTCATTTTTTACTTTAACATTAAATAAAAGGTATTTATGTCATTTTCCAACTAAAGTGGCTCCATGGGGTCCCCAAGTTGACCCATGGATTTTCTTGGTCGGACATGGAACATCCAATGAGGGTAGGACATGTTTCAAGCTCATCTCATATTATTAAAACATTATTTTTACCTTAAACTACACTAATTACCTCTAATCGCGATTAAGAACTTAAAAGTTACTATTCACCAAAAAATTATTTTAATCCCATTGAACCACATTTTACTTCCTAATGACAACCATGTATGTCGGATTTTTTAAATTCAAATCACAGAAGTGGTAATGTTTCATTTAAACAAAAAATCAGTTTTTTAACTACCACTTAGTGGTTTCCCTATGCATCAAAAATTGAAGTTTTTCAGAATAATGCCAAAATTTCACCCTAAGCTATAATTGATATTCCTAATTCAAAAATGATGTCTATTTTACAAAATTACAAACATATAAGTTTCATTAATTAATTTTATAATTAATTCCCACTGTCACAACAAATAGCGTGTTTTTAAGAAACAATTTATATCAAAAGATTGACAATTGTTTATGTCCAATTTCAATGTTAAATTAATTCTAATGACCACCATTGGATAAAATGGTAAAAATATATTCTAATTATACTTTAAAACCACTAAATAGTATAATTTATCATAATAAATTATTTTTATTAAAAAAGTTGTTTTAAGTATTTTTCACTATTCATAAAAAATTGGAAGTTCTTAGAAAATTACAAAAAATTCAACTTAGGGTAATTTTGATATTAAGAATACAAAAATGAAGTCCATTTTGAAATATAGAATTTCTATAATTTTAAAAAGTGGTTATTACTATTCATAACAGCTACTTTGATTAGTCGCGGTGTGTTAGAACTCGAAGTTGCGTACAATGTAAGCTATTGCATTATTAAATGAGAAGCGTATCATGGAAGCTCGGGGTGTTACATTCTCCCCTCCTTCAATAAATTGTGTCCTCGCTATTTGAAATTTTTCTTTGAAAATAAAAGGTTGAAAAGAGAAAATACCTTTGTAGAAAACCCACATCGGAAATAAGATTAATAAAATTTAGCCTTAATAAGAGGGAAAGGGAAATGAAAAAGTCACTACCCAATTATGATCTCGATTAGGAGAACATTGGTGGCAATTAGAGACATATAATTGGGGGAAAACGTAAATATTTTTAAGGAGTGATTGAGGTCATCAATCACAAACAAGTGTAAAATTGAGGGCCTCAAAGCCATCAATCTATGTTGATTTAAAATATTATCAGTTCAACAAGACATAAGGTATTAGGATAACACATTTTTTTGTTTTAATATCCCTTTACTAAAGTTTAAGAATTTATTCATAGAATAAGAGATAGGTATATATATATTTATGCTTGACAAGTAGAGTTTCATCCTTCAACTAATTTCTACCACAAACTCATCTTTCACTCCAAAAGATAATAGAACTCCAAAATATTCTATTTATCCTAATTGAATAAGGTTCCAAATATTAACACATACCATTTAGATTAGTAAAACTATTTTGTAATAACCATGGACTTCCTGTAGGCTAGTGGTAGGTAATAAAGGTCTGTCGCACTATGGTTGTGGGTTCGATTCCTGCAGCTTTGTCCGACGCGACGGGTTATGCCCCACCCTGCAGGTTGTCCTTTTCCTAAAAATATAGTATTATAATATTCCAAAAATAGTCTTCAGAAATGTTTTAACCTTAAACAATACTATTAAAAGTTCAACTTAATCCATCCCAATGACAACCATGTATGTCGGATTTTTTAAATTCAAATCACAAAAGTGGTAATGTTTCATTTAAACGAAAAATCAGTTTTTTAACTACCACTTAGTGGTTTCACTATTCATCAAAAATTGAAGTTTTTCAGAATAATGCCAAAATTTCACCCTAATCTATAATTGATATTCCTAATTCAAAAATGATGTCTATTTTAAAAAATTACAAACATATAAGTTGCATTAATTAATTTTATAATTAATTCCCACTGTCACAACAAATAGCGTGTTTTTAAGAAACAATTTATATCAAAAGATTGGCAATTGTTTATGTCCAATTTCAATGTTAAATTAATTCTAATGACCACCATTGGATAAAATGGTAAAAATATATTCTAATTATACTTTAAAACCACTAAATAGTATAATTTATCACAACAAATTATTTTGATTAAAAAAGTTGTTTTAAGTATTTTTCACTATTCATAAAAAATTGGAAGTTCTCAGAAAATTACAAAAAAATCAACTTAGGGTAATTTTGATATTAAAAATACAAAAATGAAGTCCATTTTGAAATATAAAATTTCTATAATTTTAAAAAGTGGTTATTACTATTCATAACAGCTACTTTGATTAGTCGCGGTGTGTTAGAACTCGAAGTTGCGTACAATGCAAGCTATTGCATTATTAAATGAGAAGCGTATCATGGAAGCTCGGGGTGTTACATTTTATCAAGATCACATCATACCCCTTCGTATCTTGAGTAGCACTAATGTTTTCCTAGAGGTTTCCCTTTTCATACATCTATGAAATTGATATTTCATATTAGTTTTTAGTGGTAAAAATTAAATTAGGGTCACATATTTAGGCCTTAGAAAAAGTATTAAAATGATTGATATTTATTTTGTTGAAAATTTAAGAGAATTTGAAAAACTATGCACAAAATATATTGCACGGATTCACAAAGGGTCATAAATATTTTTATAAAGTCACTATAAAATCTTTGTACAAGTGATATATCATTAGATAAGAACTAAAACTAGGTATATCACTTTTTATGACATACCTGAGTCATATCCTATGATATGGGATGCATATTATTTTATTATAGCATACTATATATATATATCTATCATAGTGTATATGTCAACCCTGAACCTACACTCTTAGATCCAATGACAAAAATATGGTGTTTTTTTATTAGATTTCTTACCGATAAATGTGGCCCATTTTTTAACCCCACAAAAAATATAACATTAAATAGAAAAATTGAATCACTTACATACCCAAGGAAGTTTTATGTTTAATTTTTTTTTTGATTTAGGAAAAAACACTTAAATGAAAACATGGATACATGTACAATACGTTCATAAAAATCCACATCATCTATAATGAAATTATTTAAACAAGATATCATTAAGGACACAAATCATTTAACATCATTCTTCATAACCTGGGGAAAATGAAACTTAATTAGGTTGAGATCAAACACTCCATTAGGGTAAACATAACCATTAAAAATTCAATGTCATGAGGGACAATAATATGATCATGAACTAATAAAACTACATAACCATAACATAACATAATTTGTACACATAAAAACCTATATCATAAAACATGTGACATGGAATAAATCGTTATCAGAGTTATGATTCTTGATAATAAATAATTATGATCCTGGTGATATTAATCTTGATCAAATGATCCATTAAAAACACATAGAAAGAATATAAAAATGGGTCGGTAAGCTTGATCATTATCTTCATAGAATGATTTTATAAACCCTTCCATGTGGAATAACCGATATAGTTATATTCTATTATAATTATTAAGAGGACATAATCATTACCCAATGAATTGGTGGGATATAATAGGCCTATCCATTTAAGATTTTTAACTTAGGCATGCTTCATTCATTTATAATGGGGCCACCCAATAGTGACCCAAGCCTTTTACACATATTATTACACTTTTTTTAACATATATACAATAATTAAAACCCAAATATTGTGAATCCTAGTGTCTATGGAATAATGGGTTCATAATATATTGAAAATAATATAAAACATGACATCCTTATTTTATTCTACAAAATGAGTTCCAAAATCCATTTTTTCCTCTAAAACAACACAAGATAAACAAGGTAATGCTTAAAAGAAAGGGGTGAGATAAAAATACCAACATGGGAATAAAAATTATAAAGAAATATAACATTTGAGTCAAAGTTATAACATGATATCATAAAAGAGAATGATCATGTGCAATCTGATGAAAGAATAACATAAATAACAAGGTATCATAGGATCTTGTAAAAACATAAAATTTTGCAAAAAAATATAACAATACATAAATATGATTCAACTCTAAAAACTTGTACAATATCACATGGTGGAAAAAGTTCACTAATGGATTAGTTTTACTCCATAATCTCATATATAATGTCTTATGACATAGAAGATTTACCCAAGGAATTGAAGAACAATCTGGGTGGACTCATCCTAACATGTTCATGATTTATGGTTTCCACAAAAAGGAAATCAATCATAATTAATCAACATAAGAATAACCCATGAAAAGAAAATGGGTTTCATAATCATTAATTTTATCAAAATCAAATGAAATATCATAATGAAGGCATTTGAGAAATGAACATAAGGAATCGATTGGATCATTATAGGAAGGGAGAATAAGCAAGGTATATATGGGAGATAAATATATACAAAATATAGAATCTTTTTATAAGTTAAATAGGTAGATAAAGTTATTTAGATAGATAATTTTTATAACCCGAATAAAATGGTTGTTTAGAGACATCCATTACCTCAGGCTCGACTTGTCACTTGTGTTCTTTGTCTTCCAAAATAATAAACATATGTTAATTATTTACTTGATTAAGAACCTTTTTAGTTTTTATTATTTATTTTATTTTAATAGTTATCATGTCATATTCATTTACATAATTATTATGTTTCATGTCATATGTTTTGAGGATACTCATCTCATATGTCCAAAATCACTTTGGTAAGTTGACTAAGGTCAAAGAGATTATTGTTTCAAAATATCCAAAATAATAATAATGAAAAAATTATAATTTTTATACATCAATTATAATTTTTAAACAAACTATGAAATATGGTTATGGAAACTGAACTATGTTACAATCATGGAGATAGGAGTTCGTAAGTACGCATAAGTAACATTTCCATTTTTTCAACAATAATTATGAAAATAAGGTAATTTTTATTTTATCTTTTAAGATTTATCTTTGTATTATAAATACCATACTATTTTTATAAATACATATATATATATATACCTTCCATGTGATGTAGAAATGAAGAATGAATTGCATCTCTTTGTTGAGGTGTTAATTTATATGTATAGACGAATGATGTTATCATATTTTAATGAATGGAATGTTAGAAAAATATATGATATAATAATTAAAAAAATGATATATATGTCATGAATATAATATATACACTTTAGATCCATTGTATCAAATATCCATTAGAGTTTATGATTGAAAACGAATTACATTTTTTCATGAGGTGGTGGTCAACCTTACACATGAATGATGGTTTCTCTTCCCATTTGATGGAATATGAGAATGATGTATGTTATGAAATAAACAAAATAACATATCATTATATTGAAAATACTTATTTTGTTATTTAATAAATTTTTAATAAGTTTTTGAGGAGGTTAAATATGATTTAAAACAAAAATTCTAGGTTAATAATGATATCTCTTCTTCAAACAACCTCATTATATTTGTACCAAAAACCTTCAAAGGAGGGTTTTTTTAACCAAAACAAGTCCTATAAGACATAGAAAGGGAATTAAGTAAGTTATTTTTGTTTTAATTAGCTGATCCACAAGGATCTTGTGTTGTGGATAGGATATTAGAGTAGGGGACCTTTTGTAAGTGACAACGAGTGACATTTTTGTAAATACACAAAATAATTCAATAATGGGTAGTCACTCTCAAGACATGTGCCTCAAAAATTGATAAATATTTTTATTTTATAGAATAAAATATCTTTAAAAACTTCCTCATATAAAAATTAACATAATTTAGATAGGTTATTCCCTTTACCTCTATGGTTATTCACAGTAACCATTTTAGTTTTGACAATGGAATATAGTATTTTACATAGGTAATTTATCCTCTAAGTCTCAAAATATATTGATTCATATTATAAAATTTTGAACAAATGATTATATATATTAAAATTAATTTATAAAATAAAAATCCAATGTGTTTGGAAAATTAATTTTGATATAAGTGCATGTAATACACGAAACCCTGTTTTAAACTTAAGTGTGATAATTATTTTTCCTTTTTTTACAATTCATTAAAAAAATATTAATTTGAAATTATTATCCAATATTAATTATAATGATTAAAAATATGAAATCAATTTTATAATATTATCTGCATAGATTTGGTGTAATTTAATTTAAAATTAAATCTCCAAAATGTGTCGACAAATAATATTTTATGAAATGCATTTTGCAAGAAATAAATGATATTTTATTAATTATTTAAATTATATCCATCATTTTATGAATTTAAATTCATATAAATCAATATATAATCTATATATTTAATTTAAATAATTCATTAAAATGGAATATTTTAATTAATTTAAATAGGTGATATTTATGCACAAAAAAAATAATTTATAGAAAATTGTATTATTAGGCATAAAAATAAACTTATACCAAAATAAGAAATCCAACTAATTTAAATTAAACTAATTTCATTATTTAAAATAAACCATTTATATTTAAATTTAATACAAAATAAAAAATACAATGGGACTTTTAAATTAATTTATTTAATGAAATTAAATGGTAGTATTTGAAAAATCGATAATTTTCACAATTCATAGAAAAGTCAATCATTTCAAAAATATCCCAAAATTTAATCTATGTTAATTTTGATATGATGATTAAAAAATTTCTTTTCATTTTATAAAATAATATTTCTAAATGTTCTTGATATTGATAATAAAAATCATCTCTCATGAAAACAAATTTTTTAAAGAATAGAAAATGTATTTTTTTTTAAAAATTAGTGCTTATTTTCTAAGAAACTATCAATAAAATTATATTGAATTGTACTTTTTATATATTTAATAAATAATTTAATCTTATTAGTAACCCTCAATTTTACTTCTAGGATATAATGGTTATACATAAATAATCATGGTTCATTTACGCTCTATGTTGTGTGTCGCATATGCTATGGACATAGTATTAATTTTTACAAAAAAAACTCATGGTGTTATATTATTATCCCATTAAGGAATTTAAAACTAAAAAATTAATTTTATATTATAAAGTTAAAATGGGCTAGGTTACATTTTTTCATGACTTCTTTCAGTTCCCATGTTGGATATTTGTGTTTATGGTTCTTCCATAACACTTTGATGAGGTGAGTCCTCTTATTGTGTAGAAATTTGTCCTTATTTACCAAGATATTCACTAAATTCTCCTCATAATGGATATAATTTTAAATCTATACCACCTATTAATTAAATACATATAAGTGTTCTCTTATGTACTTCCTCCATAGGGTTACATAGAAAATTTCAAGTTCCCAGTAAAGGGTTATTGAGACTGTTAATCAATAGGATATAACTCTGATGTGATTGAGAATTTAAAAGGGGCCAATGTACCTAGGGAATAACATTACCTTCTTCCCAAATATCATGACTCAATTACATTGATATATGAGGTGAAACATTTTATCCTTGACCTTAAACTCTATATATCATTTATGATTGTCATAATAGATCTTCTATCGACTAAGATGATTCTCGAGATGTTTATGAATGGTCTTGAACATTGATACCATTTCTTAAACTATTTTAGGTCCAAATAAACTATGTTCGCCAACTTCATCCCAACATGTAAGTGATATACATACCATCCCATAAAGGTATTCATAAGGATCCATTTTGATTCTTGAGTGAAAGATATCATTATATGAGATCTCAATTAGAGGAAGATATTGATCCCAACCTCTTTTGATGTCCTTCAAGCATGATTTGAACATCTATTCTATTGTTTAAATAATCCACTCATATTGGACATCCGTTTGGGGGTGATAATCCATATTGAAGTTTAATTTATTATTTTTAGAATGTTTTGGACTCTTCTAGAACTTGGAGGTAGATCTAAAATATTGGTCAGATACAATCAATAGTGGTTCTCCATGCATACTTATTATCTTTCTAATGCATATCTCTGCAAGTTGATCAATTGAGAAGTCCTATCTAATTATAGTAAAGTTATTATTATTTTTATGATGATCCACTACAACAGATATGAAATTATTTCCTCATTAAATATTTGGAAAACCAATGAGAAAGTACATGGTGATGTTTTCCCATTTCCATATAGGTATGGGTTATGGATGAATCTTCCCATTATACTTTTTTCCTTTTATCCTTCGCTTGCAGACGTACTAGACACATTTATGTGTATTCTATGATCTCTTTCTTCATATTGTACTACTAATAGTTCTCTAAAAGATCTCGATACATATCCATGCTCCCTTAGTGGATATAGAAGGTCAAGTTATGTGCATTAGTCAAAATATCCTACTTTATATTAGTATTTTATGGTATATATAATCATGATCCAAATCTAACAACTCATTCTTCATTAATGCTTAATTCCTAGGACTTCCCATTTCATTTGGATTCATCCCTCTTTAAATTTATTTACCATACATTTTAGAATCCTTTAACATCTCCAAAAGGTATAGTTGAGAAATAATTTGAGAAAAGTATGATGATGTTCCTTACATTATGATTACCATGGACATACATAAAATTCCTTGAAAACTGGATCCTTCTCAATCCTCACCATTGATAGGGTTTCCAAATTTTTTCTAGTGGGAGTATCTACCACTTTTTTTTCTTCCCAAAGATAGTAATGGATTGAGTTTTCATAGGCCTTGATCAACTCTAACCATAATTTATAGTTTATATTTGATACATTTTTGTTAATATATATTTATAGCTCTTATAATATATATTTATTTCACACTTCTCCCCATATAGATAATTTCACAATCTTTTTAACGTAAAGTTTAGTACAGCCAACACTAGATCACGAGTTCCATATTTCTATTCATGTTCATTAAACTACCCCAAGTTTTAGGCTATAACATTATCATTATTCATTATTACATATCCCAAACACTTCTGTAAATATTAAAAATATAAAAAAAATGTTCCCCACTTGTAAGAAACTTGAGGACTGGTATAATTCTAGGAATCTTTTTAAATATCATAAATCATTCTTCACATTCATTAGTATAAAATACTTAATTATAAGTTATCATGTTTAATGGGATTAAAAACCAAGATTATTTTCTCACCAATCATCAATAATACTTTACTAGTCTAAGGAAATAATAGATCTATGTTAAAGATACTGATCTAGACCAGTCCTAAATTTTCATGTTCATAGAAGTTTCTACCAATATCCCTATGATGGTGTTAATATTCTCCACAAATGACACTTCCTTCATATAGAACTATCATTTACTATACTTATCATATATCTTCTATTTTCTAAAATTATTTAACATTGTATTCAGATACTCCTCATACTCCTATTTTCTTTTGGAGTATATATGAATTTCATCAATAAAGACTATTAAATTTTTTTAGGTAATCCCAAAATAAATAATTCATTAAGTATTTAATGATTGTTGGATTGTTAATTACTCTAAAAGGTATCCCTATTAACATATATTTATTATGAATTTTTTCAAAGGTAGTTTTGGTAATATATTCCTTCTTCACCCTTGGTGATATCCTGACTGAAGTTACACCTTAGAGAAATATTGAGCCCCGTGTAGTTGATCAAATAGGTAATATTTTCATGGGAGGGGGTGATTAAAATTTATCTTGATTTGTTTAGATTTATCATGATCAATATATAGGCACATTGACCCATCCTCCTTCTTGATTAAAAGGACCAATGCACCCCATAATGAATCACTCATATGTATAAAAAACATATACATATTCACATGTAACTACTTTATCGGCTCTTTCAACTCACTATTGTCCATTCTGTATGGAGTCCTAGATATGGGTAATGAACTAGGTATATGTTTTATTGATAATTATACCTATCATTCAGGATGAAGTACAAAACATTATTCTAATAATACCTCAGTATGATCTCTCACAAAGGGAGTGTAATTAAGAATGTTTCTCTCCTTTGTCTCATTAATTTGGTCCATATATGTTTTATTATAAGGAAATAATGTCCATGCTATTAAATAATATTATAGTTGAGATTAATCCTCCTCCTTACACATGTACTTGATTTAAGGATGGATTATGATCTTAAGAGTGATCTCCCTCTCTTGACATTTTAGGATGGATTTATATAAGGGAAACTATTTCATTCCAAAAATATCACCAAACACCACTAAATTAAGTATGATGAGATTTTATGGAAAATTGAGTCCAAAAACATTGACTGTGGAGGATTTTTATACTTGGGATGAAAAAAATTCTTAGTTTTCTATTCTCACAGATATATCAACCCCTATATTTTGAGGTGGTGTTTGTGTAGTTATACTAAACAAGAAAAATATGAAATAATTTTTAGTTTAATTTCCCAAATTTTCTCATAAGGTAAAGATATTTTAAATTATATATAAACCTTTATTTTATCCTTATGTATGTTCCCATGATATTAGGGAACATTTAAAGAGTTTCTAGTGCCTATTCAGATCATATAATCCTGAATATTGGATAAAATAATTGGCTCACATAGTTTTTTTAAACTATGCTCATGAGGCTGCACAGTTTGGGTAAACAGTGCATGGTTATGTAGAAGACTCCATGGTATGTGCATGGATTTCCCAAATTGTTCCCTTATTTAGAACATATAGTGGCATTTAGGTAGTGGTTTTACAATATTGGTGCATGGTTTATCCAAAGTGAGTGGACAAACCATACACCATTTAAAAATTAGTGGATTTCCCTTTTTTCCCTCCTTTATTTTAACTTACCTCATCCTTTTTCCTCCATTTTGCACACAATTCAACCTTTTCCTCACATTTATCTCTCCTTCTCCATCAAATAATGGATTTGATATTGATTAATTATTTGTACATGTAATCTATCACCAGTAGTGGTGTTGTATCGCTAATAGTAATCTCTCTAATACTCTTCCTTCCTTTCTTCATTTTTCTTTCCATTATGAATGTTATTTCTATGTGTTTTAATATTCTCCTTTTTAAATAATTTTTCTATTTCACTAATATATTCTATTAAACTTCAAATCTAATTTTGATATTGGATTAAGATTCATCTAACTTCTTATGATATTGGTCTAGTACTTTCCTTTTAAACGCTTGTTATTTTATATCCACCACCATGAAGCTGCATGTTGTACTTTTTATGAATTTCTAAAAAAAAGTTTGATTCGTCCAAAATTGAATTGTTATAAATGTTTAAAATTCTCTTATATTAAATTTTGAACAACATTTATTATTATATAATCTCCTCAAGCATGGTTTCCCTTATAAATTGTGATACATGGTCATGGAGTCACTTATTACTTGTGATACTCTATCTTGGAGTCTTTTATGAATCATGATACCTAGGAATGGAATCCTATATTAAATTCAATACTCAAGAATGGAATCCCATATGGTTTAATATACTTAGGCATGTTGTCCCTTATTTCTCCTGATAATCAAGCATGGTGTCCTATATTATTCTATGAGAAACTTAAGACTATGCACGGATTCCTGAGTTACACCTTATGTCATGGATAGTATTAGTATCTATATATATGTATATATACATTACGCTGTATATAGTCTATATACATTACTATGTATACAGTCTATATATATGCCTACATATCTACCTATATGTATTTGTACATATATATATATATATATATTTGTGTGTGTGTGTGCGGTTACATTTTCATAGGTATATTGACTTAGGATAAAGTAGGTATTCCTCGACTGGAGCTCTTTCAGAGCCAGAGCTGACTTATTTTCCATTTATATTTCTTCTCTACATTTTAATATCTACACAGTTTCATTTTACATGCAATGGATGGATCATACTATAAGTTGTTTTTGGTAGACTTTTGAGTATATATATGTAAGGTCCCGGCCTTTTCTAGAGTTAATATCGGGAACGTTTTCAGGTAATTTTGATGTTTTTAAGTACCTCTGTTTTGGAGTAGTGACCTGGGGTGTGTTTGGGTGAACTTTTAAGTAAAACAAAAGGGTAGTGGGTTGTGCACAGTTTGCGCACGGTTTGAAAAACCGTGCCAACCAAGCAAAACTAGACAGAGAGGTATGCACAGTTTGACAAACCATGTGACCAAACAGTGTGGATGCTGCAAATATGGATAGTGAGGTCCGCACAGTTTGCACACGGTTTGACAAACCATGTGCCACTGTCCAAGAAACTGTGCAAGTGGTTTTTATTTCTGAAAATCCTTTTGAAAACCACCCAATCCCCGGGACTTCCTTATTTTCTGACCTTGGCTTAGTCTTGGCAATTTCTAGGTGTTTCCAAATCCTCTTGGAGATATTACAAGGTGATCCAAACACCTTTTCTCAATATTGAAGGCTCTAATTGAAGATTTGATCTCTTTTTGGTAAGTGTATTTTGTCCTCTTGTTTCTTCCATTATTTCCTCTAACTTTCCTTGATCTTTTCATGGGATATTTCCATCGTTTCCATAGATATAAACCTATGAGTTAAGGTATAGATCTAGGATTGTGGATCTAGATCTAGTTTTGAAAGATCTTTATGCCTTGGATATTATTTGTTTTGGTTTTAAGGATTTAGATCCAGAACATGATCGAAGAATTTGTGCCGCTCAGATTTTGGGGATTTTCATTGCACTAACTTCTATCAATAAATTGAGGTAGGTGGTTTAAAATCCAATCCCACAGTCTCATCATGTTAGGTGTATGCAGTTGTATAAATTTCATGGCATAAATAATTAATTGGTGGTTTGGTTATGTGTCTCTTTGTGAATTGTGGATCTAGTTAAATATGGGTGAGAGTTATGATGGAAGGATAAAGATGATTAAATATTTGAATATAGTTTAATATCTGAATTGGATATTTTATTTGAAAAAGGGTTGTGGGATATGAACTGATGCTCTGAATACCCATATAGGTTCTATACATGTCACTCTAGAACCAATGACATGCAAGAAATTGATATTTTATGGGGCAAGGACGGATGCTCCAAATACCCATGGGGTTGTGAGACAGGGACTGGTGCTCTAAATACTCACATGTGTGCTAGACATGACGTTCTAAAATCTTTCATTTATTTTGTACTATAGTTTCATTTGGATATTCATAAACTTAATATTGCAACACAATAATTATGAATTGAACAGGGGAAATGGTTTAGGCTCCTACACGGGTCGAAGAAGGCATTGTGTTTTGGGTGTTCTTGGGAACCTGGATGTTTAATGTATTAAAGAAAGGTTAATTGGATAAATATAATTATTTTCCCTATTGTCTAGATTTATTATTTATGTAACTTCATACACTACTTATGACTGGATTTATTTTTGACACTGTTGGTGGTGATCTACAGAGTTATACTCACACCCTACTCAAGCTGCCTGATTGGTACCTGAAGAGACTTTGTTGTTGCCGGACAGGATAAGGGCAAGAGCCCTAGATAGAGTGTTGTTTGGTGTTGGAGCATATAAAAGGGAACCCAATGTGGGTCGGGAACTATTTGGATTCATTGTGTCTTACTTTCAGTTTCATTGTAGACACTTGGATCTTACATAGTCATAGTATGTTTTAGATTTCAGTTGAGTATTGTATTTTCGGTTTTGATTATGCTAGTGGCATTGTACTACTATATTTATATGTGTTTCTGATATTACTTAGTTACTTCCGCTGGTATTGTATTCTGATAATAGAGGGTATAGTCTCCCAAATACTGACTTACTGGACCCTCTCTGCTAGTCGGCACCCTCTGGCATATGGGGAGGCGCGCTTGAGGGCTTGTGACCAACCGGCTCGGAACACCGTTTAGTGGCTCCCAGGTCAGAACCTCACAAAGTGGTATTAGAGGAAGGTTTTTATTTCTTCCTATTTTGTCTTACTATTTGGTGAAGGTGGATAGGGAATTAAAGAAAGTTAGGGCTTGATAATGAGCTTATGCATGGGAGTTGCAAACCCATGTACAGGGGAAAACTCAAGTACTCAAAGTGGGATTGATGTTATTGTTGTTTGTCGTTACCGTTGAATATTATTTCACCTCGAGTGATGCACTTGTTGTGTTCTGTGATTATTATTTCTAGAATTTGTTGAATATTGATTCGTGGCCCATAATGGAATGAGTGTCTCATCTAAATTCATAATTCTAGGAACTCAGGATTATTGTGACATGCATCATGTTTGGCACGCACGGGAAAACGGATTATGGGTAGATTTTTTAACATAAACTATTTATTCTCCTTGATTGTGAAATTGAAATAAAATTGGTGTCTAATTTTGAAATTTATTGAAATAATTGTAAAGTTATATGAATAATTTGGTTGTGTGTAATTGTGGTAACATTGTGAACTATTTTCTAAGCTATATGTTTGGCTTTATAGAATTATGCCTCCATAACGCTTGTTAAAAGGACGAGCGGGGGGTATAGTTAGAAATGGTCCTCCAATGGGTTAACCTGAGGATCCAATAGTACCAACAAAAGAAGTGGGGGAAATGTTTCAAGAGAACCTCATCTGTTTCATGAAAATGATGGAAAGAGACCCAGTGCAGGTTGTGAAAAATATGTCTGATCTTACAGGGGAGTTTCAGTTGCAGCACCCGCCGACTTTTACTGGAGAGGGTGGTCTGGATAAAGCTGATTCATGGATTGAATCTACCCAGACTATACTTGAACAACTGTAGACACCTGTTGATAAGAGAGTCAAGTTGGCAGCTTACACGTTGCGTGGTCAAGAAAAATGTTGGTTGGACATCTAGACTCGGAATGGGAAGCTGAAAGTTAGGGAGTGGAAGGAATTTTAGGAGAAGTTCTTTGAGAACTTCTATCCAGAGACACTCAGACAGGAGAAAGTGGTTGAGTTCATGAGGCTAACTCAAGTGAATATGTCTGTAATGGACTATGTTGGATGCTTTATAGACTTACAGAGTTTTTTTCAGCATTGGTTGCAGATGAGGCCACTTCAGCAAGATGATTTCAGGATGGACTTAAATGTAAAATTAAGTCTCAGGTGAATATTTTCAGGCTGAATAAGTTTCCAGAAGTGGTAAATCATTCTCTCATCTTTTAGGGGAACCTGAAGGAGGCATCTAGTGGCACAAAAATAGTTTGTACTGGATCGTCAGGTGGTGCGACTTTTGAGAGAAAGAAGCGACGTTATGAGAATGTCATCTAGGGAGATGAGAGATAGAGTAACCTGGCAGAGGGGTCCGTTACATAGGACCTTACCTGAGTGTTTTTTCACCAGTGTGGAAGGCTGGGACATTATCGTAATCAATGTCCCCGACCCCCTGTTGAATGCAGATCCTGTGGTAGGATGGGACATCTCCAGAAGTTCTACTGGAACCCAAAGGAGTCAGGTGGTGATGGATTACCTAAACAGAGTCAGAGTGTGGGAAGGTGATCCTCTACACCCTTTCAGTCCCAAAGTTGGAGTTCTAATGGCCAAGGTGGAAAGGGTGACAGACATGGTGCTCTTGGGCATCAAGGTCCATATCAGCAGGGTGGAACAAGTCAGGGGAGTCAGATGGCATTATAGGGAAGAGGAGTAGAACAGTTGCATGCAGTACAACATACACTTGGGGATAGCGAGGCTGGACCATCGATAGTGAGAGGTACTATACTTGTGGCTTCTACTTTAGCTAATGCCTTATTTGATACTGGTGCCTCTCATTCCTTTATATCTACAAAACTTGTTAATGGTTTGATTTTGGTGGTGGATTTTGGTGAGAATGGTTATAACAATAGTCACACCTTTTGGGGTACAGTCTATAGACATCTGTATGTGAAAGGGATGTTCTCTTGAGGTCAGGGAGTACCATTTCCTGTGGGATCTCTATATCCTTGATATGACAGGCTTCAACTTAATCCTGGGTATGGACTGGTTAGTTACATATCGAGCCCAAATTGATTGTTATCGTCATAGGGTGACATTTATGTCACCTATGAGTGACCATTACATTAACCATGAGGAGTGGGATATCAAGGAAGGCTGAGCGGGGCCAATTACTCAGAAACTGGGAGAGCTCAAAACCCAATTTTTTTGTCTTTAGCTGGATGATGAAGGTGTTAGGAAAGATTTCATTCCACCAGTGGTTAATTTGTTTCAAGATGTATTCTCAGAAGGCTTCTCATGGCTACCACCTAAGAGAGATATTGAATTTACTATTGAGATCATACTGGGAGCAGAGCCAGTATCTATTCCACCATATAGAATGGAACCGATAGAGCTTCAGGAACTCAAAGCTCAGTTGGAAGACATGAAGGATAAAGGATTTATCCATCCAAGTACATTGCCATGGAGATCACCTGTACTATTTAAAAATAAGGATGATAGGAGTTTATGTTTCTATGTCGATTACCGAAGGTTGAACAAGATGATTGTGAGGAACTGATATCCTCTACCGCGTATTGATGATCTGTTTGACCAGTTGAAGGGAGCCTGTGTTTTCTCAAAAATTGACTTGAGATCGGGGTATCACCAGTTGAGAGTTCGGACTTCTGATATACCGAGGAATAATTTCAGGAGTAGATATGGGCTTCATGAGTTTGTTTTAATTCCATTTGGGTTAACAAACACACCAGTAGTGTTTAGGGATATGATGAATAAGATATTTCTTCCATACCAAGATCAGTTTGTGGTAGTATTTTTGGAAGACATCATGGTGTACTCCAAGACTCATGACGATCATGAACAACATCTTGAAATCCTCCTGAGTACACTGAGATATCATCGGCTATACGTCAAGTTATCTAAGGGTCAATTTTGGATTGATCTGGTGCACTTCTTAGGAAACATCATCTCGAAGAATGGTACTTCAGTGGATCCAGAGAAGGTGCAAGTAGTGATTTCTTGGGAGAAGCCCAAGAATATTTTTGATATATGAAGCTTTCTGGTGTTATCTAGATATTAAATGAGATTTATCTAAGACTTTTCCCATTTTGAAACACCACTTTCGGGCTTGACCAAAAAGGGAGTAGATTTTGAATGGTCAGAGGCTTGCGAGACATCTTTTCAGGTGTTAAATAAGTGTTTGACATCCACACCAATTTTGGCTCTACCTGAGTCAGTTGAAGAGTAAATGGTGTATTGTAACACTTATGGGATAGGAATCAAAGCTTTTTTGATGAAAATATATAAAGTTGTGGCATATGGGTCTCGACAAATGAGGCCACATGAAAGGAATTATCCAACACACGACCTTGATTTGGTAGCGGTGGTTTATGCTTTGAAGTGTTGGCAACACTACCTCTTGGGTGAAAGGTTTATAGTTTATATTGATCACAAGAGATTGAAGTACATCTCATCTTAGCACAATTTGAATCTTTGATAGTAGATATGGGTTGAGTATATGCAGTCTTTTGATTTTGAGCTATTATATACACTTGGGAAAGGAAACGATGTGGCTGATGCTTTGAGTAGGAAGACTCAGACTCAGATTGTTCCAGAATCTAGTGTCCAGTGGAGGATGATGTCGTTGGTAGATAAAATGCACGTTGTGGTTCAAGAGATATAGTAGGAAATAGAACTCATGTAAATTTTAGTGGATTCTACACTTTTAAGACGGATCAGGGACAAGAAATATGAGGACATTAGATGCTTATCCTTAAGGGAAAATTTTGAAGGCGGAGAGACACTTTCAGACTGGAAGATAGAAGAGAATGATATCATTTATATGAAGAATTGGTTTGTTGTTCCTAAGAGCATGTGAGAGGATATCATGTGGGAATTTCATGCCTCAATATGGGAAGTGAACCCTGGTGTGACCAAAATATATCATGATCTGCGGCGAAAATTTTGGTGTTCAGGCATGAAGAAGAAGATAACAGGGTTTTTGACACGATGCTTTACCTGTCAGCAGGTGAAGGCGGATCATCAATGACCTGAAGGTTTACTACAACCTTTGTCCATTCTATAATGGAAGTGGGATGATGTGACCATGGACTTTGTGATAGGTCTTCCAAAAACGCTTAGGAATAATGATGCTATTTGGGTCATTGTGGATCGACTGACAAAGGTGGCACATTTCTTTCCTATAAGGGAAACATTTATAGTTGAGCAGTTGGGAGAGCTGTATTTACAGAAGATATTTCAATTTCACGGGGTGCCATGAACTATAGTTTCAGATCGAGATTCACGGTTTACTTCGCACTTCTGGAAGGGCTTGCAGAAGGCACTTGGTATGCAGGTTTTATTGAGTACGGCTTTCCATCCACAAACAGATGGATAGTCAGAGCGTACTATAAAAGTGCTTGAGGATATGTTGAGGGTGTGTGTACTTGACTTCAGTGGTACATGGGAGAATCACCTAGCTTTATTCGAGTTTTCCTATAACAACAGTTATCAAGAAACTATACAGATGGCACCATACGAGCCTCTTTATGGTAGGCCATGTAGATCACCACTATACTGGATGGAAGAGGGTAAGTCAGAGTTGTTGGGACCGAGTCTCACATAGAAAACGACTAAACAAGTTAAACTGATTCAGAAATGAATTTCTACAGCTCAAAGTCAACAGAACTCCTATGCTGATAGATGGAGGTGACCTCTAGATTTTATAGTCAGCGATCACATTTTCCTTCGGGTATCGTCCAGGTTGGGTCACCGTAGGATACGAAGTCAGGGAAAGTTGGAACCCAGGTTTGTGGGATCGTTTGAGATCATGAAGAGAGTCATTTTGGTAGCATAATAATTGGATGTTACACAGAAATATAGTGCTATGCATGATGTTTTCCATGTATCACAACTATGACGGTATCACCCCAACCCTTCTCATGTGATCGATGTGGATGATGTTGAGCTAGAGATAGATGCATCCTTTGAGGAGCATCTGATACGTGTGTTGGATCATAATGAGAAGGCATTGAGGGGAAATACCATACTGACAGTTAGTGTTTTATGGTATCATGTACATGTGCAGGAAGAGACATGGTAAAGGGAGGCAGATATACGGACTCAATGGCCCGATCTTTTCAGCGTGGATTCTCAAAGAAGTTTGGGAGTACAGCTCGAGGATGATCTGTTATAAGGTGGGATAATGTAAGATCCCGGAATTTTATGGAGTCAATATTGGGCACATTTTCAGGTACTTTTTATGTTTTTAAGTACCTATGTTTTGGAGTAGTGACTTCAGGTGCATTTGGGTGAAATTTTATGTAAAACAAAAGGGCAGTGGGTTTTGCACGGTTTGCGCATGGTTTGACAAACCGTGCGACCAAACCAAGCCAACCAAGCAGAATTGGATAGATAGGTACACTTGGTTTGAAAAACCATGTGACCAAACCCTTTGGACTGTGCAATTCTAGATAGTGAGGTCCGCACGGTTTGTGAACGGTTTGACAAACTGTGCGCCAATGTCCATTAAATCATGCGCGCGGTTTTTATTTCTAAAAATCCTTTTTAAAACCACCCAAACCTCGAGACTTCCTTATTTTCTAACCTTGGCTCAGGATTGGAAATTTATAGGTGTTTATAAAGCCTCTTGGAGAGATTACAAGGTGATCTAAACACCTTTTCTCAGGATTGAAGGTGCGGATTGAAGATTTTCTCTCCTTTCAGTAAGTAGATTTCATCCTGTTGTTTCTTCCGTTCTTTCCTCTAACTTTCCTTGATCTTTTCATGGGAGATTTACATCATTTACATGGATATAAACCTATGAGTTAAGGTATAGATCTAGGATTATGGATCTAGATATATTTTTTCAAGATCTTGATTCCTTTGATCATATTCGTTTTGGTTTTAAGGATTTAGATCCAGAACTTGATCAATGACGTTGTGCAGCTCAGATTTTGGGGATTTTCGTTGGGCTAACTTCCATCAATAAATCGAGGTAGGTGGTTTAAAATCCAATCCCATAGTATCATATTGTTAGGTGTATGCAGTTGTATAAATGTCGTGGCGTAAATAATTAATTGGTAGTTTGGTTATATGGTTCTTTATGAATTCTGGATCTAGTTGAATATGGGTTAGAGTTATGATGGAAGGATAAAGATGATTAAACATTTTAATATGGTTGTATATGTGAATTGGATATTTGATTTGAAAAAGGGTTTTAGGACATGGAATGATGCTCATAATACCCACAGAGGTTCTAGACATGGCGTTCTAGAACCAATGACATGCATGAAATTGATATTTTATGGGCCAAGGACTGATGCTCCAAATACCCATGGGGTTGTGAGATAGGGACTAGTGCTCCAAATGCTCACATGTGTTCTAGACATGATGTTATACACTATTTCATTTATTTTGTACTATGTTTTCATTTGGTTATTCATAAACTTAATATTGTGACATAGTAATTATGTATTGTATAGGGGAAATGGTTTAGGCTCCTACACGGGCCGAAGAAGGTATTGTGTTTTGGGTGTTCTCAAGAACCTGGATGTTTAACATATTAAAGAAAGGTTAATTGGATAAATATAATTGTTTTCCCTATTTCCTTTATTTATTATTAATGCAACTGCATACACTGCTTAGGACTGGATTTGTTTTTGACACTGTTTGTGGTGATCTATTGAGTCGTACTCACACCCTACTCAGGCTACATGATTGGTACCCGAATAGACTTTGTTGATGCAGGACATGATAAGGGAAAGAGCCCTGGTTAGAGTGTTGTTTAGGGTTAGAGCATGGAAGAGGGAACCGAACATGGGTCGGGACCCATTTGGAGTCGTTTTTTCTTTACTCTCAGTTTCATTGTAGACACTTGGCTCTTGCATAGTCATAGCATGTTTTACCTTTCAGTTGAGTATTGTATTTCTATTTTTGATTATACTAGTGACATTGTACTATTATATTTAAATGTGTTTCCGCTATTTCTTGGTTACTTCTTCTGGTATTTTATTCTGATAACAGAGGGTATAGTCTCCCCAAGACTAACTTACTAGACCCTCGCTGCTAGTCGGAACCCTCTGGCATACGAGGAGGAACGCTTGATGGCTTGTGACCAACCGGCTCAAAGCACCGTTCAGTGGCTCCTGGGTCCAGAAATTACAATATCACACACTATTCGGCCCACTGATTAGAACTTGAATAGATCTTATGGATGAAAGTAGGGACAAAGGGAAGCATCTAAATTTGGATGCTTGATTTTTTTTTCTGGGATGAAGTATAGGAGAATATAACTGAGCTTGTGCTTGTGATTCTAGTGTATATATTTTTTGGTATTTTTTTTATATCATTTTTTTATACTTAATACACCAATTAAATGTATTCCCATTCTATATAGACAATAGAAATAACATAAATATACATAACATCATTTTGTATATGGTTTTGGTTATTCTTCTGAATGTTTATTATATCTTGATGACCTATTCTTATGAAGTTCATGTATTATATTTTTTATTGTTTACTATTATTATATACCATTTTACTACACTCTAATCATGAGGTTATAGTCTCCCCATTGTACCATTATTGACCCTCACTTCTAGTCAATGACCTGTAGCATACAGAGAGGTGTGCTTGAGTCCGTATAGATTCTATGTTTAGTTAATGATAAGTGAATCATACATAGGATGTTACAAAATGGTACCAACTAATCTTTTTAATTTTTTTCTATTTTGTTTATTAGAAAAGAGACTATGAATATGTTGGAATTTGTTAATGAGAATGCTTTAGTGAGTATCTAACCCATATAAAAGGAAAAGACAAATTTCTTAGGATGGGACTTGTTATTATAAATTATGTCTTTTATAGTTTTATTGATTTCACCATTGGGTGAGGAATATAATTTATAGTTTTATTAGTATTAGTATTATAAAAGATTTATTTTATTCCTTTTTTTGGTAAGGTAAGGAGTTATTGATCATGAATCATAGTAGGAACTTGATGATTCACATTCCATGCATATGATATTCCATAATTATAATATTTTGTGCATTTTCTACTACATATTTCTGGTTCCTTGACTATTTTATTCAAAAATATTCTAACGTTTCATGTAGGGATAGAATTATTGGATTAATTAACTATTCCTAATCAACCTAAATTGTGATTTCCTATATATATTAATAGTTTAACCTTAATTAAAAAATTATCCCATGTTTGATCCTTGGACTTTTGATCACATGGGAAGAAATGTTTTTTGATTCTGATTACATGAATGCTTGTTGTAAAATATGAATAATGTAATTCTATAAATTGAGAATGGTGGTTCATCTAATCAAATAATTTTATATGACTTGTTACATCCTAATAATCATTGTAAGTGTCGGGTTACAGTTACATGACATGAAAATTGAAACTTAAAAATCTTGGGCATTTATAACATGGGAATGGTGACTCATCTAACTGGATCATCATATGTATATACATATAAATGAGTGTGAAGATAAATAATGTTTTATTATTAAATAAAATGGTAATCATTAAATTGGGAATGTAATTGAAATGTAAAGGGTGTTTTCCTCTATATCTTTCAATTTAAACTCCATATATGAGAACCTCAGTAATGACACAGAGAACATGACCATGATACAACCTTAATAGTAGGAACTAGTTAGTGTCTCTTGTGATTCCTTAAGGTCTTATATGACACCCTAACCTATCTTTTGGAGTAGGTAGAGGGGTATGACTCATATATAATAAGGATATGTACCTTTCACTTTCTTATAAATTGAGAAAAATTTTGTTATCAATTTCTATTCTAAGGTGTGATCTTAGAATTTGTAGATTTATTATACCATGAAATCATCATGTCTTGTTTTAGGAGGGTGGTAAAGACTATGATTTGGAGGTGGTGGGCCACGATCCACCAGTATTAAATCCTATGGTGTTATCCACAACACATATTTCTATTCCATATTTGAGTGATGATGATTAGTTTTATGATAACATCCTATGATTTATGCAGTTTGGGTAGGGATCTCTATGTCCTACCCTTACTATAGTAGAGTTGATGTGGTAATTCAAGTAGCAACATCCACCCACTTTTACAAAGGATGGTGTAGCTCAGGCCACCGGGTCATGGGATAGATGCCATACTAACTATATTTTAGAATCTAAATATTCCTCTAATGATGAGGGTGAGGCTCGCAACCTAAATGATTCATGGTTCTGTTAAATAATGGTGGGATATTAATACCTAGGATGATCAACATCAGGGTATGGTCTAGGAAGACTTTCAAATAGTCTTATATTACTACCTATTCCCTCTTATTATAATATAAGACCATTCTAGAGAGTTTATGCACCTATAGTAGGATTCAATGTCTAAAATAGAGTATTCATAGTGTTTCATTGAGTATCGGTTATTCGCACTAATAGTTTTTTGGTGATGAGATGAAGAAAAAAGTTGGTTTGAGCATTTTCTTGTATATGAAATCCTATCACGGGTGAATTTCTATTAGTTGACCACTATTTCTATGATAGTGAACCACACCCTCATCAATGAAAAAAACTTATGGGAAGCCTATAGTGTGAGATAGGGTGGTATTTTACTAATATAAGGAAGCATTTTGTCTAGAGTAAGGTGATATAGAAACAAATTTCAATTATTTTATTCTGAATGTGAATTTTTTTAATCCCACCAATGTGTTATTTCAATGGAAATTGTCACATTTTATAGTTTTTGAAGTATTTTTTAGCTTAATTGAAAAAATGCCTTTTTGGAATTTTAACAGTTTCAATTTATTTCATAGATTTCACCATAACTATTTTTCCACTAATCCAAATTGAAAAATTATTCTTTTATAGGTTTATATGTTTTATTTTATTAATTTTATACTTTAGTAACCAAGCTTAATCAACCATTTGAGGTCCAAAATCCATATCACAATCTGAGCCTCAAAATTTGTCCACATATTTGGATAATTGTATTGTTTAGAAGATATATCCTAAAATAATGCAAAAAATGGGCTGAAATTTAACATGGATAAAATTAACATCTATAGGAACATGTTCTTTAACTATGGATCCACCATATCTGGTCATCCTCATTGTTATTAATACATGTAAAAGTGGAGAATTGGAATATGAGGAGTCACTTATCCAAAATTAAATACCCAGAGTAAATTAGCTATATTTATCTCCACACAAGAAAAATGAAGCATAAATTTTGGGGGTAGAAAAAGGATAAGTATAAAAATAACTTTCAAGAATTAATAGTTTCCTAATTAGGTCTTTTAATGGAAACTAAATTCTCATACATTATGTGTACATATTTGGAGCCAAAATTTTCACTCCCTTTCCTTATAAAAATGTCCTCATTCTTCCCAAGGGTTGGAAACTTAGGGGTAGCCTTTATTGGACAATTACTATATATTTTTAGTTTAATTTATGTTTTAATAGTATTATTAATTTTTAGTATATGTTAGTATTATTCTTCATCTCATTCTCTCATATTTTTATCCTTTTTTTCACTCTGATCTTCTCCATTGTGAACTTTTATGCTCATGATCATGAGTAGTTAACCCGAGTAAGTTCCCTAGGGAGTAATCTAGTGATGAACCCAAGTCTTTGAGATATAACTTTTAATTTTTATAATTTTCTTTGAGTTATAATGAGGAGGATATTAGTGGGAAAGGTGAATTTGTGTCTTCACTTGCTACCTGAGTTTTAGCTTTCACTTCTGTAATATTTTCTCTCGGTTGAGGAGGTGGATGTACAGTCTCTTAGTGATTATTGAGAGTATTGTATATTCACAACCATATGTAGAGGTGGATATTAATTTATATTATGGATCATGTTAATCAAGTAAATTCTAAACTAATTAAGAGACAATTAATGTTCACTCTGGGTGATTTTCTCGAGAATGTCTCCTTTCTTCCAAATATCATTTTGTTTGCATTCATTCTCTTTGCATTTCATTTGCATGTTTAATTTTAGTTTTGAATTTTCAATAATCAATATCCTTTTCTGGTAATTTTATTTCATATATATAGAAAATATAAAAAAATAATTAGTAGTAGTGAGGTATTGACTGCAAAATCTACTCAAGAGATCGACATAGGTTAGCCACTGTGATGCACTTAGTTATAAATATTTTTGAGAGTGTGCATGCCAATGCTTCCTCAAATTGGCACCATTTTTGAGGATCCAAGTGGTCTTAACTCACTATTTTTATTCCAATTTTGTATATTATTTTCCTTTCATTTAAAAATACATAAAAAAGAATCATAAATTTCAAAAACACTATAAAAAATATCTTTGTTCATGATGCCTTTCAATTCAAATTATTATTCATGGACTGACCAATGTTAGGTGCCATAAATAATTTTAAAATCATCTTGATGGTAAATATGAAAGGATTAGTAATTTAGTGGAAAAAATGAAGATTCATATAGAATTTATTATTGAATATTTACATTTATGTCAAGAGAAACCCAAAATATTAACTTGTACCTGAACCAAAACCAGAACGAGTGGTGGAATAGATTTCACCAGTATTTTTTATGTTAAATAACCTAAGGAGGGTGAGAAATAGATTATTAAAGAATTAAGAACATAATCCCACACTCAAAAAATGCTCGAGAAGGTCTTTATGTAAGAATTTCAGCTGATGCACTTATGGGATATCAACAGTTTTTGGAAGAATCTAAAAAAACGTTGTTGAAGATAACCTGAAACCTGATCTTCCCATCCTTGATATTAAAAAATAAATACCTTTCCACTACTCTATTGATTTATAAGATGATGAAAAATATGTATCTTACAATGTTTTTACCCAAAAAGATAAATTTCTAAGATTAATTACTTGAAAGGGAATATTTATTAATTTACTCATCATGTTTTAATCTTATTCAAGCTAAATTGTTTCCTAACCTCCACTTTTCTAAAATTTCCAAAACAGCGCAAATAGAGTAGGCTATGGATATTAATAAAGATACCACCCAAGTGGTGGTTATTGAATAAGAAGATATATAAAAGATTGTGGTGGTGAGACTACCTACTCTACAACAAATTTTATATCATAAGGAGGAGGACACCACAAAAGTTCACAGAGAGCACCCCTATCTTATTTTCCCTACCACTCTAGACCATGAATTATTTCTGTATTATTTCTTGTGGGTTAGGAACTTTATTATAATATTTTTAGTTCTCCAATATCTGTGTTTAATTATGGACATTTTAAAAACTCTTATGTTTTGGTTCATCTCAAAGAAACCGCATCCACCTTCTGATTGGGGATAGTCCATTGCAATTGCCTGACTAAGGGAAGTAAAAACCTAACACCCACTTGGGGGGTCAAACCATGAATTTTAACTTTTATATCCCCTTTATCTTTCATTTTATGTATTTTTCTTATGTCTTGTCATTTATTTCTTGTAGTTTTAATGTGGTAGTATTTAAGATCTTAACTCGAGGCTACCACTAAAAATAAATCAGGTTGTATCTTTCCTTTTCTTTCTTTTTTTGCTACCCAATTTAAATTCTACATGAAAATGTATCTTTATCTTAATTGTGCTAAAAAATTGGGTATTAAATGGAATAAGTGTGGGGGATATATTTCAACTTGTTTTTGGAATTTTTATTTTTCTTATATTTTGTTTTTCATGCTTTTTTTTAAAATAAATCATGTTTCCCTTTTCATTTTTTTTTGTGTTTATAGGTTTCTTGAGCTGAATCAAATAATTTGGAAAATTAAATCCATCATGGTATTTTTGTAAAACTTATTGATTTTAATATTTGATGATTAAAATTATTTCTTAATGGATTTTGGTTTGTAATTTTTGATCTTTTCATTTCATGGAGTTCGATTGATTGTGAAACTCATGTGTACTAGTACTGTCCAAATTGAAAATATTTCCCAATTGAGAGGTTTTTGCACATATTTGACATATTCTTACATTTATATTTTCTTGAGAGTCTTGAGACATGTTGTGTGATCTAGAAATTGTTGTTTTTCTCTTTTTCAAAGTTGTAATTGTCTATGGAATGTGTTAAGTATGATTGAGGTGTCACTTTGAGATCACCTTTTGGCATTGAACTCTATTGTTGGCCTACCTTTTCATTTGACCTTTATTAATCCCCTATTATCCATGAAATAACTTGTTATTAAGACACATTACAAGACATTTATACCTTTATATCAAACTCTAGAAGTTAAATTCATGATTATTTTTGAACTCAAGTGTGGGGGATGGAGAAGATGGGTTGTATTTTTATTTCCCAAAGAAATTGTTTAAGCTAAATTGAAATTGATTCCATATTTATTATTGATTGGGTGAAATAAATTTCATAATTGAAAGATGTATGGGTGGAACAAAATAATATTACACATTTTGGTTGGGTGTTCTCTAATTTTTTATGATCAAAAGATGCCTATATTTTCCTCAAAAACATGATTCGGAAGAGAAATCAAGATCTAAATTCAAGCTGAAACAATGCTCCAAATTGGGGTAAAGATGGATGAAATTCATTGATGATTAAATTTTAGGTGTGAACTTACCAAGGAAATAGTTGTTTTTAGGTGATTCATTTTTCATCTGATTGAAGAGCCCACCATTCCTGAGAAAAAAAATCATGCATTTACTTCACTTTAGAGATTAACAATCCTTGTTCTATCTTAGGTGTTTTTACATTTATAACTCGCCAACCCTCAACCTCAGAAAAAAATATTAAAAATAACTTATTATTGGAACATTTTTTACTCTGTGAAGTGGAGATACTCTGAGGATATCAAACCTATAGAGATCACACATGTTCTTGAGATAATATGTTGTCACATATTAGAATGATTATGATATTGTACTGGATATAAATAGTTTTATATATGAAACAATAAATTTACTCATGAGATAATATGTTGTCACTGATTATTTAGACTGGCCCACAAAAGTATATCACATATAATTTTATACAGTCATTGATATACTTCGGGGTATTTTATAATTACAAATCTATAGTACTAGTGGTTGGGAATATAACTAGAATTTGAAACATCATACCTTTATACCATTCTTATGAATCCCTTGAGTCATAGATAATAAATGGGTGGTTCAGTATGCTTTGAATCATTTTTTTATAATGGAGATCAACTAAGAAAGGATTTATCAACTATTATGAAAAGTAAAATACATATCTTAACTTGATTAGATTATATTGATGAAATGTATATAATTTTTTTTAAACTGAAATATGATATAATCAAATATATAGATGACTAAAATTTGAAGTATTCATTCATACATTCCAATCTATTTCAATGAATCATGAATGTTTGAGATTTCATATACTATATTGATATGTTTCATGTCTAGTGATCACTCAATGTCAAAGACAAAATGGATTGTATATGTATGCATATGATATATATCACATCTCATGTGTTTTAAATTTTCATTTACTGATATGAGTATGTTTGATCAAGATCACATCATACCCCTTCGTATCTTGTGTAGCACTAATGTTTTCCTTGAGGTTTCCCTTTTCATACATCTTTGAAATTGAGATTTCATATTAGTTTTTAGTGGTAAAATTTAATTTAGTGTCACATAATTAGGCCTTAGAAAAAGGATTAAAATGATTGATATTTATTTTGTTAAAAATTTAAGAGAATTTGACAAACTATGCCCAAAATAGATTGCACGGATTCACAAAGGGTCGTAAATATTTTTATAAAGTCCCTATAAAATATTTGTACAAGTGATATATCATTAGATAAGAACTAAAACTAGGTATATCACTTTTTATGACATACCTGAGTCTTATCCTATGATATGGAATGTATATTATTTTATTATAGCATACTATATATATCTATCATAGTGTATATGTCAACCCCGAACCTACAGTCCTAGATCCAATGACAAAAATATGATGCTTTTTTCTTAGATTTCATATCGATAAATGTGACCCATTTTTTAACCCTACAAAAAATATAACATTAAATAGAAAAATTGAATCACATACATACCCAAGGAAGTTTTATGTTTAATTTTTTTTGATTTAGGAAAAAACACTTACATTATAACATGGATACATGAAAAATAGGTTCATAAAAATCCAAATCATCTCTAATGAAATTATTTAAACAAGAAACCTTTATGGACACAAATCATTTAACATCATTCTTCATAACCTGGGGAAAATGAAACTTAATTAGGGTGATATCAAACACTCCATAAGGGTAAACATAACCATCAAAAATTCAGTGTCATGAGGGACAATAAGATGAGCATGAACTAATGAAACTACATAACCATAATATAACATAATTCATACACATCAAAACCTATATCATAAAACATGTGACATGGAATAAATCATTATCGGAGTTAAAATTCTTGATAATCAATAATTATGATCCTGGTGATATTAATCTTGATCAAATGATCCATTAAAACTCATAGAAAGAATATAAAAATGGGTCATTAAGCTTGATCATTATCTTCATAGAATGATTGTATGAACCCTTACAAGTGGAATAACCGATATAGTTATCTTCTATTATAATTATTCAGAGGACATAATCATTACCCAATGCATTAGAGGGATATAATAGGCCTATCCATTTAACATTTTTAACTGAGGCATGCTTCATTCATTTATAATGGGGCCACCTAATAGTGACCCAAGCCTTTTACACATATTATTACACTTTTTTTAACATATATCCAATAATTAAAACCCAAATATTGTGAATCCTAGTGTCTATGGAAGAATAGGTTCATAATATATTGAAAATAATAAAAAACATGACATCCTTATTTTATTCTATATAATGAGTTCCAAAATCCATTTTTTCTTCTAAAACATCACAAGATAAACTAGGTAATACTTAAAAGAAAGGGGTGAGATAAAAATACCAATATAGGAATAAACATTATAAAGAAACATAACATTTGAGTCAAAGTTATAACATGATATCATAAAAGAGAATGATCATGTGAAATCTGATGAAAGAATAAAATAAATAACAAGGTATCATAAGATCGTGTAAAGATACCAAAATTTTGCAAAAAAAATATAACAATACATAAATATGAGTCAACTGTAACAAATTGTACAATATCACGTGGTGGAAAAAGATCACTAATGGGTTAGTTTTACTCTATAATCTCATATATAATGTCTTATGACATAGAAGATTTACCAAAGGAATTGGAGAACAATCTAGGTGGACTCATCCTAACATGTTCAGGATTTATGGTTTCCAAAAAAAAGAAATCAATCATAAGGAATCAACATAAGAATAACACATGAAAATAAAATGGGTTTCATAATCATTAATTTTATCAAAACCAAATGAAATATCATAATGAAGGCATTTGAGAAATGAACATAAGGAATCGAATAGCTCATTATAGGAAGGGAGAATAAGCAAGGAATATATGGGAGATAAATATATACAAAATATAGAATCTTTTTATAAATTAAATAGATAGATAAAGTTATTTAGATAGAGAATTTTTATAACCCAAAGAAAATGGTGGTTTAGAGATATCCCTTACCTCAGGCCAGACATTTCACTTGTGTTCTTTGTCTTCCAAAATAATAAACATATGTTAATTATTTACTTGATTAAGAACCTTTTTAGTTTTTATTATTTATTTTATTTTAATAATTATCATGTCATATTCATTTACATAATTATTATGTTTCATGTCATATGTTTTGATGATATTCATCTCATATGTCCAAAATCACTTTGCTAAGTTGAATAAGGTCAAAGAGATTATTGTTTCAAAATATCCAAAATAATAATAATGAAATAATTATATTTTTTATACATCGATTATAATTTTTAAACAAACTATGAAATATATTTATGGAAACTGAACTATGTTACAATCATGATAGGAGGTCGTAAGTACGCATAAGTAACATTACCATTTTTTTCAACAATAATGATGAAAATAAGGTAATTTTTATTTTATATTTTAAGATTTATCATTATATCATAAATACCATATTATTTTTATAAATACATATATATATTCCTTCCATGTGATGTAGAAATGAAGAATGAATTGCATCTCTTTTTTGAGGTGTTAATTTACATGTATAGACGAATGATGTTATCACATTTTAATAAATGGAATGTTAGAAAAATATATGATATAATAATTAAAAAATGATATATAAGTCATGAATATAGTATATACACTTTAGATCCATCGTTTCAAATATCCATCATAGGTTATGATAGAAAATGAATTACATTGATTCATGAGGTGGTGGTCAACCTTACACATGAATGATGGTTTCTCTTCCCATTTGATGGAATATGAGAATGATTTATGTTATGAAATTAACAAAATAACATCTCATTGTATTGAAAATACTTATTTTATTATATAATCAATTTTTAATAAGTTTTTGAGGAGGTAAAATATGATTTAAAACAAAAATGCTCGGTTAAGAATGATATCTCTTCTTCAAACAACCTCATATATTTGTACCAAAAACATTCAAAGGGGGGTTTTTTTTAAGCAAAACAAGTCCTATAAGACATAGAAAGGGAATTAAGTATGTTATTTTTGTTTTAATTGGCTGATCCACAAGTATCTTGTATTGTGTATAGGATATTAGAGGAGGGGACCTTTTGTAAGTGACAACGAGTGACATTTTTGTAAATAAACAATATAATTCAATAATGGGTAGTCACTCTCAAGACATGTGCCTCAAAAATTGATAAATATTTGTATTTTATAGAATAAAATATCAGTAAAAACTTCCTCATATAAAAATTAACATAATTTAGATAGATTATTCCCTTTACCTCTATTGTTATTCACAGTAACAATTTTAGTTTTGACAATGGAATATAGTATTTTACATAAGTAATTTATCCTCTAAGTCTCAAAATATATTGATTCATATTATAAAATTTTGAACAACTAATTATATATATTAAATTTAATTTATAAAATAAAAATCCAATGTGTTTGGAAAATTAATTTTGATATAAGTACATGTAATACACAAAACCCTATTTTAAACTTAATTGTGATAATTATTTTTCCTTTTTTTACAATTCATTAAAAAAATATTAATTTTAAATTATTACCCAATATTAATTATAATGATTAAAAATAAGAAATCAATTTTATAATATTATCTGCATAGATTTTGTATAATTTAATTTAAAATTAAATCTGCAAAATGTGTCGACAAATTATATTTAATGAAATGCATTTTACAAGAAATAAATGATATTTTTTAATTATTTGACTTATAGCCATCATTATATGAATTTAAATTCATATAAATCAATATATAATCTATATATTTATGTTAAATAATTCATTAAAATGGAATATTTTTATTAATTTAAATAGGTTTTATTTATGCCCAAAAAAAATAATTTATAGAAAATTGTATTATTAGGCATAAAAATAAAATTATACCAAAATCAGAAATCTAAATGATTTAAATTAAATTAATTTCATTATTTAAAATAAATAATTTGTATTTAAATTTAATACAAAATAAAAAATATAGTGGGACTTTTAAATTAATTTATTTAATGAAATTAAATGGTAGTATTTGAAAAATCGATAATTTTCACAATTCATAGAAAAATCAATCATTTCAGAAATATCCCGAAATTTACCCTAAGTTAATTTTGATATGATGATTAAAAAATTTCATTTCATTTTATAAAATAATATTTATAAATGTTCTTGATATTAATAATAAAAATCATCTCTCATGAAAACAAATTTTTTAAAGAATAGAATATGTATTTTTTTTAAAAAAATTAGTGCTTATTTCCTAAGAAACTATCAATAAAATTATATTGAATGGTAATTTAGTATATATTTCCTAAATAATTTAATCTTATTAGTACCCCTTAATTTTACTTCTAGGATATAATGGTTATAAATAAATAATCATGGTTCATTTACGCTCTATGTTTTGTGTCGCATATGCTATGGACATAGTTTAATTTTTTACAAAACAAAATTCATGGTGTTATATTCTTATCCCCTTAAGTAATTTCAAACTAAAAAAATTAATTTCATATTATAAAGTTAAAATAGGTTAGGTTACATTTTTTCATGACTTCTTCCAGTTCCCATGTTGGATATTTTTGTTTATGGTTCTTCCATAACACTTTGATGAGGTGAGTCCTCATATTGCATAGAAATATTTCCTTATAACCCAAGATATTAACTGAATTCTCCTCATAATATATATAATTTTAAAGCTATACCACCTATTAATTAAATACATATAAGTGTTCTGTTATGTATTTCCTCCATAGGGTTACATGGAAAATTTCATGTTCCCAGTAAAGGGTTAGTGAGACTCTTAATCGATAAGATATAACTCCGATGTGATTGAGAATTTAAAAGGGGCCAATGTACCTAGGGAATAGCATTACCTTCTTCCCAAATATCATGACTCAATTACATTAATATATGAGGTGAAACATTTTATCCTTGACATTAAAATCTATATATCATTGATGATTGTCGGAATAGCTCTTCTATAGACTTATATGATTCTCGAGATGTTTCTAAATGGTCTTGAACATTGATACCATTTCTTAAACCATTTCAGGTCCAAATAAACTATGTTCTCCAACTTCATCCCAACATGTAAGTGATATAAATACCATCCCATAAAGGGATTCATAAGGATCCATTTGGATTTTTGAGTGAAAGATATCATTTTATGAGATCTCATCTAGATGAATATATTGATCCCATCCTCTTTTGATGTCCATTAAGCATGATCTGAACATCTATTCTATTGTTTGAATAATCCCCTAATATTGGACATCAGTTTGGGGGTGATAATCCATATTGAAGTTTAACTTATTATTTTTAGAATTTTTTGGACTCTTTCAGAACTTGGAGGTAGATCTCAAATATTGGTAAGATACAATCAATAGTGGTTCTCCATGCATACTTATTATCTTTCTGATGTATATCTCTGTAGGTTGATCAATTAATAAGTCCTATCTAATTATAGTAATGTTATTAGTCTTTTTATGATGATCCATAACAACAGATATGAAATTATTTCCTCATTATATCTTTAGAAAACCATGAGAAAGTCTATGGTGATGTTTTTTCATTTTCCTATAGGTATGGGTTATGGATTCATCATCCCATTATAGTTTTTCCTTTTATCCTTCGCTTGCAGACATACTAGACACATTTATGTGTATTCTGTGATCTGCTTCTTCATATTGTACAACTAATAGTTCTCTAAAATATCTCGATACATATCCATGCTCCCGTAGTGGATATAGAAGGTGAAGTTATGTGCATTAGTCAAAATATCCTACATTATATTAGTATTCGATGGTATATATAATCAGGATCCAAATCTAACAACTCATTCTTCATTAATTCTTAATTTAAAGGACTTCCCATTTCTTTTGGATTCAGCATTCTTTAAATTTATGTATCATCCATTTTATAATTATTTAACTTCTCTAAAAGGTATAGTTGAGAAATAATGTGAGAAAAGTATGATGATGTTCCTTACATTATGATTCCCATGAACATACATATAAAATTCCTAGAAAACTGGATCCTTCTCAATCCTCACCATTGATAGGGTTTCCAAATTTTTTCTAGTGGGCGTATCTACCACTTTTTTTCTTCCCAAAGATGGTAATGGATTTAGTTTTCATAGTCCTTGATCAACTCTAACCATAATGTCTAGTTTATATTAAGATACATTTGTGTTAATATATATTTATAGCTCTTTTGATCTATATTTATTTCACACTTCTCCCCATATAGATAATGTCACTATCTTTTTAATGTAAAGTTTAGTACAACCAACACTAGATCACAAGTTCCTTAGTTCTATTCATGATCATTAAACTACCATAGGTTTTAGGCTATAACATTATCATTATTCATTATTACATATCCCAAACACTTCTATAAAGATTAAAAATATAAAAAAAATGTTCCCCACTTGTAAGAAACTTGAGGACTGGTATAATTCAAGGACTCTTTTTAAATATCATAAATCATTTTTCACATTCATTATTATAAAAAAAATACTTAATTATAAGTTATCATGTTTAATGGGATTAAAAACCAAGATGATTTTCTCACCAATATTCAATAATACTTTACTAGTCTATGGAAATAATAGATCTATGTTAAATATACTGATCTAGAACAATCCTTAATTGTCATGTTCATAGAAGTTTCTAACAATATCCCTATGATGGTGTTAATATTCTACACAAATGAAAATTCCTTTATATAGAACTATCATTTACTATACTTATCATATATCTTCTATTTTCTGAAATTATTTAACATTTTATTCAAATACTCCTCATACTCCTATTTTCTTTTGGGGTATATATGAATATCATCAATAAAGACTATTAAAAAAATTAGGTAATCCCTAAATAAATAATTCATTAAGTCTTTAATGATTGTTGGATTATTAATTACCCTAAAAGGTATCCCTCTTAACATATATTTATTATAAATTTTTTGAAAGGTAGTTTTGGTAATATATTCCTTCTTCACCCTTGGTGATATCCTGACTAAAGTTCCACCTTAGAGAAATATTGACCCCCATGTAGCTGATGAAACAGGTTATCTTTCCATGGGAGGGGTGATTAAAATTTATCTTTATTTTTTTGGATTTATCATGATCAATATATAGGCACATTGACCCATCCTCCATCTTGATGAAAATAACCAATACACCCCCTAATTAATCCCTCATATGTATAAAAAACATCTACATATTCACATGTAACTACTTTATCATCTCTTTCAACTCATTATTGTGCATTCTGTATGGAGTCCTAGATATGCGTAATGAACTTGGTATATGTTTTATTGATAATTATACCTATCATTTAAGGATGAAGGACAAAAAATTATTCTAATAATACCTCAGTATGATCTCTCACAATGGGAGTGTAATTAAGAATGTTTCTCTCCTTCATCTCATTCATTTGGTCCAGATATGTTTTATTATAAGGAAATAATGTCCATGCTATTAAATAATATTATAGTTGAGATTAATCCTCCTCCTCAAAAATGTACTTGATTGAAGGATGGATTATGATCTTAAGAGTGATCTCCCTCTCTTGACAGTTTATGATGGATTTATATAAGGTCCACTATTTCATTCTCAAAATATCACCAAACTCCACTAAATTCAGTATGATGACATTTGATAGAAAATTGAGTCCAAAAACATTGACTGTGGAGGAGTTTTATACTTGGGATGAAAAAAATTCTTAGTTTTCTATTCTCATAGATATATCAACCCCCATATTTTGAGGTGGTGTTTGTGTAGTTATATTAAACAACAAAAATATGAAATAATGTTTAGTTTAAGTTCCCAACATTTCTCATAAGGTAAATATATTTTAAATTATATTTAAACCTTTATTTTTATCCTGATGTATGTTCCCATGATATTAGGGAACATTTAAATAGTTTCTAGTGCCTATTCAGATCATATAATCCTGAATATTGGATAAAATAATTGGCTCACATAGTTTTTTTAAACTATGCTCATGAGGCTGCACAGTTTGGGTAAACAGTGCGTGGCTATGTAGAAGACTCCATGGTATGTGCATGGATTTCCCAAATTGTGCCCTTATTTAGAACATATAGTGGCATTTAGGTAGTGGTTTTACAATATTGGTGCATGGTTTATCCAAAGTGAGTGGACAAACCATACACCATTTAAAAATTAGTGGATTTCCCTTTTTTCCCTCCTTTATTTTAACTTACCTCATCCTTTTTCCTCCATTTTGCACACAATTCAACCTTTTCCTCACATTTATCTCTCCTTCTCCATAAAATAATGGATTTGATCTTGATTAATTATTTGTACATGTAATCTATCACCAGTAGTGGTGTTGTATCGCTAATAGTAATCTCTCTAATACTCTTCCTTCCTTTCTTCATTTTTCTTTCCATTATGAATGTTATTTCTATGTGTTTTAATATTCTCCTTTTTAAATAATTTTTCTATTTCACTAATATATTCTATTAAACTTCAAATCTAATTTTGATATTGGATTAAGATTCATCTAACTTCTTATGATATTGGTCTAGTACTTTCCTTTTAAATGCTTGTTATTTTATATCCACCACCATGAAGCTGCATGTTGTACTTTTTATGAATTTCTAAAAAAAAGTTTGATTCGTCCAAAATTGAATTGTTATAAATGTTTAAAATTCCCTTATATTAAATTTTGAACAACATTTATTATTATATAATCTCCTCAAGCATGGTTTCCCTTATAAATTGTGATACATGGTCATGGAGTCACTTATTACTTGTGATACTCTATCTTGGAGTCTTTTATGATTCATGATACCTAGGAATGGAATCATATATTAAATTCGATACTCAAGAATGGAATCCCATATGGTGTAATATACTTAGGCATGGTGTCCCTTATTTCTCCTGATAATCAGGCATGGTGTCCCATATTATTCTATGAGAATCTTAAGACTATGCATGGATGCCTAAGTTACACCTTATGTCATGGATAGTATTAGTATCTATATATATGTATATATACATTACGATGTATATAGTCTATATACATTCATATGTATATAGTCTATATATATGCTTACATATATACCTATATGTATTAGTATGTGTATATATATATATATTTATATATATATATATCTGTGTGTGTGTGTGTGCAGTTACATTTTCATAGGTATATTGACTTAGGATAAAGTAGGAATTTCCAAACCGGTGCTCTTTCAGAGCCAGAGACGACTTATTTTACATTTATATTTCTTCTCTACATTTTTATATCTACGCATTTTCATTTTATATTCAATGGATGGATAATACTATAAGTTGTTTTTAGTGGCCTTTTGAGTATATATCTGTAAGATCCCGGCCTTTTCTAGAGTCAATATCGGGAACGTTTTCAGGTAATTTTGATGTTTTTAAGTACCTCTATTTTATAGTAGTGACCTGGGGTGTGTTTGGGTGAACTTTTAAGTAAAACAAAAGGGCAGTGGGTTGTGCAAGGTTTGTGCATGGTTTGAAAAACCATTCCAACCAAGCAGAACTAGACAGAGAGGTATGTATGGTTTGAAAAACCATGCAAACAAATAGTGCGGACCCTGCAAATCTGGATAGTGAGGTCCGCACAGTTTGCGCACGGTTTGAAAAACTATGCGCCATTGTCCAAGAAACTGTGCGTGTGGTTTTTATTTCTGAATATCCTTTTGAAAACCACCTGAACCCCAGGACTTCCTTATTTTCTGACCTTAGCTTAGGCTTGGTAATTTCTAGGTGTTTCCAAATCCTCTTGGAGAGATTCTAAGGTGATCTGAACACCTTTTCTCAATATTGAAGGCTCGAATTGAAGATTTTCTCTCCTTTCAGTAAGTGGATTTCATCCTGTTGTTTCTTCCATTATTTCCTCAAAATTTCCTTGATCTTTTCATGGGAGATTTCCATCGTTTCCATGGATCTAAACCTATGAGTTAAGGTATAGATCTAGGATTGTGGATCTAGATATAGTTTTTCAAGATCTTGATGCCTTGGATCTTATTTTTTTTGGTTTTAAGGATTTAGATCCAGAACTTGATCGACGAATTTGTGCCGCTTGGATTTTGGGTATTTTTATTGCGCTAACTTCTATCAATAAATCAAGGTAGCTGGTTTAAAATCCAATCTCATAGTCTCATCGTGTTAGGCGTATGCAGTTGTATAAATGTCATGGCATAAATAATTAATTAGTGGTTTGGTTATTCATCTCTTTGTGAATTGTGGATCTAGTTGAATATGGTTGAGAGTTATGATGGGAGGATAAAGATGATTAAACATTTGAATATAGTTGTATATGTGAATTGGATATTTTATTTGAAAAAGGGTTGTGGGACATGAACTGATGCTATGAATACCCATAGAGGTTCTAGACATGGCATTCTAGAAACAATGACATGCATGAAATTGATATTTTATGGGGAAAGGACGGATTCTCCAAATACCCATGGGGTTGTGAGATAGGGACTGATGCTCCAAATACTCACATGTGTGCTAGACATGAAATTCTAAACTCTTTCATTTATTTTGTACTATGGTTTCATTTGGATATTCATAAACTTAATATTGTGACACAATAATTATGAATTTAACAGGGGAAATGGTTTAGGCTCCTACACAGGTCGAAGTAGGCATTGTGTTTTGGGTGTTCTCGGGAACCTGGATGTTTAACGTATTAAAGAAAGGTTAATTGGATAAATATAATTATTTTCCCTATTGTCTTGCTTTATTATTAATGCAACTGCATACACTGCTTATGACTGGATTTATTTTTGACACTGTTGGTGGTGATCTACAGAGTTGTACTCACACCCTACTCAAGCTGCCTGATTGGTACCTGAATAGACTTTGTTGTTGCAGGACAGGATAAGGGAAAGAGCCCTGGATAGAGTGTTGTTTGGTGTTGGATCATATAAGAGAGAACCCAAAGTGGGTCAGGAATAGTTTGGATTCATTATGTCTTACTTTCAGATTCATTATAGACACTTGTCTCTTGCATAGTCATAACATGTTTTAGCTTTTAGTTGAGTATTGTATTTTCGGTTTTGATTATGCTAGTGACATTGTACTACTATATTTATATGTGTTTCTACTATTACTTGGTTACTTCTGCTGGTATTTTATTCTGATAACAGAGGTTATAGTCTCCCCAAGACTGACTTACTAGACCCTCGCTGCTAGTCGTCGCCCTCTGGCGTATGGGGAGGCGCGCTTGAGGGCTTGTGACCAACCGGCTCGGAGCACCGTTCAGTGTCTCCCAGGTCAGAACCTTACAAAGTGGTATTAGAGGCAGGTTTTTCTTTCTTCCTATTTTTTCTTACTATTTGGTGAAGGTGGAAAAGGAATTAGGGAAAGTCAGGGCTTGATAATGATCTTATACACGGGAGTTTCAAACCCATGTACAGGGGAAAACTCAAGTACTCAAAGTGGGATTGTTGTTATTGTTGTTTTTCGTTACAGTAGAATATTACTTCACCTTGGGTGATGCACTTGTTATGTGATGTGATTATTATTTCAAGAATTTGTTGAATATTTATTCATGTCCCATAATGGAATGAGTGTCTCATCTACATGAATAATTCTAGGAACTCAGGATTATTGTGACATGCATCATGTTAGGCATGCATGGGAAAATAGATTATGGGTAGATTGTTGAACTTAAAATATTTATTTTCCTTGCTTGTGAAATTGAAATAAAAATGGTGTCTAATTTTTAAATTTAATGAAATAATTGTAAATTTATTTGAATAATTTGGTTGTGTGTAATTGTGGTAACATTGTGAACTATTTTCTAAGCTATATGTTTGTCTTTGTATAATTATGCCTCCATGACTCTTGTTAAAAGGATGAGCGGGGGGTATAGTTAGAAATGGTCCTCCAATGGGTTAACCTGAGGAACCAATAGTACCAACAGAAGAAGTGGGGGAAATTTTTCAAGAGAACCTCACCCATTTCATGAAAATGATGGAAAGAGACCTAGGGCAGATTGTGAAAAATTTGTCTAATCTTACAAGGGAGTTTCAGTTGCAGCACCCGCCGACTTTTACTGGAGAGGGTGGTCTAGAGAAAGCTGATTCCTAGATTGAATATACCCAAACTATACTTGAAAACCTAGAGACACCTGTTGATAAGAGAGTCAATTTGGAATCTTACATGTTTCGTGGTCAAGCGAAATGTTGGTGGGACATCCAGACTCAGAATGGGAAGCTGGAAGTTATGGAGTGGAAGGAATTTCAGGAGAAGTTCTTTGAGTACTTCTATCCAGAGACGCTCAGACATGAGAAAGAGGCTGAGTTCATGAGGCTAACTCAAGGTAATATGTCTGTAATGGACTATGTTGGATGCTTTATAGACTTACAAGGTTTTTTTCCAGCATGGGTAGCAGATGAGGGCACTTCAGCAAGACGATTTCAGGATGGAATTAAATGTAAAATTAAGTCTCAAGTGAATATTTTCAGGCTGAATAAGTTTTTGGAAGTGGTAAATAATTCTCTCATCTTTGAGGGGAACCTGAAGGAGGCTTCTAGTGGCACAAAAATAGTTTTTACTGGATGGTCAGGTGGTGCGACTTTTGAGAGTAAGAAGAAACATCATGAGAATGTCAGCTAGGGAGGTGGGAGATAGAGTAGCCTAACAGAGGGGTCCATTACACAGGACCTTACCCTTGTATTTTTACACCAGTGTGGAAGGCTGGGACATTGTCGTAATCAATGTCTCCGACCCCCTGTTGGATGCAGATCATGTTGTAGGATGGGACATCTCTAGAAGTTCTGTAGGAACCCAAAGGAGTCACATGGTGATGGATTATCTAAACAGAGTCAGAGTGTGGGAAAGTGATCCTCTACACCCTTTCAGTCCCAAAGTTGGATTTCTAATGGCCGAGGTGGTAAGGGTGATGGAAATGGTGCTCTTGGGCAGCAATGCCCATATCAGCAGAGTGGTACAAGTCAGGGGAGTTAGATGGCATCACAGGAAAGAGGAGTAGGAGAGTTCCATGCAGTACAACCTACACTTGTGGATAATGAGGCTAGACCATCGATAGTGGGAGGTTCTATTCTTGTGGCTTCTACTTTAGCTAATTCCTTATTTGATACTGGTGGATATCATTCCTTTATATCTATAAAACTTGTTAATGGTTTGATTTTGGTGGTGGAGTTTTTGAGTAGGTTTATAACAACAGTCACACCTTTTGGGGTACAGTCTAGAGACATCTGTATGTGCAAGGGATGTTCACTTGAGATTGGGAAGTACCATTTCCTATGGGATCTCTATATCCTTGATATGACAGGCTTCGACCTATTCCTGGGTATGGACTGGTTAGTCACATACCGATCCCACATTGATTGTTATCGTCAGGGGGTGACATTTATATCGCCTATGAATGACCATTACATTCACCATGGGGAGTGGGATATCTAGGAAGGCCGAGCAGGGCCAATTACTCAACAATTGGGAGAGCTCACAGCCCAAGTTTTTAGTCTTTTACTGGATGACGAAGGTGTTAGGCAATATTTCCTTCCACGAGTGGTTGATTTGTTTCAAGATGTATTCCCGGAAGACTTCTCAGGGATTCCACCTAAGAGAGATATTGAATTTACTATTGAGCTCATGCCGGGAGCTGAGCCAGTATCTATTCCACCATATATAATGGCACCGACAGATCTTCAGGAACTCAAAGATCAGTTGGAAGACTAGAAGGATAAAGTATTTATCCATCTAAGTACATCTCCATGGAGATTTCCTATACGGTTTTCAAATAAGGCTGATGGGAGTTTATTTTTGTGTGTCGATTACCGGAGGTTGAACAAGATGACTGTGAGGAACTTATATCCTCTATCGCGTATTGATGATCTATTTTACCAGTTGAAGGGACCTTATGTTTTCTCTAAAATCGACTTGAGATCGGGGTATCACCAGTTGAGAGTTCGGACTTCTGATATACCGAGGACTGCTTTCCGAAGTAGATATGGTCTTTATGAGTTTTTTGTAATTCCATTTGGGTTAAAAAACACACCAGTAGTGTTTATGGATATGATGAATAAGATATTTCTTCCGTACCTAGATCAGTTTGTGTTAGTATTTGTGGATGGCATCTTGGTGTACTCGAAGACTCATGATGATCATGACCAACATCTTGACATCATCCTAAGTACACTAAGAGATCATCAGCTATATGCCAAGCTATCTAAGTGTCAATTTTGGAACGATCAGGTGAACTTATTGGGACACATCATCTTGAAGAATGGTGCTTTAGTAGATCCATAGAAGGTGAAAGCAGTGATTTCTTGGGAGAATCCCTAGAATATTTTTGATATCCGAAGCTTTCTAGGGTTATCTAGATATTACATGAGATTTATCTAAGAATTTTCCCATTTGGAAACATCACTTTCGGGCTTGACCAAAAAGAGAGTAAAGTTTGAATGGTCAGAGGCTTGCGAGACATCTTTTCTGGAGTTAAATAAGTTTTTAACATCCACACCAATTTTGGCTCTACCTGATTCAGGCGAAGAGTACATGGTGTATTGTAACACTTCTGGGATAGGACTCAAAGCTTCGTTGATGCAAATAGATAAAGTTGGGGAATACGGGTCTTGACAGATGAGGCAGCATGAAAGGAATTTTCTAACGCACGACCTTGATTTGGTAGCGGTGGTTTATGCTTTGAATTGTTGGCGAAACTACCTCTTGAGTGAAAGGTTTACAGTTTATACTGATCACAAGAGCTTGAAGTACATCTTTTCTCAACATGATTTAAATCTTCGACAATAGAGATGGGTTGATTATATGCAGTCTTTTGATTTTGAGCTGGTATATACACCTGGGAAAGGAAACGATGTGGCTGATGATTTGAGTAGGAAGACTCAGACTCAGACTGTTCAGGAATCTAGTGCTGAGTGGAGGATGATGTCGTTGGTAGCTGAAATGCACGTTGTGGTTCTGGAGATATAGGAGGAAATAGCACTCGTGTCATTTGCAGTGGAGTCTACACTTTTATGATGGATCAAGGAAAAGAAATATGAGGACACTAGATTCTTATCCTTGAGGGAAAATTTTGAAGGTGAGGAGACACCTTCAGACTAGAAGATAGACGAGAATGATATCGTTTATATGAAGAATTGGGTTGTTGTTCCTACGAGCATGCGAGAGGATCTCATGCGGGAATTTCATGCCTCAAGATGGGAAGTGAACCCTGTTGTGACCAAAATGTATCATGATCTGTGACGAAAGTTTTGGTGGCCAGGCATGAAGAAGAAGATAACAGGGTTTGTGACTGGATGCTTTACCTGTCAGGAGGTGAAGGCGGAGCATCAATGACCTGGAGGTTTACTATGACCTTTGTCTATTCTATAATGGAAGTGTGATGATGTGACCATGGAATTCATGATAGGTCTTCCAAAAACACTTAGGAAGATTGATGCTATTTGGGTCATTGTGGATCGACTGACAAAGGTGGTATATTTCTTTCCTATAAAGGAAACTTTTACAATTGAGCAGTTTAGAGATCTGTATTTACATAAGATAGTTCAATTACATGGGTTTCCATGAACTATAGTTTCATATCAAGATTCATGGGTTACTTCATGCTTCTGGAATGGCTTACAGAAGGCACTTGGTACACAAGTTTTATTGAGTATGGCTTTCCATCCAAAAACGGATGGACAGTCAGAGCGTACTATAAAAGTGCTTCAGGATATGTTGAGGGTGTGTGTACTTGACTTCGGTGGTACATGGGATTAGCACCTAGCTTTAGTGGAGTTTTCCTATAACAACAGTTATCAAGAAACTATACAGATGTCACCATATGAGCCTCTTTAGGGTAGGCTATGTAGATCACCACTATACTCGATGGAAGTGGGTAAGTCGTATTTTTTGGGACCGAGTCTCACATAGAAGATGACTGAACAAGTTCAAGTGATTCAGAAACGAATTTCTATAGCTCAAAGTTGGTAGAACTCTTATGCTGATAGATGGAGGTGACCTCTAGATTTTATAGTCGATGATCACATTTTCCTTCGAGTATCGCCTAGGTTGGGTCACCTCAGGGTACGAAGTTAGGGAAAGTAGGCACCCATGTTTTTTGGACCTTTTGAGATCGTGAATAGAGTCGGTCTGGTAGCATACCAATTGTCTCTTCCACAAAAATATAGTCTGATTCATGATGTTTTCCATGTATCACAACTATGACGGTATCACCCCAACCCTTCTCATGTGATCGATGTGGATGATGTTGAGCTAGAGATAGATGCGTCCTTTGAGGAGAATCTGATACGTGTGTTGGATCACAGTGAGAATGTGTTGAGGGAAAATACAGTACCGATAGTTCGTGTTTTATGTTAGCATGGACATGTGCAGGAAGAGACATGGGAAAGGGAGGTAGATAAACAGACTCAGTGGCCTGATCTTTTCAGCACGGAATCTCAAAGAAGTTTGGGAGTACAGATCGAGGACGATCTGTTATAAGGTGGGGAGAATGTAAGATCCCATCCTTTTTTAGAGTCAATATCGAGCACATTTTTAGGTACTTTTGATGTTTTTAAGTACCTACGTTTTGTATTAGTGACTTCGGGTGCGTTTGGTAAACTTTTATGTAAAACAATAGGGCAGTGGGTTGTATATGTGAATTGGATATTTGATTTGAAAAAGTGTTTTGGGACATGGAATGATGCTCATAATACTCATGGAGGTTCTAGACATGGCATTCTAGAACCAATGACATGCATGAAATTGATATTTTATGGGCCAAGGACTAATGCTCCAAATACCCATGGGGTTGTGAGATAGGGACTGGTGCTCTAAGTGCTCACATGTGTGCTAGACATGACGTTCTACACTCTTTAATTTATTTTGTACTATGGTTTCATTTGGCTATTCATAAACTTAATATTTTGACATAGTAATTATGAATTGTATAGGGGAAATCGTTTAGGCTCCTACACTGGTCGAAGCAGGTATTGTGTTTTGGGTGTTCTTGGGAACCTGGAAGTTTAACGTATTAAAGAAAGGTTAATTGCATAAATATAATTGTTTTCCCTATTTCCTTTATTTATTATTATTGCAACTGCATACACTTATTAGGACTGGATTTGTTTTTGACATTGTTGGTGGTGATCTACTGAGTCGTACTCACACCCTACTCGGGCTGCCTGATTGGTACCTGAATAGACTTTGTTGTTGCAGGACAACATAAGGGAAAGAGCCCTAGTTAGAGTTTTGTTTGGGGTTGGAGCATGGAAGAGGAAACCGGACGTGGGTTGGGACCCGTTTGGAGTCGTTGTGTCTTTACTCTCAGTTTCATAGTAGACACTTGGATCTTGTATAGTCATAGCATGTTTTACCTTTCAGTTGAGTATTGTATTTCTGTTTTTAATTATGCTAGTTACATTGTACTATTATATTTATATGTTTTTCCATTATTTCTTGGTTAATCCCACTGGTATTTTATTCTAATAACAGAGGGTATAGTCTCCCCAAGACTGACTTAATAGACCCTCGCTGCTATTCAGAACCCTCTGGCATACGAGGATTCACGCTTGAGGGCTTGTGACCAACCGGCTTGGAGCACTGTTCAGTGGCTCCTAGGTCTGGACATTACAATATCACACACTATTTTGGACCCTGATTAGAACATGAATAGATATTATTGATGAAAATAGGGGAAAAGGGAAGCATCTAAATTTGAATGCTTGATTTTTTTTCTTGGATGGAGTATAGGAGAATATAATTGAGCTTGTTCTTGTGATTCTAGTGTATATATTTTTTGGTCTTTTTTATTTTTTCATATCATTTTTTTATACTTAATACACCACTTCAATGTATTCCGATTCTATATAGCCAATAGAAATAACATAAATATACATAACAACATTTTGTATATGGTTTTGGTTATGCTTTTGAATGTTTATTATATCTTGACAACCTATTCTTATGAAGTTCATGTATTATATTTTTTATTTTTCACTATTATTATATACCATTTCACTACACTATAATCATGTGGTTATAGTCTCCCCACTATACCATTATTGACCCTCCCTTCTAGTCAATGGCCTCTAGTATACAGAGAGGTGTGCTTGAGTCCATATAGATTTTATGTTTAGTTAATGATAAGTGAATCATACTTAGGATGTTACAAATGGTACCAAATCATTTTTTTACTTTTTTTCTATTTTGGTTATTAGAAAAGAGACTATGAATATGTTGGAATTTGTTAATGAGAATGCTTTTGTGAGTATCTAACCCATATAAAAGGAAAAGACAAATTGCTTAGGATGGGACTTGTTATTATAAATTATGTCTGTTATAGTTTTATTAATTTCACCATTGGGTGAGGCATATAATTTATAGTTTTATTAGTAGTAGTATTATAATAGATTTATTGTATTCCTTTTTTTGGTAAGGTAATGAGGTATTGATCATGAATCATAGTAGGAACTTGATGATTCACATTCCATGCATATTATATGCCAAAATTATAATATTTTGTGCATTTTCTTCTACATATTTCTGGTTCCTTGACTATTTTATTCAAAAAATATTCTAATGTTTCATGTAGGGATAGAATTATTGGATTATTTAAAGATTACTAATCAACCTAAATTGTGGTTTCCTGTATATATTAACAGTTGAACCTTAATTAAAAAATTATTCCATGTTTGATCCATGGACTATTGATCACATCGGAAGAAATGTTTTTTGATTCTGATTACATGAATGCTTGTTGTAATATATGAAGAATGTACTTTGATAAATTGAGAATGGTGGTTCATCTAATTAAATAATTTTATATGACCTGTTACATCCTAAGAATCATTGTAAGTGTTGGGTCACAGTTACATGACATGAAAATTGAAACTTATAAAGCCTGTGACTTTATAACATGGGAATAGTGACTCGTCTAATTGGATCATCATATGTATATACATATAAATGAGTGTGAAGATAAATGATGTTGTATTATTAAATAAAATGTTAATCATTAAATTGGGAATGTAATTGAAATGTAAAAGGTGTTTTCCTATATAGCATGAAATTAAAACTCCATATATGAGAACCTCAGTAATGAAACAGAGAACATGACCATGATACAACCTTAATAGCAGGAAGTAGTTAGTGTCTATTGTGATTCCTTAAGGTCTTATATGACACCCTAACCTATCTTTTGGATCAGTTAGAGTGGTGTGACTCATATATAATAAGGATATGTACCTATCACTTTCTTATAAATTGAGAAATATTTTTTTATCAATTTCTATTCTAAGGTGTGATCTTAGAATTTGTAGATTTATTATACCATGAAATCCTCATGTTTTGTTTCAGGAGGGTGGTAAAGACTATTATTTGGAGGTGGTGGTCCATGAGCCACTAGTATTAAATCCTATGGTGTTCTCCACAACACATATTTCTATTCCATATTTGGGTGATGATGGTTAGTTTTTTGAGAACATCCTATGATTTATGAAGTTTGGGTAGGGAGATCTATGTCCTAGCCTTACTATAGCAGCATTGATGTGATAATTCAAGTAGCAACATCCACCCACTTTCACATAGGATGGTGTAGCTCAGGCCCCTGGTTCATGGGATAGATGCCCTACTAACTATATTTTAGCATCTAAATATGTCTCTAATGATTAGGGTCAGGCTCACAACCTAAATGGTTCATGATTCTGTTAAACAATGGTGGGATATTACTACCTAGGATGATCAACATCAGGGTATGGTCTGGGAAGACTTTCAAATAGTCTTATATTACTACCTATTCCCTCTGATTCTAATAGAATAACATTCTAGAGATTTTATGAACCTATAGCAGGATTCAAATTCTATAATAGAGTATTCATAGTGTTTCATAGAGTATCGGTTATTCGCACTGATAGTTTTTTGGTGATGAGATGAAGAAAAAATTGGGTTTGAGCATTGTATTGTATATGACACCCTATCACTGGTGAATTTCTATTAGTTGAACACTATTTCTATGATAGTGAACCACACCCTCATCAATGAACATAACTTATGGGAAGCCTATCGTGTGGGATAGGGTGGTATTTTACTAATATATGGAATCACTTTCTCTAGAGGTAGGTGATAGAGAAAAAAATTTCAATTATTTTATTCTGAATTTGAATTTTTTTTAATCCCACCAATGTGTTATTTCAATGTAAATTTTCACATTTTATAGTTTTTTAAGTATTTTTTAGCTTAATTGAAAAAATGTCTTTTTGTAATTTTAACAGTTTCAATTTATTTCATGGATTTCACCATAACTATTTTTTGACTAATCCAAATTAAAAAATTATTGTTTTATAGGTTTATATGTTTTATTTTATTACTTTTATACTTTAGTAACCAAGCTTAATCAACCATTTGAGTTCCAAAATCCATCTCACAATCCGAGCCTCAAAATTTGTTCACATATTTGGATAATTGTATTGTTTGGAAGATATATCCTAAAATAATGCAAAAAAGGGGATGAAATTTAACATGGATAAAATTATCATCTGTAGGAACATGTTCTTTAACTATGGCTCCACCATATCTGATCATCCTCATTGTCATTAATACATGGAAAAGTGGAGCATTGGAATATGAGGAGTCACCTATCCAAAATTTAATACCCAGAGTAAATTGGTTATATTTATCTCCACACAAGAAAAATGAAGCTTAAATTTTGTGGGTAGAAAAAGGATAAGTATAAAAATAATTTTCAAGAGGTAATAGTTTCCTAATTAGGTCGTTTAATGGAAACAAAATTCTTATACATTATGTGTACAGATTTGGAGCCAAATTTTTCACTCCCTTTCCTTATAAAAATGTCCTCCTTCTTCTCAAGGGTTGGAAACTTAGGGGTAGCCTTTGTTGGAAATTTCCTATATATTTTTTGTTTCTTTTATTTTTTAATAGTATTATTAATTTTTAGTATATTTTATTATTATTCTTCATCTCATTATCTCATATTTTTATCCTTTTTTCACTCTGATCTTCTCCACTGTGAACTTTTATGCTCGTGATCATGAGTAGTTAACCCGAGGAAGTTCCCCAGGGAGTAATCTAGTGACGAACCCAAGTCTTTGAGATATAATTTTTAATTTTTATTATTTTCTTATAGTTATAATGAGGAGTATATTAGTGGGAAAGGTACATTTGTGTCTTCACTTTCCACCTGAGGTTTAGCTTTCACTTCTATAATATTTTCTCTCGGTTGAGGAGGTGGTTGTGCAGTCTCTCAGTGATTATTGAGAGTACTGTATATTCAAAACCATATGTAGAGGAGTATATTAATTCACATTATGGATCATGTTAATCAAGTAAATTCTAAACTAATTAAGAGACGATTAATGTTCACTCTGGTTGATTTGCTTGGGAATGTCTCCTTTCTTCCTAACATCATTTTGTTTGCATTCATTCTATTTTCATTTCATTTGCTTGTTTAATTTTTGTTTTTCATTTTCAATTATAAATATCCTTTTCTGGTGATTTTATTTCATATATATATAAAATATAAAAAATAAATTAGTATTAGTGAGGTATTGACTGCAAAAGCTACTCAAGAGATCGACATGGGTCAGCCACTGTGATGCACTTAGTTATAGATATTTTTGAGAGTGTGTACGCCAATACTTCATTAAATTGGCACTATTTTCAAGGATCCAAGTGGTCTTCACTCACTATTTTTATTCCAATTTTTTAGATAATTTTTCCTTTCATTTAAAAATATAGAAAAAAGATTCATAAATTTCAAAAACACTAGAAAAAATATCTTTGTTCATGATGCCTTTCAATTCAAACTATTATTCATGGACTGACCAATGTTAGGTGCCATAAATAATTTTCCAATAACTTTGATGGTAAATATTAAAGGATTAGTAATTTAGTGGAAAAATGGAGATTAATATAGAGTTTATTATTGAATATTTACATTCATGTCAAGAGAAACCCAAAATCTGAACCTGAACCAGAACCAAAACCAGAACGAGTGGTGGAATAGATTTCACCAGTATTTTTTATGTTAAAGAACCTAAGGACAGTGAGAAAGAGATTATTAAATAATTAATAACATAATCCCACACTCAAAAAATGCTCGAGGAGGTATTGATGTAATAATGTCAACTGATGCACTTATGGGATATCAACAGTTTTTGGAAGAATCTCGAAAAAACTTTGTTGAAGATAACCTAAAACCTGATCTTCCCAACCTTGATATTGAAAAATAAATACCTTTCCACTACTATATTTATTTATAAGATGATTAAGAATATGGATCTTCTAATGGTATTACAAAAAAAAGATAAATTTTTAAGATTAATTACTTGAAAGGGATGATTTTTTAATTTATTCATCATGTTTTAATCTTATTCAAGTAGAATTGTCTCCTGACCTCCACTTTTCTAAAATTTCCAAAACAACGCAAATGAAGTAGGACATGGATTTTAATAAAGATACCACCCGTGTGGTGGTTATTGAATAAGAAGATATATAAAATATTTTGGTGGTGAGACTACCTCCTCTACAACAAATTTTATATCATATGGAGGAGGACACCACAAAAGTTCACAGAGAGCACCCCTATCGTATTTTCCCTCCCACTCTAGAACATAAATTGTCTCTGTATTATTTCTTGTGGGTTGGGAACTTTATTATCTTATTTGGGGTTCTCCAATATCTGTGTTTACTTATGGACATTGAAAAAACTCTAATGTGTTGGTTCATCTCAAAGAAACCACATCCACCTTCTGATTGGGGATAGTCCATTGCAATTTCCTGACTAGGGGAAGTAAAAACCTAACTCCCACTTGGGGGTTAAACCATGAATTATAACTTTTCTATACCCTTTATCTTTCATTTTTTGTCTTTTTCATATGCCATGTCATTTATTTCTTGTAGTTTTAATGTGGTAGTATTTAAGATCTTAACTCAAGGCTACCATTAAAAATAAATCAGGTTGTATCTTTCCGTTTCTTTCTTTTTTTGCTACCCAATTTAAATTCTACATGAAAATGTATCTTGATCTGACTTGAGCTAAAAAAATTGGGTATTAAATGGAATAAGTGTGGGGGATATATTTCAACTTTTTTTAGGAATTTTTATTTTTCTCATATTTTTTTCATTCTTTTTTTAAAATAAATCATGTTTTCTTTTTCATTTTTTGTGTGTTTATAGGATTCTTGAGCTAAATCAAATAATTTGGAAAATTCAAACCATCTTGGTATTTTTGGAAAATTTCCTGATATTAATATTTTATGATTTAAATGATTTCTTAATGGATTTTTTTTTGTAATTTTTTATCTTTTCATTTGATAGAGTTTGATTGATTGTGAAACTCATGTGTACTAGTATTGTCCAAATTGAAAATCTTTCCCAATTGAAAGGTTTTTGCACATATTTGACATATTCTTACATTTATCTTTTCTTGAGAGTCTTGAGACATGTTGTGTGATCTATAACTTGTTGTTTTTCTCTTTTTCAAAGTTGTAATTGTCCATGTAATGTGTTAATTATGATTGAGGTGTCACTTTGAAATCGCTTTTTGACATTGAACTCTATTTTTAGCCTACCTTTTCATTTGACCTTTATTAATCCCCTATTATCCATGAAATAACTTGTTATTAAGACACATTACAAGACATTTATACCTTTCTATCCAACTCTAGAAATTAAATTCATGATTATTTTTGAACTCAAGTGTGGGGGATGGAGAAGATGGGTTGTATTTTTCTTTCGCAAAGAAATTGTTTAAGATGAATTGAAATTGATTCTATATTTATTGTTGATTGGGTGAAATAAATTTCATAATGTAAAGATGGATGGGTGGACCAAAATAATATTACACATTTTGGCTGGGTGTTCTTTAATTTTTTATGATCAAAAGATACCTATATCTTCCTCAAAAACATGATTCAGAAACAGTTCTCCAAATTGGGGAAAAGATGGATGAAATTCATTGATGATTAAATTTTAGGTGTGAACTTACCAAGGAAATAGTTGTTTATAGGTGATTCATTTTTTAGCTGATTGAGGATCCCACTATTCCTGAGAAAAAAAAAATCATGCATTTACTTAACTTTAGATATTATCAATCCTTTCTCTATCTCAGATGTTTTTACATTTAGAACCAGCCAACCCTCATCCTCAAAACAAACTATTAAAAATAACTTATTATTGGAACATTTTTTACTCTGTGAAGTGGAGATACTATGAGGATATCAAGCCTATAGAGATCACATGTTCTTGAGAATGGGAAAATATCCACATTAAATATCCTTGAGTGAAAATAGATATATTTTTTCAAGGAGGTAGGTATGAAATAAATGTAAGGATTAACATTAAATTGAATGGATTCATATTATTTTTAAAAGTTATTAATTTTGTATCCATGTATGTGGCATGATATTTAATTTGATATGATAATTGAGTTGTGTTGTCAGTTATACTTTGGGATATTTGTTTTGACCTTGGTATAAGATGATTTCCCAAAGCTCAATCAACCATTTGAGGGCCCAAATACAGTTCAAAAGCAGGGCCTTGAAATTTGTTCACATATTTGGAGAATTGTATTTTTGGGAAGATATTTCCTAAAATAATACACCAAATGAGCTGAAATTAAACATCTATAAAATAGAAATATGTAGGAATAAGTTATTTAACTGTTACCCCACCATATTTAGTCATACTCATGGTTATTAATACATGGGAAGGTGGAGCATTGGAATATGAAGAGTCACCTATAAAGAATTAAATACCTAGAGTAAATTAGCTATATCTATCTCCACACATGGAAAATGAATCTTAAATTATGTGGGTATGAATAGGATAGGTATTCAAACAACTTTCAAGAAGGAAAATTTTTGTAGTTAGGTCATTTATTGGTGACTAAATGTTCATTAATTTTTTGGAAAGATTTAAAGCCAAAAGTTTCACTCCCTTTTCCTATAAAAATGTCCTCCTTCTTATTCTCAAGGATTGGCAACATAGGGGTAGCCTTTTTTAGACATTTTATATAGTTTTGTAGTTTAATTTATATTATAATATTATTATTAATTTTTATTATATGTTATTATTCTTCATCATCTCATTCTCACATATTTTTATCCTTCATGTTTTCACTCTGATCTTCTCCACAGTGAACTCGTATGCTTATGATCATGAGTAGCTAACCCAAGGAATTTAATAGGGGAGTAATATAGTGATGAACCCAAGTCATTGAGATATCATTTTTTATTTTTATTATTTTTTTAGAGTTATACCTAGGGAGATCTAAGTGAGAAATGTGTCTTTGTGTCTCCACTTTCCACCCGAGGTTTAGCTTTCACTTCTGTAAAATTTTCCCTCAATCGAGGAGGTGTATGTGCGGTCTCTCGGTGATCGTTGAGAGTTCCATATATTCACAACCATATGAATTGGAGTATTTTAATTCATATTATGGATCATTTTAATTAAGTAAATTTTAAACTAATTAAGATATGATGAAGGTTCACTTGGGGTGATTCTCTTGGGAATCTATCTTTTCTTCCTAACATCATTTTTTTGCATTAATTCTATTTTCATTGTATTTACAAGTTTAATTTTAGTTTTTCATTTTCAATTATCAATATTCTTTTATGGTAATTTTATTTCATATACATAGAAAATATAAAAAATAATAATTATAAGTAGTGATGGATTTACCACAGAAGCTCCTCAAGAGATCGACCTAGGTCAGCCACTGTGCTACACTTAGTTATAAATATTTTTGAGATCATGCACGAAAACTCTTAATCAATATGAAAAATCACTTTGATTTTTCTCATGGGGGAAGCAGTAATAAGAATACACCTATTGATAATTATTTGGTATGTCATCAGTGCATGAATCTTGGTAATAAGAATCCCCAGTGTCCCAAGGAACTCATTGTGTGTGCAAGTAGTGGAATGTTGGGTTATATTTAGTGTTTCTTAAATACCATCTCATATATGCTTAGTTAGAGGGGATTTTTACCATATACTCTATTGGGATTAGGATCAGTAGAACCTTTATATTTAGGTATTTGGATTACTACATGATGATCATACTGAGTAGGTGTTTGTGGATGGTAGTCAAGCATTATATATACAGTTATATAAGTGTAGAATTCTGCAGGGTAGTCAAGTTATATCATAGTTCCATGGGTCCTTCCATATCTATTTATTCCAGCCTACTCTTTAGGATGAGAGTGATAGTACTTATATAGTGTGAGGTAATATTCTTTTATACCCTACTTTAGCGTCTTAATTATTTGAAACTATCACTTCACAATCATTTCTATATGTATTTATTAATGAAATTTTGGTCCAGAAGATAGAATACATCAGTGTAATAATGACTTTCCACACATAGTTGGGGATCTAATCTGAGATTAAACACTAATATATGTAATTACCCATTGAGATAGGAGGTTATTTTTTTGTGTGGAATCATGTTTTCCTCAAGATGATGGGATTAAACATCATACTTTGGAGAGAATTTTTTGTATCTTATCATGATAAAGTTTATTATTATCATCAGAGGGTTCCATTCAAATTACCTGAGGGTGGTACCTATATTCATAATGGTGAATGGTATGTTTGGGTAAGTCGAGCTGGAACAAATCATTTAGGCCTAGGAAGAGTGATAGTCCATATTTCAAGTCTTTTTTTGTGATTAGGGAATGCAACATACAAATTTTCCTCCTATAGTTGATAGTTTCAAGGAAGTATTCCATAATTAATTTTCTAGGTTACTTCTTCAGAGAGAGTTGGATTTTTATATTGTGGTAGTTCTAGCATCCTCATCAATGCCCATTATTCCATTTAGGATGATAATTATTGAGCTTTAAAAACTAAAATAGTATCTATAAGACATAAAGATATGGGTTTTATACGAAACATTAATTAATAACGGGTTCCCTTATCAAATTCACCAAGGAAGATAACAATACCCACTTGATTTGTGTGGATTATCAGAGACTAGATCTGCTTATGGGGAGAGGATTCATCTCACAATTCTCTCCCACTAGGGTTCCTTAGTTAGTTTCATAGGGGGGGGGGGGCCTTTGTTCTATCTCTGGTAACATCTCCCCCCATTCCCCTTGTCTTCCTTCTTCCCTTCCCTTTTCTCCCTTCCTCTTCCCTTCTCCCTGTGTTCTCTCTTTTATTACTATTTCCTCCTATACATTTCTACATTATGTTTCCTTTGGTAGCCTTGGGTCCCTGTGGATCCCCTGTCAACTCTTCCCCTTCTATAACCATCTAAATGGCTATTTTTTTAACCCCACTCGAGCCTAGTGTGCTGGCTTTTCTCAGGAAGTTTTGGGATGTGTGGGTAGAGTCTCTTAGGTTTCCCAATACCATTTCTTACATATTATGTCATCATTTTCGGTCCTCTCTTTCTTGTTGGTTTTTTTTCTTCGGTGTTCTATAGGTGTTCTTTTCAAATATTAGTGGTTTCAAAGGGTTTTTTAGTGGACCTGGTGTTGATGCTTGTCTATTGAGGCCATGTCCACCTCAATAACTACTCTAGCTTCATGTTTCTTTCTCCTCTCTTCCAGTCGGTCTTCCTTGATGTTTTCAAGGAGTATTTTATTTGTGCTTTTGTTTAGTCACGGTGTTCTAGGAGGCCATCCCAGTCCTTGACCTGAGCTGTTTCGGTCCATGTTTTATAAAGCACTTCAATGTGGATGGCTCTAGTTAAGTGCTTTAATGGTTTTCATGTTGATAGTTATGGAAACATATTGGAATTTGTTTTGGTTTTTTTAGATTCATTTCATCGGTGAAGGTCTTTTTTTCTTGTTCTTAACGATCAATCTATTTGATGCTTATTCAGTGAAAGTTCCTATTTTCATTTCTAGTTTGGTTCTGTTCAATTTTTTTGGCAGATGTAGTTTGTTCACAATGGTTTTATGTCTATATTTTGGGTGTTTAGATGTACTATGATGGACTCTATCAATATTCGATATGTGGTGTTTGTATGGCGATGATGATAGAGTTTATTGGCGTGGTGGTGAGGGATTCTGGTGGGGGTTCTCACCGGTGTTCTGGTGAGGCAACATGTACGGTTGGGTTAGGGTTCATGACATGAGGTGGTGTGTCAGTCAGGGTAATAATGATGGTGGTTATTTGAATTTTGAATTTTTATAATCATTCTTCAAAGTTGTTATTTTGGCTGGTGATTTGTATTTGGTTGATGTTGACGAGGTAATGACTACATTAATGGGTTTATGGATTTCAGGCGGGTGTTTCTAAATATGCTCATGGTAGTTTTATGTCTATTTTAGCTTTTGTATTTGATGTTTCATAAGTTTTTATTTGGATGATGACGTGTACAGTTACCACTAAAACATAAATTATATTTTATAAATTTTAAAAAAAATTATTTGGAGGAATCAACTTACATTAAAGAACCATTATCCTTTACCACAAATAGATTACCTCTTCGACATTCTCAAAGGAGCTCAAGTTTTCTCAATGATTGATTTTAGGATAGGACATCACCAAGAGAATTTGAGACTACATAAAATAACAAAAATAACATTCCATAATAGGAATTCATTTTATGTGAATTTGGTCATGTAGTTTGGTCTCGCAAATATTCCATCATTTTTCACAGCACTAATGAATCAGGTTTTCCAATAGTATTTGGATTCTATTGTTGTTGTCTTCATGGTTGATATATTAGTTTATTCTCACTCTCTACATGACCATGATAAACATATTTAGATTATGTTTTGTGCACTAATAGGGAACCATATACATACTAAGCTATTCAAACTTCAATTTTGGATTGATAAGGTTCATATATTAGGTAAAATTGTCTCAGATATAGGAGTATCTTTGGACTGAGATAATGTGAGATTTTTAGTTTCTTGGGAGAATCCCAATAATTTCTTTGATATAAATAGTTTCTTTGGGTTGGATAGATATTAGAGGAATTTTATTTATGATTTATTGTGACCTGAAACACCACATATATAGGCTTGGTGAAGAATGGTTTCAAGTTTACATAGTTTGAATCATGCAATAAATCCTTCCATGATTTGAAATAAAGGTTTACTTAAATGTAAATATTTATTTCCCTTATCATAGTTCAGGATATACAGTTTACTATGATGCATTATGTACTGGGATGAGATCCATTCAATTGTAGGATAATTGTGTCGTGGTGTATAGGTCTCACTGATTGATGCCCCATAAGTGAAAATACCCTACACATGACCTCAAGTTAGTAGTTTTTGTTCATGCCTTATGATGCTGAGGGTTATTTTTTCTAGGAGAGTGGATTGTGGTGTATATAGACAATAAAAGTCTTAAATACTACTTTACACAATGTGATTTGAATGATAGGAAAAGAATGTGGGTTTAATACTTCTACTACATTGATTTCATGATTGCATATATTTATGTGAAGGGAAGTACGGTGGATAATGATATGAATCAGAAGTCCCAGACAAAGGTTTTTCAATAACCAAGTAATGAGTGAAAGTTGATGGAATATTTTTAAAGATTCACATAGAGGTGTAAGATCATGATGGGTGGAATGTTCTTATGGATATGGTAGTTACGTATTCTCTTCTAGATAGTATGATGTTGGGGGAAAATTTGATTCTGGTGGATTTTTCCTATGGGAGATAATTGTAGGTGAGGTCCCACCACCGGGTTGGATTGTTGACAGGGATGATATCTTGATCATTCATTAAGGTGTCTAGGTTCCTGTCGATGTGTGAGATGAGTTTATGTGAGAGACTCATGCCTCCACCTGGTAAGTACATCCAAGTGTTACCAATATGTAACATGATATATTACATGAGTAATGATGGTTTGGGTTGAAAATAAAGGTAGTAGTTTTTATCTCTTTGGATTCCACCTATAAGAAAGTGAAGGAGTAATACTAGTGAGAAATAAGTAATTTATGTACATTTCCAACTATTAAGTGGAAATGAAATGATGTCACTATAGATTTCATGATTGGTTTTTCAAGGTCACTTCAAGGAAATGAAGAATTATGGTTGGTCATGGAAAAACTGAAAAAGTTCACCAAATTTTTTCTAATTATAGAGACATTCTCAGTGGATGAGATAAGTAAAATATATGTCATGGAGATCATATTCCATCATGGAACACCATGTACCATAATCTTATATAGATATTATCATTTTACATCATGATTTTGGTTGGGGTTGATGAATGCTCTTGGTATGTAGGTGCTTATGAGCACATCCTATCACCTAGTGACCAACGGGATATAAAAGCATATGATTTAGATATTGAAGGACTTGCTATAGGAATGTGTCCTCAGTTTTGGAGGTTCTTTGGATGAATACCTACAAATAAATTAATTCTATTTTAACAAAAAATTCTAGGATATATACTGATGTCTCCTTATGAGGATTTATACAGTTGTTCATTCCATTTACCATTATGTTAGTTAGAGGTAGGAGAGCCAGTGTTACTTGGACATCATCTCATTTAATAGAATTCTAATAATTTACAACTTATTAGAAATTAGATGTTTATAGCTTAGTATGTGCATAAGTATTTTGTTGATGGTTTCCACCGACCTTTGTAATTTGATATTGTACGCCGTGTCCACTTGTGTGTTTCACTTAGGTTGGTTCATAGATGTATTCAGAGATAGGTAAATCGGTGACCTCATTACTTTAGGACTTTTGAGTTCATAGATAGATCTGTCCTAATATCCTATCAGATATCTCTTCCTCAGAGGTATCAAGACATTCACAATTTCTTCTAGGTATCTCATCATTTCTATTACCATTCAGACATGTCTCATAATTTTGATCCTGAGGAAGTTGAATTAGAATTTGATGATTCATTTGAGGATTATCCAATCCATATCTTTAATCATATCATAAATTATCATTGAGGTAATTTAGTTATTATAGTATGGGTGTTTTCAAAGAAATACCATGTATAGGACGATACATGGGAGCGAGAGGCCAATATATATTTTCAGTGGCTATAGTTATTCTTAGATAAAACTTGACCATCCTCCAAAGGTAAAATCAAGGATGAATTATTTTAATGTTTAGAGATTTTATAATCCCTTATTTTCTTATTAGGTAAAGATCCTTTAAATATCTGTTTAAACCTTTCTTTTTATCCTTATTGAATTTCTCGTGATAATGGTGAACATTTTTGGGAGTTTCTAGGACATGTTCAAATCCTAGAGCCCTAAATTTTAGATAAAATAGGCGGTATGAATAGTTGGTTTAAATCTTAAACCTAAGGTTGTACTATTTTGGTAAACTTTGCGGGGTTCTGTAGAGGTTATACAAAGGGTTATACAGACTGTGCATAGTTTTCCCAAACCGCTTATCTTTCCCAAAAACATAGTGCCATTAAGGTTGTGGGTACATATGGTTTGTGCATGATTTGTCCAAACCATGCATAATGACCATGAACCCTTTACAAATTTGTGAATTTCTCATTTTTACTATCAATACATCGAACTTACATCTTCCTTTGTCTCCCATTTTTCACATGGAATATCCCCCTCTCACATTGAGCTATCCATCTCCATAAATGATAGTTTTTTATAAATATTATTGGTTCAAACTCATAATCACACACCATTAGTTATATTAGATAACTAATAGTAGGATCTTAAATCCAATTCCTTCTATTATACATTTATCTCACCCTTATAAATTATATTTCTAGGTGAACTTATATTCCCTATTTTCAGGAAATTTTTCTATTTCATTGATTTCTCCCATTATAATCTAAATCTAAATCTAATACTGGAAAACGAGTTATTTACATCCATAAGGTAGGTGGTATAGTTCTTTTCTCCTAAATCATATTTTTTTTATATCATAATATGTGATGTTTCACACCAAACTTTCCATATGTTTCCATAAAATTTGATTTATCCTAAATTGAATAATTATCCATAATAAAAATGCACTCATACACAATTTTACATTTTGGAGGATGTAACCATTGACTAGTTTTACCTATTGAGGTGTTTTAATGCCCCGAGTCTCAGAAGAAAGAATAATTTTAAATTATTATAATAATGTTATAAATAAATTAAGAAAACAAGGTATTTTCAAAATGAAAATTTAATGTATACTTTGATTTATAAAAATGTCATGATTTAAGTACTCATCGACGTGTTAAAATTAATTAAATATATTTAGTAATAATAATAAGCAATGTATTTTATTTATATATTTAATTGGTTTATTAAAATATAAACTTATTTTAATGATAATGATATTAACCAAAATATTCGTTTTGAATTATTACTACTGATTAGATTAATTTGTTATAAAATTATTAATAATATGTATTTTGTTTAAAAAAATTGTTGTAGCTATTTAATTTAATCATTTTTGTTATAAAATTAGTTTATTATTTGTTTTATAAAATTTTATTAAGTTAAAAATAATATTACATAACTATTTTATATCAAAATAATAAAATTGTTGTTAATTTTGGAATTTCATGTATATAGAAATATGTTTATAAAAATAAACACATTTTTTTATTGGTTTGAAATTAATTGGAATTTTATTTAATAAATTAAAATTATATTAAGATTTATAATATGAATTCTAAATATATATTTTGTTATAAATATATATATACTTATATAAATAATTGGTTTCATTTATATTATGATTTATATATATATGTTTATAAATTTAATAAAATCTTATTAGCTTTACTTTTCAAAAGTAGTGATTATTATAAACCCTTTTTTTAAGTAAAGTTAACTTTTAACTAATTATAATATAATTGATAAAGGATAAATAGTAAAAGATAGAATAATAATATAAAATAAAATAATAATGTTTTAAGGACAATAGTAACAAACGAATAAAAAAACAAGAAGGAGGAGGCTGCCTTCCTCCTCGTGCTACAACCCAGGTCGACGGAGGCCCTCCTGAACCTCCAGCGACACTGCACCGCGTCACCTCATCGGACTAGCACCGGCCGCCTGATCACCATCACGTCATCTCCTCACCGTTGGCCACGCGAGCACCTCCCCACATAGTGCCTCGCAGTCATCTTCTCCAGCGGCTGTCGCTCTCTCTCTCTCTCTCTCTCTCTCTCTCTCTCTCTCTCTCTCTCTCTCTCTCTCTCTCTCTCTCTCTCTCTCCCTCCCTCCCTCTGCACTGTACTTCCTCAGCCCGTGCTTAACCATCACCCTCATAGGTTTCCATTGGCCTCGCCTTTCCACAAACCTACCCCACTAATGTCTCAAAACTCATCCACCTGAAGATCTGTATATATATATAGTTCTACATTATTGTATCATTAGGGTTTATCCAACTCAAATGCTTGTCTGCACCCTTGGTAGTCAAGAAGTAGGGTAATTTTATGTTTGAGACGAGGACTGTCATGTGCAAGTTCATCTTTTTTCTAAAGATTCCCCCTCACAAGAAACCCCACGGGCTTCATCTCCTCAAATCCCTCCCACGAACTCCCAAGACCTCCAGCGAGCTCCTACTAGTCCAAACCCTCCTCCTTTATTTTGGTAAGGGACTATTCTACCTATTTTTGTTATTAAAACTGATTACACATGCTTTGTGTATAAATGGGTATATTGTATATTTTATATGTATATATATAGATATATCATCTCCTTCCTATTTTCAAGCCTCTCCAAAAAAAGTGTGTTTCACGGTTTTAATTAAGGGTTCACAAACAAGGATTAATTTATCGTGCAAACCCTTTTTATAAAGTTGTATATACACGAGTTATATATATATACATATATATATTTAATTATATATGTTTATGATTCAATTCTGGTTTCAACTCATGTCTCTTTTTAAAATTGGATATTGGGTTTGTTAAAGTTTTTTTTAAAGGGATTATTTTCATGTAGTTTTATTTAACAAAACTTATATATATGTATAATCAATTATATATATATACATATATATATATATATCTATCAACCCTTATCTGTTTTAAGGATTTTCAATTTGGGTCATTGAAATGTTGTTAAGGTTCATATGGGTATAATCTACATAAGGATTTAACTTTAAAGGTCACCATTAAGCAAAACCCAATATATATACTATGTGTATAATCGAGTATAAAATTATATAAATATATAACCAAGTCCAATCCATTTAAAGGTTTCCAAAAATGATTAGGTATGCTTTACCAGGAATTATATATTTATAAAGGTTATTTTTAATTTTTTCATCATGCCAAATCCTTTTTCTAAACTTGGTATATGAAATTATACACTTATATATACATATGTAATTCAATAAAAATCAAATTTGATTTTTAAGACTTGAATAACCATCCTTAAATAATATTTTATGTGAGAACCAAGTTTTGGGTTAAATGGAATTATATTTCTAAAACCTAAATATATATATATATATACAAATTTATGTATCACAATCCAAATCCATTTTTATAATTTTTAAAAGATTATTTCCAAGCCTTAGGTAATGTTTTAGATGTAAAATTTCATTTGTATTCAATTGGATTTATATTTAGTATGTGACACCCTAATTTTTACATATGAATATACATTCGGTCACAAAGGTTATATACCTTACTTGGTTTGGCTTTCAATCAAGAAGTATTAATGATTAATTATGTTTTGAAATATTTATTACATATAAGAAATTATTTGGTTATAAAAGTATACACCTTGAGTATATTCATATACATGTATATATATAAATATTTGTATAAATCCCAAACCCTAATTTCAATATGATGATCATCAAAATATAATTGGTGTTTTTTATGAAATTAGTATTTAAAGGGTATTTATTAAATGTTAATTTTGGTGTTTTCTAAATTATAATGTATTTTTCAAACATACATTAATTTAAAAAAAATTAATTATATTAACTTCATATGTTTTGAGTTCGTGATATTAGGTTAAAAAAGATTTAAAGTTACATGTCTATATGGTCCTATACCAGAAGCAGTGAATGTTGTTGATAAATCAAGCTATGTTTGAATCTAATTTCAGGTTCATTAACACTTTTATCATCATAATGAATGACATGTATTTTTAGTAAGAATTCATTTCCATGGATAAGGTTCTTTAATTAAGAAGATATCATTTCATGTGGCAAACCCTAATCACCCATCATTTTATGTGTTATCTTATGTGCAAAGAATGTTTACCATACTATGTATGCCTTGGATTATTTATTGCCATATTTTCAATGTTATGTCAAGAATTTTCAATCTAAATGTATAATGGTTTCATTATTAATTTTTATTTATTATTGTACATAATTCATGCATTTCACATACCATTTTAATGAACTAAAAACTAAATTACCCAAATTTGTATGGGACAACTTGGGTAATGAGGAATAAAAATTAATTATTCAAAGTGGTATGGGACACCTTGAATATTAGACCATTTTGACATATGAGAATTGTATTGGACTGCCAGGTTAGGGACCGGTTAAAATAAGGCCCTCCAGGTTGGGGACTAGTTAAAGTAAGCCCTCCTGGTTTGGGACTGGTAAAAGTAAGCCATCTAGGTTGGAGACCGGTAAAAGTAAGCTCCTTGATGCATCGATAGTTCTAAAGACAGTCAGATTGGATTATTACCCCTAGTTTATGTCACAAGGCCTTGACACAAATACCATGAGTCATTCAGTATACATTTTCTCATTATGTTGTAGTATATGACCAACCAAGTGGTCATTTCGACTAGAGAAATATCCTTGGTTATATAACCATTACTTATGAGTATGAGATTAATGTGCACATGGCATATGATGAGACAGTGATGATTCATGATCAATTTACCTTTCTAGAATTTTAATTTTAGCATTACATTAATCATGTCATAATGGGCATTTTATAAGTTGTAGTAAAAAAATTTATGAGCAAATCTGATAATGTTCATGCTTAGTAGTTCTTGCATACCCTGCATGTTATGCTTAATTTACATGGTAGAATTCATACATTTTTGTAAAAACATGCTTACTAGCTTTCAGTTAAATGTTCAAATACATGTGTATGAAATTCTTAAATTGATTTATAGAGACCCTTGAAATGTCATTATGTTTTATTCAAAGGAATAATTTTTATGTATGTGGAAGTATTTTCTAAGGATGTTTTCAAAAGATGTATTAAGTATTTTCAAAACCCTTACTGAGTATTTTAATGCTCACTCTATGTTTTTAATTAATTTTTACAGGTTAGTAGAGTTTCTCCAAGAATTGGGAGTTTGATCTTATCTAAGTGATAAAGAAGTGAAACTGCTGTCTTTGAATCTCCGGGATCTAAACTAGAAAGTTCCTCTTGAGAGGATATGATGTGTAATTTAATTGTTTCCCTTGGTGAGAAAAACATTACACACCATATCCATCACATCGACTTGGGGCTACTGGGTTTGAGGCCTCACAGTTGGTATCATAGGAATGGTTTAGACAACCCTGGAAAATTAGAACTACCATAAAACCAAACATCAAACATGTCTTAATAAGTAGATTATGTTCTTGAAATTTTCAGATGGCAGACGAAAGATCACTAACAAGTCTTTTGTCCCTTCCCACTGAAATACTTGAGACTATAATTGTTAAGTTGTGTGTGGAAGACTATGAACCATTTGGGAACCTCTGACTATCCTGCAAACTCCTTTTTCAAGCATCGAACAACTCAAATATCCTTCGACTCTTCTGAGGATCGAGTCATGTTTACTATCGTATAACTTATGCGAAACTTGCATAAAATATGCGTAGGGGAAATATTATGAAGGTATTTTCCTATGTTTTACCCTATCTGCAAACTATCTGGCTTTAAGGGTTTTTGGGGAAGCTGCTGAGGAGGAAAATCTCTGCGCAGCCAATCTTTTTCAAGTCTTGAGTTTCAGTCTGTACGGAATACTATTTGTCATCAAACCCCTCGACATTGAGGTATTACGACAAATCTGTAGGGACCAATTCCATCTTGATATCGCAAAACTTTTCATTTCTCATGCCTCTATCTAGAAGCCCAACTATTCTATGCAGGAGTTTAACCCCACTTTCCTGAGGTGTATCTGGACAAGAGAGATCGTGGAACTGGGAACCACCCTGGGAATAGAGTTAAGGACATCAACGAACTGGTCACGGTGGTGGGCTCTGTAAAGGTACAACTTAGTTTCCTTATGTTCTTTCCCTGTTAGTTGTTAGTTTCTAGAGTGTTTTGTGCAGGGACATCACTAAGGGTGCCAGGGAGGCCATGTCGATGAGTTAGTAAGAGTATGCCAATAGAATTGTGAGGAAACAATTCTGTTAAGATGGGGATTTTGTAATGCCCCGATTCTCAGAAGAAAGACTGATTTTAAATAATTATAATAATTTTATAAATAAATTAAGAAAACAATGTATTTTCAAAATGAAAATTTAAGGTATACCTTGATTTATAAAAATGTCATGATTTAAGTACTCAGCGATGTGTTAAACTTAATTAAATATATTTATTAATAATAATAATTGATGTATTTTATTTATATATGTAATTGTTTTATTAAAATATAAACTTATTTTAATGATAATGATATTAACCAAAATATTCGTTTTGAATTATTACTACTGATTAGATTAATTTGTTATAAAATTATTAATAATATGTATTTTGTTTAAAAAAATTGTTGTAGCTATTTAATTTAATCATTTTTGTTATAAAATTAGCTTATTATTTGTTTTATAAAATTTTATTAAGTTAAAAATAATATGACATAACTATGTTATATCAAAATAATAAAATTGTTATTAATTTTGGAATTTCATGTATATAGATATATGTTTATAATAATAAACACATTTTTATTGGTTTGAAATTAATTGGAATGTTATTTAATAAATTGAAATTATATTAAGATTTATAATATGAATTATAAATATATATTTTGTTTATAAATATATATATACTTATATAAATAATTGGTTTCATTTATATTATGATTTATATATATATATATATATATGTTTATAAATTTAATAAAATCTTATTAGCTTTACTTTTAAAAAGTAGTGATTGTTATAAACCTTTATTTTTTTTAATTATAGTTAACTTTTAACTAATTATAATATAATTGATAAAGGATAAATAGTAAAATATAGAATAATAATATGAAATAAAATAATAATGTTTGAAGGATAATAGTAACAAACGAATAAAAAAACAAGAAGGAGGAGGTTGCCTTCCTCCTCGCGCTGCAACCCAGGTCGACGGTGGCCCTCCCGAACCTCCAGCGGCATCGCACCGCATCACCTCGCCGGACTAGCACCGGCCGCCCGAGCACCACCACGTCGTCGCCTCACTCTCGGCCAAGTGATCACCTCCCCACATAACACCTCGTAGTCGTCTTCTCCAGCGGCTGTCGCTCTCTCTCTCTCTCTCTCTCTCTCTCTCTCTCTCTCTCTCTCCCTCTCCCTCTCCCTCTCCACTGTACATCCTCAACCCGTGCTTAACCATCACCCTCAAAGGTTCCCGTTGGACTCACCTTTCCACGAACCTACCCCACTAATGTCTCAAAACTCATTCACCCGAAGATCAGTATATATATATATAGTTCTTCATTATTGTATCATTAGGGTTTCTCCAACTCAAATGCTTATCTTCACCCTTGGTAGTCAAGCGGTAGGGACCTCTGATGTTTGAGCTGAGTGTCATGTGCAAGCTCATTTTTTTAAACCTTCCACCTCATAAGAAACCCCACGGGCTTCATCTCCTCAAATCCCTCCCGCGAACTCCCAAGACCTCCAGCGAGCTCCTACCAGTTCGAACCATCCTCCTTTATTTTGGTAAGGGACTATTCTACCTATTTTTGTTATGAAAACCTATTACACATTCTTTGTATATAAACGGGTATATTTTATATTGTATATGTATATGTATATATATATATCAACTCCTTCCTGTTTTCAAGCCTCTCCAAAAAAAGTTTTTTTTACAATTTTAATTAAGGGTTCACAAGCAAGGGATTACTTTATCGTGCAAACCCTTTTCATATAGTTGTATATACATGAGTTATATATATATATATAAATATATATATATTTAATTACATATGTTTATGATTCAATTCTGGTTTCAACTTGTGTCTCTTTTTAAAATTGGATGTTGGGTTTGTTAAATTTTTTAAAAGAGGGATTATTTTCATTCAGTTTTATTTTACAAAACATATATATATATATATATATATATATATATCAACCCTTATCTATTTTAAGGATTTTCAATTTGGGTCATTGAAACGTTTTTAAGGTTCATACGGGTATAATCTTTATAAGGGTTCAACTTGAAAGGTTACCATTAAGAAAAACCCAATATATATACTATGTGTATAATCGGGTATAAAATTATATAAATATATAACCCAAGTCCAATCCATTTAATGGTTTCCAAAAATTATTAGGTATGCTTTACCAGGAATTATATATTTATAAATGTTATTTTGAATCTGTTCATCATGCCAAATCCTTTTTTTAAACTTGGTATTTGAAATTATACACTTATATATACATATGTAATTCAATACAAATCAAATTTGATTTTTAAGACTTTAATATCCATCTTTAAATAATATTTTATGTGAGAACCAAGTTTTGGGTTAAATGTAATTATGTTTCTAAAACCTATATATATATATACATATTTATTTATCACAAATCAAATCTATTTTTATAATTTTTAAAAGATGATTCCCAATCCTTAGGTAATGTTTTAGATGAAAAATGTCATTTGGGTTCAATTGCATTTATATTTAGTATAAAAAACCCTAATTTTTACATATGAATATACATTCGGTCACACAAGTTATATACCTTACTTGGTTTGACTTTCAATCAAGAAGTATTAATGATTAATTATGTTTTGAAGTATTTATTACATATAAGAAAATATTTGGTTACAAAATTATACACCTTGTGTATATTCATATATATGTATATATATAAATATTTGTATAATTCCCAAACCCTAATTTCAATATGATGATCATCAAAATATAATTGGGGTTTTTTATGCAATTATTATTTAAAGGTTATTTAATAAATGTTAATTTTGGTGTTTTCTAAGTTAAAATGTATGGGTCAAACATGCATTAATTTAAAATTTTTTAATTATATTAACTTCATATGTTTTGAATTCATGAGATTAGGTTAAAAATTATTTAAAGTAACATGTCCATATGGTCCTATACCAGAAGTAGTGAATGTTGTTGATAAATCAAGCTATGTTTGAATCTAATTTCAAGTTCATTAACACTTTTATCATCATAATGAATGACGTGTATTTTTAGTAAGAATTCATTTCCATGGATAAGGTTCTTTAATTAAGAAACTATCATTTCAGGTGGAAAACCCTAATCACCCTTCATTTTATGTGTTATATTATGTGTAAAGAATTTTTACCATACTATTTATCCCTTGGATTATTTATTTCCATATTTTCAATTTTATGTCAAGCATTTTCAAACTAAATGTATAATCGTTTCATTATTAATTTTTATTTATTATTATACATAATTCATGCATATGACATACCATGTTAATGAACTAAGAACTAAATTACCCAAAGTGGCATGGGACGCCTTGGGTAATGAGAAATAAAAATTAAATATTCAAAGTGGTAGGGGACACCTTGAATATTATACCATTTTGACATATGAGAAATGTATTGGACAACCAGGTTAGGGACCGATTAAAAGAAATCCCTCTGGTTTGGGGACTGGTTAAAGTAAGCCCTCCAGGTTAGGGACTGGAAAAAGTAAGCCCTCTAGGTTGGAGAGCGGTAAAAGTAATCTCCTAGATGCATCGATAGTTCTCGAGACAGTTAGATTGGGTTATTACCCCTAGGTCATGGCACAAGGCCTTGACACAGATACCATGAGTCTTTCAGTATACATTTTCTCATTATGTTGCAGTATATGACCAACCAAGTGATTATTTCGACTAGAGAAATATCCTTGGTTATAGAACCATTACTTATGAGTATGAGATTAAAGTTCACATGGCATATGATGAGACAATAATGATGCATTATCTGTTTACCTTTCTAGAATTTTAATGTTAGCATTACATTAATCATGTCATAATGTGCATTTTATAAGTTGTGGTGAAATTTTTTATGCGCAAAACTGATAATGTTCATGCTTAGTAGTTCTTGTATACCCTGAATGTTATGCCTAATTTACATGGTAGAATTCATACATTTTTGTACAAACATGCTTACTAGATTTCAGTTAAATTTTCAAACACCTGTGTATGAAATGCTTGAATTGTTTTATAGCGACCCTTGAAATGTCATGATGTTTTCTTCCAAAAAATAATTTTGATGTATGTAGTAGTATTTTTTAAGGAATTTTTCAAAAGATGTATTAAGTATTTTAAAAACCCCTTACTGAGTATTTCAATGCTCACCCTATGTTTTTAATGAATTTTTATAGGTTAGTAGAGTTTCTCCAAGAATTGGAAGTTTGATCTTATCTAAGTAAAGAAGAAGTGAAGTTGTTGTCTCGGATTCTCCCGGATGTAAACCAGAAAGTTCCTACTGAGAGGATATGATGTGTAATTTAATTGTTTCCCACGGTGAGAAAAACATTACACACCATATCCAGCGCACCGACTCCTGGATACTGGGGTCGAGGCATCATAGGTGTAATTATGATATTCCTTTGACTTTATAAATTCTTATCTAAACAAACCACCTATTTTCAACTTGGATTGACTCCTACATTAAATTAATATGTTAACTTAAATGGAATTTAATGGTTTGACCATGAAATGTGACCCATATATACATTTTGGATTATTCCCTTAACTATATAAAATGTTATATGGTTTCAAACCATATCTTGTCATATATTAAAGTTTTACCAACACTTATTATTATATATGATCATCATAAATGGATTCCCCTATTACTTGTGATACACATGAATTGTGTCCCCAATTACTTTTGATACTCATGCATGGAATACCTTATCAATCACAATAAATGGGAATGGAATCCCTTATTAAATGTGATATATGGGCCTAGAATTCCTTATGATTTATGATACTCAGTCATCAAATCCATTATTACTCATGATACTTGATCATGGTATCCCATATTATACTATGAAACTCTTATGAATATTCATGGATTCCTTAGTTATGCCTTGGGTCCTGGATAATATTAGTATCTATTTATATGGCTATATATGTCACTACGTATATAGTATATATATATATATACAAACATATATAAATATATATATTTTTATATGTGTGGGGGGTGCATTTATTTATATACATATCTCTATGATTACATGTTGATAGGTATCTCATCTTAGGCTGAAATAGGTATTATTAACCCGGTGTTATTTAGATGCTAGAGTTGACTCGTTTTCCCTTTATATTTCTTCTTTACTTTTTATATCTTTAAAATTCCATTTTATATTCACTCAATTGATCATACTAAACACCATTGGTGGTGGCCTACTGATTATATCTCACACATTGTTTGATTCGCTGATTGATACCCAAACAGATCTTATTAATGTAGGTAGGGATAAAGGGAAGCTTCCTTCTATAGATTCCTGGTCGTTTGTACTAGGATGGATTACGAGATTAGAGGACTGGTCTCATAATCATGATGATAGTGGAGATAGTTTTATTACTTTTTATTTTTTTTATAGCATCTTGTATATGTTTTCTACAATATTTCTATGTATTCTCATTTGGTATAGCCTATAGACATAACATCATTTTGTATATGATAATAGTCCATCTTCTATCTGTTAATTATATTTTTATGACGTATGCTTATGTATTTCATTTATTATACTATTTTAAATTTTTAAAAGTGTTTTATATTGATGTGTTACACTCTGATCATGATGGTATACCCCCCCTCTCGTACCATCATAGACCCTCACTACTAGTTAGTAGCCTCTAGGGTACAGGGAGGCACACTTGGGTCTGGGTTTCCCTCAAGTGTGGTTAGCAATCACTGAAACATACTAGATACGATACATATAAAACTATAATCAAATAGTATATTATATATTATAGAATAAATAAATAGCATAAATAACACCATATTATTTTCAAGATCCACCTCAATAGAATCGATAACATCTGTCTTTCCTTTCTCTCTATTACTCAATGTTTTTTATTTTTGATTATATATAACAACCATTGAATTAAGGAATTTTATTTCAATATTACCATGTTTCTTGTAGTTGAAACACTACACCCTAGGATTAGTTTTTTTATGAACCTTCTATTGTTCTTATGTATTAGTATGACTCTTCATTTTCCTTTAGCACTGATTAGCTAGATGCCTCTATTTTCCAAATTTGAAATATCTTCCAAGTACCTTGAGATAGCTTACAATGTGATTCATCCCTCACATTTCACATGTGGGATATTGGGTTTTCCTTCCTCCATGATATTTATCTATCGTTCCTCCCATAAAAAACTACAATTTACATTTTTTGTCTCCAATCCCATGAGTCCACTAAGAGACATTGATCTATATATCAACATTGAGGGAACCCCAGCCAATAACTTTATAACTATAAAATTCTAAAATCTCCAAATTTTTCATAAACTTAGATTTATCCCACTAACTAAACTGTCCACCTTATAGTTGATATTAGTAACAAATCCATAGTTGTACCATGAAATCCTTGTTAATTTTTCCTCATAAACCCTGATAGACTCATCTTAATTTTTCTTTATAACATGAAACTACCTCTCTATTTTAGATGGGGATATTATTTATTGTATAATATTTTCTTGAATTCTTCCCATTCCATAGAATCAACACCCACTTTGTAATTTTTGATCTTGATTAGTGTCCACCACTGATCATATTTTAACTTTATGTTATAAATGGTTAGCACATCATTTTCTTAAAATGTGAATTGGAGGATAAATAATAACTTCTCAATGGAGTTAATACATTATTTCTTAGTGAGGGGATCATAAGATCCACTAAAGGTATGAGGAATTTGTTGCCTAAAATAATCAACTGCCACTTCCTTTTTCTTATGAATAGGAGGTTGTTCCCCTTGATTTAAGTTATTATTCATAACTTAATCTAGTTAAGCTATTACAAATTTGATTTTTTTAACTCCCACTATTATAAGGTAGTGATTATCATTGAGGAAATCATCACAGTTTCATTCATGTTGGTTGTTGTCAAGGTTTATCCTATTTCTCATAGTTAAATAAAATATTAAAAATAATATTACGATACATTAACCTACAAAATATAAACTTATAAACTTATAAGGAATTAATTATAAATTATAAGTATATCCTTAATTATGAGTATTTTGGGTTCAATATAGTTTATCCATGGTAATGTTTACTGTTTGATTTTTTAACAAAAAAAATTGTTCAATTAATTCATAATGGTTCAAAAAAAGTTTGTGAATTTTAATAACATATTCCCTGGGAGTGTCAAACCAAGTGTGAGTTAATTACTATTTCTATGCACAAGGTCATTCTCAATTAAAAGAATAATGATCCCTTTGCAGAGTTATTACCCCTAGGTACAACTATTTTAGATCTATATCCACTTGTAGTATCCAAACAGGGATGTAATTTGTTGGAAATCACTCACTCTATCCTTCACCTCAACTCTATGACATTTTATTATACATAGACATACCCCTAGGATTCTTACTAAAGTATTCTAGTACTAATCCCCTAAAATATCTAGAACTTTTTCTAATAAAAAATATATCACAATCCTTTTCCACATATTATAACATGATTTTAAACATTAATATCCAATAATTATAACCAAAATATCATGATTCCTAGTGCATTTGGAAGTATAGGTTCATAATACATAAAAAAGAAACATAAATATGACATCCTAATTTTATTATCTATAATGAGAGATTAAATCCATTTGAGCTCCTAAAATTTCATAGGATAACTTTAGGAATATATAAATGAAAGGGGTGATTTAAAAAAGCCAGTAAGGGAATAAACATGATATGGAAACATAACATGTGAGTCAATGGTATGAAATGATATCATAAAATAGAAATCTCTTTAGTAATCACGTGGATGAATAACATAAAGAACATGGTTCATAATATCATAAAAATATAGGAAATGTGGAAACAATTAAAACCTTACATAAACATAAACTACGGTTTATTACCAAGACAATATCACATGGTGGAGAAACTCCCATAATGGAATAAGTTTACCCACTGATCTAATAAAAAATTCATCATGAGACAAAAGTCATACCAAATTATTTGAAGCACACACTTGTAACATCCATCATAAAATGTTCATTATTTATTTGTTCCAAAAAAACAAATCAATTATAATTCATTAAACATAATAATTATCCACAGAATGAAAATAGGATGTAGAATCTTGCCTCATATGATAATCAAAGTAAATTTATTAATGAATACATTCAATAAATGAAAATAAGGTATGTGTTACCCCATAAAAGGAAGATAGAATAATTTATTTATATACGTGATAGATATTTATATATAATTTATAATCATTCAACAAAATTAAAGAGTGAAAGAATGTAGGTTAGAGAGATAATGGTCATAACCAGAAAAAAAGGGTGGTATAGAGAGATCCATTACCTAAAGCCCAACTTGTCATGTGCATTCTTTATCTTCCTGAATGATAAAATGATGTTAATTATTTATTTTCTTATTAAACTTTTTAAATTTTATTATTCCATTTATTTTGTTTATTATTATGTTATATTCAACTACTTACTCATTTAGGTTCATATTGAACGTTTTAACGATGTTCGGCTCATATGTCAAAAATATCATTGGTAAGTTGACTAATTTTAATGATATAATTATTTAATCATATATAAAATAATAATAATGAAATAATTGTCATTTTTATACATCAGTTATTCTTTTAAATCCATCCATGAAATATGGTTATGAAAAATGAACTATGCTACAATTATGGTGAATATAGGTTGTATGTACGCATTAGTAACATTTATATTTTTCATTGATCATAATGGAAATAAATTAAGTGTTTTTTTATTCTAGAATGGTCATTATTTAATAAATACCATTTAACTTTTAAAAAAACACTTATATATAAAATCCATGTTATTAAGTAATAAAGAACAATTCACATCACTTTTTAGAGGTGGCAATCTACACATATGCACGAATGAAGTTATCATATGTCAATGAATGCAAAGGTAAGAAAATATATGATATAATAAATTTGAATTTTGATTAATATTACATGAATATAAGATATATAAATTAAATCCATTTTCATAATCATCCATGTGAGGTGATTATAGAAAAGAAATTACTTCAGTTCGTGATGTGGTAGTCCACCGTACTCATGAATGGTGGATTTGTTTCCCATTTGATAGAAGATGATATGAATTTAGGATATTAAATTAAAATAATAACTTCTAAGTATATGGGAGATACTTATGTTATTATATCATAATTTTTTATTATTATTTGAAGGATTTGGAAGAAGAATTAAAACAAAAATTCTCGAATAAGAATGATACCTCTTCTTTAGACAACCTCATTAGGTTAGCACCAAAAGCCTTCCACTGGTGGTTTTCAAATAAAAAAACTCAATGAAATGGTAACGGATGTATGAAATGGATTTGGGTAGTTCATGGATGAATAAAAGGCTCTTGATGTGTGGATATGATAAGTGTGTGGAAGCCCTTTTTAATTGATAATGAGTGGTAGTTTTGTAAATACCAAATACTATTTAATAATGGGAAGTCAATCTCGGTCTAAGTTCCTTAAAAATTGATAAATGATGCTTTTTAGGGAATATAGTGTCTATAAAAACCTCATATAATAATAATAATCAATTTATAAAAAAGTTATTCCATTTTCCTCTAAGGTTACTCATTGTTTCCCTTTTAGCTTTCACTATGGTACGTAGTATTTTATAAAGTTAATTTATCCTTTGAGCCTAAAAATAAAATGGTCTTTATTAGTTAATTTTGAACGACATATTCTAAAAATAAAATAAAATTTATAAAATGAAAAACTTATGTGTGTGGAAAATTAATTTTAACTTAAACTCATGTAACTTAAAACGCCTCCTTCTAACCTTAACCATGGAAATTAATTTGTTCTACTTTAAGTATTTATTATGACAAAAATTAAGTTGAAATTAATTATTATTATTCAAAATATAGAATAAATTACATTAAATTCAATTAAAATAGTTGTTTATTTCTAAGCATAAAAATAAACAATTACCAAAAACGTGAAAATTGTTGATTCAAACATAATTAATTATATTATTATAAATAAAAAAATTAAATTTCATATTAAGAATAAATTTAAAATATACTAGTAATTTTAAATTACTTGATTTAATGAAAATATATGATAGTATTTGAAAAAAACTATAATTTCCACTATTCACTGAAAATATGATCATTTCATAAAAATCAAAAAAATTAAAACTAATTTAATTTCAATATAATAATTTCAAAAATTATATTTACATTATAAAAAAATTCTAAAAGTGAGTTAAATTATAAATAGAAAACAATTTTGAAGATAACATATTTTTTTAAGATTATTAAATAAATTTATTAAAACAATTGAGTGTTTATTTTCTCATCACATATCAATACATTTATATTGAGTAGGACCTTTATATATTTTTTAGAAATCCATTACTCCTATTCCAAATATCTAGTTTAAAAACTATGATAAAATTTTTATATTTAAATAATCATCATTTATTTGGGCTTTCTATTTCTTGTCACGTATGCTATTGAACATGGATTTATTTTTCTGAAAACAACTCAACGTGTTACAAACTAGTCCATATTTTATAAAGGAATCATTGATAAAAAAATTATATTAACAATAACATGAATAAAGTATATAGATCTTATATTTTATCATAAAACTCATAAAAACAATCATTACTTATTTCTTAACATGATTTACCTATGGATAAGAAACATGTTCCGTGAAAATATCTTTTAAAAAATCATAATCCATCAAAAAAAGAATTATAATGTTGTGATTACAAAATATACCCAATATATAATAAGTAATATAAATTTTAGTTCTTTCCAGTCAATTTAAATCCCATTAAAAGTTCATTAAACATTCTTTAAGAAAATAACCTTTCCAATTTAAAAATCATATTTAAATTCTACAAACTGAAAAAAAAAATTGAAAATCATTTTCATTTAAAATATACTTAATAATTTATAAAGTAATATTCAAATAAAATAAAATTCAAGATAATGGTGAAATCTATTCACGTCATAAATGTTAAAAGTATAAATTTATTTTCATATATTTTCTAAAAAGTCACCCATGTGGAAAATATTAATAAATTTAATTTAGAATAAATTTAAAAGAAGGTAAAAAAGATAAATTAAAACAACTTTAATTAATAATTTTTGTTTGATAAAAGAAGTTATTGAAAACCTTTTAGAAAACAATGACATGAAAGAGAAATGTTTCATATCTAAAGGAAGATGCAAGATCGGTATCACTTACAAAAAAAATTCTTGATGCTTCATTAATTAAAAAGGGAGTAAATGTAAACTAAAATTGAAAAATAAATTCATAATAATAGGATATTAAAATATATTTTTTTCAAGAAAATAAGTTCATTTGATTTCCCCAAAGGGAAATTGAACATAATTAATCTCGAAAAGAAAGGAGATCGTAACAAAAATCATTTACTACTTTGGTATCCTTCTGATCAATAGTAATTTAAATAAATAGTAATATATGGATCTATATAAATAATTAATTTCATGAATTAACAAGTTAAAATTCATTCATGATGAATTAAATATACTATAAAATGACATCATGGTGCACGACGTGAAACATTTCTAAAGAAAATAATATTTAAACACTGAAAACCCTTATAAAGATCATAAATTTTGATGTGATAAGTAATGAATGAATTAATAATGTTTATAATTTTAAATAAAAGGAAAAAAAAAGTTTAAATATAGAATAAAAAAATAATATATCAATTCACACATAATCATGGAATAAAAAAGATAATGAATAAGAGTTATGACCCAATGAAAGGAAATTGAGTTATAAAGCCCCTTACATCTTTGTAATGTTCAAGTTAAATCCCCTTAGAAGAAAAATTTGAATTATAAAATAAAATATAGTGATTTTTGAAATATTAATTATATAAAATTACTAATGGAATTATATACACCATATAAAAAATTAGATGTATAACATTAATACATTCCTCAATGAAGGGAAATTGAGATGAAATCCATTACCTCAGGCCCAAAATATTCATGTATATCCTTTAACACTTATATAATAAACATATATAATTTATTTTATTTCACAAAAAAACTATTTCCATGGTTAATACCCTATCCTTTAACAATTTACACCATTTACTTGATGACATATTTAATTACATAATTTATTATGCCTAAGCTGAGTGTCTTGAGGATGTCTGGTTAGTAACCCCAATAAAAATTTGGTAGGATGAGAATGGTCAAATAGAAAATTATTAAATAATTCCCAATATTTTAATAATGAAATAAAATGAATTTTTTAACATAAATTATACTTTTAAATCCATCCATAAAAATGGTTATAAAATTTTAACTACGTTACAATCCTTGAGATGGCAGGTTGTACGTACACATGAGTAACACTTCCAATTCTCCATGAACATGATGGAAAGAGGGATATCATAATTTTATCATTAAAATTAATTATTATACATAAATATAATATTATTTACTTTAAAATACTTTTATATAGTATCCATGAGATGTATTCATGAAAAATGAATCATGTGACTTCATGGTTGTGGTAATCCACACTTACGTACGAAGAATGTTATAATTTTTCCATTGATTGAATGGTTAGAAATGAGATGATATATTATCACTTAAAATTTATGAATAAATCGTTAACATCATATATATATATATTACATCTATCATTATAACCAGGTATGATATGCGGTTATTGAAAACAAACTACATATGTTCATAAGGAAATAACTCAATGTACAAACGAATAATGGTTTCTTGTCTCTTTTCATGGATGTTGAGATGGATATAGGTTATGTAATTAACATTATAAAATATCATTATATGTTAGATTCTGATTTTAATATTTCCAATCATTCAGTTAAAAGTTATACCTCTTATTCGGACAACCTCCTTTATTTTACACTCTAAGCCCTATAAGTTTGGTATAATGCCCAAACTAAGGCCTATATATTGTGGGTATGTATTTCAGGAATGGAATTAGGTCACTATTTTTTAAACCAAATGGTTCTCGGTGTGAGAAAAGAAGATAGCATGGGGAACCCTTTTACAAGTTTGGGGGGGGCACTCTTTGAATTACTTAAAGTATTAAATTAATATAAATTAAAATTCATTGAAAAACGACTCAAAATGATATAATTAGAAGATAATATGGGGATTAGTCTAAATCCTCTCAAACAATAAATTTTGGACAACTTATTTTATTTTTTCAAGCAAATGACTATTTTTACCTCTTATTAACCCTTGTCACAATTACTATGAAATCAATATTTTTACTATTTAGGGGTCAAGAAAGTTATTATAAAAAGACAATTGACCCATAAATGGACCATGGTTTATATTTTAAACTATATCAAATTCCATAGGCTAAAATGTTTGTATTTATTAAATTAAAATTATTTAATAATATAATTTTTATTATAAAATATCATTAATGTAATTTTCCAAAATATATGAAATATTATAATATAATATTTTTATAACTCATGTAAATGGTTCCACTATAAATTTTATTAAAATATAAAGAGGATATGGTATTAATTTAATAACCTAAATAAATTTAGTGAGGTTTAAGTATAATTTAAAACCATATATTTTGGTTTAACACCTTGGTTAACTTTTCTAACCTTAACCATGGAAATGACTTTTTCAATATTAATGGTTTATAATTTTTCTTGTAAGAATATTATTGAGAAATAAATTTTGAGGTTATAAAATTTTATACCATTTAAAACTCTAATTGTCCAATTTAAATATTTATGAGGTTTTTAAATTATTTAATAAGATTTTATTTAAAAAAACATTTTATTAGTGTCTTTTTTGACACTATTTAATTAGTTTCACCTTAATGACAGGAATATAGATATGGATTTTAAATATAGTCGTTTTAAGAATCCCTAATATATTATATTAATCTATGAATTTCTTGGGACACTAAAACTCTCTAAAAAATATTACTTTTATTATTTTTTAAATCATTTACTTGATTTTCCTATTGCTTGCACAAGCCTTGTGTCAATGTTTCATAAGCATTTAGGGTAATTATGTTTTCACTGTAAATTAAAAATTAATTATCATAATAAAAAAACATTCATATTTTAAATAACCATTTATATTTAAAAAAAATTTGTTCTATCCATTTAAAAAAATATTATAGATTTTAAAATAATGAAAGCGACATTTTAATGTAATAATTTACTTAATTATTATAAATTTAAAAAACAAATATAAATGGAAAAAGTTCATATTTTTTAATTTTTTATATTTATGGATGAAATTTAATTATCCAATGAAATTAATTAAAGATTTTTTATGATTTTTAAGCCTTATCAAAATATTTTTAACCCATTATACCTTTATTGTGGTAATAAAAATGTAATATACTTTCTATTCATATTAACCAAAAATGAAGTTTAACATATTACCTAATATTAATTATTATGATTCAAAATAAAGAATTAATTTTATCAAATTAAATTCATAGAAGTTTATGAACTTAATTTAAAATTAAACCCACATATTATTATAAAAAGCAATTTTCCAGAAAAAAATTCTTTAAGTATAAAATTATTTTTACACAAAATTCAAGTATAATATTGATTCCAATAAAATTTATTATTTTATTAAAAATAAAAATAATATAATTAAATTTTAAAACTAATCCAAAATAAAAAATTTAATTTTTAATTACTTTGAATGAAAATATAGTTTTGAATAAAAATAATTACTTATCATTATTCATTTAAAATAAATATTTTCATAAAATTATCAAAAATTCATCCTAACATAATTTTTACATTATGAATTAAAAATTTATAGCATTTTAATCAGAAAATTTATTAATTTTCCAAAAACTAACTGTAATATTCTGTGAAAAAAATAACAAAAATAGTTTTTACAAAAACATATTTCTGAAAAATTAAATGAATTTTCTAAAAAATTAGTTCTTATTTAATAAGGATTAATCAATACATTTTTAATTATTAGGGCCTTTATATATATTTCATATTTGGTTTTATCCAATTAAAATCTTCACATTCAATGTCTTGGTTATAACAGTCACATTTAGATATTAATATTTTTATAGTATATCCCGATTCAATGAGAGCATAGTGTTATATGATAAGAAAGATATCTAGAATACTATTATTTTAAATTTATGGTATATTAAATTCAGTTACATTTAAAAAAATTCATCCTATAAATTTGAACTTATGATCTGTAATCAAGGGTTTGAAATTTGAAAATAATTTTTTTGAAAATCCATAATGTTAGAGGGGTCAATAAAATATCCTTTTGAGAAGAGGTAAAGGTAAATATGAAGTCTATATAGAATAACACATAACTATGTTTCCAAATCAGATATCATTAGTGGAAAGTGAAAGTAAGGAAATATACAAAAAATTTAATGTCCAAATAATGATGAAGAGTGGGATGGATCGTTAATCATAAGAAAGCGAATGATTAAAAGAAATTCAATAACCACAAAACCATAAACTAATGTGTTGTTAAAAATAACATCAACACATTAGAAATTAAGGTAATAGGATAACAACTTTTTTCCAAACTATTTTCTAAGATTTAACTAATTACTTTACCATCTAGAATATGAACATAAGGAAATTTACTTACTTGAAAATTAAAATTTTATCCTTTAATCAATTTTGACCAGAATCACATCTTTTTCTAAAAATTATGAGTATTTAAGAATAATTTTTATCCCGTAATCACTAAAATAAACTTTTATCAGATTACATAATCCAAAAAATAATAACAATATATTTCTCCTATATTTATATATTTTCCAAAACTGATATTATGAGCATATGATAAGATAATATCCAATTTATAACCCTTCATTTGAATAAATAAAACACTAATATCCTAAATTAAAAATTAACACCAAACTTTCGATGTAGATCATTCCATAAATAAAAAACAATATATCCTAAATGGACTTAATAACATCAAAATTATAGAATGTTTTAACATTAAGGGATATCTCATACCATTCATCTTAAGTAACCAAAAATATAACAATAGTATTATAAAATAAGACTTCTTTTAAAATCACATGTTAAAACTATGGGTTATGTATACCTAGACCTAACAAAACATCTCCAAAAATATAATTTAATCACTATGAAAATATTATAATGCAATTAAATTCATTGAAATTTAATGAATCACATTTAGATTATAACTTGAAAGGTAATCCTTAAATTGACTATAAATATCTCTAAAAATATATCCTTATCGATGAATAACTATTCAACCATAAATATTATCTATATCCCACTTTCCAATGGACCATAATTAACATAACATAAATTTATAAACTTACCTAAAGTCTTATTTAAGATTCAGTAGTTTTTTCTTCATAAAACATAATAAACGTTTCAAATCACCTCAATATCCCATCACTTAAAACCTCAAAATGGGGTTTTATACCTTTAAACTTGTGATCAACCTTAAAAATATAAATCCATGATTTTATATAATTATATTAAGATAAAATCTCATTAAAACACCATAATCTATAAATTTTTCTAAACCCCACACTGATACCAAATGTGATGGCCTCAAACCCACACTCCTGTATTCGATACTAAAAAAACTATCTTTACATTTCTGGATTAGATACTGATAAACTTGGCCCAATTTTAACCCTTGAAAACATATAAAATAAATCTAAATCATTGTATCACTTATATACCAAAGAACATTTTAGGATTATATTTTTCTAGAATTTAAAAAAACTCTTACATGAAAACATGGATACCTAAACAACTTGTTCATAAAAATCATTATCATCTTCATTGAAATTATTCACCGAGGAAACCTCTCGAGAAAAAAAATCATTTAACATAATTCTCATTAACTTTGGGAAAATTAATCATAATAATGGTAAAGTAAAACACTACATAAGACTAAAAATAAACATTAATAATTGAATTTATTCATTAATGATAACATGAGAATAATGATATGATGGAATAATTTGTGTTTATGAACATAATATAAGATAATTTGTACCCATAAAAATATGGATCGTAAAACTAGTGACACAAAATAAATCGTTTTCAAAGGAAACACTCATTGGAATCATTAATCATGATCCATGTGAAATAATTATTGATGAAAAAACCATAAAAAATCATATCATGCATAAATAAAAAAAATTGTATCTTAGAACATTTTCTTTATATAACCCATATAAGAACCCTTACAATTTGAATAACCAATATGATTAACATTCAACATAATTATTTATAGAACTTAATCAATAACCAATACACTGGAGGGTTATAACATAACCTCCCATCCTCGGTTTATAAAATAACCACCCATCCTTGGTTTATAACATAACCACATGTTCTTAACTTATAATGGAACCACCCATATTAATAAAAACTTTCCAAGAACCATAACATGAATAACATACATAGAGATTTAAACTCATCATAAAATTTATAAAATCAATCATTATTCATTTAATAACATGAATAATTAGTGGAAAAGAAATTGGATCCATGAAAATATCTTTGAAATATTAATAATACATCCAGAAAAATAATTTTAATGATATCATTAAAAAATATTACTAATGGAGAAGAATTAACATTAAGGGTTGTTGTTGTGTTTTAATAAAAATACCATTAAATGATAATGAAACATTATTGAGGAAAATAACCTTTCCAAATATAAAATCATATTTAAAATCTATAAATTCAAAAAATATTGTGAAAATCAATTTATTTGAAAGTAAATATGTAAATTTATAAAGGAATCTTCCAAGAAAAAATCTTAATTATGGAAATATAATCTATTCATGTCTTAAACATTAAAAACAAACGTTCTTTTTCAAACATTTGGTAAAAAGTGACCCATATGGAAAAAAAATTAATACATTTCACTTCAAAACATTCTAAAATTATGTTAAAGAACATGTTCAAGAAGAATTATGAAATAATTTATTTTTTATAAATGAACATTCTAGAAAATATTTTAGAAACATTAATATATAAGAGAAAATTTCATGATATAAAATAATATAGATGATCAGTATCACTAAAGAGAACATTATTTATGTTTTAATAATAAATGAAGGAGTAAATGGACTCTAAAAATTTAAACCACATTCAAAACCATTGGAGAATAAAATATATTTTTTTCAATAAAATAATTTATTTTATTTCCCCAAAGGAACCTTGAACATAAATTTTTTTGAAAATATAGGAGATCTTAACATAAATCCTTTACCTATTTTATATCATTATTATCAATATTAATTTAAAGAAATTTTATGATATGGAAATATAAAAACATTAATTTCAAGATATAATTTGAAAAAATTCATTCATGTGGTAGTAAATAAACCATGAAAGTAAATAATGGCGCATGTCCTGAAACATGACTTAAGAAAATGATATTGTGAAAAATAGAAACCATGAAAAGATTATAAAGCTTAAAGTGAAAATAAGTCATGAAGTGATAATGTACACATATTTAAATAAAAATAAAAAAATTACATATCAATTAAAACATAATTATGGAATAAAAAAGTTAATGAAGATTAGTTATAACCAAAAGAATGGAAATTGAATTAAGAAGCCTCTTACCGATTGTGATCATTATTGTTAAATCACATTGGATTAAAACATTTCAATTGTAACATAAAATACCTTGGTTTAGGATATATTCATGGTATAATATATTATTGTGTAGTATATATACCATATAAAAAATTAGATTCATAAAACTAAAATATGACTCAATGTAGTGAAATTGAGACGAAATCACTTACCTCGGACTAAGAATTTTTAGGTATGTCCTTTAAAACCTATAAAATTAAAATATATAAATTATTATAATTCATAAAAAAATTCAGGATTAATACCTTTTCATATAAAAAAATTTCCTTTATTTGGATTACATTTTTAGTTAATTAATATATTATGCCGACGATGGGTGTTTTGAGGATGTTCAATTCATAAATTTTAAACAATATTTGTATGATGAATGTGATAAAAGATGTAATTATTCCATAATCCTATGAATAATAATCATGAATAATATTCATTTTTTTCACAATCTATTAACTTAAAAAAACATGAAAATCATTATGAAAAATGAACTATGTTACACTCGTGGAGACAATAGGTCATACGAACAAATGCATAACGTTACTATTTCTCAAAGAACGTGATGGAAATAAGATAAGTATCATTTTATATTTTTAATATTATTCTTATTTCATAAATATAATATTATTTCATTAACTATTCTTATAAATAGTTTCCAGGTTATGTGGTCATGAAAAACGAATCACACTGCTTTATGGAGGTGTTAATCCACACATACACATGAACAACGTTATCATTTTCCAATTTATGTAAATGTAAGAATATAGATGATGTATTATTTTATCAGAATCATAAATAAGTCATTAATATCATATATATATATTTTTTAAATACTTAATTATAACCATTTGGGATATGTGTTGATGGAAAATGACTTATATTAGTTCGTGAGGTGGTAGTCCGCCGTACACACGAATGATGGCTTAATTTACAATTTTATTGAATATGAGATGGATATAGATTATTAAATTAATATAATAACATATATTTATATGGAATATTAATATTATATTATTTAATAATGTTTTAAAAATATTTCACTGAGGTACAAGAAGAAATAAAACTAAAACATTTGTTTAAAAGTTGTACCAATTATTTGGACATCCTCCTTTACTTTACAACATAATCTCTCTCAAGTCAGTATTGCTTCAAATATAAGACCACTAAAATTTAGTTATGGATGTTAATAAGTTATTTGGGTATCTCTTGGTTGAACCAAATGTTTCTTTAAGTGTGGAGATAAGAGGAGGGATGGTTCGCTGTTATATGTGAGGGGAAGGGCACTCTTATTAATATATAAAGTATTAAATTAAAAAAAGTCATTGTAAAATTGATCCAAAATGGTATAATTATAATATAATATTAGTATGATTCAAACCCTCTCATGAAATAAAATTTATAAATATTTAGGTCATGGTTTCACCCTAATCTCTTTGTTTCAACCCCTCATTAACCCTTTTGATAATTACCATGATATAAATGTGTTTTACACATTAGGGGTAAATAAAGATACTATAGCGTGGAAAATTGAATAATAAATAGATCATGGGTGATTTTTTAAATAATTTACCATTAACTTATATGAATTTTGGATTTATATTAATTTTTAATCATTTAATAAAAAATTGGTTATTATAAAATATCAGTAATGTCATTTTTAAAAGTACATAAAATATTATATTATAATTTTTTCCTAACACATGTCAAATGGCTCCAAAATAAAATGAATTAAAATATAAGAAGGTTTTGTTATTTATAAAACCAACTAATCCAATATATGTAGGTTTTTATATCATTTTAACCTAATCTTTTGGTATTACCACTTGGTAAACAAATCTCTACCTTAACTGTGTTAATTAATTTTTTAATATTAATATGACAACCCTGCTTTTATTACAAACTTAAACATGATTTATTACATAAAACATCACTTGATAAAACAAGAAGATTGAGAGGTTCAATGTCTTTGGGGCTTAGGATCATTACATAAAAACTTAAAACATGAAATACAACATCTTTATTGAAAACTTACTTTACATGACCACTACATTCCCTTGTACTTAGCATTGCATGGGATAACCTGAGGACATGCATAAGAAAAGGGTGAGCTATAAAGCCCAGTAAGGGAGTACACATGGAATAACATGAGGAGTAAAATACATGTTAGACAATTGGCATATCAATAGAGAATAAAAGAAACATGAACATAAAGGCATGATAAAGCATGATAATCATAACATGGAAATGTGGCAACAACATTTAACATGGAATGAGCATGAGCCAAGGATCATTGCACATAGAGCATGAGTAAATCCTCATTGAACATAAATAATGATTAAACCATCGTTGAACTTGAATTATCATGATTCAACACTCATTTCACATGAAGTATCATGATACTATACTTTACCCAATGCATTAGAGCACTATAAGGGCGCACCCTTCTTAAACATTTCATTTCATGCATAAGTGTGCCACATGGATCATAAAATATGGATTCATAAAACATAATCATTTATTACACGATGAAGGAATGTTGAATTAATACATGAAACTTTATAATAAATAATTAAATGTTCATAAAGGTTAATACCCTTGATGGAGAAATGGGAATGGTATTCACTACACAATGGCATTGGCTTAGAAAAACGGTGCGATTTTGGCAGCATAACGGCATGACATAAGAATTAATAAAAATGGTTGATGAGAGAGAAAGTGTTTCCTCATAATATATATATGTAATGGACGGTAAGGAGGTCATATAGATACATGTCCAAACAATTTTAATGGAATTTAGATTCATGATACAAAAGTATTGCTTGAATGTAAAAGAGGAGAGAGAAGTTCCTTTCGGAATTTCGGCATAGTAACGGGTGTACATGGGAGGCATTTAATGAGAGATAAAGGGGTCTCCCATCATTAAAACAGAAATAGGGAAGTATGAGGGAGGTGTGAAACCATACCCCAACATTAATAATTGAAATTAAAAGGGAAAAACAACTTAAAGAAAATTGGACAAAAATGAGAAAGGAAGAAAAACCCTTACTTGGAAGTGTGCTTCCAAAGGCTAGAGAGAGGATTGTGAGAGGATTCTTGGGAGCTTGGGGAACCTTGTGAGGATTATAGAGAGAGTAGGGAAGAGGTTGGATGAACTCCAAAGGCTTTGAGTGACAAGGAAGTGGGAGCTTGGGTGGGTTTATATAGGAAAGGTGATGGAATTCTTTATTATTTAGGTTTGGGTCCCCTTACATTAAATTAATCCAAACCACAAACCATCCCATGGTTTTTACCCATGATTTTTGGAAAAGAGAATAGGAAAACAATATTTTATAAGAAAAAAGTCCGAACTTCTTAAAATATTAGGGTTGATTATGTGGAGGTGAGACACACTCCCATGGAAATTAATTTCAAAAGTCAAGGTGTTGAATAAGTCTTGAGGGGTCCATTAATGCTTTGAAAAGTAAATAAAACAAACCCAAAAATCACATTATTTTAATGGTAAAACATATATTGGCAGAACATAAAGATTATAGTATTTTATTACATCACTATTGGGTCATTATGATGTCATAAAACACATTATATATTTAAACGGTATTTAATTTTTACCCAAAAAATTGACTGTCTCAGAAAATTATGAAAAATTCACTGTTGGATAATTTTGACGTCCTGATTCCAGAAATAACATTTATTTTACCTAAATAATTTTATAAATATGTTAATTTTCACTTTTAAAATAAAAACCTACATTTATCGAAAATTCACGGGTTTTGACAGAAATGGCTTTCAAACCTTAATAAAAATTATAATTGCATTCATAAAATTATAATATCATTTATATTTAATAAAAATTAATTTAATAATAATATTATTATTTTATTAAAATATCATTTATTTAAAAAATCCCTTAATTTAATAAAATAAATTTCTTAATTAAATAATAACTAAAAAACACCATTTGTACTTTAAAAACTATTTACAATGTATCAAAAATGACTAGAAATTATATTAATTATTATATACAAAAATAGTGTACATGAAAATAGTACTACTTATTTGTTACATAACCCCTTAAAATAGCCGCATAAGACCTAAGGGTAAGGTGTGCGATGGTGATAGACTCTTGGGGTGACTCGGATAACATCGCTCGAGTGGTAATTTCAATCAACTTCCACTTTTCCCGTAGACGGTCACGTTCGAGCTTGACATGATGAAGCTCAGCTTGGGCTTGGTCAAGGGTGAATCCCAAAGATGCCACTTATTTTCCGAGCTCCGACAAATGGGCTTCGTATGGGGCACTTCTACTGGATGAGTCCATTGCTTCCTTTGTCTGAGTAAAATTGGATGTGTTAAAGCCCTATATTTATACTAATCATGTGATCACTGTTCAACGGTTATAAAAGTAAAGGTCACAATTATTATCATAAAACCAATGAAGTTGACATTTTATAAAAAAAATTATATAAAGAGACATTTAATAAGATCAAGAGGGATTTTCCATTAATGAAACTTTGGGTCGTTACAAATATTCCCCCCTTAAGAAATCCCGCCCTCAAATTTTTCCTTTTCCCACACTAAAACAAATGTGGGTAACTCAGCTTCATCATTTCCTCCGATTCCCAAGTCGCTTCTTCAAACTTGTGGTTTCTCCACAACACCTTGACAAGGGGCATTGTCTTATTTTGTAGAACTTTTTCTCTACAATCTAAGATCTTCACTGGTTGCTCCTCATAAGAAAGTTCATCTTCCAGTTGTACCACCTCAGAAGAGAGTACATGTGAAGGGTCCGGTATGTACTTCCTTAAGAGGGATACATGAAAGACATCATGCACTTTGGTCATGGTAAGTGGAACTGCTAGTCGATAGGCCACAGCCCCAACACGATCAAGAATCTCAAAGGGGCCGATGTACCTTAGACTTAACTTCCCTTTCTTTCCAAACCTCATGACCTTTTTCCACAGAGATATTTGTAGAAACACCATGTCTCCAACTTTAAACTCAAGGTCTCACCGATGATTATCTGCATAACTCTTCTTTCAACTCTGGGCTGCCTTGATATGCTGCTGAATGGTTTTCACCTTCTCCACTATTTCCTTGACCATTTCTGGTCTAGCAGCTTATGTTCACTGACCTCATCCCAACATGTCGGTGTTCTGCACCTTTTCCCATACAGGGCTTCATATAGTGCCATTTGGATGCTCGAGTTGAAATTGTTATTATAAGAGAACTCAACCAGAGGAAGATGTTGATCCCATCCTCCTTTAAATTCCATTGAGCACGCTCTCAACATATCCTCAAGTGTTTGGATAGTTTGCTTGGATTAGACATCAGTTTGAGGATGACAGGCCGTACTGAAGTTCAGTTCAGTATTCAGAGCATGTTGAAGACTCTTCCAAAACTTAGAGGTGAATCTTGGATCTCGGTTAGACACAATAGATAGTGGTACTCCATGAAACCTTACCACTTACCTGATATATATCTGTGCCAGTTGATCTAAAGAGAAATCCTTATGAATAGCAATGAAGTGTGCAGTCTTTGTAAGACAATCCACAACAACCCAGATTGCATTGTTGCCTTTGGATGTCCTTGGAAGTTCGGTGACAAAGTCCATGGTGATGTTCTCCCATTTACATTCTGGTATGTGTAATGGTTGCATCATCCCCTTAGACTTCTGCCTCTCTGCCTTCACTTGCTGACACACCAAGCACTTTGATGTATATTCAGCGATCTCCTTCTTCATATTATCCCACCAAAAGTTTTCTCGGAGATCTTGAAACATATTTGTGCTCCCTGGGTGAATAGAGAAATTCAAACTATGTGCATCATCTAAAAGTTCCTTCTTCATCTCCGGACTTGATGGAACACATAGTCTTTTCCCAAACCACTCAATTCCTTCTTTATTAATATTAAACTCCGAGGATTTCCCCTTTTTGATAGCTTCCACTTTTTTTTTGAATTCCCACATCATCCTTTTGATCATCCTTTAACCTTTCCAAAAGAGATGGTTGAGCAATCATTTGTGAAAGGATTGATGATGTTCCCTTCTTTATGATTCCCATGTCCATCTTCATCAAGTCTAAGAAGATTGGATCCTTCTCAATTCTAATCATTGATAGAATTGCTGGGTCCTTTCTACTTAGGGCATCTGCCACCTTGTTCAATTTCCCAGGGTGGTAATGTATTGAACAGTCATAATCCATGATGAGATCTATCCATCTTATCTGGATCATATTAAGCTCTTTCTATGTGAATATATATTTAAGACTCTTGTGGTCAGTATATATCTTACATTTCTCTCCATAGAGATAATGCCACCAGATTTTTAGGGCAAAGATCACTGTCGCCAACTCCAGATCATGCGTTGGATAGTTTCTCTAATAGAATTTCAACTGCCTTGAGGTATAGGATATAACTTTATCATTCTACATCAGCACACAGCCTAAGACCTTCTTTGAAGCATCACTGAATACCACAAAAAGTTTCCCACTTGTGGGTAAAGTGAGAACGGGTGTAGTGATAAGCCTCCTTTTCAACTCCTTGAAGCTTTCTTCACATTAATCACTCCAATAAAACTTTACTCCCTTTCGAGTTAGCTTGGTAAGAGGTTTGGAAAATCGTGAGAAATTTCTCACAAATCGTTGATAATATCCAGCTAACCCCAAGAAGCTATGGATATCCGTTACCGATGTTGGCCTCATCCATCCCTCAATTGCATCTGTTTTAGCGGGGTCCACAGATATCCCATTGCGTGTGATGATGTGGCCCAAGAATGAGACCTCCTTCAACCAGAACTCACACTTGCTATACTTGGAATAGAGCTTCTCCTTGCGCAAAGTCTCTAGTACAGTTTTTAAATGCTCCTCATGATCCTCCTTGGTTTTGGAGTATATTAGAATATCATCTATAAAGACTACCACAAATTTTTCAGGGTAATCTCTGAAGACTCTATTCATCAAGTCCATGAATATTTCTGGAGAATTGGTGAGTCCAAAAGGAATTAATATGAATTCTTAGTGCCCGTATCTTGTACGAAAAGCAGTCTTGGGGACATCTTCCTTCTTCACCCTTACTTAATAATATCCCGACCGCAAGTCCACCTTGGAGAATTATTGTGCTCCACACAGCTGATCAAACAAGTCATCAATTCTTTGGAGAGGATACTTGTTCTTTATCGTGATTTTGTTAAGTTGACGATAATCGATGCAAAGCCGCATTGACCCATCCTTCTTCTTGACGAAGAGGACCGGTGCACCCCATAGTGAAGCACTTGGGCGTATAAAACCTTTATCTAGATTCTCCTGTAGTTGTTTCTTAATCTCTTCAATATCAACAAAATCCATTCTATATAGAGTCTTGGATATTGGTAGTTCCCCAGGTATAAGTTCAATTGAGAACTCAACATCTCTTCTAGGAGGAAGATCAGGCAGTTCCTCGGGAAACACTTCAGTGAATTCCCTCGCAATAGGCATTTCTTCAAGGATGGTTTCTTCCTTGGACTCAATTGTCTGAGCCAGATATGCATGCTCATAAGGCAGTAATATCCATGCTTGAGATGATGGAGCTAAAGGATATTCATCTTCCTCCTGACACTTTTAAGGAATCGGGGGTCGATTCTCCATATGGAGTGTGATTTCCCTCTCCCGACAATTTATATTGGCTCTATATAAAGAAAGCCAATCCATGCCAAGAATTGCATCAAATCCCACCAGAGGGAGTATGAAAAGGTTCATCGGGAAATTCAATCCATAGATTATAACGGGGGAGGAATTATATTCATGGGATGCAATGATTTCCCCATTTGTCGTACTCACCGACATCTTTACTTCCATGATTTGTGGTGGTGCTGGGATTGTTCTACTAAACTTTTCAGATATAAAAGAATGAGTAGAACCTGAATCAAAAAGTACATTCACTATTCTTGAATGAATAACTAGCGTACATGTCACCACTTCGTTTTCAGGGTTCACTTTGGTATAAGTGATGGAAAAAGCTCTTCCTTGCTGCCTTGGAGGTTGTTGGTTGTCTCTGAAAACCCTTGGATTAGGGAACTGATTTGAAAAATGACTCGGTTCTTTGCATTTATAGCACTGAACAACACGTTGAGGTTCAAACGGAGCGTTCCTCTCCTCTGTCGCAGTCGTGGGTCTTTCTTGCCGACAGTTAACAGCTAGGTGCCCTTCTCTTCCACACCTGAAGCATTTTCTCATCCCCTTAAGGCAATTTCCAGGGTGCTTCTTTCCGCACTTTTGGCAAGTGGGGTGCTGGATCTTCTTAGCATCGTTGTATTTATCCATCGGACCACCAGCATTGAAGTCCACCTTACGCTTCTTGTCCACATGATACCCATGTGATTCCCCAATCTCCATTTCAAACTTGAGGGCACATCGGACAATTTCTTTATAGCTGTCGAAGTCACGGATCACTAATGCTTTCTGCAAGCTTGGATTCATCCCACCAAAGAAGCATTCAACCTTGCATTAGGGGGTAATGACAAAGCCCGAAGCGTATCGTGCAAGCCTCGTGAAGTTTTCCTCATACGCTCCAATAGATTATTCATCTTTTTTCTTGAGGGAAAGGAAGTCCCTTTCCATCTTAAGCCGGAGGGTGCGCAGAAAATATTTATCGATAAACATCTTCCGGAAATCCTTCCATTCCAACGCCATGATTTCCTCCTCAGGCTTCATATTTTTTATCACCATCCACCATTGATCATTTTCACCCTCCATACAATAACCCCCAGGATAACCTTCTCTTGTTCAGAACATTGGAGGATGGAGAATATCTTTTCAATGGAGTTGATCCATTGTTCAGCGATCGTGGGATCGGATGATCCACTAAAAGTAGGAGGCCTTTGTCTCATGAAGCTCTCGATAGCGACTTTTTATTTCTTAGGGGGGGTTGAATGTTCCTCTTGACCCGTGTTTCTATTCAAAACTTGAGTTAGATGAGAGAGAAGTGTGACAAAGTTCGCGATTCCCGCTCCCATTGGATTGGGCATCTCATTAGTACAATCATCACATTGATCTTCACAACGGTTTTTAGCTCGAGTCCACCTATTACCGGCCATTGGCTGGAATAAAAGGAAAGATAGGGGTAACACATAAAGGGTAATCCAAAGACAAAAGTTGATGACTTATAAATAAACTTTTATTTCCTTAATCAAGAGTCGATAGGCTTCAATCTAGGCTTTTCATGATCTACTTTCTAACATATATTCATAGGGGAATTTTTTTAATTCCCTTAATAAGGGTTCATACTAAGATTTTGAATTTATCAAAACATATCCCCCGGGAGTGTCGTAACCAAGAGTGCAGCAAGGCCAGTTGTCTTGCACCAGTTCCCATTCGAGTCTAGCTCAAAGCGGTGTTTTCAGGTTTTACCCCTAGGATACATCTGCACCAGAGCCGCCTCTACCTTCTCGTATCAAGACAGGGGTGTATTTTTTTGATAAACCACTTACTCAGTACTTACCAAAACTTAGGGATGTTTTTATTATACTTAGTCTTGTATTTAAGGCTTTACTAGGGTTTCCTAATCCCAAAAATAACTAAACCTATCCTTTGATACCAACTATGACAACCCTGCTTTTATTACAAACTTAAACATGATTTATTACATAAAACTTCACTTGATACAACAAGAAGATCGAGAGGTTTAGTGTCTTTGGGGATTAGGATCATTACATAAAAACTTAAAACATGAAATACAACATCTTTATTGAAAACTTCCTTTACATGACCACTATATTCCCTCGTACTTAGCATTGCAAGGGATAACCTGAGGACATGCATAAGAAAAGGGTGAGCTATAAAGCCCAGTAAGGGAGTACACATGGAATAACATGAGGAGTACACTACATGTTAAACAATAGGCATATCAATAGAGCATAAAAGAAACATGAACATAAATGCATGATAAAGCATGATAATCATAACATGGAAATGTGGCAACAACACTTAACATGGAATTAGCATGAGCCAAGGCTCATTGCACATAGAGCATGAGTAAATCCTCATTGCACATAAAGCAAGAGTAAACCCTCATTGAACTTGAATTAGAATGAGTCAACACTCATTGCACATGATATATCATGATACTATACTCTACCCAATGCATTGGAGCGCTATAAGGGCACACCCTTCTTAAACATTTCATTTCATGCATAAGGGTGCCACATGGATCATAAAATATAGATTCATAAAACATAATCATTTATTCCACGATGAAGGAATGTGGAATTAATAAATGAAACTTTATAATAAATATTTAAATGTGCATAAAGGTGAATACCCTTGATGGAGAAATGGGAATGGTATTCACTACACAATGGCATTGGCTTCGAAAAACGGTGCGATTTCGGCAGTGTAACGGCATGACATAAGAATTCATAAAAATGGTTGATGAGAGAGAAATGGTTTCCTCATCATATATATATGTAATGGACAATAAGGAGATCATATAGATACATGTCCCAACAATTGTAATGGAATTTATATTCATGATACAAAAGTATTTCTTGAATGTAAAAGAGGAGAGAGAAGTTCCTTTCAGAATTTCGGCATAGTAACGGGTGTACATGGGAGGCATTTAATGAGAGAGAAAGGGGTCTCCCATCATTAAAAAATAAAGAGGGAAGTATGAGGGAGGTTTGAAACCATACCCCAACATTCATAATTGAAATTTAAAGGGCAAAACAACTTAAATAAAATTGGACAAAAATGAGAAAGGAAGAAAAACCCTTACTTGGAAGTGTGATTCCAAAGGCTAGAGAGAGGCTTGTGAGAGGCTTCTTGAGAGCTTGGGGCACCTTGAGAGGATTATAGAGAGAGTAGGGCAGAGGTTGGATGAACTCAAAAGGCTTTGAGTGAGGAGGAAGTGGGAGCTTGGGTGGGTTTATATAGGAAAGGTGAGGGAATTATTTATTATTTAGGTTTGGGTCCCCTTACATTAAATTAATCCAAACCACAAACCATCCCATGTTTTTGCCCATGGTTTTTGGAAAAGGGAAGAGTAAAACAATATTTTATAAGGACAAAGTCCTAAATTCTTAAAATATTAGGGTTGCTTATGTGGAGGTGAGTCACACTCCCATGGAAATAAATTTAAAAAGGCAAGGTGTTGAATAAGTCTTGAGGGGTCCATTAATGCTTTGAAAAGTAAATCAAACAAACCCAAAATTACATTATTTTAATGGTAAAACATATATTTTCCGAAAATAAAGATTATATTATTTTATTACATCACTATTGGGTCATTATGATGTCATAAAACACATTTTATATTTAAATGGTATTTAATTTTTACCCAAAAAATTGATTGTCTCAGAAAATTATGAAAAAATCACCGTTGGATAATTTCGACGTCCTGATTCCAGAAATAACATTTATTTTATCTAAATAATTTTATAAATATGTTAATTTTCACTTTTAAAATAAAAACCGACATTTATCGAAAATTCACGGGTTTTGACAGAAATGGCTTTCAAACCTTAATAAAAATTATAATTGCATTCATAAGATTTTAATATCGTTTATATTTAATAAAAATTAATTTAATATTATTATTATTATTTTATTAAAATATAATTTAATTCAAAAATCCCTTAATTTAATAAAATAAATTTCTTAATTAAATAATAACTAAAAAACGCCATTTGTACTTTAAAAACTATTTACAATGTATCCAAAATGACTAGAAATTATATTCATTATTATATAAAAAAATAATGTACATGAACATAGTACTTCTTATTTGTTACATAACCCCTTAAAATAGCCACATAAGACCTAAGGGTAAGGTGTGCGATGGTGATAGACTATTGGGGTGGCTCGGATAACATCGCTCGAGTGGTAATTTCAATCAACTTCCACCTTTCTCGTAGACGGTCACGTTTGAGCTTGAAATGATGAAGCTCATCTTGGGCTTGGTCAAGGGAGAAGCCCAATAATGCGACCTCTTTTACGAGCTCCGACAAATGGGCTTCGTATGGGGCAATTCTACTGGATGCGGCCATTGCTTCCTTTGTCTGAGTAAAATTGGATGTGCTAAAGCCCTATATTTATACTAATCATGTGGTCACTGTTCAACGGTTATAAAAGCAACGGTCACAATTCTTATCATAAAACCAATGAAGTTGACATTTTATAAAAACATTTTATGTAAAGAGAAATTTAATAATATCAAGAGGGATTTTCTATTAATGAAACTTTGGGTTGTTACAATTAAACATTTGTAATTTAAGTAAGAAGGTGCAATTTTTTCTCGTAAATGACAAGGAATGAAATTTTAGACAATTTTAAATACTATTTTCCTCTTGAAATATTTTTATAATATTTTAATAATTTAATAAAATATTATTTAACATATAGTGTCCTTAATTTAATTTTTGACACTATTCAAGTTATTTGACTTTGGGAACAATCTGATAGAAATGGATTTCAGATATAAACCATTAAATCCATTTAATATGATATATTGATATATAAAATTATTTGGAAACTATAAATCTCATTATTGTTTAAATTTATTGTTTTTAAATTCATTTACTTGATTTTTTTACTATTTACACAAGCACTGTATCAGCATTACGTAAGTCTTTAAGATAAATATTTAATCACAAAAAATTGAAAATATATTAATATTATGAGAAAATTAAAATATATTTAAAATAACCATTTATAAGTGAATATATGTGGTTTTCAACCCTGTTACAAAATATTATAGATATTAAATGAAAGAAAGTGAGATTTTTTACTTTATCTTTTAATTATTTTTTCTAAAGGTCAAAATAAAATATTAATGTAAATAAAAGTTCATATTTTCACATTTCAGATTATAATGGAAGAAATATATTAATCCAAAAAAATTTATAAAAGTTTTTCAATGGATTTTAAGACTTATCACATTAGTTTTTTCCAATTTTACCTTTACCATGGTAATAAAAATTTATTATAGTTACTATTCATATTTCCCAGAAATTAAATTAACCTTTTTAATTAATATTAATTATGCTATTTAAAAATATTGAATACATTTTATAAAATTCAATTTATGGAAGTTTTATAATTTTAAATAAAATTAAACACAAAAAATGGGACGAAAAGTGATTTTCTAGAAAAATATATTTTTAAGTATAAAAATGATATTATACTAAATTCAGGTATAATTTTGATTCCAATAAAATTTATTGGATTGTTTTTATTCAAAATAAACTAATTAAATGTTAAAATAGGTCCAAAATATAATATTCCTTTCTATTTACCTGAAAAGAAAAAAATTATTTTAAAAAAATCAATATTTTATACTAGACCTAAAAAAATTCCTAAAAATTAATCAATATATTTATACAAAGTTATAACTTTATATATATGTCATGATTTGGTTATCCCTATTTAAGTCATCTAATTATATGACTATGTTTTCTTAGTCATATTTAAATAATAACAGTTTTATAGTATAACACAATTCTCATAAAGCTCTTTATTTCATGTTAATCAAGTTATCTAGAATAGTCTTCTTTTTAAAAAAATGATATTAAATTCTCCCCATATCTTTAATAAATTTAATTATCATAATTTTTACTTGATATCTTTAATCAATGGTTTCACATTTGAAAATAATTTTTTTGAAAAATCATACTGTAAAACATGTCAATAAAAAATCCTCTAAAAATTTGGAATGGAAAATATAAATGTCATATATAATAACACAAAACTATGGTTCCAAATCTAATAACATTAGTGGGAAGAGAAAATATAGAAATGGGGGAGAATTTACCATCCAAATAATGATGTATAGTGACATAGATCATGGATTATAAGAAATTTAATTAAAATGAGAAAGTCAATGAAAACAAAACTATAAACTAATAAGTTGTGAAAAAGGTCCATTGATTCGTCAGAAAAGAATGTAGTGGGATATTTTTTCAAGATTATTTTCCTAAATATTTGGAACTATTTTTTTATTTAGAATAAGAAAATAAGTAAATTTATATACATGATAATTATAATTTAATCCTTTAATAAATTTACATCCCAATATCATATATTTCACCAAATGATGTGTATTCATGATGAATTTTTCATGGATAAATCACTAAAATCACATTCTATAAGATAAAATAATCCACAAAATGATAACAAGTTATTCCAATTATCTTTATATAATAAAAAATCTAAAATTTTTGCATAATGTTAGAAATATCCAAAATGTATAAACCATCATATGAATAAATAACACATTAATATATAAAATTCAATAATGACACAGAAGGTAAAATGTAGATCATTCCATAAATAAATAACCATATATCCAAAATAACCTTAATAACATCATCATTAAATAATGTTTTCACCTTAATGGTTATCTCATACCTTTCTTCTTACAGGCACAAAAATGTAATATCGTTCTTCTAAAATAATCCATCACATTAAATTTCATGTTAATCTTAAAGGTCACATGTACCTCATACCAATGAAACATCCAAAAAAACTATCATTTAAAAGTAATGATAATATTATAACATGTTTAAATTCATCAAAATATCATTAAAAAAATCAATACTGACCTAAAAGGTAATCCTTCACATGAATATATATATCTTCAAAGATATTGCATTTTCATGGGATAACTATTTAACCATCATGATTAACTATATCCTAATCTCAAATATAACTAATTTAACTTAATATAAAATCATATTCATACCCAAATATTTACATGAATCTCAAAAGTGATTTATTCCTAAAATCCATTAAAATTTTCAAATCACTTCAAAATCCAATCTCTAAAAACCACAAAATGGGTGTCTATGCCTTGGAAAATATTATAAACCATAAACATATAAACCTATAATGGTATCCATAACAATTTATATAACCTAAAATGAAATTATCATAGTCTCCAATGTTTTTTAAACCCTACTATGATACCAAATTTTGAGGCTCCAAACCTAAACTCCCAGATTTAGTTCTATAAATAATATCTTTACATTTTGAGATTTGATACTAATAAACAATACCTAATTGTAACCATTCAAATATGTAACATAAATCCTAAAAAAATTATCAATTACATACCTAAGGACCTTTTATGTTTATAATTCTAGAGAAATAATATAGACACTTACATGATAACTTGGAAATATAAATAATTGTCTGCTAGAAATATAAATAAACTCACATGAAATTCATCATATAAGAAACATTTATAAACAAAACCCATTTAATAACATTCTTCATAATCTAGGGTAAATGGATAATAATAATGGTGAGCTTAAACACTCAGTAATGGTAAACATAATAATTAAAAATTAAATGTCATCGGAGTGAATAAGATGGGAATAACGGTATGATGACATAATCAATGTTCATGAGAATATAATAAGAGAATCCATACCCATAGAAACTTGTATCAATAAAATTGATACATGTTATAAAGCTTTCTCAATGGAAACAGTCAAGGGATTCTATAAGAATGAGTCATATGATATCAATTTTGATTAAGGAAAACATTAAAATATCATAGAAATCATGAAGAAAATGATTTGATATCATGGAACGTTATCTTAATATAACCCTAAAAAGAAACATTAAAATTGGAATAAAAAATATGTTCAACCTCCAAAATAATTATATGGTGAACATAATCATTATCTAATACACTAGAGGTCTATAATGGACCCAACAATCAATTCTTTATAATCTTACCACTTGTATTTGGTTTATAATGGAACCAACCAACCATAGTTTATAATAAAACCACCCATAATCATAAATAATGACCGTGAAAAATAAAATAAATAAATCATAGATATTTAATTTCATTATAAGACTCATAGAAACAATCATTATTCATTTCATAATGTGAATAACACATTGAAATGAAATGGGTTCCATGAAAATCTCTTTGCAATAACCATAGTCATTACAAAAATATAATTAAATTGGTTTGATTAAAAAATAATTACAGTGTATAACAATTAATATCAAGTGATGTTGTAGTCGGCAAATAGAAATACCATTAAAATATCATTGAAAACATTCTTGAGGAAAATAACATTTTTACTTGGAAAATAATTTTTAAAAACTAAAAATTCTGTAAGTATTTTTAAAATCCTTTTGATTGAAAATAAAATTTATAAATTTTAAAAGAATATTAAAAAATATAACATTTATCATGTTGGTAAAATATTTTATTTTCATAAATTTTAAAAATGAACATTCATTTTAAATCATTTTGTAATAATGACCCATGTGGAAATCATTAAGATATTTTCTTTCAAAACCTTTTAAAAGAAGGTCAATGATCATGTAAAATAACATTATGAAGTAATTTATGTTTTAAAAAAATAATATTATTGAAACTATTTTATAAATAATTGATATTAAGAGAAATATTCTTGACTAAAAAGAATACACAATATCAGTATCACATAAAACAACTTTCATGATGTTTATTTAAACAATAATATAGGAAATGAAAACATAATATTTAAAAAATCATTATTATAGGAAAATAAAATATATATGGATCAAAAAAATAATATAATTTCATTTCTATAAAATAACCTTTAAAAAAAATATTTAAAAGAAATTATATCAAAACATAAATTCATTACTGATTTGATAACTTTTGAATAAATCCATTACAGCTTTGTCACATTCAATTAAAATATCATTGAATTAAACAATTTTAATCATAACATAAAATAAAATTATGTATGAAATATTAATTATATAACATGTAAAAGTTTATTATTTACACCACATATATTAAATTAGGTGTATAAAATTAAAACATTCCCCAAATAGGAGAAATTTTGATGAAATCCCTTACCTCAGGCCCAGGCATTCCATTTATGTCCTTTAACACATGTACAATGGACTTATATAAATTACATGATTTCATAATAAACCCTTTCTAGGATTAATAACTTATACTTTAAAATTTTATTTCATTTATTTTTATGACATATTTATTTACTTAATTGATTATTTCTATTTTAGGTGTTTTGAGGATGTTCGGTTTATAATCCCAAAAATAAATATGTAGGATGAATGTCGTCAAAGTGATAATTATTTAATAATCCCCAAAACAATTATAATTACATAGTTTTAATTTTTATATTTTGATTATACCTTCAAAGAAAAACTTGAAAATTTTTTATGAAAATTGAACTACGTTACAATCATGGAGATGGTAGGTCATAGATACACATGAGTAACTTTGGATTTTTTCAAATAAAATGATGGAATGAAGGTAAGAATCATTTTAACATTCTTGAATAATGATAATATAATAAATATAATATTATTTATTTAAATATACTTATATATAGTATCAATTTGATGAGGTTATGAGAAATGGAACACATCGCTTCATGGATGTGGTAATCCACACATACGCCCTAACAATGTTATCATTTTTCAAAGGATATAACGGAAAGATAGTAGATGATATATTATCTTTAAAGATTTATAAATATTTAATGAATATAATATATATATATATATATATATATATATATATATAATACATTGATATGACCTATCGTGATAGGCGGTGATGGAAAATGAGGTACTTCGGTTTAATATATAGTAGTCCGCCATACAAAAGAATAATGGTGTCATATCCCATTTGGTGGAAGAGGGTATAGATATAGGTTATAAAATTAACATATAAACATCTTAGTATATTTAATATACAAATTTGTATTATTTTATAATGGTTTAAAATTTTTTATGGAGATACATGAAGAAATAATGATAAAATATACTATTAAAAATTATAACAATTCTTTATAAAACCTTCGTTTTTTACATAATAAGCCCTAACAAGATGGTATTATTCCAAAAACATAATCTCTAGAATTTGTGTATGTATGTTAATAATGTTTTTTGTTGGTATTTTCTCAACTAAATGATTCTTTATTTATTAATAAAAGAGGAGAGGGTTCTCATTTATAAGTGTGGAGAGGGGAACTCATGGAATTACTTAAAGTATTAAATTAATATAAATTAATTTTCATTGAAAACTATTTCCAAAATTACATAATTTGAATTTATTAATAATATGTGTTGAAATAATCTAATCTAATAAAATTTTAACATGTTTTGGGGTTTTTTTTCTCCCATATCTCTTGGTTTTATGCCATCATTAACCCATTTATCAATTTTTGTGATATAAATGTTTTTTATATATTTAGGGGCCATGAAAGATAAAATAAATTGAAAAATGACCCATAAATGGATAATGATTGATATTTTAAACTATATCACATTATATTTAGTGAATATGTTCTTTTTATGAATTTTAAATAATTTAATAAAATATTATTTTTATTAAATATCAAAAACTTCATTTTTAAATTAAATGAAATATTATAATATAATATTTTTCTAACTCATTCCAAATGGTTATAAAATAATATTTATTCAAATATATGGGATATATGGGATTTATCTAATGACCAAATCAAATTTATAGAGTTTTATATATCAGTTTAAATGTTAAATTTTTTTATAACCCCATGGTTGAAAAATTTTAACCCTAACTGTGGAAATGATATTTTTAATATTAAAGGGTTATAGTTTTTCCTATTAGATAAAAATTATCTAAAAAATTATCAATAGATGACATTTTCAATCATTTAAAATCCTAGTTTTCCTCTTCTAAGATTTTTATCATTTTGAAATAATTTAATATAAATTTATTTAAAATAAAATTTCATTATTGTCATTTTTACACTATTCTATTAGTTTGAAATTAATTACATGAAGCTAGAAATGGATTTATAATATAAACCTTTCAAAAATCCCTAATATGTATTATTGATCAATGAAATTTGAGGGAAACTATAACTCTCCCAAAAAATGTTAATTTTAGAGTTTTTAACATCACTTAGTTGTTTTTTATACAGTTTGCACATGCACTTTGTCGAAAAAGAATAAGAATTTAAGGAAATTAATTAAAAACAAATAAATATAAATAAATTTATTTGAAAAAAATTATTTAAATTAACCATTTTGACCCAAACAAAATTTTTGTATCCCTGTAAAAAAAATTATTGATATTAAAAGTTAGAATGTGACATTTTGTCTTTTTATTTTACATAATTATTATTACGTTCAAAATCGAAGTTAAATGGAAAAAAGTAAATATGTTCTAAGTTTAAATGATTATGTATAAATTTAAAAATTGAATTAAATTAATGAAAGTGTGTGAATTAATTTTTATCTATATCATATTAGTGTTTCCTCATTTTTCCTTTACAATGGTAACAAAAATAAAATATAGTTAATATTCATATTGAATAAAATTAAGGTCAACTTATTACATAATATAAATAATTCTAATTGAAAATAGGGAATCCATTTTATCAAATTAAATTCATAAAATGTGTCAAAATTCAATTTAATATTAAAACAGTAAAAGGAAATGAAATGGGATTTTCTAGATAAATTCCTGTTTAAATATAAAAAAAAATTATACCGAATTCATGTATAAAGATAATTAAAATAAAATTAATTGAATTATTTTTAATAAAAATTAATGAATTTAATTTTATAATATGATCAAAATTATAATTCAAATTTTTATGTACTTTGAAAATAAAATAATGTTTTCAATAAAAATAAATATTTGTCACTATTCCTTAAAAATAAAACTTTTCAAAAAATTCGCAAAAATTTATACAAAGATTATTTTCACATGATTAATTCAAAAATAATATCATTTTTATCGAATAGATTTTATTTAACTACCAAAAATTAATTATCATTTTCAATTGCAAAAAATCAATAATAATCTTTTTTGAAGAATAAAATCACATTACTAAAATTATAGTTCTTATTACTTGATAATTAATCAATACATTTATGTGGATTATGAAATTTATATAAATTTAACAGTTTATTTATTCATATTCACACCCATCAAATCAATAGCTATGTTATAAAGGTCACATTTAAATAATAATATTTTTATAGTATATCACAAATCGCTTAAAACGTTTTATTGAATGTAACGAATTATTTCTGGCACAATATTATTTTAATATATCAAGATATTATAGTATAATAGGTAAGAAATATGGTATATATATTGTATGGATTGGTATATATCATCAAAATATTTTCCTTTGGATATGAATTTTCATTTTGATTTATTTATTCATATGTGTATTCATTATAGTTTTTTGAAACATTCAAATTATTATATATATATAATGTTTATATTTAAAAAAAATAATGTTTCCTAATACGTATTTAAAGACACCATTTGAATCCCTTCATTTAATTAATGTAATATATATAATGGGATGGTATCCACCTATTTTTTTATTATATTTATAAGATATAGCCAATGTACTGATTCATCCTTATTTTCTATTAATTATAATAGAGATGGTTTTAGAAGACCAATAGAATTTAAGGGGTCCTCTCATAGAATAATAGAATTATTGTTATTGGTAAAATCATTATGGAGGAATGTTTCCAAATATCTGTTATATTATGGTAGAGAAAAAAACACATTCACGTTGTTCAATGATAGAGATTGCATCATTTTATGTATTCATATTATATTTATGTTCGTTATATTTCATGTTGATTCATGGTGATAGATCAAACACTTTAAATAGGTTTCTTATTCTTCCATTATCATATTATGATTCTATAAAATTCATTATTGGATTGATAGAATTTTAAAATTAGTTTATTCATAATAATATAATAAGGTTATTCTTTTTTATTTATGGTACAACAAACACTGTGACAAATTTAGGATGCACTCATTCAAGAAAATAAGGATGAGGGGATAGTAGAGGAAGATTATTAAGATTTATTCTTTAATAATAGTTATTTTTTATACTCTTATAATCAAAATGGGGAATGAAATATATGATTTAAATATAGTTGATAATATTTTTTATGATTATCTATCCAAATTCATAATTTAATATCCTTTTCTACAAACTTGGGTGGGAATAATATTACCAAGGCACATAATTTACAGTATGTATTTTGACCAAAGACTCACTCCTAGGTGATATTATTTTATTATCCAATTTTATAGTTGTTGTAAGATAATAATTAATAGCTAATAAAGATTTAAATGAGGAAAATAGGGTATTTTTTAGCACATGTAGATATATAGTGTTTAGTATAAGAGGATTTATGATTATTATTAGGGATGTGAGTGATCATAATTTTAAGAGAATGATAGTTATTCTATTTATTTTCAAGATGTAGAATTTTTAATGTGTTACTAGTGAGTCCAGGAAGGGCATACTCAATTCATATTTTCCAATGAGCCAAAGGAGGGTCACTCTTATGGGAATGTGATAGATTTTCAAAGGTTTTATTAAATGTGTTTTAGAAAAATAGGTTCTGAATTATTCTTCCACTCAGGCATCATGTTCCTAATATAGTGGGCCTTGGAATTTCTCCCACAAAGATTAAATCTATTAATCTTGTACACTGAGGTCATAGAACATCACATTACTGGACTCATGGGGAAATATTCCCTAGAGATGAAAAGTGGGTTAGGGATAGGGTAAATGTGAAGGTGTAGTGAAGTAATTTATCATGGATTAGGGAGCCATTAATATTTTAAAGGATAATTAACTATAATGGTATGATATTAGTAACATCCATATGGGATAGTATTTTTTGACAATAATTTATCTAATTATTTTATCTTTTTTTGAATCCATTTTTGAATATAGATTTGTTCCCATGGTAATTGAACATTGATAATCTATTAGGGAAGAGAAAAAGGTCTTTGATAAGGTGATAAAAAAATATTATTATCATCAATGGATATTATTATCTTTGGGAAACTATAATTATCAATATTTATATTTATTGACAAGATTATATGAATGGAAAGTTTGAAACATTTTCAAACTCTCATTAATATCTACCTAGGATAGGTGACTTTCTTCCCCTTTATAGAGCTGAGTTTTATTTTCTTGGGTGAATTAAATTATTATGATAGTTTAGATATATTTTATTTATGATATTTAAAGAATATTACTTATCATGATTCTGGAATATTTCTTGGTTTATTTAACAAATTCTAGTCCTAGTTGAGAGATTTTTTACCAATATAGATGAGTGAATCTATTTTCAAACTCCTATTAAAATACCTCTATCTTTCCCATCATCAAAATATTTTCACATAAATTTGATTATTGTGTGGTTCTATATGATACTAGAATGAACAAAAAAATATGATGATGAAAATGATTAGATATATAGAGCTGTGATATTAATGCACATGGTATGAGGGATTATGTGTTTCACATAATATTGTATTTGAGTGAATATATCCTCAATTAAAAATGATTATTATCATGATTTCCACTTTAATGTCTTATTATAAATGATTAATGAATCAATGGATGGATCAAGATGATTTTCCTGGAGTCCTATAAGTCTAGAACAAAAATATATGGGAAATATATCCATATAAAAAAATCTCATTTACATATGTGATCTTCCTATGTCACCCTCAAGTTACATCATACCAAAGTAAGTATAATGGACATCTATCTTTTCAATAATGACCAGGTTTGGAATCCCTCTCTTTATTTTATATCCTCCATGTACTCACTCGAATAGAATTTATTATTCATATCATCACTTATTTCAGAATAGCTTAGATGTTCTATTTATAGATATGTTCTTTATCTTTATATAGAAATTGATGATCATGATAAATATAAAAGTCTTATTTTTTTCATCTTCCTCCATGTGTAATATCCATTAATTTCTTTTTCAAATTCATCTGTAATATTGTCTAGATTCCCTAATTATAGTCCTCATTCCATCCTTTAAATATATTATATTTAATATTTGTACATTCTATAATTAACTAGATAACAACATGATTCTTATTATCATGATTCAGTGTGATTAATTATTGGGAAATAATATTAATCATGGTGAAATAATTATTCAAACGTTGATCCAAAATCTCGGATAAAATATATTTATATTTCTAAAAAAAATTCTTAGATTAACACCTCTATTGATAGTATCATATCTTGAATATATTTGTTATTTTTTAGAATCATTCTCTCATTAAATAAGTTGGTGTGAAAAACTTTTATGGTCTTATAACTTATAGTGTAAAATAAACTATTATATCATAACCATATTAAAATTCAAATAAAAACCCTACATAGAAAATTCAGGGCCCTATATTATAGTATAATACCCATGACGGACAGAGTCCATGATTCATTATTAGAACATTATGGTGAAACATAAGTATATAGAATCATGATTCATACATATGTGTAAAACTCACCATACCATCATATATTATGGATTTGGGGACACCACATTGTGTAAAGATGCATTAGTGAGAATATTATGTCAAATCCTACATAGATTAATCATGGTTTAATTCATGTTCTATTGCATCAATATTTTTTCTACTATGTAATATCACTAGTTTCACTCAATAATAAGTACTCTAATATCATTTATACCATACATAATTTCCTCCAATATTTGTTATATTGCTATAGAATATTCTCAAGATCTTATTTTCATATAGATTCTAATTCTCCATCTAAATTAATATCCATGTGCAAAGAAAGTGATATTCTAAGACAATTTCTACTAATAGGGATATCATCTCAAGAGAAAATTTAAGACATAGAAGTAAACCATATATATATACCTGAACTACATTAATGTCTCAAGAACTCCTCATCCTAGATAAAATAAATAGAAAACTCTATTTATAGGTTCATGCCAACACATAATCATATTATATATTGCTTATAATAGATCATTATCCCACTGTGCACATACAATCATATAGACAATATAAAAATCTATTAAACATCACAGGATCTCATAAGAATCATCTTGATATTCATAATCCTTGTGATGCTCCAACTTTAAAGAGTTATTTATAAGTTTCTCAAGTAATGTAATATCCAATGAATGGATTCTAAAATTGTTTCATATTTTTTCTCATGATTCTCCTTCGTGATCCAAAAATGGTATGTGATTGACAACAACGTATTCTTGATTCAACATAGGAAACTTAGATTCTTTTTATATAATGATATCATATATAATGCTAGAATCTCTTATAATCTTCTTCTAATATACCTCAATTAATCGCTTCATCATTATTATCTTTGAAAAAATATCTTTTATATCATATATGACACAATGTATAAGGTATATATCAATATTTTTTGAACATTTTATCTCCACCCTATGTAAAAAATCAATTATTCTGGGTATGCCTTACATTTGGAAAAAAATGATACATAACACCAATCATCATTAAGATTATCAATATCATTAATTAATTCTAGATATATCATGCATGAATATTCATAAAAAATATTAAAACATAGGTAATGATTTAGTTATTCATACATGAAATTCACCCTTATGAAATGCATGTGAACAAAAATCTTCCCCATTGGATTTTTTTTCAATATGGTCATAATAAATCCTGAGTAGAAAAATATTGGATACATTGAGAATTATCAAGAATGTACTTGAACCAATGTATATAACTCAATTAAACAAATCTATATTTTTCATAAACACTCCCATTTTCAATTCATCAAATCCTATATTGAATAATTCATCCCCCCCCCATGAAAGTATAATTAAATAGATAGTGAATGATTGGTATTGTACCTTAGTCTCTCCCCCTTCATGGGTTTGATAATTTTTCTCCACAATTGAATTAGTGCTCCTTGATCATCATTATAGGGATTCAATAAACTTCTCCTTTGATATATTTAATCCCACTTTACCAAAGAACTTTAATTACTTATATCCCATTTTGATATCAAAAAATTTATTTTTGAAAGAAAATTTTCAAAATTAGAGAAGCGTTATTACCATTTTCAAGGGTAATATACCTCAATAACATAGTTTAAGAATGTATCCTCATCATATTCCTCAAAAACATATTAAATAATATAAAATATAGAAAAATTAAAAAATTAAAATATCAATTAACCAATCTATGCTACCAAGAGGAAACAAAATATATGAAACAAGAGTAATCAATCAAAAATCAATGTAATTTGAAATTAATACTATAGTAGAATTTCTATTAAAAATACAATATTTTATTTTCCAAAAAATATTCCCTTTTATTCCAAAACATCATCATGTAATCCATGGTAAAATATGTCAATATGTTCCTTTATCTCATACCTTATTTATTGAGAGGAAGAGATTTTAAAATTTGGAAAAACTATTACATTATAATATTTTTATAGTTACCACTAAGCCACAAAACCAGATGTTTTCTATCATTATAATCAATCACCTTCAATGATTCATTATAAAATTAATAACACATTTGGTTATATATTTTTTCATTGCAGCCATTAACTTTTTTTCCTTCATCCCTTTGTAATTTTAAGAGATATTAATGGATATCTCTATGTGAAGAGTCATGTCAACACCCTATTTTAATTTAATAGATTGGAATACAATTTTGAAAGATATACATTAAATATTTAATTTTTATTGATCATAATATTCTATAATAAATATATCTATGACTCTTTGAGTGGATAGATACTTCTTCCATTTGCGATCTACTGTGTTTTCAAGTAGACAATATTTAATTTCCTCAATATCATTTGTACATAATTTATTGTGGATCATCCCCATGGAAGAATATAAATAGACTATTAACTATAATTTATAAAATATACATGTCATAAAATTTTTGATTTTGTGACTAAATTTTTTCCCTATATATTAATCTCATTGAGTGGTCTAAGATTGGTAGAAATATTATCTTTCTAGTCAGGCTGATAAGGTTTCTTCTTCTTCTTGTATTTGAACTAAATAATTTTACACTGGTTGTTTTTAATTTTTTTTCCTATGATACCAAAACATGAGAAACTACCTTATGTATTTCTAATCATTCATGAAATAGGTTTTTTTAGTTTCATGAGTTTTTTTCCTACTTTTTATCCTTAGTAACAACATCTTTCTTCTACAAGAGGGAATTTTATAACCTACATTAATCATTTATGGATATCTATATAGGCTATTATATATTTTTATTAGGTTAGATTTGTTTTCCATTATTCTTTATATTCTTCATCTACTAACATTAGAAATTATGTGGTCTACTCAATGATATTGTCTTTATCTTTGAGTCATTTCATCATTGGGTTTCTTCTTTATTAGGGTGGATTGATTTGAATCAATCCAACTCAACTTATAATTTATTACAATATTTTGGCTCATCCTATACCACTTAATAGATTATTAATTAGAATTATATTCCTACATCCTTTTATATATTCTTATGTATTTAGAAACTAATAAAAAAGTATCTTTGTTTTAAAACAACTATTCATCAAAATCATGATGAAATATAAAATTAAAAACTTTAGGAGCCTCTAAATCCAATAGTTTATAATTTTAACCACATATCTCCAAGGAATTTGATAACTCAAAATTTTCAACTTCTTATCAAGATTAAATTAAACTCTTATTAGAACCCTTTACTTAATCCTATTATTATTCAGTTATGTATTAATGAATCAAAAAGTTTGATTTGATGGAATCTAATTAATCTTCAACTATTAAGGCATATCAACTCATGAAATTCAAATTTTCTTATTTCATAGAAGACCTCTACCTAATAACTAATTTATTAGTTTCAAACTTATTATTTTTTATCAAGATCTGTAGAATTTCTAGAATTGGTACAAATATTATTTTGATTTTACTATATAATTTTCCTTAATATCATTACAAACTATTTTGTATGACTCATCAGCATCTTACTATTCATATCCTTTGCCTTTCCATTAAAAAATTTCATTAAAAAATATTGTAAGGATCCTTGAAACTTCACTTCCTAATTTATGGGGGTGATGAAAAATATCCTTTGAAAAAATGTTGAGTAAATATTTGAGTATATAGTAACTCTAAGAAGGAGTGTATAATGTCAAAAACTCAAAATAAAATATATTTATGACCTAAAAAACATCATCAATTACTTGAGTGAAATCATATAACAACTAAAATATATAATTTCCTATAGATATATTATAATCCAAAATATTTTATCACTTTTCCATTAAATTATTGATATTCAATCAGAATAATTGTTTGAACATTTATTCTTTAAAAAAAAGATCAAATATTATCCCATTTATTTACAAAAGATCCTAGAGAGTAGTCCTTATACAAATATTACATGATGAAATATTAGAAAAAATGATCCCAATATCGTATCATCAAAATTATCCTAGCTCTGAAAATAATTTTTTATCTCAGTTGAAAAATCGGAAACCATATAGTATATGGTGAATTAGTTATCAAGTAACTTTTAGAAAACATCTTAATTTTTCCTTATTCTAAAAATTATTATATTTATTTCATCTAATAAATGAATCTCACATGTGAAGGGAATTAAAAACACACTTATGGAGTTGAAAATTAGGAGATGTCGAAAGATAAGAATGTAAAGAGCACAACATAAGGGATTATATGGTAAAATCACTCTTATTAACAAGTGGTTATACACTGATACTTCAGTAATTTTTATCTATCTATTGATGAAAGCAATATATTTTCCTAATAAGAAACAAAAATATTAAAAATTTAGAATGAATCAATTGAAGCTAGCCTAGGACATCTCACAATGTTCCAAATAAAACACTCAATATTTAATACATTAATTAATATTTTTTAGAGTTTTTATTGTTTACTTTCAAAACAACTAAATGAGATGGTAGATTATTTTGGTATTAGTTTTTATGAAACTGAAATAAAATAAAATAACACACCCAAATTCTATGAATAATTTTGGATGGTCTTTATATTATTTTCAATGTGTTCTATCATCATTTTTACTTTATTAAAATCAACTAATTTAAAAATATTAATAAAAAAAATTAACTCCTTACCTTGAAGGAGATCTAATGTATTAGAATACTAGTATTTTTAATAATACTTAAGTATATAACCAACTTACATATTCTCCTTAGTATGTGGAATACAAAATTCCTTGGTTGAGATAGTGATCATTCTCAAACAACTATCAATGATCACATGCCATTCAACCTCTCAAATCACTATCCTTCACTAGTGAATCTATTAGTGGGACACATTTATAGTCAAATAGTTAAAGAATATGAAAATGAAGATGGAATGTAGAGTTTTGATCACATCCTATACATCCTACCTCTATAACCTCATTAGAATCAGACTAAAAATATTGAAATAAAATTAAAAATTTCTACAACATCATAGAGATTATGAAGTATCCCTTCCAAGATAGGTTAGATGTTCACAATCATGATTCAAGATATCGTGGTCACATAATAGTGATTGAGAAACAAAAATATTTTATGTAACAGGAAGAAAACATCACATATGAATAAAGAAATAGAAATAATAAAACACTATTTTTTATTAAAAAAATAATTTCAAGAATCTATTCAAAATAGAATAAAGGTTGAAGGGACATTTACATAATCCTTTAAAAATGACAAGGTAATTAAATTTTTAATAATAACCAAAATCTTTTCTTAATTTTAGTGAATTCATATATTATAATATCCTCTACATCCTCCTAAGATCTTCTTCTACATGGATCATCCAATGTTAATGATCTCTATAAGAAATAACCCTTTCAAACATTATATTTTTGTGAAATTCCTTTACTTAATCCCATAAACACAATATTCACTAGTGATAGAAGAAGTCCATGTTGAATATCATGAGGGTATTTCTTAATTAAAAAACAACAGGATGAATATTGATATTAATATATTATAGTTAATTCCCTATATAATTAATATATATTGTATTTTCAATTGGATACATAATTTGGGTTTAAAGTGACATGGGAATCCCTTGTTAATCCAATATAGGTCTATTGATAGGGGGTATTTCATACTTGGGAAATTTTATGGGCCTGAATCCCTATATATATTGCTTGGATGGGGTATTGAATTATAAATTACTGACATTTTAATTTAATGAACACTATGAAAAATCATGGTTAATTGTACACAATGGTATATTTATTCTAAAGTATGTAAGTTCCCAGTTATTAATGAATGGCATGTTGAGTATCTCGGTTCACCTAACATGATCGCATCTTCATTATTATGTTTAAATTTTCTTATAAGATTTATTTTAATATGATGTTTATTTTTAATTACACACGAGTTAGTAGTGTAGAAAAATTAATATGATATGTGTAATATTCTAGCCCCTTTTCCATACATTTTATTATGATAAAAACACCACCTTACCTTTGTTTTTTATAGTGGCAGGGTATTCCACTTAGTTAATTCTAAATAAATCCTTATTTGTTGGAGTAAATCACATATAACTACTAAAAACCACATAAATATGTTACAAATTTTCAAAATGAATAGTTATTTATCCACATCTATGGAAAATCACCCTCAATTGAACATAGCTACAGGTTTCCACGTGAAAATTATTTAAGTAGCTAAAATATTTACTCATTGATTTAGAAATAGATATATCTTTTAAAAATTATAATTTAAGTCATTAACAAAGTGACTATATAATCACTTGAAGTATAATTTTTTTAAGGAACCCAGAATAATTATACTTAGAAGGATATGCCTAATGAGAAATGAGAATAATGTATTTGAATAAATTGTTCAAATAACTCCCCATAATGAAACAATTTATATCATAGGTGCTATAATTAATTCAAGAAAAATTATCATCCCTCACAACCTAGATAAATAATCATGTAATGTTAAATTTTATAATTATCTATTATTAAAAATTTATCATGATTCCCCTATAATTTTAGACCACTACTGACTTTATCTCACTTGGGTTTAGTCCTTTCCTATCCTACTAGAGACACTAATTGTGTGAAACATCATGGTGTTATTCACTCTTCACTCTAGGAACATTTAAAATAGATTTTTACTCATTTTAAATTCATATGTGATCTTTAATATTCATGAAAAAAATGCTAGTTTTTACACTTTCATATTTAAGGAAACATCTCAATTTAATTTTGAATAGTTTTTTTAGGGTATAGGGGATGGTTTGTTTAAATTTAAAAAATTATCAAGGCATAAGAGGTGTTTTGAATATCTATGAAAAATTAATGTTATAATTCTTACAATGTTATACAATGAAGGTAACTCATCCCATCTTCTCATAATGATTCATTATTAATCCTTATTTATTCTTGTGGTTTTTTGTCTTTCATAACTATAATAATGAATAAAAAAGGGAAACACATCTTCTTTTTTCTATTTATTTTGATTTATTTTTTCATTTTTTTCTTTTTTAATATAGACAATTTTTTTCATATACAAGTTTTTATTTTTTTTATCCTTGTAGAATAAGAGTAAATCATTTATTAAAATTATTAATATATTATTTTGAACCCATAACCTATAAAATTTTGAAGGATCCCATTAATCAACCCCAAATTAGTTAAATTCCTCCTTATAATCAAAAATACAATACCCACTCCCCCGAGATCAACTAAAAGTCAAACATGAAATTCAAAAAATAGAAGGAAAATAATGGATTAAATTTCTTATAAATTAGATTACCAAATAGGTATTCCATTTATTCTTAGGTATGAATATATAAAATATAATTGTGGCTAGAATAATGCATTTTAAAGGGGTATTTTCAAATGAATGGTGACCAAAATCATGTATTGAACACTAGAAGCCTATAGTTACACATAATAATCAAGGAATATACTTTTTTCTCTCAATATATGAGACTCCCAAGAAATGGATTGTAATTAAGAATACACAGAATGTATTCATAATGCCTCATGGGTTGGAAATATAAAATATATGATAGTCATGTTATGGAATGGTATTTTATTTTCATCCAACTTACATATGTTCAATTTAAATAAAGTAGTGAAAATCATAACAAATGTCATTTGAAATCAACCATGTAAAAATAAATGGAATCTTAAGTACTAATATGAAACATTCTCAAAGTATGAAATATTTTAAAGATAAAATTTCATAACAAAAAATACTCAAAAAATAAAAAATTACAAATTTAATTGCTATGGAAACTTGACCTATATAATATGTATTAAACATATTCAGATTACCTCATGAAAAAAAACTTTTCAAACACTGCCCATTTATGTACATTAATAATGTACAAAGTATAGGTAATGATAAAACAATTTTATAAAAATTATAAAAACTGGTTTATTATTTTAATGGAAGCCATGATTAATTCACCTTTTGACCTCCCACAAAAATCCTATAACTAAAAAATGAAATTAAAAATAATAAATTTATTAAAACAAAATAAAAAATTATAATTATGGTAAGGAATAGAATTTGGTAAACTTTATTGAGTGTGTGATGTGTTTAATTTTCCAATGTCTAATATATTTTATTAGATCATACCCAATCCAATATTTGGTTAGGATTATTTGATAGAAACTACTATATGTTATTTTTGTGAATGTTTGTAAGTGGAAAATAGACTTAGAGTACCCTAGAAATAAATTATATCAACCAAGTACGCAAATTATTTGAAAATAAAATAAAGGCATGGAATAATAAGTTAGGGGCCTTCAAATTAGATATAAATCCATATAATAGGTGTTTAATATAATTTTAAGGGAGTAGTGGCTTCACTAAAGACCATATGGATTCTTATTCATCTTGATCTAATACTTAAGTGGTATCCTCCCCCAGTTTCCCATATCTTGGAGGTTTCTTGGTCACTTTATAATTCATATAATAAATATAAATTATTCATGAAAATCATAGGGAAAATTATTAAACAACTATATTTAAATAGGGATAAAATAGAATGAATTCAAATATTCAGGACCCATATCATATTTTTTAGCTTATATCTTCATTTTATATTTCAAAACAATTGGAAACACTTCATATTAAATCACCAATACCACCTTATATTTGATAGTTAATTATCAATGTTCTTATTCACTATTTATTTCTATCTACAACATAAATAGGTCAATATATTTAGCTTAAAGGGAGTTATAAGAAATTTCATTAATGAAAAATCAAAATAAATAAATTCTATAGAAACATAAACTCCTTTGATTGGTTCGGGTCTAATATTATACTCCATAGGGAATTCTTCTTGAAGGATTTTATAGGATTTTATAGTGAGAACTATATTCTCTCTAAAAAATAAAATACCTATTTTTCTCTATCTTTATGAAATGAGAAATACAAAAGCTATGAATTATCATTTTTATAATAAAATTTGATAGTTTTAAAATAAAATATAGGGAATATAAAAATTTGAAAAAATAAATAAATCAATCAATTCTCTCTAATTTTTAATATTTTATCTCTTATAATCCATAGAGTTAATTTGAAGGAATTAATAAAATATTTTGGATTTAAGAATTTTCATGTTCTTCTTTCACCTCTGAGATGACATCTTATGTAACAAAAAAATGTTATCTTTCCTATAATTTTTCTTTTTAATCATGTTATTTTAGTATATTATCCATGTAATATTTGATATTGGTGGCCATCATAGAAATTATTTGATTAAATTCTCCCATTTCTCTCAATTTCTTCTTGATTTATTGTTTTACCAACGAAGACCTAGAGAGTAACTATTGAATTTCCACAAGTATCAGTTCACCTTAATTATGTTTATCTGAGAGAAATTTAAATTGATGTTGAATAAAATTATTTTGATATATAATTCATCTGCACATCCATTGGTAAGATCCAAGGGTTTCTTACATTTCTTCCCATGAAATTTTAATTTAGTTCTAGTGGGAAAAGTTATTTATTAGTTTTCAAATTATTTGGTGAGGTGTGAGTACCTGACCTCATCCTTGATTTTATTAATCTCTATGAACTGAGAGAAAATATTATCATCGATTATTGAGGAAAGTTTAGGCATTTTGGTTAATATAAGAGGAATGAGAAACAAATAAAGATCTAAATAATGAATAAAAATAAAATAAATATATAAAAAAATGAAAACAAGAAAATAAAAACAAGAAACAAATTATAGATTTTGAAATATAATAGTGTGTTATGTTTTCTCCATGTAAAAAAGTAACCTATTGTTTGGGGTTATCTTGGGGAATAAAATAAAAAAATGACACTCCAAGAATTCATGTAGGGAGGCTGACCAGGGTTGTCTCATGGTGACCACACTAATACACTCAATATTTGATAACATTATTAATTTTTTAGAGTATTTATTTTTTATGATTAAAATAAGTAAATGGTATGGGGTTGATTTTTGATTTTTAAATTATTTAAATTATAAACATAAGATAAAAAACAATAATTTAAAAATAAATGTGAATGGATCTTATTTTAATTACATAATATTAAATCATCATTTTTACTTGATCTAAATTTCCAAAATAAATAAGCATGATAATAACCATTCATATACTTACCCATCATTATTTCTAATGTTTGAGAATACTAATTTACTTAAGAAGCCTAAAGAAAACAAGTAACTAATTTATCTTTCCTCATGAGTGGGAAATAAAACTCTACAATTAAGATTGAAAACCCTCTCAAAACCAATGAGTGATTTTATTCCATTCAACCTCTAAATTAAACCTCCCCCACTTTTATCACTAGTTAAAAAAAAGGTTTTTCATTTCAGTTTTTTTTCTTAACACTGTTCACCTCAAGATTTTATTTCAAGTAATATTACAAATAATTTATTTATTTCAGTTATATGAAATATAAAATTATAAATGTGACATATTTTAAGGTTTTTTCCATATTATTTATAAGAAAATGTATGTGGAAAACAATTGGCCACATTGGTTTTTAAAAAAAACCAATGTGACAAATGCATTAACACGTCACTTTTAATAAAAATAATGTGATAAGTTTTTTAAAAACTATCATAGAAACCAACATAAAAAATTATATTTGTTGTAGTTTTTATATTTGGTTATATAAAAACAACATAGAAACTATCTATCAAGTATATTTTAAAAAAACCAATGTGATAATGTAATTATCATGTCAATTATTAAAAACATGACTTGATAAATATTATTTTTCAATTTTTCTCATCATTTTTAAAATAAAATATTTGAGAAATAATATATATTATAAATAAAATCAATAAAATCACTATCTGAGTGGTACAAAAGCTAACCCATAATAGATAAACAATATAAGTTGACCAGAAAACTACATCAAAAAATAAATTCATCTTAAATTTAAATTTTGAAATTTCAACTTTGAAATTTATATTACAAATAAAATAAAACACATTCAATAATATGAAATAATTTTCATATTATTTTTTAATTATCTTATATATTATCTAGTATAAGGTTAGGGGTCATTAAAATGTTAAAATTAAAAACAATTATTTGAGCATTTATTGTGAATATAACAACAGAAAATTTCAAGGTAAATATTTTAACAAAATAAAACTTTTGGAATTTTTTAACTTTCCTTATTATAATTATTTTAAACATAAATCATAGAACATAGTATCAGTGTTACTATAATACTTCATGAATATTACACTTCTTTTTAAAAAAAATATAATTCAAAATAAAACTCTAACTACTTATATACAACATATAGTAATTATAAATAAAAATTGACCTTTTCTTTTACATATATGATCTTCTTACTCTATTTTCCTATTATATCTATAATTTAATCCACTGACCTATCTAAAAATAATACATATGAAATATTTTTAAATGTCATTATAGTATATACAAGTATTCAAATATTTAAACAGATGTTTTTAATACATTCTTAAAAGTATCTCACACGTCACTATAGATAGAGAATATCATGTAATGTATCTTCTCCCTTGGATAAATAATACACAACATTAAATGGAAACCAATATAAAATATATATAATGTCAGTGGTTATTCTGTTAAGAGATATAATACTTTATTACATATATATTCCAGTCCATAAGGAATCATCCAACACAAAATTGAATTTTTTTTGAAATATTTCTACAATATAAACTATTATTTTCTAACACTCATTTTCATTTCTATATTTCAAATAAATTTTGGTTCCATAAATCCCTTTACTATTATTGTATCTTTCTTCAAAAAAATTATAAAGATACCTGATACCAAAAATATAGTTATTAAATACTGATAATTTAATATAACTAAAAGATATATGATAGTCGATATAAATGGAAATGACTTGAATAATTTTTATTCCCAAATCATCACTAATTTTAAGCTCCATGGTATCTTTTTTTAAATCACCATAGTCATTTAATTCCCACAAATGTTAGGGTCTATTTTAATTCCATAAACTTCCAAAAAAAATAGAATATTTTGATAATATACCATCTTTACAAGAAGTTTTATTTGAATTCATAACATCCTGTAATTATTATTGTCTATATAGTATTTCATTACCTTTAGATTATTCCTATAAAAATATATAAATGTATAAAATTTAAAATGTTAAAAAAAAATTAACACCAATATAAAATAAAGGATATATTATATAAATACCTCAATGGTAATTTATTGAATAAGTCTATATGGATAATCTAAAAATGGTTGATACTTTTCCCAACTTTAGTGGCCTCATGTGTAGGAAATGGTATTCCTATTATCTGTATATAATATCATGTACAATGACACTAAGCTTCTCTATCTCTATCTATTAATGATGAATAGTATCCCTAATATAACATATAATCTCATATATAAAAAATACGATATTGGGTTCCTCAATATATAACTCGCAATTAATGGGACACTATAGAGGATGTGGTGTAAGAGTTGGATAAGTAGGAAGAGGTGGAGGAGTGGGATATGTAAGTAGAGGTGGAGTAGTGGGATTAGTAGCCTGAAACCATATTTTCATGTTTGCAAACATTTATTGTACCAAATCTTTAATCCTATCATCTATCACCTCACCAAAATATATTTCATTAGCCTATAAAGCTTTAATTTTTATTTTATAAACATCCTCCATTGAGAAATCTTAAGAATGTTGAAATATATTTTTATCGATACACTTGTTGGTTATCCTCAAACATGATTGGGGTTTTCAGGGATTCCAAATGTAGTAGTAAAAAAACCTTCCTAACCTTAGCTATGAGGGTCCCATTTGTTCTCTTCTCCTTAAGGTAGTCCTACATTGAATATTTTAAAAATATCATTAGTGAAGCACTATTTATAAGGAATTGATTAAACATAAATAACATTAATAAATTAAATAAATTCTTATAATTCTCTTAGAAAAAACTGTTGACTCTCCTATAATATATTGTCCAAATTTTCACATCTATTCCCCCTTCTATTTTTCATTCATATTTTTTTGAATGGAGGATCAACCTCTATAGACCTTGAAGACTCTGATCTTAGTAATTTAACTTTCAGAGCTATAATTTATTCTTATAATAATGTATACACTCTATGAGATAATGTATGAGTATATACATTTTTTTATTGGACCTATTAATGATATATCCTCATTTTCAATGAATTAATAATAATAATATCATTAATATGATCATTAATATAAAAAAATAAAAATATAACATTGAACTTTAAAAAAATCATCTACTTTCAAAAAAATATTATATGTATCTTCATCTATAAATGGATATATATATATATATATATATATATCACGTGGATTTTGATGTTGTATATCCCCAAAATTGAAATCTGATGTGGAGGTTTATTTAAAATCCATCCATCAACTAGAAACCAATCCAAAACATTTCTTATTAACTCCTCTAGTACCAATTGTATCATATATAATATGATAAGAAGTGGGAAACCAATATTACATAAAAAAGTTAATGATAAATAAAATTATATAAAATTATATTTCTAAAACTACCTCCTATAATTGAAATAATGTCACTTTTTCAATACTTCTTCAATTAGAAATCATAATAATAAATTTTACTTTTTCCTACACTCCAATAAAATTCTTAAATATTTTTTAATTTGGACCCTTAAAAATATCATAATAATAAAATTCATCAGGTATTCCCTAATCCCTACTATGAGAAATTGAAAATTTTGGTAAATGTGTGATACCACATTTACCGACCCTAAAAGTGTTCTCACCCACTATGAAAGTATATGTCTCATATACAGAAGGATAAGTAGGATCCTCAATAGAAGTATGTGTATAGTCCTCCCCATATATATGTGTACGGTGATCCCTCAAGGAACATAGTGAATCATATTTTTCATCTTCCATTTTAATATAAATAAATGTTATTGAAAATTAGTACACCAATATAAGAATCAAATTATTACATATAATATTCAACATAAAATGAATAATGATCCAATAGAAAGGAAACTAAAATAAACACATTTTTATATATGATAAATTATTTAAATAAAATGATAACACCATTAATGTGCGATGAAACGACATAATTTAATGTAAAATAATACCAGTGTTATATATAAATTTGAATAATAATTTCAAAATGATACAATCAAAAAAAACTTAAAAAAATTTCTCTTTATCGTATTCATTAGAGAATCTCTAATGCAATACACCATTATAGAGTGGAGTTAATCCAAAAATGATTTGTGAATAGTATAAATTATTCAAAAAATTACACTATTTTTTACAAAAAAAATAATATTCTTTGAATACACACTTTTATAAAAAATTATTTTTGAACATATTAAATTAAAATTAATTTTTTCCCATAAAATAAAAAAATTAAAAATTTGTGTAAGAATAATCTAAATAAAACCAAGCTAATTTAAACAAATAATATATCTATATAATTATAATATGTGTTTAATAAAAAAAAGAAACTAATATATCAATCATTTTTTATAATTTATAAAATTAAATAATAAATAAATATGTACTACTTATAATATATAAAAATTACTAAATAATTATTCTCCCAAATTCATTCCTCATGATACCTCCATATATAAATAACCATATCTACAATGTAGTCATTAATATTATTTATTAATTTTCCAAGGAAGTTGGTACATCACAATATCACCATCTTCATCATGTTTTTCATCAGAAACATATTTTTTATTCTTTATATGATAAAATGATTAACTACCTATTCTAATCTATTCATATTAACTAGTGTAATACCGAATTAATCATTTATGAAACTATTGTTACCAAAAAATCATTAGCAGTTAAACTATGGAACTCAAAATTTAATGTAATCAACCACTGATATTTAATTGATGAAACTTTAATTTTCACTTGATGTGAATATTAGGTTTTCTTATTTAGGACTCAAAAAATGCCTTGCTTCTTACAAACACCAATACACTACTATTTTGAACTGTGCTTCTATTATCATGATCTTTTATATGAAATGTATATCCATTAATATCATACCCATACCTTGGTATAAAATTTATACATCAATTTCCTTTTAACCATATTAATGTTTTTGATGCATATAATCTACTATAGAGAGTCTCTTCAAACCTTAGAAAAAATTAAAATCTTATATACAAGTCATCAAAGCTTTATTTCTCAATTTGAATCCTTAACATATACCTTAAGTATCTTTATATACCTTTCAAAAGGATGAATCCAACATATATATATACAGGTAATAAAAATATTTATTTCTAGCACCAAATGAACCATTATTTTCACAATGACATCAAAAAATATGGAGGGAAGTACATTTTCAATGGACAATGAATAGAATCAACATCATTGTCCAAATTATTCAATGAATTCCAATCAATCACCTTGTTATAAATTAACTTTAAAAAATGACACACCTTCATGATAATCATTATTATATAGATAGTAAATATTTTATACAATATAACAACTAGGATTTGTCACATCATGAAATTACATTCATGAGTTTTCATACCTGTCAACTTAAAATCATTTAGTGATAGTTTTTTTTACATTTCAAGAATAACCCAACATAACATTTGATACCATGAAGACACTAGAAGAAGCTAATTTTTTTCCTATCTGATAATATATGATAATTTAGAGATAGGTATGTTCATCATCCATTAGGATTGAGATCTAACTTTGAATTTATTCTGATTTTAAGTAAGTCCAATCTTTCATTAAACCCATCATTATTCATTATGTTAATGTCAAAAATGTTCAAATTAAGATTTCAAAGATATTATTCTCTAATTGCATCAAATAAATATTATTTTTGACAGAAAGATATCTCTAATATAAATCTTAAAAATATATTTATTTTTTCTTCCAAATATGTATATCATTACTTGATTTGTGAGTGTCTCCAAATGTCTCATTAATGTTTTTCATTCTCTCAAAATATTTATTGGTGGACAATGTTTTTGAAGAAATTTCAAATTATCATGAGCTTTTGAATATATTTTTTTAATCTTTGATGATTATGATCTATAGATAAAAACATTCGATGACCCATGTATACCATTTTTATCCCATGTTAAAGTTGATAATATTAAGTTTTTTGTTTACAAATTGGACAAGTTAAATATCCCTTAACACTATGTGCATAAAAATTTACATATGTTGGGAAGAAATTTATAGTTACCATAATCATATCATGTGGTTTAAAATTTTCTATTTTATATGAATCATACACTCCAATACCATTCTCTCATAAAAGTTTCAAATAATAAATTAATGGTTAAAGAAAACATCATTATCATTTCTAGGTTACTATAGTCTAGAAATCATGAAAATAAACACGATATATTTAATATCCATACAAAATTTAGGGGATAAGTGGTAAATTAAAAATAAAATAGGTCATTAAATATGTTTTATAATAATTACTTGATATGTATTCAATCCATCTGTTCATAGTCCATGTCTAAGATTTCTAAATTCATTTCTAACTGTAGAAAAATGTTGGTAAAATTTCACCTCCTATGAAAAATAAATTTGGATGACATAATTTTGCATTATATATCCTCTCATCTATATTCCAACATAACCTTTTTTTATCATTCTAATTTCTAAATAAATATTTCAAATAATCAATGATAGATATATAATAAATTTTCTTGGTGTGAGTTTCTATAACTGCTAAATCAAACTATTATTTTTCTTTCATTTTATACCATGAAGTCCCAAATTTAGGACACTCTAATAAACCATCGTATTCCTTCCTATATAACACACAATAATTTAGGAAGAAATGAATCATATTATATCCCAAACCCATTAGGAATAATATTTACTTAATATTATAATGTTAATCTAGAATATAATTATCTTTAGGATGTATGTATTTCAAAAATAGTATAAAATATGAAAAACACTTGTCACTCCACCCATTTTTTGCCTTCAAGTTAATCTATATTAACGCTTTTGATAAAAACATAAATTCTATACAACCAAGATACAATTTATTTTTAGTATCTACATATACATTCTAAATTATCGATAATCCCAATTACTTATACTTTAAATTCAAAAATCATACCTTCAATTTGATCACACTTATCATCTTGAAATTCATAATCATCAATAGATCTGTATTTATTCCAATTTTCACTTGGCTAAATCCAAGGTTTCTAACTCATATTAAAACCATGAAAAATTAAATGATTTTTTATTTTTATTGTTTTTCACTTCTTTATATTATTTTTTTTGAGCATAGATAGAAAAATATGTCATTTTTTGGAACATTTCATTAACAAATTCCAAAAAAGCATCGATGTATTTCATATATTCATCACTTGTTCACAATTCAATAATCTAACTATGAATCTTTTTTACCTATAATAATATCATGATTTGAAAATAATATATTATATTTTGAAATTTAATATAAAATTTTATAAAATAAAATACAATAAAAAATATAAAAAAAATCCTCAAATATAAGAAAGATAATAAATTTGATAAAAAAATATCACTTTGAAAATACTTACTCATCATTATTTTATAAAAAAATAAAAATCTATCATGTGATAAATATTACCACCTAAATACAATAAAACATTATAATCTATAATAAATTTAAAACGCGCACTAAAATAAATTAAAAACATAAATTTGACACATAAATAAGTAAATTAGTATTATTTATAACATGAATTTGGAAAATAATCATTTAACTAAACCTTAATCTCAAAAAAGTTATAAATCAATTAAAAATTACATCTGATGCATGAATAATTAGAATAGAAAATAAAAATAGTAAATAGATGAAAAAATATTATCCATGGAAAAGATTAGTCAATCAAACAATCCCAAAAAAAACATAAATTAAAACACACCATGATTTATAGAAAATAGAAACAATAAACATGAACTAAAAATATATACAAGATAAGGGATGGATGAGATTTTTATAATAATGGAAATATTGTGCAAGGGGAGTGAAAGTAGTGACTGATGATTGTTGAAGGAGTGAAATTGTATTAATTCCAATGGTATGAGATTTGAGTCCACAAGATCAAAAAAATTATTGGTTTGGGTTCACCCCATGAGAGAGAAGAGTCAACAGTCGTGGGAAATATTGAACCCAAAATCAGTCCACCTGAAATTTCATACAAATTTAAAATTTTAGTCATGTTTTTTATTTAATAACTGACATGTTAAACCAAATCTTCATTGTTTATTATTAGATAACCATTTCTTAAAATAAAGGTCATCATTTTTTCACATCGGTTATAAAATAACTGATAAGAAAATGAGTTTATTTCATTATTTATAAACAACCGATGAGAAAAAAAATCTTGATAAATATATTTCATACTATTATATGGTGATTGAATCAGGTTTTGGGATACATTAAAGTCCAAATAAATAAATAATACTTAAATGGTGATAGAACATATAGTAGAGATTCAATTCTCTATATCCTGCCAATAATTCCAAATCATAATTAGGCAATAATAAATGAAAATAAATCTAGAAATTTCATAATATCATAGTGATTCTTTCTAGGACCGCCCAAGAAGGGTTTTCTATTTAGAATCATAGAGGAAGAGATCATTAATATAGTATAATTATTAATTATCAAAATGACATTATAGTGTAGATAAGAACAAAATAAAAACATAGAATATGAAAAATAAACATAAAAATATTTATTAAAATAAATAAAATTACAAAAAACTTATATAAATAAAACATATAGCCAAATGGACAAGGGTATAATAATTTAAAAATGAGAATGGAAATAAATTTATAGGAATAAAAATAAAACTTTATTGTACAATGGAATTCCATTTCCATGATATCCTCGAATTCCACCCTAGATCTACTTCTATATAGATCATCCATAGTTATGGATTTCTCTATGAAATCCCACTCTTGAGCATTCTATATGTGTGAAATTCCCTGAAATCATTCCAAGAAAATATCTTCCTGTGTAATGGAAAAATTACCCAAGGAAGGTCAAGAGGATATTTATCAATTTAGAGGATATATGATGAGTATTGAGATTTACATATTCATGGTCAATCATTATATAATTTTGTTTGTTTTCTAGTTTTAATACCAAGACGTATTTTTTTATATAACACTGTAATCTATTATTCATAATCTTATATAGGATTGGTGGTAGGGGATCATTCATATAAGAGAAAAATTGTGGACCTAGATCACTTTACAATTTTCATAAAGGGGGGAATCAATCATAAATGGGAGTCACTTGAATATAGTACAAGTAGTTATATAAATCAATTAATCATCAATAATGGTGTATTAATGCTTACATAAGACACATAGTAGATATTCATATGTGGTATGTTGAGTGGCCTCATTCACATTGTGTGAGTTCCTTTTTATTTATATGTATCACTTAAACCATGAGAGTTAATCTGATGTGGTAGAAATTATTAATCGCACATAAGGTGTGGGAATGTGGTTATTAATCAATCAACTCATGTTTTTTGGCTCCTTTTATACATATTTTATTCAGGAATGAAATTCCATGAACCAACCCAGGTCGACCCTGAACCGGTCACCCGAGCCGATCCACAGTAAGGCCCGAGAGGGGTTCCTGATCCTCCCAGGCCGACAACAAGCCTCTAGGCATTGACAGAGTGATGATGGGAACAATTTCACCCAATATAAATAAATAAAATAAGAGAAAATAATAAAGAGTAGCTTAGAATAAATAAACCAAATAAAATGACTAAATAATAACAAAATAAAAATAAAACTAACCGAACTCGACGACTGAACTAACTACATGTAACCCCACGGGTCAATCTCCGACTCAATGATCAAACATCACCTACGGATAGCACACCCAAGATGAAACCTGCACAAGGACTAAAAATAGAAAATAAATATAGGCGTGAGTATTAAAACTCAGTAGGCTAGCCTGATAATTTATTTCTCAATGCACTACCTTTAAAATTAAAGGAATACCAGTTTCAAGTTTGAACTGCAATTTATAAAAGTAATTTTTTCTATAAATTTTACCCAAAAGAAAAGTGCAACACATTGTCCCTATTTATTTCCAAAACCAAGATCCTACCATAAGTAAGAAGTTAGAATTTTCAAGGGGGAAGTGGTGTCTATGATTCAATATGCACAAAAGGTAGAAAACATTTTTCTTGAAAACAACTTTCCAAAAACCATATTAATATCAACACACCACTTTCCTATAAAACGGTGCATAATAAGGTACCACATTAAATCACGTAATAGGGGCAAAAAAATCATACAAGTATTTATAACATCACTGCAAGTGACTAAAGTAAACAGACATAGTAGAACCCAGGAGATCAATAACAATCCAGATGACACTAATACCTGTGACCTCATCTACAGTAGTATGCCACATACGATGAAATATATTGATCCATATGATCATCCACCCTTTCTCAGGACAGGCTGAGGGAAAATATCATAGCAATGAACTCAAACATATCTTCCTACTACAGTACAAAGGTTAATATCATAACCTACCAGTGCAGTACTTGTCTAAGAAAATTCTCTCAATATTCCAGGTTTCAATGTTGTAGGTATTGAAGGGGTTCAACCATTGAATTCCATTGAGCATCAAATCACAACCTATATTTATAATAATAATTCACTGCAGGGCTCACCCTGAGTCTCCCCAAGGATGGCTCTTATGCCTTAAAGTCAATAGATTACCAAGGGTTCCCAAATGAGGGACCCATATAATGGAACCCATGGATTCCATACCAACGACATCCCAACCATCCCATGTCAACAAGGCATGAGGAACATCCATCATGGGTTTTATGACAAACACATTACATTATTTCTCCAAAGTGGCCAAACGGGCCCTTAAAAATTATTTAAAAAATCCACTTTTATCAAAGGATCAATTTCCACATTTCCAAAAGAGGTGAAAACACACCATTTATCACATCAAAACATTGATAATAATCTTTTTGATATACTTAGATTACACACTCAAGACCTGGACATTTTTAGTAAAAATTACAAAACATGCTAAAACACAGTACTCATTTTTTTGTAAAATCCAAACCACCTGGGAAACCACACAAAGAACCCAAAACATTATTATGCACACTGTTGATACATTTGTAAACCCCAAAAATTCATTTTAAATCACACTTTACTCCTAAAATCCAATCGGCCATTTTATAAAGAACACAAGGCATGCAATTTTTAATAAAACAAATTTCAATTTAACACTCAAAAAATTATGAACATCAATTTGCATGCCATATTTTTCATTTAAATTTCTAAACCCTGTTTTAAACTTTACAAACCATGTGCGTAAAACACACGATGTTCACAAAATACTCTACACATACAAAATGTATTTTTTTAAAAATAAAACACACTCCATAAACACTACTTTTAATGTTTTTCACTACCCAAATAATTTAATAAATGTTTGAGTAATTTATAAAAAACAACTAGAGACACATCGAGGTTCTATACCAAAACACATCAAATTTTACACAAAAATACTACTTTAAATTTTATTGTATTGCAAGACCATATCAAACATGATTTCAAACATCATTTGCATACCAAATAAATTATCCACAAGTTGCACAACAATAATTAACACATATATAGGATGTAAACAGAAAGAAACAGGTGAAGATTAAATTATAAAGGCAAGCACATTGAGAAGTGTACCTCAAAACTAAAGCGTGACGACAACGCAAACCCGAAACTGCCTCTCGAGGGTTTCAAAAATCCTAAGCCTATCAAAATAATCTTTGAATAATTAAAACCCACAAACTAACTAAAAGAAAAAAAAGAATAAATAAGAGGATTATACTAAGGTGGGTGAAACGTGTCGGAAGAAGGAAGTGCACTGGAAGGAGGTCACGGTATAGGCTGGACTCACCGAAAAAGGGGGCGGCACCGGCCAAGAGAGAGGTGGCCGCTGGCTATGGGGATCACTAGGAAAAAACACAACAGTAAGGGGGGGATCCTTCATCGAGCTAGGAGGAGTAAGGGGTTGGGGGCCAGTCGGCCGGAGGCTAGAAAGGGGTAGGAGGTTAGTACGGTGCTGCCGAGTAGGGAGGGGGGGTAGTTCCACTTCGAACGGAGGAGCAGGAGGCTGGGGGTAGCAATGGGAAGGCATTTGGGAGGCTGGTGACGGGTGGATGCGATGGGAGGGTGGAGGCCAGCGATGGCTGGCCTACTTTTGTGCAGTAAGGGGAAGGCGTCGAGTTATTTTTTTTTTACATTTTTTCAAAAAAAAATTTAAAAATACAATGAGGTTTAAAATATTTTTTTTTACATCTTAAAGGCGGCACCTGGTGTGCCGCCTTTGGGGAATTTTTCGGCCAGGGCAAGGCGGCACTGGGTGTGCCACCTTTGCCCAAAAAATAACCGCAAAGGCGGCACACCAGGTGCCGCCTTTGCCTAAATAATTTTTTTTTAAATTTTTTTTTTTATATATATATATATATATATATAACAAAACTTTTCAGCAGAATTTTTCTACTATTTAATATCCAGCGGTTCTGCCATTACAGCAGTCTGGATTCTGACTGATACCCTCACCCAGGACTCCCTTTTAAGGGGTTTTTCCCTGAAAACAATACTGCATTTCCGATTTGGGATTCTGGTTCTCCTTTTCCTGCACAGTACATTCTGTGTTTCCGATGTGTGATTCTGTTTCAAGTACGCGAATTTAAAAGACTATAAAAGTTAAACTATAAGACCAATACAAATGAAACTTTAAATACTGATTAAACATATAAGAAATAGTTGAAAACAAAAATAATTTCATAAAAAATGTTGATACAGATTAATTTATAAGCTTTCAAAACCACCTACTTGAAACTTAAACATATTTGAAGTACGTGACTTTGAAAGCTTATAAAAGATAAATTATAAGACCAATACAAATGAAACTTTAAACATTGATTAAACATATAAGAAATAGTTCAAAACAAAAATAATTTCATAAAAAATGTACACCAAAAACAATTTATAAGCTTTCAAAACCATCAACATGAAACTTAAAAATGTTTCAAATTCCTGACTTTGAAAGACTATAAAACATAAACTATAGCACCAACAGAAATGAAACATTAAACATTGATTAAACATATAAGAAATAGTTTAAAACAACAAAAACTTCCTAAAAATTTTTCATAAAATTAATTTATAATCTTTCAAAATAGTCTACTTGAATAGGGAATCTGATCCATCAGTTTGAGGGATACTGGGGCTAGGTAGATAGATAATCTGATCATTGTATCTATGGATTTTTTGGATAGAAAGATAGATTCATTTCATTCATTATATCGAGGTATTTCCTTTTTAAGAGAATAGAGACTTTATTATAATTATAAAATAAGGGACACCTTTATTTTTTGGTTATAGAATACGATTCTCTTAAGGTTAAAAGACATTATTCTTTTAATGGCTTTAAAAGTCATTATTTTTTTTGTATGAAATTGTATTTATTTTTTGTAAAAAGTTTTTATATTTCAACCACACATATAATTGAATGCAAAACATCATATTAGTATTTTTATTATGATTTTATCCATATTAATATGATTTTGATAATAACAAAACTTTTGAATTAATAAAATCTATCATGATTATGATTCTTGTACTCTGATTACTCGGCTTCATATAGACTCTGATCTTTTACAATTTGATTTAATCAAATTGTTTCTATTTATGATCATTTGATTGGACTGAGAACCATGTCCAATAAAAAATGTATGATTTTTTTTATTTTTTAGTTTATTTCTTTTAAACTACATTTTTTAATACTAAAATATTCCCACTTTTAACTTATCTATTAGAATAATATTCTTATGATCCTAATAAAAATTATAGGTATAATGATACAAAATTGTGTGGTTTTCTCAAGAGAATATTCCAACTCATCTTTTAATATCCATTTATTGTATTTTCTAGCTTTACCATTATCATTACTATATGAATAAATTGAAAATTTCTCAACTTGATTAATGAAACTAAATTCATATTTTTAAGAACTACTAGTTGATGAATTATCTTTTAAATAATTTCTTATCAAATTATTATGTCTATTACTAGAATTATAAGTCTTCTTCATATCATTTTTCTATTTTAGAGGATTCTCACTTTTTTATCAAATTATAAATTATCCATTTTCATTATAAAATTCATGGAAAAGATTCCAATGAAATTATAGATTCATCACCATAGTGGTTTATTTAGTTTTAAATTCATTTACCCTATATAATCCATCTTTAAATAGGTGAATAAATTTCATTAATGTATTCATCAAATTCATCATCATCAGAATCAATTGATTCCCCAATTTCCAATTATTTGAACTTATTTTTTCTTATAGTCTCAAAGGATATATAATCTATATCTTCTTTTTGAAACTCATTTCCTTTATCCTTTCATAATCTATGAGAATAAAATATAACTCCTCTAATGAAATATATTCCCTATCTTCCATGTCTAAAACCATGGCATCAAATCCTATAGGGAAATTTATCAAAAGTGTTTTCAAAATTTTTGAATCTTATATCTTCTAACCAAATCCATAGATATTACATACCATCTCATTGAACCTAATGAAATAGTCATCAATGATTTCATCATCGACCATTTTAATATTCTCAAACTTTATTCTTAGTATTTTCATATTATATCTCTTAACATTAATATTTCCTTCATAAGTACTTCCTAGTTTGTCTGAAATATCCTTGGTAGTTTCAACACCCATCACTTTAGTATATAACATTTTTGATAAATCCATTAGGGTATAATTTTGATATTTTCCATCAACTTCAAGATTTATCATATTAGATTTAGTACAATAATAATACTTAATAATAGGTGGTAATCTAATGGTTGATACGTCTTTCATTTATAAGAAAAGCGATTGAAGGAAAAGAGTATAATATTCCTCTATGTATGGTAGTTATTTCCCTAAAATTAGGTATTCCATGGTTTCTCACTGAATTACGATCCTTCATTTCTCATAATGTTTTCCTATCATGAGAGGGGAGCTTTCTATGATACCATTTGATTTAACCAAGGATCATTTGGGTTCTAATGAGGGGGGGTTGAATCCATAGTACATTGTTTTAAAAATTCACTATTCTGTAATCTAAAATCTGTGACTGATTAAACTATCTATCCCTTATCTTAAATTCTGAAAATCCACCTGAATGAAAAAATAAAATCAATGAAAAACACAGGGATTCTATTAGGTTCATTACAAAGACCTACTCCTTACTACAACCATTTATTACACCTTGATAAAGGTTATTCACTTTTTTTAGTCAGTTACAACAAGGGAAAGTTGTATTCCCATAAAAAATAAGTCCAACAGTGCTTCATATCTAGAGTCCCACTAGAAATTACAAGCTCCCACCTTCACTAAAAACTCTTAACTCCCATAGGTGGATCTTTATACTATATCCATGGTGATTCTAAAATCTCATAAGCCTACTCGAGAGTCCCACTGGTGACCTCTTCTACATCTGAGTCCCAAAAAAGATTTCAAAAATCCTAAGTCACACAATATTTGAACTTTTTTCTAAATATATCTATCAAATTTTTATATTTCTGGACAACCTTTATATATAGTCTTTCTCAAAAAACAAACCAAAGCACCTGATCTACCCATGTACAATATTAATGAAATTATGCAACTGTTTTTTAATGACCTTATTTTTATCACTATCCATTGAACATAAAATTTCCTGGACTAATCTCAAAAAACTCATAACATGGGTATATATCTTCTGAAACACTACCTATATCGGTCTCAATATTTATTTATATAAAATTAATGGAATATCAATTCAATTTTATTTAAAAAAGACAAATATAAAATATTCCATGATAATTTTATGTAAGTGTTCTTTAATTTTCATGAAAATATTTTATAATTCATGCACACCTACAATGCCTCTTTCCTTCTCACTTTAGTGCTTCCTATTCATGGTACTCTCACATAATATCTTTGTAATATTTTCAAAACCTGGGCCCATATACTTCATATACATTGGGCCTTTTCACATTTCTTCATGTATCGTAACTCAATGATATTGATCAATAAATAATATCTCATGAAATTATATCAAACATATTATTATAATAGAATATGATGTCTATAATAATAGTTGACATAACAATATATGCATTATTTTTTCATCACGAAGCTTTTATTATTGAAAAATAATCATAGTTTCTTTTATATGTGGCAACATAATGTTTTTTTACCACAGGTGAAGGTTCACATAACTATAGTCTTCATCATGCAATCATGAAGTAAAATTCACAACAAGATGATATGGAATCTCTTCATGAAAATAGAGGGCCTCCTCAGCTCTATTTCACTCTAATAAAATCTCCCTCAAACTCTGATTAAGAACTCACCAAAAATTAAAGTGGGTAGGGTATTTATAGGGAATAATCTACTAACATAACTCCATCGACTTAACTAATATGTGCACCACCTTTCATCTATGCGCACCACCTTTTTTATTTACAATATAATGACAAATCATTCTCTTTTATCACCCACATATATTTACCTTAGATTAAAAATATCTCTTTCACAAATATAAAATTTCATGTATATAACAATATTATTTGATCCTTCCTATCACCAACTCAAACTCAGTTCGATCGCAACAGGAAGGCAATGAAGGCACAATGAACTTTAACACATGAAACAACCCATATACTTATTTTAGAGGAATAAGAATATACTTCATGATTGATTAAATTATGTTGATCATACAGAAATTTTATTCAAATTTTTACCAATAAATTTTAATGAGGATGAATATTACACAAAATTCAGGATCACATGTCAGATTTTGAACCATCTTGGCACTACTTAATAAGTAAACACATTCTATGGAATTGGAATATGTGTGTATTAGGGTCCTCTCTATAATACAATATAGCACTAAACCATGGCAACTTTCTTTACAGGCACTCCACCATAAAAGATGGATCCACTATTCTCTCATGTGTCTCTATTTTCACAACCACCCTTTCTCATCTAGGAGCACATCTTACCACTTATTATCTGGCTAAGGCTTAATTACTTTCCCACCTAAGTAGTGGTAGACTCTTCCCTTGGCTAGCTAGTGGTAGGATAATTTTTTTGAGTAAAATCAAACAAATAGTTATCCATTTCATCTCCTAAATTATTATTTATGTAAAATATAAATTCATCTCACATGAACATATTTTAATCCCTCATGAAATAATAAAATATTATATTTCCTTCACTTCCTTTTCTATTATTGTAAACAATGTGTCACCATTTCCACAATTTTTTTAACATAATATCACATCAAAAGTCATCACAATTATGCCTCACATATCAAAATAATCTACTAACAAGCCATTCATCCTTATTGGAAAAAAAATTCATATCAATGGGATCTTTATATATCATCTTTCTTATTGTTTTGAATTAATGACTTCCATTGTTCCACATATCCATTCATATGGTGAACCACCATGATGACTTTTTCCTTTTAACTAATTCCTAAATTGAAAATTATTTTCTATAGGGACATTATGCATTTTTCATCTACAAATGGATTAGAAATTTCACTTAATGTTAGAGGTTATTACTTCATGAAGATATCCATTATAGTTACACAATGTTGTAGATCAATAGGTCTCTCTATATAGGTGGGTTTATTTTTCATAACAAGGGTTAAAATCCCTAATATAGTTATGAATAGGTTTTTCTGCAAAATATATTTGTTAAATTGTTTATGGGGAATATCCCTACATTGACTAAGAATGTTTATATGGTTCCCATTCCTCCACTTGGTATCCATATTTTTATAATGACATATATATTATTAGCTAATAAAATATAAATGTAAAATGTAATTCTAATTATGAATTATAGAGTGTTTTCTAGAAATCTTGAGTGTTTTTCATTGAAATATTTATATCTATATTGGTTCCTCTAAATCAATTTCTAAATGTTACTAATAATGTTACTCAAATACCAACTATAACATCTTATAATCCATAAACCTATAGTCAATAGTTATATTACATTATTGGTATAAAGTAAAAGATTCCCCAATGGAAAGAACAATTTAGTAGTCTGGGAAGACCATATATAGATATACAATACATATTAAAATATAAGATACAAAATGAACATATTATGAGATCATGAAAATCCCTTCAATCATATCCCAGAAAATATCACATATTCCTCTTCAATGATTCCTGAGAAAGTAAAAAATTACATGTGTAATCAAAAGCTCATTACAGAGTAGCATATATGGGAACCTTACATAACATAAACATAGAATAAGTGATATGTAAAGTATAAATTAAAAAATGAAGTCATAATATGCTAAAATTGAGGTAATTATATGGTCATGATTATAAATGATAACATGGAATAAAATAATCAATTATCTCATACTGATGGAATGTATATTTCTAGAAATGAAATTCTTGTTGTTAAGGCCTAATGCTAGGCCACATTAGTATTATTAGAATAAGAATACACAAAATACCAATATATTTTTTCATATGATATCTACTAATGAATTGATGGGAAATATAGTTATATGCCAGACCCATCACCTGATTAAGACTAATAAATTCACTCTACGAGTCATAATGACCTTTGTAAAAGTTCCCTATGAAACCTATTTCTGAATTAATCATGGGTATCCATATATTGATAAATGTATATATAAAATACTTCCCATTCCTTATAATAATGTAATTTTCTTCTCGAAAAACCCTTATTGAACTTGGAAGACTTGTGTTACCATCCATGTAATTGGAATTACCCTAATCATAAAAATATAGTGGTGAGGGTACCTTCAATGTGTTGTATATCCATGGAAGATAGTAATTGAGTACAATAGTATTCATTGGTATGAGACCAAGGAAAAAATGACAACCCATATATTTAATGCCCCCTATTTCATGATTTCTTACAAAAAATATACACTTAATATAATCACAAAATAAAATTATTCCATGTGTCCTTAGGTAATTAGTTACATAGAATAATAACCTAAAATAAGAATACAAAAAAATTATTTAAAACTCTATAACATGCCCTTAAAATCCACTGATCTTATAATACTGCATAGGATAACCTGGGGATGTACATAAGAAAGGGGTGAATTATAAATCCTTGTAAAGAAATAATCAAAGAATAAAATTATGAAATTAATACATGTGAGTCGAGAGACATAACAAGGTGATATAAAATTGATGTGATTCATAAAAATAAACCTCAAATTATTATATACTATAATAATATCAAGGCAACATTGGAATGCAATAAAAAATAAATAATGGAATCACAATTCTAAGTCAAGGATAACCACTAAAAAAATATAACATAGAGTGCTTAGGATAACCTCCCATGCACTGTAAGTGATTTCTCATGAGTTAAAAACATTACCCATTTTTATGAAGTGGAATATAATTTAAGGCCACTCATCATACTCATATCATGTACATGAATTTTTTTAAGTTTCAAGTAGATTGTTTTGAAATATTATAAATTAATTTTTATGAAAAATTTTTAGGAAGTTTTTGTTGTTTTCAACTATTTCTTATATGTTTAATCAATGTTTAATGTTTCATTTCTATTGGTCTTATAGTTTATGTTTTATTGTCTTTCAAAGTCGGGAATTTGAAACATTTTTAAGTTTCATGTTGATGGTTTTGAAAGCTTATAAATTGTTTTTGGTGTACATTTTTTATGAAATTATTTTTGTTTTCAACTATTTCTTATATGTTTAATAAATGTTTAAAGTTTCATTTGTATTGGTCTTATAATTTATCTTTAATAAGCTTTCAAAGTCACGTACTTCAAATATGTTTAAGTTTCAAGTAGGTGGTTTTGAAAGCTTATAAATTAATCTGTATCAACATTTTTTATGAAATTATTTTTGTTTTCAACTATTTCTTATATGTTTAATCAGTGTTTAAAGTTTAATTTGTATTGGTCTTATACTTTAACTTTTATAGTCTTTTAAAGTCGCGTACTTGAAACAGAATCACACATTGGAAACGCAGAATGTACTGTGCAGGAAAAGGAGAACCAGAATCCCACATCGGAAATGCAGTATTGTTTTCAGGGTAAAACCCCTTATAAAAGGGAGTCCTGGGTGAGGGTATCAGTCAGAATCTAGATGTATTTTCAAAAAAAAATTTGAAAAAATGCATATAAAAAAAACTCGGAAGGCGTCGGGTGCGTTGGTAGAAGAAGGAGAGGTCGGTGGGGTTTTTTGTTACAGAGGATGAGGCAACATCTGGGGGGATTCTCATGTTGCACACACACAAAGAGGGGGCGCTATTAAAGAGAGGAATGGTATTCACTGGAAACCCTAAAAAAAGGTAAAACAAATATAAAAAACTAATTATATATATTAGAAAAATATTAATAATAATAGGAATAATAATAATAATAATAATGAGAATGACAATAATAATAATTGTAATCATTGTCATAATCATCATCATAATAATAAAATTAACAATCTTAATTTTCCCCAAAAGTAAAAATAATAAAATTCTTAGTAACAATAATATTTAATATTCATACTATTCATACTATTTATAATAACAATAATAAGATTCTAAATAATCATAATATCTTTAATAGTAATAATAATAAAAATTATTAATGACACAATAAATTAACATTTATTTTTAAATTTTAAAAATTACTCATTCCAATTTTTCAGTGATAGATATTCTGTGTGGTTTCCTAGGCAAAGCCGCGTAGGGTTTCCAAAATGTGCTTCGCCCGTACGCCCAGTGACATCAACACAAAAAAGCACACTTTTTAACATAAACTCAAAAAAATTATTCAGGACTCAACCCATACCCCAAAAAAATATTTAAAGGAAATAAAATAATTAAATAACCCAAGGAAATAATAAAATAAAATAACCACATAGGTCGGGGTGTGACAATTCTACCCACCATAACTCTTTTCACCCCCAGAAATCCATAACACTATCCAACCGATCAATCAACACCTAAGTATTCCACGTAAACACAATCCAACCTCTTAATCCATGTACATTCCATCGACCACCAATGGGACTTAACCTTATTACATGAAATAGATCACCATTAGAGGGGAGGCCCGAACAAACTCCCCACCATAAGAATTCAACTATCATCTGATAACAACTTAAGATAAAACCCAAAGAGACTCATGGTGGATCTCCCCACCATAAAGAAACAACCCTAAAACGTCCAAAGGAAAATCCAACTTGAACCTGAACTGGGCCTTAACCCAGCTAAAAGAAATACCATATGAACATTTAAACCATCAACTCCCTTTTTGCCTAAGGATAAATAAAAACCAAGACCTCACCTAATTCACATGGGCGGTCCACGCCAGGACAATGATCGTAAAATTGCATCTAAAAAGGAACTATTATTGAAATTTCATGAGGGATAATTCAATCGTTCTCTTTACGATAAGAGAAAATTTACAATGATAGAGAAACCACAACCTAAATTCTAAAACTGTCTCACCGCAATGATAGAGGCACAACCTTAAACTAACTCCTTAACCCTCATGGGTTTCTGACTATGCACTGGATTCACTATGAGGCATTTGGCTGGAGATATAATGGATGAATCATCTCCTTCCTCGCAATCAGGTTTTGATAATCCTAGTAATAAAAAAACATCTTTTGATTTGACAAATGAAATGATAGAATTTTGAAATGAAAACCACATTAGCATTGAAAACGAGAACACATCAAACGACCCACGACATTCACATACATCTCAAAACCCAAAAAATGATCAATAAAACTACAAAGATAAGAGATCATTCACACTATAAGAAAACCTACAAAATAAACTTTAAACAAAAACCCTACAGAACATCATTTCTGAGAACTTCCTCCATGATGCTTTCTAGAAAAGCTATAACGCCCCGACCCCAGCTACCCAGAGTCGGTGCATTACTTCGTAACATTGGCATGATCACGAAAGATCAAGTCTCGAAAGACCGATTAGTTTAGTAGCCTTGGAAACACTAGATACATTCATACATGTTACATTACATCATAAAATGAAAAACTACAACAACAAAGTCTCCATAGTCCACACTCATATCCTCTTCTGACTATCCCTGCAGGTCATTCATAAAATACTTCTTCACATCCTTGAAAATATTAAAACATTGAAAGGGGTGAGCTCAGATGCTCAGTAAGGATAACAATATTGCGGAAGCTTTCATAAATAAACATTAACATTTAAGGCAATGTATAATTAAAACAAAAGCCATTTTAAACTTGAACTTCAACATAATATGGCAAAAGTAAAATGAGATAATGACATTTACTTATTCACATGGATATTCTACTGGTCGAATAATCACATGCAATATCAATAACCACTTTCATAATGAGGGAATGTATAATGCCGGACATTCTGAAACATTTTGTCAAGGCCTCGGCCAAGACGTCTAAAATGATTAAGGCCTCGGCCAAAACCATAAATCAAATTGGGAAAGGGCCTCGGCCAATTCCACGTCTAGTTGTCTCATGAGACCTACCGATGCATCGAGGAGCTATAGCGGGCTCCACCCGTCACTTATTAAGTCCAATACATTCCTCATATGAATAGGTTTAAACATATCATAAACCATAACATAATCGTATCACATAAAACATGCATAAAGGAAACATAAAATTTCCACATTTCAATCACAAGATATCAATACAACACATTGATATAATAAAAACGCTTTCAAAACCATTTTCAATACCAAAATAAAAGAAAGTTAAAACTTTGTATTTATTTTTCATTAAAAAAAAGATGGCTTGTAGAGGAAGCCGAAACTCAAATAATGGTAACGGCGGCGGAGAAGTCATTGTCGCCGCATAAGTACAGAAAGAAAAACATTCCCTTTTTTCGTTTAGCAAAACGTTTCGTATAAAAAGATTCCTTTTGAATAAACGTAAAAGTCAAAGGGGTTTATACACCGTATAAAAGAAAGTCGTGTATAAAACCAAATATGCCTCAATGAAAGGGGATTGAGACGAAGTCCTTAAAAAGATCATTTTGAAAATAAAATAGATATATTATGTGTATTCACTATAGTAACACATAAAGAAAGTAAAAATACAAAATAAGACATAATAATATCATGACATAATTTGAAAGTAGGAGATTAACCCAAAGAATGGAAGTTGGGTTAAGAAGTTCCCTTACCTCGTGTCTGACTTGACTCAACCATTCTTTAACCTCATGAATAATAAACTAGTGTTAATATATACCTTATTAAGAACCATTTTCAATTTCATTATCCTTTTTATATCACTTGTTACAATGATATGAACATTATGTAATTATTTAAGTTAATAACGGTCGTTTTGTCGATCTTTGGTACTTGAGTCAACAATAAACTTCTTATAATTACAAGTTGTTCATGTGGTAGAATATCCATTATCTCTAGAATTATATTCATGATTTAGATGTCATATATATCATATATATACAGTATATACATTCATTTATAATATTACGTAACATTTAGAGGTAAGAAATGAAGTGCACCCTTCATGGAGACGGTAAGCCGTACGTACGCATGAACGCTACTTTCATTTCTATTTTGTATTTAATGGAATGAAATCATAATGATATAAAGGTATAATATAGTTCCAGCATAATATCATATATAATATCATTTACTCCATCCTTTATACATCCCACATATGGCATTAACGATTCACATCACTTTGAGGGGGCGGTAGTCCGCACTTCCTAAAATGAAATTATCACGTTTACCCATAATGGAAATCATAAATTATGCCATAAATGAGAAATACAGAAGCATAAGGAAAACATAAACATAATATATATATCATATATGAAAATAGTTTCATCAAAATGGCCACCATTATAGGTGTTAAAAGAATTTGAACAATCATCGTTTCGTGAGGCAGTATTTCGCCACCCACAGAAACAGTATGTTCTTTAACCATTAGACGAATGTGTGTGTAAGTGTAAACCAAATCCTTATAATAACAACATCCTAGTATATTGTAGATACTGGTGTTGTTACAAAATAAAGGAATGAAAAGAGTTTAAGGGGTTGGAGAAACAAAATGAAACAAAACAACATTAGAGAAGACATTACCTTAAAAATAGGGTAGATCTTTTTGATTTGAGCCAAAGGCTTCCTTGGGAAGAATTCTGCCCAAAGTGAGGCTTCTAGGAGTAATGGAGGGATGTTGGGAGAGTATTTGGGCAGAGTTTGGCCGAGCCAAATGGCTTGAAGGTGTGAATAATGTGGGAGTGGTGGGGGCCTTTTATAAGTGGAGAGGAGGGGCTCTTTTGGAAAGATTGAAATGTTACATTATTATACAATGCTTTTTCGGATTCTAAAGGTCCCACACTTATATAATTCGTGGCTAAGGTGATAAGGGTTCGAAATATCCTCATAAAATAGGCTTTGGAAAAGTGTAAGCCTTGGATTTTGCATTATCTTCTCATTTTATTTAAATCGTTAAATAATGAGGTCATCGTTGCATCATAATGATGTCATAAATAATTTAATTTATTTAATGTCTAAAAATTATTAAAAAAAATACTATGATGTAGGAAATCTTTTTATATTTCTAATGAATATTTATAGTCAAAATTTGGACTTCTGTAACCCCACTTAAAAATTGTTTTAGTAAAACAACTCATGTTTGTATCAATTTAATTTTAACATTAAATAAATATATATTAATGTCATTTTCCAACTAAAGTGGCTCCATGGGGTCCCCAAGTTGACCCATGGGTTTTCTTGGTCGGCCATGATTCATCCAATAGGAGTAGGACAAGTGTCAATCTCATCTCATATTATTAAAACATTATTTTTACCTTAAACTACACTAATTACCTCTAATTGCGATTAAGAACTTAAAAGTTACTATTCACCAAAAAAATTATTTTGATCTCATTGAACCACATTTTACTTCTTAATGACAACCATGTATGTCGGATTTTTGAAAATCAAATCACAGAAGTGGTAATATTTCATTTAAACAAAAAATCAGTTATTTAACTACCACTTAGTGGTTTCACTATTCATCAAAAATTGAAGTTTTTCAGAACAATGCCAAAATTTCACCCTAAGCTATAATTGATATTCCGAATTCAAAAATGATGTCTATTTTACAAAATTCCAAACATATAAGTTGCATTAGTTAATTTTATAATTAATTCCCGCTGTCACAACAAATAGCGTGTTTTTAAGAAACAATTTATATCAAAAGATTGGCAATTGTTTATGTCCATTTTCAATGTTAAATTAATTCTAATGAACACCATTGGATAAAATGGTAAAAATATATCCTAATTATACTTTAAAACCACTAAATAGTATAATTTATCACTATAAATTATTTTGATTAAAAAAGTTGTTTTTAAGTATTTTTCACTATTCATAAAAAATAGAAGTTCTCAGAAAAATACCAAAAATTAAACATAGGCTAATTTCAATATTCTGAATCCAAAAATGAAGTCCATTTTGATAAATAAAATTTATAAAAATTTCAAAAAGTAGGTATTACTATTCACAACAGCTAGTTTAATTCGTTGTGGTGTGTGTTAGAGCTCGAGGTTGCGTACAACACACGCTATTGCATTATTCGAAGTGAAACGTACCGTGGAAGCTCGGGGTGTTACAAAAGCCCTGACTAAATCGCCGCAAGTGACCCAAGTGTCTACAAGCGTGGCAGGGCTTCAGAGAATTTTTATACAACGGCTTTTTGTGACCCGGATTTCCACACTGATAAAACAAGAGGATCTCTTGCACCAAAGGGGTTGATGAAATAACCCAAGGCCTTTTGATTCCACAACTTTCTCCATTGACTTTCAATCTCTTTCTCATCTCTTTGCCAGAATCCTTACCACTACTCCTGGGAATTGAAGGAGGGAGGACTACTTCTATCACTCCATACATCACAGCTTCGACATGAAAATCTTATCTCACCACATCGTCAAACAAAGTTATGTTGTACAGTGACACCTTCGACTGCAGATCGGGACAGAGAACCGCCTCTAAACACTGAGACTTCATGGAGTCATCTACGGCATACCCTGATTCATAAGGGACTAGCTCCAAAAGTACTGGAAATACTCCAACACTGATCCATCACCCTACTGCATACAACACATATCCATCCCCTTTCTCACCCTTTATTTCCCATATAAATACTAATGAATGAACAAAGCCTTGAAAAAACTCCTAAGTAAGCTCTTGAAGGGGATTATTCCAAGACACTGACTTCCACCACATCCATGGTGAACCTTCCAGCATGAAGGTTTTAAACTTGACCATAAATGATTCAGGCAAATCAATGATCTTAAAGTCCCTTTAGATCTTTCTCATCCACTCCTCCACTATAGAAGGGTCTAATTGACCATAAAAGAGAGGTGGATCTAGCTTCCTAAACTCAAGCATAAAATCCTTAGGTTGATTGACCTCACTACGATCACCCATCGAAGCTTTAAGAGGGAAACCACTGGACAAGAAAATTCAAGAACCCAATCAAGGACAACTCAATAAATAAAATCCTGAAGATCAAACACTACATACCTGACAAGATCCAAACACAAGAAAACAAGCTATCATAACATCAAAACTTTGCTTTTTGAAAACATCTTTAATTTAAAATGAGTTTGGTGGGTTAAACACTCTCTATTGGAATTATTTAGAGTTTTACTCACATGCATGTTTTCGTACCAACTCGAGCATCCATCCACCATACCAGACATCCATTCATATTCCCACATACCACTATGCATGTGAGCACCCATAGGAACACCAATGCTAAAAAACAACTTTATTCAAAAAATAAATCATTTAACTCATTTCTTTTAAAACAATCCACAAATTAAACATGTCATTTCAAACAACCATTTTTTCAAAAAAAAAATTCTAATTCAAACAACTTTCAGAAGTCATAGGAGACCCAAAACAACTTAAAAAAGGAAATAGTGTCAATGGGTGACTTGACCATATGGTTGGCGGCCATATGCCAAACACGTCACCGACACGGGATCCTTCTAGGATCATTCCCCTATCTCTACATGGCTTTCCAGACCATGCGGGCTCACAAGGACTATTATCCCAACTCCTCTTTTCGTATCTCAATCACAAAACATTCCCTAAATAACCAGAAAACTTAACAATGTTGGACTTCCCATGGAAAATTGAGGATCAGAATGAGTAATAGTTCGCAACGCTCTTCCCACACCTACCCCTCGAGTCGCGATAATCATACTCCATCTAACTTGACATCCAAAATAACAAAGGGTGCTCTGAAATGAGAGGTCCTCTAAGAGACAACCTCCTCTGATACCATTTTTTCACGAACCAACTCAGGTCGACCTTGAACCGGTCACCCAAGACGATCTGCGTCATGTCCTGAGAGGTGTTCTCGATCCTCCTAGGTTAGCAAAAAGCACCTGGGTATTGATATAGTGATGATGGGTTTGATTTCTCCCAATATAAATAAATAAACCCAGAGGAAATTATAATGGGCATCCCAAAAATAAAAAACCAAATAAAAAAACTAAACAAGAACAAAATAAAAATAAAACTAACTGAACTCGAAGACCAAAATAACTCCATGTGACCCCAAGGGTCACTCTCCGTGTAACACCCCAAGCTTCCATGGTACGTTTCACTTCGAATAATGCAATAGCGTGTGTTGTACGCAACCTCGAGCTCTAACACACACCACAACGAATTAAACTAGCTGTTGTGAATAGTAATACCTACTTTTTGAAATTTTATAAACTTTATTTATCAAAATGGACTTCATTTTTGGATTCGGAATATCGAAATTAGCCTATGTTGAATTTTTGGTATTTTTCTGAGAACTTCTATTTTTATGAATAGTGAAAAATACTTAAAAACAACTTTTTTAATCAAAATAATTTATAGTGATAAATTATACTATTTAGTGTTTTTAAAGTATAATTAGAATATATTTTTACCATTTTATCCAATGGTGGTCATTAGAATTAATTTAACATTGAAATTGGACATAAACAATTGCCAATCTTTTGATATAAATTATTTCTTAAAAACACGCTATTTGTTGTAACAACGGGAATTAATTATAAAATTAATTAATGCAACTTATATGTTTGGAATTTTGTAAAATAGAAATCATTTTTGAATTCGGAATATCAATTATAGCTTAGGGTGAAATTTTGGCCTTATTCTGAAAAACTTCAATTTTTGATGAATAGTGAAACCACTAAGTGGTTGTTAAAAACTGATTTTTCGTTAAAATGAAATATTACCACTTCTTTGATTTGATTTTCAAAAATCCAACATACATGGTTGTCATTAAGAAGTAAAATTTGGTTCAATGAGATTAAAATAATTTTTGGTGAATAGTAACTTTTAAGTTCTTAATCGCGATTAGAGGTAATTAGTGAAGTTTAAGGTAAAAACAATGTTTTAATAATATGATATGAGATTGACACTTGTCTTACTCCTATTGGATGAGTCATGGCCAACCAATACAATCCATGGGTCAACTTGTGGACCCCATGGATCCACTTTAGTTGGAAAATGACATAAATACCTTTTATTTAATGTTAAAGTAAAAAATGACACAAACATGAAATGTTTTACTAAAACAATTTTTACATGGGGTTATACAAGTCATATTTTTGACTATAAATATTCATTAGAAAAATAAAAAGATTTCCTACATCATAGTATTTTTTTTATAATTTTTAGACATTAAATAAGTTAAATTATTTATGACATCATTATGATGCAGCGATGACCTCATTATTTAACGATTTTAATAAAATGAAAAGATAATGTAAAATTCAAGGCTTACACTTGTCCAAAGACTATTGGATGAGGATATTTCGAACTCTTATCACCTTAGCCTCGAATTATATAAGTGTGGGACCTTTATAATCCGAAAACCATTGTATAATAATGTAACATTTCAATCTTTCCAAAAGAGCCCCTCCTCTCCACTTATAAAAGGCCCCCACCTCTCCCACCTTATTCACACCTTCAAGCCATTTGGCTCGGCCAACCTCTGCCCAAATACTCTCCCAACTTCCCCCTCTTACTCCTAGAAGCCTCACTTTGGGCAGAACTCTTCCCAAGGAATCCTTTGGCTCAAATCAAAAAGAGTTACCCAATTTTGAGGAGGTTAAAGAACGGTCGAGTCAGGACAAGACGCAAGGTAAGGGAATTTCTTAACCCAATTTCCATTCTCTAGGTTAATATCCTACTTTAAAATTATGTTATTATATTATTATGTCCTATCATGTATTTTTACTTTTTTATGTGTAACTATAGTGAATACACATAATAGATCTATTTTATGTAAAAAAATGATCATTGTAAGGGAATTTCTTAACCCAATTTCCATTCTTTGGGTTAATCTCCTAGTTTCAAATTATGTCATGATAATATTATGTCCTATCTTGTATTTTTACTTTCTTTATGTGTACTTATAGTGAATACACATGATAGATCTATTTTATTTTAAAAATGATCTTTTTAAGGACTTCGTCTCAATCTCCTTTCATTGAGGCATATTTGGTTTTATACACAACTTTCTTTTATATGGTGTATAAACCTCTTTTACTTTTACATTTATTCAAAAGTTTTTATTTTATAATTATGTGATTTTTAAATGATTTCAAAAAAAGAGATATTTCTCTCAAATATATGGAAATCCAGTGAAAATGTATATGTATTTAACGCAAGCTTAAAAATGTTTTTAGAAAACCCGACTCTCGAGTGTGGTAGACAGGAAGGGATTGGGAGTGGACCCATCATGGCCTGTTATTAGTCGAGCAGTCTCAGAATTAGTTATTTTGTTTTCAGGAGCTTGCATAATATTTTCAGAAAAACACTGGATTATATTTGATCAATTTTAAACGTAAGTATCTTCAAAAAAATTGCATCGGTAGGTCTCATGAGACAACTAGACGTGGAATTGGTTGAGGCCCTTTCCCAATTTGATTTATGGTTTTGGACGAGGCCTTAATCATTTTAGACGTCTTGGCCGAGGCCTTGACAAAATGTTTCAGAATGTCCGACATTATACATTCCCTCATTATGAAAGTGGTTATTGATCTTTCATGAGATTATTCGTCTAGTAGAATATCCATGTGAGTAAGTAAGTGGCATTATTTGATTTTACTTTTTCCATATTATGCTGAAGTTCAAGTTTAATAAGGCTTTTGTTTAGTTATACATTGCCTTAAATGTTTATGTTTATTTATGAAAGCTTCCGCAATATTGTTATCCTTACTGAGCATCTGAGCTCACCCCTTTCAATGTTTTAATATTTTCCAGGATGTGAAGAAGTATTTTATGAATGACCTGTAGGGATAGTCAGAAGAGGATATGAGTGTGGATTATGAAGACTTTGTTATTAGTTTTTCACTTTATGATGTAATGTAACACTTATGAATGTATCTAGTGTTTCCAAGGCTACTAAACTAATCGGTCTTTAGAGACTTGACCTTTTGTGATCATGCCAATGTTACGAAGTAATGCACCGACTCTGGGTAGCTGGGGTCGGGGCGTTACAGTTGGTATCAAAGGAAGTTTAGTACTAACCTTGGAAGCTAGATTTAGATAAACTCTGATTAGAGCACATAGCCCGAAGATAGAATTTGAGGATTAGTATAGAAGAACTTCCTAGAATTTTGGTATTATAGATATGTTATGAGTTTTCCGAGCAATACATCCCTGTATGGATACGAGCAGGTAGAGGCGGCTCTGGCATAGATGTACCTAGGGGTAAAACCCGAAAACACCGCTTTGAGCTAGACTCGAACGGGAACTGGTGCACGACAACGGGCCTTGCTGCACTCTTGGTTACGACACTCCCGGGGGATATGCTTAGGATAATTCCCATTTTCTTTACAAACCACTATGAACGGTTATGAGTATATATTTCCTGAAATAAAACCTTTTTATGATTATGGATTATATCCATAAATAGTTCAATTTATGTTAAGTATTTTACAAGTATGGAATTATGTATTGTGATTCATAAACTAATCTAGTTTATTCCATTGTTTAGAAATGGCGCCTAGTGGAAGGAATGGAAAACGTATCAACGCACGCACTCCGTGTAGGGATTTCCCTCCTGCTCAAGATAATTATTGTGGAGCTGGAGATACAACTGGTGCTGATCAACTTATTACCATACTGGGACAACTCACTCAGGGTATGAATAATAACCTTACTCGTATGGAGCACCCTGATCCGCAACGTGGAGGATCAATGTTAGACCGCTTCATGAGGCAACAACCACCAACCTTCAATGGGAGTACAAATCCTATAGTAGCTGAGCAATGGATAAATTCCTTAGAGAAAATATTCCATTCCTTGGGGAGTAGTGAAAGGGAGAAGGTTGTCATGGCAGTTTACCGCCTCACTGGAGATGCCGATCAGTGGTGGTCGCTGATTCAAAACACAAAGGAAGATGATGACGTATCGAATATGGAATGGAGGGAGTTCAAAGAGCTTTTCTTAGAAAAATACTTTCCTCGTGACCATCGAGTAGATTTGGAAAGGCAATTTCTGAGTCTGAGGCAGAAGGAGGATGAGAATGTCGCAAAGTATGAGGCTAACTTTACAAGGTTAGCGAGGCATGCTTCCGATTATATACGTAGCCCAAGAAGTAAGATTGATCGTTTCTTTGATGGGTTAAAACCATTTCTCCTTCGAGCATTAGTATCACAATCCTTCTCATTGTATGAATATATTGTCTCGTGTGCTATCAAGACAGAAAAGGAATTCTCTAAGTCTTATGACAACAAAGTAAAGCAAGAGAAGAAGAGAACGGTGGAACAAGAGACAGATAAAGGGAAAAAGGGAAAGAAGGATTTTCCATTATGTGATGATTGTGGGAAGAATCACCCTGGTACTTGCCTAAAAGGAATGGGAGTTTGTTATAAATGTGGAGAAAAAGGTCACCAGGCTCGTGATTGCAAGGGAAAGAAAGAGGCTATCAATGTTGAATTCTACAATTGTAGAGAAATGGGTCATTATGCAAATGAATGTCCTAAGCGTCAGGGAAACTTACCTCAGAAAAGGCCCAGGGATCAAGGACAATCTTATGTTGTTACTACAGTTGAAGCAAAATAACTAATGTATTGGTGCTTTTGGACTCATGGATTATATCCTGGTTATTAGAATAATGTGATATATATATAAGGATTGTACTGCAGTACTTGTTGATTTCAGTAAGGTTTTAATATGATGAAGGTAATTAAATTTTTAGTATGTGACAATAAGAGAAACTTTACTTTGTTTGGGGAATCTGATAAATTGATTTTGGAATTAAGAGACCTTTTAGAGAAAGTCTGGACAAAGGTATTTTGGATAACTATAAAGGTTGGAGTGGATTAAGTTGATATTTGGATAGTATTGTTTAAGGTTAAAAATTTATGAAGATTATTTTTGAATATTATAATACTATAGTTTTAGGAAAAGGACAACCTGCAGGGTGGGGCATAACCCGTCGCGTCGGACAAAGCTGCAGGAATCGAACCCACAACCATAGTGCGACAAGCCTTTATTTCCTACCACTTGCCTACAGGAAGTCCCTGGTTATTACAAAATAGTTTTACTAATCTAAATGGCATGTGTTAATATTTGTAACCTTATACAATTAGGATAAAAAGAATATTTTTGAGTTCCGTTACCATTTGGAGTAAAAGATGGGTTTGTGGTAAAAATTTATTAACGAATGAAAGTATACATAACAAGTATGTATATTCCCTTACGTTCTTAGTAAATCTCCTAAATAAATTCCTCAACATTATAAAAGGTAACTTAAAACAAAAATGTTGTCGGTTAACTTTTCCAACTGGGGATTCAATGACCATTTAACCAGTCACAAGTTTGTGATTTTCTTGTAGTTAAACTTTCTCCTAATCCTGTTTTCTATAACTCTCCATCAGACCTTGATGGTTTGTTTCTCCTCCATATCCATATTTTCATATAATCCTAGAATGGGCTATATCGGGTGACGTTTGTACTTATCTTGCTTTCTTTTAATGTTATATATTTATTAACCTTATTTCCGATGTGGGTTTTCCTCAAAGGTATTTTCTCTTTTCAACCTTTTATTTTCAAAGAAAAATTTCAAATTGCGAGGACGCAATTTATTGAAGGAGGGGATAATGTAACACCCCAATCTTCCACGGTACATTTCACTTCGAATAATGCAATAGCGTGTGTTGTACGCAACCTTGAGCTCTAACAAACACCACAACGAATTAAACTAGCCGTTGTGAATAGTAATACCTACTTTTTAAAATTTTATAAACTTTATTTATCAAAATGGACTTCATTTTTGGATTCGGAATATCGAAATTAGCCTATGTTGAATTTTTGGTATTTTTCTGAGAACTTCTATTTTTTATGAATAGTGAAAAATACTTAAAAACAACTTTTTTAATCAAAATAATTTATAGTGATAAATTATACTATTTAGTGGTTTTAAACTATAATTAGAATATATTTTTACCATTTTATCCAATGGTGGTCATTAGAATTAATTTAACATTGAAATTGGACATAAACAATTGTCAATCTTTTGATATAAATTGTTTCTTAAAAACACGCTATTTGTTGTAACAGCGGGAATTAATTATAAAATTAATTAATGCAACTTATATGTTTGTAATTTTGTAAAATAGACATCATTTTTGAATTCGGAATATCAATTATAGCTTAGGGTGAAATTTTGGCCTTATTCTGAAAAACTTCAATTTTTGATGAATAGTGAAACCACTAAGTGGTTGTTAAAAACTGATTTTTCGTTAAAATGAAATATTACCACTTCTGTGATTTGATTTTCAAAAATCCGACATACATGGTTGTCATTAAGAAGTAAAATGTGATTCAATGAGATTAAAATAATTTTTGGTGAATAGTAACTTTTAAGTTCTTAATCGCGATTATAGGTAATTAGTGAAGTTTAAGGTAAAAACAATGTTTTAATAATATGATATGAGATTGACACTTGTCCTACTCCTATTGGATGAGTCATGGCCGATCAATACAATCCATGGGTCAACTTGGGGACCCCATGGAGCCACTTTAGTTGGAAAATGACATAAATACCTTTTATTTAATGTTAAAGTAAAAAATGACACAAACATGAAATGTTTTACTAAAACAATTTTTACATGGGGTTATACAAGTCATATTTTTGACTATAAATATTCATTAGAAAGATAAAAAGATTTCCTACATCATAGTATTTTTTTTTATAATTTTTAGACATTAAATAAATTAAATTATTTATGACATCATTATGATGCAGCGATGACCTCATTATTTAACGATTTTAGTAAAATGAAAAGATAATGTAAAATTCTAGGCTTAAACTTGTCCAAAGACTATTGGATGAGGAGATTTCGAACCCTTATCACCTTAGCCTCGAATTATATAAGTTTGGGACCTTTAGAATCCGAAAAGCATTGTTTAATAATGTAACATTTCAATCTTTCCAAAAGAGCCCCTCCTCTCCACTTATAAAAGGCCCCCACCTCTCCCACCTTATTCACACCTTCAATCCATTTGGCTCGGCCAACCTATGCCCAAATACTCTCCCAACTTCCCCCTATTACTCCTAGAAGCCTCACTTTGGTCAGAACTCTTCCCAAGGAAGCCTTTGGCTCAAATCAAAAAGAGTTACCCGATTTTGAGGAGGTTAAAGAACGGTCGAGTCAGGACAAGACGCAAGGTAAGGGAATTTCTTAACCCAATTTTCATTCTCTGGGTTAATCTACTACTTTAAAATTATGTTATTATATTATTATGTCCTATCATGTATTTTTACTTTTTTATGTGTAAATATAGTGAATACACATAATAGATCTATTTTATGTAAAAAAATGATCATTGTAAGGGAATTTCTTAACCCAATTTCCATTCTTTGGGTTAATCTCCTAGTTTCAAAATATGTCATGATAATATTATGTCCTATCTTGTATTTTTACTTTCTTTATGTGTACTTATAGTGAATACACATGATAGATCTATTTTATTTTAAAAATGATCTTTTTAAGGACTTCGTCTCAATCTCCTTTCATTGAAGCATATTTGGTTTTATACACAACTTTATTTTATACGGTGTATAAACCCCTTTGACTTTTACGTTTATTCAAAAGGTTTTATTTTATAATTATGTGATTTTTAAATGATTTCAAAAAAAGAGATATTTCTCTCAAATATATGGAAATCCAGTGAAAATGTATATGTATTTAACGCAAGCTTAAAAATGTTTTTAGAAAACCCAACTCTCGAGTGTGGTAGACAGGAAGGGATTGGGAGTGGACCCATCATGGCCTGTTATTAGTCGAGCAGTCTCGGAATTAGTTATTTTGTTTTCAGAAGCTTGCATAATGTTTTCAGAAAAACACTGGATTATATTTGATCAATTTTAAACGTAAGTATCTTCAAAAAAATTGCATCGGCAGGTCTCATGAGACAACTAGACGTGGAATTGGACGAGGCCCTTTCCCAATTTGATTTATGGTTTTGGCCGAGGCCTTAATCATTTTAGACGTCTTGGCCGAGGCCTTGAAAAAATGTTTCAGAATGTCCGGCATTATACATTCCCTCATTATGAAAGTGGTTATTGATCTTTCATGAGATTATTCGTCTAGTAGAATATTCATGTGAGTAAGTAAGTGGCATTATTTGATTTTACTTTTTCCATATTATGCTGAAGTTCAAGTTTAATAAGGCTTTTGTTTAGTTATACATTTCCTTAAATGTTTATGTTTATTTATGAAAGCTTCCACAATATTGTTATCCTTAATGAGCATCTGAGCTCACCCCTTTCAATGTTTTAATATTTTCCAGGATGTGAAGAAGTATTTTATGAATGACCTGTAGGGATAGTCAGAAGAGGATATGAGTGTGGATTATGAAGACTTTGTTATTAGTTTTTCACTTTATGATGTAATGTAACACTTATGAATGTATCTAGTGTTTCCAAGGCTACTAAACTAATCGGTCTTTCGAGACTTGACCTTTTGTGATCATGCCAATGTTACAAAGTAATGAACCGACTCTGGGTAGCTGGGGTCGGGGCGTTACACTCCGACTCAATAATCAAACATCTCCCAAAACAAATGCACCAAATCTGAAACATGTAAAAGGACTAAAAATAGAAAAGAAATATAGGTGTGAGTATTAAAAATTAGTAGGCTATCCGGATAAACTATTTCTCAATGCACTAAATTTAAAATTAAAGGAACACCAGTTTCATGATTGAACTAAAATTTATAAAAATAAGTTTTTCAATTAATTTTAAACAAAAGTAAATTACAACACATTTCCCCTTTTTATTTCTAAAACCAAGATCCTACCACAAGTGAGAAGTTTGAATTTTCAAGGGGGGAAGTGTTCTATATGATTTAATCTGCACAAAAGGTAAAGAAAACATTTTTCTTAAAAAAACATTCCCAAAACCTTATTAAAATCAACAAACCACTTTCCTATAAAAACATTGCATAAGAAGGTACCACAGTAAATCATGTAACAGGGGAAATAAAAATAATCAAACAAGTTTTAAAAACATCACTGTGAGTGAATAAAGAAAACAAACATAGGTGAACCTGGGAGATCGAGAACAATCCAGATGACACTAATACCTACAACTCCATCTATATTAGCATGCCACATACGATGAAATCTAACGCTCCATACGCTCATCCACCCTTTCTTCGGACAGGCTGAGGGAAAATAGCAATGAACCCAAACATATCTCCCTATTATGGGACACTAGTCAATACCATAACCTAACATTGCAGTACTCATCTCAAACAATTCTCTCAATATGCCAGGTTTAAATGTCGTAGGTATTTATGAGGGTGATTCATAGGAAGCTTTCGAGCATCAAATCACAAACTATATTTATAATAATAATTCATAGTAGGACTGACCCCGAGTCTCCCCAAGGACGACTCTCATGCCTTAATGCCAATAGATTAGCAAGGGTTCCCAACTGAGGGACCCATATAATGGAACCTGAGGGTTTCATACTGAGGAAATCCCAACCATCCCATGTAAACAAGGCATGAGCAACATCCAATGGGGTTTTTATGACAAAGATTTTACATCATTTTTCCAAAGTGGCCAAACGGGCCCATAAACATTATTTACAAAAGCCACTTTTATCAAAGGTAAATTTTTTACATTTCTAAAAGAGGCGAAAGCACACCATTTATCGTATCAAAACATTGATAAGACTTTTTTGATATACTCAGATTACACACTCAAGACACGACCATTTTTAGTAAAAATTCCAAAAAATGCTAAAACACAATGCATGTTATTTTGTAAAATCCAAACCACTTGGGAAACTACACAAAGAACACAAAACATTGTTCCATACATTGCTCATACATTTGTAAACCCCAACAATTCATTTTACATCACACTTTACTCCTAAAAGACAATTAGACATTTTATAAAGAACACAAGGCATGAAATGTTTAATAAAACAATTTTCAATTTAACACTCAACAAATTATGAACATAAATTTGCATGCCATGATTTTTATTTAAATTGATAAACCTTGTTTTAAACATTACAAACCATGTTCATAAAACACCTTGTGTTCACAAAATACACCACACATCCAAAATATATTTTTTAAAAAATAAAACAAACTCCAGAAACACTACTTTTCATGTTTTTCACTACCCAAATAATTTAATAAATGTTTGAGTAATTTATAAAACAACAACATGCGAGACATTGAGGTTCTACACAAAAACACATCAAATTTTACACAAAAAATACTACTTTAAAATTTGTTGCACTAAAAGACCATATCAAACATGCTTTCAAACATCATTCTCATACCAAATAAATTAGACACAAGTTACACAACAATAATTAACACATATATAGGATGAAAACAGCTAGAAACAGGTGAATCTTAAATTATAAAGGCAAGCACATTGAGAAACCTACCTCGAAACCGAAGCGTGACGACAATGCAAACCCAACACCGCTTCACGGGGGTTTCAAAAATCCTAAACCTACCAAAATATTATTTCAATAATTAAAACCCACAAAAGGAGGTGGCACATCGGCAGGAGGTCACGGTACAAGCCGAACTCACCAGAAAAGGGGACGACGCCAACCAAGAGAGGGGTGGTAGCTGGCTATGGGGATCGCGGAGAAAAAAACACAGCAGCAATGGGGGGAGGCATCATCGAGCTGGGAGGAGTAAGAGGTCATGGGTTGGTCGGATGGAGGCCGAGTAGGGGGAGGAGGCCGGGCAGGGGGAGGAGGCCGGGACGGCTCCTCCGAGTAGGGAGGGGGAGGGTTGCACTGCTGCGAACAGAGGAGCAGGAGGCCGGGGGTAGCGACGGGAAGGCAACCAAGAGGCTGGTGGTGGGTGGCTGTGACGAGAGGGCAGAGGCCAGCGGCGGCTGGCCTGCTCACACGTTGTAAGGGGAAGGTGTCGGGTGCGCTGGGAGAAGTAGGAGAGGCCGGTGGTTTTTGTCGCTGTAGAGGAGGAGACGTCCAAGGGGGCTACTCGCACCGCGCATGTACAAAGAGGGGGTGCTAATTGGAGAGATAAAGGGTTTACACCGGAAACCCTAAAAAAGGTAAACCAAATCTAAAAAAACTAATTAGACATATTAGAAAAATAATAATAATAATAATAATAATAATAATAATAATAATAATAATAATAATAATGAGAAGGATAATAGTAATAATAATCATCATTATCATCATCATCATCATCGTCATAATATAATTAACAATTTTAGTTTTCACCAAAAATAAAAATAATAAAATTCTTAGTAACAATAATATTTAAAATTCATAATTGTCATACTATTTATAATAAAAATAATAAGATTCTAAATAATCATAATATCTTTAATAGTAATTAAAAAATTATAAATGACACAATAAATTAAAATTTATTTTTAAATCACAAAAATTACCCATTCCAATTTTTCAGTGATGGATATGTTGTGCGGTTTCCTAGCTGAAGTTGCATACAGTTTCCAAAATGTGCTCCACCCGTGAGCCCAGCGACGTCAGCACAAAAAAGCAAACTTTTTAACATAAACTCAAAAAAATCTGGGACTCAACTTGAACCCCAACAAAAATATTTAAAGGCAAGAAAATAATTAAATAACCTAAGTAAATAATAAAATAAAATAACCACATAGGTCGGGGTGTGACATGAACACCTTTAGCCTTGAGTTATTATTCACATGGGATGATATTCTAACCAGATAATTCTATATAGATTTGTATCCACCAGATTGAATCATGGGTAGAAACTAAAAAAACTTTTTATAAACCACAACCTTTGAAAAAGTAAGTTCAATTGTCAATATCCTTGTAAATTTAACCAAAACCACTTATAGCTACTTTCTTCCTCCTAAAAATATCAGAGTACAAAAAATTATCATTGGAATTATTTTAATAAATTTTAAATTAAAAAAAAATCAATTGAAAAATATAATTTAATCTATTAACACATATATCCTAGATTGATTTTAAGTATAAATAATATAAAAAATTATTTGGTTAATCATAATTATAGGGGTATTTTTTATGGAAATTTTGAATCCTATAAAATTTGGTCCCATTAGCTATCCACTTCAAAATATTATTATCAATAAATATTAAATTCATGGATGGAGCATGAAGATGATCTTAATACTATATAATTATTCAACAATAATACTAGGTAACTAAATCAACAACAATAATATTTTTGACAGGCATCATCTTCATCATTTTTGCTCAGGTTATTATGTATCAATTTATGTTGTTTGTAATATTATTATTTCAAGAACTACATTTTGGGTGAACCTATCCATATTTTATCTCTATCAGTATTCACTTCCAAAGAAATTCATTGGTATTCACATCACATCCTTTACAACAAATTGGATGATCTATTTATTGATCTATTTGTGTCCAATATCTTAATTAAAGATATGATTAATACATGATTTCTTAATTACCTCATCTTAGAAAAATTTTCACTTTTATAAAATCCTAAGTAAAATTTATATGGCATGATCATGAGATGACTTAATTAAATTCATTATTCAATTAAAAAAAGATAGGGTATTTATTATCTATATTGTTTTTATTAACCAGACCAAGGTTTAATTATCAATACCATGGAACAAAATAAAAATTCATAGAGTAATATGATTCATCAAGGTTAAATAATTATTCAAACTTAGATAAAATTTTGTCATACCAAATCATGTAATGATTTAAAAAACATACTATATCTACACTAAGTAAAACTACACAACTCTATGACTAGATGGATTGTAGTGTGACATCCTTATATCTTTAGTATAACTGGTTCATAAATTATTCATTCACATGGAACTTAGAACATAAAATTCTTTATTATGGTATCGTAGTCTTTATCTTCTCTAGATATCACCACACTAAAAAATCATAACCCTCAATCATGGTTTAATACGCATGTTGGATAGTCCTTTTATTTCCTCAAAAGAACATCACAACACAATGCATATAGATTATTGAGTGGTTCATTTATATAAATAAAACCCCTTATGTAATCATATTTTATTGCATGATGTGAATATCATTGTATTGTGATAAATTAACGAGAATATTTATCCATCTCATTTAAATATAAATCATGGAATAATGAATGTTCTGTTATGGTATGATTTTTTTAACATAGAACATCACTAGGTCCATTCAAGGAAAATCCATTGTATCATTTCTTTTCATTTATAGAATCTATAATTTTATATAATATTTATCATTATAGAGTATAATAATATCAATATTCTATATTCACATCAATCCTCATTCTTCATCATTATTTTTTATTATTATCATGATAAGCATGGGACACACCAACCTTATTTCCAGTAACTATGATATCTTTTTAAGAGAACCTATAAGGCACAGATCCAAACAGACACACACACACACACACACACACACAGATATATATATATATATATAGCTATTATGTCATTAAATCCTCTTAATTTGTATAATCCAGTATAACTTTTATTCATAATTTCATGTCACCACAGAATTAAATTCCATTGTGCTTATGAGAGATCTACATCCCATATTGACCATGAAATCATGTGTCCAATGGAAACATCCATTGATCATTAAATAAAATTAAATGATTTTCTTTCTCTTCATACTCTATGTGATTCTGAAATAACCAATAGTACATTAAATTATAGTAAATTTATTTTTTCTTCAATAATATGCTTCTAAATTATCTCCATATTTTAGTTCATAACACTCTTATATCAACCAAAAAAGTTTATGATAAACTCTAACACCAACATGATACAATATAGAAATAGTATAATCCTTTTATATAGTCACCTCTAAAGTACCTCATTTCTTCACTCTCGAATATGGTACTAAAACACTATCATTTTAAACTGACATTGAAGCAAAGTTAGATGAACTTTCATTATTAACAATAATACCACAAGTTAAACATTACATCTCAAAAATAATCAAACAATCCCAAAAAAATGTTTAGTTCTTTTGAGGATCATCTAAATAAGAAATATATTTTATGATACTCATAAAACATTCTCCACATTTAATCTACAAAAGATCCTCTTTGAGACATCTCTTTGGTAATACTCATCTTTATAACATTGGAAAATAAAACATAAGATAAGGGTTAGCTTGAGCACTCAGTAGGGGAATACTTATCAATATTTTATCAATAGTTCAATCATTATAATATGATATAACATGATTATGGGAGAAATAACTTATTAAAAATATCATAGACCAAAACTTTTTTTCTCTAAGTTATTATAGAAGGAAATTTAATCTCAAATGAAGAAATATATACTGATCAAAAAGTGGGTGAAATCATGAGACATTAAACATGAGTCAAATAGAATAATCTTAGGGAAAATATTATGACATGAGAATGGTGTGTAATCATAATAATATAAATAATATGTCAATTATACTTAATAATACATTAAACACAACATAAAATTCATCTAATCACCTATGTACCATCTTGGAATTGGGATAATCATTCAGTGTACCCTTATTCTTTGAATTATCCTCATGTGAATGCTTTGGATTGGTATGAATCCACCATCTTACTTTTTTAATGGGATAAATCCTCCCATGTACCATTTTTCTAGTTATAAATCCTCCCATGTACCCTTTATATTAGGTTAAATCCCATCATGTGCCACTTTTCGTAGGATAAATTCTTCAGTGAGCCCTTTGGCTTGGGATAAACCCTCCCATGTACCCTTGACCATGGGATAAATCCTACTTTGTACCCTTTATATCTCATGTTATATAAAACCTTTACCAATAAATTATAGGTAGATATAGGACCCCCACCCTTCAATCATCCATACAAATGTGTTCCACTTAAAAGAAGACAATAATTCTATGGAATGAAAAATTGGCATCAAAATATTTTTAGACGGTATCAGAAATATTGACCTCAATTATGTAAAGTTTTGATACCAAAAGATTAAATCAACTCAAAAGATTATTTCAGAAGAATATTAAGACGGTGATTCCAAAAAAAATAACTTCCCTGAAAATAAGGCCATATTAGACAATGAGGGAAATGGTTGTGAAGTCATAAATGTTTTTTTAAGAAAAATATTTTATCTGTGACATAAATTATGATTTTATTATCACACTAAAATCTCATTTTCAAATTAGACACTTTTGAGAAATTGAAAAGTATTCTTTTTGAAAATCAATATTTGGAAATAAATTTCAATAATGATCTTTTTAAAAGACATAATGTTTTCAAAAAGGTTAAATAATTTTTTTGACTTTTACTTTTTAAAATTAATCTTGAATAAGGGATCCTTGAAAATACATATTGGTGTCAAAAAAATGAAGATTAAAATTTGGAAAAATTTACTTTTAAAAGGAAATATAAATAATTGATCATTTAAATGACATAATGGTTCTTAAAAAAAGTGGTTATTGGAATATAAAACATTTTTTATTGAAAGTATTGAAGATATTTCCTTTTAATATATTAAAATAAATTTATTTAAACCCAAATTGTAAAAAGGGAAACACAAATTAATTTTGAACAGAGGAGAAGTAAAATATTAAGGTCACATTAAATAACACAAAAATGGTGTTTCCAAATATAAAGGACAACAGTGGTGGGAATGGAAAATATGGACAAGGAGCTAAAACCATATTTAAAGAGAATGGGAATTATTCTCAATAATTATATAATATTTATTGGGAATAAATTCATCATATAAGATTATTTAAATCAAAAGTGAAATTTCCCAAGATGGAAAATCTTCCTGTGTACCCTTGGTCTTTTGATATTCCTTATTTTGACCATTTGGCATGGGATAAAGCCTCTTGTAAACCCTTTTTTGTATAAATACTCTAAGTTAACTTTTCTCTTGGGATAAATCCTCTAGTGTACCCTTTATATTGAGAAAAATCCTCCTGTGTACCCTTTGGCTTGGGATAAATCATCTTGTGTTCCATATGGAATAGGATCAATCCTCTAGTGTACCCTATTAATTGGGATAAATCATCCCATATTCCATATTTATATCATGAGACATAAAACCATGTCCAATGTATTGGAGGCTAATATAGGATTTCACCCATAAATCATCCAATAATATTTGTGAAACTATAAATAAATCAATTACTATATCATAAAGATTTTATTTAAAGAAAAATGGGTTGTACTTTATTTTTATATTTTATCCCCAAAATTGACCATAATAATATAAATGGTTGAAACACAAAAATTCAACCATCTCAAAAGAGTATTTCATATGAATATTTATAGGGGACTTCGCCAAAAATAATATCCATAAAAATAATAACTTTTAAAATAGATAGGAAAATATTAGTGAAATCGTAAAAAAAATCAGGAAATGATTTTATCTTTGGAAAAAAAATATTAAGTTATTTTCACTTGTACAATTCATTTTCAAAAAGTTCATATTGATAAATTAAAATTAATGAAATTTAAAAATCATTTTTTGAATGATATCTAAATATTTTTTCCTTAAAGGGACATAATGATTGTAAAAATGTGATGTGAAAATATTCTGAAAATATTTACTTTTGAAAAAAATATCAATAAATAATTCATGAAAAATAAAAAATGGTTTCAGAATGGTAAATTCAAAACAATAGAGGCATTTATACTTAAAAATAAAATTAAATAATTTATCTCTATAATAAAATATTGGCTAGCAAAAAGAAAGTGGTGTGGATGTTAAAACAATTGAAATTGAATGATGGGGTTACATTTTGTTAATATTTTTAAATAAATTTATTGAATACACAAATTATATAAAGATAAAAAAATAATAATTTTTAATGTAGGAGTGGGGGAATATGAATTTCACTTTAAAAAACAAATAATTGGGTTTCCAAAATATATATGAGAATATTAGTTGGAATGGAAAATATGGAAAAGGAGGGGAAAGAGACCTTGAAGGGAATGTAAATAATTATCATCCAAAATATAGTTTTTATATGAAAACAATACATCAATGATAAATATTTGACTCAAAAGTTTCAATTTTCCTTGAGAAAAATAAAATTAACATGAAATAAAATCTTAGGGTGGAATAAAAAAATTGAGGAAAGGATTTCATGAAGAATCATTTTAACACAACAAGGGGGGTTGAGTTAACAAAAACACATACAACTTTGGTATGATTTGAATCAAATACCATTTATAGAAATAAACTGATATGTATCTTCAATCCTGATTAATTACATGAATATTTAAAAAGAAAATTATTTTTAATTAATAAATTCATATCAAATAAATAATAGTGTGTGGTACCTAATAAGTCTCATTTATTTGAAAAATGAGACAAAGAAAACTGTAACAAATTTCCTAATTAACTAAAAATACTCTAACCTACAATATAATATACATATCAATCCTAATCACTTATTTTTATTTCTTTTTTATATATTTACATAATTTTAAGAATTTTATTACAAGTATATTAGTCGCTTATGGTTTATTTTCATCATCAGATGCTAAAAACTCTAATTTATTGTTTCATTATAGTTGTAAAATACCATTATCGATTCATATTTTTTAACAAAGATTTAATAAATCCAAGAATATATAATAAAATAGAATCATGTATTTTTGATGAATCATCATATCCCATTTTAATTTTGTTAAAGATAATGAAATAGTTTTAAAAAATGGAAATTGTGAAGAAATACTTTTAGATTGTTTAATTATTGAAAGGTGATATATAGTGAATTTTTCTTCTCATACATGGATATTACATTTTTTTAAGAATATTCATTACATTACAAAAACACACACTAGAGGACCATAATAGTTCAGTTCCTTTGGAAACATGGAACACAATCTACTTAATTCATGAAATATCTTCAAGGTATCCTATAAATATATTCCCCTTTAGTAATCCTACTTAAACCCATTCTTCACAACCTAGGGAAGGAAAACATAATAAAGAGTGCACTTAGATTCTCATTAAGGGTGGAAAATAGAGATACGTAATCATAACATGAGCATAACGGTATGATAACATGAGTGTAACATTTGGAAACCATACTATAAAAAACATTGATTATAATCTTGAGTCATGGAATACAGATTGGTATTTCATAAGAGATAAATCATAATTAAATCAACAAACATGGTCCACAAGTAAATAAAAGTGGCATAATATATAGAATTGTGTCATACACATAATTTGTAAAGACCTGGAAATTTTAAGAAAATTTTTTTCTTAATTTTCTTTGGAATTTTACAAGACCGCAGTTTCTGACGGCACTTGATTCCGAGGCCCGGAGTGCCCGGAATCAATTTCCGAAGTTTGGCTCGGGTACGTTCAGTGAACGAACGAGCGGGCTTTCCTATCTTTTGAACCGGTGCTCGGAATTGAAATCTGATGGCACCGATGAACTCGCAACGCCGGTAATCGCTTAAGGGAACCTTTACCATAGTTGCATTTGTGCGGGTGAAGAAGTCAATTTTTGGGGTTTAATTAAAAAAAGTAAATAAAATTGTTGAATCAATTTTATTTCATGTCATGTGGTTAACTTCTCCCATGGGAAGTTGGTGGTGGGCCCACATCCACCCAACTTCCCATGTGTGGATATTTGAAAGGGGTGGGGCCCACACGAACCCCCAACCTTTTAAAATTCCTTAAACTCTCTAACCCCTCTTAACCCCTCACTTTCCTAACCCCTCTAAACCCCCCATTTTAGTTTTGTTAACTTATCACCTCATTAATTTTATAACATCTTATGTTAATAACTTAAGTGAGTTAAATGTGGGTTTTGAATTTTCAAACTCTTGAAATTCAAATGGTTAGGTTGTGTTAATAAAATAAGACTTAGTCTTATTTTATTATTGTTAGAGTTTTGCAACCTTGAGAGGATTGGGGAAGCGGTCTTCTTCTTCTTCAACCTCGACGAAGAACGCGAAGAACACCGTTTTTCAATGAAGAACTTCTCTGCCGAAGAACACGGTTCTTCCGCGACGCCGTATCCACGACGCGACGTTCTTCTTCCGGGTCGTCTCTTCCGCGACGGTTTTCCACGACGAAATCGCCTTCAACGACTTTGAATCCTCGCTTCGCGACGTCAACGTTCTTTTCCCGTGACGCCTGACCTCCGCGACGCTCGTCTTCTGCGGCTCGTTGACGAACACCGTTCCTGAACCGATGTAGGGGATTATTTTATTTAATTATTTTTCGTTCATGAATCTAGTTTATCGATTATCGTGGATTTTCGACTAGATGATATCGTTTAACGAGAGGGGGGTCGGACCGCACAAACATGGCCGAACCCCCCTCCTATGTTCATGTTTGATTCTTTGTTGATGGAACGGAATGGCGAGGTGTCGTCGCACCACGCGGGAATCACACGGCAATTATTACGTGACGTCGTCGCGCCGCGTCGTGGAAGGAAGTTTAAGAACGCGACGTCGTCGCGCCGCGTCGAAGAAAACCAAAGAACCACGGTCGGAGTCGGGCTGCGGCGAAGGGGCACGGCGCCATCGGGTCGCGCTGGAAAACTACAAAGACGACGCTATTCATTTTGACATGCGGATTGACGGGCGACGACGAAGCAGGCCGTTTTGGCGTTTGAATCCCTTCGCAGTGAAGGTGGGGTCCCGGGGGGACCATAGGGGATGACGCCAGGAGGAACGGACCACCGGAGCACATCCGGTGGTCCGCGGAAGGCGGCGGCGGTGCGCCGCCGGAGGGTTGGCGGCCGGCGGATCTCCCGCCGGCCTCAATTAGCGGCGGGCGGGGGAGTCGCGCACCCCGCTCCGCGAATCGGCTCGGCCACGCTGGCCGAGCCGCGGCCGGCCGGTCGGGCCGGACCGAGCCGGACCGAGCCGGGCCGGGCCCAGCGGGGTCGGACCCGGGTCGGGTCGACCCGGTTTGGGTCGACCCGGAGCGGCCGACCCAGGGGGGGTCGGGCCGGGTCGGCCCGGGCCCAGACCCCCGTTTTCGGACCACTTTCGGTCAAATGCCCATATCTTGAGCTGTAGACCTCCGATTGACGCTCCGTCAGTGGAAACATGATCCTTGGATCGAGACGGTCGTTTTGGTATATTACACTCAAGGTTTCGGAGAACTTTGGGTTTGGCCGGTTTGGTTCGTACACGAAACCAACCGGGCCCTCGAAGCGGAAACGCTCGTAACTTGAGCTCTGGACGTCCGATTGACGTGTCGTCGACTATGTTGGATTCCTTTAAGTGAGACGGATCTTTTGTCTTACTCCTCTCGATGTTTGGATGCCGTCGGAGTGCGGTCGGGTTGGTTCGCTCACGAAACCAACCGGGCCCCTGGAACGAAAAAGCCAATAACTCACAGGTCGGGCGTCCGATTGACGCGCCGTCTGTCTCGTTGAATTCCTCTTGATGAGACGGAACTTTTTGCATACTTCGCCCGAGTTTTGGTTGCTGTTGGATAGTGTCCGGGTTGGATTGTACCCAAAATCCAACCGGGCCCTTGGAACGGAAAAGCTATTATCATTCAGACCAGATGTCCGTTTGACGAACCGTCAGCGGAGTTGGTGATATCGTTGAGAAACGGTCCCTATGAGTATACCCTATGAGAGTTCGGGGTACAGTTGAGATACGGCCGGGTTGGTTCGCTCATGAAACCAACCGGGCCCCTGAGACGAAAAGGCTAATAACTCACAGACCGGGCGTCCGATTGACGCATCGTCTGTTGCGTTGAGAACCCTATGACGAGGCGGTCCTTTGAGATACTTCTTCTTGGGACTTTGAGATACCTGGAGTATCGACCAGTAGCTCATGGAGCGGACCCTCCCAGAGAAGAGCGTGCGGAGTACGGAGACCGTGTAGCCGGCTGAGACCTGACGACTGCTTGACCGACTCGACTTGGAGTGAGTCGACTAGCCCAGTGGACGGAGCACAACTTTGTGAGGTGCAGACCCATGGCGGACGAAGCACTACCTGTGTGACAGTTCAGACCCACGGTACTCGTCCGGAGAGTACCTCAGTAGGCTACTAGGGCTATGCACTACTGTGTTTGGGTGACATACCTCGGCGGGAATCACTACTGTGTTTGGGTGGCTGACCCGCGGTACTCAACAGGAGGAGTACCTCAGCAGTCTTAGGTTAGTGAGCAGTACCTCGAAGTCGTGACAGGACCATTGTACACTCCAGAGACGAGGCTCTTCAGCAGTTACGGTTTCGATAATGAAAATCCAGATTTGAGCTGATACTTTTGACCTTTGTGTTTACCTCATGATTGAGATGGGTCACTTGATAACTTAGGTATATGTATGGGAATATACCTGGGTAGTGGTTATCCGTTGATTTCATAATCTTTGTGTTACCTCATGATTGAGATGGGTTACTTGATAACTTAGGTATATGTATGGGCATATACCTAAGTAGAGGTTATCTGTTGAGATCTTCTTTGTGGTTATACTTGTTGGTTTTAGTGAGACCTTGAGGGTCTCGAGGTCCCTACTGAGTATCGTTATACTCACCCCTGCATGGGCTATGCCCGCACCTCGTTGTGTTGGTTGCAGACGACGGGCAGTGCTGACAGAGGCCGAGTGTTCGAGGACTGGACGGTACCTGGAGGTGGACTACACGACGAGTCAGTACCCAGAGGTGGACTACATGATGAGACAATATCTGGAGGGGGACTTCACGGCCAGATGACACACGGAGGAGGTTAACGGGCGAGAGTGTTGAGGAGGCTATCTATACCTACCCTTCAGGTTGGATCTGTGGCGGACGATCCAGGAGCTGCGCTATATGTACCTACCCTTCAGGTAGGATCCGAGGAGGACGACCCAGGAGTTGCTTCCTTCTTTCAGTTGTTTGCCATTTTCTGTTGTATTTTCGTTTAGTTTTAGCTTCACTTTCCATTGGGTTTGTATTCTGGCCCATTTACTTTTCAGCACTTTCTTTTGTACTTAGTGTTTTGCTTCCGCTTGTACTCTGTGGTGTTTTGTTTACTTTTATAAAGGCAATGTCTTCCTAGTTATCTGGATTTATGCCTTTGGTGCTAGTCACCAGCCCCTGGCCTATGGAAGGCGGGCTTGGGGTAGTCACGGCACGGGCCCCGAGGACGGGTCATGACAAATTGGTATCAGAGGAGTCGGTTCTACCGCAGAACTTATAACTCTGATATTTTCTTTCTGTGAAGAAATAGTGTTAAGAGTACCGAGTGTGTTTTTCAGTTCAGGGAGTCCAGTATTGGTGCGGGCGGCCGACGTATCCATACACCAGGGCCCTGACAACTGATTTCCGACTTTGTGCACGAAAACACTGATTGCATGTGTGTTTCCAGAAGTTTTATTTAAATATCAGCTCAAACCAGGTCGGATCACCAGGTATAATCGTTTGACTGTGTGACGTTGTTTCTTTCAAGATGCCTTTTCTTGGACGACCAGCTAGAGCCCAGAGGGATGTGCGTACTGACAACTTGTCGAGCGACGAGGTTTCGGTACAGGGCCCTCTTGCAGTTTAGGCACCAGCGGAGGCACCAGCGGTACTACCATACGTTGGGCCACCGATGCCACCATCCCCAGTAGTAGGCGATGCACGCCACTTGAGTGCGCTGCACGAGTTCAAGTGCCAGAGGCCACCTAGGTTCCGGGGAGAGATGGACCCGCAGGCGGTTGAGGTTTAGCTGGAGGCTGTGGTGAGAGTCTTCAGGCTAGTGGGGACGCCTGCAGACTTAATGGTGATCATTGTTGCCAGCCTTCTTCAGGCAGCAGCAGGCAGGTGGTGGAGCCACTTGTTCCAATTTTGCGACAGGATGACCTTCGCATGGGAAGACTTCGAGACCTTCTTCAGGGTGGAGTTTGTTCCAGTAGCTCTACACCTCGAGTGTGTTCAAGAGCCACTTTCTTTGTCGCGTGTTATTCGATCAGTAGCTGAGTCATCTTTGGGTAGTAGACAGATGATGCAGAGGTCCAGGAGGACCAGACCAACAGTTGGGCGATCTCGGGTTTCAGGATCGGTGGTGCGGGGCACCCGAGGTGGGGACAGAGCTAGCCGTGCCATAAATAGACAGTGTTACTCATGCGGTGGAAAGGGTCACTTGGCACGTGACTGTCGGACTCCTCGTACAGTTGATCCGCAGGCTTTGGAGGAGCCACCGAGGAAGAAGCAACGACGAGTGCCTGAGCAACAGCCGAGTAGTGGACAAGGCAGTAGAGCTCCGAGAGCAGGTGGACAGGAGAGGAACTAGTGGATATGTCCCTTGTACATCTAGTTCCATGTTGCTGTTGTATTCGTGTCTTTGTATTATGGGTTGCAATAATAAAAAGACACATATCTTTTTTGTTTTCCTGTCCTTTTGTTTGGTTGATACTGAGTGGTCCCAGTTAAAACTGTTGACTTGACCCTCACATTCGAGATTTCTACTGGAGGAGACCTAGTGACCTCACACTGATGCCGACAGTGTGACTCGACCCTTGGAGGCGAGAGTGACAGTTGGATCTCTTGGTAGTTACGTCGAGGCCTTACGACGTCATCCATGGCATGAATACATCATTCATGTCAGGATTGACTGTATTAGGAAATGGGTGTGGTTCATCCAGGGGATGAGACCGAGTTTCTCTTTTCGACAAAGGATAAATTTTAGCAGCTCTTCCAGATCATAGGCAATGAAGGTGCAGATCATCCAGGAACGGATGAAGACTGCACATTGCAGTAAGAAATAAGAAACTGACGCCAGTCTTAGAGACTTGAGTGTGTTAAATGTTTCAAGAAGGATAAGCTTTAAAGAGAGATGAGTCTGTGAAGCAGAAAATGTAGAGGCAGATCTAGGAGAGCAGCATTAGGTGGTGTACATCTTAACATGCTACGACCACCCGCCTTAGTTATCCTCGCCAGGCTCAGGAAGCTGGAGGGCGGAGGAAGAAAGTAGCTGCATGCGGTCAAGGAGTGTGACCCAATGACTCTAAAAATGATTCAAGGGACAGTCTGTGTCCACTACTAGCTGTTGTAGTAACGGACTTCGATATGAATCACTCCTTGCTTTCACAAATCTAGTTCCAGACCTAGAGTTTCCGGTAATCCGTGGACTTGACCCTCACGTCTGGAGATAACTTGGGAGGAGACTCGATAATCACACTTACGCCGACAGTGTGGTCAGACCCTCGAGGTGAGAGTTTTGGTTGGAATCTCTTGGTGGCAGCGTCGAGGCCTTACGATGTTGGTCTGAGTATGGATTGGATCCACAGTTCATACACGGATTGACTGTATTAGGCAAAAAAAGATTGTGGTTTAACTACGACTTCGGAATGGGTTTTCCTTGGTCGGCGAAAAAGGAAACCCCAGGCAGCACAGAGTTACTCATGCACAGGAGGGTGCGACCGATCACTCTTGAGTCGGTCAACCATACCCTTGTGGCAGCAGTCGTTTGAGTTTCAGTTCTAACAGGAATTGGAGACCTCTAGAGTTCAAGGATAACGATCACGTCCTTATACGGGTCTCACCTCGACGAGGTTTACGGGGATGTGGCCAAGGCGGCAAGTTATCTCCGAGGTTCAACGGACCTTTCTAGGTCCTCAGATGGGTAGGCGAGGTGGTTTACCGCTTGACCCATCCACCTCAGTTTCACCAGGTGCACGGCGTTTTCCAGGTATCTCAACTGAGGAGATACGTGCTCGACCCTTCGCATATCATCGACCATGAGGAGCAGGACAATGACGATGGGGTTACTTCCACGTAGGTTCTAGTAGGGATCTAGGATTGACATGAGCGGATCCTACGAGGATGGTCGATTCCTCGGGTGCGCTTTCTTTGGCAGTACGGAACCTCCAGGTAAGCACATGGGAGCGGAAGGCTCAGATGCGTGCTCTGTACCGCTTTTGGACCCTAGTTTGTGTTGAAGCTTTACGGGAATGTAAAGCCCTGAGGTGGGAGTAATGTAAAGACCCGGAAATTTCAAGGAAAATTTTTTCTTAATTTTCGTTCGAATTTTACAAGAACGCAGTTTCTGACGGCACTTGATTCCGAGGCCCGGAGTGCCCGGAATCAATTTCCGAAGTTTGGCTCGGGTACGTTCAGTGAACGAACGAGCGGGTTTTCCTATCTTTTGAACCGGTGCTCGGAATTTAAATCTGATGGCACCGATGAACTCGCAACGCCGGTAATCGCTTAAGGGAACCTTTACTGTAGTTGTGTTTCTGCGGGTGAAGAAGTTAATTTTTGGGGTTTAATTAAAAAAAGAAAATCAAATTGTTGAATCAATTTTATTTCATGTCATGTGGTTAACTTCTCCCATGGGAAGTTGGTTGTGGGCCCACATCCACCCAACTTCCCATGTGTGGATATTTGAAAGGGTTGGGGCCCACACGAACCCCTAACCTTTTCAAATTACTTAAACTCCCTAACCCCTCTTAACCCCTCACTTTTCTAACCCCTCTAACCCCCCCCCCATTTAAGTTTTGTTAACTTATCACCTCATTAATTTTATATCATCTTATGTTAATAACTTAAGTGAGTTAAATGTGGGTTTTGAATTTTCAAACTCTTGAAATTCAAATGGTTAGGTTGTGTTAATAAAATAAGACTTAGTCTTATTTTATTATTGTTAGAGTTTTGCAACCTTGAGAGGATTGGGGAAGCGGTCTTCTTCTTCTTCAACCTCGACGAAGAACGCGAAGAACACCGTTCTTCAACGAAGAACTTCTCCGCCAAAGAACACGGTTCTTCCGCGACGCCATATCCGCGACGCGACGTTCTTCTTCCACATTGTCTCTTCCGCAATGGTTTTCCGCGATGAAATTTCTGTCAACGACTTCGAATCCTCGCTTCGCGACGCCCGACCTCCGCGACGCTCGTCTTCCGCGGCTCGTTGACGAACACCGTTCCTGAACCGAGGTAGGGGATTATTTTATTTAATTATTTTCCGTTCATGAATCTAGTTTATCGATTATCGTGGATTTTCGACTAGATGATATCGTTTAACGAGAGGGGGGCCGGACCGCACAAAAACGGTCGAACCCCCCTCCTATGTTCATGTTTGATTCTTTGTTGATGGAACGGAATGGAGAGGTGTCGTCGCACCACACGGGAATCACACGACAAGTATTACGTGACGCCGTCGCGCTGCGTCATGGAAGAAATTTTAAGAACGCGACGTCGTCGCGCCACGTCGAAGAAAACCAAAGAACCACGGTCGGAGTCGGGCCGCGGCGAAGGGGCGCGGCGCCATCGGGTCGCGCTGGAAAACTACAAAGATGACGCTATTCGTTTTGACATGCGGATTGACGGGCGACGACGAAGCAGGCCGTTTTGGTGTTTGAATCCCTTCGCAGTGAAGGTGGGGTCCCGGGGGGACCATAGGCGAAGACGGCAGGAGGAACAGACCACCGGAGCGCGTCCGGTGGTCCACGGAAGGCAACGGCGGCGCGCCGCCGGAGGGTTGGCGGCCGGCGGATCCGCCGCCGGACTCAATTAGCGGCGGGCGGGGGAGTCGCGCACCCCGCTCCGCGAATCGGCTCGGCCACACTGGCCAAGACGCGGCTGGCCGGTCGGGCCGGAACGATCTGGACCGCGCCGGGCTGGGCCCAGCCGGGTCAGGTCGACCCGGTTCGGCCGATCCAAGGGGGGGTCGGGCCAGGTCGGCCCGGGCCCAGACCCCCGTTTTCGGACCACTTTCAGTAAAATGCCCATATATTGAGCTGTAGACCTCCGATTGACGCACCGTCAGTGGAAACACGATCCTTGGATCGAGACGGTCGTTTCGGTATATTACACTCAAGGTTTTGGAGAACTTTGGGTTCGGCCGGTTTGGTTCGTACACGAAACCAACCGGGCCCTCAGAGTAGAAATGCTCGTAACTTGAGCTCCGGACGTCCGATTGACGTGCCATCGACTATGTTGGATTCCTCTAAGTGAGACTGATCTTTTGGATTACTCCGCTCGATGTTTGGATGTCGTCGGAGTGTGGTCGGGTTGGTTCGCTCACGAAACCAACCGGGCCCCTGGAACGAAAAAGCCAATAACTCACAGACCGGGCGTCCGATTGACGCGCCGTCTGTCTCGTTGAATTCCTCTTGATGAGACAGAACTTTTTGCATACTTCGCCCGAGTTTTGGTTGCTGTTGGACAGTGGCTGGGTTGGATTGTACCCGAAATCCAACCGGTCCCTTGGAACGGAAAAGTTATTATCTTTCAGACCAGACGTCCGTTTGACGAACCGTCAGCGGCGTTGGTGATATCTTTGAGAAACGGTCCCTATGAGTATACCCTATGAGAGTTCGGGGTACAGTTGAGATACGGCCGGGTTGGTTCCCCCATGAAACCAACCGGGCCCCTAAGACGAAAAGGCTAATAACTCACAGACCGAGCGTCTGATTGACGCGTCGTCTGTTGAGTTGAGAACCCTATGACTAAGCGGTCCTTTGAGATACTTCTTCGTGGGACTTTGAGATACCTGGAGTATCGACCAGTAGCTCGTGGAGCAGACCCTCCCAGAGACGAGCGTGCGGAGTACGAAGACCGTGTAGCCGGCTAAGACCTGACGACTGCTTGACCGACTCGACTTGGAGTGAGTCGACTAGCCCAGTGGACGGAGCACTACTTTGTGAGGTGCAGACCCATGGCGGATGAAGCACTACCTGTGTGACAGTGCAGACCCACGGTACTCGTCCGGAGAGTACCTCAGTAGGCTACTAGGGGGTGTGCACTACTGTGTTTGGGTGACATAACCCGGTGGGAAGCACTACTGTGTTTGGGTGGCTGACCCGTGGTACTCGACAGGATGAGTACCTCAGCAGTCTTTGGTTAGTGAGCAGTACCTCGGAGTCGTGACAGGACCACTGTACACTCCAGAGACGGGGCTCTTCAGCAGTTATGGTTTCGATAATGAAAATCCTGATTTGAGCTGAGACTTTTGACCTTTGTGTTTACCTCATGATTGAGATGGGTCACTTGATAACTTAGGTATATGTATGGGCATATACCTGGGTAGTGGTTATCCATTGATTTCATAATCTTTGTGTTACCTCATGATTGAGATGGGTTACTTGATAACTTAGGTATATGTATGGGCATATACCTAAGTAGAGGTTATCTGTTGAGATCTTCTTTGTGGCTATCCTTGTTGGTTTTAGTGAGACTTTGAGGTTCTCGGGGTCCCTACTGAGTATTGTTATACTCACCCCTGCACGGGCTATGCCCGCACCTCGTTGTGTTGGTTGCAGACGATGGGCAGTGCTGACAGAGGTCGAGTGTTCGAGGACTGGATGGTACCCGGAGGTGGACTACATGACGAGTCAGTACCCGGAGGTGGACTACATGACGAGACAGTATCTGGAGGGGGACTTCACGGCCAGACGACACACGGAGGAGGTTGACGGGCGAGAGTGTTGAGAAGGCTAATTGTACCTACCCTTCAGGTAGGATCCGTGGCGGACGATCCAGGAGCTGCACTATCTGTACCTACCCTTCAGGTAGGATCCAAGGAGGACGACCCAGGAGCTGCTTCCTTCTTTCAATTGTTTACCATTTTATGTTGTATTTTCGTTTAGTTGTAGCTTCACTTTCAGTTGGGTTTGTATTCTGGCCCATTTACTTTTCATCACTTTCTTTTGTAGTTAGTGTTTTGCTTCCGCTTGTACTTTGTGGTGTTTTGTTTACTTTTATAAAGGCAATGCCTTCCCAGTTATTGGGATTTATGCCTTTGGTGCTAGTCGCCAGCCCCTGGCCTATAGAAGGCGGGCTTGGGGTAGTCACGGCACGGGCCCCGAGGATGGGTCGTGACATAATTATAAAAATTCTTATGTCAAGGATATCTTTTAAGAAATTCATAACATGTTTGGATTATGCTAATAACACATTTACTTGATTCGGTATTGGGATAACCTCCCATATACCCTCTTGTTTTGGGGTTAGGATAACCTCCCATGTACCCTATTATTTCAGGCATGGGAATACCTACCTTGTACCCACCTTTTTAGTTTTGGGATAACTTCCCATTTTCCCTATTTTTGGGTCTTGGTATAACCTCGTGTGTACCCTCTTATTTTAGGATTGGGATAACCTCCAATATACCATCTTATTTCATGCATGGGATAACTTTTCGTGTACCACTTGATCTCATATAACATTAATAATTACCCAATACATTATAAGAAGATATAGGTCCTATTGGTCACATAATACATTCATTTATATGGAAATAGGTTATAGAACATTATTTATTTTAAAACCCAATAAATTAAATGGGTTTCATAAATCATTTCATTATATAATAACCCATGGACAAGAAATGGGTTTCAAAGTCATTTCATTAAAACATACACATTGAATAGATATGGTATTAATAAAAATTTCAACATATCATAGCCTGTGAGAAAGATATAGGATTCATAATCATTTAATCATCTCATCAATGAAAACCTTGTAGAAAAAAATTACTTTCATAATAATTTTTTCATGGTATACCACATTGAACAGAAACTGATTTCATAAAAATATTGTCATCATAAACCATTTATAGAAATAATTAAAATGATATATTTGATTCATATCTCCATTAAATAATAATTTAAATCAATTAATTTCATCTAATTTGGAATATGTTTTTTAAAGATAAATCACTTGGGTCGTTTCTTGAGGAAGATAACTTTTATTTGATAATCACTTTTTAAAACATAAAATATTTTGGAAATACTTTTATTATAAAATGAACTTGAAAAATCATAAAGGAATATTTAAAAAACATTTAAATTTTTTTATGTAAAATAACCTTTCCACTTTTAAAAAACTTTTTAAAACATAAAAAAAAATTATATTTTTTAGAAAAAATGTTTTTAGAAGAAAAAGGGTTTTCGACCAAAAATGATATTTTTTCATAAAAACATTATTTTTGAACTCTTCAGTACATAAACCAAGTAAAATTAAGGTAAAAATGTAATATTAAATTTAAGATAATGAAATTAATTATTTTCTTGAGAAGGTGGATCATATGATTTTATCATTGGAAATGTAATCATAAACAATCCTGATAAACGATGAGACTATAACATAAAATCTCTACTACTATAGTATATTTTATATGTAAGAACCATGGAGGAATATCATTAAATGAAACTTAAAATATCATGTGGATAAATATATTCATTATATTACATTTCAATGGGGTTTCATATACACCTCATATAAGAAGAGAGGTGCATAACTGACTTATATCTCAAAGAAGGCAAATTGTGACAATAATCCCTTACTTTTTTAGTAACTTTTAAATCATAAGCCCCATAAAAGAATAAAATTAATTGAAAATTTAATTATCATTAAATTAGTTATATTAATTATATATCATGTTATAGTGGTATTATATACACCACATAAAATAAATAAATGGTGAATATGGCATAAGACTCATAAATAAAAGTGAGATTAGGAATCCCCTAACCTTACGTCTAAACTTCATTAATACTCAATAAAAACTCATGTATAATAAATATAAGTATATTATATATCTATTATAGTATAAAAAATGCATATATAATACCATATATTATTTACTTATGTCATTTTATTACCCATTTATTAATAATTCCATGTTAAAGTCACATTTTGGGTAATAATCGCTTTGTTTTTTGTATATGTTTGGATTTTTTTATTTTTTATTTTCTATAAATGTGATCATGGTTAAATAATATCCAGAATAATAATAAAAAATAATTATAATATTTAAAAATAAATTATACTTTTATGACCAACCATGAAATATAGTTTTGATAAATGAAGTATGTTTCAATCATGGAGATGGTAGGTCATACATATGCATGAGTAACATTTCCATTTTTCAATGACCATTATGGAAAGGTGTTTAAGTAATATAACATCTTTAAATAATTATTATAATATCATAAATGCCGTAATATTTTTTAAAATTTTCTTATACATGTCATCCATGTAGTGTGGTGATGAAAAGAGACTGACTTCGCTTCCTGAACGTGGTAGTCCACACATACATTAATGGCGTTATAATCTTGAAATGAGTGAAAATGTAATATAGTAAATGATATATTATGTTTTAATAATTATTAATATGTCAAGAATATCATAATTATTTCATTTATATCACCTATATTCATTAACATTATTTTTATTATCTTCTATGTAAAGCGTTAGTGAAAATGAATCACATAGATTTGTGAGGTGGTATTGCATCGTACGCACGAACGACGTTATTGTATCCCCTATGGAATAGAATTTTAAAATTTATATATATGATATAATTACTCTATAGGTATAATTATGTTATAAATATCATATATAAACTTCACATCCATCATCATACATGGCAGTGATATGTGGTAATGGAAAAATGAATAACATCGATTCATGAAGTGGTAGTCCACCAAACACATGAATGATGATTCGTAAACCATTTGATATAAGTAGAGATATTTTTAGATCATTCAATTAAAATAAAAAAATAAATTATATTTATGATATTTATTTTATTTTATAAACATGTTTAAATATAAATTTAAGTATGTGGTGGTTTAAATATAATAAAAATCTCATCGATGAATATTACCTTTTCTTCAAGTAACCTCTTTAGGATTGAACTAAAATCCTTCCTACTTATTTTTATGACAAAACTAAGTCTTTTAAGATGATATGAGATATTTTGGAAGGTTATTTAAGATGTAATTAGCTTTAAAAAAAATTTAATGTGTGAATAAGAGAGGATATATCGTATCCTTTTATAAGTTATGTGAGAGGTACACTTGATATTTTTAAAAATAAAAATTTTTATCCATAATTTTCAGATTCCACGAGGCTAAAAAATATATAATTATATATAATTATACATTATAGTGTCAAAATATGACCATAAAATAATATATTTTCAATTTTTAGGTCATTTTGACAATTATCATTTTATTTTAACCCTCAGTAAAACAATTTTTACCTTAACCATAGTAATTAATTTTTACTATTTTCACTATTTATTTTTTAAAAAAAATAAGTTTAAATTATTAGATAATAAAAATATTCTAGTCCAAAATATTGAATACATTTTTCAAATTCAATTCACATAAGTGTAAAATTTTAATTAAAAATTAATCTCATGGATGTGATGAGAAAGTGGGTTTTAAATGAGAAAATTTTCAAATGTTTACATCGTTTTTAAATCCAATTTCAATATGAAATTGATTAAGATGACCTAAATTTTATTAATGGATATATTATTGAAATAATTTTACTTCAAAACCAATTTAATATATAATTTAACTTTATAAATAATTTAAATGAAAATTTCATTTTCAATTAAAATTTAGTATTATTCATTATTCATAAAAAATTAATCATTTTAGAAAAATTAAAAATTTAATAAAAAGATAATTTTAATATTCTGATTTAAAAAATTATGTTTAATTTTTCAAATAAATTTTCTAATATTTTAAAAAAAATTAAAAAAAAATTGAATAAAAAATGTGATAAAACTACTTTTTAGAAAAATGAATTTTTTAAGAGTAAAATATGATTTATTCTTATCTATTATCTAGAAAAAACATAAGACAAATGTTAATTAGTTGATTAAATATATTATATATTAATTTCATTAAAATCATTAACCAAAAGTGTTTTTTTAATTAAGTTAAATGTGTTATTTAGTATAAAAATAGTTTTTTAAAAAAAGATATCCTTTATTTTAAAATAGTTTTGATTTTCATTTTTAATTAAAATCTCACCAAATAATTCATTCAATATACATGTGTAAACCATATATTTTCATGATTTAGTTAATCTTATTCATACCCACTGTTCCAATGGTTAGGTGATACCAACCATATCGAATAATAAAATTTCTATAATAATTCATGTTTCATTTAAATTCATCATTTCTTGTAATGCAAGCTAAATTTAGTGATTTATGTCACATAAGTTAAAATTAGTGTTTCATGTTATGAAAATATTGAAAAGAGTAAATTTATTTTAAAAAGAAACTCACAAAATCTCATAGTGTTACATTCTACAACCCATAAAATAAATTTTTCCCTCTAAATGTGTCGCCTTGGTAACAAAAACAAAGGATACATCTACCTCATTATGTCCAAAAGTTCCCATGTAGCTTCCTCAATCTAGTAGTTTCACACAAAAAAACATCGACTAGGTGAGTGGTCATATTTTTTTGACCATTATATATTCAATCTATAATCTCTACCAGTTGATCCTCAAAAGAAAAATCATGCTCATATGGTACGACCATTAATTTCAGTACATGTGTTAGATCAGATATTTACTTTCTTAGTAATGAGGTATAAAACACATCATGAGCCTATGAGAGGTTCTGTGGAAGCACAAAATGATAATCTACTATCATGATATATTCAAGTATTTTAATGGGACCGATAAATCTAGGTTTTAGTTTTCCTTTATTTATTCCATGGATAAATTCATAGAAAGACCCCCTTACCAACTTCCGATTCTAGATCATGTCCATGATTATCAGCATAACATTTCTATTAACTTTTTTTAGTCCTTCCATGTTATAGAATGGTTTTAACCTTCTCTATAAGGCCCCAACCTTAAACCTTACTTAATCTTGAGTTAATACAAGATTACACATTGAGGATCTTTTCAGGTTTAGAGTTTTAGAAAATTAGATCATAAAACTTTCATTACATTCCACATTTAAACAAAGTGGTTACATAAAGATAGTATTCATTTTTTCCCATCAACGGAAACATATTTAAAAAAAACATGGATTCTTTCTTGACACTTCCTTAACACTATCATCATATCATGTACCTTTCGCTTAACCTGTGAAAAACATTTCAAAAAAACTTGGGATGAGCATAAAAATCTCAGTAAGGGATATAAAAAAATGGAAAGGAAACATGAGTACATGTACACATAAGAATCAATGAAATCATACTTTACTCATAAAACATAATCACTTTAACATACCTCATCAAATCATGAATAAATCATAGAAATCATAATATATAAAGGTAACTTGAGGCATTCATAACATTCTTACGTAGGGAGTAACCCTCTTGGTTATGTTTGGAATACCCATCACAGTATATTCCCTAAATCTCTTCAGAGAAACCTTAATGTTTCACTCCTTCGCGTTACCCAATGCATTGGAGAGCTATATCAGGCTCACCCGCCCTTAGTTTATCATGGAACCACCCGTCTTCATAATAATTCCCAAGAACCATAACATAATCGTATCACATAAAACATACATAAAGGAAACATAACATTTCCACATTTCAATCACAAGACATCAATAACACAGTGATATAATAAAAACATTATCAAAACCATTTTAAATACCAAAATAAAATAAATGTAAAACATGGTATTTATTTTTCTTTTAAAAAAAAGGTATGGCTTGTAGAGGAAGTCGAAACTCAAATAATGGTCACGGCGGCGGAGAAGTCGTTGTCGCCGCATACGTATGACAAAAACATTCCCTTTTGTCGTTTTGTAAAACGCTTCGTATAAAAAATATTCCTTTTGGATAAAAGTAAAAGTCAAAGGGGTTTATACACCATATAAAATAATGTTGTGTATAAAATAAAATATGCCTCAATGAAAGGAGATTGAGACGAAGTCCCATACAAAGACGGTATCCTTGGTTTAAGGATAAATCAATTACATAATTATGTGTGAAAAACGAATACAACAAATATAAGTGGATATTAAGTGTAAAACAATCAGAGGTTATTCACACATATTCATAGAACGACATATTCAAGGAGTACAAGTTTATCTTAAATAATCAAATTTGGGTTAAGAACTTTCCTTGCAAAAATTTGACAGCCTGACGGCGTCACTATAAAATTCAGAAAATGAGTTGATAAGAGATAAAAAGGGTATATCATCACATGGACATAAAATTTAAATCAATAAAGATATATAAGAACATATCCCAACATAATAGTATGTGAATTAAAATACATAACAAAATAAGTCTTTTAAAAAGAGGAGGGTGAAAGGTTCCCTTACCGACATGGGTATTTTTCGAAACATACACCCCGTGAAAGAAGGAAAATACAACATTGATGTAAATACTCATAAATTAAATTATATTACACAATGAGTAAAATAATGGGCAGTACATACACCACTCAAAGGAAATTGTGGAAAATGTAGCATAAATCTCACGGGAATAAAAGTGAGATGAAAAATCCCTTACGAAAACTCGGCAGCCTAACGGCGCCACTTAAAACTTACAAAAATGGATTGATGAGATCAAATAGGGTCTCTCATCATATTAAAATAAAGTTTACAGAAAGATGAATATAAAAGAACATCCCCCAACATAACAAAGAGGAGCTTAAAATAAGTGACATAAAGGAGAGTACTTAAAAAGAAAGAGAGAGGTTAGATCTCTTACGAAAATTCGGCAGCCTAACGACGCCACTCAAAACTTCCAAAATGGATTGATGAGAGAGAATTGGGTCTCTAATAATATGAACATAAAAGTTACAGTAAGAGTAATATAAAATAACATCCCAATAACAAGAAATATGAGCTTTAAAAGGAATGACATAAAAGAGTGTACTTAAAAAGAAAGAGAGGAGTAGGCTCCCTTACCTCAAGTCTGACTTGTCTTGTTTGTTTCTTTATATTCCTGAATAATAAACTTTGTTCAATTTATAATTTCCTAAGGACCTACTTTAAAGATTATTATTCAGTTCATATCACATATTATAATGTTATAATAATTGTTTAATAATGTTAGTTCATATCAGACGTTTTTGCCGATGTTTGGCACATGAGTCAAAAATGAACTTGTTTGAAAAAAATGATTGTCCATGTAGTTATAAGTAAATAATTTCCAGAATAGTATTAATAATTAAAATATCATATATATCCAGTACATATTCATTTTATACTATTCCATATCATTTGGAGATAAAAAACAAAAAGCACCCTTCATGGAGACGGTAGGCCGTACGTACGCATGAATGCTACCTTCATTTTTTTTGTCATATTAATGGAATTAAAAATAAATGATATATATATATATATATATTATAATTCCAGTATAATATATATTTTATATAGGTCACATATGTTCATTAATTTCACTCTTTATACATTCCATGTATTGCATGTACGAGTCACATCACTTGAGGGGGCGGTAGTCCACACTTCCTCATATGAAATTATCGCATTTACACAACATGAAAAGAATAAAGGTATGTTTTAAATATAAAATACATAAGTATATAGTAAACATAAATACCATATATATCATATATAAAATACATTGACATCATAATGGCCACCTTTAAAGGTGTTAAAAGAATATTGAACAATCATCGTTTCGTGAGGCAGAAAATCGCCAACCACAGAAACAGTATGTTCTTTAAACATTAGACGAATGTGTGTGTAAGTGTGGCTCTAATTATTCTTAAAAAAACATCCTAGTATATTTAATATACAGGATTTGTTACAAAATAAATGAATAAAAAGAGTTTAGGGGGTTGGGGAAGCAAAATAATACAAAAGGACTCAAGTGAAGACATTACCTTAAAATCGGGTAACTCCCTTTGGTTTGAGCTCAAAGGCTTACTTGGGAAGACTTATGCCCAAAGTGAGGCTTCAAGGAGTTAGAGAGAGATGTGGAGATACAAAATTGGCAGGGTTTGTCCGAGACAAAGGCTTTGGAAGTGTGGGTATGGAGGTAGAGGTGGGGGCCTTTTATAAGAGGAGAGGAGGGGCACCCTTGGAAAGTAAAGAAATGTTCCTTTATTTTAAAATGAGTTTCGGATTTAAAAGGTCCCACATTGATATAATTAGAGTATAAGGTGATAAGGGTTCTAAATATACCCATAAAATAGGTTTTTGACATGTGTAGGTCATAGATTTTACATTATCTTTTCATTTTATTTAAATCCTTTATTAATGAGGTAATCATTGCATCATCATGATGTCATAAATAATTTAATATATTTAATGTCTAAAAATTATAAAAAAAATATCATGATGTAGGAAATATTTTTAGATTTCTAATGAATATTTATAGTCAAAAATCTGACTTGTATAACCCCATGTAAAAATTGTTTTAGTAAAACATCTCATGTCTGTGTCATTTTTACTTTAACATTAAATAAAAATTTATTTATGTCATTTCCAAACCAAAGTGGCTCCATGGGGTCCCCAAGTTGACCCATGGGTTTTCTGGGTCGTCCATGACACATCCAATGAGGGTAGGACATGTGTCAAGCTCATATCATATTATTAAAACATTATTTTAACCTTAAACTACACTAATTACCTCTAATCGCGATTAAAAACATAAAAGTTACTATTCACCAAAAAATTATTTTAATCCTATTGAACCACATTTTAATTCTTAATTACAACCATGTATAATGGATTTTTTAAATTCAAAACACATAGGTGGTAAAATTTCATTTAAACAAAAAATCAGTTTCTTAAGTACTACTTAGTGGTTTCACTATTCATCAAAAATTGAAGTTTTCCAGAAAAAAACCAAAACTTCACCCTAAGCTATATTTGATATTCCAAATTCAAAAATGATGTCTATTTTAAAAAATTCAAAACATATAAGTTGCATTAATTAATTTAATAATTAATTCCCGCTGTCAGAGCAAATAGCGTGTTTTTATAAAACAATAAGTATCAAAAGATTGACACTAGTTTAAGTCCAATTTCAAAGTGAAATTAATTCCAACGACCACTATTGGATTAAATGGTAAAAATATATTCTAATTTTACTTTAAAAACAATTAAAAATATAATCTAATAAATTAGATTAAAAAGAGGTTTTGAATTAAAATACAACATTTTTCACTATTCATTAAAAATTGAACTTTTTCGGAAAAATACCAAAAATTTACACAAAGTAAATTTTGATGTCCCGATTCTAAAGAAGAATTTTATTTTGTCAAATATAACACATAAAATTGTCAAAAAGTGGATTTAAAAGAGGTTCTCCATCAAAAGGCGGTTAATCGACCTTTTAAAGAATATTATAATGTTTACGCTTAAAATTGGATTCATTCGCATTTTTAATCCTATAACATTTATTGTAAAAAGTAAAAATATTTGACAAACATATATAATTATTATTTAGTTAGTTCTATTCATTCCCGCCATCAAAATAGCTAGGCATTAACTACCATTTAAAATAATATTATTTTATTATTAGAGTGCAACGTAAGATTCCCAAGAAACTCGTTGTTGAATGTTGGGTATGCCATCGAGCATAGCATCCCCTTTAAAGTTATATTAATATTTTATTCACAAATATGTATAAATGTGAAAATGTCATACTCTTTATTTACCTAGGGTGTTACATCCTTCCCCCTTTTGGGAATTGCATCCTCGCAATTTTAAAATTGGGCTTGGAAACTTCATTGAAAATCTCACATCGGAACAAGAGTCAGTAAAACAATCACTTTAAAATAAAGAAAGATAAGTACAAAGGTCACCCGAGTTAACCCATACTAGGATTCCAAGTATGAAAATATGGACTTGGAGGAAAAAAACAAAGGGTCATGTTCTGATGGAGAGTGATAGTAAACGTAGGAGAAAGGTAACCATAAGAAAATCACAAACTTTTGATGGGTTAAATGGTATTCGATTCCCTAGTAGGAAAAGTTAATAGAAAAAAATTTTGTTTTAAGTTACTTTTAATTGAGGAATTTATTTTTGAGCTTAACTAAATCATAATGAAACATACTTACTTGTCATGTAGACTTTCAACTTTTACTAGATTCCTTAATCAAACTCATATTTTCTCCAAAAGACGAGTATTTAGGAAGACTTGTTCGCATTAAGAGTACTATAATCAATTTCTAGAGAATCACCTAATCCACAAAAGAGAACTATATACTTCCCATGTCTTTAGACTCTAACCAAAACCAAAATCAAAAAGGTTAGTACAAGATCAGATAATCCAGAAAAGGACAACCCTTTATAAAAAGAAAATCTATTCTTAATCTCCAAAATTTGTCCAACAAAACCCAAAGTTCAACGAGGACCATTCGATAAACAATTTGTCCATAAAATTCTTCAAAGTAAACCAAAATAATATTGAAACCCCAATATTTGAAGGATTTAGTCACATAGTCTTCCAATTTAAATCGTAATATTTATCTCCAAACAACATCAGTTGCTCTTAATGTCTCGTATTGAAAAGTAATTAACCTAATCACATATCCTACATGATAGGTTAATAAATTTCTATAGATAACCCAAAATCAACTTACTCTTAATTCATAAAATCATATAACTAAAAATAATCAGTCAAACTAACCAGGGACTTCACGTAGTCCAGTGGTAGGTGATAAATACCAGTCGCACTTTGGTTGTGGGTTCAATTCCCGCAGCTTTGTCCAGCGCGACGGGTTGTCACACGGTCTGCGTGTTGTCCTCTTTATAAAACTCCAAAAATAACCCTAATATGTTTTAACCTCAATAGTTTCCTTATACCTCTCATTTTCATCCAAATTCATTACGATCTCAACATCTTAATTCTTGAAGTCTTATTTCACCACTATAAGATAAAATAAAACGATTCCCAAAATGAATAACATCATACCTTGATCATGGCGTCCACTCAGTTTCATCATCATCTTGCTCTCGTAGGTAGAAGTCCCATGCATTACAACAATGATTTAGAGATCTTTCAAAATCATTTTCTTCCTCCATCCAAATACACCTTGTACAACATGGGTCATATGGGTGTTCATAGAAAAACAGTTTTGGAAAATAATCATGTATGGCATATAATTCCAAAACATCTGATAAAACATGATTTCTATAAAATAGTCGGACAGAATTTGAGTTGAAACTTTCTATTATTGGTCTTTTTAAAATACCATAAGTATGTGCTGAGAGACTATATTTTAAAAGAAAATATAAATAGTTTGCGCAAGGGTCTCCTTCCTCAGGACCATTTTTAAAATCATAATATGCTTCAAATTCTTGTGATAAGGTAAAATATTTGAAAATACCTTGATAATATTTACCTTTATTGAAAATATGAGAATATTGTGAAAATAGTATTTGTCTAAAAACAACCCATGATCCATGATGATAACAAGGTATAGTGGAGGTGTTTGATATCTCAAACAACTGCTTGCAAGTGAGTTGTATGCTAGAAAAAGTTTCACAATCATCCGAACATGAATTTGCAATAATTATTGCAAGTATGTCATCAGGAAGAGATAGGAATGTCGTTTGAGATCCTTCTCCTTCCATTCGTAACCAACTTTAATTGACCTGAAAAAAAGTTATAAAACAATTATTTAACTGAAATAATAGATATAGGGACTAATCATGTGTCTAACAAAAACTCATAATCCCTAAAGTTGTCTAAACCGACCTCTGATACCAACTATAAGGCCCCAGCCTTAAACCTTACTTAATCTTGATTTAATACAAGATTACACATTGAGGATCTTTTCAATTTTATAGTTTTAGAGAATTAGATCATAAAACTTTCATTACATTCCACATTTAAACAAAGTGGTTACATAAAGATAGTATTCATTTTTTCCCATCAACGGAAACATATTTAAAATAAAACATGGATTCTTTATTGACACTTCCTTGACACTATCATCATATCATGTACCTTTCCCTTGACCTATGAAAAACATTTCAAAAAAACTTGGGATGAGCATAAAAATCTCAGTAAGGGATATAAAAAAAATTGAAAGGAAACATGAGTACATGTACACATAAGAATCAATGAAATCATACTTTACTCATAAAACATAAGCACTTTAACATACCTCATCAAATCATGAATAAATCATAGAAATCATAATACATAAAGGTAACTTGAGGCATTCGTAACATTCTTACGTAGGGAGTAACCCTCTTGGTTACGTTTGGAATACCCATCACAGTATATTCCCTAAATCTCTTCAGAGAAACATTAACGTTTCACTCCTTTACGATACCCAATGCATTGAAGAGCTATATCAGGCTCAACCACCCTTAGTTTATCATGGAGCCACCCATCTTCATAACAATTCCCAAGAACCATAACATAATCGTATCACATAAAACATATATAAAGGAAACATAACATTTCCACATTTCAATCACAAGACATCAATAACACAGTGATATAATAAAAACATTATCAAAACAATTTTAAATACCAAAATAAAAGAAAAGTAAAACATGGTATTTATTTTTCTTTTAAAAAAAAGGTATGGCTTATAGAGGAATCTGAAACTCAAATAATAGTCAGGGTGGCGGAGAAGTCATTTTCGCCGCATACGTATGAAAAAAACATTCCCTTTTATCATTTTGTAAAATGCTTCATATAAAAAAGATTCCTTTTGGATAAATGTAAAATTTAAAGGGGTTCATACACTGTATAAAATAAGGTTGTGTATAAACTAAAATATGCCTCAATGAAAGTAGATTGAGACGAAGTCCCATACAAAGACGGTATCCTTGGTTTAAGGATAAATCAATTACATAATTATGTGTGACAAACGAATACACCAAATATAAGTGGATACTAAGTGTAAAACAATAAGAGGTTATTCACACATATTCATAGAACGACATATTCAAGGAGTACAAGTTTATCCCAAAGAATCAAATTTGGGTTAAGAAGTTCCCTTGCAAAAATTTGACAGCCTAACGGCGTCACTACAAAATTCAGAAAATTAGTTGATGAGAGATAAAAAGGGTATCTCATCACATGGACATAAAATTTAAATCAATAAGGATATATAAGAACATATCCCAACATAATAGTATGTGAATTAAAATACATAACAAAATAAGTCTTTTAAAAAGAGGAGGATGAAAGGTTCCCTTACCGACATGGGTATCTTTCGAAACATACACCCCGTGAAAGAAGGACAATACAACATTGATGTAAATACTCATAAATGAAATTATATTACACAATGAGTAAAATAATGGGCAGTACATAAACCACTCAAAGGAAATTGTGTCAAATGTAGCATAAATCTCACGGGAATAAAAGTGAGATGAAAAATCCCTTACGAAAACTCGGTAGCCTAACGGAGCCACTTAAAACTTACAAAAATGGATTGATCAGATAAAATAGGGTCTCTCATCATATTAACATAAAGTTTACAGAAAGAGGAATATAAAATAACATCCCCCAACATAACAAAGAGGAGCTTAAAATAAGTGACATAAAGGAGAGTACTTAAAAAGAAAGAGAGAGGTTAGATCTCTTACGAAAATTCGGCACCCTAACGGCACCACTCAAAACTTCCAAAATGGATTGATGAGAGAGAATAGGGTATATCATCATATGAACATAAAAATTATAGTAAGTTTAATATAAAAGAACATCCCAATAACAAGAAATATGAGATTTAAAAGGAATGACATAAAAGAGTGTACTTAAAAAGAAAGAGAGGAGTATGATCCCTTACCTCAAGTCTGACTTGTCTTGTTCGTTTCTTTATATTCCTGAATAATAAACTTTGGTCAATTTATAATTTCATAAGGAACTCCTTTAAATATTATTATTCAGTTCATATCACATATTATAATGTTATAATAATTGTTTAATAATGTTAGTTTATATCAGACGTTTTTGTCGATGTTTGGCACATGAGTCAAAAATGAACTTGTTTGAAAAAAATGATTGCCCATGTAGTTATAAGTAAATAATTTCAAGAATAGTATTAATGATTAAAATATCATATATATCCAGTACATATTCATTTTATACTATTCGATATCATTTGGAGATAAAAAACGAAAAGCACCGTTCATGGAGACGGTAGGTCGTACGTACGCATGAACGCTACTTTCATTTTTTTTTGTCATATTAATGGAATTAAAAATAAATGATATATATATATATTATAATTCCAGTATAATATATATGTTATATATGTCACATATGTTCATTAATTTCACTCTTTATACATTCCATGTATTTCATGTACGAGTCACATCACTTGAGGGGGCGGTAGTCCACACTTCCTCATATGAAATTATTGCATTTACACAACATGAAAAGAATAAAGGTATGTTTTAAATATAAAATACAGAAGCATATTGTAAACATAAATACCATATATATCATATATAAAATACAGTGACATCATAATGGCCACCTTTAAATTTGTTAAAAGAATATTGAACAATCATCGTTTCATGAGGCAGAAAATCACCAACCACAGAAACAGTATGTTCTTTAACCATTAGACGAAGGTGTGTGCAAGTGTATCTCGAATCCTTATTATAACAACATCATAGTATATTAAATATACTAGATTTGTTACAAAATAAATGAATAAAAATAGTTTAGGTGGTTGGAGAAGCAAAATAAAATAAAAGGACTCAAGTGAAGACATTGCCTTAAAATCGGGTAACTCCCTTTGGTTTGATCTCAAAGGCTTCCTTGGGAAGACTTATGCCAAAAGTGAGGCTTCAAAGAGTTAGAGAGGGATGTGGAGATACAAAATGGGCCGGGTTTGGCCGATCCAAAGGCTTTGGAAGTGTGGGTAAGGAGGTAGAGTTGGGGGCCTTTTATAAGAGGAGAGGAGGGGCACCCTTGGAAAGTAAAGAAATGTTCCTTTATTTTAAAATGAGTTTCGGATTTAAAAGGTCCCACATTGATATAATTCTAGGATAAGGTGATCAGGGTTCTAAATATAACCATAAAATAGGTTTTGGACATGTGTAGGTCATAGATTTTACATTATCTTTTCATTTTATTTAAATCCTTTATTAATGAGGTAATCACTGCATCATCATGATGTCATAAATAATTTAATATATTTAATGACTAAAATTAAAAAAAATATCATGATGTAGGAAATCTTTTTAGATTTATAATTAATATTTATAGTCAAAAATAGGACTTTTATAACCCCATGTAAAAATTGTTTTAGTAAAACATCTCATGTTTGTGTCATTTTTACTTTAACATTAAATAAAAAGTTATTTATGTCATTTCCCAACCAAAGTGGCTCCATGGGGTCCCCAAGTTTACCCATGGGTTTTCTTGGTCGGCCATGACACATCCAATGATGGTAGGACATGTTTCAAGCTCATCTCATATTATTAAAACATTATTTTTACCTTAAACTACATTAATTACCTCTAATCGCGATTAAAAACATAAAAGTTACTATTCACCAAAAATTATTTTAATACAATTGAACGACATTTTACTTCTTAATGACAACCATGTATGTCGGATTTTTGAAATTAAAAACATAGAGGTGGTAAAATTTCATTTAAACAAAAAATCAGTTTCTTAAGTACCACTTAGTGGTTTCACTATTCATCAAAAATTGAAGTTTTCCAGAAAAAAACCAAAACTTCACCCTAAGATATATTTGATATTCCGAATTCAAAAATGATGTCTATTTTAAAAAATTCAAAACATATAAGTTGAATTAATTAATTTAATAATCAATTCCCACTGTCAGAACAAATATCGTGTTTTTATGAAACAATAAGTATCAAAAGATTGACATTAGTTTAAGTCCAATTTCAAAGTGAAATTAATTCCAACGACCACTATTGGATTAAATGGTAAAAATATATTCTAATTTTACTTTAAAAACAATTCAAAATATAATCTAATAAATTATATTAAAAAGTGGTTTTGAATTAAAATACAACATTTTTCACTATTCATTAAAAATTGAACTTTTTCGGAAAAATACCAAAAATTTACACAAAGTAAATTTTGATGTCCCGATTCTAAAGAAGAATTTTATTTTGTCAAATATAACACATAAAATTGTCAAAAAGTGGATTTAAAATAGGTTCACCATCAAAAGGCAGTTAATCGACCTTTTAAAGAATATTAGAATTTTTACGCTTAAAATTGGATTCATTCGCTTTTTTAATCCTCTAACATTTATTGTAAAAAGTAAAAATATTTGACAAAAATATATAATCATTTTGTAGTTATTTATATCCATTCCCGCCATCACAACAGCTAGGTGTTAACTACCATTTAAAATAATATTATTTTATTATTAGAGTGCGACGTAAGATTCCCAAGAAACTCGTTGTTGCGTGTTGGGTACGCCATCGATCATAGCGTCCCCTTTAAAGTTATATTAATATTTTATTCAAAAATATGGATAAATGTGAAAATTTCATACTCTTTATTTACCTGGGGTGTTACATTCTCTTCCATCTAATCTGTTATCTCAGGTCCCAATAGATTTCTTTATATCACTTCATTATAGTACTTATAAAGGGATTTATAAGGATCTTTCTAAAATATAAAGTGAATTATATTATTTTATAAAAACTCAAATAGAATAAGTTGTTGAGCCCAAAAACCTTTTAAATCTATAGAATATGTTCTTTAAATATCCTATAGGGTTTGAATTTTTCTGTCAGAGTAACCATCTATAGTGCTTAAAATCAACTCTATAACAAGATCTTTATAAAAAAATTTCCGAAATTTCGAGGTGAACTTTAGATCCTAATCAGATAAAATTGAATGTGGTACCCCATGCGACCATGCTTATTTTTTAAAATATATTTTTTCAAGAGGATCTATAGAGAAATTTTATTTTATATCAATAAAGTGTGATGAATTCATATAGTGATAAAGTACAACCTATAATTACCTCAACATCAAGGTCAAGATAAACCCTTAAAGGTTAACATTAACATTAATCTTATTCCCATAAATTGTAAATGAATTCCTACTCAAATAACTTTATCACTAAAACATATAAAAAAAGTTTTGTATTACAATAAATGTATCTTCAAATATTCTTAATCTTTATAAACTCCCATCACATAAACCTCAAAAGGGATGTCAATAAATTTGAACTTATAATAAACCTTAAACTCATAAATATATGATGTTATCAATAACCATTAAGTTGATCTTACCTAGAGACATATATGATTCTAAAATATAATTCATTTTTTGTTCCTTAAATAAGGTCTTATCTTATACAAAAACATTTTCAATGGAATCTTTGGTTCAAACTTGTACTGAAATAATATCAAATTTGATTTCATAATTCCATAATCTATGTAGACGGAGATAGTAAATTCTCAAAATAACCAAAAATTTCATTTGGGGATGAACAATAATATTTTCATAGGGCTCATTCCTACAAAATAAAATATTAAATTACCTATTAGGGGATGGAGAATAAGTGTTCCTTAATTATCATGATTCACTTCTACAATCAGGATTCCATAAGATTTCCCTTTTTTGTTTTTCATCAGAGGTTTTTGAGGATTATTATCCTCATTAGACCTTGGATTGGGAAATTGATTTCCATAATTATCATACTCCTCTAATTTGAAACACTAAAGTGTTGGGGTTGCATTATGTGCATCTTTTCCTATATTTTCATCATTGTCTAACTTCTTCCCATAACTTCAGCATTTTATTTTCCAATGGCCTTACCTTCCAAACTTAATAAATTAATTAGTTATCTTAAGACAATTTCTACCATGTTTCTTCCAACACATTGAGCATAAATAAATTATCATCTTAATTTCTCCATGGTTTATATATCTTCCTTTGAATTACATTTTTATCTTCTTATCAATACAATTATATTGATATAGAACTCCAACTTCCACTTTTACCTTAATGACACATAGAAGAATATCTTCGTAGCTGCTGAAGTCTCTTATCGCTAACTCCCTTTGGTGACTTTCTTTTAAGATACTGAATAATCAAATGAAATTTCATTCAAGTTGGATGATAATACCTGAATCATACCACCCAAGTCTTGTAATATTTTCCCCATAGATGCCAATGAATTTATCATCTTTTTTTCTATCGCTCAAGGAACTCTTATCCAGATTTATATGAATATTATGATGAATATAATTTTTAAAAAACAAGTTCTAGAACTAATACAAATCCATGGGTCAATTTCATATTATTTCCTTATATTCTTGAGAAGATTCAATGTAATTTCCCCCCCCCCCTCTTCCTCATTGTTTTGAGAAGGTAGTGAGATGCTACTTAGCCTTAGGCAATGTTCCTAAGGAGCCAAAGGCTGGAAATAAATGTCAAGGGCTTCATAAAAAATTGGGGAACAATTTTTCCTTATAATAAACCAACCAAACAAAAAAATTATAACCAAACATAACCACATTATGCATGTTAACTAGGTATAACCCAACAATAACTTGTCAAACTATTCCATAAAAATTCCCATAAACCCATGAAATAACCCACAAAAAACCCATATCAGAGTAATAAACAAAATACTCATCAATAAGACCCAAAGGAAACCATGACACACTCCACATATCCATACCAAGATCCATATTCCAAGCACCACCATATCACCCAAGCATCACAATGAAATGCTATCAAAATGTGATGCTTTACCTTTACCTATGTCCCAAAAAACCACATCTTCAAAAGCACCCAAGTGACAAATAAGGGGGTGAGTAATAATACTCAATAGTTTTTCCTCAATTGAATTACCTACAAATGCCACTAGGATAGAACCATTATCACATTTATATAAAGCCATTTATATAAAACATAAAATATTTCAACAATTTCCAGAAAGCCAAGAACACCCTCACCAAGCCATTTTTCACCTAAATCGACACAATACAAGGGAAATAAAACCAACAATCCATAATCCATTTTACCATATCATGTTATCACAATAATTTCATCTTTCTTAGCCACACACATAATCAAAACATAGCCATAAAGTTTCACACATTCTACTCAGTGTAACAATCATAGTGTAACTTCTCATCCAAGCCTATTTACTCCTTTCCAAACATAGTGGTACTTCCCACCCACTTATATTTTATGGTGTCCCTTTAATCCACTAAAAATACCCTTTTTATAGTGGTACTCCCACCCACTTCACACCACTATCAACACATGCATAAAATTCTTAATCCAATGATAACCATATACACCAGTTAAAGCTACAATAATATGAAAACAACCATTTCAAAACCAAAAAATCCCTTAGGACATCTTCCATGCCATATCAAATTTCAATAAAGTATCCCCTTTTTTGAAAAGCATTTTCATAAATCTACCCAAGCTACCAATTTTAAAATGAACATTTTAAAATCTTACAACAAAGAACATTAGCCACAATAACCCATTTTCCCCAAAAATCCACAAAGCATCATAAAATGGGTGTCAACCAATATTTTCACATCACAAAAATTATCAATTTCAATAATAACCCATTAATTTGGAATAAAATCCTTCTAGTTCTATCAAATGGATTCTATAGATAACCCATCTACCTTAGGGTTTTGGTGAAATCGACCAACTCACAACTACAACAAAAATCTAGGTGAAATCTCCACCAAAACCACCTTATATATCTTACCTATAATAAAAAATCCCAAATATCAACATTTTAGGCAACAACAACCCCAAATCTACATGTGAAGGAAGTATATCTAGAAAACTGAGAGAGATGGAGAACTAGATCTAAGGAAAACCTAGAATGAACCAAGGGGGAGACTTATCGGAGAAGAATATTCTTCAACATACCTTTAAAACCCTTTGAATAAATTCCAAAATGAGTGGGAGAGCCCCTACAACCCTTGAGAACAAGAAATCCCAAGAAGGGTTTGTATGGGACAAGAGAGGAGGATTTTAGGGAAAATCCAGAGTGGTCCCATTTTTTTTAAAACACTTTTTAATTCCCTTAATAGTTAACTCGCATGCTTTGGAAAACTATGTGCATGATACTAACTCAATAGGGACCTCTCATGTTTTTATCACATGGTTATACAAACCATTCACAAATCGTGTGAAGGCCATTGCCTCCACTTGAACGGTTTCTTGGAGATCCTGCACATTTTCCCTTAACCGGGCCCAAACCATGCTCCCTTAGAGAAGCCCCAAAACCAATCTAAAACCTTCCCAAACTCTCCCAAACATTACCAAACCACTTTACATACATAAAAAGTAATAAACAAGGTTTACATACCTCAAACTGTGGGTGGTACATTCTCCCCACCATTGGACTTTCCATCCTCAGAAAGTAGAGAACCATCGCTTTACCAAAAGAGCTTGGGAAATTTCTCATCCATCTCTTTCTCTTTCTCCCAAGTCTCCTCCTAATTCTAACCATGCTGCCAGAAAACCTAAACTAGATTGATGGTTTTACCACATAATACTTTCTCTTTACTATCCAAAATTTGTACTCTCACGCGCACCAAGGAAGCATTGAACTCTAGCTAAACATAATATCATTGAATCACATGGTTAGGATCTGTCTGATACTTCTTCAGCTGAGAAACATGGAATACATTATGCACCGCACTAAACCTTGATGGAAAATTCCACTGATAATCCACCTCTCCAACCTGATCAAGTATCTCAAAAGGCCCAATATAACTTGGAGATAAATTTCACTACATTCCAAATCAATGATGTCCAATCCTAGGAGATATTCTCAAGAACACATGATTACCCACCTTGAATGAAAATGGTCATTGATTATGTTCCACATACAATTTCTGATGAATCTGAGTCATATCCATTGTCTTCTTGATCAACTTGATCTTCTCTATTATCCATTAGACAAGGCTCAGTCCAACCATTGACGTCTCACCCGTTTCCACCCAACAAAGTAGAGAATGACACGGATACCCATACAATGCTTCAAATAGAGCCATATGTACCAAGGAATAATAACTATTATTATATGAGAACTCCACCAACAACAAGTTCTCTTCCCATGATCCATCAAAATCCATTGCAAAATCTCATAACATATCTTCCAATGTTTTTATAATCCTCTTGGATTTCCCATTTGTTTGAGGATGTTACATTATACTCATGTTCATTTGGGTCCCAAGGGCTTACTGTAAGGATTTCCAAAAAAAATGAGATGTGAACCATATATATCTATCTGATACAATTGAAAATAGAACACCATGACTCTTTACCACTTCACGGATATAGATTCGGGACAGATCCTCCACCATATGAGATTCACGAATTGGTATGAAATGGGCCAAATTTGTAAGTTGATACACTATCACCCATATATTATCTTGATTTTTGACCATTCTTGGGAGACTAGTAACAAAATCCATTTCTATCTATTCCCACTTCCAGATAGGTATAGGTAGATATTGAAACATACATGTCAGCCATTGATGCTCTTCCTTGACTTGCAGACAAGCCAAGCATCTTGAAACAAACTCCTCCACTTTCCTTTTAATACTAACCCACAAAAATTAAAATTCCAATGTCTTATACATTTTTTGAATTCTAGTATGAACAGACCATCTATAATGATGATAATTCCTATGAATTTCCTCCTGAAAATCCACTGATAAAACCATCTGATTTCGAAAACAAAAAAATGAATGCACATTCAATTCCCAAACCTAAATGGTCTCCCCAATATTAAGTTTTGACCTCATCACCATACACTCAGAATTAGACACTTGTGCCTCTTTAACCAGAACAACCAAGTCAAAAACCAATGAGACTAGAAATAAAACCACTCTATCACCCCGTTCCTCACATTCCAACCACATGTTGGCTATGACCGATATTAACTACCACTGATATGATGTATGTTTCACCACCTGAGTATATGAATTTATATATAATGAATCTTCCACTGAATTGACCTTTATTGGTGTGTAGATCAAGTTGAATTCAAGCATCTGGAGATACTACATCCATCTCATTTGTCTCAAGTTCAAATTTATTTTTGAGAAAATGTGCTTTAAACTCTTATGATCGGTAAAGAGCATGAATTTCTCACCGAAGAGATAATGATGCCACATTTTCAAAACATGAACCACATCTTCCAAATCCAAATCATGTGTTGTGTAGTTATTCTCATTAAACCTCAACTTACATGAGCCATATGAAACCACATTATCCTCTTACAAAAGAACACAAGCCAACCCTGATCCTGATGCGTCATAATACACCATGTACCCTTTTCCTTGTTATGGAAAAATCAAGATTGGTGATGATGTATGGATACCCTTAAGCTCTTCAAAATATTTATAAAAATTCTCATTCCATTTAAATGGAACATTATTACTTGTCAAATCTATCATTGGTGAGGCAAATCATGATAAATCATGAAAAAACATCGATAATAGCCATCTAGACCCAGGAAGCTTCGTATCTCGAAAACATTATTTAGTAGTTTCCATGAGATAACAGCCTCTATATTTTTCAAATTGACTAAAAAACTCTCTAAAAAATAACATGGCCAATAAAATGAACCTCTTGTATCCAAAAATTACACTTTGACAATTTTTCATATAATCTATGATCTCTCAAGATCCCCAGCACTATCGCCAAGTGTTTATCATGCTCCACCCTTGTCCAAGAATACACCTATATATCATCCAAGAATACTCCAAAAAGGAATCCAGATATCTCTGAAATATCTTATTCATAAATTCCATGAATACCACTGGTGAATTCTTCATACCAAAGGGTATAACCACATAATTATAATGGTCATATCTACTACTAAAGGTGATTTTCAGAATGCCCTATTTCCTCACCTGTAACTGATGATACTCTGATATAAACTCAATCTTAGATATCCACTGATCTCCCCTAAACTAATCGAACAAATCATCAATGCATGGAAGTGGATATCGTTTCTTGATCATAACTTGGTTAAGCTTAGGATAATCAACAGACAGTAGAAGAGTTCCATCCTCATTTTTAACAAACAACAATGGGGTTGTCCATAGAGACATGCTAGGTCGGATGAACCCTTTGTTTTCTAACTCCTCCAACTCCACTTTCAATTCCCTCAATTCTGTTGGTGACACATGGTAATATGGAAGTGAGATAGGATTGGTCTTGGAATGATATCAATCGTAAAATCCACTTCTATCATGGGTGGAAACCCTGATAATTCTTTGGTAAAGACATCTAGAAACTGATGAACAAATAATTAAAAGATGCTATGATGAAATCATTCCATTAATTCCAATGACAATGCCGTTAATTGATATGATATTGTGCTAAAAACCGATTCCAACAAGCCTTTTACACCCAGATTTTTATTTTTCTCTCCACTAAAGAGATATTTGATGCCATCATTCATTGTGAAACTAACCATTCATTCATAAAAATCAATGTGGGCCTTAAAAATTCCCAACCAATCCATTCCCAAGATTATATCACAAGTATCCAACTCAAGCACTGAGAAATCCCAAATCAAATCAATCTTATCCACAACTATATAGCATGCTCTACATAGGAAAGCTCAACACTCTCTTTGACCCATAAGAGTTTGAAGTTTTAAAACGGAAGGTATCCTTTCCACACTTAAACCCATCAAACTAATAGTATGAGAATCAATAAAATAATGTGAAGCCCTGTATCAAACAAAACTTTCATTAAGGTATAATTTAAAATAATCGTACCTCTCACCGTGGATGATGTCGGCTAATCTTCCATCACAACCTTCTCAACTATAAAAAATTACTTACATTCCACACTCTATTCTTTATTTCCCTACTGAGGAGACATGGTATTACTTGAATCACCATGACTGACTTTAATCTACTAACATGGGGTATGCTACTACCCCCTCCCTATCAAGGCATAGGATGCCTGTGACCCCTGAGGAGTATCATGAACACCCGACCTCAGAGAATTATGAAATTTTGAAGATGCCCCATATGATTATAGTTATGACATGATCGAGGTTAATTCACAGAATGCCTCTTGATGTGGCCCATAGAGCCACACTGAAAACATCTCGTCTTACTCTGAGGCTTGAGAGGAATATTTAGTGATCCTTCTATCATATTATGAGCCATACTCTCACCCTAGAAATAAGTGTCCCTCTTCCTCTTGATCCAAGTATTAGAGTTCCCATTATTCTATGTGGGTACCAATATTATTTCCCCACCTATAGCTCCAAAAATATCCCATTCAACTACTATTTCTCTATTCACCATTTTTGTGTCATCATTTATACATAACACTACTATGTTAGAATGAATTTCCTACCTCAACTAAGCTTCAAAAATATATTCCTTCAATTATTTACTACCCTCCCCCTAGGGTTAAAACCACACTAAGTTCATAAACTTAGCTATATATTCTTTTACTAAGAGGTTATGTTGCTTTGAATGAAATAAATCCATTGTGAACTAAATTCTGAATGTATTAGGGTCAAATGTTTTGCTAAAAAATTCCTCAAAAACCTCCCATGCCATCCCCTGGTATATTCCAACTTTGACCCCCAAACTCCCATGACTTAGGGAAAGATCTTCTAACATGTAAGTTGTTAGCTTCACTTTCAACTCTATTGGTTTTCCCATGAATTCAAATATCTTATTCATTCTGTTCAACCATGACTTTGTCTTTTCCAGTTCCGAATCACCACTAAAAATGGGTGGATTCTACTTTTGAAATTGAACCGCATGACCCTCATACTTTGGATCAACTGATTTATTCCCACTTTCCATAGCTTGAAAATTTTTCATTATACTTTATACAAGTTTCTGGTTCACTTGAGGATCATGTGCAACCACATTTTCAGCAACCTTCTCTAGTTGGCCTCTATAATGTCTACCTAGTTCCATTTCTATCAACATAAAAACAACCATAATTCTCACTCTCTTATCAAGAAAAGGCTTATAATTTTAAATTCAAATACATTGAAAATATCACAACCAGGCTTTCCACAAGTTCATATTTTCCATGTTGCACCACTTTTGAAAAATCCACCATGTTTTGAAAATTTACCCATTTTCAAAACACCACAACTATCCACATTTAAAATCTATACATTTAAAAATAATTTCCAATTTTTTTACAAATCCATATATCTATAGCACGACATAAATCATTATTCTAATGAAATATTAATCCTAGCGCAAATTCATTTGTACCATGCATGCCATGCTCATATCAATGGCTACACCCATGATAAATATATTTCCAATTCCTATAAGTGTATCTAAACACTTATGTACCCAACTCCATGGTAACTTTAATTTCATCATAAAAGGGTTGGATACATCCTTTTATGCTATAAATTTCATGTTTCAAGAGTATTATTCCTTACTACCATCCCAACTCAAGTAATAGACCAATAATAAATTCCAACACCAAGACCGACGAATGATGCCAAGTAATCAAACAACTTATAAGTCAAGGACTGAACAAACTAGTACCACTCATAATGTCCCACACCTTCATCATTAGCATGAGAAGGCAGTGAGATGCTACTTAGCCTTAGGTGACATTACCAAGGCGCCAAAGGCTAGAAATAAATACTTAGGGCTTAAAGAAAAATTTGGGAATGATTTAACCTTAGAATAAACTAATCAAATAAACAAGGTACAACCAAACATAACCACATAACGTGTGTTAACTAGGTACACCACAATAATAACTTACGAAACTATTCCATAAAAATTCCCATTAACCCATATAATAACAAAAAAACCCATATCAGAGTACTAAACAGAAGACTTGACAATAAGACCCAAAGTAAACCATGACACACTCCACAATTCCACACCAAGATCCATGATCCAAGAACCACCATACTGCCCAAGCATCATTATGAAATGCTAGAAAAATGATATTTTTTACCTTTACATGTGTCCCAGAATACCATATTTGTAAAATCGCTTAAGTACCAAAGTAGGGGGTGAGTAATAATGCTCAATAGGTTTTCTCCAAATTACTTCCCTATACATGCCACTAAGATAGAACCGTTAGCACATTTATATACATCAGTTAATATAAAACATAAAATAGTGCAACAATTACCAACAATCCAAGTGCACCCTTACCAAGCCATTTTTCACCCAAATCCACACAATGAAAGGGAAATCCAACCAACAAGTCATAATCCAATTTACCATATAATGTTATCACAACAATTTTATTTTGCTTATCCACACACATAATTAAAACATATCAACAAATATTCACACATTGAACCCAATGTAACAATGACGGTGGAACTTCTCATACAAGCCTGTTTACTCCTTTCCAAACATAATGGTACTTCCCACCCACTTATCTTTGATGGTGGACCTTCCATCCACTATCCATACCATTTTTATAGTGGTACTCCCCACCCACTTTATACCACTATCAACACATGCATAAAATTCTTAATCCAATGACAAGAATATACACCCACTAAAGCCACAACAATATGCAAACAACCATTTCCCAACCAAACAACCCCTTAAGACTTCTTCAATGCCATATCACATTTCAATAAAACAACCCTTTTTTAAACCATTTTTATAAATCAACCCAAGCTACTAATTTTAAAATCAATATTTTGAAATTTTAAAACAAAGAATAATTCACCGCAATATCCCATTTTCCCAAAAAAACCACAAAACATCACAAAATGGGTGTCAATAAAGCTTTAAACATCAAAAAAATTATCAATTTAAAGAATAACCCATTAATTTGAAATTAAATTCTTATATTTCTATCAAATGGAGTCATGAGAGAATCCACCTACCTTATGGTTTCAGTGAAATCGACCAACTCACAACCACACCACAAATCCGAGTGAAATCTCCACTAAAACCACCTTAGATATCTTGTCTATCATCAACAAACCCAACTATCAACATTTTAGGCAACAAAAACCCCAGATATATATGTAATAGAATTAAATCTATAAAACTTAGAGAGAGGTAGAACAATATCTAATGGAAACCAAGAAGGAACCAGGAGAGGAGACTTGCTGGAGAAGAATCGCCTTCATCGCACCTTGAAAACCCTTTGAATAACTTCCAAAATGAGTGGGAGAGCCCATAAAAAACTTCAGAACAATAAATATCAAGTAGGGTTTATATGGGAGAAGAGAGGATGATCTTAGTAAAAATATTGAGTGGTCCTATTTTCTAAAAACAACTTTTTAATGTTGTGCATGGTTAGCTCGCATGGTTAGGAAAACTATGCGCTAACCATGCACATGCTACTTCCTCAATAGGGACCCCGCATAGTTTTCTCACATGGTTATCTTACACTGTTCACAAACTGTGTGAATTCTACTACCTTTACTTTCACAGTTTCCTAGATATCCTACACGATTTCCCTTAACCATTCTCAAATCGTGCTCCCTTATAAAAGATCAAAAACCAATATGAAACCTTCTCAAACTCTCCCAAACATTACCCAACCACTTTACATACATAAAATGACATAAATAAGGGTTACATACCTCAAACTGAAGGTGATAAATTCTCCCCAACAATATACTTTTTTTCCTTCAAAAGCAGATAACCATATCTTTGTCGAAATAGCTCAGGCCATCACTTGACCATCTCTTTCTCCCAATCCCAAGTCTCCTCCTAATTATGAACATGCTACCACAAAACCAGAACTAGACTAATAGTTTTACCTTGAAATACTTTCTATTTCCTATCCACAATCTGTACAGGCACATTCACCAAGGAATCATCTGGCACTAGCTCAACATGATCCCATTGAATCTTGTGCTCAGGATCCAGATGATACTTCTTCAATTAAGAAACATGGAATGGATTGTGCACTGCACTGAACCTTGGTGGAAAATCCATAAGCCACCTCTCCAACCAGATCAAGTATCTCAAAAGTCCCAATATACCTTAGATATAACTTTCCCTACTTTCCAAACTGGCGTTGTCCAAGCCTAGGAGAGATTCTCAAGAACACATGATTACCCACCTCAAACAACAATGGTCGTCGATGATGGTCTTCATATGATTTCTGATGAATATGATCCATCTCCATTCTCCTCCTAATCAACTTGATATTCTATATTGTCTCTTGTATAAGTCTCATCCCAACCATCGAGGTCTCACCCATTTCCACCCAATAAAGTGGAGAATAAAACGAATGCACATACAATTATTCAAATAGAGCCATATGTATCAAGGACTGATAACTGTTACAATATGAGAAATACACCAATTGAAAGTGATCTTCTCATGAGCCACAAAAATCCATCACACAAGCCTATAACATATCTTTCAATGTTTTTATAATCCTCTTAGATTTCCCATCTATATGAGGATGGTATGTCGTACTCATGGTCAGCTGGGTCCCAAGGGATTTCTGTAAGGATTTCCAAAAATGAGATGTGAACCTAGGATCTCTATATAATATAATCAAAACTGGAACACCATGCCTATTTAACACTTCACAAATGTATATTTTGAACAGATCCTTTACCATATGAGATTCAAAAATTGGGATGAAATGGGCTGACTTTGTGATATGATCCACTATCACCCATATGGAATCATGATTTCTGATCATTCTTGGGAGACCTATAACATAATACATCACTATTTATTCCCACTTCCAGAAAGGGATAGGTTGAGATTGAAACATTAATGTTGTCCATTTATGCTTTGCCTTGACTTTCTAACAATTCAAGCATCTCAAAACAAACTCTACCACTTTATTTTTTATACTGACCCACCAAAATTTCATATTTAATGCCTTATACATTTTCTGAATTCTAGGATGAACATCTCATCTATAATGATGATAATTCCTAATAATTTCATCCTAAAAAGTCACCAGTACAACCATCCAATTCTAAAAACACAAAACTAATGTCCCATTCAGTTCTAAACCCTCAATGGTCTCCCCACCATTGAGTTTTGAACTCATTTCCATAAACTCATAATCAGACACCTATGCCTCTTTAACCAAACCAACTAAGTCAGGAATTAATGAGACTGGAAATAAAACCACCCTGTCACCCCAGTCCTCACATTCCAAATGCATGTTGGCTATGACCTATCCCAACTACCACTAATATGATGCCTATTTCACCACTAGTGTATATAACTTTCTACTTAATGAATCCACCACTGAATTTCCCTTTCATGGTGTGTATATAAAGTCAAAGTCAAGAATCAAGAGATACTTCATCCATCTCCATTGTATCAAGTTCAAATCTCTCTAGGAGAAAATATTCTTTAAACTCTTATTATTGGTAAAGGCTATTAATTTCTCACCGAATAGATAATGATGCCACATTTTCAAAGCATGAACCATAACTGCCAACTCCAAATCATGTGGTGGGTAGTTCTTCTCATGTAACCTCAACTATGATGAGCCATATGCAACCACATAATCCCTTTCATGATAACATATCCCAACCATGATCACAATGCATTACAATACACAATGTACCCTTTTCCTGGTTTTGGAAAAACCAAGATTGGTACTTATGTAAGGCCACCCATAAGCTCTTAAAAATATTTCTTACACTACTCATTGCATTGAAATGGAACATTATTACTTTTAAAATTTGTCATTGTTGAGGAAAATTTTTAGAAATCATGAAAAAAACATCGATAATATCTAGCTAGACCAAGGTAGCCCCATATCTCAAAAACATTCTTTGGCAGTTTCCATGAGATAACAGCCTCTATTTTTTTTGGATTGACTGAAACACCTCTCTCAGAAATAACATGGCCAAGAAAATGATCCTCCTATATCCAAAAATTACAATTTTAAAACTTTACATATAATCAATGATCTCTCAAGATCCTCATCACTATCTCTAAGTGTTTCTCATACTCCACCCTTGTCCTAGAATACACCAATATATCATCTAAGAATACCACCACAAAAGAATCTAAATATCTCTAAAATATATTATTCATAAATTCCATGAATACCACAAGTTCATTCTTTATACCAAAGGGCATAACCACATACTCATAATGTCTATATCTATTTCTAAATTTTGTTTTCAGAATTTCCTCCTTACTCACCCATAACTGATGATACCCTGATCACAAGTCAATCTTAGAGAACTACCAATCTCCCCTCAACTGATCGAAAAAATAATCAATGCATGGAAGTGGATATTGGTTCTTGATCATAAATTGGTTAATCTTACGATAATACACACAACTAAAGAGCTTTATCCACATTTTTAACAAACAACACTGAGCGATGTCCACGGAGATGTGCTAGTCCGAATGAAACTTTTGTTTTATAACTCCTCTAACTTCACTTTCAATTCCCACAATTATATTGGTTCCATGTGGTAAGACGGAACTGATATATGATCGGTCCCCAGAAGGAGATCAATTATAAAATCCACTTCTCTCATGGGTGGAAACCCTAAGAATTATTTGGGAAAGACATCTAGAAACTAATCAACAACTGCTGGAAAGAAATTGTGTTGAACTCCTTCTATTGATGCCCATGAAAATGCTGCTAATTAAAATGAGATCATTCCAATAGCTAGTTATAAAAATAATGTGGTACCCATCTTTTCATTCTTCTATCTTCTAAAGATATGTTCGACACCATCATTTTTCACGAAACTAACTATTCAGGAATAACAGTTGATGTGGGCCTTAAACATTGTCAACAAAACCATTTACAAGATTATATCATAAGCATCCATCTCAATCATTGAGAAATCCCACATAATCTCAATCCATCCATAATTATACAACATACTATACATACTAATGCTCGACATGCTCTTTCACCCATAGGAGTTTGATGTTTTAAAACTGAAGGTATCATTTCCACACTTAAACCAATCAAAATAACAACACAAGAAGTAATAAAATATTGTGAATCATCTATATCAAATAATTCCTGCATCAATGTAGAATTTAAAGGAATCATACCTCACACCATGGATGGTTCCAACTGAGCATCCATCACAACCTTCTCATATCCAAACAACTACTTACTAGCCACACTATTCTCTTTATTTCCTTGATGAGAAGTCATGGTATTACTTGAATCACCATGACTAACTTTAATCATTTGGCAAGGGGTATTCTGCTTCCCTCGCCCTGTCAAGGCATAGGATGGTTGTGACCCCTGAGGAGTATCACAAAGGCCCGACCTCAGAGTATTACAACAATAATGTTGAGGATTCCCCATCTACTTATAGTTATGACATGCTTGAGGTTGTTCCTTATAATCTCACTTGATGTGTCCCTTAAAGCCATGCTGAAAACATCTTGGCTTACTCTGAGGCTTCTGAGGAAGATTTACATATCCTGTCTTCAGATTATTCGCCATACTCCCACCCTGTAAATAAGCTTCCCTCTTCTTCCTGATCCCAGTGTTAGAGTTTCCACTATTCCCTGTGTGTACTAACATGCTTCCCCCACTTGTAACTCCCAAAATATCTCGTTCATCTATTTTTCTCTATTCACCATTTCCATGTAATCATTTATACATGAAACCACTATTTTATAGTGAATTTCCTACCTCAACCCTTCTTCAAAAATATGTTCCTTCAATGATGTACTACCCATCACCTCAGGTGAAAACCATACTATCTCCATAAACTTATCTTCATATTCTTTTAATGAGAAGTTATCTTGCTTTAAAGGAAATAAATCCATTGTGCACTGAATTATTAACGTATGATGGTATAATTTTTTTAAAAAAATCCTCAAAACCATCCCATGTCATCCCTTGGTTCATTCTATCTTGGACCCCCAACTCCCACCATTGAAGGGAAAGATCTTCCAACATGTAAGTTTCTAGCTTCACTTTTAGATATGCCTATGTTCCCATGAATTCAAATATCCTATACATTTTATTCAACCATTCCTTTGAATTTTTCAATTCTGAATCACCCCTAAACATGAGTGGATTATTATTTTGAAATAGAACCTCATGACCCTCATGCTTGGTATTATCTAGTTTAACCCCACTTTCCACAGCTTGGAAAGCTTACATTATACTTTGCACTGGTTATTGGTTCACCTGGGGCTCAGGTGAAACCACATTTTTAGCAGGCTCCTCTAATTAGTCTCGATGATGTCTACCCACTGCCATTTCTATAAATATAAAAACAACCATAAGTATCACTCCCTTAGAAAGAAAATGATTATAATTCTAAATTCAATTACATTTCAACTATCACAACTAGGCTTTCCACAAGATCACATTTCCCATGTTGCACCACTTTTGAAAAATTCACCATGTTTTGAAAATTAACCCATTTTCAAAATACCAAAACTATTCACATTTCAAAATAATTTCCAGATTTTTCACAAATACATATATTCATAGCACAACAAAAATCATTATTCCAGTAAAATATTCATCTTAGTGGGAAGTCATTTCTACCATGCATGCCATGATCATCTCATTGGATACACCCATGACAATGAGATTTCCAATGCCTATAATTGTCTTCAAACACTTATGTACCCAACTCCTTGTTAACTTGAAGTTTAGTATAAAAGGGATGGCTACATCCTTTTATGATATACATTTAAAGTTTTGATATTCCTACACATTACTTCCATCCCAAATCAAGTAATAGACCAAGAACAAATTCCAACACCAAGACCGACAACTGACGCTAAGGAAAAAAACAACTTAGAAGTCAAGGACTGAACAAACTGATACCACTTGTAATGTCACTCCCCTTACTCATTAGATTGAGAATTTTGTGAGATTCTACTTGGCCTTAAGCAACATTAACAAGGCACCAAAGGCTCAAAATAAATTCTAAGGGCATTAAGAACAATTGGGTAATGATTTTAACTTAGAATAAACCAACTAAACAAACAAGGTATAACCAGAAAAAATCACATGATGTGTTTTAACTAGGTACACCCCAAAAATAACTTACCAAAGTATTCCATAACAATTCCCATAAACCCATACAATAAACCACAAAAAAAATACCATATTAGAGTACTAAATGGAATACTCAACAACAAGACCCAAAGGAAACCATGACACAGTCCAAAACTCCACACCCTCCATGATTCATGCAACACCATACCGCCCAAGCATCACGATGAACCCCTAGCAAAATTAGATACTTTACCTTTACTTCTGTCCTGAAATTCCACATATGAAAAAGCATCCAAGTTCCAAAGTAGGGGTGAGTAATAATACACATTTTTTTTTACCAAAATGACTCCCCTATACATTCCACTAGGATATAACCCTTATCACATTTATATAAATCAGTTTATATAACACAACAAATAGTGCAACAATTTCCAGAAATCCAAGAAAACCATTACCAAGCCATTTTTCACCCAAATCCACATAATGTAAGGGAAATATAAACAATAATACATAATATATTTTACCATCTCATGTTATCATAAAAAATTCATCTTTATTAGAACACACATAATAAAAATGTAGACATAAAGTTTTTCACACTCAAACTGGTGTAACAATCACGGTGGAACTTCTCATCCAAGCCTATTTACTTCTTTACAAACATAGAGGTACTTCCCGCCCACTTATATTTTATGGTGTCCCTTCCACCAGCTATTCATCCCCTTTTTATGTTAGTACTCCCCACCCACTTCACACCACTATCAACACATGCATAAAATTATTAAGCCAATGACAAGCATATACACCCACTAAAGCCACAACAATATGCAAACAACTATTTCACAACTAAACAATCCCTTAGGAGTTATTCCATTCCATATCACATTTCAATAAAAAAACATTTTTAAACCATTTTTACAACCCATTTTCATAAATCAACCCAATATATCAATTTTAAAATAAAAATTTTGAAATCAGACACCAAATAATATTTCACTACAATAACCCATTTTCCCCAAAAATCAACAGTGCATTACAAAATGGGTGTCAACCAAACTTCGTACATCATAAACATAATAAATTTCAAGCATAACCCATTAATTTGAAATTAAATCCTTCTAGTTTTATCAAATGGAGTCAAGAGAGAAGCCACCTACCTTAGTGTATCGATCAAATCAACCAACTCACAAATGCACCCCAAATCCTGGTGAAATATTCACAAAAACAACCATATATCTCTTACCTATCATCAACAAGCTCAAATATCAAAATTTTAGGCAAAAAAAGCCATATATATACATGAAATGGAATTATATCTAGAAAATCAAGAGATATAGGGAGAGAGGGAGAACTAGATCTATGGAAAAGCAAGAACAAACCAAGATAGGAGACTTACTGGAGAAGAATCTCTATAACCGTACCTTGAAAACCCTTCAAATTGCTTCCAAAATGGGTGGGAGATCCCCTCAAAACCTTTATAACAATAAATACCAAGTAGGTTTTGTATGGGATAAGAGAGGAGGAGTTTAGGGAAAATCTTGAGTGGTGTTGTTTTTTAAAAAACTCTTTTTAATGTCGTTCATGGTTATCTCGCACGGTTATAAAAATTGTGTGTTAAATGTTCACATACTATGAACTCAACAGGGACCCTACAAGGTTTTCTACCATGGTTAGAAAAAACATGCACAAACTTTGTGAAGCCCACTACCTCCACTTACATGGTTTCCTAGATATCCTACACGGTTTCCCTTAACTGTTCTCAAACCATGATCCCTTTAAAAAGCCCCAAAACCAATCTAAAACCTTCCCAAACTCTCCCAAACATTACGCAACAACTTTATATACATAAAAAGGCATAAAAAAGGGTTACATACCTCAATATAGGGGTGATAAATTTCCCCATTGATTTTCTTCTCCTTCCAAATAATAGATATCCAAACCGAATTTCTCATGCTCCAAACAATGGAGGATGGAATATATATTTTCACTGGTGTTGATCCATTGTTCAGAAATAAGTGGATCATAAGACCAGCTAAAAGAGGGTGGAAATATTCTCTTGAAATATTCCGAAGAATTTTGTTCCCTCCTTATCTCATTTAGAAGTCCAACATAATTCATAGCCTAGGAATGTTGTGTGATCATATCAACAAGATTTTTTATTTCATATCCTATATCATTCAGTTATTCAAGAGTAACATAATTTCATGGTCCATCTCATTTAATATTAACATGATTTATTTGGGTTGTATCCATTTACAAAAATAGAAAACCTAGTTTAAGAAACACTAATCATATTCAGGAACCATATAATCATAAAAAATAACTTCTATGATGTATAAGTCATGAAATTATCTTTTTAATCCCTGAAACCTTAGGTTTATCCTATTTTATTCATATTCATTAACTATTTAAATTCATAATGATGGTTTGTAAAGATTTTCTGAATTTCCAATACATGTCCCCTAAGATTTTTGAAAACATGTATGCTGAATGACCTTTTGTTTTTCACCAAGTGATGATTGAGTCCAAAGAAATGCACCTTTTTGGAATTATAACCCCTACATACCTCTGTGCTAGATCCACATCCACTTATAGTTTCCACACATGGATGTAACTACATGGAATCCACTTTCCCTATCCTTTGCCAAAATTCTGGGACATTTTATTACACTTTTGACCATTCTTAGAATTATCCTTAGGGAAATCCCTAAACATATCTATAGAAATATACCTAGGAATCTCACTAAAGTTTTCTTATCCTAGTTTCCAAAGGATAAATAAACCTTTCCTCTGATACCAACTATAATGACCCAAGATTATCATGTATGGATATTACTTATTTTTAGATTAATATTTATTACATTACACAAACACACTCATGAGAACCATGATAGTTTAGTTTATTTGGAAACATGGAACCCAATATTATCAATTCATAAAAGATCTTCAATGTCTCCCATAAATATCTTCCACATTAGTAATCATACTTAAAAACATACATCGTATCCTGGGGAAAATAAAGATAATAAAGGGTGATCTCAAAATATCAATAAGGGTAAACAAGGGAGACACATAATAATAACATGAGTATAAGGGTATTAAAACATGAGAATAATATTTTTAAACAATTACCTATAAATAAAAGATCATAATATAGATTCATGTAAAAAATATTGGTAGTTCATAAGGTACGAATCATAAGGAAGTCAAATAACATGAGACATTAGATAATAACATTCTCAAAAGACATGGAATTGTGTAATACACATAAGTATAGAAAATATTATTTTTGGGATAACTTCCCAGAAATTTATAACATGATAGTATTGGGATAATCAAATGTGTACCTAGTTTAGGCTTGGATAACCTCCCATTTACCCTCTTATTTTGGGAATGATGTAACCACCCATGTTCCCTCTTATTTTGGTCTTGGGATAACCTCATGTGTAGACTTTTATTTATAGAATCAAATAACCTCCCATGTACCATCTTCTTTTGGGATTGGGATAACCTCTTTTGTACACTCTATTTTATATTGGGATAACCTCATGTGTACCCTCTTGTTTTGGGCTTTGGATAACCTCATGTGTACCCTGTGTGCTCAAATAACATTAACAATTACCCAATGCATTGAAGTTAGATATAGGTCTCACCCATCACATAGTATATAAATTTAAATTCCAAAAGATTATAGAAAATTATTCATATCATAAACTAGGAAAAAATTAGGTTTTATAAAACATTTCATCATAGCACAACTCATGGAAAAGAAATAGTTTTCATAATCATTTACTCATTTTATCATAACATAAACCATGTAAAAGATATGGGATTTAGAAATATTTCATCATATAATAATCTATAGTGAAGAGACAAGTTTCATAATAATTTCATCATCTCATCAAATCATGACCTCTGGAAAAAGAAATGGATTTTATAAAAAAAAATTCGTGGTATCACTCATGGAAGAGAAATAGGTTTCATAAACCTCTTTCCATAATAAACCATTTATAGAAAGAATAAGAATAGTATCCTTCATTAAATCCCCAGTAAAGAATAAATTACATCAATGGATTCCATCATATATTGAAAAAAAATTAAAGATAAATCACTTGGAATGTTTCTTGAGGAAGATAACTTTTTGTAGAAAATCAATGTTTAAATGATAAAACATTTTCGAAATAATTTTATTTGAAAATAAACATAAAAACATATAAAGGACACCTGAAAAATAATTTAAAACATTTATTGAGTAAAATATCCTTCCCAATTTGAAAAAAAAATAAAAACATAAAATATTTTGAAAATATTTTAAAAAACATGTTTTTCAAAGAAAAATTGGTATTGAACGAAAAGACAATTTTTCTTAAAAAAAATTGTTTAACTTGTGAGAACATAAAGAGAGTAAAATGAAGGTAAAACTCATATTATTAGGAAATGACTAAAGTATAATAATATTAATTAGTTTCTTGAGATATGTATCATAATATTCTATCATCAAAAAAATAATCATAAATAATCTTGATAAATGATGAGATTGTAACATAAAGTCTCTACCAATTTGTTATCTTTGAAATGTAATCCCCATAAAGAAATAAAATGAATGAAACTTAAAATATAATGGGGGAAAATAAATTCTTGATATTAAATGTCAAATGGGTTGTATATTCACCTTTTATATGAAGATAGGTTTATAATATAACTTATATCTCAAAGAATAAAAATTGTGACAAAAATACCTTACTGTTTGAGTAACTTTTGAATCATAATTCCTATAAAAATATAACATAAATATAAAATACAATAATAATTAAATGGTTTATATTAATCATATATCATGTCATAGGGTCAGTATATATATCACATAAAATAAACAATTTGTAAATATGGCATAAGTCTCTCAGAAATAAAAGTGAGACTCGAAATCTCTTACCTTAAGTGTTGACTTCTATCTTACACATTTTAACTCTCTATATAATAAATATAAATTTATTAAACATATATTATAGTAAAAAACATAATTATATCATAAAATAGTTGATTTACTTATTGTAACACCCCATTATTTTACAATTTCTCCTATTAAATAAATTCCATTTCATCAGTAGCTTATGCTTCATAGAACACTATGCTTAAACAGATGATTCAATATTATTATTTAATTGTGATAGTAATCACATATCCATTTCAATAGATAGAATAAATTAGATTAAGTAAATTATAAAAATATATTTGACCCATGTTAATCAAATTAATTCATTGGTTACCAATTAGTTATAAATAATAATGAAAACCAGTTGAACATAACGGAGGTGTTATTAAAAAAACAGTTCTTGGGCCTATAATGGAGTTTTATATTAATTAATTAAATTAATCACTATTAGTGAAAGATATTAATTAAAATTATAGGTTATATATTCAATAAAAAAAATTAAGCTCATAAAATATGTTTTATAGGCTTAAGATAATAATAAACCCAATTTAAATCATGAAAAGCTATATTTTTCTAAATGGAAATTTTGTCGCTTTTTAATGTCAAATATATTTTAAAACTAAATTTTAACACTTTTATAATTTTATTTTACAAAATAAAAATAATTTTTAAAAGTTTTATATCAAAATTATATTATGGTTATTTTTTAGTATTTTTCTGATCAGTTTCATTTTTGAATGAAAAGTGAAAAATGTTACATTTTAATTAAAAACTAACCCTTTATATAAATAATTTATAATGATAAATTATATTTTATATTGGTTTTAAAATATAATTATTTCATTTATACATCAATAAATATAATATTTTTCATTGTATCAGTTCCATATTTAAATTAAATATAAAACTATTTCAAACATTCGAAATTTTTCACTCAAAAAACATGTTTTCCAATTTTATTTGCAGAATTAATATTAAAAATAATTTTTTCAATAATTTGAATAAAATTTAGTAAAATTAGTTTCATACTTGGAATCATAATATCCAAATTATTTTTTAATTTAATTTTCTTTCTTATTCATAAAAAAAATTACCATGGTAAAACAAATTATTTACTGCTGTATAGGTAAAATAATGAAACATGGTAAAGGTAAAAGTTAAAGGATTAAAATACCTAAAAATAAAACATTAAATTGGTTTTTGAGGTATTTATAGACCTTAAAACCCCTTTAAAAAATTAATTAAAATCCATATTATTGTAAATTGATTCCACCTTAATATGGTAAGATTTAAACATAAAATAATCATTATTTAATCACCTAAACCCACCTATCCTCAAGGATAAATACCACCCCTCGCCAACCCATTTCAACTAAAAATACATGAAGCTCCTAAAATATCTTCCAAAACCTCTCAAAATCACTATAATAATGTCCAATTTATTCTTTTATCACCAAAATATCAAATCCAATGTTCTTAATATATCCTCCAAAGAGATTATATTCAAGAGGTAATTTTCTTAAAACACCTCTCTAATTTTCATTTGTTCTTCTATTGTATCTTAGTCTCCTTCATCCATCAATAAATTATAAATAAAAAATCATTTATATACTATATTTTTATGTTTATAATGGAATATATTACACCCATACCTTTTATTACCTCCTCTTATTCAATGAAATGAAACTATTTTTTAAGTTATGTCAGTTAATCACCTCTGTGAATAATGTTTTTGTTCATTTTCTAATACCGCCTTCATGACTGGTCACAAAACTATTATTTAGGTTAAATAAGATTTTAATACATATATAATAACCTATATCATGTTATAGAACTAATATATAAACATAAAATTAAATAAAACTTAACTAGTTGTGATATTCGGAAAACCCACCAAAATAAACTAACTATTTATCAATAACATTTTATCAACTGAATCATCCCCATGTTAGATAAAAAAAGATATATGGGACCATTTATACTCATGTAATTTCATCATTACCATTTTTTCCACTGCTGGAGTTGTCTTCCCATTTTACAAGAATATCCATAATTATACTCAAGAGAACCAATCATAAAACCATGAAACGAACACACCCAAAACATTTAAAATCATGAAATATTATTAATAAAAGGGTCATAATATTTTATAAAAACATAATATAAGGTATTATAAATATTAATATAATTATTTAATGAGTTAATAACCTTATTTAAATCATTATAATATAGTTTAATGTACACACCACTAAAAGGAAGAGTGAGGTAAGGGGATTCTTAACCCAATTTCCATTCATTGGGTTAAACTTCTACTTCAATGTTTATGTTGTGCTATGATTATGTGTAAAATTAATTTTTAAGACCTTGTGTTATAATTCACCTTATTTTATTTTTATTTATAGATAATAAAAATTATCAATTTTTTATTAATGCTCGCATCACTGATATGATATTTGTAAGGTAATTTATTTTAAAGAATCCTATTCTAACATTCCTTATTAAAAAAGTGTGATTTTTATTTTGAAATGAGTGGAATTTACCTCTTTAATGTAACTTTAATATTTTGAATAATCCTTTAAATTTTCAAAACCATATCTTTAAATAAAATTTTTCTTTTGTCATAGTATTTTAAAAATAATTGAATTTCAAAATAAAAGAAAAATAATTTCATCGATAATTATTCAATTATTTCATTTAAAGTATTTTCATATAAAACAAAATATTTTTTTATATTATGATTCATTTATGTTCATATATTATTTTACCATATACCATATTTTAATAAATGGTTATTCATTAGTTTGACTAGGGGTATAATATTTTGATACCATTCACCATATTCTTATATATGGTTTGTGACTATGTTTACTTAATGGGGAATGTTATTTAAATTTTGTATGCTAGTTTCAATACAAATTTATATATTGATTATGTTTCACCCATTTAATATTAGGAATTTATTAGACTTAATAAGTGATTTTTGGGGCTCACTATATCCCATTGATGCTTTGGTAGGTATCATGAGAAAAACTAGTTTCGGTATTGGACTATGCCTTACCAGTTTATGTATAATGTCTTGGTCAAAGCCTTAATGGTAAGTTTTAGATGTTTGGAATTATGAATTATCTCACTATGATATTATTTATAGATTTCAATGTGATTATTCTATTTTTATAATATCCATGGTTATGTTTTCTATCTCATTTGATTATTTATGTGGAATTATTTGATCATCTTTGATTTTGAACATATTATGCTCATGTTATTTTATAAATGGCATGTGTTTTTGTTATTTACCATTCCATAATTTTTATTGATTTTTTATTATTTCTCCTTATGTACTTAACCATTATTGAGAATTTTAGATCACCCCTTTCTTATGTTTTATTTTTCCCTAGGATGTCAAGAAGTTTTGTATGACTGATGTTCAGGGATAATCTAAAAGAATAATGGTGACCTAAAAGGATTATCTATATTGTATTATATGAATTATATTGTAATGTATTGTTAAATTATTTTTCTAGTTTTCCAAATATATTAAACTATTTTTTTCATTAGGATGTGATTCCTTAAATATTATACTGATGTAGTAGAGTAACAACTGACTCTGGGCTACTATGATCAAAGGCTTTATAATTGGTATAAAAGGGAGGTTTAGTAAAAACATTGGGAACTATATTTAGAAAAAAAAAATAGATTATAAAATATAACCATATGATATAATTTGAGTATAAGTATATAAGAACATTCTAAATAAACTATGTTTAGGATTACAAGATTATCTAAGGATAAATTTTTCAATTTATGTTAAGTATTTCACTGGATTTTGGATTATAAATTATGTTTCATAATGATATGATGTAATCTAGTATATTCCATCATTTATAAATTTCACCTAGCATATGGAATTTGAACCTCACCAATTCACGTGATCTGAATAGTAACAATGATCTCATTTTTTTGGGCTTAATCCAATATTTCAAATGGAAATAGTATCCCAAAGATTTTCATCATATGAGGACATAGGATCATGTACTAAAATTTTGAGAAATATTTATCTAAGTATTATATATTTGGAGGGAAGAAAATGAAGAATAAAAAAATCTGGTAAAAGATGAATAAAGTAAAGAAGAGAAAGAAGTATTTTCTAACATGTGATAACAGTTTAAAGAATTACCATGGGAAACACTTTAAAGGATTGGAAGTTTGTTATAAGTGAAGTGAAAAAGGTCACCAAGAAAAAGAATGAAAATGGAATAAATAAAATACTATTATTAAATGTTTCAACTGTAGTAAAATGGGACACTACACAAATAAATTTCCCAAGAATATTGGGAATATACCTCAACAGAATATAAGGTATCATGGTTAAGATTATTCTATTACCACTTATAATGATGAATGATTAAAGTGATTTTTTTATATTCAAGAATTTTGTTGGAAAATTATTTTATTAATAGTAGTTTGGTTATGATAATCATGATATATATAAGTATTCTATTTTAGTACTTATTATTTAAGGATTTAGAGGTTTATATTGAATAGTACCAGTAACCAAGAGAAGTTATTCTGTTGCAAGTTGATCTTTTAAAAAACACATGATTTTTGGAAGATAAATTTAATATGTTATTAATGTTGATATAATATTGATACAATGATATTTATGGGGTAGTATTGGTGACCATGAATAAGGTTAGTGATTTGATAATTTATTTTATCTTTTCTAGATTTACTACATGTTTGGATTTAAGGAATATATTCAACAACCCAATATCTTATTTTTTGAATAATGCTTATTTTAATTATGGTAATAAGGTGATCAATGTATTTAGATATTTTCTAATAAGACATATATATTTTTTAATCTAATTTTAATTTGTTTTTAGAAGTTTATTAACCTTCCTTTTAAATTTTTTGGTCTTTGAATTTGTACAGACTTATTTTCAAGGAATCTTAAGACAAACTACTTTTGGAATGGATTATGTTGAACTTTGGATATTATTGTTTGAAATTAAAGTATGATTCATAATATTGGTTAACATGTACCAAAAAATTTTATTTTGGCAAATATTTAAAGTCCAAAGGATATAATCATTGATGTTTTGATAAAATTTCTACAAGAATAAAAAATAATCTTGAATATCCATTACCTGGTGTAAGAGATGAAGCATAAATATATCGAAGCATAACCAAAGGATAATAATATGCATGTGAAATGGAAATGAATCAGGTATGTTTATTTTCTCACGTTATTTATATGTACTGTAAAAGGATTACGAAAATATATGAAAGCGGTTTTAGAATGAAAATTGTATTAGTATAATTTTATTAATGAGAAATAAATGGCCTCCTTAACTCATTATGAATTTATTTTTTTGTGATGGTAGAAATTCTAATAACCATGTTTTATATCACTCTAATTAAAAAAAATATAGTTATATTTCTCTTCCATGTCCCAATTTTTACATCGTATTAATGTTATCCTATTCAAAAGCCTGATTTTTTTGTGACCATCACATTTCCCTTTCCCTTTAATTAAGGGGAAGTTTTATTAACCCAATTTACAATGTAGGTTTTCCACAATGGTATTTTCAAGTATCAACCATTGATTTTTTTTTTAAAATTTAAAATTATGAGGATTAAATATATTAAAGTATAGGATCATGAAATACACCAAGATTTTATGATATGTCTCTTCATAAATAAATTCAATTTAATCGATTTATTATGTTACACAGAGCACTGATCTTAATAAAATAATTAAATATTAGTATTTAATTATTATAGTTATGGCCTAGCAATTATAATGGATGGAATTAATGAGATTAATTGAATTACTAAAATATATTTTACATATGTTTATCAAATGAATTTATTAGTTAGTAATTAATTATAAATAAAAAATAAAACCCAGTTTAATATAGATGAGGTCTCTGTATAAAAAAAACTATTTTCATGCCCATGCAGGAATTTTATCTTAATAAATTAAATTAATCACTATTAGTAAAAAATATTAATGAATTTTATATTTTTTATATTCAATAAAAAAATTAAAACTCATTTAAAAATTTCAATAGGCTAAAGATAATAATAAATTCAATTTTAAGCATAAAATGTATATTTTTTTTAAAGGTAATTTTTCCATATTTTAATGGCGCACCTATTTTAAAACTAGATTTTGAAACTTTTATAAATATTATTTAATAAATAAACTTCATTTTTAAAATTGGTATATCAAAATTTTCTTAGGGAGAATTTTTGGTATTTTTTTTGATAAGTTTCATTTTTAATTGAAAAATGAAAAATACAGCATTTTAATTGTAAATTGACTTTTCATATAAATAATTTATAATGATAAATTACATATTAAATTGGTTTTAAAGTTTAATTAGTTCATTTATACATCAATAAATCCAATTTATCTCTTTGTAATAAATTTTACATTGATATTAGATATAAAAACATTTTAAATTTTCAAATATTTTCACTTTGAAAACCCACTTTCCCATTATGTGTGCGAGGTTAATTTTAAATCTATTTTTCCCATTCGTTAAATTGAATTTCATAAAATGGATTCCATATTTGGAATAATAAGGTATAAATTAAGTGTTAATTTCATTTTAATTTTTAGACATAAAAATTTCACCGTGGGAAAAAAATTATTTACCGTAGTATACGTAAAATAATGAAACATGTTAAAGTTAAAGGTTAAAGGATTAAAATACCTAAAATTACAACACTAAATGGGTTTTTCATTTTTTTTAATAGACCCAAACCATAAATTAAAACATTAATTATCATCCAAATTCATGGAAATTAAATCCACCTCAATGTGCTTGGCTTTAAATATAAAATAATCATTATTTAATCACTTAAACCCACCTCTCCCCGTGTATAAATACCACCTCCACCACCCCATTTCAACTCAGAATAATTGAATCTTCACAAAATTTTCCAAAAAACCTCCTCCTAACTATCCCCACATCTAAGTTCTTATTTTCTCACCAAAATACCAAATCCATGGTCCTCAAGGGTTCCCCTAAGGAGGTGATACTCAAGAGGTAATTTTCTCAAAACACCTCTCTTATTTTCATTAATTCTTATACATTCTAATCATATCCTTCATAAATCAAGGAATTATAACTCTATAATAATTTATATACTAGATTTTTTTTGTAACATAATATCTTATATCCATCCCTTTTATTACATCTTTTTATTCGATGAAATGAAACTATTTTCCAAGTTATGCTAGTTAATCGTCTCTATGAATAATGTTTTTGTTAATTTTCTATTACCATATTCATGGATGGAAATAAAACTATTATTATAGTAAAATAATATTTTAATAGGTATATAATAACCAATATATTGTTATATAAGTAATATAAATACATAATATTAAATAAAATGAAACTAGTTTGTGCTATTTGGAAAACCCGCCAAAATAAACTAACCATTTATCATTAACATTTTATCAAAAAAATCATCATCATGTTAGAAATAAAAATTATATACATGGTAATTTATTCTTTTTTATGTTCATTAATACCATTTTATTCCTCTAATATATTTTTATTCCCATTTTACAAGAACTTCCATAATTATAATCAAGAGGACCGACCATGAAACCATGAAATGAATGCACCCAAAACAATGAAAGTCATGAAATGTTATTAATGAAAGGGTCATAAGATTTTATAAAAACATAATACAAAGTATTACAAATATGAATATATTTCCAAAATGAGTTAATAATATTCTTTGAACCATTATACATGAGGTTAATTTACACACCACTAAAGGGAAGTGTGAGGTAAGGGGATTCTTAACCCAATTTGAATTCCTTAGGTTAAACTTATACTTCCTTGTTTATGTTGTACTAATATTATGTGTGAAATGACTTGTGAATACCTTGTTTTTTATTTCCTATTTTTTTATGTTTATTTATAGAGAATACACATAATTTATTCATTTTATTAATTCTCACTTCAATGATATGATATTTGTAAGGTAATTTAATTTAAAAATAATCTTTTAATGTTCATTTTTCAAAAAATGTTTTTTATTATATCATGAATAGAGTGTCACACTTTCATGAATCTTTAATATTTTTAATATTTATTTTGAATTTTAAAAGTTTATCTTCAAAAAAATCTTTTTTCATGGTGTTTTAAACATAAGTGGTTTTCAAAGTGAAAAAAACTATTTTATCAGTAATTATTCAATGATCTCCTTTAAAGTATTTTCATATATGTAAAAATCCTTTGTTGAATATTATTATTCATTGAGGTTGATATATTATGATACCTAATACCATATTTTATTAAAAAAATTGATTATTTTTACTGGGTATGTAATATTTTGATAGAATTCACAATATTACTCTATTTGGTTTGTGATTATGTTCACTTAATGGGGAAAGTTATTTATATTTTTTATGCTATTTTAAATACAAATGTATATGTTGATTATGTTTCACCCCTTTCATATAAGGAATTTATTATTCTTTTTAAGTGACTATAGGGGCCTGTAATAGCCCATAGATGCATTGGTAGGTCTTATGGGATAGAGTATTTTTTATATCGGATTATGCCTTACCCATTTATGTATGGTTTCTTGGCCAAAGCCTTGATGGTAAGTTTTAGACGTATGATATTATTCATTCCCTCATTATGATATTATTTATTTATTTCCATGTGATTATTAGATTAATATAATATCCATGGTTATTTTTTTCTAGCTCATGTGATTATTTATGTGGAATTATTTGAGGGTATTTTATTTTGTCCATATTATGTTCATGTTATTGAATTAATGGAATGTGTTATAGTTATTTACCTTTCTATAATTGTTATTACTTATTTATGATTTCTCACACTGTATTTAACCCTTACTAAGAATTTGAGCTCACCCCTTATTTATTATTTTTACCCAGGATTCTAAGAAGTTTATTATGAATGATATGCAGGGATAACCTAAGAGAATAATGGTGATCTAAAAGGATTATTTATGTTGTATTATATACATTATATTGTAATTTAAGGTGAAAGTATGTATCTAGTTTTATAAAACTACTAAACTATTTGATCCTTCAAGAATTTATTCCTTGTATATTTTACCAATGTAATAAAGTAACCATCGATTTCAGGCTACTAGGATCAAGGTCTTTACACTTCTATCCTTTTATTACACATTTATTAACTATTCCATGTTAAAGTCACATTTCAGGTAATAATCACTTTTTTTAATATGTTTTGATTTATTATTTTTGGTCCTATTACTTTGATCATGGTTACATCAACTCCGGAATATAAATCATGAATTAATTATCATATTTATACATCAATTATACCATTAATACCAATCATGAATGATGGTTTATAAAAATAATTTATGTTATGATCAATGAGACATTAGGACATATGTACGCATGAGTAACGTTTACATTTTTCAAAAATCATTATGGAAATGAGGTATATAATATCTTATATTTATAGAATGATAATAATATAATAAATAAAATATTATTTATTTAGATATACTTTTATATTTAATCCATGTGGTTTGGTTATGAAACGATAGTCACATCACTTCATGAAGGCGGTAGTCTAGATATACACGAACGACGTTATCATCTTTCAATAAGTGAAAAGGTAAGAAATGAAATGTTATATTATCTTTTTATAATGATATTTATTTAATTAATATAGTAATTATTTAATTTATATCCTATATATTCATTATTTTTATCCTTATTATATTCCATGTCAAGCATTAGTGAAAGCGAACCACATCGCTTCATGAGGTAGTAGTCCACCATACTGAATAAAGATGTTATCATATCCCCTATAGAATATAAAGTAAAAAACATTTATATGATATAATGAATACATAAGTATAATTATGTTATTAATATCATATGTATACTTTATATCCATCATCATACACAACCATGATAGGTGGTAATGGAAAATTGAATGGCATCAGTTTTCGATGTGATAGACCTCCATACACATGAACAATGGTTTTATAACCCATTTTATTTATTTAAAGGTGGATTTATGTCATTAAATTTACATTAAAAACCATAATTATATGTAATATATTTATGATATTATATCATCATGGTTTAATAATAGTTTATGTTTGTAGAGGAATAAATAAAATAAAAACTCACGATGAAGAACGTTGCCCCTTCTACAGGTAACCTTCTTAGGTTTGTAGCAAAATAAATCCTAGGTTGGATTTATTCCAAAACTAACGCATCTGGGATAAAATTAGGGATATTGGGAAGTGGTTTTTTGAGGTATTTTTGGATCCAAAATGGTTTTAGGATATTGATAAAAGAGTAAAGTGGGTGGACTTTTATAAGTTAGGTGAGTGTCAAACATGTAAGTTTTTTTAAAAAATGTGTAACCACGTTTTCCTCATTTTAAAAAGCCCCAAAATGGATGAATATAGAGACATATACATTATAGGGTCAAAATATTTCATGAAAATAATTTTTACTTTATTTTTATGTCATTTTAACCCATATTTTTTAGTTTAACCCCCCAGTAAAACCATTTATACCCGAACCATGGTAATTAATTTTTACTATCTTCACTATTATTTTTTCTCATAAATTAAGTTGAAATTATTATATAAAATAAATTATGATTATTATAAATATTGATTCCATTTTTTCAATTCAATTCATAGAAGTGGAAAAAAAATAATATAAAATTAATCTTGTAGATGTTATGAGAAAGCGAGTTTTCATAGAGAAAATGTTCCAAAGTTTACAACATTTTTATATCCAATTTCAATATAAAATTAATTCCAATGAACTAAATTGTATTAATTGATATATAATTTTTCTAATTTTAATTTAAACCTAATTTATAATAAAATTTAATTTTATAAATAATTTAAACAGAAAGGCAATTTTCAATTAAAAATATTTATTTTTCACTATTCATCAAAAAATAATCCTTTTAGAAATTCTCAAAATTTTACCCTAAAATAATTTTGATGTGTTAATTTCAAATTTATTTTTTCAAATAAATTTTATAAAATTGTCAAAATTTCTTTTTAAAATATGTGTTCAAAAAATATGATAAAACAAATTTTTGGAAAGATACATTTTTAAGCATAAAATTTGATTTATTCTTATCTCTTGTAAAAAACACATAAAATGAATTTTAATATGTTGATTTAATATATACTATATACATTTATTTAAAATCATTCACTAAAAGTGGTTTGTTTAATTTATTGAGGTAAATATATTTGTTTTCAAAAAAAATTAAGAAAATGAATTCCTTTATTTTCAAATAGTTTTGATTTTAATTTTTAATTAATTAGTCAACTAATAATTCATTATATATGAATTTGTAAACCATTTGTTTTCATAATTTAGTTAACCCTATTCATACCTATCATTCCAATAGCTATGTGATAACTATCAAATTAAATAATAATGTTTTAACAAAAGTCACATTTCATTTAAACTCAATATTGAGTGTAGTGAAACATAAACTTGTTTTTGTTTGTCATGTAAGATAAAATTAGTGTTTTGTGTAAAGAAAAATATATAAATGATTAAATTATTTGGAAAAAAAAAGTCACAGAATATCAGGGTGTCTCAGTATATATATTAATAAATTTATTAAATATCAAGAACACCTTTCCAAGATAATAAAAAATTCATAAATAAATTATTATTACTCAGTGTTACCTATATATAACTATCCTTAATAATTCATGATATAAACATAATAATATCATTCACTTAGGTTATAAAACCAACCCAAACAAGAGCGTGTTATAATGATTTTATAAGTAATGATATGATTTTTTATTCCATTATTAAATTTTATTAATAATATTAAATATGTCATAAATATCTTATATATTCATTAAATTCACTCTTAGAACCATATGTGATGGGTGCTGATGAAAAATTGAAGACATCATTTCAAGGAGGTGATATTTAATTATACACATGATTAATTTTCTTTTATTTTTATAAGTGTGTGGGAATTAATATATAATGTTCTTTAAATTTCACAGCTCCCTCCCTCCAAAGATACCCCTGCTGGGATGGCAACGAAGAAAGGGAGATAATGACCCCCGGGTCCCGACATCAGTAGGCCCTAGTGTGGTGACTAGCACCAAGGGTGTACAATCTCACAAAATGGGAGGCATTTTCTTTTTTAGGAAAATAAGATCAAGAGATAAGATGGTTCATCCCAAAACAACTCCAATATATATATATATATATATATAAACCAAAATATATCCCACATGCATGTTTAAAATAAAAGTGTTACAAGTGCAATAAAACTCCAAAGTAAGTACCAAAAGCATGTTAATGCAGTGACTCAGCAACTATCAAGATCCAAGCTAGTAAGTTCCAACATGGTCTGTAAAGACCTCCTAGAAACCTAAAAGAAGTTTTATATACATAGGGTGAGTATATAGATATACTCAGCAGGAAAACAAAAGCCTCTCATGTACATGTGAAAGGAATCATACTAATGCCCCTATGAGAAAATAGTAGAACCAAACAACACTTAACAAGGTATACTATCTATCCCATCCTCACTAAGACACACTCACCAAGTAACGCAAGTCAAGTAAATTAATATAGTAATAACATCAATAATTTGGGTACCTCGCACTACTTCCCATTGGTTTAGACACTCTTGCCTAAGGGAAATTATCCTCACGCTCCCACCTCTTATGAAATAACCATGTCGCAACCCACCCGCACACACTTGGGTCCCACAACCACCTCCTCTCATCACCTGGGCCACAACCCGTAAACACCTCAGACACATACCACATCACATTTCGCCCATAGATGCCTGGGCCACATACAACATCATATCCCAACCGTAGACACCTGGGCCACAAACCACATCGCATCCCATCCCGAAGACACTTGGGAAAGCACAGTTCATCTCATCTTGAAGACACCTATTAAAACACAACCTATCGCATCATAAAGACATATAGGAAAGAAAAATTCACCCACACACACCTAGGCCTTAAAACCCACAACTTTCTTAAAGAATATTAGGATATAAACACCTGGAAGAGGGTGTAAGGAAGAGTAGGTGGTCATCCATCCATCCTCCCATCAGGATGTTCAGGAAAGACACCCTCCCTCATTGCGATGGGGGTGTTCCACACGTAGTACTCAAATAGGGTGGGGTGCGTATATAAATCACAAGGGAAAACACAAGTATATACATATATGATACCAGGTACTCAAGCCCAACCTATGGGTTCTCAACAAACAACCAGCTCACATGACTGCCAAATTTGCTACTGACCCTAAATGCACAACACCACACATCAAGCCACAACCTCCTTTCAATTTCCTTCCAACTTGATTAACCATTACTATTTTACAACTCATTTATTCATTCCATTAACCAAACTAACCAAAAATAGTTCCAAGATTTATTAACCAATTATTTATTCATTTATTCCACTATTATCTGAGAAACTACCAAGCACAACACACAACAATCAACACAGCAACACATCACCACATAGCCCGATCATAGCCCCACTACACAACACTTATCATATATTCCATAATAAATCAATATCTCCACCTGATATTCCATTTCATGGTCAGGTTGATGTATCATCTACAATTTCATCCACCACACCACCTAGACCAACACACAGCACAAACCTATGCTTCACAAACATACCACATCATAAACAAAAGTGTATCCACACATCAAAACATATTTTCTTCACATTAAATTTGTCCCACACACACAACCACACCATTCAACACAACCATCACCCCAATTACTAAATTATAACACAATTATAGATTTAACAAGGCATCCCTTATTTAATTCCACTTGTTAATTCATGGGTTTTCACGAAAACTGAGAAATATTGGGTCATCCATTTATTATCCAAGTGTACATGATTTACAAATTTCCATATACAGGTGTTCAAAAGAAATAAACCAAAATAAAACTTGTATAGTGCAGAACCAAGGAACACCAATATCCATGATTTCCAGTGGTGCATTTAGCCCATATAATTTACAACATCACAATAACATCAAGGCCATAAAAACTTGTGAATCGAGTCCCTATACACCTTTCAATTTATTTACATAGTTCTTATCTTTTATTGGTGTTCAAAAACTATGATCCAAATGTTAAAAAAATTAAATCCCTCCCACATGATGAAAAATTAATGAAAAATATAGGAAATCATACCTTAAAGAATCTTTTCAACTCGTATGTACACCTCAAGGAAAAGAAGAATCCCCGCAAGCGACAACTACACCGCTAGAAACACAGATCAACCAATTAGACACTAGAATATTATCAAGCGCTGCCCAAACATATAACTAGATCCAACACATATCATGGTAGAAAATCCTTGGGAAAGAACAAGAGGAAACGATTTAGAAAGAGGATAAAATTCAACATTGATCGATCATAGATCGCCAATGAACAACCACCAGGATTGATAGATCATGGAGGGAGGATTAGGGCTCAAAGGGATCCTTAGGGTGCCTAGGGTTTGTCTGGAATGAGAGGAAAATAAAACCATGTTCGAATTAATAATGGTTTTTTTGAAAAGAATCATTAAAACTACACATGATTGGTGTACTATAAGATGTATGATACCCTTTCACATTGTGTAATACCCAGGGTTTATTTTCCACAGAAAAATGTGTTTCCTCTCAATTTTATTTTATTTTTCAAACCCTAAAATATTATACGCTGTGAAAACTCCAAGACCATCCATGAAATAGAGTTTCACATCATGTAATACAGTTACACGGTCTGAAATCCCACCTTTTCCAGCCTTTAGCAACTGAACATCTCAAAACTCTTTCTGAGCCTCCTCTGAACACTTCCAACCACCAAAACTCACAAATAACCAGGAGGACATGGACAATTGCATTAGATAACTCTAAAATGATTATCTCCCTCAAAAATCCAAAACCAATCCTAGAAGAAATAGGTTTCCAAACAATCACCCTACAAGATACCTCTCAGGGATCTTACTATGCATGAAACGCCACTAACAAACAAACACATTAAAAATCAACGATAAACCACCCTATATTATTTGAAATCTAGAGTGGAAACCCCCACATCCAAGAACACCTCATTCGATGGATACTACCAAACAACAACATGGCACACCACACAAGAACAACAACCACACTATCCAAACATCTGGATCAAGGAATTTCGTCCTCCATGTCAAGATATTATCCACTCTGGGCGGCACTGACTTGCCCGCATGTGTTTAATTATATCACAGTTAATGTGTCTTAATTAAAAATATGGCCTTCCCCTTTTCACATGTCAGGAATTTTTCACACATTTCATCACACACATCTCAAAAAAAGGGGGAAAACTCATTTCATATAAAACAAAGTTCAAGCATTACATTTCAAAATAATACAGAATAAGCCAAAACTGAAAAAAAATCTGGGTACTAGGCATGCATCTATGTTTCCTGCTCCCAAGTACTCTCATCCATACCATCGTGCCTTCACAACATGCAAACCAAAGGAAGGGTATGTCCATGTATCACCTTCTCCCGATGATCCTAGATTTCTACCATCCTCTCCATGTACATCACATCATCCTCAATATCTAACTCTCCCGAGTCAATGGCATGGGATTCATAGTGTAGATATCAATGAAGCTATGAGATTTGGAAGATTTCATGGATCCTCTCTAATTGTGGTGGAAATGAAAAATGATACACCACCTCGCCAACCCGCTCCAACACCTCAAAGGGTCCAATGAACCTGGGAGAAAGTTTACTTCCTCTTCCAAACCTCCGGTGCCCATATCGAGGGGAAACCTTCAAGAACATTTGGTCCCAAACCTTGAACTCTAAGGGCCTCCTTATATGATTGGAATACGACTTATTCTAGTCCTACACTATTTTTATCCTCTCATGAATGAGATGAACCATCTCTATAATGCTCTGCATTACCTTGGGACCAAGAACACCTGTCTCCCAAAACTTTGTCCAGCATAAGGGTTAACAACATAGTCTTCCATACGAAGCTTCAAATGGAGACATTCCAATGTAAGAGTGATAAGTGTTATTGTAAGAAAACTCTACCAAGGGTAAGTGTCGCACCCAAGATCTGCCAAAGTCGAAGATGCATTTTCGCATCATATCTTCAAACATATGGATATTCCATTCTACATGACTATATTTATAAGGGTGGAAGGAAATGATGAGGTGTAATTGGGTTCCAAAAGAATGCTGCAATCCCCTCCATACTCATGAGGTAATTTTTTAATCTTGATCTGAGAAAATTATCCTTGTACCTCTATTCAACTGCACCACCTCATCCAGATACCTCATAGCCAAAGAATACATTATTCCTGACTCCTTAATCACTAAGAATGAGATGATTTATTCAACCGATCCACCACTACCCAAATAGAATCATAGCCTTCCTGAGATCTAGGTAACCCCATGATGAAATCCATCAAGATGTTGTCCCACTTCTACTCTGGGACATCCAAGGGCTGTAATAAATCACCATGAACATGGTGATTAACCTTCACCTACTAGTAAACAAAGCACCTTTACACAAACTCCTCCACTGTCTATTTCACCCCAAGCCACCAAAACTATGTACTCAAGTCATGGTACATCTTATAAACTCCTAAGTGTACCACTAAAGGTGTGATTTGAAACACATGAAGGACCCCATCATGCACCAATATCAGAACAAACAACTTGTAGTGTAACAACATCTAGTTTCAACCATATTTCTACAGTATCACCATGGCCAACATGGTCATGCAACACATCCACCTATGAGTCTCCCCATTGAGACTCCTCCACTTGCTGCATCAAAGAAGACCGTACAGTCATCTGAAGAAAACACTCTCTACCACCTTCCATACTTTCATCTAAATTCAAGGCTATCAACTCCTCCTTCTCATTCTAAGAATCCAAAAACTCCCAAACAACCTCCTTATGTGACTTCCTACTAAAATCATTGGCCACAACATTCCCCTTTACTAATATGTAAGAGATCCTGAAATTGTAGTCTTGAAGAAACTTCATCCAAATTCACTATAGAAATTTTAGATCATACTGGAAAAAGATATACCTCAAACTATTGTGATCTATAAAGACCAAAAAGTGCTCTCTAATGAGGTAATACTACCAAAAATTTAGTAAAATCACAATCGCTAATAGCTCCAGATCATGGGTGGAATAGTTATACTTGTGGGGAAATAACTTCCTAGACCCTTAAGAGATTACTACTCGTTTCTAAATCAAGAATCATCTCAATACCATGTGGTAAGCATCACAAAACCCCTCAAACATCACCCCTTCTCCTGGAAACTAGAGCACTAGAGAACCAACCAACTTCCCCTTCAGATAAACGAACACCACCTAGCACTAATCACTCTACAAAAAATCATGGTCCTTCCTATTTATAGATTTCAATGGAGCTGAAACTCAAGATAAATCAGGTACAAACCTCTGATAATATCATGAAATACCAAGAAAACTATGAACTAATGCCACATTCTTTGTTGTTTCCCAAGAAACAGCTGCTTCAACCTTTGACGGGTCAACTTCCACACCTTACTGAGACACCAAATTCCTAAGAAAATTCACATCTCCTGTCCAAAACTTACACTCGGACAACTTTTCATAGAGTTGGTGGTGTTGAATAACCTGCATGACAGCCTTGAGATATTCGACGTGTTCCTCCTCTGACTTTGAGTAGATCAAGATGTCATCAACAAAAATGATGATGAACTGGTCTAGGAACTCACAAAAAATAGAGTTCTTAAGCCCCATGAACAATACTGGTGTGTTTGTAACACTGAATGAAATGACTAAAAACTTAAAAGTTCCCATACCTATACTTGAAAGAATTGTTTAGGATATCACCCTCCTTCACCCTCAACTAGTGGTATCTAGATCATAGATTGATCTTAGAAAACTAAATTTCCCCTCTCAGTTGGTCAAAAATATCGTATATCCTTGGAAGAGGGTAACGTTCCTTGACCGTCACTTGATTCAAACTCCGGTAGTCTATGTACAGCCTCAGACCACCAATTGCCTTCTTTTCAAACAACACTAGAGCACCCCATGGTGACACACTAAAATAAGAGAAGCATTGGGTTGTAGGTCTATCTCGAACTCAATATCACATTGAGGGGGTAGTTTCACAACATCCTAGGGGAAAAATCTAGGAACTCCAAAATAACTCTTGTAACTCCACCATCCCAACATCTATTGATTCCACTAATAGTTTAGCTAATAGGAAAAGAAGAGGCTCTATATGTCGACTTCCCACCTGACAGCTCCACTAATCAACAAAAACCACACACCATACCTCCATATCTAAAAGAATGACTCTCCACTGGAAGTAGTCGATAATGGAATGCATGGAATATAACCAGTCAATGCATATAATGACATTGTATGGCTACATCTATAATAATAAAATATCCCCACGGGACTGATGTGGTCCCATCATCAGTCTACATCCATAGCACACATCAAAAAAGTTGGTCATACCTCTAACAGACGTACTCAACACTAGGGGAATGAGAATCCTCTCTATGTATATCCCCATATAATGGGCTAGAATGGGTGAAATAAAGGAGTGAGAAGTTCCTAAATCCAACAAATCACAATAAAGGGTATTAAACAAACTGATCATACCTCTAATGATCTATGGTCCTGTTGGAGCTGCTGTCTCTGACACATGTAACTAAACACACCCTGCTCTTATTCCCCTCTCATAACAACTACCTCCATGACCATGCTTGGGTTGAGGTGCCTAAGGGAAATCTTGAGGTCAGGGCCTACCTACTCCATATCCCCTCAGTAGAGCATGATCATGTTGTCTCTACTGATGAAACAGCCTAACTAGAAACTACTAAAGAGGTTGGCACTGAACCTATCCACATTAATTATACTTAGGTGGAGTGTCCATTGGACACTGATTCTGAAGATGGCCACAGACTCCATGGAATAAACACATCATCCCCAAGCCCATAAAAAATCACAAGCACTAGATGGTTGAAAAGTAATATGATGGAGTCAACTCCCTTCTGGTCGAAAACTCAAAGTTCCTAGTGCATGAGGCCTTCCACTAGTAACCCTACCTCTCGAAGAACCTTTTTGGATCCCCTATCACAATATACCTCTTCATGAGTGAATCCTCTCGATCACATCCTTATTTTTATGGACCTCTATATACGTTGAAAATGTAAATGGAGTAACAACATACTGGATCAAAGGACAGAGAACCTCCTCGAGACATCTCGCATGATACTCCTCATCCAGAAAGAGATCTGGGGTAAAATAGAGGAGATCCTTACACATGATCCCCCACTCTCATACTGACATACTCCCCTACTGGAGGGAGAGGAACTCCAGCTTCTTCTCATCCTTCATGGTTAATAAAAGGAAATCTACTCAGAACTCCTTCTTGAAATCGACCCACAGAACATCAGCCTCCTTACTCTCTCCTAGGTACATTGTCCACCACTAACATGTGGATCATCGCATTCGACTAACCACCAAAGGAACCCAGTACCATTTCAGTTATGGATCAAGATTAATATGATCTCAAGATTCTCGAGCCATCTCTCTATCACCATGTCGGAAACACTACCCCGTACTTTCCCAAAGCCTGCCGTTGGAAATCACATAATTTTCTCTACCACTAGCCGTCCTCTTCCACTAGATAAACCCTTTGCTAATAAACCGGATCAGTCTGCTAAGCCTCAACCACCTGAGCCACATGCAGATGATGACTAGGTTCCATATTTGAAAGGTAATTAAGGAATTCCTAATCCTGAATAGTATGGAATTTTTTTATTTAACATTAATTTTAACTAATTTTAAATAATTTTAACTCATTTATTTTCATTCATTACCAATTTCTCAAAACACCCAATTCAAACAAGAACACAAGTCATTATGATGCATGTAAATTTCCTAGGGTCTCTACCCTGCAATCGGTATCGCCTTACTTGGTTGTTCGGTAGGCTTAGAGTCCTTATATCTGATCATGGGGGGGGGGAAATCTCATGTTCTAGCTGGTATTACCTAACCTATGTCATGTACCAAGATCATCTAACACTGTTTCCCTACCAACCCATGCAATCCTCACTGTTTCTAACTCTAACCTCCATGATATCTCTCAACCATCACCTTAGATACCATTCTGTCATGACCCCCTCCCTCCAAATATACCCTCCTAGGATAGAAATGAGGAAAGAGAGATAATAAACCTTGAGTCCCACCTCTAGTAGGTCCCAAGGTGGAGACTAGCACAAAGGGCATACAATCTCACAAAATATAAGGAATTTCCCTTTTTTAGGAAAACAAGATCATAAGATAAGATGGTTTGGCCCAAAACAACTCCAAGATATATATAAAATAAAACCAAATTCCATCCTACATGCATGTTTAAAATAAAACTATTATATGTGAAATAAAACTCCAAAGTAAGTACCAAAATAAAGCTAAATCAATGAATCAGCAACTGTAAAGATCTTAGCTAGTAAGGTCCATCACGGTCCGTGAAGTCATCCTAGAAACCTGAAAGAATTTTTATATACGTAGAGTGATTATAAAGATATACTCAGTAATAAAACCAAATTCTCTCATGCACATGTGAAAGGAATAATACTAAGTCCCCTATGAGAAAAAATAGAACCAAACAGCCCCTAACAAGGTAAAAAATCCATCTCATCCTCTCCAAGGAATTCTCAACAAGTAATGAAAGTCATGTAAAGTAATATAGTAAAAACATTGATGATTTGGGTACCTCACACCACTTCCCACTAGTTTATCCACTCTTTTCTAATGGAAAACATCCTCGAATTCCCACCTCTTCTGAAAGAATCATTTCACAACCTGCCCACACATACCTGGGCCCCACAACCACACCTCTTCCCATCACCTGGTCCACAAGTCACATCACATCCCACCCGAAGTCACCTGGGCCACATACCACATCACATCCCACCTACAGACACCTAGGACACATACCACATCACATCCCTCCCATAAACACCTGGTCCACATACCACATCACATCCCATTCTAAATATATATGGGAAAACATAGTTCATCTCATCCCAAAGACTCCTGGGAAAACACAACCCATATCATCCCGAAGACACTTGGGAAATCACAATTATCTCTCACACACCTGGGCCTCACAAACCACAACCTACCTAAATATTATTGGGCTATCACCACCTGGAAGAGGGAGTAGGGAAGAGTTGGTGGCCATCCATCCATCCTCCCACTAGGATGTTTGGAAAAGATACCCTCCCCCATGATGATGGGGGTGTTCAACACGTAGTACTCAACTAGGGTGGGGTGCGTATAGAAATCACAAGGGAAAATACAAGTATATACATATATGATATCAAAACATTCAAGCTCAACCTATGGGTTTTCAACAAAAACCCAGCTCACAAAACTTCCAAATTTTTTGTTACCCCTAAATTCACAATACCACACAACAAGACAAAAACATCTTTCAATTTCCATCCAAATTGATTAACCATTACCATTTTACAACTCATTTATTCATTCTATTAACTAAACCAACCCAAGATAGTTCCAAACTTTATTAACCAATTATTTATTCATTTATTCCACTACAATTTGGGAAACTACCATGCACAACACACAATAAACCACACAAAAAACATCACCTCATAGCCTGATCACAACCCTATTGTGAAATAATTCTATTCCATTCCACAATAAATCAATATCTTAACCTAGTATTCCATTACATGGCCAGGTTGATGTATCATATACAATTTCATCCACCACACCACCCAAACTAACCCACATCACACGCTTGTGCTTCACAAACATACCACAGCACAAACCAGAGTGTATCCACACATCACAACATAGCCACTTCACATTTCATCTATCCTGCACACACAACCATCACCCCACATACCAAATCATAACACAATTATGTATTTAATGAGGCATCCCTTATTTAATTCCACTTGTTAATTCAGGGGTTTTCATAGAAACTGGGAAATCCTAGGGCATCTGTTTATTATCCAAGTGTATGTGATTTAAAAATTTCCATATGAAAGTGTTCAATAGAAATAAACCAATATGAAACTTTTTTAGGGTAAAATCAAGGACCCTCATCATCCATGATTATCAATGGGGTGTTTAGCATGTATAATTCACAGCATCACAATAATATCAAGTCCATAGAAACATGTGAATCGAGTCCCTCTACCCCTTTCAATTCATTTACTCGATTATTATCTTTGATTAGTATGTCACAACTATGATCCACAGGTGAAAAAAAGTAAATACCTCCCACATGATGCAAAATTAATGATAAATAGATGAAATCCAACCTTGAATAAGCTTTTCAACTCATCTGTGCACCTCAGGGTGAAGAAGAATGCCCTCAAGAAAAAATCGCATCGCTAGAAATTTGGATCAACATATTTAGCACCAGAATATTATCAAAACACTTCCCAAAAATCCAAATCATTCCAACTTGTATCACAGAAGTGAATACTAGGTAAATAATGAGAGGAAACGGATGAGAAAGAGGAGAAAACTCACCATTAATCGATCACGGATCTCCAATGAACAATGATCAGGATTGATAGATCAAGGAGGGAGGAGTTTGGATCAAAGGACTCTTTAGGGCACCTAGGGTTCGTCTAGAAGGAGAGGAAATAAAAACCATAGATAAATGTATAATGGTTCGTCCAAAAAGAATCATTAAAACTGCACATGATCAGTGTATTACATGAAGTGTAATACCCTTTCACATAGTGTAATATCTGGGGTTCAGTTTCTACCGAAAAACACATCATCTCTAAATTTTATTTTATTTTTAAAACCCTTAAATATTTTATGCCATGAAAACTCCAAGACAAGACATGAAGAAAATTTTCATGTCATGTAATACAATTACATAGTGTAAAATCCCCCATTTTTTAGCCTTTAGAAACTGAACTCTCCAAACTTCTTCTGAGCCTCCTCTAAACACATCCAACCACCAAAACTCGAAAAGTAACAGACTGGGAGGAAACGGACCATTACACTAAATTAATGTGATTACAAATCAATAAACTAATTATAATTCATTCATTATATTAGTATATATAAGATAGGTTTGGTTGTAAAAAATTCAGAAGAAAACATTAAGGATTTAGTAATACTCACATTGGGACCTTGAATTTTATCTTGAATGTATCCAAGGAAATGGAGGGATTAAGATAACTAATTGATAAAATCGGATTATGAACATGATATGGGTTTATAAGATTAGAAAATATCTTATTTTTATGATTAAATTTTATTTAATAAGGGTATAATGAATGGTTATAAGTGTTCCCCTATTATAACTCATTAAAATGATGATTTTGTGAATGCACATTATTTTTCAATAATGGCATGAAATTGTTCATGGTTCTATGGCTCCAAAATCATAAAATAATGGATTTTGGGGTAATATAAGGTCAATAAAGAATACACCACTCATTTTAAAACATGTTTTAAACATGTCTCAATCCTTTTACAACTGGGTATTTACATTTTACCATTTTGGATTTTAACTTGGTTACTAGTTTTTACCATAGTAGTTTGTATTTTATAAAAACATTAAATTTTCCATTATAAAAAATTTTTGTGTTCAAAACCAAAATCTAGGAACCTTATACTATAATTAAATTTATAAAACATGTAAAATTATGTTTTAAATTGAAATATTTAATATATAGAAAAACAGTTTTCTAGAAAAATGTTCTTTTTAGCATTAGGTTCCATTAATCTTATATAGTATGGATTTTAAATTGATTGACTCTTAATGTACATATATATAGTTTTTAAAATTATATTAGTTTTTTTATAATATTTTATTTAATTTTCTAAGATAAATAGTATACAATGTTAATAAAACAATTATTTTAGAATAGCTCGGTTTTTTAGGCCAAAAATGAAAAGTTAAATATTATATAATATTATTATGTTGATAAAATATATTAAATCCATTTTTTAAATTTAATTTCTTAAATTATTCAAAAATAATTTTCAATATAATAGAATAAAAAAAATAATGAAAAATAATACTTAAGATTCCAAAGTGTTAAACATAGGTTTCATAAATTTGGAATGAAATGTCTAAATGATTTATTTAAATTTATAAATATATATTTATTTATATAAAAAATGTTTCAGAATATTTCTTTATTATTTTTTATGATAATTTCCTTAATTTGATGGTATTTAAAAAATTAGTGTTTTTTAACAATTCATCTTAAAATCAATTATTTATAAAGAAATCCAAAAAAAATATTATAAGATATTATGAACATGTTTAATATAAAAATGTAATTTATTTTTTCAAATTTTTATTCTAAAATTTATAAACCTATGAATATATAGAATATAAATAAAAACTTATTTTATTCAAATTATTCCCTTTTAATACTTTAACTTTTATTGGTCCGGTTTTTTATACATTTCTATTTCATTATAATTTTATACTTACTACAAGTTTAATTATTTTTAAATGTTATTATTAATATTCATCAAATATGTCATGGATTGTTTTAGTTTGGTTTTGAATATGAAACAAGCTACCAAAAAAGTGATAATTTAGAGAGAAAAATATTACAAAATCTAGTGGTGTTACATTCTCTCTTCCCCTCACCATACATAAATTGTGTGCTCTCAATTTTAATTATCACATAATAATGAAAATATCTATGGGTATCAAAAGGTAGTCATGAATAAATATATAATTTCCTAAGAAATTTCAACCTTACAAACATATAAAACATATATATTTTCTCTGAAATTAATTATACTCGATATTGAGTTTTTTCTGTAATCATTTGAGTTAAATTTCTCTCATTATTAGTTATCATAACTCAAATAATAAGATTAGATTACAAAAAAAGCTCATAATTATCCTTTCACTGATGTAAAATCATAGGATAGTTAAAAATATGATTTATCTATTTTGGTAATTTATATAGTTTCTATGTGATGATAAAAGATCCATTTCAAGAATCACATAAAATTAATATAGAGGAAAGATAATGAGACATCCATGAATCATAATACCACAAACATTGATGTAGATTCATATTCCTTAGATACAATAATGATAACACCATGAGTTTTCTATTTATTATTTCATAGCTATTAGTTGGTAGAGCTGAAATTATATAAGAAATCAAAAAATATAGAGTGAATAATACCTAGAATAACTTAATTACTACAATCCACTTCAATATTAGTCTCTTATTTCCCTTATTTTCGTGGATTATGAGATTATTAATACATATAATCCTAGTTTGACCATGGATTTTGGAATTGATTTTCATAATTTCAAAACTCCTTATATTTTAATTTTTTAAATGTGATTAGTGTATTAGTTTGTACTTTAATACCATATATTTTATTATATTACCTCTTAATCTCTCATTAATAATCATTAGCTTGATGACCAATCCTTTCACACATGAAACATTTTCATGTTATTTTGAGGTATTCCCTCTAGTTCTCCTCTCAAAATTTGAGTCATGTAGGAAGTTAAATCTTATTTCCTTCAAATTATTTATAACCTAATATTCTATCAAACTCTATCCTTCTCTTATTTAGTGATTTTAGATTATCAATAAGATTTAACTTTTTATTCACAACTCAAGATATTGGGGTGGGAAAACCATAATATTTTCAACACCAGCTTCAATCTTACATGTCTTCTCATTGAGACATTATAAAAATTTTCCATGTATACTATTGTTAACTTGGATACATCAGGATTGATTTTTTACTAAAACAAAATGGATTAAATAATGACTGATTAAAAATTTACACCATAATTGAGTTTTTGAAAGATAAAAAATTCAACCTCAAAATTTCTTACTCTTAAAATTTATTAAATTATCTTTTAGTTTAACCACAATATTACTCGATTCAATCAATGTTTCTTTTAGTTTGGTTCACTAATATTCCTTAATTTAATTAGTAAAATAATCCTTTATAATTTTTCATAAAGTGAAATTTATCAATCAAATTATATCCCATAAGAGTTTCTATCCATGTGTACAGTCTTAGGCCAACTCTTCATGAATGATATTAGATATTTAATTGATGTCCAACTATCCTTTTGGGTGTGATTACGCATAGGTTCATATGTTCCATGACAACATCAAATTTTCAGCATCCATATGGGAATGTAATTACAAGAAAACCCACATAATCAAAACATTACTAAAATTTATTCCTCAAAAAATATCACATAATCCCAAGAATAAAAGGATTCTTGACATTGATGATCATCTACATAATACACTTATTTTATAAAGGTTCTAAACATTTATCGATATTTAGACCATAATAGATCCACATTTTGAAATATCTTACTTTAAAATCATACATATTACCTAGGAATATAAATAAATAAAAGGGTGAGCTTGAACAATAAGTAATGGAAAACCTATCAACATTTCATCAAGTGTTATATCATAAGAATATTATAAAAAATGAGTAGGGGGAAATATCTTATTAAAAAGACAATGGTATTAAAGTAGTTAATAATAATCCATGATAGAATGAAATTTAATCTCACATGAATGAACATATACCATGGATAAAGTGTGTGGAACCATGATACATTTAATATGAGTTATGGGTTGTAATTATAGGCACAGTATTATAACATAATAATGTGGCATAAAAATTATAATTGAAATAATTTTCAAGGATACTCACCATGAGAATTATCACATAATAGGCTTGGGATAATGACCTATGTACCATCATGATCCTGTAATAATCCTCCTCTATACCCTTAATCATTGGATAATCCACTCATGTACCCTTTAGCTTTGGATAAGTCCCCATGTGTATCCATTATCTTGGGAAAAATTCTTTTATATACCCTTTATCTTGGGATAAATACCCATTCATTCTATCTGTATTGTGATAAATACTCCTGTGTACTATTTGGCTTGGGTTAAATCCTCTATTTTCCCCCTTAGCATGAGGTAAATCATCCCATATACCCTCTATCATGGGAGAAATCCCCCAATTTACCCTTTTTATGTCATTAAATATAAAACATTAACCAATGAATTAGAGTTAGATTTATTACCCCACACATCAATCATCCATACATTACTATTCCACTTAAAATCAATCCTTTATTATATCAGGAAAAACCCATGGAAAAAAATGGGTTTCACGATATTTCTAGATGGTATCACAAAAATTTACATCATGAATGTATCGATTGATACCCAAAAAGTAAATCAACCCAAAAAAATATTTATTAAGAAAATTTAGAAGATTATTCATAAGAACTAATTTACTTAGAGATAAGGCCTTTATAGATAACAATGAAATTGGTAGTTAAATTATAAAAGAGTTTTTAGAAAATACTTGTATCTTTTACATAAAATATAATGTCAAAATCACTATGAATTGTCATTTTCAATATGGTATATTTTGATAAATTTATAATAATTCATATTCTGAATCAATATTTTTAAATAAATCTAAATTAAAATCTCTAAAAAGAATTAATGTATTCAAAATTTTGATGTGAAAATAGTTTAGTAACTTTTACTTTTTAAAATGAATCTTCAATAAATTAGCCTTGAAAAATACATAAAGATTTCAAAAAGGTGAACTAAAAACATTGGAAATAATAAATTTTAAAATTAAATATCAATTATTGATCCTTTAAATGGAATAACAGTTATTAAATGGAATTTTCAGTGAAAGATAAAATAGTTAATATTTAATTTATGAAAAAATCATTCTTTTAATATTTTGAAAACCCATTATTGAAAACACACATTATAAAGAGAGTAAAAAAACAAACTTTTGAAAAGTGTAGAATTTAAATATGAAGGTAAAATAAGATAACACATAATTAGGTTTTAATGTAAAATGGATAATAAGGGAAGGAAAGAAAATTATGGAAAATGTGGGGGAACCATTATTTGATACAATGCTACTTTTTCTCAACAATCATATAATTTTTATATGAAAAAAATTCTTCAAGGTGGAATATTTAAATCAAAAAAATCATTTCAAAAAATGGAAAAATAAATTAATTTGATATAAATATTATAGTGAAAACCCCAATCATGGAGGTACAGATATCAATAAGTAGAATTTTAACTCAATAAAATGGGTTGAGTTAACAAGAACCCTTAAACCACTGGTGTCTTTTGAATCAAAGAAAATTTAATAAAAAATGATATGATAAAAAATACCATGAATTATATTAATATGGTTAAATAATTCTATTAGGTTTTAATTTCACTATATAAAATAAACAATGTTGCGTAATATCAAACATGTCTAATGGATTTGAAAATAAGTCAGTGAAACCCTTACCTTGATTCCCACATACTTGAACACACTTTAACCTTAGATATATTTGACCTAACATTCATAATAATGTATTAGAAAACAATATTCACATATATTCCCATTTATACCCTTAATTTATTAACATTTATTAAAAATATATTTGTCGGTTATGGTTTATTTTCATCATCGGATGCTAGAAACATATATTGCTTGTTTCACACTATTTTTTTAATGACGTTTTTTATTATTATTAATTAAAAAATCATAATTTTAATATTATAAAATATTATAGAATCATGGTGTTTTAATGAAACATTATATCCTATTTTCATTTGATTATTAATAATTTTATGGCTTGAGAAAATAGAAATGGTGAAAAATTATTTTCAACTTGTTTAATAATCGAATCATGATATATATTAATAAATATATTAAATATAAATAAATCCATTATGTAATAATGAAATAATATTAAATAAATTATTATTACATGATATTATCATTATATATCATTCTTTAATCATTCATGTCAAAAAGATATATAACAACTTTTACTTAGGTTGTAAAACTGACCATAACAAGAACATGTTATAATAGTTTTTAGAGCAAGGATATGTTTATATATAATTTAAATATAACTCTAACATAAGATTAAAATTTTCATAAATATAATATATTATCATTAAATCCATTATTTTAACCATCCATGTTGTGTGTTGATGAAAAATAGATGTTGTCGTTTCATTGAGATGTTAGTCCTCTATAAAAGTGGTTAACAATTATTTATTTTTCTATGTGGAAGGGAATAAAAAATAATGGTTGATACATTATTAAATTGATATTTTTTTATAAAAACTATACTGATTTAATTATATTACTGTGTTTAGGATAGGATTTTAAGTGAAGTGTATTTAAGGAATAAGTAATACTCACATTGGGACCTAGAACTTTCCCTTGAAGGTATCTATGGAAATGAAGGGATTATGATAACAAACATGAAATACAGGATTATAAAAATTAAATAGGATTCATGTAGGATTAAATTATTTTAGTTTTAATATTAAATTATAATGAATATGTGTGGTATAAAATGGTTGAAGTGTCTCCCTTTTATAAGTGACTAAAAGGGAACTTGTGTGAATACCCATTATTATTTTGAAATGGAACACACTATTAAAGGATCAATGGATCCAAAATAATTTAATAATGTATTTTTGGATTCTATAAGGTCTAAAAACCCCCCAACACTCATTTTCACACATTTTTTAAACATTATTAAATATTTTTATAACATGATTTTTACATCTTACAATTTTGGTATTTAACATGATAACTATTTTTTTCCTAGTAGTTTATAATTTTTTTAAAGGAAACCCTAATAACTATTTTTTTCATCAACCTAAAATTAGTATCCATATATTATAACTCAATTTCAAAATAATATAAAATTAATTTTTAAGTTAAAAACATTTTATATATTGAAAAATAGTTTTTGTAGAAATTCATCTTTTTACCATTAAGTGTTCTTAATCTAATTTAGAATTGATCAACAATTTAAAGAGTGTTAATGTACATGTATATAAGATTTAAACTTATTTTAGATTAAATTAATTTCATTTATTATATAAAAAATTACACAATATTAATAAATTAATTATGTTAAAATAACAATTTAACCATTATCACTATAATTAACTATACTATTAGTAATAATATTATTATGCTTAAAAATAAAATTGGAATTATATAATAATATTATCATATTGATCAGTAATATGAAATCAATTTTTTATATTTATTTTCTCTAAGTGTTGAAACAAGATTTTCATTATAATTGAATTAAAATAGTTTTAAAGTAAAATATTATGTATATTTTAAAAACATTGAACATAGGGTTCATAAATTTAACATAGACATTTTAAATAATTCAATTTACTATTTACATATTTTATTGTAATATAAAATAAATTTCAAAAAAATTTATGCCATTCTTGTATTAATATAATTTCATAAAAGTGATGGTATGAGAAAGATTGGTTCCTTTTTCACTATTCACATAAAAATCAATTATTTAAGAAAAATATCAAAAATTCAAAATAAGATAATACGTAATGTTTAATCTAAAAAATATTTTAATTTTTTCCAAATTCAAATTCTAAAATTTATAAATTTATAAAAAATGTATATAAAGAAAAACTACTTTTATTAAAAGTATTCCCTTCTAATACTTTATGTGTTATTAATCCTATTATGAATGAATTTGTAATTGATTACAATATTTTTAATTATTAAAGGATTTATTACTATTAAATTTTCTTAATAATATTTATCTAATATAATGCATCTCACTTTAGTTCGGTGTTTCATGTTAAAAAAGCTATCATACATAAAACTTATTTAGATAAAAATATATGTTTCAAACTCTCATGGGGTTACCATCTCCCCCTGTTAAATATATTATATCCTCTTAATTTTAACTATAACATATAAGTGAAAATATATAATGGTATCAAAAGGTATTCATGACTAAATGTATAAATTATAGTGAAATATAATCCTTAAAAACTTTGAGATCGTATCTTTTTCCTCCGATTTGGATTATTCATGATATTTTTTTTCTCTATTCCATTGATATAAATTTCCATCATGATTAGGAATCATAAATAATATAGTTGAATTAGTTTCTTATTGAATATCGTAATCATCCTTGCACTCATGGATGATCATAGGTTGGATTGAAATGTGATTTTCTTATTTTGGTATTTAATATATTGTTTTTGTGAAGATAGAAAAATCATTTCCAAAATCACATAAAATTCATCTAATGGTGGGATAATAGGAATTTCATGAATAATAATCCCAAAAACCATTAAGTATATTCATATTACTTGGTCATAATAATGATATCTCCCAATTATTTTTTATTTATAATTTGTATGATAATAATTAGTAGTACTTAAACGAAATTAAACATCAAAAAATATAGTTTCATGAATAAATAAAATTCCTTTACTGATTTTATCCACTTCCATAGTATTATCTATATATGATTTCATTTTTTCTTATCTTAGGAAGCTGTTGATATTTAAAATCCTTATTATACCTTATATTGTGGAATAACCTTCCATAATTCCCAAACTCCTTGTATTTGAAGTGTTAAACTATTTATAGGGTATTAGTTGGGAATCAAATACCTTCCATTATTTTTTACATCCTCTTTATCTTTATTTAAATAAAGTGTTTAATAACCAATCATGACACACTTGAAACATTTTCTTATTCCTCTAAGGGTTTCCATTGGTTTCTTCTTTCCACATTCTTGACACATAGAATGTTAAATCTTCTTTCCTTGATTATCTTCGTCATCTAATATTCTATGAAAATACATTCTTATCTTATTTGGTGCATTTGGATATTCATATATATACATGTTATTAATCATAACTATAGATATTTGGGTGATCATAACCACAATATTTTCAACAATAGATTATATCCCAATTTGTTTCTCACTAGGAAAATATATACATTACACATGGAATCATTTGTTAATGTGGTTCCATCCGGCTTCAGCCATTACAAAAAAATAAAAGGATTAAATCATGAGTTATGAAAAATTAACACCATAAGAAAATTATTATAAGATGAAAAATTCAACCTCAAGATGTCTTATACTTAAAAAAAATTACATTATCTTTTATTTCAACCTAAATCACCCATGGTTTAATCTGGGTTTCTTCAGGTTGGTTCCTATCAATTTCTTTATCCTAATTCTTTTATAAAATTTATGAAATAAATTCATTATAATTTTTTGTAATGTGAATATAATCAACCAAATCATATCCATAAAAAGTGTCTAGATGGGCATGTAGTTTTAAGCCCAAACATCATGCACTAGTTTGAAAATTGTGTTGATACTCAACTAGCTATTTTCAGGTTTATTACCCCTAGGTGAAATTTTCCTCTAGTGACATCCATTTTCTAGTATCTATTTAGTGATGTAATTTCTAGGAAAACCATGTACTCAAAATGTTACCAAAATTTCATGGTGTTATAATATACTTAGACTCATTACTTGGGTATTTAATAAAGTTCTCTTATCCTAATACACAAATGAACTAAAATAATAATCAAAAATAATTTAAACTTAATTTTTTAGCAACTAAGGAGCCCCAGAATGGCACTCTTGAATATGGTGAAACAATTCATTATTTAAACACTATATTTTATACAAAGTGATATTAATGTGTATTTATTTAAAAATTACATTATAAAAAACAATTCATTTCATAAATTATAATATATTACCAATAATTAAAATTTTAGCATCATTGAGGATCATATACATAATAAACTTATATTAAGAAACTTTTTAACATTACTCTATATTTTAACATTACTAGATCCACCTCAAGATATCTTCTAGGTTATACTAATGTGTATAACCTATAGAAATAGAACATAATATAGGGGGAGCTCAAACACCCAGTAAGGAAGAACTTAGAAACATGTCATCAAGTTATAAATTATAATCATATGATAAAACAATAGAAGGGGAGAAATGTATTATTAAAATAGCATAAAACAAAAGTATTTTTACACAATTCATTTTATAATGACATGTAATCTCAAATGAAAAAATATATTCTAGGGAAAATGTGTGTGGAATAATAATAAATTAAATATGTTAGAAGGAGAATAATAATAGTCAAAAGATTATTCCATAAGATTTTGGCTTTAATATAAACATTGAAATAATAATTTAGGGATACCCATCAAGAAATTCAACACATATTAAACCTGGGATAGTCACCTATATACTATATTGAGATTCTAAAAACACTCTTGTGTATCCTTGGATTGGTATAATCCTCTTATTTAACCTTTATCTTGGTATAAATCCTCTTGTGTGCCCTTTGGAAGCATAAATATTCTCATATACCCTTTAGCTCTGGAAAAATCCACATATGTACCTATTACCTTGGATAAATCTTATCATGTACCCTTTTTCTTGGGATAAATCCTCCCATGTACCATTTGATCTCATGATATATAAAATTATAACCAATTAATTAGAGGGTTGTATAGGTCCTTATTAATCAATCATCCATGCATATGTGTGTTCCTGTTAAAATTGATCATGCATTATATCATAAAGACCCCATGGAATGAAAAATAGATTTCACAACATTGTTATATTTCATTACTAAAATGGAACACAAAAATTTAAACCATTCATATGAAGAAATTAAATCACCCCTAAATAGTATCTAATAATAAAATTTATAGGGTGATTCATGAAAAATATCTTTTATGGAAATAAGGCCTTCGAAGATAGTGAATAAAATTGTAGGAAATCATAAAATATTTTTTAGAAAATAAATTTATCTTTGGTATAATATATGATGTTACATTCACTTATATATATAGTTTTCAAAAAGGTAAAATTTGAAAAAATTGATAGAACAAATTTCCAAAATAAATATTTGAACGTAAATAAAAATAATTAAGCATTAAAATAAATTTAATTTTTGATAAGTTTAAAGCAAAAAAATTTGAAATAAATTATATTTTAAAAATAATATTCAATAAATTATGCTTGAAAATATATGAAGGTTTCAGAAGGGTGATGTGAAATATGTGGAAAAATATAATTTTTAAAGGAAACTTTAATAATTAATTCTTGAATAGAAATATTCTTTATAAAAAATAACGTGTAGTAGAAGATAAAACATTTGATATTGAAAGGATGGAAACCTTATACATTTAATATTTTTACATAACTTTATTGAAAATTGACATTATAAAAATCATAAAAAAACCTTATGAATATATGAGAAGGTAAATATGTATTTTACATAAGATAACACATAATTTATTTTCCAAATATAAAGTATAACATAGGCAAGAATGGAAAATATAGTGAAAGATGATAAATCGTCATTAAAGATGATGAGAATTATTCTAAACGATGATATACTTTTTATTAGGAATTCATTAATTGGGGAGGATAATTTTAATCAATATTTTTATTTTCCCTTATAAAAATATAAATTACCATCAAATAAAATCTTAGGGTGGAAGAAACCAATCTTTTTGGAGATTAGTTCGACAAGAATCATTTTAACTCAATCAAAGGAGTTGAGTTAAAAACCCCTTACAACATTGGTATCCTCTAAATCAATGTCCATTTAATGAAATAACACAATATGTATCTTCAAAACCCATTAATTACATGAATATGTAAAAATACCTTTAGTAGAAATTAATCAAAATATAGAAAATAATTAATGGTGTGTATTATAAAACATGTATCTTGGATTTTAAAATGATACAAAGAAACCCTTTTCGTATTTCCCACATAATTGAATTAACTCTAGTAACCTATATAAAAGACATAAATATCTCAGTCCCATTTTATATAACCTTATTAAAAAAAATTAGTACATAGGAGCCTACTATAGAAAGTAAAAACCATATCATAAACTATCATGCAATGCATATGCTAAAGATCCTTCATTAATGATTATATTTAAATGATTAATTTTTGTAAGATAGAATTTTATTTTCACAAAATAATATTAATTTTTGAATTCTTCATAAATATATTAGTTAAGATGAATTTTTATTATTTTCTAAAAAATAATTTTTTTAGTTGAACAGTTCAATATACTATTTTTTCTAATATTGTGACTTTCAATCCATTATTAGTTTATAAGTATGAATTAGAATCAATATTTATTTTATAGTTTTCATTATAAATTAGAAAATATTAACTATAATTTATAATTTGATTATAAATTTTTTTAAACTCAAGTAATATTTTTTTTAAATATATATATACATATATATATATATTATACATTATTCATATAAAGTCTAATTTCTAAAACAAATATAAATTTAATCAGAAAAAATGGATATAAAAGTCAGAATTAATAGGTTTAAATTATATAATAAGGAATGCTATATTTTTAGGAGTAATAATTAAGTTACCTTGGGTAAATAAATTTTACCATGGTAAAAGATAAAATTGTAAAAGTAAAAATTCAAGGGTAAATGGCTTGAAACAGGATAAAAATATTTCTATAATTGAGTAGATAATGTGTTTCATGAACTTATATTTTCCCCACACCATTATGACTTAATTTTTTGGCCACTAGAAATTTTTAAAATGTTCTCCATTTATATTAATTGAAATATTTTAAAACAAATATCAATTTCACATCTTATAAAAGGGGCCTCTCACCACATTTACAAGGAAGTATTAAATATTATTATTAATCCTAAAAAACTTCTATTTTTCATTCCCCTAAAATACTATTTCACTCTTATAAGCTTCTGGAAACAATTTATTATCCTGATCGCTTTCTTTCCATGGAATCCTCGATGAGAAATCCAAAGTTATCAATTATAGTACAAGTTTTTTCAATAAAATCTTTTACTTTTATCATACAATTTGAAATTTATTTTTTCCCAATAATATGTGATGAATTAATTATTTATAATGCACCTAATTTATTAACATTATTGAAATAGACACAATCCAACTTTCTCTTTTTTCTTAAGAAAAACTAAATTGTCATTCATGTATTGTAGACTATCGCCCCCATGAAGAATCATGTTTCATTTTCCTTCATCACATTACAGTGATAGATATAAATATATTGTAAGTGGTTAAATTTGATTTTTATGATATTATTAAGGTATTGGTATAAAAAATTTGTGAACCTATTTCTTATATTTTTAAAAAAACATTCATTGTTAATATAATAATTTAAAACAAGAATTCTAAAAGGATTATCTTATATTCAAATTGTGTAATATTTTAATATCCCTTACATATTCTATAAATTCCTTAAAATTCTGATATATCACACTAATAAACCCATAATTTTATCATTTTACTTATGTTATAATGATATTACAACCAAAAAACCACATTTTCATTCTTTAAATCAGGGTATGTTCATATTTTTATCAGTTTAACCGCCAACGTGAATAATACTATGAGATTATATCATGAATTTATATTGGAATAAAATTAATGGTATAATATAATATAAATTTATAGATAATGATTTTTCATGTCATATATGTAATATAAATATTAAATTAATTAATTAAACCCCCCCCCCCCAATCGCCAATAGTAACCAAAACATTTTTCTTATTGATTTCATCTTTAAGGATAAAGAATAGAATACTCATGAAAGGAATTTTAAACAGTAAAAAATTATAAATAATCCATAAACATAACATTAATGACCTATTAATGATGAAATTTTCATGAATAATGAATATGGACACCACTATTACGAAACTAATACTAACGATCAAATCTATAAACATATGATTTAAAAAATTGGTCAAATTATTTTAGAGAATGAATACTCAATAAGAGTATTAATGAATATGGATATGATTAAGGTTTTGAATTAAGATATTATGATAGATATATTTTTTATATAAGATTTTAAAGTATAGTCATGTATTTCAGGGAAAGAGGTAATGGTTTTCCTTCTCATATTAGTCTCATTGAGACATGTTTTGTATTATGCACATAATTTAATTTATGTAGTGTATATACTTCCAATTTGATATTTTTTACAATTAAATGAATTAATTAATGGTATTTTAAGACCAATTTCATTTCCTCGATTTCAATATGTTTTGATTGAATTTTTATCCAATCCATAATTGGGGTTTTCCTTATCAATATTAATTATTTAGGACTCATGTTATATTCACCACCTATTTCCTTCAATGTGGTGAATAAATTTAGATGGAAGCCTTTTTACCATATTACTCATCAAATTTATGGGATTTAAATTTCTATATGTTTATCCCTTGATAATATTATATTTATTAAATATTTACCAAAACCATTGTATAATTCAATAATTACCATGGTAGAAAGGCATCCTATATTTTAATAAAGTAAAAAATGTGTGTGTTTTTCTATAAAATAAATCTCTATATAGATACTGGAAAGTGGACATGGATATTGAAGAGATGAAACTTCGGGTAATCACCCTAAAAATATTAATTTTATAATTTACTCTTTATTCTCTTGGATGCATGACGAATGGGTCCAAACTACACATCTGTATAGAAACACTTGAGGGATATGATTTTTAATATTTACACACTCATTATGATCCATGATGAAGTATTTTTTCTACCATTTCATTCATCTTCTACAAATTATATCTACTGAGTCCAATTACTATATTTCATGGATAAACCATTACATTATAAGTACCATCACCACTATATGTCTTTGATAAGGTTACTTTATGTTTTTTTATGATACCACACATTCACTATACTAATTGAGTGATGTTCTCCTAAAAATCCACATTATTCTATTTAATGGGATTTATTTATTCCGTATTTCAGATTATATGTATTTCCATTTTCTTATTCAGTCATAGGTTCCTTAGGTAATGGAATTAATGTTTTTGATAAATCTTATAGTGAATTCATTTCACTTAATCATGTGACAAGTGGGGTCTAGAATTATATATCCCCTTTATGCATCATTCAGCCTCATTGGAAGAAAAATTGGGTTCTAGTGTATATCTATTAAATTAGGTGGAAGTTATAGAGACCCTAGACCTAGTATCCTACAGATAGTCTAATCTTTATTACATTTGTATAATATAGAAGGAAGCATACCCCAAAGGACATAATAGTTTAAGAGTCTTTGTAAACTAGATACATTCTTAAAATTTAAATTTATTTTTAAAACACAAAATACAAAAAGAATTTTATTTGATAATTCCATTATTCCCTTTAGTGTATCCATTCATATTAATCACATAACACTTCCTTGTATACTAGGTAAAATAAAACATAATACATAATATATAAAAATGAACTACATCTTTGAAACTCATTCCAATAATTCTTCTTAATTTCTTGGGTGAAGGAAATAAAATAAGGGTGAGATCAGATTCTCAATAAGGGTCACGTGCAATGAAATATATCATGAATCAGTAAGAATAATCATCATGGAAAGGTAAATAACTAAACAAAAATTAAATTTAAATAACATTAATATCATGATAAGATAATTCGCAATCAAAATGTAAAGGTAAATAACTAAAAATACATTCCATTTAATCAATAACTGAGAATGAAAGGTAACCAAAGATAATATCATAGAAAAAAATATTTTATATAATAATAATTATTATATTATAAATGAAGGAAATTATTAATTATTGCAAGTCATGATATTAGGAAATATGATACCTCAACCATTATGATCTTTCCTTAAGATAGTTTAAAACTATAGGTAAAGACCCACTTAATTTGGCCAATTAATTTGTCTCCTTAGACCTACCTATGCATTGAGGGACTATATAATTCTGGGATACACCCATCACTTAATGTACAAATCAATCCTCATATATCAAATAATAAATTTAATTAATTAATAATATGTCTTATCAAAAAATATATGTATTGATTAAAAGATACAGATTTATCAATATTTCCCTAATTAATCAAATAACATTAAATGTATAAAATGTATGTTAAAATGGTTTATAGTTTATGAATTAATAATATAAATCATACAAGAATACATATATTTAATATAAATGTAATTTTCAATGAAAATTTATCATAATAGAGTTATTTTCTCAAGAGAAAGTTAAAAAATACAAAATAAAGTGAGATTGTACAATAACATTTACTACATTGTAATTTTCAAGTAAAATTCCATTGGGTGGAATAATTAAAATTGAAACATAAAACACTATAAAGTATGAATTAATCGTGATATTATATTTCAACGGGGTGTTTTATAAACCCTATGAATGAAATTAAGTGCATAACATTACAATATGACTCAATGATGGGAAATTGTGACACAGTCACTTACCTCACACATGCTTTTGGTTGAATGTGATTTACCCTCCTATATAGTGGTTTTAGGCTTGATATTAACTTATAAAAGAACTATATAAATATTTATAATGTCATATATGATTCTTTTATAATATATTTTTACATTTTCATTCATAATCTTTCATTATTTTCATTGCCTCACATGTTAATTTTCTGGTTTTCACATTCATGATTTGTAATGAAAGTTCTTGTTCTTGTTCATATTATGAAGTTACATTATATCCTAAATGATAATAATCACATAATTATAATATTTATGTATTAATTATACATTTAAACCAATAATTAAATATGTTTTTGAAAAATTAAGAATGTTACTATCATGGAGACATTACGTCATATGTACGCATGGGTAACATTTCCATTTTTAAATGATAATTATGGAAAGGATGTAAGGAATGTTTTATCTTTATAGAGTAATAAAAATAAAATATTATTTCTTTAAATATACCTATATATATCAAACATCTGTTGTGGTGATGAATTGAGAGTCACATCACTTCGGTAAGGCAGTACTCCACATGTACACAAAGGATGTTATCGTCTTTAAGTTAGTGAAATGGTAAGAAATAAAATGATATATTATGTTTAAATAATGATAAATATTTAATTAATATTATAATTATTTCATTTATATCACATATATTCATTAAAATTATCCATATTACCTTCTATATAAAGGGTGATTGAAAAATGAATCGCATTGATTAGTGTGGCGGTAGTCCACCATAGGTAAGAGCGAATTTTTTTATCACTTATGGATTGGAAATTAAAATGTTATATATGATATATTGACTATATAGGTATAATTATTTTATAAATATCATATATATACTTTATATCCCTCATCATACCCAATCGTGATAGGTTGTAATAGAAAAAATAATTGCATTGGTTCGTGAGGCGCTATTCCACCGTATAAAATAACGATGATTTTGTAACCCATTTGATAGAAGTGGGGATGTATATAGTTAATTCCCATACCAAAATAACATCTTAGTATATGGTAGATAATTTTTTATTATATCATAATAAATGAATATTATTTTAATAAGGTGTATGAAAAAAATAGAAAAACACATAGTTAGACATTTACATATTCTTTGAAAACCTCATTACGATTATCCTAAAGAATTCATAAAGGGGATTTCTGACAGAAAAAATATTATAATATGATGTGATGGATGTTTTTAAATTATTTGGGTAGTTATTTTCCAATCCAAAGCGGTGTTATGGTGTTAATAATAGAGGAGGGTGTTTTTCCTTTTATAAGTGATGTGAGTGGCATAATTGTATGTTTTGAACAGAAAAAGGTGTACCCACATTTTTCAAATGAATAAAGGGTCCAAAATAAATTTTTCTAGAGGATTATAAATTATAGGGTCAAATTATGTCTATAAAATATATTTTATACAATTATTTAGGTCATTTTAAGTATTATAGTTTCAATTTAACCCCCAGGAAAACCAATTTTTACCTTAATCACGGTAAATAATTTTTACTGTTTTTACAATTAATTATGGTTAAAAATTATGCTAATAATATTAGATAATAAAAATTACTATTGTTCTAAATATGTAATCCATTTTTCAAAATTCCATTAATATAATTGTAAACTTTTAATTTAAAATTAATCCAACTGATGTAACAGGAATGTAGGTTTTCAAAGAGAAAATGTTCAAATGTTTACATAGTATTTATATCAAAATTAAATATAAAAATGATTCCAATGAACAAAATTGAATTAATAGATATATAATTTAACTAATTTTTCTTTAAAACAAATTAAAAATATAATTTATCATTATAAATAATTTTGAACAAAAATGTAGTTTTAAATTAAAATTTAGTATTTGTCACTATTCATTGAAAGGTGAAACATTTCAGAAAATACCAAAATTTCACCCTAAGATAATTTTTATATGAAGATTTAAAAAATGAATATTATTTATTCAAATAAATTTTATAAAATTGGAAAAAATAAATTGTACATTATGTGCGCAAAGCATGACTAAACTTCCTTTTATAAAAATACAGTTTTCAAAAAACATTTCTTATTTTATATATAATCAATATATAACCATTGAATTTATTTTATAAATTTTTAAACCAAAAAAAACATTATTTCATTATAACTATTCATAACCTCTATATTAACAGTTAGGTTATAATGGTCATGTTTAAATAATAATATTTTAATAGAGTATCATGTTTTGTTTAAACTTGGTGTTGTGTGAATTGCAATCTATCAAATATGTTGAATTTTTAAAAAAATAAATATTTCATAAAGTCTCAGGGTATAATATTTTCTTTTATGATTTGTGTTTCATGTCATACCCTCTATCTAACATGATGTTTCACTTTTAAAATTTCAAGGTGTTATAATAGTTTTTGGTACAAGGCCTTGACAGAATATTTTGATGTCTGAAATTATTCATTCCATAATTATCATAAAAATGGTTATTATTATCAATTTTTTTCAATTATTATCATATATATAGTATGAACTCAGGTTTAATTGATTGTGGGTTCATGTTTTTTTTATTCATGAAATATTACTTATTTCATGTTTATGTTTTGATAGCTTCTATTGTATGTTACTCCTTACTGAGCATCTAAACTTAACCTTATTTGATTTTCATTCCCCAAGAAACCTAGAGGATTACTATTTATAATTTTTAGTGATATTATGGAAGTGATAATCATGTTCTTGCAATATATTTATATTATATCTAATGATTTAAAATTTATTTTACGTGTGTTTTTATTAATCTAAGAATACTAAATTGGTGGATAATTTTTGAACTATTGTATTCTATTAAAATAATATAATATATCTACCTACTTTGAATTTCTTCATTCTAGGATGGTATACTTGGTATTAAGGGATGTTTGGTAGGAACCTTAGAGATTAGATTTAGATGAACCATGTGAGATAACATAATTACTATAAAACCCCTTATGATTTCATGGTAACAATCTATAAATATTAATAGGAATTTAATTTTATATGTAACATTCTAGGATGTTGATGACTAAAATGAGGAATGATAATCATATCCACACTCATAGTCAATCTAGGGACTTTCCCCCTAAAAAAGTCAATGAAGATGGATTTATGGATAATCAAATCATAACTATACTAGGTTAGTTGGACCTGGTAATGAAAAATAGTATTTTCATAATAGAGATGTATTTTGATCCAATATATGGTGTAGCTATATTGTTATACTTCATATGAAAACAACCAATAACATTCAGTGGATCTATTAATCCATCGGTATTTGGATAATGGATCAGGTCCCTAAATAAGATCTTTCTCACTTTGAGAACAAGGGAAAAGAAAAAAGTCATCAATGGTGGTCTATGGTCTGAAGAAAGATATAGGAAAATGGTGGTTGCTAATTCAAAACACTAAAGTGTTATATGAGATCATTTTTATATAATTCAGAACATTTCTTAATATATTCTAAGAGAAATATTTTCCTAGTTGTCAAAAAGTGGAAATAGAAGGGCGGATCCTCAATATTTAACAAAATGATGAAGAAAATATTGCTAAATATAAGGATAACATTAAAAGGTTCACTAGGAATGTTGTAGATTATGTACATAGAAAATAAAATAATATTGAATACTTCTTTTATTGGTTAAAACTGATCCTTTTAAGGGAAATATTCTCTCAGATATTTTCATTATATAAGGATATTGTCATGGGCACCATTAAAATAGAAAATTAGTTTTCTGGGATGTATATATTCAATAGAAATTTAGAGAAGAGGAGGTTGACGGAGCATCATTGGAAGAATAATATGTAAAATGGGAAGAAAGGAAGGATTATATTTTCCACATGTGTTAACTATAGAAGGAAACACCCTAGGGATTTCAGGATGTGATCATTATCTTTTTACAAGAATGGTGATAAACTTCATCAATCTCATGAATGAATGGGAAAGGATGAAGGTGTTGATATTTAATGATTTAACTATAAGGAGAAGATAATTTTTTAACACCAATGTACCAAACATCAAGGTAATTTACCTAGAAAAAGGAAAATGGAGTAATGAAAATCTTATGTGATTACCATAGCAAAATTAGAAGTTCCTAATGACATGGTGGGGGGTACTTTGATCATATCTTTAAAGTTAGATGATGTTTTATTTTATTTTGTATATCTGAACACTTTTATATCTTTATGTTTTCTAAAACATTAGATATTTACCTACAACACTAGTAAGGGATTTATCAATTAATACACCAAGTGGGAATATTATGGAAATAATTATGTTTCATGCATATCAAATTATTATTCATGGTAATACCCTATTTTCAAACATGATTTTTATACATATGGTTGAGTTTGATATGATCCTTGGTCTGGATTTTATTTTAAAGTATATTGAATAAAATTATTGATAATAAGATAATATTATGATATTCGAAGGTGAGGTGGAATCCCTTGTTTTAGAGGTTAAAATTCATCATCAAAATATTGTATGGATCCTCTCCTAGAATCTCTTCTTAATGAAATTCTTACAGAGATACTAATATCAAGTGAAATCTATGGATTGGTAAATATATCCTAAGAATATAGTATATACTCATGGTACAAAAAATCATTTATTTTTTTCCAGATGGATTACTTATTCATTAACATGTTCCTAAATTTGAGTTCTCCATAGAATTTATTCATGGTTTAAGTACTAAATCTAAATATCCCTAAATATTGGAACCAATTGAGGTGGTGGAGTTGAAGAAATAGTTATAAGATTTGTATAATATGATATTTATGTAACCCATTATGTCATCATGGGAAGATCCTGTTTTATTCATGAAAAATATGGATGGGTTAATGATATTATACATCAATTATACGTGGATAAATTTCATCATTATAATGAATAATTTTCCATTATCACATATTGATGACTTATTTGATCAGATTAAAGGTTACCAACACTTTTGAATGATCAATATTAGATCTTTTTATCATCAAATAAGGGTAATAAGGATGATATACTGAAGATGGAATTTCAAAAAAAGGTACATATATTATAATTTTATGGTAATTCCTTTTTGATTGACTAATAAACCTTATGTCATTATAGAAATTATTAATAGAGAATTCAAGAATTATATTGATAAATTTGTGAAGTTATTCAATGTTGATATATAGGTATACTCTAAATTCTATAATGAGTATGGAATTCATCAACAAATAATTCTAAAAACCCTAAAAAAATCTTTATATGGGATATATAGTAAGTGTGAATTTTGCCTCAATGAATTTTATTTTTATGGACATATTTTCTCCAAGGATAGAATATTTTTTACCCTTAAAATTCAAAGGTATTCAGAGAATATCCTACATCAAAAAAGTTGATTTTGATTTAATTTTCCTTGGGTTTAGAAAGTTACTATTAGTGATTTTCCAATATTTCTCCCAATTAGATGACCTATTATCCATGTCAACATGTAAAGTGGTTAAATTAATATGGTCAATGGAATTTAGTGATTTTTTGAAGATATAAATTGATACTGATTAATGAACTTGTATTAAATTTATTATTAGGTAAGTAAATATTTTTAATATATATGGATGGATTGAAGAATGGTATTGTTTATTTTCTTATTCATAATGGTATAATGGTTTTCTATGAATCATGTAAATTGAAAATCCATGAAAAAAACTATATAAATCATGAACATGAGCTGGAAGATATAATATTTACTTTGAAAATATTGATACAATGCATCTATCTTGAGAGATGTGATATATATATATATATGTACCACCAAATTTTAAAGTATATCTTCTCCCAGAAGGTTGTTAGCGTGAACTAAAAAAGATATTTGGAACTACTAAGGACTATGATTGATCGATACACTACTACCTTGGGATGGAGAAAAATGTAGATGATGCATTGAGTATGAGAGACCATGGATTTCTAACCATGATGAGGACATACAAGAATCCTATATATATAGATATAGTAAATATGTCTAAAGTGTTATTTAGGTATGGGGGTCATCATAACTTTTCTAAGAAATTTCTAAACCATCCTAACTAGAGAATATATAGAAATACCATTAGGATTATGAGGACATAAAATGTTAATTTAAGAAAATAAATGATTGGAAATTGATAGAAATCATCTATAGAGATGTATTATTGAGGTATTAAAATATTTTATGTGTTCCATTTGTACCAAATTTTTAGAGGGAACTAGTAGACAAAGCACATCAATTCAATTTCTCTATACACTATAGTAGAATAAAAATATATAGGTATTTAATAGAATATTTATGGAGTGGTGGTATGAAGTAAGAAATTGTAGACAATGTGTCTAGATTCTTAGTATGCTCGCAAGTGAAGGGTAAAAAGTAACATCCTAAGGGATTAATTAAACTTCTATATATTCCAATATGGAAATGGGAAAATGTTACCATATAATTTTTCACGGTACTCCCAAATACTCCAAGGAATAATGAAACTACATTAGTCGTTATTGATTGTAGTACTAAGTCTGATCAGCTCTTACCGATAAGATAATATTTACCACATGAGTGAATCACATGGATCTATATCAATGAAATCATAAGGCTTCATGGGTATCCTTTATCAGTCATTTCTGATCATGACCCTCAGATCATATTGAAACTCTATAAGAGTTCCCAAATAGATCTTAAAAATAAGATAGTTTTATGAACCACCTGTCATCCCCAAACTAATGTGAAATATCAAAAGACTATCCAAACTTTAGAAGACATTATAAGATCGTGTTCTCTTGATTTAAAAGGTTTTAGGGATTTGTATTTTCCTTTGGTATAATTTTCAGAATGTAATAGCATTTATTCAAGAATTAAAATAGAATCATGTGAAGCACTATATAGGAATTGAATTCATAAAAAACATTTTGGTAATATCATTTAAAAATAAAGTTAGTTGGACCAGTACTTCTAAAAAATAATACAGTTAATGTATGAACTGTTCTAAATTATATTAATGCATCCTAGAGCAAAGAAAGAATCTATATTGATAATCAAAATAAATACTTTGAATTTAAAGATTGGGAATATTTATTTATGAAGGATTCACCATAGATGGTAGTTATAAGATTTAGTAAAAGGGTGAAGTTATTCCCAAGGTACATTGGGTATTTCATAATACTTAAAAGAATTTGAGTTGTAGCTTAATATTTGGCTATGTCACCCAATCATTCTAAAGTATTTAATGTCTTCCATGTTTCATTACTGAGGAAATACATGTTAAATACAAGTAATTTTCTCATATATGAGGGAATATATTTAGATCCTAACATTTCTTATAGTGATGTACCTATCCAGATAACTGACACCAGAGAAAAAGTGTTGTAGAATCATACAATTTGTTTGGTGAAAGACCTTTGTAGAAATAAAATACTATAAGTGGAAGCCTGGGTTTCTACTATAAAGACCCAGAAATTTCAAGGAAAATTTTTTCTTAATTACTTTGGAATTTTACGAGTCTATGGCTTCTGACGGCACTTGATTCCAAGGCCTGGTGTGCCCAGAATCAATTTCCAAAGTTTAGCTCTGGTACGTTCAGTGAACGAACGAGCGGGTTTTCCTATCTTTTGAACCGGTGCTCGGAATTGAAATCTGAGGGCACTGATGAACTCGCAGCACCGGTAATTTCTTAAGAGAACTTTTACCGTAGATGCATTTGCATGGGAGGAGAAGTTAAAATTTGTGGATTAAATGAGAAGTGAATAAAATTGTGGGACAATTTTATTTTTATATCTTAAGTGGTTATATCCAATATGGGAGAGTTGGGATGGGACCCACAAGCTCCTAAATACCCATGTGAGGATAATTGTGAGGTGGGTCCCACACGATCCCCAACCATTCACATTCCCTAAACCCCTTAAACCTCCCATTAAACTCCTTTTTTTAATGTTGACACCCCCCTAGAATTTAATTGAGTAACTCTTCCTCTCCCCTCTCTCCCTCATTAATTCTTGCCAACACACACTTTAATTAATTGATTGAACTTCTTCAATTAAGTTAATTAAGTGTTTGAATTTTAAATTTTAAATTCTTGGCAAGATTAAATAAAATAAGGATAAGCCTTATTTTATTTGGGAGTTTTCAAGTGTGGTGTTGGGGAGAAATTGGGAGAGATCTTGGGTTTTCGAAGAACGGTTCTTCTCCTTTGTTGAAGAACCTCAACTCTCCGATGAAGAATATCAACTCGGCGAACCCGGTTTCTCTGTCCTCTTCTTCCTCCGCGACAAGGGAGGAGATACCGACGTGGGAACTCGCCAACGACGTCTCACCTTATAACCTTCTCTCTGTGACAAAAAGGGGAGACGATGCTTCCTCCTCGGGCGCTTTCCGATGTCGCTTACAAAACCTCACCCCGTGACGCCGTCTTCCGCGACGTCTGATGTTCGACATCTTTTGTTGAGGTAGGGTGTTTTGTTACAATTTTTATTTGAATAAAAATTGTTCGTTGTGGTTCGTGAATTCTTGTACAACTTCATCCAAATGTTATCGCCTAACGCGGAGGGCGCGGGCCGAACAAACACGGTCCGACGACCCTCCATCATTTCTTGATCTTTTTGGAATTGGAAACCAGAGGGGGGGAAAGAACGGTGTTGTCGCGCCATGATGGAAACATGGCCAAGAAAACCAGCGTTGTCACGCCGGTTGTGTGGAAGGAACCGCGGCCCGCTACACGGGCCGCTTCAGCGGAAGAACTGGTCGGCCCATCGGCTAGCCGGGCAGAGGAGAACCGCAGCGCCAGGAGGGCGATGCACTGAGGAACCAGCCGGCCGGGCAGAGCTGGACCCCGGCGCCAGGAGGGTGCCACGCTGGAAGACCGGCGGCCCACCCATGCGGTCCGCATGCTCAGAAGACCGGTCGGTCTAGCCGGCCGGTTTGGGGAAGGGCGGTGTCGTCGGTGTGGAAACCCCCCCCCCCCTGGAACCCGCCCGGCCATCGGCCGAGCCTACCAGGCCGCGCCGCACCGGGCCGAGCCGGGCCGCGTCAGGCCGGGCCGAGTCGGGCCACGCTAGGCCGGGCCGGGCCGTGCCCCGCCGGGCCGAGTTATGTATTTCTTCGGACCGGTCCGACACCCCTGTTGGGTCGGACCCGTCAAACTGGTTCAACCCGACCCGTCGGCCCACTGGGCTAAACGGGTCGGGCCTTTTATTCACTTAAACGTGAATAACTTAAGGATCACGCATCTGATAGACGCGCCGTCTACAGCACTGGGACTCTTTCGATGAGACGGTCCTTTTGCGATACTCTAAGTGAGTTTCAGATGAATTTGGATATCAGTTGGGTTAGAAACGAGCGTATTTCTAACCGGGCCCCTGGGATGGAAAAGCCAATATCTCTCAGACCAGGCGTCCGATTGACGCGTCGTCTGTTGCGTTGAGTTCCTTTTGACAAGACGGAACTTCGGCATACATAAACTCTAGACTTTGTGACAGTTGATGTATCGACCCCCCTTGGCTCGTGGAGAGGACCCTCCCAGAATCGAGCGTGCTTTGTGCGGGAACCCTAGAGCTAGCTGCGACTGCGATGACGATGACGACTGTACTTGGATCCTACGTGGGTTCGGAAGCGAGGCCGACTGTACTTGGATCCTTCGTGGGTTCGGTAGCGATGACGACTTTACTTGGATTCTATGTGGGTTTAGCAGTGATGGTTACTGTACTTGGATCCTATGTGGGTTCGGCAGCGACGACTTCTGTACTTGGATCCTACGTGGGTTCAGTAGGGGAGATGATTCAGAGGCTACATCTATCATCTCCACCCCTCTTCGTGAGTAGTATACCTGTGTGAGCTGAGTCTTGACTTCCAATCATTATCATCGATGTGATTGACTTTCTTTCCTATGTGGACTAGGTTGTGCTTTCCTGTGTGGACTGGGTTGTACTTGGGATCGTGAGTTGGAGCCGAACTGGAATTGATGACTTAGGTATATGTATGGTCATATACCTAAGTGGAGTAGGTTGATACTTCATGTTAGTATCTTTCTTTTGTGGTTTATCCTTTGTGGATTCTGGGAGACCTTTGGGGGTCTCGGGGTCCCTACTAAGTATTGTATATTCACCCCTCCATGGGCTATGACCGCACTACGTTGTGTTGGATGCAGACAATAGACAGCACTGATCGAGGTGGAGTCTTATGGAGCGGTACGGTACTTGGAGGTGGACCACTTGGCGGGACGTACACAGAGCGGACGGCCGGACCTGAGGAGCTGAGGAGACCATTTGTACCCACCCTTCAGGTGGGATATCTGGAGGACGACTCAGTGGTTGTTGATTTACTTTACTGCAGTTGTTCTTTATTTACTGTTGTATTGTACTTTTAGTTGGGTTTGTATTCTGGCCCATTTACTTTCCAGCACTTACTTTTGTACTCAGTTTACTTAGTTTTTACTTCAGCTTGTGTACTCTGTTGTGTTTCGTTACTTATATAAAGTCAATGCCTTCCCTTTTATCAGGGTTTTTGCCTTTGGTGATAGTCTCCAGCCTCTGGCCTATGGAAGGCGGTCTTGGGGTAGTCACGGCATGGGCCCCGAGGACAGGTGGTGACAAATTGGTATCATAAGAGTCAGTTCTACCGCAGAATTTAGGACTCTGATAATTTCTTCCTGTGAAGAAATAGTGTTAAGGGTATTCAGTGTGGTTATCATTCCAGGGAGTCCAGTGTTGGTGTGGCAGTCGTCGTATCCATAAACCAGGACCCTGACTTCTGATTTCGGACTTGGTGCACGAAAAAATTGATTGTATGTGTGTTTCAAAAGTTTTCTTTGTGATTACTTTGTGTCATCTCACCAGGTATACTGTATTAACCGTGGCGCACCTGTTACTTTTGAGGATGGCCCCACGAAGGCAGCTAGTTAAGGTTCCGAGCTTTGTGCAAGATGGAAGCCCACCGAGAAATGAGGCCTCGGTGCAGGGCCCCATTACAACGGAGGCACCGGTAGTACCTATACTCACTGGTCCACCGATACCACCATCCCCAGCAGTAGAGAGTGCATGCCGCCTGAGTGCGCTGCACAAGTTTCAGTGACAGAGGCCGCCCAGGTTCTGCGGAGAGATGGACCCTCAGGCATCTGAGGATTGGCTAGAGGCTATCATCCAAGTCTTCAGGTTGGTAGGGACACAAGCAGATCTTATGGTGATCCTTTCCGCGAGTCTCCTGCACGCAGCAGTAGGTAGATGGTGGAGCCTGATGCTCCAGGTGCATGACGAGGCATCTCTACATTAGACAGACTTTGAGAGCCTCTTCCGCTTGGAGTTTTTTCCATCCACACTTCGTGCGGTGCGCATCCAGGAGTTACTACAGCTGCAGCAGGGCAGCATGACAGTAGCCCAGTACTCGGTGAGGTTTACCGACCTCTCGCACTACTCCACAGACATGGTACGGGACCCATTCTTCCGGGCCCGAACCTTTTAGAAGGGACTGAGGCATGAGATCAGGGCTTCGATGATCTCCCTTAGCATTCTGACACAGGTAGGATTACTGGAGCGAGCCCTTCTTGTGAAGAGATTCCATGCTAAGCCTACGCCAGTAGCGAGGCCTACCACAGGGTGACACGTAGTGGAGTCTTCTGCAACCGGCAGTAGACAGATGTCGCAGAGGTCCAAGCGGGCCAGGACATCAGGTGGGCGACCTCATGATACTGGTTCGGAGGTGCAGGGCACATGCAGCAGAGCCAGTCATGCGAGTGGCAGATAGTGCTATGCATGCGGCGGGCAGGGCCACATAGCTCGTGACTGCCCAACCCGCCATGCAGAGGAGCAGAAGATGGTTGAGGGACCACCCAGGCAGAGGTAGAGGTTCGACCGTGGTAGTTCGTAGGAAGCTGGCGGACGAGGCAGAGGAGCTGGCCGAGCAATAGGTGGTGGATGACGCTTCGAGGCTCTACCACCACCAGGAGGACCACCCCGACCACATGGAGCTGGCAGACATGGGAAGGCTCATCTTCATGCAGTCGAGGCCTACGACCACGGTGCACCTGAGATGATTCGAGGTACTATCTTTGTCTAATCCACCCTTTCTGTAGTTTTTATAGACATAGGAGCGAGTCATTATTTTATTGCCACTGCTCTTGTACAGAGCTCGTAGATTCCGATGGAGTCATTAGCTCGATCCTTATGGATAGAGACTCCTACGGGAGAAGACTCGACGATTACACACTGGTGTCGACAGTGTGAGCTTACTCTAGGAGGCGAGAGCTTCGGCTGGGATCTTCTTGTAGAGGCATCGAGGCCTTACGATTTCATCTTGGGTATGGACTGGTTATCTACAGTCCATGCCCAGATTTACTATATTAGGATCAAAGTGCGATGTGTCCACATAGATGGGAGCTTATGACTATGTGTCGACTACCGTCGCCTGAATCAGGTGACCGTAAAGAACAAGTATCCACTCCCAAGGATAGACGACCTCTTTAATCAGCTCAAGGGAGCATGATTCTTCTCAAAGATAGACCTCAGGTCAGGCTATCTTCAGCTCAGAGTTCAAGACGAGGATGTGCAGAAGATGGCCTTCAGGTGTCAGTATGGCCACTATGAGTTCTTGGTTATGCCTTTAGGTGTAACCAACGATCCAGCAGTGTTCATGAGTCTCATGAACAGGATCTTTCATCCTTACCTCGATCGATTTATTGTAGTCTTCATCGACGAAATACTAATTTACTTGACTACTGAGGAGGAGCACACCTACCACTTGTGGTTTGTACTGGACACACTCTGAGAGCACCATCTTTATGGTAAGCTCTTGAAGTGTTAGTTCTGGATTCGAGAGGTCCACTTCTTGGGGAACGTCATCTCTGAGGTGGTAGTTGCGGTGGATCCTACGAATATCGAGGCAGTACTTTCTTGGGAGCCAACCAGGAGTGTGACAGAGGTTCAGAGTTTCCTAGGTCTAGCTGGGTACTATCGAAGATTTGTGCCAGACTTCTCCAGAGTTGCAGCACCGATTTGAGCTTTGACAAAGAAGGGGAAACCCTTCGTGTGGTCAAATAGATGTCAGCAGAGTTTCCAGGAGTTGAGACAGAGATTGACCAGTGCACCCATCTTGAGGCTACCAGAGGAGGGAGTAGGGTACATAGTTTACTATGATGCATCAGGGACCGGACTCAGGTGTGTCCTGATGCAGGAGCAGGCAGTGATCGCTTATGTTTCATGATAGTTGAGGCAGCACGAGTAGAACTATTCCACCCATGACCTGGAGTTATCACCAGTGGTCTTCGCCTTGAAGATGTGGCGGCAGAATCTGATGGGTGAGCGCTTTACAGTCTACTCTGACTACCAGAGTCTCAGGTACATCTTCTCATAGAATGACCTAAACTTGAGACAGCAACTATGGCTCAAGTTCCTCCAAGACTATGACTTTGAGATAGTCTATACTCCTATGAAGGGGAACGTTGTGGCTGATTCTCTCAGCAGGAGTTCGGGCATTCAGCTACTTGTAGAGGCGACGGAGTAGCTAGCCGCGTTGCAGATATCCTTCATGGATAGATATGGAGAATCCTTTATACAGTCACTCACATTCACTCCTCCACTACTTCAGTGGGTTAGAGAGGCACAGCTTGGAGATGTTGACTGTGAGATGCGACGTGCTCAAATTTCTACAGGGTAGGCGCCTGATGGATTTTCTGAAGGAGCAGAGCACGACATCCTCTTCAGGGGACGTACCATGGTACCAGTTTCATTATAGAAGGAGGTGCTGAGGGAGTTTCACACATCCCATTTAGCGGTAGATCCAGGTGTAGCGAAGATGTACCAGGATCTTAGATGATAACACTGGTGGTCGGGTATGAAGAAGGTCGTGGTAGAGTTCATTTCACGATGCCTCACCTGCCAGTAGGTGAAGGCGGAGCACCAGGTACCGGCAGGCTTGGTGCAGCCCTTAGAGGTCCCAGAGTAGAATTGGGATAGGATATCCATGGATTTCGTGATTGGTCTCCCACGTACTTCCAGAGGACACGACTCCAACTGGGTGATTGTCGACCGACTCACCAAGTCATCCCACTTCCTACCTATCAAAGAGCAGGGCTCAGTGGATAGCTTGGGACACCTCTACATTCAGGAGATCATATGGCTTCATGGTGTTCCATCATCTATCGTCTCTGATCGAGATGCTCGCTTTACTTCCTGGCTTTGGAAGGGGTTGTAGGAAGCTTTTGGGACATAGCTACGCCTGAGCACCACCTTTCATCCTTAGACAGATGGCCATACAGAGAGGACCATTCAGACTCTCGAGGACATGCTCCGTGCATGTGTCCTCGACTTTGGTCACAACTGGTAGGATCATCTACCCTTGGTGGAGTTTGCGTACAACAACAGTTACCACTCCACCATTGGGATGGCACCATATGAGGCAATGTATGGTTGACCATGAAGATCACCTCTGTGCTGGAATGACCCTAGGAAGTCAGTACTCGTAGGACCAGAGATGGTTCAGGATACAACGAAGAAGGTACAGATCATCTAGGAGCGGATGAAGACTGCACAGAGCAGACAGAAGTCCTATGCTGATAGGAGGTGGAGACCACTGGAGTTCAAGGATGGCAACCACGTTTTCTTATGGGTCTCACCTCGATGTGGATTACGGAGATTTGGTCGGGGCAACAAGTTATCTCTATGCTTCATCAGACCATTCCAGGTCCTCAGTAGGGTAGGCGAGGTGGCTTATCGCCTGGCCCTTCCACCTCAGTTGCACCAGGTGCATGACGTTTTCCACTTATCTCAGCTAAGGAGATACGTGAACGACCTGATGCATATCATTGATCACGTGGAGCTGGACATCGATGATGGGGCAACATTTGTGGAGGTCCCGGTGGAGATCGAGGATCGACAGGAGCGGGTCCTATGTGGACGGTCGATTCCTCTAGTGCGCATTTGTTGGCAGCATGGGAACCTCCAAGAGAACACATGGGAGCGGGAGACTCATATGCATTCACAGTACCCTAAATTGTTTCCCTAGTTTATGATTTAGCTTTATGGGGAAGTAAATCCCTGAGGTGGGAGTAAAGTAAAGACCCTGAAATTTCAAGGAAAATTTTTTCTTAATTACTTTGGAATTTTACGATTCTGTGGCTTCTGAGGCACTTGATTCCAAGGCTTGGTGTGCCTGGAATCAATTTACGAAGTTTAGCTCAGGTACGTTCAGTGAAAGAACGAGCGAGTTTTCCTATCTTTTGGACCGGTGCTCGGAATTAAAATTTGAGGGCACCGATGAACTCGCAGTGCCGGTAATTGCTTAAGATGGCTTTTATCATAGATGTGTTTGCACAGGAGGAGAAGTTAAATTTTGTGGATTAAATGAGAAGTGAATAAAATTGTGGGAAAATTTTATTTTTATATCTTAAGTGGTTATATCCAACATGGGGGAGTTGGGATGGGACCCACAAGCTCCTAACTACCCATGTGAGGATAATTGTGAGGTGGTTCCCACACAAGCCCCAACCATTCACATTCACTAAACTCCTTAAACATCCCATTAAACTCCTTTGTTTAATGTTGACACCCCCCTTGAATTTAATTGAGTAACTCTTCCTCTCCCATCTATCGCTCATTAATTATTTCAAACACACACTTTAATTAATTGATTGAACTTCTTCAATTAATTTAATTAAGTGTTTGAATTTTAAATTTTAAATTCTTTGAAAGATTAAATAAAATAAGGATAAGCCTTATTTTATTTGGGGGTTGGAAAGTGTGGTGTTGGGGAGAAATTGGGAGAGCTCTTGGGTTTTCAAAGAACAGTTCTTCTCCTTTGTTGAAGAACGTCAACTCTGTGACGAAGAACATCGACTCGGCGAACCCGGTTTCTCCGTCCTCTTCTTCCTCCGCGACAAGGGAGGAGATACCGACGCGGGAACTTTCAAACGATGTATCACCTTATAAACTTCTCTTCGTGACAAAAAGGGGAGACGCCGCTTCCTCCTCAGGCGCTTTCTGACATTGCTTATGAAACCTCACCCCGTGACGCCATCTTCCACGACGTCTGACGTTCGACATCTTTTGTTGAGGTAGGGTGTTTTGTTCCAATTTTTATTTGAATAAAAATTGTTCATTGTGCTTCATGAATTCTTGTACATCTTCTTCCGAATGTTATAACCTAATGCGGAGGGCGCGGGTCGAAAAAACACGTCCCGAAAACCCTCCGTCGTTTCTTGATCTTTTTGGAATTGGCAATTGTAGGCGGGGAAAGAACGGCGTTGTCGTGCCATGTCGGAAACGTGGCAAAGAAAACCGATGCCATCGCGCCGGTTGTTCGGAAGGAACTGTGGCCCGCTACATGGGTCACTTCGGCTAAAGAACTGGTCGGCCGGGAGGAGGTGAACCGCGGCGCCAGGAGGGCGCCGCGCTGAGGAACCGGTCGGCCCGTCGGCTGGCCGGGCGGAGCTGGACCGCGGCGCCAGGAGGGCGCCGCGCTGGAAGACCGGCGGCCCACCCATGCGGGCCACGTGCGCAGAAGATCGGTTGGTCTAGCCGGCTAGTTTGGGGAAGGGCAGCACCACCTGGCACAGCCGGTGCGGAAATCCCCCCCCCCCTAGAACCTGCTCAGTAATCGGCCGAGCCAGCCTGGCCGCGTTGGGTCGCGCCGCACCACTTCGAGGCGGACCGCGCCACTTCGGGCCGGGTCACGCCCCTTTGGGCCGAGTTATGTATTTCTTTGGACCGGTCTAACACTCTTGCTGGGTCGGACCTATCAAACTAGGTCAACCCGACCCGTTGGCCCACTGGGCTAAACGGGTCAGGCCCGTTATTCACTTAAACGTGAATAACTTAAGGACCGCGTGTCCGATCGACGCGCCGTCTGCGGCACAGGGACTCTTTTGATGAGACGGTCCTTTTGAGATACTCTAAGTGAGTTTCGGATGAATTTGGATATCAACTGGGTTAGAAATGAACGTATTTCTAACCGGGCCCCTAGGACGGAGAAGCCAATATCTCTCAGACCGGGCGTCCGATTGACGCGTCGTCTGTTGCATTGAGTTCCTTTTGACGAGACGGAACTTCGGGATACATAAACTCTAGAATTCATGATAATTGATGTATCGACCCCCCTTGGCTCATGGAGCGGACCCTCTCGGAATTGAGCGTGTTGTGTGCCGGAACCCTAGAGTTTGCTATGACTACGACGACGATGACGACTGTACTTGGATCCTACATGGGTTTGGCAGTGAGGACGACTATACTTGGATACTCCGTGGGTTTGGCAGCGATGATGACTGTACTTGGATCCTACATGGGTTCGGCAGTGACGGTTACTGTACTTGGATCCTACGTGGGTTCGGCAGGGATGACTTCTTTACTTGGATCCTACGTGGGTTTGGAAGGGGAGATGATTCAGAGGCTACATCTATCATCTCCACCCCTCTTCGTGAGTATTATACTTGTGTGAGCTGAGTCTTGACTTCCAATCATTATCATCGATGTAATTGACTTTCTTTCCTGTGTGGACTGGGTTGTTCTTTCCTGTGTGGACTGGGTTGTACTTGGGCTCGTGAGTTGGAGTCGAACTGGAATTGATGACTTAGGTATATGTATGGGCATATACCTAAGTAGAGTAGGTTGATACTTCATGTTTGTATCTTTCCTTTGTGCTTTATCCTTTGTAGATTCTGGGAGACCTTCGGGGGTCTTGGGGTCCCTACTGAGTATCGTATACTCACCCCTGCACGGGCTATGCCCGCACTACGTTGTGTTGGATGCAGATGACACACATCACTGATCGAGGTGGAGTCTTGTGGAGCAGGACAATACCTGGAGGTGGACCACTTGGCAGGACGTACACGGAGTGGATGGCCGGACCCGAGGAGCTGAGGAGACCATTTGTACCCACCCTTCAGGTGGGATATCCGGAGGACGACTCAGTGGTTGTTGGTTTACTTTACGGCAGCTGTTCTTTATTTATTGTTGTACTGTACTTTAAGTTGGGTTTGTATTCTAGCCCATTTACTTTCCAACACTTACTTTTTTACTCATTTTACTTAGTTTTTATTTCATCTTGCATACTTTGTTGTGTTTCTTTACTTATATAAAGGCAATGCCTTCCCTTTTATCGGGATTTTTACCTTTGGTGCTAGTCTCCAGCCCCTGGCCTATGGAAGGAGGTCTTGGGGTAGTCACGGCATGGGCCCCGAGGACGGGTCGTGACACCTACAAAAATCTATGATGAATTAAAATAAAAAATTGATCAATAGATGATATATGCCTCAATTTTGAGGAAAAAAATTTTTATGGTGGGTACAATGTAATACCCAAGAATCTATTATAATAGGTAAACACCATGACCTAAACCATCACGCAATGCACACTCTAAAGTGCATTTATTTGGGAGTATATTTAAATTTATTATTTCTGAATGTCATAATTTTATTTTAACAAAACAAAATTCTATATTAATTTTTTTAGAAATATATTAGCCTAAGGAGAATTTTTAGGATTTTTCTAACTAAAATAAATTTTGTTGAATAGTGTAATAAATCATTTTTATAAATATTGTGCAATTTATGCCATTATTCATATATAAGGGTGAATTAGAAGAAATTTTTATTTTATAATTGAATTAATAACTTTTAAAATATTAATTATTGATTAAAAATCAATTATTGACATTTTAGAAATCAAATAATATTTATATAAAAAAAAATTTAATATATTATACATTTTCCATATTAAATTTAATTTTTATCACTTATAGATATTCAATAAAAATGGATTTCAAATTTTTAATCATTGGTTCCAAATTAACTAATGAGGACCTCTTTATTTTTAGACATATATATTATGTTACCTTAGGTAAAAACTAGTTACCACAGAAAAATCTAAAATGGTAAAATTAATAATTCAATGGGTAAATATATTTAAATATGATAAAAATGTCTATAATCGAGTGTATGAGGTGTGTCTAAACTTTATCTCTTCCTAAATATATTATTTGTTAATTTTGGATCCACATGTCATGTTTAATAAGTGGTCCCTTTAAATTAATTTTAAATATTTGTAGATATTCCATTCTCACCACATATAAAAGGGGCCTCTCACTACCCATTTAGGGAACTCCAAAAATTATATTCCCTCCTAAAAAATATCATTTTTCCTTATCCTTTAATACTCTATCATACTCATAAGCTTATGGTCATATTAGAGTTTTCTATATATTTACTTTACAAGGAATCATCCATGATAAACATAAATTTCTCAATGTAAGTTCAATATTTTTGCTAACATGTTTTCCTTTTATCATTCAATTTAAAATTTATTTTTTTTCAATATTATATGATTAATAGTGTATTTAAATTATACATAACGTTTTTATATTGTATAAATAACCACTAACCACATTTACCCATTCCCTTATAAAAAATGGAACTGACATTTGTGTGTTGTACAGACTACTAACTCTACGACACAACATGTTTCATTTTCCTTCACCTCCATATAATGATAGATCTAAAGATGGTATTAAGGGATCAGTATTTTTTTAAAATATAATAATGGTTTTGTATAAAAAATTGTACTACCTATTAAGGATGTTATTAACAAATGATCATCATTAACTTAATCATTTAAAACAAGTGTACTGAGAGAATAATCTTTTATTCAAATTATATTATATTTTTATATCCACTCAATATTATTATATATAACACCCATGGAAGATAAATTTTTAAAAGGGATAAATAATAATATAAATTTAAACTAGGAGAAAATTTATTTTTCGTATCATATATGATCATAACTCCACAATTAATGAGGTTTTTCATAGAGTAGTGATCTAGATGGGTGACCTCCTAAGATGTTTCCCAGGGTGAGTACATGTGAGGAAAAAGAAAATTTGAAAAATAATGTTTTTCCTATGGGGAAAGTCATTATTATGATGACCCATTCAGACACATGTTTGAACCCCATGGAGGGGACACCATGTGTCATCGGGATGATTAGAGTTCCTACAGGGGCCATTTGTTACATTGGTATCAGATCAGGAACTCATTCGGAAGCGCAGTGGACTTTACTGGGATGAGATTTAAGGTTCACATAAGGAATTTTTTCTATATATAGGGTTAATGTAACACCCTTGGAATCTAAATGTTAAAATTTCTAATTTTTACTTCCCATGTTGATAAGGGCTCCTTTATTTTCAAGAGCCTACCAGATTAGAACTCCATAGTTAAAGAGGTTTGGTATGGTATAGGTATTAGGATGGGTCAACTCCTAGGAAGTTTCCCAGGGTTTGTGAAAGTGAGGAAGATGAAATTTTTATAGAAAATTTATTGGTGCGTTGGTAAATTCATTAGTCTGATGGCCTGTTTTGCAGGACATGTGGGTGGACCCCAGTGAGGGGGCAACACTTGTCTTTGGGGAAAATGGGGTTCTTGTGAGTAAAATTTGTTACATTATAATTTATTTCAATTCTTATATATGAAACTAATAAAAAAATATCATTATTCTTATACTATAATTATATTACAACAAAGTCACATCATCATCATTAATTATATCATGGTATGTTCATGTTTCAGTTAATGTAACAACTTACTTGAACAATGCTACTATTTTATATCATGAATAAAAATATGAGGATAATTATTTGTATAATATAATTCTAATGTGAATATAATGATTTTATTTGATTATGACAACATTATATCAGTATTTAATTTATTATTTAATAAAACACCCTTTGATCATTAGGAATTATCAAAAATGCCTATAATCTTCAAGTATAAAGAATAATACTCTCATTAATGGAATTTTAAAGCTATAAATAATTATAATCATCCCTAAAAATAACACTAAGGACCAATAAATGATGAAAATTTTAAGATTAATGAATAGAGACACCACTATTATGAAACTATTATAAGTTATCAAAAGAATAAACACCTGATATTTAGATTTGGTTGAATTCTTATAGATGATGATTATTCATAAATAATATTATTGAAAATGGATACGATAGAGGTTCTACATTAAGTTATTAATATTTTTATTTTTTATACAGGGATTTAAAGTATATTCATGGATTTCATGACAAGAGGAAACTGTTTTCTATCTCTAATTCCACTCTTGGATACATTTTTTTATTTTTCAACTAAATTTCCTTTATTTTTTTATATACTACCTATTTGAGATGTAATATAATAAAATTAAATTTGTATAGTATTTGAAGGGAAATTTCAATCCCTCTCATTCAAGGATTTTTGTTTGAATTTATTATAAATCCATATGTGGGGTTTTTTCCATCTCAATTTTCATTCTTTGGGACTCATGTCATATTCATCACCAATTTCCTTTTGTGTGGTGAAAAAATTTACAAGGAAGATTTTTTACCATATTAATCGTGATATTTAAGGGATTTAAATGTTCATATTTGTATCCACCATCATGTTCTTTTTTATTCAATAGTCACCAAACCTATTGTAAAATTCAATCCTTTTAATGGTGGAAAACTATCCTAAGTTTTGGAAAAGTAAAAGTTCATATAGTTTCATAGAACATACATACTTTTTTGGATATTGTAAAGTAGATGTGACTATAGAATAGATGCACCTTGGGTTAATCACTCAAACAATGGTTGGTTGGAAATTGAATCAATAAACAATCTAATACTCAATGAATGGTTCTAAGACTACACACCATGATAGACACTTTAAGGGGATATGCTTTGGAATATTAAAATGTTTTTTTTGAACCATGATTAAGTATTTTTTCAACCATTTCCTTAGTATCTTACCAATGAAACCAATTGAATCAAATTAATATCTTTTGTGGATAACCTAACACATTCCTTGAACCTCCACTACTATATTTCATTTATAAGTAAACTTCATGTTATATTAATGATACCCCACTATTTCTAAGATTGTTAAGGGATGTTCTCCTATAAATCCATATTATTCTATTTAATAGTGGTTTATTTTTTCATTATTTATCATTATATGGGTAGTAATGTTTTTATTGCATTATATTTTTCTTAAGGAATGGTATGAATAGTCTTGATGAATCTTATAGTGAATGCCTTTGACTCAATTAGGTGATGTGTGGGTATCATAATTATATTTCCCCTTGATTAATCAATGTGTCTCATGAGACTAAATAGGTTATATTTTTGTGTATACCTCTTCCTAGAATAGGTTAGTTTCTTGGAACAATGCTTTAAAAACATGCTTGGATATCTAGAGTTATTCATTCCACTAATATAAGATCAATTGTTAATTTTATCCATGCTTTTATTTATTATCATGGATATATAATTCTCTTCATTTTATTTTATTTTGTAGTCATGTTGTTTATTTATTCCTTTAATTTCACTTATGTCATATTTATATTATGATGGATTCTATTGTATGTTACTCCTTACTGAGTATATGATCACATGCTTATTTTTTCCTTTCCTATAATAACATATAGGAGTAATATGTATAATTTTTAGGGATATAATGGAAGGTTTAATCATGTTCTCATAATATCTTATGTTGTATCTTATGTTTTGAAATGTTTTATATATATGTATATAGTATTACAAGACTACTAACCTATTGGATCCTTGAGAAACTAGTGTATTTTGTACCAATATTATAAAAAAAATTATATTGGATTAAGGAGTTTAGGATGTAATTTTTTTTATTTTTAAAGGTAATTTATAAAAAAATAGAAATATATGGAGTTTAGGATGTAATTTTTTTTATTTGTAAAGTTAATTTATAAAAAAATAGAAATATATTAGTTAGTTTTGGTTTATCTTTATCATCATATGTTAGAAACTATGATTTCTTGATTTATAATAGTTTTTTAATGGCATAGTTGGTTATTGTTTATTACTAAAAAATTCACTATTTAAGGATTATGAAATATATTATAATCATGTTGTTTAATTGATTAACCATGTATTGTTTTCATTTATTTAGAGATAATGGTATGGTTTGTGAAAATATAAATTGTGAAGAATAGGTTTTAGCATGTTTAATTATCAAATGGTGAAATATATTAATAAATATATTATATATCAATAAAACCTTTATAGAATCATTAAATAATATTAAATACATTATTATTACGTGATATTTACATTATATTAAATTCCTTAAACATTAATGATATAGCCATTATAACATAGTTTATTTAGGTGGTGAAAAATAACCAAATGAGTGTGTGTTATAATGATTTAAAGAGTAAGGATTTGTTTTTATATAATATTAATATAAAAATTTAATGAAACTTAAACATTTATTAAGTAAAAAATTTATTCATTAAAATCATTTCTATAACCATGAATTAGGGGTGGATATGAAAAATAGAATACATTGTTTCGTGTAGGTGCTAGCTCACCCTACACATGATTAATGTTATTTTATTTTTCTAAATATATAGGAATTATTAAATAAAAATTGTTCCATTAATATAAAAACACTAAATTATACAAATTAGAATGATTAAATTATATTACTATGTATAGTATAGTCCTCTAAGTGAAAAAATAAGAATGGAAAGTTAGGGATTAAGTAATACTCAAGTAGGGACGTTGAACATTCTCTTGAAAGTATCCTGGGAAATGAATGGATTAGGGCAACTAATAAAGAATATAGGCTTATGAACATGAGAAAATTTTCTATTATGGTAAATATTTCTTATTTTTAGGATGAAATTAGAAGGAATAATGGTGTAATTAAAGGGTGGAAGTGTTCCACTTTTATAAGTGAAGAAAAGGGAACTTTTTTAAATACCCATTTTTTCAATAATAGAATGAAACTATTAAAGGGTTAATGGATCCAAATCATGAAATAATGGATTTTGGGGTGATATAAGGTATGTATATCCTCAAAAACCCATTTTCCCAAATGTTTTAAACATATTTCATGCCTTTTATGACTTCATTTTTACATTTATAGTTTAAGTTTTTACCTTGGTAACTAGTTTTTCCCAAGTTGATTATATTTTATTAAAAATATAAAGTAACCCTTCTAATAAAAAAATTATTTCCAAATAAAATTTTACACTCCATATATAATAATTATATTTTAAAATAATATAAAATTATGTTTTATATTAAAACCTTTAACATATTGAAAAACTATTTTGTAGAAATATGTTGTTTTTAGAATTATGTGTTATTAATCATATTTAGATTTGATTAACATTTGAAAGAGTGTTAATATTCATATATATAAATGTGTGTTTATTTTTGTGTGTTTTTAAATAATTTATTATATATTTTTTAGTTTATTTTAATTTATTTTATTAGAAAAAAATTACACAATGTTAATAAAACAATTCTTTGAACATTATAATTTTATAATTATTATGGTCATAAACTTTAGTTATAGAAATCCTATTTTTATGCTTAAAAATTAAGATATAATTAATAAATAATATGAAATTTTTATCAGAAATATTAAATACATTTTTTTATATTTCATTTCTATTACTTGTGATGACTACTTTTTAATATAAGTGAATAATAACACTTTTTAAAGTAGAATATCACATAAGTTTTAAAACATTAATAATTGGTTTCATAAATTAAAGATAGTGTGTTTAAATGAATTATTTTAATTTATAAATATATATTTTCATAATAAAAATCATTCAAAAACATTTACATCATTCTTGTGTTATGATAATGTCATAAAAGTGGTAATATTAGAAAAATCGTTGTTTTTCACTATTCACCAAAAACAATTATTTCATAAAAATATAAAAAATTAATCTTATTATAATATTGAATTTATTAATAAAAAAATGATATTAATTTTGACAAATAAAAATTATAAAAATTATAAATTTATGAAAATATATTATATAAAAATATTGTTTTATTGAAAATATGCTCAATTAAGACTTTAAGTGTTTTTAATTCTATTTTTTATTAATTTATAATTGATTACCATATTTTTATATAATATAAGTTCTATTGTTATTAAATTTCCTTAATAATATTCATCTAATAAATAATGTATCATTTTAGTTTTATGGTGTGTGTGAAACAAGCTATTTAACATAGTATTATTTTAGAGAAAAATTTATATTCCAAAATCATGAGGCATTACAATCTCACAGATGATGCTAAAATCATCAATGAAAATCTTCTATGTGATATTACTTCATCTTTTATTTATTATGATCTATAAATATCTATATTCTACAACATATCCAATACATCATGTATGGATCATATCAATCTCTCTATTAAACTTTTTATCTCTCTTGAGAGTATAAAATCAGTCATGATTTAATATGTATAAACTTTGGAAACCAGTAAAATAAAAATCAATCACCCATGAACACATACATCTCAGCAATGTATTCTAAATCCATCATGTATAAATTTTTAATAAAAAATATTTAGAATAAATTTAACATGAAGTAATAACTCTTGCATACACATTATCTTCATGACATGCATATGAACCATGGGGATAATTTTACTTATATTTTTTCATTTTTCACTATTTTTAAGATGTGTTTCTTGAATATTTATATGGTATTCCCTGAGAGTGGGAGTAGGAATTCATAAAAGACTTGTTAATGTGTACCAAGACAATATATATCCCCCATATCATATGCATTCAATAGTGTTTCAAGACTTTGAAATTCTACTAAAATACCTTCAATAAAATATATTGTTTAGGAAACGTGTATTACATTAGGGTGATCTAGTGGTTTTTACTAAAATTAAAATTGGAAATTATGGATATGTGTTGATTATGTAAGGTAAAATTAGGTTACCCTTATGATTCAACAGCTATTATAATGAATTTATTATTTATTTGATTAGTTGTGGGGGACCAAAATTATTTTTTAAAATTAATTTTTTATTAGGATATCATCATCTTAGGGTGTGGGATAGGATATACCAAATACCATATTTAGAAATCATCATGTCCATTTTGAATTTCCAATATTATAATTTTTTAAAATTAACACTGAAACTATATTAATAGATTTTATAATTAATATATTTTATCCACATAAATTCTCTATTTTTATTGTATATATTGATAATATAATGGCATAATCATGATCATGAGGTGAGAATTGAAAATATAATTTTATTTTTATAATGACCTTGAATGAATGTGAAATTTATTTTAGGATATCAATATAAAAATCTTAGATTAATGATTTAAATTATTATTGGTATTCTGTGTCAGATTCATGAATAGTAATTTATCCTGATAAGGAGACAAAGATAATATCTTGGGAAAAATAAATAATTTCATCGGCATTAAGAGGTTTTAAGGGATCAGTGGATATTTTAAGTAATTTATTAAATATCTCTCTCATTTTTCTATGTTAATGATGAAATTTACAAGAAAAGGGTAATATTATTGTGGGATGAAAGACATCAGTCTATATTTCAAGAACTAATGTGGATTTTTATATATGAACTTACTCTCATTTTACCTATGTTTTGTAGGTGTTGTGTTCTTTATTATGGCCCATATGGAATAGGTTTCACATATGTGCTACTGAAGGGGTTCTATTTCTGTCTTATAGTTTTCAATGGCATAGGTTTCAAAAGAATACTAATCGCACTAATGATGTTGAGAGTGAATAAATAGTTCCTGTGAAAATGTGTTTATAGAATTTTCTTTTTAAGAAGTTGATTATTATTTAAACTAATTGTAAAATCTTAAAGCATATTTTCCTATAATTGGGCTGTAAATATCTGAATATAATAACCAAAAAAATAGGACCTATTTCATTCCAATACATGAACTAAAGAAAATGACTTGATTTTTGGTTGATAGAAACTAGATATGAGTGATACCTCATAATAATTAGGGAATTATTTTTCCTTAGAGAAAAAATCAATATATAAAATTAAACTGTTTTTTATATGAAAAATCACATCATTACATTTAAACAAATAAAACCTAAATATTACCATGAATAAAAAAAATAGGTTATGGAATGAAATAATGAATATATATAACAAAAATAGACCCATCATGGATAGTAGAAATAATTCCAATGATGCACAATCGAACATTATCACATCCCCACAAAAACATAGCTCCTAAAATCCATCATCGACAAACAATGTAGATTTTTCTTCTTCTAAATCATGATAAACACCACTTACATGCTCCTTATGACCTCTGGGTAGCTTTGAGAAAAATATTATATAATTGGATTTCCTCAAATCATCCCCATGAATTATAATGATTCAATTATTCTAAATAATATAACAAAATATATTTAGAATATAAATAAATTTTTCACAATTTAGAGGAATATAATAAGTATTTTAGAACTAATAATAGAAAATTTTAACATACCTTTAAACTGAAATTTATATATTCTTTATTTTAGGCATAATGAATAATATCAAATGTAATCAATCATTAAATCAAGTAAAAACAAAACCATAAATGATCACATTGTATTCCCAATGAATTTTCAACCACCTAGTAAAATCAATAAGGTTATTTTAAAACCAATAATGGTGTGTTTTACCATGCATCCATAGTTATTACAAACCTATAAAAGCCTAGTTATCTTAATTTTAAACTATTTACTAGTTAAACATATTTTACATCCAATATAATTTCCATTTTCATTCTCATATAATCAATATTTATTAAATTCATGTAAATTTAACATAAAAATTCCATTTTAAAGAAATCATGGAATATGATTTTGAAATCTCAATATTCATAATCCTTATTATAAATTTTCATTTCCTAAATATAAAAATATGAACAATAGTTTTTTGAAATAAATTTCATAAAAATATATTTTAATTGAAATAGTAGAAAATAACATCAATTACAAGTCATGTTGTCATAACCAATTAATGATGATATAAGAGACACCTAACATAGATGAATTTTATTTTAATTTTCATAAGTTTCTGATTAGTTTACCTTATTGGACGGATCCACCATGTCTAAGAATAAAAATATCTCATTAACCAAAGCAATTAAACAATGAATCTAAATTTCCCAAATAATGGTTTTTTACAATATTATGTATAAATTTAGTATGATTTTCGTACCATATTTATATGAACCATTTCATTTTGGAATAATCCCCATATGACACGCATAATTGAATTACACAACCATGAGTATGTTTTCTTCCCTAGTTCCATTGGTCACTACCTAGTGTGATAAGGAATAATTCCTTACATACATCTATTAAAGTGAAAAAATGGAATATTTGAGTTTATTATCCAAAGGATGGATTATCTTATAAATTAATCAGTAATTTAGCTATCATATATGGATTTAAAAAATTATTTTAAATTCAATTGATAATCCATCCACCCCACAGATATTTGATCACCTTCCATAGATATTTCATTAAAAAATGGATAAAAAAAAGATTGAGTTCAATTAAGAGAATATTTCAAGATTCTCCTCTATTTATATATTATATTTCCCTATTTTATTATATAGTTTTTTCGTATGAAATATTTACCATTATTGATAAAAATATATTTGTCTCTCCTCTACCATAATTTTTCTATATCTCCACTATAATCTCATTCTATATCTACATTATACATTTGATTACTCCCATAATAATATCAATTGTGCCAAGTCTTATAAATACATTAATTTACATCCATTAATTCCTAGTCAACCATTCTCAAGGGTAAAATATTATAATATTCCTAATGTTAAAAAGAATATTTCTCAACTAAATACATACCAAAATATATCTCAAATTTAATATAATAAAATATGTTATGGATAGTTCATTTTACCTATAACTTGTTAATATCTACATTGACATTAATCCCATGTCAAAAAATACCACATAGTTAAATAATAAAATTTTAATCAACTTTTATATCAAAATCATGTTAATGAATGAAATGAAATTATCCCTTCATTAATAAAGTGTTGTAACCTAATAAACCCTTAGAGGGTATGGGTTAATCTAGGTTTCAAAATTTTCTTTTATTAAATGGTTCTTCTTTTCGGATTGTGTTCCCGTGTGGGTAGGGACTATGTTCCACCAATCATTCACAATTATAATTTATTGAAACAAACACAAATATGTAGAAATTAAAATAAAGAAAGAAAAACTCATATTTTACTTTGATCATAACTAAGGGCTAGTACAAGAAGAATAGACATGTAATTGTGCTAGTGTACCAAAATACATTGATCTTCACTAGTTATATGGATTAAATTTTTCTGATATGGTCACTATATTCGAGGCTCACTTCCCTTACAATTTTTCTATGTTCAGCCACTCCTTACCATAGGAGAACTACCTCATTTTCATTTCCTTCAACTACATTGGTGAAGGGTATTCCATAGTTTATATACATATAGGTCTCTTAAATAGATGATGGTTGTTATAGTATATCTCTATTCAACATGAGACATTTTATACATCATAGCTCTAAATTTTATGCTCTTTTTTACTCATATTTCCCACACTCTCATTCATAAATACTAGATGTGATCAAATCCATAATATTAGAGTTAAGTTGGTGTCTTATTATAAATTTTATAAAAAACACTTCTCTCTCTATATGAAAATAATTACACTCTAAGATTATATAGTCACATTATTCCTCTTCAACTATTAGATGTAGTAGTCGAGTTCTTTTGAATCATTGTCATCTTCCTAAAAAATGGATTTTTCAATGATTCCCTAAAGTACACCAAGATCTCTAAAAACCATATTGAGATATTTTAATTAAAATAGGTACCTAAATATTACTTATGTGAAGTAAAAACATGGTAACTTTTTCATCACATATCTACCTAGTGAACTGTGTACTGCACTTTGTGAACCATGTATTCTACTTAATGAGACTCCCGCTAGAGATGCCAACCTCCTTGGTGAATTGAATTCATATACTGAAATTGACATCTCCTTCTATATATAACTTCATTGTGTACTTACTTTGTGTACCTATTCCTTCACAAAACTTCCTTTGGGACTTACTTCATAGACACACTTCCTTTAGGTACTTAATTCTACAAACACTACTTCACGAAAAACTTCTTCAAATTCTCCCTTGCGAGATTCCTTTGAAAATGGATAAACCTATTCAAATTTTTTAATAAATATATTAATCACCCCATTGGTTTTTTATACACTATCTATGATGTGAATATTATTCTATTAACACTACAACAAAACTGTCGTTTAGCGGCAGTTTTGTAGCAGCGATTCTAGGAACCGCCGTGAAAAAAAAAATCAGCCCCGACCCTTCCCCCTCCTCTTTCTCGACTGCTCCGTCCCCCGCTTCCCCCACGACCCCGACCTCCCGCGACCCTGGCCCCCCGTGACCCTGGCTTCCCCACGACCCCGGTGACCCCGTGACCCCAGCCACCCTGCGACCTCGGTGACCCCGGCCCCCCACGACCCCGGCGACCCTGTGACCCCGGCGACCCTGCTTCCCTAGCGACCTATACGAACCCTAGGGTTTGATTTCTAAGTTTTTTCCTATTTTGATATTAGTTATTTCTTTATTATTATTGTTTCTTATAATAAATTTTAATGAATCGATTTGTTTTAAATATTTTCATCCATTAAATTTAAAGCATGATTTGTTTTAATTATGCTATGAAATTTCATAACTAGGATATATATGGAATTATTTTCGTTGATGCAAAATTAAAATTAATAAGTGTGGAATTTAGAGATGTACTTTACAAATATTTAACAGTACACAACATGCTTTTTCATCCTATCTAATAGGATTATTGATAAATTTTTTAGTTTATGGATACCCCATGTATGGAATTAATGGGAAATCATAGTTTTAAAAAGCTATAAAGGGATAATATAATGTGTTGTCAATGTTGAAATGGATTTCAGTGATTCCCAGTGGACTTATGGATAGAATGATAAGAATAAATGGATAAATAATTATTTAGAGGAATTTAGACATTTAATGGGCAGGAATAAAGTAAAATATTCCATGTGAATCTAATATAGAAAAATTCACATGGGTAATTGTGTTCTTGAATGTGTAAAGTGATACAATTTTAGAAGATATAGACATATATCATGAAAATTTTAAAGATTTTTAAATAATTAAAATTTTAATGACATTGACATAGGGATGACAGTGCATTTATAATGATACAAGTGTAGAGTGCATGTAAATTTTTATTATAAATGTTTATATAAGAAGACAATGGAGGTAAACAACCATCAACCAAAGTATAGGCTAATAGAACAATTTTATGGTATGGAAATTTTAATAGATTAATGATAAGGATCTAAATGATATTGTGGTAGTCACAATCACTGTACACTCACATATAGAATGTATATTATTTTATTCTAGTTATATGTATTCATTAATTTCATTAAATCTTACAACGAAAAATAATTAAACCCTAAGTCTGCTAGTTGTAGATTTATCAGTTAAAACTCATAGAGTAACTATCCAAGCATCAAAGATATATAATGATTCCCTTATTATCATTGGTGAGTATAATCTCTCCAAAAACATGGCAGTAATTCTAGTGGTTTGATTTTACATAATATCATACAAAGATCCAACATAATAATAAATACCCAATATAAAATATCATATGCAGAGTTAGAGGAATTAAAGAACAAAAAGAAAGATCTTTTAGAGAATGATTTTATTTAACCAATAAAATCATCTTTGGGAGACCTATTCTCTTTGTGAAAAAATTAGATGTATCATTATAGTTATTCATTGATTTTATAGAATATAATGGGATCATAGTAAAGAAAAAGTAACCTACTCCAAGTATTGATAATTTTTTTGATTAGCTAAATGGGGATCAATTCTTCACTAAGATTGACCTATGATAAGGGTATAATTTGATGAGGTTATTGAAAAACTATATCTCAAAAAGATCCCATTTAATATGATATGGACCTTATGATTATTTTCTACATATTTTGGATTGAAAAATTCTCCATCCATAAATATATATTTGATAAATAGAGACTTTATGGAGTATATTGATAAATTTTTAAGTAGTCTTTATTGATTATATTCCGATATATTATGAATTTAATAAAGGTAAAGAAGATAAACTAAGGTTAATATTAAAAAATCTAAGGAAAAATCAATTTTTTTTTGTAAATTCATGTAGTGTGAGTTTTTCTTACAAAAAGTCACTTTATCTTGATTCATTTTGACTAGTGAAGGAACCCTAGTAGACCTAGTAAAGTCACTGAACCTTTTGATAAAATGGTTTTCTGGCGGTTTATTATAAACCGCCGCGAAACCCTCTATATTTTTTTACGCTGCTGACCCTTACCCCCTACCCCGACCCCCCTTGTTCCCCCAACCCCCCACGACCCCGCGCGACCCCGCGACCTCGATGAACCCCGCGACCCCCAGAGACCCTGCGCGACCCCGGCGACCCCTTCCACGGAGACCCGCGACCCCGCAGCGACCTCCTCTTCACATCCAAGGTGATTTTTAGGGTTTTTTCCCATTTCCCCCTTTCTCTCTCCCCCTTATCTATTTCTTAGTTTCCTTTTAGGTCTTGGCCAGACCCTAGATGTTAGGGTTGATGTTTAGTTCATTTTTCTTTGGATCTAGGGTATGTGGTTGGTATGTGGGGCCTTGTTCTCCCTCCTGTTGAAGTTTTGTTACATTTACACTCAAGCAGTGAGCATTTCCCTACCTTTTATTTCTAATTCAATCCATATTATCCTTGGGTGTTACTAAATAATTTTTAAAACATGATTTACACCTTGTTAATGTACTTGGTTAAATTATTATGGTGTTTTATTGGTGATATGATTTGTTAAAAATAGCTTTCAAAGTGAATCTTAAATTATGCATATGTTTGCTTATGCCTAATGTGTGTGGTTAAATGTTAATTGGTATTTAATAGTGAAATTGGATGATTTGGATGGTTATTTACCTTATTAATGTTTTATTTAATTGATTGTATGGTGTTTGTCATTTGTTATGTGGAACATGGTGATTTTTATAGTATGGTTAAAGTGTTGTTTGGAAATATCTCCTAGTTTTTAAAGATAATTGTTGGTCCTTTGGAAATTATATGAAATGGATGAGTTTTGTTTGAAAGGAAAGTGATGATTCTAAAAATATTTTTGGGTGTCTCATGGATGTTAAAGGGTTTCATTGGATGTGGGAAAATCCATGGGTTAGTAGAGGATGGTGGTGAACTTGAGGTCACATGGGGATTACGGTAGCAGTTTGGTTTTGTTTTGGTGTGTTCAATGACATCACTTTATGGTGCATCTCTTATTGCATATTTTCGCATTCTGTTAAAATAATATGCACTATCATATTCAAGGAATATAAGTGTTATCTTACATATTCCTAGTTGATGGGCCTATAGGGTATACCATGACTTTTTTCTAGGGTTGAGTGGTGATTTCTAGTAGGTTTATGTCTTTTGAATTTATCCCTAATATTTCCCTTAGCAGTGAATTGTAAAGTAATTAGGGGGAAGAAACTTTGATTTTTCATAGTTCCCCCTTTGAAAGTTTTCAACCTGAAATTTTTTTTCCTTTCAAATTTTCAGATGATCAAAATGATTCCCTATCTATACAAGGTAAATATCTTGTAAGTGGAGACTCGATTTTTCCAATGTCACCTATTATGGGTTTTTGATGTCGAGAGTGCAAATTATCTTTACATTAGTAGCTTATGTAATTTTAAGGTGTACCAATGTATTTTATGTCTAAGTTCAAACATTGTAGATCAATGTGTCGTTGAGGCTTAACTTTATAAAGATTTAATGAAAGTATGAGGTTTTCTCTACAATGGTAAGTTTAAGGTAATCCCAAGTAAGATTAAGAGCCTAATACTAATACAAAAAGACTCAATTATGGGTTCACATAGATTAAATTTATATTTCTTAGACAAAAATTTATAGGGGGTTATAGTTTTATATCTTAGACCACAGAGGTGAGGTCGTATATTCAACATAGAAGAAAAAATGTTCCTACCTAAATTGTTTTTCCCCATACCAATTCATATTACCCCTAATAGGGGAGTATTCACTTTTTTTAAGGACTTGAAATATACATAAATGTTTGAAGTAAAAATTGGACATGCCATTTGTATTAAATCAAATCCAAATTTTATGGTTTGCATGATTTTTTTTAATATGAGTTGTTTGAAATATTGAAGATAAATTTTTATAGTAATAAACACAAAACATATTTAAGTGAAAATAACATACATCATTCATTAATATTTAAAAGAGATTTTAATTAGAACCCCACTATGGAAATCCAAGTGGATGAATTAAAATTGCACAACCTAATGATGTAATGAATAATAAAGGTCTCTCCAAATTCAAGGAAATAAGAAACAGTATCAAATTAAAGGAGAGAGGTAAATTCAAATAGATAGTGAAAATATTGAAAAACAAAAAGAGCAATGAAACATGACCAATTTTCATGAACTGACCTAGGCTACCCATAATCCAGGTACCCAAGCTAGCCTGCGATAAGTCTCAAAGGGTGTCATATAAGGGCTAAATATTTCTAGTAATGTCATTGTACTAATGGTATGAAAATCGTGCATCTTTAGTTTGTTCAATGACATCACTTTCAATGGGGTGTTGTTTGAGGCAACATAAATGTGTGATCGACAGTGTTATGATAAGTGTGTAACTCGATATTCTTATTGCTCCTCAATGAGGTGTTGACACTGTCTCCTAGGGACCAGACTTGTTCGGTTTGTCTGGGCATGCTAAGTAAGTGGTAAATGTGATCAATGTATCATCTTTATTATATTATGCATACTTTATGATCAATTAGTCATATTTATTATATTATGTTTCTGTAATCTTACATTATCGTATATATGAATCTCTTTCTCTATTTAGTAGTAACTATGTGTTTTAATTTTTTTTATTATTGTGTAGTCACATTGTGATATATATGGATAAAAGCTGGATCACATTACCAAGGAACACACCTCATTATGTTAAGGGTTTGAATGAGTTTTTAGATTTTTCAATTTCTAATCGATCCGTTGAAGGGAGAATAAATTGTCCATGTCCTAAATGTAAATTTAGAACATGTTTGAAGAGAGATGAGGTTTATGAACATTTAATACTGAAGCAATTCCCTGGTCAATATTTGTGTTGGATTTGGCATGGAGACTCGAACATTACAGAAAGATTGAGCACTGATTTTAATCCACAGAATGAGGTCCCAAGTTCGTCGACAATGGAAAATGAAATGAAAAACCTAATAAATGATGCATTCGGCACTGCAAGACACCACTATCAGCATCAAAACATATCAGAACAACCAAAAAAGGGTGCTACAAATTACAAAATGACAAGTGATGTTTTTGAGATTGTAACACAGGCAGATCAAGATTGTCACATATCATTGGATCATCCTCTTGATTCTGTGGAGCCAAATGTAAGAGAAAACTTCACTGAGGAAAATGTGTTTCATGATTTAGTTGATGATGGAAATCAAGATTTGTATAGTGGGTGTTTTAAATATTCAAAGATTTCATTTCTTCTGAATTTGTACCATATCAAATGTCTATGTGGAATTACAAATAAGGAAATGTCCATGATATTGGAATTGATTCATGATGCATTTCCTGAAGCAAAAATCTTAGAATATTTTTATGATATGAAAAAAGTTGTTAAAAAGCTTGGTCTGAATTATACAAAAATACATGCGTGTCCCAATGATTTTATGCTTTATTGGGGAGAGGATTCAAGTAGACAGAATTTCAAGAAATGTTCTTCTTATAGATGGTAGGAAAAGGGTGATGTTGGAAGTTTGAATGAACATAATTTCATGGAGAAGAAGAAAAGGAGCAAACCTACAAAGGTTTTTCATTACTTTCCTTTGAAGCCTCGATTGCAAAGATTATTCATGTCATCAAAAACTGCCAAACACATGAAGTGGCATTCTGTAGATAATAATAATGATGGGTTAATGAGATATCCACGATATTCCCAATCGTGGAAGACATTTGATTCATTACATCTCTATTTCTCAGCTGATCCTAGGAATGTTTGATTGGGATTGGCTGCCGATGGATTCAACCCATTTGGGACTTTGAGTACCAATTATAGCATTTGGCCAATTATTTTGATCCCTTATAATCTGCCTCCATGGATTTGTATGCAACAAAAATCTTTTATCCTTTCAATGATTATTCCTGGAAAACAAATTTCTAGAAATGATATTGATGTATACTTGCAACCTTTTATTAAAGAATTGCAGGAGTTATGGAGCAATGGTGTTGAGACATTTGATTCTTCTTCTAAAACAATGTTCAAAATTCATGTTGCTTTAATGTGGACCATTAGTGACTTACCAGGGCTTGGGAATTTATCTGGTTGGAACACTTATACGGGTTTGGCTTGTCCAGTTTATAACTTTGATTTTGATCCCAAACTTCTACCTCATAGTAGAAAACGGTGCTTCTTGTGTCATCGAAGATTTCTCGATGCATCTCATAGATTTCGGCTGAACAGATCAAAATTTAATGGTTCCATTGATCATAGACCACCTCCAAAGTTGTTAAATGGTTTTGAAATATTGGCATAGCTTGAAAATGTTGAAACAGAATTTGGGAATGTTCATCATTTGAATGATAGTGGAAAACGGGTCCGAAGTACATCGTCAATCGAAACTGGAACGCAACAATGGAAGAAAAAAAGTATATTCTTCAAACTTCTATATTGTGAATTTAATTTGTTGCGGCATAATCTTAATGTGATGCATATTGAGAAGAATTTCTCTGAAAATTTGATTTTCACATTGCTTAATAAACATGGAAATTCGAAGGATCGTATCAATGCTCGCAAAGACTTACAAGCAATAAACATAAAATGCGATCTCTGTCTAGATGAGAATGAAAAGTATCCTCCAGCAATTTTTGCAATGAAAAATAGGGATAAAGATATATTCCTTCGAATGTTAAAGAATGTTAAGGTATCTGATGGGTATTCAAGTAACATCTCGAGGTGTGTTGACTTGAAGAATCGTAAGTTACATGGATTGAAAAGCCAAGATTCACATATTTTGTTACAACAGTTACTATCATTGGCATTGCGTACATTATTACCTGAAAAAATTATTGTTGTTGTACTCCAGTTCTGCACATTTTTCAGAAAACTATGTAAGAACTCTCTACATCCATTTCAGCTTGACAACCTCCAGGAGAGTTTTGTATTGACCCTTTGTGCAATGGAGATGATCTTTCCTCCGTCCTTTTTTACTGTAATGATGCATTTAACTGTGCATTTGGTTGAGGAAGCTAAATTAGGAGGCCTCGTTCATTATCAATGGATGTATCCAATTGAGAGGTACTTTATTTATATGTTTTCTAGTTAAGTAAATAATTTTTGGTACTTAATTAAATGCATAATTATGTTTATTTTATTTCACAGATATCTTGTGCATTTGAAATCATACGTGAGAAATAAAGCTAAACCAGAAGGCTCAATTTCTGAAGGCTATGTGGCTGAGGAGTGTCTTACCTTTTGTTCTCGATACTTGGATGATATTGAGACAAGATTTAATCGAGTTGGACGTGTTCACGACACATCGACTCAATCTCAAATACATCAGAAATCCAAAATATTTCCTGCTATTGGCCGATCAGTTGGGAGGACCTCAAATGTGACACTGACTGAATTGGAATTATTACAGGCACATAGATATGTGCTGCTGAATAGTGAAATTGTAGATCCATTTATTGAAGATCTAAGGATACAAATAAAGAGACTAATGAGAGGCCGAACACGAAATGAGAAAGATATAATGAAAGTTGTTAATAAAGATCTTTTATAATGGTTTGCACGACGTGTAATTTCATAAATATTGCAATAAATATGAATATTAGTTTCACACATACATTTTGTAAATCTAATAAAGTATATTTCTTTTTTCAGATCATGAATACTGATACTCGAGCAGAGGTGTCAGAAGATTTGAAGTTTCTTGCTAGAGGTCCTCTAAAATAAGTTAGAAAGTTCGACGCTTATAATGTGAATGGCTTTAGATTTTGTACATTCGATCGAGAAGTGGGTTTGAGAACACAAAATAGTGGTATATTTACATTTGCTGAAGTGGAATACTATGGAAAGCTGCATGATATTATTGAATTAAACTACCACGGACATTTTTTGGTTGTTTTATTCAAATGCAAATGGGTCGATATTATCAGAGGTGTTAAAAGAGATTCCTTGCAATTTACTTCTGTGAACTTCTCTCGCTTGATGGATGTTAGTGATCGTGAACTGCATGATCCATATATCTTAGCATCGTAATCAAAAATGGTATATTATGTGAATGATGTTGCCAATGAAGGGTGGAGTTTAGTTTCTCACGTAATACAAAGAGATTTGTATGATATGGGTGATGAAGTGGAAAATTTGACCTCTAAAATTGAATTTAATCAGCAACAGGAAGCAGAATTATTTGTCCATCATGATATTGAAAATATTAGTCTAGCAAGGATGAATGAAGTGGATGAAGCAATGGAGCAAGAAACTGACATGATTGAAGGGGAAAATGATTGTATGTACAATTATTTATTTATTCAGCAACCACTTGTTTCATTTCTGCAGTCATTCATTATCATTGTTATATATATTTTGTCTGTTAGTACTCCATCTGTTATCATTTTTAATTTTTTTTTTCTGCATAATTTTTTTGAAATATATATTCTGAACTTAATTTTATTTTATTAAATGACAAGAATTCCAAGGAAGAAGCAGTACATTATTTCATCCAGTTCTGTGACAGATGATTATCCATATGGCTCCCTCCCCACGACATCTGAGGAACCAGCTGCCGACACCCCTGCACCATCTCCCCCTTAACCATCTCTCACACCATCTGTGGATGTCCCAGTAGAGGCTGATTTGTAGACTCCCCCTTCAAGAGCCTCAGTAGTGGGGCAGCGACGCGCCCCATCCAGTTCATCCCATACATACTGGAGTGTCACTATCATAGGTACAAATTTTAATTAAATAAATTTATTGCATTTTGGTTATACTAATTGTTTGTTCATTGAAGATGAAAAAAACGCAACCGTGGAGAAAAACATAAAAATTTCATATGTTTAGAATCTGAATGGCGAGAAGATTTTTGTGCCATTTGATTCTTACGGGGTCCCTACAGATGATGTCACGGGGTTACTTGGCCAGATTCTAGGCCAGCTGGCAGCGGAGCCCATTTCCCTTCCCATTTCATATGACGATTGGAGACATATGCCTCCAAGATGGAAAAATGAAGTGTTTGATTCTCAAATCAAGGTAAATTTATTACATTATGGTTTAATTGAATTTCATGTTACTAATATGTTCAAAATTAATTTCTGTATACAGATGTTCTTCCACTTTACCGTTGCTGATGTGATAGCACGGAAGTGGGCGTTGAAAAATCTAGGTAAGAAGTTGAAAGATTTTAAATGGAGACTGTGGTGTAATGTCAACAATGCTTCATTGAATGTGCTGAAAATGTATGAGAAGCTACCCAGTGGGGTACCGAAAGAGCAGTGGAAAGTGTTTGTTGACAGGCATCAGGATTAGAAGTGGATGGTATTGAAATATATATATTATTATATTATCCTCATTTTATATTTATACATGTATATTAAAAGGACATGACATTCAATACATCAGTATTAAATTTCATTTTATTTATTTCAGGATCTCTCAAGACAGAATGCGTCAAACCGAGCGAAGCAAGTCATCCCGCACACTGCGGGCTCAAAAAGTTTTTCTAGAAGTAAAACGACATTGGTAATCTTTTAATTAGTTTAAATATTTATAAGACAATATTATATATTTAATGTATTGAATTGTTGATTTATCTTTGATTAATGCAGTCACAGAGTTTAGGCCATGAAGCATCCAGAACTGAACTGTGGTTGGATGTTCACAAGAAATCAGATGGATGTTTTGTTAATGATCCTACTAAAGAAGTTGGGGTATGAATTCAATTTTTTATCATAATAACTTATTATAAGTTTTACTGTGTTAATATATATTGATATTTGATTTATAGGTCAAAATTAAAGAACTATGGGATGCCAATCCTGCGCATTCCTACTCTGTCTCCCAGGATGACCCGATTGCTAAAGTCCTTGGTAAGGAGCATCCTAGGAGAGTGCAGGGGATGGATTTGGGACCCGTGTCATCTGAGGTTTTTAGCAGGCCACCGGGGATAGCTGATGCATCTACTCCTGACTTTAGTCAGCCCATACCCGAAGATGCTAAGAAAGAGATTGTTTCTTTACGAAACACAGTTCACCAGCAGGGGGATCAGATATTTGCATTGCAGAAAGAGTTGACTAAAATACATCAGCATATGAGCAGATATGCCCCCGGTGGGAGTGCATCGATTGTTGGTATGCAGGTAAATCACAGAAAATCAAAATCATTTAGTTTGATAACTTTCATTGGTTTTAAGTTTTAATATAAATATGTAACCGTATTTAATTTTCAATATAATGTTCTTACAGGTGACAGTACAAATTATAAATGAAGGTGGAGAGGGTGGCAATGCATCATCGGACCCTGAGTAGTTGTATTGTTGATGTTTTGAACAAAAATGGAAACAGTTGGTTTGTATATGTAACATTTTTGGCACATAGTTTCCACCACACATTTTCATGTCCTAAAATTTCCTTGATTTCTCATGTTTCTTTTTCTTCATTTTATTGATTTCTGATGTTTCTTTTTATGTCTTCATTTCTCGAGTGTGGTATATATCATTCCATTTAGGTCTATGTTTGAATTAATAGTCAAGATTTTGGATGACTAGGAGTTAAACCCATTGTTGATGTGGGTGCAACAGTTGCATGTAGTAGAGTTTTATACAACAATAGTTTCACTATACCATTAGAATGGCCATTTTATGACTTTTATGGAAGGTCGTGTTGTTAATCATTGTTCTAGATAGGCATTGGGAAGGTAGGTTTTCTTGGCCCAGAGTTAGTGTAGAGCACAACAGAGAATTTTGATATCATGCAAGATATGATGAATGCAGCTCTGGGTATAAAAGGTTTAGTAAGGTGAGAAATATCTCTTTCATGTTCATTATACCTTTCTAAGTGTTTGGACGAGTTGGTGTGGTGGCATATCAGCTGGAATTTACAACTAATTTGGGGAGGATCCATGATGTTTTCCAAGACACCTAGATCTATCAGTATCTACATGATACCTCTCACGTCTGATACTTGGGAGAGCCGGATTTTGAGAATGATGCAATGTTCATTGAAAAAATGTTAATAATTGAGGATCATAAGGATAAAGTGCTATTTGGATGGATGATTCATCTGGATCACGTGTTATGGAGGAATGTTTTCCATGAGTGGAGTACTAGGAAGTGAGAAGCGAATATGTGTTCCCAGTACACTAATCTGTATTGAGTTGATGTTCTGAGCATTACTTTGATGTTTTAATTTTTTAATTTTCATTGAAGTGATATCTGACCTTGTTTTGAAATAAGATATGTTGTATCTTGAAATGGAGGAAGGAGATCTCTAATTCATGTGTCTAGATAGTGTGACCATACGTGATTACATGGTTGTTAGGTGTAGTGTGGGGCCTTGGGGATTACACAATTGTTTTGGAGAAAGATAACTATTGAGGAGGGGTTCTGGGATGTCGAGGTTTTCATTCCAGCTTTAGAACAAATCATGGTGGTTTATACCTGATAGTTATGTTACAGGGTGGTTGTTCGGTCCACTCTCTTCTTGGGTAATTTTTCATTCTATAGGGTGAGGCTGTTTTGAGAGCTATATGATGTAATGGAGTAAACCTCTTAGATTAATTACATTGTGAAACTTCAGTGATTAGGGTGTTCTGGGGGATGTTTTTCACTCATTCCAGGAGTTTTTCAAAAATACAGTTTTTAACTATCCATGAGTCATCATGTCAATGAGTCAGGTTTTCAGTGAATCATCCTATCAGTGACTCGGGGATTTTGTGTCGGTGAGTCAAGGGTGTCAGTGTTGATGAGTCATGGGCGTCAGTGTCAGTGCCATGGTGTCGGTTCTAGGGCATTGGTACAAGGGTGTTGCTCACATGGAATCAGTTCTAGGGCATCAATGCTAGGGTGTTGGTGCCAGGGTGACAATGTCATGGCATCAGTGATAGGGTATCAATGAGCCACCCATCAGTGAGTCATTTCATGTTTTCCCCAGACATCCCAGTCTCTCCCTTATGATTTTCTTTTAACAAAAAATATGTTACCTATTGAGTTTGACTTTGCTTAAATATTTTTCCACTGTATTCAAGGATAATTATTGTTTCTCCAAACCGTAATCACCCTTAAATTTATAAAAACCAAATTAACGATACGTGGTGTTGACCACAAAATGTATTTCAAGTATTTTGAAGTCACCTCTCTAATTTTATAGTTATATGTTTTCAAAAAACCGAGTTTGATTTTATGTTTGGGTGTTTTTAAGATTTTTTTGAAGGATATTTTTTATATATTTAATTTCCTAATGTCCTTGGGGATTTGAGATATTCAAATAGCATGGTCAATCCATGATCTGTTTTATCTAGTACATTGAAATTATATCCCTTGTTATTAGGATCTCACTCATTCTTAAGCCAAGATCCTCTAATTTCCAGTGGATTCTTTTCCTTCTCCCAAGGTGTGGAAAGAGTCATTTCTCCTTAGAAGGGGTTATGGTACATTTACTATTTCTACTTGTTATATTTTTTTATTGTTTTGACTTTTTTTGGATGTGTGCCTTATAAAAATCATGGAAATTGGTGGTCTTTTCTTACACACTATTAATATTTTTATTGGTTATAATGCTGGGGAAAAATTTTGTAATGTGGAAACTGATTAATCATGTACACATGGTTAATTAAATGAATGCTCGAGGAATAAGAACCATTATGTGATACCCCAGTAAAAAAATTTAATTCAAGAATAGTGTTGGCTAAATCAAAATTTACCCCTGTTTGATGGGTGTGGTCATGTAATGTGTGTTATGGTTGGGTTTTATGGTTTATGTGGAATTTTTGTGAATTGAAGCGACAGTTATATCTATGTTTGTGGGATTGATTTTTGAATGAAAGAACTTGTGGGCAGTTGAACTACCTTTGGTTGTATTGTGTCCATCAGACAGGCTTTTGTATGGGGACTACAATGTGGCATTGGTGGTGTTGTGCAGTGGAACTACAAGAATGGTTTTCATTCATTTTTGAGTTGGTTAGGGATTTTATTTTTTGGTAGTAATGGAATATATAATGTGAATCCCTTGAATAAATGAATAGAACATGGTTAAATAAAAAGTGGCTAGATTATCCTTTGGAAGTATCTATTGTGTGGGTTTTCATATAGCGGTAGCAACAAAAGTGTTACTATTAGGTTGTTCATTGTTTGGTTGAAACCTATGGGTTGGGATACTGTTTGATTATCTATATGTATATGAACATATTGTTCTTTGTGATTTCTATACACACCCGACCGTCATTTACCACCATATTGTTTTTTGTGATTTCTGGTTTTATTTGTTTTTCAGGGCAGTGGTGCAGCAGAAGCAAAGAATTATTTTTTTTATTCTGGGAATCTTTTCACAGTGGTTTTAACCACCTCTATATGCATATTCGTGGCGGTTTTGTGGTGGTTTACACCGCCGTTAAATAGTGAAAACCGCTGCTAAATAGGAGCATCATGGATTCCTCATTCCGCGGCGGTTACTGTGACTTTAGCGGCGGTTTTACGGCCGCTGGAATTTGAGTTTATTTGCGGCGGTTATAACCGCCGTGAATAAAGTGATATCCAGGGCTCGTAAAACCGCCACTAAATTCAGAAAAACTGCCGCGAAATGAGGCAGCTAAGACGCTTTCCTGAAACCGCCGCTAAACGCAAATAACCGCCGCTAATAGATTGGCGATGCCCTATTTCGCGGCGGTTTCTGTAAACCGCCGCCAAACAAAGTAGCAGCGGTTTAAACCGCCGCTAAACGGTGCTTCTGTTGTAGTGTAAAAGATAAAATTTAACACCTATGGATTCTAAAAGAACACTAGACCGATAGAATATACAAAATCCTTCACCAAGCATAAGTCAACCACGTATTATTAATATGAAAATTATAACATGGATATTTAATTGGTGAGTATGAATAAAAGTAAACTAATATATATATATATATATATATATATATTACTCAATAAAAAATTTTTGATAATGTCTTAGGAAATATGCACTCAATTTTTACAAAAGTAATTTTTTTCTTCAAAATATTTGTTTTTTTTATGAGTGAATATTATAATTAATTTATATAAACTTTAAAAAAATTAATTTATAACAATAATAACATTTTTTAAATCAAAATATCATAATAATATTAGGGTATAATTTTAATATTTTTCTAAAATGTTTAATTTTTCCAATGATTTGTGAAATATATTGACTTTTAATGAAAACAATATTTTTTATTCTAGTGTTTACAAAGAAAATTTTCATTTTAAAATGGTTTAAATATAAAATTACTTATATTATATTTTTATTAATTTAATTATGTTTATTAAAATCAATTTTATTGTTTAATTTGGTATAAAAACTTTTTTATACATAAAAAGGCATTTTTCTGAGAAATAATTTTTCATTAAGATTTTCATTTTTAACTTAAATTATATTCTTAAAATTATAAAAATTTAATCATGAAAATTTTATTACATATTTGGAATTATGATTTTAAAATTTTGAAAACAAGTCCCTTTTATTTTTTGTCATTATAAATAGTAACCATAATAAAATTTATTACTATGGTAAAGGTAAAATAAACTCATTAGGTTTAAAACTAAAATTATAAGGCTAAAAATTCATTCAAATAGTTGAATTTATTTTATTTATTGAGTATATTTCATCCATAATCATCCCAAAATATAAAATATTACCTTTAATTTCCATTTAACTATTATTTTTTCCTTTAAAATATGTAAGTGAAAGATTGTTAAAAATGATAGTTTCTTGCTTCAAATATATATAATATTTTAAAAAAAGGATAAAAATGACTTATTAATATTTTTAAATGGTTATTATAAATATTATTTAATTTATTTTATCATGGTAATTTATTTTTACTTTTTAGTGGTCAAATAATTACCTTAAATGAAGAAACAACGATGACAGAGTACTGATTCAAGCAGCTGAAAAATTAAGTGAATTATTTTAAAATTTATAAAAGTGATATTTTTTGTGTGATTTATAGTGTCACACTAATTTTATAGATTAATATAACATATTATTTATATATGTAAGGTTTATATTTTAATTACACTATTATATTAATGAATTAAATTTCAAATTAAATTAATAGTATCAAAAATGATATTAATAATATTTAATGTTAAATAATATTTTATTGAATTATTTAAAAATAATAAAAATATTTAATTAAAAAAATTAGGAATCAAAAGGTTCTAAAATTTCATCCCTTTTCCATTCATATGAAAAGTGTTGACTTATAAGTAAAATTATGACCATTTAATATTGAAAAAGTCATTGTCATGATTAAGGTTAAAAATGGTTAATGAATGAGGTTAACAAAAAGATTATTCTTAAAATAACACTTAAACCTATATAAATTTCATTTTATGAGGATATTATGAGAATATATTCTTTTTCATCAAATTAATGTCTATTTGGAAGCATTATAATTTAGAAATACATTAATTATATTTAAATATTTTCAAAAATTCCAAATATGTCACTTCCCTCCATTATAAATGGACACCCCATATATATTTTCTTTACACCACCTTGAACCTCATATCTTTAAAAACCGTAACCAATTATCTTATCAAATTCTTTATACATGAATCATATATTTTATTATTCTTAAAAAACATTCAAAGGGTCCTCAAAAAGGGATCTAAAGGAGGCCTACCGAAGAAGAGAAAATATACCTACCCGATCCCATTAAATTTATTTATTCTTATACCACTTATAAATATGTTATATTAATAATAAAATAATACCTTCTATATACTCAATGTACAAAAATGTTTTTATGATTATGAAACCACCATTATTCACCCTATTTTCAATCAAATTATATGGGAAATCATTGCTCGTTCGTGCATGCGGACTACCACCTCCACCTAGAGATACAATTAATTTTCCATCACCATCATTCAGTAATGGTTATTATGAAAATATTAATTTTTATATATTATATTTATTACATATATATGATTCTATAAATTTAATATCATATCATACTTCTTACCTTCCATCCATTGGAAAATGATAACGCCGCTTGTGCGTATGTGTGGACTACCACCTCCACGTAGTGATGTGATTCATTTTTCATTTATTATTTACATGGATGGTAATAAGAATATATTTAAAGAATATATATCATGTATATTATATATTAATTATTATTTAATATTGAATTATTATTTACCTTTCATTCGTTCACTCTGTGTGGAAAAGTGAAAACAATATTCACGATTACCTAAGTCATACAATCTCCATGAATGTTGTAATTATTTTTTTATCTATATAAATTATTGATGTCTCTAAATCTATATATAATTAATATATATGATATAAATATATATATATATATTGGAATAAATGAAACTATGTAGCATACTACCTTGCTTCAAATGGAAATCAAACTACCACCCTCATAATCTATTCTACCCTTATTTCCCTACCCCCGAAGTGTATTAATTTTATGTGGAATAATTCTCTTGGCCTCCACAACTTTTGGCCTCCTTGAAATTATTGTTTCCTTTTATCATTGATTAATAAAAATACTAATTTGACCACTTTTTTACTTTGTGTGGTGTATATTCTACCCATTAATTTATTGTATGATGTATTTCATGAAAATTATGGGGATTTACATATCCATATAAGGTTCTCTCTTTCATGAGGTTTTATTTCATAGATTACAAAGAGGTATGTGTTCATCTAAAAATTGTTTTATTGAGACGTGATGGATCTTAGTTACTTATTTATGTTTATGAGGTGTATATTCTACCTCCCTAACATGTTATATCATGAATATCCCTATTATCAGGATATTTAATTTTCATTTGAAGTTATTATTTCATGGGACTTATGATTCTAATGTTACCAAAGCAATAATGGTTTTATATTGAAATCACATTATTTAATGGGATTATTTATGAATAAAAATTTATGAAGAAGTTTTATGATCAACCTCTAAAAAATCTCATGAATTTTTATCTCTTCTGGTTATTTAAAGATAATACATTTTTCCCCTTCCATTTATTATCTTTAAGTACTCAATAGACCAAATTAATTTATTTAATCAATAGATAATTTTAGTTCTCTATTCGGTGAAAATGATTTTATTTTAATGTACATTTTAGGAATGGAATTTCCTACCATCATGATCAATAAATTTTTTGAAGAATCCTTTAAAAGCATCCATGTAGCTTTTTAAAGAAAATATTTGTAACAACATTTTGATTTTTTTTTTTGATTTTATGGAAGTAATATCAAAATTAAAAGGGTACATTACTCAATAAAAGTTCTAAAAGATCTTTTAAAGTAATTTTTCATCTAAGATTACATCTTTTGATGTTATATAAGCTTTAATGTGGTTATTATCATGTGATATCATCTATATTATTTCTCTAGATGGTTTATGATTATGATGGCAAGATTTTTGTCAAACCCATTTACTTTCAACTAGTTATACAAGGATGAAATGTTTCATTTTTATGAAAAATGTTCCTTTTTAACATGTTATGATATAATGAATGTTTTAGGATATTTTTTAACTCATATATATGATCATCAATATGTGATGTGTGGCCTCGGATTTATATATCCTTCCAATGTATTTGGTAAATATGGAAATCTCCTAAGATAATAATCACTGGAATGGGGAGAGTACCTAGCTCAGTAAAGGAATTTTTCCACTATGATAGTCTTGGGAGTAAACCTTAACTAAAGTTATGATGGAATGGGGAGTTAACCTGATCCTCTATAATAGACTTTGTAGTGATCATTGAAAAAGGAAATGGTTTTCTATGTATATGTGTATGCAAAAAAACTTATGTCATACGTCAATGTTATGCTCTCATGGATAATGTTTTTTGATTTCTTTATGATTCATGCCTGATGAACTACCATGTTTTATGACATGATTAAATATTATGATATATGATATGATATGTATGTATTTCCAAATTTTACGCTCATATTCTCATAACCTTATGATTAGGTTAGGTTTATGTGATAATTGATATCTACCTTATTAACCCTTACTAAGAATCTAATCTCACCCTTTCTTATGTTTCCTTTCCCTAAATTTTGAAGAAATTTTTTAAGTAGGGTATGTTTAATAAAAGTACTATATGAGAATATCTTTTGTGATACGATTAGGATCATTCATGAAATAAGAATATTATGTATCTAGTCACCAAAGAAACAAAAACTTCACATTTATAGTGTGGATCGTAATGTTATCTATTGAGGTTTCTTCTAAAATGATGTGATATTTATGTATGATAAATATAGGCTACTATAGTTGGTATTAGAGTAGGTTTTAGTTAATCATTGGATATTATGATTAGAGAAATTCAGTGAGAAACTTGGGGGTAATTCAAAGTATATGATAGCACCCTAAAGATTTAGTTAGGTATAAATTATGTTGTTTTCCTAGAAACACATACAAGTATAGTTTATAAAAGTGGAAATGGTTTTTGTGAAAATAAATTTAGGATTAACAACCCAAAAAATATTTTGTTGAGTATATCCTAACCATTATTTTGGTGCATGATGAGTGTGACCTTATTGCACACCTTGTTGGGAACTCCCTGGGGATATGGTTTGACTAAATCACATTTTACTTATGAACCATTATAAATGATTTGAATAGATGATAACCATGGATGGAGCAGATTAAACATAATGTGATACATATTTAAAATAAGGTTTCATGATTTAGATATCCAATGAATGATTTTTCATGATTATATGATTTCTAAATAGGAATATTTTATCTTACACTATACTATTTGGTTTTAGTTGATGGATGAAACCATGAGAAATCATGTTAATGTTGAATGTGATGGTAAATAGAATGAATATCCACATGAAAAAACTAGTGAAATGGGAGATTAAAATAGAAACCATGAGATTATGTCTAATTAGATACATAATTATATTATTAACAAACTCAACATGGATGAGTTTCTTGGCACACAAAATAAGATATAGATAGAGTTTCATTAAAACCATGGTGGAAAGAAGATTTATAATCATACATTTCAAGTATAAGGGATGGATCACTTAGGAAAATGCTTAAAAGGAATGATAAAATGATTTATTTGTCAAAAATAAGGGCATAGAGAAAGCAATTTTTGAGAAAAAATAAAGTGTTTCATAGATGGATCTGAATTTCATCCTAAGTAACCATTTATAGTTCAATGTAGTATATATTGAGAATATGGTTATTACCCAAGATAATGCATGATTCTAAGGTTAAAAATTATAATCGAAGGCCTTCGAGCCATAGGGCCTTCGGGCCATTGAGACCATGAAGTAGCCCAATTCACACAGAGCAGGCCCCAGAAGAGGATCAGAGCAATAAAGAATAGCAGTCACCAGAAACAGAGCTAACCGGATTGGAAGAATGAGAGGGTATGGAAACCACCATCGGGACCAGGCATCGTGCATCTTTGTACTGGGAAATTCTAGTCGATCATCAATGTAAGGTGGGTATCTAGGCAATCAACAATGAAGAAGCTAGGGAGGGGAAGTTTTAGTGGGTTGGGTCTATGGGTCATGTATTGGGCATGGTATGCCTCTAGGCCTTTAGATCATGTATTTCAAGTCATGTCGGGCCTTGTGACTTGGGCCTACGGGTCATGTACGGGTTCCCCTTTAACCCTTAAAAGGGGGATTATCCATAATAAAATAAAAAAGAAGGCATTCGAGCCATTCGGAGTAATGAACTATATTATTCCAATTATTGAAGTAAAACTATTGAAGTGTTTATATATTGTGATTTGATAATTATGTTTTAGAATTGTTATATCAATGATATTTTGGTTATAATAATCATGAAACATCAAAGGATTTTTCCATAATTGATTTTCTTTAATGAATGGAAAACATATTTATTAATAAGGGATATTTTTTAGAGGCATGTGATTTAGAGAATTATAACCCTTAATATGTGCTTGATATTGAGATAAAAATATTTAGTTGGGATAAATGGATAATGAAGTAAATTATATATTATTGATGACCTTGGAATTTATTAGTGATTTGATGAAAAAGTGATTTATGTGAGATTTGGTGAAGTTTAATTTATTTTTTAGATTTATTGATTATATTGGAAATTTTATAATCATTTATGTTTTCATTGAGGTTTTATGTGATGGTATTTTGAGGTGACATGGAACTTTTAATGGGTTTTAAGAAGAATATTATATAGAGTATTAAATAATCATTTGGGTTAATATATTATTTGAAGTTAGTCAATTATAATCTATTGGATAGTGGGATATAGTTAATATTTTTGGATGACTTCATGAACAGACTTCAGATGAGGTTTCAGAGCTGGATCTTCATCTTTGCAGACTTTTTTGGATTTGGTTGTTTGAGAGGGTATAGCGTCAGCCATCGGATCAGTCTTGTGATAGACACAGGACACTTACTTGCTGATTAGCCTTGCAATGGTGGAGAGCTTATTCTTGTTCAAATGCTGGGGAGGAGCAGTTCAATGATGTCTTTCTGGTTTTTATTCTTTCTATCCTTTGAGTGTTTTGTCCTATGTCCATGATGTCTTTGGGTTTCCACCCCCTTCATCCCTTAAAAGGGGTATTTATCATATAATAAAAAAAATTGAAGGCCTTCGGTCCGTTGGATGTTAATATTTTTGTTGAAAATATTTTCATTAACAAAGTGATATTTTTGGAGGTATTTATGGTAAACCTAAGGATTAAATTTCATGTTAGTGTCTAAATTTTATTCATGATATTTTTGTGAGGAAAATGGCATTATATTTTTATATAGTGATTTTTCACAATGATTAATTATATTTTGGGAAATGTTTTATTTGGTGGAGGTATACGTAACTGCTAGGTTTGACATGTGACTAAAAAAGAAAGATTGTTTTTGGAAGAATATAATTAAAAAAATTGGATGTATGCTGAAAGGTATAAGATCTCCTTTGATATTAAAACATTCACTAATGTTGAGGTTATGATTTGATTTAGGATATAGGGTTATATATTTATGGAATGATCTAATTTTAACCTTTGGTGTTATTGTGGAAATTTTGGAGTTAAATGTATTATTCTTCACATGAATGTTTATACATTTTGGATATTATTTTAAATTATGTTAACCATTTTAGTTATGTTAAATTTTTAAATATATGATAAATAGAATCTTATACTTTTTTGGATTATGTGATCTATTATATGTTGATGTTAGTGCTTGAAGAATAAAAAATATATCATATTGAATAATCATCATTCTGATAAAAAGATGATGTGGGGAAAATTTATTAAAGGGTGAATTTATACTTTTCAGCAAACTATATTCTCTTATGTTCTCATTCTAAATTGTAAATGAATTCCTTAACTCTAGGAAAAATTTATTGAAACAAAATTGTTTTAAAATTACATTCATTTATTTTATATCGATAGTCTTTTTCATACCTCATTGATTTAGTGTTTTCTATTCATTAAATTTATCATGATCATTATTTTTCAGGTGATCAATGTTCTCTTCCACTCTCCATCGTTATTTAGAGATTAATTGTTTTCATCCATGTCTATATTTTCACTTCCAACTAATTTTCCTCTATTTTAAAACCTATTTGTGTGATTTTTCATATGACCAACATATTTCCCTTTCCCTCTTTTCAAGTGGAATTTTTATTAACCCTTTTTTTAATGTGGGCTTTCAAAAAATTAATTTACAAATATCAAACCCTTGATTACTGGGATCAAGTTCAAATTTTTATGAATTAATTAATTAAATCAAGTAGAATGTGACACAAAAATATTTTAAAATAATATGGTGTTTAATAGCATATACAACACACAACACTGGGCCTAAACAAACCATAAAATATTATTAGGACCATTAAAACCTAGCCATTTAATTTATGGATATGGATAGAAGAAACCAAATTATTATATATATATATATATATATATATATTTCATAATCAATAAAAATGTACTGAAAATGGTTTAAAAATAAGAACTCGATTTTTAGTAATGTCGTTTTATTTTCAAAATCAGTTTTTACTTCTTTTTATAAGAGTATCATAATTAATTTATAAAACATTAAAAAATTATTTTATAAAAATAATATTATTTTTGAAATTATAATTTCAGGGTAACCTTAGGGTGAATTTTTGGGATTTTTTGAAAGTATTTATTTTTCCTATAAATGGTGAAAAATACTAATTTCTATTGAATACTATGTTTTTGTTTCATGGATTTAAAAAGTGAAATATTATTTTAAAATAGTTTAAATTTAAAATTAGTTATATTATATTATGATTATTCCAATTATGTTTATTTGAATAAATTTTATAGTTTAATTTGGTATAGAAACATAATTATACATAAAAAGGCATTTTTCAAAAAACATGTTTTCGTTGTGTTTTTCCTTTTTATCTCAAATAAATTTCTACCACCTCTAGAAAATGAAATATAAAAAATGTATTCCATATTTTTAATCCATAGGTCCATATTTTTTAAATAGTTCTCTTATATTTTTTTCATTATTAGTATTAACCATAGTAAATTTTTATTACCATAGTAATGGTAAAATGTGTTAATTAGGGTTGAAACTAATGTGATCAGGATTAAAATTCATTAAAAAACATTAATTTATTTTAATGTGTGTGTCCATTTCATCCATAATTGTCCAAAATTCAAAAATGTGACCTTTTCCATTTATTGTTGATTTTTTCCTTTTTAATATTTAAGTAAAAGATAAAGCCAAAAATGTCACGTTCATACTTTTAATACCTATAATATGTTGTGGCGTTGAAAAAATAGCATATGTTTGTTTATAAATGGTAATTTGAAATATGAATTAATTTATTTTTACTATTATAATTTATTTTTAATTTTTAATTGATGAAATATTTAACTTAAATTCTTACGTGATGATGACACAATGCTTGTGAAAACTAAAGAAAAATAAAAAAATCAAAAACTTTTAAAGAAATATTTTTTGGGTGATTTATGGTTTCCCAAGAATTTTATAAATCAATGCAACATATTAGAGATTTATTAAAGGTTTATATTCTAATTTAAAAATTATCTTGATGAATTTTTGTGAAATTAAATGAATAGCATTGAAATTAAGGATATTTTATGTTAGACTATATTTTCTTAAATTATGAAAAAGTAATAAAAATATATAATAGGACAATTAGAATGAGAAATGGTCAAAAATATCATCATGTATCCATTTATGTAATAATTTTTACCTTATAATTAAAATTATAACCCTTTAATATTCAAAAAATCATCACCGTGGTTAAGGTTAAAATCGGTTAATGTTGGGGTTAATCCAAAAGATAAAGTTTAAAATGAAACCAAAACCTATATAAATTTCATTTTATTAATATATTTCTACCATATACTGTCTTTCTTAAAATTAATGTCTATTTTTAAGAATTATACTTGATAGATACATTAATTATATTTAAACCTTTTTAGTAATTCCATGCGAGGCTTTTCCGCCAATTATAAAAGGAAACTCATTCTCTCATTTCTTTGAACAAAATTGAGCCTTCTATCTCAACCAACCCCTAACCAATTATCTTCTCAACTTCCTTATCCCAAATTTAGTTTTTTTGGTATTCTTATAATACCATTCCAAGTTTCCTCAAGATGGGATCTAAAGGAGGCCTATTGAAGAAGAGGTAATATTCCTACCTAGCCCCGTTCAATTTATTTATTCTTATAAATCCCCTAAATCTATTTTATTAATCATAAAATAATAACTTTAGTATCATAAATATTCTAAAATTTTATTTTGATTATTTAATCACCATTATTCGGCCTATTTTCCATCAAATGGTAAGTGAAAGTGTCTCTTGTGTGTGTGTGGACTACCACCTCCATGTAGTGATGCATTTCATTTTTCATTACCATATTTCATGGATTATTATAATGTGGGTTTATTATTTATATATTATATTTATTACATAATTATATTTCTATAATTATAATATCATATCTACCTTCTTACCTTCCTATCCATTAGAAAACAATAACGTCACTCTTGCGTATGTGTGGACTACTACCTCTGCGATGTGATGTGATTCATTATTCATTTCCACTTTAAATAGATTTTAATAAAATAAAATTTAATATATATATATATATATATAATGATATAATAATGATTCTTTATAGTTGAATTATTATTTACATTTCTTTTGTTCCATCTGTTGAAAAGTTAAAATTGTGTTCATGAACACATATGGCTTACCGTCTCCATGAATGATGTAATTCATTTTTCTATCTCTAAACTTCATGTAAGATGTTATATATATATATATATATATAATTAAAATATTTTATATTTATATCAGGATTAACATTTTGGAGATGATGGAACCATGTTCAATGTATAAGGACTAGAACAACCAAACCGAAATTCTCATGAAAAACACAGCAATTAACACTGAGAGATTATTATTTATGTAAGTAATTGTTAATAAATGGATTTTGAAATTATATAAGTGGATCATATATGATTTTATAATTATGTATATGATTCTACAATAAAATTATAATATATTAAAATTTATTATGCGTGAAGATAGAGAACTTTTGAAGAAAGAGGAAATTAAGTTAAGGGATTTTCATCACACTTTTATTTCATTGAGACACATCCTATGTTCACCATTGGTTTCCATTGTGTGGTGTATATACTAGCCATGAACATCCTATGTTCACCATTGGTTATCTCTTTCATGAGGTTTTAATTCAGAGATTACCATTGTGGAAATTTTTATTCATCTCAATATTGTTTAGTTGAGATATGTTGGTGTTGTGAACCTATTTATATTTATGAGGTGTATAAAGTACCCCTTTGACGTGATATATCATTAATATCCTTATAATAATTTTATTTAATATTTCATTTTGTGTTATTCTTTCATGGGTCTTAAAATTCCAAAGTTACTAAAGTGGTAATGATTTTATAATACAATCGCATTGTTTATCAAGATTGTTTATGGTTATGTTTTCAATGATGAAATTTTATGATATACCACTCAAGAATATCATGAATTTTCTTTTACTACAACTATTTCTATAGAATACATGTTTTCATTTCATTTTTCTCTCTTTACGTACTCAGGAGACCGAAATAATATTTTTAAGAAAAAACAAATTTTATTTCTCTCTTTGGTTGAAAATAATTTTTTCCATATCAATGTTTTTTTGGATAAATTCAAGAGTTTTTTAATATTATCATATGATTTTTTAAAATTTAATCTTTTATCACAATTATATTCCTAAAAATTGGTTTAAAAGAAATAGTCTTTTTGTTTTTTGAATGAGTTAATTTTCAATTTTTACAAAAACATTGAAAGGAATATTTGTTTTAAAATACACAATGTGAATAGAATTTCCCGCAACCATGATCGTAAAATACATTGAATCTTCCTTTACATGTTTCCATGTTTATTTTAATATAAAATGGTTTCCAAAATATTATGTAATTTTATTTTTGATTTTAATGAAGTGATTTCAAAATTAAAAGGGTATTTTCTTCAAGAAAAGTTTTATGTGATCTTCTAATGGAATTTTCCATCAAATATGACATTTTTGTATGTTACATAATATTTACTAGGGATATGATCCTATGATACCATCCTTATTATTTATATGGATGGTTTATGATTATGGTGAAAATATGTTTATGAAATCCATTTACTTTCTATGAGATATGTTATGATGAAATATTGAAATGTTTATGAAACATGTTTCCTTTCAGAAGTTATGAAATAATAAATGTTTTATGATATTTTGGCACACATATGTATGATTTTCATTATGTTAAAGATGGTCATGGAGTTATATATCCCTCAAATTTAATGGGTAAATATGGATATCTTATGAGATATTTGGAATGGGGAAGTAAATCCAATTCAGTAAAGGACTCATTTCCACTATAATAGTCTTGGGTGTAAACCCTGCCTAAGAACATGATGGAATGAGGAGTGAACCCAAACTTCTATGATAGTATTGGTTGTGGGCCTTTTCTAAGAAAATGATTTTATGTGACTTTCTTTATCTGATTTAGGGTTTTTATAGTCTCTTAAAACCAAACTCAAAAATTAAAACCTAAGAAATACAGTAATGCAGCAACCAAGGTTGCCTCCTATGGAGACCGCCCTATATGGGTTATTTTGGCACAATTTTCATAATTTCTACTTTTAAGTTTTTAACTGTTTTAGAAGGGATCATGGACTGCTGTAAAAAATTCAAAACTAAGATCAAAACATACTACGGGATTAAATTAGGATCGAATCTATTGAAAAAAATTGAAAACAAGCAGAAACGACAATGGATAGACCGGAGAAAGCAGTAACCTAAATAGTGAATCATACGAATCATCATTTCTTCATTATTTTTTAAGGTTTCTATAACTATAATTCTTTCAATAAAGGGATGAAATAGTAAATCCTAATTATGTGAATGGCACTGCATTCCCCCGATTCTCCCTCCCTCTCTCTCTCTCTCTCCCTCCCTCTCTCTCTCTCTCTCTGCTCGGCGTCCTCTAGGGTTTCCTCTGGAATATCTTTGCGGCTCCATTGACAGTGCTTCTGATCTACTCCTTGTCTTTCCTCCCCCTCTTTGTCCTCCTAACGGTGAGCGATTCTTCTCTATGCTTCCTCTCCTCTTCCCCATTCCCTTGTTGTTCTGGGTTCCCTCTCATCTTGGCGTGGCATGCTGTTTTGTTGTTCGACATCATCAACGTTGCCTCTCTGCTTTTATCGCTATATCTATCATGTTTAACCCCAAATTGGTTTTATACAATGGTGATCGTGTGGTTTAGGATTATGTTGTTGTGTCATTTGGTGGAGTCTCCCTTCTATTTTCTTGTCAGCTCTCAGTGGTTTCAAATCCTCAAACACTACCTTCACAGCCCTTATCACCTAATCCGTCATTTTGAAACCCCGTGCTACTTTGTCTCGATGGTGCCTCGGTGGTTTGGGGTCGTGTCGGAGGTGGTGTTTGGCAGTGCCTCCCTCGTCATCATGATTGCCTATTCCTCTGCTCTTGTTGTCGAGCTCTTTGTTCCAGACCCCATCCCGGTCTTGTACGAAAAAGATTTTGGTAGCTTGGGACTGTGCTGGGGTGGGCGGGTCGGCATCGATGCATGGTTCTGATTCCTAAGGTTTTGTGGGTGCTAATCATCCGGTGGTTTACCCTAGGCGTTTGTATTGAATGGTGTTTACTCCGAAGGTCGGCTCTGGTTATGGATTTTGGTTCGATTCTAAGGTGATAAGTTGATGTCAAGGTTGATGGTGTTTCCAGTGATTGTGGTTTGAAGCTTTCAGTATCACGATGGATAGTGGATTTCACTAGCATCTCAGATTTCTTTCCCCAATTATGGATCCGGTGGATTTAGGGTGACGGCGGCGATTGAAGATAATAATGGTTCATGTTGTGGTTTTGATGAGGATGGTGATTCGTGTAAGGGAGCGTGGATCAAGGCTATCGTGACCCGAGGCATCTAGGTGGTACAGGGATGCAGTATTTTCAAATTTGGAATTTGGCGCTTTGGTGTCTACTATTTTGAATCTTGATTTTGGTTTAATTCAGGTTGTTGTATGGTTTTGTATTTGGAAATGTACAATTACCATTTATCCTTGAAATGACTTTTTGAAAATACCAAAATATGGATTTGGGTAACCCTTCAAATTGCTTTTTGAAAATACAAAAATATGGATTTGGAGGTAAGGGCTGAAATATCAAATCTTTCATATCATTCAGTTAATTGATATGAGACTACTACTGAGATTTTGGAAGAAGAACTCATTTGTGAAGGAGTCGGACAATGATTTCGATGATCATCAAAATCAAATATGTGGACAACACTCGTTGTACTAAAAATTCTTCGATCGACGATTGAAAAATTTAAACAGCATGAATCATCTTCAAACTCTCATTTGTGAAGGAGTCGGACAATGATTTCGATGATCATCAAAATCAAATATGTGGACAACACTCGTTGTACTAAAAATTCTTCGATTGATGATTGAAAAATTTAAACAGCATGAATCATCTTCAAACTCCAAATCGGCTCAAATTAATTAACCGCATTCAGAGTTTTTCACATTCTGATTGGGAAGTGTCTTACTCAGAATGGAATAAAAATTATTAACAAAACGAAAGATAAATGAAAATGTAACCCACTGCCTGTCCTCACTGCAAACAGAAAAACAATTATCTTCACATTCTGATTGTTTCCCATGTTTCATCTGTCCTCACATTCTGATTGTTTCCCATGTTTCATCTGTCCACTCAACCATCCACTGCAACTCATGTGATGACAATGTATCCCACTGCCTGTCCTCACTGCAAACAGAAAAACAATTATCTTCAACAAATGGAATTCTATCTACTTGAAAAATTTAAACAGCATGAATCATCTTCAAACTCCAAATCGGCTCAAATTAATTAACCGCATTCAGAGTTTTTCACATTCTGATTGGGAAGTGTCTTACTCAGAATGGAATAAAAATTATTAACAAAACGAAAGATAAATGAAAATGTAACCCACTGCCTGTCCTCACTGCAAACAGAAAAACAATTATCTTCACATTCTGATTGTTTCCCATGTTTCATCTGTCCTCACATTCTGATTGTTTCCCATGTTTCATCTGTCCACTCAACCATCCACTGCAACTCATGTGATGACAATGTATCCCACTGCCTGTCCTCACTGCAAACAGAAAAACAATTATCTTCAACAAATGGAATTCTATCTACTTGAAAAATACCTCATTATGGCATAACAACATCCACGGAAAAATCCACCCAAGAAACACTAAACTCCCCTGATTGGCATAGAACTGTTCATTATCGTCAACAAACAAGCACATAATCAAAATAATCATGTTCAAACACACCTGGATGTCCTTCTTGGGACATCAGATCTCTCAACCTCAATGGCGTTGGAGGAAAACATAATCGAAAACATAAATGAACTTGGGTCCAAGTTGTTTTGATCAATGGATAAAACATTTTTATCCCTGCATCGATGGTGGCTTTGAATCTTCATCAAAGCATCAGAAATCCCGGATCTCGGTTTTTCCTAGATCCCACCATGTTCGTTAAAATGATCTCAGCACTATGGATCTTGAATCGTCTCCTTCAACCGAAATGGAACACGATAAAATGAACCCCAGATGGATCGAACTTCCCTGAAATCTTCATCGGATATAGTTAGGATTACAAAATCCTAACTCCACTGGATTGAAACAAAAGAAATCACGCTTCGGCCTTCGGATCTGGTGATTCATAGTGGCGGAGGCATGACAGTCAACTTCAATAACCCTAATATCTCAATCTTCCTCGTGAATTTTATCAACAGGCTCGGCCGTGCTCGAGCATTGTTCATCCTTGAATCGAAGGCGGCGTCGGTTCAAGCTTACACAGGATGTTTCACTATTATGCGGATTTTTCACTATTGATATAATTATATCGTGCACAATAAAAGAAATTAAAACGAAGTAAAAATAAACTAGATGGATTATTAATAAATTTAAACTCCAATTTATGCAAACAAAAATAAAAAGTTAATTAAAATCAAGATTCTTTTGTTAAATAAATTTTAAAGAAAATAATTATTTAAGTAGAAACAAATCAAAACTAATTATTTTGTTAAATTAAAGACTACATGATAAAAATAATTAACTGATTAACTGGTTAATTATTTAAATAGATAAATAAATTATAAAATTTATTAAAGAAAATAATTAGACTACAATGCTTCCAATTATTATGTTATTTTAAAAAAAATCTAAAGTTCACTAAAATTAATTTAAATATAAAAACAGTGGAAATGTTAAATTAAATCAATAGAACATAAAATTAAACTACTATATAAAAACAATGTTTTAAAAAGTACTTTAAAATTAAATAATAAATTCAAAGTTAAACAAATTTATAATCAAAATAAAAAGAATCATTAATATAACATAAAATCCCTAAATTAAAGGGTTTTATTATTTTAGCATCAAATTAACACCAAAGTAAATTAATTAGTTAAAAAGTTATTATAACAAAAAATATATAATTAAATTACGGATTTTTTGTGGAAAAAATGTATCAACATACACCCACATCAGTTCCCCCACACTAAGGTTTTTCTTATCCTCAAGAAAAAAAATTACCAAAATTTAGTGGAATCAATTAAGTATTAAGTTTGAAAAACCGGATTGCCAAAAAAATTGGTCTAAAAAAGATTTCCTCCCTTGGATTTCTATCAAACAGTGAAAATTTTTACCCTCAAGAAATTAATTTTTCTTTAAGTGCAAAATCAATTCATGTTTTACAATAATAATTGACCCTAAAATTTTGAATTCAAATTAAAGACATTTAAATTTTAATTCAAATTTAAGTCCAAACTTCTCTTGCATCCAGGAGAACCAACTCACATAAATTATCAATCCCATAATTTAGACATTGTGCTTGGATGAGAAAATTTAATAAATTCAAAGGAGTATAAATAACTCATCTGACATCTTAAACAATAAAATAATTGGTTCAACCTGGATTAGAATTTTCATTTTGTAATTCATTTGAATACATATATTTCGAGTTTGAATCCAAATTAAAAGATTCAAAGCCAAATTATAATTGTAAAATATTCACATAATTTTTTTACCAAAGTCCACCGCTTTTCAAGAGGAAAATTAAAAATGAATTACCCGGCTGAATCCAAGGGGTATTAAATAATTAACCTCCTTAAAGAGGGTCCACATCATTCATTTTTTAGAAAAATTTAAAATCACTGGAAATCATTTATTGAATCTTATGAAACAATCACTAGTGGAAATAGACTTTATACCAACACTTTTATACCAATAGTTTGAAAAACTTTCTGGTATAGGGAGACTATACCAACGGTTTGTACAACTGTTGGTATAGTCAGTTTAGACACAACTTATCCCAACAATTTGATTAAACCATTGGGATAGTCTCCCATCTACAAAGTTGTCCCAATGGTTTATGAAAACCATTGGCATACATAATATATCCCAACGGTTTTTTAAAACTGTTGGGAAAGTTTTCCCCAAATACAGATCGGCCCACCAGTTTCCCCCTCCGCACGATTGCTGCCCTAAACCGAAGCTCTATCTTCCCTAGCCTACAGAACTTCTTCCCACCAATCAATCCATCTTCAATCAAGCCATTTTTTTGTTCTACACTTCAAATCTGTAAGTGTTGCCTTAGTTTTAATGTTCTGCATCTTTTTTTTTTGTGTTTTTGATTTGGCCTAAACAAGAGCTCCCTTATACTGGTGTGGTCATTCATCATATTCTTTTACCTCCTTTGAAATATTTATCTTCAACAAGATTAAATGTTTCAATAAAGGGACCAGTGAGGATTCTTTTCTTAATCCATCAGTTGGATAAAAGATGTTGTTATAATTTAATTACATAACATCGGGTAATACTAGTATTGGATTTAGGAGTAACTCTTAGTAGAATGGTTTCCATTCTATAATGTAGACATATGTCTTTTCAATGATATAATCCCTTGTTTGGATTAAAATTGGGGAGCATTTTCATATATCCCCTAAATACTGTTGAGCCCCCCTTCCTGTTCATTTATCATGTGACATGAATCTAGTACAGGAAACTTGTGTTCTGACTTGGATTTTTTGTATTAAGTAAAATAATGTGTGATTTCATAATATTAATCATCCTTATGAAGTTTGGATCCAATTCATGTTTAGCATACTTCATTTTTGATAAAAAAATGGATTAGGATTGAGTGTATTTTTAGAATATTTATCACCCTGATAATTATTTTTATAGATTATGGTGTCCTAATTTTTTAAGATTTATGGTATAAAATTTTTATGTCTGAATTTTAGGGTCAAAAAAATGTGGCAATAATTTTTTTGATTAAGTATGAGTTTGGTAGTGTTCAAGTCACAATCCACAAGTTTATTTTCCGGTAATGGATTATTATTTAAGCTAAGGTTAAGGAAATAGTCTCTAGCTTAGAGTTTGTTTTTAATCGATTCTAGAGATTTTTAATTAAGGATTATGATTTCCAATATTTGATCAACTCCCTTATTTCATGTAAAGAAAAAATTTCCTTTGTTGGTCTTTCTATAGATGAAATTATTAGGCTTTGACTTTATTTATTCCTCGAGTTATTTAGTGTTTTATATTGATGCATTTGAGTATCTATTTGTTATTGGTTTCTTTCAAAAAATAGAATATATTGGCCAAAAAGTATTTGGGAAATAAATTATTTGATCAACAAAACATTTTACAATAATTGGGGGTGGAAATATGCACTAAAGGAACTGTTGTGGCTTGGTGGATTAAATGAAATCATGGTATACGTTGGGATATACAATGGAGTGGTGAGTCCCACCATGTCATAGTACTCTTCATGCCAGTTTATATGGAATGTGATATCACATCAATCTGCCTTAATCTCTGATACCATGTAATCATTCTCAGTTGGATAATGATATGATTAAGAGGAGGAGGAGTTTGAACATATTACATATTTATTTAATTGTTAAAAGATTAATACTGAATTGATCTGGGTGTTATAAAGAGTTGTAATATTTGATAATTTTTTAAACACCTCGTTAATACATCTGAACATTTAAGTTCCAAAGAGGATATTTGGATGTCTATAAAAACTGGCTCAATCCTTGGATGTTTGTTTTGATCTTTAACCTATAAAATCCTTAAGAAATTTCTCTACTCAGATCTTTTTCTTACCATTAAACAAGGTTATAGTATACCATGGTTTTGAAATATATCCTTCTTGAGAATTGGATTATTCATGTGATTCAAGGATACCTCAGGAGGAAGGAGTCTTTTGACTTGTACTTAGTGATCTCGATCTTATTATTGCGAAAATCTTTAACACTTTTTTTTCTTTTTTTTTCTTAAGGATACAGAGTTTCAGTATAATTAAAATAAATATACTTTGTATTATTATATTCTCCAAGAACCAAAATTTAATATTTTATTCTATTTATTTTATATTTTAGTTTAGTATTATTCTATTTTCATATAGAAATATTTTATTTGGATCTTTTTTTCCTTTTTGTTAAAACTTCAGTTAGAATATAATTATTATATCATTTCATATATGTGCATAAATTAGTATAAGACTGGATGAGCTTTGAGTTTTAACGTTATCAATCATGATAGTCTATACAATGCAGGGTATGTTACATGTTTAGCACATGAGAGATCATGTAGCAACTCGGTTTTTTGGCCCTGTCAGACTTTGGAATATTTCTACGAATAATTCCAGAGCTAGGCGCGAAGACGGCGTGCGATTCCGAGGCCCGCTGTGCCCAGAATTAATTTTATAAAAATATTAAGTTTTTTTATACTATGCACGTGGCGGGGGTGTGATATCTCCTAAACGGTAGCTCAGAACGGGAATCTGAGGGCACGGTTGCGTCCAGAATGTGCCGTTTACCCTAGGCGGGGTGTAAACTTTGCGGGCGCGGGCCTGTGGTGAGAAACGCCACCAGGGGCGTTTTTGTAAATAAGTAGCAAAGTTGTGTGCGAGCGTCGGCTCAAATAACTTCTGAACGGAGTCTCGTATGGAAAATCTGAGTCCGCCGTTGCATTCATAACGGCGCGTTTACCCTAGGGGTGACCTTACTTTTGTTCGCATCGGGCGTCGGGTCCAAGGCGGGTTTGGCGCCGGCGGGCGGCTGATATAAATATCAGCCCCCCCCCCTTTAATCGTTCTTCTCCGTTCTTCGCCGTTCTTCACCGCCACTCCCCCGAATCGAGAAAACGAAGCGCCCACGACCTCAGAATTCGATGGCGGATGTTCCAGGAGCGCGCAGCGGGAGATTTGGTGCGCGGATCTGAGGCAGAACGTCGTTGTTTCGCCCGTAAGGTAGGCGGTTTGAGTTTTACAATCCTGGATCCCGTTTTTGTGTTGTTTTTCTTTAAATTTTCATAAGGGTTGTATAGTTCGGGTCCCGAGCTTTCCCAAACATGTTTCGGATCTGAATTTGGAGCACCGGGGTGCTCCCGGTGACTCCCGGAAGTTTTCCGGCGAAAACCCGGTTTTCCGGCGACGAGGGGCGGCGGCCATGGCGGAATCCGGCGGCGGTGCGGCGGCACGGAGGCGGTTTCCGGTGACGGCGGCGACGGCGCAGCGGAATCCGGCGGCGGCGCGGTGGTTTCCGGCGAGGCTGGCGGTGGTCCGGCCAGGATTTTCCGGGGGTTCTTTAAACCCCCGTAACTTGCAAACCGTAACTCCGATTTGCGAGCCGTTTGCGGCGACGCGCTCCTTGCGTCGAGACGGACCTTTTGAACTCACTTTGAGGGTTTAAGGGTTCGGGTTCGTGGCCCGGGAGTTAGAAACGTCGTATAAAAAAATATTATTTTATTATTTTACGACTTCGGGCCGTTGTAACTTCTACCCGGAGCGTCCGATTGACGTGTCGTCAGTGGCGTTGAGACCCTGATGGTACGACAGACTTTTTGAGATGGTTTCCGGGTGTTGGGTCTGTGAACGGGGTGCGGGCCCCACGAGGCCGGGTTTTGGCGTTTACGGAGAAACGCAGCTTTTGCACCAGGAGTCCGATTTTGGCGGATGAATAATCAATCCTGTGTGTTTTTCCGAGGGGATCGCAATGGTGCGATCCGTTCGATGAGTTTTGGAATCCAGGCATGGGCCCCACCCGAGCTGGCTTCGGTGAATAGTACATTTTTCACCGGGTGTCCGTTTCGGATGAGCGAGTAGTCGATTACGCTTGTTTTTTTGAGGGGATCGCCGTGGTGTGATCCGCTCGGTGGGTTTCGGGATCGTTGTGTGGGCCCCACACGAGCTAGCTATGGTGAATAGTGCCTTTTTCACCGGTGCTCCGTTTCGGGCGAGTAAACAGCCTATCCTGCGTGTTTTTCCGCGTGGAACGCGATGGTGGCCTCGGTTTTGGCTTCGGAGGTGCGTAGTGTGGCGTTGTGGCGGGTCGCTCGGGTTAGCGACGTTTGGACCAGCAGTGGTTGAGGGTTCTCCCTCGGTTCGTTCCTACGAGGGTTCGTGTGGCATCACAACCTTCGTATGGGTTTGTGATCCTCTCGATGGGATGTTTAAACTGTTAGAGTTGTGGTATCCATCCGGTGGGCACGGAGTGGATCCTCTAGCATCTTTACCTAGATCGGGTTCTTGGTATCGCTGTGACCGCTTATTTACGGGCGGTGATCCCCTATCTAGCAGGTTAACCCCGTAGGGTTTGTGGCATCATCGGAAATATGATTCCCTATGCGGTGGGCCGTGCTCAGTAGGGTTGTGGCATCATCGGGTATACGATCCCCTACTTAGCATGTGGTTTATAGTAGGGTTACGGTATCGTTGGTTATGCGATCCCCTACTCAGCGCGTGGTTTCGGTAGGGTTGCGGCATCGTCGGTTCGATCCCCTACATCGCGAGTTATACCAGATAGGGTTCCGGTATCATCGTGACCATCTTTATATGGATGATGATCCTCTATCTAAGTGTGGAGCTTCTGTCGAGCACCAGATCGGGTTGTGGTATCCCACAGCGGATCTTGGGTGTGATCCCCTATCTGTGAGAACTTCGTATGCTAGATCGGGTCGTGGTATCCCCCAACGAACCCTGGGAGTGATCCCCTGTCTGTGAGCTACGTATACCGGAGTGGGTCTTGGTATCCCCTAGCGGACCCTAGCGGCGATCCCCTATCCGAGGAGTTTGATGGTTATGGTGTTTCAGCGATGTTTCCTCAGTGATGTTATCCGACGAGCGTGGTCTCTCGGGTGAGCGTCTGAGATGTTTGTTTGGGACCCGATGGAGTGTATCTCTCGGATGAGTGTCATCTGGTATGATAGTGTTCATGGTGTACTCTCCTTGTTGGGACAGTTGCTGGTGATGAGGTCGGTACCTCTTGTGGCTTTGTGGCGTGAGCTGTGTATATCTGGATTGTTCAAGGTGTATTTATGAGCATACACCTGAGCTGAGATGAGATGACTAGTTGTGTTTAGCCGAGGATGGTCACGAGATGGAGTTTCTCTCTCGTCTGGGTTCCCTCTGGCTGGGTTGAGCGGACTGTGGCCTTTCAGTTGCTCCCTTGGGTTTTGGGTTTTTGGGGTGCCTACTGAGTATGTTTATACTCACCCCTGCACGGGCTTTGCCCGCACATTTTTGTGTCTTGTGCAGACCACAGGCCTTTTGACGGAGCCCCAGGAGGACCCGGAGCAGGCGGAGCTTAGTGAGCGAGTGGACCGGGGTGTCTACCGGAGCTGTGCCGAGGGATCTTTCTGGCGGGTGTTTGTGGGAGCGTTCCCCTTCTTCAGAGCAGGTTGGACGCGCTTTGTAGTTTTCTTTTGGTGGGCCCTGTTTTGCCCTTGTACTTTTGTTGTTGCTCTCTGGTTGTGGGATAGTGTATGCATGCATTTACTTTTCAGTTTCTATATCTCTGCACTGTTTCATGGAGGTGTTTGTGGGTGCGTGTGTACAGGTACCTTAGGCTAATGCCTCCCATGTGTGTGATAGCCTACTCGGCGCTGGTCGCCAGCCCCTGGCCTATTGGAGGCGGGTTTGGGGAGTCGCGGCTCGAGCCCCGTTGGGTCGGGTCGTGACAGAGTGGCATCAGAGGAGGTTCCACCTTTGGGATCTCATAGCGTAGCTGGTCTAGCTGTGAGCTTGGTTTGGGTTGCATAGCGGTAGTGTTAGGATGTTTCGAGTTCGGCTTTTAGGCCAGGGACTCCAGTGTTGGTGCAGCGGCCGACGTATCCATACACCAGGACTCTGATAACCTGCCTTTCGACTCGGGACATTCGTACACTGGTCGCGGGGACATAATGGTACATGCATCATATAAGACTGGGTTTTTGGTTTTTCCTTGTCCTTCTTGAGTCAGCTCTCCAGATATACTCTTTGACTGTGGTGCGTCTTGAATGTATTTCAGGATGCCTCCACGACGACAGCCAGCGAGGGTTCCGTAGCAGAATTGTGCTGATGACCCGCCCCGTATAGTGGCTGTGGAGCAGGGCGCAGGTTCTGAGGTTGCACCTCCAGGTGTTCTGCCAGTTGATCCACCACCTGTTGAGCAACTGGTTGTGCCGGCGGTGCAGGACGAGGTTGCGCGCAGGCTGAGTGCACTGCACGAGTTCCAGAGGCAGCAACCTCTGAGGTTTCGGGGTGAACCAGACCCCCAGGCAGCTGATGACTGGCTTGAGGAAGTCACCCGAGTTTTCTGCCTAGTGAGGACACCTCCAGATCAGATGGTGGTCCTAGCGGCGAGCCTTCTGCATGGTTCTTCCGGGCGATGGTGGAGTTTGGTGACGCAGTCCCATGACGAGGAGACGCTCACGTGGGCAGAGTTTGAGCGGCTCTTCAGGGAGGAGTTCTATCCGGTGACGTTGAGGTCAATGCGGATCCAGGAGCTTCTGCAGCTTCGTCAGGAGAGCATGACTGTGTCGGAGTACTCAGCGAGGTTTACAGACCTGTCGCGCTACTCCCTGGATATGGTTCGAGACCCGTTCTTTAGGGCTCAGACCTTCGAGCAGGGCTTACGCAGGGACATCCGAGCAGGTGTGGTTTCCTTGTGCCTGCCCACCTATGCTGGAGTGATGGAGCGAGCGTTGGTGGTGGAGAGTTTTATGGCTGAGCAGTTTCCCCCTGTTAGTGCTGGGCACTCGAGAGCTGAGACTTCGTCGGTCGGATCGGCATCTGGTAGCCGACGTCAGACTCAGGGGTCTGGACGTGGCCGACGTATCAGGAGGCGACCCCAGGATGGAGGATCTGAGCCTCAGGGCTCGCAGGCCAGTTTTAGTCAGCCGTAGGAGAGACGGTGTTACGCTTGCGATGGTTGGGGACATCTTGCTAGAGATTGTCCGACCCGACGTGCTGCTGAGAGGGAGTCGGTCGATGGACCGCCTTGGCAGAGGCAGCGTCTCGAGCAAGGAGGTCCGCAGGGCGTCGAACGTGGCGGCGGAGCTGGTGCAGCGGGAGGTGGTGGTAGGAAGTACTAGTTTCCACCACCCCCTCCCCCAGGTGGTCCATGCCAAACTCAGGGAGCTGGTGGCCGAGGGCGAGGACAGTTTCATGCCCTGGAGGCTGTTGACCCAGAGGCACCGCGGGTGGATAGAGGTACGCCTTGTGTCCTTTCTACTTACTCAATAGTTTGTCAAACACGGTTTAGCGGTAATATTTCCATTTATTGCTTGCTCGAGTTTTGTTCAGGGCGTTGGTAAGACCCTGTGTGGGTGTTGGTTGGTGAGCTCGCTGGTGTGTGAGACCCAGTTGAGAGTCCAGTCGCTTTCCTTGTGCTTAGGGCTTTTCGGGGACGAAAAGTTCTAAGGGGGGGAGGATGTAGCGACTCGGGTTTTTGGCCCTATCAGACTTTGGAATATTTCTACGAATAATTCTAGAGCTAGGCGCGAAGACGGCGTGCGATTCCGAGGCCCGGTGTGCCCGGAATTAATTTTATAAAAATATTAAGTTTTTTTATACTATGTATGTGGCGGGGGTGTGATATCTCCTAAATAGTATCTCAGAACGGGAATCTGAGGGCACGGTTGCGTCCGGAACGTGCCGTTTACCCTACGCGGGGTGTAAACTTTGCGGGCGCGGGCCTGCGGTGAGAAACGCCACCAGGGGCGTTTTTGTAAATAAGTAGCAAAGTTGTGTGCGAGTGTCAGCTCAAATAACTTCTGAACGGAGTCTCGGATGGAAAATCTGAGTCCGCCGTTACGTTCAGAACGATGCGTTTACCCTAGGGGTGACCTTACTTTTGTTCGCATCGGGCGTCGGGTCCAAGGCGGGTTTGGCGCCGGCGGGCGGCTGAGATAAATATCAGCGCCCCCCCCCCCCCCCCCCCTTTAATCGTTCTTAGCCGTTCTTCGCCGCCACTCCGCCGAATCAAGCAAACGAAGTGCCCACGAGCTCAGAATTCGACGTCGGACGTTCCAGGAGCGCGCAGCGGAAGCTTTGGAGCGCGGATCTGAGGCAGAACGTCGGCGTTTCGCCTGCGAGGTAGGCGGTTTGAGTTTTAGAATCCTGGATCCCGTTTTTGTGTTGTTTTTCTTTAAATTTTCGTAAGGGTTGTATAGTTCGGGTCCCGAGCTTTCCAAAACATGTTTCGGATCTGAATTTGGAGCACCGGGGTGCTCCCGGTGACTCCCGGAAGTTTTCCGGCGAAAACCCGGTTTTCCGGCGACGAGGGGCGGCGACCATGGCGGAATCCGGCGGTGGTGCGGTGGCGTGGCGGCGGTTTCCGGTGGCGGCGGCGACGGCGCGGCGGAATCCGGCGGCGGCGCGGTGGTTTCCAGCGAGGCTATCGGTGGTCCGGCCAGGATTTTCCGGGGGTTCTTTAAACCCCCGTAACTTGCAAACCATAACTCCGATTTGCGAGTCGTTTGCGGCGACGCGCTCCTTGCATCGAGACGGACCTTTTAAACTCACTTTGAGGGTTTAAGGGTTCGGGATCGTGGCCTGGGAGTTAGAAACGTCGTATAAAATAATATTATTTTATTATTTTACGACTTCGGGCCGTTGTAACTTCTACCCGGAGCGTCCGATTGACGTGCCGTCAGTGGCGTTGAGACCCTGATGGTACGACGGAGTTTCTAAGATGGTGTTCGGGTGTTGGCTCTGTGAACGGGGTGCGGGGCCCACGAGGCCGGGTTTTAGCGTTTGCGGAGAAACGCAGCTTTTGCACCAGGAGTCCGATTTTGGCGGATGAATAGTCGATCCTGTGTGTTTTTCGAGGGGATCGCAATGGTGCGATCCGTTCGATGAGTTTCGGAATCCAGGCGTGGGCCCCACCCGAGCTGGCTTCGGTGAATAGTGCCTTTTTAACCGGGTGTCCGTTTCGGACGAGCGAGTAGTCGATTCCGCTTGTTTTTTTGAGGGGATCGTCGTGGTGTGATCCGCTCGATGGGTTTCGGGATCGTTGTGTGGGCCTCGCACGAGCTAGCTACGGTGAATAGTGCCTTTTTCACCGGTGCTCTGTTTCAGGAGAGTAAACAGCCTATCCTGCGTGTTTTTCCGCGTGGAACGCGATGGTGGCCTCGGTTTTGGCTTCGGAGGTGCGTAGTGTGGCGTTGTGGCGGGTCACTCGGGTTAGCGACGTTTGGACCAACAGTGGTTGAGGGTTCTCCCTCGGTTCGTTCCTACGAGGGTTCGTGTGGCATCACAACCTTCATATGGGTTTGTGATCCTCTCGATGGGATGTTTAAACTGTTAGAGTTGTGGTATCCATCTGGTGGGCCCGGAGTGGATCCTCTAGCATCTTTACCTAGATCGGGTTCTTGGTATCGCTGTGACCGCTTATTTACGGGCGGCGATCCCCTATCTAGTAGGTTAACCCCGTAGGGTTTGTGGCATCATCAGAAATATGATTCCCTACGCGGTGGGCCGTGCTCAGTAGGGTTGTGGCATCGTCGGGTATATGATCCCCTACTCAGCATGTGGTTTATAGTAGGGTTACAGTATCGTTGGTTTGCGATCCCCTACTCAGTGCGTGGTTTCGGTAGGGTTGCGGCATCGTCGGTTCGATCCCCTACATCGCGAGTTATACCAGATAGGGTTCCGGTATCGTCGTGACTATCTTTATATGGACGATGATCCTCTATCTAAGTGTGGAGCTTCTGTCGAGCGCCAGATCGGGTTGTGGTATCCCCCAGCAGATCATGGGTGTGATCCCTATCTGTGAGAACTTCGTATGCCAGATCGGGTCATGGTATCCCCCAGCAGACCCTGGGAGTGATCCCCTATCTGTGAGCTACGTATACCGGAGTGGGTCTTGGTATCCCCTAGCGGACCCTAGCGGCAATCCCCTATCCGAGGAGTTTGATGGTTATGGTGTTTCAGCGATGTTTCCTCAGTGATGTTATCCGACGAGCATGGTCTCTCAGGTGAGCGTCTGAGATGTTTGTTTAGGACCCGATGGAGTGTATCTCTCGGATGAGTGTCATCTAGTATGACAGTGTTCGTGGTGTACTCTCCTTGTTGGGACAGTTGCTGATGATGAGGTCGGTACCTCTTGTGGCTTTGTGGCGTGAGCTGTGTATATCTGGATTGTTCAAGGTGTATGTATGAGCATACACCTGAGCTGAGCTGAGATGACTAGTTGTGTTTAGCCGAGGATGGTCACGAGATGGAGTTTCTCTCTCGTCTGGGTTCCCTCTGGCTGGGTTGAGCGGACTGTTGCCTTTCAGTTGCTCCCTTGGGTTTTGGGTTTTTGGGGTGCCTACTGAGTATGTTTATACTCACCCCTGCACGGGCTTTTCCCACACATGTTTGTGTCTTGTGCAGACCACAGGCCTTTTGACGGAGTCCCAGGAGGACCCGGAGCAGGCGGAGCTTAGTGAGCGAGTGGACCGGGGTGTCTACCGGAGCTGTGCCGAGGGATCTTTCCGGCGGGTGTTTGTGGCAGCGTTCCCCTTCTTCAGAGCAGGTTGGACGCGCTTTGTAGTTTTCTTTTGGTGGGCCCTGTTTTGCCCTTTACTTTTGATGTTGCTCTCTGGTTGTGGGATAGTGTATGCATGCATTTAATTTTCAGTTTCTATATCTCTGCACTGTTGCATGGAGGTGTTTGTGGGCGCGTGTGTACAGGTACCTTAGGCTAATGCCTCCCATGTGTGTGATAGCCTACTCGGCGCTGGTCTCCAGCCCCTGGCCTATTGGAGGCGGGCTTGGGGAGTCGCGGCTCGAGCCCCGTTGGGTCGGGTCGTGACAAATCACATGGGTGAAGTATGTTGTGTATGTGTGATGGTGTATGTGCTAGGAGATTGAGTTAAAGAACAACATCACCTATAGGACACATCTTGTTAAATTATCTTACATAATGTCATAAAAACAATAGACATCACAAAAAAATACCAAAATAACATCATTACAAGGATGATAATAATGAAGGACCACCATACCATGTTATAATGAGAACAATAACCATGATTGGTTTTAGTACAACATCTCATATCTAATATAGTCCATTATCTCAACACACATAGTAAAGTAAACCAACACAGTGATGGTTAGCCTATGCACACAACATAGATACTTTTGTGCATACAACATCTGAAACACGTGTACCAAAGCAGTTCTTGATAAGGATATACCTTAAATCCAAAATAAATCATATGATTTTTTTTTGGAAATTTCATAATAAAGATATGTGTATGTCATAGGGTATGATATACATGAATTCAAAGAATATCATATGCCTTGAAATAAGGGATTTCATAAGGAATGATATATTGGTATCGTATTACCACTTCCATAGTCGATCACATTGCACAATATAGCCATATCATAATGTAATGATATGGTTTAAACATATATTATGACTAACATAGGCAGTCGAATGTTAAGTGTAAACATTTGGGTAATCTTCTACATAATCTATAATTAATCATTAACATTTCATAGATTCATTGATTTTGTTGCATATATGACATTTGTATACTCATAGATACACTAAATTTGTAGAAATCTATTATATTTCATTTGTGTAGATACACTGGATTTATATCATTTTTGTTGAGCACCTACATGTTTCTAGTTCATGACACCAAGATGGATACCATTTAAATAACACACCTTATAAAAAATATCATTGATCATTGATACTACAATGTCACCATTGATTATAAGTGTATCATTCATTAATTATGAAATACAATTATCTCTATAAATTTAGACTTAATGTCAACTATTTTCTCATAATTATCCTAGAGAGATCATTCTTTATATAATGATTTTTCATCACATCCACCATGTTTCAATTCAAGATTTCAGTTTTTTATTTATATTATTTTGTTATATATATAGTATTTTGTTGTATTTCATATTATGATTCTCATATAGAGTAGTGTGTTAGTTATGGTTTTATATAAAGTGAACAATTCTCATTTACTTAAATATATTTTCAATTGAACTTCAGTCTTATTGAATTTCTTTCATGAAATGACTTATTGTAATTTTTTTATAGAATGGATAGAATTTGGATGTATGAAACTGATCATATCTCAAGTGATTTTCAAATAAATTTGGAGGTCTTTTTAGATTTTGCATTTGACAATGCTTCGGATAGTGGTCATATACACTGCCCGTGTTATAATTATGTTCGAAGACCTTGGTTGAGCTGTGAAAAAGTTATCTACCATATAACCAAATATGGTTTTCAAACAAACTATTATGTGTGGTATCACAATGGGGAGAAGATGGAATCTCAAAATATTGATTATCCAAATGAGAGGACTGGATTGGAGAATTTGATATATGATTGTTTTTTGTTTATTCATCATCATGGGAAGTAAAGGATGTCGACCTAAGAAGATTTTGATACGAGAACACATGATGCGTCCACTGAAAATGATGATGTTGATAGGGTGAAAAAATTTAATGATGTTGTGACGACTCCAGCATATCGGCAATGTCATAAAATGAAAAGGCTGGAATTTTTAATTTTATTGTTTCATAGGAAAACCATATATTGGATTTCTAATACTTCCATCGATTACATTCTTACCTTCTTAAAGGAATTACTTCTAGATGATGCAGATATTCCGTCAAACCACTATATGGAATGGAAGTTAGTTGAAGAACTTAGATTTTTCAAAAAAAAAATCATACTTTCCCAAAATATTTTAGCTTATTCTGGGAGAAAACTACTGAAAGAAATGATTGTATAAAATGTGGAACATCCCAATGGATTCCAAGAGCTGATGGAACACCATCCAGTGTGCAATAGAAAGTAATGTGGCACTTTCTATTAATCCCTAGACTCCAGAATCTTTTCATTTCTAATGAAATATCAATAAAAATGTGATGTAATGATACCAATAAAATGAAAAATAATGAAGAGTTGGTCCACCTTACAGATGGATTTTCATGGCAGATATTTGATGCTCGATATCCTAATTTTGCAGCTGATGTGCGTAATGTGAGACTGGGTCTTTCATGTGATTCTTTTAATCCATTTAGATATATTCCTACTTCTCACAGCACATGACTGATTTTCATACACATTTATAACCTCCCCTCGTGGTTTTGCATGAAAAAACATTTCACTTTCATGAGTATACTTATATCTGGACCTTATAATCCAAACAATGATATAGACGTATACATGAAACCTTTAATAAAAGAGTTGAAACTTCTTTGGGATGTGGGTGTCCGCACATAAGATGCATGTTTGAAAGACATATTTTAGATGTGTGTTGCACTTATGTTGACGATCAATGATTTTCCTACTTATAAAATGATGTCTGGATAGAGTACGAAGGGAAAATTGTCATGTACTATTTGTATGAAGAATACTCGATCCAGAAGACTAAAATATCATCATAGTTTTAGTTTTATGGAACATCGATGATTCTTTCCAGTGGACCATCCATATAGAAATAATCATCAAAGATTTGACAATACCATGGAGACCAATGATCCACCTCAGTGTGTGTTTAGAATTGATGTGCTTAATGAATTGTAAGATTTTGGTTTTTCATTTAGGAAGGTTCAAATGAAATCTAGAAAGAGGATGAATTTTTTCAATGATACCTGTTACAATTGGAAGAAGAAGAGTATCTTCTTTGAGTTGCCTTATTGGTCAACTAATTCATTATGTCATTGCTTAGACATAATGCACATTGAAAAGAATATATGTGAAATGTTGCTTTCAATTCTTCTAAATGTTAAAGGAAAGACAAAAGATGATTTACGATCTTGGTGTGACTTGATATATTGGGGGATCAAGCCAGAATTGCATCCTATGTGTATCAGTGAAAATAAATGGAAAGTTTTATTTGCTTCTTATGTGATGACACCAATAGAAAAAAAATCCAGAAGTACTAGAGACTATTAAAGTTCTTGATGGAAATTCAAGCAATATATCAAAACGGGTCAGCAAAAGAGATTTGAAGTTGAAATATTTGAAGACTCATGATTATCATGTACTTCTGCATGAGTTGATTCCAATAGCAATACGTTATATTTTTTTCAATAATGTAAGGGTTTCATTTATTTGGTTGTGCCATTTGTTTAGAGATCTTTGTGCTAAGAAGTTTTCTAAGTCTTTCTTTCAAGAAATGTTTGCAGAGACACCATTAATTTTGTGTGATTTAGAGAAAAAATTTCCTCCATTATTTTTCACATGTATGTTGCATCTGACTATTCATATACCAACCAAAATACTTATCAGAGAACCTATATCTTTTCGTTGGATGTATCCAACTGAAATAAATATGTACACATTGAAACCTTATGTCCAAAACAGGAATCACCCAGAAGGTTCTATCGTGAATGGTTACTTGGCTCAAGAATGTATGGATTTTTTCTCAATGTATTTGTCTAATCTAACTACAATAATAAACAAACCAATGAGAAATGAAGAAGAACAATAAGGGAAAATTGAACCCAATTTTCCATCACTTCCTAAAATAGGAGGAATTCTCAGATCATATACATTGACGACATTAAGCCTTAAAGAGAAGGAGATGGAACATCACATAGTGTTGTTCAATCGTGATTTGTTCTATGAGTACATCAAGTAAGTAAATTTAACATGTATATCTTATCTCAACTATTTTAATTTTACATATCTATTAAACTATTTCTATTTTTATATATAGGGAACATAAAGATATAATAAATAAAAAGAATCATTATATATTTTTGAGAAGGAGAGAGACTTTTCATAGCAAAGAGTTTTCTGTTTGGTTGAAATTGAAGGTAGAAATATTGATGTAATAAATAAATAAAATAAATATTTAATTAATTTTATATTCATTTATATTTCAGGTATCAAGTTTTTCTGCTGACACTGTCTCTGAAAAAATAAGAGCTTTGGCTTTTGGTCTTAATATCATGGTTCATGAATGTAAATCAATTATGATCAATGGGTACAGATTTATTATCACTGAATGAGCAAAGAACATGAGAATAAAACATGATGGTGTTATGATAAATGCCACAATAGACTTTTATGCCAGTGCATCGAATAATAGACCTCATTTTGAAAATGTAGCTTATTATGGAGTCATTGAAAAAAAAATATTGGATTATTACTCTCATGGTCAAGTCACTATGATGAAATATCAGTGGTTTGATTCAATGAAGAGGCAGGTCACCTTTATTTATGATTGTGGATTTCAAGACATGACTCTCACTCTTGATACTGATGAACCAAATGTATTGGCATCAATGGTGAAATAGTGTTTTTATGTCAAAGATCATCTTCGACCTGAATTTAGTGTCATTATTGAAATAATCCTAAGCATATTTTTTATGATGGTGATGATGGAATTGACACCATCCCTACTCCCATTGGACCCGATCCATTTAGTACTTATGATGACTCCAATACTTTAATTGTTATAGTTTATTATGAACCTGAAGTTGTGGTGGGAAATATATAGAAGCATTCGTTTATGCTCTCAGTTCTGTTGGTTTAGATCAACTTGAGTTGTTGAGGTTTGTGTTATAAAAATTTATTTACTATTGATTACAAAAATTTTGTATCCAACTAGACCCTTATGTGCATTTTGAATATTTACTGCTTGCAATTTTATTTGAGTTGTATTTTATAATATTTAATTGATTTGTATTCATACCTACCAAACCAAACAAAACTAAAACAGTTAAATTGTAACAAAAAACTAGATGAATTGAATTGGTCATATTAAACTAATTGATATGAAAATCAAAACCAATGAAAATAATGACCTAACCCAAAAAATAGCTAAATTACTTAATCAAAAATATGAACCAAATGACCTAAGATAAATAATCCATGTCTCAAATTTTTTTTTTTTTGTTAAACAGTAGTTATCCTTTTCTAATTACTTCCATATTTGTTTTCAAATGAAGGAAATGAAACCATATGAGGATTAGTGAAGAAAAAAGATGACGGACAACAATCGTCGAATGGTTGAGATGGGCATTCCTCCATTAGTGCATGTTGAGAGTATTTTATTTCAAATATATATATATATCAATAACATATAATGTCATGTGATTAATTTTTTTTAAACTTTTATGCATGATCCACCACTGATGTGCCAGTTATTCGATTAGCAGACTAGTAGTGGTCCCAGTACTCAGGTTGGTGGTACAAGAGCTAGGAACTGCAGTTAGCATACCCATTTAGACCATGCCCCTTCCACTAACGTACCATCTTCCACACATTCTGATCATGTTGTGTCGTTAGGGGAACATGTGATTTTTAGGCCTCCCATGTTTTCACCACCCTTCACATCTAAGCCTCATCACCCATCTTTACCGTATCCCATGATGATTCCCACTCCTCATCCATATTATGCAGTTGGTCATCCATCCATGCCGTCTTCTTTACCATCTAATTCTTTTTCTCTAGGATTCTACATTCCTTATTTGACTCCTACTCCGACACAATCTGTGCCTATGAAGCATACACTAGGACCCACTCCACCGGTACAGGGTGATGTTCCTTCAAGGGCAGTGGATCCAAAGGTTACCATTGAGCAGACTGTCGCAGGTGTATTTAGAACCCTAATAAATTGTTTTACTATAATTTATTTTCATTATAACATGTATTGATATAATATTTGTTTTTCTATCATAATAGATACATCTACTGATAAGTGGTTGGGGCGGGGGAGTACACGCATGAGTTTGATGTGGAACCACTGCAAGCAGTTGATGATGGACTATAACAAAGACAATCAAATGATCTAAAAAACAAAGCATCAATGTCAGAGTTTTTTGGCGATGCTTGCCAAATACTCCGACATCATTCCTGTCAGCCCAATCTCATATAGAAAGTTTCCAAATGAAGTCAAGTATAATACTTGGGCATGGATATGGGTAAAAAAATATGCAGTGTTCAATGTAATATTATTTTTGTATTTATATGAATTAATATTTTGGTGTCAGCTTCGGTTTAATTTCCCCGATGGTGAGGGTGCACAACCAACATGTCTAAAGGAGTTAAGTGGGCTTTAGAGAGCCTATAAGCACGAGTTGTATATTGGTTGGCGTGATAGAGTTGGCACGAAGTTAGAGGCAATACATGTCATGGATGATTGTCTGATAGAATAGTATCATCAAATGATTACTCATTAGATGACTATCAAGTTTAAGGTATTAATCACATTTGAGGTATTTAAATAAAAAAACCATATTTTACATTAATAATTTATTTTGTATTATTGAATTTTATTTAGGAATAATCCTGAAAAAATAAAAATAAAAACATTGATTTTAAAAAATACCTCTACACATTGGGACGTATTATGATGTCAGATCATGAGAGGAAGCAGGTACGACTGTTGTTTATAAATTTTCTTTAGGACTTTCACTTTCTATTGTTTCCTCTATAATTTATTTGATTTATAAAATTTTCATATAACTTTAGTTATGAAATTAATTATTGGTAACCTATTTTTAATTATGGTTTCATACATTCAATGTCATTGTAGAGGCAGATATTGAATATTGAAGGACATGTGCCTTGAGAAAAACTATTTTTCTCGAGTAGAAGGAAAAAGATGGAAGCATGATTAACGAACTGACACAATAGAAAATTGTAAGTTTTACTTTGTTGATTTCAAATTTTAATATAAATTTTGTAACTTAATAATATATTTATATTTGTAACAGGATGCTTTAGAGGCCCTTGATGCCTAGAAACCTAACAATTTTGGGCCAAATGATCACTTACATCAGGTGTTGGGAGATGAGCACCCTAGAAGAGTATGCTGCCGACCTGGGAAGAGTATAGTCTTGAGAAGGTATTGGACCTATTTAGGCACCAATTATAGTGCCACTAAGTTCAAACAGGTTAAGGTATGGGCAAAACAGGCTGAAAAAAGGGACACATAGGTGGAATAATAGTCTGCTAGGGAAAACACTGAATTTATGAAACTGATGAAAGTTTTATGTCCAGCACTTCTATCGAAGTTTATAACAGCATGTAATGAATATATGTCATTGATGCATCAAATATATAGTGCACCAGGTGAAATTTCTAGTGGTGGTCAAGGCGATGTCTTTCCTGGCGATGACGATGGTGAGTAAGAGGATGAGGATGAGGATGATGCTGAGACTGAGGCTAAGGATGAGGCCAAGGTCGAGGGAGAGGAAGAGGCCGAGGCAGAGGATGAGGGTGAGGATGAGCCTGAGGATGAGGATGAGGATGAGGATGAGGATGAGGATGAGGATGGGGGCAGGGATGAGGATGAGGATGAGGCTGATGATGTTAGTGGTGATAGTGACGGTGGTGGTGATGAGGGAAGAATTGATCTGTTACATTTTTTACTGATATTACTGACATTTGATGTTTGATGATTTGTTGTAACTAGATATATGTGTGATTAGGTAGGTCACATTATTCTTGTATCTTTATTTGTTTATCTATAATTGGATTCTATGAATTCTCTTTTTACATGGTATCAAAGATATTTCATAATTCTCTTTTCACATGCGCTCAAACTCTTGACTGAAGAACTTGAGCTTATTCATTGTCATTATACCACTTCTTAGTCATCTTTCTCTGATTTGTTTTCTTTTGATTATTTACATTAGGGGATTCCATTTTTGATCTAGTCTCATTCACAGACCATGTTGTACTTGAAAGTATCAAATTATATATACTGATTATACTTGTTAAAATGGGTGAGTATTAAAATTTGGGGATTTAAAATTGATTTTAAAAATACATATTTTCCAACATAAATTTCAAGAAAACTATAATATTCACAATTATATAAGGACAACCTACCCCTCATAAAGAAATCATGATTCCCTCATTCATAGGACACCCAAGGCAATGCCTAAAGAAATCGAGCACTCGATCTTACACCTATCACGAATTTCTCTAACAAACTAACCATATACCCATGATCCTCTCATCATAGTATGTTTCCATTCATGTACATAGCTCAATAATAAAACTCCATCATCTAACCATTAGAAAATATGAGGATCAATAAACCAATATTAGTTAACCATAACCTACTACCCTAATATACATAACTAGTATCCTACCAAGAGAACCTTATAATCACTCTAGAGAGAGCCACAATATCATCCCACACTAGCATCACCACTATCAACTTGACTCGTTCAAATGTATTTAACTAGACAACACCTCTCACGCAAAACTCATACATGGGCACTCCTACCTAGATCCCATCATAAGGCACCTCATACCCAATCCTACACTTTAAATGGTTGTAAAACACTAGGAGAATAACTACAATCACATGAAAACATCACACAATAATCACCACAATCATCCTAATTAATTAAGGCACCTCCAATGAGTTATTTTATAAAACAATGAATATGTTATTATTTACACATTAATTAATCAAAACCCATTCCATGCAATTATCAAGAGTTTTTTCCTTTTTTAAAAATTTTATAAACCCACTATCCTCATTATGAAAATAATTTCACACCCATAAGGATTCAGGAACATGTCCAAGTATACAAACCTATATGATGCACGAACCCACACTCTCATACCACCTCAAGATAAGAGTAAAAAAATAAATAATAGCTCAACCAAAACACCATACTTAAATCAAAATCTTAATTAGAACACTAAAAATAAATGAACAATAATCTCATCACCTTTTAGATTTGACTTTCCTTGTACATGGGTTAGTTACATACCAGTATAAGGTCTATTCGAAGTTCCAACAACACATCCTACCTCTAAATACCATGCTCAAATAGTCAAACAACTAAAAACAATTCTATGTAACCTCTTCGTACTGCCTCGACTAAAATAGATCATATAAAATCATTGGTAAATCACCACAAGAACTCAAGAACACCTACCCTTATACCATATTATTTAGACTAGTGATAAGAGTCTATAAGTATCATGGGGATATTATAATCTCTATACCCTACTAAATAAAAATATATAAATAACATAATCAAAATAAAATATTAGAGTAGGCATAAGAAATTATAGCTAAGAGACAACCAGTAATAACAGATAAAATCACCATGATATAACTTGGAAGGGTCTCACCAATTTCCCCCAATATACATAATTATATACAGTGTATACATGTATGGGAAAACAAAACAAGTACCAATATACAACATGCAACAATTGTGAATGGTCAGCGGGTGCTACCTAGGGAGACCCAACACCTGACCTCACTTGATTTGGAGAATTTTGAAATAGAATTCATCTCAAAACACAACCCCAAACTCATACCCTGCCACTTAGGGAAGGTTCATGCATCTTAGTCTCGACCCCCACCCTCTCACTCAGGTTAGAGCCTTACACCAAGTATCGATCTCATATTTATCCTCATACTTCCACCCTCTTGCTCAAAGTGAGGTATGGTATCAAATCCTGACTATTAACCAATCACTCAAGGTAGGATACCATATCATATACTGGACACTACCCTCTGACTTGAGGTTAGGTTCTATATCATATCTTAACCACTACCCTATCACTCATGGTAAGGTCGTATATCATATCACGGTCATTACTATCTAACTTAAGGTAATGTCATGTATCACATCATGATCACTTTCCTTCACTCAAGGTAAGATCTGATATCACATCCTGAATACTATCCACTCATTCATATTAAGGTCCCATATCACATCTAGGATACTGGGAAATGTTTTATATCTTATCCCGAACAATTCCCTCTTACTCAAGGTAGGTTCATATACTATTTCTCATTCCATGTCACATACCTCAAACCTCTCACTCAGAGTGGATCTCATCACTACTATACAACATGGTTAGATCATAAATAATGAGAAAAAATAGTAGTAATAGCTCATATCATATCCCTTAGTTATCCACACAACCACCCCCACTTAGCTCCATGTTAAAGGGTAGCTGATATATCTCAACAACATGTACCCTAACCAGCATCACCATTATAATTTGAACCTTAGGTCATACCCTACTATCATTGTATTTTATATTGTCTATATTTTTAGGTGCATTTACATTGGTGCTTTATAAGGTGTTGTATTAGTTTTTTTCAGGTGTGTATTAATCACTATTCAGTATTGTTTTTTGTAGATGTTGCTAGGGTATTTTCAGGTGTTTTTCTTTCATTGTGATTCTTTATATATCAACATCACATACCCTAAACACCAACACCCCCTTGGTCTGATTCATCCCTATATTATTTCAATTTCATCCTGAGATCAAGGATAATTCTTAGAATCCATCTAATATATCATCTAAGTTTACACTTGGAATTCATCCATGAAATTAGATGGACTCAGTTATATTTTCAGTAATATCCCAATTCCAAAAGGAGGTTTCAACTATTGATTCCATGAATCCATGATTTATTATCATGATGGCTACATTACCATGAATGAAATCAAAATCCCTACTATAGGAGTTTCCTTGTTCCTACATCATTATACCAAGCTCCTAGAAATCATATCCAATAGCCTATCCATTATTTAGTGTGACCATGGTGTGAGGAACCTAAACAAATTTTATAGATAATGAGGGTCACGCCCTCAAACCACCAATTGTACACTCACCATTATATACCTTACCTTATACTCCACCTCAAGATCCGCCTCAAAAGTTATCATTGTTGCATGCCACTCCTCCCAATCCATTCAAATACACTTATAACTCTTGACACTATTTCTCTTGGACAATAAATTTCAAGGACCCATATCGAGTAAATTATCTAATAGAACCTAATTCATTTCCAATATAGTCTCTACCATGGTGTTACATTTCAAATTCTCATTCAAAACTCATGTCCAAAATTCACATGAAATTACATTAAGAACATCATCCATCAAACCCTATATATTACACCACACTATAATATATTAAGGGTATATCAAACCCCTATATATTACACCACATTGTAATGTGGGTTTCCACTCCCCACAAATTAGGAACTATTCCAATAATCCCTTGGAACTTGATCATCAATGATTATATACTACCAATAAACTATATTCTAATTTTAGCCCTAATGAGACACCATTGTTGACAAACTTTACTGGCCCAAATCTATATAATTTCATCCATTCAAATTGAATCAATATCATATAATGATTATGAAATCAATTTCCCAAATGAGATAAATAAAATTCCATCACTATTTGGATCATATTTGAAAGTGTTGTGTTTATGGAGATGTTTGTTTTCTATTGGGTGTATTGGTTTTATTCTGAATTGGTGTTATTCTAAATTATGTATAGTGTAATGCAATTGCATTGGTGTTATTCTAATGGAATACTATTTGGATCATATTTTTCTACATTGGTGTTATTCTGAATTATGTAGAGTGTATTGCAATTGCATGTAATTGGGTCATAATTGCACAGGTAATTGCAGGTAATTACCTATAATTTTGAATTTTGAATTTTGAATTTTGAATTCTATATAGGTAAGTGTTGAAGGTAATTGTACAGGGGGGAGGCTACAGCCTGCTTCTATAATTGTAGCAACTCTATGCAAACAGTTTAAAAACCATTGGTATAGATGTGATAATCAAATCTATACCAATGGTTTATAGCAAACTATTGGTAAAATTCTATTCCAACAGTTTGTAAACTGATGGTATAGGCCTGAAAACTCAATATTTACCAACAGTTTACATCAAACCATTGGTAAAAGTATATAACAATGGTTCATAAACTGTTGGTATAGATATAAGGTGAGTTATATTACAACGGTATCAAACCATTGGTAACAAGTTATACCAACAATTACTACAAACTATTGGTATAATGTGCTTTCCAGTTCCATATACCAATGGTTATTGAATAATCATTGTCATATGTCTCTCCCCATGCCTCAGTAGCCAATGGTTTGGATAACCGTTGTTATAGGTTATACCAACTGTTGTTCGGCCTATACCAATGATTTTAAACCATTGGTATATCATAAGTTTCCAGTAGTGAATCAAATCCATGAAAATGTTTAGGGGATTTTGATGGGCTCACATTATGGTATAGTTAAGCACATTGAAATACCCCCTCCCCCACACTAAATCTCAACATTGTCCTCAATTATGAGCCCAAGGTGGAGAAAACATGTAAATTGAATTTTTAAAGATTAAATAGATTTTAAAATTAAGTAGATTAAGGTCATGTTTGTAAATGGTAACAACAAAAGATCAATGAAGTTATCTGCCGCACAAAATAAAAAATAAACAACATTTCACATCATTCATAAAAAACTCAAAACCGGTTACCACTTCAAAAAATACAGCTCAAAAATATAATTTGTATACTAATGCATTTCCAATAAGTGAGAATAAGAATTTCTAGAAAATAATAGAATTATTCAGAACTAATATGCAATCCAAAACAATCATTTTAATGGAAGAAAAAATCTTGTTTAATAAAAAAAATTAAGCTTGAAAAAATTCTTCATTTTTTACTTTTTCTAAATAATTAAAGAGAAAAGTATCCGCAATAAATAGAAATTAAAATCATTAAAATTGAACATAATTTTAAATATAAAAACTCCCTGAATTAGAACCTTTATCTATATTTAGATCTCTTAAATTTATCCCCCTTATTTACTTTTATAAAGATCCTCTATTTAGCTTGGAAACTCATAAAAATGTAAATAGATTAACATTAAATTCAATAAAAAATCATCTCAAGTAAAATGTAACCAGAGTTTAGAAGATAAGGGGATGAATCAAGTTTCTCAAGATTGTATATTCTGTTGATCATTATAAATTGTAAGACATTTTCTCCAATAGAAAGATAAAGTGAAGAGAATCCCTAAGTGGAAGTTTCATGGTGAAGAATATGAAAAGATTCTTTATTAAGATCACTTTATTCTATGAAATGAAAAACTTTGAAACAAAAAATAAAAATTCTAGCACTACAAAAGGTTACTAACTTCCCCCGCACTTACTCAAAACAAAAAACAATAAGTAAGGGAAGAAACAACCTATTTATTTTATTATATTCAGCATCTAACAAAAAGAACCCCTTCCCTAGAGGTTCATTGTTACTTTATCTAAACAGTTTCAGCCGATGTCCATTAATAGTAAATGGGATATCATTCCCATGATCTTAAATCTGTATAGTACCAAAAGGGAAAATGTGAGTTACAATAAAATTTTCATCCCATTTGGAATAAAATTTACCTGAGAAAAGCTTCATCCTAGAGTGGTACAGAAGCACTTTATCTTCAATCTAAATCTCTTTATTCAAAATCATCTTTTCATGCATAGCTTTAGTTTTCTCCTTAAAAATACTTTCATTTTCATAAGAATTGTTTTTTATACCATGTAACTCTTTCAAAAATAGTTGCCTCTCTTTTTTAGCCTCAAACAGATTCAGATAATAATATTTGACTGCCCAAAATGCTTTTTTCTCAAATTCTATAGAACTATTGGAGTATTATAGGAAGTACTATATTCTCAAAGAGCATCCTCAAGCCTCAAGCTCCAAAATTTTCCTATTTGGGTTAACAGTCTTCTCAAGAATATTCTTAATCTCTCTATTTGAAAATTCAACCATTCCATTTGTTTGTTGGTGATAAGGTGTATACACTTTATAAAATTCCCCATATATTTTAAAAAAAACCTTAATAGTTATATTATATAAATGAGTTCCCTAGTCTGTGAGAATAAATCTTGAAATCCCAAATCTGTAAAACAAATTGATTTTGAAAAACAGGGTCACCACCCTAGCATCATCTGTCAGAGTTTGAATAGATTCGATCCATTTTGACACGTAATCAATTGAAAACAAGATGTAAAAGTATCCAAAGGAATTAGGAAAAGGACATATAAAATCCATTCCCTAAACATCGAAGATTTTATAAAAGAACAAAGGTTGTTGTGGCATCTCATGTATTTTAGAAATGTTTCCCTGTATTTGGAAAGATATGCAAGTCCTAAAATACTCATGCGATTATTTGAAAATGGGTGGCTAATATAATCCTGAATCCAACAATTTTCTAGTAGTCCTATGTGGCCTAAAGTGGCCATCACAACTCAAAATATGGGAAAATTTCAGAACTAAAGGAATTTTATAATTCAGAATACATCCCCTAACACTATGGTCACTTCCCAAATTTGATAAGTAAGGATCATCCCAAACATATTTCCATGACTCAAAAATCAATTTATCAACCTGTTTCTTAGAAAACCAATGTGGAAAAACTTCAGCAACTAAGTAATTTATGATGTTGCAAAACCATGTACTTTTGTCAATAGTATAAGAATACAACTTCTCCCTAGAATAAATATTTCTTATAGGTTCAACAAACCATTTGTCTAGGAAAAATTTAGTAGGTATCCTACTTATATGATCATCCATAGAATTCTAAATTCCTTTCCTATCTTGGATCTCTATATCAAACTCTTGAAGTTGCAAAATATATCTAACCAAACTCAATTTTGACTCTGGATTCTTCATAAGATATTGGATAGTAGAATGATTAGTGAAAACTGGTACTTAGATCCCAAAAGATAACTTCTAAACTTATCAAGGGAAAATAAAACAGATAGAAAATCCTTCTCAGTTGTGGAGTAATTTATATTGAGGACCATCTTAAGTCATAGAACCATAAATAATGACATTGATTTCCTCTCTAATCTTTGTCCAAGAATAGTTCCTAAAGACAACTTAGAAGCATCGATCATCAACTCACAAGACAAACTCCAATCAAGTGGTTGAACTATTGGTGGGGACACAAGATTATTTTTCAGTTAATTGAAGGCTTCCTTACACTTCTTATCAAAGACAAAATGAATTTCATTCTAGAGTAATCTTGTAAAAGGAAAAGAAGTATGACTGAAATATTTTATAAATATCCTATAAAACACAACATGGCTAAGAAAATATCTAATATCATTAACCGTCTTAGAAAAAGGCAATGAATAGATGATGAAAACCTTAGACATGTCCATCTGAATTCCATCCTTAGACACTTCATGACCAAGAAGGATTTAACTCTAAACCATAAAATGGCATTTTCTCAGTTCAGAGCAAGTTTCTTCTCAATGAAAACTCTAAGCACAACTCCTAAAACTGCTAAAAATGGCCTTTTAACAACACTAAAAATGACCTTTATCAGTGCTAGAGAAGCGCTGACTACTGGAGAGAGATTAAAAGCCCAAGTCTTTTATCAGTGCTTATAGAAGCGCTGATAAAGGTGTTTTTTATTAGAATTTTTAGAAGCACTGATAAAGGGACATACTGCAGTGTACTGTAATAGCACACTACAACACCAGTGCAGTGTACTGTAATAGCACACTGCAGCACCAGTGCAGTGTACTGTAACAGCACACTGCACCACTAGTGTAGTGTGTTGTAACAACACACCGCAGCACCAAAAATTCCACTAAATTAGAAAAATGAAGTATGAATACATAAGTTTAATGAAGATAAAACAATCTAGGCTAGTTTTCTCGGTTTTGGCGATGTTATGCACACTTTAAACTAAAATGATATTTATATATTGAAAAAATGCACTTGGAATTATATCGATCACACTATGAGTTAGATTGAGTTAAAACTATTCTTACACATCTCAAATGACTTATGGATCATTTTCCTAAAATTTCAAAACAATCTGAGTGTGTTTGCTCAGTTTTGAGTACACTATTATCTTTTTTACTAAAATGTTATTTTAAACTGGAAACACACACTTTAACTCATACTGGTCACATCATGTGTCAATTTGATGTTATACTAATTCCTACACATCAAAAAAGACTTATGAATCATTTTCCTAAATTATAAAGATAATCTGAGCATGTTTTCTCAGTTTTTAGTGAGTGAAACTTTATGAACTAAAATGTTGATTTTAAACTGATAATAGACACATTGATTCATATCGGACACATCGTGTATTAGATTGAGGTGAGGCTAATTCCTACACATCAAAAATGACTTATGGATCATTTTATTAATGTATCAAAATAATCTGAATTTTTTTCTTGGTTTTGAGTAGGCGAGTTGTCCTTTTTATGAAAATTGATGTTGATTTTAAATAAAAAGACACACATGGAGTCATATCGGCCACACCGTGTGTCAGATTAAGGTGAGGATAATTTCTTCATGTCTCAAATGAATTATGGATCGTTTCCTAAAGTATCAAAACAATCTGAATGTGTTTACTCAATTTTGAGTATGTCACTTGTCTTTTTTACTAAAATGTAATTTTAAACTAAAAACATGTACTTTGACTCATATAGCTCACATAATTTATCATTTTGATGTGATACCAATTACTACACATCAAAAATGACTTATGAATCAATATACTGAATTATCAAGAAAATACAAGCATGTTTTCTCTATTTTCGGTGAGTGACATTTTTTGAACTAAACAGTCGATTTTAAACTGATAACGGACACATTGAGTTATACTGGTCATATCGATTATCAGATTGAGATGTGACTGATTCATACATATCAAAAATGACTTATGGATCATTACCCTAAAGTATCAAAACAACATTAATGTGTTTGAATGGTTTTGTGTAGGTCATTTGTCCTTTTTATTAAAATTGATGTCATTTTTAAATAAAAAGATGTACTTGGAGTCATATCGGTCACAGCATGCACAGGATTGAGGTATGGAAGATTGTTACATGTCTCAAATGACTTATGGATCATTTTAATAAAGTATCAAAACAATTTGAATGTGTTTTCTTGGTTTTGAGTATGTCACTTGTCCTTTTTATTAAAATTGATGTTATTTTTAAATAAAAAGATGCACTTAGAGTCATACTGGTCACACCATGAATTAGATTGAGATACGTCTGATTTTTACAAATCTCAAATGACTTCTGTATCATTTTCCTAAAGTATCAAAACAATATGGATATTTTTGCTCAGTTTTGAGTATGTCACTTGTTTTTTTTACTAAAATGTCATTTTAAATTGGAAACATGCACTTTGACATATACTGATCACATCGTGTATCAGTCTAACATGATACTGATTCCTATATGTCACAAATTACTTATGAATTGATTTCCTAAATTATCAAGAAAATCAGAGTGCATTTTCTTTGTTTTTAGTGTGTGACATTTTTTTAATGAAACTGTCGACTTTAAACTCATAACGAACACATTGAAACGTAGAGGTCACACTGTGCATCGAATTGAGGTGCGACTGATTATTACACATCTCAAATGACTTATGGATCATTTTCCTAAAATATTAAAACAATCGGAATATTTTTTTCTCAATTTTGAGTATGCCAGTTTTCCTTTTTACTAAAATTAATGTCAATTTTAAATAAAAATAAGCACTTGAAGGCATACCGGTCACACCATGTGTTGGATTGAGGTGTGGTTGATTCACGTCCCAAAGTTTAAAAATAATCATAACTTCCAATGTTACCAAATTCCCATTGTCTTTATATGTCAAACTACCAATACTTCATATTGACTCGATAATCTTAACTGAAAAACCTTTCTCGTTGTTGAAATTTAGAAGAGTAGAGGCTTTCAACAATGAGAAATGTTTTTCAGATAATAATATCAAATCAATATGCATTGTTGATAGTTCGAAAAAGAAAGGCAATGAATATGGAAAATGTGATAACATTGGTAGAAAGAATCATTTTATCTCTTTTTTGGCTTGTTGTAGATAGTTGAAAGGAAAACATGAATTCTAAAAAGATCTGTGAAGAAAACTAAATAAGTATTAGATAAAAATGATAAGTAAATTAACTTATAAATAATATATAAAATTATAAAAAAAATTAATTAAATAAGTAGTAAGAATTCAACTTTTCCTGATGGTTGTATGCATTATTGACACATTTCCTTATTTTCATTATCTCAGTTACAGGCTCAAAGTCTAATCCCTCATGAGCATAAACAGCTTCGAACAAACCACCCCAACTCGAACAAAATAATACATCTGTATAGTAAAACAATTATTATATGAGTAATAATGAAAATAAATAAATTAAACATAAATATGAAACAATATATTAATTCTGTAGATAATTATTATATTGTGAAAACATTGTTGACCATAGGGATATGTTGCCGGTAAAGCAAGAATAATGGTAAAAAACGCAAATAGATCTCACCAAATAATAAATCAAGGAGTGAGGAGGATGAGTAGAAAATAAGATACATTGGATTAAAGTTTTGAATCATCCGATAGAAAGTAAAGATATCCTATTGGGTTTATAAAATATTTATTTTGTATAATAAATAAATAAATACACATAAGATATTCATTATCAAAGGTGAATACCCCCCATTTGTGAGAATTATATGGATGGTAATCAGAGATTTCTAAGGGTGGAACCAATACATAGTGTTTATTATATGTGTGATGAAATAAATGAAGTGATTTTTAAGAAGTATTAATGAGTGAGTTATCATTTCAAAGATGGCTATATTTTTATCAATAGTAAGAAATACAAGCAAGGTTAAAATCAATGAATAAAATTTCATTGGTGATTAGAAAGTTTCGATGAAAACTTAAAGGAGTAAGTCTCTACAAAAAACCTCATTTTTTCCCAAGTAGATCCTAAATCATTTGGAGAGGCTAAAAAGGATGATAATTGAGTCAAATCTATGCATGAGGATCTTGATCCGAATAAGAACAACGTGACATGAGGAGCTTGATCTAAATAAGAACAATGAAGGATTCTTATGGATCAAGTTGTTACATATATTGTTCCAAAAAATGTCCATTAGTTTAAAAATACATGAGTTTTTTAGTTAATTTGGTCCTAATTCTATAAAACTCTTAACATAAAAGGTCATGGTAATGTATTGTAATGAAACATTTTTTGTGTCATGTAATTGAGATACTCACATCTATAGGGCATCATATTACCACTAAAAGGACATAAAAATGGATTTAAGTTTATGTTTTCAAACCATAAAATTCAATAGAATTAGGAATCTATAGTGAAAATAGCATGTAATTAAATTATTAAATCCAAACTAATAAAGTTGACTTGAAGTGGGATTCTAAAGGTGTAATGATTTTATCCATGAAAAATAATTTTTATTTCAAAAAAATAGATTATATTAAAAATTATTTATTAAATTTACATCAATCAATGTCAATATTTTATTTTATCAAAATTAGTTAAATCTAGTGGTATAAGATTTATTCTTGAATGATTTAAAATATTATTTAAAATTTAAATAATAGAAAACTTTTCTCATTAAATAAGTTACTTTTCAAAGTAAATATCAAATTTAGAGAAAATTTGATCAATCCTAAAGGATTGAGAATAATAAATTCTATCAATAATGTACTCTTATTCTACACCACATAATGAAGCAATATTTTGTTTCTTAAAACATTGTGATACTAAGGTTTTTCCTAGAAAATGACTCATTCCAATTATTTATTTTCTGACTATATTTCAATAACCAAAATCAAAATATCAATTACATTTTATCTCAAAATCAGTTTTTCCTGTATAATATAATCCAAGGATTATAGAACCTTAAACCTATTTGATTTTTATTTTTATATCATTTAAGTCATATTATTTAAATTCAAATTGAAATATTTCAAAAATAAAAACTGAAAAATATTATATTTTCTCAAAAAATAGTTAAATAAATAAGGCAATAAATCAAACATATATAATTTTTTTCTCATATGATTTTACAGATTCATCAAAATCATTTGATCGTTACATTTCATAAGTGACCCCTAAATCTATCCCAAGCCTCATGAAATAGTTCACTATCATCCTAAATAAATCCATTAATTTTACACCACATTTCAGTGCTCATTATCCTAGGAAAAAATTCATGAAAAAATAATTATATAATTGTTCCCATGTGTCAGATATTTCATCATCCATCTTTTCAAAAAAAACTCATAGAATTTCCTTTCAAATAGATGGGGATAACCCTATATTTCAGTTCCTCCTCACTCAACCCTCTCAGTGCCAATTGTTGCATGACATAATATGAGACCCCAATGATGTCAGGTATTTCATCATCCAAGTGATTTGCAATGTAATATTTCAAACCAAGGACAACACTGACATCTATATGGACGAATTTTCCAAAATTTGATGATTGCAAAGAGGTATATGTCATGGAATATAGGTATTAGGAGCCTATTATACCTCACAACAACATGACCCAACATTAGGTTTGATATATTTCAAATCACACAGTGTGAATGTTGTCCCAAGGATACCCACATGATATCGGGGAAGACAATACTTCAATATATCTAAAAACAACGAAATTTGGGTTATTTTATTACAGGATAATGCAATTGGACTTGTGGGGATACACGGATGTGAGATGAGAAGGTTCAGTGGATAACTGAGGGAAATTAGTGATATAAAAAAACCTGGATTTCATTCGATCCTTGGTTGCGTTCAACCCTCAAATTGCTTGAGACTTGGATTCAAGCCTTGGAATAGTTGGAACCTTGATTCTAGCCTAGATTCGAGCTTGGATTTGACAATGAGGAGCGCTAAAAGCAGGTCGCTTCAAAGAGAGTTTCGGATATTGCGAACTGGTTCGCGATGGTTAGGGTTCTTAAAATAGATCGTGACACTTTTATCAGTATTTCAAAAAAACAATGATAAAGATATCTTTTATTAGTGCTGAGTTAATAAACAATGATAAAATGAATATTTATCAATGCTAAAAAAGTGCTGATAAAATCAATCTTTATCGGTGCTAATGTTTATAATTATAATACTTATAATAATACTTTTTATAAAAAATAATTTTATAATTCTTTGAATATGTAATTATTTATTTATAATTATATAAATACTTTTTTTAAATAATATTTATATTATTATATATATTTATATAATTATATATATATAAACATAGTAAATATATTCATTATTTAAATAAATTTATTATAATTTTATAATTATTTATTTATAATTATATAAATACTTTTTAAACACATATTATTTATTTATTTATAATTATAAATGTATAAAAAGAGTAAATATACATTTATAAATATTTTTATTTATAAATATTTTTTTACAAATGTATTTTTAACATTATTAATGAATATTTAATCTTAAGTTCGTGCATGTTAAAAATGAGTAAAATTGATTAATTGAAAATGAGTACAATATTAAAAATTTGGATAAGTTTGATTAATATAAATCATTAAAAAATGGATATATATTGAAATAAAGATGAATAAATATTGAAAATATTAAAACATAGAAAATAAATGTATATAAAATAAATCATATAAATTGATTAAATTCCCAAAAAAAATTGTGTGTGTATATATATAAAAATGCATTAATTAGGTATATGTGAAATCAATATAATAGGTTTGATCTATGTTATAAATTGAAAAATCAAATGACATTCAATTATGTCCATTACTCAATACAATTAGTCAGTATTTTTAATTCATATTAATTTTTAATTATTAATCATTATTAACTATATATGTTACTATTTAATGTAAAGCATAAATAATATTTTGTATTATATAAATCATATTTATATACATTAATACATACATATATATATATAATATAATATATTATTTATTAATAATATCAATAATCATCTAACTAATAAAATGTTTAATATTTTTCTCAAATTAATTTTTTTTAATTTTTAACTTGTTTAATTTTTATTTTTCATTTATCTATATATTTAATAAATACTATTTATTAGTATTTATAAATTATATATAGTGTAATCAATTTATTCATTTTTATTAATAGTTATTTAATTAATAAAATTTGTAATATTTCTTTTAATAAACTCATTTTTTATTATTTATTTATTTAATTATTTCATTTTATTTATTCGGACATTTATCAATGATAAAAAAAACTAATAAAGGATTCCTTTATGAGAACTAAAAATATAGCACTGATAAAGGGTACTCTTTATCAGCGCTAAAAATAAAGCGCTGATAAAGGGTACTAATTATCAATACTAAAAATAAAGTGCTAATAAAGGGTTAAATTTATCAGTGCTTTATTTAACGATGATAAAGATATCATTTATCATCACTTTTTTCTGGTGCTAATAAATACCAGCATTGTTAAACGCCTGTTTTGTAGTATTGTGAACTCCTCAAATAGCTCTAAAAAGATTTACCATGCACTATAAATTCATCCATAAACACTTCCATGCATTCCTCAAGAAATTCATAAAAAATGCTAAGCATGCCTATTTGGAAGGTTGCAGGAGAATTACAAAGTATGAAATGCATTCTTCAATAAGAAAAGGTACATAAAGGACAAGTAAAAGTTGTTTTTTCCTAATCCTCTAGGGGTATGTGAATCCAGAAGTATCCAGAAAACCCATCTAGGAAGCAATAATGGGATTGACCAGCTAACCTCTCAAGAATTTGATCAAGAAAAGGCATCGGAAATTGGTCCTTCATGGTCATTAAATCCAACCTCCTATAATCAAAGCATAACATCCACATGTTGGGTAACCTAGAAAGAACTGACTCTCTAAACACATTTTGGACAATTTTGAATCCACCCTTTTTAGGAGCAATTTGATCTAGACATACCCATCGACTATTGGAAACAGGGTATATTATACCTGTAGCCAATAAAGTAGTAACCTCTTTCTTAACCACTTCAAGAAGGGTAGGATTCAATATCCATTGAAATTTTCTAACAGGTTTTTAATAACCCTCAAGAAGAATCCTATGAATGCACACTAAAGGACTAATACCTATAAAATCTTCTAAATAATAGCATATCGCCTTCATATTCTTCTTAAGGACGCCTAAGAGTTGATTTTATTATTCATTGGACAATCCACTTGCAATTATAATAAGAAATTTTTGTTTTCCCTCTTAGTTTTCATATTTAAAATTTTCAGGTAAAGGTTTGAGTTCAAGTGTGGACATGATGTCCTCTTAGATAAAGCAAGTCCTATGGGTTCTTTAAGTTCATTTTCAATCACTAAAACTTCCTCAAGAATAGCAGAATCACAAACTCCTAAACTATCAATGCACGTGTTTTCAAGTAGAAAATTTCTATTGTAATGTCCTGGAATTTCCATATAATTTTTTTAATTATATGGAATTATTTCAAGATCGAAAAATCTAACGGTGCGTAATTCCAAGGCCCGAAGTGCCCGGAATGATCTGTCAAAATTTGTTAAGTTTAAAATAGCACGTGTGCGTGGTTTTCCTAAAAAATGGAATAACTCTTAAACAGGTGCCCGGATCAGAAATATGAGGGCACCATTGTGTTCAAGGTGGCGGGTTTACCCTAGGCATGACTTAAGTTTAGTCGGCGCAGACCTCCAATGAGAAAACCCAAAAATGGCATAAACATAAATAAAATTATTAAATAAAATTATTTTATTTTTCAAATACTTATAACTCACGAATGGTGACTCGGATTAAAAATCTGAGACCACCGCTGAACTCGTGAGGGTATGCTTTCCTTAGTCAGATCCTAACATTGGCTGGTGCAGGCCAATAGTGGAAGTTAGTTTTTGAACATAAATAAAATAATTAAGTAACAATTATTTTATTGCTAAATTATCTAACTTCTAAACCGTAACTCAGATTGGAAATCTGAGGGTACTGTTGATCTTGTGAGGGTGTGTTTCCATTAGGCAAAGCCTAACCCTGACCGGTGCAGGTCGAGGGTGACTGATAATAATTTTTGAACTTTTTTAAGGAATGTTCAGTAAATGCGCGGGCGACGTTTTCTATCTTTTGAACCGGTGCTTGGATTAAAAATCCGAGGGCACCATTGAATTCGTAGTGCTAGGATTCGCTTAAAGGAAGCTTCACTTCAACCACAGTAGGTCGGGAGAAAAAGTTAAATTTCGGACTTTACAGAAAAAATAATAAAATAACTTAACAAGTTATTTTATTTCTTTTTCTCTAGCGGATGAGCAGTGGTGGTGGGGACCGGTGACTTGTCAAGCCAATTAATGGATTGACTCTCCTTTATTTGTAACAGCACCATTGGGGAATTAAGAGGTTCATTCATTAAATAAACCTCATTAGTTCCTCGGTGCGTTACTCACCTTTTCCCCCTCTATTTAAGTGAGGCTTGGGCTACAGTTTTTATATGGCTTCACCAAGCAAGGAACCTCTGGCGAAGTGATGCGACGTCTTCCACCGATGGAGGATGGAAGCTTGGACGGCGGCGATCCAGGATCAATGAACACCAATGACCTCACTCCGATGGGGACTCTCCTTCCACCAATGACCTCACTCCAACGGGGACTCTCCTTCCACCAATGATCGTGATACCTCTGATGGTTAACGAGGTAGGGGTTATCTTTTAATTCAAGAATTTCCCATGATTCTTCTACTCATTCTTGAATTTGCGGGTGATCTTTGCAGGAGATTTGAATGGGTTTTATCATTATTTTAATGTGATATATAAATTACTCCCTCTTGTTATAATGCTAAAGCGGAGGGCGTGGGCCAAATGAACAAGGCCTGGACCCTCTGCTGCTTGATTTTTCATTATGTTCTTCAGAGGTGGGTTGTTCCAACTTGACGAAACCTTGAAACCAAGAGGCGTACAATGACAGCGGCATCCCGAGAGGACTGTAGGCGCATCTGGAAGGAATAACGGACCACCAGAGCTCACCCGACGGCCCGTGGAAGACTCTTCAGTGCGACACCGGCGTGGTGGCACCGGCGACCGATGGCTGGTGCTCGTCGGCTGTGGAAAAGGGCGGCGCCGCTCGACGCAGCAGCGGACCAAAGGGGCGGCTGATGTGGACCGGCCGCGGTGACGGCGGGGCAACATGCCATCATGCACTATGGTGAATGAGCCGCGATCAAGGCTAGGACCCGCGAGTGATGAGGCAGCGCCACCTGGCGCCGCCCTTTAATAAACTGAATGACTCTTTGAGCCGTTCGGGAGGCGGACTGCACGACCCCCACGCGGGTCATGCCAGCCAGTGGGCCGAGCCTGCCGCGGCCCAAGCCAGTTCGGGTTGGGCCAAGTCAGACCCAAACCGGGTCAGGTTGGCCCAAACCGGGTTGGTTCGGTCCGACCGGGTCAGACCGGACCCGGACCCCTCTCGGGCCCAGTTATGCTTAAAAGGTCATATCTTGCGAACCAGATGTCCATTTGAAAAACCGTCTACGACACTAGGATCCTTAGAGCGAGACGGTCCTTTTGGAATACTCCACGTGACTTTAGGAGAAAGTTGGAGTTTGGTTGGGTTGGATCGTACCCGAATCCAACCGGGCCCTCAGCACTAAAATGCCTATAGCTTACAGACCAGGTGTCTGGTTGACAAACCGTTTGTTGTGTTGGAACCCTTATAACAAAAAGGATCATCGGGTTACTTCCTTGTGGAACTTCATGGAAGTTGAGGTATGACCGATAACCAGAGGAGTAGAACCAGGGTGTTTCTTGTAGTCAAAGTTAGGATGGCTACTCCCTTGATGACTCAAAGCGCGGGTATTCCTTACTCCTCTGCTCCGGTAGAGACGGGACTCCCCACGTCATGAGTGCGGGGTCGTGTCACTCTGATTGGTTTTTCGATCTTTGGAGTTGGTACTCCGCTATTAGACTAGGGCGCGGGTCCTCCATACTAAACTCACATAGAGTCAGGTACTCCCCTACCGGGTAGGGTGCGGGTCCTCTATGTTAAGAGTAGGTACTCCCCTGTCAACCCAGGGTGTGGGTCCTCCTTATGTAGTGCCACAGCAGATTCGGTACTCCCTTGTCATGCCAGGGTGCGGGTCCTCTAGCCTGGGGTCGGTACTCCCCTAACGTACTAGGGCGCGGGTCCCCCACAGCAAACAAACTACCAAAGTTGTACTCCCCTACCGAGTAGGGTGTGAGTCCTCAGATATAGAGTCGGTACTCCCCTACCGTGCCAGAGTACGGGTCCTCTAGCCTAGGGTCGGTACTCCCCTAACGTACTAGTGCGCAGGTCCCCCACATCAAACAAACTACCAGATTTGTACTCCCCTACCGGGTAGGGTGCGGGTCCTCGCATATGGAGTAGTACTCCCCCGTCTCCAAGTAGCGACCGGGAGCGGGTCCTTCAGGGGAGTTGGAGCTCCCTCGACTGTAGGACACAGTTTCAAGGAGTGGGCCTCTTCACTTGGTTTCCCTTTGTCTTGCCTCGGGCGCAAGACTGTGACTGTGAGACCTCTAGTGTCAGGCACTAGAGGAAGTTCTAGCAGAAATTTCCTGATGGAGCATGTCCTTTCGAACGTTCCATTAGGAATGGTTGAGTTGTATCTGATGGAGTACATCTCTCAGACGGATTCCATCAGGGATGGCCAGTTCATGGAGCATGTACTCTTGATCCTTGTGTTACGCTTTGAGCCTTCTTTAGAAATCCTGGAAATGGCTTGAGTTCGGGGCCTTATGTTTCTTTGTGGATGAGATGAGTATATATGGTTTGAGCTATGTATTTTACTTTGTGCTTTGTGATTGAGATCATGTTTTGTGGTTTTCCTTTGTGGAATTCTAAAAGACCTTTAGGGGTCTTGGGGTCCCTATTGGGTATTGTTATACTCACCCCTACACTGACTTCGCCCACACCTTGTTGTGTCTTGTGCAAACGACAAGAAGCTTTGTTGAGACTTGAGGGAGCCAGGTCCAGGTGGTACACAAAGGAGACTGGCTAACATGGAGAGCTATGGAGATGAGTTGTACCTACCCTTCAGGTAGGATCCTTGGTGGACAATCCCAGGATCTATTTTTGTTTTTCAGTTGTAGTTGTATCTTTTAGTTAGGCTTGTATTCCGACTCTTACTTTTAGTACACACTTTTACTAGTGCAGTTTTACTTCATGGTTGCATCATTTTGTGTTCTTGGACTATGTGTTTGTACAGTTTTAAAGGCAATGCCTTCCCATTTTAGGGATATGCCTTTCCAGTTCTAGTCTCCAACCTCTAGTTTATGGAAGGCAGGCTTGGGGTAGTCACGGCACGGGCCCCGGGGGACGGGTCGTGACAAAGTGGTATCAGAGGAGTCGGTTCTACCGAAGAACTAGGACACTGATCTTTCTAATGGAAAAAATAGTTTTAAGTGTTTTGAGTGTGGTTTTCAGTTTAGGAAGTCCAGTGTTAGTGCGGCGACCGACATATCCATACACCAGGACCCATAATTCTAATTTCTGACTCGGTGCACAAAAACACTGATTGGGTGTGTTTTGGAAACGTTTTTCTTTTGATCTCTTTTGAGTGAGCTCACCAAGTATAACGTATTGACCATAGTTCATCTTGATTCTCTTTCAAGGAGCCTCCACACAGACAGCCAACCAGGATTCCAATGTTTGACCCTGAGGATGGTCCGCAATGTGATGAGGCTTTAGTACAAGGAATGTTGCCTGAGATAGGTACCTTTGGGTGGTGTCCCAGCAATACCATTGCCTGTTGGTTAGAAGTTACTACCAAAACTACCAGTAGAGGACACTTATAGGCTCAGTGCCTTACACTAGTTTCAGTGATAGATACCCCTCAGGTTCCGAGGAGAGCCCGACTCACAGGCGGTTAAGGACTGGATTGAGGTGGTGACTGAATTGTCATCTAGCCAGGGCACCATTAGATTAGATGGTGGTCCTCACAGTGAGCATTCTATGTGGCTCAACAGGGCGATGACAGGGTTTAGATTACCCCTATCATACGATGAGGTGACTTTTTTGTGGACAGAGCCTGAGAACCTTCCTTAGAGAAGGGGGTTTCTTGCCAAAAAAAGCTAAGGGGTTTGTGTTCCCAAGAGCTTCTGCAGTTTCGACAAGGCGACATGTTGATAAATGAGTATTCGTCGAGGCGTACCAACCATTCTAGGTACTCGATGAATACGATACGACCAGTTCTTCAGGGCTCGGGCCTCCAAACAAGATGTGTTTGGGGACATTCGAGCTAACATTATTCCTATGTACATTCCTAATTATGTTAGGGTGCTAGAGAGAACCTTTGTGGTTGAAAATTCTTTGGCTGAGAAGATACGGCCAGTGAATGTCAGCAGTGGGAAAGGAGGAAACCGATGTCAGTCTTGGAGACTTGGATGTGTAAAATTTTTCAGGAAGAGAAAGTGATAGGGATAGATGAATATGTCGGGCAGCAGATGTGGAAGAGGATCTAGGAGAGCAGCAGAAGGTGGTATACATCTCAATAAGTTACAACTAGCACCCCAATGTGACCCCCACCAGGCTCAGGGAGCTAGAGGACAGGGGAAGGGAGTATCTACATACGGTCAAGAAGTATGACCCAAGGGCTCCAGGAATGATTTGGGGTATGATCTGTGTCTAATACTAGCTTTCGTATTAATAGACATTGGTAATAATCATTCCTTCTTGCCACAAATCTTGTTTAAGACCTAGAGTTTTTGGTTAAACCGTTGACTTGACACTTACGTCTGGAGATACCTTTGGGGGGAGACTCGATAATCACACTTATGCTGACGGTGTGATCTGGCCTTTGAGGTGAGATTTTCAGTTGGAACCACTTGGTGGCAGCGTCGAGGCCTTACGATGTTAGTTTGGGTATGGACTGGATATCCACAGTTCATACTCAGATTGACTGTTTTAGGCAAAAGGATGTGGAATATCTACAACATTGGAATGGGGTTTTCCTTGGTCGGCGAAAAAGGAAACCCAGGTAGCATGGGATAAACTCATGCATAGGAGGGTGCAGTCGATCACTCTTGAGTCAGCCAGCCTTACCCTCGTGGCAGTAGGAGTTTGAGTTTTCAATTCCCAACAATAGTGGCAGTGTGCGGGAACATCTTTTCAAAAGATGTTTCCAGGATTACCTCCCCAAAGGGAGAGGGACTTCTGTATTGGCTTGTAACCAGCGATGACACCAATATCTACAACTACATATCAGATGTCTCTTGCAAAGCTCCAGAAGTTGAGAGTTTAGAAGGGGGACGTGGTGGAAGATGCACTCAGTATGAGGTATGGTTTATAACTGTTGAGTGAGGCGTTAGAGCAGCTAGCCGCGTTATGGAAGCCCTTCATGGATAGTGATGGATTAGCTTACCTCCAGTCTATAATTGCCACTCCCCCACACCTTCAGTGAGTTCGGGAGGCACAAATTGGGGACGTGGACTGTGAGGCCCAACGTGCTCAAATATCCTCAGGACAGGCTCCTGAAGTATTTTCTGAAGGTGGGGAGCACGTCATCCTTTTCATAAGATTCATTATGGTACCAGTGACGCTACCAAAGGTGGTGTTGAGGGAGTTCCACACATCCCCTTTGGCGGTACATCCTGGTGTGGCGAAGATGTACCAGGACCTTCGGCGTCAATACTGGTTGCAAGGATGAAGACTGCACAGAGCCGATAGAAGTCTTATGCCGACAAGAGACGGAGACTCTTGGAGTTTGAGGAGGGAGACCATGTCTTCCTATGGGTCTCACCCTGACGGGGATTGTGGATATTTGGTCAGGGCGGCAAGTTATCCCTGAGGTTCATCAGACCTCTCCAATTTCTCAGTAGAGTGGGCGAGGTGGCGTACCGTCTAGCTCTTCCCCCACAGATGCACCAGATGCATAATGTTTCCATGTGTCGCAGCTAAAGTGATGCATGCATGATCCATCGCATGTTATCGACTAAGGCGAGTTGGACTTTGATGATGGGGCGACTTTTACGGAGTTCCCAGTGGAGATAGAGGATCGACAGGAGCAAGTTCTTCGTGGATGGTAGATCCCTCTAGTGTGAGTTCGGTGGTAACACGGGAACCTCTAGGAGAGCACATGGGAGTGAGAGGCTCAGATTCGTGCTCAGTACCCTTATTTGTTTGGTTTCCCTTGTTTCATCTTTCGGGGACGTAAAGCCCTAAGGTGGGGAGAATGTAATGTCTCAAAATTTCCGTATAATTTTTTTTAATTATAAGGAATTATTTCGAGACCGCAAATCTGACGGCACGTAATTTCGAGGCCTGAAGTGCCTAGAATGATCTGTAGAAAGTTGTTAAGTTTAAAATAGTGTGTGCGGGTGGTTTTCCTAAAAAAGTAGAATAACTCTTAAATGGATGCCCAAATTCGAAATCTGAGGGCACATTTGCATTCAGGATGGTGGGTTTACCCAAGATGTGACTTAAGTTTAGTCGGCGCATGCCTCTAGTGAGAAAACCTGAAAATAGCATAACCATAAATAAAATAATTAAATAAAATAATTTTATTTTTCAAATGCTTATAACTCACAAACGGTGACTCAGATTAAAAATCTGATACCGCCGCTAAACTCATGAGGTTATTCTTTCCTTAGGTAGACCCTAACATTGGTCAGCGCGGACCAACAGTGGAAGTTAGTTTTTGGCCGTAAATAAAATAAATAAGTAACAATTATTTTATTGTTAAATTCTATAACTTCTAAACCGTAACTCGAATTGGAAATCCAAGAGTACCGTTGAGCTCGTGAGGGCGTGTTTCCCTTAGGTAGAGCCTAACCCCAACCGGCGCGGGTTGAGGGTGACTGTTAATAATTTTTGAACTTTTTTTAAGGTACGTTTAGTAAATGCGTGGGTAGGGGTGTAATTTCGGCCCGAGCCCGGCCTCGGGCAGGCCCAAACCATCGGGTCGGGCCGGGCTTTTTCAAATCGGGCCGTGGTGGGCTTTTATTATTTTCAAAATAATTGTCTCTTAATTTTTTTTATTTAAACATTTTTATAACATTTATTTAAAACGTTTCTTTACATTTATTTAAAACGTTTCTTTACATTTATTTTTAAATGCATGTTTTTTGTAAAAACGTTTATTTTATTTTTTATTAACATTTTACAGTGGGTGGATATATTTTTTGTCTAAATATATATATATATATATATATATATATATATTATTTTCAAATTGTAAAAAAAATAATGAGGGGTGCGCAGCTACCGTGGGTGAGTTTAAAGCCTTATTATTTAAACGTTTTTCTAACATTTATTTAAAACATTTTTACATTTATTTTTTTTAACTTATTTATAATTTTTAAGCGTTTGTTAGTATTTTTTATTTAAACATTTTTATTTAAACTGTTTTTTTTAACATCTGTTTAAAATGTTTTTTTACATTTATTTTTAAATGATTAATTTAAAACATTTTTGAATTTTTTTAAACGCATGCTTTTTACAAGTATTTTTTTAAAACATTTAACTTTTTTCACATTTTAATGTAAAAAAGTATTTTTTAAGTGTTTGTTTTAAAAAAAAATAATTTAAATGTTTGTTTTAAAAAAAATTTAAACATTTTTATTTAAACCATTTTTTAACACTTGTTTAAAACGTTTTTTTACATTTATTTTTAGACGTTTAATTTAAAAAGTTTTTTTTGAATGCATATTTTTTACATGTATTTTTTTTAAACATTTAACACGTTTTTTGTAAAAACATTTTACAGTGGGTGAATATGTTATTTTTTTTTAAATAGATTCATACATGTCTGTGAATTTATATATATTATGTACAAATTAAAAAAATAATAATGAGTTATTGGGGGGTGCGCACCAGTGAGTGGTGAGTTTAAAGTGTTGTTATTTAAATGTTTTTTATCATTTATTTAAAACGTTTTTTTTTTACATTTATTTTTTTAACTTATTTATTAAAAGTATTTTTTAGCGTTTTTTTAATTTAAAACATTTTTTTAAACGTTTTTTAATTTTTTTGCAGGGCAGGCCCGACCCGGCCCTGTCTGGACTGAAATTACACCCTTAGCGGGTGCGCAGCAGTGGGTGAGTTAATTTTTTTCTAAATAAATTTATATATGTATATATAGTATATATAATATATGAAAGTTTTATCATATTTTAAAAATAATAATGAGGTTGGGGGTGTGCGAATATCATTTAGTGAGTAGTTATTTTTTGTTAATATATAATAAGTTATTATATATATATATATAATATGAGAAAATTGTAAAAAAATAATTAGGGGGTGTGCACGAACATCATTGGGTGAGTTAATGGCTTTGTTTATATATATATATATATTGGGGGTGTGCGCGAACATCATTGGGTGAGTTAATTTTTTTTTCTAAATAGATTTATATATGTATAGTATATATAATTTATGCATGTTGCAACGTACTTAAAAAAATTAATGAAGTTGAGGGACTTGCACGAACATCATTAGGCGAGTGTGTTATTTTTTTATTAATATACAACAAGTTATTATATGTATATAATATTAAATCATTGATATATATATATATATATTGCTTTGTTTATATATATATATATTATATTAAATCATATACATATACATATACATACATACATATATATATTATTAATGGATTTTTAAAAACCACACTTAATTGATGTATATTATTAATGGCTTTGTTTATATATATACACTATTATATTAAATCATCGATATATATATATATATTAATAGCTTTGTTTATATACATATATATTATATTATATCATATACATATACATATACACACACATATATATATATATATTATCAATGGATTTTTAAAAACCATACTTATTTTTTTATTAATATACAAAAAGTTATTATATATATATAATGTTAAATCATTGATATATATAGATATATATTAATAGCTTTGTTTATATATATATATATTATTAAATCATATACATATACATATACATATACATATACATATACATATATATTATTAATGGATTTTTAAAAACCACACTTAATTGATATATATTATTAATGGCTTTGTTTATACATATACACTATTATATTAAATCATTGATATATATATATATATCATATCATATACATATACATACATATATATATATATATATTATTAATGGATTTTTAAAAACCATACTTATTTTTTTATTAATATACAACAAGTTATTATATATATATTATATTAAATCATATACATATACATATACATACATACACACACACACACACACACACACACACATATATTATTAATGAATTTTTAAAAACCACACTTAATTGATATATATTATTAATGGCTTTGTTTATATATATAAACTATTATATATATAATTATATATTGTTGTATATATATATTTATACACACATTATAATTATATATAATAATAATTATATATATATATAATATATCATTTTTTGTTAATATATAATGATATATGCACATATAGATAGAAATATACACACACACACACACACACATATATAGATACATATATAGATAAATATAAATGTATAAAGATACATGTATATATAGATATATAGTTAGATATATATATAGATGTATGTATATATGTATGTATATATACAGATATATAAAGAGATATATGTATATAGAGATAGAGATATATATATTAATATATATATATATATGTATAGATATATATATAGATAGAGATATATAGATATAGAGATATATATACATAGATATATGTATATATAGATAGATATATACATATAGATATTGAGATATATATATATATATATAAATAGATCTATATATATACATATATCTATATATAAATGTAGATATATATATATAGATATAGATATATGTATATAGAGATAGATATATCCAGATATATATATATATATAGATCTACATATATATATATAAATATATCTATATATACATAGACCTGTGATTAATTTACAGGCGCAGCCTTGGGAGCTTGAGGTAGGGGGATCAAATCCCCCTACCTACAGTTCCCCGTTATATTTTTTACAGCAGGCCAGGCCGGGCCGGCCCGCTGAACCTGCGGCCTGAGCCCGGCCTGGCCCGATGCGGGCTTTGCCGAGCCGGGCTGCTCGGGCTTTCGGGCCGGGTCTGTCGGGCTTTCAGGCCACCGGGCCAAAATTACACCCTTACGCGTGGGCGACGTTTTCTATCTTTTGAACCGGTGCTCAGATTAAAAATTTGAGGGCACCATTGAATCCACAGTGTTGGGATTCACTTAAAGGAAGCTTCACTTCAACCATAGTAGGCTGGGAGAAAAAGTTAAATTTTGGACTTTATAGAAAAAATAATAAAATAATTCAACGAGTTATTTTTTTCCCTCCAACGAATTAGCAGCAGTGGTGGGGACCTGTGACTTTTCAAGCCAATTAATGGCTTGACTCAACTTTATTTGTAACTGTACCATTGGGGAATTAAGAGGTTCATTCATTAAATGGACCTCATTAATTCCTCAGTGCATTACTCACCTTTTCCCCCTCTATTTAAGTGAGGCTCAGGGTGGCGTTTTGACACGGTTCACCAAGGAACCTCTGACGAAGTGATGCGACGTCTTCCACCGACGGAGGATGGAAGCTTGGGCGACGATGATCCGGGATTGACGAACACTGACGACCTCACTCCAACGGGGACTCTCCTTCTGCAAACAACCACGATACCTATGACGGTTCACGAGGTAGGGGTTGTCTTTTAATTCAAGAATTTCCTAGGATTCTTCTACTCATTCTTGAATTTGTGGGTGTTCGTTGCAGGGGATTTGAACGGGGTATATCATTATTTTAATGTGATTTATAAATTATTCCCTCTTGTTATAATGCCAACGCTGAGGGCATGAGCCAAACGAACAAGGTCTGGACCCACTGTCGTTGGATTTTTCATTACGTTCTTTAGAGGCGGGTTGTTCCTGTTGGAGTTGGTGGCCCAGAACCAACTACTTTGAACTTTATTCATTAATAAAAGTCTTATCACATCTTGATTTTTTTTTCTGCATTACAATGCATATGATAATGTCCTAAGGATAGTTGTTGCATTAAAGGGTCATAGCGGATCCCTACTATGATGAGAACCCGGAATTGTCATAACATTGTTCTTGAATATATGTTCTATTGCCGGATGATGTTATTTGAGGGACACAAATAATACAAGTCATTAGGGGTGAGGACTCATAAAATTTTGAGGCACCTTCTCATGGTGTACGCCCTTGGTAATATCCAGGAGGATATTATGAGAACAAGACCCGCCAGTAGGAAATCCACATTTCATGGTGTCATTGGATGTTCCTATCTACAGATGTGTGTATTGGTCCTTAGACTTTAAGATTATTATTAATGTGTATTACAACTCACACACTTAGATGTATCGACTAAAACTGTGACGACACACTGTTCGCAGTGAGGTGGGATACGTTGGGTGCATCACGAGTAATACTGCATTAATAGATAATGCGAGAAAGGATTTGTCCCTTCTGTTTCATAACAGAAGTAGATATCTCAGGACCTTTTATGGAATTGATATAGCCTAAATAAATCCATTGCCATGGTAAGGAATGAGCGAGTTCAATTCCGAAAAGTCAAAGAAAGAATAATCGAGCACATGGGTTGATGGCATTAGCATACAACCCGCTTGATTCGAGATATCGTGACAAATGGATTATATTACATGGTAAGCGTTCGTATGAGGTGACACATCATTGCGGCGTTAACTTCTTTCTCTATGGGTGTCTTGGCGTGTTGCTAGACGTTAGGCTCCGCCTAATGCCACTGAGAAAGAGGCCTAGAGGGTCACACACTAAGTGTGTCCATGTATCTCAATTAAATATTAATTTAACAAGTTAAATAAAGATTACTCCCGACTATGGTTTAATAATTATTTAAGGATGTCTAATCGCATTTATTTCGACACTAATTATTTGAGAGAATATATTGTGGGCGAAATAATATATTTATGAGTGAATAATGAAGTTACATTTATTTAAGAAATAAATAGCCATTACTCAAGGTCTAATAAGTGTGGTGGAATAAAGAAAAATGGAAAATAAAAGTACACACCGTGTATATTAAATATACACGCCGTGTAGTTTTATGGAAAACGAGTACACACCGTGTATTAATGATTACACGCCGTGTAGTTTTTCCAGTCGGGATTTTGAGGATATAATATTGTTTTATTAAATGATATTTATTATAATCAGCATGAGCGCATGTCAAGGAATTAATAATTCGACATGGGGGTTTTCAATAAGAGTTAATGAAATAAATAAAACACGTAACGCGTTTATTTATTGTCATAACTCTATAACCTCAAACCCGATTATAAATATCCTCACAACCTCAACACTTTTCATAAGAGAATGGTTGTGCACAATAATTCTGGAGAATTCTTTCAAGGCCGAAAGAACTACTTCCTCCAAGAACGCTCCCAAGACCGAGAGAGATCCTCCTCCATTAGATCAAGGCGATCGAAGGCGGACATCGCAAGCGAAGGTTCTTCCGTGCTAGCACCCGGAGATCCCTTTAGCGACATCCAGAGATACGTGGCACGCATGTGGATCACCACTAGAGGAATCCTACACTTGGATTCTATGACGCAACGACGGATCACAAGATCGTGACCGAAGACATCAACGAAGAAAGAATTCCACCAAGGTAATTCTTTTGAATTAATTAAATTAATTATAACCAACATATTATGATCCTATATCTATGGTTCCGGGACTCCCTCTTTTGTTTTTCGTTCTTCATTCTATTTCAAAGATTTGGCATTTTACATCGTGACGGATCTCAGATTGATCATTATTAATGCTAAAATTATAGTTGGGCAAACCCACCAACGCGCTTCCGTTGTGCCCGGAACCTACAAGTGGTATCAGAGGGGTCATATCATTGATTATAATTATTTAGTTTTTCATTGGTGATTTACGCATTTAATAATTTAGTTGTTTCAATTCAAGTTAATCGTTCTTTAAATCTGAATATCGAGATCTGTTCCTCCTCTATCGTTTCACATTCACCATACAGAAACGACATTTTCTTTTTATTTTTGATTAAAATAAAATAGAGGATCTCATCCGGAGGAGCCAAATGTTCCTAGCCGTACAACACAAGAATACACGACGTGTATTCGGAAGTACACGCCGTGTAGTCTAGGTTCATGCATCAGACTAGTCCACCAAATCAGGCCGTGTATTGATCATATCTAAGTCATTTATAACACCGTGTGTTGACCAGGAATAGGTGGCACAAGGTTTCCGGATTACACGCCGTGTGGTCCAATGAACACGGCGTGTAGTCCCTTCGGGTTAGGGTTGGACTGTGTACCCCGTACACGGTTTGCCCGGCTGAAAACCGTGTAACATGGATATAACACGGCGTGTGTCCAACTGAACACGATGTGTACTCCGAAAATTTCCGAAGTACATTAACATGCCATGTCCCCGGGCGTGTACTTCGGATGGATGGTGAAGAAAAGTACATGTTGTGTAGTCATAACTACACGCCGTGTACTCACCCAAATTACGCAGATTTATTAAAATTTATTATTATATTATACAAACACTTGAGACATGTACCATGGTGCAGGCGTAAAGCTGAGGCACAACACATGATAGGTGTTTTATATATGTGTGTTTAATTTAACATCTTCGTAATGAACGGGAATTCATCAGGTTGCCTCCAAGGTACAAGTTATGTACAAGGATAATTTTAATTTATTTAAAATTATGATGGATGAGAATCTCAAGGAAATTTAGAAAAAGGTTTAAGATAAAAGGATTGATTAATTAAAGATAATTAATTGATTCGAGCATGATTTATCTTAAAAAAGAACGATTAAAGAATTGAATGCTAGTTTTATTTATGTGTAAATATCGTTGCATATATGGATGATCATGAGCTAGACCAAGACCTTTGTATATGAATGGTTTCTTTTAATATTTATTTAAATTAAACTTGTTGGCCTACGAGCCTTCTCCTCATTAATATGTAGGGCCTGCGCGCTCAAGGATTCTTTTATGTAAAAACCCCTTTTACCCCTCACCTCCGTGTGAGATAAATGCATATGTAATGGATGGAGCTCCTAAGATAGTGGAGGCGGCTCAAGTCAGGAGCCAAGGTGAAACCAATCCAAGGAGATACAAAGGTAAACAGGTGGAAAGCTGTAAACACAAACCCAAAAGGTTCAAGGTGTTTCTCCCCTAGGTCTTGGGTTAGTTTATCAACCGCTAGATAAAATAACCAATAGAACAAAGCTCATGATCATGCCATTTATTTTATTTCTATCAGTTGCATGGTTTATTTATTATGGGTGTGTTGTCACGATCACACAATTAATGAATTAAACAAGCATGCAAGATGAACCTAAAATAAGACCGGCTTATGCGTAAATATTATCTTGACATGGTTAATCTATATCCCACTTAATATTAACAAACATGTAATCAAAGATAATAAAATGTCAATTTACGTATAAGGATAAAATCCCTCAAAAGAAATATTAAGTCGGTATAGCCTTTCATAATCTTGGTTAGAATCGAACCATAGTTCAAAGTGTTTGACCAACCCTAGTTGGGGTGCTTTCAATTATCAGGGAATTCTAATTCAAGATTTTGGGTTGACTTAACTTGGTTCACATCAAGGGTTGACTGCCACAACAGGACTTGGTGTGACCAAGAGGCAAAGGTTGAGGAAATCCAAAATAAAAGGATTTCAGGATTGGGGAGTCCACTCAGCGGATCAAGGAGCTACGAGTTAATGCAATTGGCATTTGGAATGCCTACCTAAAACCCTTCAAGTTTCTTGACCAACCCTAGTTGGGGTAATGCGAAGGGCAATATGGATCCTTGCCACTAGAATATTCAGGCAACAGAATATTCCGAAGTCAATGGTGAAGGATATTGGATTTTGATAAAATAGTGGGAGACTAATAAGTATTAATTTATTTATTTGTATCAGTTTTGTAATAAAGTACTAAACCTTTGCTCATCTTAATTTGTAGAAACGGTAAGAAAATGACTTCAAACATATCATTGCAAACCATACTTGAGAAGGAAAACCTTCTCACCAGCACCAATTTCCAAGAGTGGCAGAGGCATTTACGCTTCATCATTCACCATGAAAGGAAATTGTATGTGCTGGAAGAGCATGTTCCAGTTGCGCCTGGAAAAGAGGCTAGTGATGAGGAAATATCTCTCTATGTGAAACACATGGATGATGCCACAGATGTCCAGTGTTTCATGCTATCAGCCATGTCTAATGAGTTCTTGAAGCAACATGAAAACATGGACGCGTATAGCATGATGTCTCACCTTAAGGATCTATACCAAGAGAATGTGAGACAGGAGGGGTATGAGATCTCCAATGCTTTGTTTACAACTAATCTTGGAGAGTCTGTGCCAGTTGGGCCTCATATAGTCAAGCTTATTGGCTATATTGAACGCCTGGACATCTTAGAGATTAAATTCCCGGATGAGTTGTGTACAGATCTCATCCTATCATCACTTCCCAAGACCTTCTCTGGCTTTATTGTCAACTACAATATAAGAAACAATGAGAAGAGTTTATTGGAACTTATGACCTTGATTTTCCAGGTAGATAAGGACATGGGGCATGACAAACCCGCAGTCCTTTTGGTGAATAGGAAAAGGAAGGACAAGACAAAGGGGACAAAGAGTTATAAACAGTCTGAAGCCCCCAAGCATCGTCCCTCCAAGAAGAAGAAGATCCAGAGGCAGGGCAAGGAATGGGAGGAGGTGTGTTTTGCATGTGGCAAGCAAGGCCACTGGAAGAGGAACTGTACCCAGAAGCATGGGGATGCTAAAGGTGTGTTCGTTATCGAGTGTAATCTTTCTATTTCTACACATTGGGTATTAGATACAGCTTGTGGGGATCACAAATGTATTCAAATGCAGGAACCAAGTAGATTTAGAAAGATTTCCAGAGGAGAAGTGGATCTTCGAGCTGCCAATGGCGAAAGGCTGGCTGCGTTGGATATTGGCGATTACCACATCTCATTGCCAACTGGCATGATTTTGGTTTTACAAAACTGTTATTATGTGCCTAGTGTTACCAAGAACATAAATTTTGTATCTTGTTTGGATATGGATGGATTTATTTTCAAGTTTAGAAATAAGGGTTGTCACTTTTATAAGAACAACGTATGTTATGGTATGACACATTTAAATAATGGTTTGAATGTATTAAATTACGAAAACCAAGTATTGGCAATCGATAATGAAACAAACTCACATGACTCATACATCACCCAGTTGTGGCATCACCGTCTCGGTCATGTAAACGAGAAGCGCTTGGCAAAGCTCTGACAAGATAGCTATTTATACTCTACTGAGCTAAAACCACTTGATAGATGTCACGCTTGTTTACAAGAAAAAATGACCAAACTGCCTTTTGGTGGACAAGGTGAAAGGGCCACAGAGCTTCTAGGATTGGTACACGCGGATGTGTGTGGACCATTTCTAGTAGAAGATAGAGGTGGATATTCTTACTAAATTGCTTTTACTGATGATTTGAGTAGATATGGCTATGTCTACTTAATGAGGTATAAGTCAGAGGCCTTAGAGAAATTTAAGGAATTCAAGAATGAAGTAGAGAATCAGCTTGGTAAGAAGATAAAGAAACTTCGATCGGATCGAGGTGAAGAATATTTGAACCAAGAGTTCATCGATCTTCTACGGGATTTTGGGATTTTATCTCATCTCACTCCTCCATATACACCACAGTGGAACGGTGTTAGTGAAAGGAGGAACCGCACCTTGTTGGACATGGTGAGGTCGATGATGAGTCATGCATATCTTCCATTATCCTTTTGGGGATATGCATTACAAACTGCATCATACACATTAAACCGAGTACCAACTAAGGTGGCAAATGGAATTCCATCCAAGTTATGGAATGGAAGGAAACCCACTTTGTCACACACACATGTATGGGGATGTGAGGCGTTTGTTAAGGCATTCTCAGGCAACAAACTAGCACCCCAGGGCACGAGGTGTATCTTTATAGGATATCCCAAGGAAATGAAAGGATATTACCTATATAACCCTTCAGATAAGAAAGTGATTGTCACCAGACAAGCCATCTTTCTTGAGAGGGAGAACATTATCAAGAAGGATAGTGTGAGAAAGATTGACTTCGATGAAGTTGATGCTCAAGATACACAGGAGTTGGTACAGGAACAAGTTCTACAAGTCCCCATGGAAGAGGTTCTAGAATCACAAGTACTGCGTAGGAGCTCAAGAGAGGTAAGGGAACTAGAGAGATTTGGTTTCCTAGTCACTGAGGATAGTGAATCATTATTGTTTGACAATGATGAACCTCTCTCCTACAAGGAAGCAGTAGAAATCTCAGAAGTTGCAAGATGGATAGAAGCTATGAAATCTGAGATGGATTCCATGTATCAGAACCAAGCCTGGGTTCTGGTCGATGAGCCAGTTGATGTAAAGCCTGTTGGATGCAAGGGTATTCAGGAGAAAGCTAGACATGAAAGGTTAAGTTAGCACCTATAAATCAAGGCTAGTGGATAAAGGATTCAGACAGCGTCAAGGAATTGACTATGATGAAACCTTCTCACCAGTTGCCATGTTTAAATCCATAAGAATCATACTTGCCATAGCAGCTTACCTTGACTATGAGATTTGATAGATGGATGTCAAAATGGCATTCCTTAATGGAAACCTTCAGGAAGATGTCTATATGACACAACCAGAAGGGTTTGTGACACTAGGTGAAGCCAAACGGGTTTGCAAGTTGCGGAAATCCATTTATGGATTAAAGCAAGCATCCAGGTCATGGAACATTCGATTTGATGAAGCCGTAAAGGAATTTGGTTTCATTAAGAACAAATGTGATCCATATGTTTATAAGCGGTTTAATGGGAATGCGATCGTTATCCTAGTAGTATATGTTGATGACATATTGCTTATTGGAAATGATGTACCAGTCTTACAGTCAGTTAAGGACTGGTTGAACAAGTGTTTCTCCATAAAGGACTTGGGTGAAGCAGCCTACATTCTAGGGATCAAGATCATTCGTGATAGATCCAAGAGGTTTCTTGGACTAAGTCAAGGTACATACATTGACCAGATACTAAAGAGATTTAGTATGGAACAATCCAAGAGGGGATTGGTTCCAGTGTCACATGACTTACATCTTTCTAAGAAAATGTGTCCCCAGACACAACAGGAGAAAGATAGAATGAGTAAGATCTCATACGCTTTGGCTATAGGATCCATCATGTATGCCATGTTATGTACCAGACTTGATGTTTCCTATGCATTGAGCATGGTAGGCAGATATCAAGAAGATCCAGGAGAATAGCATTGGATTGCTGTTAAGACTATCCTTAAGTATCTGAGAAGAACTAAGGATATGTTCCTGGTGTATGGAGGAGACGAGGAGCTTGTCGTCAGAGGGTATGATGATGCTGGTTTTCAGACAGATCAGAACGATCTGAAGTTGCAATCTGGATATGTTTTCTATCTCAATGGAGGAGTTGTGAGCTGGAAGAGTTCAAAGCAGCCAGTTGTCGCTGATATTACAGCGGAGTCCGAATATATATAGCGGCTTCTGATGCAGCCAAGGAAGCTGTCTGGATTCGGAACTTTTTCCATGAGCTTGATGTGGTGCCTATCAGTAAAGATCCTATCACGTTTTATTGTGATAATATCACAGCGGTGGTTCTTGCAAAAGAACCAAGGTCACATCAACGGACAAAGCACATACTCCGGAAGTATCACCTCTTGAGGGATTTCTATCAAAGGGGTGAAGTTGAAGTGAGCAGAGTGTCCACGGAAGAGAACGTGGCAGACCCCATGACTAAAGGTCTGTCTCAGAAGAAGCATGAATATCATGTGAGAGCTAGTAGGTTAAAGGTTGTTAGCAGTTGTCTCTAGTCCAAGTGGGAGTCTGTTGGAGTTGATAGCCTAGAACCAACTACTTTTTACTTTATTCATTAATAAAAGCCTTATCACATCTTGATTGTTCTTCTATGTGACAATGCATGTGATAATGTCCTAAGGATAGTTGTTGCATTAAAGGGTCATAGTGGATCCCTGCTATGATAAGAACCCGGAATTGTCATAACACTGTTCTTGAATATATGTTCTATGGTCGGATGATGTTATTTAAGGGACACAAATAATACAGGCCATTAGGGGTGAGGACTCCTAAAACTTTGAGGCACATTCTCATGGTGTGCGCCCTTGGTAATATCTAGGAGGATATTATGAGAACGAGACCCGCCAGTAGGAAATCCACATTTCATAGTGTCATTGGATGTTCCTATCTACGGACGTTTGTATTGGTCCTTAAACTTTAAGATTATTATTAATGTGTATTACAACTCGCGCAATTAGATGTATTGACGAAAACTGTGACGACACATTGTTCGTAGTGAGGTAGGATACGTTGGGTGCGTCACGAGTAATACTGCATTAATAGATAATGCGAGAAAGGATTTATCCCTTCTGTTTCATAACAGAAGTATATATCTCAGGCCCTTTTATGGAATTGATATAGCCTAAATAAATCCATGGCCATGGTAAAGAATGAGCGAGTTCAATTTCGAAAATTCAAAGAAAGAATAATCGAGCACATGGGCTGATGGCACTAGCATGCAACCCGCTTGATTCGAGATATCCTGACAAAGGGATTATATTACACGGTAAGCGTTCGTATGAGGTGACACGTCATTGCGGCATTAACTTCTTTCTCTATGGGTGCCTTGGCGTGTTGTTAGACGCTAACCTTGGACTTTAGGCAGACTCCGTCTAATTCCATTGAGAAAGAGGCCTAGAGGGTCACACACTAAGTGTGTCCACATATCTAAGTTAAATATTAATTTAACAAGTTAAATAAAGATTATTCTCGATTATGGTTTAATAAGTATTTAAGGATGTCTGATCGCATTTATTTTGACACTAGTTATTTGAGAGAATATATTGTGGGTGAAATAATATATTTATTAGCAAGTAATGAAGTTACATTTATTTAAGAAATAAATAGCAATTACTCAAGGTCTAATAAGTGTGGTGGAGGAAATAAAGAAAAATGGGAAATAAAAGTACACGTTGTGTATATTAAATATACTTGTCGTGTAGTTTTATGGAAAATGAGTACACGCCGTGTATTAAAGACTACACGCCGTGTAGTTTTTCCAGTCGGGATTTTGAGGATATAATATTGTTTTATTAAATGATATTTATTATAATCAGTGTGAGCACATGTTAAGGAATTAATAATTCGACATGGGGGTTTTCAATAAGAGTTAATGAAATAAATAAAACGCGTAACGCTTTTATTTATCGTCATAACTCTATAACCTCAAACCCAATTATAAATATCCTCACAACCCCAACACTTTTTATAAGAGAATGGTTGTGCACAACAATTCTGGAGAATTCTTTCAAGGCCGAAAGAACTACTTCCTCTAAAAATGCTCTCAAGACCGAGATAGATCCTCCTCCATCGGATCAAGGTGATCGAAGGCGGACATCACAAGTGAAGGTTCTTCCGCGCTAGCACCCGGAGATCCCTTCGGCGACATCCAGAGATACGTGGAACGCGTGTGGATTGCCGCTAAAGGAATCCTACAATTGGATTCTACGACGCAACGACAAATCACAAGACTGTGACCGGAGACATCAATGAAGAAAGAATTCCACCAAGGTAATTATTGTGAATTAATTAAATTAATTATAACCAACATATGATGATCTTATCTCTATGGTTCTGGGACTCCCTCTTTTGTTTTTCATTCTTCATTCTATTTCGAAGATCCGGCGTTTTACATCATGACGGATCTCGGATTGATCGTTGTTAATGCTAAAATTAAAGTTGGGAAAACCCACCAACGCGCTTCTGCTACGCCCAGAAACTACAGTTCCAACTTGACGAAACCTTGAAACCAAGAGGTGTGTAACGACGGTGGCATCCCGGGAGGACCGTAGGTGCATCCGGAAGGAAGAACGAACCACCAGAGCTCACCCGGTGGCCCGTAGAAGATTCGCTGGTGCGGCACCGGCAACCGACACCGGCGCGGAGGCACCGGCGACCGACACCGGCGTGGTGGCACCGACGACCGACACCGGCGCGGTGGCACCGGTGACCGGCGTTGACGGCAAAGGCGGCCACGGAGGAGGGCAACGCCGCTCGGCGCCGCGACGGACCAAAGGGGCGACCAGTGTGGGTCAGTCGCGGTGACAGCGAGGCGGTGCGCCGTCGCTCGCCGTGGTGAACGGGCCGCAACTACGAAGCTGTGGCGAAGGTTGGGACCCGCTCCCTGTGGGTGACAAGGCGGCACACCCTTTAATAAACCGAACGACTCTTTGAGTCGTTCGGGAGGCGGACCGCACAACCCCCGCGTGGGTCGCGCCAGCCAGCAAGCCGGACTAATCGGTAGGCTGAGCCCACCGCATCCCAGTTCGGGTCGGGCCGGGTTGGTCCGACTGGGTCGAACCGAACCTAGACCCCACTCGAGCCCAATTACGCATAAAAGGCCGTATCTTGCGAACCAGACGTCTGTTTGACGAACCGACTGCGGCGCTGGAATCCTTAAAGAGAGACGGCCCTTTTGGAATACTCCACGTGACTTTAGGAGAAAGTTGGAGTTTGACCGGGTTGGATCGTACCCGAATCCAACCGGGCCCTCGACACTAAAATGCCTATAGTTTACAGACCGGGTGTCCGGTTGACGCGCCGTCTGTTGCGTTGGAACTCTTATGACATGACAGATCATCGGGTTACTTTTTTGTGGAACTTCGTGGCGATTGAGGTATGACTGATAACCGAAGGAGCAAAAAGGGGGTGTTTCTTGTAGTGAGATTTAGGATGACTACTCTCTTGATGACTCAAGGCACGAGTATTCCATACTCCTTTGCTCCGGTAGAGATGGGACTCCCCACGTCATGAGTGCAGCGGGTTCGTTTCCCTCTGATTGGTTTTTCTATCTTTGGAGTCGGTACTCCCCTATCGGACTAGGGCGCGGGTCCTCCATACTAAACTCATATAGAGTCAGGTACTCCCCTACCGGGTAGGGCACGAGTCCTCTATGTTAGGAGTAGGTACTCCCCTGTTAACCCAGGGTGTGGGTCCTCCTTATGCAGTGCTACAGCAAAGTCGGTACTCCCCTGCCGTGCCAGGGTGCGGGTCCTCTAGCTTGGGGTCGGTACTCCCCTGACGTACTAGGGCACGGGTCCCCCACAGCGAACAAACTACCAGAGTTGTACTCCCCTACCGGGTAAGGTGCAGGTCCTCACGTATAGAGTGGTTACTCCCCTACCGTGCCAGGGTGTGGGTCCTCTAGCTTGGGGTCGGTACTCCCCTGGCGTACTAGGGTGAAGGTCCCCCACAACAAACAAACTACCAGAGTTGTACTCCCCTACTGGGTAGGGTGCGGGTCCTCACATATGGAGTAGTACTCCCCCGTCTCCGAGTAGCGACGGGGAGTGGGTCCTTCAGGGGAGTTGGAGCTCCCTCGATTGCAGGACACAATGTCGAGGAGTGGACCTCTTCACTTGGTTTCCCTTGGTCTTGCCTCGGGCGCAAAACTGTGACTGCAAGACCTCTAGTGTCGGGCACTAGAGGCAGTTCTAACAGAAAGTTCTCGATGGAGCACGTCCTTTCGTACATTCCATTAGGAATGTTTGAGTTGCACCTAATGGAGTACATCTCTCAGACAGATGCCATCAGGAATGACCAGTTCATGGAGCATGTACTCATGATCCTTGTGTTACGCTTTGAGCCTTCTTTGGAAATCCTGGAAAATGGATTGAGTTCGGGGCCTTATGTTTCTTTGTGGATGAGATGGGTATATCTGGTTTGAACTATGTCTTTTACTTTGTGTTTTGCGATTGAGATCATGTTTTGTGGTTTTCCTTTTTGGAATTCTGAGAGACCTTCGGGGGTCTCGGGGTCCCTACTGGGTATTGTTATACTCACCCCTGCACGGGCTTCACCCGCACCTTGTTGTGTCTTGTGCAGACGATGAGCAGCTTGGCTGAGACTTGAGGGAGCAAGATCCAGGCGGTACACAGAGGAGGCTGGCTGACGTGGAGAGCTGTGGAGACGAGTTGTACCTACCCTTCAGGTATAATCCATGGTTGACGATCGCAGAAGTTGTTTCTGTTTTTCAGTTGTAGTTGTATCTTTCAATTGGGCTTGTATTTCGACCCTTACTTTTAGTACACACTTTTACTACTGCAGTTTTACTTCATGGTTTCATCTTGTTGTGTTCTTGGACTATGTGTTTGTACAGTTTTAAAGGCAATGTCTTCCCATTTTAGAGATACGCCTTTCTGGTACTAGTTGTCAACCCCTAACCTATGAAAGGTGGGCTTGGGGTAGTCACGACATGGGCCCCTGGGGACGGGTCGTGACATGTATCATCCCCAAAATAATTTTTAGATTCTAGTTCACATATATGAGGTGACTTTCCAATGACATTTTGAGTATAATTAATGTCAATTTTAGTAGAATCTAAATCAGTTGTAGTAATTAAATCAAAAAATTTAGCAGCGATAAATGTTTCAAAGATTTCAGAAAAATACTCATCATTATCGATATCAATTTTAGTAAAAAAATAATTCTTAACATCTTTAGAAAGTCCAAAATAGCTAACAATTTTCCAAAGGACATATTTAATTTCAGATTCATTATTACAACAAATTTCATAATTTTCAGTTTCAAAATCTTCTTCAGTATACAAGGGTTTGTTTTCAAAAGCACTTACCTTTTCCAAAGAATCTTAAGGATTGTTATTTTGAATTAAATCAGGAGACAAATATGTGGAAAACTAGTTAATCATGTTAATTTGGTGTGCTGAATGGTCTTCCACAGGGTGTCTCATTGATTCAAAAAAATTAATATTAACCACACTAACTCCAAACTCTAAATACAAAGTACCTTTATAGACATTAATTATCACCTTAATAATTTTCAATAATGTTCTTCTTAAGATTAATGGTGCATGTTAACTAAAAAGACCATCTTCCATGTCCATAACATAAATGTCAGCAGGGAAAACTAAATATTTTACCCTTACCAACACATCTTCAATAACTCTGGCTGGCTTAGCTAAGCTCTTATTAACTAACTGGATGACAATTCCAGATTTCCTAAGATCTTCAACCTACATAGATGTAATGATAGAATAAGGAATCACATTTATGGAAGCTCCTAAATCTGACATATCATCATAAAATGGATGATTTCCAATGACGCGTGGGATATTAAATATACCTGGATCTTTTCTTTTAAAAGGGAGGGGATATTGGATCATAGAAGAAATGTTTCTTCCCAAATTAACTTTCTCACCACCTTTGAATTTCCCTTTTTAAGTGTATATCCCCTTAAGGAATTTTACATAATGAGGGATTTATTTTACAGTATCTAACAAAGGGATATTAATTTGGACCTTTCTAAAAGTTTCAAGTACTTATTTTCTATTTCAACTTCAACATCTTTTTTAACATGAGGGATGCCCAAAGGATAAAGTGGCTCCCTATACATTTTAAGATCATCATCAAAAAAATTCCCCTCTGTAAGAGCCCATTAGATTTTTAAAATCCCTAAATGTTCTTTCAAGTTGGATTTCCCTCTTTTTGTTCAATTTTTCTTGTTCAACTTGAATATGGACAACATCTTTTTGTAAAGATTCAGCAGGTTCTTCAAAACTTTCAACATGTGGTTTTGACACTTCATCATGTGATTTTTCATTTATTTTAGAATTTGGAACATCTTTTTTTTTAATTTCTTCATCTTGGGGATTATGAATTTTAGTTCCACTTCTCAAGACTATTGCTTTCACATTCTCTCTTCCTATGGGATTCACTTCAGATTAGGATAGAAAATTAGCATTTCTTTGATTCTTTTAACCACTAATTTCAATTGCCATTTGAACCATTTGTGTAACCATGTTTTGTAGAAACATTTGTTATTGTGGTGGAATTTATTTTTTATTTTTAACCAAGTATTCATGGTGTGAATCATTTCTTTGATTAACTTATTGTTTTTTATTCTCTTGATTCTTGAAATTTGTAAAATTTTCTCTAAATTGGTTTTGGTTATACCTAGGTTGTTGATCAAAAGTTTGGGGCTAGAAATTCTTTTTTGGCCGATCATTTGGTCTAAGCCTACTTTTCTATAGGTTGATCTAGCCTTGGTTGAAATTTTAGATAGTTTGGAATGGCCTTGATTGAAAGTTTTGGTTGGGGAATTGGCTGTTTTGATTGTTCTGGAACAGTTTTCCAGGAAATACCCCATTGCAATTTTCAAAAGTTTCTTACAGCTGTGAACATTGATCATTAAAATGATCAGTGGCAGAACAAATTGCACAGTGCATTTGGATGGGATAGATCGGTTCAAGTTCAAATTGTGAAAAGGCAGAGTCAGTCAACATATGTTTCATCATACGCAAATGTTCACTCAACTAGTTCCCAATACGGCTAAAAATCAAAAATAAATTTCATAGCTGGCTTGACATGGATTATGTCACGAACCAGGTCGGGTCGTCATCTGACCAGGCGCCCGACCCGGTCCGTGACATGGCCCGAAGGGCGTCCCCGATCCCCACGGGCTGACAACTAGTGTCGGGCATCAAAATAAACCTGTTGGGAACGGTTTGGCCCATAACGAAGATAAATGAACATAAACTGGACAAGCAGATCAATAAAGGAAAATAAACTAAACAACTTGACAGCGGAAAAAGGAATAAACAAAGCAACGTGACATACCTCAGGTGAACCCGTAGATCACCACAGTACGTTAACTACACTCGCTTCCAAAAGCGATCCAAGACTGAAACCTGCAATTGAAAAGTAAAGTAGGCGTGAGCACCAAAATGCTCAGTAGGAATGCCAAAATATAACCACGTCCTATGTCCCCACCTTTAGTAAGAAATCCAATTATGCCAGTTTGAAAATAAGATATAATAAAATAATATTTCTCCTTTTCAAATTCAAGTAACGCGTTTGCATTTTCAGGTAAAGCATTTTACTCCCACTACATTTTCAAAATAGGCTTCAAGCATGCATTAACATTTCAAAATGAAAAGAAACCGGTTTGGATTAAAATATGGTTTTCACAAACAAGACATCAAGTATGAAACAACTAAAAAGAAAGTTACATCACTAGCAGCATGTCACAAATGAGCACCATGGGTAATCCCTATAGGTAGCTAGAACAAGTGGGAACCTAGAGACCACGTACCTCGGTGAAACGTGGCTTAGAAGACCACGACCCTCAGAAAACGTGGCTTAGAAGGCCACGACCCTCAGAAAATGTGGCTTAGAAGACCACGACCCTCAGAAATTCATAAGTTTAGTTAGTGTTGTTGCGTCAATCCTGCTAGATAAACTGGGACGAACCCCTGCCGTGTCATCTAGCGTACTAGTCCTGGTCACCCACCTAGATACCCAGGTTTTCCATTGTGCTCTATTTCAAGTGGTGGTGAGTTTTCTTTATCAAGCAAACATATATGTACATAACACTTTCTTTTTCTAAAACTCATTCAACATCTCACCACCGCTCTCCCTCTTTGAGCGCATTCCCCCTCTTTCACGTCACACAGTGCATAAGCATCAAATTAGGCACATGATAACACATTCAACTTTAAAAAAATCATTTTTCTAAAACCAAGGGGGCGTGCCTCAAGAGAGGTTTTTCTTTTTCATAAAACATTCTTAAGATGCCAAACGGGCTTAATTACATAAAGGGAACACTTTTTACAATCAAACGGCCAAAAGGCCAAATACCTTTGGAAATACACCTTACCAATTCAAAACCACTTAAGAAATCAATTTTCAAGAAAATTCACTTAAGACCAACATCGTTTGAAATACATTTCAATTTCCAAAACAAGGGCATAATAGTTTCTAGCAACTGCAAACAGATTCCATAGCATGTGTATATAGCATAGTGTAAAACATATTTTTAAAACAATCAAGCAATTTCGAATTTCAAATTAAAAGCATAGGCATAGGGGACCTACCTCAAACGTGTCGTTATTTGTTGACGACCACTCGAACCCACGTTTGATGCATACACGCACATGCATCTATACATATATATATACACACCTAGCTGCATTGCACATATTCCCCGCGCCATGAGGGAATATGTACAAAGAGGGCATATATATATATGTCTTACCCTATGCATGTACATGTAGGATACCTCGAACCCGCGGCCCCAAACCACCGTAGTGAGGCCCAACACACTACACAAATAATTTAATAAAACAAATCAAACACTTAAACAATCTATAAAACACTTCAAAATAACACATCAAAGACTCGCGCCAACGACAAACTCAACTTCAAGTTGGGAAGCCACTTTGAAACCAAATTTACAACAAATAGACATTAAAACATACCTTACATAATTTAAAAGAATTTACAATACATGTTGAGGGATGCACAACAAGACACACCCAAACCCCAATTCCATTTTGAAAAATGACGCACAATAAAAACCTTTGAAAACTCCATCTGTATCACCCACACAATTAAAATAACCAACTACAAAATGGGAAATTTATTAAACAGTTTTCAAAATGCATCGAATGACTCAAAATGAAAGACTTAATCAAAATTTATTTTATTACTACATGCACATAGACGCTACACTAAAACAACAACTGCACCCTCTGCACATACTAACAAATTAACTGCACAATTTGTAAAGCACTATTTAAACAGTTCAAAATGGGTTTTCATAGAAACAAAACATTCATATTAAATAAACACACTACGAAACACATCGAAATCATATTAAACCTTAAGTGAAACTATATTCGCACCAAGAAAACTAATCAATGAGTATACTAAATTAATTAAATAAGAAAATTAATTCGTCAAACAACACATATATACGGAAACACATACCTTCGGTATCGAAACTTCGCAAACGCGGTGTGCAAACTTCGCCGCATGACAACCACACCTCAAACAATGCAATTAATCCTTAAAACAAGCAATCTGATCAATGACACAATAAATGAACCAAATAACACCAAAGACAAACCAAAATCCAAGTTAAACCCTAGTCGCAAGAATGCCCAAAAGAGGAATCGACCGATTGGAGGAGAACGCACCTACGGCGAGGGTGCGGGAGGTCGGCTGGAGGATGATGGAGGCCATCGGGGGTGAATCGCGTAGGAAAAAAAACCGGAATGGAGGGGTGAGGAGGCGGGGCGACTCGGTGAGGAGGTCCGGCGAAGGGGGCGGCGTGGCTTCGGGCGAGGCAAGCGGCTGGCGCGGCTTCGGGCGAGGCAACAGGGGCGGCCAGCGCAGTTGCGGCAGGGGTCGGAGGAGGTCGGGAGGCCGGCTGGGCGAAGGGAGGTCGGCGAAGGGGCGGTGCGGCTTCGGCGAAGGGAGGGCGGCGTGAGGCTGGTCCGACAAAGGGAGGGAGGCCGGCAAAGGGGCGTCGGGTGTCGGAGCTGGGTGTTGGGGTGGCGGACGGGGAGCGCTAGGGTTAGAAGGGGGGCTGGGGGGGTGCGACGGGAATGAGGGGAAAAGAGGGAGGGGGAGGAAATGAGAGAAAAAAAGAAGGAAAAAAATAAAAAAAAAATATAAATATAAGAATAAAGATAAAAATAAAAGAATAAAAATAAAAATAAAATAAAAACCTAATAATTAATAATAATGAATTTAATGTCAATAATAAAACTAAAGTAATAAAACTAGCCATGAAAGAATAGCATTAAATCATTTGTCTACACACGGACTCGTGCACGGTCGCACGCCCGTGAAATCATAAAATTAATAATAAAGCATTTTGTTATTAAGGTTGGGCACTGCAAGGTTGCGTGTGCGGTTGTGCGCCCGGTTGCGTGCGCGGTCGCACGCATGGTTGTGTGCCTGTGTAAAATAAATCTAAGAATAAAATGTTTTGTTATTTAATTTGGGCACTATGCACGGTCACGCATACAGTCACGCACACCTATAAGATCCCAATTTCTTTAAAATAGAACCAGTTCAAACTGCATCTCAAACGCTAGACGCAAAATAATTAAAATAAAATAAAGCGTCGGGTCGGGTTGTGACAATTCTCCCCACCATGACACTTTCTGCCCCCAGAAAGTCTCCAAAGACTGGGTCAACCCAAGATTCCACTCAAGAACACGAAGATACTTAAAACCAAACCTCAATCTCCTGGAGACCCAGCATTCAAAAAAAACCCATGACCTGAAACTCCAATTTCTCAAAACCAGAATCACCAAGCAAAATGACCAACAAGGAATTTACCTCGAAATAGAACTAGAATATGAAACACCCCGACCCCTGACATAGGGATCACCCGGGCTGCTCGAGATCTCCAAGAACACTCGTCAAGCGACCCATTATATGAGCTAACCAATTAGCATGGTCGAGGTCGGGCGGAGCAAAAGCAAGGGGTTGCACCGCCAAGTGCACTTTGAAAATAGAGTCTTCCACAAGCTCTTCCTATGGTGGTCTCCCCACCATATTAGGGTTCTCATCAAACATTGGCTCGTCAGATCAAAACAACTCACCAACCTAGACAAACATCTAACACTAGGTTGACCATCCAAGCTCCCTAGGTTTAGCCAACCAACACAAGAGGGGACGTCGGCGAGAACCGAGGCGGGTCTCCCTACCATTTTAAAATTTCATAACACCACGGAACCCGCGCGGGCATTCCAAGTTTACTTGAATCAATACAAACTGAACTCTGCATCATGAACCCACCAACACAGGTCGACCTGCACTGATTATTCCGACATTGGACAACACTCTGCCACATGAGATAGCTTTGATAGCAGAAACCCCTAACCAGGAGGTGAACCAGACAGGCGCACGAAAATTCCACAAGACAGAGGCATCTCTGGAACAAGTGCAATTTCGATCCATTACTGACCACGAGAAGGTTCACAAAACATGCCCGCCGATTTTTACAAGGATACTGATTCTTCAGACCTCTGTAAGACTCAAGAGGAACTCCCATAAATTAAGACCACAACAAAGATACAAGACCTTCAGAGATGGTATCGCAATAGGGAAATTTAAGTTGTCCCCATCCCGACATTGCGGACTTAAGTCGGACCAAGCCCGTCCCACGTCCGACAAGTTTTGACTGCGCACAAGCTTCACCCCGAAACCTATAGTTGGGGCCCTGATGTCTGAAGCATCTACAGCCTCGCAGTCACAAGCTGACCACCTCTGACTGGAACTTCCTCCGCTGGAAAAGCAGCCCGCATACTTCCCCTCGTGTCTCGCGCGGCCACTCTATCAACATACCAACAGAGAATTGCAGCGAACGACTTAGAGTTTCTGACTGACCATGCTAGAGGTAGGAGATTGAGCGGTCTGTCAAACGCGCGACACAACTGACGAGAGGGGCACTCTAAGAACAAGTCTCTTTGGTTCACACTCTTCATCAGAGGAGGAACCTGCACTTACCACAATATAAACGGGACCAACAACTATTACGAACTTTAAGCTGGTTGTTCAACACAACCTCTGGAGAACTTGAAACTAGCTCATCAGAAAGGTCAACATGCCTCCTCCACCCTTCGTTGACTAGTCAAGCACCTACAAGATCCACCACTTTCCTTCGCCTTCACTTAGGTACAACCGCAGAATGAGACTAGTCTTGAGGGTTGCTCACGGCGTCGCTATTCGCAACGAAAATGGAACTATCACTGTTTTCCGGTTTAGTCTCGCTCCTCCAAACATACTCGAGACAACTTACGCATACACGACATCTAGAGTTCCTCCAAAACCAGAGACACTTCCAACTTTCCCAAAGCACTCAACGACATTCAACTGACATTGACGTTTACGAACAATCGACACCACCGAGCAGAACCTAACTCTGCCACTCCACTGGGAGTCTGAGTCGGGCCAAGAAATGATAGAGACCTGCTGGAACCCATGGGACGTTTCTAGGGGGCATATCCCAAACAAGAACACAAAACAGCCTTCCACAAACCCAAACACATTACAAAACAAACATCAACATTCCAGAAACAAATCCAATAATTCCAATCTAAAACATCAATTCATTCTTAAAGAAAAACACCCGCTTGAGAAACCAAACACAGTGCAATAAGACCGAACAACTCTTTTGAACCCATTGCTTTAACTCTGGACTCAAAACCATTTTCCAATTCCAAAACCATTTAAGCACGAACCCCGTTTCATATAAACCCCACTTTTCCAGAAACAAGACTAAACTTTTAAAATCAGTCACTCACCACTGATATTCCTGGATGCCTCGTGGATTTCCATTTTCGTGCCACCCAGGCACCCATCCACACAATCCACCAACTATCCATTAATCACTTCCACATGCCCACGCGAGCATCCATAGGAATACCACTAGACAAAGCAAGGTTCTTCTGCTTTCAAGAATAAAACATTTTCACTATTCCAAAATACTCTCCTTTTTCTTCAAATAAAACATTTCAATGTTTCAAGACAAATTTTCAAAATGCTTCTCATTTTTAAAACAACCCACTTCAATTTCAGATAAGCCAAGACGTTATTTTAGGAATTCGATTTTCAACAAATCAAATGCCAAATTTCCAAAAAAACAAGGTCCAAGAGAAATGCACTCCAAAAACCATGTCAACTAGACACCAAAATAAAATAAGAGCAACACCAAAGTCCGCTTCCCTTTTTAAAGGAAAACAATTTCATGCCAATCCCAAAATTGAAGCAAGATATCACAAACATTAAAGCATCTGGGCAGAGGACTAGTGGTCGTGTCTAACCCGGCTACATGGTTTAGCAGACCATGCCCTAAGTAAGTATCAACCACTAGGAGTGTCGAACCGTACTCTCGGGCATCACATGGGTCACTACTCCATGTGAGACTGCGTGCAGCACCGGTTTACTCCCATTGTCATCCCTCATCCACAAAGACCAAGGCCAAAACTTAAATCCTAAACTACCCCTGGTTTCTCAAGGATCAGAACGAGTAAGAGTTCGCGACGCTCTTCTCGCACCTCTCCCTCGAGTACCGACAATCCTATCTTCAATCTACCTGACATCCCAAATAACAAGAGAAAAAACAAAACCTCCTCTAATACCATTTTGTCACGAACCAGGTCGGGTCGTCATCTGACCCGGCGCCCGACCCGGTCCGCGACATGGCCCGAAGGGCGTCCCCGATCCCCACGGGCTGGCAACTAATGTCGGGCATCAAAATAAACCTGTTGGGAACGGTTTGGCCCTGTCACGAACCGAATCTGGTCGCCGCCCAAAACGGCACCAAACCCAGCCCGTGACATGACCCGAAGGGCGTTCCCTATCCCCACGGGCTGGCACAAGTGCCCGGGTATCATTTATTTAGGTTTGGGAACGATTTACCCGAATATGAAGGCATAAACCATTAAAAGCAATCAATAAACTGAATCTGAAAAATTTATACCAAATGATGTTTAAACAAAAACCAGAACTGAATACATAGGTTTAGAGTCAATACAAAAGGTCCAAAGACACAATGGAACAAAAACAAAACAGCCCCATGGACTCCACATGACAAGGGGTCATCACCCCCAAGTCGTCTCCACTAATCCGCCTCAAGGATGAGGACTAACACCCTGAACCGACATCACCCTTAGCCTTTCCTTTACCTGGGTGTAAGTAGGGTGTGAGCCTAAGCCCAATAGGATACCACCCTATGATTCTAAGGTGCATGCAATACAAGGTGAAAAAGCAAGCAGTTTTAATATGCAATTAAAAGCGGTGACAAATTCCACGAAATGAAACTTTAAATTGAAAACATTTTTCAAGATAAAACTTTCATAATGTTAACACATTTAAATTGGAATATTAGATACTGCATTATAATTCCAAATACACCCAAATACAAGGGCAAATACCACAAATCCACTGAGCAACAAAACCGGGAACACCCCTAGGCATTAGATAGTCTCAGGCCCCATGTACCTCGTACCTCAGTGTAATGCAACCATAGTAAAATCCTTTCTCATGCACGAGCCACTAGTAGGGAACATACCCATAACCTAGTGGTCCTCAATCATCATCCACATAGTTTAGTTAGAGTTGTCGTTATCCAAATGCTAAGTGAAACAGGGACAAAACCCATCCGGTCCACTAGTCGTACTAGTACAAATTCGCCCCACCTAGGTACCTGGGCTTCCCCCTTTGTGCTCAAACAATTTCAGGATTTAACACATATTCATTTTAATGTAAAACACCACTACTGGTCACATACACCAAATACAGTAGCTATCTCATTTTATACCACTTAAAACACACAACAAACTCTTTGAATTTGAATAAATCAATTTCTCAAAATCTCGTGTAGTTTTGCACACAAAACCCCTTAAGAAACCCACTTGTACACAATTTTCACACTTGTAAGTTACCAAAACAGTAAAGGCATCCCAATAAATATCAATTAAAACAAAAAATCAATTTTCGGGCATCCCCATGTTAAACAAGAAGTGTTATCTTTGTAAAACCTTCATTTTCACACAAACACAATTAAAACCCATTTTTTTGCAGCAATTACCAAAGGGGATAAACATTATAAATAGTATTTTATGCCTTATTACAGATCAGTAAAAACAACTAAGTATTTATAGGGCATCCCCAAATAAACAAACAAAACACTTCTTTGGAAAACCCCCAATTTCACACCAAATTGGCATTTTAAATTCAATTGCAATAGAAATATCATTAGAACCAATTTTTGCAGCAATAATAAAATTATATAAATATGAAAATATGATAAATACAGCATGCTAATACACAAATATTGCATCAACATTGGAATCACCTACCAAATCAAATGAAACCATTGAATCCTTTGTGCGAAAACACAAACGCACCACTGCCACACCTCAAGAAGGGTAGATCAAACCTAAAAATAGAAAATTGGACAAAGAAAACCCAAGGTTAAACCTTAGGTTCTAACCCCTACCCACTGGTCATTGTTCACTTCAATAAAAAGGGAGGAAACCCTAAAAAAATAGAATGAAACCCTAATCAATTTGAAAGGGGAAAAGAAATGGACAAACTTACTTGAGAAATCTAGAATGAATCTCCCCAAAACACCAGTATCTGAAATTGAAAACGGACAAAACTCAGGGGATGTTCTCACAAGAATTATTAGGTCATTTAGGAATTGGAATGGAGGGAAAAGAGTATGAATTGAGAGAGTTATGATTGAATGAACATACCTCATCAAATCTGCCCAATTTTAGAAACCCTAAGATGTTCGTCCCTAAATCGAGATCCTAAGAGCTCCAAAGAGGGGGGTAAAGAGGCTGGGGGAGCGTCTGGGTGTAAGGGCCGCATATGAGGCTTGGAATCACCGAAAAATACTTAAAATTGAATAAGTTATTAAATAAATAAAATTAATTTTTAAAACTGGATATGGGCTTCTGGGCAGGCCCAATCCCTTAAATAAAAACCCAACTAAACCATGGTTATGGATTTCCAAAGGCTCCATATTTTAATTGTAGTGTTAATATATCAGGGGAGGACATTTAGGAGTTGGAATGAGTGAAAAATATTAAAAAATGAATAAGTTATAAAAGAATCAAAATTTATTTTTTAATCTGGAATTGGGCTCACGGTTTGGCCCAATTCACGAAAACTCACCTATTCTCCATAAAACCATTGGAAACCCCCAAAACAAAGCATTAATGGAAAATTAAAATAAAAATAAATTTAAAATAAGCTATGTATGTGACAATTCTCCCCACCACAAAAACTTTCCACCCCGGAAAGTCACAGCAAGACCAAATCAACAACCAAACCCAACTGAGAAACCAAGAAGTACTCCCTTGCCAGGTTTCTTCCCCAAAGGCCAAAACACCTCCAGTGATCAATGAAGGAAGGAATACTCTCACAAATCAAACTTACACCACTTTCCTAAAACCATCAAGAACATTCAGGCTTTATCCCAAATAAAAACTCCTCAAACACAATCTGAACAATACTCAAGCAATTCACCCAAACGAACAACAACTTTGAACAAGGTTACACTTACCTTACTTAACTAAACCATTGGGTGCTCTCCAGTCCCAATGTTTACTCAAGAATGATGTTGGTAGCTAGATAGATCTGAACGAGACTATCTACACCAAGCCAAGACCATGGAAAAATCTAAGTTACTGGTACGGGGGGACACAAATATGCTCCCCACCATAAGAGACAACCAATATTTTTTTTGAGACATAATCAAGAGACTAATAGGGGAGGCCTAAATGGACTCACCGGTACAAAGGATATACTTCCATCAGAAATTTACAAAATAAATTATATAAGACTCATAGTGGGTCTCCCCACCATAAGAACCAATCATCTTAACCAACTAGCACTGGCCGGTAAAGAAAGACCCCAAAATTTAAAGAGTTGGGGCGACCACATGGTTAGTTTGCACGGTTTGGGAAGCCATACACTAATAGTTGGGATCCTTATTTCCGCATGGTTTTCTAGGGAATGGTCACTATTATCCAAGTGAAAACTGTGTTCACAAACAGTGTAGACAAACTTCAAACCTTTCTCTAAAGACTCAGTGGAAACCAAAAGGGGGAGGGAATAACATTGGGTGATGACATGGGCACACGACCCTCCACCTATTTCCACTGAACATGGACAACAGAAGAATGATTATGACACCATAGGTTTAAAATCTTCCTAACTTTCATACTGAGGAAATGACTTTGTACAAGGGTTTAAATGAACCTGTGATTTCCCCTGACTACGAGCCAGCTTCTCTCCGAGACCTATGACTGGAGCTCAAATGATTGAAGCATCTTCGGCCTCGCAGTTAGGCTTTGGAAACCCCATGAATGATAATTCTTCTTTCAATGAAACCAACAACTACAATGCAATCCCAGATAAGTTTTCCAGACATAACACATTCCAAACTCACTTTACCCGATCCCGATATTTCACTAAAACAAGGGCTAAGAAGATACACACACATCACACCTTGTTTCTTTAGGTGAGAAACAATAGAAGTAAAGAACACCAACACTCACCTTCGTCTAAAATTGAAGATTTTGATGTTTTTCCAAGGGATACATTCTCCCAACATAACAGGGACTCTCATAGGATTTCACGACATTCACCTATATGGTCAATCGAGCACATGACATCATAAGGCATCACCGAACATGACCATTGTGACTGATATAAAAAATTCATGGAGAGGGACCTTATACAACATCCCCAAACAACACACAATTCTAGAAAGTGGCCACAATATCCTATCGTGACCATATTTCCCACACCGGTGGTTTAACATGAATTAATGCATCAAAGAAACTTTGAAGAACCCAAAGGTCCTCTTAGACACTATCGAGACACTCATCCAGACTTACAACCCTAGAACACATCCACCTTCGACGTATTAGGAAACATAAGAAACTAAGGTCTCTGTCAACCTTCCATGAGCACTCTCTCGTTACAAGAGGATCTAAAAATCAAAGAAAGGAAAGGGTGTAGACTCAATCTAAAAATCTCAAGAAAAAATATTCCTTATATTGATCAACTGGAGGGTCTTCAAAAGGAAAAACAATCCGAGTTGCACTTTAGTTGTGCACTAACCATTAATTGGGTGTACCTTATCCAACGATTGAACCAAAGGACCCAACCAAGATGGTCTATTGGTCACGATATACCACAATCCAGATCCAAACACATGAAGGGAACCACCACAAAGTCATCCCAAAACATTTTTCAAAAGAGACCACTAATCGTCCCGACAACACAGCTCACCGACCAAACACAAACCCAAAACACAGTTCAAACAGGAGGGGTTCTTGGACTCAAAACATCCCACAACATCAACATTTTCAAAAACCCATAATACAAACTATACCAAACTATTCATCAATACATCATGTTTTTCTTTAAAACTATTTCTTTGAAAACAAACGGTTTTTCTGTAAGCGTATCCACCAATGGTACCCCATGGGCCTCACACATGCATGTTTTTGTGTCACACCGGGCACCCTCCTCATAACCATCCCAGCACTCATCCAGTCATGTCATCAACCATCCATCATCCCATATAACCCCATGCATGTGGTCACTCATGGAAATATCAAAGGGTAAAACAAAAATTCCTTCCACTTTTCAAAAACAAAATGCTCAACCAACCCAACCTTTTTCTCAAAACTGCTAACAATGAGATCAAAATACCAATTCACATCTTACAAAACTTTTCATAAAGACACAAACATTTAAAAAAGAACTCACTTTCAAGTTATTCACATCAATTTCAAAACATCTCATCCCATTAAAACACCCTTTAATCGTTTAGAAAACTATATTGGAAACACTTTTGAAAACCAACTTCAATATGGTTTCGGCTTTCAAAAGAGGTGTAAGCATACTATTTTCCATTTCAAAACAATTCTGAAAATTCAGTTCCACCATTTCATAAATCAAAATATTCCATATTTATTTGAAAATCATTTCACAAAAACTTTACAATTCTTAAAACCAAGTCAGTTTAAAACCAAAGTTCCAAGATTTCAAAATTAAAGAACACAAGACAATGCGAGAGGAAACTAGTTTCAGTGGGTGACTTGGACATATGGTTGGCGGCCATATTCCAATCACTTCACTGTCACAGAGAGTGTTCTAGGGAATATCCCCAGCTCCACATGGCTTGCCAGGCCCTGCGAGCTTACTGAGACCATTAACCCAACTCTCTTTTCATTTCCCCTAACCATCATTAAAACAAGAAAACCAAAGGACTTAGATAAATCCTGACTTCCCTAGGAAACTTGAATCCTGTCATGAGGTGTGGTGATCAGGCACACTACCCATAACTATAATACCAAGTCCCTATAATCCTAACTCCATGATATGCTGACTCTTCCTGAAATAACATGACCCAAAGAGTTAACATGAACCTCCCTCTGATACCATTTTGTCACGAACCGAATCTGGTCGCCGCCCAAACCGGCACCAAACCCAGCCCGTGACATGACCCGAAGGGCGTTCCCTATCCCCACGGGCTGGCACAAGTGCCCGGGTATCATTTATTTAGGTTTGGGAACGATTTACCCGAATATGAAGGCATAAACCATTAAAAGCAATCAATAAACTGAATCTGAAAAATTTATACCAAATGATGTTTAAACAAAAACCAGAACTGAATACATAGGTTTAGAGTCAATACAAAAGGTCCAAAGACACAATGGAACAAAAACAAAACAGCCCCATGGACTCCACATGACAAGGGGTCATCACCCCCAAGTCGTCTCCACTAATCCGCCTCAAGGATGAGGACTAACACCCTGAACCGCCATCACCCTTAGTCTTTCCTTTACCTGGGTAAAAAAAGGTCTACTTACACCCAAGGGGTGTAAGTAGGGTGTGAGCCTAATCCCAATAGGATACCACCCTATGATTCTAAGGTGCATGCAATACAAGGTGAAAAAGCAAGCAGTTTTAATATGCAATTAAAAGCGGTGACAAATTCCACGAAATGAAACTTTAAATTGAAAACATTTTTCAAGATAAAACTTTCAGAATGTTAACACATTTAAATTGGAATATTAGATACTGCATTATAATTCCAAATACACCCAAATACAAGGGCAAATACCACAAATCCACTGAGCAACAAAACCGGGAACACCCCTAGGCACTAGATAGTCTCAGGCCCCATGTACCTCGTACCTCAGTGTAATGCAACCATAGTAAAATCCTTTCTCATGCACGAGCCACTAGTAGGGAACATACCCATAACCTAGTGGTCCTCAATCATCATCCACATAGTTTAGTTAGAGTTGTCGTTATCCAAATGCTAAGTGAAACAGGGACAAAACCCATCCGGTCCACTAGCCGTACTAGTACAAATCCGCCCCACCTATGTACCTGGGCTTCCCCCTTTGTGCTCAAACAATTTCAGGATTTAACACATATTCATTTTAATGTAAAACACCACTACTGGTCACATACAGCAAATACAGTAGCTATCTCATTTTATACCACTTAAAACACACAACAAACTCTTTGAATTTGAATAAATCAATTTCTCAAAATCTCGTGTAGTTTTGCACACAAAACCCCTTAAGAAACCCACTTGTACACAATTTTCACACTTGTAAGTTACCAAAACAGTAAAGGCATCCCAATAAATATCAATTAAAACAAAAAATCAATTTTCGGGCATCCCCATGTTAAACAAGAAGTGTTATCTTTGTAAAACCTTCATTTTCACACAAACACAATTAAAACCCATTTTTTTGCAGCAATTACCAAAGGGGATAAACATTATAAACAGTATTTTATGCCTTATTACAGATCAGTAAAAACAACTAAGTATTTATAGGGAATCCCCAAATAAACAAACAAAACACTTCTTTGGAAAACCCCCAATTTCACACCAAATTGGCATTTTAAATTCAATTGCAATAGAAATATCATTAGAACCAATTTTTGCAGCAATAATAAAATTATATAAATATGAAAATATGATAAATACAGCATGCTAATACACAAATATTTCATCAACATTGGAATCACCTACCAAATCAAATGAAACCATTGAATCCTTTGTGCGAAAACACAAACGCACCACTGCCACACCTCAAGAAGGGTAGATCAAACCTAAAAATAGAAAATTGGACAAAGAAAACCCAAGGTTAAACCTTAGGTTCTAACCCCTACCCACTGGTCATTGTTCACTTCAATAAAAAGGGAGGAAACCCTAAAAAAATAGAATGAAACCCTAATCAATTTGAAAGGGGAAAAGAAATGGACAAACTTACTTGAGAAATCTAGAATAAATCTCCCCAAAACACCAGTATCTGAAATTGAAAACGGCCAAAACTCAGGGGATGTTCTCACAAGAATTATTAGGTCATTTAGGAATTGGAATGGAGGGAAAAGAGTATGAATTGAGAGAGTTATGATTGAATGAACATACCTCATCAAATCTGCCCGATTTTAGAAACCCTAAGATGTCCGTCCCTAAATCGAGATCCTAAGAGCTCCAAAGAGGGGGGTAAAGAGGCTGGGGGAGCGTCTGGGTGTAAGGGCCGCATATGAGGCTTGGAATCACCGAAAAATACTTAAAATTGAATAAGTTATTAAATAAATAAAATTAATTTTTAAAACTGGATATGGGCTTCCGGGCAGGCCCAATCCCTTAAATAAAAACCCAACTAAACCATGGTTATGGATTTCCAAAGGCTCCATATTTTAATTGTAGTGTTAATATATCAGGGGAGGACATTTAGGAGTTGGAATGAGTAAAAAATATTAAAAAATGAATAAGTTATAAAAGAATCAAAATTTATTTTTTAATCTGGAATTGGGCTCACGGTTTGGCCCAATTCACGAAAACTCACCTATTCTCCATAAAACCATTGGAAACCCCCAAAACAAAGCATTAATGGAAAATTAAAATAAAAATAAATTTAAAATAAGCTATGTATGTGACAATTCTCCCCACCATAAAAACTTTCCACCCCGGAAAGTCACAGCAAGACCAAATCAACAACCAAACCCAACTGAGAAACCAAGAAGTACTCCCTTGCCAGGTTTCTTCCCCAAAGGCCAAAACACCTCCAGTGATCAATGAAGGAAGGAATACTCTCACAAATCAAACTTACATCACTTTCCTAAAACCATCAAGAACATTCAGGCTTTATCCCAAATAAAAACTCCTCAAACACAATCTGAACAATACTCAAGCAATTCACCCAAACGAACAACAACTTTGAACAAGGTTACACTTACCTTACTTTAACTAAACCATCGGGTGCTCTCCAGTCCCAATGTTTACTCAAGAATGATGTTGGTAGCTAGATAGATCTGAACGAGACTATCTACACCAAGCCATGACCATGGAAAAATCTAAGTTACTGGTACGGGGGGACACAAATATGCTCCCCACCATAAGAGACAACCAATATTTTTTTTGAGACATAATCAAGAGACTAATAGGGGAGGCCTAAATGGACTCACCGGTACAAAGGATATACTTCCATCAGAAATTTACAAAAGAAATTATATAAGACTCATAGTGGGTCTCCCCACCATAAGAACCAATCATCTTAACCAACCAGCACTGGCCGGTAAAGAAAGACCCCAAAATTTAAAGAGTTGGGGCGACCACATGGTTAGTTTGCACGGTTTGGGAAGTCATACACTAATAGTTGGGATCCTTATTTCCGCATGGTTTTCTGGGGAATGGTCACTATTATCCAAGTGAAAACTGTGTTCACAAACAGTGTAGACAAACTTCAAACCTTTCTCTAAAGACTCAGTGGAAACCAAAAGGGGGAGGGAATAACATTGGGTGATGACATGGGCACACGACCCTCCACCTATTTCCACCGAACATGGACAACAGAAGAATGATTATGACACCATAGGTTTAAAATCTTCCTAACTTTCATACTGTGGAAATGACTTTGTACAAGGGTTTAAATGAACCTGTGATTTCCCCTGACTACGAGTCAGCTTCTCTCCGAGACCTATGACTGGAGCTCAAATGATTGAAGCATCTTCGGTCTCGCAGTTAGGCTTTGGAAACCCCATGAATGATAATTCTTCTTTCAATGAAACCAACAACTACAACGCAATCCCAGATAAGTTTTCCAGACATAACACATTCCAAACTCACTTTACTCGATCCCGATATTTCACTGAAACAAGGGCTAAGAAGATACACACACATCACACCTTGTTTCTTTAGGTGAGAAACAATAGAAGTAAAGAACACCAACACTCACCTTCGTCTAAAATTGAAGATTTTGAAGTTTTTCCAAGGGATACATTCTCCCAACATAACAGGGACTCTCATAGGATTTCACGACATTCACCTATATGGTCAATCGAGCACATGACATCATAAGGCATCACCGAACATGACCATTGTGACTGATATAAAAAAATTCATGGAGAGGGACCTTATACAACATCCCCAAACAACACACAATTCTAGAAAGTGGCCACAATATCCTATCGTGACCATATTTCTCACACCGGTGGTTTAACATGAATTAATGCATCAAAGAAACTTTGAAGAACCCAAAGGTCCTCTTAGACACTATCGAGACACTCATCCAGACTTACAACCCTAGAACACATCCACCTTCGACGTATTAGGAAACATAAGAAACTAAGGTCTCTGTCAACCTTCCATGAGCACTCTCTCGTTACAAGAGGATCTAAAAATCAAAGAAAGGAAAGGGTGTAGACTCAATCTAAAAATCTCAAGAAAAAATATTCCTTATATTGATCAACTGGAGGGTCTTCAAAAGGAAAAACAATCCGGGTTGCACTTTAGTTGTGCACTAACCATTAATTGGGTGTACCTTATCCAACGATTGAACCAAAGGACCCAACCAAGATGGTCTATTGGTCACGATATACCACAATCCAAATCCAAACACATGAAGGGAACCACCACAAAGTCATCCCAAAACATTTTTCAAAAGAGACCACTAATCGTCCCTACAACACAGCTCACCGACCAAACACAAACCCAAAACACAGTTCAAACAGGAGGGGTTCTTGGACTCAAAACATCCCACAACATCAACATTTTCAAAAACCCATAATACAAACTATACCAAACTATTCATCAATACATCATGTTTTTCTTTAAAACTATTTCTTTGAAAACAAACGGTTTTTCTGTAAGCGTATCCACCAATGGTACCCCATGGGCCTCACACATGCATGTTTTTGTGTCACACCGGGCACTCTCCTCATAACCATCCCAGCACTCATCCAGTCATGTCATCAACCATCCATCATCCCATATAACCCCATGCATGTGGTCACTCATGGAAATACCAAAGGGTAAAACAAAAATTCCTTCCACTTTTCAAAAACAAAATGCTCAACCAACCCAACCTTTTTCTCAAAACTGCTAACAATGAGATCAAAATACCAATTCACATCTTACAAAACTTTTCATAAGGACACAAACATTTAAAAAAGAACTCACTTTCAAGTTATTCACATCAATTTCAAAACATCTCATCCCATTAAAACACCCTTTAATCGTTTAGAAAACTATATTGGAAACACTTTTGAAAACCAACTTCAATATGGTTTCGGCTTTCAAAAGAGGTGTAAGCATACTATTTTCCATTTCAAAACAATTCTGAAAATTCAGTTCCACCATTTCATAAATCAAAATATTCCATATTTATTTGAAAATCATTTCACAAAAACTTTACAATTCTTAAAACCAAGTCAGTTTAAAACCAAAGTTCCAAGATTTCAAAATTAAAGAACACAAGACAATGCGAGAGGAAACTAGTTTCAGTGGGTGACTTGGACATATGGTTGGCGGCCATATTCCAATCACTTCACTGTCACAGAGAGTGTTCTAGGGAATATCCCCAGCTCCACATGGCTTGCCAGGCCCTGCGAGCTTACTGAGACCATTAACCCAACTCTCTTTTCATTTCCCCTAACCATCATTAAAACAAGAAAACCAAAGGACTTAGATAAATCCTGACTTCCCTAGGAAACTTGAATCCTGTCATGAGGTGTGGTGATCAGGCACACTACCCATAACTATAATACCAAGTCCCTATAATCCTAACTCCATGATATGCTGACTCTTCCTGAAATAACATGACCCAAAGAGTTAACATGAACCTCCCTCTGATACCATTTTGTCACGAACCGAATCTGGTCGCCGCTCAAACCGGCACCAAACTCAGCCCGTGACATGACCCGAAGGGCGTTCCCTATCCCCACGGGCTAGCACAAGTGCCCGGGTATCATTTATTTAGGTTTGGGAACGATTTACCCGAATATGAAGGCATAAACCATTAAAAGCAATCAATAAACTGAATCTGAAAAATTTATACCAAATGATGTTTAAACAAAAACCAGAACTGAATACATAGGTTTAGAGTCAATACAAAAGATCCAAAGACACAATGGAACAAAAACAAAACAGCCCCATGGACTCCACATGACAAGGGGTCATCACCCCCAAGTCGTCTCCACTAATCCGCCTCAAGGATGAGGACTAACACCCTGAACCGCCATCACCCTTAGCCTTTCCTTTACCTGGGTAAAAAAAGGTCTACTTACACCCAAGGGGTGTAAGTAGGGTGTGAGCCTAAGCCCAATAGGATATCACCCTATGATTCTAAGGTGCATGCAATACAAGGTGAAAAAGCAAGCAGTTTTAATATGCAATTAAAAGCGGTGACAAATTCCACGAAATGAAACTTTAAATTGAAAACATTTTTCAAGATAAAACTTTCAGAATGTTAACACATTTAAATTGGAATATTAGATACTGCATTATAATTCCAAATACACCCAAATACAAGGGCAAATACCACAAATCCACTGAGCAACAAAACCGGGAACACCCCTAGGCACTAGATAGTCTCAGGCCCCATGTACCTCGTACCTCAGTGTAATGCAACCATAGTAAAATCCTTTCTCATGCACGAGCCACTAGTAGGGAACATACCCATAACCTAGTGGTCCTCAATCATCATCCACATAGTTTAGTTAGAGTTGTCGTTATCCAAATGCTAAGTGAAACAGGGACAAAACCCATCCGGTCCACTAGCCGTACTAGTACAAATCCGCCCCACCTAGGTACCTGGGCTTCCCCCTTTGTGCTCAAACAATTTCAGGATTTAACACATATTCATTTTAATGTAAAACACCACTACTGGTCACATACAGCAAATACAGTAGCTATCTCATTTTATACCACTTAAAACACACAACAAACTCTTTGAATTTGAATAAATCAATTTCTCAAAATCTCGTGTAGTTTTGCACACAAAACCCCTTAAGAAACCCACTTATACACAATTTTCACACTTGTAAGTTACCAAAACAGTAAAGGCATCCCAATAGATATCAATTAAAACAAAAAATCAATTTTCGGGCATCCCCATGTTAAACAAGAAGTGTTATCTTTGTAAAACCTTCATTTTCACACAAACACAATTAAAACCCATTTTTTTGCAGCAATTACCAAAGGGGATAAACATTATAAACAGTATTTTATGCCTTATTACAGATCAGTAAAAACAACTAAGTATTTATAGGGCATCCCCAAATAAACAAACAAAACACTTCTTTGGAAAACCCCCAATTTCACACCAAATTGGCATTTTAAATTCAATTGCAATAGAAATATCATTAGAACCAATTTTTGCAGCAATAATAAAATTATATAAATATGAAAATATGATAAATACAGCATGCTAATACACAAATATTGCATCAACATTGGAATCACCTACCAAATCAAATGAAACCATTGAATCCTTTGTGCGAAAACACAAACGCACCACTGCCACACCTCAAGAAGGGTAGATCAAACCTAAAAATAGAAAATTGGACAAAGAAAACCCAAGGTTAAACCTTAGGTTCTAACCCCTACCCACTGGTCATTGTTCACTTCAATAAAAAGGGAGGAAACCCTAAAAAAATAGAATGAAACCCTAATCAATTTGAAAGGGGAAAAGAAATGGACAAACTTACTTGAGAAATCTATAATGAATCTCCCCAAAACACCAGTATCTGAAATTGAAAACGGCCAAAACTCAGGGGATGTTCTCACAAGAATTATTAGGTCATTTAGGAATTGGAATGGAGGGAAAAGAGTATGAATTGAGAGAGTTATGATTGAATGAACATACCTCATCAAATCTGCCCGATTTTAGAAACCCTAAGATGTTCGTCCCTAAATCGAGATCCTAAGAGCTCCAAAGAGGGGGGTAAAGAGGCTGGGGGAGCGTCTGGGTGTAAGGGCCGCATATGAGGCTTGGAATCACCGAAAAATACTTAAAATTGAATAAGTTATTAAATAAATAAAATTAATTTTTAAAACTGGATATGGGCTTCTGGGCAGACCCAATCCCTTAAATAAAAACCCAACTAAACCATGGTTATGGATTTCCAAAGGCTCCATATTTTAATTGTAGTGTTAATATATCAGGGGAGGACATTTAGGAGTTGGAATGAGTGAAAAATATTAAAAAATGAATAAGTTATAAAAGAATCAAAATTTATTTTTTAATCTGGAATTGGGCTCACGGTTTGGCCCAATTCACGAAAACTCACCTATTCTCCATAAAATCATTGGAAACCCCCAAAACAAAGCATTAATGGAAAATTAAAATAAAAATAAATTTAAAATAAGCTATGTATGTGACAGGCCCATAACGAAGATAAATGAACATAAACTGGACAAGCAGATCAATAAAGGAAAATAAACTAAACAACTTGACAGCAGAAAAAGGAATAAACAAAGCAACGTGACATACCTCAGGTGACCCCGTAGATCACCACGGTACGTTAACTACACTCGCTTCCAAAAGCGATCCAAGACTGAAACCTGCAACTGAAAAGTAAAGTAGGTGTGAGCACCGAAATGCTCAGTAGGAATGCCAAAATATAGCCACGTCCTATGTCCCCGCCTTTAGTAAGAAATTCAATTATGCCAGTTTGAAAATAAGATATAATAAAATAATATTTCTCCTTTTCAAATTCAAGTAACGCGTTTGCATTTTCAGGTAAAGCATTTTACTCCCACTACATTTTCAAAATAGGTTTCAAGCATGCATTAACATTTCAAAATGAAAAGAAACCGGTTTGGATTAAAATATGGTTTTCACAAACAAGACATCAAGTATGAAACAACTAAAAAGAAAGTTACATCACTAGCAGCATGTCACAAATGAGCACCATGGGTAATCCCTATAGGTAGCTAGAACAAGTGGGAACCTAGAGACCTCGTACCTCGGTGAAACGTGGCTTAGAAGACCACGACCCTCAGAAAACGTGGCTTAGAAGGCCACGACCCTCAGAAAACGTGGCTTAGAAGACCACGACCCTCAGAAATTCATAAGTTTAGTTAGTGTTGTTGCGTCAATCCTGCTAGATAAACCGGGACGAACTCATGTCGTGTCATCTAGCGTACTAGTCCTAGTCACCCACCTAGATACCCAGGTTTTCCATTGTGCTCTATTTCAAGTGGTGGTGAGTTTTCTTTATCAAGCAAACATATATGTACATAACACTTTCTTTTTCTAAAACTCATTCAACATCTCACCACCGCTCTTCCTCTTTGAGCGCATTCCCCCTCTTTCACGTCACACAGTGCATAAGCATCAAATTAGGCACATGATAACACATTGAACTTAAAAAAATCATTTTTCTAAAACCAAGGGGGGCGTGCCTCAAGAGAGGTTTTTCTTTTTCATAAAACATTCTTAAGATGCCAAACGGGCTTAATTACATAAAGGGAACACTTTTTACAATCAAATGGTCAAAAGGCCAAATACCTTTGGAAATACACCTTACCAATTCAAAACCACTTAAGAAATCAATTTTCAAGAAAATTCACTTAAGACCAACGTCGTTTGAAATACATTTCAATTTCCAAAACAAGGGCATAATAGTTTCTAGCAACTGCAAACAGATTCCATAGCATGTGTATATAGCATAGTGTAAAACATATTTTTAAAACAATCAAGCAATTTCGAATTTCAAATTAAAAGCATAGGCATAGGGGACCTACCTCAAACGTGTCGTTATTTGTCGACGACCACTCGAACTCATGTTTGATGCATATACGCACATGCATTTATACATATATATATACACACCTAGCTGCATTGCACATATTCCTCGCGCCATGAGGGAATATGTACAAAGAGAGCATATATATATATGTCTTACCCTATGCATGTACATGTAGGATACCTCGAACCCGCGGCCCCAAACCACCGTAGTGAGGCCCAACACACTACACAAATAATTTAATAAAACAAATCAAACACTTAAGCAATCTATAAAACACTTCAAAATAACACATCAAAGACTCGCGCCAACGACAAACTCAACTTCAAGTTGGGAAGCCACTTTGAAACCAAATTTACAACAAATAGACATTAAAACATACCTTATATAATTTAAAAGAATTTACAATACATGTTGAGGGATGCACAACAAGACACACCCAAACCCCAATTCCATTTTGAAAAATGACGCACAATAAAAACCTTTGAAAACTCCATCTGTATCACCCACACAATTAAAATAACCAACTACAAAATGGGAAATTTATTAAACAGTTTTCAAAATGCATCGAATGACTCAAAATGACAAAGACTTAATCAAAATTTATTTTATTACTACACGCACATAGACGCTACACTAAAACAACAACTGCACCCTCTGCACATACTAACAAATTAACTGCACAATTTGTAAAGCACTATTTAAACAGTTCAAAATGGGTTTTCATAGAAACAAAACATTCATATTAAATAAACACACTACGAAACACATCGAAATCATATTAAACCTTAAGTGAAACTATATTCGCACCAAGAAAACTAATCAATGAGTATACTAAATTAATTAAATAAGAAAATTAATTCGTCAAACAACACATATATACAGAAACACATACCTTCGGTATCGAAACTTCGCAAACGCGGTGCGCAAACTTCGCCGCATGACAACCACACCTCAAACAATGCAATTAATCCTTAAAACAAGCAATCTGATCAATGACATAATAAATGAACCAAATAACACCAAAGACAAACCAAAATCCAAGATAAACCCTAGTCGCAAGAACGCCCAAAAGAGGAATCGACCGATTGGAGGAGAACGCACCTACGACGAGGGTGCGGGAGGTCGGCTGGAGGATGATGGAGGCCGTCGGGGGTGAATCGCGTAGGAAAAAAAACAAGCCGGAACGGAGGGGTGAGGAGGCAGGGCGACTCGGTGAGGAGGTCCGGCGAAGGGGGCGACGTGGCTTCGGGCGAGGCAAGCGGGCGGCGCGGCTTCGGGCGAGGCAACAGGGGCGGCCGGCTCGGTTGCGGCAGGGGTCGGAGGAGGTCGGGAGGCCGGCTGGGCGGAGGGAGGCCGGCGAAGGGGCGGTGCGACTTCGACGGAGGGAGGGCGGCGTGAGGCTGGTCCGGCGAAGGGAGGGCAGCGCGACCGAAGGAGAGCCAGGTGCCGGAGCTGGGTGTCGGGGCGGTGGGCGAGGAGCGCTAGGGTTAGAAGGGGGGCTGGAAAGGGGGGGTACGACGGGAATGAGGGGAAAAGAGGGAGGGGGGGAAATGAGAGAAAAAAAAAGGAAAAAAAATAAAATATAAATATAAATATAAGAATAAAGATAAAAATAAAAGAATAAAAAAAACCCTAATAATTAATAATAATGAATTTAATGTCAATAATAAAACTAAAGTAATAAAACTAGCCACGAAAGAATAGCATTAAATCATTTGTCTACACACGGACTCGTACACGGTCGCACGCCCGTGAAATCATAAAATTAATAATAAAGCGTTCTGTTATTAAGGTTGGGCACTGCAAGGTTGCGTGTGCGGTCGCGCGCCCGGTTGCGTGCGCGGTTGCACGCCTTGTTGCGTGCCTGTGTAAAATAAATCTAAAAATAAAACGTTTTGTTATTTAATTTGGACATTATGCACGGTCACGCATACAGTCACGCACACCTATAAGATCCCAATTTCTTTAAAATAGAACCAGTTCAAACCGCATCTCAAACGCTAGACGCAAAATAATTAAAATAAAATAAAGCGTCGGGTCGGGTTGTGACAGATTAGACCCCTAGTACCGAATTGTTGAGAATTTTGGGCTCCTCTGGTAGAAGCATCTATCATACTCCTATCCATCAACACTAATTCTTCATAGAAATATTGGGTAAGGAGATGGTTAGAAATTTGATGATGAGGGAAACTAGATACTAGGAAAAATGTTTCTAAAAATAATTTATTCAATTGATACCAACTTCCTATGGTGGTGGATTGAGTAGTATAACCACTTATTCACCAATCCATCCAAGGAAAATGGAAAAACCCATATTTTTATTTGATCCTCTTAGACCCCTTGGGGCTTCATTGTGATACACACCATGTGAAATTCCTACCGGTTCTTGTGAGTCATCTCCTGATAGTCTATGGAATTTTGTAGATGATAGATAACTCCTGATCTGAGTTCAAAACTAGGAGCAATCTCAGGATAGCTTAGATTGTTTTTTTTTTCTAGATTAGGAGCAGCGAGCTCATTCAGAGATCTACGATCATCCATGTTTTCTAAGCTTTGAAATTTTTCAGTTTTTGTGGAAATTATTTTGGCGTTCTTTTTGTGATGTTTCAAATTTTTCTAAATTTTCAAACGCTACAACTTATTTATTATTTTGTTTTTCTAATGTTAAGTTTCTAAGATTGTATGAATTTTCTTGATTGTTGAACATGCATTAGATTTTTTCAAAATAATTTTTAATTTTTTTTAATTTTTTAAGATTATGAAATTTTTATTATTTTTTTAAAACCCCTTGGCACCCTCAGCAACAACACCAACTGATTTAAGGTTTTTACAATCTCTTAAAACCTAACTCAAACTTTAAAACTTAAGAATTGCAGTAAAGCGCCAACCAAGGTTGCCTCCTAATGAGATCGCCCTGTAGGGGTTATTTTGTCACGGTTTTCTTAATTTCTGCTTTTAAGTCTTTAATTGTATTAGAACGGATAAAACCCACTGTAAAAAGATTAAAAACCAAGATCAAAACACACAATGGGATTAAATCAGGAATGAAACTATTGAATACAAATTGAAAACAAGCTTCATTGAGACTGAATATACAGGAGAAAGTAGCAGCTTAACTAGTGAATCATACAAACCAATTATTCTTCATTGTTTTTCAAAAGCTTTCTAGAACTATAATTCTTTTAGTGCATGACTAAAATATCAAATCGTGCATCTAATTCAGTTAATTAAAATGAGATTACAACCAATATTTTGAAGGCAGAACTCCTTTATGGAGTGGGTCAATGATTTCAATGATCATCAAAATCAAAGACAGAGAACATTCATTGTACTAGCAATTCTTTGATCGAAGATTAATAAATTTAAATAGTGTGAATCATCTTCAAACTCAAATTCTATTCAAATTAATGATCCACATTCAGAGTTTGTCACATTCTGATTGGAAACATTTCGTACTCAGGATAGAAGAAAAATGATTAACAAAATGACAAATGAATGCAACTTCAAAAATGTTCACACAAAAAAATGAAAACTCAAAAATGATTAACCATGAAAATAAACTAGTTTCAACTACTGGATGTTTAGACTGACATCTCTGAGGACCAAAGACACTTCAATATTCATCTTCATCAGCTCCCAGAGTTGCGGAGGCTTCCAAAAATATCTTCTACTTTTTCTCTCTTCTCCACTTATGACGTCTCCAAAATATTTTCATTTCATGTTGTGTCGCCCATAATGAATCAATACCCAATGCATTTTCCACCGCTACTCATCACCGCCTTTGCAAGGTGGCAGACATATAAAAGAATTAACTGTCTTTTAACTCCAACAAAAAACTCCAGAAAAAAGGGGGAATGACAACGGGAGACCAAAAGTCCCCCCTAATACCGAAAGAGGATCGTGGCTAGTTCTGTGAACAGTGAAAAAACACTGTTCACAGAACTGCGGGAGGTCCTTCTCTGGTATTAGGGGGGACTTTTGGTCCCCAATTGTCATTCCCCCCAGAAAAAATTGTCCCACCAGTATGTAAGTATTTAATGCTCCATCAAACAATCATTTTTTTATAGTAATTATTTTTATGTCCAACATGTTGTTTCCCACATGTCATCTATTCACTCAACCATCCATTGCAACTCTTGCAACGTAAATGTATCCCACTGCCTGTCCAAACCAAAAACAGTAAAATAATTCTCTATTAAGTGAAATTCTTCCTTCCTCCAAAAAAAACCTCATCATGGCATAACAACATTTAGCAGTCCAATAGAGTAAAAAGTTGTTAAAAAAATAAGTTATAAGTTGGCAGAAAGAGAAAACAAATAGAACCTTGATTCATGAATCAGGTTCACTGTCCAAAAGGGTTTGATCCGCCCCAGGTTGATGGTGTAGGATTCTCGATGGAAGTATCCCTTAATGATTTCACCAAGGTTTCTGAGAAAATCGGACACCAATTCCCAATTACCTGGCTACAGTCGGGAGAATTCTGGAGAATTTCTTGGATTGAATCAAACGACAACCCCAAAGCGATATCGATATCGATATCTCGAAATGGTGGAAGTTATGAAGGTTCGTTCTAACCGTTTCACACACACCTCAGATTAGCATAGAAGTGTTCATCTTCGTCAACAAACAATCACATAATAAAAACAATCATGTTCAGACAAACCTCAGTCTCCATCTTGGGTCATCGAATCTCTCATCCTCAACGGCGTTGGAGACAAACTGAATCGAACACATAAATGAAGTCAAGTTCCAGTTTTTGTGTTTGACAGATACAGCATTTTATCCCTGCATCGAGGGCGGCTTCGAAGCTTTGTCAAAGCATCGGAAATCCTGGATCTCGATTGTTCCTAGATCCTGCCGTGTTCATCAAAATGATCCCAGCTCTGTGGCGATCGAATCGTCTCCTTCAACAGAAACGGAAAACAACAAAATGAACCCCATATGGATCGACAATCATTGAAATCTTCATCGGTTATAGTTCAGATTAAAAAATCCGAACTCCACTGGCTTGAAACAGAAGAAATCGGCGGCGAACTCGGTTTCCTCGACAGCGTCAGATTGTCTTTTTCACGACGAAGCAAACCGATCTCTTCACCTTCTCACGATACGGGCATCAACAACGAAACTCATCCCGGATCACCCTTCTCAGATCTAGCTTCAGGATATCAATACTGCCTCGATCTCGGTCAGATCTGGGCTCCCAATGGCAGATTCACGGTGAAAGCTCAGTCACGATTCAAAGGTGGCGGTGATGACATCTACAGTGGCGGCGAGGTCTGTCTCCTTCTCCGACGTCGGTGGCATCGGCTTCAACGGCGAGAGCGAGACCTGGGGTCCGTCATTTGGTGGCTCGGGAGCTTGAAATCCCGACGGCGAGTGCTCTTCAGACCGCGAATAACGCGATTCGGCCTTCAGATCTGGCGATTCGGCCTTCAGATCGGGCGATTCGGCCTTCGGATCTGGCGATTCACAGTGGCGGAGGCGCGGCGGTCGACTACATAAACCCTGAGATCCCAACCTTCCTCATGAAGTTTATCAACAAGGCTCAGCCGTGCTCGGGCATCGTTATTTTTAAAAAAATAAAATTTAAAGCTAAACTATAATTAGTTTATAAAATATAGAAACAATGGAAAAGTTAGATTAAATCAATATAACATAAAATTAAACAACTACATTGAAATAATATTTTAAAAAGAACATCAAAATCAAATAATAATTTAAAAGTCAAACAAAATTATAATTAAAATAAAAAGAAACATTAATTAAACATAAAATCACTAAATTAAAGGGTTTTATTATTTTATCATTAAATTAACACCAATGTAAATTAATTAGTTAAAATATTATTATAACATCAATAATAGATTAATTTAAATATTTCATGTGACAAAAATGTATCAAAATGCACCCACATTAGTATGCCACAAACTTTTGTCTTTTTTCAATATTACGCTCTCATGGCTCATGGTCTTTAATTTCTTTATGATTCTTGTCTTATGAACTACCAAGTATTATGACATGATTCTATATTATGATCTGTGATATATGAGATACACATTTTTCAAATGTTATGTAATGTCCCAGAAATTTTGTATAATTTTTTTTAATTATATTGAATTGTTACGAGACCATGAAATCTGACGGCGCGCGATTCTGAGGTCCGGAGTGCCCAGAATGATTCGTCGAAGTTTTGTTACGCTTTAATTAGTGCGCGTAAGTAGTTTTCCTGAAAAAATGGAATGACTCTTAAACGGTTGCCCGGATCAGAAATCTGAGGGCACTGTTGCGTTCAGAATGGCGGGTTTACCTTAGGCGCGACTTAAGTTGTGTCGGCGCGGAGCTCCTGTGAGAAAACCAAAAAATGACATAATCATAAATAAAATAATGAAATAAATTATTTTATTTTTCAAATGTTTATAACTCACAAACGGTAACTCAGATTGAAAATCCAAGACAACCGCTGAACTCGTGAGGGTGTGTTTTATTTAGGTAAATACTAACTTTAGTCGGCACGGGCCACCAGTGAAAGTTAGTTTTTGGTCGTAAATAAAATAATTAAGTGACAAATTATTTTATTGTAAAATCCATAACTTTTAAACGGTAACTCGGATTGGAAATTTGAGAATACCATTGAGTTCATTGGGGCGTGTTTCACTTAGGCAGAGCCTAACCTCGACTAGCGCGAGTCGAGGGTGACTGTTAATAATTTTTCCGAACTTTTTTCGGGTACATTCAGTAAACGCATGAGCAGCGTTTCCTAACTTTTGAACCGTTGTTCGGATTAAAAATCTGAACCGTTGAATCCGCAGCGCCGAGATTCGCTTAAGGGAGACTTCATTTCGACCAAAGTAGGTCTGGAGAAAAAGTTAGTTTTTGAAACTTTTTAATATAAATAAAATAACATTATTATTTTATTTTTATTCAATTCCTCCAACGGACAAGCGGCAACGTGGGACCAACGACGGGTCAAGTCAATCAATGGTTTGACCTTTCATTCTAAGTAACTGCACCTTTGGAAAATTAGGAAGGTTCCTAATTAATAGGCATCCATTAATTCCACGAACGTTGCACACCCTCCCCCTCTACTATTTATATGAAGCTTGGAGGGAGGAATTGGCACGACTTCACAAAGCGACGAAGCTCTGGTAAAGTGTCGTGACGCCCAATACTTAGAGGACATAGCCGGTTCCAGCGGGCGATGATGAGTAACCCCGAACCACGAACCGAAGAACGACGACGTTAGAGGTTTGTTGCGGGGACGACGAACGCCGACACTTCCTCAAACGCGGACGCTCTCCAACGAACTTGAGGTCGGGGGTTATTTCGTTTGAGCGTTTTTGATTTCCTCTTCCTCGTTCTTGAATTTATATGAAGAACACGGGTCAACCGACTAACAGGTTGACCCACGATTCTTTCGTCTTTGCGGGAGGTTGTTGCGGGGTATCTTGTAGGGGTGTGATTTGATTGATCTTCGTTAATTTCTTTTGAATCTCTCCCCATGAGCCGCTTGCTACCGCTCTAACGCAAAGGGTGTGAGCCAAACGAACATGGCCCGACCACTCCGCAACTTTTGTGGTTTTTGATGCATTCTTCGCGATAGAGGAGGACGACGACTGGTACCAACGACTAGCGCTGGTAGGACTCGGGAGCGGCAACCGGCACACCGGCCGGCCGCGAAGACGGCGGTGGCGCAACCACGCTGCCGGTGGAGGGCCGCGACAGAGCAGAGGCGGCGGCTGGCGCACGACCGGCCGCGCGAAGGGGAGGCGACGACACGCGTCCGCGCCGCCGGCGTGCAAGGACCGTGACACAAGGCTGTAGCGGCGAAGGAGGGCGACCGACTTACTGTCGGCCACCGGTGGGGGTGCGAGGCGCAACCGCGCCGCGGAGGAGGGTTGGTTGTCCGACCAGCATGGGCTGCCTAGCGGGCCGGGCCGAACCCAGTGGGCCGGACCGGACCCAGCGGGCGGGGTCGGACCCTGTGGGCCGGGTAGGACCTAGGGCCGGACCCCGCGGTCCGGGTCGGACCTAGGACCGGACTCGGGTCAGCTAAGGACGGGTCGAGTCGGGTCGGTCCGACCGGGTCGGACCGGACCCGGACCAGCTTCGACCCCTATCCACTCTTTCGGCCATAACTTGAGCTACGAACGTCCGTTTGATAAACCGTCTACGGCGCCATAAACCTTGGATCGAGACGGTCCTTTTGGTATACCCCACTTGAGATTTGAATAAAGCTGGGGTACGACCGTGTTGGATCGAACACGAATCCAACCGGGCCCTTGGGACTAAAATGCCAATAACTTACAGACCAGACGTCCGATTGACGCACCGTCTATTGCGTTGAGACCCATTTTACATGGCGGTCCTTTCAGATACTTGTTTGTGGGACTTCGTGGCAGTTGAAGTATCGACCTGTGGCTTGAGGAGCGGACCCTCCCGAAATCAAGCGAGCTTAGTGCGAGAACTCTATAGCTGACTGTATCATGAGAAAGGGATCCTATGTGGGTATGTGCTTTGGGATCCTATGTGTGTCACATACATGACTTATTTTAAAGTTGAATTTCATTTAATTTCCATTTATGCTTTGTTTTTGGGATTTCTCAAGCTTTTATGGTGGAATGAGTGAGTTTTCGTGAATTGTGCCAAACCGTGAGCCCAATTCCAGATTTAAAAATAAATTTTGTTTTTTTTATAACTTTTTATTTTTTAATATTTTGAACCCATTCCAATTTTTAAATGGTCTCCCCTGACATATTAACACCACCATTGTAGTTTGGAGCCTTTAGAAATCCATAACCAAGGTGTATATGGGTATTTATTTAAGGGATTGGGCCTGCCCGAAAGCCCAATTCCAGTTTTAAAAATTAAATTTGATTAATTAATAACTTATTCAATTTTAAGTATTTTTTTGTGATTCCAAGCCTCACACACGCCCATTGAACCCAGACGCACGCCCAACCTCTCTCTCCCCTCTTTGGAGCTCTTTTTCATCGCGATTGAGTGCTGAACTTCTCAGGGTTTTGAAAATCGGGCAGTTTTGAGAAGATAAGTTCTTTCCATCATAACTCTCACAATTCTTACTCTTTTTCCTCCATTCCAGTTCTTAAATGACCTCATCCTTCTTCAAAACTCCCTTGAAGTTTTTACTGTTTTAAATTTCAGCTACTAGTGTATTAGGGGCGATTTGTCAAGATACCACAAGTAAGTGAGTCTCTTCCATTCCTCTTTCAAATTGCTTAGGGTTTCATTCTATTTGCTTGGGATTTCTTCCCTTTTCCTTGAAGTAAAAAATGACCAGGAGGTAAGGTTTCGAACCTAGGGTTTAACCTTGGGTTTTCTTGGTCCAATTTTGTGGTTTTAGGTTTGTTCTAAGTCCCTCTTGGTGCGGTGGTGGTGCGACTTGATTTTCACACGTTGATTCAAGGGTTTTCATTACTTTGGTAGGTGATTCCACTTTGTATGCAATACTTGTGACATAGATACTGTGTTTATAATATTTTCATGTTTAACCCATTTATTTGGTTCTGCAAAAATTGGTTTTAGTGGTGTTTGTAATGCAAGTGAATTTTAAGGGCCAATTTCATGTGAAATTTGTGCTTTTTTTAATATAAATCTTTTATTGGTCGATTAAGGGATGCCTTTTAATTATTTATTTGACATTATTGAACTGTATTAGTTCTGAAAATAATGTTTTAAATGTTATTATTCTTTGGTTGTTGCTGCGAAATTGGTTTTGGGTGACGTTTGTTAAGAAAATGGGTTTTGAGTACCAATTTGGTGTTGAATTGGGTGTTTTACATGGGTATTCTATGCGATACTTATTGGGATTGTTTTATAAATCATGTAATGAGTTTAAATAAATGTTTAGGGTGTGTTGGATTCTGTTTTTATAAATATGAGTATGAATATGGTGTTCAAGTAGGGTTTTCAAAGAGTTTTGAGTGCAAAATAAAGAAAGATTTGGAGAAGTTGTTTTATTGAAACTCAAAGTGTTTTGCTGTGTGTTTTAAATGGTATAAAATGTGTGTAGCTACTGTACTGATTGTATGTGACCCATAGTGGTGTTTTATATGAAAATGGATATATGTATCATTATGAAATTGTTTGAGCACAAAGGGGGAAGCCCAGATACCTAGGTGGGGCGGATGTGTACTAGTACGGCTAGTGGACCGGATGGGTTTTGTCCCTGTTTCACCTAGAATTTGGATAAAAAAACTCTAACTAAACTATTTTTATGATGATTAAGGACCACTAGGTTATGAGCATGTTCCCTAATAGTGGATTGTGCATGAGAACGTATTTTACTATGGTTACATTACACCGAGGTATGAAGTACATGGGGCCCGAGACTATCTAGTGCCTAGGGGTGTTCCCGATTTTTTTTCTCATTGTGTTTGTGGTATTTTACCATGTATTGGGGTGTTTTCGGAAGTAATTTACAGTATCTAACATGTCTATTTAAATTTGTGAACATTCTGAAATCTTTAGCTTGAAAAATGTTTTCAATTGAAAGTTTCATTTCTTGGATTTTATCACTGCTTTTCTTTGCGTATTAAAACTTCTTGATTTTTCACATTTTATTGCATTCTATTTGGAATAATTGGGTGTTATCCTATTGTGTTTAGGCTCACACCCTACTTACACCCCTTGGGTGTAAGTAAACTTGGTTATGTTTGACTCAGGTAAAGGAAAGGCTAAGGGTGATGGCGGTTCATGGTGTTAGTCCTCATCCTTGGGGCGGAGTTGTGGAGACGGCTTGGGGGTGATAAACCCTTATCATGTGGAGTCCATGGGGATGTTTTTTTTGTTGTTTCATTGTGTCTTTGGACCTTTTGTATTTCATTTGAACTTATGTATTCAATTCTAGTTTTTTGTATTAACCTTGTTGGTATGAGTTTTTCAGATTCATTTTATCAAATATTTTTGGTGTTTTATGTATACATATTCAGGTAAATCATTCCCAAACCAAGATAAATGATACCCGAGCTCTTGTGCCAGCCCGTGGGGATAGGGAACTCCCTTTGGGCCTTGTCATGGGCTGGGTTTTGTGCCGTTTTTGGCGGCGACCAGATTCGGTTCGTGACAATGTGGGTTTGTGCTTTGGGATCCTACGTGGGTCTGTGTTCGAGAGTCCCACTTGGATCCGCTCTAGGAATCCACGTGGAACTACTATAAGATCATACGTGGGTCTATTGTACTAGGATCCTACGTGGGTCTGATGATTTAGGATCCTACGTGGGTCTGCCTCTTAACAGAGTAAGATGATTCAGTAGTTACATCTAATCATCTTTACTACCATACCTAAGTTATACCTGGTGTGAGCTGAGTCCTTACCTTCGTGGTGATACCTTTGTGGTATTCTTCTATGTGGCGTACCTTTGTGGTACTTACCATCATGGTGATACCTTTGTGGTATTCTTCTGTGTGACATACCTTTGTGGTACTTACCTTTGTGGTGATACCTTTGTGGTATTCTTTTGTATGGCGTACCTTTGTAGTACTTACCTTTGTGGTGATAACTTTGTGATATTCTTCTGTGTGGTGTACCTTTGTATCACTTACCTTCGTGGTGATACCTCTGTGGTATTCTTCTATGTGGCGTCCCTTTATGGCACTTACCTTCGTGGTGATACCTTTGTGTAATTCTTCTGTGTGGCATACCTTTGTGGTACTTACCTTCGTGGTGATACCTTTGTGGTATTATTCTGTGCGGCGTTACCTTTGTGGTGTTACCTTCATGGTATTATTTCCTTCGTGGAATAGTTGATCTTTGGGCTAATGAGTTGGGCCTTGTGTTTCCTCATGAATGAGATGAGTATACTTAATAACTTAGGTATATGTATGGGCATATACCTAAGTAGGGTTGACTGTTGTTTCCATGCTTTGTGGTTTATACTTTGTGGATTTCGGGAGACCTTCAGGGGTCTCGGGGTCCCAACTGAGTATCGTTATACTCACCCTTGCATGGGCTATGCCCGCACCTTTTTGTGTTTGGTGCAGATGACGGACAACGCTGACTGCAGAAGAGAGTACTGGGACTGGAGGTAGCTCGGAGGTGGACATTAGATGAGGCGTACCGTAGAGACGACCATTCGAGAGCTATACCTACCCTTCAGGTAGGATCCTTGGTAGGTGTTCACAGGAGCTGTTTCAGTTTACTTGAACTTTTCAGTTTTCTTGTACTTTCCAATTGGGCTTGTATTCTGGCCCCTTTTTCTTACTGTACACACTCTTTTTCTATACAGTTTACTTGTGTTCATATCTTGTTGTGTGCTTGTTTGTGTGTGTTTATAGATTATAAAGGCAATTCCTTTCCGATTTTAGGGAATACGCCTTTCGGTGCTAGTCTCCAACCCCTGGCCTATGGAAGACGGGCTTGGGGTAGTCATGACACAGGCCCCGGGGGACAAGTAGTGACATGTTAATCTCATTTTATCATACCCTTATACTCAAGTTATGTTAAAATGATCATTGATATTTCCCATTTTTACCCTTATTGAGCTTCTGAGATGACCCATTCTTATGTTTCCTTTACCCATGTTATGAAGAACAGTTTTAAGCAGGGTATGTCTAAGAATATTACTACAAGGGAAGTTCACCTTGGGCAATATTGAAGTTACTTTATGAAATAAGAAGTTTGTGTATCTATTCTCCAATGAAACTACAAATTTATGGTTTTGGTGTGGATCATAATGTTATGTATTAGATTTTCATCTATAATTATGTGATATTTATGTAGAAAATCATGGGTCACTATATAAATATCCCTAAGATACCTTTCCAGACACATAAATTGCAATATATTCCTATGGTAATAACGCTTCAAGAACATCCTTCATGGAATGCACACTCTAAACCTACATTACAAATTATATTCCATGAACCTCCTATGGGATCCATGTATTTCCATCATGGTTGGACAAAAACATCCACTCTAACATCATGAACATACCATGTGGACCATGAACTACCTTCATGGTCTACCATAAATGTCTATTCCGAAACCACATACTAAATTATTGAATGATGAACTCAATACATGGTAAACCAAACATTGTATTGGATCATGGTTAAATGGGTCTTTCATGAAAAATATTATTGCAAGCCATGAACTCCACTACACGATCTATGAACTCCACTAAATGGTCTGCATACTCACTAAGAAAAATGCCTTCCTTTGGGTCGAGACCTTCATGAATGTTTAGAAAATCAAACTATAATTCAAAATTACCTTATCCCCTCACATTCCTTCAATGAAATTCATTTATAATCTGAATTTTGAGTGTTACACATCAACATGACATCAACATCAAAAACATAAAAAAATATTAAAATTCAACATGCTCCACCTTTTGCAGACCAACCATATTTTCTTATATAATGAAATAGTCCTCAAATAATTCATATATATAAATAGATCTACTAGGAGTTATCCTAATTCCTAAAACTAGGTCCTTGATGTATAGAGGTATCAAGGTATCTTTTTTAATTTTCTCTACCTTGACTGGAATATACATTTATTCTTTATATCCTTCATGAACATAATCACATCATCTTGTTTACAAGGCCCATACATACTTTAACCACAATGTCAAAAAATCCAACACACAAACTCTTGGTTTCAACATTATCTCACCCTATATTTTTCTGACTATACTATCATAAATTATACTCCACCTTTTGATACCAAAAAATCTAGAGCATTTCATAGATTTATGGTGCACTCATCCCACTCCCCCTTTGTCAATAAAATGAAAAGGGTACCTTGTATCCATGTTTTACCTTAAATATCTCTCATTTTATATGGTTGAACCTTAAATCCTCCATTTTCATTAATTTCCATGCATTTGATATCAAATAATATTTAGATACATTATCTTTTTAAATCTAGATAATGAGAGATTATTCTCCCCATTTTCATATAATTACCTTGGGAAACTCCTCTAAACTTTAATCCCCCTTGATCAAAGATCTCTATACTAATAGTAGTTGTTGAGAAACATATATTTTGTATCCACTCTAACATTGAATGTTTCTAATAGTATATTGTGTATTTAATTACACTTAGCCACTCTTACATTTTTCATGCACTTTTTTCCAAACAATTTTCAACTTTCCTCAGAAAATGAATAATTGATATCATTTTCCACCACCAAATATTTAACTTCTCCAAAAAAATTGTTGATTTGTATGTTACATTCATCATATCATTTACTCCTTATATACATATTCTTCTTTAGATATATAATTTCAACGATTGAATTTTCCACTTGGAATTTTAGTCGTCAATGTATATTCTATGCTTACAGAGTTAGAACTCAGTGTAGGAAACAATAGTCAAAGATAATAATCTCAAATAAATCCACGTAACTCAATTACATCAATAGATAATAACATCTTGAAATTTTACTTTTCCATCATATCCTCAAATAGGATAAACTGATACTTTTAGTTTTTGATAAACATGTGATACGACATGATAAACATGTAACTTCTTCATAGAGAAACTCATTTTTATTTAGATATGGTTGAAACTCCACCGGAATTCATTCAACACCTATCACCATATTTTGAGATAATTTTTCATTATAGTGATAAATTTTATGGAAACAATATTTTTTTAGTAGCTTCTATTTATCAAAAAAATAGACAGTTCATACCAATTTGTTAATATATAAAAAATAATCATAAAATCATAAAATTTATTACTTCTTAATAATGTGTCCTTCTCCTTCCTCTAATTGACTACTACCAATTCTGAAAATATTTTATTCTAACTTGTTCAGTAACATATTCAATATGATACTACTGGGTACTTTAGATAAGGCTTTGGCACAATTTCACTTCCTTTTAAGCCCTATATTGTTTAATTTTATTCCTTTCAGCATATGACATTCAGATATGGATTTGGAGAACAAAGTAATTTTTCAAAACAACATGATGATTCAAATTCAATCTTGAATCAACTTCCTATGGTTTGATATCGATTCATTCATTTTATAAATGTATAATACCAATTAATAATTATAATAATTCTAACTCCACTATTTGGTTAGATCTTCTTATAGCTCAATTAAATATAATTTTTATAGTACATCTATACCCCATGGATATTATCTCCCTTATAATACTATAGCACTTATAAAATATTTAGAAATAGTCAAATACATGGGAAGATGGGCACCTCATGAATCCTCAAATTGAGGATTGTGGTTGGTCATGGACTAACCCCTTGATTAATACATTCTTCCAAGCAATCATAGACATGCTTATTTGAAAAGAAACACATATAAAACCTTCTTTATGTATTACAACTTTTAAATATTTCTTCCATGGATCACGATTCTAACATAAACACAGTGGTTCAGTATGAAAAGTAACATGACTGGGTCACCATGTGACCTCAATTGTGTCTCCTTGTATGCCAAAGGCTACCGATTATTAGTGGGAGTTTAGGATGGTAAAGGGGGAGACTATACCCTCATATTAGAGTGTGTAATAATAAAATAAAAAATAAAAAATAATCCATATTTGTAAATAAAAAAAGTACACAAAAGAAATAAACTATCATGAATAATAATAAAATTTAGTAGGCAAGTACTCATACAGACTCACTGGCCACCCACTCAGTCAACCCCATATACAAAATGAAATATAATAATGACATAAAGGAGGATGAAATAAAATCTATATGACTCACCTTAATCCCCTTTTTTAACCCCACTCAAGATAATATATCTTGATCAAGAAACATAGGAAAAAATCCAACCTAAACCTTTAACTATGTGAGGGGTCTTCTTGGGTACTAAAGTATCATGGCTTCCTGAGTAGTGTGTGAGTAAAACTCAGTAGGGAACCAAAAAAATGATCTCATATATAACTAGTAAATATTGTTTATGTGAATGTGATTTTCTCAATTGAAAAATAAAATAACTATGGAAACATTAATTAATAAATAAACAATCTTCCTCAGTACATAGGTTTTAACATGATGCAATGATCGACTATACCTACTTTGTCAAGTTCCATAATTTCTCTAGGCATAATATATCACATCTTGGTGGTACATATCCTACCCCAAGATCCCATGCGTGTGCCTCTACCAAGGCATATATGTAACATCCCAAGTTTTTGTTTTAAAAGGGAAACACTATGCATGATAGTGTACATGATACGCCACATCGATCTTAAACGAATAGCTAAATATTATTATTTAAATGTCACCATAAAACTATAAATTAGAATGTTGAGAATGAATTCTATTAACTAAATTATGAAAATATGGTTTATACATGTATATATAATATATTAATTTAAATTTTTAAAATTTATCTTATATATTTTCTAGACATGATATAAGAACAAATTTAATTTTATGCATAAAAGGAGTATTTTTTTCAAAAAAGTATTTTTACCGCCTTTTGATGGAGAACCCATTTTAAATATTTTTTGTCAATTTTATAAATTATTTTTGAAAAAATAAACTTCTTATTTGTAATAGGGAAATCAAATTTTACTTTGGTTAAATTTTTGGTATTTTTTTTTGAAAATGTTCATTTTTTAATGAATAGTGAAAAATACTGCATTTTATTTCAAAACTATTTTTTCATCTAATTTATTTATATAGTTAGATTATAATTTTAATTGGTTTTAAATTATAATTATATTAATTATTTATCATTTAATCTAATTTATTTCATTGTAATTAATTTCACATTGAAATTGGATATAACAACTATGTGAACTTTTCAACGTTTTGCTTTAAAAACATGTTTTCTCATTCCATCAATGTGATTAATTTTAAATTAATTTTAGCCACTACTGTGTATTGAATTTTGAAAATAGTACATACACGGTTGTAATTATTATGAAATTTTTTGTCTAATAGGAACAAATTAATTTTTGGTGAATGGTAACTTTAGTATTTTTTTACCACAGTTAAGGGTAAATCGGGTAATTAAGGGTAAAACTAATATTATAAGCATTATAACATTACCATAAAACTTACCCTAATTTAATTGGATGAGTTCTTTTCGACCAAAATAATCCTTGAGTCAATTTTTGGACCACTTGGAGCCACTTTGATGACTTTAATATATTTATAATATTATATTCAAAGAGAAGACAAATTTTGTCACACCCTTATTTTTAACAAGTAATGTATTTTTAATATTGGTTTATACATGATATTTCTTATAATATAAATAGTATTTAGAAATATAAAAGTATTACCTACATCATGGTAATTTATTTATAATTTTTAGGGAATAAATAATTAAATTAAATGGTGACACAATGATGATGCAGTAATTGCTTCATTAATGAAAGAATCAAATAAATGATATTACAAATGTTAAAATAAATATAATTTTATATAATTGATGCCATAAACTAATTTTATGGATATATTTGACATTTTAATGATACTTTTATGGAGTTTTTTCGAAAATATCAAGTTTTTATGATGTTTTTTAAAAGTCAAGAAATAAATAGTATTAAAATTGACACTAATGATATTTTAAAATATAAAATCTTTTATTAAATTATATAGAATTTATAACAATATAATATTCATCCAAATAGTTTATATAAGTCTTAAAATATCATAATTGACTCATTTATTGGTCATTTGGTATGTTATAGAAATTATATTTACCCTCAAAGTGTAAATTACAAGATATCATGGTAAGAGTTAAAAGGGTTAATTAAGGTTTAATACAAAAAGACAAGGATTAAAGAATAATCAAAACATGTATAATTTTCATTCTATGAAGTTAATTCGACCCAAAATAATATTATATTATAAATAAATCAATTTGGATCCATTTTTAATATAATATTAATTTATATTAATTTAATACTTTAAATATTTCCACGAGTTCCCTCCCCTATCCTATAAAAGGGCACCCGTTCTTCTCTATTCTTCACACCTCAAAACGTATTTGTTTCAGCCAAGATATTGACAAATAATTTCCTAGAATACCTAACCACATTATAGATGCATTATATTAGTTATAAAACCCTCCGTAGTGGTGTTAAGGTGTTGATCAAAGGTGATTGTCCAAAGGAAAGATATCATCTTTAATCAAGAATTTCTGTTTTATTTCTTCTTCCACATCTTTCAAATATTATTCAAACATAATGATATAATAAATAAAGTATCCTAAATATAATTATATGTTATTATTTTAATATGATCACCTAAATACATCTCCACTTACATCAAATGGGAAAATAATTAATCATTCATGCGTACGTGTGAACTATCACCTCCACAAACCGATATAATTTGTTTTACATTACCGTCTCTCAAGAATGGTTATAATGATGGAATTAATAATTATATATTATATTCATGAAATATTTATAATTATGAAATAATAATATTTCATTCATGTTCTTACCTTTCCATGCACATAAAAATGATAATGTGGTTCGTGCGTATGTGTAAACTATCAACTCCACGAAGTGATGTGATTCATTTTTCTTCACCACATAACATGGATGATATATATAAGTATATTTAAATGATTATATTATATTAAATATATTATTATCATTTTTAATGATAAAATTATAATTACCTTCTTTCCATAATGATCATTGAAATATGGAAACGTTACTCATGCGTACGCATGACCTACCATCTCTATGATTATAACGTTGTTCATTTTTGATAACCATAAATAAATGGTTAGATTTAAAATTATAATAGATGTATACATGCGATTATTATTCCATTAATATTATTCTATATAATATGTACTAATGAACACTTTGACCGTATTCGACTTACCAACGTGATTTTCGACTCAAGTACCGAATATCATCAAAACGTCTGATGTGAGATTAAATAATTAAGTAATTGTTATAACAAGGTAATAAGTGATATAAAAGTTACAATAAACTTTAAAAAAGGTTCTCAAGAAATTAAATAATTAACCTATGTTTATTATTCAGGACTATAAAGATTGTACATGACGATTCAGACTCAAGGTAAGAGATTTCATCTCAATCTCCTTTCATTGAGGCATTTCTTGATGACATACACCTTTATTATTTTATAAGTTTTATATACTTATACTATGACATTTCATATCCATATTGTATCTATAATAATGTTAATTAATTTTTTGGTAAATTTGTTCTTTCATGGAGATTATAATTTGAATGTTAAAAGTGGTATGTGACACTTTGAATGTTTAAAGATTTAATTATTAAATATTTTTCTCCATGTCAATATTCTTGATATTATTTTACATATTTATTTATATGGATATAAAAGTATTATAAAATAAATTTTATATATATTTTTAATTTCATTAAAATGTTTTCAAAAAGGAATCTTTTTATGTTTTTGGTATGGAATGTTTACTTTCTTTTAAAAACCTCTTTAAAAGTTACTCCTTCAACTATTTTTTACAAAAGCCAAAAGGAATGTTTTTTTAAATTACACAGAATGAATAGATTTACCCCCTTTTATTTCAATTTAATGTTTTACTGATTCATTTAAAAGTTTTCCATTTTATTTTCAAATAATGTGTTTTACTTTATGAGTGTGTGACTTTATAAAAATGAAATGTTATTTCAAGGAGGAAATGCTATTTTTACTTTATGATTATTTTATGTGTTATGATTATGTTTTGGTTATTGGGAATAGTTTATGAATATGGATGGTTACATGATAAACTGAGGGAGTTTGAGCCTGTGATATCTCTCCAATGCATTAGGTAATGAGATGGAGTTAACCGGTTGGGTTTCTCCTAAGAGATTAAGGGAATATACTATGACGGGTATTCCAAATGTAACCATGAAGGTTACTCCCTATGTATCCATGAAAGATACAATGTAAGAGTGATATGGATGCCATAAGTTACCTATATGATTTATGTTTTATAACGACCCATACTTTACATACATTGTTATTACTTTAGAATTGAAGCATACTTATTACAACATATAACAAAACCATGAAAGGACCGTATAGGTATAGTGTCTTTAGAAACTGGGAAACATAAACAACTGGTTCATAAATCATCTACATTGTCTCCCATTTATTTCATCATATCTAGAGTCCCTTTTGGAATATTCTACTTAATACCCTTCTTCCAGACCTGGGGAAAATAAAACATACAAAAGGGTGAGCTCAAATGCTCAATAATGGGTAAACAAAGGAAATATCAATCATATCATATCCATAAGAACATAACATTTTGAAAATCTTAACCTGAAAAAGAGATCACAATATCATGACACGGGATAAATCATAGTAGTGAAAAGTAATCCCAAATAATCATAACTTAAAACATGAAAATTTGTGGCATACACACATAATCATAGAAAATCATTTCATATTAGTCAAGGCTCATTGCCAAGACCATCATAACAGACAAAGTCCATTACTGAACCGAGTTCACTCCTCGTTCCAGTCCTGTATCACTGAACCAGATTAACTTGCCATTCAATCCATGTCTATCTCATGAGATATAAATATTTACCCAATGCATTAGAGGGAGATATAGGTCCCACCCATCTCATAATGAAACCATTCTTATGTGTGCCACAAAATCATAAATCATACATCATAGCATAACCCATGTAATAAAAATGGGAATCTTAAACATCATGCCATCATAACATAATCCATAAAAGGACATCATAAAAATAATTCCATCATAACATAATCAAATCAATGTAAAAATAGGGATATAAACAGAACCCTATATTATATTAGATGGAAAATAATTTTGATAAAACACTTGAACTCCGTTCTTGAGTAAAATATCCTTTCTACTTTAAAAACATTTTTCCTTTCTTAACATGTCATACAATTGTAAACTAAAAGAAGTTGATCAAAAATAAACTTGAAAACCTGTAAATTAAGATTCATGGAAATAATTTTCTATGAAATCATAAAAATCCATTCATGCCGTATAAGTTAAAAAAACATTCTTCTCTTATTTGGCCAAAAAAGTCAAAAAGTACCTCGTACTACAAACGCAAAAGATTCCATTCATATCTTTTACTAAAAATTCACCAATAAGTAAAATTTGATTTAAACCATTTTAGGAGGATAGAAATAATATTACATATTGAGGAAAAATGGATGTGGATGATAAATATTCCCCAGTAAATACCGAAGTATAAACAATCTCGGATAAAAAATTGAGATTGTTAGATTTTCCCTTACCTTAGGTCCGATATGCTTTGTACGTGTCCGAAAATCCTGTATAATGATTTAAATAATTTCACTGACTTATTACAGAATCATATTAATTGTTATGATATCATATATGGTCATATTCTTATCTTCTTATTAGTAATATTTCATTGCTACTTGTTATTCGGGTGTTCATTGCTTTATGTTCTTATGCATGTTTTGTCGAATAAATTCGTATTCTTATTTTTAGGTTATAGATACCTCATTTACAGAATGGTATTAACGAAATATATATCATATTTATTTATTCAATTCATTTATATAATCATTATTCAATTAAGATCATGTAAAACGAGTCGCATCACATCATGGAGACGGTAGGCCGTACGTATGCACGAGCGGTGATATCATTCCCATGATCGTAGAATTGTATTGAAGTGTATGTATACTATTTTAGAATCAAAGTCACTTTAAAATAATCATATATAGTTATTATTTACACCATTATACCCATCCAAGTAAGGTGGTGGTGGAAAAAATATTACACCACGGCGTGGAGACGGTATTCCGTACGTATGCACGCGCGATGATTTCATTTTCCTTAGGATGGATAGAAGGTGAAATAGAGTTGTTTCATATTTATAATAACATATCAGTAAATGATTGATACTGATGTTATTACTTAATGATTAAACAACTAAATAAGAGGAAGTATAAGAAGAAATAAATTTGAAATAATCAGTAATGAATATTACCTCTTCTTCGACACGCCTCTTTGAAACCTCCTCTTAGGGCACTAAAATTGGTCTTTGAAGAAGAAAAGAACATCTATTATGTTGATAAGGAAGTTTATAAGGGAAATGGGTAGGGTTTGGCCGAGATTGAAGGCTCAAAATGGTGTGAGGAGGAGAGGGAGGATGTGCCCTTTTATAAGGGAGGAGAGGGGCACCTTTGGAATTATAAGAAATATTAATTTATAATAAATTCCAACCCCACTTAAAAACCTCCAAAATGACTCAAATCAGAAGATTAGATGAGATAGGGTTATAATATCATCAACCAATAAAATTTAGACAAGTTGGTAATTTATTTTAAACATCCTCAACTTGATTTATCCTTATATAATCTATTTAATTTTATTTGTGGTAATAATATTCTAAATTTTAAATCATTATAAATAATTACTTATATGTTGTGAATTTTACATAATTGTATTATTTATTACATTTTAGACCATATAAATTTTAATTTATAATTTTTAAATATTTTTTTGTGATTTTTAAACAATTTTATAATATGTAATTTTTATAAAATAACAATAGTGTCAATTTTGACACTATTCATTTATTTGAATTTAAATAAAATATATACAGAAGATATATTTGAAATAAAAGATTTAATAGATTCATAAAATGTCATTTTTATCTAGAAAATTAGTGGATCACATTAAATAGTTCATATAATATTTATTTTAATACTTTTAAAATCATTTATTTGATATTTCAATCAATAAAATAATTTCAACATCACTATTATGTCATAATTAATGATAATTATTTAATCCCTAAAAATTATAAATAAATTCATATGATGTATATAATTTTATTATATTTCTAGGGACTTTTTATATCCTAAGTTTTATGATTTTTATCACTAAAGTAAAATTATTACACTTTTAAGATTTAAGAGAGTGACATGTTGTCACTTTCTTTGGTTTTAATAATAATTATATTATTTCATGGTCAAAAAGTCCATAAAATGAATCCAGTTCGACCCTTAGGTGATATGGTTCAACTTTTATTCATCCAATAGGATTTTGGCAAGTGTTAGGGTAATTTTATAATCTTATTTTTACCCTTAATTACCAGATTTACCTTTAACTGTAGTAAATAAAATTACCGTAGTTACTATTCATAATATCAAAAAAATAAAAGTAACCTATTAACATAATTTGTACCCACTGAATTAAAATATGGAATCAATTTTTCAAAATTCAAAACACAAAAGTTGCCGTAATTAATTTAAAATTAATCCCGTTGTTAAGAAAATGGGTTTTAAAAGTTAAAACATTGCCAAAGATTGAAATGTTTTAACCTATGAATTCAATGTAAAATTAATGGTAATGACATACATTATATTAAATGGTAAAAATATATTCTATTTATACTTTAAAACCATTTAATATTATAATTTAACCATATAAATTATTGCGATGAAAAAAAAGTTGTTTTTAATTAAAATATAGTGTGTTTTTACTATTCATTTAAATATGAAAGTTATCAGAATAATATGAAAAAATTATCCAAAGTAAATTTTTATATCCTGATTCCAAATAAGAATTTTATTTTGTCAAATTTAACTTATAAACATATCAAAAACTATATTTAAAGTGGGTGCGCCATCAAAAGGCGGCAAAACTGCATTTTTTGAAAAATACTTATTTTACCCGAAAAATTTATTTTGTTCTCATACCATGTTCTAGAAAATGTGTAAGATGTATAACAATGTTATAAAATTTAAAATTTAGTTAATACTATTCATAACAGCTAGTTTATATAATATATTGTTGTTTAGTGAAACTCGATATTGCGTACAACACACGCTATCGAGGAAGGTTGCTTTTGCGCAATCCAAGCTAGTGTTGTGTGTAGTGAAAGATTCATTTTATGTTGCGTATAACATAAGAAAAAAATATATAATTCTCATAAAATATCAGGGTGTTACATGTTTTCTATGAAGGTTTACATGAATCTTATGACTTCATGAGGTAAACTAAAGAGCTTATGTTTTATGGGTGAAAAGTATAACTTTGTGAAAATGTTTTCATGAGTTTAAAGTTTCTCAAAATAATGGTTTATTTAATTATTTTATGCCCCCTATTGATATTTTTGTGCTCATCCCAAGTTTTAATTTTTTTCACAGGTCTTAAGATTGTTAGGGATAAAGAGGATATCATGATGAAAGTATCATATATGTGTCTTGAAAAGAAATCACTTTTTAAAGGGTTTTCTTTGGTGGAAAAAATGGATACTCTTTGGAAGTGCAAACTTTGTATTCTTATGGTATTTCTGTGTATGAGTTATGATCTAATTTTCTAAAACTCTAAACCAGAAAAGATCCTCAATGTGAAAGAAAGTAAAATTCTTATCTTAATAAAGATTTTTTATTATTTTAAGGATGATTTCTTACAGTTGGTATCAGAGGATGGTTTAGACAACTTTTTATATTATGATGTTTTATTAAGAGTTATAGATATTTTCATGGGTCTATAATTTTAAAGTTTATCATACTTTTAATGTCTTAGAAACCCTTTTGAGGCTTTAAGTTATGAAAATTTAAGGTGACTAATGGTATTTTTAGAGACATTTATTTTTGAGTTAATTATGGGTTATTACTTTTTGGAAATTTTATAAGAATTATATACTTTTAGAAAAAGTACAACCCATAGGATGGGTGACAACCTATCACATCTGACAAGGCCATAGTAATCGAACCCACAACCGAAGGGCGATAAGGGTGCATCACCTACCACTGGCCTACATGAAGTCCCGGTAAGTATGACATTTTATTTTTAGTTAAATGATTTGGTAAATGAATATTAAGTTTATTTCGGGAACATATGTTTTATTGAATTGATAACCTTGGGATTGGAAATGATTTAGTGATTATGTGAATAATGTTATTTCAGAAGATGTTCACTATTTTTGGAATCCTATATGATCAAGGTAAATAGAATACTATGGTATTTTAATTAAGGAATAAAGGTTAAATTATAATTTGGAAGAATATATGATTTTATTGTGGACTTATGTTGATTCGGGTTATTTATGAAAATGATTAGCATATATTGAAGATTATTAGGGTGATTACTTTTTGGTGTGAGAATTCAAGAGTAATTGATTTTATTTGGAGATAAATGTTTAAATTTATCTAGAAAGAATATGTGATTAAATCCTTCTATTTTTTGGGTTTTAATCTTAGTCTAGAATATTTTTTAATAGTTATTTGTTGAATGGAATATGTTGAACTTTGGGTATTACTATTGAATTTTGGAGATTGAAGTAGCATTTCGTCATATAAGGTTTTTTAGGAATTATATTTTCTTCTATTAAACATTCTGGATTTGGTTAATGTATAAAGGAAAGATAAATAGATAGTTAACCTTTTGTAGATTATGTGATTATATAGAAGTTGATTCTAGTGCTTCAAGCATGAAAAAATCATCTTGAATACTCGTTATTTGGAGAAAAAGATAAGTTTGACATGGAAATTGATTAAAATATGAAACTCTACTTGTCAAATAAGTATATTTCATTATGTTCTTAGTCCATGTAATAAAATAATTCCTCAACTCTAAGAAAAGGATCTTAAAAAAATTATCTGTTTACTTTTCTTACTAAGAAATCAATGACCTTTTAATCAATCACAAATTTATGGTTTTGTGATTGGTAACTTTATCCTGGCCATGTTTTCTATCAATCTACAATAGAACACGATGGTTAGTTTTATCATCCATGTCCATACTTTCCTACATGGAAACCTAGTATGTGTTATCTCAGGTGACCATCTTCCTTACTTTTCTTTCTTTTAAAGTGTAAGTTTTATTAACCTATTTTTTTTTTCTGATGTGGGATTTCAATAAGGGTATTTTGAAAAGTCAAACCCCTAGTTTTTTATTCCGAGTTCAAATTGCGAGGACAAAATTTATTAAAGGGGGGAGAATGTAACACTCCAAGTTTTTGTTTTAAAAGGGAAACACTATGTACGATAGTGTACATGATACACCACATTGAGCATAAACAAAAAACTAAATATTATTATTTAAATTTTACCATTAAACTAGAAATTATATGTCATGACTCGTCCCCTGGGGCTCGTGCCGTGACTACCCCAAGCCCGCCTTCCATAGGCCAGGGGCTGGCAACTAGCACCAAAAGGCATATTCCCTAAATCTGGGAAGGCATTGCCTTTATATCCTGTAAACAAATTCAACCCAACACACAACAAGATACGAACACAAGTAAACTATATAACAAAAAGAGTTCTGAAAGTAAAAGGGGCCAGAATACAAGCCCAATTGTAAAGATACAAGTACAACTAAAATACAATACAACTGAAGAAAGATAAAAATAGTTACTGGGTCATCCTCCGAGGTTCCTATCAGAAGGGTAAGTATATATCACCTCCTTAGCACTCCATGTCCACCCATCTCCTCTGCATACCAACACGCCTTATGGTCCACCTCTGGGCACCTGTCTAGTCCTGGTATTCTCAGCCTCAATCAGCGTTGTCCTTCGTCTGCATCCAACACAACAAGGTGCGGGCATAGCCCATGCATGGGTGAGTATAATGATACTCAGTAGGGACCATAAGAACCTAAAGGTCTCACAAAATCCACCAAGGATAAACCACAAAGTATGAAAATAACAGATAACCCTACTTAGGTATATGCCCATACATATACCTAAGTTATCAAGCAATCCATCTCAATCATGAAGGAACATAGAGGTTCTGACTCATCTCACACCAGGTATATCTTTAGGTAAAATAGTAGAGATGATTAGATGTAACTACTAAATCATCTTACTCCATTAAGAGGCTCTGCTGCTAACCTGTACAGAATCGCTAGGAGCTGACCCACACAGGATCGCTAGAGCTGACCCACACAGGATCGCTGGGAGCTGACCCACATAGGATCACTAGGAGATGACCCACATAGGATCACTAGGAGCTAACCCACACAGGATTGCTGGAGCTGACCCACACAGGATCATTAGGAGCTGACCCACACATGATTGTTGGAGCTGACCCACACAAGATCGCTAGGAGATGACCCACACAAGATCACTAGAGCTGACCAACACAGGATCGCTAGGAGATGACTCACAGAGGATCACTAGGAGCTGACCCACACAGGATCATTAGGAGTTGACCCACATAGGATTTCTAGGAGATGACCTGCACAGGATCACTAGGAGCTGACCTGCACAGGATATCTAGGAGCACTCTTCTCGTCACAGCCAACTACTAGGTTTCTGCACTAGGCTTGCTTGTCTCTGCGAGAGTCCGCTCCCCAAGCCACAAGTTGATTCTCTAACTACCACGATTCCCCAAGAAGAAGTATCTCAAAGGACTTCCATGTCATAGGGGTCTCAACGTAACAGAGGATACATCATTTGGATGCCTGGTCTGTGAGTTATTAGTCTTTTAGTCCCGAGGGCCCAGTTGTATTCGTGCTCGATCCAACCCAACCATTTACCAAATTTATCCAAAACTTTAGTGGGGTATACCAAAGGGACCGTCTAGCTCTAATATTTCTATCACCGCTGATGATTTGTCAAACGGATGTTCGATGCCAAAGTTATGGCCAAAAGAATGTAAATGAGTCGTAGTGGGATCGGGTCTGGTCCGACCCGGTCGGACTAACCCGGCCTAACCCGGCATGGGCCTACCTGGTTCGGGTCGACCCGACCTGGCCCGCCGGGTCCGACTCGGCCCGATGGGTGGCTCGGCCCGCTGGATCCAGCCCGGCAAGCCGCGAGGGGCCGCAGAGGGCGTGAGGCTGTGGAGAAGCTCAGTCAGGGGGTTGCTGCGAGGGCATGAGGCTGTCAGGAAGCTCAGCCAGGGCAATTCGGCCAGGGCAGTTCCACCAGAAGGGCGGCAGCGGCTCGGGCAGTGGCTCGGCTCGAATGGCAGCGGCAGCTCGGACAGCGGCGATGGCTTGGATGGCGGCGGCGGCTCGGCCCGGACGACGACGACGGCTCGGCTCGGCTGTAGACAACGCGGAGAAGGGGAGGCCGTGGGGGCCACGGGCCGACAGTGGCTACGGACGGTGGAGCACCGCATGGAGTAGGGGCTACGGGGCGGTGAAGTGCCTTGCCTTCATCGACAGTTCTCGAGTTCCACCGGTGTTGACCGCCGACACTGGTCGCCGTTACGAAAATCGCCTTCTTCCATCATGAAGGATACACCATTCAAGAAGAACGAAGGAGGGGTCAGGCCATGTTTGTTTGGCCCTCACCCTCCGCGTTAGAGTGGTAGCAAGAAGCTCAACAATAACAAGAATGTGTATGGAAGATATTTAAGAAATTAAATCCCCAAAACCTTCGTCAATCACTAATACCATTCCCATAGAAGAAACTTAGGAGGGAAGAACATAGGAACAAAACCCCTACCTTGGATTTTTCGTTGATGTTGGCGTGAGAAGAAGTTGAAGTTGTCGACGTTCGTCTCGTCCGCCACACACCTCCAATCCCGAGCTCGTGCTTCAGTTCATCTTATTCAAAGACGTTCCTCATTGGAGGGTGTTCTGAAAAAGAATTCGAAGTCAGCGTTCTTCATTGGAGGAGCGTTCTTCGTGGAAGAAGTGTAATCCTCCAAGGGTTCTCCTCTCTCAATTCCACCAAAAAAATGAAATAGGTGCCAATATAATTAACTTAAGAAGAAATTATGTTGGTACACTCACATAAGTTGGAAAAATTAATGTGGTGCGTTGGAAAAATTAATGTGGAGGAAGCTCAAGAGTCTCCTCCACATTAAAGAGGGAATTGATAGGTTTCTCCCTCATTAAGAGGGGATTTCAAGAGGTTTAAGCCTTGGGTGGTACCCACCACCATAACCTCTCATTAGAGGTTAATTCAGGTGGTCCCCACCTGTGAAACTTCTACATGGGAGTTTCAAAACAAAATAAAATAAAAAGTTACACACTTAAATTTATTTTATTCTTTTCACGAAAAACCCAAAAATTAACTTTCACCCTCGACCAACTTCCGTCGAGGTGAAAGTCTTCTTAAGTGAATATCGGTGCTGCGAGTTCAATGATGCCCTCAGATTTCAATTCTGATCATTGGTTTAAAAGTTAGAAAAACCCACTCACACGTTTATTGAATGTACCCAAAATAAAGTTTAGAATTTCATTTAGGGCATTCCGGGTCTCGGAATCACACTCTGTAAATTTTTGCAAACTAGTAAAATTATCATTTAATTAAAAAAAATTACATGGAAATTCCAGGTCTTTATATTCTCCCCACCTCAGGGCTTTACGTCCCCATAATCCACAACTCAAACTAAGGGAACAAGTGGGGGTACTGAGCACGCATCTGAGCCTCCCGCTCCCATGTGCTCTCCTCGAGGTTCCCGTGCTGCCAGTGCACCCGCACCAGAGGTATCGACCATCCACGAAGGACCCACTCTTGTCGATCCTCAATCTCTACTGGAACCTCCGTAAAAGTCACCCCATCGTCTATGTACAACTCTCCATGGTCGATGAAATGGGAAGGGTCGTGCACATATCTCCTTAGCTGGGATATGTGGAATACATCATGCACCCGGTGCAACTGAGGTGGAAGTGATAGGTGGTAAGACACCTTGGCAACTCTACTGAGGACCTAGAATGGTCCGATGAATCTCGGAGATAACTTACCACCTCGACCAAATCTCCGCAAACCTCGTCAAGGTGAGACCCGTAGAAAGACGTGGTCGCCATCCTCGAATTTCAGAGGTATCCGTCTCCTATTGGCATACGACTTCTACCTAATCTGTCTAGTCTTCATCCACTCTTGGATGATATGCACCTTTTCCGTGGTAGCTCTTACCATCTTTGGTCTCACGAGTGCTGACTTCCCTAGGTCAGTCCAACACAAAGGTGATCTGCAAGGTCACCCGTACAATGCCTCAAAATGTGTCATCCCAATGGTATAGTGATAGCTGTTGTTATATGAAAACTCCACCAATGGCATGTGATCCTCCCAATTGTGACTGGAGTCGAGGATGCATGCATGTCGCATGTCCCCGAGGGTCTGAATGGTCCGCTAAGTTTGGCCATCCATTTGAGGATGGAAGGCGGTACTAAAATGAAGCTGCGTCCCCAAAGCTTTTTTCAACCCCTTCCATAGGCAAGAAGTAAAACGTGCATAAAGATCGGAGACAATCATCGAGGGTACTCCATGTAACTGCAAAATCTCCTGCATATAGAGGCACCCCAAGCTCTCTATCGAACCTTGCTCTCTGATCAGTAGGAAGTGGGCCAACTTGGTGAGTCGGTCGATGATCACCCAAATAGATTCATGAACCCTAGATGTATGTGGAATTCCTATCATGAAGTCCATGGATATCCCATCCCTCTTCCACTCTGGGACCTCTAAAGGCTGAACTAAGCCTATTGGTACCTGATGCTTCACCTTCACTTGCTGGAAAGTAAGGCATCGTGAGACAAACTCTCCTACTACTTTCTTTATTCCTGGCCACCAGTGCTGTCATCGGAGATATTGGTACATATTCACCAATCCTGGATGTAATGTAAGAGGGGATGTGTGGAACCCCCTCACCACTTCCTCCGAAAGTGACATTGGTACCATGGTTCGTCCTCTAAAGAGGATGACGTGCTTCCCACCTTCAGAAAATCCATCAGGTTCCTGTCCTATGGATATCTGAGCACGTCGTGTCTCACAGTCAGCATCCCCACATTGCACCTCCCTGACTTGGTAAAGAAGTGGGGGAGTGACTGTAAGAGACTGAAGAAAAGATGCTCCATCCTGATCCACAAAGGATATCTGCAAGGCGGCCAGCTGCTCCGTTGCCTCACCAAGCAGCTGTATACTAGATCTCCTGCTGAGTGCATCTGCTACAACATCCCCTTCCCAAAAGTATAGAATATCTCAAAGTCATAGTCCTGGAGGAACTCAAGCCAACATCGTTGTCTCAGGTTCAGGTCCTTCTGAGAGAAGATATACATAAGACTCTTGTGATCAAAGTATACTGTAAGCACATGAGCCTCAGCCCAGTTGGTGAGGACTTTCTAGGTGCATCCAAGAGACCTGAGATCAAATCTGGGAGGAGGCATATTTCTAGGTTACTGTAGTAGCACTGTAGCAGGCACTGTTCAGTACTGTAGCAGCCAGAACTATTCATCCATCTGGGCCTTCAGGCCACCGGTTTGGTCCTCGGGTCCTGCAAGGCTTTAGGGCCACCCAAGGCCTTCATGCCAGTTGATTCTCATGGACTTAGGGCCATATTAAGGCCTTAGGGCCACCCCAAGGCCTTTAGGACACATGAATGCAGGCCCCAGACACACTACAAAAATGGAGCAGCCCCAGAAGAGGATTCAGAGTAGGTGCACTCACTAGAGTAGAGACAAATGGATTGTCAGAATGAGAGGGTATGGCTATGCCATCGGTACCAGCCTATTCTTGAACAGGAAGCCTAGCCATACGGTCATGCAAAGGTGGAGAGATACTATGAGAATGCAGATGCTGGGGAGGGGTAGTTCCTTATAGATAGTCTGGTTGAATTCCCCAAGACCTTCAATTCATTTAATATCCTAAGCCTACGGGCCATGTAATCTCTGAGCCTATGGGACTTTTAAGGGTTCCCCCTCATCCTTTGAAAGGGGGGTTATCAAAAATCAATAAAAATGAAGGCCTTTGGTCCATTCAGGAAGAGTACACTGTAAAACGCTCACCCATCAAGTAATGTCGCCACATCTTCAAGGAAAAAACCACTGCTAGTAACTCCAGGTCATGGGTAGCATAGTTCTGCTCATGCTGTCTCAGCTTGTCGAGAACCATAAACAATCACTACTTGCTCCTGCATCAGGACACATCCTAGCCCGGTCCCTAATGCGTCGCAGTAAACTACGTACCCTACGCCCTCTTCTAGAAGCCTCAAAATGGGGGTACTAGTCAGCCTCTGCCTCTGCTCCTGAAAAATTTGCTGGCATCTCTCCGACCACATGAAGGGTTGCCCCTTCTTCGTCAACGCTGAAAGTGGTGCTACAACACTGGAGAAATTTGGCACAAATCTCCGGTAGTAACCGGCCAAACCCAGGAAACTCCGTACCTCCATCACACTCTTAGGTGGCTCCCAAGAAAGTACCACCTAAATCTTCACTAGATCTACTATATAACTCTAGCCTCCAATTTGACATATCCCAGAAAGTGAACCTCTCAGATCCAAAACTAGCACTTCGAGAGCTTACCATAAAGCTGGTGCTCTCGGAGTGTGTCCAGTACTACCTAAAAATGATAGGCATGGTCCTCCTCAGTAGTCAAGTAGATCATAATGTCATAGATGAAGACTACTACAAAGCGATCAAGGTATGGATGAAAGATACTGTTCATAAGTCCATGAACATTGTTGGAGCATTGGTTACACCGAATGGCATGAACAAGAACTCGTAATGGCCGTACCGACATCTGAAAGGCGTCTTCTACACATTCTCATCTTGTAATATGAGCTGGTGATAGCCTGATCTGAGGTCTATCTTTGAGAACCACCATGCTCTCTTAGTTGATCAAAGAGGTCATCAATCCTCGGGAGTGGGGTACTTGTTCTTCACGGTCACCTGGTTCAGGTGCTGATAATCAACACAAAGACTCAAGCTCCTATCCGCCTTCTTGGTGAACAAAATCGGGGCTACCTAGGGTGAAACACTATGCCGAATGAATCCCTTCCCCTGCAAGTCCTCTAGCTGTACCCGCAGCTTGTGAAGCTCCACATGAGCCATCCGATACGGCTGATGTAGATATCGGTGCCATACCTGGGTAAAAGTCATTGTAAAAGTCCACCTATCTACGAGGAGGTAGACCCAAAACATCATAAGAGAAAACATCCACGTACTGGTCCACCACTACAGGGTAACTTGGACTCTCCACATCAAACGCTCCGAGGGTAAGGCTAGCAAACTGATGTGTAATCGGCTGCACCCTCCTCCGGGTAAGTCCATCCTGCACTGCAAAGGCTCCCTTCTCGCCTGTGAAGGTAAAGATGGTCTCATCTCTGTGAACACACCACACTTTGCGCCTAATACAGTCAATATGAGCATGGAATGTAGATAACCTGTCCATACCCAATATGATGTTGTAAGGCCTCAACATTGCTACTAAGAGATCCCAGCCGAAGCTCTCACCTCCTAGAGTAACCTCACACTACCGGCACCCATGCGTAATCATCAAATCCACTCCTGTAGGAGTCTCTAGCTGTAAGGATCGAGCCAACGACTCCATCGGAATCTCTGAGCTCCGAATGAGGGTAGTGGAAATAAAAGAATGACTGAAAACTGTGTCTATATGTACTACAACTAAGGTAGAGTAGACATAGATCATACCTCATATCATCTCCAGAGCATCGTGATCGTAGGCCTTAGCTGCCTAGAGCTGAGCTCTCCCCTGTCCACCTTCTCCCCGTGGTTAGGGTAGACCTCCTAGTGGTGGTGGCAGTAACATCTCGAATCATCGCCCACTACCAGCTGCACAAACAGCTCCTTTGCCACGCCCGCTAGCTCCCTGTGGACCTCCTCAGTTGAACCTCTATCTCTGCCTAGGTGGTCCCTTGACCATCTGCTGATCATTCATATGGCAGGTCAGACAGTCATGAGCCATGTGACCCTGCCCACCACATGTGAAACACTCACTACTGGAAATTCGGGCTATAGCCACGGTTTAGAACCGTGGCTATAGGCCCTCAAACCGTGGCTAAGTTTGGCGTGGCTATAGGCCTAGACCTATAGCCACGGTTCCAAACTGTGGCTTTAAATCTATAGCCACAGTTTCAAACCGTGGCTTTAGGTATATAGCCACGGTTCAAACCGTGGCTATAGATTTAAAGCCACGGTTTCAACCGTGGCTACACTAAAGGCCGGAGAGAATATATTGCCACGGTTTTAAACCGTGGCATTATGTCTATAGCCACGGTTTAAAAACCATGGCAATAAACCAATAGCCACGGTTTAAAAACCGTGGCAATAAACCAATAGCCACGGTTTAAAACCGTGGCTATAGGGTGTCCAAATCCATAAAAAAAATACCCCCTGGACACACCCTGGACACCCCCCCTGCCACCCCCTGCCAGTCCCCCCTGCTAGTCCCCCCTGCCCCCTGCTTGTCCCCTGCCAGCACCCCCCCTGCTTGTTCCCCTGCCAGCCCCCCTGCCCCCTGCCAGCCCCCCTTGCCCCCTGCTTGTCCCCCTGCCAGCCCCCCCCCCCTCTGCCCCTGCCAGCCCCCCCCCCTTTGCCCCCTGCTTGTCCCCCTGCCAGCCCCCTGCCCCTGCTTGTCCCCCTGCCAGCCCCCCCTGCCCCCTGCTTGTCCCCCTGCCAGCCCCCCCTGCCCCTGCTAGTCCCCCCCTGCCAGTCCCCCACTGCCACCCCCTGCCAGTCCCCCCTGCCAGTCCCCCCTGCCCCCTGCTTGTCCCCCTGCCAGCACCCCCCCTGCTTGTTCCCCTGCCAGCCCCCTGCCCCCTGCCAGCCCCCCCTTTGCCCCTGCTTGTCCCCCTGCCAGCCCCCCTGCCCCCTGCCAGCCCCCTGCCCCCTGCCAGCCCCCCCCTTTGCCCCCTTCTTGTCCCCCTGCTAAGCCCCCCCTGCCCCCTGCTTGTCCCCCTGCCATCCCCCCCTGCTTGTCCCCCTGCTTGTCCCCCTACCCCCTTCTAGTCCCCCCTGCCCCCTACCAGTCCCCCCTTCCTGGACACCCCTCCCCCCTGCCTGGACACCCCTCCCCCCTACTTGTCCCCCCTTACCACCCCCTGCCAGTCCCCCCTGCCCCCTGACACCCCCTACTAGTCCCCCTTCCCCCTGCTAGTCCCCCCCTGCTTGTCCCCCTGCCAGCCCCCTGCCCCCTGCTTGTCCCCCTGCCAACCCCCCCTGCCACCCCCCTGCCCCTGCCAGCCCCCCCTGCCCCCTGCTTGCCCCCCTGCCAGCCCCCCCTGCCCCCTGCTTGTCCCCCTGCCAGCCCCCCTGCCCCCTGCTTGTCCCCTGACAGCCCCCCCTGCCCCCTGCTTGTCCCCCTGCCAGCCCCCCCTGCCCCCTGCTTGTCCCCCTGCCAGCCCCCCTGCTTGTCCCCCTGCCAGCCCCCCCTGCCCCCTGCCAGCCCCCCTTCCCCCTGAAACCCCCCAGCCCACCTGCACCAGCCCCCCCTCACAGCCCATCTGCACCAGGATCCAAAAGTTCATATTCTCATTTCTGCACTTGTGGAACTATCACCAAGAAGGGTCTTCACTTCTTCCATGAAGGAAGGACGTCATCTCCACTATAAAACAAGAAATGATATGAGTTCAAGGAGAGATAGGTATGGAAAGAGCTATGATGAAGCAAAACAGCAATGACGATCAATGTTTTCACCAGAGGAAACCTATAGAAATATCTTAGAGGATGAGAAATACAAATGATCAAGATTTTGAAGATACTTGGGTCATAGGGGTTATCACTACCCTTACACTACAGTACCTCAAAATGGAACAACCAATCTGGTGAGGCCACAAATCCACATGAAACAAAACACCCCCTGCACCCCCCATGCCCCCCTTAGTCCCCCATGCCCCCCCTGCACCCCACTGGACAGCCCCCATGCCCAACTGGACAGCCCCACTGGACACCCCCTGCACCCCCTGGACAGCCCTCCCCACCCTGCCGGACACCCCTCCCCCCTGCTTGGACAGCCCCTCCCCCTGCTGGACACCCCTACCCCTGCTGGACACCCTTACCCCTGCCCCCTGCCCCCTGCACCCCACTGGACAGCCCCCATGCCCCAACTGGACACCCCTGGACACCACCCACTGGACACCCCTGGACACCACCACCTGGACCCCCACTGGACACCCTTAGACACCACACCTGGACACCACCTGGACCCCCTAAACCCCGGGATACCCCCTGGACACCACCCCTGGACCCCTCCCCCTGCTGGACAGCCCCCCCCCCCCTGCTGGACAGCCCCCCTGCTGGAAAGCCCTCCCTGCTGGACAACCCCCCTGTTGGCCAAATGAAATTTCCTCATTATTGTCATAGCAGAATAGAGTTGTAGCATAGGGTGTAAGGTTACCTTCAGTGAAAACCTACTCATTAAGTGTCCATAATGGACCAGCTAGTGATGGCGGTATCGGAACTGGATAAAAGAGAGAGCTTATCCTTGTCAGGCTTATGGTGAGCTGGGAATTAGTTTTTGGGCAATGTGGATGTAAACAAAATAGTAGGGACGATTCAAGAACTTTTCTAAATTTTGTGTGCTTTGAGGACATGAAACCCGACTTGCATGCTTATCACTTGCACCTTCCTTAACGAGGGTCAGATCTCTTTTTTTTAAATGGTTTATGCTTTCTACTGTTACATCAGTCGAAGAACTCATTGGAAACACATGAATGAGATTTCAAGAGTTATATTAGATCCCCCTGCTGGACACCCCTCCCCTGCTGGACACCCCTGCCCATGCCCCCCTGCCCCCTGACCCTGGACACCCCAGGACATACCCCACCCCAGGACAGACCCCCCCAGACCCTGGACACCCCTGGACCACCCCCCTGGACACCCCTCCCCCATGCTGACACCCCTCCCCTGCTGGACACCCCTCCCCCTACTGGACACCCCTGCCCCCTGCCCCCCTGCCCCCTGACCTGGACACCCCAAGACAGACCCCACCCAGGACAGACCCCCCCCAGACCCTGGACACCCTGGACCACCCCCTGGACACCCCTCCCCATGCTGGACACCCCTCCCCCTTCCTGGACAGCCCCTCCCCCCTACTGGACACCCCTCCCCTTGCTGGACACCCCTGCCCCCTGCCCCTGGACACCCCAGGACAGACCCCCCCAGACCCTGGACACCCCTGGACCACCCCCTGGACACCCCTCCCCATGCTGGACAACCCTCCCCCTGCCTGGACATCCCCTCCCCCTGCTGGACACCCCTCCCCCTGCTGGACACCCCTGCCCCCTGCCCCCCTGACCCTGGACACCCCAGGACAGACCCCCCCCCCCAGGAAAGACCCCCCCAGACCCTGGACACCCCTGCCAGTCCTGCCTCCCCCCCCCCCAGACTCTGGACACCCCAGGACAGACCCCCCCCAGACCCAGGATTATGGACATGTGATTTGGTCTCATGCTACTTTCCCATTTGTGAAGTCACCTGTAGTTAAAACCAGGCTACTGTTCATAAAAGAGGCATTGTTTTTTTAGCAATATGGGATGGGATAGTAGTGGTCAGGTTGCATCAGTGTAGAGAAGCAGAATTCTTAGAGAAAAAATCAGAGGAAGATTCATTTTGATCATAACGCAGTTTTTTAGACAGAATGGAATAGTTATTAGTAGCATTAAGAAAGAGGAGGAGAAGTACCTGGAATAACAGGATCTAGAGCATATTGTTGTTCGATAGAGTTCTGAGAGAGATTCTACTTCTGCTCTGGGGGAACATTAAAAACCTACATATGTTAGGGTACGAGAACCGAAACTGAATTGTCATATAAAACAGGTGCTGGAATCTTTTTCATGCCTGCTCGAGATTCTAGGTCTATGGAGGCAGGTTTCACCATGGATCTAGAAGACTAGGGGGTTTCCTGATTTTCCTTTTTCATACCTAATTTAGGTGTGGAAGTAATATGGGTCTGCTTGGCGCTTAAGTATGGAGTGTCAGCAACATCATTTTCTTTAGTGCAAACATCATTATTGTGGATTGAAGTACTAGGAGTACAGGTTAGTTTCTTCAGTTAATTAGTAGAAAAATTCCCTCCATCCAAGATTGGGTGCTAGAGATTATGCTTTTCTAGGTCATGTTGATAGCTAGAAATCTTTTCCTTCGGTTGATACTCTAATAGTGTCTAGTAAAAGGTTTGTAATTTCAATTGAGAGGTTTTGATCATTAATAGATTTTTCTTCTTCCTCCACTTCATCCACCCATTTGGTTCCTGAACTATCTCTATGTGAGTCAAAGGTGTGAGTTTTTTTTGACCCAAACTTCATATTTCTTTGTTGGATATTTCAGGCATGTCTATCATGGGGGCTTTGTATTTTTTAGGTCTCCTCATTTCCTTCCATTCATTCTCAGATGGTTGTATTACCTGCTTCCTAATCACCCTACAGTTGAATATAGTATGCCCTATGATTTTATAGTGATCCCAAAATGGGGGTTTTCGCTCATATTCCACTATATCTTCAGTTTTGTATTCATTGGAATTGAAGTTAATTGAGCTGGGAAGTTTTGAGTCAAGGTTTATTTCAACCATTACTCTTTCGAATAGATCCAAGTCAGCATGTAAGGTCCTTTGATCAATTTTAAGAGCGGTTATTATGCATGAGACAATATCATTCAGTATTTTTGGGTGCCAAAAAAACAGTTAATTCCATGCTGGACAACCCTACCCCCCTGCTGGACAGCCCTCCCCCCTGCTGGATAGCCCTCCCCCCTGCTGGAAAGCCCCGCCCCCCTGCTGGACAGCCCGCCCCCCCTTAAGTGATTTGGAACATGAATTTAGATGAGGGCTTCAAATGTTAAGGGGTCTGGTTTAATTGGTTAGAATTGGGTGAGGTTTGGAATGGTTTTAAAGTGGGATGCCTGGTGGAAAATGTGGGGTTGGTGGATTAGAAGTTGAGAGGTGGGTAGGCCTGATTGGTGGTCAAGTTGTGGATGGGTTGCCTAGGTGGATTGAAAAATGGTGGGGGACTGGAAAGGAGTTCATAGTGGCTAAATTGAAGTGGGAGCTTGGAATTGTAAAAGGGCTTGAGTTTGGATTTTTTAGTGAGAGTGGAAATGGCCCTGGAATAGCTGGTTTGATTTTGGTGGGTTGGCCATGGGATTTTTATAGTGCATCGAAAAAGAGTCACTAGGAGGGCTTGGTTTGGTGTGAAATTCAGTCAAACGGTTGTGGGAACCATCATGGAAGAAACTACCAAATACAAACCAGAGCTAGTCTCCTCTACAGTGAAGACCCTTCATGGAAACTCTTCAAGAAAACCAGGTCTCCAGTTGCATCTTTGTCCATAACAAACAAGCCCTGTTTGCATAGGCCCAAACAGACCTCCCTTTGCCAGCTTGTGGGGGAAATGTGGGAACTCCAGCATGAAATAGGCCCTCAGAATAGAACAACCTCTTTGGAATTGCATCAAACAGATTGTTTGCAGCCTTTAAAACTCAACTTGGCAGTGATCATCCTCGTCCTGGAGCAAGGCCAAATCACGGCGTGACCGCGGCGTGACCGCGGCGTGACCACGGCGTGACCGCGGCGTGACCGCGGCGTGACCGCAGCGTGTTGGCCCGATCCAGCGACATCCGCAGGGCATCATATTCCGGCCAGGAGCGAAGGGAGTGGGAGGAGGCTGGAATGCGGGTGGAAGGGGGCTGGTTGCAGGTGGAAGGGGGGATGGTGCGGGCTGATTCGAAGGTGGTGGTGGGGGGGGGGGGGGGGGGCTGTTGCGGGCTGGAATGCTGGTGGCAGCGTGCTGGAATGAAGGTGGAAGGGGGCTGGTGTGGGCTGGATGTGGCTGGAGCAGGGCAAAATCACGGCGTGACCGCGGCGTGACCGCGGCGTGTTGGCCCGATCCAGCAACATCCGCAGGGCAGCATCTTTTCCGGCCAGGAGCGAAGGGAGTGGGAGGAGGCTGGAATGCGGGTGGAAGGGGGCTGGTTGCAAGTGTTGGAGGGATGGTGCGGGCTTATTCGAAGGTGGTGGGGGGGGGGGGGGGGCTGTTGCGGGCTGGAATGCTGGTGGCAGCGGGCTGAAATGAAGGTGGAAGGGGGATGGTGTGGGCTGGATGTGGCTGGAGCAGGGCAAAATCACGGCGTGACCGCGGCGTGACCGCGGCGTGACCGCGGCGTGACCGCGGCGTGACCGCGGCGTGACCGCGGAGTGACCGCGGCGTGACCGCGGTGTTATCGTGGCGTGACCGTGGCGTGACCGCAGCGTGACCGCAGCGTGTTGGCCCGATCCAGCGACATCCGCAGGGCAGCATCTTCTGGCCAGGAGCGAAGGGAATGGGAGGAGGCTGGAATGCGGGTGGAAGGGGGCTGGTTGCAGGTGTTGGGGGGATGGTGCGGGCTGATTCGAAGGTGGTGGTGGTGGGGGGGGGGGGGTGTTGCGGGCTGGAATGCTGGTGGCAGCGGGCTGAAATGAAGGTGGAAGGGGGCTGGTGTGGGCTGGATGTGGCTGGAGCAGGGAAAAATCACGGCGTGACTGCGGCGTGACCGCCGCGTGACCGCGGAGTGACCGCGGCGTGACCGCAGCGTGTTGGCCCAATCCAGCAACATCCGTGGGGCAACATCTTCAGACCAGGAGCGAAGGGAGTGGGAGGAGGCTGGAATGCTGGTTGAAAGGGGCTGGTTGCAGGTGTTGGGGGGATGGTGCGGGCTGATTCGAAGGCGGAAGGGTGGGTGTTGCGGGCAGGGGGGATGTTCAGACATAAATACACCGACCGAGATGCTCGGATAAACCAAGACTCCATTGCTCGGATAGAGGCGATCTAGCAATACTTCCGCATGCAGTAACTATCAGAAGGTTATAATCATAGATGAAATGGTTCAAGATAACCAGACACAGTATGAGAATTTTAATGTAAAACAACCAAATGAAGGGGTCGTGCAATGACACGAATGGGCAGAGTGAGAATATAGAATTGATCATCGGATGGAGTACACTGCAATCAGAGGAAAGAATATGCGCTGTGAGAATACAATATGCAATGGAGGATCATCGGATGGTCCAATAAAATTGTACGCTAAGTAGACACCCTATGATCAGACGATTCAGGTATAACATACCCGATAGTAGAAAAGTTGAAAGACTATGATATGAATCTACATACACAAGAGTTGGAGCACCAAAAAAAATGCAACTACTGATGATCATGTGATAATAATACAATCGATCTGAGTAATAAATACAATAAAGCAACTAATAATCATATAACTCCCTCGAAAGTATAGAGAATAGTTGATGTTCAATGTATAAAGAATGATATGTTAGATTTGGATGCATGGATAAATTAAATTGCATAAGATAAAATTACATTTTCCATTAAGAGAATATTTTGAAAAGCACATTTACAATTTTGTAATTTGAATAAAGAATTCAGAGTACATAAAACAAAAAGCATGATGGAATAAGTTATTACATACCGTTAGGTACAATGATGACATTGATATAGTACCTAAGTTAGTTTTTTGGGATCTTGCACCAGAAGAAGCACCCTATAAGCAGATAAACGGTAATGTCAAATTGAATGACTACTCATATATTGAACATAGGTGGCTGAAATAATAAAAATGGAATAAACCATACCCAAATCTTGAACTCATTGTCTTCGATGGTGGTGGATAGAACCAGTCTTATCATAATAAACCACCTATAATAAAATAGTGGGAAAAAAATGAGATATAACAACTTCTTATATATATGTGATTAGTGTGTCAACTGTAGACAGAAAAAAAGGACACATTTTACACGATTTAGGTAATTATACAAATTTTCCAAAGATTAAATCATCTTAAAAAATGAAGAAAAATGGATTCTTGAAGCTACTAGATTGAACAACCTTCAATTACAGGACATACCTGACTATAGAGACTTTGAGAGAGCTTCCCAAGCAGGATTTTCAGCATGAAAAAATAATAGGGATCATTGGTATGAATGATAAACCATCATTATCATCTTCTGGGCAGCTATCTGTAACAATGCTCAAATGAAACAGAAGTTTTCTTCTCCATGTAAAAGCACATATATCATGTTTTTTTATGAAAGCTAGTTCTTACATTAGAAAATATGGAACCAATAAATTTCATGGTTGCCAATGTTTTAGGAGGATCATTGGCATCCATACCAAGCAAGGAATTGGATAATGAAATTGTCAAGAGATCAATGTATGCATCAGCAACAACAGAATCATCTAACTTTGCATAAGAATTAGACAAGGAAGAGAAGAAATATGATCTCCCAAAAAAGGACACTCATGTTACATGAGTTTTCAACTAGTGATTGGTTGTAATATATGAGAAGCTACATGGCTACGATTTCCAATGTATGGTTTTAAAATAACATGCAAAACTCATTCAACTATTAGATAATTGAATATGGAAGAAGTATTAGTTGGTGCTTATACATGGAAGTGACAAATTATTTATATATTAACTCTGAATGTGTGAATATATTATAAAGGATATCCAAACCTAGAAATATTGATTTAAATATTGACATCTCTAAAGATTTTGACACTCTTAGCTAGGATTTCACTTTTTAAGTACTTGACAGTTTTGGTTTCTCAACCATATTTATTAAGCTTATTCAATAACTTATCTACAAATCAAGACTCTCTTTCATTATTAATGGGTCTCACAAAAGATACTTTGGTCATACCTAATGGGTGAGATAGGGGGATCCTCCCTCAACTTTTTTTATTTGGAATAATCAACCCATACTCAAACTGATGATACATAGACTGCTCATCACCTCCCAAGGTTAGAGAAAATTTATGCAACTCCGTGAACTAGGAAGAATATTATATAATTCATATGCTTACATACATAAAAACTTGCCTTGGCGTCGGAAGAGAGGAGTCGGGGAGGAGGCGTCGGGGAGGAGGCGTCCGGGAGGAGGGTCGCGGTGAGGAGGAGGGTCGCGGCGAGGAGCCGTCGGAAGAGCTGAGTCGAGGAGGAGGGTCGCTGCGAGGAGGCATCGGGGGGGAGGGTCGCGTCGGGAAGGAGGGTCACGGCGAGGAGCCGTCAGGTAGGAGGGCGCGGTAAGGAGGGCGCGGCGAGGAGGCATCTGGGAGAAGGAGGGCGCGGCGAGGAGTCATCGGGAAGGAGGAGGGCGCGGCGAGGAGGCGTCGGGGAGGAGGAGGGCGCGACGAGAGGGCAGAGGAGGCGCCCGATGATAATTGGGAGAGAAAAAAAACGGGTTATGATTTAGCCACGGAGAGGGATATGAATCGTGGCGGTAGAGATATCATGAACCCTGGAAAAATCCCCCCAATCCACATTGCGGGGAGACATAAAGGAATGTTTGGTCTCTCTACTCAAAATCCAATGGCCTTTTCTATAGATATATATTATATTTCAACTTATTCTAGGATGTCTTCATGAACTCATGGATGAACTTGTACTTCTTTATCATTTCCTAGATAATATATGGCCCAACAAGAGATTTCTTTACGGTCTATTTGGGGAACAATGGTGGCCTGAAGGTACTTTCATAGATGGCCTCAAGATGATAAATAGTGATAGTAGAATGGAAGATATTATTTAAAAAAAAAGTCTATCAGGGGAATGCAATTTTCATAGTTGTAGATGAAGTCTACTACACAAGCCCTTAGCATATAATCAAGTACCTCTATAGTGAGCTCGGTGTTCCCATTTGTCTAGGGTTGGAAGGTTGTACTCATATTTATCTAGCTCATAGTTATCACATATAGGCCCCTCCAAAGCCATAATGTGAACCATATATCAGGGTTTGATAGAATATATGAGGGTAACCCATAATGGAAAACAATCTACTATTTTACGACTTTCCCAAACACTCCTCTAGACATTACTCCAGGATATAAAGGAATTTCATGATCTCTAGAAGTTGGTCAATTATAAAATAGATGGGGTCATGGGCTCTTGATGTACATTAACACCATGTAATAATGTAAATGGAAATTCAATTCCATTTCCACTCTAGGATCACTAGGGGTTGTTAAAAATCAACTCGAACCTGGATCACAGTCTTCACCTACTGACATGTGAAGCATCAAGAGATGAAATCAGCCTTGTTTTGTGTCATAATAGCCCACAAAAATTTCCAATGAAGTATTATGTACATATTCCACACCTAAGGATGTATAGAAAATGGGTTGTGTGAAACTCTATAATCACATACTCTAACATCATTACTAGGACCACAATCCATCCCTATAAAATTAAGATACCATTCCCTTATTCAAAAAATCTTTTGGGTGAATCTGCGAAGGATATCTAGTCACATAATAACTCATAGTAGGTGTAACCTAAAATGTAATATCTCACATGATGGATAATTAAAGGAGTCATCACCCTCAACTGAATAAAATATTCACCCACAATCCCAACAAGTGTTCATGTCATGGTAGAAAATCGCTCAAATGCCTCCTAAGTAAAATGAGCATGGGACTTCCTTATAATGGAATCTAATACAATTTTTTAAATTCAATGAGTATATAATATCTCAAATTCATTGATCTATAAGAATTACAACATGAAACAGTTCCTCATGTTCATGTCCCTATATGTGAATACATCCCCGGGACTCTGATGGTCTAATTAAATATCAATTTGATCATGCATAAGACAATTCTTCCAAATCGTCTAAGTTAGGACTAATAATACTAGATCTAGATCAAAATTCATGTTTTCCTACTCATGGGGTACTAATTTCCTTGAACTATATGTAATAAAATTATATATCTGCATCAACATCCAACCAATCACTTTTCTAAAGTCAGAACCATAAACTAAGTACTCCATGATCTCCTTAGATAGTCTAAAAATATGATCACTCATTAAGCTGAACTTCAATCCCTTGATGGATCTTTGGTACTGTTTAGTCTAGGAAAACTTCTTCCTATTCCACATATGGGAGGTCAAATGAATTACAATCCTTGTGATGTGTTCCAAAAATCACTTATAGTACCCTAGAAATCCATGAATACTATGTACCTTTTACATAATCTTGGTGGTGCTAAGAGGGCTCGACCAGGAGGGGTCCGGTCACCGGAGGTGGACTGGCCAACAAGGAGGTGCGCCGGAGGCGTGTGCGTAGGGAGGTGGGGCGCCGGAGGCATGCACGCAGGGAGGGGAGGCCGCGGCTGGTGAGGAAGCACAAGGGAGGGGAGGCCGTCCGCCATGGGGAATCGCCGGAGAGGTGCTGCTGGTGAGGGTAGCGTCGGGAAGGAGGGTCACGTCGAGGAGGTGTCGGGGAGGAGGGCGCGGCGAGGAGGGCGCGGCGAGGAGGCGTCGAGGAGGAGGAGGGCGCGGCGTGGAGGCGTCGTGAAGGAGGAGGGCGCGGCGAGGAGGAGGGCTCGGGGAGGAGGAAACGCAAGGCATGGAGGAAGCTTGAGGGATTGGAAAAAAAAAACGGAATCGTGCGATTTAGCCACGGATTGGAAAAAAATCCGTGGCAGTATGAAACCTATAGCCACGGACCTATAAAATCATGGCTATAGGTCCGTGGCTATAGCCCAAATTTGTAGTAGTGTTTCCTAAAAGGACATACCCTTCCAACTTCTTGAATAGATTCAAAAAAGACTCTATATATAGACACAAGTTACAATAATATCTAGAGTTGAGGACCCACTCATGATTGAGTTTATGGATGGATATATTCCATAATTCAATAGCATAATATCTTGAGTCAACCATAAAAGGCTGGTCAGTTGTTTTTTTGTGTTCTAACTCTCACATGAGTTTCCTACACTTGGGATTAATGTGCATGGGTTTAACATAGTGAAAACATGTGACTTTTCTATCCAAGGAACTAGTTTTGGATTTGGGTTCTTTATTACTCTTACTTTTGTATCTATTGAACTATTTCTTTTTTACATTAAGTTTTAGGTCTTCCCCTTGTGAAAAACACTCAACCACTCCTTTTATCTTAATTTTAGAATGCAAATCCTTAGACCAAATATATTATTTAACATCTTCTTTAGTTAAATAATCTCGACCATATATCATGGTCTCAATTAGTGTGATGTAGCTATTGTTAAGAGGGATTAAGAGGATTAATTTCTGATCCTCATCATCTATAGAAACATTAATATTGGTTAAATATAATTTGACTTTATTAAACTCTTCTAAATAGGTTTTTATTGAAGTACAATGCTTTATTTTGAATGTGAACATATGATGATTCTAGTAAGTTATTCCTACTAATGAAGCAGTCATGTATAAATTTTTATGTTTTAGAAAATTTATACAGTGGTAGACTTATAATATACTTCTCTAAGGACCCCATAACCTATGTAAAGTAAAAGGGTTCTATGAGACTTAATAAGTATATTAGGGGTAACATCTTAGTATTATACAATGGTCTGAACATTTCATTAACAGTCATAAAGGGTTTCTTGGGCCCATATAGGGATTCAATTCAGCCTTGTTGTCCGAGAAAGGCTCTCATTTTAATTCTTCATATATTGGAATCTTTGTCTCCATTGAATTTCTCAATTTTATTTTAATTCTTCATATATTGGTACATATTCATCACTAGAAACAGATGGAACAACTTTCGCCCCCGGGCTCCTTAGATGGTCGTGGTCGGATCACAATGCATTTTCATATGACAACCTAGGTCCTGTGAATCCTGCATCCTTTATAGGAAAACATGTAGATCCAAACTCATCTACCAAAATAAACATTCTACTAATACCCACATTCCTAGTATTGATCCCTTGGGATGCAACCATTCCAATCCATTTAGAAGAAGACCATCAGTAGACCTGACTTAGGTGTCCAAGTTACTTGCAGATAGAGCAGAAATCATACTAAGATTTGTAATGGACCACATAGAAACATCTATAATCCTCTTCAATGAAAATACACACTAATTCTACCAGTGGCTTCAAAACATCAACCTCAGCGGATATGAAACAGAAGGGGAAAACATGTAAAGCTTACCTAAATCAAAGAAATCGAAGGTGCAAATGAGGCATAAAAAAATGCAGATAACCAGCACTCGGGAGAGAAAAAAATAGAGGGTGATGGGGGTGTCGACCTCGAGGGCGTCGACGAGGAGGGCGTGGCGAGGAAGGCGCCGGCGAGGAGGGCGCCGGTGAGGAGGGCGCGAGGAGGATGACGCGGTGAGGAGGGTCGCGGCGAGGAAGGTGCCGGCGGGGAGGAGGGCGCGGGGAGGATGACGCGGCGAGGAGGGTCGCAGCGAGGAGGGCGTCGGTGAGGAGAGCGTCGGTGAGGAGAGCGCGGCGAGGAGGGCGTCAGCGAGGAGGATGGCGCGGCGTTGATGCGTCGTGGAGGAGGAGGCCGCAGCGAGGATGAGGTCGTGGGGAGGAGAAATGGCGAGGGTGAGGAGATGGAGCCCGATGCTTGGGGGCGAGGGTGAGGATGGAGCCCGACGGAATGGGGGAGAAAAAAACTGGGCGAGGGGATATAGCCACGGGTAGGAAAAAAACTGTAGCTGTATAAAACCTATAGCCACGGTTCTATAAAACCGTGGAAATAGGTCTGTGGCTATAGCCCATATTTCCAGTAGTGATTACCCACTCCTGGCATGACTGGCTCTACCTCAGGTGCCCCGCACAATCGATCCTGAGTCATGAAGTCGTCCACCTGTTGGTCTAGTCCTCTTGGAGCTCTGTAACATCTGTCTGCTACCAGCTGCAGAAGACTCCACTACGTGATGATTGGTGGTGGGTCTCGCTGCTAGTGACTGCTCAGCAAGGAAAATCTCCACTAAGAGGGCTCTCTCTAACACCCCCGCCCGTGTCGGGATACTGAGTGAGATCATCGAAGCCCTAATCTCTCACCTGAGCCCTTACTCAAAGGTCTGGGCCCTGAAAAATGGGTCTCGCACCATATCTATGGAGTAGCATGAGAGGTCAGTGAACCTCACTGAGTACTGATCTACGGTCATGCTGCCCTGCTGCAGATGAAGCAGCTCCTAAATTCACACCGCGCGAAGAGTCGCTGAGACAAACTCTGCTCGAAACAGGCTCTCGAAGTCTGCCCAGAGAAGCGTCACCTCGTCATGAACTTAGAGCATCAAGCTTCACTATCTTCCTACTGCTGCCTGTAGAAGGCTGGTGGTAAGGATCACCATGAGATCAGTTGGTGTCCCTACCAGTCATAAGACTCTCACCACAACCTCCAACCAATCCTCAGCCGCCTGGGGGTTCGTCTCTCCCCTGAACCTGGGTGGACTCTAGCGCTGGAACTCATGTAACGCGCTCAAGCGGCGTGCACCGTCTGCTTCTGGGGCTGGTGGAATTAGTGGCCCAATGGGGAAAGGTACCGCTGGTGCCTCTACTGGAAAAGGGCCATGCACCGAGGCCTCATCACTTGGTAGGCTATCGGTGCGTACAACTCTCAAAACCCTAGATGGATGTCTACGTAGAGGTATCCTAAAAATAAAATGGTGTTCAACAGTCAATAAGTTATACCTGGTGAGATGACTCAAGAGATCAAAAAGAAAACTCTTGAAAACAAACATGAAATCAGTGTTTTCGTGCACTAAGTCAGTAATCAGAAGTTAGGGTCTTGGTGTATGGATACGTCAGCCGCCGCCGCACCAACACTGGATTTCCTAAACTAATACCCATACTCACTACACTTAATACTATTTCTGATAAAAAGAAATATCAGAGTCCTATGTTCTACGGTAGAACCAAATCCTCTGATACCAATTTGTCATGACCCGTCCCCTGGGGCCCATGACGTGACTACCCCAAGCCCACATTCCATAGGCCAGGGGCTGGTGACTAGCACCAAAAGGCGTATTCCCTAAAACTGGGAAGGCATTGCCTTTATATCCTATAAACACATTCAACCCAGCAAAAAGCAAGATACGAACACAAGTAAATTGTATAACAAAAAGAGTGCTAAAAGTAAAAGGGGTCAGAATACAAAACCAACTGTAAAGATACAAGTACAACTAAAACACAATGTCATGACCTGTCCCTTGGGGCCCATGCCATGACTAACCCCAAGCCCACCTTCCATAGGCCAGGGGCTGGTGACTAGCACCAAATGCATATTCCCTAAAACTAGAAAGGCATTGCCTTTATAACCTGTAAACACACGCAACCAAGAGCACAAAAAGATACGAACACAATTCAACTGTATAGAAAATAGAGTGCTGAAAGTAAAAAGGGGCCAGAATACAAGCCCAATAGTAAAGATAAAAGTACAATTGAAATACAATACAACTGAGGAAAGATAAAAGAAACTATTGGGTCATCCTCTGAGGTTCCTACCTTAAGGGTAGGTACAGATCACCTCCTTAACACTCCACATCCACCCATATCCTCTGCGTACCAACATGCCATATGGTCCACTTCCGGGAACTATCTAGTCCTGGTATTCTCAGCCTCATTCAGTATTGTCCGTTTTCTGTATCCAACACAACAAGGTGCGGGCATAGCCCATGTAGGGGTGAGTATAATGATACTCAGTAGGAACCTCGAGACCCTCAAGGTCTCACAAAATCAACTAAGGATAAAACACAAAGTATGAAAACAACAGATAACACTACTTAGGTATATGCCCACACATATACCTAAGTTATCAAGTAATCCATCTCAATCATGAAGGAACACAAAGGTTTTTACTCAGCTCATACCAGGTATAACTTTAGGTACAGTAGTAGAGATGATTAGATGTAACTACTAAATCATCTTACTCTGTTAAGATGCTTTGCTGCTAACCTGTACATAATCACTAGGAGTTGATCCACATAGGATCGCTGGAGCTGACCCACATAGGATCGCTAGCAGCTGACCCACACAGGATCGCTAGGAGCTGACCCACAGAGGATCACTAGAGCTGACCTACAGAGGATCGCTAGGAGCTGACCCACACAGGATCACTGGAGCTGACCCATACAGGATTGAGAGGAGCTAAACCACACATGATCTCTAGGAGATGACCCACACAGGGTCACTGGATCTGACCCACACGGGGTCGCTAGGAGATGACCCACACATGCTCGCTAGGAGCTGACCCACATAGGGTTGCTCGAAGCTGACCCACATAGGATCTCTAGGAGCTGACCCACATAGGATCACTAGGAGCTAACCCACACAGTATTGCTATGTCATAGGGGGATCAACGCAATAGACGACGTGTTATTTGGATGCCCGGTCTGTGATTTATTAGCCTTTTAGTCCCGAGGACCCAGTTGGATTCATGCTCGATCCAACCCAACCATTCCCCAAATTTATCCAATACTCTAGTGGGTTATACCAAAGGGACTGTCTCACTCCAATATTTCCAGCACCGTTGACGGTTCGTCAAATAGACATTCAGTGCCAAAGTTATGGCCAAAAGAATGCAAATGGGTCGTAGTGGGCCCAGGTCCGTTCCGACCCAGCCCGATCCGGCCTGACCCGCTGGGTCTGGCTTGGCCCTCCAGGGGGCCCGAATTATTGGGTTTGGCCCAATCTACTGGGTAGCCTAGCCTGTTGGGTCCGATTCAGCTGGCCGCGAGGGGCCACATAGGGCCTCGGGTGGCCGCGAGGCCGCAGAGGGTGCCGCGAGGCTGCGAGGCTACGGGGTGGCTCGGTCGGGGCGGTTCGGCCTGAAGGGCGACGATGGCTCGGCCTGGATGAAAATGGTAGCTCGGACGGCATCTTGGCCTGGTGGTGGAGGCTCGGGCAGCGACTTGGATCGGACGACAGTGGCTCAGACGACGGCTCAGCCCGACAACGGCGACTTAGGCGGTAGCTCAGCTCGGACGGTGGTGGCGGCCTAGATGGTGGCGGTGGATCAAATGAAGACCACGAATCGAGTGCCAGTGACAGCTCGGGGGGCGAGGCCACGGGCAGCGGGGCACCGTGCCTTCGCCGGAGGCTGGTTTAGTCGACCTCTCTCTTCGTTCGTCATCGTGGTGTAAGCCACTTTCTTCCATCACGAAGAACACAATAAGGAAGAACGACGGAGGGGTCGGTCTATGTTTGTTTGGCCCGCACCCTCTGCGTTATAGTGGTAGCAAGCAACTCAACAAAAATTAGGAGTCAAGAATGAAAAACTCTTCAATTTAATACAAATCATGGATCGAATCGTTTTGGTTGATCCACATCTACCATGATTTCCAAGAATGAGGAAATTAAATGAGAGAATTCAAGAATTTAATAATACCCCCCTAAATTGGATTTTTCATTGATGTTGGCGTGGGAAGAAAGTACGAACATAGATTTTTCATAGATGAGGATGTCCCATGTTGGAGGAATTCAAAGATATCGGCGTTTGTCACGCCCGCTACACACCTCTGATCCCAAGCTTGTTCGTTGGTTCTTCATAGTCAAAGGCTTTATTCATCGGTGAGAGCGTTCTTTGTTGGAGGATGGAATTCTCCACGATTCTCCAAAGAGTTCTCTCCTTCTCCTTTTCCCACCAAAAGAAAGTGGTGCCAATATAATTTAACATAACAAGAAATTATGTTTCCACAAACACACACACACATGTTGGAAAAAATAAAGTATGGCGTTGGCACAATTAATGTGGAGGAAGCTCAAGAGGCTCCTCCACATTAAATATGGAGTTGAGAGGTTTCTCCTTCATTAAGAGGGAAGTTCAAGAGGTTTAAGCCTCAGGTGGTCCCCACCACCATAACCTCTCATGGGCGGTAAGGCTTGGGTGGTCCCCACCACTATAACCTCTCATGGGAGGTTAATTTAGGTGGTCCCCACCTGTGAAACTTCCACATGGGAGTTTTAGAACAAAATAAAATAAAATGTTACACACTTTATTTTATTTTCTTCTTTTCATGAAAAACCCAAAAATTAACTTTCACTCTCGACCAATTGTCGTCGAGGTGAAAGTATTCTTAGGTGAAAACAGGTGCTGCCAGTTCAACTGTGCCCTCGAATTTCAATTCTGAGCAAGAGTTTAAAAGTTAGAAAAAACTGCTCACACGTTTACTGAACATACCCGAATAAAAGTTCAGAAATTCATTCCGGGCACTCCGGGCCTTAGAATCATGCACCGTCAATTTTCGCAGACTCTTAAAATTCTCATTTAATAAAAAAAAATTACACATAGTTTTCGGGTCTTTGCATTCTCCCCACCTCAGGGCTTTGTGTCCCCATAATCCATAACTCAAACTAGGAAAACAAGTGGGGGTACTGAGCATGAATCTGAGCCTCCCGCACCCATGTGCTCTCCTAGAGGTTCTCATGATTCCAACGAAGACGCACTATAGGTATCGACCGTACATGAAGGAACCACTCCTGTTGATCCTCAATCTCTACTGGAACCATTGTAAAAGTCGCCCCATCATCGACGTCCAACTCTCCATGGTCGATGATGTGGGAAGGGTCGTGCACGTATCTCCTCAGCTGGGATACGTGGAAGACTTCGTGCACCCAGTGCAACTGAGGTGGAAGAGCTAAGTGGTATGCCACCTCGAAAACTCTACTGAGGACCTGAAAAGGTCCGATGAACCTCGAAGATAACTTTCCACCTCAGCCAAATCTTCACAAACCTCGTCGAGGTGAGACCCATAGAAAGACATGGTCACCATCCTCGAACTCCATAGGTCTCCGTCTCCTATCAGCATAAGATTTATTCCAGATCTATATAGTCTTCATCCAATCCTGAATGATATACAACTTCTCTGTGGTAGCCCATACCATCTCTGGTCCCACTAGTGCTGACTCCCCTAGGTCAGTCCAACAAAAAGGTGATCTGCAAGGTCACCCGTACAAGGCCTCGAAAGGTGTCATCTCAATGGTGGAGTGATAACTGTTGTTGTATGCAAACTCCACCAATGACAAGTAATCCTCCCAGTTGTGACCAAAATCAAGGACACAAGCACGTAGCATGTCCTCGAGGGTATGAATGGTCCACTTAGTCTGACCATCAGTCTGAGGATGGAAGGTGGTGCTCAAACGAAGCTGTGTCCCGAAAGCCACCCACAACCCATTCCATAGTTGGGAAGTAAAATGTGCATCACGATCGGAGACAATCGTCGAGGGTACTACTTGTAGCCACACAATCTTCTTCACATAGAGGCATCCCAAGCTCTCTACTGAACCCTGCTCTCTGATCGGTAGGAAGTGGGTTGACTTGGTGAGTCAGTCGACGAACACCAAAATCGAGTCATGACCCCTAGATGTATGTTGAAGTCCTGTCACAAAGTCCATGGATATCCCATCCCACTTCCACTCTGGGACCTCTAAAGACTGAACCGATCCTGCTAGTACCTGATGCTCCGCATTCACTTGCTGACGAGTGAGGCACTGAGAGACAAACTATGCTACTGCTTTCTTCATTCTTGACCACCAGTGCTATCGTCAGAGGTCCTAGTACATCTTCGACACTCCTGGGTGTACCGCTAGAGGGGACGTGTGGAAATCCCTCATCACTTCCTCCCGAAGCAACACTGGTACCATGGTACATCCTCTGAAGAGGATGACGTGCTCACCATCTTCATAAAATCCATCAGGTGCCTGTCCTGTGGATATCTGAGCACGTCGTGTCTCGTAGTCAGTGTCCCCATGCTCCACCTCCCTGACTCGCAGAAGAAGTGGGGGATTGATGGTAAGAGACTGAAGAAAAGATGCTCCATCTCTATCCACAAAAGATACCTGCAAAGCGGCCAACTGCTCCATCGCCTCGCCTAGCAGCTGTATACCAGATCTCCTGTTGAGTGCATCTGCTACAACGTTACCCTTCCCAGGATTATAGACTATCTCAAATTCATAGTCCTGGAGGAACTCAATCCAACATCACTGACTCAAGTTCAGGTCCTTCTGAGAGAAGATATACCTGAGACTTTTGTGATCAGAGTACACTGTAAAGCACTCGCCCATCAAGTAGTGTCACCGCATATTTAAGGAAAAGATCACTATTTCTAACTCCAAGTCATGGGTAGTGTAGTTCTTCTCATGACGTCTCTGCTATTGAGAACCATACATGATCATCACTTACTCCTGCATCAGGACACATCCTTGATCAGTCCCTGATGCGTCACAGTAGACTACGTACCCTAAGCCCTCCTCTGGAAGCCTCAAGATGGGGGCACTCGTCAGCCTCTTCCTCAGCTCCTGAAAACTCTGTTGAAATCTCTCTGACCACATAAAGGGTTTCCCCTTCTTCGTCAATGCTGATAGTGGTGTTGTAACTCTGGAGAAATCTAGCACAAACCTCTGGTAGTATCCATCCAAACCCAGGAAACTCCGTACCTCCGTCACACTCCTGGGTGGCTCCCAAGAAAGTACCACCTCAATATTCACTGGATCCACTGCAAATCCAGCCTCTGATATGACATGTCCTAGAAAGTGAACATCTCGGATCCAGAACTGTCACTTCGAGAGTTTACCATAAAGCTAGTGCTCTCATAATGTGTCCAGTACTACCTACAAATGATAGGCATGCTCCTCCCCAGTAGCCGAGTAAATCAGAATGTCGTTAATGAAGACTACTACAAAGTGATCAAGGTATGGATGAAAGATACTGTTCAGGAGTCCTATGAACACTTCTGGAGCATTAGTCATTCCGAATGGCATAACCAAGAACTTGTAGTGGCCGTACTAACATCTAAAAGCCGTCTTCTGCACATCTTCGTCTCACACTCTGAGCTGGTGATAGCCCGATCTGAGGTCTATATTCAAGAACCACCGTGATCCCTTCTGATCAAATAGGTAGTCAATCCTTGAGAGTAGGTACTTTTTCTTCATGGTCACCTGGTTTAGGCACCTATAATCAACAAAAAGACTCAAGCTCCCATATGCCTTCTTGGCGAATAAAATCGGGGCTGCCTAGGGAGAAACACTGGGCTGGATGAATCCCTTCCCCTGCAAGTCCTCTAGCTGTACCCGCAGCTCGCAAAGCTTTGCGGGAGCCATCCGATACGCTGGTGTAGATATTGGTGTCATCCCGGGGTACAAGTCAATGTAAAATTACACCTCTCTATGAGGAGGTAGACCTAGAACATCATCATGGAAAACATCCGTGAATTGGTCCACCACTACAGGATAACTCGAACTCTCCACATCAACCGCTCAGAGGGTAAGGCTAACCAAATGATGTGTAATCGGATGCACCCTCCTCCAGGTAAGTCCATCCTATACTGCAAAGGCTCCATTCTCGCTCGTGAAGGTAAACATGGTCCCATTCGTGCAGACACACTGCACTTTGTGCCTAATACAGTCAATCTAAGCATGGACTATAGATAACCAGTCCATACCCAAGATGACATCATAAGGCCTCGACGCCGCTACTAGAAGATCCCAACCAAAGCCCTCGCCTCCTAGAGTAAGCTCGCACTACCAACACCGGTGCGTTATCTTCAAATCCGCTCCCATAGGAGTCTCTAGCCGTAAGGATCAAACCAACGGCTCCGTCGAAATATCTGAGCTCCGAACAAGGGAAGTGGAAATAAAAGAATGATTGACACTTATGTCTATAAGTACTACAACTAAGGTGGAGTAGACACATATAGTACCTTGTATCATCTCTAGAGTGCCATGATCGTAAGCCTCAACTGCCTAGAGCTAAGCTCTCCCCTATCCACCAACTCCCTGTGGGCTGGGTGGACCTCCTGGTGGTGGTGGTGGTAACATCTCAAATTGTCGCCCACCGCCAGCCACACAACCAGCTCCTCTGCCACGTCTGCCTACTCCCTGTGGACCTCCTTGGTTGTAAGAACCCGAGTTTTTAGAACAGGTCAAAGTCCTGACCCTGTTTAAATTTTTGACTTGTTTCTGAGGTAACTGGAGAATTTGGGTAGTTTTTGGAAATTTCCAGACTACACACTATGTACTTTAAGTACACGCCATGTATATGTTAAGTGAGTGTCCGGCTGTGTGCTCACCGAGTACATGCTGTGTGATGACCATGTAGACATTTCTTACTACACGACTTGTAGTTTTGTGACACGCCGTGTACCCTTAGGCATGTTGAGGCCATACATGGTGTGTAGGCCTGTTGGCTGGGGTGAATCGTTGAAACCAAGTACATGCCATGTTCCCCTTGGACACGCCATGTAGACTGGCCATGTATGAGGGATATACATGGCGTGTGGGTAAGTTGGCGAGGGAGATAAGGGAAACCAAGTACACGCCGTGTACCAATAGGTACACACCATGTACTCATGTAGGTAGGTTCAGAAAGTAATTCAATGGAATTCCATCCACCAAATGAACAGTTAAATGATATACACGGCGTGTAGTCATGAAGTAAACACTGTGTACTTTCTTTTTTTGCATTAAAATGGGCAGTAGCCTCGTTTTGAGGTGGAACTCATTTTCTTCCGCTAGATTTCACGAACCAAGCCATCCGGATCTTCTTTCCTCTCCCAGTTCTTCATCCAAAGTCCATTTTGATCACAGATTTTTCCATTGGAGCCCCCTCGGTAAGGCCTCGATTCCACTTGAGCCGTTTTGTTTGATTTCTGTTCTAGAACAAGTTATAGGGGTTTGAGTGGTTTGGATTATTTTATAGATCTACCGCGTTTTAGACTGAATTGGAGGCTATTTCCGAAGGAGTAGCATCGTACAATCCTTAGGTAGGTGGTGTATACCTCTTTTTGTGTTTTTGTGGTCATTTGGGTGACGCGGCCTTCGGCGCGTTTTCAGGTATTTTGAGCAGGACCCATTTTTTTATTTGATATTGCATATTATATTGTTCATTGACCTATGAGATACCTTTGGGTATGCTCTTTTACCAGTTTTTCTTGAGCGGGGCCGAGTGAGGGGCCGTTGCTCATCGGGGCATTTTGGCTGGGGGATTCCAAAATGGTTATAATTGAATTATAATGTTTTAAACTGTTGAGTTTAGTTTATTGAACTTGATATAAATTTGTTAGAGGTATTCAAGACCTTAGTGCTGGTATGGGACAACACCTTGCATAGTGTAATCCAACTATTTAGATTGTTTTGCCTGTTTATGTTTTTTGTTTAAATATGTTATATATGCAGTTACTGAATTGCATATGCTGGACCCTTTGGGTGGTGTTGGGCATGACCTGGATATTATTGAGTGATGATGATCACAGGTTGGGCTTGGCCCGGGTTACGTTGGGTGGTTTTGACCATGGGATTGGGCGCCATGGACGTCGGCTTGAGGAAGTACGACTGTCAGGTTGGGCATGACCGGAGTTACTTGGATGGATAGACCATCAGACTTGAGCGGCATTATCGTAGGGACATGAGGTGTCAGATGTGTGGTGGCTTAGGTACTATTTTGGTGATTATTGCTCACCTGAAACTTTGAGTAGTGTGAACACATAAATACTCCGTGATGAGGTGGTTTTGACCACTCGTGTGGGTAGAGGCCCCCGTAGATGCGGTTTAGGTACTTTGGTTGGGGGTGCTTGCCGTAGAAAGCCACATGGGAGGTGAGGAGCCTTTAGGGGATAACATTTAGGCTATCGGGTTGGGGGTAGAGGCTCGCTGTTATTTGAGGGAAGACATTGCTGTCCCTCCGGTTACTTGATTTGAGGGCGGATATCGCTGACCCTCCAGCTATTTATTTGAGGGCAGACATCACTGTCCCTCCAGTTATTTATTTGAGGACATGCATCACTGTTCCTCTGGGTTACTTCTTGGGCGTGCCTTCGGGATGTCGTGTAACGCCCCGACCCCAGCTACCCAGAGTCGGTGCATTACTTCGTAACATTGGCATGATCACAAGAAAGATCAAATCTTGAAAGACCGATTAGTTTAGTAGCCTTGGAAACACTAGATATAAACATAAAGTTTTACATTACATTTCAAAGTGAAAAACTACTACAACAACAAAGTCTTCATATCCACACTATTAACCCCTCATAATATCCCTGCAAGTCAATCATAATTTACTTCTTCACTACCTGGGAAAAATAAAACATAGAAAAGGGATGAGCTCAAATGCCCAGTAAGGATAACAATATAGCGGAACATTCAAAATAAGCGTAAACATTTAAGGCAATGAATTACTAAAACAAAATCCTTTTAAACTTGAACTTCAACATAGTATGACAAAAGTAAAATGAAATAATGCCATTTACTTATTCACATGGATATTCTACTAATCGAATAATCACATGCAAAAATCAATAACCACTTTCATAATGTTGGAATGCATAATGTCAAACGTTAATTTCATTGTCTAGGCCTCATCCCAAGACCTAGGGGTTACTTCTAACCGGAACCCAACCCGGAGTGCCTCTAATAACCGGACACCAACCTGGAGTGCCTCTAATAACCGGACACCAACCCGGAGTGCCTATAATAACCGGACACCAACCCGGAGTACCTCTAATAACCGGAGACCAAACCGGAGGGCTTAATTTTACCAGTCCCTAACCTGGAGGGCTTACTTTAACTAGTCCCCAACCTGGAGGGCTTACTTTTACCGGTCCCCAACCTGGAACATACTTGTTTAGCACATTCATCTGAAGAAAAGTTTGAAATATAACATAAACATTCGGGTTAAAACTAGCATACGAAATGTCAATAGTTTCACCATAAACTATGAATGGTATAAAATAGAACATCCACATTCAAACATATCACAAAACCTTCAATACAATATAGAAGTTTTGTATTATAATAAATCAACTTCAAATAATCTTAAAATCCATCAAAGGACGTTGACATAGATGAAATCAAAATTCTTTTAAAAGAAGTATCTCCTTTTATTTTGAAAACATTTAAGATCCATATAAAATAAAACATTTTCTTTGAAAATATTCTTATAAGCTTGTAAGGAAAGCTTCGACGATTTTATAACGGCGGAAAGTAATCGCACCCGCCGTATAAGTTAAAAAAAACATTCTTACCTCAATTCTATCGAAAAGGTTAAAAAGGACCTTGTTTTGAAAACGACGGAAATATTCCTTTATAAACCTCTTATAAAAAGTCAAACAAGGGTATAAATGACTTTAACCCATATTCTTGTAAATAGTAAAAATGTTTTGAAATACATTTCGAAGAAACATGGATGTGGATGATAAAGAGATCCCAGTAGATTATTACGTATAATACAACCTCGGATAATGAAGAGATTGTGAAATAACCCTTACCTTGTACTTTTCCTTTGTTGGGGTAGGTTAACCTCCTGTATAATGGTGAAATAATTGTTATTAAATTATACAAGAATCATATACATTAATATGATATCATATACGATCTTTTAACATTGCTTTATTAATAATATCTTAGTATTATCGTCGTTTCGGGTGATAATCGATTCGTTCTTCTTAAATGTTTGGTTACGTAAGACATGTTTGTAATGGATAGATTATATCTTATTCATAATCAGAATGATATTAACATTATTTTTAACCCTAAAATGAGAATAATACTTGAATGGATATGATGGAGAATGAATCTTATCGCGTTCGTGGAGACGGTAGTCCGTACGTACGCACGAACGCTACTTCCATTTAATTTTCATTTTAAAAGAATAAAATCCAAATGATACATAGGTATATTACTATTACAGTATAATATAATAATTTATATATGTTACTTAAGTTCATTAACACCATCCTTTATACGTTCCATGTGTGGTATGAACGAGTCATATCATTTTAAGGGGGCGGTAGTCCGCACTTCCTCAAATGAAATTATCGTATGTATATACAACATGAAATGAATAATGGTATGAAATAAAATGGAATTACAGAAGCTTATATATAAAATATATATCATTAATATCATATTTAATTACAGTGCCATCATAATGGCCACCACGAGAGGTGGTAAGATGTATTTGAACAATCATCGTTTCGTGAGGCGTTAGTTTGCCATCCACAGAAACATTATGTTCATCATCCATTAGATGGAGTTGTGTGTATGTGTAGTTTGAATCCTTATTATAACAACATCCTAGTATATTGTGGATACTGGTGTTGTTACAAAAGAAAGGAAATAAAAAGAGTTTGGGGGTTGGAGAAGCAAAATAAATGAAAATAATTTAAGAGAAATCGTTACCTTTAATCTAGGTAACTCACTTTGGTTGGAACCAAAGGACTTCTTGAAATGCTTTCTGCCTAAGGGGAAGCTTCAAGGAGTAGGAGAGGGATGTGGGGAGCTTATTTGGGCAGAGTTTGGACGAGCCAAGTGGCTTGAGAGGTGTGAGGAAAAGAGAAGGAGGAGTGCCCTTTTATAAGAGGGGTGAGGGGCACCTTTGGAAAAGCTAGAAATATTAATTTATAATAAATTCATATTCGGTTTCCAAAGGCTCCAAAGTTTACTATTCAAAGGATGAGGTGGGTATAGGTCGAAAACAACTCATCCAATAGAATTTAGACAGGTTTGGGTACTTATATTAACCTTATCTTTAAGTATTAACTCTAAGTTAATTAGTTTCACTTTTACAATGTCTCTTTGTATTTTTATATAATATGGTTAATAAACTTACTATATACATCCAAGAGACCCCCAAGTGGTCCATTAATGATTAACCTATCATAATATAAGTCTCTTGGCTGAACCTTATATTTTTAGGAATTTAATATCAATTAATAATATAATATTTGTTTTAAGAACTCTTTTATGTCAATTTTGACACTATTCAATAGTTGATTTTTGTGAAACTCATAACAGATTGATTACTTCGAACAAAGTCAATTAAATCAATCCTAATATATCATATTATCCTTGAAAATTAGTTTATTTCATTAAAAGTTTCATATTATATTTATTTGGGTATTTATAATATCAATTATTTTAATTTTTCACTATTATAGTAATTACTGCATCATCATTGTGTCATAAATAAAATAAATTATTTAATGTCTAAAAATTATAAATAAAATATCATTATGTAGGAAATCTTTTTATCTTTCTAATGAATATTTATAATCGAAATTCCAACATGTATAACCCTATGTAAAAATTGTTCTTCTAAAAGATGTAAGCTTATGCCATTTTTATTTTTATTTTAGCTTTATTAATATAATGTGTCATTATCACTTACAAGTGGATCCATGGGGTCCCAAAATAGACCCAAAGATTCCCATGGTCGACCATGTATCAACAAATAGGGTTAAGACACGTTTTAGGGTAATTTAGCATTATTATAATATTATTTTTTTTAACCCTTATTTACCGGATTTACCCTTAACCATGGTAAATAAAATATTTACCGCAGTAATTATTCAAAATGTCTAAAAATAAAAGTTACCTATTTACACAATTTGAACATCCTGATTCCAAATATGGAATCCATTTTTCTAAATTCAAAACACAGAAGTGGCAGAAATTAATTTAAAATTAATTCCCGCTGTCAAAACAAAAAGCGTGTTTTTAAGAGATAATAACTATCAAAAGATTGACACTTGTTTATGTTCGGTTTAATTGTAAAATTTTGTCTAATGACCAACATTATATTAAATTGTAAAAATATATTCTAAATATACTTTAAAACCACTCAAATTCATAATTTATCACTATTAATTATTTTGATTAAAAAAGTTGTTTTTAATTAAAATTTAGTAATTTTCACTATTCATCAAAATATGAAAGTTATCCGAAAAGTACCAAAATTTCACCTTAGGCTAAATTCGATATTCCGAATCCAAAAATGAAGTCCATTTAAAAATATAAAATATATATTATTTCAAAATTTAGGTATTACTATTCATAACGGCCAGTTTGATTGGTTGTGGTGTGTGTTAAAACTCGAAATTGCGTACAACACACGCTACAGTTTTATTCAAAGGAAAGCGTACCGTGGAAGCTTGGGATGTTTCATTTTAAATTTTTTGATGTCCCCATTTAGTCAAAAAGTTTAAAATATTGTATTTAAAAAGGTTTCACTATTAAAAGTTGATAAAAGTGCAATACTGAAAATGAATCTGTTCTTGCATTATGACTAGGAAACTCATAATATGGATTCTAAAATTATAAGGATTATATAAAGTGAAAAATTTAGTTAATGCTATTCATGACCTCTTTTAATGCCTTTTTTTTGTAAGTCATGGTGTGATTGAACTCGGTGTTGCGTGGAGTGCAAGTTATTGAATTATTTTGAAGAAATAACACACTATGAAATCTTGGGGTGTTACATTCTCCCCTCCTTCAATAAATTGCGTCCTCGCAATTTGAAATTGTTCTTCGAAAATAAAAGGTTGAAAATAGAAAATATATTTGTGGGAAAACCCACATCGTAAATTGGGTTACTAAAATTTAGTCTTAATATGTGGAAAAGAGAAATGAAAGGGTCACCACCAAATTATGATCTTGATTAGGAGAACATTGGTGGAAATCAGAGACATATAATTGGAGGAAAAACGTAAATATTTATAGGTAGTGATTGAGGTCATCAATCACAAACAAGTGTAAAATTTAGGTCCTTAAATTCATCAATCTATGATGATTTGAAATACCATCGGTTCAACGAAACATAGGGTATTAGGATAACACATTTTTGACGTTTCAAAATATCTTAGTTGAAATCCCACATTGAAAAATGAATTAATGAGGCCTCTATTTATAATAAAGAGTCGAATGTATGAAGATTACCGAAAATAAAACATACTAGGGTTCCATGTAGGAAAATATGGATATGGAAGAAAAATCTAACCATCAATTATCTGATGGAGAGTGGTAGAGAACATGGCTATGAAAAGGCCAACAATCCCAAAGCCATAAATTAGTGATGATTTAAGGTACCATCTAGGAAAACATTTTTGTTCTAAGTTGATTTTCTTAATGTTGAGGAATTTATTTATGATATTGGCTAAGATCATAAGGAGATACACTTACTTTATAATTAGAGTTTTATCCATTAATAAATTTCTACCACAAACTCATCTTTCACTCTAAAAGATAATAGAATGTAAAAAAAATTCTATTTACACTATTCGTATAGGGTTCCAAAATAAACGAATTTATAATTCATCTACATGATATTTTAATAAAAACTACATTATTTAATCCAGGACATCTCATGGGCCAGTGGTAGGTGATACACCCTTGTCGCCCTTCGGTTGCGGGTTCAAGTCTCGCAGCCTTGCCGGACGCGACGGGTTGCCGCCCGACCTCCGGGTTGTCCTTTTATGGCAATCCAAAATAATCCATCCAAAATACTTCTATCCAAACTCACAGTCCAACATTTATAAGCAAGGTAAACATAATGTAGAACCTTTTTACCCCGTAATAGCATATGAATACCTTCATCATGTATTCTTTTAATACACCGAAACATCCTGAATTACCATATTCCTTATTGATTACATTCATGCTCCCTTATTCCATATAGAAAGCTGGATATACTTCATTAATCCAAAAATGTTTTAAACCCCAACAATGATGGAATATACAAATCATTAATCAGTTCCAGGGTAGTCAAGAATATCCAATATAATTTATCCAAAACAATCACATATTATTCCAAAATCACTACCTCAGTATCAGAACTATATTATGATTTATCATTCCCTCAACCATATATTTTCCAAAAATTTATCCTGCTATTGAGTCACTTTTCTTTGTTCCACACAATCTCAAGTCCTTAATGAAATAGTACTGCCGTACAATCCTTATATACTCCATAATTATTATAACAAGTACATTGTTGATACAACACTCAATTGACATAATCAACATAAGAACTCTAATCATTCCTCTTCATCTGGGGTAGTATCATAACTTGATTATTATCCAATAGCATCATTTGCGGCATAGTCTGATGACTGGGACATAGGTTCGCGTAGTGTCCAAACTCCTTGCAAATGAAGCATTGTACATTTGAGACCATTTTCTCACCCTTGCAGTCACGTACTTTGTGCCCTTTTCCTCCACACTTATAACAAACTCCCATTCCTTTCAGGCAAGTTTCAGGGTGTTTCTTTCCACAGTTACCACATATGGGAAAATTCTTCTTTTCCCCCTTCCCTTTATCCATTTTTCTCTCTTCCATCCTTTTCTTCTCTTGCTTCCCTTCAAAGCCATAGGACTCAGTAAACTCTTTACTTATCTTATCAACACATGATATTATTTCTTCATATGATGATAATACATGGGAGACTATTTCTCTTATCAATTCTAGCTTAAGACCATGAAAGATATGATCCTTCCTTCTCTTTGGATCATGTGCATTTCTGGAGTTCTCATTCCTTCTACTGGGCGCCATTTCTAAACAATGGCATAAACTAGATCAGTTTATGAATCAAAATACATAATCCCATACTTATAAAACACTTAACATAAATTGAAATATTTATGGATATAATCCATAATCATAAGAATGTTTCCTTTGAGGAAGTATATACTCATAATCCCTTCAAAATGATTTGTAAAGAAAAATGAGAGTTATCCTAAGCATATCCCCCGGGAGTGTCGTAACCAAGAGTACATCAAGGTCCGTTGTCGTGCACCAGTTCCCGTTCGAGTCTAGCTCAAAGCGGTGTTTTCGGGTTTTACCCCTAGGTACATCTGTGCCAGAGCCGCCTCTACCTGCTCGTATCCAGACAGGGATGTATTGCTCGGAAAACTCACAAAATCTCTACGATACCAAAATTCTAGGAAGTTCTTCTATACTAATCCTGAAAATTCATCTTAGGTCTACGTGCTCTAATCAGAGTTTATCTAAATCTAGTTTCCAAGGTTTGTACTAAACTTCCTCTGATACCAACTGTAACGCCCCGACCCCAGCTACCCAGAGTCGGTGCATTACTTCGTAACATTGGCATGATCACAAGAAAGATCAAATCTCGAAAGACCGATTAGTTTAGTAGCCTTGGAAACACTAGATATAAACATAAAGTTTTACATTACATTTCAAAGTGAAAAACTACTACAACAACAAAGTCTTCATATCCACACTATTAACCCCTCATAATATCCCTACAAGTCAATCATAATTTACTTCTTCACTACCTGGGAAAAATAAAACATAGAAAAGGGGTGAGCTCAAATGCCCAGTAAGGATAACAATATAGCGGAACATTCAAAATAAGCGTAAACATTTAAGGCAATGAATTACTAAAACAAAATCCTTTTAAACTTTAACTTCAACATAGTATGACAAAAGTAAAATGAAATAATGCCATTTACTTATTCACATGGATATTCTACTAATCGAATAATCACATGCAAAAATCAATAACCACTTTCATAATGTTGGAATGCATAATGTCAAACGTTAATTTCATTGTCTAGGCCTCATCCCAAGACCTAGGGGTTACTTCTAACCGGAACCCAACCCGGAGTGCCTCTAATAACCGGACACCAACCCGGAGTGCCTCTAATAACCGGACACCAACCCGGAGTGCCTCTAATAACCAGACACCAACCCGGAGTACCTCTAATAACCAGAGACCAAACCGGAGGGCTTACTTTTACCAGTCCCTAACCTGGAGGGCTTACTTTAACCAGTCCCCAACCTGGAGGGCTTACTTTTACCGGTCCCCAACCCGGAACATACTTGTTTAGCACATTCATCTGAAGAAAAGTTTGAAATATAACATAAACATTCGGGTTAAAACTAGCATACGAAATGTCAATAGTTTCACCATAAACTATGAATGGTATAAAATAGAACATCCACATTCAAACATATCACAAAACCTTCAATACAATATAGAAGTTTTGTATTATAATAAATCAACTTCAAATAATCTTAAAATCCATCAAAGGATGTTGACATAGATGAAATCAAAATTCTTTTAAAAGAAGTATCTCCTTTTATTTTGAAAACATTTAAGATCCATATAAAATAAAACATTTTCTTTGAAAATATTCTTATAAACTTGTAAGGAAAGCTTCGACGATTTTATAACGGCGGAAAGTAATCGCACCCGCCGTATAAGTTAAAAAAAACATTCTTACCACAATTCTATCGAAAAGGTTAAAAAGGACCTTGTTTTGAAAACGACGGAAAGATTCCTTTATAAACCTCTTATAAAAAGTCAAACAAGGGTATAAATGACTTTAACCCATATTCTTGTAAATAGTAAAAATGTTTTGAAATACATTTCGAAGAAACATGGATGTGGATGATAAAGAGATCCCAGTAGATTATTACGTATAATACAACCTCGGATAATGAAGAGATTGTGAAATAACCCTTACCTTGTACTTTTCCTTTGTTGGGGTAGGTTAACCTCCTGTATAATGGTGAAATAATTATTATTAAATTATACAAGAATCATATACATTAATATGATATCATATACGATCTTTTAACATTGCTTTATTAATAATATCTTAGTATTATCGTCGTTTCGGGTGATAATCGATTCGTTCTTCTTAAATGTTTGGTTACGTAAGACATGTTTGTAATGGATAGATTATATCTTATTCATAATCAGAATGATATTAACATTATTTTTAACCCTAAAATGAGAATAATAATTGAATGGATATGATGGAGAATGAATCTTATCGCGTTCGTGGAGACGGTAGTCCGTACGTACGCACGAACGCTACTTCCATTTAATTTTCATTTTAAAAGAATAAAATCCAAATGATACATAGGTATATTACTATTACAGTATAATATAATAATTTATATATGTTACTTAAGTTCATTAACACCATCCTTTATACGTTCCATGTGTGGTATGAACGAGTCATATCATTTTAAGGGGGCGGTAGTCCGCACTTCCTCAAATGAAATTATCGTATGTATATACAACATGAAATGAATAATGGCATGAAATAAAATGGAATTACAGAAGCTTATATATAAAATATATATCATTAATATCATATTTAATTACAGTTCCATCATAATGGCCACCACGAGAGGTGGTAAGATGTATTTGAACAATCATCGTTTCGTGAGGCGTTAGTTTGCCATCCACAGAAACATTATGTTCATCATCCATTAGATGGAGTTGTGTGTATGTGTAGTTTGAATCCTTCTTATAACAACATCCTAGTATATTGTGGATACTGGTGTTGTTACAAAAGAAAGGAAATAAAAAGAGTTTGGGGGTTGGAGAAGCAAAATAAATGAAAATAATTTAAGAGAAATCGTTACCTTTAATCTAGGTAACTCACTTTGGTTGGAACCAAAGGACTTCTTGAAATGCTTTCTGCCTAAGGGGAAGCTTCAAGGAGGAGGAGAGGGATGTGGGGAGCTTATTTGGGCAGAGTTTGGACAAGAAAAGTGGCTTGAGAGGTGTGAGGAAAAGAGAAGGAGGAGTGCCCTTTTATAAGAGGGGTGAGGGGCACCTTTGGAAAAGCTAGAAATATTAATTTATAATAAATTAATATTCGGTTTCCAAAGGCTCCAAAGTTTACTATTCAAAGGATGAGGTGGGGATAGGTCGAAAACAACTCATCCAATATAATTTAGACAGGTTTGGGTACTTATATTAACCTTATCTTTAAGTATTAACTCTAAGTTAATTAGTTTCACTTTTACAATGTCTCTTTGTATTTTTATATAATATGGTTAATAAACTTACTATATACATCCAAGCGACCCCCAAGTGGTCCATTAATGATTAACCTATCATAATATAAGTCTCTTGGACGAACATTATATTTTTAGGAATTTAATATCAATTAATAATATAATATTTGTTTTAAGAACTCTTTTATGTCAATTTTGACACTATTCAATAGTTGATTTTTGTGAAACTCATAACAGATTGATTACTTCGAACAAAGTCAATTAAATCAATCCTAATATATCATATTATCCTTGAAAATTAGTTTATTTCATTAAAAGTTTCATATTATATTTATTTGGGTATTTATAATATCAATTATTTTAATTTTTCACTATTATAGTAATTACTGCATCATCATTGTGTCATAAATAAAATAAATTATTTAATGTCTAAAAATTATAAATAAAATATCATTATGTAAGAAATCGTTTTAGCTTTCTAATTAATATTTATAATCGAAATTCCAACATGTATAACCCTATGTAAAAATTGTTCTTCTAAAAGATGTAAGCTTATGCCATTTTTATTTTTATTTTAGCTTTATTAATATAATGTGTCATTATCACTTACAAGTGGATCCATGGGGTCCCAAAATAGACCCAAAGATTCCCATGGTCGACCATGTATCAACAAATAGGGTTAAGACACGTTTTAGGGTAATTTAGCATTATTATAATATTATTTTTTTAACCCTTATTTACCGGATTTACCCTTAACCATGGTAAATAAAATATTTACCGCAGTAATTATTCAAAATGTCTAAAAATAAAAGTTACCTATTTACACAATTTGAACATCCTGATTCCAAATATGGAATCCATTTTTCTAAATTCAAAACACAGAAGTGGCAGAAATTAATTTAAAATTAATTCCCGCTGTCAAAACAAAAAGCGTGTTTTTAAGAGATAATAACTATCAAAAGATTGACACTTGTTTATGTTCGGTTTAATTGTAAAATTTTGTCTAATGACCAACATTATATTAAATTGTAAAAATATATTCTAAATATACTTTAAAACCACTCAAATTCATAATTTATCACTATTAATTATTTTGATTAAAAAAGTTGTTTTTAATTAAAATTTAGTAATTTTCACTATTCATCAAAATATGAAAGTTATCCGAAAAGTACCAAAATTTCACCTTAGGCTAAATTCGATATTCCGAATCCAAAAATGAAGTCCATTTAAAAATATAAAATATATATTATTTCAAAATTTAGGTATTACTATTCATAACGGCCAGTTTGATTGGTTGTGGTGTGTGTTAAAACTCGAAATTGCGTACAACACACGCTACAGTTTTATTCAAAGGAAAGCGTACCATGGAAGCTTGGGATGTTTCATTTTAAATTTTTTGATGTCCCCATTTAGTCAAAAAGTTTAAAATATTGTATTTAAAAAGGTTTCACTATTAAAAGTTGATAAAAGTGCAATACTGAAAATGAATCTGTTCTTGCATTATGACTAAGAAACTCATAATATGGATTCTAAAATTATAAGGATTATATAAAGTGAAAAATTTAGTTAATGCTATTCATGACCTCTTTTAATGCCTTTTTTTTGTAAGTCATGGTGTGATTGAACTCGGTGTTGCGTGAAGTGCAAGTTATTGAATTATTTTGAAGAAATAACACACTATGAAATCTTGGGGTGTTACATGTCGGTTCTTGAGACACGTGGTATCAGGGGGCACATGGTGCCAGGTTATATGACAGATATTCTAGGATTAACCAAAGCAGGTGACACTCCGTGGTGGCTTCTAAGCACTAGTGGAGTTAGTGTTTATTTGTGTGTTGTTATGTTTACTGCTTTTATTATAAATGTATGCCTACATAAACACTTATATTAGGTACCCACCATTGGGTGGTATCCTACTGATATTTTTCTCACACCCTACATGGGATCTTCGGGACACGTGTAGACTTTATGGACTTGCGTGTAGGAAAGAGGCCAACTTCAGGAGCTGGGCTGCATTAGTTATTGCATAGAGATGGTATGGACCTTGAGGTCTTACCTAGATGGAGTTACTCTGTTTTGTTTTCTTTTCTGTATCAGCATACTTACTTGTTGTAGCTACTGTTGGTTAACCATTGGCGCCTTTTTATTTTCAGATATGTATGACCTACTATGGATGCATGTTTTATTGTTCAGTAGTAGTTACATGTTATCAGTATGCTGTTGTGTTTATTTACACTGCTGTTGTTATATTTATTGCTTCTGTTTTTTATTGATATTGAATGTGCTTCTGCTCTGCGAGTCTGGTTCGAGTCTGCTGAGTCATTTATTCCGCTGCATCTTTACTGTTATACTTGGACTAGTACCATTGTTATTATCCTCTGAGAGGGTATGGCCTCCCCACTATACCTATCAGACCATCGCTGCTAGTTGGAAGCCTTTGGAATTCGGGGAGGTGCGCCTAAGGTAGTAGCACCCGACCTGTTTAGCACTATTCGGGGGGCTGTTCGGGTTCGGGTCGTTACATCGGTCGAATATCTATCTATGTTTGGGTGGTACTTTGACCGTCTACTGATCATCCGTATGATAGGTCAGACAGTCACGATCCATGTTACCCTGCCCGCCATATGAGAAACACTGCTCACTCCTGGAACAACTGGCTCCGCCTCGGGTGCCCCGCACAACCGATCCTGAATCCTGCAGTCCTCCACCTGTAGGTTTGGTCCTCTTGGACCTCTGCGACATCTGTCTACTGCAAGTTTCAAATGACTTCACTATGTGATGTCTGGTAGTGGATCTCGCTGCTTGTGAGTGCTCAGTAAGGAAACTCTCCACTAAGAGGGCTCTCTCTAACACCCCGCCTGCGTCGAGATGCTGAGTGAGATCATCGAAGCCCTAATCTCTCACCTGATCCCCTGCTCAAAGGTCTGGGCCCTGAAGAATGGGTCCCACACCATATCTGTGGAGTAGCGTGAGAGGTCAGTGAACCTTGCAGAGTACTAAGCTACGGTCATGCTGCCCTGATGCAGATAAAGCAGCTCCTGTATGCGCACTGCGTGAAGAGTCATTGGGACAAAATCTGCTCGAAACAGGATCTCAAAGTCTGCCCAGAGAAGCGTCACCTCGTCGTGAACATAGAGCATCAATCTCCACCATTTTCCTGCTACTTACTGTATAAGGATGATGAAAATGATCACCATGAGACCGGCTAGTGTCCCTACCAGTCATAAGACTCTCACTACAGCCTCCAGCCAATCCTCAGCCGCCTGTGGGTCCGTCTCTCCCCTGAACCTGGGTGGAATCTGGCACTGTAACTCGTGAAACGTGCTAAGGCGGCGTGCACCATCTGGTGCTGGGGCTGGTGGCATAAATGGACCAACGGGGAAAGGTACCGCTGGTGCCTCCACTGGTGCCTCTACTGGAAAAGGGCCCTGCACTAAGGCCTTGTCACTCGGTGGGCTATCAGTGCGTACAACTCTCGAAACCCTAGCTAGCTATCTGTGTGGAGGAATCCTAAAAAGAAACAGGTGTTCCATGTTTAATAAGTTATACCTGGTGAGCTGACTCAAGAGATCACAAAGAAAAGTCTTGAAAACACACACACAGTCAGTGTTTTCGTGGACTGAGTCAGAAATCAGAAGTCAGGTTCCTGGTATATGGATACATCAGCTGCCACACCAACACTGGATTTTCTAAACTGATAACCATAATCTCTACACTTAACACTATTTCCATTAAAAATAAATATTAGAGTCTTATGTTCTGCTATAGAACTGACTCCTCTGATACCAATTTGTCATGACCCGTCCCCCGGGGCCCGTGCCGTGACTAACCCCAAGCCCACCTTCCATAGGCCAGGGGCTGGTGACTAGCACCAAAGGCATATTCCCTAAAACTAAAAAGGAATTTCCTTCATAACCTATAAACACACCCAACCAAGCACACAACAAGATACGAAGGCAAGTCAACTGTATAGAAAATAGAGTGCTGGAAGTAAAAAGAGGCAGGAATACAAGCCCAACAATAAAGATACAAGTATAACTGAAATAAAATACAAATGTGGAAAGAGAAAATCAACTACTGGGTCATCCTATGACGTTCCTACCTGAAGGGTAGGTACAAATCACATCCTCAGCACTCCACGCCCACCCGTCTCCTCTGCGTACCGACACGCCGTATGGTCCACCTCCGGGCACTGTCCAGTCTTGGTATTCTTAGCCTCAATCAGCGCTGTCCATTATCTGCATCCAACACAATAAGGTGCGGAAAAATCCCATGTAGGGGTGAGTATAACGATACTCAGTAGGCACCCTGAGACCCTCAAGGTCTCACAACATCCACCAAGGATAAACCACAAAGCATTAAAACAACAGATAACCCTACTTAGGTATATGCCCATACATATACCTAAGTTATCAAGTAATCCATCTCAATCATGAAGGAACAAATAGGTTCTGAATTAGTTCACACTAGGTATAACTTTAGGTACAGTAGTAGAGATGATTATATGTAACTAATAAATCATCTTATTCCGTTAAGATGCTCTACTGCTAACCTGTACAGAATCACTAGGAGTTGACCCACATAGGATCGCTAGAGTTGACCCACAGATGATTGCTAGGAGAAGACCCACACATGATCTCTAGGAGCTGACCCACAGAGGATCGCTGGAGCTGATCCACACAGGATCGCTCAAAGCTGACCCACACACGATCGTTGGAGTTGACCCACATAGGATCGCTAGGAGCTGTCCCACACAGGATCGCTAGGAGCTGACCCACACATGATCACTGGAGTTGACCCACACAAGATCGCTAGGTGCTAACTCACACAATATCACTAAGAGATGATCCATATAGGATCACTGGAGCTGACCCACATAGTATTACTACGTCATAGGGGGCTCAACGCAACAGAAGACACGTCATTTGGACACCCGTTCTGTGAGTTATTAGCCTTTTAGTCCTAAGGGACCAGTTGGATTCATGCTCAATCCAACCTGACCATTACCCAAATTTATCCAAAACTCTAGTGGGGTATACCAAAGGGACCATCTTGCTCCAAGATTTCCAGCACTGCTGACAGTTCGTCAAACAGACGTCCGGTGCCAAAGTTATGTCCAAAAGAATGTAAATGGGTCGTAGTGGGCCCGGGTCTGGTCCGACCCGGTCGGACTGACCCACCCGGACCCGGACAGGGCCAACCCGGTTCGGGTCAACCTGGCCTGACCCGTTGGGTCCGGATCGGCCCGATGGGCAGCCCGGCCCGTTGGGTTTGGCCCGACCCGCTGGGCGGCCCGGCTCTCTAGGTCCGACCCGGCAGGCCGCGAGGGGCCGAAGGTGGCCACGAAAGGTGCTGCGAGGGCGCGAGGCCATGGCGTGGCTCGGCCGGGGCGGCTCGACCAGAAGGGCTGTGATGGATCAGGCGGCGGCTCGACCCGGACGACAATGGCGGCTCGGACGGTGGCTCGGCCCGACGACAACGGCTCGGGTGGCGGCTCGGCCCGGATGGCGGTGGCTCGGATGGTGGCTCAGCCGGCAGCAACAGATCGGGCATCAGCTCAGTTTGGACAGTGGTGGCGGCTCGGCCCGGACGACAGCGGTGGCTCGGACAACGGCGACGACTCGGACGACGGTGGTGGCTCAGGTGGCGAGGCCGCGGGCGGCGACGGTGACTCAAGTGGCGAGGCCACAGGCGGAGTTGATGGCTTGGGTGGTGAGGCCACAGGCGGCGGCGGAGGCTCGGGTGGCGCGGCTGCGGATGACAGGGTGTTGTGCCTTCACTGGCGGTTGGTTTAGCTGGCCTCTTTCTTCATTCTCCGTCATGGTGTAAGCCAATTTCTTCCATCACGAAGAACACAATAAGGAAGAACGAAGGAGGGGTCGGGCCATGTTTGTTTGGCCCGCACCCTCTGCATTAGAGCGGTATCAAGCGGCTCAACAAAAATCAAGAGTCAAGAACGATAAACTCTTCAATTTAATATGAATCTTGGATCAACTCTTTTTGGTTAATCTACGTCCGCCATGCTGTCCAAGAACGAGGAAATTAAACGGGAGAATTCAAGAATTTAATAATAACCCCCTACCTTGGATTGTTTGTTGACATTGGTGCGAAAAGGAAGTACAAACGTAGATTCTTCGTAGATAAAGACATCCCACATTGGAGGAAGTCGAAGATATCGGCGTTCATCATGCCCGCCACATGCCTCCGATCTCGAGCTCATTCATTGGTTCTTCGTAGTCGAAGGCATTCTTTGTTAGTGGGAGCGTTCTTCATTGGAGGATGGAATTCTCCACGATTCTCCAAAGAGTTCTCTCCTTATCCTTTGACCACCAAAATAAAGAGGTGAAAATATAATATAACATAATAAGAAATTATGTTGGCACACACACACACATGTTGGAAAAAATAAAGTATGGCGTTGGAACAATTAATGCGGAGGAATCTCAAGAGGCTCCTCCACATTAAAGAGGGAGTTGAGAGGTTTCTCCCTCATTAAGAGGGAAGTTCAAGAGGTTTAAGCCTCGGGTGGTCCCCACCACCATAACCTCTCATGGGAGGTTAATTTAGGTGGTCCCCACCTGTGAAACTTCCACATGGGAGTTTCGGAAAAAAATAAAATAAAATGTTACACACTTTATTTTATTTTATTCTTTTCACAAAAAACTCAAAAATTAACTTTCACCCTCGACCAACTGCCGTCGAGGTGAAAGTCTTCTTAAGCGAAAATCAGAGTTGCAAGTTCAACGGTGCCCTCAGATTTCAATTCCAAGCACCGGTTTAAAAGTTAGAAAAACCCACTCGCACGTTTACTGAACGTACTCGAACAAAAGTTCATAAATTCATTCCGGGCACTCTGGGCCTCAGAATCACACACCGTCAATTTTCTTGGACTACTAAAATTCTCATTTAACAAAAAAAATTAAACGGAATTTCTGGGTATTTGGAAACAATACAACTGATGAAAGAGAAAATAGCTATTGGGTCATCCTCCGAGGTTCCTACATGAAGGGTAAGTACATATCACCTCCTCAGCACTCCACATCCACCTCTCTCCTCTGTGTACCGACACACCGTATGGTCCAACTCCGGGCACTGTCCAGTCCTAGTATTCTCAACCTCAGTCAGCGTTGTCCGTCATCTGCATCCAACACAACAAGGTGCAGGTATAACCCGTGTAGGGGTGAGTATAACAATACTCAGTAGGGACCCCGAGACCCTCAAGGTCTCACAAAATCCACCAAGGATAAACCAAAAAGTATGAAAACAACAGATAAACCTATGTAGGTATATTCCCTACATATACATAAGTTATCAAGTTATCCATATCAATCTTGAAGGAACAAAGAGGTTCTGACTCAGCTCACACCAGGTATATCTTTAGGTATAGTAGTAGAGATGATTCAAAGTAACTACTAAATCATCTTACTCCATAAGAGGCTCTGCTGCTAAATTGTACAAAATCACTAGGAGATGACCCACACATGATCGCTGGAGATGACCCATACAGGATCGCTAGGAGATAACCCACACATGATCACTAGGAGATGACCCACTCAGGATCGCTGGAGCTGACCTACACAGGATCTCTAGGAGCTGACCCACACAGGATTGCTGGAGATGACCCACACAGGATCGTTAGGAGATGACCCACACAGGATCGCTAGAGCTGACCCACATGGGATTGCTGGGAGCTGACCCACACAGGATCGCTCAGATCTGACCCACACAGGATCCCTAGGATCTGACCCACACATGATCGCTAAGAGCTGACCCGCACAGGATTTCTAGGAGCTAACCCATTCCAGATAGCTAAGAGCACTCTTCTCGTCACATCCAGATACTGGGTTTCCGCACTAGGCTTGCTTGTCTCCAGGAGAGTCACCTCCCCAAGACACTGTTCGATTCTCCAACCACCACAATGTCCCACTAATAAGTATCCCAAAGGACCACCACATCATAGAGGTCTCAATGTAACAGACGACGCGTCATTCGGACGCCCAGTCTGTGAGTTATTAGCCTTTTAGTCCCGAGGGCCTGGTTGGATTCATGCTCGATCCAACCCGACCATTCCCTAACTTTATCCAAAACTCCATTGGGGTATACCAAAGGGACCGTCTCGCTCCAAGATTTCCAGCACCGCTGATGGTTCGTCAAACGGACATCCGGTGCCAAAGTTATGACCAAAAAAATGTAAATGGGTCGTAGTGGGTCCGTGTCCGGTCCGACCCGGTTCGGGTCGACCTAGCCTGACCCACTGGGTCCAGCTTGGCACGCTAGGCGGCCTGGCCCGTTGGGTTCAGCCCAGCCCGTTGGGTCCGACCCAATGGGCCGCGAAGGGTGCGAGGCCGCGGAGCGGCTCGAGCGTGGGGTTGCTGTGAGGGCGCGAGGCCATGGGGCGGCTTGGCCGGGGCGGTTCGGCCAGAAGGGCGGCGACAACGGCTCGACTCGGATGGCGGCGATGGCTCAAACAGTGGCTCAGCTCGGAGGCAGAAGCTCAGGTGCCGACTCGGGTCAGACGACAACAACAGATCAGCCCAGACGATAGTGACATCTCGACCCGGATAGCGGCGATGACTCGGACGACAACGGAGACTCGGGTCGGCTCGGCTGCGGACGACACGGAGCAACGGAGGCTGCGGGGCGACGATGGCTGTAGGGCGGTGGCGACCGCAGATGGCGGATCACCGTGGGGAACGGAGGCCACAGGGTGGCGGAGCACCGTGCCTTCATCATCGGTTCTCAAGTTCCACCAGTGCCGACCACCGACACCGGTCACCGTTACCAAAGTCGCCTTCTTCCATCGCGAAGGATACACCATTCAAGAAGAACGACGGAGGGGTCGGGCCATGTTTTTTTGGCTCACACCCTCCGCATTAGAGTGGTAGCAAGCGGATCAACAAGAACAAGAACATGTATGGAATATATTTAAGAACTTCAATCCCCACAACCTTCGTCAATCACTAATCCCATTTCCACAAAAGAAAATTTGGAGGGAATAACATGGGAACAAAACCCCTACCTTGGATTGTTCATTGACATTGGCGCGAGAAGAATTTGAAGTTGTTGACGTTTGTCTTGTCTGCCACACACCTCCAATCCTAGGCTTGTTTGTCGGTTCGTCGTAGTCGAAGATGTTCCTCGTTGGAGGGTGTCCTAAGGAATAAGTTGAAGTCTGCGTTCTTCATTGGAGGAGCGTTCTTCGTGGAAGAAGTGTAATCCTCCAAGGGTTCTCCTCTCTCAATTCCACCTAAAAGAATGAAAGAGGTTCCAATATAATTAACTTAAGAAGAAATTATGTTGGCACACTCACACAAGTTGGCAAAATTAATGTGGTGCGTTGGAACAATTAATGTGGAGGAATCTCAAGAGGCTCCTCCTCATTAAAGAGGGAGTTGAGAGGTTTCTCCCTCAATAATAGGGGAGTTCAAGAGGTTTAAGACTCAGGTGGTCCCCACCACCATAACCTCTCATGGAAGGTTAGGATCGGGTGGTCCCCACCACTATAACCTCTCATGGGAGGTTAATTCAGGTGGTCCCCACCTGTGAAACTTCCACATGGAAGTTTCAAAACAAAATAAAATAAAAATTTACACACTTAAATTTATTTTATTCTTTTCATAAAAAACCCAAAAATTAACTTTCACCCTCAACCAACTACTGTTGAGGTGAAAGTCTTCTTAAGTGAATACCGGCGCTGCGAGTTCGACGATGCCCTCGAATTTCAATTCTGAGCACCAGTTTAAAAGTTAGAAAAACCTGCTTTCATGTTTACTGAACGTACCCAAAATAAAGTTTAGAATTTCATTTCAGGCACTCAGAGTCTCAGAATCACACGCCGTAAATTTTTGCGAACCCGTAAAATTCCTATTTAATTAAAAAAATTACTTGGAAATTCTGGGTCTTTACATTAGAATGGTGAGAATGAATAGTATTAGTTGAATTATAAAAATATGGTTTACACATGTATATATAATATATTAATTCAAATATTTAAAATTCATCTTATATTTTTTCTAGATATGATATATGAACAAATTCAATTTTATGCATAAAAGGATTATTTGTTTTAAAAAAATGCATTTTTACCACCTTTTAATGGAAAACCCATTTTAAATCTTATTTTTTTCACTTATAAATTATTTTTTACAAAATAATATTCTTATTTAGAAGCATGAAATCAAATTTTAATTTGGTTAAATTTTTGGTATTTTTATGATAATGTTCATTTTTTAATGAATAGTGAAAAATACTACATTTTAATACAAAACTATTTTTTATTCTAATTTATTTATAATTAAATTATCATTTTAATTATTTTTAAATTATAATTAGATTAGGTTTTTATTATTTAATCCAATTTAGGTCATTGGAATAAATTTCACATTTAAATTGTATATAAAAATAATGTGAACTTTCGAACGTTTTACTTTAAAAACCAGTTTTCTCATTCCATCAATGAGATTAACATTAAATTAATTTTAGGCACTTATGTGAATTTAATTTTGAAAAATAGACATAAAAATTTGTAATTAGTATGAACTTTTTGGTCTAACAGTAACAACTTATTTTTTGGTGTGTAGTAACTTTAATAGTTGTTTACCACAATTAAGGGTAAATCGGGTAATTAAGGGTAAAAATAATATTATAAGAAGTATAAAATTACCCTAAAACTTACCATAATTTAATTGGATGAGTGTGTTTTGACCAAAATCATACTTGGGTCAATTTTTGGACTACTTGGAGTCACATGGATGACTTTATTACATTTATAATATTATATTCAAAGAGAAGACAAATTTTATCACACCCTTGTTTTCAACAAGTAAAGTATTTTTAATATGGGGTTATACATAGGATATCTTTGACTATAAATAGTATATATAAAGATAAATATATTACATACATCATGGTAATTTATTTATAATTTTTAGGAAATAAATAATAAAATTAAATGGTGAAACAATGATGATGTAGTAATTGCTTCATTAATGGAAGAATCAAATAAATTATATTAAAAATGATAAAATAAATATAATTTGATATAATTTATGTGATTAATGAATTTTATGGATTAATTTTACATGTTAGGGATGTTTTAATGAATATTTTTAAAATATATCAAGTTTATATGATATTTTTAAAAAGTCAATAAATGAGTAGTGTCAAAATTGACAATAATGATATTTTAAAATATAAAATCTTTTTTTAAATGATATATAGAATTTATAAAAATATAATATCTAGCCAAATAGTTGGGATTAGTATTATAATGTCAAAAAATAACCATTTATTAGTCTTTTGGCATGTTATAGTAATTATATTTACCCTCAATGTGTAAATTACATGATATCATGGTAAGAGTTAAAAGAGTTAATTAAGGTTTAAAACAAAAAGATAAGGTTTAAAAAATAATAAAAACATGTCTAATTTTAATTGTATGAATATTATTCAACCCAAAATCATCCTATATTATAAATAAATTAAATTTTACCCATTTTTAATAGAATATTAATTTATATTAATTTAATATTTTAAATATTTCCATGAGTGCCCCTCCCCTCTCCTATAAAAGGGAACCCATTCTTCTCTCATATTTACACCTAAAAACCTATTTTTTCAGCCAATATATGACCAAATAAAATCCTAGAATCCATCACCACATTATAGAGGCCTTATATTAGGTAGAACATCTTCCTTAGTGGTGTTAAGGTGTTAATCAAAGGTGATCATCCAAAGAAAAGGCATCATTTTTAATCAAGTATTTCTATTTTATTTCTTCTTTCACATACATAAAATATTATTCAACCACAATGATATAATAAATCTAGTATAATAAATATAATGAGATGTTATTATGTTAACATCACCACTTAAATCCATCTCTACCTCTATCAAATGGGAAAATAATTAATCGTTCGTGCGTATGTGTGAACTATCACCTCCACGAATCGATATAATTCATTTTACATTACCATATCTAAATACTAGTTATTATGATAGAATTAATGTTTATATATGATATTAATTAAATATTTATCATTATTAAATAATAATATATCTTTTATTTTCTTACCTTTCCATGCACATAAAAATGATAACATCGTTCGTGCGTACATGTGAATTATCACCTCCATGAAGCGATGTGATTCGTTTTTCTTCACCACATAACATGGATGATATATATAAGTATATTTAAATTATTAATATTATATTTATTATATTATTATAATTTTTTAATGATAAAATTATAATTATATTCTTTCCATAATTATCATTGAAAAATGGAAACGTTACTCTTGCGTACGTACAACTTACCATCTCCATGATTATAACATTGTTCATTTTTCATAATCATACATAAATAGTTTAATTTAAAATTATAATCAATGTTTAAAAGTGATTATAATTTCATGAATATTATTATGGATAATATGTACTAATGAACTATTTGACTGTATTTGACTTACCAAAGTCATTTTCGACTCAAGTACTGAATATCATCAAAACGTCCGATGTGAACTTGAATAATTAAGTAATTGTTATAACAAGGTAATAAGTGATATAAAATTTATAATAAAATTAAAAAAGGTTCTCAATAAAGTAAATAATTAACCTATGTTTATTATTAAGGACGATGATGTTTGTACGTGATGAGTCAGACTCAAGGTAAGAGATTTCGTCTCAATATCCTTTTATTGAGGAATTTATTGATGACATGAACCTTTAGTATTTTATAAGTTGTATAAATAGATACTATAAAATTTCATATCCATATATTATCTATAATAATGTTAATTAATTTTTTGGTAAATTTACTCTTTCATGGAGATTATTATTTAAATGTTTAAAGTGGTATGGGACACTTTGAATGTTTAAAGATTTAATTATTAAATATTTTTCTCCATGTCAATATTCATGATATTATTTTAAATATTTATTTATATAGATATAAAAGGATTATAAAATACATTTTATTTCTCTTTTTAATTTAATTAAAATATTTTCAAAGAGGAATATTTTTATGTTTTCAGTACCAAACGTTTTACTTTCTTTTAAAACCTCTTTAAAAGTTACTCTTTAAAATATTTTTTACAAAAGACAAAAGGAATGTTTTTTTAACTTATATGTCATGAATGAATTTTCCGCATTTTATGTCATTTTAATGTTTTTATGCTTCCTTTACATGTTTACCATTTTATTTTTAAATAACATGTTTTCATTTATGAGTGCGCGACTTTGTAAAAATGAAATGTGATTTTGAGGTGGAAATGTTATTTTTCCTTTATGCTTATTTTATGTGTTATGATTATGTTATAGCTCTTGGGAATAGTTTATGAATACGGGTGATTCCATGATAAAACTAGGGCGGGTGAGCCCATTTTAACTCTCTAATGCATTGGGTAATGAGAAGGAGTTAACCGGTTGGATTTCTCATAAGAGATTAAGGGAATATACTATGATCGGTATTCCAAATGTAACCATGAAGGTTACTCCCTTTGTAGTCGTGAAAGCTACAATGTAAGAGTGATATGGATTCCACAAGTTTCCTTTATGATTTATGTTTTCTATTAAATTTTACATGAATCTTATTACTTCATGTGTTACAATAAAGATATTATGTTTTATGGGTGAAAAGTATAACTTTGTGAAAATATTTTCACGAGTTTAAAGTATTCTTAGACTAAAATTTTCTTTACTTATTTTATGTCCCTTTCTGAGATTTTTGTGCTCATCCCAAGTTTTAAAATATTTTTCACAGGTCTTAATATTGTTAGGGATAAAGAGGATTCCATGATGAAAGTATCAAAGATGTGTCTTGAAAATAAATCATGTTTTAAAGGGTTTTCTTTGGTGAAAAAATGGATACTATTTGGAAGTGTCCACTTTGTATTCTTATGGTTATTCTATGTATGATTTATGGACTAATTTTCTAAATCTCTAAACCTGAAAAGATACTCAATGTGAAAGAGAGTAAAATTCTTGTCTTAATAAATATTATGTATTATTTTAAGGTTGGGTTCTTATATTATACATAATATTAAAGGGAGTACGCTACGCATCCATAAAACATCATTCTTAGAATAATGATCCTAGGGGTGACCTAGGAATACCTTAAGAGCACCATGTTAGTATCCTTGCAGCTAATTCATATGCATAATTTTACATCACATCTTAAAGTCATCAAGATCAAATGGATAGACCCTAAGGGTGGAAATGATGTATCATAATTATAATAATCTTTAGGCTCAGATGACTGGTTCCTTCGAATCCTAGGCATGCTGAGAACCCATGTAATCCAAGGTTTTATATTAGACCCAAAGGTTGAATACTAGAAAACTGGGTATTCTATATAAATAGACAACATGACTAAATATTATGGTGAATCACCATAAGGAATTCTCAGAATTGAATATCAAAATCGATCTCAACAGTTGAATCTTGAGAATACTGGCCTATTAACTCTAACACATAGGCCCATGACCAAATACTAGTCGATTAGATAAGCATTCCATTTTAATTTCTCATGGGAAGTACCTCCATCCTTTCATGTGACACATCATTATAAAATAATAATAATAATAAAAGTGGGTTGGTAAAATGCACAAACCCGTCGTATATAAGCCTATAAAGCCTACCAAGAGAATGAACTAACTTCATTAATAAATGTATATTCATACAAGGGATGCATATCCAATTCGAGTTATAATCTGACACTCACAATCTTACCTACTCATCCCATACACACACCATTATTGGGGTCAATATTGCAATTGGTAACCCAATAGAGTCCCTTATGTATCATCATATCTAGAACAAATCATAATGTACCTCAACATCACCTTCATATCTCAAGTCAACACCCTCATTTATAGGTCATAACATCTATTAGAATCATTAAAATCTCATAGAGGACTCACTATCCTCTTAGTAAAATTAAATAAGAGAGATGGCCATAACCCTGTTCCCATTCTAAGACATCAAAATTTTGGCTCGAACACCGAATGTATTTACCAAACACTATAGTTTCTATAAACCCAATTGATAAAATTATGGTGGTGGGAGGAACACTTTCCCCATGGTCTTCTCACAATCCATAGGCTTAAAGAATTACACAGTTCTCACACAGCCTACTCAGGCCAAGCATCCCAGTCTAATTATAACCTCTATAAAGAGGCACCAAAGTGAACATATAATATAGGCCACAATGTCTCAATCATTTTGGTTATACCAATATATGGTCTATGAAACCCAATGAATAAATTCAATTATCAAGTATTGACCATTGTTGTCCAAGGTAATCAAGCTAGTGCATAAGGGCCTATTGTGGCCCATAGAACTCTATTCAACTCTTGTAGGGCATTCAATTTTAATAAAACAATTGATAAAATTTATAGGATGATCTCTCTCAATGGAAAGACTTCACATATCACATATATTTAAAAAAAATTCACAATATAATGTATCATGTACACAAGACCACATACCTTAATTCTAATACATTTTTTGTTGATCATTGCTTGGACATCCTCATCAACACCATTCTAAGTCCAACAACCATATTGAAACTACATAAGGCCTATACTATGGTAACTAAACCAATAATTATTTATTAAACATTTATAATTTATTTTTAATCAATTTAATCAATTTAAATATAATTAACCATTTTATTTTAATTTGGCATAATTCCCAAAATTGCATCAGATGCTCCCATTGCACAAAACTTCACAAAAAAGACTACAAGAAGTCCACATCTTACTCCTGACACCAACCATGAAAAAATCCAAAACAAGCATTTATAATTAAACCATTAATTTAATTTAATTTAAACCAATAACCTTAATAAAATTAGTGGTGCAACATACCTCAACCGAAACATTATGTAATAGTGTGCAGTCCAAATTACAGGATACCCACTTGTTATGTAGAGTGAATGGACCAACATATTGGGATTATTGCACAATTTTTTAGTGTAATCACCCATGAATCATAACATGGAGACAACCAAAGTCAACAAAAAACCAAGTTAAATTGAGAAAAATGCCTAAAAGAGGAAAAATATTACCAAAAAACTCAATGGGATCACACCCAAAATTGTGAAAATTAAGTGAATAAAAGGAGGTATAGTAAGTAAGGAAGGTAATATCATCTAATAAAGGTAAATAAAAAGAAATAGGGCTTCCCACTTAAGAAATTGGTAGGGTGGAATGGTTATTTTTCACTTCTAATGAGTCTCATAGTTTGGCCTCATGGTTAGTTTAATCATGCACCAACCATGTTTCTTTCACTATCTAAGATAATACACTTGGAACAATTGGTCCATATGGTTTTTTAAATCATGCACCAATTGTTTGAGACACATCTATAACATTATACATGAATTTTCTACATCCATTCAAAAAATTCATGCTAATCATTAGGTCCATGCCTCTACAAACTATTTCCTATAAAATATACATGGTTAAGTCCCAACCATACTCTAATTATTCAAAAAAAACCATGTACCTTTGAAAAGGAATTAAAAAATTCCTCACATTTAGGACATTGTATAGTTTCTCTTAAACTATTCCTACAAAATCCAGTGCCCTAGATAGAATCCTCTAGTTACTCCCTAAACATATCTCAAAGATTTTGAGACCCACATGGGAACCTGAATCCCTATCAATCCACAAAAAATATTCAAAAACTTCATCTTGGGATGACCTATCTCTAGGATTCACATTCTAATTACCATTTCTCAAAACAAACCATATAAAAAAAATCAAAAATTCAAATTCCCCTAGAATTTTCATAACTCAAAAAGGTGTGGGGTCATACAAACTCCCCACCATAAAACTTATCATCCATGAGAAGTATCTCTAACCATTCAAATATCAATACTATCCTAATCAGGACATCTATTTATCCCTAAATCATCATTTCCTACTTTGGAACATTGAATTCCACTTCCTTACACAACTACCTATATGAGGCACATAATTCATTAAATCTAAATACAACACTCATAACCACTATAGAATAAACACGACAATGATTCATCCACACATATCCATCCTAAAACATGACCATACCATCATTTGAATCATCTCTCAGCCTATGATGCTTTCTATTATATGACCCATCTCATAACAGCTGATTCTAACCAAAATTTCTCCCCACCATCAGAATCACAAACTAAAATGCATTTTCAGAGGTCCAACAGTCTAGTTAAGGAAACTTTCATCTCAACACACTAAATTACTCATGAAAACACTGATCAAATTCAGTTTTTCCTTTTATCTCTGATTGCGAAAAAAACCAGACGAGTATCCATTTCCCATAACTAGGGATACACATACTATCCCTTCAGTGAAAGAACCTAACCAAACATCAGAATATGAAAATAATACCCAAAGAGAAGTTCCTCATGTGATCCTCATTCTACCACACCCGAACTCAAATGAAACCACTGGTCCAACCTCCACTGATCGTCATGTCTCAAAAACCCTTAACATCGCCCACCAAATCATGATCTATTTAACTGATATAGATGCATTAAATCCATAAGGCATCCCTTAATCACCCAAATATTAAAATTAGGGTCTAAAACCAAACCATGTTGACACTCCATTATTGTGTCACCAACCATCCAAATCTTTTGATGTGCTATTCCCTGAGCATAAATGTAACACCAATGTGAATCACCCATGAATTTCTATAAGTCTATTTCCAAATCTATGTTAATGTTCCATATCCATATAGAATTTTATTTATATTAACATATATAATTCACTAATGAATCTATACAGATTCGAATTCACCCAAACACCAGTACCCTGGTTTTACCAGGACCATCCACCAACTGGTCTGGTTCACCCATGACCCTTCCAACACGATTCTCACATGTTTATGACCAATGTGACACACCCCACCATATGATTTACCGTATACCACACCTCAAGTGAAAAATTAATGGTTCCAATATAAAAAAATGCATGTTATTCATCCCAAACCATGGTTCCATGAATCTCCCATCATCGAGACTATGCTCACATTCAAAAACCACTAACCATGCCCCTATCATGCATGTCAGTCTCATCAAATAAAAACAACTTAGACACTCTTTACCAAAATCCTAGTATCTCATCCATTCCAAGGCTAAATACATAATTATATGACATCCAACACCATTTCAAAGTCATAAACATCTACCCATGCTCTATTCATCATCCTAAAAGTGCATCCAAGATCAACATATCTAGGAACTCAGCCAATCTTTACCTCAAAATCCAACCTCGATATCGAGTCACCATCTCTCAAGGTGCATCGTATCTAAAAAACTGAATCCCATATTCCTTTCCTAGAATCCTTCATTGGGTATTCACATACTTCGGTAAAATCATGCATGATCCAAAATACATTACCATGCTTACAAAACCCATACCAATTATCCTCAAGGAATCTACCCATGCATGTACTATATATCTAATAGTATATCCCATGAATCAATATGAAATGAGATCATCTACCCATACTACCTGACTCTAAGGAACTCACAATCCTAGAGTAACCCCTCACCCAGATTACTCTCATATGTCACATCCCTACAATAGCATGGAAAAATATGTCAAGATTATTAATCACAATTATTGACTCACTGATATCATGATCTATATCCCAAGAATGAGGCTCAATAACCAAACCTTTAGGTCATATCTCACATAGAGCACAACTTGAAGGTCACACCTCTTCTCACAGATCAAGCATAACTTGGTGACTCACTCAACTAACTACCCGCTATGGGGTCTCATATACACATATCCATATCTAATATCACATTCCCAATCATATTCCTACTCATGGGAACCCATAATTATAGGTAATCCTCATGCAAGACTACCCCATCAAGGATCACCATCTCCTCTATCTACATACATTTAATATAATCTTTCCATCATGATATTCATCATGTATACCATAGTAAAATGAGTTGGTTATGTAAGAAGATATATGACAAAATACTATATAGGTTTTTATTGACACTCTAAATAACTAAACCTATTTTAATTTTCATAATCAATACCATAATCACCCACTAAAAGATCATTACTGATGCATTATATTCCTTTATTGACCCACTAGGTTCACTACACTTCCCTTTCACCAAAGTATTGAATATTAATCATCACCATACAACTCACTATAGTTCTGTATGGCCCGTAATTATAAGGAAACACATTTAATGGTTCAACTAAGTAGAATGAAACCAAGAAATTATATTGTTAATTTTTTTAATTTTTTTGACACATTTAAAATATGACCCTATCATTAGTGATAAAATAATCACAAAATAAAATATATTTCATGTGAATCCTGTGTACCGAATATGATGCACAAATATCAGGATCTTACCAATGGTCCAAGAGGAAAAAAATATAATAACTCATAAATAGTAAATCTGAAAACCCATGTGCATCATACTCAGTGAAAATCATATAGCCATAACACTAGAAAAAAAAAAAATCCTAAATCCCTTGTAACCTATACTTATATTGGAAAAATTTGTTTATGAAACACCAGTATGATATCCATCACAAGCTTAAATACATTCCTATATGACATGTCTACTATCTTACTAAATTTTAAGGAAAAACAAAAACTATTATATATTTAGGGATATTAGTCACATAAGCTCTGATACCACACTATAATGTACCTGGCTCAGTTCAAAATGAACAGTAAGAGCACCGTGTCACCACATGACCTCAAGCATGCCTCCCCTAATACCAAATGATGATAACTAGTAGTAAGAGTCTAGTGTGGTACTATGGGGAGATTATATGCACACAATTTTTTTATAATAATAGAGGAAATAACCAAACATACTTAATAAAACTAAATAATCATTTTACAAATAATCAATAAAATATCATTAATAAAATTAAAATTCAACAATAAATAAGTCATATATACTCATTTTCCATGAAATGGTCTGTTCACATATGAAAAATAAAATACATGAGTAATAGAAATGAGGTTTTACTATAATTAACGAGATTCACCTCAATCCTAGTCTCTTCATCCCACTAGTGTTGTTCCACCTTGATCAAGAATCATTGGGCCTCACCCTAACCTCATATTGCAACCAAGTGAGGGTTCAAGTCATGTATCGAAGTTCCATGACCACTTTAGTAGGATGTGAGTATGAATTAGTAGGAAATCACCAACATGGTCTCATACCTAACTAGTAAATGTACTTTACATTAATGTGATATTCCCATCTGAAAAATAAAATAACTATGGAAGAGTAAACAAATAAATAAACAATAATTATTGATCCTTGTGTTTTAATGTTACCTCGAGATCAACCATACATGTTTAGTCTAGTACTGGAATGCCTCAAAGAATATTACATAACCTCAAGGAGGATATATATCCTACCACTAGATCCCAAGTAAATACCCCCACTAAATTGTAAACATAATATCCTATGTAGTAATCTTGGTATCCATAAAATATCAAAAACATGATCTGTATCCTAGAGGTAACCTATTCATACCTTCATAACACCATTTCAGTTGGATCAAAGCCAATTCCTAGACATTCTATTCAATCACATTTCAATGTCATCAGGTTTCATTGACCATACATATGGGTGACCAAAGTGTTCTATAATAATAATAATTATCAAGATCAAATGTGTTGTTCATATGAATCCTAAGAAACCTAGGAACCCCAAGCATCTAAGGAGTCCCATTAAACCTAAGGGTTGAATCCCATAATCATGAGCATTCCTCATTAACATAGAATAAAAATGAATACAAGGGGGAACCACCCTAAAGTCATTCTCAAAATAGAACATCAATATCAAGATCAAAAGCCAAATCCTAGTCATACTACCATAGGTATTCTTATAAAGAGGCACATGACCAAATATCATTGAATCACATAGGAATTACATTGTGAATTATCAAGGGGTACTTCCCTCCCATCATTTCACATGAGATTAAAAAAAAACAGAAGGGGGTGGGTTGAATTATAGAAACCCTCATATATAAACATGTTCGGCCTACCAAGGGAATGAATTAGCCTCATATATATATATATATATATATATATATATATATATATATTCCTATAAGGTCTACTTGGATGATTTTGGTTCTAAGGTGACACCTACAATCATTATTACTCATTCCCATACTCACACCCTCAATGGGGTTACATCATAGTGGGGTGACCACCAAAATCCCCTATGTCTCATCATATCTAAAACACCTCATATGGGTCCCCTGACCTCATCATACTCTCTCAAGTCAACATCCCCCACTTATAGGGCATAACATCCCTTGATATATTTAAAATGTCTTAGTGGCCTCACTAGCCTCTATAGAAAATATCACAAGGGATATAGCCTTAAGACCATTCCCTTTCTATGATACCACATTTTCAAACCAAACATATAACCAATCCACCAACCACTATTGGGTATATCCACCCATGTGATTAGTTCTTAGTGGGGAGAAGAACACTCCCCCTGCCTGATAATCTCACAAGACATGTTCCTTAAGGACAATTCTCATACTGCCTACTCATTCCAAACATCTTATTCCAATGCCCACTTATACATAGATGTACTAATGGGAATATAAACTAAGGTCCACTATGCACCAATAATGTTAGTTATACCTCTCTAGGGTTCATTTAAGAAAAAGAATACATGAGATAATAAAATCCTTATCTATTGGTGACTGATGAAATCTTGATATGGAACATGGGTTCACCATGGCCCTATACAATTTATTTAACTCATATATAACATTACATTTTAATTAAACATTTTATATGAATTATAAGTCAAAATCCCTAAGTATAAAGACCAGATTTATCACATTCATATAAATTAAATTCCTAATACCTAGGGAAATGTATGTGAGACCACCTACCTCAATTCTAAGACATTTCCCTTTGATTATCACCCAAAAAACCTTATCGAGATCTATCTAAGTCCAAGGGTCATTTTAAAAACACTTGAGGCCCTAACCCATAGTAACACAAAAAACAATTAATTATAAAACATTTATAATTAAACATTCAATTCATTTTAAATATTTATAAAAAATTTAAAATTTTAGTTCAAATAGGTATAACGCTAGAAATCTCACCAGATGCTCCCATTAGATGAGACCAAAATCAATAACATATTAGAATTCCATAACATACTCCTGAGACTATCCCAAGATAAGTCCCTAATACATAGTGCTAACTCAACCATAAGTTTAATTTAATTTAAAATAATAACTTAAAAAAACCGGAAACACAATATAAATCAACCAAACTGTCAGGTAAGAGTGTACAATAAATATCAAGGGATGTAATATTGTTAATAAAAGTGAAATCCACATAATATAATAATGATTCCACTATAACCTGGTATAATTTTCCATAAACCCTAACAAGGAGATAACCAAACACATTTTAAAACCAATGGAAATTGATAATTAAGGATAACGAAGGAAAAATGTTATAAAAAACAAAAAGTAATCACATAAAAAATCACTTAAAACCAAAGGTAATAAAATGAGGGAGATAGAGGAAGGGATGCTGGCCCATGGAAACAAAAGTGGAAGGAAAAAATATGTCTTCCCTATTAATAAATCAATAGGTAATAATGGTAATTTTACACCTTTAATGAGTCACATAGTTTGGTTTCACGATTAGCGAAATTGTGTGCCAACTGTAATACCTTCACTATCCAATTAAACACACTTTACATGGTTTGTATTAAATAATATAAAAACCATGGGCCAAGCCCCAGGTCTAATCCTCCTTGCATATTTTCCTTTGATATCTTCATGGATTCCTCAAAACCTTGTACAAACTATTCCAGACAACTATTTACCTTAGAAAAAGAACTACAAAGATCCTTACTCTTAGGGTGATAAATGTTTTCACATAAACCTTCCATACCTTACCATGAAACCTTTATAAAATCATTTAAATAATCCTAAAACATAACTAAAATATCCTAATACTCACTCAAGAACTTGAATCACCTATCAGGACTCAAATATAATCCACAAAATCATCTTGAGATTATCAAACTTTGGGATTCTCGATGAAGATCCCAGTTCTCAAAACAAACCATCCACCAAACTGAAAAATTTAAATTCATCAAGAATTTTCATAACTCAAAATGGTATAGTCTTACAAGGATTCTTCCTAGATGGAGAAAAATCACATTCAACATTTTATTCTTTTTCTATCTTCCTAATTAATTATAGATGACCAAACCACATGATTAAGCATTGTTTATATAGAATCTCAATACTCTTTTTTGTATGTACTCCTTAGTCTTCTTAATAGATATAGTATTAAACCCACTAGTATAGGTTTCTTATAGATATACACTATATTTCCTCCTTTTTTACTTATTTCTTTAATAATTTGTATCACCATCGATATGTTTCCCAAGATTCTTCCTCCATTTATGGGATCTTCCTCATTCCTTTATTTCTCAACTTTGGACATGACTATAAATTCCACAAAGTAATTCTTCAATGAATTTCCTTTTATCAGACATAGGATTCAACTCTAACTTTTTCACTTGAGATGAGTATCTCTTGGAATTTACATGCTTCTTATACACAAATGGAGTAGATTCTACCTTTTCCTACTATATTTTATTTCATTCATTCCAAGAGGGATAGTGTCAATGGATTTATTTTGGTTCATGATGCATCCTCTATTTTTTTTATATGTTATTCTTTCTTAAATATAGTAAAAAAAAAATTTCTAGTATAACAGGTATATTTCTATGATTATTTCTTTCCCTATATACTATACGAGTTGAATACCTCCTTATGTCATCCTTTACCATTATTGTCTTATTACAACTATAATTCCTATACATAATACCATGGTTAAAACATATAATTAATTTATCATATAAATTTTAACTCATGTGACCACTATTTTGTTGTGGTTTTGATGTAGCTGGTACTCTTACACCAGTGAGTCCGTGGGATTCTAGACACATACTCATGATGTCTCTCACTCTTTATTAGAAGTGGAACTTTTTTCCACTTTTTGTTGAGGGTACTTTGTGCTAATTTTTGGATAAATCTTTCCATTATTTACTATTTTCAAATTTATTTCATTTCATACTCCACCTGTATATTCCTCTTTGGTAGTAACTTCCACTTTTCACTTTCCCTTAATAAAATTGATCTTTATATCAAGATCCCAACACTTTTCATTTTTTCTTTTAGATGAGCATGAATCTCCTTCAATGTTGAGCTAACATAAATTCCAAATCTCTTCCTCTCTTCATGAAGTGTCATTGTAAGGACCAAACTCACTTTCAAATATTTCTATAAGGTTATTTTATTTTCTATTTCCTGGTTATATTATTCAATAATATAACTTTACCTCTTTATCTTCATACTGATCTACTTCATGTTAGAATTTAGGGCCACTCCCACTCTCTTATATATTTTATTTTCCATGAAAATATACCCAATAAATGAAAGTACCAATTGATGAATGATTTATTATTAATAAACATTCTCAAATAGGGAGTGAACCACATATTCATTACTATAAGAACATTCATTGGACTAATCACTTGATGTAGTTTCTATTTCTTCCACATTCTCTCTAATTTTCACAGGGGACTCATAATTTTTGGATTTGATTATATTTACCAGTTCATGGTTAGAATAAGGAATATAAATACATTTGGAATTATTTACCTCAATTGGATAATATATATTTGGAGGATCCTTCTTCTTAATTTTTTTACTTCATTCCTTTTTACATAAGGTAGTATTCATTAGTTTTGATGTTAAAATGTCATTCTTCTTCACTTATTTTGATTTAAAAAAATATTACAATTTTTTACGTATCTCAAATTTCATATTATAATATTTGTTATTATTATAAAACACTTCATATATTGATATTCTCAAGGTATTTTTTGAAGTTTCATTTTTATTTATTTCTCTATGCTTATTCAGATATGTATCTCAAAAAATGTATTCTATAAACTCATTACCAAACCTAAAAGAATATGATAATCCCCTTATACTATACATAAAAAACTATTCTATTAAAAATTTCAGGCCCCATCATTGAATTCAAGACTGTAAAAAATCTAAAAATATCTTTTGAGGTTGAACACAAAGACTAAATATTTTACTTTGATACCATATTTTGTAACCCAATATACCATAATAGGGGAGGGGTGAATTTGGGTGTCCTAATTTATTTTGTTAGATGTTTCTAAATTTAGGTTATTTCTCCCACATTGAAATGAACTATGTTCAACCTATCACTCATAATGGAGAATCCACTAAAATAGATACAGATATTTAGGAAAGAAAAACATTCATAGAACACACAAATTTTACATGCTTCACCACTAAGGATTATTACATAGTGAATACACCACATGTTGTGTTGGTGTACCAGAATACACAAATATTCACTAGTTCTATAGATAACATATTTTTATATATTTCCACTCTTTTATCAATATAGTTCTTTTAAAAAATTTCATGGTTCATTCATTCCTTAATAAAGGAGAACGACCTCATCTTCACTTCTATGAACTACATCAATTAAGGTTACTCCATTTTTTATTTACTTGTAAGTTTATTCAATAGATAAAAGATGTGATGATCTATCTCTATTCATTCTAAGATATATATTGTATTATAGATTATAATTTGATACACTTATACTCATATTTTCTTCACTCTTCTTTTTAAATGACAGATGAGATCAACTCCAAAATGTGAGATTCAGGTATGTGTCTTCCATGATATTTCATAAGAAACACTTCTCTCTCCATATAAGAATAATATCTTGATAATATTATCCTTTCTCTTTCATCCTCTTAAAATACCAGATGTGGCACTCATGTTATTATTTTTAATATGGTTTTATTCCTTTAAAAACTATTTTTTCCATGACTCATTAATGTACTAATTTTTCTCTAGAATACCCACAAGAGATCTTCATGTTAAAATACCTTCATGAATCTTACTTATGTGGCATAAAAACATGGAACCCTATTCACTACATACCAAATTTGGGGACAATGTACCACACTTCACGGTACAAATAATTTACTTCATGGATCTCCCTTGAGATAATTCCACCTCCTCTATTAAATGAGTTCATATATGAATTTGTGAACTACTCCTCCATAGACCTTCCCTAAAAACAAACTTCATAGACTTCCTTATTTGTAGAACTTCCTCTTTTACATACTTCAAAATATAACTTCCTTAATAGATTAATGTTATAAAACAACACATCATGAACTGATACACATAATTCTCCTTTGTGATATTCCTTTATAGAGGGTTATTCCATCATGAATTTTCTTATAAATCACTTAATCACTCCCTTTAATTTTTCATTAATTCCTAATAACATTAATAGTGATATAGTTATATGCAAACTCACAAAAATATGATATTAAAACATAAATTACATTAAAATCCTTAAGTAATTCCCCTTCACATACTCACTTCACAGTATTATTACTATGAACCTACTTAATGAATCATCCTTTGTGGACCTACCATGGGAACCATGTATATCATTTTCAGTCAGTAAAAAATAATGCTTCAACACCATGGACCTACCAAGAAAACTACATACTTCCTTTGTGGTCAGCTATAAAGTACTATTTTGAGATTTTCTACTGCCATCATGGGGAATGGCATACCTATGTTGTCAAGGAAACTATATACTCACCACGTAATCTAGTGGGGACTTCAAAAAATAGACTATCATAGGCCATGAACTCCACTATGATAACTTTGAACTCCACTAAACTAGCTACATACTCAATGAAACAAACATCATCCATTTATTTCATACTATCATGGAACTTTTCTAAAACCTCCAATTTTTTGACAAAAAAATTTAGAATTAAGTTAAATAAAATTCAATATAAAAACATCTTTAATTTTGATCATCCAATTTATAGATCTTCTAAAACTAAAAATTATCATGAAATTTTTTTGAATGTCATCATGTTCCTTTAATGAAATTATTTAATCATTTAAATTTCAATGATAAACGTCATTTAGAAATCAAAATTTTAAACATCATATATTCCAATAATTTATTGAGATACACCTCTTGTACACCAATAGAATTCTCTAATACAAAACAATGGTCTCTAAATGATCTAGATTCACAAACATCTTTACTATGATGTACCTATTACCACAAAGGTCATTGTTATATAGATATATCAAATAATCTCTTCATATTTTCTCCACCTACTCTAACAAGTTATCCTCTTCTATTGACCATTAATGAACATCCTCGCATCTCTATATGTTCACTTTGAATAATCACTTAAGCCACATTGTTAACAAGTCCAACACAAAACCTCATGGTTGAAAAATTTAGGAACTCAAAAAACATGGGAATTAAAATTCTTCATACAATATGAATTTTATCCTAAAAAATTCACATGACCATTATTTATCAAAAACTATTTATCCATTATTACAATATGTGAGATTCTATTTTTATAGTTTTAACTTGAACCTTCCCATCTTACTATATCACTCAAGCCAGTGGAATTACTTTTCCTCACAATCCCTTCATTTTATAGTAAAAAATCATTTATAGGATTTTATAAAAGGACATATTGAGTTACATATCCAAACATTCCTATTAAAGTACATGAAATGGGTCCTATTTGTACTTACACAACTAAAAACACAAAAAAAAACTTACATTATAACATAATTTGATGGTAACCCTAATAGATAAGACATATATAAAATTTGATCATTGATTTCAAATGGTACCCAATATTGAGGTTCCTACTTTTTGGTATACAAGATTTATTGATATTCTAGTAATGGAAACACTCATAAGAAAACTCTATTCCCAACAAAAAAAATGTCTACTTATCTTTATTGATTATTAAAATAATACTTCTTAAAATTCTAAGATATCATTACTATCTTACAGACTACTTAAATATTATTTAATATTTACTTCACTAATAAAGTCTCCTAAGATAGACCTGCATATTACATTTTCATATCCTATAATTTTTTGACTTAATATTCCATATAATTATTCAAAATGATTCAATAGAATTAAATTTTCATAACTTTTTTATATGTAAATTCCACCATATGTATATGATCCTCACATGATCTTGAAAAATACAGTACACAATACTAATGAATTTCTTTCAAATATAAAATTTCTATTATTATTTCTCATTTCCCTAAGGTTGTAATATCATACTTGTCTTTAATTGAGCTCCCATAATCATAGTAATACTATAAAAAACCAAAAAGTAATCTAAGGATACTTATTTAGAACATTGTATGGAGGAAATTTATGAAACATTAATACCTCATTCACATAAATGTTAAAAATGATTTCGATAAAAAATTTCTTTAAATAAGGTAAAAATTGTGGTATTTTTCTCAATTGATATAAAAATACCCAAATAATGTTGTTATTAAAAAATTACCTTGGTAAACCAAGATAAAATATTTTTTAATATACTCTCTTTTCCAAATTATCAACATTGGAGGTTGAAAAAGTCACACTATTTTTTGATGTATATCCCTCACTCATCGAAATGTCAATGATTAAGAAACAAACCCTATTCTAATATCCTTCTTTATTATCCTTCATAACTATAGTTTAATGTTGTGTTATTTATTTTATACTCCAGGATGTAACACATAATTTTTATTAGTAATTTTTTCACAAAATATTCTCTCATGATTTAGTGAACCACTATCTTATCTAGGAAATAGTATAAAAATAATATTCTAGAGATCACCCATTAATTTTATCTCCACTATTTAAGATGTTATTAAATGTAATATATTCATTATTAGTTGTTTATACCTAATTTACTTGACTAAAAATGATATTTTAAATTTAAATATGATGTAAAAAATAATATATTACTTCTTATGATCCTCCATATGCATATTAAGTTTTTAATTGCAATAGATTCCACTATCCTTCTTATTGTTTTTCCATAGAGTAATTAAATTAATGGAATCCGATATATAATCTCCCTTAGAAAGGATATAATTGAACTCAAATATGAAATTTCTAATGATACTCAATCCATATTCATTTCTTCATGTTCTTTTCTCTCTCTATATAAATGTATGCCAAACTTTTATGATGTAAATACACCACGAACCTATCACAAAATTTTCACAAACCATCCAAAAGGGGCTTGTTCCGTGACTACCCCAAGCCTACCTTTGATAGTCTAGGGGATAAAAACTAGCAATGAGTAGGAATATCCCACAAATGGGAGGAATTTTCCTAAGTACTTGTACACACACATACATCTCCAAGCCCAAAATGATGAAATGTAAAAACACTAAGTATAAAAAGAATGAATACACTAAGATACCAACTAAAAAAGTATGATAATAGGAAAAATAGAAAGTAAATAGGTCCAAAATACAATACCATGAAAAGAAAGTGTCTGTAAAAGTGAATGCTCAAGTTTATGAAACTCATCTTTAGAAAACCCTACTTGAACGGTAGGTGTAGGATAGATGTCTAAAGCCATAGGAGCACACCTTGTTTATATGATCACTCTAAGAACCACCTAGTCCCGATCTACCTAGGACTCTGTCAAAGTGTTGATCATATTCACAAGAAATGACATGTGTGGGAAAATCCTGTGCATGGGTGAGTAAAATAATACTCAGTAGGACACCCAAAAACCATAAAGGAACACAACTAAGAAATACACAAGGTTTACCAAAAAGGAAACACATGAAGTATACCACAAAGAAAACACACGAAGTATACCCCAAAGGAAACACATTAAGTACAATAATCTCACACATGTATAAGTCTATAATACACAAAACAGGGTTATCAGACATAGTCCATAGAACACCCAACATTGGTAACATACGGAGTTTCATTAACACACAGAGTGTCGATAACACATAGAGTGTTGATAACACCTGGAGTTTCAATAACACACGGAGTGCCAATAACACACATAGTGTCAATAACACACGAAGTGTCAATAAAAAACGGAGTATTGATAACACACGGAGTGTTGATAACACATAGAGTGTCAATAACACACGAAGTTTCGATAACACACAGAGTGTCGATAACACACAGAGTGTTGATAACACATGGAGTGTCGATAAAAAACAGAGCGTTGATAAGTTGTGAAACCCCCAAATCACACAGTCAACCAACCAAACCAACCAAGTTATAATTTTTTTTTCCAAATCACACAATCACTAAGTCACATAGTCTCAAGATCACAGCCAGCCATAAGATTCCACTCATAGCATGCTTGTTTCGGGAGAACCTACACCTCAAGCCAAAAGTTTGTATTCCAACTTCTACAAAAACTCACTTAGAGTATCTCAAAAGGACTGTCTTGTATCAAGGGTCCCAATTTCATAAACAGATTGTCAAACAGATACATAGTTTGAAAGTTACAGCAATTTTAGTGAAAAAGTATGACCCAGGTTTGGTCTGGGTTTGACCTGCCGACCCGACCCAAAATGGCCCGACCCAACCTAGCTCGACCCGACCCGGCCCGACCCAACCCAGTCCGGCCCGGACCGCTGGGCCGTTGGACCCGCTGGTAGCCCATCTGCCTCATACTCCACCTGAACATTCCCCCCTGTATGGATGCACCTCATTCCACTTGAATCAGGCCCCCCACCGGGCCACGCCTCGCTCCATTTCCAGCCACCCTACCAGCCGCCCGCTCTTCGTCGCATGCCCCGCCTAAACCGGGACCCCCGCTGGGCTGCACCTCTCCCCTCCGTCAGCCACCTTGTTAGTGGGCTGCACCTCTCCCCGGTCTCAGATTGTTGCGCCATGGATCGAAGTCACAAAGATCTTGCGATCATGTTTCGCGAAGACTAAGGAACATAGAAGGATTAGGGGAAAGATATAAATGCATAAGAATGCCCAAATAATAGATCTTGTCCTTGTTCATGTCAACCTTGATCCATTCATGTTAGAATGAAGAACAGAGAGGGAATAAATCAAATATATTTAAAAAAATGAATCCCGATAATCAATTCCCATAATTTATCCTCCCACAAGGATTATCGAACTTCAGATCAACCTGTTCATGGGTTGGTCCGCATTCATCATTGAAAATTAAGAATGGGGGAAAGAATCACAAAGAGACAACACCCTACCTCGAGGTTTAGTTTGATCGTTGATGAAGAGATATTTCATTGCCGTCATCGATGAGTTCCTCCACTTCATTGGCGCAACAATTCGCAATCTACACGATCCTTCATCACCGTTTGTTGAGAGGGGTTTCTTCTGCGTCTCATAGGAATTTCAGGGCTATGGTGATAACCCTAAATTCCATGACAAAGGTTTAATTAAAAAGAAAACCAATGTTGTATCAATAAAATATTTTAATGACTTTAACGTCCAAAAAATAACTTTCACATCCATCCAGCACCGGTCAATTTTAGGCCTCATCTAAGTAAAGTCACTATTCCTAACGCAACGGTGCCCTTAGATTTCTAATCTGGGTACCCGTTTATAAGTTATTCTAGTTTAAAGAAAAACCACCTGTGTGCTTTATTAAAAACTGAAAATTTTTCATTTATTTTTCCTGGGAAAAACATGCCTCAGAATCTCATGCTGTCTCAGTTCTTGGTCTCAGAATTTTCCCAATTAATTTATAAAAAAAAACGGAGAAAAATAATTCATTACATTCTCCCCACCTTAGGGATTTACGTCCCTAAAATCCAAAACAAGGGCTAATCAAAACAAAGGTGAGGGTACTAAGCATGAATTTGAGCCTCCTACTCCCAATGATATCTTGGAAATTACCATACCATCAACAAATGCACACCAAAGGAATCAATAGCCCATGAAGGATCCTCTCCTATTGATCCTTGATCTCCACTGGGTACTCTGCAAAAGTCACCCCATCATCAATGTCTAGCTCTCCCCAGTCGATGATGTGCGATGGATCATGAACTTACCTCCTCAGTTGTGACACATGGAAGAAATAATGCACCTAGTATAACTGTGGGGGTAGATCTAGATGGTATGCTACCTCGCTAACTCTAATCAGAATCTTAAAAGGGCCAATGTATCTTAGAGATAACTTGTCGCCCCATCCAAATATCCACAATCCCAGTTGAGGTGAGACCCGAAGGAACACATAGTCTCCCTCTTATAACTCCAAGGGACTCTGTATCCTATCAACATACGAAGTATACTGGATCTATGCCATCCTCATCCACTCCTAGATGATTTTCACCTTCTCAGTGGTAGCTCTCACCAACTCTGGACCCATGAGTGATGACTCTCCTGGGTCAGTCCAACAGAGTGGTGACCTGTATGGTCACCTGTACAATGACTCAAATAGTGATATACTAATGGTGGAGTGGTAACTATTGTTGTACTCAAACTCCAACAGAGGTAGTCGGTCCTCCCAATTGTAGTCAAAGTCCAGGATGTAATCATGTAGCATGTCCTCAAGAACCTGAATGGTCATCTCCATATGGACATATTTCTGGGGATGAAATGCCATGCTCAAATGTAACTGAGTCCCAAACACCTCTTGAAATCCCTTCTATAGACAATATGTGAAACAAGAATCACGATCTGAAACAATTGTCGATGACACTCTGTGAAGATGAACTATATCTTGCACGTAGAGGTGTCCCAAGATCTCTACTAAACTCTACTCCCGGATCAGTAGGAAGTGGGATGAATTGGTGAGTTGGTCAAAGACCAACAAAATGGTATCGTTTCCTCTAGAAATTCATAGTAAAACCATCATGAAGTCTATTGAGATTCCATCCCACTTCCACTTAGGCACCTCAAGTGGTTGGGTTAATCCCACTGGAACCTGGTGCCCAGCCTTCACTTGCTGACAAGTGAGGCATCGAGAAACAAACTCTTCCACCACATTCTTCATCCCTAGCCACCAAAAATGACATCAGAGGTCTTGGTATATCTTCTCCACACCTGGATGTACCGACAAAGGGGATATGTGGAACACCCTCAAAACCTCCTCCCGCAATGCCACTAGTACAACTGTGCGCCCTCTGAAAATAACAATGTGCTCCCCACATATCAAATATCCATTAGGGGCATTCCCTATGGATAACTGATCACATCGGGTATTGAAGTCGATATCCCCAAGTTGTGCCTCCTTGACTCACTGTAAGAGTGGAGGGGTGACAACCATCGGCTGGAGGTAATTTTCTCTATCTCTATCCATAAAGGATATCTGTAATGTGGCCAACTACTATGATTCCTCACTCAAAAATTGTAAGATGGATCTCCTGATGAGATCATCCGCCACTACGTTCTCATTCCCATGAATATAGATAATCTCAAAGTCATAGTTCTATAGGAACTATAGCCATAACCTTTGTCTCAAGTTCAGATCCTTCTAATAGAATACATTCTCAAGACTCTTATGATCAGAGTAGATGGTAAACCACTCGCCCATCAGGTGGTGTCTCCAAATCTTCAATGTGAAGACTACTGCCTCTAACTCAAGATCATGGGTCACGTAGTTCTGCTCATACTGCATCAAATGGAACGAACCATAAGCAATCACTACTTGCCTATGCATTAGGACACGACCAAGCCTAGTCCCTGACGTATCGCAGAACACTACATACCCAAAACCCTCCTATGGTAATATCAATATGGGAGTGCTCATCAACCTCTGAATCAGCTCCACAAAGCACTGCTGGAACTTCTCTGTCCACATGAAAGGATTCCCCTTCTATGTCAAAGATGTCAAGGGTGATATACTCTAGAAAATTTGAGTACAAACCCCTAATAGTACCCAGCTAAACCCAGGAAACTCCACACCTCAATAACCTCTTAGGTGGATCCCAAGCAAACACTGCCTCAATCTTCACCAGATCCACTACAACTCCAACCTATGAAATGACATGTCCCATAAAGTGGACCCTCTGAATCCAAAACTGGAACTTTGAGAGATTCCCATAAATATTGTGCTCTCAGAGTGTGACCAAGACCATACTCAAGTGTATTTCATGCTCCTCCACAGTCGCTGAGTACACTAGGATGTCATCAATGAAGACCACCACTAACTAGTTTAATTAAGGATGGAAGATAATGTTCATGAGTCCCATGAACATTGATGTGGCATTAATTGTGACAAAAAACATCACCAAGTACTCATAGAGGACATACCGACATCTGAAGTATGTCTTCGATACATCCTCATCCTGTACATGAAGCCGGTGATAGCCATATCTATGGTCAATCTTCAAGAACCACATCGCCCCCTTCAGCTGATCAAAGAGGTCATCGATCCTCGACAATGGATACTTGTTCTTCACGGTCACCTGATTCAAGCACCAGAAGTCCACACATACCCTCAATCTTCCGTATTCCTTCTTGGAAAACAAAACTGGGGCCGCCCAGGGTCAAAAACTAGGTCTCATGAAGCCCTTCCTCTATAAGTCCTCCATCTATACCCTCAACTCACGAATATCCACATGATCCATCTGATATGAATGTGTCAATATCAGCTCCATCATGGGGTACATATCAATGTATAAGTTTACATCCCTGTGGGGAGGTAATCTGGGGACATCCTTAGGAAAAACATTCTCATACTCTACCACCACCACAGAAAACTGAGGACGTCTTTCATCCACTTCACTGAGGGTGAGCCTAGAAAACTGATGGGTAATTGGTTGAAACCTCCTATGAGTAATTCCACACTATGTTGCATGCGTTTCATTTTCACCGAAAAAAAACTTGGTCCCATCACCATGGACACACCACACTCGGTGCCTAAAATATTTAATCTAAACATGGGCTATAGATAACCAATATATACCGAGAATGATGTTGCAAGGACTCAACGCTGCTACCAAGAGATCCCAACCGAAACTCTCACCTCCAAGAGTAAGGTCAAACTATCTTCACCAGTGTGTGATCATCGAATACCCTCCTTTAGGAGTCTCTAAGCATAAGTTTTGAGTCAACGGTTCCACCAGAATCCCCATGTCTCAAACAAGGGTCATGGAAAGAAAAGAATGGCTGACACCTGTATCTATCAAAACTGAAGATAAGGTGGAAAAGACACAGATCTTACCTCTAATCATCCCTAGAGCACTGGGGTTATAAGACTCTATCGACTGCAGTTTTCCTCATCCCTGTCCATTGGCTCCCTGAGCCCATGGTGGACCACCTAGGGGTAGTGTTGGTAATACGTCGAACCTCCGCCCACCTCTTACTACCCTAAACACTGCTCTACCATGTCTGCCACCCTAAAAACTACCCTTCTCATTCCTCCTCCACCTCGGCAGTCCCTCAACCATATTTTGATCATCCGTATGACAAGTTGGGAAATCTCATGCTAGATGTCCCCGACCGCCGCACGAGTAACATTGCATATCCCTCATATGACTCGCTATGACCTAAGATCCCCACACCACTGATCCCATGTCTTGAGTTCATCCCCTAGAGTTCTTGAACCACTTAGGTCCCCACGTCTGTTGTCGGCTACCTACTGCCGAATTCTCATCTTCCTGGTTCCTATTGGTATCTCCCACTACTGGCGTCTGCTCCGCCAGAAATCTCTCCACTAGTAGAGCTCACTCTTGTACCCCATCATATGTAGGGATGCTAAGGGATATCATGGATGCCTAGATATCCTAGAATATCCCCTCCTAGAAGGTCTAATCCTTGAAGAATAGATATTTTACCATATCTATGAAGTAGAGATAAAGATCAGTAAACCTCACCGAGTACTCCGCCATAATCTAACTGCCCTACTGTAGATGCAGGAGCTTCTGTATGCGCACTGAGCATAACATGGCTTGGAAGAACTCCTTTATAAAGAGTCACTCAAAGTTTTCCCAATAGAGACTCACATAATAATGTTTCTGGGTTGATAAGCTCTATCATCACCCTATTGATCCTGAAATAAGACTCGCAGATAAGACTTCCATCTGGTCAGTAGGTGTCCTCACAAGGCGGAAGACATGAGTCACTGCCTCCAGCCAATGCTCAGCTACCTGTGGGTTTGTATCACCTCTAAACCTGGGAGGTTGCTACCTCTGGAACTCATGTAACATTATTAGAATTTGTGCATCCTCGGCCTGTAGTGCTGGTAGTAACTGTTATTCGACGGGTGACACTACGACATGAAAACTACTCATAGGTGATATATTATGAACATTCCCCTGTACTGATGCCTCATCACTAGGTGGATCATCCTCGTGACCATGAAATGAAATCCTAGATGGTTGTCTACAGGGAGGAATCCTGAAATATATCAATATGGTCTATGGTAAATAGAGTATACCTGGTGATATGAGTCAAGAAGGACATGATAAAACACCCAAATCCTATATGATGCATTTACCGTTAATTTCCCTCAAACTAGTGTTTTTGTGTACTGAGTCAAAAAGAAGGTGTACAAAGTCCTGGTGTATGGATATATCAGCCGTCGCACTAACACTAGATTCCCTAGATTGAAATTCGAACTCCAAAAACTTTACACTGTTTCCCCAAACCAACCTCACAGACTCCCGATCCTTAAGTAGAACCGACCCACCTCTAATACCACTCTGTCACGACCCATCCCAGAGGGTCCCATGTTGTGACTACCCCAATCCCACCCCTAATAGGATAGGGGATAGCGTCTATCACTGAGTAGGAATATCCCACAAATGGTAGACATTTTTCCAAGTACCCACACACACACACACACACATCTCCAATCCCAAAATACTGAAATGTAAAAACACTAAGTAGAAAAAGAATGCATACACTAAGATACCAACTACAAAGTATGATAGTAGAAAAAATAGAAAGTAAACATAGACAAAATACAAGCCCACTAAAAGAAAGAGTTTAGAAAAGTGAATGCACAAGTTCTTGAAACTCATCCGTAGAAAATCCTACCATAAAGGTAGGTGTAGGACAGCTGTCTAAAGCTATAGGAGCACACCTCGTCTGTCTGATCACTCTAAGAACCACCTGGTCTTGGTCCACCTAGGACACCATCAAAGCATTGATCATATGTACAAGACATGACACATATGGTCAAATCTTGTGCAGGGGTGAGTAAAATAATACTCAGTAGGACATCCCGAAACCTCAAAGGAACACCAATAATAAATACACGAAGTATACCACAAAGGAAACACATGAATTATACCACAAAAGGAAACACACGAAGTATACTACAAAGGAAAAATATGAAGTACAATCAGATCAAATAGGTATAAGTCTATAGTACACAAAACAAGGTTATCAGAAATAGTCCACAGAACACCCAGTATCAGTAACACATGAAGTGTCGATAACACACTGAGTGTCGATAACACACTGAGTGTCGATAACACACGGAGTGTCGATAACACACGGAGTGTCAATAAAACACAGAGTATCGATAACACACAGAGTTTCGATAAGATATGGAGTGTTGATAACACACAAAGTATTGATAAGTTATGTATTCCCAAAATAATATAGTCACTAAGTCACATAGTCTCAAGATCACAACCAACAACAGGATTCCACTCGTAGCGTGCTTGTTCCGGGAGAAACTACTCATCAAGCCAAAAGGTCATATAAAAACATCTATAAAAACTCACTTAGATTATCTCAAAAGGACCGTCTCATCACAAGGGTCCCAACAACACAAATGGATCATCAAAAAAACACACAGTTTGAAAGTTACAACAATTTTAGTGAAAAATTCCAACCCAGCCTGACCTGCTGACCAAACCTGGCCCGACCAATTGGGATTGGATGAATGGGAAACTGATCCAAGGTTCAATGGACCTGGATTGTCGAGCCAATGGAGTGGCCCGGTCTGGCCAGCCTGGTCCACTGCATGCGGGCCGACCCCTTTCTCCCACATGTGGCTGACGCAGCCGCATGTGCTCAGTCAACGCGGAGCCGCCATAGTCAATGTGGAAAACCACTGCATCCCCATCCTCCCCCATGGCCTCCAATTAGATGGGATCCATGCGGACTAATCCAAGTACATGGACCCTCACCACCACGTCCCTGGTCACTTCTCATGGCATCCACCACCGCGGGCTCCCACACGGTCCCGCCTGGACTGCATTCCGCTTCCGTCACCGGTTGTCCCACCGGCAGCCCATCCACTTCACACTCCACTTGAGCTCGGCCCCCACCAGGACACACCTCAATCCGCCTGAAAAAGATCCTATTCCAGGCCGTGCCTTACTCCACCACTAACCACTCTGCCGAAAACCCGCTATTCACCACATGCCCCACTTGAATCGGCCAGAGCTGCTGCTCTGATCACCAATGTGCGCAAATGCTTTGGACCGTCACACCTTCATGGTGTTGTTACAGTGTCATATCCTCAGTCACAGTTCATTGTTCCACATATCGAAGGTGAAATGATCCTCTGATCATGTTTCGTGAAGAACTATGAGTGTAGAAGGATTAGGGGAAAGAGATAAATGCACAAGAACACCCAAAGAATAGATCTTGGCCTTGTTCGCATCAGCACTGATCCATTCATGTTAGAATGAAGAACATAGAGGTAATAAATTAAATCTCTTTAACAAAATAAATCTCGATAATCAACCCACATAAATTATCCACCCTACAAGGATGATCAAAACACGAATCAACTTGTTTGTGTTTTGGTCCATGTTTGTCATTGAAAATTAAGAACAGGGGAAAGAATAACAAAGATAAAATACCCTACCTTGAGGTTTGGATCGATAATTGATGACGAGAGATTTCATTTCCATAGTCGATGAGTTCCTTCACTTCACTGGCGCAATGATTTTTAATCCACTCAATCTGTCATCGACATTTGTCGAGAGGGTTTTCTTCCATGTTTTAGAGTAATTTCTGGGCTATGGTGATAATCCTGAATTCACTGAAAAAGGTTTAATTAAAAATAAACTAATACTACGTTAATAAAATATTTTTATTAAAATATTTTAATGATGTTCACGTCCAAAAACAAAATTTCACATCTGGCCCACACCGGTCAATGTTAGGCCCCGTCTAAAGTAAATTTGTTGTTTCAAATGCAATGATGCCCTCAGATTTCTGATTCGGGCACCCATTTAGAAGTTATTCTTGTTTAAAGAAAAACCCTCCATGCAATTTATTAAAAACTGAACATTTTTCATCGATTTGTCTTGGGTAAACTGGGCATTAGAATCTCAATCCATCTTAGTGGATGGTCTCAGAATTTTCCCAATTAATTTATAAAAATAAAATTAGAGAAAATCCGAGTCATTACAAAAATAGTTATGGCATTTAGCACTTCCATGCATGGACATATAACTATACATTAGAGCTTTACATTGGATAGTTATTCCCATGTGGCCATAATATTATTGGTCAATACACCACTAAGTGTTTTATTGAATAAACACATATCCCAAACTATCATCTACACCAAAATACACTAAATTCCATTTTTTGATTTCAGGTAACACCAATTACAAAGATGATAAAAAACTTCTTCTCATATAATTAAAATATTATTGGAACTTCTTTACCAAATAAAACACCATGTATTTCAATGTTAATGACATCATCAGTGGTTTAGATTCAAGTATTCTTGAATGAATTTTATGTAATACCCACCCAGTGTGAGAATACAATATATGAAAAAATAGTTCTAGGATACTCCAATGAATTCACCACTTATATATTATTTAGTTTAATATAAACACAATTCCTAGATATATAATTGCCTATGAAATTTAGTTCTTTAATCCATAAAACACATTTAGATAGATATTCATTCAACCAGTGTTTCTAAAATATCTCTAGAATAATCCCTTAAATATCCCCCATAACCCTTCTCTTTACTCATGTAAATCAAAAAATCATCCATGAACACCATAATGAATGATTGAAGGCGATTTTGAAAGAAATTATTTATTTAGGGTTTAAAAATAGAATAATTATTGGTAACTCCAAATAGTATTATAGAACAGTCTTAATACCTATACCTTCTTATTAATGATATATTTGGAATACCCTCTCTCTTCACCCTCTATGTGAAATAACCCAACCTTAAGTTGGTCTTTCAAAACAACTTAGTACATTTCAACTAATTGAATAAATAATCAATGAATACTAAAGGGTATGAATTTTTTACTATCACAAGATTAAGCTTCCGGTAGGTGATATAAAACTAAAAGATATTATTAGTATTTTTAAAAAACATGACTGGTTATTCCAATGGTGACATACATGGTAAAATACATACCTCCCCATCTAAACATTTCAACTAAAACTTTAATTCATGTATCTATAAAGGTTTTATGTGATTTAAAGGGATTTTTTATACTTGTTCCATGTAATAAGTAAACATATAAATTTGTGCCTCTCTCTTATGGTAGTATAAAACAATCATTAGTAAATTCTCTTATGAATTATTCTACTACCATTGGAAACATAGTTTTATAATTTGATTCCACTAGTCCATGAATCATCATGTTTATCTATCTTGTAATATAATTAAATTTTTTATCATCTGTACCTACATCACTCACATGAATATCCCATACTCTCTAAAAATAGAGAACACTACCATTATGTAAGGTAACAGAAACTCTTTGGCCATACTATTCAATACATCCTTAAACATTTCCATAAAATCCATTCTAATTATAATATTATATGTGGTGACATCAAGGAATAAAAATTCACATTATATTTTAGTTTCACAAATAATTTTAAATGAAGAATGATATGTGAATAAATATTCTATATCTTCTTTTAGACGTGAATAAATATTCAATTAATAAGGTTTCAATTACATATGAAAATTTAACTAGTCTACTACATTTATAAGGATAAATAGACGATATTCACCTATATCAAGAAAAGAATATATTATAGTAGTAAAAATCATAAAGGCACCTCATATTTTCACAAATTTGAAATTTCCTTTGTTCAATAGGGATGTACCACTTTACATGAACTATGATGCCACACTATTTAAACCAATTTTTCTCCTCCCCTAAGATAAATCCAAGCTTTCAATTTTATTCTAACCACCTACATGATAAAATTAATACTGTTTCCTTTTCTATCAACCAATGAAATATTAAACACCACTATATTTTAAAATTATAGTACCTATTCCCTTAAAATCCTTTATAACTACCTCTATTATATCAATATTATTCCAAAGAATCACATACGTAGGTAGGTAGAATAAAATAATCATTAACATTAAATTACATTAATGATAAATCTCTAATATTTTAACTTTAAGATTATCATTAATAATAAAATATAGAGGAAAACTATCATAAAATAGGA